>CM037598.1:8033790-10533790 GCA_021018995.1 Chloranthus sessilifolius
AAATGATCACATCCTTTTCTCTGTCCTTAATTTCGATATACCCATCGGGGTGCTTAACGCCCAAGTCGCCAGAGTGGAACCAGCCATCTGCAAATGCCTCTTGATTTGCTTTCGGGTTCTTTAAGTATCCCTTCATCACGGCATTCCCGCGCATCACTATCTCACCGAGGCTAGTGCCATCTGCAGGAACAGGGATCGTTGTTTTAGGATTGATGACGTCAAGGCCCTCTAGGCCAATGTAGCGCACGCCCTGACGGACATGGAGGCGGGCTTGCTCTTCCAAGGGGAGCGAGTCCCACTCGGATTTCCATGTGCACACGGTAGAGGGGCCATAAGTCTCAGAGAGGCCATACGTGTGGGTGATTCGGAAGCCGATGCGGGATGCGGCGGAGACGATGGAAGGGGGTGGAGCTGCACCAGCTGTCATCAAGTGGACGGTGCGGGGGAGGGGGAGCATGGTCTGCTCGGGTGAGGCGTTGATTAGAGTGTTGAGCACCACAGGGGCTGCACAGAAATGGGTGACCCCTTGGTGGGCAATAGCGGAGTAGATAGCCTTGGCTGTTACCTATAAAAGTGCGGGAACTGTAAGGCCATGGCCCCTCACAAGGCTGTGCAGTTTTTGGAGTAACTCATCTCCTCAGTAAACCAATGTCAGCAACTTTATATTATCTCACATACTTACGTATAGCTAATGTCAAAACCAATGTGCCAACTCAGGTATCGGTACCGGGTATTGGTCCATGGAGGACTGATGTGAATCGGCCGATACCGAGTTGTATTGGTGCCTTTAAAATTTTTTTTTAAAGAAAATAGAGGTATCGGCTGATACCCAAGTTGCTACCTGATGCATGCCAATACGTATCGGTTGGCCAAAAAACCAATACGTATCGGTATTAGCTGTTATTTGATACCATGGTCAAAACATGCCTTTTTGGTGAAATGTTGCACTTGGAAATCTCCCTGGAGTCCAAAACCAGACGACCTCTGGTAGAAATGGCCTGGTTATGTACTTATATCTTGAAATTGAGCTCCTTGACTGAGGAATCCCAGGTTGCAGGATCCCTACATTTCATTAATAGTTGGATAGTCTAAGATAAAAAATAAAAAAAATGGTACCAAATTTGAGTTGGTACCCCCCTAAGAAGCGAAATTGGCTAGCTGAGGTCAACACAATCATGGTGTTTGTTTAAGTTAGAAAATTGGATAGATCTCATCACAGAAATGCTGAAATAACGTTACTAGAACAAGCCCTTAAAATGCCTCTTCTACTTAGATTTATGTAGAATAAATTGCATCTAAAAAATAAAGCAATTTCCCATATAAATCATTTCCTTTTCTTCAAGAGAACATGTTTCATATATACAAACAGTTTTTCGGCTTCCAAATATTAAACTAAACCACTAAAGTATCACAAATATACTTCATCTCATCATAAGCATCAAAAATCCAATTTGCACATCCTATTGAGAAACAAAACCTAACTAGCAACAGACATGTATTAGTAACATAAATGTGCTTGCAAAACAGTGGAATTTTCAGAAATTGCCACTCCAAACAAATATTAAACCTTGACACAACCAGGCCGTGTGTCTAGGTAACATATTCAAGGACAAAATTTTGCAGATTCACTGGGATGTATAGAATTGTGTAAAAATTTGTCCATACACCATATGATCAAGAAAAGGCAGTGTTTTTCTCAGTTTTTACACATTGTATTTTGAGGTAGAACGATGGAAGTTGGGAAATACAGAAAAGACTCAGATGAGCATGCTTTGGAGAAAAAATAAATCTAAAAACTTA
The DNA here is from genome assembly GCA_021018995.1 of Chloranthus sessilifolius. Lineage (NCBI taxonomy): Eukaryota > Viridiplantae > Streptophyta > Magnoliopsida > Chloranthales > Chloranthaceae > Chloranthus > Chloranthus sessilifolius. The sequence goes on from CM037598.1 coordinate 8,035,591, forward strand.
ATTAGAAGTTCTTAGGAAGTCTCTAAAGAAAAGGCAAGTGGCTTCCTAATTACTGAGCAAATAAAATAAATAAAAAAGAAGAAGAGGGCTTACTAATTTTGTAGTAACTATATTGAGTCCTTAGAATTTGGTTTGCATGCGAAAATCAAGAAGTTAATACGATAATCTTCGCTGGAGTATTTCATTTCTTCGGTTTTTTATCCTAATCAAGATCTCTTCTTCTGCTACCATAACCCGTGGCCCAAGTAACACATGACTACAGCATTGCTATATTACATGACTCATGGGAAGTATTTACAAGACATTTATTCCACATAAACTTTATTTAAATTCAATTAAGGCATCATGAGTAGTTGAGAATTTGTGTGTATATAACAATTAGTGGGTAACCCCAACAAAGCTGTTCTCGCAAGGTTGAGAATCACACGTGTTTGTATTTCTTCGAATTCCCCATTTTTCAGTAGGTTTCCTGCAGTAGCTGTACCTTGAGCAATAAACCAAAGGCAAAACTCTACTACATTCTCAGAGATTACCAAAAAAAGGTACAAGACTGGTCTAGTAAAGTGTGGCATGACCTTCTTGGTTAACAAAATTAATACTTTTACTCTTAAATTCTTCTTTTCAGGGGCTCAAATAGGCAGAATGAAGATATTCAATTTCTCTAGAGACTCAGATAAATGCCTAATATTAAAATACAAAAAGAAAAACAGATATAAAACTATCCTTCAAATCCAAAATTTTCTTGCAAAGAAAAATTCAGTTCCTGAAAACATCTCGAGATTTTTATACTTCAAATCATTTACAAAACCAAAACTTACAGCACACACTGACATTTAATATAATTTTGTTCAAAGTTCAAATCTTACAGTACACTAGAAATTTTGCGCACTCTGCATCAAACGTTTTTTTTTTTTTTTGATCGGTAATAAGCAGTTTATATTGATAAGCAGCAAGACGCTGACGAAAAACCAAAACAAAAGGACACGACCAAAACACAAAAAGAAACAAAAACTACAAAACACTGCCACCACTCTCCACTCTCACACCCTCCAAACTTAACCCGGATCCCATACAAAAACATCCCCCCCGACCCCACATCCCCTTTTGCAGCCCAGAACTACATCAGGTCACGGACCTTCTTCATGATCATCCCCACAGAGTGAGTTTTATTCTCAAAAATCTTGCGGTTTCTTTCTCCCCACACGGTTCAGAACATAGCGAAAGGGGCAACCCTCCAAAAATCAGACATAGCGCCCTCGACACGAACGGATTCCCACATCAAAAATTGACAAAGGGGTGTCGCCGGCTTCACCCATGACATGCCGAAGGACTTAACGACAATACCCCATATCTCATGAGCCACCGTACAATGCAGCAGAAGATGAGTAGCGGACTCCGCCTCCTTATTACACATAACGCAGCAATTCTGGATATCTTTCCCCCGACGGATGAGCTGATCTAACGTTAGAATCCTTTCTTTGAACATGGTCCACATAAAGAAGAATGACCTCCTTCCACAACCCAGCCCCGTCAAACCTAATCAAAGGCCGAGAGGATAGCACCTTATAGTAGGACTTGACGGAGAACAAACCCTCTCTACTTGGGCTCCACCTACGCTGGTCACAGCCACCCAGGTTACGCTAGGAACCATAAATCAGCTGCATCAAATTAGAGAATGAAATCACCTCCTCATCCCTCAACATCTTTCTAGTAGAAACAGTCCACAGCCTCCCCCCCTCGGTCTCAGAGACGAACTCATCGATCATGCCTTGAGGATTCACCGAAATAGAGAAGATATCCGGAAAGGAAGATTTTAGGGGCTCGCAGTCCACCCAATTATCCTCCCAAAACTGTATCCGAGTGCCACAGCCCCAACTGTAACACAGGCCTCTGGAGAAACGATCCCACGTACTGCACAAAGCCTTCCACCAAGCCGAACTGTTCCTGTAACAAGACACCGAAATGCCCCAGTTACCGACCGAATTGTCGTACTTCTCACTTAGCACCAGACGCCATAAACTGTTCACTTCCTCATCCCTCCCCACCCGCAAAACCATTTACCAAGCAACGCTATATTAGTCCACTTCAAATTGCGGATACTCAGGCCTCCATAACGTACTGGCAATAGAATGGTGTCCCAATTGACCAGATGATACCGTCTAGCAGTCCCCGAGCCCTCCCAAAGAAATAGTCTTTGGATTTGTTCAAGGTGCTTGATGACTTTCATCGGACATTTAAAAAGAGACATGTCAAAAATAGGCAACAACGACAAAACCGATTTGAGCAACACAAGACACCCTCCACTACTAAGCAACTTTCCTTTCCAAGTTGGCAGTCTTTGCTCGAACCTCTGCACAACCGGATCCCACTCCCTAGTAGTGGGGTATCTTAGACCAAGGGGCAGTCCCAAATATCGGATAGGGAGATTGCTTCCAGCACAATTCACAGAATGAGCCAGATCTGCTAAAAGGACATCATCAGTGCCAATACCCGTAATCACAGATTTTGAGAAATTGATCCGTTGACCCGAGACCGCTTCGTAAATGGAGAGCACATTAGTGAAAGACTTAACTTTGTGAACATCAGCCAGCCCAAAGAGTAATGTATCATCGGCAAACTGGAGGTGCATCATAAATCTGCCTTGCGATCCCACTGTAATGCCCTTTATGCAGTTAGCTAACTTGGCCTTAGTGATCAGCCCCGACAGAGCTTCTCCCACCATGTTAAAAAGAAAGGGAGAAAGTGGATCCCCTTGGCGAAGACCACGCAAGCTCTTGAAATAACCGGCAGGTGTACCATTGACAAGGATCGAGAACCAGGCTGAAGAATAGCAGCCCCTCATCCATTGTCTCCAAGTCTCCCCAAAACCAAGCTTGCGCAACATATAATCAAGGCAATCCCAACTCACCCAATCCTAGGCTTTTTCTATGTCCACCTTCCAAAGGGCAGCCGGTCTGCGGTGAAGATGAGCCGAGTGGATAATCTCCTGAGCCAACACTACCTGATCGAGAAGTTGACGGCCTACGACAAAGGCCCCTTGATTAGCCGAAATAATGGCACCCATAACCGGCTTGAGATGGTTAGTCAAGACCTTAGCGATGATTTTATACAAACAATTAGTGAGACTTATAGGGCGAAAATCAGCAATATCCTCAGCCCCCTCCATCTTGGGGATGAGGGTGATGAAGGTGGAGTTGAGGTTGCGCCCAAAAAACCCATAAGAGTGGAATTCCTTCAGCACCTCCATCAGGTCCTCCTTTATATTCGGCCAGAAACACCTGAAAAACTCCATTGTATATCCATCAGGCACTGGGGCTTTATTCTTAGCCCCATATCGAATAACCTGCCAGATCTCCTCCTCCCTAAAGGCCTGCTCCAGAGTCACCTGATCCTCAACAACAATGGTTTGGAAGGGAATCCCATCCAAATCCGGTCGCAGGAACCCCTCATCCGAGTACAGCTCTTGATAATAGCCCACAATGTTCTCTCTAACTTCCTCCTCAGTATAAGCCACTCCATCTACCACAATTCTGCCCAAGAAGTTCGCTTTGTTCCGCGCGTTGACAATCGCATGGAAAAACTTGGTATTAGCATCCCCCTCCTAGAGCCATTTCACCTTAGATTTTTGTCTCCAACACACCTCTTCCGCCAAGCAGACATTGTTGAACTCCATCTTCTTTAGATACCGCTCTTGGCGCTCATCTGCCGTAAGACTTCTCGATTCCTCCAGATTATCTAAATCATTAAGCCTTGTTAATAAGGCCTCCTTTTTCACTTGAACCACCCCATACTCTTCCTTGTTCCAAATTTTGATCTTGTCCTTAATCCGCTGTAGTTTGGATATGAAATAAAAAGCAGCTGTCCCGGAGAGCGACAATTCACTCCACCACTCTGCCACCTTAGCCCGAAAACTTTCATCTAGCAGCTACATATTCTCAAACCGAAACAGGGATGGCCCTTTATGGCGAGAGTCACACGTAAGCACAAGAGGTCGATGATCGGAGACAGCCCTAGCCATACATTCTAATAGCGCACCCGGAAACAAACCTAGCCAATCCGTACTGCATACAAATCTATCCAGCTTGCTCATGGAAGGAGAATCCTGAAGATTCGACCACGTGAACCTCGAACCAGTTAAAGGCACGTCCACTAATCCCCAGTTCACGAAAAAAGAGTTGAAGTCCAGCATCACAGCCCCATCCGGCGGCCCTCCCTGCTTCTCCCACCCCCACCTTATAACATTGAAGTCACCCCCCAAGTAAAAAGGAAGGTCCCATCTGCCCGCGAGGTCGGCCAGCTCGAACCAGAAATCAGGGTGGTCCCTATCACAAGACAAGCCATAGATTCCCGCAAACATCCACACATTCCCGGAAACCTTGTGTCTAAGGACCACTGCTACAGAAAAAAGCCCCACTTCTTCCTCCAATTTATCGAAAAGGCGAATATCCCAGGCGACTAGAATACCCCCTGACGCTCCCTCTGAATCAGCCCCCATCCATCCCCAATAATTTCCTCCCAGAATCGACGCCACTTTCCTACTGTCCCATTTGGTCTCCTGCAACGTAATCACTACCGGTTTGAGTGTGTCGATCATTCCCTTCACCCCCGCCCTTTTGCCGTCACCGCAGATCCTCCTAACATTCCACGAAAGCATCTTCATTACCACTATACTTGGCCCTCCCGAAACAGACGGAAAGGAAACTAGGTCCCCCTCCACTCCCTTCCCATTCGACATTCCCCACTGTAATCTAGCAAGCTCCCGCGCCCCCCCTCGACACCTTCTCTTACCCCTCGTACGAGTCTCTAGTATTGAACGTTACACGTCCCGGAGCTCATCCTCGGGACCTTTGAAAGACATCCCGAGATCCCGCCTCACACGAATCAAGCGATCGATATCGTCACTCGGATCCATCGTATCGAGGACCCCATCACCCATAGCCATTATCGGATTCTCCTTCAAAGCGGGCCCTGACTCTCCTACCTCAAAGCTCCTATCTCCTCTAGACCACACCTAAGCATCACCTTGGTCCTCATCCCAGAGCAAGAAATAGGCGACTCAGCATCGAGAACATACGTAGAGACGCAAACCGGATCAAAGACCTCAGCCTCCTTGGTTGGCTTATTCACGGTCCCCAAATCGAACGAAAGCAGAAACCGGTGTACACAATCGCCTCTCCCAGCCATCTCCCCCCTATCTATCCCCGAGTCCCCTGCAGTCCCCCTCAAGCTCCATATATCCACAGCCGGCCCAAACAGACCCTGACCCAACACAGGGAGTGGGTGACCGCCCCACGGTTCCCTAATACTCAAACCCGTCATACCCGGATCAAACAAAAACCGGGTCTCCGCCCCCGATGGTTCACTGGTCACTAGTATTAAAGAGCCCCACGAATCTACCTCGAGACTCGTCCAGATGGTAGGACCCGCCAGCTGGCCCCCACCAGACCCCACATCCCGTTTGAACTTCCACGTGCCCGACAAAGCACGTGCCTCCCTCATGTGACCCTCCCTTAGCTGGCTACCAAAGTCAACAGGAGCACCAATCAGCGCCCGGCTTCCAGAAAGGCCTACGCCACGTGTCAACACCCCACGTAGTCTCCCTCTACGCCTTCCTTTAAAAGGGTATCCTCTCCTGTGATAAACCCTAAAAGCATTTCGCTCAGCAGCCGGTTTGTCCCCTACGAAAGGGATAGAAGCTTCCATCGCCATCAGATCCCAGGTACGTCGCCAGACCTCGTACCTTTCTGCAAAAAACTTCAGGTTCTCACCTACCCCTATACATTGCAGGTGTACATGGTCGGCGAAACGGGACGAGAAGATCCTATCCATTGAAAACGTTGACGATGGAAGATCAACATTGACAGAACTCGAGGCCCTGAAAGTCGTGAATGGCCTCGTCAGTGTGTGATCGATTCCAGGTGCCAGGGGGCGTCGATCGATGCACGAGCACCAACGACAGCCGGTGATCCTCCGATATCCGTCCGCCATCCATCCGATGCGGGGAAACGTTAAGGACTACCTCCCCTTCTTCTAAATCCTCCTCCAAAGAAGCCTCAGCCTGATGTCGACGAGCCGAAACTCCGGCCGAAGCCATGGGCAAGAGCAGAGGCGTGGCCGGAGGACCCTCGCCGTTATCCTCGTCGGCGCCCTCTCTGCCGCCCTTTGAACCCAAGAGCAAGCCTGAGAACGAAACCGTCACTGGATGGAGCGTCGCATCCCAAGCACCCCCCGAGGCCGAGCCATCCTTCGAGGTCTGTCCCGGTTGTCGCATGGGCCCTGGTTCCCCGTGCTGGAATGGGTCGACCTCCGACGAGAGTTCTTCTGCGGAACGAGCGAGTACGTGTACGTCGGAAATCCCGAGCCTTGTGGCTTCGTGATGCGTTTGACCCGGGAAGAGAACCCGCTCCACGAGCTCAACTTCTACGAATATAGTGAATTCCAAGCCGTTGAGGTAGAGCTTGCAAGCTCTGGGAATGGTCTCCCATTCATCGATTCGTACCAAGACCCAGGCGTACCGTGTCTCCCACAAGTCATCAGTACTCCGATCAATAAGTATGCATCCCCCACAACTATCAGAAACCCCCCGGAGGACCTTAGTGGTCCAGGCCTGGAGGGGGAGGCCCAATAGGCGAATCCAGATGCCCCCCATCCAACGGTGAATCTGCAGAAGGTTGGAATCCGGCTCCCACCGAGCGCAAACGACCTATTTGCCATTGATGGAAGACACCTTTTTGTCAAGGATCTTAGAGGCCGAGAGGCGCGAGGGACACCGCAAGAGAAATTTCGTATCCGATAAAGCCGAAACTGTTGGCCTATTTTGGAAAGTCCATTGTTGTAGCCAGATGTAGATATGCACCAATTGTAAAGACTCTTTAAAACAATGGATGATGAGCCAGTAGTCTTTGATGTTATTAACTACCGAAGAAAACACATTGCTCCTAAAAGAGAGAGACATCCTCCCCCTACCCTCCTCCAAACCAGGGGGGCGGAGATGCACCGGGGGCATCCGTAACGGGCGACCACGGGCATCGGCGATAGACCACCCCTGTGCTAAGTCCCGGAGCTGGTCCTCGTTAACTATGGCCTGATGCCTTGGAGGAGCCGGTCCAACAAAAGCCCTAGCGCATTTGACCACCTTCCCTTGGGCACGCTCAGAGGTACACCCTTTACGGTGGCACCTGGCTCTCCGTTTGAAGTTAATGTTCCAGCACCGAGAACATATCCAATCCCCTTCCCGTAAAACCAGAACGCTCCCATCCAGAGCATCAAACGTTTCAGGTGTAGAATAAATTGGAAATAGAATCAAACCACAAATGTGTGGCACTCAAAGTGTCTGCAACCACAAATAAACATAAATAAACAACAACCTGGAGTGCTGCACTGCAGTATAAAAACTTGGACAAAATACATCAATGGGATGCTACAGAGAACAGGCAGGAATCGATCCAAAAGTCAAAGAAGAACAAATTGAGAGAAATGCTTAGAAATTGAACACATCTTCATGTATCTTCTGTTTGATCTGGATCTTTGATATTTTATGTACTTTGGGATAGTTTGGTAAATATTGTGTGTGATTAATGGTGCTTCACCACTCACCAACGTTAACAAATAGTGCCACTTTGAAGTGCTTTTTGCTAACACAATCCTTTCAAAGTTTCACATTTACAAATTTCAACCCCCCTGAATAAATGTGAAGGTCAATTTTGACAGGACGATGTCACCAAAAGGCGCTTCTAAAATCACCTACTTATGTCAGTGAGGAGGGTTGATCCTGAAAAATGAACATGGCAAATCTAAACGCATTACAGTAGGCTCTGGGAACCATACTTTAAATAATAAAAAGGCTAAGGAAATTTAGCTCTAGGAGAATGCCAGTCGCTCATGAGAAATCTTGAAAGGTTGAAAATAAATAACGGACATGGGTGGTAATAACTGTACGTAAAAACTGTTTGGGAAATTATGACGCCACATATCTTAAGTACAATGAAACAGAACTAATCCAAATAACTCCAAAAGCTCTGCATTAAGCATCGCCAAGCCTTAACATTAGATCAGACAAATGTCGTGATGCAAAAAGATGCATTTTCAATAGCTAGTTTAGATCAGGATGTATATTGTTTACCTCCATAAATAATCCGAGTTTAAATCACATAATTGATAAGTAAATAGATTAATTTCTTTCACATGATTGAAACAAGAAAAACCAAAGGGCACTATGGGCATACCTGACGGAGGCAAATGCTCGTCCCACACAAAGCTGCAAGAGACCAAGTGTAACACCAACCATTGCAGTGGAACATGGGCAGAGTCCACAAGTATATGGCCCCTTCATTCATTCCCCATATAAGAGCACCACTTAAAGCCATGAGATACGCCCCCCTATGGTGCAGCACCACCCCCTTTGGCGAGGAAGTTGTCCCAGAAGTATAACCTAAAGCAATGCTCTGCCACTCATCCTTTGGCGGGTTCCACGAAAATTCAGGGTCACCTGTTCCTAGAAAATTTTCATATTCAATGGCCCCTTTTTGTAAGGCAACCTTGAGTCCTCTAGGGTCACAACTCTCATCTCCTATGACAATCAAAGTGGGAGGCTTGAAATTGCTCTTATTTTTCTCCAATATTATATTCAAAGCTTTCTCTGCTAAGGAGAAGAACTCCTGGTCTACCATAACAACTGCAGCTGAAGAATGCTCGAGAAGAAAAGATACTGTAGGTGCATTTAGCCGAATGTTGATGCAGTTTACTACAGCACCAGCCATTGGAACCGCAAAGTGGGCTTCATATATTGCAGGTATGTTTGGTGCAATTACAGCAACCTAATACATATAATAGCGCTTTGAAATGTAAGGAATAGATATAGGAGATGAATTGTGGAAACAAAAACTGTAAACATGAGGAAGCAAAAATGTAATAATTTGATGAAATGCTTCAGAACGCCTGTAATTACTGATTTACTGTAGAAAATTAATTAAATTAGAAAATAGATAAGTATTTTTTGTAACACAATTTGATCAATATCTCTTCCATGAATAGACAAGGATGCTAAAATGAATTAAAACAAAAAACTTGATGAAATTCTTAGGTAAGGACTGCAGTGACAATTTCGAGTACCGTTAAACAAAATTGATTAGGCTATTAAAGAGGTTCATATTTTTATCATTCTATCAGATTTGAAACACATTATCTCCAATTAAAGGTACCCCTTGGCACCATCGATATAGGCATTGTGCACCAAGCGTCCCATGCTTTGCCACTTGGTCACAAAATTCTCGAATTCAATATTGGTCCTCCATAGATTATTATAAGCAATTGGCGTTCCCCTAAAATTAAATTAAGTTCTTCCCAAATGCCTATAGTCTTACAACAATTCAATTGATCCCTAAACAAATGAGAAGGCTTTAGGGCCATCAAACTGCATAAAAAGAGTTCGAGTTTTGTAGCCATGTAGTGCCACTAGTAAATGATACCAACTTTTTGGCTACTTATGGAACATGCTCTGATTGACCCAACCGTCCAATCTTGTGGCCACCACTCGGATGGGTTGCAGCTAAAAATATACTATTAGTTGTTTTCGACCATTCAATTCATGAAGTCACTTGTTAATCACTGCCTATAACTTTACAGACAATCCAATTTTCGGTGATTGCTCCAACTGTTTGACACTTTCAATAATGCACTTTTCTTGGTTGAATTCCATTCAAAGGTGGCCCACCCAAAATTTGAAAGTCTGAACACATGTGCTGAATTTGAAGTACTGAAAATTGGAGTCATCCACTAAACAGCATCCGGCATAAATTGCTAAATTAGCACATAGCAACTCCTGTGCCAGCCAGGGGAAATGGCTACTTTGAATGGAAAAGTAGTCGAGGGTTCAGAAAATTGAATGAACCACAACACCTTAAAGTACCGTCGTCACCAAATTGGGAATCAGAAATTATTCGGCCACGGGGAAAATTTGTAACTCTGGGAAAGAATCAGTAAATTTCAAAATAAATCAAAAAAACTTCAAGGAAAAAGCTGGGGTTCGGAAATTATTGTTGAGGACGAAGATCACAATTTGGGAAAAAATCAGTGAAATTTAGAACAAAAATAAAAAAGAAATAATACAATATTATGAAGCTGAAGGTTTTAATTTTAAAAACCTTGTTTCCCTACTATTTAGTAGGATTTTAAAACTAAAATCCAATTGAAAATTTTAAACTATAGATTTATAAAATAGATTTTGCAAACGATAATTAAACTTACATTCCTTGAAAAAAACATAAACGGTACACAAAATTCATGATTTAATTGCAACGTTCACCACAATAAGCAAAAATTTTAATAGGTTTCGGTTAAATTGCGAAAATGCGTTGAGGAAATTTTGCGACTATTATGCAACTTATTAAAAAAATCACACATTTTTGTTAGTATGCCTTAAATCAGAAATTAGTAAAGGTAATAAAGTAACTCTTGACATATTGCATTAGAAAATAAAGGGGAAAAAAAAGACTCCTCACTTTCGGAAAAAAAATGGCTAAAGACTAAGACCTTGTTTGGCAACAGGCAGGGTGTGCATTTGGCACGAATCAACTGCCCTCCTAATAAATCTCTCTTAAAACTCCTCTCTTCCAGGCAATGGTTGTCTCTTCATCTTTTAACTCTCATTTCCGCCTTCTTTCCCTCTTCCCCAAGCGCATCACTGGCACTAGCTTTTCCAACCAGGGTTTGCGAAAAACTAGACGATCTCTTTACTGTTCGATCTTGCGATTGAATGGTGGATGGAAGAGAAGAAAATCAGAGATTCTTAAGAGTTTGTCCTCTGATGAGGTTTGTTTTTTTTTCCATTTGATGGGGTCAGGGACACCAAAGAAACCCTCATCTAACAGAGTAACTCTTTGACTATCATTTTCTCTTCTGCTTCTTCAATAGTGAAACCAGTTAAGACGAGCTCTCTAAGAAACATCCAGCTTCGTTTAGTGTTCTCTAATGGCAATTTCTCTCTCACAGACATGATTCCTTCATGTTTTGTTATGTTTCTGTTTAAGTGCTAATATTTCCTTTCATGCAATTGATTGGCACTAGCTTCTTGTTCTTCATTTGGAGTTTAACTCAGTTTTTGAAACCCTAGATAACGATGAACTGTGCTAATTTGTTTATGTTTTTCTTTTCTTGAATTGTATATTACAATGCAAAATTTACTATTATGCTCCTTGTCCTTCATTTGGAGTTTAAATCGGTTTTGAAAACCCTAGTTAAGGATGAACTATGCTAGTTTTTTTACTTCTTACTTTTTTTACTTTGCTTTTTTAAATTGTACCGTAAAACGCAAAATTTTCTTGGTTGAGATTGATTGCCAAAAGCTTCTTGTTCTTCTTTTGGAGTTGAAACCAGTTTGGGGAACTAACTATAATAATGAACTGTTTTTTTTTTTTTTGAATTGTATATTAACAAGCAAAATTTAGAACTGTTGGTTCCTGTTTTGTATGGTTCACTTGTAGATCACATTTATCGAAGAAGATGCATGTCATGTTTATCCCATTCATGGATCAAAATATCGTCCGATACCGATACGTATCGGTTTGGGACGTGAACGATACGATAATTTGGGTATTTATCGCCCCCCTGAAAAAACAGTCAAATTATCGTTCAATGTATCGTCCGCATCGTTCAAATTATCGGTTTTCATGGTTTTTTTTTGGCAAAAAATCGGACAGTATCGTCCGAAACCGATACGGATTGTCCGATACGTATCGGTTTTGGGGCTGGACGATACGTATCGAAAAAGCGATATTTTGATCCTTGATCCCATTCCCCTTGTGCACGATATCGTACTAGAACCTCAAATTCTGGTAGCTAAGCAGTGTTGTCAAATCCGACCACATATGATCTCGCATATGCCATGGTGATATATGTGATGGACATCAGTATGCGATCGCATACTGCTCCAACGGTAAAAAAAATATGACTGTTGGAGTTTTTTTTTTTTTTTTTTTTTTTAGTGGGGGGGGGGGCTCAAAAGGGTCATCTTCATTCTTTTTAGCATCTTCTTCTCTCTTTAGTTTTTCTAAGTTTTAATCCTCTTCAAGCAAGAAGGGGGTCCCTTCCACGGCTCCACCAGCTCTCTAAAGCTCATTCCTAGGCTCCTTCCTCCATCTCCAAGCAAAAAGAGGAGTATCAAATCAAGATTCAAGATGTTTAGGAGATTTGAGGGGTTTTTTTTTTTTGTACTTTTCTAATTTTAATTTTACATCAAGCCTCCTAATTCTTTTACTTCTCAATTTTACATCATCAATATGTATTCATCCTTGAATGATCCTCTTAGATCGAAGTCTAGCGATCTGAATTAGAAGTATGGACATTGCGTAAGTTAGCGTTGGTGGAATATCGGGACACAAGCAACACTTAGCATGGCATCCCAGATTGTATGCTAAAGCATGTCCAAATGCCACTCCCAAGATTGTAAGAGAGATTTTACAATGGAATGATAGGACTTCAAGAACATAACATAATGATAATGTGATTTTAGGAGACTACGCAGAAGGGGAAAGTCAACTTTATCATTATAATAATGATGAGGACGAGGACGATAGATCCACTCCCTCTGCCACAACCCGTAGTAGACCACTAGCTGCACCTTGTAAAAGAGCTCGTGGTAGTGGACCTAGTGGTACAAGACGTAAGGGTATGGAAAGGTTTTTTCTTGTAGACCACATCCCGAGGATGTGGTCGATGCTAGGGACAAGGGTGAACCGATCCAAATTGCAATAGAAAATCGGTTTAAAGATAAAAATAGACCCACGACTATTCAATATGGAGCTAGGTGGATGTACTAAGCGGTATTGCCTTCAAAAAGAGAGAAAAATAGTGAACAAAAAGAGAGAAGAAGAAAAAACCCAACTTGGGTTTCTCGGCCACTAAGGTTACTTCAAGTTTTCACGCAAAAAACAAAGAGAAAGTTTTTATTCAAAAATCTGATCTTCCATATCTGTATTACAGCAGTTTTTAAAGCAAAGAAACCCTGTTCTACCAATTAATTAGAGTCCTACTAAAAACCTTTCCAAAAAAGAATGTGATATCTCACTCAACCATTGTAATCTCGATATCCCCTTATCCCCTTAATGTGCTTATAGAATCCTAACCACAAAAGGAAACTTTTATTAAAATAAAATACTAGTAATTATTCTCCTAATAACTCAACTGTCAAGTTTTTAAAAAAGTTAAAACACTAACTTCCTAGCCAAAATATAAGAAATAAATAGAAACAACGTATTTAAGGAAATAAAATTAAAAGCCCCACATTTTTGTAATCAAAACTCTCGGTTGCAACTCTCAAATTCTGTAAATTTCTCGACCCAATCACATTAAATAACTATCGTGCTTTATGACAGTCCCCTTTTGGACCCGAATTGCAGCAGCTCGAGCCCCTTTGATTAAACTGTTTTGTGCTTGATCTTAATCTCTGTTGGACATATAGTTATTCACTAATAGGTTCAGTCCAACACCTCACTACCTTCTCTACAGAAGTGGTAAAGTTGCCCTTTTCTAGACTGTTAAAGAGTCTGCAATCAGCCCCATTGGAGCCCCTTGGGTCTCTTAAAGACCCATGTAAGGGTCCATTTTTTGGACTCTTTCTTCCCTCTCTTTTTCACCTTCCACTTCACTCAGTTTCCCATCAGCTTTATTCTTCTCTAATTTCTGGTTCACATCAATCTCGCCCGCTTGAAAAAAACCTCATCCTCGAGTTTAATTCAACTCATCCCTGACTCTTTTTTAAATTTATTCTTGACTTCCTTGGGATTTGGTGAGGTAAGCCCACCATCTCTCTCAGCCTGTATACCATTGGATGCCATAGTGTTATGAACCTAGGATCCGCAACCTCGCATTCAAGCAATTCCAAAAATAATTGTTGCGTACTCCTTGGTGGTTGGTATAAATATGGATATTCATATTCCACCCTTTTGAAAACACCCTTTGAGTTAATCATCAACTATTGGATCGTCACAATGATTGGATATGAGCCTTTAACATTATTTATACCCTCATCGAACCATTGAGCTTTAATCGATGATTGACCGAAGACCTTGATGGCTTCTTGATCTTGATCGGGCTGTTGATATTTTTTAGGATTAAGATCCAATTGTCGTTTTCTAGATTAAAATCTGATCGCTGTTCGTCATCTGGATCGAGCCATAACCATCGATCTTCGATCAGATTGAAATCCAACGGTTGACATTTAACCAGAGTAAGATCTGATCATTGATAATTGTCCAGATGAAAATTTGGCAGTTGTTCTTCTTATGATTTGAAATCTGACAGTTCATCTTGACAATCGTGGAATCTAGCTGTAGATTCTCGATGAACTCACATTCTGACCATGGATCCTGGGTGATAGCACCATCAAATGGTAGATCTTCAACAAGCTCCCGCATAACCTGTTAATCAATGACTGCTTTGTGATCTACCCATTGATTCTTGTCATCTAACTGCTGAAATATCACTTTCTCGTAATACAATTGTTGAATTTTGATCAAATCTACACCCAATTGTTGATTACACATGCAATCATATTCAGATGGTAGAAAACGTTGATGAAGTTTCGTTTCAGCTTATTCCATGTTCGGATAGGCTTTTTTCTTCTTATCATCACTTCTCTTTCAATTGTTTTCACCAAATCTTTGCATGTCCCTTCAATCTGCTGCTTACAAATTTTTTTTTTCAATCCTCCAGCAAAATCTTCCATTCATGAGAATACTTTCTAGCCAATCTAGAAAGTCGTAGGGATATAATTCTCCATAGAAATCCGAGATTTCTTCATACTGATTCTCCCTACCATACCTCTCTCTGCGAGGAGCATGTTGAGGGTTCTCTCGATGCACCCTCAGTTGCATCAGGCGATCTAGTTGTTCAAATAATTGTTGAACCGAGTCTAATAAATTATGAATCTCATAATCTCTCACGGCTTGATTTCTACAAGGCGGCATCTCAATATCACTGATTTCGAGGCAAGTTGGAATCAAGACGTAAGGATTTTCAATATTTTTCTGCAAAATATTGAACAAAGAGAGAAAGAGAGAGAGAGAGAGAGAGAGAGAGAGAGAGAGAGAGAGAAGTCTCTGCAAAAAAACGAAGAGAATTTTTATTCAACAAAATATGATCTTCCATCTCTGTATTAAAGTAGTATTTAAAGCAAAGTAACCTTATTCTACCAATCAATAAGAGTCCTACTAAAAAACCTTTCCTAAAAAGAATATGTGATATCTCAGCCATTGTAATCTCGATTTCCTCTTATCCCCTTTCTTTATTTACTTATATACTCCTAACCACAACAGGAAACATTTAATTAACATATAACTCTAGTTATTATTCTCCTAATAACTCAACTGTCGAGTTTCCTAAAAAGTTAAAACACTAACTTCCTAACCGAAATAATAGAAATAAATAGAACCAACCAATTTAAGGAAATAAAATTAAAAGCCCGATATTTTGTAATCAAAACTCTCAATCAAATTCTTGTTAAACTCTCAAATTCCGTAGACTTCTCGACCCAATCACATAAATAACTGTCGTGCTTTATGGCAGCCCCCTTTGCAGAAGCTTGGATCCCTTTGTTTAACTGTTTTGGGCCTGGTCTTAATCTTTGTTGGACCTATAGTTATTCACTACTAGGTCCAATCCAACACCTCATTACCTTCTCTACAGAACTGGTAAAGTTGCCCTTTTTCTAGACTGTTAAACAGTCTGCAATCACCCCCATTGGAGCCTCTTCGGTCTCTTAAAGACCCATGTAAGAGTCCATTTTTTGGACTCTTTCTTCCCTCTCTTTTTCATCTTGCACGTCACTCGTTCCCTGCCATCTTTAATCTTCTCTAATTTCTAGTTCACATCAGGTTGAAGCTCTAGGAAAAAATTTGGTCTAGCACTTACACTGCCCTCGTATCACGAAATAAGACATACTGGTCTTAAAAGAGAGGTCCAAGCGACCAAAGGTTTTCTATCCGAGTATTGAGAGGATTGGAAAACCTATAGTTGCACAATAATGGCCGATGGATAGATGGATAGGGTCGATAGGCCATTAATTAACTGTTTTGTTAATTGTCCTACCGATACTGTGTTCCTAAAGTCAGTGGACACTTCGGCCGAATAATGCACGGTCGAATATCTTTTTAGCCTCTTAAATAAAGTTGTGGAGAGAATCGGAGAAGAGCATGTTGTCCAAGTTTGTACGGACAATGCCGCGAATTAAGTGGTCGTGGGTCAGCTTCTTTTGCAAAAGCGACCCTGTTTATATTGGGCCCCATGTGCAGCCTATTGCATTCACTTAATTTTAGAAGATATAGGCAAGGTCCACATTAAGACCGTTGCTAAGGCTAGGAGAGTAGCATGGGTTAAAATCTCAGAAAAACGATACGTATTGTCCAGCCCCAAAACCGATGTATCGTCCGAAATTTTGGATTTTTGTATGAGAGGCACCGATATGGTACCTTGAATGTACCGTATCGGTGAGGTCCAAAACCAATACGTATCGGTATCGGATGATATTTTGACCCATGGAGAGTAGTAGCTTCAATGTACAAGCATGCCCAACTACTCTATCATATGCGTAAAATATTAGGTAGGAAAATTTTACGCCCTGTCATCACCCACTTTGCTACGGCCTTCTTAAACCCTACAAAACTTACGAGGTAAAAGTGAACTTCTAAGTTTTGTAACAGGAGGCAAATGGAGGAATGACCATTGGGCAAAAAAGAGTGAAGGAAAGTGGGTGGCCCAAACCATCCCCATACCAATCTTTTGGAATGGTGTTGCACAAGCACTTAGAAGTACTATGATTGGTTGATAGTAATGAGAATCCACATATGGACTGTACTTATAGCTTTATGGAGAAAGCTATAGAGAAAGTGAAAACAAATAATAATAAAAAATCCCGACTCGATCAACCTGTCATAAACATAGTAAATAAGAGATGGGGTAATCACATGTCATCTCCATTGTATATGGTCGCGTACATCCTAAATTTCGCGGTATATTTTTCAAGTACCGATCTGGATGATGCGGATGCCACACATGGGATTGGTTTTCTTAATGTGCTAGAGAAAATGGTTCCAGATAAAAAAGACCAAGATAGGATAAGTAACCTATTGGACCGCTACAAGAAGTTGTTGGGGATCTTTGGAAAGGATATTGTCATCCGACATAGGGAGACAAAAATATCGAATGAGTGCTTCGTGCCTACATAGTATGCAAATACAATCCTTAATCATTTTAAGATTTTACAATGGTAACTAACTTGTTCAAATAAATGTGGAGCCGATTGGTGGACCTCTTATGTAGTGGATCCAAACAATAAAGATCTAGCTTTGAAGAAATTGACCATAAAAGTATTTGGCCTTACGTGCTCGTCATCGACTTGTGAGCGTAATTGGAACTCATTTTAGATGATAAGTGTCATGTTATTCCCATCATTTTATTTTGTAATTTATTATATTTTTCTAAGAATAAATTTTGACATATTTTTAATGATGTTGTCTTAATATATTCATATGAAGAAGAGAAATAAACTTGAGCAAGGCAAACACAATGATTTTGTCTTTGTGCAATACAACCAAAAGCTTCGAGAACGCTTTCTCAAAGTAAGGAAAAATCTGAGACACTATGATCTCATTTTGATTGACAACTTGATCACTGATGATCCTTGGATAGCGGAAGCACAGGATGAGTCAGTCTTCGTGGGAGAAGATCTTACATGGGGTCAAGTTGAGGAAGTGACGGGACGCCACATACATTGACATTGGATTCGGACCGCATCATTTCTACCGGTGTAGAAAGAAGCAGCGTAATGGAAGTTAGTTTCTACCGGCGTAGAAAGAAGCAGCGTAATGGAAGTCAGAGCTAGGAAAGATGAAACTTTGGAGAATCAAAGGAGCACAGGAAAATTCGACCGATCGAATTCACATTTCGATCGATCGAATTTGGTCGATAGAAATACTACGTTCTGAAGTGATATTTCGATCTATCGAATCATATAATCGATCGATCGACAGATAAATTCGATCGATCGAATGTCGACAGCGATACTCATAGATACATGAATTTTGATCGATCGATTTTAAATTTCGATCTATCGAATTTCAATTTCGAATGATCGAATTCCAATTCGATTGATCGAAACCGCGTCGAGTTGTTTAGTCGTTTTAGAAGTCTAAATTCGAACTTTTGTGATAAGGGTTTAATTGTCTTTTATTTAATATTTGTTTTAGGGTTTTCTTTTATTGTAAGACCTCCTATATAAGGTCATTAAGAAGAACATTGTAGTTAGTTGATTGATTATTTGAATGCTTTTATGCTTGAGTAATCTTTGCCTGAGATGGGTTTGGTGTGAGGCCAAGGGAGTGATTCCCAAAGCCATTGTTATCTTCTCTATTCTATTTGCTATCTAAATCTCTGCGTGCTTTTCTAAACCTTAGCCTAATTACTCCCGTGCGATCCCAAAACCCTAAACCCTTTTTAAGCCCTACATCAAACATAGCCTACACCCTTTCTAAAACCATAAACCGATCCGAAAACCATAAGCCTATTGCAAACCGCAAATCCCTTTCACAACCCAATTTGGAATCCGTGAATCTACATCGGACCGAAGACGAGCGCCTAAGCCTGGAAAAGCTAGAGTATTATCTCTAGGCCGATCTCGCCTCAACTCTAAACGTACTTGTGCATTGGACTGGACCCTATCTGGATCTCATGTGATCTACCCATCAAAATTCTGCAAACCCTAAAGGTATCAAACGTAATTTTGCTATTAAACTTGAGTTAATTTCCTTAATTTCGGCAAAATCTGCATTAAAATCATATTCCGCATTTTAGAGTCGTTGTCCCGCGTCAGGAAGCCTCTTTTGGTGAGGATGCACAAGTTCTACTCGACGTAGGAGGAGATCGGTGGGGAGAGTAGTACCTCAAGTCAAGAAGAAATGAAGAAGATGAAATCCAAGAAGAAGACGAAGAGCCATACCGAGGGAAGTCGAGGATATAGACTCCGTCTTTGGGAGATCGGATAAAGAAGAAACGGAGGAAAAAGAAGAATACATTGAAGAAGGTGACAATTCGGATGATGACAACAATGCTAGTGATGATGATGATCATGCCGAAAGTGGAGGAGTTGATGTACGACATTGGATGAGAGATTAGTGTGCAGAGCTCATGATCGGAGGACAATACCGCCCCTAGATTGTTATTTTTTAATTTTTTTCTCTATTTAACTATAATTAATGCAGTCTTTTGTTATTTCTCTTAATAAAATGAAAGTCCATTACTTTTATGGGATAATTATTTTTAAATTATGGAGACTACAATGTGTGTTATAAAATTCAATGACCTTCCTATATTTTTCCTAAAATTTTCATATTTTCAGAATTTTTTGTGTTTTTTAATGAATTTTTTGGGAAAAAAATACGCGATCTCATATGCGATCGAGCACCCAAATAGCATATGATGGCGTATGCGATTTGATAACAATTTTGCTAAGGCGATAAATCATAAATTATGTCATTTAATATTTATTAATTGAAGGAAAAAAAAAAGGGAAAATTAGAAAAACAAACGTTTTAGCAAAAAATCCAGAACTTAAAACGTATTTTTTTTTTTAAAGAAAAAAGCTTTCACAGCTTTTTGAAGTTCTGAGATCCGTGAGATTTCAAATCTTCATTAAAAAAATAATGCTTTCACGGATCTCAGAACTTCAAAAAACCATGAAAGCATTGTTTTTTTAATGCGTTTAAGTTCTGGATTTTTTGCTAAAACGTTTGTCTTTTAAGGTTGTTTTTCTAAAGTGCCCAAACAAAAAGCTACGAATTTTCAAAATTGTAACAATTAAAGTGTTGAAAAGTTGAAAATTTTCATTGCAATTCGCCTCTTATTCGGCATCCGATAAGATGTTTAAAAATTGGAAGGTGGAGGCTGTTTGGGGATTTTGAGGAAATCAAACTTTACTCATTTTGTAGCCAGAGGGGAAAAAAAAAATTCCCAATCTAAGAGCTTTGCGAAACATGGCCTAAAAATATACGCTTGATTATTGAATTGAAGACAATAAAAAAAAAATCATAACAAACTTCAAAAGGCTACAAAAGCAAAATTTAAAACGGAAATTGAATTTTGAAGTTCGGTTGAATATTCTTGTACCAGTTCATAAGCTTCATAAATCCTATATAAATTTCAATTATTTTTTTTCAAGTTATATTCTCCCTCCCCAAATTTTATTGTCCGAAATTGTTAAAACAAATAAAATTAAAAAACAAATTACGAAAAATTTAAGTTCAACACTTGCCAAAAATAATTACTTACCAAAAAAACAAACATCAGTCAAACCTAGGTGAACTAAAAAATGAAATCTAACTCCAGTTCCAGACTTCATTTAATTTAACATAAAAAAATAATAATCATAATAATAATAAAAAGAGTTCATCACACACTCATTTTAAGTCGTCGACTTGACTTACCGTGCTTCCAACACCGATCGAACGGCTCACAAGAGCCGAAGCGAAGCGGCGGCATCGTTGATAGGTTTCGAGCCACGTGTACTGTAACCGTCCATGGACGATGGATCTACGGTGTGGATGAACTAGAGCCGCTCGTTCGAGAAACCAAAGAGGTGTTAAAGCTGTGTAATTTGCAGGGTTTTTTGGCAGATCGTCGATGTCTCTTTCGATCGCCATTGAATTAAGCTCCAAACTTTTTTTAAATTTGTAGAGAGAGAGGGGCTTTTATGCCTGTAGAGAGGGAGGGAGGGAGGGTTTTTATATTTGCCCAGAGAGAAAAACAGAGAGTGAGGGGTATTTATAGTGTGGTCACTGGAGGAAACGACTGAGTTTGGATCACATGTAAATCAAATATTAGACCGTTTTGGTATGTCATATACCTGGCCAGAAATTAATAGGCATTCATCCCATGGGACACAGATTTGTGGCTTAGATTTCATATAAAATCTTTCTTCTATATGGGTTGTACATGTGATTTAACAATAATCGAAACTTGCACACGCTTTTCTAAGTGATTGCACCCACGTTAAAAAAAGCCTTTTACTTTAAGCATATGTCACATGCGACAACGCCGTCTGATTTCAACTTTATAATCAATAGATCCTTAGCAAATAAGATTCCAGCAAAACATAATATTGATCTATTGTTGTCAATCGTTTGATTAAATAATAGCTTTTGACTATATTTAATCACATAATAAAAATTAAATTAAATGGTCCAAATTATATTTTTAAATATCACGTAACTTTAAAATATAAAGTCTTCTTTTAACTTTTAACTTCATTGCAATCGCTTAAAAAGAGTGTACAGTAATAGCTTTGGGGACCTAGAAGTTGAAAATCCAAATGATGAAAATATCCTTTTATGATTAGCTCTATCCGTGCCTCTATCCAACTACCAACGGTTGATTTTTTTGAATCATACGATTTAGATCGACTTCTATTCCAATCTTCATTCCAAAGTCATACGATTTAAATCGACTTCTATTCCAATCTTCATTCCAAAGTTGAAGATCGATTTTCATTTTTTTTATTCCACATTAAACCAATCTTCAAAAGTGATCTTAAACTTTTTGAGTCTAAGTCACTGTCTTTTAGAGTCGTGCTAGGCGAACAAAAAATTGATTGTTTAATGGTACACTTATAATCTCAATTTAAATCTTGTGGAAAAAGATTAAGATAAAACTGATCTCCATCCTCCGGTTTAATGCAATTAGGGATGCAAGGTTGGTGTACCAAACTGAACTAATATCAATTTTTTCGGTTTTCAGATTGTTTCAGCCTGAACCAAAATGAGTTGGTTTCGGTTCACTTCATTATTTTTTCTTTGAAGCTGAAACCGAAATATTTTGATTTTTTCGGATTGATATATTTTTTTTTTTGGATTTTCTCATGCTACTCCCTCGATTTTTTGTTTTTGCCACCCTATATCGAAACCTACCCATAATTGATTCGGTTCGGATTGGTCTGAGTCGGTTTTTGGATTTGGTTCGCTCAATTCTCGATTGAATTTCGGATTCAAGTCAAAGCTTGCATCCCTAATCAACAGTCACGCTCATTTATTGAGTACCAATAGAGCTACCCCATTATTGAGCAACTACTTGCCTATCTTTTCCTTTCAAAAAAAAATAAAATTACTTGCCTATCTTTCTTAAAAAAAGCTACTTGCAGACAATATTTTATAGTGCGCATAGTATTTTAAGAAGACAAGCATTCTGATTTGAAGGTCATAATATAAAGATAACATGAAAAATGCTCTCTATCACCTCATTCAACATGATCAACCACTAAATCTATTTATGGGCTTTGATTGTCTTCCAATCAGATGATAGAGATTGTAATTCATGCCAATCTTTGACACCACTGATCTTTACATCATGGCCTTCAAATCAAACGGCTTGGATAATATTTTACATAACACAAATCTCAAAATAGCAAGTCTTTCTTTTATATTATGTGTAAGGGCACAAATCTCGTGTAAGTAGTTGCTCCTTTTCTTAAGTTTAATTTTAGGCTGCGGTTGGGTTAGCTATTTTGGGGCAAAGAGCCGCTCTTTCATTTTTTGGCTCCAACAGAGAACTACTTTTACATTTGGTAACACAGCTCTTTGCCTCATTTGCTCTGGCAGGGAGCTATTTTAAGTGATAAAACTGCTCTATGCATGTTCTATCTCAGAGCAGATTTTATCTGTTCTGACAAAGAGTAAGCAAAGAGCTGCTTCTGCTCTTATAAGAGCTAACCCAAACACAGTCTTAATCTTATCCACAATTAGGTGAACGACACCTCCGTTCCCGCCCACCTAATTACTGAAAGCACCACTTAATGAAAGCGTGCACTAATGCTCACTTTGGCGTCAAACATCATTAAGCTAGTGCTTTTTAGAAAATAGCTAGGCACCAATAGTAAGAAGAAAGCGATAGCATGCACGGGCAATGGTCGTACAACTAGTTGAACCTGATTCCATCTTCAACTAGACCCGACATCGGATAGAGACTTGACCTGAGCCTGGGCTATGAGGTGCGACCGGCTCTTATATGATAACGCATTTTGGGTAGGGACGGCGAAACGTAATGCCTATCGGAAACAAAATCATGGCAGAGACCTAAGCCTAGAATCGGGCACTATTGTGGTATGTGGGACCTAGTCGTCACAAAATAGTATCATAGTCGAGGACGGCTCTTCTCTAAGGTGGGAAATTATGATAGCCACACATCGGATAGAGACTTGTCCTCATCTTACTCTATGAGGTGTGACCGATCCTTACATGTAACAACGCATTTTAGGTGAGGACAGCGAAACCTAACGCCCATGCCAAGAATAAAATTGGGGCGGGGACGTAAGCTTAGAACCTAATAATATTGTGTGGCATGTGGGTCCAGGTCATCACAGGATATGAGAAAATAATTTCCAATTTTATGCAGATTTGATTTAACAAATCAGGTTCAACCAGTTGTATCAGAAATAAGAATCTAACTCTTATCTCCCTTTTAGCATAAATACTTGGATTATGCCAATCTGTTACATGTCCCTCTCCAATAGGGCATAATAGCAAATTTCGTTTCGAGTAATTTCGATGGAAGGGAGTTTCGGTTCATTTTGGATAAACTTCCAAAATTTTGGAAATTTTCGGTCATTTGTCAAAAATGGAAAAAGTTTGTCCAAAGTTTCTTTTGATGGACTCTCATTTCTCCAAAATCTTAATAAAATTCCAAAAAAAAATTGAAGAAATTTGTCACTCTAGTGGGTGCAAAAAAAAAAAAAATCAACCACAAACTGAGCCTTCCAAATCGTCCCAGATCGGATCGAAACCAATTGAAAATTTGACACCGACACGAACCGATTTGGCCTGATTAAGTTTCGGTTCAGGAACCTAAAAAACCAAAAACCGAGTAAGGTGAGAAAACCGAAAAAATAAAAAAATTAAAGAATTAAAAAAATATGAAGAAAAATCTAACACTGAACTAAACTGAAATCGGATCGGTTTTGTTCGATTTTGTTGTGCAAAAATCTCTCCAGATGGCCTTTGCTCGTCTAATTTCGTTGATGGCCTTTACATGCGAAGAAGACAATCAATAAACCAAATAATAAATATCACAAGAAGGTAGAAAGAGAAAAAAATCACACCATAAGCAAGAACAAGATTTACGTTGTTCGGCCTAAGCCTAAGTCCGCGAGCAGCCAGACAAAGTGTTGCCATTATAAAAAAGAATATACACAAAGACTACAAATAATGGAAATCGTATTCTCCAATCTTACCCAAACGCAAAAGAACCACAAAGATCTAAGCCCAAATACAAAACTCCAAAGTTCAAAACAAAACCCCAAGGTTTTCTCAAACAAATATCTAAGTGTACTCTCACCAACACCTAACAAGAGAGTCACACAACCAAAACGAATCCCAAGTTCTCTCCAAAAGAGAGACTCAAAAAACCCTAAATGAGTTTTCCAAGGGTTACAAAATCAATACCAAAAGCCCTTTGAAACGGGGCTAATACTGGAGCTTGCAGCATGGTGTTTGGGGCACGACATATTTAATGTGACGGGACCAATACTCGAGTATTGGTCCCGTCACACTTTTCCCCCAAACCCTTATTTTCAAATCCAATAATCAAACTCTCTCTTACCAAAAATAAAATCCAAAAATTCCTCCATTATTCTCCATCTTTCAGATTTTATATAATAAGATCCTATATTAGAGAATAATATAAATTTCCAAAATAAGTGACTTTTCACTCTCACACACTTATTGTCTAATTAGGATTATCAAGATCCTCTTAGTAAAGATTCTAAATTTTATTCAAACTCAAAATGAGAAGAGTCAAATTAAAACAGCTTGGGTCAACCTTTTTAAAATCAAATCAGGCTAAAAACCCAACAGATTTTGGCTTGAGGGGGCGAAAAATTAGATCCCGAAATGCATTGCATAGGGTTCGAGTTTGCATAAATCGAACGGAAAACCAAAATTTCTATTTCGTTTAAGTGAATCTGCGCCCCTACTCCTACCTCAGGCCAGCTTAAGAATCTGAGCAGGAAAGATTTGGACATTTTGTACGATCCCTTAGTAAATTATTACAGTTGGCAGGATCTTGTATTAATTATTGAAATGAGCACTTTTCCTGTTCTAAGTTCTAACCATATAAACGGTCAATAGCTATCATTCAATCACAAAACTACTAGGTATCCGCACAGACTTTCGAATCCCTTTGAGGCCACCCTAAGAATTTATATTTCATGTTTACCTCACATGTGCTAAATTGGGGCGTGGGGTATACACGTGTCATTGGATTAATTAAAAGCTCTAAGAGGTCCAGACACTCAGGTTATACGGCTGTCAATGGGTTCAGCCTTAATGAATACTGATCAGGCCGGTTAAGCCCTAATAAAAAATGAGTTCGGGTTCGGGCTTGGGTTTGTTGTAAAAAATAAACAGGCCTAAATAAGTCTTTAAAATTTCGGGCCAGTAAACCCGGCCCGTAAACAATCTCATGTTTTTTTATAAAGAGGCTTGTAAATGACATAAATATGAGGAGTTAAAAAGTCATTTCCCCTTTAGCCATATATAGCACTTATTATCCATTAGGTAACTTCATCTTATCTAGGGCCTCTCAATGGGCCGGGCTAGCCCGGATTTTGGCCCGCACCCAGCCCAAAAAAGTGTTATTTTTTATTAAGCAAATCTGACCCGAAGTCCAGATCGGGCTAAGCATGTTGCAACCCGGATAAATTCGGGCCGGGCTTGGGTTGAGCGTTGCAACATCCGGCTCACACGCGGCCCGAATATTTTATATATATATATATATATATATATATATATATATATATATATATATATATATATTATACTTATCTTTTTAAAATTATAATTTTTTTTTTTATATAATTAAATTGATTACTTTAATACCCTGAGATTAAATCGTTGAACGATATAAATTTGGGGCATTTAAGTCAAAAGCGCAATAACATTGTGCATATATTTTTTTGGTTTGATAAATTGGATGACTTAATTTATTTTCAAGTAACCGTTGCGTAGCTTTTTAGCTACACAATTTGGATGACTTGTTAATAGATTTTCAAACAATCATTTTCCGTTATAACCATTATGCAACAAATTAAAATAAAATATTTAAATAAAATCATGTACTTGAGCGTCTATAATGATAATATAATTATTTAATTAATTTTTTAACCTTCTTCATACTTTTATTAGAAAAAAAAAATAATCCAACCCAATTTAATTAGAAAAAACAGCCAAAAAATTAGTCTAACCAAATTTTATTAAAAAAAAAAAAGTCGAAAAAAAGCCATGAAAACACTAAGCTTTGGCAGAAGCCCAATGAGTCGAGACTTGGGTTGTACTGTCGTGGCCAAGTTAGGCAGGGCCGAATGAAAAATTGGGAACCCAGCCCGGGTAGGTTAGAGCCAGATTGAACCCCAACCCGACCCTAATCCGATCCATTGAGAGCCCTAATCGCATCGCTTCACCTAACGACGCAGCAATAGTAGCTTAAATCAAGCTCTCTCTCTCTGTCTCTCTATCTCTCTCAGTCTCACTCTCTCTCTCTCTCTCCTCTTCATCCCAGCCAACGACCCACTCTTCCCCCATAGCTTTTAAGCTCTCTCTCTCTCTCTCTCTCTCTCTCAGCTTCTCCCTTTTAACTTCAGGTTCAGGCAATCAAGCTCTCTTTCTCCTAGTTTCTCTCTAAGAACTCTAAAAGTTGCTTGGAAAAAAAGCTAATGCAAAAGATTCTTTTAAAAAATCATTAAAATCCGGTCCAAATCAGGGTTTTGGCCCGACAAATAACGAGTTGGGCTCGAGCTCCACAGTTAGTTCACGGGTCAGGCCAGGCTCGAGCCCTCCTTTTAATGTTTTAAAAAATTCGGGCCTATTAAATATCCGGCCTGAACCTAGCCCGGACCAGCCCGCTGACAGCCCTACCAGGTTATAAAAACAAATTTTTTTTTACAAAGAACTGCTCTCATGTTAGTTTAATCATACAAGCCAAATTTTTCCGCTCAAGATAGAGTTTTGCCTACGGATGCGTGGGTTACTTGTTTGACACGACATGTTGCGCTTGCATCATTATTCAAATTATTGTGAAGAATAAATTAGGTGACCTTTGTTTGTGCCCATGCATTCTCTGAAAGCACCCCCATCTCAGACCCCTTGACACAGACCGTCTGATATGTGTGATATGATTTCAAAATCTATTTTGTGGAAGATTAGGGTGAAACACGATCTCCATTATCCAATTTGAAGCAATCAATAATTTTCAAGATATCTGAAACATGAGCATTTTCAGAAAATGTGTGGTCGCACACAGAGGTACCCATAAATTAATGCAGGAAAATAGCAGTTTGGAGCCAATAATAAAACAACTTGGTGCTTGGACAACGAGTGTTACACTGATATTTTTAGACTTTCACTAATTGGCATGCATATATAGTCACGAACAAGGATCAAAATTTCGGGTTTCATTTCGGTTTCGGAGGAGACTGAAATCAAAATTTTGGACCGAAATTTCGGCCGATAATTTGACCGAAAATTTCACTCTCATATATTCTATGACTGAAATTTCAATCCCAAATTATCGTTTCGGTGGGGACTGAAACCGATAATTTCAGCCGAAATTTCGGTCATTTTGGCCTAAATTTTGATCCTTGGTCACGAAGTTGAAGTCGGGATTCAAGAATTATATGGCTTGGTAAAATTCTATAATAATTTAAGCAGAAATCTAGCAAATTTTAAGAAAAATAAAAAAAACTCAGAAAAATTTAGAATGAGGGAAAAAATCGGTTGTTGTTGTTGTTGTTGTTGTTCTACTTAGGGCCTGTTTGGATAAAAATACAGGAAACACGAGAAAGTAAAATAATATTCTTATATTTTCCTATGAATGTCTTGTTGGAGATTTTAGATCTGGGCCAGAATCGTTTGATCAACATATTAAATAGAACAATTAATTAGTAAGATAAATCTTACTTACCTGATCGGATGGTCGTGAAGACGTGCTTGATCGGCAGATCCTCGGTACAAGATCAGGACCCTTAGAACAAACCACCTCTCTTTCTTTCTATCTCTATTGATGGGAATAACATTGAGAGTGAATAAAGAGGGGACGTTGTTCTCCTTAAATAGACCTTGATTAGTCTCCTAGCCCATCAAGGAGATTAAATCTAGAGGATATGTCACAATATAAAAGGGATTACCACAACCTTATAAATTAGAAATTCCACCAGATTGCGTGGTGATTCTCATTGTATCACGTTTAGAAAGTCTCACCAATTTAAGTTTTAATAAATGAGTAAAGAGGCTAGTGTGTGGGTCACAAATACCCAACAATCTCCCACTTGATCCACACACTGGCAAAATATTGTTTTAATAAATTCATGAATTGGTCCTTTTGAAAAGCGGATGGCCATCCTTAGAATTTTATAAAATCATTGACTTTCAAGGAACTTGGTACAATACATCATCCCCTAAAGTTCAAGAAACAACTATAATAATGGATCATGAATGCCTATAATGTACCATGCTTTACAATTGACAATAAGGCAATTTCATGGTCACAAAAATTATTGTTGTTTAATGAACCCAAGAGTATTACTTGTGGTTTTGTGACACCAGTATATGCACACTTTAATGCAATCACTTGTATGTATACCTGCATTCGTCCTGCTTCATACCCTAAGGTATGTTATCCTGATATCTTACGGCATACGCCATGTGAAAACCATCACCCATCTATCAGGATAAAGGCTATACAACCGTGGTGCCTAATCACGATAGCCCAAGCTTCCTTATTTGAGCACTTATGCTCCAAGGCCAACATTGCATATGCTAATAATGATAATCATGATAAATATTGAGTAGAAAGAAAAACATGCATCAAATGATAATCAAAGATATAAAGAGTGTCGACAATAGAAAAAACATTGTGGAAGAAACTCCCACTCAATTAATGTACTCGAGTGTTGCTAACACTCCCATCTGGATCACGTGCACTAAAAATCTTTTGGTTGAAGCCCCTTTGTAAGATAACTCTCACTCAAAAAAGAGACCATAAAAAAAAACTCTAATATCCTAATCTGATCACCTTAAGGAATATTATGATCATTAGTGAATTTGATGTTGTCTTTTAGTCCTGACTCTCACTGATTGTCTCAATTGCAAGAAGGTTGATATAACTAGTCTCAACAGTTATAATTAAAGTAAATTATTTACTAGAGAACTATATCAAACACTAATAGAATCCAAAGTAATATTTAAACTATCATCTAGAGGAGTAAAAAATTATAAACAACTCTAATTAAAAAAACAATTGTCTAAAAGACTGAATAAAAGTCCAGAATTTCTCCTCATTGCTAAAGAATAGCTTTTCATTCAGTCTGTGGCTCCTCGTGCTGCTTCTGTTGATTAGCTTCTCCTTGTTGCTTCTTCTTCATAACATTTTTCCATAAATAACAATCCTTCTTGAAGTGACCTTTCTTTTTACAGAAATGACAGCCATCGTCGGTATCATTCACAACAATTTTCTTTTTGAAGTCCTTCTTGTTTCCTTTATTTGTGAAGTGATTATTTCTTTGATCATTTTTCTTAAAATTTCTCTTATGAGCAGGATTGTGGGCAAAATGAGCAGACTCAACCTTGTTGCCTCGCAACAATTGTTCTTCTGTTACATACATTGAGATAAGCTGGTTCAAGTCCCATTTTTTTTTTTTGGCATTGTAATTTACCTTAAAGGTATCAAACTGACTGGGAAGGAATGCAACAGTCAAATGTACTATAGCTGCTTCCTCAAAGGGAATACATTGCTCATTGAGCTTCATTGCTAACATAGACATCTTGAGAATGAACTTCCTTACACAACCATTACCATCATAGCGCATGTTAACAAATTCCACAAGATAACCATATTGCAGAGATTTAGTAGACCCAATAAACTGATCCTCGATATTTTTCAACAACTCGCGTGCAGTGTCAGTGGTCTTAATACCACAACGGATGACCTCACTCATAGAAGCACGGATAATCATGATGGACATACGATTTGCCTTCTCCCACTTGGCATGCAGAGCTTTTTTAAACTTCGAAGAGTTATCGGTAGGAGTCGCTGATTTATTTTCCGATAGAGCAAAATCACAATCTAGATAACCAAGGGTCAAATCCAGACCCATTCGCCAAGTGGAATAATTAGTACTAGTGAGCTTTTCAATGCTCGTCATCTGTTGCTGCAACAGTGATCCGTCCATAGCTACAATGACATAGATCATTGTCAGCACACGTTCATTTAGAACTTTACATAATTTAAGTTCGTACGTGGGGTCAAGGTTGAATCAATCAGAGTGTATTAATCATGTGCAAAACCATCCACTCTGAGGGACAGACATGACTCATTGTCTCAGCATCACCTTAGGGCAGAAGCTTTGACCTATTGTATGTCTCCCTAATTCGTGTTATAAGACACACATAGACCTAGTCATTTGTGTTTTGGTTTGATCGAAGCTAGTCATCAGCTTAGGCTAGAAGCATCGCTCTTTTCTCACTTAGACACGCATAACTATTCTATCCATTCCCCTTTCGTGAGTTTTCTAAGTCAGCTTTGACCAAAAGTAGTAGCTCACGAAAGTGAATGCTCTGACAATCTTAATGAGACGAGTGTCTCAAAATTCAAGGATAACGTAACCTCCATAGGCCGGTCACCTTTGGACTGACTACACACCTACTTTGGTAATGTTTCCCTGAGCGACTACTTTACCGGTCTTCCTAAACCCCTTTATAGGAAGAACCTATCTCAAGGCATTCTATCATGTCATTGGTTCAAGGTTTCATACCCTAAATACGTTCATTACTAAATTTTAGGGAAAGTAGAGTTATAAAGGGAAGGTGCACATGCATTAACTATGAACAATGACGTGATAGTGTAAGAGTGTCCATACAAAATGTTCAAAAAACAGTTCAACTATATATTTGGAACAAAATATATTTATTAACCTTTGACTGAAATTTTCATATCCAAAATAGTGTTAAACAGTCTCATAGACCAGTCCAACGTGTAGATCTCGTCGAGTAGATTAAAATTGATAGGTCATATGCGTGAAACAGAGTTGTAAAACTCTAGATATCGCATTATACAGTTTGAACCAGAAAAGTGATCAGTCTGGTTGCGGAAACAAGTTCTGAGTGTAAACGTTTTGTCTGCAACCGGCAGAAGCAGTGCAGTTCCGTGGCTGCAGACAAAATCTGAATAAGATTTGGGTTGGGTCTTGAACCCGTATTCGGTCAGGTCATGGGCCGTAGTGGGCCAGAGCCAAATGGGCCGAGTATTGGGTCGGTCCGAGGGTCATGGAACCGGGCTGTGGTGGGCCAAGTCCAAGAATAGGTACCTGGCCAAAGTGGGCCACTTCTATGGGTCGGGCACCGGGTAAGGGGTAATGGGCCGGGCACTGGGTTAGGGGAATGGGTCGGGTATCAAATGGGTCACACGGGTCATGTGCCACATGGTCAAGCGGGTCGGTGGGCAGCGGACTAACCCGGCCCTATAGAACCCAACTATTCATCTTCTTCTAAACCAAAAAAAAAGGTTTTTTTTTTTTTTATAACGATTGCAGTCAGAACCAGTCCACATGGGACTTGGATCATTCGATCGAGATAATGTAGCCGACAGTCCGTGGGCCGTCTCTGGCGCCACCAGCCATCGATGCCGATGGTGTATCGATCGAATGGCCGGGCCGTCGCTTCAAATTTTTATTTTTATTTTTTAAACTTGAGTTGCAGAGCAATAAAGAAATTTTAGCCGATAAAGCATAACACTTATCGCACAGCGTGATCCGGCCGGTCATCGGCATAGCAACCATCGACAAAAGGCCGGTCAAGATGATCATTTTAGTCTTAGACGGACCGATTGTCGGTTCAAAAATATATATATATATATATATATATATATATATATATATATATATATATATATATATATATATATATATTTTTTTAATTATGTTGTTTTAAGTTGCAGGCAGCCTCTTATATATATGGAATGAAAAAATATTCTTTTGATGGCCACGATCCAACCATCTGAAATTAAATGGTGAAAGGATAAAATGTTTCTCATTCATCATTTTTAAACCCATTGACGGCTGGCAGTTGATCTAATCAACTTGTCACCCGACTTGTGTTTGGGTGTGCTCTCCATTGAAAACAACTAATAATATTGATTTAGTTATTATTTTTCTTTTTGTGGATGATCTTGGATCCATCTTATACCCGTCCACATGTCACCTGAATGAAGGCTAAAACAGCCATCCGGTCCGGTCTATCCCGGACATTCTAAAATAATTATTTTCACCGGCAACCACAAAACAGTCCGGTGAAATTTTATTTTTTTTTTTTTTTATTTTTTTTTTTTTATTTGAAATCTGTGTGGATCAAACGAAATCAGGCTATTCAAGTGCTCTGATACCAATTGTTAGAGATTTTATATCTGGGCCAGAATCGTTTGATCAACATATTAAATAGAATAATTAATTAGTAAGATAAATCTTACTTACCTAATCGGATGGTCGTGAAGATGTGTTTGATCGGCAGATTCTCGGTACAAGATCACGACCCTTAGAACAAACTACCTCTCTTTCTTTCTATCTCTATTGATGGGAATAACATTGAGAGTGAATAAAGATGGGATGTTGTTCTCCTTAAATAGACCTTGATTAGTCTCCTAGCTCATCAAAGAGACTAAATCTAGAGGATGTGTCACAATATAAAAGGGATTACCACAACCCTATAAATTATGAATTCTACCAGATTGCGTGGTAATTCCCATTGTACCACGTTTAGAAAGTCTTACCAATTTAAGTTTTAATAAATGAGTAAAGAGGCTAGTGTGTGGGTCACAAATACCCAACATGTCTAACTTGTGGGAAATCATGAGATTCTTTTGTTTTTCGCTATTTAGATAACCACATTGCTAGTTGGGAAAACGCAGGATTAATCAAATCTTGTATTTGGATATATATGCAGGAAATTATAAGAAAAAAATATATCCTAACAAAAAAAAATAATCATAATACCACAAAAGATCATCCAAATTAAAAAAAACAACTACACTATCATAAAAATAATCCACAAAAATATCATCCATATAAATTATCCAAAGAAAATATGGGAAAAACATCTACATAAAATATAAAAGATCATTGAAAAACAAAATGAAAACTACACGTCCACTAAGCAAATCAATGTGGAAAATGCATCCACATGAATAAGAAGCATCTCTTACTAAATATGAAACAAACGAAGAAAAAAAAATGAAAATTACATGAATCAATTTCATATAAAAGAGATGAAAGAAAAATGAAAAGTTTATGAATTAAGAAACTTCAAGAAAATATGATCGCGGAAGGAATGTCAGAATCATGACTGGCTTTTGAACACACGGAGCCGATTCTATTTTTGATATCATATTAAAATTATCCTTACTATTATATAAAAGCACGAACGACGCTCTATTTTTGTCAAGTTTGTGTTTTCATACTTTAGGAATAAAATATCCCTCTATACCATATTTACCCTTAAAATATCTTATATACTCTTAATTTTCTTAAATTAAGTATAACTTTAGATGCCCAATCAAACCAAATATTTTTATTAAATACAAATTTTTCCTAGATTATAGGATTTTCCTAAATTAAGTATAACTTTAGATTGCCAATCAAACCAAATCTCTTTATTAAATACAAATTTCTCCTAGATTACAGGATCTAGGTGGTTTTTTTCCTATTTTTTATCCCTAAAATTTTCCTATTTTTTTTCCTCTAAAACACATTTCTCACATATGCATCAGCCCCATGAGATGATGAAGGTTGTTTTTCATCCCAATCTTCGATACAAGGAATCTTGAGATCATGAACGTAATATCAAACCTTCAGTTTTTTAATCCACGTGGCACAGATAAAAAAATTGGCCCTAAATTCTCGGTTTGAAAGTTCGTGCACGTAAAACAGTTACACTAACATATGATTGATTTTCCAATCACAATGAGTAGACATCACTGTTGACTAACTCTCGGAAAGAATTATCCCTCATAAGAATTCATTTCACTTCAAATTGATTATGATTAAATGATCAACAGAATGTACTATACATTAAAAATACGAAAATTATAATAACTTCAATTTATTTACAAGGCTCTTTCAAAATTTATAGATCGTTAGTTTATTATTTATTTGAATATTAATACTAAATTTTAATCGTAGAATACCAAATATTTTATCTTTTAGTAATACATTTAACAAAAAATTTAAAAATATTTAATAAAGTAAAATAATAAATAACTTTAAGATTGATTTAATAAAGTGAAATAATAAATAATGGAACTTGTGAGTCAAATGTGATCCGTTAACCACATATGATGTACGCCTGTGATCATGTTCATATTTCGGGATGTGTGCCATGTGGATGAAAATATGACTGTCTGATGGCAGAACAATAATCCCAAGTTCTATTATGTTAAAGATCAGTATCTATTGTCTCGAATATTGCGACAAAAAACGATCTCCATTGTCAAGTCAAAGCAGTCAACAATTTAATCATATGAAATTTGAGTTGAATCAGACGATAGAGATTTTTTTCATCCAAATCTTCAACATAATAGAACTTGGGATCATTGGTCTACCATCAAATAGTCATATTTTGATCCACAATATGAGCATGATCGTGGGCGTATATCAAATATGGTTCACGGATCACTTTTTGAGAGGTTTGTCACATGGAGTCAAATCTTGTACGTATGATGGTAGGACCATGATCTCAAGATTTATTTTGTCTCACATTAGATAAAAAAATGATTATTTATAAAATTATATGCAATACTCATAAAAATATTTTTAAAAAAATCATGTATATATATATATATATGAAAAGGTGTTTGCCCTCTATTGGAAGATGCTTCCTACAAGTAATGTTTTGCCAAATATTATCTTAATTCCTACAAATATATTTTTCTTGCAAATGAAAACAAATAAAATTATATATTTTTCTTGATAAATGTTTTTTTGCTACAAATTCCCAAACAAAGAGTTCAAGGCGTTAGAACTTGGAAGTTTGTTAGATATTTCAAAAAGGAGACGAAAAATCAAACAACATAACAAAAGGACCATATGACGTTGCATAGTGACAAACTTGGGGATCTTTTCGGTAGATTTCGAATTAATTTCGATATCTTTTGAAAAAAATTTAGGAATATTTTAAGGATTAAATATATATTTAATAAATTTCTTTTATATTACTGTAATATATATTAAGTTATTAACATATTAAAAATATATATATTGAAAATTTGAAATTTTCTCCAAAAATACCAAAATTTTCTTTTTTTCACCTTTTCGGTGAATTTCGGTGAAAATTTGTCACTATGGTTCTATGGATGAAATAGCCTATTCATTTTTCATCCCAATTTTCTTAAATAGGGCTTTTGAATTCGCTCGTTACCTAACGTAAATTGCAAACTGATTTGTTGTTCACAGTGGATGGATGAAATACCCTATTTATTTTTTAATAAGCTAAATCCACATGGCATAGGTGATAAAAATGTTTCTCAAAAAGCATGAAACACATATTAGGCTCAAACGTGATTTTAGGATCACTTTATGAGATCTATGCCATTTGAAATGAAAAATTAACTATTTGATGGTACGCCTTGATCTTAAGATCAATCGTGTGGAGATTGAGATGAAAACCAATCTCTATCATTTGATTCAATGCAGGTAATGAATTTTAAGCATAGGCGCCCTCCGTAATTAAGTAGGCGCAAATAGAGCGAATAGAGCTACATTAGGATAAAATATAATGAGTAGCACTATTCGCGCCTACCAAATTATTGACGGCGCCTATAATGAAAACCCCATTAACTGTTTTGAATTAGATGATGGAGATTGATTTTCACCTCATTCTTGCACACGATGGATCTTCAGACTATGCGCATACCATGATACTATCGGTATTGTTTCTATGTGGAACATATCTAAAAAAGAGACGCCATATCAAGTTTGAGTGTGGTGTGTACCACTTCTTTCTAACTCACATTTTAGAGATTTGTGTCACATGGAATAAAAAATTGATTGTTTATGATACACCCATGGTCTCAAGATTTATCATGTGAAAATTGGGATAAAAAATGATCTCGATCGGCCGATTCAAATTTGTCAATGCTTTCTGGAGAAAGACTTGGCATTTTGGAGTGCAATGTGGAAACACCATCTAAACCGTCCATGATCTAATTATCTTTGGTACACAATGGTCGATGATCTAATTATCTTTGGTACAAAATGATTCAAAGATGTCAATCGTTGAAGCAAACGAAGGCCTTTGACTCATATGATTAGAGATCGTGTTCTATGCCAATCTTTTGTATGAAAGATCTTTAGACTAATGCCTTCAAATCATACGGCTTAGATCGTAATTACAAGTCACAGATATACAAACATCAAAATTTTCTTTTAATCTATATATAAAATTCAAATAAAAAGAAATTAATAAAAGGGTATTTATGTACTATGTCTAATTCATATCTGATCCATATTGGTAGATATGACTCCATATAATCGGATATTTGGTTGACCCGGTATTTAACTATGTATAAAAGAGTTAGTCTACAATGGGTGTCCGCCCATCATTGGTCGAAAAAGTAACACAACAATCGTCACATTTGTGTGAATAGATGACCTGCACGAACTCCCAATGCTTCAAAATTTGTGCACGTCATAAAGTCTCACAAACATATGAACTGTTGTTCATGGGTGGACGCCCATTGTAGACCAACTCTAATACAATTAACATTGACAAAAGTCCAATACTTAAAACCATAGACCCCAATTTATCCCATAATCCCAGTTTGATACAACATATTTCGCAGTTGGATCCGACTCTCGTGACAGTAATTTAAATACTAAGGATTTGTTTGGCAATTCTTCGGAAAACATAGGAAAATAATTTGTAGATCCAATAGATTCCGGCTCTTTAGGAATTTATAGGAATTCATTATTTTTCGGTGTTTTGATTGAGTAATTGCACATAAAAAATAAAAAATAAGCACCATCGATAGTGCACATTTCACACACCCAATAAATCTAACATTTTATTGGAAGGGAGACTCCCTGATAGAAAGAAAAATTATGAGAGAAAAAAAGAGAGATTAAAAGAGAAATATGTAGAGATAGAGAATATAGGAGAGAGAGATTCGAATAGAAAAACATCTAAAAAGAAGATATTATGAGAGAGACCATCTTTGGTATTATATATATACAAAATAAAAAATTAGAGAAAGAGACTCGGTGAGAGAAAAAGATTAAGAGAATGATAAGAGAGAGTTAGGAAAGGGAGAGACTCAGTGAGAGAGAGAGAGAGAATCGGTAAGAGCAATCGGAGAGAGAGCGATCGAAGAGAGAGAGAGAGAGAGAGAGAGAGAGAGAGAGAGAGAGAGAGAGAGATTTAATTTTTAATTTTTAATTAAAAAATAAAAATAAAATTTTATTTATTTATTTATTTTATTAAAAAAAATATAATTTTTTTATTTTTTTATTTTTTTATTTTTCTTAATTTTTAATTTTAACTTTATTTATTTTAATTATTTTATTTTTATTTTTATTTTATTCTTTTTTTATATTTTATTTTATATTTTATTATTTTATTATTATTATTATATTACTTTTTTTAATTTATTATTTTATTTTATATTTTATATTTTATATATATATATAGTTGATTTTATTTCAATTTATTCATTAAGAAAGAGAGAGAGAGAAAAATAGTGAGTTAGAGATAGAGGAGAGAGAAAGAAAGGAATTGAGAATGATAAAAAAATTTCGATGAAATCCTCCTATTTTAGATGGATTTATCGGTTTTCATTGGAAAAGAAAATTTTAAAGTTTCCTATTATTTCCAATAGCACAACTTTATTGTAAAATATAGGAAATTATCATATTTCTTTTCATTTTCCATGATTTATTTTCCTTTCCCCCTATCCAAACGGACCCTAAAAAAGTGTTTACAAGATCTTTTACACCACCAATGGTTGAAGATGTGAGTGACCTATACCATTAAAGTGAGAGATCATAGATTGAATTGCGTCATGTCCAAAAATAATGTTTTAGAGAGATTTAAGTCATCCAGTATGCGGACAAATATCTACCGTTATTGTTAGTTTTAATGGCTCATATTAAAGTTCATCAACCGGATGATTCACATCCACTTATAAGCATATTTTTTGTGCCTTAGGCATGTTCTAATGATAAATTGCTACTTCGACAATTTAAATTGATCACATATGTGCATTGCATGACAAAATAATAAATCATATTTTAATGGTATGAGACAAAAGTGGGTAAGATCATTTAAACACAAATGTTGTGTTTAAATGTCTTCCAGGCAAGGTATCAAAAGCGGTATTGGTCTCGAGTATCGGTTTGCCCGAGGCCAATACGAATCAGCCGATACCGATACGTATCGGCCAATCTATTAAAAAAAAAAGAGTCCTGATCGAAACCGAGACATATCGGCCGAAACCCGATACTAGCCCGTATCGGCGATGCCGATACATATTGGACTGATAAATTGCTGATACGTATTGGACCGATAGGTATTGGTTTTTGGTCAAACCGCCGAGTTTTGATACCTTACTTACAGGAGCCATTATCCCTTTGCAATCTAGTTCTGCCACATGAAGTTACAAATAAGTTCAATTATCATTCTGTATAAGATTAATTTTACCATGCACGCAGTCATGACCTCCAAAATTTTGAGCTAAGTGGTCGTGTTTTTTTTCGGCAATCCCAGTCTCATTTGAACTAAAACAGGCTAAAAAACTCCTCTGTTTTTTTTTTGATAACCTGGGTATCCGAGACTCTTAGAACATGCGCACCTCAAATTCAGCACATGCCAGGTCAACACAAAATATAAATCCCTAGGGTGGCCTCAAGGGAGGGAGGGAGGGGATATAAAAAACCACTTATTGATATGCACTTTAAAATAGATAGTTGTTCAATTTTATTTTGTTTAAGATGTGCCAACCAGTGATTTAAAAACTGACTGGACCGCTGATCCGACCAGGTTCAACCACAACTAGAAGCTAGTCGGTTCGGACAAAAAATCGAAAGTTTCAATTTTTTTAGTTTCAACAAGTGAACCGTCCGGTTTTTTGGTGAACAACCCAGTTCATCCAGGTCACAAAAAACTGGTCTGATTTTATTTGATTTAAAAAAAAAATAAAAAAATTCAAACATCCATGTTTTCTAATTTTTAGAATTAAAAATAACTTAAACTTATACACTTTACATAAATATTTTTAAAATATAAAGGATTTTTTTTTGGGAAATTTACCTGATCGGCCCTGTCAAATACGCCTTTTACGACAGAGGCCCTGTAGTTTCACCTTTACCCAAACCGACCAGTTCCAAGCCTAGCCGACCTTAAGGAGAGTAAAAAGTCCAAATTACCCCCTTCTATGACTTTCTTTAACCCACAAAGCATCCTCTTCTTCCTCATTTTAATCTATTAAAAAGTTAGAGGTGAGTCAGGTCACAGGTGACGACGTCTTCTTCCTTAATCTGATCTGCTCCGATCTGCTATTTCGAAGAAGAAAACAGAGGCTTGGGAGAAGAAGCCGCGCATTTCTCCATTGTGATAAAAAGACCCTGCAGTTTGCCCTTGCGACGCGAGGTATCTTACATAAATCTCATTTTCAGTTTATTAGGGTCTCTTAATGGTGCAATATAAGAAATAATTTAAGTTTATTGGTCTACATTTTCAGTTTGTTAGGATCTCCTATTCGTGCAGTATAAGAAAGTCTTTGTATCCTTGGATCATTTTTTGAAAAGTATACATCTCGATTGCAAATATAATCGTCATCGACTTTATATACAGTCGATATCGATTACAAATATAATCGTTATCGACTCTATATTTAATCGATAACGATTGTGTATAAAGTCGATGACGATTATATATACAATCGATATCGATTATATATAGAGTCGATGCCGATTATATATGAAATCAATATTGGCTGTATATAAAGTCGATGACGATTATATATACAGTCGATATCGATTTCAAATATAATCGGCATCGACTCTATATACAATCGATATCGATTGTATATAGATTCCTTTATTTTTTGTTTCATTAGTCTTATGATCCCTTCCTTCTCATTCTTAAACAGACGATGACAGGCGTGAGGATTCCTCTTCTTTGTCATTATGATAGCCTTC
Source organism: Chloranthus sessilifolius (assembly GCA_021018995.1). Lineage (NCBI taxonomy): Eukaryota > Viridiplantae > Streptophyta > Magnoliopsida > Chloranthales > Chloranthaceae > Chloranthus > Chloranthus sessilifolius. Next base: position 8,075,855 of record CM037598.1, read on the forward strand.
TTGTAAACGATGATGGCTTGTATGAAGGTGGTCGAAGGAGGCTTATTAACATTTTGATAAGTATTTCTTATGAACAGTTTATGAGGTGAATGTCTGCTGTCAGTTTTGCTAGGGCGGATGAAACAGTTTCGACAAAGTTTCATATGAAAATGGTGAATACCCCTGTGGTTGTCGACATTTTGAACGCTGATGATTTGGCCACTTTATTTACGTTTTATAGATCCGGGGTGGACATGATAAAGGTATTCGTCATTAAGGAATCGTCATCCTTCCGGGTCGAAGTTGAACAAGTAGATCTTGGTGGGACTGAATTTCAGCCATGTAAGTTTGAGGATGAAACTGTATACGATACCGTCCCGTTAGGTGATGACAGCGATATTATGGCGAACATGACTGCCAGGAAAGCAACTTTTGATTTAAACGATGCTCCGATTGAATCGTATGATGACCACTAAAATACATGCATGGGTCACAACAATGTAGTCAATGGTTAGACTACACTTCAGAACGGGCGGTGAATACCAACGATTTTAGTCATATATTCCTCGATGGATGGACAACTTGGTTTACTCACAAATTATGTTCTACCATATCATTGATGAGAATTACCAGAGAAATTCAACCCCATGTCCATACACATGAGAAGGAATGGGCCATAAGACTGATGACACAAAAGAGAGAAGACGATTGTTTAACACATATTGACTGTATATACAATCAATATCAACTCTATACACAGTTGATATCGATTGTATATACAGTCGATATTGACTATTTTTACAATCGATATCGATTATTTATACAATCGATATCGACTGTATAAACAATCGATATTAACTTTTAAAAAAATTTACTAAGGAAATAAAGTCTTTCTTATACTGCGCGATTAAGAGATCCTAACAAACTGAAAATGGGGACCATTAAGAAACCCTAATAAACTGAGGATGAGGTTTAAGTAGGATACCTCACGTCGCAACGACAAACTGCATGGTCTTTTTGTCACAATGGATAAATGCAAGGGCTTCTTCTCCCAAGTCTCTGTTTTCTTATTAGAAATAACAGATCGAACTAAAGAAGAAGGCGTCGTCAACTGACCCACCTCTAACCTTTTAGTAGATTAAAATAAGGAAGAAGAAGATGCTTTGAGGGTTAAAGAAAGTCATCGAAGGGGGTAATTTAGACTTTTTACTCTCCTTAGGGTCGGCTAGGCTTGGACCTGGCCGAGTTGGGTAAAGGTGAAACTATAGGGCCTCTGACGTAAAAGGTATATCTGACAGGATTGATCAGGTAAATTTCCCAAACGGTAATGCTTTTTAGTCTTTATCCTTGATGCCATAAATCTTAAATCTTAAATTTTTAAAATTGACATCAAATCACACAACACACTTGTACAGTTCAATGTTGCACAAGTTTCATAAAGTGGTCCATGAACTAACTTACAGTTCAATGTTGCACAAGTTTCATAAAGTGGTCCATGAACTAACTCACCTGCCTCTAGGCTCTCTCTCTCTCTCTCTCTCTCTCAAAAAGCCTTATAAAATAAAGGGTTGATGTAAGTGATTTTAAAAAGTGTTAAGACATATTTGAATTAGAAGATGGTGATGTTTTTTAATCTCAATCTTTGACACCATAGATCTTAGATTATTAATCTCAATGTCTTCAAATCACATAATACACTTATTATATGGTCATGAAATCAAGTTGCACATGTCTAAAAAGTAATCTGTGAACCAATTCACTTGCGCCTAGGGTGACAAAGAGATTCTCTCTCTCTTTCTCTCTCTACCGACACGATCCTAATATCTTATTCATAGTGACAAATTTCGTTGAAATTCAGAGAAATTTTGCGAAATTTGTTGAAAAGGGGTCAAACAAAAATTTCGAAAAAATTTTAGTATTTTCGATAATTTTGATATTTTTTGACGAAATTTAAAAAACTTTGGTGAATTTCGGTAATTTTTTTTATGTTTATTTATTATTATTATTATTATTTAATTATGTTAGTAATTTAGTATATATTATAGTTATTTTAAAAAAAAATATTAAAAATATATTTACTCCCCAAAACTTTCCCATTTTTAAAGGCATCCAAATTAATCTAAAATGTACCGAAAGGACCCCTGAAAAATTATCTTTTGTCACCATAATCCTACTATGGTGCCAAAGTTACTGAAGACACGTGTCATCCTTTTAATGCAGACGTCACCATCCATAGGCCATGTAGTACAAGTCATAATCTTCTAGATGGATTGTCTTACACTGCATCATTGAACAGCTCTGTCAGCTTGTCGAAAGCTCACAGTAGCCTTCAAATCGTTTGAAATGTCGACTTCTTTTAGCTGACAACAAATGAAGCAAAGTCATACGGCGTGTATTAAACAGAGGGGCGGTGCTTTTTCTCCTACCAGTTGACGAAGGAGTGCGGCATTATTTACACCCATTAAACTTATAAAAGACTATAAATAACTTATCAGACGGTCGCATATTAATTTCATGTGACACATCTCAAAAGTGACTGTTTGATAGATACCTTATGACCATCATCAATTTTAGAGATGTGTGTCACATGGAATCAACATATGACCTTTTTGATAGGTGCATTATGATTTCAAAATCTATTTAAGATTGGGACGAAAATGAATTTCCAATATCTGATTAAAACAAGTTAAATCATTTTTTTATGATGGAAATCTTATTGTCTTTGCATGTTTAATGAGTGCCAATAACACTACTTTAATGGAAAAGGAATAATAATAAATTTTATTTTTCTATGACTATGAAAGATCCAAAACAAGCATTTTTGCTTATTTATTTTTGGTTACATAAAATAAAATTTTCTAATTGCACACCAACTTTTGCCATTCACAGGCCACTTAATTTTATTTTTGTGTCTGAGAAGAAAAACATTACACGTGACACTTAGCTATTTAATTTGTCATACGAGTTAAATAAAATTTGCTATGACAAGGAGTAAGTAGAGAGGAAGGTAAAATCATTGAATATATAAATTTTACATAAAATCTTATTGTGCGAGGAGTTATCAAGGAGAAAAGTTACCTGCTAAAGCAGATAGTAAGCTATTAGCAAAAAGGATGTGAACTTGCTCAAGCAAGTGAACTCTAGGGCTAGCATAGAGCTATGTCATACAAAACCTTAATCTCTATCTTTGACACCATAAATCTTACAATATTAAATCTTAGTATCTTCAAATCACACAACACACTTGTATGATTCGGTCGTGAAATCATATTACACAAGTCTTACAAAGACTCTCTCTCTCACGAAAAGCTTTATAAAATTAAGGGTTGATGCAATCGATTTTAAAAGGTGTTGACGGATTTGAATAAGAGGATGGTGATGTTCTCTAATCTCAATCTTTGACATCATAAATCTTAGATTTTTAATCTCAGCGTCTTCAAATTACATGACACTTATAATATGATTATGAAATTATGTTGCAAAGGTCTTAAAAGCGATCCACCTGCCTCTGGGGCGACAAAGAGACTCTCTCTCTCCTTATAAAATTAATGGTTGATGCAATCTGTTTTAAAGGTTGTTGACGACTTTAAATCATAAAACGGTGGTGTTCTTTAATTTCAATCTTTGACACTATAAATCTTAGATTCTTAATCTCAGTGTCTTCAAATCCCACGGCACACTTATTGAGTGGTCATGAAACCATGTTACACAAGTCTAGAAAGTGATCTGTGAACCAAGTCACCTGCGCCAAGGTGACAAAGAGACTCTTTTCCCCCCCTCTCTCTCTCTCGACAAGATCCTAGTATACTACTACGTGGCCACAATTTACTCAAGACACGTGTCATCCTTTTAATACACATTTCAAGGTCCATAGACCATGCAGCACAAGTCATAATCTTCAAGATGGGATATCAGCCGTATGATTGAATAATAATAGTGTTGTCTTTACGTAATCGAAAATGAATAATAATAAATTATTTTTTTCTATGACTATAGAAGACCAAGCATTTTTGTTTATTTATTTTTGGTTAAATAAAATAAAATTTTATAGTTGCACACCAACTTTTTCTATTCACAGCCACTTAATTTTATATTTGTGCCTCGGAAGAAAAAAAATTGCAGTGACCCCAGCAGCCCTCTCTAAAACATTAGCCACCCGTGCGTCACATGTGATACTTAGCTTTTTAACTCGTGATACTCATCTTTCGCAGTCTTGGCTGTCTCCATAGAACTAATGTAGTAATGTGACACCCATGGCACGTTTGAATGTCCAATGTTAAGTGGCCATCTCACGAGTCTTTATTGTTTGCACAACACATGTTTTCTGATGCGAGCAGTCAAACGTGCCCTAGCTATTCAAAGGTTCTTAGGCTGCGAAAGCTATAGCTCTTTGCTAACTCCTATTACAGCATAGTTTATTTATTTTAATTGATTATCGTTCTCTTTTTTAATTTATTGTGAAGGAGTATTTACTTGTTTTAACAACAACTTTTCTATTCTCTGCTAACTCCTTTTTAGAGTAAATAATATCTACTCTGGCAAAGAGTGAGTAGAGATGAGGGTTAAATTGTTGAACAAGTAGATCTTTCATAAAATCTTCCTATACAATGTGTTATCAAAGAGAAAGGACACCTGCTAAAGCAGGTAATAGGATATTAACAAAGAGGATGAGAACCAACTAAAACAGGTGAACTCTGCTATGGTAGGGCTAACAGAGAGCTATGTCATACGCAACCATACTATATCCACAATAATGTTATATGGCAACAAGTTTTGTGCAGGCAGTAAAGTGCAGGTGGTTGACATGGCGAGATGCAATTGACTGCAAGTGCAGTAGGGCCCAAGCAATGCAGGTCGGGCAGCCAGTCACGTCGCACCACGTCAATTGCTTGTACTTTGCCTGCACAAAACTTGTCTGCCATTTGCAATTTCCTGTATATCCATGATATCCTCAATTAATGAATGTTACCTTATTTCTTTTAACCCTTTTGCTCAATTTTTTCAAAAAAATTATTTTTATTAGGGAGCCATTACTTGCACACATTCTTCATGTGATTGCACCGAATTTAAAGGACTTGGTATTTTAGGGACATGTGATATGTAAAAATGCAATATGTGCCGTTTGATTTGAAGTTCATGATCAATAGATCTCTGGTACATAAAATTAGAGCAAAACACGATACTTGTCATATGATCTATTGTAGCCATCTGTTGAATTATATAATAGCCTTTGACTCCATTTAATCAAATGATGAAAATCGTGTTTTGTTCTAATATTTTGCAATTAATATCTTTAAATCATGGCTTTCAAATCAAACGGCTTAGATGATATTTTCACATAGTAGAGACCGTCAAACTTACAAGTCTTTCTTTTAAATTCTGTGCAATCTGGTGCAATCACTTGAAAAGCGTGTGCAAGTAATGGCTCCCTTTTTATTAATATGATGATGATATTTTTTAGGGTACCTCCCCAATAGGTTATGTGAAAGCGCCAACTCCGAAACCCTTGACTACTTGGAATTAGATGATAGAGATTGTTTTTCACCTTTTTTCCACCCAAGAGATCCTGAGACCATTAGTGTACTATCAGACAATCAATTTTCTATTCAACGTGGGATGGATACTCAAAAGGGGGCCCTAAAATCATTTGGGGATCTTTGACACCCGGAATAAAAAACTAACCATCTGATGATAAGATCATGGTCTCAGGCTCCATCGTATGGAAGATCGAGTTGAAAAATGCTCTCCATCTTCTTATTCCAAGCAATCAATGGGTTTCAAAGGATTAGCACTTTCAGAAAACCTGTTGGCGCGAATAGAGATACCCTATTTTTTAGGGAGCTAAAACTTGCACACAAGATTAGTATCATAGCATATAGTTAACTAGAAATATATGTTGCTCGTGGAACACCATCTAAGTCTTCTTTGGAGACCATAATGGAAAGTTCTTTAAAGCCAAAGAATGGTACGAATTAGGATCTCTACTATCTGACAAATTAGATGACAGAAATCATATTTGGTGTCAATATTTGGCCTCATAGATCTTTACATCATACTCAAAAGTGAGCCATTACTTGCACTCGGAAATGTGGCCCTTACACTGAAGTTAGAAAAAGACTTTGTATTTTAGGGGCATTTGACATGTGAAAACCCAATTTGGGTCATATAATTTAAAGTTCATAATCTATAGATCCTTAATGGATAAGTTTAATGGGAGCCATTACTTGCACACACTTTTCAAGTGATTGCATTAAATTTAAAAGAAAGACTTGCAAGTTTGGCGACCTCTACTATGTGAAAATATCATTTAAGCCGTATGATTTGAAGACCGTGATTTAAAATGTTAATTGTAAAAGATTAGAACAAAATATGATTTTCATAATTTGATTAAATAGAGTCAAAGATTATTACATAATTCAACAGTTGACTACAATAGATCATATGACAGGTATCGTGTTTTACTCTAATTTTATGTAACAAAAATCTATTGATCATGAACTTCAAATCAGATAGCCCATATTTCATTTTTACATACCAGATGTCCTTCAAATATTTAGTCTTTTTTTAAATTCAGGGCAATCACTTAAGAAACGTGTGCAAGTAATGGCTCCCTTTTTGGATTTTTTGTCTCAATTTTTTTAGAGGATGGCATTGGGCCTTAAGGTGACTCGATTTAAACCCACACCGGAAAGGCCCAGTTAGAGTGAAGTGATTAATTATATGCGTAGTCGCATCATTAACACATAACACGCTTTAAAACTGAAGTATTATTGTGGGCAGAATTGATCAGTACCAAATGCAAACAGGTGGGGCATGACATTTAATATTAGAGCCAATGACAACTCTATGCCAATAGGGTTAGGACCCCTAAGGTGACTCGATTTGGTCCCACGTTAGATAAGCTTGTCGAAAATGAAGTGCTTATATGTGGGTCACCTCTTTAATACGTGACGCGTTTTAAAACCAACGAATGTGGGCAGAAATTCAAACATCATATGCAGAAGGTAGGGCGTCCTTCCGTATTAGAGCCGATGATGACGCTTTGGTGACGGGATAGGACCCCTAGGATGCTTTGATTTAAGGGAAATTTACCTGATCGGCCCTGTAAGGTACGTCTTTTACGTCAGAAGTCCTATAATTTCACTTTTACCCAGACAAATCAGCTCCAAGTCTAGCAGACCCTAAAGAGAGTAAAAGGTCCAAATTACCCCCTTCTATGACCTTCTTTAACCAATAAAGCATCATCTTCTTCCTCATTTTATCCTGCAAAAAAGTTAGAGGTGTAAAACCCTAGACGAGGTCTCCTTACTTAGTCTGATTTGCTCCGATTTGCTATTTCGAAGAAGAAAACAGAAGCTTGGAAGAAAAAGGCCCTGCATTTCTTTATTGTGGCAAAAAGACCCTGAACTTTGTCCTTGCGACGCGAGGTATCCTACTTAACCCCATTTTCAGTTTATTAGCGTTATTTAGTGATGTAGTATCTCCTATTCGTGTAGTATATGAAAGATCTTTGTATCCTTCGATACGCTTTTTTAAAAATATATATCGATTGCAAATACAATTGCCATCGACTCCATATAGAGTCGATATCAATTGTATACACAATTGGCATCGACTCTATATGGAGTCGATGCCGATTGTATTTGCAATCGATATCGACTCTATATGGAGTCGATGACGATTGTATTTGCAATCGACTAAGATTTATAGTCGTCTTTTCTCTTTTGTTTCATCAGTCTTATGACCCTTCCTTCTCATTCTTAAACAGACGATGACGGACGTGAGGAATCCTCTTCTTTGTCACTATGATGGCCTTCTTGTAAACGATGATGGCTTGTATCAAGGTGGCCGGCGGAAGCTTATTAACATTTTAATTGAAATTTCTTATGAACAATTCATAAGGCGAATGTCTGTTGTCAGTTTTGCGAAGGCGAATGAAACAGTTTCCACAAAGTTTCATATGAAGATAGTGAATACGCCTGTGGTTGCCGACATTTTAGACTCTGATGATTTGGCTACATCATTTACGTTTTATAAATCCGGAGTGGACGTCATAAAAGTATTCATCATTAAGGAACCGTCATCCTTTCCAGTTGAAGCTGAACAAATAAATCTCGACGGGACTGATTTTGTGACTCATTCATTTCAGCCATGTAAGTTTGAGGCGAACGATGGCAGAGGGAAAGCAACATTTGATTTAAACGATGCTCCGATTGAATCGTATGATGACCCAGTAAAATACATGCATGAGTCATAACAATGTAGTCAATGATTAGACTATACTTCAGAAAGGGTGGTGGATACCAACGATTTCAGTCATATCTTCCCCGGTGGATGGACAACTTAGTTTACTCAAGACTTATGTTCTACCATGCCATCGATGGGAATTATCGGAGTAACTCAACCCCATGTCCATACACATGAGCACCCCTTCGGTGAAGGGCCTAGCCAACCACGCCATTATCCATTCTGTGAAGGATCCGGTCAATCACATCAGAACCCCTTCGGTGAAGGATCTAGTCAACCACCCGAGAACACCGCTAGTGAATGGCGTAGTCATCCTCAAGCCATGAATAAAGATACCTTAGAAGAAGAATATAAAGGCGAACCGGATGGGTTTATCAAAGAGGATCCGAAAATTTTTGTGAGACATTGATAATCCCCTAGTAGACGGAGATTACGAAATGTCAGAGACATCGGGCGATTCCTCCGATGAAGAGGTGGAAACTGAATATCGGAATTGGACGCTTAAAATTGGAGAGATCTTCCGAGACAAACAAACATTTCAAAGAGCATTGAAAGAACACGCGGTGGAGAAAAACTTTCAAATTCGGCCTTTGAGGACCGCTAGTTATCGAGTGACAGTCGGATGCTACGAACCTGATTGTTCGTGGCGAATACATGCTTCTAAATTGACTGGGCTCGATTCTTTCCAAATCAAGACATTTAATAGTACTCACACATGCGGAGCAGCTAAGATCGGACCGCACGATCACCGAAATGCAATAATCTCCTTCGTAGCGAACTATGTACGGGATAAACTTATGGAAGGACTCGACTACACACCGGCGTCGATAATGTTTGATATTGCAAAAGCTTATAATGTGTAAATCTCATATGCAAAAGCTTAGAGGGGAAAAGAGCTTGCCCTTAATGATATTAGAGGAAGTTGGAAAGAATAATTTATTGATCTACCGGCCTACGTGAAGGAGATGGAGAGGGTAAATCCTAATGTACAAACATCCTTTCAACTTACTCATGACGGTAAGTTTCAAAGATTTTTTTGGAGTTTTGGCCCATGCATTGGAAGCTACCGCAATACGCTTCGTCGCATATTGCTTGTAGACGACACACACCTATGAGGACGTTTCGAATGGATCCTACTTATCGCCTCTGCGCAAGACGGTAATGGTCATATATTACCGTTAGCATTTGCCGTGGTCGAGTTAGAAGAAGAGAATACGTGGATGTGGTTTCTTGAACGGGTAGGTGCGTTCGTGATCGGTGGGTTTAACGAAGATCTCGTATTTATCACGGACAGATCGAAGGGTTTAATAAATGCGGTGAAACGTATCTTCCCTAACGCATATCACAACTACTGCATGCGGCATATGACACAAAATTTACAACACAAGTATCCCAAGAACAATGTGAAGGGTCTATGGTGGTGGGCCGCGCATGCATATTCGAAAGAGAAATTTGATTATTTTATTAACGAAATGAAGAAAGATCCTGTTAATTCTCAGGCCGTCGAATATATTTTGAAAATAGATCCGAAGCATTGGGCACGCGCACATATGGAAGGAAGGCAGTACGATTCCCTGACTACGAATATTGCCGAAAGTTTAAACAGCGTGCTAAAGATAGCTCGAGAGAGACCAATTATCGACTTAATCAGAACTACTGGAGAGAAAGTCGCCGATCATTTTCAAAAATACAGAGAGATATCTGAGAAATGGACCACCCTTCTCTACCCGAAAGCAGACGCTCACATGAAGAAGGTGTTGCAATGGGCCGGTAGAAAGAGAGCTCAACCATACGGGCGCGATCAATTTCAAGTCAATTCCGGAAATTTCATTCATCACGTCGACTTGAAACAAGACCTGTAGTTGCCGCCGTTGGCACATTTATGGCTTGCCTTGCTCCCATGCCATGGCGGCAATCAATCGAAGAAGTTACGACTACCATAAATTTTGTGAGAACTGGTTTTTCACCGCTTGCTTTAGACAAACATATGACGAGCAATGGGTTCCCACCCTCGATAAAAGTCAATGGGAGTTTCAAGCAGAGCAACTCCCTGAATATATGAAAGTGAGACTACCCTATTATTGCCGAAAGCAAGCCGGCCGTCCGAGGAAGAGAAGGATAAGGTCTAAGGGTGAGGTTAGGGCACTCTGATTAAGCGGTGTAGTGAATATGGTCTGGACAGCAGGAGTCAGATGGCGTGGGACCGATAATGACGATAAAGGTGTATATTTTTAATAATGATAGATTGAATGTAAATGAGAAATTCAGAATCCATATTTTTTTACTGTAATATAGTCTTTACCGATGTATCATAGAGTCGTCATCGATTGTATCCATAATCGATATTGATTCTATATAGAGTCGCCATCGACTATTTATAAAGTCAATATCGATTCATTTAAGAATCGGTATCGATTATGGATACCGTCGATGACGACTCTATATAGAGTCGATATCGATTACCTAAAGAGTCGTTAACGATTAGTTATCTAGTCGGTAGCGGTTACATACAGAGTCGTCACCGATTATTTATATAGTCGATGACGACTATATATGTAGTCGCTAATGGCTGCTATTTCTATTTTTTAACTACAACTACATAAAAATAGTGCAATTATATTCAAAATAATTCATTAAGAAAAAATATTTCATTTATAATTACAAAAATATTCAAATACAATCACACTACTGCTGCTCCCCCTCCTTTTTATCGTGCTTCGCCAGTACTCCGCCATCGCCGTTGTATGTAGCCAATATATGGCCAATTTCTACCCTGATCCTATCTATATCTGATTGCGCGAAGTCAAATTTCTTCCCTATCATAAAGTATTCGACATACTTCACAACAAATACTCCACAATCACAGGAGTTGGTCTGTCAGGAGACGACTTTGATCCGGCAGTCAGTAGATGACCAAGGATAGCTCTTCTTCATTAGTGCAGCGGAGTCACCGTACGAATATAAAATCACGGGAAGGTATTGGGTCTGTTTTGAAATAATAGAGAGGAGTGTCAGATATGTTAAGCTAACAATGATAAAAGATATGCTAAGCAAAATATCTTACCAGCGCCTGCAATTGGGACGCATATCTTTCCTTAGAAGGCCTATTAAATATAAGGTCGACGATCATTATCGATCGTTCGACTACCTTTACGATCGCAAGCGCCCAGTGTAGTGATTGTTCTGAATGTATTGGGATAAATATCTATAAAAAAGTAATATAATCTCAAAGGATATGATAGAAAAATTAAAAGAATAATTATAAAGAGGATAAAAGCATACTATATTGCATTCGTGAGCCCACAGATTCCGAAGCTCATTGAAGATGAAAGTTTCCATCAGCTTCTTCCCTCCGGTCTCTCTTTGTCTATAGGCAGCCCACCTTTGAACTTGAACCTCGATCGACTGATCGTATAATTTTTCAGCAAGCAGGAACTTGTTGAAATCTCTCAGTTCATAGCCCATGTACATCAGCGCGGCAGGGTCCATAAGGAAGTTTTTGACCTCTTTATCAGGATGAATTTTATCATCAATTACTTCCAAATGTCTCAGATAGGCGCCCATAACCTGAAACCAATACAGTTAGATTAAAATATGCAGTTAAAGTTAAATACATAATCGTTATCGACTCTATAAGTTATCGATATCGATTAATTTGAGAGTCGATAACGATTATTTAAGTCATCGAAATCGTTATCGACTCTCTAATGAATCGATATCAATGATGTACAGAGTCGCTAACGATTACATAAGCCATCGTTAGCGACCCTAAAAGCCATAGATCTCGATTAATTTGAGAGCCGATAACGATTATGTAAGTCATCGTTATCGACTCTATAAGCAATCGATATCGACTCTTTTTCGAGTTGTCAACAGCTTTAACCATTCTTGATTTTGCCTACAATATGTTAAACTTATAAAGTTATCCAGGTACTGAGTTCCCGTCAGACATCTGAAGGATTGCACCACCAGCTTATACTTGCCGACAGTGTTAACATATTCTCTGTATAAAAAATGGCCAACTTAACTAATCTTCACGATAAATATATAATAATAAAGTTAAGTATTCAGGGTAGAATAACTTACTCGTCCTCCTTCAGAGGCTTGTTCCATATGTCTAGCATATATTTTTGCTCATTGTCATTTCGTGGGAGCATCTTCATTATAGACCAGGACCGGTAATGGCGCCACACGGTCCAAGCTCGTGTTGGTCCTTCGCTGGCCTTCTCGGTAGGCTTCTTTTCAGCCGCTACCCTTCGTTGTGCCTTAGGTTTGACAGCAATTACTTTGCTGACTTTCGCTTGCCTAGGTCTTAAGCGAAGCTCAGCTTGTTAGTGAGGCAATTGGGAAGAGGTTTCCTCTTCACCAGCAGGACCCTTATCAGTTTGGGTCTCAGGCTGGTTGTCAGCAGCTGCCTTTACCTCATCAACGGGAGGAGGAGGAGGAACCTGATGCGTAGGAGCTGATGGTTCCTTATCGAAGGCTGTGTCGCACACCTTCGATATCAGCTCCTCCATAGCCACATCCTATACATCATAATAATGATGTAAAATAAGAATTAATTTTTTGTCCACATTTTAAAAAGTCCAAATTGATTTTAAATATAATCGTTATCGACTGTACTTATAGTCGCTATCGATTTTATATATGATCGTTATCGGTTATATATATAGTCGTTATCGATTTTATATATGATCGTTATCGATTATATATATAGTCGCTATCGATTGTAAATATAATCGATATCGACTGTATATAGAGTCGATAACGATACGATTGCATATATAATCGATATCGACTGTATATATAATCGATATCGATTTATGTTAACAAAACTGAACATCTAAAACCAGATTTCAACACATACCTTAGGTCTCGCCTCTAATAAATTTTCAAGGGGTTCTTCTTCAGACGTCGATGCGTCATCCCATTCTTCCTCTCCAATATTCTCGACCGGAATGTAATTTCTTTTCTTCTTCAGCCGCATCTCTTCCACAGCTTTCTTGACCGGTTCTTTCCTCTTCCCCCCAACCTCCTTTTGAACCCGTAGATATTCTCTTAACACGGGTATCTCTAATTCAAAGCCCTGAGGCACGAGAGGAGCGCGAACCTTTTGAAAGAAAATGAAACATGTAAACAACATAATAAAATGATCGTTATATATAATAAATCACTCTCGATTATGTAAAGAATCGGTACCGACTATTTAATAAATCGTTATCGATTCGTTAAAAAATCGCTATAACGATTATTTAATGAATCGTTATCGACTACTTAGTAAGTCGTTATCGACTTTGTACAGAATCGCTATCGATTGTTAAGGAATCGTTATCGATTCGTAAATGAATCGGTATCGATTCTGTAATGAATCGTTATTGATTTTAGAATGAATCGATAAGTTGCTTTTTTTTGAATAAGCAATAGACCTCATACCTTGCTGTCTAACATCTGCCCGCGAGTGTAACCTTTGATCCTTGACTCATACGTCCAGGCCATTTGTAGTGGAAAGGGTCATTGAGGCCTAGCTGGGATGGTGATATATCAGGCAGGATCTCATAAGCCCACCATTGAAGTACACATATGTATCCATATGTGTTGTACGTCTTCAGGGCTTTATCCATCTCGGCGGTTTTTCTATTCGTCGCGCCCTTAATTATATACTCGATCAAGTCTTGGTAGATGTGCAGACCCCACGGAGTTCGGTTAAAGGTCTCCACATCATCGATGAGGTCGATGTGGTCTTCCGAAATCTGATGGTGGGACCCGGGGAAGAGAAATATGCACAGCACAAACAGAAGGGACAACTTTAAGAAGTTCTCATCACTTTCCGCTCTCTAAATTGCAGCATCTATATGAGACCGGAGAATTTTTTCAGGAGGCATTCCACGAAAGTATTTGTATCGAATGGTTTGTTCTTCTGATGGTTTAACGGATGGCCTGAAGTCATATCAATGCAATGTCTATCTTCCGAAGATAGACATCAGTCTTCCCAATTCGGAAGTGGTTTTTTTCAACCCAAAATGTCAACATCGCATCCACCACCTCAGAAAGAAATCCCACACCCTTGGGCATTTGAAATATTTTACCAAAAACTGAATCTCTCAGTAACATCTTCCGAGCTGGGGTAGCATTTTCGTAGAGATTCGAAATGGTACTGGGCGGACACTTGGCAACAGCTCGGTGTATAACCATCTTGATAGCCTTTTGAAATGAACTGTAATAAAAAAGAAAGGACCGAGCCCCATACTAACAAGGATAGTTAAAAATGTTGATGAAATATATATATAAAAACCTGTATCGATTACTTATGTAATCGATACCGACTCTATATATAATCGATATCGAGTCTATATATAATCGATACCGATTCTATATATAATCGATATCGAGTCTAGATGTAATCGATATCGATTACCTATGAAATCGCCAACGACTCAATATAAATTCGCAATAACCTCAAAATGTTTATTTATATAGAAATTACTTAATTTACTGACTCTTAAGTTTTTTTTTCTTTCTTTTGTTCTTTTTCTTTTCTTCCTTCTTCTTTACCTACATCGATTACATATATAATCGATATCGACCCTATATGTAATCGTCTGAGCTCTAAATGTAATCGATATCGATTACTTATGAAATCGCCATCAATTCAATATAAGACTACAATGATCTCAAAATGTTTAATTTACCTATCAGGTAAATTTCCCTTATTTATATAGAAAATATTTAATTTACTGACTCAAAAGATTTCATGAAGTCGCCATTGCATAAAAAAGTTTTATTTACTTGCAAAATTTTTCAATTACATTCAAAATTTTCACTTATAATTAAAAATGAAAAGAAAATTTAGGAAGATGGATGAAGAGCAGGTGGTGGATGGGGTGGAGAGGCGGGTGGTTCCGTCTTAAGTTTCTTTTTCTTTTCTTCCTTCCTCTTCTTCTTTTCTTCCTTCCTCTTCTTCTTTTCTTCCTTCGCCAAAATCTCCATTACTTCATCGTACTCGTCCCATGGGAACTGCAGAGGATCTGGTTCTGGTGGTGGTGGTGGGTCCTCCCATACATGCTCGAACTTGAATGGGCTATAGAAGGTTTTTTCTTCGTCGTCAGACATTGGGAAAAATATGGGCTGGTAGGGATGATAGGTGGTTTGCTAAGGACGAACTAAACCTGTATTTAAAGCTCCTAGATTGTGGAATACGAATCGTTGTATTAAATATAAAACCTCGTATGATTTATTATGGCATCGAGGGTAATAACTATAGGGAAATTAATTCATATGATGAGTATTAATTATATTCATAGAGAGTCGATATCGATTTGTTATAGAGTCGTCATCCATAATTTATATAGTCGATTACGACTACATATATAATCGTTATCGACTCTAAATGTAATCGATAGCGACTCTACATATAATCGATAGCGACTCAATATGTAATCGGTAACGATTACATATAGGATCGATATCGATTACATCTAAGATCGATATCGATTACATATGGGAAAACCTAAAAAAATTATGTCAAAATGTGCACCAAAGAGAGGAGAAAAAAAAAACTATAGCGATGGAAGCTAATTTTAATTCTAACTTACAGATTTGGTAGCTTGAAGGTTGTAAATTTGAACGCGATCATCCACGAAGCGACAACGACTCTCCACCGACTTCGAACGAAAAAGTAAAATAAAAAAAGTAAATGATTTGAAAAGAGGACGGCTATTTATTACTGTGGGGGTACTTTGGGTATTTCCTACAGGCGTGCCTCAGCTCGGCGCGTAACGGGTTTGTCTGGGTAAAAGTGAAACTATAGGGCTTCTGACGTAAAAGGCGTATCTGACAGGGCCTGTCAGGTAAATTTCCCTTGATTTAATTATACATCGGAAAAGTCGTCCAAAGTGAAATGGCTATACGTGTGGTCACCCTCTTATTATATGACTTGTTTTAAAATTGGGGGAGTCCATTGTGAGCATAATCGTATACGGATAATGGCTCCTAACGGACATTTAGGTTGTGTTTGGCATAGCTCTCTGCTAGCCCTTTGTCAGAGCAGGGTTTACCTACTTTAGCATATTTCCTTTTTCTTTTCTAAATTTGTGCTACCTATTTTAGCAAGTCCCTCTTTTCTTTGCTAATTCTCTGTCGAGCAAGATTTACTTGCTCCAACAATTCTCCTGTGCTCTCTGCTCACTCGTTATCAGAGCGATTTTTATTTGCTCTGGCGTACAATTAGTAGAGAGCAGTGAGGTAGCTACTAGAGCAAGTAAATCCTGTTTTACAAGGAATTAGCAAGGAAAAGGCAGGTATGCTAAAGCAAATATATTTGGCTCTAGCAGGAAGCTAAGAAAGAGCTATGTCAAATGCAGCCTTAAACACCAAATGGTGTTTAAATAATCTTATACCACTTAAATGTCACCTTTTAGCTCACACCATTGAAGTGTAATCTATCATTGTGCCATGTGACACACATCTATGATTAATCTAAACTTCCAAGTGACAATCTATCGTTGGAACGTATCTCTGTGAAAGGATCATTCTTCGAAGTGGATGTAAAGAGGTGCCTAGCTTAGTTACCGCTAAATAAAAAGAGGTGCTTAATCTCATTGAGACCTATGTAAGGGACAAAGTGCATCTTGTGCTCTAGTGACAGGTTGGGTACATATAACTAACTCATAATTCGATGGCTTACACTGTAACGAGGAAAATTCCATGTAACATACATCCAAAAAAGTGGCCATTATGTACCTTTCAGGTACTTAATATAAACTCTTTTAACTTGAGATTAGACTATGTACCACTACAAAAAATTAGACTATTAACGGCAGTTTTTAAAAAATTGTTGCTATAAACAAAAAAATTATTAAAAGCTATTAAGATTATTAGCGACAAAAACATTAGCGGCAGTTTTTTTGTTAATAGCGACAATATTTGGGTGCCGCTAATAGTCTTATTGTTTTTAGTGTCCTTATATGGAACTATGTATGTGTGAACAATTCAATAGGGACCATTGCTTGGAGCAATGGTAAGCAGCTAGGATGTCATGCAGGGCTGGCTTTGACATTTTGGCGGCCCAAGGCGAGTTCCTAAAATGGGGCTCCTGTTCCATATTACTTTATAATATATAAAAAATTCGCCATAAATTTTTTTTGACAAATAAAATAATACTGATATTCTATTTTACTATATATAATTTAAAAATGTAACTAAGAATTTAATACAAGTAAATATTAAAAGAAAATGCAATACTCATAAATGCAATACTAAAAAAATTCATTTAAATATTTCTCTTATCGTATTTTTAGTCGCAAAGTTACTAATTAAAGTTGTATAGTCAATCTTATCCATTATATCATTTTCAATGGATAACATAACTAATCCATTTAATCTTTCTTGTGACATCGTTGACCGAAGATACGATTTGATCAACTTCAACTTGGAAAAATTTCTTTCACCAAATGCAACTGTAATTGATATAGTCAGTAGTATCCTATAAGCAATCCAAACATTTGAGTAACAACCTTTCATTTGCTTCAAATAATTAAACACTTCAATCGGCGTTTTCACTTCTTTCGGCAAAGTATCTTTCAAGACGTTCAATTCTGAAGATAAACCTAGCCCATCAATATCAATATGTTGTTCATATTTAAGAACATATTCAAGATTTATGCAAAAAGTCTTCAAACATTCTTTACTGACCGAAGCTAATTTCTTCAAATCAAACAAAAGTCTAAAATGTTGCTCATATATTTGAAACTGTTCAAACCTATGCTCAATTGATGAAAGGCCTTAATCAATAACATAAGTGAAGTAATTAATTCTGAACGATTCTTCAGCTGACTATGACACTTCTTTACTTACATCCTCATCAAACTCTCTTTCCCCGAACAATGCGCTTTTCACGAAATATAGGCTCGATCCCCATTTGAGTTGCAACTTCTTTAGCTTCAATTAAAGCCTCCATAAACCGACTTTCTCTATACCTTTTAAAATAGGTAATGAGTCATTTTAATTGTTGGATAGCAATATTAATATTCATATTTTCTTGTTGAAGAAACTTGCTAACAATATTAACAACAAACAATACATTGTGCCAAATAATCATAGCTACTAAGAACTCATAACTCTCAATTTCATTTGTTACGAGAGATTGTGTTTCACTAGAACTTTTGTTGTCATTTTCACGAGTCAACTATGTCAGGATAAGTAGAGCATCTCTAATTTATAAAGCTTGATACTTTATTGCTTTAACACTTTGAACACGACTCTCCCAACGTGTTTGTGATAGTCCCTTAACTGTAAAACCTTTCACATTATCCATTAAAATTTGCCACCGCTTTATAGAAGATAAAAAGAGTGTGTATATACGTTGGACTACGTTGAAAAATGTTGAAGCTTTAGAGCAAGAGTTCGCCATGCCAAAAAGTATAAGGTTTAGACTATGGCAACCACATGGGGTGTAAAATGCTCTAAGATTTATATCAAGTAATTTTTTTTATACACCTTTGTGTTTTTCTTTCATATTGGATCTATTATTATATCCTTGTCCTCTTATATCATCAATGTTAAGTTCAAGAGTCTTCAAAACTTCTACAAGAACATCAAAAAACCCTTGTCCAGAAGTATCACTGACTTTTAAAAATTCTAGAAAGAACTCTTTCACTTGTATTTGACTTGGTGACTCATCAATACATCTTATAACAAGAGACATTTGCTCTGTATGGCTAATATCTGGAGTGTAATCAAGTATTATCGAATAGTATTTCGCTGCTTTGATTTTATGAATAATCGCACTTTTGATCATATCCCTCATCATTTGTATCAACTCATTCTGAATTTTGTGACTTAGATAATGATAATGGATTTCTTTATTTTAGAATTGTCGAAGGTGCTCTTGTATTATTGGATCAAATTCGGCTATCATTTCAACTATACCCAAAAAGATTTCATTCATCTTTTGATAAATCTTTTCATTATCCTCTCGGAATGCTATATTATTAGATACAAGAGTATTCATGATGGAAATAATCCTTATTAATACACGCCTCCAATGCTCTTTCTCTTTCTTTAGTTTTTCTTGGACCTTTTGATAATTGTTTCATTCTTTCCCAATCTCAAACTCAACTCAATCCATTTGCTCATGCTTGTGATATGTTCCCTAGTCTTTTCAATCTTTCGCTTATATTCTTTCAATCATTGAATCCTTTTTTAGCCAATTGAGTAGTCATTCCTTCCGTGAAAAATAACTTGCAACTGAAACAGTAAATTCTTTGGCTAGTATTTGAATATACTAACCATTTTCTATCATTCTTTTCTCCATTTGTCAATTGTCGCATGTAATGAGAAGACGAGAACTTTCTACCATAAATATTTGTCGAAAAATTCTCATTCTTTTCTCTCAAAGGACCCTTCTCTACTAAGAAGTTCTAAGACTCTGTTGGACATTATTCTAATTGTTCGGATCATATATATTTAAAAGCCAACATTTGTTATTTTCTTCTTCACCCTCATCTTCCCCTTCATATTTATCAATCTCATTCTCATTTATATTTTCTTCTTCACGCACATCTTCCCCTTCATTCACCAAATCATGGCCTTCATATTCTTTATTATTATTGTATTCTTCCTTATTGCTCAAGTTTTCGAGCTCTGTTTGTTTACTACTTCCAAAGAATTTGTAAATGGTTCCTTCTTGAGACTGAATAAAATTTTCTATCTTTTGCTTCTTCCTTCTTTTCTCAACTCCAGAAGGATAGCTTCTATTAGACATGATTTGAGTGCGGTGTTCCTCAACTACAAATATGAGTTTAAGATAATGATAAATTACTAATACCATATATATAACGACATAATAAATAAATTTCTAAATGTCCTTCATTTAATTATCAACTAATTGGCTTCTCAAGCATTCGGAGTTTCCTAGTATGTAATTAGATTTACGAGGTTAAAATAGGAGTAATTAGATTTATTATAGATGTTTTATGATATAAACTCATTTAGGGTATTTTTTCATTGGGCAACCAAAAATTTGACCTCAAAAATAAGTCAATAGCAAACATAGTAAGCACCAATCTTGTGAATATACAACAATGGTTAAATAGTTCTAATGTTCAATCCTAATAGGATATCTACAATTGGAAATTTGGAATATTGATAACCATATCAATCTTCACAGCAATAAGTAATTGTTAAACATAAATTTAATATTCGAAATGCTTGTATCTAAAGCACAAACCATCAACTAATATGTAAAGGAAGGGTCGCAATGTAAATAGGTAAAACACGGGTCACATAGTGTAAAAAAGACATATCTGAGAGGGATAAATGCAAAAACCAAAAAAAAAAATTTAATAGTATGTTGGAGTTATGACTATGAGGCCAACTATTAAAGTTAGATGCCATTTCACTATGTTGATTCAAATGGTGGAGATCATTTTTCATTCGGATCTTTTGCACCAAAGATCTCTAGATCATGGTGCACCGATCGGACATCACACACAATGATTACATGTGACACACATCTCACATAGTGACCCAAGTACATAGTCACTTGAAACTCAGGCCGCTTACCCAATACTAACTCCTAAAAATATGGACAAACCTTAGAAAACCAAGGGATACAGCTTTTTCAAGGAAAATTAAAGAAAATGTATAAATATTTATAGTCATCATCTGTCTGGGAGAACCAGTGTGATCGTCCTAACTATCATCACAAAAATGCTGTACAGGAGGCTCCCAATCGGGGTCCAGCTCATCCTCCGACTCCATCTTACGGTCGAAAGTATCAACCTCTAAGTTCGAACTGAGAAGCACTGGGTTAGTTGCAAGCTCCGATGGTTAAATTACCTGTGGTACGTGTCGCACTGGTGGTGTATGATAGGCTAGTCGAGCTAGTGGGTTTTGGAAAGGGCCTCAGATATCTACTGTCCGAATTCGAGAATGAGTCCCAGGAGACACAAGTGCAAATGGAGGGCGTTGGGGGGAGTCGGTGCGATTGTGGGCCATGATCAGGAGGATCTAGTTCTATTACTTCGATCATTCTTCTAGCTTGAGGCGTAGGTCGCGATGTTGATAACCTTATGCGTGAATGCGCTGAACCCGGAGTTCTTGACATGACTGCGAATAATTTACAACCTTACTACTTTTATGTTATTAAAAAATTTGTGCTTGTAATATTCCACTAAATATTATTGAACCAATCCTTAAGCATCTCATACACTATTGAACAGTAGTTTCATTACATCCTTTGAAACACATACAAACAAAAGAGTTATAGAAAAGAAAATAACAAGTTGTGTATTGAAACTACAATGACATTGTACATAGATACTCTCAACCTCATTTCTAAGTACTATCCGAGGATTGTCCGATTCTTGTGAAAAATTTTTTGGGGGGGGGAGGGGTTCGTCATGTAATATGATAGGTGAGAGACGAAAATGGGGTGGATGGTATATCACAATAGAGTCTCCTTGAATACGGTGGCATTGGCTGATGGGACGATTATCTAAGGAGATATTTATAAACCTTTGAAACATGATGAATATTTACATACAATATGCTTGTTGTTGGGGTTTGTAGCCACTTGATAAAGAAAGCATGCAAAATAATCTTGTGCCTGTCACCACTTTAATAATAAAGAAAAAAGCCTGCTTGTCTCCACTTCAAAAAGAAGGCGTGCAAAATATAGTCGTTGGTAGAGAAGTTATTTGTTATTAGGGAGGCAAACTATATATACTCAACCCACTATAATTATGAGTATTTCTTGGCAAGTATCAAAATTTCGGCCGAAATGACTGAAATTTCGGCCAAATTATCAATTTTCGGTTTCACCGAAACCAAATTTTTTGAAAACCAAATTATTTAAAATTGTTAGTTTATACGAATTTTTTGAAAACCAAATTATTCAGTTTTTTTAACAAAATTCCAATTTTCTGAATAATTCACGTATTTTATGAATTATATGTGCATTAAATGATTTTTTCATAATTATTCCCGATTTTAGTCGCGTTTTTTTCTAAATTTTGACCATATTTTTCCTGAATTAGTCAAATTTTGCTAGATTTCTTTGAATTTTTTCCGAGCCTATTTATCGCGGAACCCTTACTTGGTCGTAGGGCTGCCAACGGGCCGGGCTAAACTTTTCCTTGTCCGTTTTTGTTTTAATATTTTGGGCCCGACCCGGATAGCTAATCGGGTTCAACCCGATTTTGAAAATTTGTAGCCTGAACCCGACCTGATTAGCTACCAGGCTGGGTTTCTAGTAATTTTCAAGAGTATTTTAAAGATTTTTTTTTTCTAAATAAGGACCTCAGCTTACTGGGTCGGGCCTTACACTTTGCACCCCGAGCCCGACCCGACCCGCTTAGTAAATATCTAAAAAATTGGGCTCGAACCTGGCCCATTGATAGCCCTACTTGGTCGCTATGGTTTGAATTAAGATTTACTTTAAATTCAAAAATTGCTCATGGGCATGGTGACAAATTTCAATATTTGGGTAGGGTGTCATTTTGGGGAATATTAAAAAAGTATTCGGGAATTTTTTTACAAGTACAATATACATCTAAACATAATATTTATTATGTAAAAATAATTTAATAATAAAAAATTTATTAATTTGGTAAAATTTTGTTAATGTCGCCGAAATTAATGAAATTTGGCAATTTCAAAAAAATAACCGAAATTTCGTTGAAAGTTTCATCCAATCCCTATTTTATTTCAGTGACGATTTGAACCGTCCATTATGCACCTTTTCTTTTAGATAAAAGACAACATTTTTATTAAATCATGAAAAATCCGAAATAATAATATCAAAGAGCTGGGGAAGAGCATCCTCCATTCAAATCTCATTGCACCCATATGCCCATATGTAAGACTTATTTTAGCTGACAATTCCATTTATGTCATATAGCACAGTTGTGTATTTTTATATATGGTCTTTATTCAGTTGCACATATCAGACGAGGGAGTTGCAAACTTGCGATACTGATATGGGTAGCTCTCTTCGTGCTCACACGTTCTTCGAAAGTACCAATTGATTGGGTCAAAATCATTTTTCACCAAGATCTTTCACACAAAGGATCTTGAGATTATTTCACACCTATCAGATAGTCAATCTTTGATTTCATGTGTCACAATTCTTCAAAATATGACTCTAAAATTACATTTGTGCATGATATGTCTTGTTGCACACAAGGGACTTTTTTTTGGGATTTGTGACATGTTTAATAAAAAATTGACCGTATGATAAGTGAGATATGATCTCAAGATCCTTTGTGTGAAAGATCAAGGTGAAAAACAA
Source organism: Chloranthus sessilifolius (assembly GCA_021018995.1). Classification (NCBI taxonomy): domain Eukaryota; kingdom Viridiplantae; phylum Streptophyta; class Magnoliopsida; order Chloranthales; family Chloranthaceae; genus Chloranthus; species Chloranthus sessilifolius. Next base: position 8,099,370 of record CM037598.1, read on the forward strand.
TCTTAATCATCTGATCTAACTCAATCAATAGATTTTAATGGGTTGTACAAGTGGCCGCTTTTCAGAGAAAGATAGGCATTTATTTATTTATTATTTTTGGCATGAGTGTGAAGATGTGCTTATCTATCCATCAATAGTCAAATCGTTTATACTAATAAGTCAATGCATATCTTTTACCTTTTGAAACAGCCATGGAGTTTTCATAGAGATGAAATTTTTTTGGGATAATTGATTTTGACCGACATCTAAACACTAAAATGGTGCTTCAACAATCTTACACCATTAAAATTAGAATTTTGAATTTCTATTTTACACTATTGAAGTGTGATTCATCAGCCACATTTGTGATCAATCCAAATGTCATAGTGGCAATCTATTAATGTAACATGTCTAAACCCAAAAAAACATGCTTACATAAGTCCAAGTGACATCTATTATTAGAACATGTCTCAATTCAAAGAAACATGTCTATAAGTGGATGCAAAATATATGATTGATGAACTTTAATATATGTTATTAAAATAAAAAATAAGGGTTAATATTATAGTTTCCAGATCATATGATCTAAGGTTGTATATGATATAGCTCTCTGCTATCTTTAATCATAGCAGAGTTCACCTGTTTTAGCAGGTTCTCATCTTCTTTACTAACATTTTACTACGTATTTTAGTAGGGACTCTTTTTCTTTGATAACTCATTGCACAACAATAATTTATACAAGGTTTACTTGTTTAGCAGTTTTATCCTCTGCTCTATTCACTCATTGTCAGAGCAGATTTTATATGTTTTGGTAGGGAGTTAATAAAAAGCATGAAAATTATTATTAGAGCAAGTAAATCCTCATTTGCAGAGAATTAAAAAAATAATAGGAACTAATTAAATCTCGGTAGAAATGTCAAAAAAGGCAATTAGAATAACTTATGAGCAACGTGCGCCAAATGAAAAAAGGCCGTCACTCAGTGTTGCCATGTACCTACGTAGGGATGAGACTTTTCCATCATATTGCTATAGAAAGCGGCTCTCGGAATGATGGTAAACGAGAATTCAGATGATTTGCTTCTTTTCACCATGATTATTTACGAGATCAAGATGACACTGCTCTCTTTTTCTACTGTTATTTGCTGCTATGTATGAAGGCAAATGAATGACCCAACACGTTCTCTTGCTAGCCTGGGGAAAAATTCTTGTGAAAAAACTCGTTATAAAAAAAAACAAAAAGTACACTCGAAACCAATTTAATCGACGCTGATTCCTAATTGGCTTGCTTTTGGTTTTGAGTGGCCGAAATCGAAAATCGGTTGAGTAGGTTGATGAAACGGGCCAAAATCAATAAAAAAACCCATGGAAAAACCAAAATAAAAAAAACAAATCGTAATCGAAAATATTTGAAAAATACAGCTCAGATTAGTTTCAGTTTGATGTTTTGAAAATTTGGTTAACCGAACTTGAACCACCTTTTTCCCTTAGGCTTCAGCTCAAGCTAAACCACACCGAAAAAAAAGAAAGAAAAAGATTTCAGTTGGTTAGGCATATAGACTAAGGGTGTTATTGGGTTGGTTTTGAGACTAAACAGAAACCGAATCAATATTTATCTATTTCTAGTTTGCCCCAACCGAAACCGAACCAATATGCTTCTAAAACGACCTTAAACTGATCTAATCGATTTGGCTTCTAAACCTCAATAATTATGATCGACCCGGGCTTCCGTCTGTACACAATGAAAGGTTGACAATACTCAACCTCAAGGCAGCCAAACTTACCCATAAAATAATGTTTCAAATGATTGTATTCCTTCAATCTCACCCAACGCCTTAAATTTTTTCTTTAATTGTAATCCCATTTTTGCCATTTATACTTTGCAATTCCTAACGGTTGCTCATCGTTTCCGAAAAAATATTCCTAAACCCGTAATCAAACCAACGACCCGAATTCCCAAAAGCCACACACCTAACTTGAGCGGATAAGCCTTAAAACTGTTTGAAAACCCAAAATTTTGGTCAGATTTAAACGGACGGATCGGCTCCGTCGATTTTCCGTACAACCCTCATACAAACCAACTTGATATTTTCACACACAAAGTGGCTGCTTTTTAAATTCAAACATAGTCACAAAAATTGCTGCATAATTGAATAATTCGAGATTTTTTGAGAGACGTACATAATAAGAATTATTCACGATATTTTAAAAAAATCAAAAATATCACCAAAATTTATGAATTTTTCGAATTATTCGCGAAGTTTGAGAACATCACTGAAGTCGGCTCCTTCCAAACTTAAGGTTTGACAGAAATCAAATTTTTTGGGATGATGGATTTTGACCGACATCTCAACACTAAAATAGTGTTTGAACGATCTTACACCATTAAAATTAATATTTTGAAATTTTATTTTACACTATTGAAGTGTGATTCATCATTATGCCATGTAGCCACATTTATGATCAATCTAAATGTCGCAGTGGCAATCTATTAATGGAACACGTTTCAACCCAACTAGGAAGTTAAACCCTCCTCTCTCTCTCTCTCTCTCCCAAACCCTTCTCTATCTGTCTTCTTGACTTTGGATGATTGAATTAGTGAACCTCTCTCAACCCTCAAGTTGACTGACCAACTACGAACCACCTTTGGAGACACAAGCCACCTCCTCTTCTCTCATCTCTCTCTCTCTCATTCTCTCTCACGTTACGTGTAACGTCGTACCGGCGCGCTGACTAAGAGTGATTTGATAATCATGTATTTATATTCAAGTAGTTTAATAATTTTTTATTTATTAAAAAAGTATATTAAATTTTTTTTAATATATATATAAATCATAAAATTATATATATATATATATATATATATATATATATATATATATATATATTTATAATTTATAATTTTTTATTTTTCCCACTAATCTTTGCCGAAATTTTTCAGAATTTAACTTTGCCGAATTATTAAAGAACGCGATTTTGTGAATTTGAACTCGTGTTTTCACACCTGACGGCCCAAGCATTTAACCTTGCTTACGTATACATACTACAACTTTTTTTTTTGTACCAGACACAGACAGGATATTCAACTACTTAATTATTTATTACATATAAATACTCATTTAAGTGTGCGTTTCTCTCTCTAACTTTTCCGGTCTCCTTCCTACCTCAAGAAATCAGTATCTTCTACTGGACGCTCTATAATCAGCTACTTAGATTTTTAGTCTCTTTTTATTTTTTGAGAGCTTTAGATGTTTTGTTTAGATAGGTGAATATTTGATCTCCATTTTTTAATTTCATAGCTTTTGATGGGTTAATAGTGGAGCTTACTTTCTATTTTGTAGGTATTTATGGTTTATATGATCGCTAAATGCTCTTATTGGGTCGAAATTTAGAAATTTTGTGTAGGAATGTTAGTTTAATTGTGTAGTATTTTTTTGAATTTGGTTACAAGTAGTATTACTTTTTTATGCGATTTGGTGTAGTTTGATGAGTCAAATGTAGAGGCTTCTTTTTATAAGTTTTTCTTATGGATTTATTGAAGTTTATAGGGCGAAATAGTAGAATTATAGGGGAAATTTTGTGTAGGATTTCTTGTTTAATTGTTTAGTATTTATTTGGATTTGTGTTACAAGTAGTACTACTGTTTGATGAATCAAATGTACAGGCTAATTTTTATTTTATGACTTTTTAAAGTTTTTCTTATTGATTTATTTCAATTTTATAGGGTGAAATAGTAGAATTTCAGGGAATTTTGTGTAGGAGTCTTGTTTAATTAGATGGTGAAATACTAGAGTTTCAGGGGAATTTTGTGTAGGAGTTCTTGTTTACTTGTTTAGTATTTATTTGAATTTGTGTTTTAAGTTGTATCACTTTTTTTATGCGATTTGGTGTAGTTTGATGGGTCAAATGCAGAGGCGACTTTTTACTCCATGACTGCTGTAGATTTTTTTATTTGATTTCAATTTTTATGGTGCACAAGTAGGCGATTATTATGTTGAAGTTCTCGTTTGAATTTTTCTTAGGAGTGTTTGTTTAATTGTTTAGTCTTTGTTTGAATCCTTGTTACAAGTAGTGTTAGTTTTGTAGTGTAGTTTGTAAGTAATTATGCTTTATATGATAATTAAATTGTTTTGTTGGAGAGAAATTTAGGGAAATTTTGTGTCGGGATACTAGTTTAAATGTTTAGTATTTGTTTGAATTTTGGTTACAAGTAATATTACATTTCTATGTGATTTGGTGTAGTTTGATGAGTCAAATGTAGATGAAATTTCTATTTTATAGCTTTTCAAAGTTTTTCTTATTGATTATTTTCAGTTTATAGGGTGAAATAGGAGGTGAATTTTATGTTGAAATTCTTGTTTGAATGCGGAGTGCATAAAGTTTGTTGAAATCGGAGGTTTTCGCCATGGAAAGCAGTGTTCCTGGGTGTATTGCTAATTGGGAGATTCATGGGTTTCGTACAATGGAAGGTACATATATTTATTTTTTATTTTTATTTTTGGTGTATGCTTGTTTTGGTTTGGTTAATTGATTGCCTGGTTCGAGGGCACTCCAATCTACTTGATTTATAGTTTGCTAAGGCTGTGTTTGGGATTGCTCTTTGGAGGCAAAGAGCAGCTCTCTGCCCTGGCGCAGAGCAGTAGTATGGGACTGTGTTTGGTTGCAAGTGCTCTCTTTCGGAGAATGAAAGATCTGAATTTGGTTCTCTTTCAAAAAGCAATTTAAACCTGCTCTTTGGCGCCAAAGAGCAATCCAAAACACAGCCTAAGGCTGTGTTTGGGTCAGCTCCTATAAGAGCAAACACTGCTCTTTGTCAGAGCAGATTCTATCTGCTCTGGCATAGAGCAAGCGGAGAACAGTTTTATCACTTAAAACAGCTCCCCGCCAGAGTAAATGGTGTGAGGAACCGTGTTTCCAAACGTAAAAGCAGTTTCCTATTGGTGCAAAATAGCGAAAGAACTAACCCAAACACAGCCTAAGTTTCTAGTAAAAATTAGAGAGAAATAGTTTAAACAGGGTAATTTCTTTACTAAATCAGTTTGTGAACTTGGTAAATATGTAAGGTCATAGTGACAAGGTCGAAATTTGGGAATAAGTTGGGACTTTGCTGGTTTTGCCTTTTTTTTCGTGAATTAATTTAGATGTTGTCAATTTGTTATAAAGATTGTGATTCTTTTAAAAATTAGAGAGAAATAGCTTAAACAGGGTAATTTCTTTGCTAAATCAGTTTGTGAACTTGGTAAATATGTAAGGTCATAATGACAAGGTCGAAGTTTGGGAATAAGTTGGGACTTTGCCGGTTTTGCCTTTTTTTCATGAATTAATGTAGATGTTGCCAATTTGTTATAAAGATTGTGATTCTTTTAATAAACCTCATTTGATGACTAAAAAATGACTTTTTTAGAAGGTCACCATTTTTTTTCATAAAGTGCAATAAAGAAGACCAACTTGTAAAAAGGGGTTGATCTTATACATGATCACGTTTTTTTTTTGAACATGTGAATGTATCAATTTTATTAAGATATGAGAGAATACATAGGCAAAAACAAGGTGAAAAAGTAGATAGAACAAAGAACAATTTAAAAAAAAAATTCTAATGGTTCTTGGTTCATAAACAAACATAGCTGCTAACACTTGTTCCTAAGCTCCCTCAAAGAATTATGAAAGGTCTCTCACGATTAAGCTGCTTGAGTAACTAATCAATTCTTTCATTCCCCTCTTGATGTATGTAAGAGCATTTATATTCCTCTAGGTCACTAAGAACATGATTCATCACTCTAAATATGTTTCTAAACTTCCCAGGAGCGTTAGAGTATTGGGTGAGCCAAGCAACCACAGTGCTTGAAAGTTGAATCTCATCAATCCAAACTCTAGAGGTACTGATCCTCGGAAGAATAGAACTATGTCCAAAGCGTACAAAACTCGGTATCAACTACATCAGTCAATCCCAAAGGGCCCAAGTATGAAGAAGGTTCTTCCCATGCTATCATGAAAGACACTGCTCGGTCTGGGAACCCTCGAATTACCTCCATTGTACCCATCAAAATTCACATTTACCTATCTATTGTTGGGTTTTTGCCATACATCCTTTGCTTTAGAGTTGGGCCGTTCACGAGAATAGATCTCTCTTATCTTCCAATAGTACCTAAAACAAAATTGTATTGAAGAGATTTTGCGTGTAACCCTCTCTAGGATTCTACAATAACATTTTTGATGATAAAGGTCTCATCCATTGAAACTTTTATCATTTCGTTCTTGCACACAACATTGCATCTAAAAAACATACATTTTCCACAGAAAGACTACTCAAGTGATTTCATTGGAATTTGTTCAAGCTATCCAAGAATTCATTAGTGAAGAATATATTTTTATAAAAAAGCAGCACAATTTTTTCTAATCTTTACACAATGAATAAGTATATGAGAAGCGTGTGGTCTCAAAATGCATGGACCCATCTGATGCCTACTCCTTTGGAGCTGATCTCCAATAAGGATTCTTCCCTAAAGAGTTATCCATACAAACATTAGGCTATATGTGAAGGGCCAGAGTAACCCAAACCTCAATTCTAGTCCTGAATTGAAAAACTAAGCAAAGATCTAATGAAGAACAAACTAGAAAATTGCAATGTCCATATTGATGAATCTGGAGAAGGGTTGGACAAACCACAATTTTGTTCGAATCAACCATCCTCAATAGTTATTGAAATTTTATCCCCTCTGAAAGGAAAAATCGCCCTAAGTCCAACCCTTGACTATAACCTAAACCCCTAAAATGATAGACCCTTAACCCTAAACCCTAATTGAGAGTTCACGTTGGCATAAGCAATTCACCACCACCACTTCCCCAATAAAGCTTGATTGAAGAAGACAAATTTTCTTATTCCCAGGAAAATAGATTCCTTTGGTTTAGTAACTATTTTCTATGTTAACCAGATAAACCTTTTGAGTTTGGTTTAAAACACTTAAGAGGAATTTTCTTTATATCTTCTTAGTTTTCCTCACAAATATAATTAGAACCAAACCTATCAACATAAAGGAAGATTTGGGAAGATCACATTTATCATTGCAATTCTTCTAGGATGTTGGAAGTAATTCCCTTTCTAGGATTCAAGTATAGATCCAATCCCTGTAACAATGGGTCCAGTCATGTACTTGGTGACTTCCACCTTCCAAAACCATCTATAAATAATTGCTTGGGAGGTACCATGCCTCACATTGTCGAACACTTACAATGGTAGATGTTAAAACATCAAAAGAATTAGTATTGCAAGTTAGAATTAATGGAGTTTAGTTAACTAGGGTTAGGGTTAGGAAGAAGAAGGAAGAAGCACGAAGAAGAGAGGAAAGAGATGGTGAAAATTAAGGTTTTGTTACCTATAAAAAAGGGTTTAGTTGTATTACCTCAAACCCTTCTGTTATTAGTATATATCTCTTGTACAATATCATACGTATAACAAGACACCCGAAACAAGTAAAACTTAAGTGAACTACTATACCCACACCCAATGTATCTAAGTACACACCAGCATATCTAATATACATTCCAACACCCCCTCAAGTTGGTTCCTAGATGTCAATCATGTCCAACTTGGTAGTAATGTCCTACCTGACTCTTCCAACGACTTTTATGAGGGTGTCGACTAGCTGATCTTCGGAAGCGACATGTGGTGTGCAAACTTGCGACTCAATTTTTTCTCTCATAAAGTCGCAGTCCACTTCTATGTGCTTAGTCCTCTCATGAAACACCTGATTCTCGGCAATGTGTAATGCAACTTCATTATAATTTTTTTGATCAATAACAAAGAACTATATTAAAACGATAAAGAGAGAAAAGGGTATATACCTGAAGAGGTAGTGAGAATCTAACCAAGCAATCCCTCCACTAGTCTCTCATACACTGGGAGCTATGATAGACAAAGAAGCGTAAGGATTCCTCATCTAGGAATCTCCACAGGGAAACAAAGGGGAGCAGAGGAAACATGGAAGAGCCCAGTAGTCTAGATGCAGTCGACAAATCCCGGAGAGGGAGGGATAGTTGTCCCGAATTACAGGGAGACAACTATGTTGGCACCATCTCATCCCAGATAGACAAGAACTCTAAATCCCCTTGCTCAGCCTGATGTTGATCACCAGTTACCAAGTTGAGAAGGAAATTTCTAACGGTTTTGATCACTAAATTGTACGATTTCCCGATCATACAAAACACTAAATCATACGGATTTGTTTATTTTAAGCCAAATAGTCCACATTACTGCATAAGGCACAATCTGCCATACCTTGCAACTAACATCAAGCTTCTCCACCTCATTCCATTGTTTCAACATTTCCAAGATGCTATTTGGAAAACCCAGTGTCTCGCGAGATTCTGACCACCTCACCCCATACTTTCACCGAGAACGGGCAATGAAGGAGTGTTTCCCAACTTCATTATCCCCATATAAATTCATTTGAAGCCTGACTTGTATTCCAAGATCATTTGTAATGAATCTTAACCACATTCCCTCTATGTCACCTTAGAACATGGCTCTATACTCGGCTTCGACACTTGAATTAGCTACAACATGTTGTTTCTTGCTCTTCCAAGTAACCAAATTTCCCTAAGAAAGGTAACATAACCAATAGTTGATCTCCTGCCACTGGAGATCCAACATAGTCGGCATCTGTGAAACCTTCGTATCAAGATGCCCATGATGACCATACAATAGTTTAGATTTCAGATATCTCAAAATTCTATAAACGACATCCAAGTGTGGAGTACAAGGAGCATGCATATGTTGACTAACCACACTGACAACATATGGAATATTTGGCCGTGTCTTGGCGAGGTATGAGTTTACCCGACCTCTAGTATTTAGTTACATCTTTGAGAAGCTCCCCTTCTTTAGAATTGGTTCTATGATTCTGGTCCGCAGGAGTGTCTATAGGTTTACACCCTAACATCCATGCCTACTTGAAAATATCTAGTCCATACGTTCTCTAGGATAAAACAATATGACGGTTCGATCTTGCAACTTCAAACTAAAGGAAGTACCGAAGAGGTCTAAGATCCTTGATATAAAAAATTTGATTGAGATAATTCTTCAACTTCAAGATTTCTTCACTGTATCCGCTGTGACAATGATATCATCAACATAAACAATGAGGACGTAATTTCTTCACAAACAGAGTGTGGTCATGGTGACTCCTCTGATATCCGAAGTGTATAACTGCATCATTGAACTTCTTGAACCAAACTCTTGGAGACTGCTTCAGTCCATAGTTAGCATTCTTTGATTTGCAAGCACATTCTTTCGCCCCCCGAAGGAGAAACCCATGAGGCAATGTCATGTACACTTCTTCTTTGAGGTCTCCATGTTCTTGACATCAAGCTGGTACAAGGGTCAGTCTTTATTTGCGGAAAGTGACAGAAGAACCCATATAGAATTAAGGTTGACCACTGATGCGAAGGTCTTTTCGAAGTCAATGCTTGAGGAGATCTAGGGTATACTTTCGTTGCGAGCTGACGATGCCCTTCTTAGACCTTGCAACTTCAATACCAATAAAGTATTTGAGTGGTCCAAGGTCTTTGATATCAAACACTTGACACAAGTAATACTTGAGTCCCATAATTTCCTCTTTATCATCTCCAGTAACCACAATGATATCAATGTACACAAATGAGAGTTGTAAGTCTGTTTCCTCTTTTAACAAAGAGGGTATGATCATAGTGACTCTTGGTGTAACCACGCTGCACAATAGCATCACTGAATTTCTTTAAATAGGCACGTGGAAATTGTTTCAGCCCATATACTACTTTTTTCAACTTGTAAGTGTGATCCTTCTCCCTCTAAAGAGTAAAGCTTGGAGGCGGTGCCATGTACACCTCCTTTAAGATCCCCGTGAAGGAAAGATTTTTTATATCAAGTTGATAAAGAGGCAACAGGTGCACATTCACACACGAGGAAAGTATTTTTTATATCTAATATCAGGAATGCAAGCAAAGTATAGACAACCAAAGATATGAGGAGGTACAGGAAAAGATGGCACATTCAGACATAGAACTCGGAAGGAAGATTGGCCTTCAAGGACGGGAGTGAGCATACAGTTAATTAAAAAGCAAGCAGTAACAACAACTTTATTTCAAGGAACATTTAACTCAAAAAGAAAAGTGCCAGCGACCTCGAGAAGATGAAGGTTTTTTCTACCTCATTTTGTTGTAGGGTGTAGGGACAAGTGGTCTCTCATTCAGTGCCATGCTCATGGAGATATGACTGAAGATGGTATGAGGAATACTCTCCACCATTATTAGACCTTAAAACCTTCATGTGAGCATTCTACTGAGTTTGGACCAGCTTATGGAATAGAGGAAACCAGTGGATCCTTGGATTTCAACATATTTAACATGGAAAACTAAGTGTAATCATCAATAAATATAACAAAGTAATGATACCCATACACAAACAATTGGGGATGATATCAGAGTGAACAATCTGAAATGGTGTATCACATCTATTACCATGAGCTGAGTAAGTGTTCTTACAATGTTTAGATAGTTGACATGTCTTACATTGAAATTTAACATAAAAAAAAATGCAATTGTTTTGGAAACCGAAATGCGTAAACGAGAAATGAGTAAATGGCCAAAAAGAGAGTGCCATAAATGATCTGTCTCCAGGGAAATGGTGGAAGCAGCTACAGTGACTCCCGTAATCTTTTTCTTCTCCAAAAGCTACAACCCCCACCCCTCACGACCATAGTCAAAGATTCTCCCAGTCTTTAGTACTTGAAAGAATCAATGAGATGGGAGAAAGGTTACACTACAATTGAGGCTTTGGTTACTACCAACAGAAAGAAGGTTAACAAGCATGTTAGTAACATGCAAAGTAGATTCTAACGCAACTTGACCAACATGAACTGCCCCTTTCCGAGCAACAGGGACAAAAGACCCATTGGCAATACGTATAGTACATGGATGAGACATTTTTTTCTGATATGGGCGTCCGTTAAAGTGGAGGGGCATCTTGGAGAATACTTGATGACAGCCCCTTTCGCTGTGTTTTGGAGTATATGGCGCGAGAGAAATATGCGGATTTTTGAGCACAAAAGGTGACTGGTGGGGATGATCATGAAGTCGGTCAGAGACCTGGTGTGGTTTTGGGTGTTGAGAGGAGGGGTTGCTCCTAGAGAGGAATCCTACTTGTGGGACCCTGGCTAAATTGACCAGGTCTGGGAGATATTTTTTTCTTTTTGGGCCGTGTACCCTCTTTGTTTTTTGGTCATGCCGTTGTATTGGTCTTTCAGCACCTTGCTGCTTATCAATATAATTTCTTTTACTGATAAAAAAAATAAAAATAAAAATAGTACAAGGATGAGACAATGCTGATATCCAATGAAACTGTGAGAAAATACCAGACATGTGATCGGTGGGCCTGGAATCAATGATCTAAGGCGACTGAGTAGATGATGTAACATGGGCAAACCCAATGGTACCTGTGTCTGTGACATGAGAGCAGTAGGAAGTGTCCTCTGAGCTTGAAATATGCTGCAGGAGATTGTGGTATGTTTTAGTGATAGCCTCTGGAGCAGGGGTGACCACTGGAGACAAGGATGTAGCCGTGCAGAGGCTGTTGCATCATCAATAGCTATAGAGAAGGCACGGTTTTTCTAGGGCTTTGGACAGCCTCCAAGATCCCAACATCAAATGTCCCTTTCTACCACAATGAGAGCATTTCAATTGCTATTTTTCTTTGCGGGTCATATTATTACAACCACGCTCTCACCCCCCAGATCTACCTCTACCACGACAGAACTCAGAAAAAGTGGGAAGGGCGAGCTGTGACGGCCTCATTAATCGGTGCGCCAGCATGAAGGCATGACGACCTTAGAACTGGGCACTTAGCCAGTAAGAAGGCAAGCGGACCTTGGAAACTAGCCGTGTAGCATGCATGGGTGCAGAGGCATGTAGCCCTGCGATGCGTGCATGAGTCCCTGATGCATGATGCGACGGTGACCCGAACTAAGCTACGATCTAGTATGGTGGCTAGACGCGTGAAGGCTTAGAAAGGGCACGTAATGCGGTGCTCCGCGTATGAGCACGCGACGTGGTGCCAAGAGGGCACGCGACGTCCTAGTGCCATAAGGCACATAATGCGGTGCTTCGCGTATGAGCACGCGACGTGGTGCCAAGAGGGCACACGACGTCCTGCTGCCATAAGGCACGTAATGCGGTGCTCCCCGTATGAGGGCACGCGACGTCTTGGTGCCATTAGGCACGTAGTGCGGTGCTCCGCGTTGGGGCACGCGACGTCCAAGTGCTAAGGCACATGAGGCGGTGCCATGGTGGCACGTGATGTGGTGTCAAGAGGACACGCGACATCTAGCTTGTATGGCAAACGATGCGGTGCCAAGAGCGCACGCGATGCGGTGCCAAGAGGGCACGCGGCATCTGGGTGCAAGGACGAACCCGATATGGTGTCGAGTTGACACGAGACATAGTCATGACTTAGACGTGATGCGGTGCCATGAGGGTACGCCATGTGGTGCCATGAGGGCACGCGACAGAAGGCCATGAGGGCCTTGCGACATGGTCGCGACTCAGTGCGATGTTGGACATGAGGCCATGAGGGCCTCGTGACGTGGTCGCGATGCGGACGCGACACGGTCGCAAGGGACGCTGATGCGTGGCCTCGCAAGCCATGTGGGCTTGGAGGATGGCACTGGGTGCCACGGTCAGAGGATCGTGTGCCATGTTTAATGGCAAGACACCACCTTTGCAGGTGTGTGCCACGGGCAGGAGATCGTGTGCAATGGGGGTGTGACAAACCAATAGGTTTGAGGGTTTTCTGCTACTTTGCCTAAGTTGGTCTTTGGACCATATATAGGGGGAAGGGAGCTGTGGAGCTATTCTCCCACACATGGGGCCTTGCGTTGCGGGACGAGTGCATGTGCTTTCTAGGTTAGGGGTGGGCCTAGAACATCGCTGCAGCAATGCGGCGTTGCGGCGATGCCATGTGTCACCTTGGGTGAGGCTACCATGTGGCCCCGTGCCGGCGTCGCGGTGCACATGGGTCGGTGGCCTCACTGGGGCACTCAAGGGCTATGTGGGGCCTTGATGGCGCACTAGGCGAGGGCACAGGAGGCGAAGTGTGCTGGTCGTCTTGGCCTCACACGATGCTTGGTTTGGAGAGCATGAAGAGCATGCTACTCCAAGTGTCTTGGTCGTGGACCACACACGTTGGTTAACAGATGGCATGAAGAGATGCATGCCTTTGTCTTAGCGAACTAGTGCATTGCAGGGGTGAAGCTAGGACAAGCCAAGGGGCCGAGGTCTTTGGCATGTGTGTGTGAGTAGACACGATGCATTGAGTGGGTTAAGCCTCAGTGAAGGCAACCACGATGGGAGTTCCGTCCTCTAGGCGGGTGGTATCAGTGATGGTTGGATATGAGGTCTCGTCTTGTGTGAGATGTTACTGAGCGTGATAACTAATGTTAGGTTATGCTTCGTGAGAAAACTGGTATCTGAGTTAGGCTGGCCTCGCTGTAGCGGCAGCGAGGCGCCGCACGGGCGTTGGAAAAAGTTACCCCGTGATAGAGCACTCAGGGGCCTGAGGAGACACATCTTTCATCTCTTCCTATTGGAGAAGAGTAAAAAGAGTCCCTAACAGTGGCAGCTCCTCCCTATCAAGTATACTAGCTCGAACATACTCATACTCAAGATTCACACCCTCAACAGGTCAAATATCTTATTTTCCAACTCACTTGTTTGATTTGACATACATTCGACACATTCTGATTTATTTGTACTAGTAGCACATAAACCTTTTGCTTGGTGATGACTTAACTCATCCCACATACCCCTCAGTTGAGCATAACACCCAACGATTTCTCTCTGTCGGTTATTATTAATCTCGGCAATCAAGGCGAGTGCATTTGCGTAATTGTGCTTTTGAGAATAGGCTTCAGTCGCAGCCAGCCATGACTCTCTAGATGAGGTAGTGTACATGAAGGAACAACTAATACAGGGCGGCATCGAGTGTACCAGCCATTTCATAACAGTCTTGTTGTCACATTTCCAATCTAGATATTTTTCATCAGTTAGTGCCGGTTCATGAATGATACCATCAACATTCACTAACTTATGGTAGAGTCTAAAAACAACTCAGCCGACCTGACCACGCCAAGTAATTTCACTGATCGAACTTACTAGAGTAATCTATAACCCTGAAGGACTATCATTACCACCTCCAACACTACCTTTCACCTCATCCACTTCATGGGATACCACAGCACCACATAACATTATTAGTGTAAATAAAAAATAGGCACACTATTGGGATGCGCACACCACAATAGAAAGTCATAATGCTAAACAACACCATGAGAGTGTATAATTCTGTTTCCTAATCTAAGGATTCATCAAAGGTCAGAATAATGACTTTAGCCGAGAGCCCCGAGTTAGAAAAAACACACTATCTCTCACCACAGGCATCCAATCATCCTGAGGTTGACTTGAATCAGTAACAGATACAAGACTGGAGTAGCCATACCTTGGAGAAGAGTTTCAGGTGTCACGAAGTCCAGGAACCTCAAGATCAGTAAATCTGGGCAGAAAGGGGTTTCAGCACGGGATTGCAAAACGACAGCACAAATCGACATTAACTCATGATTGATCAATCTAGGCACCTTCTAGACACAATTCCGATCCTCTTCAAATGTATTTGGAGGCCACCTTTTGCAGCATAGATCCCAAGAGCTTGAAATCACGTGAAACCCAAATCTCGAATAGAACTGTTCGAAACTCCCTAGAAACAGCATCAGATGGACTCTCGCCAAGAGGAAAAAATGTTCACATGGAGATTCCGATCTGATTGATGTATTTCAGGGTGAAAGGTTTGACGTGTTGAAATTAGCATGACTTCATGCTGACATCTACAAGCCGAGGGGGAGGTTAGCAAGGGTTAACCTTCTCTGATACCAAAATAAGTGTTAGGGTTAGGTGGGTTAGAGTTATGGAAGTTAGGTTTAGGAAGAGAAGGTGCATAGGAAGAAAGAGGAAGAGAGGAACAAAAGGAGAAGCAATTAGGGTTGTGTCATCTCGACCAACACCCATCTCATTAGTGTATATATCATTATACAATAGGATTCTTTTTTTATACATGAAATATCATGAGGTAAATACAATGGGATCTATATCCACACTCGACTATATCTAGTGACACCCCAACGAACAATAGTGACACACCAACTAACATTGCGAGCCTCCAAAAGCAGCTGGTAATGTATTTCAATTATGTGAGATCTTTATGGCATGAACCTGCTTCCGCTTTGGAAATTCTCTCCTGCTCCCTTGTCCTAATCTTCTCATGCTCCTACCACCACCAATTACAGCTACATTACGGATCATAAAAGAAATATTGCATCTCCATGGTTCCATAATGCCACCTTTGACTCAATTGGTTCTATACATGTTATCATTTTCAATTTTTTTTTATGTTCCAAGTCTTTATAAATGAAAGCAATGAATATGTTAATTTCTATAGTTTTTGAATATAAACTCATTTTTATAGTTTTTTTACTTCTGTTCAAATCCTAACGAAAGAATGCATTAAAAAATGCTCTGGCTTCAATGTCGTTTCGTGCAACTAAGCTGCTGACCTTTTGTTACTGTAGCAGATTATTGGTGAAGCTGAATATTTCTCTGTGATAATTATGAATATCAGTTGAACTAATAAAGTAGAGTAAATGCCATTTGCTAGGCCTTAATTTTTTCTAATTCATTTTGGACTTCAAGTTAGATAGCATGGTGATCAGGTTACTATAGTAGACTATTATGATAATGTGTATTTTTTGTTACGGTTGCATCTCTTTTAACTATTGAGTAATAATTGTTTATATGGGGTTCTGACCTTGTTTTCCCTTCAAGCAACAGTGGTTGTTCATATATTTATTTAAGGGTTGATGGGCTATCACTGACTTCAATAAATTGTATCTATTGAAGTCAAAATGCTCACAGCTAGAAACTGACATTTACAGATGTCAGGGCAGCTTCTGACATTTAATAGCTTCTAAAATGCTGTGACATGTTTCTAAATAAGATAAAGCCAGTGAGGGAGTTGGTCTCTTATTTATTCTGTTTCAGCATGTTATATATAAACGCTCATTACCTCTTGCCTCTCGCAATTTCCTTTTTCTGTTGGCAGATTTGGATATTGGGCAGATAACAGAAGAAGCTATGTCAAGATGGCTTCGACCAAATGAGATTCATGCAATATTGTGTAACTCCAATCATTTTAACATCAAGGTCAAACCAGTGGACCTCCCAAAAAGTAAATACTTCCTCGTCTTCTTACAGAAATAATGTTATCTGCAAAAAAAGAACTTAAATGATTTTGGTATCAGCTTACTTTACATTTGCACTTAAATTTCAACTGCTCTCTCTTTGTATTCTTAGCTATATCCTGGCATATAATATTCCTATAGTTGTTTTTTCGTTATCCTTGTGTTTGTGTGTTTGGATTTGCACAGTTGCACTAACATCGATTTCATATTGCTAGATGTGAAGTTTTAAAGTTATGCTTCAGGTTATCAAGCTAGTTATGACTTCTATGGTAGATTTTAAAGTTTTTAACAGGGCTTGCTCCTTGTTGCTTTCATTGTTTTCACTCCCATTTTGCCTCACTAACTTGGTTTATCTGACTTTCTTTCCTTTTGGTGCTCCCTTGTCGCTACATGGGAGGAACATGGGATGTAAAAAATGGAAACCTATGAACTTGTTCCGACCTAGGATCATTAGCTTATGAGCTTGGTCTTGCTCCACCTTCGAGCCACAAAAGAAGATTCTATCTCCAATCTTAGCTCAGAAAAGGAGATGCCTTTTTTTTTTTTGTAACATTAGTATTATAAAAAAAAACACTGGACATAAAATGCCCTTATAGAATTCTAAAATACAACTAAACTTAAAGTGGAATGAGGTTGTTTGGTAAAACACCCCTTTGTATTCTTATAATTACCAAGTGTGACCATGGGTATTCTCTGCGCAGCTCATACAATGTTGTGGCAGATAGAACATTCATTCTTTCCTTGGGAATTAAAAGAATTCCTAGGGGGTGTTTTTACCATAATACCCAATTCCTCTTCAAGTTAGTGCTCTTTAGAATTTGATAAGATTTTTTTATGTTCTTTTTTTTGTGGACAATGCTAATGTGTGGTAAAGGCTGTGATATTAAAATTTATATACATATATAACTACATGCATACACATGAAAAACATGTCTATATATTCGTATGTTTTTTCAGGATCATATTTTTCTTGATGAATGACTCATTTATTAGATGAGTACAAAAGAGGTATATAGTGATAATAGCAAAGCAAACGTATGTAAGTCTCAATCCATAGATCGCTTCTTCTGGCTCCTTTGGCAAGATGTTCTGCTTCCATATTTGCCTCTCTCTTGGCATGTTTGAAAATCAGATCACGTTTTTGGATACATTATATACCTTTTTAATTGTAAGGAATAAACGTCACTCCATCTCTCTTCACCAGTCACTCAATCACGTTTTCTGAGTCACCTTCCACTTCAACTGGTTCTTCATGATATTTTTGATGATCTGAAGCTCTTTCTAAAAGTTTATCAAGGTTATGAAACACCTTTTACCCATAGGATCTTGTCAAAAGCTGTCTTTCTGTTTTTTTTTTTTGGGGGGGGGGGGGGTGTGTTCTGAATCCGTGGAAGCCAGCTTTTGGGCTGATTTAATGACGGTAAAAGGCATTTCATAACCTTATGATGTTGATTAGATTAGTCAACCTCTTTTTTTTTAATGCCTCAGTGAATCAATCAATGATATTCATCTGAACTCGAGCAAATATAGAATATTAGTCACTTATTGGTTTTTACTTTTGTTTCTTTATGTTGTATGTATCATAGTTACAAAAGGGGGAAATGAATGCGTGAAGAAGACACAGAAACACGTTTTTAAAAGAGGGAAGATAAAACACGAAATGATAAGAGCCTTAAATGAAAAGTGCAAGGGAAACACATGAAATACTTCATGAGATGGTGGGAAACGGGGAAATTTGTTCCTTTCTGTATTTCCTTGGAAACATGTCTCCCTTGATTGCCATAAGGCTCCCAAACATCCTCCATAGCTCTCTTGGGGAATTCAAATTGAATTCACTTAAAATCAGCTACATGCATACGGCTACAGGATTTGTTTTTAAATGATTGAAATCCACACATTGGTTTTAATGATGGGTTACGTCTGCTGTATTTCTTTTATATGTTGGGTAAAAATTCTGATATGCATTTAAGGATGTAAACAATTTTTGTTTATATCTAATTATATCTAATTCACAATTCATGTCCAAAATTATATTTTATTCTCAATTTACTAGTTTTAATGTTGGTATCTAATTATATCTAGTTTTAGTTGTCCAGCATTATATCTTATTCGCCATTTAGTATATATAATTTCGGATGCTTTGGAGCTTAATATCTAAACTTGAAGTGTTACTGTTTCTAATATGGTGATGGCTTAGAAGTAATGATTTTCTAACTTTCATTTCTTCTCAATGCGATTTAGGTGGCACAATTGTTTTGTTTGATCGTAAAATGCTGAGAAATTTCCGGAAAGATGGCCATAACTGGAAGAAAAAAAAGGATGGGAAGACTGTTAAAGAAGCTCATGAACACTTAAAAGTGAGCTACTGTTATTTCCTTTTGCACATCGCGTTGTGGCTTTCACATGCATCTTGGTGGGCTTGTTTTTCAACTTGTGCTGCTTAAACAAAGTGAAGGCCATTCTCAGGCATGCCCCATAGATATTTTTTTGGTTTAATATCTTCTAGGATATCTCCCATTGCTTAGATACGAATTAGACTGATCACCATACAGATTATACTTATGCATACAAAAATCTGTTTCCAATCAAAGCGAACTGCCAAGATATCTGGAACTATATTTTGTAGGGTTCAAGATGCTACCGCATGGTACGTGATCTATAGATGATGAGCATCTATTCTCTAGTTGAAGCAATATATGTGGGTTTATTGTGGATTAATAGGGTCTTACCGGCATACGTGGATAGAAATCCCCACCATATGCATGTCGCTTTGGAGGCAGAATCCTATTAGAAGCTATAATTTACAGTTGTCAGGGCCCCTGAAAGTCAACTTTTGATTGAAAGCCTGCCTTGAAAAGTGTTGATAGGTGTGACTGTCTTTCGATGCTGGTAGGGGGTCTCAGTATCTTTATTTTACTATTATTATTAGTATATATATTTTTTCCGATGATGGGGTATAGGGCCACTTAGAGCAGCCGACTAAGTCCCTGGGCACGTGCTGTTGGAGATGTTATTTCCATTGTATGGGTGTGTAGTAAGTAACTTTGGGTGTGTGTGTAGTTAGGTGAATTTTAAGTTGTACAATTCACCTAACTCTGAAATCATGTAATTCGTGAACATGCTAAGATGATACAAATAATAATTTACATTGGGATTTGGGTCACATTGACTCAACCCTAATATCTCTCTACTTTTCTCTTCACTCTTCTTCTTCTTCCTATTACTAAACCCTAACCCTAAATCACAGTTTTGTCTTGGTATCAGAACCAACAAAAACCAAACCTAGAAAGCTTTATAGCCCTAAGCCATCCACGACATCATGCTGACGTCAGCAAGATGTCATCATGCTGACGTCAGCAAGGTCAACCCTTTGACATCTTTTCTTGATTTTTTGAAGGGTTTTGATCGGATTCTCAACCTGAACAACTTTCCTTTCTATGGTGTTGTGATTTGAAGACTCTGTCATGGAGTTCTGAAGATCTCCATTGTCGTCTTCCTCGTGGAGCTAGTTCTGCAACTTTTTGTTTCAGAGCTTCAAAGCTTGAAATCTCTGTGGCTTTTGCATGGAAACTCATTGGGAGAGTGTATACAAACACTAATGTGCCCAGATTGCAATGTTTTGTAAAGATTTGTGATCACCTTGAGAAAATTTGTGATCACTGTGACGGTACCTGCTGAACTTGGGCCTGCTGGAGCTGTCGATTCTCGATGGAGCTGCTGATCTGTGATGTATGCAACAGATGTTTCAAGTTGCCTCGTGAAATTTGAGAGTTTAAGTTTCGAAGCTGCTGGTTCAAGTTGTCTCATGAAATCTTTCTGCAACAGTTGTGAAATCTGTGTTTGCAACAGTGGTCTTGTGATAGCTGCTGGTGTGAAAGCTGCTGGTCTTCTCGTCCTTTTAAATGTTTTGATCTCGGTATCTTTAAATCATGGATGAAAATAAATCCGGGATCGTTGGCGGGGGAGATATTCTCATAACTTACAAACTACTACAAAGAAATTGAATGGAGCCAATTATCTTTCGTGGTCACGGACTGCTGCTATGTACTTAGGGATGAAGAAAAAATTGGGTTACATTTACGGGAATATCCAAAAACCCAAAGTAGATGACCCTAAGTATATTGATTGAGAAAGTGACAATCTAACTGTCATGACATAGCTACTGTACTCCATGCAACTAGACGTTAGTGATACCTTTATGTATGCCAGTGATGCTAAACAATTATGGGAGACTGTGAGGGATGCGTTCTCGCAAAAACAAAACCTCGCGAAAATGTTTCAAGTTAGTGACAAAATTAACACTATGAAGCAAGGTGATAAGACTATTAGATGGTATTACACTCAAATGAGGAGTTTGTAGGATGAACTGGTCAAGTATCAAGAAGAACTATGCAGCTCGTGTGTCAGCAAGGCTAGGAAAAATACTGAAAGGAGGAGAGTGTTTGACTTTCTAAAAGGGGTTAGACCTGAATATGAGAATGTTAAATCAAACATTCTAGGCAGAGAGGAGTATCCTCCACTTGGTACTGTGTATGCTCTCCTTATGAGGAGAGCAGACAACAGTTTATGCAGATTCCTGGTGGTGATATATTTGAGAGATCTGCCCTACCATCCTTCACTTCTTTTGGTCATGGTGGAGGCAAATCTGGTGGTAGAGGAGGTGGTTATGGAGGTCGTGGGGGCCTCTCCCGTGAAGGAAGAGAGAAATTATTGTGTTCTCATTGTGACAAGAAGGGTCATACCAGAGAAAGATGTTGGGAATTACATGGGAAACCGAAATTTCTTTCAAGTCACGCATTTCAGTCCTCCACTGAGGAAACTTCTAGTCCAGTTGTTGGTCAGAGCATCCCTCCTCCTTCAGCTCTCCCTCTATCTGATTTCCAGAGCCTACAGAGAGAGCTTCAGGAACTCCAGGGCCGCCTTCAGCGCATGACGGTAACATAGGGACAAACATCTTCCTCACATAACTGAGTCAGGTACCTATGGGTCCGCCCATGTGACCTCAACCTCTCAGTCCCCATGGATCATCGATTATGGGGCTACGAATCACATGTCTGGTATGACAGATTTATTTTCATCCTTGTCTAATCTTTATGATTCTATTCATATTCGCATTGCTGATAGATCCCTTGTTTCTGTAAAGGGTAAAGGGAGTGTTCCATTAGGCACCTTGTCCCTTGATTCTACTCTTAGTCACATGCCTATGAATCTATTATCTGTCAGTAAAATTACCAATTCCTTATATTGTAGTGACATTCTTTCCATCACATTGTGTTTTTCAGGACCTGAAATCAGGGAACATCCTTGGTCATGGTACTGAAGAGAAGGGGCTACCTCTTTCAAGATTTGCATGGTGCATCTCCTCCTGCAGCTATGGTGGTTTCTGTTGATGAAGCTAGATTGTGACACTCCCGCCGTGGCCATCCTCATATTAGTCATTTGAAACTTTTATTTCCAAAATTTTTTTATGGATTTGATAGCAGTGTGTTTAATTGTGAGACTTGTCAGTTCTCTAAACATGTTCGCAATTCTTATCTCTTGAGTGGTAGTAAACATGCTATTCCTTTTGAAGTTATTCACTCTGATGTGTGAGGGCCTTCCCCTATTACTGATTTGCATGGTTATTGTTATTTTGTTAGTTTTATTGATGACTGTACTAGACTCACTATGCTCTTTCTTATGCGCACCAAAGATGAAGTTGTCTCTATTTTTCGTCTGTTTCACAGACTAGTTAGCACACAATTTCATGGGCATGCTAAGGTTCTTCGGTCGAATAATGGTGGGGAATATACCTCTCACATTCTCCAATCTTATCTTCACTCTCATGGAATTGTGTGGCAAACTACTTGTCCTTATACCCCCCAACAGAATGGGATTGCTGAGAAGAAAAATAGGCATCTTCTCGAGGTTGCTCGATCTCTATTGTTTGATATGAAAGTTCCTAAATATCTTTGGGGTGAAGTCGTTCTCACCGCTGCTTACCTCATCAATCGAATACTTACCCCTATACTGGAAGGACATTCTCCCTTCCAACTTGTGTTTCCTCATCGACCTATGTTCTTAGTGCCACCACGTATCTTTAGTTCCTTATGTTTTACTCATATCCCCAACATTTAGCGGAGTAAACTTGATCCTAAGGCTACCAAGTGTATTTTTATTGGGTATTCCTCTTCTTAGGAAGGATACAAGTGCTTTGACCCTCTCACTCGTCATGTGATAGTCACCATGGATGTCACATTCTTTGAGGGCACTCATTTTTCCCATCCTCCGAGTCCCCTTCAGGGGGAGAAACAACGTAACAATGAAGAGCACTCTGAGATGTTTAGAGCTTTACTTATGGGAGATGATGAAGATTGTGAAGAAGTGGATGATGAAGTTGTTGAGCCATAGAAAAGTAAACAACCCACCTTTGATAAATATGGAAAGGGAAAGATGTATGTGCGAAGGAACAACAAAAGTGTCGTTGAAGCCACTGCGCATGAGAATGTGGATGAGTCACCTTCTTAAAATACCGACCAGGATCCCTTACCTGAAGAAGGTCCTCTTATTTCTGATCTTCATCTACCCATTGCTCACAGAAAACTTCCTAGATCGTATACTCGTCATCCCATCAGTAAGTATGTGTCATATCACAATCTCTCACCATCCCATTATGGTTTCATTTGTTCTCTTGATTCTATCACCATTCCCTCTACTATTTCTGATGCCTTGTTGTAGCCAAAATGGAAGGATGCTATGATTCAGGAGATGAATGCTCTGGAACAGAGTCAAACATGAGAAATTGTTGAACTCCCAGAAGGAAAGAGAGTTGTTGGTTGCAAATGGGTGTATACAGTTAAGAATAGACTTGATTGTACTGTTGAAAGATACAAAGCAAGACTAGCAAAGGGGTACACTCAAACATAAGGAGTTGATTATCAAGACACCTTTGCACCTATAGCCAAGTCCAACACAATAAGGGTATTGTTATCGCGGGCTGCCCACAAAGACTGGCCACTATCTCAGCTTGACCTGAAGAATGCACTTCTTCATGGTGATCTCAAGGAAGAAGTCTACATGGATCTTCCTCTTGGGTTCGTAAAAGAAGGAGAGAAGGGAAAAGTGTGTAGATTGAAGAAATCTATCTATGGATTAAAGCAATCCCCAAGGGTCTGGTTTCAAAAATTTAGTGATGCTATTATGAGAATTGAGTACCGAAGAAGTCACTATGATCATACTCTATTTGTAAAAAAGGGGATCAAGATGATTGTCATATTAGTCTATGTTGATGATATCATTATTATTGGTGATGATAGTAATGAGATTCTTAAACTGAAGGAGTATTTGAGCAAAGTGTTTGAAATTAAAAACTTGGGAAGTTTGAAATATTTCCTTAGCATTGAAGTGGTGAGATCTAAGAAGGGCATGCCATTATCCCAGCGGAAGTATACCATAGACCTTCATGATATAGGGTTTTTGGGGTGTAGGCATGCTGTGACCCCTATTGAACAAAATCACTGATTAAATGGTGAAGGTGATCTGCTCATGGATCCACGTACCTATCAGAGATTAGTTGGTAAACTGATTTATCTAACCATGACTCGTCCGGACATTGCTTATGCAGTAAGCGTGGTGAGTCAATATATGCACTCACCAAGGACAGTACACTTGGAGGTTGCTCACAGGATCCTGAGGTATCTGAAAGGAAGTTGTGACAAAGGGCTTCTCTATAAAAATCGTGGTCATTTGGATGTAGAGATATTTACTGATACCGATTGGGCCGGGTCTCTAGATGATAGGAGATCAACTACCGGTATTGCACCTTCTTGGGAGGTAATTTGGTCACATGAAAATCTAAGAAGTAACAGGTAGTATCAAACTCCAGTGCCGAGGGGGAGTATCGTGCCATGTCCCAAGGTGCGAGAGAAGGCATGTGGCTTAAATTAATCTTGTCAGACTTGGGAGTCACTCTATCCTCTCCAATTACTTTGTATGGTGACAATGAGGCCGCCCATCATATTGCAGAGAATCCTGTCTTTCATGAAAGAACAAAACACATTGAGGTGGACTGCCACTATATTCGCGAGAAGGTGGAGTACAAAGAAATCGGTATTCCTCAAGTTAGAATTGAGGATCAACTTGTCGACATCTTGACTAAAGTTGTTGGTGGCAAGAGACTTTATGACATCTCTTTCAAGTTGGGTATGATTGACATCTATACTCCAACTTGAGGGGGAGTGTTGGAGATGTTATTTCCATGGTATGGGTGTGTAGTAAGTAACTTTGGGTGTGTGTAGTTAGATGAATTTTAAGTTGTACAATTCACCTAACTCTGGAACCATGTAATACGTGAACATGCTAATAATAATTTACATTGGGATTTGAATCACATTGACTCAACCCTTATATCTCTTTACTTTTCTCTTCCCTCTTCTTCTTCTTCTTCTTCTTCTTCTTCTTCCTATTACTAAACCCTAACCCTAAATCACAGTTTTGTCTCGTGCAACACCCGCGCATCACATGTACCTGTGAAAAATCCCTCCGGGTGGCCAACAGGGGTTGAGATTCGAACTCAGGACCCATCTTTATTTTATTATTCTAGATGATATATTTATGGTTGGATCCTTTGTCCAATTATTTCGTTAGTCCTATTCTTTATCTGCCCAAAGGGAACTAGCTTCTCTCATTTCTTCTCATGTGCTTGAGGATGGCTCATTTATGCTGGGAGAATATTCACATTGTCTAACTTTATGTCCATCATTGTAACAATGACACTGATAGCCAGTGTCATGCATGGATATGAGGTGTTGAAATGCCATCTTCTTTACATATATGAGATATGCTAAAACTTAAAATATAAGAATGCTTTCTATTTGAAATCACATGAAAATATCAAATCCCAATTAAATCATATGAACATAGAAAAAGAAGGAAATTAACAGTTAAGGACTAGAATGGGGAGAGTCTTGTCTGGTGCTTAGGGTGGGAGATTGGATTTGTGCCCGGTGCCGCAACGTCAATTTCCGATGCTGCGCGGTATGCCACCGCTATGACTGTGATGCATCTCGATCATTAGGGACGACTGTTAAATCGGCCGACGATAGGATTCCTACGACGAAGAATTCGTGTCAGACAATCCTAAACGTGTCGCACTCACGCGATGTCCAACTCGGTTGGTCGATTGCCGGGAAGAGGTTTAACCAGGTGAAGGCTGTGAAGGTTCCGACGAAGGAGGTGAGCGACCACCGGTCGGTTCGTTCCTTTGCCGGGATGGTGGGGCAGTATAAGAATGAAATAGTCGGCGTTAGTGATCCCTCGGTTCCGAGTCCCTGGACACTATGTTTTGACTCCCCACAGTTTCATTCCCTCGCCATTAATCTTTGCCATTATTGGGTGGTCCTATACACTAATAAAGACTCTCTATCTTTATTTTTATTACACCGGTGGATTTCTACAAATTGGGGCGTTACAGAAAGACCGACAACATCTACTATTTCCAATACATAGTTTTTACTGCGGTTCAAGGACGAGAAGGGCGCTATGGATGTTTGCCACAAAAAACAATTCTACATTCACGATTGTCTGGTGGTATGCCGACCATGGGAACCAACGGTGGGAGATCTACAAGTCCATAGGGAAAGAGAAGGGGTGTGGCTCCGCATCTTCAGTCTACCGATACATGCTTGGTCACCGGAGGTGTTCAAACGAATCGGTGACTGGTGCGGCCGGTTCATTCTGGTCGACCAACGCACTGCGGATCTGTGGGACACGGACCATGCCATAATCCTCGTTGGCGTCGACTCTTTGGACAACATCCCCAGATGCTGCGAAATTTTGATCGGCGGCCAGAAATGTCAAATCCTCATAGAAGTGGCGTGGTTGGAGAGGATGCTCATCCCGCATCACGACGGCGAAGAAGCCGAGAGGTCCCGAAGTACTGATGTCGACGTCTGCGGTACTTCCACAGAAATAGTTTAGACGCTCTCCAATCCAATTGGAAGGGGAGTGGTTAGGTCCGGCTGGATGCCGGCGAGAGGCTCGGAGAGGCGCTCGGCCTCGCACTCGCTATTCGGTCTGGGACCACATAGGTCGTTTGGCCACACCGGTGAGGAACTGTGTCCCCTCTCGGACGATGGGGGTTGCTCATGATCGGTGGTCTGGAGCTGTCGACGGCTTATTTGGAGGTGAAAGTCCTAACGACTACAGAACCGAGGAGGTAGAGGTTGAGGAGAGGTTCTTTGATGACGGTTGGACTGGGGTCGGAGAAGACAACATGAGCTCGAGTCGTCTGGTACCGGTGGATTGTTCGCTACAGAGGGATCCTACGGTCGATACCTATTCATGCCTCCGATCTGACAACATGCGACACACTTCTCAGGGGAGGGGACAACTGCTGTCGACACAGATGACAGTGTACACTGACTGCGGCAATAGCTGGGATCCCATGGAGATGGAGGCAGAGAACTTGCCTTCTAAGGAAGTAACCAGAAGTATTTTTAGAAGATTCAAAGTATACACACGCAAAAGGAAATGTATATACGCTGCCTTAAAGCCGACGAAGAGGGGATGGTCGACACGTATGTTTCCTTGTGGGTCGCGCTCTAGTAGGATGGCAACACGTCGGCACATAGAACCTTCTCGGGCAAGGAATTAGATCGATTGTATAATATATACCAGGTGCTGGGCGGATAGCAAGTTTTATCTCGGATTGGGAGCTGAGTATATCCACAGGTCGACACGTGTTGGGTTGACAGTCAAGGGGCTCCATGTGGCGATTGACGATTTCATTAGCCTTTGGCCCTGAGGGACCTGGAACTTAGGTTACTCGGGCCGAGAAGATGGTTCTACTATGTTTTGATTGCGGGTTGGTCCGAGTTTAACGGGCCGAAGGGGACCCGACTTATGAGTTTTGGGCTGCTCAGGAGAAGAGTGAGGATAGTAGAGCCTTTTCTTTCATTACCGAGAACCCGACGATGGTCCTTGAGCCCTTCACTGATATAGTCGCCTCCCCCCTTTTGGAGGAGCACACTATGGAGTCGGACATGGAAGGCCAAATACAGTACCAACTGGAGGAACAAATTCCGGAGTCGGATACTAGCGTCCTTGTTCCCCCAACAGGTGAAGTGGAAGTGGAAGAAACCTAGAGAATGCCTCACCGACTTGATGAGAAGGACAACTCGGCAGAAATTGATAGCCTAATTCGTGGATGCCAACTAGGTATGACTTTCAAAGGCCCCAAGGAGGCACTGCGGGAGGTTGATTTCCCCATTAAGCCCCTTAATGGGGAAATTGATTTCCGACTCACAGGGGGTTTTTGTGAGGGGGAGACAACTGGTGGATCAAGTTGCGGTGGCCCACGAGATTATCCATTCTGCTCACTCCGACTGAATACCGGCAACTCTTTGGAAGGTTGATATGGAAAAGGCGTTTGACCGTATTTCCTGGTCCGGTCTCGATTACATGCTAAGCAGGTTCGGTTTCGGAGTTAAATGGAGGAATTGGATGCGGGGGTGCTACTCAACTCCATGGTTCTCTGTGTTGATTAATGGTTCTCCGGGGGGATATTTCAAAAGCTCTCGAGGCATCCGCCAGGGAGATCCTCTCTCCCCCTTCCTCTACAATTTGATGGGGAAGCCCTTGCGGGGCTTATTTCTCGTGCAAGATACCTGAACCTCATCTCGGGGATCAGAGTGGGAGCTCATGACCGAACCATCGCAATTCTTCAGTATGCTAATGACACTATCCTTTTTGGTAAGGCTAAAGTGGAGGAGTTCAAGAACCTGGCGGATGTGCTTACCATGTTTGAGGCAGTTTCGGGGCAGCGCATTAACTTCTACAAATCCAAAATGACGGGCATCGGGACTGATAATACAATCGTTCAGGAATTGGCGCGCACTGTCAATTGCAGCAGCCAAGACCTGCCTATCAAGTGTCTTGGGCTGCCTTTGGGATTGCGGAAACCGACGGCCAGCTCTTGGGAGCCGGTAATTCAAAGCTTTCAGCAAAGGTTATCTACTTGGAGAGGCAAATTTCTTAGCAACGGTGGCAGGGTGATTTTGCTCAAGGCTGTTCTAGCCTTCCGATCTTCTACATGTCGATGTTCAAGTGCCCAGCTGCCATCTTACTTTGGATTGAACAAATCCAATGTAATTTCCTATGGGAAGGGTCGGGCTTGGAGAGAAAGTACCATCTTGTTAATTGTGACACTTGTCAACTACCGGTGAGCGGTGGAGGACTGGGAATCCGCAGTGTGAAGTGGACCAACATAGCCCTGCTTGGCAAGTGGTTCTGGCGTGCAGGAAACGTAGATGAAGCGAACATTTTCTAGCGAGGTGCTGGTGGAGAAATATGGTCTGTCTGATTACAACTGGGGTGCCAATACCTTAGTTACTAGAGGTACCTCTACCTGGTGGAAAAACATCTGCGGTACTTGGATGCACTTCTCTAAGGGGATTCGGTTCAGCTGGGGTTGTGGCACCCGAATACAGTTCTGGGAGGACAATTGGGCAGAGGAGGGGAAGTTAGTCAGATGTTCTAACGTGTTTACTCCATAACTCGGAACCCAACGGGACGGATTGTTGATTTTCTCTCGGAGGCCAATGGAGCTAGAGTGTGGGAAGTGGTCACCCGGCGAAATCTGCATAAGGATGAAGAAGAAGAGTTTGCAAGACTTCTTCAGATGTTGTACGAGATGAACCCGAATTCGCATAACCAAGATCGGCGGAGATGGGCCCTGAGTAAAGATGGCATGTTCAGTGTAAAATCGTACTACCGAATGTTGAAGCGCCGACTGCTTACCAAATTCCAAGGAGCTATGCTGTGGAAGACTAATATCCCGTTAAAGATCAAGTTCTTCGCCTGGTCTTTGTTCAAAGAGAGAGTGCTCACAATGGATTTGCTCATTTCTAGTGGAAAGAATATCACGAACAGCTGCGCCATGTGTAATAGGGAGGAGGAATCGGCTGCGCATTTATTCATCCATTGCGCGGTCGCCTCCGAGATCTGGAGTATAGTATTAAATCTTTTCCAGATGAAGTGGGCCATGACCGCTAAGCCATATGATCTTTACCTCTCCTGGGTCGCAGTTGACAGGGACAACCTGATTAGGAATAATTGGAGAGTGTCCTTCGTTGTAATTTGGAGTATCCGGAAAGAGAGGAACTTGTGGAGTTTTTGAGCAAACGAAGAAACCTGTCGGGTTTATTGTGAAGGCGGCCAAGGATCTAACTACTCTATGGTTATCAGCAGGAGCTGAGATGACTTCGGAACCTTGGGATCTGGGTTAACTACATTGTGGTGCTCTTGCTGATGTGCAGTATCCCTCGCATGTGTGGGATGCTTCGGCTTTCTCTCTTTTTACTTGTTTCTTGTATGCTGTTTTCGCTTTTTGGTCGTGCTGTCCTGTATTGGTCCTCCAGTACCTTGCTGGCTTTCAATATAATTTTCATTACCGATAAAAAAAAAAAGAATGCTTTCTATTTATATAAGCCAAGGTTTATTATCTAGGTACTGATACTGGTTCATACCATTTATTCCGGCTGGCTAGTACACAGAGATGCATTTTTAAAAAAAAATTTAGAATTTTAAAATTGTAAAACTAAACAAAGAATGATATCAATTATAAGTTTACTTTGGGAATTCCGTCGTTCAATTAATGCCTGTACAAGTTGGACTTCCAAATTCTATTCTGGGCTCACATTTATAATGTATTATTATTATTATTATTATTATTTAGTAAGGGTTTCCAGGGCAGTGGTAAAAGAATGATATAGAAAGGGTCTGCCTACCCCTGTGCGCAAGCGTCACCCCATGAAGGATCTGCCTACCTTGAGCAAGCACACCTTGGGCAGTATATACAATCTTTCTCATGATCAGCTTTAATCTCCCGATAAGCACCTTAGACAAGATCCGGTACAAACTCCATAGTAGGCTAATAGGTAGGGAGTCCAATGCTTTAGCTCCCTCAGGAATCACAATGAGAGGTGGATTTGGCTCGATGCGGAGAAGTGACCAAAGCACCTTATAGAATTCCAGTTTTATCATCTAATCCAAGGGCCCTATCTCCACTTGACTCAAAATCACACTTTTAATTTTCTTTTTCATCAAAATCTCTCTCCAAATCCAAACTGTCCTCGTCCGAAACTGAATCAAAGGTCACACCATCCAAAGTCAGTCTATCCTACCTATCATCTATATAAAGACTCATAATAGAGAACCATCTCCTCCCCAATCTCCTTGGCCTTCTCCACTTCTTCTCCACCACATGTTGTATAGTTATAACCATACATCGAGTAGTCATCATCATACAAAAAAAATGTGTCCTTATCCCCTCCCTCCCCCCCCCCCCCCCCAACCTGCATTTGGTCCCTTCGTGAGTAACACACTGAAACAAATGGTACTTGGGAGTTGCATGGCTTCAAGAGTAAACCCGGGAAAAGCTTAACCTCAGCGTCTGAAGACTTGTATAATGATTGGGTTTACACCAATAAAAACAAGAAAGGAACAACTTGAACAATGAGTTCATAAATTGAAGAGCTTTTGTTGCCAAGAAAATTCCCCATCAAGACATGGTTAGTTAAACTTCTTTTTGTGAGGATCCTTTTTCTCAATTTCCCTTAAGTGAGAGCCCTCACTTCCTCCAACAGATGAAGGTTGTGGATTCAAAAAAAAATTCATCCTTAACTTTACTAACCATTCCAAAGACTTCTACCTTCCATTTCTTAGTTTCCCCTTAAGCCTCTTTGAGTTAACCAACAAATGAAATGCCGTAGAGTCATCCACTACCCAATAATTCTACCAGGTGCTCACCCAGCCCCGAAAAGCTTCATCTTTCAACAACAAATTCTCGAACCCAAAAGGAGAGCGGCCCCTATCCACAGAAGAGCAGCTCAACACAACTGGTATGTGATCGGAAACTGGCCTCACCAAACTGTTAGGAGGACACTAAGAATTAAGAAACATATCCATCCACCCCGGGGGTGAAAAAGAAGTTATTGAAGCAACACATAGTGGTGTCTTCTTGGAGATTATGGCTGTGTTCGGCATTGCTTTGGAAGAGTAGAAAAGAGCAGCTGCTGCTCTTTGTTGTTGCAAATGAATATGAGGAGAGAGAGAAGGATTGGAGGAAGAAAAAATGGGAGGCTGCTCTTTGAAACATGAAAAGCATCTCTCTTTAGAAGAGCATGAAAAATCATGCTCTTTTAAAGAGGGCCGTTTTTCCTATTTCAAAGAGCAGTCTCGTATCTTCTTTCAATCCTTCTCTCTCTCCCCACATCTCTTCGCAATAACAAAGAGCAGCTGCTGCTCTTTTCGACTCTCCCAAAGAGTAATGCCAAACACAGCCTATACCAACTAAATTAGTCACCACACATAGGGATATCAACCAGGACACAAGTGTCTGCAAAGTTAGCAAATCCATGCATACTACAAGTGGTGACACTACCCTCCAGTTTCTCGTGCTGGAGCCTAATTATTGTGAAATCCCCATTAACACATCAAGGGGAGTAATGATTGTGAAATCTTCATCAACACACGACAGAGCATTCCCCCAAGAACACAGCCTCATTTGAAAAGCTGAGACAAAGAGTGAGGTCGTTAGGTCCATAAACTATTGAGAAGACCCACACAGTAATCACAATCCTTAGTCTGAATGACATTGAAACCTAGTAATGCCCACCTTCTCATCTGATCTTTACAGCACCTTACCATCAAGCAACCATACTTCCACCCAACGCACCCAATAAATTCAACCCAGTCCACTCCCAAATATTACTAGAGAGAACATCTCGAATATTACCCCCATCAATACTCTCTGACTTTTGTATTTTTTAATGTTACAGTTACGGGTTTTAAATCAGCCACAACCCTCTTAAACAACGCTCGTTATCTGTCGCCCCTTATTTACAAACATTCGAAGATAACAAACACACAACAACTGAACGGCCAACG
This sequence comes from Chloranthus sessilifolius, assembly GCA_021018995.1. NCBI lineage: Eukaryota > Viridiplantae > Streptophyta > Magnoliopsida > Chloranthales > Chloranthaceae > Chloranthus > Chloranthus sessilifolius. The sequence goes on from CM037598.1 coordinate 8,131,589, forward strand.
CAGACTAAAACCACCAACCAACCAACTTCAACTACTGAGTTGATTTCTTGCAAATTGAAAATTCTCATTTGTATTAGACTATTAGGCGGTACAAAAGATGGTGTGTTTTTATAACACCAGTCTTGTCTAGAACTAGGGGTTACCAAAAAACTGAAAACCGACATAACCGACCTGAAAAATACGGACCCAAAACTGAAAACCCATCCAAGACTGAAAAACTGAAACTGGTTTTGGATCGGTTTGGTTTCAGTTTTGGGTGCCGGGAACTGAAACAGGTTGGGTAAGGAGAGTAAACTGACCCTAAAACGAAAAAATCGAAAAATTGACACCTTGGTCCCAAAATCCGAAACCGACCATTTAAAAAAAAAGGGAACTGGCGGGTTCGGTTTTAAAGAAAACCGACCCAGATCTGCCCCAGGCCCACCCCCACCCTTTCAGATTTTACCCCCCCCTCCCCTCTCTTTAGTAACCTAACCCTCACTCTCTCTCTCTCTCCTAAAAAAAATAGATACTCTCTCTCTCCTAAAAAAAAAGAAAAGAAAACTCTCTTGCTCTCTCTTTCAGAAGTTCAAAATAAAAAATTCAGAAAACCGAAAACCAAAAACCCAACCGAACCAAAAAAAATCTGTTTCGGTTAACCGAACTTCCACCCCTATCTAGAATTGGAATGTACTGGGCAGTACAATGCATTACTGATTTGCACCAGTCTTTCCTACCCTCGCAAGCCACCATAATTCCACCCGACATACCACGAAATTCAACCCAGTCCACTCCCAAATATTACTAGATAAAACATCTCAAATATTACACACATCCGTGCGCTCCATTTCTTTTTTATTGTAATGCTACAATTATAGGTTTGGAATCGGCCGCGACCCTCTTAAACAACGCTTATTTATCCGTCACCCCATATCCACAAATATTCCAAGATAACAACCACACAACGACCGATCGCAGACTAAAGCCACCAACCAACCACGACTACTGAGTTGATTTCTTGTAAATTGAAAATACCAATTTGTATTAGGTGGTACAAAAGCTGGTGTGTTTGCACCCCTTAGTATAGCACCAGTATTGTCTAGAATCGGAATGTACCAGGCAGTACATTTTAGTACCAGCCAGTATTTTAAACCATTGTATATTGGGAAAACTATTTAAAAGTGAAAGAACGATAAAAGCAGTAAAAAATCTGATGTTTAAAGGCAGAATACGCAAACATAAAATATTGTAAAAACTTTATAAAAAATGTAATTTTGATTACCCGTATCTAGACATGTCGGAATGTGTACATATTGATACCCAGAAACATAGAATTAAACACAAAATTTATTTTATAAAGATAAAATCCTAAAATATAATTAATATAAATTTTTAACTGAACTGCCTGTTTTAGTTAGTTGTGTCTAGCTGTATCAACACAGTAAAAAATGGTAAATGGCCTTGGGAGTTGTTATGTAGGTCCCTCTAGGTTTGTGTTCTCTGCCAGCTTGACAGTGATGCACCCATTGCTTTATAAAATATACGTTGTGACACGATTTTGGGAATTCATAAAGTTAAAATTTTTCACTTTGTGTGCCAGTACCCGCCCAAAAATTTGGGTTTCTTTTTATGACTCAGGAGTTATCTTTAGCTTTTGCATGTTGTTCCCAGTTGATAAATCTGGTTGCCTGAAGTAGCTTATTGTACATAATGCTTTGTTCTGGCTTTATGGTACAGGTTGGTAATGAAGAACGGATCCATGTCTACTATGCACATGGCCTAGATAACCCCAACTTTGTTCGACGGTGTTACTGGCTACTTGATAAGTATGTAATGATTTTTTTTTTCAACAGCCTATTTTATTGTAAACAATCATGCTTCATCTATATGGGTTATGAATGTTTTGGTGTTAAACATTTTCATTTATTTTGAATGTTTTCAGTACAACATTTTACATGGATGCTTTTGAGGTTAGGCTTGAGGGGTGTATAGCTAGTAGTGAGTTTGGTTTGCTATTCTGTGGGTTATCTCTGAAAAGAGGGATTGTTCTTTGATTCCCTAATATTGTTCATGTTACTAAGGATGCATGCCTATATCTGCTACACATCCAATAAACCAAAGATTTTTTGTTATCAACTCGAGCATGTTAAAAGAGCAGCAAGTTTTATTTCTTTTAGAGAGAGAGCAGTTTTAATTATTTTTATTTCTTTTCACAAGCTCTAGTTGTTTGTGAAATACATTTCTTCATACAATAGTTACAAAATATGTTAAAGCATGCATTTATATTTTGACGGGGACACTGAATACATGGACATCGGTTTTGGATCACATCGGTTTTACAAGCATCGGAAGAAATGAAGAGGAAGCCTGAGTGCTACGGCTTCAATGGAGAAAATGAAACAAAAGCCGTCATCAGATGATGGACGCCCATAGGTTCTGAACGGCTGTTCGTGGATTGAAGTCCTCACTGTTTAGTGCAGGATGGACGTCCGTGACCATCATGGATGTCCGTGGTTCTGGATTCCGTAAGCGATGGACGTCTATGACCTCTAGGACGGACGTCCGTGGAGAATTCAGCCCAGCGACGAAGACTTCTATTTTCTCCGAAAATTTGCCTTTTTTAATCTTTCTATTATTTTAGGACTCTTTTAATTCGAATTATTAGTTGGTTGCCTATTTAAAGAGGCTTGTAAACACAATTTATTTAGTTATTGAATATTTTGAATGAGCTTTTGCTTGAATGGAGAGAGATTCTTCTTCCCCGTGATGAGTTTGGTGTGTGAGGCCAAGGGAGTGATTCCCATTTATCTTCTTTATCTTTTAATCTCTTTTCTATCTGCCCATCTCTGTTTTGTTTCTTTAAACCCTAATCTATTTTGTCCACCTATTCTGAAACCCTAATTCAACCCGAATTCTGAAACCCTAATTCAACCCTAGTTTCCACCTGGGCCTTAAAATCTACCTAACCCCACAACCTTAGTGAGAATTGACAACTTTACATCGGATTAATGACGAATGCCCAAGCCTGAAAAAGCTAGAATTTTATCTCTAGGCCCGATCTTGCCTTCAGGCTAACGGGACTCGCACATCGGACTGGACCCTTGCCGGATCTCGCGTGATTTGCCTATCAGATTTCTCTGAACCCTAAGGTATTGAGATAGTTTTGCGATTAAGTTTGATTTAATCTTTTTAATTTTGTCAAAATTCCATTAAATTATTATTCACACATTTTAGGGTTCCCGTCCCGCATCATATTTGATTTAGAGTTTAAGTAAAATATAGAAATAACCTGAGCTCCTTTATATAGAGCAACATTAGAGTTTCAAAAACGACTTCTAACCAACGTGGGTTAAACCAACAACACAATTTATTACTAGGCATAAACTTAACAATAATAGAAAGTGTGACGGGGACGTCACATATATGGACATTGGATTCAGACCACATTGTTTCTACCGGCGTCGAAAGAAGAGGAGAGGGAGCTCGAGTCCAAGTACAACATGCGTGTTTCATCGGTGATGAAACATTTTGAGTGGAGGAGAATGACAGGGAACGTAAAGAAAAAAAAAAAAAAAAAAAAAAAAAATTTACTGTTCACGATGAACAATGACGGACGTCCGTGATGAACAGTGACGGACGTCCGTGATTTTGCCCCCTATCTGTCCGTAGGTCACGGACGTCCGTGGGGCACTATGGACGTCAGTGGACGTCGTGACGGGACTTCTAATTTTGAGTTTTTGTTGCGAAAACTTTTCTTTTTAGTGTTTTATTAGTATTAGGACTCTTTATTTCGAGTTTAATTATTGGTGGCCTATATATTGAGGCTTGTAAGGACTTTTTAATTAGTTATTGAATATTTTGAATGCTTTTATGCTTGAATATTCTTTACCTGAGATGGGTTTGGTGTAAGGCCAAGGGAGTCGTTCCCCAAAAGCCATTGTTATTTTCTCTATTATCTATCACTGTCTTCTTTGAATCTTTTGCCTTGTTGATCCCTGCTTGTTTTTTCCTACATCTTAACCTATTGATTTCTTGATCCCTAAAATCATAAATCCCTTTCCGAATCCCCAAATCAAACAGAGCCCAAAACCCTTTTCGAAGCCATAAATCAAACCATAAGCCCATTACAAAAACACACACCTATTTTCAAAGCCCTAGTTAGAGCCTGCGAATCTACGTCGGATCGAAGACGAACGCCCAAGCCTGGAAAAAGCTAAAGTTCTCTCTCTAGGCCGATCTCGCCTCAAATCTAAAAGTACTTGCGCATCGGACTGGACCCTACCTGGATCTCGTGTGATCTATTCATCAAAATTCTGCAACCCTAAGGTATCTTAAGATAATTTTGCGATTAAACTTGAATTATTTTATTTAATTTCGGCCAAATTGCATAAGAAAATTATATTCCGCATTTTAGGGTCGTTGCTCGCGTCAAAGTGTTGAGTTTCCACTCTCAAGTCTCGACACTCGCAATCAAGCTTAATGATGCCACATTCCATTCCTATACATAGTAGGATTACATGAGGAGTTTTACATATATAGGGAGAGATAAGACAACAGGATATGGGCCTTCGACTAATTTGGAAAGTTCTAGATGAAGTTTATCTACTTGTTCTTAACTAGAGTGGTCTTCCCCACTCTATCATGGGTTGGGAATTGGGGTACCCAACACCTCCCAAACTCACTATGTTCGCTTGGACTGTATCATTAGATGGGGTGCTGACTGTGGACTAACTTCATTTGCCATTTGAATTGTTGCTTGTTCTGTAAACCGAAACTTGAATTAGTGGACCACCTTAATTATTGTCTGGTATCTTACTGATTGTGGAATCACTTTTCTATCTTGTTTGGATTAATTGGGTGCTTTCTTGTTTGGTTGGTGAGCTCCTTGGAATGCGAGTAAGTACTTTCTTTCCAAAGTAAGGCCATATGATGCAACACGAGGAATGGGCTGTTAGGGGATGAAATGGAGGCAAAAGGCTGAAATAGTTTCAAAAATCACGGGTTTAAGGGGCCTAAGATAGTGTGAAAAGGAGTGTTTAATTAAAGGCCCAATGATCCTTGAAAAGAGAGAGGAAGAGAAAAGTAGAGATATTAGGGTTGACTCAAAGTGATTTAAATCCCAATGCAAAATACTATTTATATCATCTTAGCATGTTCATATACTACATGGTTCTCGAGTTAAGTGAATTGTACAACTTAAAATTCACTTAACTTCACACACACCTAAAGTTACTTACTACACACCCATACAATAGAAATAACATCTCTAACACTCCCCCTCAAGTTGGAGTATAGACGTCGATCATACCAATTTGAAGGAGATGTCATAAAGTCTCTTGCCACCAACACCTTTAAGTCAAGATGTCGTCAAGTTGATCCTCAGTTCTAACTTGAGGAATACTGATTTCTTTGGACTCGACTTTCTCGCGAATATAGTGACAGTCCACCTCAATGTGTTTTGTTCTTTCATGAAAGACAAGATTCTCTGCAATATGATGGACGATTTCATTGTCCCCATACAATATAATTGGAGAGGATACAATAACTCCCAAGTCTGACAAGATGAATTTAAGCCACATGCCTTCTCTCGCACCTTGGGACGTGGCGCGGTACTCTCCATCGGCACTGGAGTTTGATACTACATGCTACTTCTTTGATTTTCATGTGACCAAATTACCCCCCAAGAAGGTGCAATCTCTCGTAGTTGATCTCCTATCATCCAAAGACCCGGCCCAATCGACCTCAGGATCCTATGAACAACCTCCAAATGTACTGTCCTTGGTGAGTGCATATATTGACTCACCACGCTTACTGCATAAGCAATGTCCGGATGGGTCATGGTTAGATAAATCAGTTTACCAACTAATCTCTGATAGGTACGTGGATCATTGAGAAGATCACCTTCTTCACTGTTTAATCGGTGATTTTGTTCAATAGGGGACACAGCAGGCCTACACCCCAAAAACCTCGTATCATGAAGGAGGTCTATAGTATACTTCCGCTGGGATGATGAGATGCCCTTCTTAGATCTCGCCACTTCAATGCCAAGGAAATATTTCAAACTTCCTAAGTCTTTAATTTCAAACACTCTGCTCAAATACTCCTTCAGTTTAAAAATCTCATGACTATCACCACCAGTAATGATGATATCATCAACATAGACTAGTATGACGATCATCTTGATTCCCCTTTTTACAAATAGAGTATGATCATAGTGATTTCTTTTGTACTTGATTTTCATAATAGTATCACTAAAATTTTGAAACCAGACCCTTGGGGATTGTTTTAATCCATAAATAGATTTCTTCAATCTACACACTTTTCCCTTCTCCCCTTCTTTTACAAATCCAGGAGGAAGGTCCATGTAGACTTCTTCCTTGAGATCACGATGAAGAAATGCATTTTTCACGTCATGTTGAGAGAGAGAGGCTAGTCTTTGTGGGCAACTAGAGATAACAATACCCTGATTGTGTCGACTTGGCTACAGGTGCAAAGGTGTCCTGATAATCAACTCTTTGTGTTTGAGTGTACCCCTTTGCTACAAGCCTTGCTATATATCTTTCAACAGTACCATCGGGTCTATAGTTAACTGTATACACCCATGTGCAACCAACAACTCTCTTTCCTTCCGGGAGTTCAACAATTTCCCATGTTTGATTTTGTTCCAGAGCTTTCATCTCCTGAATGATAGCATCCTTCCATTTTGGCTGCAATAAGGCATTGGAAAGAGTAGAGGGAAGGGTGATAGAATCAAGAGAACAAATATAACCATAATGAGATGATGAGAGATTATGAAATGACACATACTGATGGGATGATGAGTACACGATCTAGGAAGTTTTCTGTGAGCAATGGGTAGATGAAGATTAAAAACAAGAGGACCCTCTTCAGGTAAGGGATCCTAGTCGGTATTATGAGAAGGTGACTCATGTACATTCTCATGTGCAGCGGCTTCAACGATGCTTTTCATGTTTTTTTGCACATACATCTTTCCCTTTCCATATGTATCAAAGGGGGGTTGTTCGCTTTTCTGTGGCTTAACAGCTTCATCATCCACTTCTTCACAATCTTCATCATCTCCCATAGGTAAAACTCTAAACATCTTAGAGTACTCTTCATTTTTAAGTTATTTCTCCCCTTGAAGAAGAATCGGAGAACTGAAAAAAGGAGTGCCCTCAAAGAATGTGACATCCATGGTGACTATCACACGGCGAGTGAGAGGGTCAAAGCACTTGTATCCTTTTTGAGAAGAGGGATACCCAATAAAAATTACACTTGGTAGCCTTGGGATCAAGTTTAGATTGTCACTTTCCCAATTAACTTACTTAGGGCCATCTTCTTTGGGTTTTGGGATAGTCCTGTAAATGTAACCCAATTTTTTCTTCACCCCTAAGTACATAGTAGCAGACCGTGACCACGAAAGATAATTGACCCCATTCAATTTCGTCGTAATAATTTGTAAGTTATGAGAAATATCTCCCCCACCAACGATTCCGGATTTATTTTCGTCTATGATTAAGAGATACCAAGATCAAAACAATTCAAAAAGTAGAAGACCCACAACTTCCAAACAGAGAGAATGCCTACACAGTCCACTGATTAATCCCAGAACAACATTCAAAAACGCTGGGTAACAGTTTTCTTAACAATCATAAAAAAAAAAATGATAAATCATGTGAAGATAGCCTATAGCATCCACTAAAACATCCATAACTCCTTCAAATGAACTCCGAATTCAGTGAAACTTGAACGATCAGTCTGCAAATGAAACGAGCTTTCAAACAAGCCATACCTTGCCAGATGAAAAAGCGATCAACAATCGAACGAAGGAGATTTATGTGGTTGAGCGATAAAAGAAATATTCAAGAGAATCGATTAAACAACACCAAAATAGATCTAAAAACAAAAAAAGAGTACACCATCAATCTTGTATGGTGATTCCGGTCCAACCTGGTCCAATATCGAGCTCCTTTAAGCTTTCACGGATCTCGGGAATTCAAAAATCGAAAAACACTCTTTTCTTTAGAAACACCTTCAAAACTTCATATTCCTGGCCTCAAATCACTTCGAGCAAGAAGAAGAAAATAGAGAGGGGAAAAAATCGATCAAAACATCCTAAAAATCTTTGAGAAAAAAGGTTAGTCACTGACGTCAACATGATGACGTCATGTTGACGTCAGCGAAGACGTGGATGGCTTCAATAGGCTGTAAAAATTTATAGTGTTAAGTTTTTGTTGGCTTTGATACCAAGACAAAACTGTAATTTTGGGTTAAGGTTTAGTAATAGGAAGGAGGAGGGAGAGAGAGGAAGAGAGGAAGAGAAAAGTAGGGATATTAGGGTTGAGTCAAAGTGACTCAAATCCCAATGCAAAATACTATTTATATCATCTTAGCATGTTCACGTATTACATGGTTCCCGAGTTAAGTGACTTGTACAACTTAAAATTCACTTAACTACACACATATCCAAAGTTACTTACTACACACCCATACAATAGAAATAACATCTCCAACAAAGAGGACTAAATTTGGGTCTTAAGAGTGGCTTGGTTGTGGCCCACATGACCACATTAAGTGGCCACGTGACCAGAAACATGAGATTAAAACCTTGTGCTTTTCAGGTCAGGTGTCACGTAATGTGTTCACATGATTAGGAGTCTCGAGATCCCACTTAATAAAATTTTAAAGTGTCCTAGATTTTGGGAAAGTAAAGTTAGAGTAGATTCTTTATTACTATGTTACTTAAAAGTCAAAGCAGGAGTCCTAACTAGAAACTAGCTAGGAGTTTCTTTTCTGTATTTCTCTTTATATATTGTAAATTGCCGTGAATACAAAAATAGTTGGCGTAGAGATTTTTTGTGAATGCGATTTTGTTTTGAGAAATAGAAGAACGAGATTGAGAGAAAAGGAAGGCAGCAAGTGTCTTTTTAGACCACTACTTGCTGCTGCTGTTACTCACTGAGTGTGGGTTCAGATTTGGTGTTACTGTGCTGGAACTTTTGAGTTTCATAACTGAAGATTGTTGAATCTCCGGTTTACTGTTTTATTAAACTTGTTACCTTGTAATTCCCGTGAGTATACAAATCATCGTATGGTTAATTTACTGCTGAAATATCAAGTTCTGATGCAAGTAATAACCTTATTTCTGGTGGTGGTAATGGCTAAATAACACGGTTTGACTGGTATTACAGATTTATGGGATATTCAGTTTTATTTGTTACCCGAGATTATTTGACTGTCTTTACCATTTTCCCTAACCCTCCCTGTTCTATCAAGAGTTTTTATAATATTGTGGGCTGGTTCCACGTTACAATATACTATGGAAACGTTACCCATTAGCCATTATTTGGAGAATTTGGAAGGAAATGATCAACAAAGTCTTCCTGCGATTATGGTTCTTCTTTCCAAAGGATGACCATAATAGTCAAATCGCAGGTTGCTTCGTGAGATTTAATCATTTAATGATTAAAGATTTTAATTTAGTCTCCATGAACAACCTTAAGATGTGTTGGTTAGAAGCAGCGCAAAGTAGAATGGAAAAGACCAAACAATCCATGAAATGGACCTCACTACCTATGGGGATATTACAAAATCTAATTTTGATGGAAAATAGGCTACTTGCTGAGCTTGCAAAATCATTTTGGGTGTAAACGGGATTTGCTTCTATTAAAATATCTTGGGCTCCTTTGTTTATCAGCAACCTGACTGAGGCTTTATGGGATCTGTTGGTGGAAAAGTTTAAAAAGAAGCTTGCAGTTGGGATGGGTAGTTTACTACCAATTGCTGGAAGGGTTACTCTTATAAAATCAGTCCTATCTAACCTTCCTGTCTATTACATGAGTGTTCAAGTACCCGATTTTTGCTATTAAAAAAATGGAAAGGATTGAAAGATCGATGTGCTGTGGTGGAGGAGAGGACCGGATAATAGATCTTGTCAATTGGGAAGTGGTGTGTTTATAAAATAAAGATGGTGACCTTGGAATAAGAATCCTAATTGAGATGAACGAAGCTTAGTTGGGAAAATAGCTGTGGCAAGGAGAAGAAAGAGTAATGTTGTGGGTGACATTGATAGGAGATAAATTACGGTGTATAAATCATGGATGGGAATCAAGAATCCTAGCAGCAATAAGGGATTGGGATGGTGGAAAGATGTGTGCCAGCACTGCCAGGTTAAGGCTATGTTTTACAAATGCATCCTTTTCAATGTGGGCTGCAGTAATAGGATAAACTTCTGGGAGGACTTGTGGTTCGGTGAGTTCACCATTAAGCTTGGGTCATGCTAGTCTCTACGTGCTTGCACCATGCTGAGAGGCTAGTATCACAGATGTCATGGAAATTAATCAGGGGTGGTACTGTTGAGAATTTCCATCTGCGGCATAACCTGCAGGATGAACAATGCCTTATGCTTGTAGATTTTCTGGGCATGCTATAGGTCTGCAGATTAATATGGTGAGTGGGCCGGAGGATAAAAGGATCTCGAACAAGGAAATAAAAGGAATTTTCTCAGTCAAATCATACAAGTCATTGGAAAAAGGCATTTGATAAAGCATCATTGGATCCAGCTGTAGAAAATTCCGGCCCTTCTTAGAGTGCTAATTTTATGCTATGGATCTGCTTGGGAAAAATTTCTGACAGTTAACCAAGTACAGTGGCACGGACATTTGATACTAATTGATTTGTTATGTGCCTGAGGAGTGTAGAGACTCCAGCAGAGCATTGGGCCCCATCATATATCAGTCCTTGTCTTTCTTACTTGGATCTTGTGGTAGCTTCACAATAATTCTTTTTCCGGCTGTTTTGATTCTTCTCTTGTAAATAGCATTTTGGATGTGTTGCTTCATATGTAGGCCTGTTGCTATGCTCTATGTTTTGTTTCTATTTTCCTGATAAAATTTTCTCATTATCAATGAAAAAAAACCCGAGAAAAATGGCACCAGCAGGCCATGGGGGACTGGATTTGTGACCGATGGAACTATGTTGTCATCTTTCTCTGTTTGTTTCGGTGGAGCAACAACATAGAGGTGAAAGTGAGGGCTGCTTTGACTGAGATCTGTGCCCATATAGAATTGAATAAGGGCAACTCGATATTTGAAGGGGATCAGAAAGTATTGTTTCATGGTTAAGGAAAACGATCGGGAGCTCCTTGGAGTATGTAACATTAATTCAATGAGGTTGCTGACATCTTGCTGGCAGTTCAAACTTTATTTCCCACACTTCATGGGACGAAGGTTGTGGTAGACACATTGGAAAAATTGGAATCTTCTCTTCCTAAATTTTTATAGTTAGAACGAGTAGCATTAATTCCTTATAGTTGGTTTGATTTTATGAGGACTGCCTTTTAAGTGGGTACCTAGATCTTATTAGTTCGATGTGTACGAAAGCCATATGTGTGCCAAAATGTGACTTGGCGTCTAAAGGGTAAATAGAAATATAAGGTCAAAGAGCCGAAGTCTTTTCTGCCCAGAAAAAGGCCTATAAGGGAAGCAAAAGCTGAGTCGAACATATCATCAAACAGGGGATATTTGAGATCAGTCTGGCACACTATGAAGCATCTATTATCAGTTCACAAAACAGAGCTAGATCAGGTAGCAAACATTGCTTGACAAAGAAGACCAGAGGCCAAGAAAAAAAATAAGATTTTTGATTTTTGATGCGCAAAGATCCAGTGAAGCGACGGCGTACAGGGCTTACATCATGGATCAAAATTTCGGCCGATACCGATACGTATCGGACGATACGTATCGGTATTGGTATCGAACGATACATTGAATGTATCGTTCGATACATTCAATACAGTTGAATGTATCGAACGATACATTCAATGTATCGTCCGATACCAACCGGTACCGATACGTATCGTCCGATACGTATCGTTTTGGAGCTCGGACGATACGTATCGGTAACCCGATATTTTGACCCATGGCTTACATATATGAAACTAAACAGAAGAAGGAATATGGACGTGATCTAATCTGCTCTTATACCATGTAAATCGTTAAGAAATTAAGAAAGAATAAAAAACAAGGGCTAGGCGACTCTAAAAGAGGTGAAGCTACTAGGTAGGGTTGTCAACGGACCCAGCTCAGGTAGGTTGGGGTCTGTCCTAGCCCCTCAGTCCAAGCCCTTGGCCCTAGTGGTCTTAAACTAGCCAGTCGGTCCGGATTTGGGCCTGGTAAAATTGATTATATGTATGATTTTTTCTTTGTTTCTTTTTTTATTTATTATTGTCTCCCGCGTAGGGTAATAGCTAATGGGATTTTACAAAAAATAAAAATAAAGGGTTCAGGGTTTATATACACACTCATGCATATATCGTAAAACCATTTATACCAACATTTGATAGATTGCAATATCCAGGCTCTACCATGCAACACAAAGGTGGGTTTAATGAGGATATCTCAAACAGGATTAATGCAAGGTGAGCGAAGTTGAAATTGGTGAGTGTATGTGTTATGTGATCAATGAGTGCTAGTTTGATTGAAGAGGTCATTTTTATAAGGAGATAATAAGACTTGCGTTATTGTATGTTGCAGTGTTAGGCTACGAAGAAGCCCGTGTGGCTAAGATGATGGAATTAGGAGTGTGTAAGAGGAATTTTAAGGCAGTCTTGATAAAATAGAAAACCAAGGAATGTCGTTTGAAATGGTTCGGCCATGTCCATCGGAGATTTGAATCAGCCCCTGTATGAAGGATTTTTTGCTCGGAAAATATTTGTAACTGTATGAAGGATTACAACCACAAGGAAGTAGAAGGGAAAGAACAATAAGAACTTGTGGGAAGTAGTGAGAAGTAGGGGTGCCAAAAGGACCGGGCTGATCCTAAAAGCCTGACCCTAAATGTAAGGCTAAGAGCTCTAGGGTAGGGCTAGGGCCTTAAAATCAAAAGCCCTAAAATTTAAAGCTTGGGCTAAGGCAGGGGGTCTGAGGCCCTAGGGCTGGTCCCAGTTCTGGGTTTATATATATATATATATATATATATATATATATATATATATATATATATATATATATATATATATATATATATATATAATAGCGCAAGAAAAAAGGCCATTACCCAATGTTGGTCCACATATGGGGTGATGGGAGGGATGGACGGGAAACCAACCTAACCTCTGGGTTTTTACGCACAAAGTGGCTGCTCTAGGGACTTGTATCCGCTTTTTTCAGAGTTGACAGCCAAGCCTTTTACCATCGCACCAAGCAATGGCCTCTAGTATAGCGCAAGAACAACAAGAAATTTTTTTTGTAGTAATGTTGCAAAGCTTGAAGCCAGCTAGGTGCCAGGGCCGGCCATGTTGAAGTTTGCTAGGGCTAGGGACAAGGCCAGGCAAGGTTCTAGCTCGACCAGGCCCGTTGACAGCCCTAGTGAGAAGTGACATGAAGGATTGTAGAGTGATGGAGTTTATCCCTAAACAAAAATTAGTAGAGAAATAAGACTACTCAAATAGACAAGACAAGACAACAAACCATGTGCCAATCTTTCTCTTCTGAGAGATGTTAGACTGTGCCTGTAATGTACATGCACAAACAAATAAGATTATGATCCGCTCCACTCGAGACTGAATTCTTGATTTGATAAGATTTCATGGAATCTATCAAGAAATGGGGAAAGAGTCATTTCCTATTTGCAAACATCCTTGTGTTTGGTGATATATCTCCTACATTCTTGTTGTGACAGTGATCTGTAGATCAAAGAACTGGCTTATAGGCGCTCCTCAAACTTCCTCTCGATAATGATGATGATATTTTAGATGTTCACCACAACAGATTGGTGAATTTGAATTGTTTGCTGGACAATTTTCTCCTAACAATCAAACAAAAGGTCGGCCATTTTTATGGTTGAAAAACAACTTCGGGAGTAATCTTGGATAATAATATCCATGAAAAAGTAAATCATTGTGACTCCTATTTTCTCTCAAGCTTGAGGAGGTTCAACCCAGGTTGTCTGCCACATTCAATGAGGAAAAAAACATCATTTGAAGCGTGTGTTGGTTATATTTTTTAGTATTCCTTTTTGATAGGCAACAAAAAATAGATAGCAAGGCCCAAAAAGCCAAAAGGGTACAGGGAAAAGCATTGAGGAGCTGCAAAAAAAACAAAAAAAAAACACCCCACTTCTGCCTGAAAGACGACCCGAAAAAAACACCTAGATTGCCTTCCTCAAGCTGAAGGAGAAAAAGGCTAAGAAGAACACAATCTTTCCCAGTCATCCAAGAAATCCCTGCCCCCTCTCCCCATCTTACTGACCGAAAGGCTGACCCAATGCACAACTAGATCCCTAGCAACTTCCATAATGAGGAGGACAACCCGACGCCTGTTCCTGAACACTCTTCATTCCTCTCCAACCAAATAGCCCACATTAACGACAAAAACCATAATCTTCCAGAATGCTCCCTTGTTTGCTTCAAAGTAGACACTCTCCAATTTCCCATTAACTGAGCACAGCTACGAGGGAGCACCCAACACAATGGAGCAGGAGATGGTCAATGGACCCCATCTCCTGAAAGCACATCACACACCGATTCCTAACCCGAATCCCTCTCCTAATAAGCTGCTCAGTTGTTAGGACACTACCCCACACCACAGTCCATCCAAAGAACTTCGAGGGTATCTTCATGTTCCACAAATTTGACCATTCATGCCTTCACAACCACAGCTATTCCTTTTAGCCATAGAGCGATCCTTCACATGGCCCACATACTCCAATTCATCTTCCTTTAGACCTCTCCTAGTATTGATATTCCACACAGCTTCCCCATTGTGGAATTGTATCACCTGAGAAATGGTAGCCAAAGGCTCAACAACAACCTCAAACAACCTAGGAAATTGCTGCCTTAAGCTAGTACTTCCCAGCTACACGTCCTGTCAGAAGTTGACCCTGTGACCGCTGGCCCAGCTGAAGACAATCCCATGAGAAAAATCAGAGCTAGCATGCTTCACCCTCCTTCCACCACCCTGAACCCTTACTGCTGCCTCTTAACCGAGCCCACCCATCAGCATCCCCTCCATCTGCTGCGGACAACCTGCCACCATAATTTCTTACGTTCGCTTTCCACCCCCATACGCCACAACCACTTCCCCTTGAACCCCATCTCCTTTATCCCCTACACTCCTTCCTTCTTTGTGTAGCAAATGACCTCCCAGTTAATGAGGTGAAACTTGTTTCCCTGCCCTCCCTTATCCCAAAGGAAATTCCTGATGATGCCCTCCATCTGCCTAACCACTTTGACAGGGGCCTTGAACATAGAGAGGTAGTAGATGAGTAGACAAGAGGGTAGATTTGATTAGGGCGAGTTTTCCACCTTTGCTGAGGAAACCCCTTTTCCAGGTTGCCACCAACCATTGCTGGAACTTTCTGATCACTGGCTCCCACAACCCAGCTTTCACCAGCCCTGTCCCTAGCGGAAGACCAAGGTACATAATGTGCAGTTTCCTGGAAAGATACCCAATCCTCAATGGCAGACTGTCTAGGCATTCCTTTTCCACCTGATCCCAGCCCATTTGAACTTGTGAAGGTTAACCTCCTGTCCTGAGACAGCCTCATACGCCGTAATGCTGCTCGTGATGGCATCCACTTGAGCCATTGTAGCCCCACTTACGATGATCGTCTCGTCGGCATATTGGAGATGAGTGATAATAGGACTATTCCGTCCCACCTTGAAGCCCGAGAACATTCCTTGATTCGCAGCCCTTTGAAGCAAACCACTGAGGACTTCCCCCCACCATGTTGAAAAGAAGAGGGGAGAGGGGGTTCCTCTGCCAGAGTTTTTTCAAACAAAAAACTAAAAGCTTCCAGAGTATTATATAAGTAAATTGTTTTAAAAAAAAGTGCTCACATCATTGCAATTAGAATTTGATTGGAGAAAGGCATTTTTTGTTTTCCTCTCTTGCATTTCCAAGATTTACCACAAACCTATTGTAGAGGGTGATTAGTGGGTCCAACACATGGTTCAAAATTTCGGCTGATAATTCAAATTATCGACCAAAATTTATTGGTTTCGGTCCACACCGAAACGAAATCAAGGTCCGAAATTTCAGTCAAAATAATGTATGGAAGGGAAATTTTCTGCCGAAATTTGGAATTTCGGCTGAAAATTTCGGTCAAATTTTTGGTTTCGGTCATGCCCAAAACCGAAAAAGAAATCGATATTTTGATCCTTGGTCCAACATGCTACCTTGCGTAATCCTTTCAATTCTTTCTAGTTGATCGGTTAAGACCAGTTTATTAATATTCCTGTGACTTACTATTGATCATGCTTGACTTTTCTCTATTGTTTATTAATGTAAAACTCCCTATTAGTATGTAGTTTTTGCAGAAGTTTGTTCATGTTAACATTTAGAACATTTTCAGGCCACATATTTCTGACCCTTCTTGATTTTTTTTTCAGGAGACTTGAACACATAGTTCTTGTACATTATCGCGAAGTAACAGAGGTTGGCATTACTTATTTCTTATATATTATTACTTGTCAATTATTCATGTTAAGCATTTTTAGCTGCAAGTTGAATTCTCTGCTTCGTGATATGCTTGCTATTGTCGATGAGTGTAAAACATGTTATATGTAAAAGAAAGGCATTTTTTGTTTTCCTCTCTTGCATTTCCAAGATTTACCACAAACCTATTGTAGAGGGTGATTAGTGGGTTCAACACATGGTTCAAAATTTCCACCGATAATTCAAATTATTGGCTGAAATTTATCGGTTTTGGTCCACACCGAAATGAAATCAAGGTCCAAAGTTTCGTTCAAATAATGTATGGAAGGG
Organism: Chloranthus sessilifolius; assembly: GCA_021018995.1. Lineage (NCBI taxonomy): Eukaryota > Viridiplantae > Streptophyta > Magnoliopsida > Chloranthales > Chloranthaceae > Chloranthus > Chloranthus sessilifolius. The sequence continues at coordinate 8,148,334 of CM037598.1, forward strand.
AAATTTTCGGCCGAAATTCAAAATTTCAGTCCTTAGTCCAACATGCTACCTTGCATGATCCTTTCAATTCTTTCTAGTTGATCAGTTAAGACTAATTTATTAATACCTTGATTACAAATTGAAACATAATTTAATTTATATCTAATTTGCATTGCATATTTGGTATCAGAGCCATGATTATTGGCTAAATCTGTGGTAATTACATATGGCGGGCATGTAATGTCAGAATTTTGAGAACTAGTATGTAGTACTCTTACCCTATCTATATACATATTAAACCTTGTTAATCTTCTTCTTTGATTTATATGGGTACAAAGGAAGACCTATACATTTATTACTGCGCTTATGGGTTGTCGAAAAATCGTGTTGGGACGTAGGCCAAAAAACAGTGTATTGCATTACTATTTTGGTTCCTGTAAATCAGTGACTGATGAGTATGTTTGTGATAAATCTGTCGGTATGAGTACCGTCCGTATGGATCCAGAGAAGACGATAAATAGTGTTTACTAGGTATATGAATAGTATTTCGAGTTATTATTTGCTACAATTTTACTATTTCAACGTTACTATTCATATATGTAATTACACTATTATTGATTATTTCCAATGTCAATATTTAATTTTAAAAATAAAAAATCAAACTTAATTAAAAACAATGAACTTGTTCAATGGTCTAATGTTCAAGACCAAATGAATAGATGGACAATTCCATCTATTAATCCTAAAACCATTTATAAATATGGTGGACTAATTGGTCCAACGATATGTCAATTAAGACAACTGAGAAAACACTCAATGTAAATGAAGACTGTGAAGGTCTTCAATTTTTATCAAATGAAGATATATAAACTGATCGTCAGAAATTTAGATTCCTACATTTAGGATGTATCCAAATCGCCTTTAACCCTTTAACCTTATTAGGTAATAATAATAGTCCACTGACAATCCTTAGAGATCCTTGATGCCTTGATTGACACCCTTCTTTGATGGCTGCAATAAAGATCAACTCATGCCATGGTCCAATCTATTTTAATGTTTATTTAAATTTAACTTTATATAAAAATTTATTACATGCTTGTACTCTGAATATTCAAACGAAATGGCATAATTTTCTTCGTAGATTAGAAACCATTACTCCTATCTGTCGCTTTCAGTATAAGGTGATGACTTCACTGACTCCTAAGGTAAATTTACATAGTGAAGAAGGGAAGACCGTCTTAATTGAGACAAATTTATTAACCACAAATGTTGCTACTCCTCGCCTGATTCCTTGGGAAGACCTTACTTTTCCAGAATCATGGAGTATCACTCAAGCGGTGCCACCGAGACCTATCCTACATCAGGATGTTGAACAAATAGTTCAGACACATCAAGGAGATACTATTCTTAGATTTGATAGACCATCAAATTTAAGGACACCTTGTAGAAGATCCTATTCTGGATCTAGACCACGTTATAAAGTTTCTCTGGCGTCTTCGCCTAGAAATCTTGTTTCAGGAATAACCCATCAGCTATCTCTGATCTTGATTAACCCAATCTTGAAGGAATTCAAATCTCTGAACAATAAATTCCTCATGGGATATATACCAACAACAGAGGGAATCTCCTACTGCTAGTAAGATGAATTTATCAATTTCTTAAACTTTTATGGATCAAATCAAACCCATAGAATTTATTATAAATCGTCAACAATAAATTCTGAATTTTATCAGGAGAAATATGTATCATTTCGTGCATGGTATTTTAAAAGAAAAATTATAAGAATTCAAGATTGAATTTCACAAATATGTAGAGTTCTCTTATCAAATTATTCCTTTTGTCACTTAGTTCAAAGCAACCCAATTTCCTGAAATGACCTAGGAAGAAAGGAGGATTCATATCCTCGAAAAATGTTACAAATCTTGACAAAAATTGGATGATTCTATCGTTCAGTTGATTCATCCTCTAGTGAAAGCTTTAAGATTAACCCAAGCCCATTCAACAACTTTGGAAGCTACTGCTTTCATTAAAGCTGTTGAAGCAACACACCAATCAGTAAAAGTATATTTATCAAATCTTTACAAATAAAACAATGTTACTAATTTAAATCTTCAAACAATTAGTAATCAATTAAATATGAAAGAAAATAATATTTCACTAGTCTCTATTCCTAAAAATCCAAATCCAACTGTTTTAAATTTGGAACAACCAAATACTAAACCACCGGTAGAAATTACTGGATTTAATTTATCTTCAAAAACACAAATCTCTACGCAAGATGAATTTCTTGATAAATTAACCTCTAGGTTATAAGGATTATCTCTTAAACCAGATAAGAAGGATAATCTACAAATCAATGTAATTACTGAATCTGACGACATTTCTAATATTGTAGAAATGCAAAATAATTTGGAATCTCTTCAAAATGAGATGGAATTTAATAAAATTTAATATACACCCCAAGATCTTCTCTATGAAGAAGCTTATTTGCAAATGCAAAATTCTTATGATAATAAATCTATTTACGAATGGAACATCGATGGGAAATCAGAATATGCCATCTTTGAAATTATACATAAAATGTATATGTATAATACTATTTGTAAATAGAATCATAATACTGATCAATAAATTGCCTGTTTCATTACTGCTGGTTTTACTGGGATGTTGAGAGGATGGTTGGATAATATTCTCATTCCTACTCAACGTAATTAAATTCTCAGTGCAACTAAACCAGTTAAAAATGAATTTACTAGTCAAATGGAAAACACTGAAGATGCTGTTTACACTTTGACAAATGACATTATTCTTCATTTTGTTAGTTCTTGGACTCATCAATATGAATGAGGCCTTGAGCTTCTTCAAAATCTTCGTTGCCCTTCTTTAACCCATTTTAGATGGAATAAAGATGTTTTTATGACCAAAGTCATGCAACGTCCCGATGCCAACAATGAATATTGGAAACCAAATTTATTGATGGACTCCCCAACTTATTTGCTGAAAAAGTTAGGAATAAACTCCATGATCAAAATGATCACCAAATTATAAATTATAATCAATTTACATATGGCCAACTCATGAGTATTATTATTCATGAAGGTTTAAGTTTGTGTAATGATTTAAAATTACCCCAGCAACTAAAACAACGACTCACTGGTCGTAAAGAACTAGGTGAATTTTGTGATCAATTCGCCTATGATACTAAAATCAAATTTTCTTCCAAAGGAAAAGGAAGAGTATCTAAATATTTTCCTAAACAATCTAAAAGAAGACATCGTCGCTTTTCCAAAAATGACGATAAACTTCTTTTTCTCGAGTGAACTGAGAAAAATAGTCAAAAATATCTAAAGATGACATTAAATGTTATAAATGTCATAGCTTTGGTCAGTACGCTAATAAGTGTAAAACCACACAAAAGTTAGCTAATCTTCAAATGGATGAAAGATTAAGACTAACAATATCAAAGATAATGTTTAGTTCTTTTGAAGAAGAAAACACTGATTCAAATTCAGACGAGGTTAATAGTATTCGATCTTCTTCTTTGTCAGATGAAGAAAATCCTTTAGATTGCCATTGCAATCCTATTAACACGTTACATGACACTTGGCAAGCTTTTGTTGCCATGAGCAATCTGAGTAGCAATGTACTTAGTGAACATCAACAATCATTATTGGACTTAGTTGATAAAACTGAAAATTTAAACAATGAAATCCAAACTAATTCAAGCCTGTATTAGTATAGCTAAAAAAGAAAATAAAAAAGAACTAATTATTGAAAACCTGCTTTCCCATCGGATGGAGGTGTATAACGAAGAGAACTTACAATGATTCGCTATTGGCTGTTAAAGAATTAGGAAGATTTTGAAGACCTGCGATTGATTGAGAATATGGGGAAAAAAAAGAACTAGATTCTGTGAACCTCTAAGAGGCTGATTGCTGACAAGAGACGATGAGAATGCAGAATTTTTAGGAAATTACCAGAGTCAACATTCTTTTAATTTTAAATCTCAGTAATATAGAGCTGTGGTTGGGCAACGGTGCAAAAACACTGAATTCATACTCCTTTTAGTTATTTGACTTACTTACATTAGGAAAGACTTTGAACATTTAGGATATGAGTACTATTATTTATGGAAATTCAATGAGTAGAAGCTAAGCATCCATGGCTTTTGTTAGGATTTTTGAAGTTACTTGTTGCAATTTTAAAGATCATGTTATGGGGGCTGGCCAAAAGATTGAATTGGTTGTGGATATCATTTTGATTTAACAAAAGGATTCCAATTAGACCTTACAAATTACCAAGGGAAAGAAAGCTTAGCCAAGGATCCTAAGGAAAGAACAAGGAATCATGTAGTTGGAAAATTATCTAAAGGAGGAACTGTAGAAATTCTAGCAATCAAAGGAGGAGAGGAAGTTTGGACAGTTTGGTAATTAAGGAAGGCATGGGTGAACAAAAAGACAAGTTTTGCGTGTTTTCTTGATGGTAATGTGATTTAGTGATTAGAGCATCTATTAGAGGGTTTTATTTAAATTTTCTTCATGTAATCAGGTAAAACGTGATACCATTTTACTAGTGATAATTCTCAATTCAACTGTATATATATATATATATATATATAGGTCACATAGACCAAACTAGGAGGTAGTACATTGATCTTATTGACTCGTTAGCTCTTTGACATTTGAAGCTTTTGTGGTGAAACAATATCACATCCATACTGTTGGCACACGTGGCTGTAGTGCCGTTTTTGGCACACAACATCAAACTGACAAAAGAGTTCCAAATACAAATAACTCTTAAAGGAAAAGGTGCGTTGGCAACCGATCGGTTCATGGAGGTTAGTTTTCACCGATTCGTGGCCAAATCTGACCATTGGACAAGAGCCTTTTGAAGGCTATAAATAAACCCAAAAACACCAAGAACTACAAGTGAGTGAAAGGGCCTCTGCATTGGAGATCGAAAGCCTTGCGGCACTCGCTCTTCGTAAATCAATCGGGTTCTATAACCATCACATGCATTAATCTATATTGAACTTTTTTTTTTTTATCTCGATTATTGGTTTAAGTATCTTCATCCGCATCAAAAAACCATTAGAAGAACCTTCTGATGATCATGTAATAGCAGTTTGCCATCCACATTTCTTATTTCACATAGCTAATGTCTTTGTCAATGAAGCCGTGACAACTTCCATTTTGATTATGATGCCGTTGAATTTGGAGTAACGTCACTTTCTATAATCAGTAAAGATATTACAAATCACCAACTACATAGTAAACATTATTAGCTTCTGTGAAAAATTGAAAACTTCTGAGTTATTGTCATGTTCCATTTCCATGTTTGACATTTCTTTCAGAAGTAGTCCAACTATAGTACTCTTGCGTGCTTAACTAGTTACGAGGCTTGATATGAATTCATAAAGATGATATGGTAGAACCTCATTTGACTGATTTGGTTATGTAATGATCAGGAAAATGCAAATCAAGGTCCTACTCCACCGCGAGAATCCAAGGAGGCTTTGTCGTTATCAAACAGGATGCATCTTGGTTCCCCATTCACACCTGTAAATTCAAGTCCTGGTTCAGTCTACTCGGGGGTGTCTGGTTCTAGGGGTATATCAGAAGAAACTGATTCTGGGGTAGATTGTGCTTTCTACACTGGTGAGTGAACACTACATGATCCTAATGCGGCTTTCTAGAAGTATATTGATTTCTCAGTGTTCTCGTGGGGTTATTTCCTTTTTCACCAAGACAGTAAATACACGTGCACATTCACTCACTTGCTAGTCGCTACATACACAAAATTGGAAAATGACCTAGGCTATCTGAATAAGAAAGCTTTTTGTTTTTTACCGATTTGTTTTCATTACAAGAATTTTAGTTCATCGTGCTACACATCACAATTAGTTTCTGCTACGCATTGTGACAAAATACAGCATTTTTTTGAAAAATATGCGTACAATATGCGTTTTTTTGCCACAACGTACTAAACACATATAATACCTTATTTTTTAATAACACGTGTATTTTCGTATAATACGTGTATTAAACGCCTTTTCCGCATATTAAACATTTTTTTCCATATTTTTAAAATACTGTTTAAAAATTCTTTAAAAAAAATTAATATTATCTCTTTTTTTTTTGTTTTCTTTTTTTTTCCGATTTTCTGTTTTTTCGTCTTTTACATTTTTTTTTACCATTTGAAAATATCCTCTTGTTTTCCCGTATTTTGTCCTTTTTCCCGACTTTCTCGCTCACTGTAGAACCCGTACCCGTATTTTGTACTTGATTCCTAAATTTAAATTTATAGGTCTATACTTACAGAATGAGATGCAGACAATTCCTGATTCGATCATGTTGAACGTGGATATTTTAATTGCTTCTCATGAAATTTTTTGGCTCTTACATGGTAATGTAATAGGTTCTGGCACATCTCTGGTCGGGCAATCAACTGAACTTGGTAATCACTTTGGTCAAAGTATGATCGAGAGCAATCACAATTTAAGACTTCATGAAATTAACACGCTTGAGTGGGATGATCTGCTGGGAACACACATTTCTGCCGATTCTGCTGCACCCCAAAATAGTAATATATTGTAATTTGTATATGTCAAAATTGAGAACTCAATTTAGTATATAATTTAACTTTGTTTTCATGTTATAGATGAAGCTCTATCCTTTGACCAACAGACATCTTTCGAGTTAAGAGACTCTGGAAATAATGTAAGTAGTAGAACTAATAATCAATCATTTTAAGCAGTACTGTATTTTAAAGAGACTGACTCTACTGACTGCATTTACACAGATTAGGGCCATGACAGCCCACTTTTGTGCCACATGGCACACATCTTTGGTCAATCCAAGTAGTCCAATTCACAGCCCATCATTGGCAGATGTCTCAGCCAATGAATCAAGCCTATAAAAGTTTTGGAGCCATCCGATCAGTGCACTTTAATATGGGCCTCTAAAAAAATGCACCACTGTCCATATTCGAGTGCATATATCTGATGTCATCCCCTATGATTCTGATCTTTGGTCTATGACAGGTTCTAATATGAGCTTCCACTTTGTTGAATTGAATGTTACTTGGCGGTCAGGCCACAACATGTAAAGAGGCGGTCATTTCCATTTTAAAATCATTTATCAACTTTAGGTTCCTGTTTTACTTATTCATACCTTGTTGTTTGCTTATATATATATGATATTATCCTTCTGTGTTATCATTAAGTTTTGTAGCACAACAGGTTTTTTCTCATATATATGATTTTCTCATAGAACATTTGAAAATGGCTTGATTCTGTAGATTTGCAACACCAAATATACAGAAGTCATCAAATATCAGCCATTTTTTGCCGTAAATATATTTGAAAGATCCCTTATTGCTTCAGATAAAATGGACTTAAAATAATGAAAACACGCCATAAAACAAGAAATACAACTAAAAAAATTATCGGAAAAAAAGAAATGCAACTGAAATATGTAAATCTCAATCAAGTACAAGTTTATAACAATAAGGTGTCCAAAACCCTCTCATTTTATCATAAATCAGAGGAAGAAAGGCAGACAAACTTACAAATGACCAAATCAAAGAGAGAAGATTAATCAGCAATTTTCTACTGTTCTAACCTTAATCCACTCAAAAAAGTCGGCAGAAATTGAAGATCAAGTGACAGTTTAAAACTACCAGAAAAAGCAAAAATTTTGATTTTAAAATTTTTTATTTCAAGGAAAAAATATCATATTTTTAAACATCCTTCAATAGTTTCCTATGTTGGAGACCTGTTACTAAGTGTGATTGGAAGAATATGTGATTGGACTGTAGCACTGGATAAGATCCTTACGATAGATCTTCTCCAACATATGTGCTGAAAGACAAGTGTTATGTACTGAAAGAGTGATCTGCTTCTCCACTGTGAAGCATGGTTATAAATTTCGCCCTAGACAAGACGTCTTGGGGCTTAGCGAGACGAGATTGATCTATGTTTCGCCCTGAGACGCTGTAAAGAAAGTGTTCTCTTTTAAATGTTAGCTCATATATGATGTTAAGCTAGTACACCATTGAAAGTGTACTACTTGTCATCTTTGTACACTTGGCACTAATTTTTCTCACCATATCCAGTCTATGTGATGATCTTGTGAATGGCTATCATGGTGTGTCTAAATCTGTGCACTCCATGATCCGCTATTATTCTTATGTTTTAGCGGCTAATATTGAAGATCATTGATTGGACGATATACGATTGATGTATGAGTGTGATTCTTTAACTGAGATATGTTCAATCATGGACAGCCACTTGGATTCTTTAGATTGATCACAGATATTTGCCACGTGGCATACCAGTGAAGTATTCTTCAATGATGAGCGATTTTAATAGTGTAAGATCATTTAAAAGGCTATTTTCATTTCAAACGCAATGCTTTGCATTTTCATTTTTTTTCCTTCAAATATCACAACTACCCACAATTTTTGGGTACATCCAAACTGACTCCTAAAGTTTCAGCCTTTCGTCATTTAGTTAGTTTTTGGTCCCTTTTCTGCATTTCTTGTGTTTTTAGACCATCTCTTTCATTGTTATTTGTTCTTGTAATCTATAACACGTTCATTCTATTTCTTAGTTTAGCTCTTATACTTTACATTTGAGAAACTGTTATTAACTTGTTATTTATTAGCAATAAGGCATGTTTAAGGATGGCAAGTTAGGCTGTTCAAACAGAAAGCAGAATTTGACTTCCTAAACCATTATCTTCATTTCTTCACTTTATTCTTTCATGTTTGAGCTAATGTAAAAAAATTAAATAATTTTTATAAGTTTCAATTCCTGAATCATTTATTTTATTTCCCTACTTCGTTCTTGTTTAACTTAGGCTACAGATTGAAACACTTTGATTCTCCTTGTTGCAGGCAATCCTTCTTCCATCCCACAATTTTCCTGATGGGATATCTACCCTTGGGCATCCAACCAATTCGATATCTGGGAGGAGTTCTGTTGGTTTTAATAATCGAAGCAATACTTATTTTCAGCCAATGGGAGATCAAAAATCTTTGTTTGAGACAGATCCCAATGCCCCAAAAGAGTTCGAAAATGTTACTAGTGATGAAAATATGGATATGTTGCTTAAGGGTTCCCTCCAAAATCAGGACAGTTTTGGAAGGATGATGAATTATATTATGAATGATTCCCTGGGCTTATTAGATGATCCAACATTTGAGAAAGCAGGTGTCCCTGTAATGACGGATCAGACTTCAATTCAAGAACTAGTATTTACCATAACTGATGTTTCACCTGCATGGGCTTTTTCAACAGAAGAAACCAAGGTTTGCCCTTCTTATAACCACTGATTTTTTCTTCAATACCAGGAACATAATCATAGTAGGTATGCATTCTTATTAGCAATTAATGGAAAAATTGGAACTCTAAAAATGGGTTTGGTTAACAAGAACCATATACTAATAAAATAAAAGACGTTATAAAGAACCATATTCTCTGTGATTGAATGTGTGTAGTTTTTCTTTTGACCAACTATTTCAGTATTATCTATTGAAGATGGACATTAAAATGCTTTGAAAGAGAAACCCATTGTTGCAAAGCTAAGTCTATAAAGTTGAGGCAGAATAATAATAAAATAATCTCTTAATCAGATATGTGATTGGCATGTGGAATATTAAATAAATAAATAAAATCTTGCAAGAACAATCTCCATGGTTCTCTTACGAAGAAAATATCACAGAAGACAGTAAGGAAAAACAAAAATTCAACTGGTGAAGCTTTGAAGCATCATCAGCTCCCTTAAACTGCTGTGAGAGTAATCTTTTGTGCATATGTTCTATTGGAGTAAAACCTGCCATTTTCCAGACTGTATGCTATTATATTTGCCTCTCTTCCTAGTACCAAATAGAGAATAAATGAACCTTAAATTGGTTGCTGTTGTTTAAAACAAATGGCTCTCTCGTTCTCGTCAAGGCAATGCTGTAAAATTTGGTATAGAGGACTCAGTACTGAGATGGAGTAATCTGCAGATTGTTAAAGATCTCTATAAACGTAGGGCGAGGATATTGGTAGTAGTCTTTTCCTTTTGGAAGCTGAATTAAGAAGAAACTGGCAAGAATAAATATATTCTAGTCTCCTAGGGGAATCCAAACCAAATTCTCTACTTTCAACCGATTGAGCAATAGCTCAGTTGGTATCCTCCCCCCTTTGTGGGGGATGAGGTCGTGGGTTCTAGACTCCACGCTGCTTCCTCCCTTTGTATTAACAAAGGTGAGTGATTTGTTGTTGGATTTATTCCCCAAAGGTTATCCTATCTGCGTGCAGGTTGCGCAGGCACTACATCTGGGTTGCCCTATGCCGTATGGCATTATCAAAAAAAAGAAAAGAAAATTCTCTACATTCAGATAATAGTGTCCTCTCTTTTCAATACCTCTGCCAATAGTGTCCTCTCTTTTCAATACACGAGGAAGAGAGTGAAGAAGGGACTAGGATGGTTCCCAACTAGGGTGGCAATGGGCTGTTTTAAAGAGGGCTTAGGCTTGATTATAAAGGCTGCGAGTCGGGCTTGGGCTATCACTTTAACCCCGATAATTAAATGGGCCAGGCTCGGGCTTAACCCCTAAGCCAGTCGGGCCCTCATATTTGATAGCCTCCTATCACCAATCTCATGCCATCCAATTAAAGTGGAGCAAATCATGCATCTCTCTCTCTCTCTCTCTCTCTCTCTCTTAACGTCTGGTCTAATTGTAATCTCAAACTCTCAATAAGAAAACATTTTTAAAATCTTATCTTCCCAATAGAAAAAATTTCCTAGATATCATAATTTTTAAAGAAAAATTGAGAGGACAAAGGACTAAAGAAGCCTCCATATTCCATTCTATTCGGCTCGCCTATGAATAAACGGGTCGGGCCGGGCGGAGCTTGGTTGTTGAAAGCTTGATGCGAGCTGGGCTTGGGCTTGGAATCATAAGCCCGCCACAGGCCCAAGCCGGGCTTGGGTATACTCGAGTGCCAAAGCCCGGCCCGTTGCCACCCCTATTCCCACCCTCGTGACAGGTGTAACCTGGGCAGATGTAATAGAAGACGAGTATGATGAGTAGCCCTAAGAGTGCCCTATCATTTGGTCTGTTGCTCCAATGTCAATTGCTCAACAAGGAGAAGTGGCTGAAGATGCAGCAATCGATATAGATTCAACATGCTGCCCAGATAGCACAGTAGCTGGAGTGGGTCTAAATAAACCAACAATCGAGGCCATTTCAGTCATAATTTCTCCTTAAGTTACAAACGTCCAACAAACGTCAAGCAACAACCATATGGTCAAGAAAATTTATTAAACACTTGATCTCCAATGCATCACAAATAGACCACACTTGGCAGATTGAAACAGATCTCAGTCGAAGAATCAATAACTAGATATAGGAGTAGTGGAGTCAATGTCACAAAACTTCTGCAATCACCAACCATAAACTGGTTAAAAAATGGCTGCAATACCCCAACCAACAGCAGCCTCAATCTGAGTGTCTCACAGACAAAACTGATTAAAAAATTTGTAACTCATCCATTAATACCCCATCTATAATCATATTCATCACTTCTTTCGATCCAACTTCAAAATTTGCTCCAAAAACATTAAGGGAAACATCAAGATGCAAGATATCTCAGCCAAATAATCCCAGAGAAAGTCAAAGAACCCCACCATAAATCCCAGAATATAGATCTATGCAGAAATAAGGAAAACAGTTCAATATAGCTCTGAAGATGATCACACAACAATCAAACTAGAGATCAAAATGTAGATCAGGCATGATCAGAAAAACATGGGATAAAAACCTACCAATCCTCTCAATCTCATCAAATTTTGACGGTCAGATCTGTAGGTTTGCCTAGAAAAATGTGAATCTAGGATTCACGACTGAAATAAGAAAATTCCTAAAAGGGATGTGAAATCCACCAAAAACTATGGGAAAAATGTTCACACATCAACTAAAATAATACCCTTTGGCATATGTATCGAATTTTGAGGTTAGAATGTTGGCCAAATGATGCGGGACAACAACCCTAAAATGCGGAATATAATTTTAATGCACATTTTACCGAAATTAATGAAATTAACTCAAGTTTAATCGCAAAATTACGTTTGATACCTTTATTTGCAAAATTTTGATGGGTAGATCACTCGAGATCCAGATAGGGTCCAGTCCAATGCGCAAGTACGTTTAGAGTTGAGGCGAGATTGACCTAGAGATAGTATTCTAGCTTTTCCTGGCTTAGGCGCTCCTCTTCGGTCCGATGTAGATTCACGGATTCCAAATGGGGTTGTATTCTAGCTTTTCCTGGCTTAGGCGCTCCTCTTCGGTCCGATGTAGATTCACAGATTCCAAATGGGGTTGTGAAAGGGATTTGCGGCTTGCAATAGGCTTATGGTTTTCGGATCGGTTTATGGTTGGAAAAGGTTTATGATTTTGTTGGATTTATGGATTCAAAAGGGTTAGGTTTCAGGATTGAAAGGCAACAATTAGGCTAAGGTTTAGGGAAGCAAACACAGATCGAGAAATAACAAATAGAATAGAGAAGATAACAATGGCTTTGGGAATCACTCCCTTGGCCTCACACCAAACCCATCCCAGGCAAAAATTACTCAAGCATAAAAGCATTCAAGTAATCAATCAACTAACTACAATGTTCTTCTTAATGACCTTATATAGGAGGTCTTACAATGAAAGGAAACCCTAAAACGAATATTAAATAAAAGACAATTAAACCCTTAACACAAAAGTTCGAATTTAGACTTGTAAAACGACTAAACAACTCGGTGCGATTTCGATCGATCGAAATTGAAATTCGATCGATCGAAATTCATGTATCTATGAATATCGCCGTCGACATTCGATCGATCGAAACTAACTTTCGATCGATCGAAACTAACTTTCGATCGATCGAAATTTCAATTCGATCGATCGAAATTTCGCAGTTCCTTCAATTCTTCCTCTCCCTGCTGTTCGATCTTGACGTTCCCCGTCATTCTCCTCCACTCAAAATGTTTCATCACCGATATAACACGCACGTGGTACTGATCAAGTGTATCGAAACTTGCACGGTGGAACTCCTTGCAACTAGCCCAAACAATCTCGGCTCCTGGTGGCGTATGATCCATGGATCAAAAGGACGATGCGTATCTCGTCGTATCGGACGACGACGATCGATATCAATTATCGATCTGGTACATTAAATATACCGTATCGTTAAAATGTATTGCATGTATCGAACGATACATTCAATGTATCGTTCGATACGGACCAGTACCGATACGTATCGTCCGATACGTACCGGTTTTTTAATCGAACGATATGTACCAGCTTTCTGGCATTTTGATCCATGGTATGATCCTCATCTCCTGATTGTCGAGGACGACACCAGAAAACCTCTCCTCGATTTAATCATAACCCTACCCAACCCACTCTACTAAATATTTTTGAAGTTGCTCATCAACTCTCCCAGACTTGAAGGAATTCATCCCCGATGAAGTGTGATCGCGATATCGGTAGGGATTACGAGAACTCAAGCGGCAAATTCTTTCATGACTAGCCCATGCACTCTCGGTAGTCGACGTATTAACCCTCTTCATCTCATAAACCAAAAACTCTGTACCGCAGGTGAATGCCACAAGATCAACTAATCTATCCTCAATTACCTCTTTTCTCTGCCTGCTTGGGGAGGGAAGGGGTATCAGCTGTAAAGTTGGGTTGAGATTGTGACCAGGGGGCTTTTGGGAAGGATTGCATGGAGGTGGGGTTGAGCTAAGAGGAGGATCACCCACCTTATATTCTTTGAAACGCCTTAGAGTATTAGAAGATAATTCGTATTGATTGTAGCTTGAATTAATCTTCTGTTTAATTTCGGCATGCAACATGGAATGAGACTCAAAAGTTGACTCACAATAAGACTTGGAATCATGGGTCAAAATATCGTCCGATACCGATATGTATCGGACGATACGTATCGGTATTGGACTAGGACGATACGATACATTCAATGTATTGTATCGTCCTGTTTGTATGGGAAGCCCCGGATGATACATTCAATGTATCGTCCGGTACATTGAATTTCCGATACATATCATCCGATACGTATCGTTTTGGAGCTCGGACGATACGTATCGGTAGAGCGAAATTTTAACCCATGCTTGGAATGTGAAGGGGTATGCAACTCGGGACTATGATGTGCATGCGACTCACATGTAGCCATGGGTTAAAATGCCGGAAAATCGGTACGTATCGTCCGGTCAAAAAACCGGTACGTACCGGACGATACGTACCGGAACAGTAGTGTACCGGACGATACATTCAATGTATCGTCCGGTATTTGCAATACAAATGAGCGATACGGTACATTTAATGTACCGTATCGTTCACGTCCGATACCGATACGTATCGTCCGATACGTATCGGTATCGGACGATATTTTGATCCATGCATGTAACTGACTCGATACTCTCGTGTGCATGCGACCCAACATAACTAGCCACAAGAGAGATAGAAGTCTCTTTAACACAAATGAGACTTTCGTCAGCTTCTTCGATCTCCTCTTCACTCATCACGGTCCTAGGGTCATACGCTTCCTCTTCTACTTTCATACTTTCCGGCTCCTTAGAACTTTCACTTTTAGTCACTAAATTTGGAGTGGGAAGTTTTATGGAGCATTGGTAAGCAAAGTGTCCGAACCCTTGACACTTGAGACAATCAGGACATTTATTCATCTTGGTTCTCAAACTCCTTAGAAGGTGACGATGTGTCAGGGGAACATACTTTTCAATAAGTGTCACCTTCATATCCTCCCATGTGGAGATGGGTTTAATCCGACGAAACTCAACACGAAGTTCTATATGAATCCAAAAAACTTCGGCATTACCTTTAAACTTTGTTGTCACTAGTCTAATTTTGTACCCATCTGGTACACCATACCAATCAAAATACTCTTCTACACTAGACAACTACTCTATGAAGGTTTTAGGGTTCGCCGTACCCTCAAAATTTGAAATCTCATCCCGAATAGATTTTAGGAACTTCTCGGAAGGGTCGTACTCAGGTCCATGATGATGAGGGTATCCCCTAACTCTAGTTTCATCACAACTTGTGGGACTTTGCCAAGAATTTGGACGCGATCGCCTCATGGTGAACACGTATTACTAACACGGATGCTAAATGACATTCAAACATGAGCCACAATGGAAGAAGAATTTTATCGAACACTAGATGTGCACAAACAAAACTAAAATAAAATGCAACAATTAAAACGTCACACAACATGCCCTAACCTAAAAAACCAAGGGCTCTGATACCAAAATTGAGCGGGGCAATGACCCTAAAATGCGGAATATGATTTTAATGCAGATTTTGTCGAAATTAATGAAATTAACTCAAGTTTAATCGCAAAATTACGTTTGATACCTTTAGGGTTTGCAGAATTTTGATGGGTAGATCACATGAGATCCAGATAGGGTGTAGTCCAATGCGCAAGTACGTTTAGAGTTGAGGCGAGATCGGCCTAGAGATAGTACTCTAGCTTTTCCAGGCTTAGGCGCTCATCTTCAGTCTGATGTAGATTCACGGATTTCAAATTGGGTTGTGAAAGGGATTTGCGGCTTGCAATAGGCTTATGGTTTTCGGATCGGTTTATGGTTTGGAAAAGGCTTATGGTTTTGTCGGATTTACGGATTCAAAAGGGTTAGGTTTCGGGATTGAAAGGCAACAATTAGGCTAAGGTTTAGGGAAGCAAACACAGATCGAGAAATAACAAATAGAATAGAGAAGATAACGATGGCTTTGGGAATCAGTCCCTTGGCCTCACACCAAATCCATCTCAGGTAAAGATTACTCAAGCATAAAAACATTCAAATAATCAATGAACTAACTACAATGTTCTTCTTAATGACCTTATATAGGAGGTCTTACAATGAAAGGAAACCCTAAAGCGAATATTAAATAAAAGACGATTAAAACCTTAACACAAAAGTTCGAATTTAGACTTCTAAAACGACTAAACAACTCGGCGCAATTTTTGACTTCTTAAATGACTAAACAACTCGGCGCAATTTCGATCGATTGAAATTGGAATTCGATCGATTGAAATTGAAATTCGATCGATCAAAATTTAAAATCGATCGATCAAAATTCATATATCTATGAATATCGCCGTCGACATTTGATCGATCGAAATTTCAAATCGAAATTTTGCAGTTCCTTCAGTTCTTCCTCTCGCTGCTGTTCGATCTTGACGTTCCCCGCCACCAAATCTCCAGAAAACTGTGAATCCCACTCTCAAAGATCCCTGTGATTGACCATGATACACTGCTCAAATAAAAAATGACAGGAGACAAATATTCACCATAAATTCTGATTCTGAATTCATTTGGAGCTCAAAGCTTTAACCATACTAACGTCAGTGAAGATGACGTGTCGTGTAGGGTGAAAGTATGTGGCTTTGATAAAACCAAGAAGTCTTATAGGATATTGGTATTAGGGTCAGATCAGTGGCTTAGGATATTAGGGTTAGAGAGAACAAAAGATGAAGTAATGAAGAGAGAGAAAAGGAATAATGAGGAAAACTTAAGGAAAGAGCCCCCACTAGCTTTAATACTATGTAGGAAAATTACTGCATACACACCCAATAAAGTTCATTACACTCTACATGCACTATATACAGGTATACACTATACATCCCTACACAACACACACCAACCGGCCCAAGATCCCCTGAACTCTTCTCCTTCTCTTTTCTCTAAATGTCTTCCTTATCCTTCTTTTTGACTTAATAATAGCGCCATGTCACCGATCCCAAAACAAGGGGATGAGGATAGCGTTGAGCCGTTGACATTACTCAATACTTCCTCATAATGAGCAAACTCTTGAACGTTTAAGTTTCTCCGAGGAAGAATATTTGAAGTGACTGAACCATCAACCTGCTTTTCCAAAAACATTTAACCCTTTGCCCTTTTGTCCTTAAAAGATAAAAGATATGCATAAGTTATCAAAGCCTCCTATTTCCATGTTTATTAGAATTTATTTGCATCCAACTTCTTTGATAATTTTATTGCAACGTATATTTCAGGAAGTATGAGTCTCAGAAGTGAAAGCATGGTTTGATATTCGTATTGTACGATACTGGTTTAACCTTGTGTAGATCATGGAACTAAGTTTTCATTTATTCATTTGGGGAACATTAAAATAAAAAATTGTTGCGTTTAGTATAAGCTGTTAACATTTTAGTAATACTCTCCAACTCTGCAGGTTATATTGATTGTAAGTTTTGATGAAGCACAGTCACATCTTATGGGTTCCAATTTATTTATCGTCTTTGGTGATACACCTGTTCCTTCTGAAGTGGTTCAAGCTGGAATATTCCGCTGTAGAGCATTGCCACATTCTCCCGGCTTTGTCAGTCTATATTTGTCTATGGATGGCAGGACACCCATTAGCCAAACTGTGAGTTTTGAGTATCGTTCTCTTTCAAGCAATCAGATGAATAGTGGAGTGGCTTCACCAGAAATTGACAACTCTATGTGGGACGATTTGCAAGTTCAGATGAGGCTTGCTCATTTACTCTTCTCTACAAAAAATAGCATCAAAATTCTGCCTAGCAAGATATCACCGAATGCCCTTCGGGAAGCGAAAAAATTTGCATCCCTTACGTCTTCATATGAAAAAGATTGGGCACACTTGATTGAGACAATTGAGAATAATGAGATATCATTTACACGAGCTAATGAAAGTTTGTTTGAGCTGACTTTGAAAAACAAATTACGGGAATGGCTTTTGGAAAGAATTATTGAAGGAAGTAAAACACCTCCCCGTGACCGTCTAGGTCAAGGAGTTATCCATTTGTGTGCTATCCTTGGTTATGCATGGGCTGTTTATCCTTTTGCATGTTCGGGCTTGTCCTTAGACTTTCGAGATGCATTTGGTTGGACGGCTCTACATTGGGCTGCATACTATGGGAGGTATGATTTCTTTTAGGAATACATCATATTGCCAAATTTTTTTTATCATTACATAGTCCTCTGCATTCTACGCCTGTTTTACATGTATTGCCTATATCTTAATTTGAGAACAAACTTTGTGGCCTACAAAGGGATGGAGTAGACTATGCCTTGACGTTTTTACTATTATAATGGAAAATTGGTCTTTCAATGCAGGAGCAACATTTACCCCACATTAGTTATATCTATATTTTAATTATTGTTTATTACAAAACTAGCACCCACCATCATATTTCCACCTTATGTAACCAACATTTTCTCCATTTGTTACTTGTCGTTGTCCAAATAACGATCATATTTACGCCTCAAACCAATGAAGTAGAAAACAGTTTTTCTATTTGTTACTATTTACTAATTTATTAACAATAGTGTTTCCACCTTAAACCAATGAAGTACGACCAATTTTTTTTATTATGATGGTAAATGGTAATGACTTGCGAGACTTGTACTCCATTTAAAAAAGAGATTAACGCTCCTCACTTACATTGTCCAGGCAGTATGACATTGAGCTATCAAATCTGATAAAAAAATCGACTTTTTTAAGATTTCAAAGCCCACAAATTTACACACCGTATCAATGCGCTCACTTGGAGACGTCACATTACGTCACATATCCATGATCTTAAATAAATCAATTAATCCATAAAGATCTGCATATGAACGCAATGGAAAAATAACTATTAAAAGCGCACGCATAAATTTTCTTTTTATATCATCACGACAGCAATGCTAAACTATGAGATAACAATCTATTATACCGAATTGTATGCTTACTCCTTAAATTAAATAAAACTGAAATCAAGCATAATCCATCATGAACATGAACGTGTTTATAAAAATAAATCTGAAATTAATATCTTAAGATCCTTATGGATTAAACAATAACAGAGATATAATATATGGCATCAATATTAAACTGGTATGGACCAGACATAATGAGGCTAATAGAAAAGGTCCATAACTCAAATCATCTTATAATATTAAATAATAACAGAGATATAATATATGACATCAATATTAAGTAAAGAAATAGAATGAAACTGAAACATAACATTAAATTTAAATAAACATTATTGTTTGCGTCTCTACCCTAATTTCATGTGTGGTCATTTTTAATTGTGCATTTAATGCTCATGAATCAACATACATAATGGACATGATTATCTCTTTCTTAATCATTATCCTAATCATCTCTGATCCTTCGATTGGTATCTACGTTAACCTTCACATAACTTCTCTTCAGTTAAGTAGTAAGCTTAAAATCAAACAATATTTCTCCATCTCTTCATGTCTTATCATTAATACATGGATGCATAACTTTTATTACTTCTCATTTTTATTCATGTTAATTCCTCTAGCATAAGCCCATAGGAACTCTATCATAATCATAGAAATATTTTATTTTCGTGTATCATGTTGTAAATGTATCTTTTCACTTTTATGAATGCCACGAATGTACATGCATAGAAAAACTAGAAATCAATCGATCATGCAATAGCTCTCACTTGTTTAGGTTTAACACATCATAAATATGTAATCTCTATTGATTCCTACTTGTTTCATGTTGTGTAAATCAAACATCCTAGGTTGCATAGATTCTAAATAATAAAAACAATGATAAACATAAATAAATATTTAAGCATGATGATTAAACATAGGCAATATTTGAATAGAAATTCATTGCTTACATCGTAGACAAATTTTGAAATTCCTAACAAATTATGGATTCTGGACAGATTCTGGATTCCAAACAGATTCTGGATTCTAGACAGATTCTGGATTTTGAATAGATTCTGGATTCTGGATAGATTCTGGATTCTGCACAGAATTTTGTGATCAATCACGAAACCCCGTGTACCATCGAAAACCCGCGATTAAGATAAAAATTTAACAATCTAATATGAAGAATATTCATTAAATGAAATAAATCCTAATTCCTATTTTATTTTTGTGTTATCTACGTTTCCGATTAATCTCAAAATGATTTCTCCATACCTCTAGTCTTCGTATAAAATTTACCTAGCTCCTCTCCCTTAATCCAATCCGAAGATCTAATTCGAAATTCGGTCGCGTCATAAGCTCCTCTTGCGTTCTTATAAGCCTTCAAACCAAAAGCTCTAAGATTCCTCTTCTAATTTTTCTTCTTCTCTAGAATTTTCTCTCTTTCTCTCTCTCTCTCTCTAAGGTTATTAGGTTATAAGAGTTATATAAAAATTCTTTAAATTAATCTCTATATTTATAATACTTTATGGCTTCCTATTTAAGATCTAATTCTATTTAAAATGCTTTAAGTTTTCCTATTTAATATCTAACTTTATTTAGAATACTTTAAGGTTTCCTATTTAAGATCTAACTCTATTTAGAGTACTTAAATGTTTCCTATTTAAGATATAACTCTATTTATAGTACTTTAAGGTTTCCTATTTAAGATCTAACTCTATTTAGAATACTTATTGTTTTCTAGTTAAGATCTAACTCTATTTAGAATACTTTAAGGTTTCCTATTTAAGATCTAACTCTATTTAGAATACTTTAAGGTTTCCTATTTAGAATCTAATTCTATTTAGAATACTTTAAGGCTTCCTATTTAGGATCTAACTCTATCTAGAATTTCCTACATGGGTCTTAAGTGATTCTGTGGGTCTTTAATTACTTAATGGGTCTTTAATTAATTTACTAACATATTTTAAAAGTCCATTAAACATTACTAAGTGCACCCCAATTATTACTAAGACATATTTAAAGGTTTTTAGGGTATATTAATTAGATTAATTAATTATCATGGGTCATTATAAAATAAAGTAAGCATTACATTCATGCGCAACAACTAATCACATGCATCAAATCAATCAAAGTAATCATAATTACAAATCTAGCAAATAATTAAGGACTAAATAACGAAAAATCTCAATTGTTACATTCTTCCCTCATTAAAAATTTCGTCCTCGAAATTAGATCGTACCTAAAGTAAAAAGGTGTGGACATTCCTTCTTCATATCGTCCTCGCGCTCCCAAGTATTTTCTTCTTGTGAGTGGTGCTTTCAAGTAACCAAATCAAAGGAATCTTCTTATTACGTAGTGTCCTCTCCTTTCTTTCTAGAATTGAAATTGGTTCCTCATTGATATGTCCTTCTCAATTTCTAATGGCTCCAAATCGATCACATGTGAAGGGTCCTTGATATACTTCTTCAACATTGATATGTGAACAACATTGTGCATCCCGGCTAACTTTGATGGTAATCTAATCTGATAAGTTGTCTCTTCAATATTTCAAATGGTCCAACATACCTTGGACATAGTTTTCCTCTCTTTCCAAATCTCATCACGCCCTTTATAGGTGATATTTTGACAAAAACTGAATCTCCTTTAGTAAATTCTGCATCTCTCCTTTCTTTATCTGCGTAACTTTTCTGCCTGCTTTGAGCCGTCTTCATACATTCTCTGATTAGCTGCACTTGTGTCGTTGTGTCCTCAATAATCTATGGTCCAAGAAGGTTCCTTACTCCAACCTTATCTCAGCATAACGGTGTTCTGCAGCTCCTTCCGTAAAGTGCTTCATATGGTGACATTTGAATCGTTGTTTGATAATTGTTGTTGTACAAAAACTCTGCTAATGTTAAGTGATCATCCCAACTTCCCTTAAAATCTAGCGCGCATGCTCTTAACATATCCTTTATAATTTGATTCAATTTCTCAGTCTGACCATTTGTTTAAGGGTGAAAAGTTGAACTATACTCCAATCTTGATCTCATACCATCCTGAAAACTCTGCTGCATACGTGAGGTACACCTGGAATCTCTATCATAAATAATACTCGTTGGCACGCCATGTAAACACACAATTTCTCTTATGTAGATATTTGCTAGTTGCGTAGACGAAAAAGTAGTCCTGACTGGAATAAAGTGTGCTGATTTTGTTAGTCGGTCTACTACAACCCAAACTGAATCATTCATTCTCTTTGTCCTCGGCAATCCCGTGATAAAATCCATACCAATGCTCTCCCATTTTCATCCTGGTACAGGTAACGGTTGCAATAATCCTGGTGGTTTCTTGTGCTCAACCTTCACTTGCTGACAAGTAAGGCATCTTGACACATAATCCGCTATTTCCCTCTTCATATCAGGCCACCAATAATTTCTCTTCATATCTTGATACATCTTTGTACTTCCAGGGTGTATCACAAATTTTTATGTGTGAGCATCGTAGAGAAGTGCTATTTCATTTCTGCATCATCTGGTACGCAATATCTACCCTTGAATAACATTATTTCATCCTCTCTAAATGTTACTTCTGCATTCTTGCTCTCCTTCAAACAAACTAGAACTGGATCTTCTAACTGCTTCCCTCTAATTTGATCCAATAGTACCAGCTTAATGTCGATGTAGGATAACAAAGCCCTTGGTCTAAGTATCTTCTCTGAAACATTCCTACTCAGCGCATCAGCTACTATGTTAGCCTTCCCTGGGTGGTACCTAATCTCAGGGTTAAAGTCTATCAGAGTCTCCACCCACCTCCTCTGCCTCAGGATCAGATCCTTCTGTGTAAATAAGTATTTAAAACTCTGATGGTCCATTGATACGATGAACTTCTCCTCGTAAAGGTAATGTTTCCACAACTTCAACGTGAAAATAATTGTTGGGAACTCTAAGTCATGCGTTGGGTAGTTCCTCTCATGATCTTTGAATTATCTCGAAGCGTAGGCGATAACTTTCTCATTCTGCATCAACAAACAACCCCCACTACCTGATGGTGTCGTCAAAATTGGTGCGATCGTCAATTTTTTTTTGAACTCTTGAAAACTCTGCTCGCATTCATCGAACCAAACAAATTTCATCTTCTTCCTTGTCAAATTTGTAAGCGGTCCAGAAATCTTTGAAAAACCTTATACCAATCTCCTATAATACCCTGCTAAACCAAGAAAAGTCCTGATCTCGGTCAAGCTCTTCGGTCTTACCCATTGAACAATTGCCTCGATCTTCGCAGGATCAACAGTAATTCCTTTATCAGAAATCCGATGGCCTAGAAAAGCCACCTCTGTCATCCAAAACTCACACTTGCTCAACTTGGTAAAAAGTTGGTTCTCCAAAAGTGTCTGAAGCACTATCCGTAGTTGAGTAGCATGCTCCTCTGATTTCGAGTAGACTAAAATGTCGTCCACAAAGACTACACTACAAATATCTCCAAAAAGGGTCTGAACACCCTATTCATCAAGTCCATAAACACTGCAGGTGCGTCGTCAAACCAAAAGGCATCACTAAAAACTCGAACTGTCCATACCTTGTATTAAAAGCCGTCTTTTTGTATGTCCTCTTCTCGTACTCGCACCTGATGGTAACCGGACCTTAAATCAGTCTTCGAAAAGCATCGAGCTCCTCCTAACTGGTCAAGCAAATCATTAATCCTCGGTAACGGGTATTTATTCTTCACTGTCACTTGATTTAACTGTCTATAATCGATGCATAGTCTCATTGAACCATCCTTTTTCTTCACAAACAAAACCGGAGCTCCCCATGGTGAGTGACTCAAGCGTATGAAACCCTTGTAACTCTTCTAGTTGCTTCTTTAATTTAGGCATCTCAAGTGGTGTCATCTTGTAGGGTGTCTTCGAAATCGGTGCCGTACTCGGTAACAAGTCGATTCGAAACTCCACTTCTCTAACATGTGGTAAACTAGGAAGTTCCTCGGGAAATACTTCAGCAAACTCCCTGACTATAGGTATCTTCGAAACATCGACACTCTTCTAAAGTCGTCATTGCGCATAATGTTGGCACGATTCCTTTTCTCAAGCCCTTGAATTTAAAAATCGATCCGTTGCTTTTTATAAAGATCGCCTTCTTCTCATAATAATCCAAAACAGCTCGTGACTCTGCTAACCAATCCATCTCAAGAATAACGTCGAAATCTTCAAAGTCCAAAACAATCAAATCGGCCTTCAGATCGTTCTCTCCAATTTGAACAATACAATTTGGGTAGTACCGATCAACAATGACGGTTTTTTCCAAAGGTGTCGCGACAATTAAGGCAAAGCTCATTATGCTAGGTTCCCTCTCCAATCGTGGAGCGAAACCCAAAGAAACAAATGAATGTGAAGCTCCCGAATCCATAAGTACATGAGCGAAACATCTGTCAATCAACAAAGAGCCTAAAACAACATACACATTCATCATTGCTAAGCGATCTTAATTAAAAAGTTTTAACTTTAAATTTCTCTTGAATTCTAAAGTGTCTTAATTAACGTCTCATTTTTGCGTGATTTATAAAGCTAAGGTAGATAAATATGCACATTAAATATAGCCATTTAAATAGTTTCTATATGCAATAGAAGGAAGATAAACTATCTAAAACGTACCGTGAATCACATCATCGGAGGCTCTAGCATCCATCTTAGATAAGATATAAACTCGTCCTTGAGCCGTTATCGTCATTGGTGCTTTCTTATTCTTCTTCGGCTCCTTGCAACCTGCCACTCTATGCCCTTCTTTCTCGCAGTTGTAACATGCGGTCGTTCCTCGTAAACATTTACCATAGTGTTGTTTCCCGCATCTGTTGCACGTCGGTTTCGACTTCGTCGTTGCATGAGTTGTCATAGTTATTGGCTACCCCTTCTGCTGAATCTGTTGAGGTTTATCATATGGGGTAAACTTCCTCCCCTGTTGATTGTTTTGCCTGTCCATGACTCGATCTCGTCCATTAAACTGATTGCTACTCTGAGTCAGTTGACCAAAATTCTTCCCTTGATTTGTTTGACTACGTCTCTCTTTACGGCATAACATTTATCCAATAAGTCTATGAAGGCAGTACTCCTATGCCCCACTACAAGAGACATGATCTGTGGCCTAAGTCCCTGCTCAAACTTCCTAATGCAGAAGGTCTCATTAGCTATCATATTCGGCACAGATCTTCCAAGTTCAGTAAATGCCTTATCGTAAACATCGATTGTCATGTTCCCTTGTTCTAATTCCGGAAATTCAGTAATCTTACCCTCACGAACACTCCGAAGATAGTATTTATCGTTAAAGGTTCTCACAAATTCTGCCCAAGTCCAAACATGTTCTGGGTTTGCTGCAATTGTAGTATCATTGACTTGGCTCCACCAGTGGCCTGCGACATCTTTCAATTTGTAAGTTGCTAGTCTCACCTTACTAGCATCGGGGCACTGCATTATCCCAAATATATTTTCTAATTGCTTAATCCACTTTTGTACCTCCATAATATTGCCAGTTGCATTGAAAGCCCTAGGATGGTTCTTTCTAAACTCATCCATATCCGATCTAGGCACGGGTGCTCTCGTTGCATTGATTGCCCTCGTAACAGCATCCGCTAACCTATCACATTGTCTCTGAAAATTGGTCATCCGAAATCAATACCATTCCTACATTCGTTTCAATCTCCACAAATTCAGATCGCGAAACTTCGCTCTGATACCAACTGTGACGTTCCCAAATTCACACACCGAATCAATGCGCTCACTTAGAGACATCACACTACGTCACATATCCATGATCTTAAATAAATCAATTAATCCATAAAGATCATCATATAAACGCAACGGAAAAATAACTATTAAAAACATATGCATAAATTTTCTTTTTATATCATCACGAGAGCAATGTTAAACTATGAGATAACAAGCATAATCCATTATTAACATGAACGTGTTCATAAAAATAAATCTGAAATTAATATCTTAAGATCCTTCCTAATGCATAAAGAAAAGCCTAATCAACTAAGCTTCAAATCCTTCTTCGCTCAAATCTGGATTTCCATCAATCATTGATGCATCTACTTCATCCTCTCTAAGTATAGCTGAATTCTCTGGACTCTCAAACAATGGGTCAGTTTACCAAGTAAACCGGTATGGACCAGACATGGTGAGGCTAATAGAAAAGGTCTATAACTCGAATCATATCATAAAATCAAACAATATTAGAGATATAATATGTGACATCAATAAGTAAAGCAATAGAATGAAATTGAAATATAGCAATAAATTTAAATAAATATTATTGTGTGTGTTTCTACCCTAATTTCATGTGTGGTTATTTTTAATTGTGCATTTAATGCTCATGAATCGGCATACATAATGGACATGGTTATCTCTTTCTTAATCATTATCCTAATCTTCTCTGATCTTTCGATTAGTATCTATGTTAACCTTCACATAAATAACTTCTCTTTAGTTTAGTAAACTTAAAATCAAACAATACTTCTCCATCTCTTCATGTCTTATCATTAATGCATGGATGCATAACTTTTATTACTTGTCATTCTTATTTATGTTAATTCCTCTAGCATAAGCACATAGGAACTATCATAATCATAAAAATATTTTGTTTTTATGTGTTATGTCGTAAATGTATCTTTTCACTTTTATGAATGTAATGAATGTACATGCATAGAAAACTGGAAATCAATCGATCATGCAATAACTCTTTCACTTGTTTAGGCTTAATACATCATAAATATGTAATCTCTATCGATTCCTACTTGTTTCATGTTGTGTAATCAAACATTTTATGTTGCATGGATTCTAAGCAATAGAAACAATTATAAACATAAATAAATATTTAAGCATGATGATTAAACATAGGCAATATTTGAATAGAAATTCATTGCTTGCATCTTAGACAAATTCTAAAATTCCTAACAAATTCTGATTATGGACAGATTCTGGATTCCAAATAGATTTTGGATTCTGGATTCTGGACAGATTCTAGATTCTAAATAGATTACGTATTACGAGCAGTTACGGATTACGACGATGATTACGAATTTTACGATTTTGAATTACGCACGCAATTTCGTGATCAATCACGAAACCCCGTGTACCATTGAAAACCCGCGATTAAGCATAAAAATTTAGCAATCTAATATGAAGAATATTCATTAAATGAAATAAACCCTAATTCCTATTTTATTTTTGTGTTATCTACATTTCCGATTAATCTCAACATGATTTCTCCATACCTCTAGTCTTTGTGTAAAATTTACGTAACTCCTCTCCCTTGATCCAATCCGAAGCTCTAATCCGAAATTTGGTCGCGTCGTAAGCTCCTCTTGCGTTCTTCTAAGCCTTCAAATAAAAAACTCTAGGGTTCCTCTTCTAATTCTCTTTCTCTAGAATTTTCTCTCTCTCTCCCTCTAAGGTTATTAGGTTAGAAGAGTTATATAAAACTTCTATAAATTAATCTCTATATTTATAATAGTTGATGGTTTCCTATTTAAGATCTAATTCTATTTAGAATGCTTTAAGGTTTCCTATTTAATATCTAACTTTATTTAGAATACTTTAAGGTTTCTTTTTAAGATCTAACTCTATTTAGAATATTTAATGTTTCCTATTTAAAATCTAACTCTATTTAGAATTTCCTATTTAAGATCTAACTCTATTTAGAATACTTAATATTTCTTATTTAAGATCTAACTCTATTTAAAATACTTTAAGGTTTCATATTTAAGATCTAATTCTATTTAGAATACTTTAAGGTCTCCTATTTAAGATCTAACTCTATTTAGAATTTCCTATATGGGTCTTAAGTAATTTTATGGCCTTTAATTAGTTATTGGGTCTTTAATTACTTAATGGGTCGTTAATTACTTAATGAGTCTTTAGTTAATTTACTAACATATTTTAAAAGTCCATTAAACATTACTAAGCGCCCAATTATTAGTAACACATATTTAAAGGCTTTTAGGGTATATTAATTAGATTAATTAATTATCATGGGTCATTATAAAATAAAGTACGCATTACATTCATGCGCAACAACTAATCACATGCATCAAATCAATCAAACTAATCATAGTTACAAATTTAGCAAATAATTAAGGATTAAATAACGAAAAATCTCGATCGTTACAGAAACTGATGTCCTTCAGAGTGAATTTAGGTTTATAGATTAAGGTTAGAAGGAAATAGTTAGGGTTAGGGTTAGAAGGAGAAGGAGAAGAAGAATCAGAAAGTGTTAGAAAAATGACATTTCAGTTTTCAAAGCTCCCCATCCTTAAATGAAAGTAATGTCCTTCGGCATGGATTTAGGCTAATAGTTTAGGGTTAGGTCAAAATTAGGGTTAGGGTTAGGAGGAGGAGAAGAATAAGAGAAAGTAATAGGAAGAATTAATATAGCAATAGGATCCTATGTATACCTCTAACACAATTAGATATATACAGAATAGCTAGTTACACACCCTACTCGTGCTCATGACACACCAATACCCCCCTCAAGTTGGAGTATAAATGTCAATCATGCACAACCTGAAGGTGATGCTACACAATCTTGACATTCCAACAACTTTGGGGAGGATGTCCACTAGTTGATCTGTTGAAGCCACTTAAGGAGTAGCAAAATTCTCTTAATGTTACTTTTTCCACTTTTGAAGTGACAATCAACCTCAATGTGTTCCTATTATGGTATACCGGATTTTCATCATATAGAGTCATGGAAAACCTCACATGGATTCCTAGATTAGTGAGGATGGATCTTATCCACATGCCTTCTTGTGCGCCTTGAAATATTGCTTTGGATTCAGCTTTGGTGTTTGAATTAAAGCAGCATGCTGCCTTTTACCCTTCCATGCCACAAGATTGCCTCTAATGAAGGCACAATAACGTGTGGTTGATCTTTTATCGACGAACCTAGCCCAATCGGCATCCATATAGCTCTCCACATCAAAGTGTCCATGATTTTTATACAATAGACCCTTTCCATGATTTGACTTTGAATATCTAAGGATCCTATAAACGACATCCAGATGACAACTCCATGGGGAATGCATATTGATGCAGAACAAACGACGATAACCTTAAAATAGCGGAAAATTCTGTAGATAGGATTTAGGGTCTCTCCAAAGAGGCTTGTTGGCTTTGCACCAACGATAGCTTTGAAGAATCACTCCTCAAAGATGAAAACTCATCGTAGTTTTCTACGAAAGATTCACTCTTTCACAAGATGTGCAAAAACAACCTTAATTTTCATTCATCATAAAACTATTTCTCATATAGGCTTGTCCTTTTCGCACCAATGGATTTGAAGAATCACTCTTCAAAGAAGAAAGCTCATCACAAATTTTCAAACGAAAGAATCTCTCTTTCAAATTTTGCACACGCAAAAATTCTCAATTTCATTCATAACCTTATTTCTCATAAGAAATTACAATACTTTTTATAGACTTTTGAAACCCTAATTAGGTATAATCCTACTAAAATAAAACTCCTAACTAACCATTAAAATTTTCTAATATAACGGTCACAATTGATTTCACCATTAATCCCTTTTTTTGTTACGCGACCACTTTTGAAGGGTCGGCCGATGTCCGATTGACGTAAAATTGGTCTTGTTTGAGAACTTATCGAAATAGCTCTCCAACAAGACAAGAATCGTGCAATTCCAACATGTGTTGGAGTTATGACCATTTTGCCAAGGGCTTTACTGAAAACGAGGAAATTAATAGTGTCACATATTTGTGTTTGACCCCTAAATATCTCAAATAAGGAAACTAATCCGAAAGTAAACCACAAATAGAAAGTCCTAAAACAATTAAAACTCTAAATTTTAAAATTTTCGCGTCTAAATTCTGTGTAGCCGCTAAATCACGGGCCGTTTGAAAGCCCATGTATGGGTCCATTTC
Organism: Chloranthus sessilifolius; assembly: GCA_021018995.1. Classification (NCBI taxonomy): domain Eukaryota; kingdom Viridiplantae; phylum Streptophyta; class Magnoliopsida; order Chloranthales; family Chloranthaceae; genus Chloranthus; species Chloranthus sessilifolius. Next base: position 8,177,961 of record CM037598.1, read on the forward strand.
TTCCTTGTTGACTTTTTTCATTTGATTCGGCCACGATCCAAACATGTGGATCTAAATCCTACATCTCATATATTGGCTGACAACATTGACAACATATGTAATACCAAGACGAGTGATGATGAGGTATATGAGTTTTCCAATAAGATGTTAATCCGTGCCAACATCCTGGTTTTCTCCATTTTTAGCATTGATCTGTGATCTATTTTCATGGGGGGAATCAATTGGCCTGTAGCCAAGCAAGTCGGCTTCCTTGAGGAGATCCAATGTCTACTACCACTGAGAGATGACAATTCCTCTCTTGGATCGAACGACCTCAATACCAAGAAAGCATTTGAGAACACCAATATCTTTAATGTCAAATACTTGACTTAAATAGTTCTTGAGTCTCATAATCTCCTTTTCATCATCTCTTGTAACAATGTCATCCATATATAGACTATAAGGGCACTAAGATGAGTTCCCTTCTTAATAAAGAGAGTATGGTCATAATGTCTTCTACGATATCCAAACTTGATATCACTGAAAATTTTGAATTAGGCACGTGGAGATTGCTTCAGCCCATATATCGCCTTCTTTATTTTGCAAACAAGACCTTTCTCCCCTTGAGGGAGAAGCCTGGTGGAGGAGCCATGCACACTTCTTGCATATCACCATGAAGAAAAGCATTCTTGACATCCAACTGGTTGAGGGGATAATTTCTATGAGCAGCGAGGGACAAAGACTCGAATTGAGTTAAGCTTTGCCACGAGAAAAAGTGTCCGTATAATCACTCCTATAGGTTTGGGTGAACCCCTTAGTAACTAAAATCGCTTTGATCTTTCTACCAAGCCATCAAGTCTACAACCAACTAATTTCTTCCCTTCAGAGAGAGGTTATTCCCAGGTGTTGGTTTGCTCTAACGCCTTCATCTCTTGTATCATGGATTCCTTCCCTTGTGGCTGAGATAGGAAAATTTGCAATGTTGTATGTGATAAGAATAGATTCTACGGAGGAAAGGAGCGAAGACAAGGCACGAAACGAAACAAACTTACTAATACAAGAACGAGATGCCTTGCGTAGAGCAACAGGTAGGTCCAAGTTTGAAATAGAAGGTGAGTCATTATTTGGAGAACCTGTTTTAGGAGATAAGGATTGCTCCATGATCCGAGAAAGAGTGGGATTGTTTTTCCTCCGAGTTTCTTGAGTATCTTTCCTCTTCCACTGCTGTTGTAGACATAAATAAAGAACTAAAAGATGAGAAATACTCATTTTTTATTAGAGAGAGAGAGAGAGGAAAAGGAGAGTAGAGAATAAAAGTCTACATTGTTGTTGATTAAGGTAATTTGCGTTACAAGAGAGAGACCTTTTATAGAGAGTGCTACATAGAGACCTATTACATTTCTACCAATGTGGGATTAAAACTCATTATGCACACCTCCCATACTAGTGTATCTATTGTTACCCCCTACCACTAACACATATTTCTCCATACATTACATCTCTAACACTCCCTCAAATTGAGCATCATTGATGCTCAACGTGCCAATGATTAAAAAAATAGCTCCTCAACCATATCCCCCTTACATTGGTGGAGATCAATAAAGAGCTACTTTCCTAGCAGCGATAAAAGGCCATAAGGTCAGTTCAAATTTTCGTTTCGGTGGGGACCGCAACTGATACATTTCGGCCGATAATTTGAATTATCGGCTGAAATTTTGAACCATGATAAGGCTGATAAATTGGAGGGCAAGGTCACAAGACACCTTCAATGAAGCACAACCAACATGTAAATGATGTGCCATTACAACAACCATAGTCACAAAGTCGGGATACAACAATATTTTTGCAAGGGGTCAATTCAGAAAAATTCGGACAAATTCGGGAAATTAAAACATAATAAAAATATAAAATATAGGGACTGACTCTCTTGCCCGTCATTTAAACACCAAAATGTTACACCATCACTGATTTAAGATGTGGGTGATTCGGAAGCAACTTGATTTTCTTGATGGTGGGATGTAAGCCAGCAACTTGCCTGGTACGCAAGGCGGGTGATTGGATATGCGGTCGGTGCCGCAATATCAATTTTCGTTGACGTTCGATCTGCCATCGCTTCGGTTGCGATGCCACCCGGGCGCAAGGTAAAACTGTTTCTTCCACGGAAGATCGTATTTTTACTCCGAGGGGGGCTACGCAGACCTTCCTAAACGAGTCTCAGCTACGGGATGTGAGTTGGGGGTGGTCGATTGTCACCAGGAGAAACAGAGCGGTGGACTCTGTATCGCTGGGGGTTGGGGACCATACTCCTGGTTCGGCGAGTGACCATGGCGTGAAGCAGGGTTCGGTTTTGGTGCCAGGGTCCGATTACCAATCTGGTTCCGGGCCTCTTTGTTTTCATCTTTCGCACCTTCGATCTCTTGTGGTTAATCTACGTTATTTTTGGGTGGTCGTTGGTGCAAATAGAGATACACTATCATTGTTATCTATACATCGATGGACTAATTACACTTGGGAGGTTGCTGGTCGACCTCAGGTATCAGTCATTTCTTCTTCTTTTCTCATGCGGTTCGATTTGGAGAATCTGGCTGCGAGGTGTCTCAAAAAGCGAATCATCATTGACGGTTGTCCGGTTACATGCAAACCATGGGAGTACACCGTGGGTGGGATACACATTGTGGAGGAGAAAGAGGGGGTCTGGGTACAGATTTTTGGGCTGCCGCTACATGCCTGGTCCCCGGAGGTCTTCCTTGGGATCGGTAACCGTTGCAGTCGCTTTGTCCGGGTTGATCGTCGCTCTGCGGATCTCTGGGATATGTCCTTTGTTCGCATCCTCGTCGCGGTTGAGTCGGTCGCTAGTATCCCCCATCTCATTGATGTGCTGATCGACGACCAGCGCTGTCTGCTCGTTGTCGAAATCGACCGTCGAGAGAGGACGGTCATCGAGCAGCATCCGGTCGAGGTGGCTTTGGGGGGAGTGCCCTCCGGCGTTGGCATCATAGACCCGCCAGTAATGGAAGTTCAGGTGTTGCCGGATCCTGTCGGACATGGATGGGCTCCGGCGAATTGGGTATCGGCGGTGGCCACGATTGGGTGCTCGACCTCGGAGTTGACGCATCACGGGGGCTTTCGCGCTCCTCCGGCCACGACGGGTCTCAGAGATGCTCATACTTTTGGCTTCGAGCTTCGTCCTGAGGTGCTGCCGGCGGTCCCTCACACGGAGGCTCAATCGATGGTCCAGGTCGCTTCGTACGTTGGACCTGACAACTTTAACCTGCTTGTACAGAGGGTAGGTGAGTACAGGGGCTTGTTGGAAGGGATGAACAAGGTAAGGGAGCATACCTGGGATCCTATGCTTATCGAGATGGTTGGCCCTTTTTGGAGATCTGCTGCTTCTTGAACCAAAAAGCAACTGAGGGTTTATATTAGAAGGAGACGACGTTGGAGGGGGCCTCGGGGAGCGAGCATCTGTGTGAGCCTGACACGTGGCAAGGGCTTCGAAGGTTCCAGAGGGTCTACAGAGGACCCCTTGCCTATTGTCTGCGGATGTGGTAGGGGGAGAGGGTTTATATCTGCGCAGGGGGTTTGGACACGTGGCGGGCTTAACTGGCTTTCACCGATGCCTTTATCGACGGGTATTTGGAGGGCCCCGTGATCCGTATTTAGATCCATAGAGGGCTTAGAGGACCCGGTGGGGGAGATTGCAGCTGGATCTGGAGGACTTATTGGGTCGGGATGTTCCACCGGGCCAACTCAGTGGTCTGACGGGTCTGAGGCCGTTGACTACTCTCTTCAGAGGAGGACCGACTTGGAGGCCCAGATCGTGCCCCACGTCTCGGATGGGGGGACCCGTATTTCCTTTTATGAATTTAGGAAGGGGACGACGGGGAGGAGTTCTATGAGGAAGACGGGGGTCTTCGGTTCAAGCAACTGCCATGCCCGGGAAGTCAAATTGGGCTCTGGGGATTTGGGCGACTCGTGCACCGATGGTTTGGGAATGGAGCTTCAACGGGTTTGCTGGCCTCACGCGGCAGATGCTTGGCTGAGCAATTTAAAGCGGTTTGAAGAGGAGATGCGCCATTTCGTGCTCAAATCCTCCCGGACTTGGCACGATGTCAATTGGACATAGATCGATTGATTGAGGTGGGGCGAAATCTGGGGATGTCATTTAAGGGCTCTCAGGCTGAATTGCGTGAGGTATTCAGGTCGATTATCACGGGTCGTCGGGCTACCATGAGAAAGCGACGCGGCGGGTCGCGGGAATTGGCGCGGCTGCGATGGGATATGTCGAATGGGAGGAGGGTGGGGGGGATATAGCGGGTCTCCTTTCGGTCGGGCAGGCATTAGCTGGTTGCAGAATAAAGGTTTTATCTTGGAATGTAAGAGGTTTATGTGATCGGCAGAAGCGGGCGGGGGCTAAACAAGTCATTGCGGGGATCAACCCTGTTATTGTTACCCTCCAAGAAACTAAGTGGGGTACTTGTGATAGGAGCAAGGTTGCTTCGGTATTGGGGGGAAACAGCTGGGACTGGGTTGGAGTTGACTCCGTTGGTGCTTCTGGAGGGATTCTTGTGGCCTGGTCGACGGTTCTGTTTGACAAGGTGGTGGAGGAAGTGGGTTGGTACTCGACCTCTGTGGTGCTTCGGGACAAAGTCAAAGGAAAGCTATGGAGCTTTGCGGGTATTTATGGTCCAGTGACTGATCGGGAGCGGGAAGGGTTCTGGTTAGAACTGCATGCTGTGGCCGCTCGTTGGGATTTCCCGCTTTGCCTCGCGGGGGACTACAACGCCATCCGATGGGACTCAGAGAAACAGGGAGGCCCGGCTAATCAGGGGGTTATGAGGGATTTCAACTCCTTCATTACGGATTGGGGTTTGTTTGATATTCCACTGGTTGGGGCGTAGTTTACGTGGTCGAGTCTGTAGGAATCGCCGTCCCTTAGCAGGCTGGACCGATTTCTGTGCTTTACGGATTGGCTCGATATATTCCTTGGGGCCCGACTGCAAGCTTTCGCTCGGGCCATCTCGGACCACCGCCCTATTGGGCTCACGTGCGAGTCTCGCGGAAGGGGCCCTTCCCCTTTTCGGTTCGAAAACATGTGGTTAATGGATGAGATGTTCTGGCAGAAGGTTCAGGGTTGGTGGTCGGGTCATGTGCCTAACGGGACGGCTGCTTTCAGGTTCCTATCTAAGCTACGGCGGCTAAAGGATAGCATCAAGGCCTGGAATAGAGATGAGTATGGAAGGGTGCAACTTAGAAAGGCGAACCTACTCTCTAAGCTGATGGAGTTAGACAATTCGGAGGAAACTAGAAATTTGTCGGGGGACGAAAGGGAGACCAGATTGCAAGCGAAGCTGGAGTTTTGAGAGGTATGTAGGAGGAAGTCTTGTGCGATCTAAGGCTCGATGGTTCAAGGAGGGGGATGCCAATACGAAATATTTTCATGCGGTCGCTAATGCTCGTAATAAACATAAGTATCCGGGGAGCATTACGGTGGATGGGATGATGTACTCGGGACACGAGCAGGTGCGGGACAGTATCGTTGGTTTCTACGAGCGACTATACTCTGATGACGGCCTCCCGAGGCCGGGTTTGGATGAGTTATATTTTCCCGCTCTATCCGAGGAGGTTAGTAGGGGGTTGGAGAGTGCCTTTATGGAGGACGAAGTATGGACAACGATCAGATTCGGGGGTAGAAACAAAGCGCCGGGACCGGACGGGTTTACCATGGAATTTTACCGCACTTTCTGGGAGGTCATAAAAACGGATCTGATGGAGGTCTTTGCTGAGTTCCACATGACTGGTTTCGTTGGGAGAGCGTTAAACTCTACGTTTATTACCCTCATCCCAAAGAAGCAGGGGGCTGAGGATATTTCCGACTACCGACCCATCAGCTTAACTAATTGCCTGTATAAGATTATTTCTAGGTCTTGTGTGAGATGAAATGGGTGATGGGGTCTATCATTTCTGAGCAGCAGGGGGCTTTCGTTCGTGGTAGGCAGCTGACGGATTTAGCGGCGGTTGCTAATGAGACTATTCATTCGGCCTTCGCTCATCGAAGGCCGGCTGTGGTTTGGAAGGTCGATATGGATAAAGCTTACGATCGGGTCAGCTGGGAGAATTTGGATTACATGCGGGGCTACTTGGAGGAAGTGGATGCGAGGGTGCTACTCTTCTCCGTGGTTTTCGGTCTTGGTGAATGGTACGTCTGCTGGGTATTTCAAGAGCTCTAGGGGTCTTAGGCAGGGGGATCCTCTGTCCCTGTTTCTTTTCAATTTGGTTGGGGAGGCTTTGTCCGGGCTGCTCGGTCGTGCCAAGGACTTGGCAGCTTCTTTGGGATTCGTGGGAGAGCGGTAACCATTACACACACCGCGATGTCTGCGGATGATACTATTTTATTTGGGTCATTGATTTTGAGCTCACCACATGGTGGATGTGCTTTCGGTGTTCAAGGCTGTGTCGGGACAACGAATCAATCTCTCTAAGTCTACTGTCTCCGGCATCGGGGTGGATGAGGAGTGTCTGGCTCGTCTTGCGGATTCGGTGGGTTGTGGTATTGAGAGGCTACCCATTAGATACCTGGGCCCGCCGCTTGGGATTAGGAAGCCTTCGAGCAGTGATTGGATGCCGGTTGTGCAGAGATTCGAGCAGCAATTGTCTGCATGGAAAGGAAGGTTTTTGAGTAGTGGGGGGAGGTTGATATTGGTTAAAGCAGTGTTATCGTCGACACTGATCTTCTTCATGTCCATGTTTAGATGTCCCGCTAAGATTCTCAATCGTCTGGAGGGCATCCTAAGGTCTTTTCTGTGGGAGGGGGCAAGCTCAAATAGGCGATATCACTTAGTTAATTCGGGCACTTGTCAGTTGTCGATTGCTTGTGGCGGGCTGGGGATCCGAAACCTTAAAAGAACCAATCTGGCGTTGCTAGGAAAGTGGATTTGGCGAGCAGGAAGGGAGGAGGAAAGGAGAAGTCTATGGTGGCGTGTTCTTAGCAACAAGTATGGCCTTTCATGGGGTGGATGGGGGATTCAGTGTTCTTCCCATAGGAGCACCTCGCGATGGTGGAGAGAGATTTCGCGTGTGTGGGAGTTCATGGTGAAAGGTGTTCGATATAGCTGGGGCTGCGACTCCCGGATTCGATTTTGGAATGACTGCTGGTTGGAGGTGGGGCTGCTCGAAGAGATATATCCGGCTATCTACGCCCTCTCGCTGAACCCGGAGGGTAGGGTTGGCGAGTTTATGTCGATCATTGGGGGGAGGTGTGTTTGGGATGTTGTCATCAGAAGGCGCCTTAGGGATTGCGAGGTAGGGCTCTATCTAGATATGCTGAGTAGGCTATATGAGGCGCAGCAAAATGGGTCCCGAGTTGACCAGAGGATTTCGGTCCTGAATCAGGATGGTAAGTTCAATGCTAAATCACTATACCATTGGCTGTCGCGCCGTCCGCTGATTAGATTTGAGGGTCGATGGCTGTGGAGAGAGCCTATTCCTCTCAAGATTTGGTTCTTTGTTTGGGCTTTGTGCAAGAACAGAATTCTCACTAGGGACCGGCTAACTCGGCGGGGAAAGGATGTCCAGAGTTCCTGTGTCATGTGTTCCGATGGGGAGGAGTCCGCATCTCACCTCTTCATCTATTATCGCATGGCTACTGAGGTGTGGGGAGCCATCATAAAAGGTTTTCGTATGCATTGGTCCATGCCGCGGTCGCCGTATTTGCTGTTGCTCAGCTGGGAAGCGGTGACGCTGATGGGGGAGGAAAGGCTCGCGTGGAGGGCGTCGTTGTTTGCCGTGTTATGGTGCCTTTGGCGTGAGAGAAATCTCAGAATTTTTGAGGAGGTATCTAAACCGGTTGGTATGGTCATTCGGTCTGCTGTGGAGCTGGTGAAGTTTTGGGCTGGGCGGGGGACGATTGGAGAAAGTAGATGTAATTTTTTGTGGGACCCGGGTTAAGGGGAGTCCATAAGGGGGAGTCTTTTCTCTCTTTCTTGGTGCTGTCCTTTTTCTTTTGACGGAGTGTCGTGATTGTATTGGGTTTCAGCACCTTGCTGGTTATTAATACAATTCTCATTACTGATCAAAAAAAAAAAAAAAAGATGTGGGTGATCCGTTTAGTCAAAGTAAGAGATCATAGATTGACGTGCAAGAGTCCCAAAAATGGTGTTTTAAGGAGATTTAAACCATCCGATCTGTGGACTTTAATATCAATAGTTGTTTAAGTTTTAATGGCTGATATTAAAGTTCATCAATTGGATGGTTCACATCCACTTGTAGGCATGTTTCTTTCGGCTGAGAACATTTTCCAATGATAGATTCCCACTTGGACAATTTAGATTGATCACAGATGTTCACCACATGGCATAATGATAATCACATTTCAATGGTGTGAGATTGAAAGTCTGACTTTAATGGTATAAGATCATTTAAACACCATTCTGGTGTTCAATTGCCGGTCAGGAGCAATTATCCCAAAAATATAGCATAATATATTTTAAGTTAGATTTATGTTTTTAATAAACAATATAATCTATAAGGTATTCGATGAAAGGTGCATTTGTAATTACATAATCCATGCAACAACATAAGAGAATATGCATGATGCATCTCAGTTAAATTCGGGAAAATTCATTACACCCTTAATTCGGACTGTTTTTTGTAAAAAAAAAAGGAGACTTTTGTGAGTATGGATACAGCGTGCAACAGCCCAGATTTCATACTAAAATCTTCATAGCTTTCTCTACAAATAGTCCAAGCCACACGAAACCACATGGGTTTGATAGGGATAAGAAAACCGATCAACCCTTTGACAATCTTACAGGCGTTCTGATTTCAGTCATCAGGAGCACAGAAATACTGAAACTTGATGCGATTGAGGTTAACATGAACTCTAGGATAAGGACTTCAATAAAAATTTCCAAGACCAAAAATTACTCAGTAGCGTAATCCCAGCCAACCCTACATTTTCCAAGCAATTGAAGGCCAACCCTTTGGCCTTACTGACATTAACAGTATGTCAAGCTGACGTCAGCAATGCTAATGTGGCGCATAGGGTCGGAGATGTCCCTCACTGATACCGAAATGAAATTGATGTCTTTCGGAGTGATTTTAGGATAGTAGATTGGGGTTACAAGGAGAAAGTTAGGGTTAAAGTTTTGAAGGAGAAGACTAGAGAGTGATAGAAGGAATTAGGGTTGTGAGATAGATGGCCTCGCACCCATCTTTAATATATATATACCATCTTACAGTAGATCCTGTGTATACCACTAACAGTTAGATATGTACCGTAGTAGGTAATAGCTAGTTCACACCCTACTGGTAGTCATGACACACCAACATCCTTCACTGCCAACTCTTCATGGGATCCATTGGCTCAGATGTCGCACCATTGGATGAAGCAGGTGACCCTTAGTTTCCTTATAAGTGTGGAACAAATCTCAAAGGCTGAACAATTTACTTACCTCAAAGCTGTGGAAATTATATTATTACCCTTTTGTGCTGCTAGAGGGTGTTGCTTCATTTTCAAATTGAGGCAAAACTCTAATGCTAACACAGCCAAGGTGTCAAACTTGGGATCAGGTATCGGTCCATCTTGGACCGATACTGATCTGGTATTGCTAATACCGTATTGGTTGATATTTTTTTTAGGAAAGATGTAAAAAAAAAAAATTAAAAATTGGTTGTATTGGCCGATATTGACCAGTATCTGTCTGATACCGCTACCACCCCCATACCTGTATCAGGGTGCTATCATATCGGTTCTTGGCGAAAATATGTATCGGCCGAGTTTTGATACCATGTATACAGTCATTGTAAGAATGTTTTAGACTACCTATTCAAAAAAATAATAATAATGTTTCATACTTGGAGTAGCTTCATAATATAATTTTATTTATTGAATGGAAACTCTGTGCAGGGAGCAGATGGTTGGATATCTTCTATCTGCAGGGGCAAATCCGAGTTTGGTTTCTGACCCCACTTCCGAATTCCCAGGCGGGTGCACTGCTGCCGATCTAGCCTTTAAAAATTTCCATGAAGGTCTAGCAGGTTATCTTGCAGAGCAAGGATTAACAGCTCATTTAAAGGCTATGACCTTGTCCGGTAAAATAAGCGACCCGCTTCCAGCTAGCACATCTGATTTGAAGAACCCCGAGAACCTTAGTGAGGAGGAACTGTGTATGAAAGATTCATTGGCAGCATATCGTACTGCTGCTGATGCAGCAGCTCGTATACAGGTAGCATTTAGGGAGCACTCGTTGAAACTACAAGCTAGTGCAGCTGAGTTAGCCAATCCAGAAATTGAAGCGCTCACCATTGTTTCTGCACTCAAGATTCAACACGCCTACCGTAATTATAATGTGCGGAAGAGGATGGCTGCTGCTGCTCAAATTCAACACAGATTTCGTTCTTGGAAGATACGAAAAGATTTTCTCGATATGCGTAAGCATGCTATCAGAATCCAGGTAAGCCTCATTAATTTTGGCAATCATTTCTTTCTTGGGTTTCTAGCATGGGTCAAAACCTTGGATGATACGTACCGGTGTTGGACGACAGCGGTACGTTACATACACCAAATATCGCCTGTTGTATGTATTGTCTAATGTATCATTCGTGTCGCCAATGTATCGTTTGTATCGGACGATACATTGGTTTTTTCAATGTATCGGACGATACATGCATTATATCAGCCGATTTTTAAAATGGATAACTTAAGTATCGGCGATACATTCAATATACATTCAATGTACCGCTGATACATTGAATGTATTGGCGATACATTCAAAAAAATAAAATTGTACTGGTGATACATTCAATGTATCGGCCGGTACAAAAGGTACGCATCATCCTGGGCCCTAGATACGTATCGGATTTCCGAGATTTTGACCCATGGTCTCTAGCATTCAGGATGTATGCCAAGATTTTGTTTATTTAATTTTGGTATGATTTTAATATTTGTTTTATGGGTAAGCTGGGATCGATTAGTGTGACTATAATCACGGTTCAGAACACCGCCCTATATGGTTTACATCAGCTACTGGTACTTGTTACCGTTTGTGGCCATTATGTTGAATATATTCAAACTCGCTGTACATAGTATTGGTTTGTGGGAACATTATTGGTATTTAGTGGGGATTACTACAGTTACCAAAATCACGATTTTTTGAAAAAAAAAAAAAAAACTCGTTTAAAACGCATTTTTTTCATAAAACGTCGGAAACATGTTTAAAACGCGTCTTTTTAAAAAATACTCGTATTTAAATAATAAAAAAATCACCATTTTTACATTTTAAACGCGTTTTCTACAAATTTTTCTGAATTTTTTCCTCATTTTTCTCAAAAACTATTTATTTTTTAATATTTTAAATATTTCCATTATTTTTTCTCAAATGCTTCTCGATTTTTCCCTGAATTTTACCGATTTTTTCCCAACTTCCACCTTGGTAATTATGGTGGTAACAACTCAGAACTCTAATAAATAGTGATACTTGAATTTTCTTTTCTAGTCTTTTAGCGGCCACTTATATATGGAAAAGATGCATGAAGAAAATGTTCATATTAGTATGAAGTAACTCCAAGAAAAGCATCTGTGACAGCCAACTTGGCAATAAGTTGGAATGAAATGGTAATTTGAATTCGATAATATTTTTTTTAACGATAACATAGGGTGTCCCTAGCATAGATCAAAATCCCGTCCGATGCCGATACGTATCGGTATCAGTGGTCACCGGTACGGTACATTCAAGGTACCATACCGGTGCCTCCCATACAAATTTTGAATATACCGGACGATACATACCAATGTATCGTGTGGAACCGATACGTATCGTCCGGTACATACCAGTTTTGAAGCTGGACGGTACGTACCGGATTTCCGGAGTTTTGACCTAATGATCCCTTGTCTTTAGAGGGAAGGATTAATCCCTACAGGTACATGTGTTTACCTCTTGCACGCTACCAGGTAATTATCAAGAGGGGATTCGATTGCATGACCTTAGGGAATGTACCCCAGTATCTACCATCACGCCAAACACCCTCGTAGTTTAAACTTCGATAATAGTAACTGATTTTTTAAAAAAAAAATTGACTTTCTGATTCAGTTTTAATTTCTATTCAGGCTGTGTTCCGGGGACACCAAGTGAGGAAGCAGTACCGCAAAATTCTATGGTCGGTTGGAGTGCTTGAGAAAGCAATTTTACGTTGGCGGCTGAAGAGAAAAGGCTTACGTGGGGGTCAGGTTGAACCAACAGAAGCTTGTAAAGTAGATCAGGTGCAAGAGGACAATGTGGAAGAGGATTTCTACCAGATCAGCCGGAGGCAAGCTGAAGATCGAATTGAAAGATCAGTAATACGAGTCCAAGCCATGTTTCGGTCACACCAAGCTCAAAAAGACTATCGGAGAATGAAGTTGGCCTATGATCAGGCAAAGGTAGTATTTTCTACTTACGAGCAGCCCTTGTTTTTCGATACAACAGTCAAAGAAAGCCAAAAAAAAAAAGCTTATTAAGCAGCCCTTATTTTTAGCATATTCCTGGTATGTGCCTTACATATCTTTTAGATAATGGAATGCAAATGAGACCTGAGATTATCACTAATGAAATGCCATTTAGCCACTGAATTTCGTTAAAAGCTGTTCATAGAATATGAGAGGCTCGTAATCTGTGGAAGTCAGTTTTTTTTAGCCGCTGACTTTCGTTAAAAGCTGTTCATAGAATATGAGAGGCTCGTAATCTGTGGAAGTCAGTTTTTTACAGTCACTGGCTAAATAGTGCTTCATAACGTTATGATGCTTCTGAGGAGAATGAACCTGTAACAGAATAGTCCTGACTCCTGATCTCTTGATGAGAGCAAGGTATCAAACTAGGTATCGGTATCGGGTTTCGGTCCATCTTAGACTGATACGTATTGGCCGGTATGGATACGGTATCACTGATACTGTATCGGCCAATATTTTTCTTTTAGTTTTTTAAAAAGCAAAAAAAATAGAAAAACAGTAATTGTATCGGTCAATATCGGCCGATACTGACCCGTATCGCTCACATTCCGATACCACCCTGATACTTGTATGGGCGTGGTATTGGTTTCGTTTCTCAAAGAAACCGATACATATCGCTGATATGTATCGCTATCAGCCGAGTTTTGATACCATGGAAGAGGGTTCCCCCTTTCTCTGGTGGAACAAAATGTTCTTTTGCTTCTGAAGATAATATACCCTGCTGTAAGCATGATAAAAAGTTATGTTACCTATAAAGTTTTGTAATTTTATGTAAGTTTTTTAACCCATATTTCAAATATATATACTAACTTTTTGCCGTAAATTTTTGTTTACCGTTTTTTTCCTCCTAAACTTCTCCAATATTTAGAAATTGTGCAATAATATTACCGAAACATGCATATTTTTTTGTCATGCACTTTTCTTAAAAACACAGAAAGTTGTTGCTCCTGACTAATGTGTTACCTTAGCACTTCTACTTTTGGAATTTTTGCCATGCCGACACTTGGTGGCACTTGGCACACGTGCTGAGACTTGGACACTCCTCAGACAACACAAAACTTCTAGACATATGAAAATACCATATAATACCATCAAAATGCTCACCGTTTTGAAAACGATGAAATGAAATACGGAAAAAAAATAGTGTAAAGCTTAGTAACTACTAAATAAAAGGTTCCGTATGATAATGCATGAACCTGTAGGTGCTTTTACCAAATCGGGTTCTTGGAAATCAAGCGTATCTATGGCTGTCAACAGATCGGGTCAGGCCAGGTTTGGTCAAAATTTTGGCTGCCCAACCTGACCCGACTTGGTAGAACCTTTATTTTTTGTACTTTTTTATACCTGACCCGACATTGCAACTTTATGTGCTCGACCCGGTAAAATATCGGGTTGGGTCGGGTATTGGGCCGACCCGACCCGTTGACGGCCCTAAGTGTATCTCAATCCATCTGTTATGGATTGAGGTCATTTTTTCATTTGTATGATTTAGGAATATAATTTTATGTTTTTGCTAATTGGACCTGTTATTAAGAGAGGAAAATAGAAAAAAAAAAAAAGTGGCAATAATTAAAATTTAAAAAGGGCAGCCCTACAAAATCATCCCTAGGAAGCTGGAGAATGCTAATGGGCAGATCCGAACTATCTGAGAACCATTCAGAAGATTGATAAGTAGCAGCCCACTTGGCAAGACCATCGGCAACTTGATTTGATTTCATAATTAATCTGTGTGGTCTATAAATTTTCCTTCATGTTCTATGTCTTGGTTTATGCAGGCTGAGTTCAGTGAGTTTCTTGATCACAATCTGGATTAATAGCAAAGCGAATCACAGACCAACAGGTGTGCAGAATAGGTCAGTATTTCCTCTTTTGTATCACTTCTGTAAATAGTCGATCCGTTAAATAGTTTAGATGTCTGTTTGTGACTGTTTGAAGTTTCGAATTTCAGAGGGTGCTATTGCATTTTGCTAATCAATTACATAACCATTAGTGTTATATTAGTGTAACATTCCTGCAAAAGGGATTCATTTAGATGTCTGATCTGTGAAGAAAGTTCAAAATATTACATTTGTTGGAACAAATCTTGTTTAATTTTGGAGTTAATGCAGAAACAATATATTTCACTCTTCCTTGTTATGACGTCGTAACGTGGAAGTCAACTGATTAATCACACAGCTTACCTGCCAAGCAATATATTTCACTTATTTTGGTTCTCATTTACTAATTTGGCCCAGGTCCTCCAAAATCTCAGCGCTGGCCTTGCCTTCTGTCAACATAGTCAAACCTCTCTGAAGTTTCACAGTAATTATGACATTGCAAATCAGTGAAAGTATGTTTTTGACATGACCGTGCGTGGGTCAAATCTTCTTTTGCCAAAATACTGGAACCTCGGGAGCTGATGACCATTATGAGCACTCAAATCAGTGAGTCTGCTTTTGACCTTTCACTTATTTGGCACTTGAAAAATAGGGCATGATTCTCCTATCCATCATTTAAGCATCAACATGGTGCTTAAATGATCGCATTCCATGGGCTCAGCGTCAAAGTGATTGCTCACAAGTTGAAAGGCAGTGGGATCAAAAATCAATATTTTTTAGAGGTTTTAACCGTCCGATCTGTGCACTCTAATATCAACTGTGGTGTATAGTTTTAATTGTTGATATTCAAACTCGCCAATCAGATGGTTCATATCCACTTATGGACATGAGTCTTTGGGTAAAACACTTTCCAATGATGGATTGCCGCCTAAACCATTTAGATTGATCATAAATCTGTACCTCATAGCATATTAGGAAATCACACTTCAATGGTGTGAGATAAAAATTTCTAATTAGTGATGGTAGATCGCTTAAACACCATCAAGAACAATTATCCCTAACAATGTGTTCCTTAAGGTTGGAGGGGGATGGGCAATGTTCAGGTCCAACCAGGTTGAACTGGATTTCAGAGTTCAATCCAATCTGCTGCCCTTAGAAATAGGAGAATCCTGACTGCACGTCATCCTATAAAAAATGGAAACCATGAAAGTCAAAATTCTCCTATTTCCAAGAGCAGAAGATGGGGTTAAACTTGAAATCCAGTTCAACTTGGTTCGGACTTATAGAGAGATTGACCGGAGCAAGAGTGGTGGTGCTTGGGTCGGGTACTTAATACGATCTCAGTTGCCGATAGAAGGGTCAATGGGTGCTCTTCATAGAGTTCTACATGGAAATTTCGGTGACGCAATCTAGATTTTTGAATGGGTAACTACGATTCGACACTTTAATTTTGAGTTAAGTTCCCATGCAAAGATCCCTTGAAAACCATTGATTGCTTTGGATCTGATGATGGAGATCTTGTTTCACCTCTATTTTTCACATAATAGATCTAGACATCATTGTACACTTCTCAGATGGTCAGTTTTTTTTTCATGTGTCACAGATCGTCAAAAAACGGCCTTGAATCATATGGCACACATCACATTCAAATGTGAATTTAAGAGCCATTTTTGGGGGATTTGTGACACATGAAACTAAACCAGACCATCTAATAAGTGTGCCATGATCTCAAGATCTAGTGTGTGGAACATTGGGGAAAAAAATGACTTCCATCATATGATCTAACACAATCAAAGGTTTTGAAGGGATCAGGGATGTGGGCGCTTTCAAAGAATGGGTGGGCACAACAAAGGTACCTTTTTTTAAGAGCACTACTATGTGCACACCATGTTCTTCTTGACGCACACCACTTAAAATCACTTAATGAGAAGATTGCATTTTGGGGATCTGTGTCATGTGAAAATGCCATCTTAATCATTTGATTTAAAGGTCATGATCTAAGGATCTTTTATGTAAAAGAGCAGCATGAAACACAAACTTTATCATCTGATTTCATGTAGTCAATTGTTGAATTGGACGATGGCCTGTGATTGTATAAAACATATTTAATACGTAGCCTTAAAATCATACGACCTTAGATGATGCTTTCAAGTGGCGCAGGTTCTCAAAATGCAAAGTCTCTTATTTATTGTGTGCGCGCGAAGAAAAAATTGGTGTCCACGTCGAAGTACTCTCTTTATTAATCTGATGTGCCACTAGGGCTGTGAATGCATGGCCTTGGCCATAGGCTTAGGCTGGCCTATATATCGCCGGCTCTGGCCTTTAGCGTTAGCGGGCTTTAATATGGTGCCCTCGAGGGCTAAGACCAGGCTTTGGAGCATTATCAATTTTTTAAAGTTTTTATATTATAAAAAATATATATAATAATTTCTTACACAAATTAAAATATGCACTAACAACCAATATACGTATAGGTTGATGCAAGGGATCCCAAAGTGAATGTTAACTAATGGAAATAAAACATAAGATTCCCTTGCATTCAATTGTCTTAAAATTAGTTTAATCATATTTAGAGTTTTTTTTTTTTTTTTTTTTTGAACAAATCATATTTAGAGTTCAACCAATTGTATCTGACCAAAAATGATAAAAATTAATAATAAAAAAAAAGAAATTATACTTAACCAAAGTCCTTCACTTACTAGTAATTAGAATATATATATATATATATACACTAAGCAAGTGGTACCAAAGATTGATTGATAAATACATTTTAGATATATTTGTTTAACATATATATTAAGTAAATTTAGTCTATATTAATCTAATCCAAAGAAAATGTATCCAATAAGCTAATGAAAGCACATATTAATTAGTGGAAATCTGTTAGAAATGATCCAACTGCAACATAAGGCATATTTAACTTTTTATATATATATATATATATATATATATATATATATAAGAAAAAGAAGACAATAAAAAGACTACTATATATGAAGCTAGTTTTTCAAGAATTATATATCATTCACTTCTCTTGAGTGTCTTCATACTTCCACAAGACCCCTTTTATATAGAATTATAATATGAGAATGTGAAAGATCGAGAGAATATAAAAGGTTAGGAGGATATATACACATTATCATAATTTCAAAAGAGTTATATAATAATTGATAAGAATTCTAAGGGACTACATAAATGTGATTAAGAATTTCAAGAGATGGAAACTAAATGGTCATTCATCATAATAAATATATTTATAACACTTCCCCTTGGATGATCATACATAAAGAACACATGCCTCATTAAAATCTTGTGAAAAAAAACTTAGTGGGAAAAAAAAATTATGGCGAAGAAAAAAGAGTACATTATTCTTGTGTCATAGAAAACTTTAAGATTGTCTCATTAAAACCTTACAAAGGAAATCATGTAGGATAAAATCTTAGCGAATGAAAAAGAGTATAATTCGCTTAATCATTTACTTCCCATCAAAGAACGCAAATCTTCACTGTTTATGAAAAAAGATCTTTGAGTCGACGCATTCCAATATATTATGCATCATCTTCTGGAGCTCATGTATATAAAAGAATTTTTATAAAATGTGTTTGGTTCTGTCACATTTTATATAACCTTATCTAATTTGTGTGATACAAGCATCATTATCTTCATATAATATTGTCGGACTATCTTTGATTGCAAATAAATTACATTTTTTTCAAATATGTTGAATGATCGATTTCAATCAAACACATTCCTGACTTGCCTCATAGATTGCAATGATCTCTGAATGATTTGAAGAAGTAGCAGTTAGTATTTGCTTGACAGATTTTCATGAGATAATTGTGTCACCACAAGTAAATATATATCTCATTTGTGATCTATCTTTATGTGAATCAAAGAGATATCCTGCGTCTGCTTATCCAATTAACTGTGAATTTGTTCCACTTGGATAAAATAATCTCATATCAGTTGTTCCGCGAAGATAGCGTAGAACATGTTTGACCTCATTCCAATGCCTTCGAGTTTGTGCAGAATTGTATCTTGCTAGTAAGTTGACCGAAAATGATGAACTTTATCTATATAAAAGTGCTTCAGAACCTTTTCTGTATATGTTGATTGATGAACAAAAAAATTATTTGAAAAATGTTCAATTTGTAAACCCAAGCAAATTTTAGTTTGCCCAAGATCTTTCATCTCAAATTCATTCTTTAAATCAGTAGTAATTTTTTAAAGCCCAAATCCGGATTCTGACTTTTTAATAAAAACGTATAGACAAATTGAATTATTCTCAAATCCTTCTTTCAATAAATATTCACTGATACGATTATACCATATGCGCTCGAATTACTTTAATCCGTATAAAAATCTTTGAAGCTTGATAGAATAAATACTTCAAAATTTTGAATTATATGTTTCAGGCATTTTACATCCTTCAGAAATTTTTATGTATATATCATTATGAAGTGATCCATATAAATGTGCGTTAATCACGTCTGTTAAACGCATATCCAAATTTTTTGTAACTATCAAGCTAATAAAAAATTTGAATGAAGTTGCATCAATTATTAGGGAATATGTTTCTTTATAATCAATACTATGTTTCTACGAGAAACCTTGCGCAACAAGTCGTGCTTTATATCTCACAATTTTATTTTTCTCATTACGTTTTTGTTCAAATACCCGCATGTACCCAACAGACGTTACACCTTTAGGTGTTTGAACTATGGGTCTAAATACTTCACACTTTCCTAAGGAATTCAATTCTGCCTGAATTACCTCTTTTCGCATTTGCCAATCATTTCTACGTCGACATTCTTTGACGGTTCATGATTCAATTTCATCATTACTTCTGGTAATGCCAAGAGCAATTATAAATGAAAAAAAAAAAATCGTCGACAATAATTTTATTTCTTTCTAATATTTCTCTTGTATTTATATAATTTATTAAGATCTCATTATTTTCAAGTACATGTTCCTCTTCAGGGGATAACTCTTCAAGAGATTCCTTTTCAGGGGATTCTTTTTCAAGAGAATATTGTGTATAAAGTTTAGATGGATCTAATATTTTTGTTGCATGTTCTGTGAGTATGGCCTCTTCAGGAGCATCAATTTCATTTGTTTGTATTTTTTTCTTCTAAGGGACCTTATCCTTTGCACCAATAGGTCTTCCACGCTTCAAGCGTGCCTTTGATTCATTTACTGTTATACTGATTGATTGTCCTATAGGGACTTCAATCTTTGTTGGAGTACTAACAGTTGGAATATGAGACTTTACTGTTTTCCTATTGTCAGTAAATGCATCCGATAATTGATTTGTAATACTCTGCAAATGAATTATCCTCTAAATTTTTAATTCACATTGGTTTGGTCGAGGATTAAGATAAGATAACATCGATGTATTTCAAGTGATTTCTCGTCGTGCTTCAGGCAACAACTTTTCTCCCCCTGATGGTGGAAAAATTGTTTCATTAAATTGATAATCTTCAAAATATGCCTTAAAAATATCACCAGTTAAAAGCTCAAGGTATCTAATAATAGAGGGAGAATCAAAACCAACATAAATACCAAGTCTACGTTAATGACTTATCATAGTGCGTTGGGGAGGTGTAATAGGAACATAAACAACACAACCAAATATGCGAAGATGAATAATATTTGAAGGTTGACTAAATGCAAGTTGTGATGGAGAGTATTTATGGTAGCCAGTTGGTCTAATCCGAACTAATGATATAACATGTAATATCGCATGTCCCCAAGCAGAAATAGGTAGTTTTGTTCTCATAAGCAAAGGTCTGACAATAAGTTAAAGTCGTTTAATAAATGACTCAGATAAACCATTCTGAGTACGAGTATGTGCAGCAGAATGTTCAACATTAATCCTGATTGACATACAATATTCATTAAAGGCTTGGAATGAAAATTCATCGGCATTATCCAAACGAATAAATTTAATTGGATAATTATAAAATTGTGCTCGTCCTAATTATTTGAGCGATAAGTCTAGCAAATATAACATTACAAGTAGAAAGGAGACGAATATGTGACCACCTTGTTGATACATCTACTAAGACCATAAAATATCTAAATGGTCCACATGGTAGATGTATTGGTCCAATATATTCTCATGAATTCTTTGTAAAAATGATGGAGATTCAATGATTACTTTAGAAGGAGATTATTTTACAATGAATTTACCCTATGAACAAGCAGCGCATAAATAATCACTTATAAAAAAAATCTTTTAGTTCTTTAAAGGATGTCTATGTGAGTTATCAATGATTCGACGCATCATAATTAATCCCGGATGTCCAAGACTATCATGCCAAAACATAAAAATCTTTGATTCAGAACACTTCTTGTGCATCACAACGTGTGATTCAATTGTTCTCATGGTCATATAATATAGTTAGGAAGAGAAAGTAAATAATTTTTCTAATATAAGCTTTTGGCCTGAATTTGTTGAAGTAATATAAAGATATTCCTTAATACCTTCATTTGTGGTCTCAACATGATAATCATTACGACGAATATCCTTAAAACTTAATAAATTTGTTCGAGCCTTGGAAGAATACAAAACATTATTAATACAAAATTTTGTGTCTGTTAGTAACATGATAATTGCTCTTCCGTATCATTCAATTAAGTTTGATGAACTCGATATGGTATTGACATTAGCTTTGTTTATTATCAAATATTAAAATTATTTTTTTCTTTAAGAATTGTGTAGGTTGTATAACTGTCTATTAAACAAATATTTTCATCAACTATCTTAGAATTAATCAATCAATCAATGCCATGCCATCTTACATAAAAAAACCTTACATAATAAATTTCATTACTTAAAAACAAAATTCATGTAAGCATAATAGAATCCAAAAAGACATATTAGTTGTTTGTAAATACATCCATCACAAATTAAAAGATAAGCTTTCTAGTTATAGTCTACAAAAAAGTCAGAAACATCAAGATGAGTTATATCCACTCCATTTTGATTATCAAGGCATGATGGAGGATCTATTAGATTATGGTGATCAATAAAATTCATTTCAATCCCTTTTTCTTTTTCTTTGATAGAGGCTTCGTATAATTCTACAAAATGTTTAGGCGTACAACAGGTATGCGACCAATGTCCTTTCATATCACATCTGTAACATTTTTCTTCATAGCTTTTTATAGGTTTATTCTGTAGACCTTTGTCCTTTGTATTCACCTTGTTTTCTTTCATTATGGATCTACTTCTGGTGATATTGTGTATTTTTATTTGAAGAATTTTGAGTACGGACCCCTTGAAATTGATAATTCTTCCTACCACGTTCGTGTCCCTGTCCACGTCTTTGACCTTGGTTTCATTTAAAACTATGAAATAAGGTTCCATTCGCTTCAGGGAATGGTGTAGAACCGGTTGGTCGGGATTGATGATTTTTCATTAAAAACTCATTATTTTATTCAGCTACTAGAAGACAAGATATTAATTCATAATATTTTGTAAACTTACGCTCTCGATATTATTGTTGTAGGAGCACATTCGAAACATGAAAAGTAGTAGATATTTTTTCTAGCATATCTTCTTGAGTGACTTTTTCTCCGCACAATTTTAATTGTGAACTGATTTTAAAGAGTGCAGAGTTGTACTCGCTAACAGTCTAAATATCTTGCAACCTCAGGTGCATCTAGTAATAACGAGCTTTTGGGAGGATTACGGTCTTCTGGTGCTCGTATCTCTCCCTTAAACTATTCCATAAAATGAATGAATCTTTTACAGTAAGGTACTCAATTTTTAACTCTTCATGTAGATAATAGCGAATAAAAATTATGGCTTTAGTACGATTCTGTTGGGCTGCTTGATTTCCTTTCTTAATAGTATTTTCAAGATTCATAGCCACAAGATGGATTTCAGCATTAAGGATCCAAGCTAAATAATTATTTTCATAAACATCAAGAGCGATAAATTCGAGTTTTGTAACATTTGGCATTATCTATGACAAAAATATATTGAGAATTAGATGAGTTATATAAAATATAACAAATTAAAATTATCAAATATTTTTCACACTAATATGATGATTTTCTAATTCATATTATCTCACATGAAATATATTCACGTATTATAATATGATTCTCAATATTTTAAATAAATATATATATATATATATATAATAATCAACAAAATAAATTGTTAAATTATAAAAAATATATCGCCAACAAACAATATTACACCAATAACTTTTGATGTCAAAGATAAAAGATACAACAATTGATCGGAGACTTGTGCTAATAACGTGTTATAAAATTAAAAGAAAAAAAAGACAAAAGAAAGAGACTACATTATATGAAATTAGTTCTTCAAGAACTATATATCACTCACTTCTCTTGAGTGTTCTCATACTTTCACAAGGCCCCTTTATATAAAATTACAATGTGAGAATGTAAAAGGTTAAGAGAATATGAAAGGTTAGAAAGATACATGCACATTGTCATAATTTCAAAAGAGTTACATAGTAATGGATAAGAATTCTAAGGGACTACATAAATGTAGTTAAGAATTTCAAGAAATGAAAATTAAATGATCATCCATCATAATAAATATAGATATAAAGTTAAATATGTCTTATGTAAAAGTTATATAGGGTCGGGCCTTGCCCTATCCTAGCCCAACCCTAAAGCTTTGGAGCTTTTATTAAACAGCCTAAGCCCTACCATAGGCCACTCAAAATTTGGCCTTAGCTGGATAGGGCTTTCAGGTCCGACTCGGCCCTTTAACAGGCCTATGTGCCACATAATGCAAAGGACCGAAGGTGTAGATGTAATAATATTTTTTATTTTGCATACCACGTAATGCAAAGAACCCAAGACGAAGATTGTATTGAAAAAATTGCATTTATCATGTGATTTAAAATGGTCAATGCTTTTTTTATATATTTGTTTTAGAGAGCTACAACTTGCACATGAGAATTGTACCGTGGCACATAATTAAAAAGAAAGACATTGTTATTTTTGGAATCTGTGCCACATTGAACACCATTTAAGCAGCTTGATTTGAAGATCTTCGACACAAAAAATTGGAACGAAACGCAATCTCTATCATATGATTTTATAGAGTCAACCATTGAATCTAATGATGGCCTTTGACTGTATTGAATCAGATGATAGAGATCGTGTTTTATGCCAACTTTTTCCCTTAAAGATCTTCAAATCATGGTCTTCGAGTCGGATGGTTTAAATGGTGTTCCACGTGACACAGAACCCAAAAATAATAATGTCTTTTTTTACCATCTGCCACGATACAGATGTCATGTGCAAGTATTAGCTCGCTTTTCTTATCATGCTACGATATCGACAATCTTGAAAGTACACTTTCATAAGGTAGAGAGTGAGCAAATTCAAGAGAAGCAATTGAGAATAAATCTCATCAACAAAGCTAACTGTGATAGGTCACATTTGAGAGTCGTACATGGATGATGAGCGCGTGTGGGCATCCGAGGATGGTCAAGGGCTATGGTTGGAGCCGACGTGGGACGTTGTGGAAGTGTTGGTGTTGCATGGGAGGTACGTGTTCCAAAGATAAGATAGTGTGTTATGGGCAATATATCAAATTAATACCTTTGAGGTCCTCCCATTATTCTGCCAAAAGTGGTGTTTAACCTTTATATATAAGGGTTGTAGCTCAGTAACTACGGGTCGTGCTACTATACGGATTCCTAGCCTAAATGCACCATCATACCAACACGTACCCCTAGCATTAGTTGGCTTAAGTACGTGCATCCAGGCCTAGCATTTGTGCTGGTGTTGTTTGGTTGCTCTAGGGCATATTTGTGTTGCCTAGAACCAATGTGTTTGGGTTGGTTTCGGCCAACCCTGCGATGTGGATTAACTCTGAAAGGAGGTATGTCCCTCACGATTCTCTGCCTATAGCCACATCAGTTGGTTACAAAAGACGCAATGTTGTCTCGGTTGTGTTGGTTACGAGTTGGGTTAGACTGATCTAGCGTGTCGGGCGTTAGGTGTCGCACAGATTGCACTGTTGCACGAGTGACCCCGTGACATAACGCCTAATTGATAAATGGTGAACGCTTTTAATAAAGTGTTAGCATTAATGTTGGGGATCTACTTTGAATCATGATAACTAATTTTTTCAAAGTAATCTTCAACTTATAGATCTTAGATTGTAGTTTGATGAAAATAGTATCTTCCCAATCTAAATTGGGAATGAGTTAATTACCATATACTAGCTCTTATATAAATTCTCATCACTCTCTTCGTAGTCTATGTAATGCAAAAGAGTTTATATGAGTGTCATGTGCCATTAACATCTAATTGTATGATAGGTGGGCCATGATCTCACAACCTATTGTTGTAAGATTGGGATGAAAAATGATCTCCATCGTCTAATTCAAGACAGTCAACGATGCCACGGTAAAAGCCCGAGTTGCTCGTACTGAATATTCGGTTGCAAATACTGTACCAACTATTAATTGGTAGCTTTATTACGTCCACAAAATCTTGAAATGCGCCCACACCAAAAATGATTGATTGTTTTAAATCAGACAATGGAGATCATTTTTGTAACAACCCCTATTTTTCCTAATTTTATTAATAGTGTTAGATGGTATTTTTCATCATATTTGGTGTTGGTTCTCCATACCGGAATCAACCCTATTCTAGAGAACCTATTTATAGCTCATAACTCTCTATTTTAACTATAATCTTAAAAATACTAGCATCTCCTATTCTCTTATTCTTATTCTAAGAAAACCTTAGCTGTCACAACTTCCTCTTCTTCTCAATCAATCTTTCCCCAAAACTCTCTAATTTTCTCAAAATTTTTGTGTGTTCTTCTACAATAAATATCACAACTTGTTTCTTACGACAAGACGAGGAATAAGGAAGGAGAAAACGAAAGCTTGGATGAAATCGCGTTGGGGCATCGACCTCTCCAACCTAATTGCCGTAGATCTACTGTTCACTCTTCAAGAGGTGGGTACCCTTCAATTCACTTTGTACTTCTCAGATCCCGTCGCTTTGGATGTATTCGATCGCTCA
The DNA here is from genome assembly GCA_021018995.1 of Chloranthus sessilifolius. Taxonomy (NCBI): domain Eukaryota; kingdom Viridiplantae; phylum Streptophyta; class Magnoliopsida; order Chloranthales; family Chloranthaceae; genus Chloranthus; species Chloranthus sessilifolius. Next base: position 8,203,278 of record CM037598.1, read on the forward strand.
TCGACAGGTTTACAAATTTTATTTAAACCTTAATATCTCATAAATTCATAGATTTACATATTTAATATTATAATTTTTCTTGAAAAATTATATATTTTGTTGATCTAAATATTTTATATTTGTCTTTTAATTTATTGATTTTCGTAGTTTGATTTGCTATGGAAATCTTTCCCTGTTTGACCATCACTTATATTTCTTCTCTTTTTATATATACAAAAATTATTGTAAAAAAAAAGTATATAGCTAATCCTAATTATAACTTTATTTTATTTACTTATTTATTATTTTTTTCTTTTATTTCGAATCCGTAAGATTGATGCGATAAAGAACTCATAGGACATTGTATGAAAGACATTGATTATTGATATAAAATAAGATTCGATGACACATTTTAAAAAAATTAGTAGATAGAAATCGATGCTAAAAAGTATTGGGAATGCACCACCATGAAGTTTCGGGTCCAAACTCGCGGCCACGAATCCAAACTCGTAGTCACGAACTAGAGCTCACGACCATCGATGTACTGGTATTGGTATTTTGATCATAACATTTTACTCTGATCTCAGATTTATGCAATTCTTACTGCATTGGAAAGAAGATTTTGAGTTTCACAACTGTGTGAAATATATATTTCTCGAATCTGATATTTTGGAGGTTAAAATAGAGCTGAAAGGCAGGATCAGTTTTGAATGATCTATGGCTACATTAATTTAATGTTATTTTTTTATTTTCATGATCAAAATTTTCTATATATATTATATCTTAAATAAGGTCTTTCAATCGATGGGCATGATGAATCTCAACTTATAAATTATAATATCATTCAATTTAATTATCCAAGTATAATATATATATATATATATATATATTTTATTTTATTTTTTTCGCTTCAACACAATCTTCGCGATAGCATGAAGACTTAAAAATTCAATACCCTCGTGAGATCGAATTCTAACTTTCATGTTCTCGTTTTTAGCACACTAACAATTACCTTACTTTATATTTATATTGAAATGTTATATAAATATATACGTACTAGCGTACTGTAACATTGAATTTAAATCTTTATATTATTTAAATAATGATATGTGTTCATCTTGATTATGTTGTACGAGTTACAGATAAGTTAAGTCACATATGTGAGAGAGTAAGATCATGCCTATGTTTGGGCGTGGTAATTCGCTGAGATTGTATTAAAGCGGAGAATATATCATATTTACATACCTCATAACTCATGGTGGTATGAGACATCATGACAAGTGCAGTGAGTGTGGATTCAGTTTAACCTCGTATACAGTGGCATATACGATCACCCTATCACCCTCGAGTTTTAATATAATAGGATAAGATAAGAGTTAAGATATGAGGTTCAAACTATAGGCCTTAGCTGAGGTGATTTTTTTTTACGGTCACGTGAAACTCAGAATATAGGCATCCATATACGAATGCAATACTTCTATGGTAATATGGGCTGCTACACGAAGTATATCCAGGTTACTACAGAACCCGTCTTTTGGGAAGCATGATTAGTGAAGCTTATCACACCATGGCTCACTATAGATTCAGGTTGTAGGAGTATGTTAAGATATGAGTTTATAAGATAAGATAAGATATTGATATAACAATAAGACACCGTTGTCTAGGCCAGCATAAGATTAAGAACTTAAGTCTGTACGTGTCGTTCCTTACGTAGCCACCATAAAGGCTACAACGTCTTATAGCCAAGAAGGGTTTCTGGAAAGACAATATGAGTATGTTATGAGTTATGATTAGTCAAGTCTCCTTATAGGCTGAATGGGGTGTATGAGTATGTTATGATATGGTTGTAAACTATTATGGTGACCCTCGCATGATAAGCTCGAGAAGCGACTCTGACACAGGTTGTATAGGATTTATGAGTATGTAGGTACACTCATTAGATCTACAGACATATTTGTCATTGTAATAATAAAATATGTTATGATTATGAGGTATGATGCGATATGTTAGGATATGAGTGTGTCTAGATCATGGTCCTGTATTTATGTTATGTTACGAACTCTACGATATATATAGAAATGTGTTATTTTCGCTTTCAGACTATGTTGTTGTTACTATTATTATGATTTATGAGATGCACCCAAAATGCACCTGAGAAGTTTATGGTGGATTACTGGTGTATCCACTGAGTTGCGTGTTGTTTAGCAACTCAACCCTTATGGCATTTATCTATTTCAGGTGACTATATCAACGGAGTAGATGTCGGCTATCCAGATCCTACTGACGTTAATTTCGTCGACCCCGTGGACGCAGAGTATTATGAGCCTTGGGAGAGTGACGTTGCAGGATATTAGGAGGATCTTGGTGTTGATTTTGATCCAAGCGCCGATTATTGATAGCGCTAAATTTGCTTACATATATTGGTTATCTCGTTTAGACAGTTTTATTTTTATTTCAGACTTTTATCCTTTATTGTTAGACATTTATTATCTCTCTTATTTGCGTGAGAACTCTGATTATGTGTATGTCCGCTTAGTGTACATGCGGGTCATAACTCGGGATGGGGTAGAATTTCGGATTGTGACAGTTTTTCACTCCAATCTTCTAGATAAAGGATCTTGAGGCTACTAATGTACCATCAAACGGTTACTTTTTAATTTCACGTGTCACGAATCCCAAAAAAGTAGCCCTAAAGTCACGTTTGAGGGTGATGTATGGCACATGACTTAGGACCACTTTTGTGAGGATCTATGTCATGTGGAATTGAAAACTGACCAGTTTGATGGCACGGCCATGGCCTCAAGATCTCTTGTGTGAAAGATTGGAGAGAAACACGATCTTCATCATCTTATTTAAAGGAATCAATAATTTTTAGCGTGGGCATATTTCAAGATTACATGGGCAAGAGTAAACCTACCCTTATCAATTATGCATCTCTATTGTATCATTCTTTAAGAAGGATCTTTAAATGATCTTACACCGTTGAGCATAACAATCCATCAAAATATTACTCATATATTGACCTAAAATGAGTGTAGAGATTAAGCTCACTTAGCAATTTGAACCGTGTGATTTATTCACTCTGATATGTACCCCAATATGATTCTTTAGCTGAAAATGTGCCGTGATAAATTGTCACTTAGACTATTTAGATTTATCTAAAATTCGTACCACGTGGAATGGCAGTGAGCATCCACAGCAGCGATGTATGATATCATTTCTCAACCAAAGCGTTCGCCTAGATGTTCACAACCCTTCATTAATAGTCTCCAAGATAGGCTTCCACGGCCGGTAATTAATAAGCCGGTGACCGATAAAGCCTGTATCCCTCTCCTCTACATCCTCTATCCTCTTTTCAACCACCACCGGCCCCGGAAAAACCCTATACCCTTTACCCTTTCCAATTTTTCGACACGTGGCAACATCAACGATGCGCGACAGCTCTTCATCAGACACTCTAGAATTTACCCTATCTGACGGTAACATTAGGTAAAGCTTGCCGGCCTGTAATTCTTCGTCAGCTCGCATGGCCAATACGCGGCGAGTTCGCCGGAGCATCTCGACCGTCAAAATCACGTGTCCCGGTGACTCGATCATGAGTTCAGCCGCTTTGGTCGGGGCTTTGAGTCGCTGGAGAATTCCGTGGGAGTCAATGAATCGAACGTCAGGGGTTAGGGTTTTGAATAAGCGGCAGCTGGTGAAGTTTCCCATGATGAGCAGTTATATTCGTTTTCGGTGAATTATATCTTGTTGTGATTCGTGTGCAGAGGTAGAGTGAAGACAGGTGAATGAGACTGAGGGAGAAGATGGTGTGGATTTTGTATATATATAAAGGAGAGTGGACACTGTGAAAGTCAAATTGTCAAAGTGGGGGGGAGTTTGAAGACACGTGTCAGTGTGTTAGTGGCAATGACCGGCAATGTGGATTTTATGTGTGGACCCGGGACTCGGTAGTGGGGAGTTGAATAGTGTTGTTTACGCGGATATTTTACTGCGCACGCTCCGTGTTGGAGACGACGCGGATGCGTGCCGCCTCAAACTTTGTGGGACCCAATGTTTGCATCCTGGTTAAGTGGTTAGTACTGTTAAAAAACATATAAAACTTTGAGCCTTCCGAATCGGATCGAAACCGATTGAAAACTAACCCCGAACCGAGTCGATTCAGCCGATTCGATTTTGATACTTAAAATAGAAAACCGGCTAGATAAGGTAAGAAAATCCAAAATATATATAAATAAATAAATAAAATGAAAACCAAATCGAACCGTTAAAATTTAGTCTCACATAGGATAAATTATAGCTTTGTCTTCCCACCCCCCTCTCCACTCAATGTCCTTTTCCACTTCACGACACCCAATTCAATTGCCCACGTGATTTGACTCAGTTCCACAAACACGTGCGAGGACCAATTCAATTATCCACGCTATAATTTACTACCTATGATATTATAAGGGGACGGATAAGGCTATGATATCTCTATTTTTTCTTTCTTTTTTTAAATTTAATGACACTGATATAATTTGGTATCAACCGAGTCGTATCAATCTTCTAAGGATTGATACCGAGTTTGACACCTTGAATGATTATGATAAAATGCTAAGACAAATGAATCCTAAACTTATATATTAAAAGTGATCGTGATCATGAACATACCTATCAGACGATCACTTATGAGAATGTGTGCCACGTAAAATCAATATATGACTACTTGATAAGTGTGCCATAATCTCATGTGAAAGATTGAGATTAAAAACGATCGCCATCGTTCGATTCAAGGCAGTCCATGATGTTTTTTATGGTGGAAGTGTATGTGGTGTCCACAAGAAAAACAGGTGCAAATGGTGCCACCTTAAAATAAAATCGTATTTAATATGACATTGTTGCTATTGCAGGTGTAAACGAATCAACATATTTCTTGTTGCCCTGTAGTGCTTATGGGATGGAAAGTAGTGGTGCCACCACTTACCCGAGGGGGACATTTGTTGAATCAGGATCTGATGGTATTTTCGTCCTAAATGGTAAAATGGGGAAGTATTCGGTATCCGGCTCAACACCGCATCCCCAACACTCGTGGAATCATCATGTGTGTTGTTTGATAGGTGCGTCATAATTTAAAGATTTATTTTTGTAGAGGGATAATGGCTCCTAATGGACATTTAAATACCAAATGGTGTTTAAATGATCTGACAACATTAAATAGTTCACTTTTAATCTCACACCATTGAATTGGATTTATCATTATGCGATGTGGCACCCATCTGTGAGTGATTTGGATTGTCCAAGTTGCAATTTGTCATTGAAACATATCTCAGCCTAAAGAAATATGTCTATAAGTAGATGTGAACCGTCCGATTGATGAACTTTAATTTTAGCCATTAAGACTAAAACAATGATTGATATTATAATTAATAGATCGGATGGTCTAAATCTCTCTAAAACATCAATTTTGGCCTTATTGCACTTCAAGGTATGATCGTACACTTTTATGGTATGGATCAATCACATCTTATGTCATTGATGGTGTATGATCATATAAACACTATTTTGGTGTTTAAATGCTTTCTAAGAACGTAAATCGATTTATGTTTTAAATTCAAAGTAGTCAAACGCGATCTAAAATCAGTGGCAAAGCGAAGATTATCTTAGTGAGGGGATGGCAAGTTATGGTTCCTGAGAAACTGAGTTAGCCTTAGGTAAGCAACAAGAGTCCCAAGTGACTTGGTGCAGCTATTAGATGGTATATATATTAATTTTACATGACACACATCCCAAAAATGATCTCTATACATTCAATTCGAGGACAATTTTCTAAAATTAATAGCTACCATGTAGATCCAACATATTATTAATTTCAAATAATACTGTTCTATTGTATTGAGTTAGATGATAGAGATCTTTTTTTCCTAAATCTTTCATAAAATAAACCTAAAGATGTTAGGCCTTTAATTCAAATGAAACAGGATGGTTTCGTATAGCACACATACTAAAAGTAGCTTGAGTGTCATGACCTTCGCCTCAACTCAGATATTGAATACTAATTCACAATCATAAAGGGGCATACAATAAGCTAGACAGAGGAGGGGGGCCAAGTAGGCCATGGTGTAGGTCATGGTGCACCTACGAGAGGGCTCACATGACCATTCCCCCTGATACGCATCGTAGAAAGCAACCTGAGTATCAAGAGGCACACAAAACACACACCCAATGTTGATGTAAATAGTATTGAAAAATAGTTTCGAGGCACGTAATTCACTATATTGTCTTAAAGACGATAGACACCCCCACTCCGTCGATTAAACGAAAATGCAATTGAGTTCCCAGCAAATTTACTTTGAGGATACAACAGAGTTTGGTCTTATCAAGAGTCGTATGTTCTTTTCTAGATTGTATTTTATAGAAATAAATAAATAAAAAATTTAATAAAGAAAATAATAACGTAAGAGAGAAGGAAAAAGAAAAATTATTATTTCTATCGTGTCTTTCTAATGAAATTCTTATATCTATATATAGAGAAAATTTTGAATCAAACTAAGAATTGTATGTTCTTTTTCTAAATTACACTTTTCAGAAATAAAAAGATTCTTAAATAAAGAAAATAATAAATTAAGAGAGAAGGAGAAAGAGATATTATTTCTATATTATCTTTTCAGATGACGGTGAAGAGATTTAATTTTATGTCTTTTTATATGACATTAAAAAAATAAATTGATTCACTTGTGTCTTTTAAATTTACGATGAAGAGATTTCATACTTGTGTCTTTTCAATTGAATAGGCACTTCTATAAAGAGAAAATAATTACTAACTCCAATGAAATCTAGAGAGAGAGAGAGAGAGAATGATGTTTGGCTAGTATCCCACCAGTGCCCGCTTACCTAATAGTAGCTCATCCTATATTTCAATTTAAGGCAATGGTCGGGTACAACTGGCTGAACAAGATTTCAAGGACAACCAAATTTAGACTCATTGGACCTGACGGTGCCCCGTTTAAGGCAATGATCAGATTCAACTAGTTGAACCATATTTCTTGTTCAATCATATTTGGATCCATTGAATATGATAGAATCTTGGCTTCCGCTATTTCTATTTTTGTTAGATGACATTTTTCAAGATTCTCTCACATTCAATGGGTGTGAATTTGGTTGAAGACGAAATCAGGCCTATAATTTAAATGATGGTATGTCATTTTGCTTCTTATTTTAAGACACTAAGTGGGTTGCCAACAAATTATTAACACACTAGTTGAATTGTTGGCAAATTATTACGTCTCTTGGCCACCTTTGACCCTAAAAAGAAAGAGAGTCTACAATGGGTGTGAAAATTCGTACACGTCACTCAGTTAGAGGGAGGGGACACCGATTGTAGATTAACTCAAAAAACAAAAAAAAAACAACCACCACCAATAGCTTAACTCACTAGGCGTTAAGGACAAAAGTGATTATGTTCATGCCTAGATGATGTGGCTATATCGCTATAGATTATTTTTCTAGTGGAAAGGAAAACTTATAAACTTATTTTAGTGTTTTCTTTGGAAACGTCACCATGGACCAGATGAGATTATTTAGGGTAATGCTTTTTTAGCTCAAAGTGGAAAGGTTTGTATACGTGAAGAATGATTTCTCTCAAAATTCAGACCATGAACAAAACTGCTCATATCAAATGTTTTGAATCAAGGTATCAAGTATCGGTGGAAGCCAAGACGTATTAACGATACATATTAATATTTTAACCAACCAATATTAATATCAGTATCGGGGTGGTATCAATATTTGTTGATAGTAAAATTTATCAATATGTATCGGGTCTCTGCCGATACGGCTTGGATATCGGCTAATACCTACCAAATTTTAAAAAAATATTTCTTTTTATTAAAAAAATTATCTAATAGTTTAAATATAAGTCTTATGATACTTTTAAGACTAGAATCCCATGACATTTTCCAGATTTATTTCCAATAAAATAGAAAAGAAATTCATTGTATCGCAAGGATCAAAATATTGGTTTCGTTTTCGGTTTCGGGTATGACTGAAACCGAAATTTTTGGCTGAATTTCGAATTTCGGCCGAAAATTTCCTTTCCATATCTTATTTGACTGAAATTTTGGATCTTGATTTTGTTCTGATGTCGTCCGAAATCGATAAATTTCGACCGATAAATCAAATTATCACCCAAAATTTTGAACCATATTGTTTCGATATACCGGCCAATACCGATGCATATGGGTGATACGTATTGGTCCTCCGAGAACCAATACCTGATTTGCTACTTACCTTAGTTTGAATACTCAATGATGACTATGGATAAGATGATAGCTTGCCATTTGGCCCCACTCACAAAGTTGTAATACTGCTGGCCCGTGTACCATAAACAGGTTATGGTAAGGGCAGATACTAGTGGCCTATCTCTTTATTTATTATTAGATGACCTAACTAAAACAAAACTTAAGTACCAGTGTTAGCACTCAATGAAAATGTAATCCCTTATTATTGATTGCTTTGAATAGAGGATGGAGATTATGTTTTGTATCCATCTTCACACAAAGGATTTAAGATCTTAAGCGATATCATTAGACGGTCAGTTTTTTTTTTTATATGGCATTGATATCAAAAGGTGATTGAAATTCAAGTTTGAAAGATTTATGTCACATGATTTTTGAGTCACGTTTTTTAAAATGTGTCGCAAGTGAAACAAGAAGGAACCTTCTAACGGTTCACCCATAATTTCATAGTCAGAAAATGAAAGATTGGGATAAAATATAAAAGATTGGGATAAAAAAATATATCCATGCCTTGATTCCAATTAGTCAATGATAAAATCATACAAAGGATTTCAGGTCAAGATCAAGATCTTTAAGCGTACCTCTAAACGCGCACACGCGTTTTCTAAAAGCGCCACCATCAAAAAGAAAATCCTTTCAAACTCATCGATTGCTTCAGATCAGATGATAGAAATCTAATGGAGATCGATTTTCACCCCGCTCTTTCACACGATGGATCTTGAGATCATGACCCACTCTATCAGACGGTCATTTTTTGATTTCACGTCAAAGATCCCAAAAATATGGCCCAAATATCATGTTCGACCGTCGAAAGGAAAATCCTTTCAAACCTATCGATTGCTTTAGATCAGATGATGGAAATGTGATGGAGATCAATTTTCACCCCGATCTTTCCCACAATGGATCTTGAGATCATGGCCCACTCTATCAGATGGTCAGTTTGTGATTTCACATCAAAGATCCCAAAAATATGGCCCAAAAATCATGTTCGAGGGTAATGGGTGGAATATGATTCTAAGGGCTATTTTTGGAGATCTATGACACATAAAATCACAAAGTGGCCGTCTGATAGGTGTGCCATGATCTCAAGATCCATTATGTAGAAGATTGGGGTAAAAAAAGATTTCCATCATCTTATCCAAAGCAATTAACAATTTTCAAAGTATCTAAATGCTGGCGCTTTAACATTAACCATTAGGAAAATTATAAACTGGTGGACAGATTTTGAAGACACCCTACTATGTCGGGGTCAGTTGCGTTAGGCCACATAAGCTGCCTGTAAGATTGTCTATAAAATATTGTCCACTATATAATAAATTTCGAGAAAAGCTCAAAAAGTTTCGAGAAAATTTCGGAGAGTATAAAAAATAATAAATATAAATTATATTTAAACTTCATAAAAAATTTATTTATTATTTTAAAAATTGAAAAATTAAAAAATATTTATTAATTTTGATTAAATTTCATTAATTTTGCGAAAATCATTTAAATTTCAGTAATTTCGGAGAAATCATCGAAATTTCGCCCAAAGTTTCACCCGACCCCCTGTTTCGGTAAATTTGGAAGAAATTTTGAAAATTTTCGGAGAAATTTGTTACTATCGGGGAGAGTACGTCTCAATTCTCAAATCAAAATAAGTGGCGACTAATAAACTGTTTATCTAGAGCTGGATCGTATAATATCATTTCTAAAATCAAAGAATGGTAAAAGCCTCCGCTTTTATGTTTACATGTGAAGCGGGTACAAAGTTTCAGGTACCCACATCGATCACAATCCTTCATTAATAGTCTCCAGTATGGGCTTCCACGGCCGGTAATTGATAAGCCGGTGACCCGTAAAGCCGGTATCCCTCTCTTCCACATCTTCTATCCTCTTTTCAACCACCACCGGCCCTGGGAAAACCCTAGACACCCGACCCTTCCCAGGATTTCGACACGTGGCAACATCAACGATGCGCAACATCTCTTCATCAGACACTCTAGAATTTACCCTACCTGCCGGTAACATCAGGTAAAGCTTCCCTGGCTGTAGTTCTTCGTCGGCTCGCATCGCCGAAACCCGGCGATTTCTCCGGAGAATCTCAGCCGTCGAAACCACATGTCCCGGTGACTCGATCATGAGCTCAGCCGCTTTGATCGGGGCTTTGAGTCGTCTTAGAGTTCCGTGTGAGTCGATGAATCGGACGGCGGGGTTTAGAGTTTTGCAAAAGCGGCAGCTGGTGAAGTTTCCCATACTGAGTAGCGGAATCTTTGTTCGTTGTATAATGGTTTTTATGGGATCGGAGGAGCGTGAAGAAAGGTGAATGAGGAAGTGAGAGGGAGATTGGGGGCTCATATAGTAGGAGAGAATGGAGAACTGTGGAGGATCAAAGTGTCCACGTGTCGTGTGGATGATGACCGTAAATTTGGTTTTTTTGTTGGAGTTTGTGTAGTGTTAAGGACGCGTATATTTTACTCACACGTCACACGACACGCAGTCACGCAGTCACAACTTGGGTACCAAAAGCCGGTTTGGGGAGGAAAAAAAAAATCGAAAACCGACACAATTGAACCCATAATAACCGAATCGAAACCGAAACCAATTTGGGCTCGGTTCAGTATCCATTTTGGGTGCCGAAAACCGATATAGTAGAAAGAGAAAACTGATAAATATTTAAAAAAAGTGATAAAAATATAAAAATTTCTTTAAAAGATTAAAAAATAGAAAAAACCAATAATCGAACTACAGTGACGGAAACTAAAAAATCAGTGGAGAAATAAGATTAGCGGAGCAGATGATCCAAAATAAATAGATTTAAGGAATGATGTTAATGGTGGTAGTGATGATAAGTGGCGGAGTCAGGATTATCAAACCGGGGCGCAAGTCATAGAGAAATTTGGACGAAATTCTTTGAAACTCACTCAAATAGGAATCAGACGAGACTTAACGACATGTCAGTGATTTATCTGAAAGTGCAAACTTTTAATTTGGGACAATGATCTCAAGATATGTGGTGTCAAAAATTGAGAGGTTATTTGATTAAAAAAGTCAATAGTCTTAACACTTAAATGCATGTGTGAAAGAGATCTAATTTTGGAGATGAGAGATGGGTGAGTACCTCAATTTACGCTCACGCGTTCTCTGAAAGTGACCACGTTGCATACCCCTTTAAAACAATTGATTGCTTCGAATTAGATGATGGAAATCGTTTTTCATCCCAATCTTCTATACAATAGATCTTGAGATTATGTCTCACTTATTAAACGGTCCATTTTTTATTCCATGTGTTATAGATCCCCAAAAAATTGCGCTAATTCATGTTTGAGTGTAATATGTGTCATATGATGCCAAAAAAAGCCATGTTGTTGAAGGATTTTTTTGGAATATGTGACGCATGGAATGAAAACGAATCGTCTAATAGGTGGTGAGACATAATCTTAAGATCTATTTTAAGGGAGATTGGGGTGAAAACGATCTCCATCATATGATCCGAAGCAATCAATGGTTTCTGAGACATGGCACTTTTAGAAAATGTGTGGGCCCGATGAGAGGTACCATGAGAGATTTAGGAAGCCATAATAGGTGGGAACAACATTTTAAGCTGAGTAATGATGTGCTTTATTATTTGTAACCACATATTTACTCATTATAATTAGGTGGAGATAACGATTCCTTTATTGATTTTAAAAACTACCTAAATTTACCTTTTTAGCTTCTAAGGTTATTTATTTATTCGTTTACCTTTTAGAAGCCCAGGGCAGGCGGATGCCCGCACTCGCTCCTTAGTGGTTCAGCACTGGTGATGAAGATGATGGTGATCATAGGATATATCGTCTTTCAATGATATTTGCCTTTTGAGCGTCACTTGATATTGTTATTGTAGCTCCAGTACTCTACATGCAAGTGGATTGGAAGCTAGGGTCAATAGTAGGGTGTCATAATAGTCCCACATCGGATAGAGACTTGACCCGAGCTTGGGCTATGAGGTGCGACCGACTCTTACATGCAATGATGTGTTTTGGATGTAGACAACGAAATGTAACGCACATGTCAAGTACAAAATCGGGGCGGAGACTTAAGCCCAGAACCTGATAATATCGTTAGCATGTAGGTCCATATCGTCACATTAGGTGTGTGAGGCAATGTAGCAAAACTACAATTAGTGCCCTCTTTTCAGTGCCTTGCATCCCCTCGCTCGCTCCCTAGCTTCGCATGAATACGAGACACGCTCCAGGTGGGCGGGCTGTCACGGGGCCACTCTTTCCATAATGTCAGCCCGTACAGCACCTAGTTCTCCAAGCTGGGTCAGCCTACCCAACTCTCAAACCTGCGTGACAACGCATTAGGTTAGAGACGACAGAAACGCGATGGAGAATGCAATGGGCAGCGACGAGTATAAGGCCAGCCCCCTTTGGGAGAAGACCCGCACCACGGGAATGGTTGGAAACCACCTCAAACATGATGGTCTCAGCACACGACGTAACTAGAGCGTCCTAGCACCAAGCAAGGTCCGAATGTACAAATTCAAGCCCACGAGGCTATCGTACGTGTTTAGGTGGGAGACACACTTAGGCTAGCGGCACCTTTAAGTTGTTAAGCTCATGTCCCCCTATATAAAGATTAAACACCATTGGGAGCCAAGAGATAGGAGGACCTCAAAGATATTGATTTGACATACCACAATGGTATACGGCCCTCCCCGGTAGCAAACAGTGTCATCCTCCACACCACAACACTTACAACATCTGACTTCTTCCCCATACAATCATGTCGCATTTGCATCGTGTGCCCTCCTGACACCATAACCAATACACTCGGAGCTCATCTATGGGGCAGCCCTCATGGCTTAGTGACACACCCACAATGCCCCGACTTCAATCCAGCAGCGCCCCTATACAGAGTACAAGTGCACAAGTGGCCTTACGCTTGGCCGGGATGGCTATACCGCATACTCTCATTAACACAAGGAAGAAGTGACCTACGACTAACCCGGATGGCCACACCGCATAGTCCCATCACAAGGCGCTCTAAGAGCAGCTGAAAAGGGCTGGGAGTGCAGCAATTAAAACCCACAAGCATCCAGGGTGTAGGTTAAGCTTTGCTCCTGACTTATTTTTATTTTTATTTTTTGTGTCTGATAACACTCGTGACTCTTTCAACTGGTGTCATTTAGAGGTCAACTAAGGATCAAAATATTGCCCAAAATTGCGTAGGCGCTAGCTTTGCTGGTGACTCTTTCAAATTGAATCATTTAGAGGTGTCACCATGGATCAAAATATTGGCGAAAATCCTAATTTATAGCGGGTAAGATATTGATTTCTGTCAACTCTGGATACTGGAAATTTTGACCGAAAGTCTTCAATCTTCAAAACGACTAAAAACTTATTCAAAAATATTTTTAAAGTTCGACCAAAATCCAAGTTGATCTTGATTTCGGTCATGACCGAAATCAAGACAGAATCCGAGTTTTTATCCTTGTTGCCCTTATGGTATGGCAGGTAGTCTCACTCTCACCACTCCGAGATTGATGACCATTCAATAGTGGTGGACTATATTTTCATCCTTTAGAGAGAGAGAGAGAGACTACAATTCATCTGAGTGGATTTACACTTGTCGCCTCAAAAGTGTGTTTGCCTGCTTCAATAAAAACCATAGAAAATGAAGGAAAATAACTTATTAATCTTATATGTTATATGGTGACAAATTTAACCGAAATTTTGCAAAATTCGGGGAAAGGGGTCAAACAAAAATTTTGGCAAATTATATTTCGGTAATTTTTTACAAATTTTGGAAATTTCAGTAATTTTTTTTTATAGTATTTTTTATATTTTAAATATGTTAGTAATTTAGTATATATTTTAGTAATTTTTTAAAAAAATATTAAATATATTTTCTACTTATTTTAATCCCCAAAATTTTTCCTAATTTTTTCCAAAAGGTATTGAAATTGATCCAAAATGTACCGAAAGGTAGCCACACTGAAAAATTACCGAAAACAAAATTTGTCACTCTAAATTTTTTTATGGATTCTTAGCTTTTTCACAAATGTATTTTTCCTAGTAATTATATTTAACTTTTTTTCGAAGGCTCCACAAATTAAAATTTTGAGGTATATCTTCGTACTTTAAACTCAAAAATAGCAAAAAATAGGATCTTTAGGGATTTCTAAATCTAGCACCTCTCCACTAATCATGAGTGGACATTGCAGTCTACGTGTCCACTTGCACGGATTTCTATGCATTGAAATTCTATGCAAGTTATAAGGACACGTGGACTGCAATGTCTACTCATAATAAGTGGACACTCATTGTAGACTAATTCTTTAAAAAAATGTTTGGGCATAATTTTATTGCTAAAGGCAATCTAGATGGTGGGCCCAAGCATCCAGAAAGAGGCACCCTAAAGCAAGGATCAAAAATTCGGATTTCGGGCTAGACGGAAATCGAAATCTTGAACCGAAATTTCGGCCGAAAACTTCATTCCAATAAAAAAAAAATGAAACTTCACATTTTGGTTTCGTTTCGGTCTGACCGAAATCGGTGCATTTCGGCCGATAACTTCGGCCGAAATTTTGATCCATGCCCTAAAGTGTAAACCCATACTGCAACCATCCAAACCATCATCGGAAGGAATTTGCTTATGGGAGCTAATACTTGCACACGGGATGTGTGCCATTGTGTATAGTTTAAAAAGAATGATTTGGCATTATGGAGACTTGTGCCAAATGGAATATCATCTAAGTCGACTGATTTGGAGGTCATGACATAAAGATCTCTGATGCCAAATATTGACATGACATACGATGTCTAATATCTGATTCAACGTAATCAAAGCCTTGCATCTAAATCAATGGTTGATTAAGTTAAATGAGATGATAGAGATATCTTTCATGTCAATCAATGGCACCAAAGATCTTACATCGTAGCCATTAATTCAGACGGCTTAGATGATATTTCACTTGACATATTTCCCAAAAACACCAAGTCTTTCTTTATAAACTATCTCCATTGATACAAATTTCGTGTAATAAGCCAATGGGTTAGGGAGTGAGTGACATTATTATGTGTGCTTATATATGGACAGGGATAGTGTTATAAGAAAAATAGATTTTATGTAGACAAAGTATGAACGGCTGATGTGGCGTGATACAATTGGCTGCAAGTGCTCAGAGCTCAAATAATGCAAGTCTTATGCCTACAAACCACATGCACGGATCTCTATGCTTTTTAAAGTCTATGAAGGTGTCAAAGTCCACTGACATGTCGTAAACTATGCCTGGGAACATACAATACTATGCTTCGGACCATACCTAATAGGGTTCAAAATTTTGAAATGTGCTTGAATTGAAATTGAGTGAAAAATGATTTAGAGTAAAAAACCCTTAGGCGGCCGACCAACTAGTATCATATGCGACCGTGCGATCAAGTCTTGATCGGTCCCATACGAGAATGGTCAATTCCATATGAGACCGATCGATCAAGTCTTATGTGAGACAAATCAATCGGTCTCCCCTATGAAACATAAGGGTATTTTTGTCTAACTCATTTCTCACTTAATCTAAATTTAATCACATGTCAAAAAAAAGTACTTTAAATCACCCACGTTGAAACTTATTAATTGATTTGAATCCGACGATGCAGATCATTTTTCATTCCAATCTTTCAAATGATGAATCTTGAAATTATGAGTGTACCATCACACGATATACTTTTTTATTTCATATGGTATACATCCCAAAAAGTGACCTTATTTGAAGGTAATGAGTTCAACGCAATGTTAAGGTCACTTTTTTGGAATGGATACCATCTGAAATAAAAAACTGACAGCAAATGAATGGTAAGAGCATGATCTCGAGATAGATAATGTGAAAGATAGTGATGAAAAATAATCAGTATCGTCAGATTTAAAACAGTCAATGGGTTTCAGCGTTAGTGAACTCAGAGGTACTCATGAAAAAAATGTTTTAAAGATATCACAAACTGCCGGGGTTACTACCGATTGCCCAACAATCCCTGTCAAATAAGTACCTAATAGTTTAAGACCTGTGAGGTACATTTTTTTTAAATAGTTAAGTTCGGCTCCAACCTTGAGGTTGCTATGTTGTCAACCTTTCATTGAGCTACTGGCCGAAGCCCCGATGCTGGTCCACTCAACAACAGGCGGTACCCCACCTTTGAGTTGGTGATACCTATCAGGCAACATGACTCGGTAAGCAGGTCACTTTTTAGTTCACGTATGCGGTATGCCGTTCTTAATTGAACACCACAATATAAAGATTTATGGTCCCGACGATTTCCTAACACACCATTAATTTTAAAAGGAATTGACTGCATTGAATCAAAAGATGGAAGATGTTCTTACTGTCCCAAATCTTCGAGATAATAGGTCTTTTAGATCAGAACCTTTAAATCACACAGCACAGATGATGAAACTACAAGCCACCCAAAAAATGACATCAAGTCACCATATGTTCGGGCCTGCTTACCTAATACCAACTACATTTTACACCTGCTGATTGAGGGGTGGAAATATCAAGGATCTATCATAAGTTTGGGGGCTACAACTTGCACACAAGATTTGTACTGTAGCACATGATTAGAAAGAAAAGACTTGGTTATTTTTTGGAACACTGTAAGCTGAATGATTTGAAGACCATGATGGAAAGATCATTGAGGGCATAAATTGGAAAGAAAAGCAATCTCTTATCATCTGATTGAATACTGTCAAGGCCATCATCTGATTCAATGGTTGACTAACAAATACAATGATAGAGATCATATTTCGTGCCAATTTTTTGCCTCAAAGATCTTTACATCATGATATTACGGCTTAGATGTTATCCACATGACACCGATCCCAAAAATAACAGTCTTTTCTTTTCAATCATGTATTTATGTGCCACAGTACAAACTTGTGTGCAAGTTGTAGCTCCCTTCAAGTTTTCTCACAAAAAACAATTACCTGAAAAATACTATATTATTAAAGCCCCAAACAACAATACGATCCGTTAAGGAGTTCCCAAAAGATGGTCACAAAATTCTCCATATAATTATATCACCACTATCCTTCCCATTATTACCTGCAATCCCAACTTTTCTCATACAATAGAAAGTGAAGAACAAACCAAATCCCTAAATTAGAAAAAGAGAAAACAAAAAAAAGAGTAACACCAAGCACGCACCCATCTGATCAAGATCTCTACATGTTTCATTTTACACATAAAACTGTGATTAAATATCCGAATTTACCTTTGCTTCACTTGATATACTGAGAGACCCACTTGAAGCCATCACCGTAACCCATCTTGCGCACGATACTGCACATGAAGACTTCGAGGGGCCGAACGTTAGAGTCTGCAAGGTTGACCTTACCCTTCCCAGTCGTGAAGTTGGTCAGTCCCAAGTGGTAGCGGAGTTCCTCCTCCGAAGCAGCATAAGGGATGTCGATTTTGTTCCCTAGTATGAGGAAGGGCACGGTAGCCAGCGACTCGTCGGAGAGGAGAGCATCCAGCTCCTTCTTTGACTCCGCAAATCTTTCTTTGTCGAAAGCATCCACCAAGTATACAACTGCATCCACCTTCAAATTTTTTTTTGGGGGGGGGGGGGCAAAAAAAAGTGGAAAACACCATCACGAGCACTTCAGTACCGAAAATGAACAAATAATATATAGAGTTAGTGTACAATTTGTGTCCACTCACCATGCGCATTAAAGCAGTCCACACATCTGTGTGACTGCGTCACGTGCAAGGAATTCCATGCATTGGAAGTCTGTGCATGTCATGCAATCACACAGACGTGTGGACTGCCTATGTCCACCCATCATGGGTGGACACTCCTTGCAGACTCTAATATATAATAATATTGAATTTGTCTACAATGAGAGCGGGCAACTCATTGTCTAGTCAATGAGCTGAATGAAAATCAGCTGAATGCTATGTGGACCTTCAGCTGTCCGCACGGATTTGACTAGGCACGAGGGATTATAGATTTGGTGTGGACAAATTCCCACCCAAAATATAGGGTGCACTATAAACTTTGGTGTAGTGTGCATCACACTATCATTCCTACTAGCTAGTTACAAAAATAATAATAATAAACAATCATAGCTCCTGACAGATATTTAAAAACCAGAATGGTGTTTAAATGATCTTATACCATTAAAGTTAAGACTTTTAATCTCACACCATTGATGTGGGATTATCATTATGTCATGTGGTGGACATCTATGATCCATTTGTCCAAGTGGCAATCTATCATTGGAACATGTCTCAGCCCAAAGAAACATGCCTATAAGTGAATGTGAACCATCCGATTGATGAACTTTAATTTCAGCCACTAAAACTGAAAACAACGGTTGATATTAAAGTCCACAGATCAGATGGTTTAAATCTCCCTAAAACACCATTTTGGGCTTGTAGCACGTCAATCTACGATCTATCACTTTAATGGTACAGATCACCCAAATGATTGATAGTGTATGATGAAGTAAACACCATTTTGGTGCTTAAATGGCAGTCAAGAGAGTCAGGCCCAAATAAAAAACACCAGCAGATAAATGCTTCAGTACATGATCCATAAACATTTTGAGAACATGAGATGGCACAAAGAACCTGATAGATATAAAAGGTAGAATCCGATCATATATCATATTTTAGATATTTCACCTTGTAAAGAGAGTGCCACATAGATATTGCATTTATATTTCTCCATAACCCAATTCAAGTAAATTGTACAATTACAATATATTAAGAAGTATCAAGTTCGCTCAGCCAAATACCACAGAGAAATAAATGAGACAAAAATAATTTTTAGAAATGATAAAATCAACTGCTGAGACTTCAATCCAGTTGGATCATTCATCGAGTGGTAGAATTCAATATCTTCTGAAAATATCTTAGTTAACTCTTTTAAAAAGAAAAAAGTGGTGCAAGTATTATAATAAATTTTTGGACATTGTGGCTCTCACTTCTTATGGGATCCAACAAATCGTTGAGATAAATACCACCAGGAATGTGAGCAAGGAAATACAGAATTGGGCCAAAGATGTCATCTTCCTTCAGGTTGACAAAGGACTAACAATAAAATTATGGGTGAAAGCTCTTCATGGCCATAGTTGACTCTTTCCAAAGCTTTTCCTAAGGCACGCATCGTTAACTATTTCCAGCAGAAAAATAGCTAGCGTTGTCAGAAAAAGAGCCAAAAGAAACCTACAGTAACACGGAAATACTATTATATTTAAGTTTTTTTGTTAATGGAAATATCTTAAGCTTTTTTATTTTTTTTGTAGAAAATGGGGTTTAGTGATCTTATGTTTCCAGGAAATCACCAAAATTAGTTAACAAGAAGTGTCAGCAGATACCAATTATATTGAGTATTAAACCTTCATGTAGGTTTGTTTTTTTGGGACAACTAATATAAAGAAGAAAGTGCAAGGCAGAGAAAGAAAAAGGAAAGAATAACTCGCCAATTATAATTTAATTTCTATGAAGTTTTTCTTCAATAGTTAAGCTTGAGGATGCAAGGTCCTCACCCTTTCATTAAAAAATTTCTATGAAGTTATCCAAAGAGTAATTAATATTTGCAAAAATAAAACATAATCTTGGTATCAATTTCTACGTCTATTGATACGGATACTGCCATAGTGCCATATAGTATCCATATTGAAGCCGCATAGATACATGTAAGCATCAGCTGGTATTGGCAGATATCGATGCAGTCGAGCTGAGTTGACAGGGATTTAGGCTGGTCCCATATTTTGAAACCCCCAGTTTCTGAATTTTCTATGTTTCTTTTCGCTCAGTTTTGGTAAGAGCTTTCCTAAGGCATCAACAGCTTAAAAAACAAGTGTTTACCCTTTGTTTCCTGCTAAACCTTGCCTCTTTTCCCGACTAAAACATTGCCTCTTTACATCTTGCCTTTTGCCCAAACCCTTCCAAATAGTCTTTTTAGCCCTTAAAATTTCTAAACCACCCTCAACTCTTCTAAAATTTCTAGATCCTCCTCTAAATCTTAAATCACCCCATCACACACCACCCCAGTTCTATATTTTTTTAGATTTTTCTCATTAATTTTTTTTCAGTATTTCATTTTTTAAAGAAAAAAAAATATTGTATTCAACAAACTTGGCCAATACGTCTCAGAATCGGAAGTACATATCGGCCAACAGCCGGCCAAAACAGGGGGCCAATACTGATATTTGAAACTTAGAATAAAATAGCAAATTAGCTTGATGCTAAAAAATTATACGGTGTTAGATGCCGCAATGAACAACTCCAGACAATTTTCCAAGCCTCCAAGGAGTAATGGTGTCAAATGCATTGATACAGCTCAATTATCACAACGGAAAATGCACCATGGTATTTAGATGGAGAATAACCAAATCTTTTCTTGGGAAAATGATTGACTATTTAGAGAAGCAAAGGTGTCATTAGCTTAACATAAGAAAATACATATAAGTGAATATCCGTTTGAAATATAATTCGTTGAACATATATTCCACTTTTAAATCATCATTGAAGCGTCATATGAAATAGAATAATGGGGGGAAAAGTAGAAAATTGAATTGGCAAACGTTTGAAGGGGGGGAATGTGCTTCTAAAAGGATGGTTCCAAAAATTTGTTCATTACCAAATAGAAGCCTCATAGGAAAGCCAGGGCCAAATAAGGCTCAAGCTGAGTTCCTATCAAGATAACTTAAAAAAATTATAACCATCCTAATCATGGTTATCATGGAGACCACCTAGGGCGACTTTAATACACACTTTTTTTAAGCCAGGGTATAGATGAAAATGGGGGAAAAGAAGAGACCAATTTTGACGAGACGGAGGAAGACGAAATGTAGAGGAGGGCAATGTGTCCGACAATAATGGCACTAGTAGTAATGGAGGGCAGATTGAAAAGAATAAGAGAACATAGACTTTGATTGAGTACAGAAATATGATTCTATTGGCAATTAAAAAATCGCCATTTTTTAACATGTGTTTGTTTTTGCCATGCATTACTAACTAAGCGTTATGGTCATAGTCACCAAGACCGAGTACAGGATTAAGACAAAAAGGGATGTTTGATTAAAAAGGACAAAAAATTGGAAAGTAAGGGAATGAAAAGGGGGAAAATTCGAGTACAGGAATAAGTATGGCAAGGAAAAAAATTGGAAACATAAGGTTCAAAAAAAAAACAGAGTACATGAAAAAAGGTAAGTTTTGGAGAAGATATAAAAATAATTTATACAACAAAACATTACTCAAATTTTATTTTCCTTTTAAAACATAAAAAACCGTTTTAATGTTAAAAAATGTATTTTATATGCTGTTTAAATGTTTTTGAAAATACAGGTTTTATACATTTTTCAAACAATCAAAGTTTTTTACTGTGCAATGGTTGTGGGCAACTCACTTGTGCGCAAATTTGGGGATGGCTGATGCTTTAACGTTTGCACCTTGTTATTTACTTTCACTTTCAGCTGTATTACTTTGCTTTAAAAGGTTTATAACTTCGTGTGAATGTGTCAAGCGTGACTGCTTGAATATGCTCATAATGGCTATGGGGTTTACTTTGTGAGGCATGCTTTATGCCTAGCTAGTTAGTTGTTACTTGTCAATGTTTATTAATCGTTAAATTGATTTAACTATACATTTATAACAATTTGTTTCGAATGTTCGATAGTCATTTAGTCATTAGTTACTTGTTAGATAATTAACTGATTAAATGCATGCTAGTTATTTGTATACATGTAATGTGAAAATTAGTATTTTAAATAGTGTTTCAGGCATAAGCCTCGAGGCATAGCGTAAGCTTTTCGCCTCAAGCAGTAGCCTTGAGGAGTAAAGGTATGTGAGGCGTAATGAGGTGTTGTGAGGTGTAGTAAGGCGCAATGAGGCTTAGCCCTCGCGTAAATTATTTCTCTATTTTATCCGCTTTTTTCTTACAAGTTTACTTGTTTTTCACAAGTTTATTTTTTAAAGGATTATCAAAGGATGAAAAAGAGGAGGATGACCTTTACGAATATTCAATAACTTAAAATTGTTATTGTTAATGAGAATGGAAATGACCAATGAGTGGTTAAGGTTTAATTTTTATTGTAAACATTATCTTTTGAGATATGAGTTGTGAGTCGTGACTTGAGACTAATATATTGAAAACATTTGCAATATTACATATGTTTTAGATGGTTGTACGCTTATACCTCTCATTGTCCTTGTGCCTTGAATATTCATTGATTTATGATTAGAAAATTATCCATTATCTTTTCCTAAATGTTTTCTCATAAATTTTTCTTTCTTTCTTAATTTTTCTTATGTCTTTAAATTTATTCTATTTTAAAAAAATTTAAATTCGTGAGGCTTATGTCTCGCCTCACGGGAGAGCTGAGCACTACGCCGTGCGCCTTTAAAAACTCTGTGAAAAGGTTTGTAATGTGTATATAGAAGGTATAATACATGATTTTTCACCACTAATCAACCCCAAATGTGCCTACCTAAAGAATGGTGCTACTACATTTATCTACCACTAGTCGAATTACATGACGATTGAAGTTTACAATCAAGAAAATCTTACTATTATGTCATACATCCATAATGTTAGAAAAGAAATTGAAAATTAGATATGAAATTCGGGTTGCTAATGAGGTTGGTTCTGTGGTGGAACCGCTTCCGATATAATATATGGGGCTTCCTTTATGTGTGCGAAAGTCGTGTGCTGCTTTATGGGAACTGGTAATTCAAAGATGATGGTGATTGATCGACTTGAACAAATTGAGAGGAACTTTTTGTCGGTAGGAAAGGGGCGGGATAAAAAGAACCATTTAGGGAGATTTGCTATTTCTACAGGGAAGGGAGTCTTGGAATTAAAAGACTAAATGAAATGAACAGAGTTGTTTTGCAAAAATGGCTATGGACGAAAGGGGAAGAGGGAATTTATGGCTTCAAGATCTAAATAGTAAATATGGCATAACTGATAGTGACCGGAGTCTTCGGGACGGGAGAAGAGGCTCAGCTTGGTGGAAAGGGTACACTCTATTTTGCACAAATTCAAGCACTGTATCAGATACAGTTGGAGGATATGTGATAGGATATTTTTCGGAAGATGTCTAGACTAGGAACAAGATCTACGGAAGATATAAAGACCCATCCCTCGAATAGTTACGGACGAGAAAACTGGGGTGGCAAAAATGTATAGTTATGTCAGAAATGTTGTCATATGGAACATTTGCACTCAAAGGAATTTACGGAATGAAGTTGCGGTCTTGGTTGAGATTTTAGATTTAACGAGGGTCAACTACAAGAAATCTGGTTGGGAAAGATATTAGAATGTGGACCTTAGATTCGAAAGAGATACACGGTTACATCGTTCTACAACTTCCTAATTAGGCATATTAAGTCTGCGCTTTGGAAAGCTCACATTCCCCCAAAAGTGAGATTCTTTCGTTGGAGTCTAGTAGGAGATCCTATTCTAACGGTGGACCAATTAATCAAACGAGGGAATAGAATACAGAACTGTTGTGTGATGTGTTTGTTGGAGGAGTCAGCTAGTCATCTCTTTCTACGTTGCTAGGTGGCTAGAAACCATAGATCAAAATACCGGATTTCCGGTCAAGGTATAAAAAATCGGCCGATACCAATACGTATCGACGATACATATCAGTTTTCGGTCAAACTGAGACATATCGGTTTCTTGTATCGATATTGGCCAATATAGGACCGTATCGGTCGATACGTCCTGGTTTTAACCGAGACTTTTTGTTTTTTTTTTTAAATTGACTGATATGTATCGGTATCGGCCGATTCGTATCGGCCTCAGCCAAAGCGAAACCGATTTTAATACCTTGTTTCCGGTATGTATTGTCCGATACATTGAATGTATCGGTCTGGTACAAATTATTTGTTTTTCCGTTTTCTGAAGCCACAGACATCCCTTCTTTAAAATTATTTAAGGCATCTTTGGGAATGTTATCGCCTTGTATATGAATATAACATTAAAGTCACCATAGTAGACTATTAATCGTAGCACATTGTACACGAAAAACCTACATTAAAGCTACATTGAATTCCTTGATGGTTCTTCGTCCTCGTCATCATCATCAGTGCGTCGGCTTTGCTTATAGTGTTGGCAATATCAATACCCATAATCATATGTTCCCCCTTCAAATTGAGACATTAGCATAGGGTATGGGTTAGTGTAATATGGAAATATCGGTCCTCTAAAAATTTGACCAATGAAGTCTTCATGTTGAGGGTAAGTTGGTTGAGGGATTGAATGTGGGTTACCGGTTGCTGAATCTTCGGTGTTTAGTATAGCCCATATCATCTTCTGGTGGTTGGTAAGATTATAAAGTTCCTCTTCCTTCAACCCCTCCGCCTTTAAATGTAGGAGTGTCAAACATTGTTAATGGTTCACCGTCTCATTCGGTAATACCTCCGTAAGAGGGACCAGCATCATCTCCTCCACCACTAATGTCAATGTGGGTTTCATCGCCTCCATCATCCCCACCACCACCCCCATCACCATTATCATCATTATCATCATTATTATCACTACCGGGTTGTGTTTCTTCATCAGATCTAGCCACTGATTTGCGATGAAGTTTTCTTTTCTGCTTAGGTTGTTGAGAAGACTGGTATTATGCTATTATTTATGCGTTGTCTAACCTTGCAGTGCTCTCACTGTCCAACACTGGAGCTTCTCTTTCTTCAATCCACCGATTCAAAAGATCATCCTCCGCAAATATATAATCCAACTCGATAGGGTTAAAATATTCACTATTTGTAGAGTATAATATAGTTGATTAATAGTATATACCTCCTTAATTAGATAAAATAAAAAATGTATGAACTAAGAAACAAAATAATTGCTTACCACGGTTGGTCCTCTCCATATTCATGACCCTCAACCGCATATCATAACGGCAGTAGAGTAACTTTTCCAATCGACGCATAGTTAACATATTCCTTGTCTTCGTGTGGATAAGAGAAAATGTACTCCAATTCCGCTCATAGTTGGATGAGGAACATGTTTGGGATAAAATCTACATGGCAATCCGCTTTAGTATTGGTACATCATGTCCGTAGTGCATCCACTAATATGTCGATTTATCACATTGAATCTGAAATTGCACTAACCTCGTTCCAAACGACTTATATTTCTTCCGAAACATATCAATCTACAAAGACGGAATACGATAACGGACATATCAATCTACAAATAAAACATATTGATCTACAAATTAGAAAATATAAATAATATTATAGCTACTTACATCTCTTATGACTTGACCTTGGTCCGCCAGCTTAGCTCCATTAGTTGGATGACATTGAGCAAACCATTGTACATTTCATCAGACTCATTCAACTCAAAGCGTCGCATATATTGGAACACGGGGTTCAGGTAATGTGCTATACATAAAATATGAGCAACTAATTAGTATATAAAAACAATGAGCACTATGAAAAACAACAAATACAAATCATTAAATAAGCAGTTAAACATGAATTACATGTGGCATGCGAGTATTGGTGGAATTGTTTATTCCACCTTTTGTCGATAATCGACCAATATCGCTTATATTTTGCGGGGCATTTTATTTTGATGGCCAATTTTGCCTAATCCATTGACTCATAAACATATCCCATGGTTGGTTTGTCATCACCATCTACCAACCTCAACACTTGTACTAGCGGGGTAGTAACGTCCACCAAGTGCTCAACATCTGTCTAAAACAGGGTGTTGTAAATCAAGTTAGGCACTTGAGTGCAAGCAGGTCTTTTTGACCGGGGCATTTCTTATTCATATTTTGCCCATTCTTGGGACGACATCATAGTTTTCAACTCAAGCCTATATCTTGCTAAGCTCTGTAAGGCTAGAAATTATGTGGCAAACCGTGTAATCTCAAGCCGGAGGAGCTCATTCTTAGTAAAACCCCCTCATTAAATTCACTAATTTGTCACTATTGTACAAAAAGGAGATAATCATTCTTCCCTTTTGAATAATCGCCTGTGTCTTGTTCCTCTTTCCCAAGTCCTCAAGAATGACGCCTACGCAATGAGCGACACACAGAGCCTAATACAAGTGAGGTCTCTTCAACATTAATTGTCTTCCAACCACTTTATAATTAGCGGCATTGTCTATTACCACTTGCACAACTTGCTTCTCTCCAACCTCTTCAACTACCTTATTCATTAATTGAAAGAGGTAATTTGTCGTATTTGCGTGTTTAGAAGCATCAAATGATTTCAAGAATATCGTCCCAGCATCGCTATATATCAAAAAATTGATCAAACTCCTTGTAGGACCGATCCACCCATCGCACATAATTGTGCAACCTCTCTCATCCCACACTTCCTCAAAGCTTTGCACGTAAGCTCCAATCTCCGCATACTTCTCATCCAGGAGGGGCCCACAACAGATGCCTCGTATGCAGAATGTTTTTTAACTCCTTGCCCAGCTTATGCACTAGTAATTGCATTTTCAAACTTCTTCCCCATGTTTTCAATAAGGTTGAGCTCAATTTTGTTTGTTTTGAACTTTATGTCCGATACATGAACGCATCCATAGGACTTGTACTACGACCTGTACTATGTCTCATGCTCTCCCTCATGATTGTTGACCTACGCAACCCCGCAATCCCCTCATAATCTTCAACATCATGTGGCTTTTGACTAGACCCCACCACCATCAGCACGCACAAGTTGGACTGAAATCGATAATCTGCCTCTTCCTGATCTCGTTAGAATCTTGCTTCTCTAACACTCTCCTCCATCACTCTCGCTGTCACCGCATCGACATCCTCATCATCCTCATCATCATATCCTAATCCCTCGGGTCCAAGTGCAGGAAACTCTAGGTCCCCCTCCTTATTCTCTCATATATGTCCCTACCTCTGTCGGCATCTATTTTCTTTTTTCCCTTAGTTGCCTGTATTGCGGCTCTCATAGCTAACATCACCTCTTTCGAAAATTCTCACATCTTGTAATCTCTCCTTTTATGTGAGCCAAATGCTCCTTCAATCGTGTTATGCCCCCTCCCTGCATTTTCTTCCCACACAGCTTACATTCAATTCGGAGCCATGGTCATCTATAGTTTTGCCACATTGTCAGGCCGAATCTTGCCCACGTACCATATTTATTTATTTCACCTACAATTAGAGACCATTGGATATTGACGTATAATATGTCACATCATTAATAATGTGACAAATC
Organism: Chloranthus sessilifolius; assembly: GCA_021018995.1. Classification (NCBI taxonomy): domain Eukaryota; kingdom Viridiplantae; phylum Streptophyta; class Magnoliopsida; order Chloranthales; family Chloranthaceae; genus Chloranthus; species Chloranthus sessilifolius. Next base: position 8,230,704 of record CM037598.1, read on the forward strand.
ATTGATAATTATATGTGACATATTGTTAATTTACATGTAACATTAGTAAGTGACATTTCATCAAGTGATATATCATCAATGATATGTCACATGTTGATTACATATAAAATATTTAATATAGCATTAATATATAACTATATATAAAATACTTAATATATGATTAATATATGATTAAATAAATTAAATAATCTAGGTTATGAACAAAATAATTAATCTAGGTTAAGAATAAAGTAACAAAATAATTTCGTTTTTAAATCAAATTTTAGACATTTAGCCCGTCAAATTTGAGGGTTTTAGCACAAAACCTACAAATTTGGGGCTAAAAAGTATAGATCTACGATATTTATGGATAGATCTACCATATTTATGTGTAAAAGGTAAAAAATGGGGAATAACACCCAAAAATATAGAATACATACCTTATTAACGGTCTCTGGCTAGTCGGCAGCAATCCCGATCGATTCCGAGTGATGGAAGATGAAGAGGAGGGCCTCTCCGGTGCTTAGAGGGAAGAGGAGCAGAGAAGAGGAATGGGAAAGAAAAAGTGGTTTCCAAAGCATGTATAGTGTTGAATCCACGGACGGTCGTTCTGTAGCCACGGACATCCGTCCGTTTTGAAATTATCATCCGATACGGGTGATAATATGCCCGTATCGAACGATAATATGCTTGTTTTTCAGGATGCCTGATAAATATTGTATTTATCGTATCGGGCACCCCTAAAACCAATACGTATCAGTTTCGTCCAATATTTGATCTATGCTAGAAACCTTTGGGTATGTTATTGAGGACTTTTAATATCAGTTAGGTTTTCCTGGGTTCATGTGGTCAATTGATGGTAGCTTGGGACAGTGCAAGTTTTAATGGGAAAGTTCCATTGTTTGCTGTAATGGACAATTTGGTTAGAAAGAAAGGATCAAAGTTTCTGAAAGGTTACAAAGCCAATGTCATGATTATGAAAATGGCTCGAGAAAGGGCCATTAGTTGGGTGACTCTTCATAAAAATGAAACTAGCAAATTGATCGGGAGCTAATTGATGAGTGGGAACTCACTTTTGAACTAGTTTTAGCTTCCAGAGATGGGAGGGCCTCCTAGGGAGGGTTTCCGGGTGCCCTTCGGGTTGGGCGTGGGTTGGTCTTTTTCTATTCTTTTGCCTATTTTGGTTACTTTCTTGCTCCAGCTTCTCGTTGCAGCAATTGGTTTGTATCTCTCTTATCCTTTAATGCAATTTCCTTTTATTGATTAAAAAACAATAAATAAATAAATAATAGATATGAAATTTGAAAACTATGTTTGAAAACTATGTGAACACTTGAACACTACACAAGGCTAAATGAAGCAACTAGCAGATTAATGCTGACAGCTGAATTGAAAGGAGGATATTCAAGCGAACTGCATTGTCTTACATACATTTCAAGTACCAATAGTCCTTCATGAGCAAAAGAAGCTAGCTCCAAATTCAATGGCCTTCCAAGGTCTTTCAATGCCATATGCAAAGGTGTCTACATGAACAATTTACCAAAATATACTTGTGTTTCGCTTCTCTCGTTTCTGATTTACTTCAACTTCAACCATTGATACAATCAGTGTTTCCATATTTCACATAACATGACCCACATCTTTGAAGCACATAACTCAATAGATGTGATGCAAATATTATCAAACCATTTGATCCGGGTAGCATTTTAGAAGAGAACATTTTTGGGCCTATGTTTGGTCTAATCTCTTCGGCAAATGGGCCTTAAGACAAAGTTAAAGGTCCAAGTCAAGACGTCAAAACTTTGACAAAAGACTTTTTCCATGCTTTGGTCATTTGTCCAAGCTTTAATGAGAAAATGAATGCCTGCAACCATTGGGACTCCCTAAAGATTTTTGTAGTGTGTAAAGAAATCAAGTTTCTATGCATGGGTTATGACCATAGGTTAATTAGCTTGCATGAGAATCTTAGATGTCATCACTTTTCCCTATGTCTAGGTGTTGGGAGACAAAAGGAGATATTGGGGGTTGAAGAGTCGCCCATAGGTTAATTAGCTTGCATAAGAATCTTAAATGTCACAACCTTTCCCATATCTAGGTATTGTGAGGCAACATGACATTGTGAGTTGAAGAGCCACATGAAAATTATAAGGTTATATTGAGGGTTGAAATGTCATGCGAGGAATTTAAGAAGTCACATGGGAAATAGAGATGCATCATGGCACTATCAGGTGTGGCTTATAGAAACCGGTCCCCGCTTTCTAATGGTGAAAACAGCAGTGTCGTCTTCGATGTCTTTTGATTAACACAGCTTCCAACCCCAATTTCAATTAAAACAGCTTCCCGCGAAGATGAACGTGGGAAAAGCTGGAAGTGGCCAAATTCAACTTTTGGCTTGAGCATTTGCAAGAATTTGTTATAAGTGGAAGCCAGAAACTAGAGCCATGCCAAATAGGGCCTAAGATAGCTTTTACTTTTTCTTAGAAAAAATATATTCTAGCTTTGTAAAAGAGCATGGGACATCTATAGCGTTTGCAAGAATCTATCGTAAGTGGAAGTCAGAAGCTAGAGCCACACCAAACATAGCTTTTAAATTTTCTTAGAAAATGATATGTAGCTCTATGAAAGAGCATGGGACATCTATGTCTAGAAGAATGTAAATTTTTTTTTCAGACATTGAATAGAATGCCCTTATTGGTGCTCTCTTTTGGGTGATGAGAAGTTCACTTTGTTAAATTTGAGTGTTTAGCCCCCCCCTTTGCGGATTCTTCAACTTAAACCATTATGGCTTTCATGGTTTTCCTTCGAACTAAACCACTCCAGCATTTCATTCAGAGCTCTTTTATAGAGCTTCGAGCTCACCTTGTTGAATTTAAGTGTTGAGTAGTCCACCTTGCTGAGTTTAAGTTGTTTCAACCATGGTAAGTCAAGGTGTGTCGCCATGGCGAATGGCGCCGTAAATTGTCATACAAACCCTAATAGCGAGATCTGGCCAAATGGCGAGGCTATGGCAATGCTATGGCGGTATGATGCCATAGCATTGCCATACACGTTATTTATAATATATTATATAAGCTATAATAATATAACTATAAGTTATTAAATAAGTCATACTACTTATATTATACCTAATAAGTTATAAATTATAAGTTATTTAACTTATAAAACTCCTATAAAAGGGGTACTTAGGGTTATTAGAGAGTCATCCCTCGCTGCTCTCTCGATCTCCCTGGCTCTCTGGCGTACCTCTCTAGCTCCTTCACGGCTTCACCAACACCAACAGGTCCAACACCTTCAGCAACTCCTTCAAATCGAAGAGGTACGCCATTTTTTATTTTTTATTTTTTTGTTTTGTTTTGGGATTTTTTTTCTGTTTTGTTTTCTATTTTTTCCTTTTTTTTATTTCGGTTTTTTTCTCTGTTATTTTTTTTTTTTGCTGTTATTCTGTTTTTTCCTGTTTTCCTCTCTGTTTTTCTGTATTTTTTTTTCTCCATTTTTTTTTCTGTTTTTTGTTTCTTTTTTTTTTTGTTTCTGTTTTTCTGTTTTTTTCTCTGTTTTTTCTGTTTTTTTTTTCTGTGTCTTGTTTTGTGTTTCCTATTTTGAAACTTTGTTTTCTATTTTTCCTGTTTTGTTTTTCTGTTTTTTTCCTGCTTTTTCTTTTTTTTCCTTGTTTTTTCCCTTTTTTTTCCTTGGCTAAATAATTTATATGAAATAATTTTTTTGATTCTTTGTTAATATTAAACTTCAATGGCTGATATTAAACTTTAATTTAACTTCAATGGCTGATATTAAATTTTAATTTGTTGCTCTATTTTTATTTTTTTCTAATTCTTGGTTTGATATTTTTATATTAAACTTCAATTTTTCTGGTTGGTTTACCGTCTGATTTTTGGTAATTGTGCCACGTGGAACGTGATCTATACCATCTGATTTGGAGGCAATCAATTATTTATGTGCTCATGTTACAAATTTATTGATGTACCATATTTGATTTCTATTTATTGGTATTTATTTATGTTTGATTTTCTATAGTTGAATTTTTTTCATCTTCTATTAAAATATAAAAAAATTTAAAAATAGAAAAAAGAAATAATAATGATTAATAAATACAAATAAATAAATAAATATCACAAATAGCCTCGCTATGGCCTCGTCATGGCCTCGCGAGCCTCTTCGCCATAACCTCGCCACACTGCCTTAACTACCTTGGTTTCAACTTAAAACAATTAAGTCATTTGTGGTTTTCCTTCACTAAACCACTCCAAAATTCATTTGCATCAAGATGAGTTCAAAGTTCATGAATCATTCCATTACAGAGTCCTTAAGTGGTGTAATTTACCATCCTGGATGAAAAATATATATGAATACCATTTCAGCATCTCCAAGAACAGATTTCCTAAATCCACATATCAGAATCAAAGAGAAGAACCACCTAATATTGATATTAAAAACAAATCAAAGAGAAGACCCGTCTGCACTCCTATTCAATAGAGTTTTCAGTATGTAGATTGTAGTCGCATTTGTCGTTGGCGTTTTTTGTCTTTGCACAGAAATCTTATCTTTAATGATGTATTCTACTTAAAGAACAAAAACGCTGATATAAGCAGAACAAAATTTAAAATATGATATAACCCACATTGCCTCTAGTGTTATAAGAAGAAAGCCATCTCTAAACACCAAGGTAACGTTTTGCAATGTTTTCAGTTGATCTCAAGAACACTTTAAATGAATATATACATATATGGAAAACTTCAGTTTATTGTATCTTATGTTCGACTTGCCAATATCGTTCCTTTCCATTAACAATTGTTCTTAAAATTTCAGTTTCTACTTTTCTGAAATTGCAAGTTAATTATATTCTACAAATAAAAACATAAAAGAAGCCGATAAAGCAGACCTTTGCATAGTAATCCTTCCAGACTCTGCGAGCGATCTGATGCCCTCCCAAATCAAAAGCCTTAAACTTGATTTTCCCAATACTCAATTCCTCCGATGTGGGATACTGTGTTGGCTGATGCTGAACTAATCTCTAAAACAACAATCCAATAATAAAGATCAAAACCAAATATAAGAACTGCAGACACAAAAAACAATCTATTGCTTTTATATAAACAAAATATTTATCGAAAAAAAAGGTCCAATAAATATTTAAAAAATCAAAGTTTCCGACTTTCGCCCAAATCCAAGAAGGATTCACCTCCATATTTCGAAAATACGTGCGTTTTACAAGTTATATTTCTTCAATTAATGATAAATGGATACATGAAAGATGAAAAATCGAGAAATCAACAAAAATAAAACGAATGAATTCTGAAAATTCCATTAAAAAACCAAAAAAAAATTGAAAAAATAAAAAATAAAAAAACATAGAAATCGAACCTCGTCTTTCAACATATGAAGCAGCGTCGTCTTTCCCGCATTATCGAGCCCTAGAAACAAGATCTTGGCCTCTTTCTGCCACAAACCGAGCGAGGCGAGAACGCCGTAGAACCAATCGACAAGAAACATGTTTCAGGCTAAAATCCGACTCAGATCCGGACAGATCAGTTCAAATCCGGCAAATTTTGCCGGAATTCAATCGGAAAACAACCAGATTTGGCGATCAGAGATCGATAGGATTCATATTTCCCGCTCGATTCACTGGAAAATGCAAAAGATCCGATGACGGGACGAGCGAGAAAGGGAGAGCAAAACCCGAGAGAGAGAGAGAGAGAGAGAGAGAGAGAGAGAGATTTGAAAACCAAGAGCACACAAAAAAAACGTCAATTTTGGGTCTATTTCTATCCATCATATTTATATGAGCTGGAACAAACCACACATGCCGGTTGCTTCCAGGCAGACACTGGCTGGGTAACGGGGAGTTGCCGGTTTCGACTTTATTGGCCAATAGGAAATTAACATTGCGGAAATTTGCCGTCATCAAATGAATTTGGGTCGTTGATTCATGAACTGACGGATTACACCTTTTGTAGCTTGTTTACGTGTATATTGCTAAAATTAAATAAATAAATGAGTACCTCTATTCGCACCCGCCATTTTAACAGGAGCACTACAAATCTCTCTTTTTTTCAACTCCTTCGCAAAATTGAGTGCACCCAATGTTACTTTCACAAGGGTAGGGATGCAAGTTCGGTGTTCCAGACCAAACTGAACTCAATTTTTTCGGTGTTCGGTTCAAAAAATCCCAAACCGAAACCGAACCAAAAGCCATTAAATTCAGTTCTGTTCAATTTTATTTTTTTTCCTAAAACCAAAACCGATTAGGTCCGATTTGGTGTAGGTAAAATACCTATTTTTTGAGTTTTTCCGATTTTTTCAAAAAAATATTTGGTTTACTCAACCTACCCCCTCGGTTTTCGATTTTGAGTCACCCAAACCGAAACCGTACCAAACGATTTACATGACCTATTTAAGTTTAATTTTTTTATTATTTTTTCTCTTTTTTTCTATTATTCTTCTCCTTCCTCAACTCTAGCATTTGGCAATATCATCAAACCACTCTCTTCTTTTTCTTTTTCCTCATCGCCAGCTGATCCGAATAATGATGTCAACATCACCTAACCACTCTCTTTTTTTTTTCTTATTCTTCCTCAACCTCCGATTAATCACAATGACAATGCCGGGATCACCGAAATGCCCTCTTCTTATGTTTTTTCTCAACTCTAATGAAAAACATAAAGAAAAACAAAACCTTTAAAAGAAATTTAAAAAAAACATAGCAAAAAACTTGAATTCATAACAATAGGCACCCACCGTCATATAAAATACTGGTAGTAGGTGTGCACCAGTAGTTTATTAAAAATGAGAGTGAGTACTCAACGTCTTTAATTTTATTTATTTATTTTAAAGTTTTTTTAAAATGTGATTGGCACTTATGTGATATCATTGCTGCGACTTAACAAAGTTAAGTGAAAAGAAGAAGATGGTGCTTCAGTAATGTCATCTTTATCGTTGCGACTCACCAAAGTTAAAAATAAAGAAGAAGTAGCTTTAGTGACCCTGCCAAACGATTGCCAAGAAGAGACTATGGCCTAAGAAGAAGAAGATGATGATGATGGCGTGTGCCAGGCAGGTACGAGCTAATAAGGTATGTAAAATAATAAAATTAAATTGTATACCTATAGTAATTTTGAAATGATAAATCAGTGCTTTCAATAGATAGGTGCTTTTAGTAAACGAGTAAGCACAAATAGAGTTGTTCTAAATAAATAGGGAGCAATTGCTTGCACACAAGATTTCTTCTATTGCACATAATTTAAAAAGAAATGCAATATATTACACATAATTTAAAAAGAAATACGATATTTTTAGGACATGTGCACGTCGAGCATCATCTAAACTGCTTGATTGGAAGGGCATGGTTTAAATATCTTTGTTGCCAACTATTAACATCAAACATTATCTCTATCATCTAGTTTAACATGGTCAAAGTATGCTATTTGATTCAAAGGTTGACTCTTGTGAACCAAATGACAAAGATAATGTTTTGTCCAATCTTTGGCAGCAAAATTTTTTACATTAGGGCCATCAAATCAAATAGTTTAAATGGTGTTTTAGGACACATGTATCAAAAGATTACCTTTAGGCCCAGTTTGATAGCAATTAAACTCCAAAGATGAAATGAAATTAATTTCTTAGTTGATTTCCTCTAGAAATGGATTTTCCAATGTTTGATTAGTGTGTTTGAAAAATGAATTTTATTGGAAATTAATTTCTCTTGTTTGATTAGTATTTTTGAAAATGAATTTTTAAATTTTGATCATTTATTATTAAAGTCAAATATTAACCAATAATTTTTTTAATGATATTCTATTATGTTACAAATTAATACTATCATAATCACTATTTATTACTAAGTTACATAAGTTAGAGTTTGAAAAGTCAAACTCAAATAAAAAGTCAAATTTTGACCAAACTTAAAATTTTGATTTAAAAAAATATATATAAAGCTAAATAACAAAGTTGTAAATTCTAGTATCTACTATAAGTTTATACGTTGAAATGAAATTAAATTTCTATAAAAGTCAAACTTTGATTAAAATTTTAATTTTGACAAAAATAAAATTTTACAATGTACCAACAAATTATACAATTCCAATTGCAAATTAATATAACAATATTAATATATATCTTTAGATTACATTAGTCAAAATTTGATCAAATATTCACTTTTAATAAAAGTCAAACTTTGACCAAACGTAAAACTTTGATTAGTAAAAATTTTTAAGACTAAAGTACAAAGTTATATAGTAAATGCTAGTATGTATTATATATTGAAACAAAATTAAAATTTTAAACTTAAAAGAAAAATCAATTTTTTTTAAAAGTCAAACTTTGACTAATAAAAAATTCTACAATCTACCGCCAACCTACAAATTAATATAACAGTATTCGTATCCATCGCTAGGTTACACTAGTAAAATATTTAATTAAATATCAACTTTTTAAAAAGTCAAACTTTGACCAAATATAAAAAAAAGTAACATAAAATTTGGTAATGTACTAGAAAGTAATAAATTAAAAAAATGATAATCTCATTGGGAATATAGAAGTTCAAACAAATTAAATTGTGTTTAAAAGTCAAAGTTTGACCAAATATTAAACTTTGACTGATTAAAATTTATATCACCAAAATATAAATAACAATAGTAATAATCACTATCTACTGTCAAGATACACTTCTCAACTTTTGACTAAAGTCAATATTTGAATAAAAGTCAAATTTTGACTAAAAGTCGAACTTTGACTGATAAAAATGAGGCAATGTATTTTCAAATTATAAATGAAAATAATGATAGATATTTTTAATTATAATATTTCACTAATAAAAACTTATAACATTTTATGAAAAATCGAACTTTGACCAAGAAAAAATTGTACTGATACGATATAAATTTATGTAGTAGTAGACTCTATCTTTAAGCAGGTTTCAAGTTTGATTAAAAATAAAATTTGTGCAAAAGTCAAAGTTTGACTAAAGGTCAAACTATTGACTAATACAATTGAGAGTCTAGTATCAAATTATACATCAATATGACAGTATCCTTTTTTCGTCATCAAATTATTAGAGTCTAAGTTTAATAAAAAATAAATTTTATTTAGAAGTTAAAGTTTGACCTTAAGTCAACCTTTGACCCTTAAAAATTTGATAATATATTACTAACTTACAACTTATTATCATGTTTCAGTAGTCAAAATTTCATCAAAAATCAAAACTTTATATAACTTATAAATCCAATTAAAGTTTGATTAAAATTCAAACTTTGACCAAAGTCAAATATTAGCTGATAAGAGTATGATCTAAATAATATAGTGGTCATAGTGATCGTACTGGTATGATGGTCATAAAAATTGAAGTTACTTTTTAATAGTCAATTTATTTATTTTTTTGCTTTTAGATTTTTTACAAGTAATTTTAGATTTCCAATAACAAAATATTATTATTTTGTTAGTAGGAAACTCAATTTCAGCCATTTGAATTGTTGAAATGATTTTCTCCCAAAATGATTTGGTGTATGAAAATTCAATTTTCATGCGGGACGACTTAATTTTATTTTCATCTTCTTAAATAGCTATCAAACAACAACAATTAGAAACTAAGTTCTATTTCCATAGTGAAATTACATTTCCATGTTATCAAACAAGGCCTTAAATCCACCCACCGAATTTTTTAATTCACCCACACTAAAACCCATTGACTACTTTGAATCCCACGATACAGATTATTTTTCATTACAATTTTTCTCATAATGGTTCTTGAGATCATGCTCTTATCATTTACTGTCAATTTTTCATTTCACATGGTATCCCTTCCCAAAAAGTGGCCTTAACATCACATGGAACTCATCACGCTCAAAAAAGGTCATTTTTTGGGGATGTGTACCGCATGAAATAAAAAACTTATCATCTTATGGTACGATCGTGATCTCAAGATCCATCATGTGAAAGATTGGGATGAAAAATGATCTCCATCAATAGATTCAAAGCAATCAATGGGTTTTAGCGTGGGAAAACTCAAAATTTTGGTGGATGGATTTAAAAGTACTCATCCCAAAAATACCAAGTCTTTATTTTTTAACTATATGTAATGATACAAATCTTGTGTCCAAATTGTTGCTCCCTAAAATAATATGTTAGGTCTAAAATAAAATGGGGAGCCATAATTAGTTGCACACTCAAAGTTAGCCTAAGCATATAATATACAAGAAAGACTTCAAATTTTTGGTATCCATGCCATGTGGAAACACTTATGAGCTGAATGATTTGAAGGTTTTGAAGTCCTATTTAACCTGACTTAATTGAAGGCAATGATTTAAAAATGTTTGACACAAAAGATTGGTGTGAAAAATGATCACTATCATATGATTTATAGAAGGTAATCATTGAATCAAATGATGGCCTTTGACTACTTTGAATCATATCACAGAGATCGTGATCCTTGACAATCTTTTACACCATGGATCTTTAGATCATGACATTCAACTCGAACTGTTTAGATGGCTTGAATTCATCATTGAGAATGATTCGGTGGCAACTAGCTAGTTGGAATGTTACCTGGTTCGTTGATTCGCTCAGTTTGAATTTGGGTTCGCGATAAACCATTGTTAAGCAACCCATTTCACTAGAAATTGGAGTTTTGTCTAAAAATATTTGTTATTTATGAAGTGAGTTATCATTTATTATATAAATTACACAAATCGAGGTTTAAAATTTTGATCTTTTGATATGTATTGGTCAACTCGAATTAGACAAGACATGTTGATATTGGATGACACATTGGTATTATATCAGTTGATAGTTTCCAATATATATGAGTGGATACCTTTAATAGCTTAAAAAAATGACACAAATTAGACTATACGTATCAAATAGAGAGTAATAAGAGATATAGATTCTATGATGTGTATCATATGTCTTAATGATTGAGTAAAATTTTATAATATTTTAGTAAATATTTAAATTATTAAAGATCTCTTTGAGATCTTGATTGAGTATATTAACCTCTATTTTAAAGAGGTTTTATTTATAATAAAGAATAAAAATAAAAATTTGCTAAAATGTAGAAGTTTAAGTTTCTTCAGTGTCGATTTTTGACGATATTTTAAACCACGACTACTTCCAGAAATTGCATGTGCATGGTTAAGTGCTTGGAAATAGGGTTGTCAATGGGCTGACTCGACTCGATATCCGATTGGTCTGACTTGATTTTTTAACAGGCTTGAGCACATTAACTTGACATGCACGTTGGGTCGGGTGGGGCATGAAACGTTAACATCCGACCGGACCTTCTAATCGTGTCGTAGAAATCAGCCTAATCAAGTCGACTAGACCCCGACGTGAAATTTATATATAAATGTTATGAGCAATATGAGTTTTTTACTAGGTCGGGCCCAATTTTTTGATCTACATGACCAGACGCAACCTGATATTTATATGTAGAAGTTATAGAAAATATGGGTTTTACCAGGTTGAGTCCAGTTTTCGAGTTTATCTAATACCAAGAAATGTCCATTACAATAGATGTTTTTCGACAAAAAAATGTCCGCTCTTATGCACACTGTGTTTTCCAACTCACCCTTCTCGCATTATATAGTAAAGAATATAAATATATAATGCTAAAATTATTGACCTTATGGATGACATGGTTCAATATGAACGGCTTTTGGAGACCAAAGTTTTTATTTATATTTTTATGATTAAACATAGGTTTTGAACCCTTGACCTCAACGCTATATGCCTGAGGACATCACCACTAGGGCAAAAGTTCCAATCCCTTTGGAGCCTAGAATGCACAAGTATGCGGTCGCCTATGGAGTGCTAACCAATACTCTTATATTATATAAAAGAAAAATAAAATGTGACAAATGGCTCGATTGTGGTTGGACTCATCGTAACCAAGTTTGGATTCGGCAATCATTATGTGGCGAGGTTGATTTAATTCACATAAATTTGGGAAAAAAATTTAAAATAAAAAATTCTCAAATAATAAAAAATTAATCAAATATATAAAATACATATTAACAACTTTAAAGTTAACACGATATGTTTAGATAATTAAATAAGTGTATTACAAAGTCCGCATGCATTAATAAATTATAATCCATATATATATATATATATATATATATATATATATATATATATATATATATATATATATATATATATATATATTTATTTATTTATATATACACGAAGTATGATTAAAGCATGTGTGAGAATGATACAAATTGAAATTTTAGAAAAAATAAAAGATATTTTTTTAAGTCCTTGACATTATTGAGATATTCGACAAATCACCTATTCAGAGAGCTTTTTCCAAAATTTTGATTAATTCGGAGAAATTTCTGACAAAGGTTAGAGTATAAGAGTTAGTATCATGGATCAAAAATTCGGCTTATAATTCAAATTACCGGCCGAATCATATCAATTTCGGTCGGCACCAAAACGATAACGAAATGCAAAATTAGTGGGATTATAATGTATGAAATGCAAATTTTCAAGTGATATTTCGGCCAACCTGCAGAAATTAGGCCGAAATTTCAGTCAAAAATTTGGTTTCAGCCAATCCCGAAATCGGAAACGAAACTGACATTTTAATCCTTGGTTGGTTGGTATCATCACAGATTATACACCTCCAAAACTGCACTAGTCAATTTCTCTCTTCCCAACAGGTTAAACTTTGAGTTGTTCAAGTTCAGCTCTGCTAACCAATGTGGTCATGTTAGAGTTTGTTTTAGGATGTATAGGGTGTTTCAATTTGGCAGAGCGTAAGCCCAACTGTGGTGTAGTTTTAAATAAGAATAACGGGTCATGAACATCTATTTATTTATCTATAAACTTCCGATATTAGGTCATATAACGCATCTTATATGTTGAACCGAAATGGGCCAAAAGTCTTATATATTGAACTTAAGTGGGATAAAAAATCTCACTCATCGGGTTATGTGAATCATTCAATCTATGCACTCTAAAGTGGCTCATTGCTCATATTTTTAAATGGTTGAAATTAAGTTCACCAATTGGATGATTTGAATATTCTAACGGGCATAATATGTTGGTTGTGACTACTGCTAATGCGGTCAGGAGTCTTTTCTTTTAAATATTTATGATTTGTATGAGTTGTCAGCCAAAATTAAATTCTATCCATCAAATCCCTTATATATATACTACATTAAATATTATTTAAAGACTATAATGCAATCTAATGTGAGAAGGGATATGAACAGTTTGTAAAGTTTTAGAGAGCTTAGTAGGGATAGAAAAATAAATAGATGAGATAAGATTATAATAACAATTATGATAATTATAATATATGTTAGATATTTAAAATTTTTATAATTTATGTCTTTTCAAAATAAGTGTCTTTTCAAAGTGGTGTGTCACTATTTAAGGAATATAAAATTATTATTTTACACATCACAATATAGCCTTCTTTCTTTTCTTTGTTATGTCTTTAAAGGGTCTTCTTTATTCTCTTTTGTTTTGTCTATAAAGGTCTTTATCAGAGCGTTCTTATAATATTTGATGTTCAGATAGCGTGATCGAATTTACCAAATCATTCACAAAAATACATAGCCGATTCATTGTATCCTGAAACCATTTTGCCGGTAATATATTGGTGACTACTTTGTTGAAGTGGTGGGGGCAAATATTGGTTTAAAGACAACGATATTTCTCGGGCCTCGGACCGATTCCCTGTATTATTTCGGGTCAACATTTCACAATTGTCCAACAGTTTTGTAGAATGGCATTTATATCCATCATTGCAAAAAATTGATGGCTTACCGTGGCAGTGCACCACTGAGCCGACACGACAACAGCGTCTGATCACTTATTCTGGCAATCACGATGCTGAGATGATGAACGACCCCTTCCCAGACTTATAGTCATTCAATTGAAACTGAGATATCTTATGGTTGATGAATAAGAAGTGAAACAAAAAATGAGATATGAATTGCAGAAAATCATAATTATATTATTACTTACCAGACTCCAATAGCTTGTATCTGTCTTGCCGCAGACCATGGCCCCAACACACTCTATGAGAGTATTCAAAAATGGCTTTTATGTCATTGTACCACTCGATCATCTGTTCTGGTGACTGAGCGTTAAATTTGTGTCTTTTTTGTGCCAAATTTGGCAATGCCTTTTTCGTTTGCCTGACTTGTTTTTCGCCGATCTGGTGCAAATTGATAACACAAAGCACAATCTCCATGTGCGTCAATATCTTATTTGATCAATACTGTCACGGATCACATTACATATATCGAGGGCTTTGAAGCTATGTCGTTCCAAGAACTTTGTTGATCAGATGGTCCAAATGGGGCCTCGAGATATAACGTCTAATTTTTTAATAATAACAAAATTGCCCTATCAGATGCGCAATACCCACCCTTGTGCATGAAATCTTTAATGCACCAAATTGGACTAACAAGAGTCCCAGAGACTCAAGGGAGCACGTCTGTCATAATTCCTAGTTTTAACATATCATAACTCCCTCCACATTCCACAAAACTTCAATGAATTGGAGCCATCAAAATCAACCACATCAGCCACAATATGATTACACTGCTTGATTGCATAGATCAATCAGATTGTTGGACAATTATGATACCTTGATGGATCAAAATCACCCATAGTGAAATCATGAAGATATATGTTAACAAATATTAGTTTAAAATTGTTGGACAATTATGAAATGTTGACCCGAAATAATACAGGGAATCGGTCCGAGGCACGAGAAATATCGTTGTCTTTAAATTAATATTTGCCCCCCACCACTTCAATAAAGTGGTCACCAACATGTTACCGACAAAATGGTTCTAGGATACAACGAATCGAGTGTGTATTCTTGTGAAGGATTTGGTGAATCCGATTATGCTATCCGAACACCAAATATTGCAAGAACGCTCTGATAAAGACCTTTACAGACATAATAAGAGAGAAGAAAGAAGACCCTTTACAGACATAACAAGAGATAAGAAAGAAGACTATTGTGATATGTAAAACAATTATTTTAGATTCCTTAAATAGAAATCAAGTGTTAATGCACTATTTTTTTATGAAAAGGTGCTACACGCATCCTTTCGGAAAAGACACACCACTTTAAAAAGACACTTCTCTTAAAAAGACACAAATTATAAAACTTTTAAATATCTAACAACATAGTCTATCCAAATGTTTCCTACATTACAATTTCTTGCATCACATCATCGGCTTCTGACTTGTCAATAATGTTGAAGGCTAAATTTCTTGCATCACATCACATCACATCACATCACATCATCACAGCTCACCCTCTTATTTCTCTAGTTGTTAATGTTGAAGGCTAAATTTCTACTTCCCTACGATCTTTTATGTTGCTTACCAGTAATATGATATCAAATATCGGTCGATATCGATACGTATCGATTTTTTGGCAAACCAGTATATATCGGCATCCCAACTCGGTAATGGTATCGATATCGGCCGACACGGGCCCGTATCGGCCGATATGTATTAGGTATCGACTGATACAACTATTTTATTTTATTTATTGCACCGGTACGTATCGGTATTAGCCGAATTGTATCTGTCCTCCATGGACTACTACTCGATTCCGGTACAGCTTGCATGTAAAATCCATTATTTCTCTTGAATTTCTTACTTATTATGCTAGTATTTAAGGGAGTCATTGGATTGAGGTTGATCTTATACTAATATTTTTCAATAAAACCCATCCTAGCCTAATTAAAAGAGAAATCTACCTCTTATAGATACGCCTAAATTATTTTAAATGATAGTTTTAATATTCTATTAAATTAAACTCAAACTTGAGTATACAACTTTTTCTAATATAACTCATGATAGTTGGGGTAGCTAGTTAGGGTTTATTATCAAGCCCCATGGAAAAACTTACAAGAGAGGCACTCATACAACTTTTTTTAAGGGCACTTTAGAAAAAAGGATCGAAATTAGAAAGTTTTTGCGCCATATACTCGTCGGAAAAGTTTGGGATAAAAAGGATTGGCACAGTTTTTTAAGGTTTCAAAAAATGATTTGGTCTATTTCAAGAAAACACTTCACTTGAAATGACCATATTGCCCTTCTCTCTCTCAAATATTCCAAATAATTCATGAGAGAGAAACCCATCGTCTCTACACCATTTTCTAGAGAGAGAAACTCCATTAATGGCTTTCATCGGACGGCGATCTAGGGTTTCAGATCATGTGCCAACTATTGATGACCTCCATTAATGGGTTTCAAATCATGTGCCAGAGATCTAGGGTTTCAAAATCGGTGATGACCTTCATTAATGGTGAATCATCAAGCATCATCCGATCATCTCTCCATCAGCCATTAATGAAGGGTTTCTCTCTCTAGGGTTTTAGATCAGGCGCCGTCCGATCATCTTCTCCATAAATTAGGGTTTCAAAATCAGTGACGACCTTCATTAATGGTGAATCATCAGCCGCCGTCCGGTCATCTTCTCCATCAGCCATTAATGAAGGGTTTCTCTCTCTAGGAGAAGAAGGGTTTCTCTCTCTAGGGTTTCAGATCAGGCGCCGTCCAATCATCTTCTCCATAAATTAGGGTTTCAAAATCAGTGATGACCTTCATTAATGGTGAATCGTCAGGCGATGTCCGATCATCTTCTCTATCAACCATTAATGAATGATTTCTTCTCTATCAGTGATGACCTTCATTAATGGAAGCATCAGGCGCCGTTCGATCATTTTCTCCATCAATCATTAATGAATGATTTCTCTCTCAAATTACAGCAGGGATGCCTTTATAACACTGTTGGATGGGAGATCCAACGGTGGTCCCCAGTCCTTACCACTGATACAAGACCAGCTTCCAAGAGCTTGCTCCACTGTATATGGACTAACGCCTTGGTATTCATGTAAGAGGGAGAAAAGGGAAGGTGTGTAAGCCGAACAACTCCAAATATGAACTTAAGAATTCTCCACCAAGGATCAAAATTTCGGTTTCGGGCATGACTGAAATCCGAAAATTTGGCCAAAATTTCGGCCAAAAAATTTGATCCCCACCGAAACAAAATTTCGGTCATTTCGGCCGAAATTCTTAAAACACGCCAAAGATCGTCCCTTTCCTCCACCTTCCCTGCTCTCCAGAACCACTTCCCAAGCAGCGCGATATTTGCCCATCTGAGGCTACGGATCCCCAACCCCCCACATCTAACTAGTAGTTGACACGTATCCCAATTGACAAGGTGATTGAACATGCAAATATTAGATCGGCCAAAAATAGTTGCGTTCAAGTCATAAAGCCATGGCCTCCCTAAGATGATGTGGCCCACATTCATCGGCACCACATCGCATTACAAGGTGTCCGAGTATGAACCTAATTGTATAGGTACACGACACCTCTGTGACACGAGAATGGATGATGAGTCAACCCATGCAACTTTATAAGGTCTCGGGTGGGCTTCGGGGCTGTGATAGAGATCGAGGAGATCCGGATCAATTTGCTGGAATTCTTCTTTGGTTGTCCAAGTATTCTTTGAACCTGCTTTGTTCTTCCACGTGACAAGATATCTCTGAAGTCCCCCTTGGGCGGTAGACACAATCTGATCCTCAAATATATCTTCAATGATCTCACGAGATGGTCGTGTGGGTGGAGGTAAGGGAATACGAAGGGAGACAGGGGTAGCATCGGATGTGGATGTATATATATAATTGAATAATTACTGTTAAGGCCTAACTGATATAAGATAGTACACTTACACGGTGAATAACTATATGTAAAGCACATGTTATTTTTATTATTTGAGGTTTGATAGGATACCCCACCGACGTGGCGGGATACCCACGACTGACGCGGCAGGATATCCGTGACCTGTACGGCGGCCAATCCGTATACCAGTGCGGAGGTTTATCCATAACAGTAAGCACATCCCAGGGATAAAGAATCAAAATAAAACTTTCAAATCTTTTATTTGATTCCACTTCAACCGTCAAAACACAAAAATAATATATATGAATAATATTTTCTTGAAATTTACATACCGACAAAGTCAAAAATCACGTTGGTTTGGGTGCCTCTCTTACCCAATCTCATAACGCCTTTCATAGGCGATATCCTCACAAACATATGCTCGCCAACTTTATAATCCACACTCGTTCTTTTGATATCGGCGTAGCTTTTCTGCCTGCTCTGAGCTGCTTTAAGTCTTTCTCTGATTATACGGACGTAAGCGAGTCGACTAGGCTTTTAAATTGCACAACAGTTTGAAAAACCTCTATTTATGGTATAAAGGATACAATCACACATAATTAGAAAAATCATCAATTAGAATTAAGTAATATCTACGTCTACAGGCAATGGGAGCTGGTTCCTACATATCAAAATGTATCAAGTAAAAAAAAATTAGACTAAAGCGAAATACTAGGAAGATAGGTAGTTCTAGCATGTTTAGAAAATTGGCGAGTATCACACTTTAATTTAGTCTCTGAGTTCACAAGATTAAGGATTTAGATGTACCAGATTTTTCAAAATAGATACAGGTGCATGACCCAGTTGACAATGCCACATTAAAGCATCACAATCCACAGGAGCTGACTGAAGAACAGATGACGATCATAATGACGTTTGAAAAAGATCCAATTCTCCTGCCTCATGACCCCCACCACTCTTCTTCCACGTCCTGAGGTCCTTAAATACGTAGTAAGAAGGGAAGAAGTTTACACTATAATTTAGGGACTTGATAAGGGTACTAACTGACAATAAACTATCGCTAACTGCAAGGATATATAAAGTCAAATGCAAGGAAATGCCATGAGAGATACGGATCGTACCAGAACTAGTGACAGATCTGAGAGATCCATCAGCTATATGCACCACATAAAGAAACAAACTAGATATAGCGCCAACAACCATTTACCTAGGTCTCCAGAATTATTCGCGAATTTTTTGAAAATTCTCCTGATCACAAAAACTCACAAATAATTCTCGAATTTTTCAAAAAATTGTGACAAACTAATTTTTTTGGTAAGAGTTTTCAGTCATTTTTTGTCTTTCTCTTTGCTCACACTAATCCGATGGAATAAGGAGTTGATTCATAATCCGAGAACGATGTAGTATAGAAGTATGATCGGTAATGCTATCAGCATTCCAAATATAACCCTGAAAATTCATAACAAAAATAGAGAATTATGAAAATATATCCACTTTTAGCTTGCAACATTACTTTTTTTTAATTTATAATGTGTTAAAGCTCTTGGAGGAAGGATGTGTTAGGCTCCATATCTTTTAGAACCGTCAATCCACATCCCACCGTTATATTTCATTAGAAGTTAGCTTAGTAATGTTAGGATATGAAGCCTTTTTGATGTAATATTTTCTCGTATACATGAACCCTTAAACTTTTATTGGATTTATGAGAAGAAGGGTTTCTCTCTCTAGGGTTTCAGAACAGGCATAGAAGCCCTAGAAATTGGAATGAGTTTTCAGATGAGAATCTGCACAATCCAATGGAAGAGAAGAGTGTTGAACGAATCTTATTAATAGTGGTGGGCAAATGAAGGTGAGATGGAAATGTGTTTGTCTAACCTTTGGGTATTTATTATAAGATTAAAAATGATTTCATCTTCTCCACAAAATAGAGAGAGAAGGGTATTGAGGGTATTTTTGTAATTTCAAGTTGCCTATTTTCTTGGTTCCCAGTCCCATTTTTCTAAATTTTCCTTTTTCTAATATGCAATCTCCCAAATGCGAAGTGTAATAGCTAAAGTGGTTTACCTTGAGTTAAAATCTATAGTAATCATGACTACGCAGCTGGTGGTAGTAGTTATAGGGGAGAAAAATCAAGGATGGCATTATTTGCGCCCATTTTTCTTGTGAAGGACATATGCTCTTTCACCGTAAGAAAACATTGACAACGTTTAATTAGACGATGGAGAATTTTTTTTTCTCCAATCTTCCATACAATAGATCTTGAGATCATGGACATATAGTCATATGTTGATTCCACATGACTCATATCTCCAAAAGTGATCATGATCACGATCATACTTATCTGACGGTACATTTTAGGAATGTGTGCCACGCATGTGATAGATGCATCATGATCTCAATTTCCTTGTGTGGAAGATTGAGACCAAAAATGATCCCTACCGTCTGATTCAAGGTAGTGAACGATTTTTAGAGTGTGCTCTTCGAAGCAAAACAGGCGCAAATAAAGGCAGCCAAAAAAAAATCTCAAGTTTTAATAAGTTGCAAAAACAAATATTAGAAATTAAGTGGGCTGTATGTACAAATCAGGTTGTGTTGAAATTTTTGTGGTTTGCAAATAAAATAGCCCTTTATTCCCAATTTGTCCTAACAAATATCATGTACAAATCTGGTTGTGTTGAAATTTTTGTGGTCTGCAAATAAAATAGCCCTTTATTCCCAATTTTTCCCTAACAAATTTCATGTACAAATCTGGTTGTGTTGAAATTTTTGTAGTTGCTTATTTGCAAAAATAGCCCTATAGTTTGAATCCTTGTGCAATAGGCCAGCTCCAAGCTAAGCAATTTCTACGCTAGCAAATTTATATTTTCGGTCATATAAGTTTGCTTATTTACAAAAATGGCCCTATAGTTTCAATCCTTGTACATTAGGCTAGCTCCAAGCCAAACAATTTCCATGCTAGCACCGAACTATTTAAGTTCTAAGTGTTAATTACATTTTAATAAATCTCAAAAGCGTAAAATAAACTCATGGAAAAGATGGAAGAGAGAGTAAAGTTAAAAAAAAAAAAAAAAAAAGATGAGAGACTAAAGTTTAAAAAAATACTGTTCCTGAGAAGAAAAAAAAAGACCTTAATTTATAAAGAATGGGACCATTGAATGCGTGATAAGTGTCGAGCTCTTATTGTCCAATCTCATATCACAAGGATTATAGTCTTTCTCCATTAGAAAACCCTTTTTGTGTGACAAAGTGCCACTCATGTAAATTAGAGGTTTTTTTATTTTTATTTTTATTTTTGAGATGAATATAATTTAGAGGTTAAGAACATGTTGCTTTGTAACTTCCTAACATTTTAAGGTTTTTAGAGTTTGTAGAGATTATGGAAGCCTAATTGGGTAAGTTTGGTTGAGCTAAAATGGGTATAACGGAGGTTAAAGAGAATTTGGGAAAGTCAAGGTTTCTAAGTTATGGAGATTTGGATGGGTTGGAGCCCACCACGGAAAAAAGCATTAACGAAACTAGATTAGGATGTAAGATGGGTTGGGCGGGTTATACCGAAAAGAAAAAATAAATAAAAATAAAATAAATAGTTGAATAGTTTAGGGATGATTAGGGTGAGTTAGCACTGACAGAACTCTTAAGGTAAGTCAACCAATATGATTGTTTAAAATCTTAATCTCTACTTAAAAAGTAGAGAATCATGCGAAATATCAGTCACACTTAACTAAATCATTTCAATTCATCTTAGTTGGCTTTGGTGGTGGGTGAGCCTCCTAAATCAGGTCTTCAAGAATCACATCTTCAAGCAATAGATCACCATCATTTCCTGAGTCGAATATTTGACTGGATTAAGATATTAGGATGTGTTTTGATTAGCTCTTATAAGTGTTTTGGTTAGCTTTATGCCTTAAAATTAATGTTGATTTATTTGATAACAAAAATTAGATTAGCAACTTGATTTAAAATCTAAAAATTTGATTTTGCTAAAAGTTAAAAGAAAATGATTTGAAATAATCGGTAAAATGTGGTTTTATTTACAGAATTCTTAAGAATTTTCACAATTATCTATTTTAACGTTATCTTAAGATAGCGGATCGCTATCTTAACGCTCGCCATCTTAATTTGATAACTATCATATATAAATTTTCTTAACCAATTGTAATTATTTAAACCCATCAATTGTAGTTATTTAAAATACAGAAAAAAAAAAAAAAAGATAGAAATATAAAACAAACAGGCGCTATCTTTAAGACGGTTGAGATAGCGGCCCGCTATCTTAAGATATCGAACCGATAAATTAAGTTAGTAGGACGCTTTAAGATGATTGAGATAACTTTATCTTCTTCTGTATTTTAGAATTTTAAGGTGTGTTACAATTGATTGAGATAAATAATGTATGATAATTATTAAATAAGGTGCACTCTAATAAGATTATCAGTGAAAAAAGGGATGATAAAAAATAATGAAAAATAAAAATATAACAGTAAAAAAAATGGCTAGGATTGAAACTATAAGACCGTTTCTGCAAATAAGCAAACTTATGAGGTCGAAAATATAAATTTCTCCACATACAAATAGGGCCGGGCTGAAGCTCGGTCCGGCCCGGCTCGAAAGGGCTGAATTCGAGCCCAATTTTTTTGAAATATAATAACGGGCCCAGCCTGACCCGTATAAGAAACGGGACCGAATCCGGGTTTCAAAGTTTAAGACCCGGCCCAGCCTGGCCCGTTTAGATGAGGTCCTTTAAGAAATAAAACTTAAATTTTTTGTTAAAATTTGTTTTAAACCCGGCCCAAACCCGCCCGGCCCGTTTAGCAAAACGGGCCGGGCCAGACCCATTGGCTTTACAAGAATAAACGGGCCGGGTGAAAGCCCGGCCCGGCCCGTTGACAGCCCCATTGATACAAACGAGTTAGGGTTAGAAATATATAAGAAGCCCATTTTCATCTCTTTCTCATTCCCTGCCGTGGAAACCCTAGCAAAAAAATTCTCTGCTCTTTCCTCTGGTATTTTTCACTAATTTTTCGTATTTCCTCTTTCATTCGATTGCTTCTCAGATCAATACTAAATTCCATAAATCGATTTTTCAATTTCCCTTATTTTTTCTCCAAATTTTTTGGTTAAAAATTCACTAATTTCCCCACTTTTTCTGCCACTTTTCAGATAAAATGGCGAAGTCGAAGAACCACACAGCCCATAATCAGTCTCACAAGGCCCACAAGAATGGAATCAAGAAGCCCAGAAAGCACAGGCACACCTCCACCAAAGGGGTAAATTTTGTTATCTATTTTTGCTTCTCTTCTTCTTCTTTTTTTTTTTTTTTTCAATTTTTTATTATTTATCTAATCATGAGTTATATTTTTTTCTTTCCTTCATGTTTGCGGCTTTTTACTTTTTAGTAGATTCATCGGTCTGTTTTGTTGTTTTATTTTTAATCTTAATTTTTTCACTTTAAATAGCGTGTTCTAAGTTGATTTATCTAATTCATGGGTTATATTTTTCTTGCCTTCATGTTCTTTGCTTTTTAGTAGATTCATGGGTTTGATTTTTATTTATTTATTTATTTATATTTGATCATAGTTATTAATTTTTTCACTTTAAATAGAGTGTTTTAAGTGAATCAGAGAATTGGAACTGATAAGAATCAGACTAACTGATAAAATCTGGACCGTCCAAACAAAAGATCTGACCAATAGCTTACAAATTGCATTGGTTGTAAAATCGTAACCGTCGATTGATGAAGATTTTTTGCCTTCATGTTGGTGGGTTTTTGCTTTTTAGAAGATTCATGGTTCTGATTTGTTTTTTTTTAAAAATCTTATAATCTTAGTTATTACGTATTTTCTTCACTTTAGGTAGGGTATTTTAGGTCAATCAAAGATTTAGAACTGATAAGAAGAATCATACGTTAAACTGATAAGATTAGTAAAAATGTGAGTGTGTGTCTAATGATCTGGACCGTCCAAACAAGCAGTGACCTATTTGATGGGCCATAGTTTAGAAATTGCATGGATGGTAAATAGTAACCATCGATTGATGAACTTTTCCTAGCAATGCAACACACATTTTTTAGTGATCGTCCAAAGGCGACACATCGATTGGCTGTCAGATACAATTGCGATATTTGGGCAATTTATTTGAGGTGATTTGAGAGTGTTTTCTTTATTGTAAATATTTTCACTAAAACTCTGTTTGGCGTGCCTTCAGCTTCCGGCTTCCACTTAGCGCAGATCCCTGCAAACGCCAAAACCGGAAGCGGGGTTTGGATGTCTTCAGCTTTTTTCCCATTTTCAACATTAATAGTGTTCGCGGGGAGCTGTTTGAAGTGAATTCAAGGGAGAGAAGCTGTGTTAACCAAATACCATTTAAGACGTTGGATTTAACAGTGTTTTCTTTAATGTGGGAAAGAAATATTTGTGGGATCTAATCATTGCACATAGCTTCCTAAAACTTTATTTGTTTTAAGTGATCATTTGCTGCTTTAAAAAAAAACACAAACAGGGATATTAAATAGTTTTTTTTTTCTTTCTATTTCTAATCTAGCCTTATAAATTTTCCATAATGTTTTGGCTAGTTGACAAAAAAATTAATGAATAACCTCAACAAAGGGGCTAATCTGTTAAATAAATCTCATTTCATTTTTTATATTCTTATCTTTAAAGACAGTTTGGGTTTATAATTTCTTCATTACATGTGATCACTTATGTCTAATTTTAGTTCACTGCACCGTATAGTGTATAGATGTCCAAGCTATCTAGAAGATGATTTGGGACTTATTAATAAATAAATAATTTATATGATGTATTAGAATTTCGATTGATTCTCCTCACCATCATAAGATTATTAATCTTATGAATAGGCCTTTAGCCACTAAATCTTGTCAAAGACTGCGTGTCACAACTTTTCAAGACCCTGACAGCTGTGGTAATCAGCTTTTGACAGTACTAATAGGGTAAATGACTCAGTGATACCCATTCATCCATTAGAACTCCTAGTTTGTAACTTTGTTTCTTTAGTTTTAGTAACAATGCAAACCTGCTGTTTTTTGGGGTTTAAATTCTCATATTTTTCTAGCATAGTTGTTGTGGAATTGTTTTTCTCATTCTTTCGTTAGTCGGATTATTAATCTTATTTGTTCATTTTAATCTGCATTTATGTTTTCCAATGCGAATTTTGTTTTTGTCCATGGATTCATAGATCTGATTTCAATTTTCGTTAATCTTATTTGTCAGATGGATCCAAAGTTTCTGAGGAACCAGAGGTATGCAAGGAAGCATAACAAGAGCGGAGGGGCAGGAACTGAGGAGTAAGAGTAGAGAATGAGAACGAACAACAATGGTTTTGGTTTAGGATTTTCTTAGAACTAGGGCATGTTTTTACTGAAGACACTGTTGTTCTCTTAGACTAATATTGCGCCTTATGGGGATGATAGATTTTTGTTGCTTTCTTTTGTTTGATGTTCAAGCTGTTTATTGAATTTGAGCGAGAGATTTGAAATCTCTATTAGAATCTTGAAATTGTTCAAATGGTTATATAATGTTTTTTCCTATAATATACTTGTTCCTGGTTTTTGAGTTCAATGTTGGGGAAGTATTCCCACGCATCATTCTTATTAATTTTAAGAAGCAGGTTTCTGAAGGTGTTCTGGAGGCAATTTGAGGTATGTGGTCAATTATTCTTATTAATTTTAACAGTAGTAAGTGATATTACTATTATTTATATTATGATCACTGATCTTATGAATTTTTTTTCTAATGGTTGAGTATGTGGGTAATCCACACCCGCAAAGCGATAGATCATACATCAAAGGGCAATGGGACTAAAAATATGCTTTTTGAGCGATTCGAATAATCTGATCTGTTGACTATAATACCAACCATTATTTTTAGTTTGAATGGCTGATATCAAAGATCACCAATTGGATGGTAAATATCAACTTATAGGTGTGTGCTTTTTTAGGCTAGATTGGTTAAGTTGTCATGTCACATGGCATAATGATAAATCACACTTCTACTGTGGCTAAATTTTAAATGTACAAAATTTCAACTGTATCTTTGCTGTTTCATATTTTCATGCATCAACCTGTCCATCGTAGCTCCCTGCAACTCTTCTAGTACTTCTTACTACCCCAAAACTCTGCATCTCATAAGTTTTCTTAATCATCTGATCAAATGCCCTTCCACATGTTAGATATAGACATTACTGCCCATCAGGGCCTGATCCTATAGCACAATGGAAGGTTGACCATATTGCAAACTCAAGGCAAATTGGAAGGTTGATCATATTGCAACCTCAAGGTCACAGATTCGAACCTAGCTTACCTATCCAAAAAATCATAAAGACTTAACGACCTGCATTTTGCACTAGTGGTTGAGATTGTTTTTAATCAAACTAAATTTTGTACATGCCATTGATGACCCAAAAACCATCCTTAGTACCCATGCCAGATCAGTCAATGCCAACCATTTGATGAATTACAGTGACCATTAGCTAGTCGGAGTAGGTTTAGGCCTGACCGGGCACGGCTCTAAACCTTCGCCATGGGTGGTTAGGGCACATGATTTGTTTCAGTGTTTCTCATAAAATCCACTTTCGATGTGACTTTTGGTGAATAGATTGATTGCAAGATTTGTATGTTCACATGTAAAATGCTTCTTCTTTTCACCCTAAGAAAGTTTACAGTATAGTCTTTAATTAACATTTGTGATGATATTTATTGAGGATCTGATGGCTATGATTTAACTTTATTGAACAACATACAAGGGTCATTTTAACACCAAAATAGTGTTTCAATGATCTTATACCATTAATGGTTTTAAGATATGGATACTCTGCACCATCAAACTGAAAAATCCTACATTGAAGGAAAGTGAAACTCACCCTTTTTGAGTGATTTGAACCATCCTATTTGTGCACTCTATTATCAACCATTTTTCTTAGTTTTAATAGCTGCTATTAAAGTTTATCCATCAGATAGTTCACATTCACTTATAGGCATGATTCTTTGGCTAAGACTTGTTCTAATAATAGATTGCAGTCCAACAATTTAAAATGATAGCAAATATGCACCACATGTCATAATAGTAAATCACACTTAACGAAAAAAGTCTAATTTAATGGCGTAACATCATTTTGGTATTTAAATGTAGTCGGCGAGGAGCCATTATTAGTAGTTGACAATGCTGAACATCAAACCCAATTAGAATGGGAAATTTATTAGGAATCAAGTGGTGAAGCGTTTTCTCGATTTGGTCATACGTAACCTGACATGCACTGGAAACAGGGCCTGTGTCAATCTCCCTCCACCAACCTTGAGAAATCAGTGATAAGGTCAAAAGGGGCCATTTCTTGGTGGGATGGTAAAAGACTTGGGTTGTCAAATGTGAGAACATAGGTTTCAGCCCGGAAAGCAACCATTTTGTACCTAAAAAGGCCTAAGGTTAGGGCTGTGTTTGGCATAACTCTTTGTCAGCTCCCTGCCAGAGCTGAATATACTTAGCATCCCTCCTCCTTACTAACTTACTCCAAAGCAAGATTTAGTGCTCTCTAAACTCTATGTTAGAGCAAATAAAATATGCTCTGACAAGGAGTGAGTAGAGAGCAAAGGCGAACTGATGGAGCAGGTAAATCCTGCCATACAAGGAGTTAACAAGGAAAAGGGAGACCTGCTGAAGTAAGGTAGCATGAATTTAGCAAAGAGAAAAGAAATTTGCAAAAGCAATATTGGGTAATGACCTTTTTTTAATCAGTGAAAGGTCAAAGTGTAATTTCTGTTATTTGTATGCTCATATATAGAAGGTGCCGTCTCCTAATACCAACTCTTTCTGTTTTTTTTTTTTTTTTTTTTTTTGATTGAGCCTAATACCAACTCTTTGCTTAAATGGTATAATTACAATTTTCCACAAATCAAAATAAGGTTACAAAACGTTGCTTGAGGGCATTTAGGTCATTGCACTTTATTGCGTAAAGTGATCGCTATGGTTAGTAATTTTATAGTACCCAAAAAATCCCTCTCTATTCCTATGGTTAGTATTTGAAAATTCTAATTACTTCTATAAGGAAAATAATAGGGTGATGCTTGGCAGTTCACCCATCTCTACCTGCCCATCAATTGAGCACACAAACAACTGAAAGCACACAACCTTGATGCAATATCTCATTTGTTGGGTAAGGTTTAGTTGACAAAAAACTCACCAAACAACCCTAATATTCTAGTAATGAATAGGGTGATGTTTAGCCTAAGTCTTATTAATGAGCTAGCTCATTCAGTTGGACTATCTAGAGCAAATTATAATTGATCTGTTGGTTGAGTTGTGGCATAAGTAGAAGAGGAAGATCAGTGATGACTTGGAGGGAAACACTGTGAAGTGATATGAAGGATTGCGAAGTTATAGAGAGCTTAGCACTGACGAGAAATGAGTGAAAATAAGACTTGCAAAGGCGACTCTAAATAGCTGAGATAAGGCTATGATGATGACAACCGTTCGGCATGTAGAAAGACACACATGTCAGGACTCATCTATAAACCCCCCCCCCCTCCCCTTCTTTTTCTTCTGACCACATATTCAATAGTAAAATGTAAGGTTATTTTATGGTTTAGAGTAAATAATTTGACAACTGTGAAACTCCAAACCTACTCAGTCAAATTCACGAGGAATCAATGACTTAGTGCATGGCCTGAAATTCGCAAAAATACCCGAACTACCAGCCGATATATAACGATACCGGACAGAGTCAGACCAGTATATACTGGCACCGAAGCAGAGATTTAAACCTTGCTTAAGTGTCTCCATAGTTGCGCTTTTTTTGTGCTTAATGGCTCAAATCTTTCACGGTGTTTCTTCAATCTGATTCCATTTTTGAAGTCTTATTTTGAGTCCTTTCTGAAATGACTATACATGTGCAAACTGTAACTCCCACTCAATTTAACATTGGCAACAAGCCGATATCGTAATGCACTCTAAAATAATTTATTATTTAGTTAAGAAACTAGAGTACAAAATTGCTAGAAGCCTAGAACACATATCTCCATGGAATTGGAGCCTAACGTTGAGAATCTAAAAATAAAAACTGTTGAGAAAAAATTGAAACTGAATTTTTCTTGGAAGGTCGGTAAGAGCTGTGTAAGTGATTTCATATACCCTTCCCCTTCCGTAGTATAACTGAGCGACGATATCTTCTCTTATGGGTGACAAAAAACACTTCTGATGCTGAAAACTACCAAACAAGATTATAAATTTCAACCAAAAGGCTAGACTGCAACTGGCTCAAGGACTGAATGAGAAATGCTAGCACCATCAACCTGTAAAAAAAAGCATTCCATTATTGATCTAGAGGGGAGTTGTTTCTTGACTATTATCGATATGAAGATGGTAAACGTTGGTTATCTCGTTGACAAAAGGTTATAAATATAGGGGGGAGAGAGAGAGAGAGAGAGAGAGAGAGAGAGAGAGAGAGAGAGATTATTGCCAAACCTATCTTACAATGTTTTCTTTTAGAAAATTTTACTTATTTTATTAATATAATAGGGCCTAATAATTGTTGAACAGATGATTGTTATATTATGATACCTAGATGATTTGATTATCTATTTAAAAACTAATGGGTTCATCATATCAAGAAATCAAAATTTAAAATTATTATTGAAAACTCCATGTGGAGTACCTACCCGGCTCTCTCTCTCTCTCTCTACATATATATATATATATATATATATATATATATATATGTATGTATGTATGTATGTATATGTATGTATGTATGCCCCTGTTATGGAGTTTTCTTTAAGAAAGATAAATAAAGGAAAAAGGCATATATATCTATGTGCAGCTGAAAAATATTGCATATAGATGCGATTTTAGATGCCACGTGATCTCGAGTTGTGCCACATCTTTTAAGGTTACCAGTCCTTCACGGGTCAAGGATATAAGGCCGTCACCGGTCCGGGAGGGTTTAGGCTTTTGGTAAGCTCAGTTATTTTTGACCCTAAAAACTAGGCCTGAATCTGGCCTGACTACAAATCGGGTTGGGATTGGCCTGGTATAATTCGGTCTGGGCCTATTACTCAAACCCAAAACCGACCCAAACTGGGCCAGTCGACATTTGGGCCAGCCTGGTCCTTTCCCATTTAATTGGGCTTGGCCAGGCTCAAACTGAGCTTTTGTTAGGCCCTATTATTTTTGACCCTAAAAACTAGGCTCGGACCCTATCCGGTATCAAATTGGGTCAGGCTTGGCCCAAGTACATTTGGGCTCGGGTTTATGAATTAAGTCAGAACCTGCCTCAAGCCCGGCCCATTGACATCCCTATTTTATATATATATATATATATATATATATATATATATATGTAGAGAGAGAGAGAGAGAGAGAGAGAGAGAGAGAGAGGGCCAGGAGATATGCATTTGAATGCACGACTAGGCCGTGCGTTCGAACCAGTTGGGAACACAGCGACGGAGCCAGAAACTTTTATGGGAGGGGGCCAAAGCAAGGATTAAAATTTCGGCTGAAATGACAGAAATTTCGGTTTCAGTCCCCACCGAAACCGAAATGAAATCCCAAAATTTTGGGTTTTTTATATGGGGTTGAAGATTTCGACCGAAATTTCGGTTTCAGTCCCCACCGAAACCGAAATGAAATCCGAAATTTTAATCCTTGGGCCAAAGTATGAATAAGAAATGTATAATGTTATAAAAATAAAAATAACATTCATTTACTGGTAACAAAATAAAAAAAATAAAAATCTTTTGTTTATATATATTTGTGCGCCTATCAATAGGCATTAGGGCCAATCAGGGCCAATCTGTCATAGTTGGGAGCCATATTAATTGGACTAAGCCTCATTTTTAACTTTTAATTTATGTTTGGATAAAATAGTAGGAAAATGGCGAATTTGGATTTATAAATCTAATAGATTCACATGATTTTTTACGATTTCAATGGCCTAATCGTGAGAGAGAGAGAGAGAGAGAGAGAGAGAGAGAAAGAGAGAGAGAGAGAGAGAGAGTTCAATTGTGAATTTATTTTAGACGGGGCCAATCATTTTGGATCCTAACAAATAGGTAAGATAGATTAAAGAGAATGAGAAAAAAAAAAATAAGCGGGGGTGGCCGTGGCCCTTATTAGCCCCCCCTTGGCTCCGTCCCCGTGGGTACATGTGCACAAGGTTGATCAATGACCATAAAAATAAATAAATAACTGCTTTTACACAGTTGGTTTTGTGGTCATGTGAAAATTTTGATTTTCTCATGAAGGGTGAAAATTTTCACTGGTGAAAATTTTGGTAGAAAACCTATATCTTTGTCCTGTGAAGTGAAGGGAAAAGGGTCCATTTTATTCTAAAAACTTATAGGGATGGTTGAACCATTAGAGGATGGGGTGCGGATGCAACTTGTGACCAAGTGCCCCGTGATCTAGGCATCTAGCACTGGAATGCACTGCCCAAGCCATGCATTCGAATGCATCTTCCCATTTCTTATATATGAACACCAAAGACTTTACAGTTTACCAGCAACTAAGATTGATGACTGCTATCAGTGTTTTAAAAGGCAGTTGAGGCTTACGCCTCAAAGGTGAGGCGCAACAGAAGGTGTAATGTCACTGAGGCGCATATGAGGCGTACGCCTCACACTGTGTTACACCTCAGTGGGAGGCGTACTCTATTTGGCAAAAAGCTAACTTTTTAAGTTTTTAAGGGTCAAATTGGCAAATCCCGATAATTTAAGTGTTTACATTTTCTAAACCCTTTATAAGACTTTAATTATTTGTCCTTTGTAAGTGTTTTAAAAGGATAAGATAGTAAAAGGGATTAAAGGTCTTAAACTTAAAAGGGCTTTCTTTACCCTAAATTGATTAAAAGAAAACTAGAAAGAAGAAGAAGATACGAGAAAGAAAAAGAAATTGCAGAAAAAATCGAGAAAAAAAGAAGTCTAGCCTGCTATTCCTGCAAGTCTTGTTTGCTAATCTTGCCTGCAAGCTTTGCACTGGTATTATGTGGTGAATTTTATATGTTATGATTTATAAGTCATATTTGTGCCTACATAATTTTAACAAGTTAGAGAAAAAATTGACTATTATTTTCTACAAGTTATATAATTTATATATATATTTTATAATTAATAATTATGCAAATTTGTGAGGCTTACGCCTCGCCCCTGGGAAGGGTAAAACGCTATGCCTCTGAAAACATTGACTGCTATGTAATTACTTTGAAGGTCCATGCTTAAGAAGGGTACCTCTATTTGGGCCAACAAGTTTACTGAAAGCGCCGTCAGAAACCCCTTCAAACCCATGGATTGCTTCAGATCAGATGGTGGAGATCGTTTTTCACGCCGATCTTCCACACAATGGATCTTGAGACTATGATCTTCCAATCAGCCAGTCAAGTGTTTTATTACACATGTCACATATCCCAAAAAATGGCCCTACATTCACGATTGAGTGTGATATGTGCCATATGATCTTACGGCCACTTTTTAGTTATCCATGCCACTTGGAATAAAAAACTGATCGTCTGATGGTACGGTTATGGTATCAAGATCCATAATGTGGAGATCGGGATGAAAAACGATCTCCATCGTCTGATCTGAAACAATCAATGGGTTTGAAGGGGTTTCCAACATTGGCGCTTTCATTAAACCTATTGGTGCGAATAGAGGTCCCCTTAAATATATTAGGGAGAGAAGTGAATCAAGTTGCATTCTTTAGTAAGAGAGGTACCTGAAGGATTCCTATATATTAGTGAAAGCCTTCCAATTTCATGAAATGCAAATTAGTTTTATTTCTTTGTACTCGCTATGATTTCATTAGTAAAACTGTTATACATAATTAATATTTTTTAAAAAGAATGTTGCAAATGCAACAGTTGACACAAATGTCCAGGTTACAAAATTGAGACCCAAGCACCATGGGTGGTGCACACATCCAATATCAAGATGTGGCATCTGCCACCACTATTTAAAGGATCATCACAAATGCGGTCAAGTCTAAATATAATTTCCTACCAACTTTAATATCATCATTTATTTAATTTACTTTTCAGATTGATTTTGTGTGTTTGCATTCTGTAGCAAGTATGGACTATAAATCTGTAATTACAAGTTTTACGATCAAATTTTACATTAACAACAAGGAATTCCATTAGAAAAAAAGACCATATGTTTTTGCTCATAATGAGTGTCATTAAGGAAAAATTCCATATTTAATCACATTTTTCATATTTTACCCTCAGTATAATAAATCCATGGAGAAAATCAGAAGCATACCTTGGCTGATTTAAAAAGTTCATCAAGCACTTCAGACAAAGTAGGATGTGCATGAACAGCAAATTTTATGTCCTGCAGCGACAGAAACAATGATAAATTGATTTAGAATAGGATCCAGGAGATGGCTCAACAAAATTCAAGAAATATAAGGGTATGCTTGGTAACATATTTCAATACTTGCAAGAACAGTAGACATTAATTTATCGGCCAACGCTAACAATCCAAGGTCATGAACTCTTTTACCCACCTTTGGGGACACACACACATTGGTCTGAAAAGTGCAATCTCTTGGATAGTCCATACCCCAAAAACAAAGCTGATCGAAAATTCCTAACCATCAGATAAATTTATCAGAAACTGTATCTGATTGGTGTGGTTCTTGAGCTATGGACTATCCAAGAAGTATGACCAAAAGATTGGATGTTCTGGATCAATTGGCATATGTGCTATGAGATGGAAAAGAAGCTGATGTTTACTAAATGACGTTAGATTAGGGCCACAATCATTCCCTTAGTCTTATAAAGGGTCATGATGCTGAACACTGTATTTGATGCCAGTCAAAGCCTTCAAACCAACAGTAGATGAAAGAAAATTGGCTAGGAAGAAATGATTGTGCTAGATTCTATGAATATCGCAGTCCTTGGGAAACATAGGCACATTGTAGAATTTATTAATTTTTAGAAAGATATATGTGATGATTATAGCAGAAATTTTTTGGTAGTCATGAAAAGTGAGGATGAACCAATCCAAGGAGTTTGACCCATCAGAATTTATGTTAGTAACCATTGCATGTAACTTTCTGAAAGTAAGTTCTTTAAAAGTCATCCATGATCTTCAGAATATTACAGAGATTGCTATATCATCATCAATCATCATCACCGCCTTGTCCCATCTATATTTTGGGTTGGCTTTGCGAGTCCTATTTTCCACCCTCTATTGTTTTAGGCTAAACTCTCTATTACTCTGCAATGTCTTATCTCGTTTCTCACTACTTCCCTCAAAGTCCATTGGTTCCCTTAAGTCTTAAGACAGGGAAGGCAGGTTCTTTACCAACACCACCGTAGCGGAACTGACTCCGCTGCTTCCCTTACCTCTGTTACCGGTGTTAGACTCTCTCTGTCCTCCTCCCTCAAACGCAGAAGACATCCATCCTTTCGGCCTATCCCTACTTCCTCGTGCTTAATCTTAGCAATCCTTCGTACATGGGTTGTCTTAAGTGAGACTGATGGCCACAGCCAAACCATATCAAAATCAACAACATTCCTTGGTTTTTCCCTTTATTAGGGCTACCCCTTAACTTTCTCTTACATATGTCATTCCTAATTCTTTTTTTCTTGTTACTCCATGCATCCACCTTAGCATACACATCTCCACCGCATACACCGTCTGCTCGTCACTTTTTTGTAGCCTAGCACTCTACACCATCCAATAATGCATGCTTAACTGTTGCCTTATAAAGACGTCTCTTTAATCAAAGAGTCGTTTTTATCATCGCCTTGTGTTATCTACAATTTAGTTGCACAACACGCCACCTGTTGGTCTATCTGTAGGGATTTCAAACACAAAATACCACCCACTACGATAAACAAATAAAGAAGATATCAGACAAGACTGATTTACATGGGAAACCCTCAAGGGGAAGAAAACCCACAGCAGCCACACACAAAACTCTTAGCTCAAAGGCAAAAACGAAAATAGGGTTACAGCAGCTCACTCTCTTGACCACCGCTAAACGGACTGGGCGGGCTACGTCCACAAATACGTCTAACCCGAGATGTCAGGTCCACAAACCTAACACTATCTTGTTGGTCAAATATGCAGCACAAAGGACAGCCACATGTGCTTTTATCGGACCATAACAGGTGCAACCACTTGTGTTGCAATGTGAAGATTACATAATAATAAAAATAAGTAGAGAGAGAGAGAGAGAGAGAGAGAGAGAGAGAGAGAGTAAGAGAGCGAGAGAGAGAGTTTTAATGTTAAAAGCATGAAAGCCTTGCCAAACATCCTAGATATATTTTAATGTTAAAAATTTTAGATTATTAGAAATTTAAAATTTTCATATAAAAGTTATTTTACTACTATAAATTTTATATACAGATGTTCAAATGATATTATTAACTTTCATGTCAACTAAAAAAATGTAACCAAAAAAAAAACGAAATGTATCTGGTGATACCTAAAGAGATATTGATACACATGCATTTCGGTACCGGCCAAGTTTTTGAACCATGTTACCAAGAACTTTCCTGATGGCATTGAACAAATCCACTTCCACAATGAAGTGAGCAGAGATAAAATGTTGGTATAATTTCAGATGTTCTAAGAGAGCTTGGGTCTTAACCATTCTTTAATGAACCTTTGTTACCACTGGAGGGAGGGAGAGAGAGAGAGAGAGAGAGAGAGTACTTTTTGAAGTATTCAGTTACGACACAAACTGCTTCAAGCAGTTTTTGCTTTGTTAGCTCATTGCCAATATGGGGTCTCTTTCTCTGCTCCTTTATACCAAGGCAAACAAAGTGTTATTCAAGTAGCTAGCAACCCACTAGTTAATGAGTTAACTAACCATATTCAGATAGACTGCGACTTTGTCACCCAGAATTGCCAGCAGGGATACTTTTAGTTCCGTATGTATCTTTTGAGCTTTAGCTGGTCGACTTCTTTGCGAATCGTTCTTTAGCTTGCTGACTTCTTTGTGAGTCCTTTACCACGACTCATTTCTGATTTCTTCACAACAAGATCTCAGTGATCTCTCTTTCGTAAATACTTGATTACCTCTAGCTTCATATTTCTTCTCCGTTCAAGTGCTTAAGTCTCTCCGCCTACTTATGCAGAAGGTTTATCCCTTGCGAGACTAAAACCCTAGACCATTAAGAACATTATGATATAGGTAAAGGTCATCTACCCACCCAGACACAAAGTTCTAACAATAATCTTTTCATTCATACCTCAAGTACTTATTAAAAATTGAAAGATCCACACCTTCATAAACTCTCCCTTCAACCTTTGTAATACTAAGGTAAGGAAATTTCACAATAGAGAGAAAAATAGGATCTGAGTATGCCTACTTCATCTCCTTGCCCAGCTTTTATGTTATAAAATCTAAAGTACTGGTTTGAACAAAGAAAATATGATCAGAATATTCTTATTTCATCTCCTTGCAGAGCTTTTATGCTGTAAATTTATCATACTAATTAAAACAGAAGGCTCGCATAAAGTTAGAAAATAGCTACCCTAAACCATCATTTTAATTACCTGAATGCGTGTCCCCAAGGCTATTGCATTTGATGCTTCGTGGATGAGGTCCGCAGCATGCAACCCCAAAATATGAACTCCGAGTATCTCGCCTGTGTCTGGTCTATATATCAACTGCATACCAATAATATAGAAAAACTTAGCAGGTATTGATCCTTTAATTATACAATTATATATTTTTGAGGGAATGAGAAAGAGAACAACACCATAGGAACACATTAAAATACCAAGTGGGAGTTCTGTACATTTATGTAGGAATAAAATACATGACTAAGTGAAATTATAAGAACAAAAGCTGAAAAGATTAATGAAAAACTGTAGAGCACTGCCACAGTACTATTAGCTATTATAAGACCCAGGGAGAAAGAAAGAAAAGACAATTAAATTACCACTTAGAAAAGGATTACACTAAGAACCATGCATGCACACTAAACGTATTATATTTATTTAGGTATCATGGGCATTAGAGTTGTGCGCTATTTTACAAAGACAGTATACGCCTTTTAGTTCTAGAATCTCATGAAAATTTTGAATTTTATGGAATTTAAAGCTGAACAAATATAAAGTTTTCCTTGAGAGCTGTGAAAGCCCTTTTTTGCAGAAACCTAAGGAAAATAAGTGTCTAACCCGTGACATGAGAATTATAGTCTTTAAGATCTTGCTGATATGCTCCCTTTCATAATCTCCAAATAACTAAATGAACATACTGCCTACTAGGGGCCACATTCGCTCATTCTCTTTGACAGTTATCCCACGTCTGGTGAACCCAATACGCAGACCCTTATCCCAAAATTCTAACATGCGAATCACCCCTATAATCTTTTCTTAAACAGTTTTCTAAGGAAGAAACTTTTGAGTCATGAAAAAATTCCTAAAATAAGGATTCCCCTCTACTAAAAGATGCCACCTTACTTGGAAGTGGCTTTGACGCCGGACAACGACCCTAAAATGCGGAATATGATTTTTATGCAGATTTTGCCGAAATCAATGAAATTAAATCAAGTTCAATCGCAAAATTATCTTTGATACCTTTAGGGTTATTGCAGAATTTTTGATGGGTAAATTACCCGCGATCCAGGTAGGGTCCAGTCCGATGCGCAAGTACTTTTCGAGTTGAGGCGAGATCGGCCTAGAGATAGAACTCTAGCATTTTCCAGGCTTAGACGCTCGTCTTTGGTCCGATGTAGATTCACGGATTCCAAGTTGGGTTGTGCAAGGGATTTGCGGTTTGCAATAGGCTTATGGTTTTCGGATCGGTTTATGGTTTGGAACGGGTGTTGGCTATGTTTGAATTAGGGTTTCAAAAGGGTTTAGGGATTTTGGAAAAGCAAGGAAACAATTAGGCTAAGGTTTTAGAAAGCAATCACAAATCGAGAAATAGCAAATAGAATAGAGAAGATAACAATGACTTTGAGAATCACTCCCTTGGCCTCACACCAAACCCATCTCAGGCAAAGATTACTCAAGCATAAAAGCATTCAAATAATCAATCAACTAACTAAAAGGTGTTTACAAGCCTCTATATATAGGCCACCAATAATTAAGTTCGAAATAAAAGAATTCTAATACTAATAAAACACAAAAAGGGAAGTTTTGCGTAAAATCTCGTTTGAAGTCGTGCCGTAGCTCGCTCTAGCGAGGATTATCATCGCTCGTGCGACTTTAAAGTCGTCTCCGTAGCTCGCATGTGAGGATTATCATCGCTCGTGTGACTTCAAGGGCTTGCTCGCGCGAGGGCTCTCTGCGGCGTTGTTCTCCTGACTGTTTGTGTCCATTTCTCCTCTAAGGCTACGGTACTCGGGCTTCCTCTACGCTTCTTCCGACGCCGATAAAAACGATGTGGTCCAAATCCGATGTCCATGTATGTGGCGTCCCCGTCAATTCCCCCAGACCAAATAGGTTTCATCACCGATGAAACGCGCTCGTGGTAGATGTCAATCAGATCGGGGTTCAATCGGCGGACCTCATTCTCGTGGATCCAAGTATTTTCGGACTCCGGTTTGCCGACCCATTTATCAAGTACTTCTGGAATACCCCGTCATGTGTAGAGACGACATAATCGTTGATTATATCCTCTATTTCATCTGTTCTCTGTCTGCTTGGGGAAGGAAGTGGTAGAGGCTGCAAGATTGGGTTGGGACTGAGACTAGATGGTGGCTAGAGTGGATTTTCAGGAGGTGGAGTGAAACCCACATAAGGAACCAAGTCCTCCACGTTGAACGTTGAATTAACCCCCGTACCTGGAGGAAGCTCAAGCACGTATGCATTAGGACCACTTTTAGCCAAAATTCTAAAAGAACCAGCGCCTCGAGATTGGAGCTTCTTTGCGGATCTCGATGGGAACCGCTCAGGCCTAACCCGAACCATCACATAATCACCCACGTGAAATTCTTTAGAACACCTGTGAGCATCTGCAGATAATTTATATTGACTGTTGCTTGAATTAATTTTCTGTTTAATTTCGGCATGCAAGCTATGAATATGTTGGGCAAATGCATCGGCAGACTCTGACACTCTATGGGATGCAGACATGGGGATAAAATCTAATGGGGTCCTAGGCCTATGACCATGCACTACCTCAAAAGGACTCATGCCTATGGACATATTGACAAAATTATTATATGCAAATTCAGTTGTGGGTA
Source organism: Chloranthus sessilifolius (assembly GCA_021018995.1). NCBI lineage: Eukaryota > Viridiplantae > Streptophyta > Magnoliopsida > Chloranthales > Chloranthaceae > Chloranthus > Chloranthus sessilifolius. Next base: position 8,269,518 of record CM037598.1, read on the forward strand.
AGATGGTATCCCAGGTCCTAACATGATCACCGACAAGACTACGAAGGAGATTCCCAAGGCTCCTATTGGTGCTTTCGGTTTGGCCATCCGTTTGAGGGTGGTAAGCTGTAGAGAATTGGAGCAATGTGCCCATTATGTGCCAAAAGGTCTTCCAAAAATAACTAGTGAATTTAACATCCCTATCAGACACAATGATTTTGGGCAACCCATGAAGACACACTACTTCCGCGAAAAATAGTTTAGCAATATGAGACGCATCGGAGGTTTTGGAACAAGGAATGAAGTGGGCCATTTTGAAAAATCGGTCCACTACGACATAGATGGAGTCGTGCTTCCTAGGAGTCTTAGGAAGTCCAAGCACGAAATCCATAGAGAGGTCTTGTCACAGTGTGTGTGGCACGCGTAACAGGGTGTGCAAGCTGGTATTTTGTTTGGTCTGTTTTGACACTTGGCAAGTACGAAAATGCTGAACGATCCGGGTGACATCTCTCATTAGGCTAGGCTAAAAGAACCTATCCTTTATGAGCGCAACAATTTTATTACGCCCGAAATGTCCTGCCATCCCTCCAATATGTAACTCCCAAATGAAAAAGTCACGCAAAGAAGTGCGAGGGATGCAAAGGCGATTACCTTTGAACAAGTACCCATCCTGGGTGGTGTACACGGCGTGGCGTGTGTGCCGGTCGAGTTACAAAGGAGAGCAGTGTACTCAACCTTAAAATTTGGGCACTCGGGGTTCTCATCCTTTAACTTTTCGAGCCCGATGACCTCGATGCTCATTGTGCTCAAAGTCACCACTCGCCGACTAAGTGCATCAGCGGCCCTATTTGCAGCACCGACCTTATGCTTTAACACGAATGTGAACCCTTGAAGGTACTCAACTCACTTCATGTGCCTTGGGTTCAACTTCTTCTGTGAAGCAAGAAAGCGAAGGTTTCATGGTCAGAGAACAACACAAATTCCTGCGGTCTAAGGTAATGTTTCCAATACCAGAGAGATCGGACGACCGCATAAAACTCCTTGTCATAGGTGAAATATTTTTGCTTCGCCTCGTTAAGTTTTTCACTAAAATAGGCTATGGGGTGACCCTCTTGGCTAAGCACTCCTATGCCTACACCCGATGTGTCGCATGCGACTTCAAAAACTTTGGAAAAGTTCGGCAATCACATGACGGGTGCACTACTCATTCGTTGTTTGATCTCAGCAAAGGCTTTTGTCGCCGCTTTGCCCCATTTAAAGTCCCCCTTTTTCATGCAATCTGTAATTTGGGCCATAATGGTGCTAAAGCTTCTGATGAAGCAACGATAGAAAGTAGCCAAGCCATGGAAGCTGCGAATATCGTGTAAGTTCTTAGGTTCGGGCCACTCCACAATGGCTTTAACCTTTTCGGGGTCCGCAACCATTCCATCAGCCGAGATAATAAATCCCAAGAAAACAATAGATCGTTGCATGAAGGTGCATTTCTTGAGATTTGCAAACAACCTCTCGCCCTTGAGGGTTTCACAAACCAGCCTAAGGTAGGTCAAGTGTTGTTCCTTGTCATGACTGTAGATCAGAATGTCATTGAAATAAACAAGGAATTTGCCTAGAAACGGCCTCAACACTTGGGTCATGAGTCGCATGAAAGTACTCGAGGCGTTAGAAAGCCCAAATGGCATGACCATCCACTCATAAAGACCATCCTTAGTCTTAAAAGTGGCTTTCGACTCATCACAGGGGCAGATGCGGACTTGATGGTAGCCACTCTTAAGATCTATCTTTGAAAAGATAGTGACACCAACCATCATATCGAGCATATCATCGAGCCTTGATATAGGAAACCAATACTTAACCGTAATCTTATTGATCGCACGACTATCCACACACATGCGCCACGTACCATCTTTCTTAGGAGTGAGTAGGACAGGCACGACACACGGGCTCATGCTCTCTTGGATGAACTCCTTCTGAAGGAGCTCATTGACTTGCCGAGTCAATTCGGTGTGCTCAACCGGATTCAGCCTGTAGTGGGGCAGGTTCGGTAAGGTAGATCCGGGAACCAAGTCTATTGCGTGTTGGATATCACGCAGGGGAGGGAGTTCGTTTGGTAAGTCTTCAGGGAAGACATCCGTAAACTCTTTTAAAATCAGCTCAACCTCCTTGGGACACGCACTCTCTGATTCGGGTGCATTCTCAACAGTGACAACTACGTACACCACACTCTCATCTAACGATGTTTTCTCGAACTCAGAATGACTCACAATATTAATGGCTTTAGAAGATTCGCCCTTCTTTTCGACGACGTTGGTCGATGGTGTCTTGGGAGGCAATGGGTATAAAGTAATTTTTTTGCCCTTATGCATGAACGTGCATATGTTTGATCGACTAGAAAGAGTCAAGTCCATGTCGTAGAGCCACGACCTTCCCAAAATGATATGACTCACATCCATTGGCACCACATCACACTATAAGGTGTCCGAATAAGAACCTAAGTGAATCGGTATACGACACCTTTTCGACACTGGAATGGATGAAGAATTGACCCATGCGACTTTATAAGGTCTCGGGTGGGTTTCAGGTGTAAGCCCTAAGCGGCGTACTGTAGGAGTTGATATTATGTTAGTACAACTACCGCTATCCACGATGATCCTGCAATTCTTTTCACCAAATTTGGAAAAGGTGTGAAAGATGTTTTCCCTTCGCCAGTCATCCTTTTCATCCCGTTGAGGCTGTGCAAGGGCACACCTCACAACCAAAGCATGACCAATAGCATCACCCTCCTCATCACTGGGTGTGCCAACCGGTTCAATTAGTTCCTCTTCAACCACTGCCTCATCATCATCCTCCTCTCCCTCGATGAAAAGAGTCCTTTGAGGTTCTTTCGTAGGGCATTGCGCGGCAAAGTGTCCTATCCCATGACATTTATAGCACTTGAGAATTAACCCTTGAGGATTCTCCGACTACACCTTTTCCCCTTTCAAACCTTGAATTGGTAGGGGCGGGTAGTGTAGGTTTGGGAGGAGGATTAAATCGTCCCTCACCGGATCGTTGACCGCTATATTGTGACTCGGTCCTCTTCACCACCGTAGTTTTCAAGTACTGTTTAAGATCTTGCAAAGCGGCATAGCATCTTTCAAGAGTTTCCACGGGATGAGAAATCAACTCTTTTTGCAAATCAAGTCATAATCCGGTGCGAAATCTAGAGAGTGATTTCAGGGTCTTCCGATACTTTTGCCCTCATTAAGAACTCTTTGAATTTGGCAATGTAATCGGTCACAGGCATACCACCTTGGCGTAAATTTTGCCACTGGTCGAGGAGGCGTTAGTGGTATGATAAAGGAACATACTTCTCAGTAAGTCGTTCCTTCATGTCGTCTCAATGGGTAATGGGAGGACAACCCGCATTTACCTTGATGCGCTCGACATTAAGCCAGAAAAGTCGAGCTTGACCAACCAATTTCATCTTAGCGAGTCTAACGCAACGGTCGTCATTCATAGCATACCAATCGAAGTGTTAGTCCATGTCAGAAAGCCAATCGAGGAAGAAGGTAGGGTCCATTCTTCCGTTGAAAGTCAGAATCTCAACTCGAACATTCTTGAGGAGTTCAACTTCGGGGTCATAGTCATCTCTATGATGATCCCTATGGTTCCGGTTGTCTTGGCAACCATTACGTTCAAAGTGAGGACACTCACGCTCTTGGTGTTGATTTTTCAGCCTACCCATCACTTCCAATTGGTTGATTCGATCACGTAATCTATCATTACCAACTCCTAGGGATGTTTAGGCTTGCTCTATGGTATTCAGACGTGCATTAATCGCACCCAATTCCTCTTGCATAGCTCTAAGAGTATTAAGAACATCATTTGAAGCCATGGTGATCACAAAGTCTATTAGGGTTCTAATATGGAATGCAATATGGATTCAAAAAGGAAAAACAATGCAATAAAATAATTATGACAAGCAAAGATGCCCTAATCTAGAAAACCTAGTGCTCTGATACCAAAAATGACGCGGGACAACGACCCTAAAATGCAGAATATAATTTTTATGCAGATTTTGCTAATGAAAATTATCTTTGATACCTTTAGGATATTGTAGAATTTTTTATGGGTAGATCACACGCGATCCAAGTAGGGTCCAGTTCGATGCGCAAGTACTTTTCGAGTCGAGGCGAGATCGACCTAGAGATAGAACTCTAGCCATTTCCAGGCTTAGGCGCTCGTCTTCGGTCCGATGTAGATTCACGGATTCCAAGTTGGGTTGTGAAAGGGATTTGCGGTTTGCAATAGGCTTATGGTTTTCGGATCGGTTTATGGTTTGGAAGGGGTGTTGGCTATGTTTGAATTAGGGTTTCAAAAGGGTTTAGGGTTTTTGGGAAAGCAAGGAAACAATTAGGCTAATGTTTTAAAAAGTAATCATAGATCGAGAAATAGCAAATAGAATAGAGAAGATAACAATGGCTTTGGGAATCACTCCCTTGGCCTCACACCAAACCCATCTCAGGCAAAGATTACTCAAGCATAAAAGCATTCAAATAATCAATCAACTAACTAAAAGGTGTTTACAAGGCTCTATATATAGGCCACCAATAATTAAGTTCAAAATAAAAGAGTTCTAATACTAATAAAACACAAAAAATGGAAGTTTTGCGTAAAATCCCATCTGAAGTCGTGCCGTAGCTCGCTTGAGCGAGGATTATCATCGCTCGAGTGACTTTAAAGTCGTCTCCGTAGCTAGCGCAAGGATTATCATTGCTTGCGTGACTTCAAGGGCTCGCTCGCGCGAGGGCTCTCTGCGGCGTTATTCTCCTAGCTGTTTGTGTCCGTTTCTCCTCTGAGGCTACGGTACTTGGGCTTCCTCTACGCTTCTTCCAACGCCGATAAAAACGATGTGGTCAAAATCCGATGTCCATGTATGTGGCGTCCCCGTCAGGTTCACTGTAAGCCTCAATATTGACAAGCTGCATTTTGGAATCCTTCTCAGAAGGGCTCAAAACTCAGTTCTGTTGGCTGCTTTTGGGAAATCAAGGTCTAGGTGTGAGGGGTGATGGAATGTCCATAAGCAATCATTCCAGGGAGATCACCAAAGCCTTCTCTGGTGGCCTGCTATAAGCAGAACCACGGTGAGAGGAGATTCCTTATATGTTATGACTGGATGGTTATGGAATGGAAGAGATATTCCATGGCAATTCCTCGATTAGTTCGAGGAAAGTAGGACCAACTTGAAGGGTCATTGGTCTCTTTCAATCATGTGCAGTGGAGGGCAAATTTTACTGCAGCTGGATTTGCCAAGGCCAAGGTATCTCTCTTCTTTACTAATTGGGGATGCACCACTTTGTCAAGTTTTCTTTTTCTGATGAGGTGTAAGGCTGTAATTCTATCAGATCCTCATTGGACCCTTGGTTCATCGGTATCTCTGTTATTTTTTAACTCTCGTTTTCTAATATAATTTATTGTCGTCCAAATTAAAAAAAAAAGAAAAAAAAGGAGAGAAGATGACACCTCATACCAACCATTCCAAACTACTTCCTGACAAGAAAAAAGTCCTGATTGAATCTGAGTTTGCTTTATAAGTGTGCAAAGGTGGTAATATAAAGCTTTCCTTGGTCTATCTAATGAATAGGCCAGCCACATTCTCACCACAAAGAAAGAAGTGTCTTTCTCCAAATCAACCTTTCATGCACAGATCAAGCATCTCAGCTTGAGTAGTGTTAGGTAAAATACGTGGCTTATTTTCTGTTTGTGTTTGCATGGATAGGTTATGAAAGGGTGCATTAATCATTTGCATTACAAATATTTCACTAGATGAGTAGAACAAATTACAGTTTCAATTTCTCACACCATGAATAAACATCAAACATCAGATAAATGGCTACAAATAATGCCAGATAAGAATGTGGACTTTTTGAAAAGATAATTCTTTTGCATTTACATGTACTAAGAGAAAGGACAGATAAAAATGTTTCAATAAATAACAAAGAGGAGATATTAGATCCATCTACAAAGGTTCTAGTTAAGATAATTACAGGCATGATCTTTAATCAAGGTGTCAATATCAGGGTATCGGGTATCGGTCCATTTTGGCCAATACGTATCGGCTGACATAGATACGGTATCACCAATACCGTCTCGGTCAAGTATTTTTTTCTTCGAAAAAAAAAAATAAAAAAAAAACTGATTGTATCGGTCGATACAGAGACAGTAATGGCTGATATCAAGACAGCATCAGCCAATGCTGACCAGTATTGGTCCAATACTGATACCTGTATTGGGATGGCATCGGTTAGTATCAACAGGTACCGAGACAGTAACGGTCGATACCAAGACAGTATCGGTTAATACTGACCAGTATCGGTCCGATACCGATACAAATACCAATATCTGTATCAGGGTGGTATCGGTATCGGATAGTATCAGCCAATACCGAGACAGTAACGGCAGATACCGAGACAGTATCAGCCAATACTGACCAGTATCGGTCTGTTACCGAGACAAATACCAATACCTGTATTGGGGTAGTATCGGTATCGATTCTCGACGAAACTGATACGTATCAGTATTGGCCGAGTTTTGATATTATGCTTTGAATGCTTTACATTTGATGTTTTTTTTATCGTTCTTTACATTTGACTTTAGGAAGAAAGCAACCGTCGATATTACATGCATTGCATTGTTGGTAATGTATAATGGATAAAGAGTACAAGGATAGAAAAGTATCACCTTAGCAAGCCCCTCCCCTTCATTTTCTGCAAGGGCCTTTGTATTAGCCTTAAAACTTGTCTTCGCTACACTTATTTCGAAACCCTCCTTTTCAGCTTTCTCTCTTGCTTGTGGCTGCAATAGATTTACGTAGACAATTGAAACTAGGGTAATGTATTACTGCTCAAAGGAGAGGACATACATCAACAATCTAACGAATAGGGAGGTATGGTATCTAATTAATATTGTCTTTCATCCGATTACCATACCCAAATAGGTACTGTTTCCCAAACGTTTACTTAAATTATAGAGAAAGAGAACATTACTGTGAGCAAAGATATGCATTTGGCTATAGGCGGTCTAGGAGAGTATGCCATAGTCACAAAAATCGCCGAATTATTGAATAATTCCCGGTTTTTTTGGTAGAACACGAACTATTCACGAATTTTTGAAAAAATCACCGACATCACCGAAAAGCGCGAATTTGCCGAATTATTCGGGTCGGCTGCCTTACAAGCTAAGTTACTTACAAACTAACAACTTAAAATTTAAAAGTTAAAACCCTTTTTATATTTTATATCTTAAGTTAAAAAGTTAAAACCCTCCTCTCTCTGTCTCTCTTCTCTCAAGTTAAAACCTTCCTCTCTCAAGCTAAGTCTGGACCTCTCTCATCTCTCTCAAGTCTCAAGTTGGCCGACCGACTGCCGACCACCTCTGGAGACGCCGGTCACCTCCTCTCTCATCTCTCTCATGTGTAACGCCAGGCACCTTTGGAGTCGCTGGCCAGCCACCTCCTCTACCGCCTAGTGCCTGCAAGTTTACAATCCCCTTGGAAGGATTGTGGAGTTTGTTCCGGAGACGGGGGGAGGTAGCTTGTGGGATGTTGTTACCATAAGATATCTAAGGGATGAGGAGGTGGCTTCGTTCTCAAATTTGATGCTGAGGCTTTGTGAGGCTTAGCGGAACCCTCACGATCAGGACCGGCTTATATGGACCCCGAGCAGAGATGGTTCCTTCAGTGTCAAATCCTACTATAGAATGCTTACACGGCGACCCTGGTCAGATGCCAAGGTGTCAAGTTATGGAAGGAAGCCATTCCTCCCAAAATTAAATTCTTTGAGTGGACTCTTTTTAAAGGAAAAATCCTAACCATTGATCAGCTTATTAGAAGGGGGATGGAGGGCCCGAACTGTTGTGTAATGTGTAACAGTGGGGAGGAGACTGCACCACACCTGCTTCTTCACTGTCAGGTGGCACGGGAGCTGTGGAACATTATCCTAAAATCCTTTGGTATATGTTGGGTTACGTTGGCGACTCTAGTCATCCAGTGGCTGATATGGAAGTTGGTACCTGTGGAGGGACAACTTAGAGAGTATTGGAATGCAACCCATTTCGCTGTGCTGTAGACTATTTGGTGTGAGAAGAATATGCAGATCTTTGAGCAAAAAAGCAAGCCAGTGGGGATGATCATGAAGTCCATTAGGGACCTGGTTTGGCTGTGGGTGAACAAGGGAGGGATTGGGACTACTGGGGAGCACTACTTGTGGGACCCAGGCTAATTGGGCTGGGTCTGGGTGCTAGGTTTCTTTTTCTTGTAATGTCTTGTAGTTGTCCTGTTTTTTAGTCGTGTCATTTTATTGATCTTTCAGTGCCTTGCTGCTTATCAATATAATTTCCTTTACTGATGAAAAAAAAAGTTTACAACTCTCAAGCAAGAGGAGAGGTACAATTTATTTTTAATATTGGTTTTGCAATTTTTTTATTGATGTATTTTAGGGTATTATTTTCATATTTTGGGGTTTTTTATTGCATCTTCTTTGTAAGTTTTTATTTTTTTCTCTGATAATTTCTCCAATTTTTCTCTCCAACTTGCTGGAATCCCCCCCAACTTACACTGATTATTGTAGTATCGCTTTATTTTTGTTGTTTTTGCCACTTTTTTGAAATAAAAAATAAAATAAATAGAAAAAGTTTATGTTATGTATGTTTGTGTACATGCTTTGGTTTTATTAGCTTGTTATTTAAGCTTTAATCAAAGGCAATGGTCTATGTATGTTTGTGTACATGCTTTTGAGAAATTGATTTTAACATATAAATTGTAAGGGGTTTTAACTCTTTACTCTTTTGTGAAATAATAGAATGCCAAAATCAAGGGATCTAATTTGGGAGTTCTGTATTGAAGAAGGCAAACAAATCAAATGCGAATTTTGTAATGACTCGTTTGTGGGGACGATAACAAGAATGAAATATCATTTATCGAAAGTAGTTCAGAGGGATGTGCGCCCATGCCCTTCAGTAAATCATTTATCGAAAGTAGATTATATGAGGCCATCTAGCACTGGAAGTGGAATTGAAATTAGGACTAGAAGTGGAACTAGGGTTGGGCTTGGTCCTATTGGGCCAAGCGGTGTTGGAGGCAGTTCTTCTGGGTCTGTTGCAACTTTTGGTTTTAAACCATTGCAAAATCAAACACATGAACAAAAGATCACTACTCTTATAAAGAAGGAGAAAATTTTTGCAGATTTACTCCTAACTAAATGATGGTTGCTAATAACTTGCCCTTCAATTTGTTTAGAACAATAGAATTTCGTGAGGCAATGGTAGCCGTTTCAGCTCATGGTTCAGGGTATATGCCTCCTAGTAGTGAAATGGTAAGAACTAAGCTTTTGGATTGCTTGAAAGAAGAAACCAATGATTACATTAAAAGCATCAAGAAAAGTTGGGATATTAGTGGGTGCACAGTGATGTCGGATTCATGGACTGATGCCCAAAAGCGGCCACACATAAATCTATTGGCATCTTCTCCTAGAGGGAATTTTTTTTCATTGTGTATAAGAAGGATGCTAATTATATTGCTAATTTCATTGTGTCGGGGAATGAGGAAATCAGACCACACAATGTTATCCAATTCATATAAGATAATGCTTCAAATTATGTTGCATCGAGATCAATTGTTGAAAATAGGTATCCAAATATCTTCAAAACAGCATGTGCGGCACACTGCATAGATCTCATGTTAGAAGATATAGACAAGTTGGCTGATGCCAAACCCACCGGCTCGACAAATGGTGAAGTTCTTCTACCGATTCCAACATGTATTGGATTTTATGCGGGCTGAAAAGAGAGAATTAAAGTACCCAGGAGCAACCAGATTTGGAACAAATTTTCTTTGTTTACAGTCTATCCTTAAAGAAGAAGAGAGCTTATGTTTTATGATGGCTTCATCTGGATGGAGAGCTTTGCTTCAAAGTAACACATTAGAAGGATGAGAAGTGATGGATGCAAATTTTCTTTGTTTACAATCTATTCTTAAAGAAGAAGAGAGCTTGCGTTTTATGATGGCTTCATCTGGATGGAGAGCTTTGCCTCAAAGTAAAACATTAGAAGGAAGAGAAGTGATGGATGCTATCCAAGGAAATGCATTTTGAGAAAGAGGGAGAAACGTGTTACATATTGTTGAACCTCTCTTTAAAATTTTGAGGTTGGCGGATGGGGATGGCTCTACTATGAGCTATTTACACGAAAGTTTGAACATGGCAAAAGAAGCTATTAAGATATTTTTTAAAGGTGCAATTGCTAAGTATGAGCCATACATCAAGATTATTGATGACAGAATAGACAACCTTATCTACAGTACTCTACATGCCTTTGCTACATATTTAAATCCATTATTCCGTTATGAGAAGAATGTTAAATTGGATAAAAACGCAAAGACGGGAATGAATATAATTTTGAATAGGATACTAAGCGAAGAGGAAAAGAATACTCTTTTGAAAGAGCTTACACTTTATCACAAAAAAGATCCAATTATCTTTGATGAACTGTCAATCCCTACTCTTTGTACTACACATCCGAGTAAGTTTAGATTTGTGTTTCATAATTTTTTATTTACAATGTAGTTAATTTAAAGATTAAATTTTCAATATATGTGCTTGTATTTTTTAAAGGTGAAATTGCTAAGTATGAGCCATACATCAAGATCATTGATGACAAAATAGACAACCTTATCTATAGTCCTCTACATGCCTTTGCCACATATTTAAATTCATTATTCTGTTATGAGAAGAATGTTAAACTAGATAAAAATGCAAAGACGGGAATGAATATAATTTTGAATAAGATAATAAGCGAGGAGGAAAAGAATACTCTTTTGAAAGAGCTTACACTTTATCACAAAAAAGATCCAATTATCTTTGATGAACTGTCAATCCCTACTCTTCGTACTACACATCCATGTAAGTTCAGATTTGTGTTTCATAATTTTTTATTTACAATGTAGTTAATTTAAAGATTAAAATTCAATATATGTGCTTGTATTTGTTCAGAAATTTGGTGGGATATGTGGGTCTGAGGCTCCAACTCTTCACAGCTTGGCAATTAAATTGCAACCATGTAGTGCTTCCGGATGCGAAAGAAATTGGAGCGCTTTTGAGGCCACCCACACCAAGAAAAGAAATAGATTGGAACCAAAAAAATTACATGACTTGGTGTTCGTTCGAAGGAACATGCGCTATAGGAAAATGTGTGGAAAGAAAGAACAAGCTGATTCAAAGCCAATTTACTTGGATCACATCTTAGCCTTCCCGAAAGATACGCAAGTAGAAAGAGGAGGTGAAGATGGGGGAGATGATGATTTCGGTTATGAAGTGTCAGAGGAGGAGAATGAGAATGAGAATGACGATGCAAATGTTGATTTAGGATTAGATGATTTTGATCGATTGATGAATCCCAAATTGGATTTATGATTGCATTTTTCTTTGACTAATAGTTTTAAATGTGTTGTGCTATGTGTGGACTTCATGGATTTTAATATTTTTTGTGATGTACGGATGCAACTATGGATCATGATATTAATATTTTGTTGTTGGTTTAGTAGTTTTTGTTTTTGTTCAATTAATTTGTTATTAATGGTTTGATAATCATGTGTTCATATCCAAATAGTTTAGTAATTTATCATTTTACTCAAAAGTATATTAAAAAAATTTAAATGTATATCTAAATCATAAAATTATATTATATTATATATATATATATATATATATATATATATATATATATATATATATATGTATGTATGTATAAATTATATTTTTATAATTTTTATTTTCCCGAACTTCCCGAACTTTGCCGGATTTTAACTTTGCCGAATTATTACCGAACCCCGAGTTTGTGACTATGGAGTATGCCAAATCTTTAGGCATGAGCTTTTTAAGGGCATATTCTTTCCTATTATAGATTGGTATTTGTTGATAATAAAAAATTTCTAGGTTTCCATACAAGAAAGTCATACTTATCTTGGACGATATAAACTTTCAAACAGATCGGTGATTATTCTGATTAAATGACTAGAACTCAAACTATGCAATAAAACAGCTGCCATGTATACAAGTGACTTGGTGATCACAATTATTTTCTGAAAAAAATTAAAATAAAAAAATACAAAAACCATGTGGTCAAAAGAGTCAATTGCACGGAAAATGAACGGTAAAATGACTTTTGGTTTTACCATTCACTTCTCACCACGGTTGACACTATTGACTAGGCAGTTTTATATCTTTTTATTTCACTTTCTTTTCACAAAATAGTTATTGATCATCGAGTCGCTCCTATCCATGACACCCGATCATGAGATTTGGTGCCACGTGGCTGTAAATCAGTGTGGAACCAGGTAAGTTACCTGGTCCATGGTACCAGGCTACCTGGTCCAGGTTTCTCAGTATAACTCCATTAAATTTTTAGAATCCAAATCTCACCATTTAGAACTCAGCATTTATGGGATCTTAGGTCCAGATCAGAATAGGACTTTTGGAAGATAAAAGGAACGCGTGATTACCACCAGTGTTTGAACAACTGACATAGGAATATTCCAAATACTGATATAGTAAATGTTCCTGCCAGAAACAGTGCCAAATGCTTTGATAGACTAAGATGATTAGTTCATTCTATTCTCATTGTAGAACTCATCAGATATTTTGAGTCATCAAACTGAATCTAAGGACTTCCTAGGACATTCTAACATTATCTTGTAATTAAGGATTGTTTAATTCCATAAAGAAAGGCAGGGACTGTTAAAAATTTAACTTCTCTTGTGGTAGCCTTTCCGCAATGGCCTTAACTAACCTTATATAAATAGTATCATGACTTTGAGAAGTTTAATTTACGCAGAGGATCGTGCCTCTACTTAGGCACAGGATCGCTCATGACAAAGGCTGGTGAAAGACAAGAAACCATATACCATGGATACTTGATTATCTACGTAATAAGGAAATATAGGTGCTCCAAATGACCTGAAAATTAGAAGAACTTAAAACAAAGCCAGCATGCCTGCCTGCTTCATTACATGAAAAGAATTTAATCTGCTCAGGGCAGCAACTAAAGTCCTCCAGATTCAAAAGCTCTCCAAGCATGGTCATTTATGCTAATAGGATTCTGGAAGCCTCAAAGATAATAAAACATGTAACAAGAATACTAATTTAAACAAAGAGGACTGAAAGATGATCATGGATATAAAAGGAAGGGACCAAGAGATATTCTACACTTTGAGAAAAATAAAACAAATGCATGCCATTAATTTAAGGGTTTGTTCATTTAAAAAATAAAAAAATAAAGCAATAAGGGTTTGTTTCCATGAAAATAATCATTAAATATAAAATACCAAACTAAAATGTTATTTTCTTTCTAATTTTTCCAAAATAAAATGTTATGGACTGTGTCTAATTTTTCGGATTTTTTCTTCTTTTTCTTTCTGCGCCTCTTTAGGCGCTTAGTTCTGTCCCTGATGGGTCTTTTCTGTAGATGGGTGGCCTAAGCGCCTCACGTAGGATCTCCCTTTTGGCTGCTGTTTCTTCTCTCTCTCTCTCTCTCTCTCTCTCTCTCTCTCTCTTACCAATAAAAAAGGGATAATGGCTCCTGACCGACAGTAAACATCAGAATGGTGTTTAAATTATCTCATACAATTAAAGCTAGACTTTTAATCTCACACCATTGCAGTTTGCCATGTGGTGAACATCTGTGATCAATCTAAACTGTCCAAGTGGAAATCTATCATTGGAACATGACTTAGCCCAAAGAATCATGCATATAAGTGGATGTGAACCATCCGATTGATGATCTTTAATATCAACCTTATGATCAAATGGTTTAAATCTCCTTAAAACATCATTTTTGGGCCTGTCGCAGTTCAATCCTATCACTTTGGCGGTAAGAATCATTTAAACATCATTTTGGAATTTAAATGACGGTCAGGAGAGTCGGGCCCATAAAAAATAAATTAAAATTCTGGGATGTGGAGAATATATAATTTTTTGTATAAATAACACAATAAAAATGATGCTTGACACTTGGCAGGATTTTTTTATTTTTCTTTAATTATTTTTTCCTAATAAGTCTTTGGCAGAGAATGTACCTCTGTAAAGCCAACCATACTGATTTCTGGGTGGGTGAAGCAGGCAGCCGGTATGCTCATATGGTTGAGCAAATGGTCCTTCCCACAAACTTGCTCAACAACTATGTTCAAGAATGATTCCGTGTCAGATGAGTGAAATGTAAATTCAATATACAAACATTGCATGGTTGACAGAAGGCAAAAATCATGTGGTTACCTGAAATCCCTTGTGCACTTGCAGCATGGGCAAGCATCATTTTTCCATTTGCATCACCAATGCAATATAAGTGAGGAACCTAATAACATTAATAAAAATAAATAAATATATGCAGTACGATAAGCGACTAGGGTATGATACACATCAACTTGCAAGTTGCAACCATGCTTATTCAAAAATTTTCGGTATCTAGTGGGACCGAAAAATGATTTATCTTGAAACACTCATACATGCTTGGAGAAAGTATTGCAGATGGTACTCAGACTATCTCATGGATCAAAATAACGTCCGAAATCTCAATTAATCGCCGCTAAGATTTCGGTATCAGCCTGCTCCGGCTACTGGAAATTTGACAGAAAGTCTTCAAAGTGACAAAAAATTTACTGAAATTTTGACCGAAATCCAGGTTGATCTCGGTTTCGGTCATGACCGAAATTGAGACCAAAACCGTGTTTTTGATCGTTGAACTATCTTCATTGGAACTCATGACCATCCATTAGGACTGTTCAGGTAGCAAACCATCTGATCGATGCACCTTTGCACGATGAATGTGGAACATTGCTCATATTTTGCTTTAACATCATTATGAAATTCTTAATCAGTTGGTCTGAAATATCAAGTTGGTATGGTTTTTTTGCTCTGAGGCCACGTGGATGGTCTAGATCAAAGCACACATCTGCCAATACAGGTTGCAGAAAGGACCAACCTACCAAGTACCAAGTAGTCTATAAATAGTATACATAATTTTTTTGCTCATAGAACTCGACATAATAAATGGAGAATTATAGAGAACTGTGAATCCATGATGGAATTTCATGACAAACCAGATTGCCATCCGTATCAAGGACTCGCATACGCTCATCAACAGGAATGAAGCCACGCTGTGTCACTACATTAATCTGCACATAACCATGCCAATATATAAAACCAATTGATTTTGTAGCTTTCATGTAAGCTTGCTCTGGTTCCTTAAACACACTAATAACACTTACATTCTCCAAACCAAGTCCTTTTGTGAATGGAGCCCTTCCAGTTGCAATAAGTGCTGCATCTACCTGCAGAAATAACAGAATCCAGATGATGCCCGTACATAAAGAACTCTAATTTCTACACAAAAGTCATAGAAAAGATTATGATCTTGGAATGGGAGTATTCAGATGTTGTTGCTGTTAATATGAGGCCCAAGAACAGGCATTACTCACTATTTAGGGAAGGAGAGCATATACTTACTAAATAGACATCCCAAAAAGGGTGAGGTGCCTATGAGGTCATGATTTGTGACAATTCACTTTTAAGTGTAAAAGGGAAACACAAAGTGTATGTGTGCAGTGCCTAGGTAACATAAATGAGATAATTTGAAAAGCTTTCATCAGTGCAACACAGGAGTAAGGCCGTATGAACCAAATTTGATATATTTGCAGACCGACTTGTAGTTTCTTCTACTTTTTCATTTCAGTGTCGTAGATTTTTTCCATTTTCAAATTGTTCGCCCCCTTTCCACAAAATGAACATTTATGCTCAGAAAAATATAAGTTAGTGCCCCCCCATTCATGGGCAGGTCTCTCGAGATTTCTTCTAGGTATAAAGATTACATTAATCAATAAAAACCTAATTTTCACAAGCTACTAAAAAGGACGAGCAAAGACAGATAAGCGTTGTCTAACATTTCAATAAGGTATTTTTCTACCAACTCCTTTTTAGGTACTTATCTATGAAACCATTCGTGTCACTGTTTGCTAACATGTGGAAAGTAGCCCTTGAAAGGTTGATGCATTTTTTTGACTACTGATTGATAATAGGATGTTCACAATTGAAAACCTTCGACGGCCTGATTGGTGCATTATGTGTACGAAGATAGAAAGCTGGTGAAGGAATTGTTTTATTTGCGGCTTAGTATTCTGTAATCATCCCAAGATCGGTCAAGGAATTGTAGGTAGGATGGGGTCATGGTCTGCTGGGCAGCAGGGGACAAATTCTTTGGCATCTCCTTCCTCATGATATCTAATAATCAGATCTTCGAAAAAAAAGACAAATCCATCGGGCTTCATCCCAAGCAGATTTCAAGGGGATATACATTTTGATAGAAAATGGAAGACTAATCGTAGTAGTATGCTCAAAGGTAACAAGATAGTGGGAAAGTAGAAGCAACCACTTATTGGAATGATCAAGCTGAACTTTGATGGTAGATCATTTGGCAATCCGGGATTTAGGGGTGGAAATGGGCTGGGCAAGGAGAAGCAGCCCAAAAACTTTATCAGGCCTAAAAACCTAGCCTGAACCTGCCCATTTTACTCAGGCCAGGCTGGGCCAGCGCAATGGACTACATAACAAGCCCGAGCCCAACCCATCGACCGGGGCGTTACTTCTTTTATTTCAAAAAGGTCAAAAGCAGTAACCGTTGCTTTTTTAATTTTGATTTAACGCAGCAACTGCATTAAATTCTTAAAAAGTTGCTGCATTGAATGCAGCTGCTTTTACTTTAAATAATAAAATTTATATAATTAGAGCTGTAACCACTAGTTTATTCTCAGTAAGTCTCATCAATAATATTGGCATACATCCTGGAGAAATTTTTAGTTATGAAACTCTCAAATATTTTGCCTCCCATCCCCACAAACATTTTGCACTACTAAATTCAGCTGCAGGAAAAGTGGGTTAAATAGGGTTTCACGTGATTGGGGCTGAGAACGGGTCGGGTTGGACCAAAATTTTGGCTGCTCAATGAGTCAAAAAGGTATATGCCCGACCCAACCCAAAATTGTGCCCTGATCCAACCTGACCCACCATCAAGGATTAAAATTTTGGTTTGAATATCGGTTTCAGGCCTGGTCGAAACTGATAATTTGGCCGAAATTTCGGTCCTATATATATATATATATATAAAGTAAAAAACATAAATATAGCAAGAGTTTAGCCGATAATATAGCCAATAATATTAAGAGTTTAGTAAGATTTTAGCCGTTAATAACAAGAGTTTAGACAAAAAGATAGCTCCCCATATAAAGTGTCGATAACTTGAAGTTATCGTTTCAGGCAAGCCTGAAACCGATATATATCCCCCAATAATTTGAATTATTGGCCGATATTTTGAACCATGCCCACCATGATATATCAAGGGTATGTGCCCCAACCCGACTAGCCCCAACCTGGTTCAAAATCACCTAAACCACCCTAATCCCTTTGGTATTTTATTTATATAGAAAATGTCGAGTCAACCCCATCTGATCCAAAGGTTGGGTCAGATGCTTCATGCCCCATCCGAACCAACCTTAGTTACCAGAAGCCACAAGAAGTGTGTAGTAGGTTGGCAGCAGGTGCACCTTCAAAAGCATGAAATTAAGCTATTTTATGAATAGAAGTGGGAGTGAGTTTCTAAAGCCAGAACGACATAGTGAGTAAACGGTTCTGCTACTAGGGACAATACGGGTTAAATTTATGCCCCTGATCCAATTAAAAAATTGGGTCAGACGGATCGGGTAACGGGTCCACCCGATCTGCTCACAACCCAAGTTCTCTCCATCAGTCCTCCAAAACCTCTCACAATTGCATGATCTCAAGATTAATTATAGTAGAGTAGGGATGCAAACCCTAAACCGAACCCCGATACGGAACCGAAAACCAAGGATCCTGAACCGGATCGAAAACTGTGGGGTAGGATGAGAAAACTGAAAAATATAAAAAAAGAACCCCGAAAAAACAAAAAAAAATACATCAAAAAAATAGGAAAAATACTAACACAACCGAAAAAACCGAAATATTTCGGTTTTGGTGTCGGTTTTGAAAAAAAAAAGAAAAAAAGAATTGAGCCGAACCGAAACTGAGTCATTTCAGTTCGGTGTAAGTCTGGGGTGTACCAAACCAAATACCGAAAAAATCGGTTTCGGTTCGGCACACCGAACTTGCATACCTATAGTAGAGGCATATTTTATCTTTTTGGGTGTCACTACAAAAAAAAAACAAATAATAATAAATTAAATGTCTCTAGCTTCATTGACTCCAATCAAAGTTACAGTTAATCATTGCAACGGACTTGCCATAGTACCAACAACCAAACTGGTTCTATACTTTTCTGAAAGAGTAAAATAACGCAGAATGATTTGCTAAATTCGCCCATTTCATTGAAACAATGAATGAAAAATGGTACAATTTTGACAAAGAAGTTCAACACATGGTGGTAATCTATGTTAGACAGTCACACATTAAAAGGTATGATGCAGGAAAAAAACACAAAAACCCTGGTTATGCAATTTTTAAATCAATTTGAGATTTAAATGAGCAACGGAGATATCGAAATTATTCCCAAAAGACATAAAATATTTAATAACTTTATTAGGGCAATTTCCCGATCTAGAAAATAGGTCTAAAGATGGACTCTAGTTTCGATCTAGTTTAGGGGACCAAGCAACAATCTCGATGTTGTCTCTTGACTCCTTGATAGGAATTGAATAATTTAAGGCCCGACGGATTTAAATCGTTCAAAGGGAATCAACAAATAAGAGTTAGGAATTTAGGAACTTTCCAGCAACAATATCACAAGGAAAAAATATGTTGAATTTATGGGTTTTCAATAGACGAAACAAATTAGATAAATTACCTGACAATAATGAAAAGACAAAATAGAAAAGGGATAGAAGATCCAAGGGATCACTCCAAGGAAAATAATTGGCCCCACACCAAACCGCACGCGGAAAGAAGAATCACTCTTCTAAGTTTTGAGAGAACCGCACCCTCGAAGAAAACTTTGTTCAAAGCTCTCAATTTTGCAAAGCAAATTTTCATTAACCATTCACTATTCAATAAGAGATTACAATGTGTATTTACAAAGAAAAGAAACCCTAAGGCCTCGTTCAGGTGTTTCTCATAAAAGCTCAAATTCTTTAAAACTCGGAATCCTGCAGATTCTTAGTAGACTCATATTCCTGGCTTTTCCCAGATGTGCTCTTAAGTTACTCAGATTTCTGCCTTTTCCTAAGAAAAGGGTTAATCCTTCGTCCTGTAGTTTCTCTCAGAAAATCCTCAGAATCATTTCAATGGGTAATTATGCTAAAACCGTAGAAACGTTATCTAATCATCGGTTTATGTGTCATACTCGGATTTCTCTCAAATTTTACGTGCAATCAATCGAGATGGGGTTGAACATATTTGACGGAATCTTTTTTCGATTCTAATTTAATGGCCATTGCTTTGAAAATGGGCCCCTAATACCCAATCGAAAAGTTAGTCAATTAATCGTCATACAAAGAACATTAAAGCATAACATATCACGTACGACACTTTTTATATATACAAAACAAAATATACAAATTACATTTCGATTAAGCCAGTAAGACAATTTGCTTAATTTAAAATATGTACAACCTAAACTATACTACAAATATAACATAAACATATACATATCGATTAGGCAGTGAAAAACAAAATTAGCCTAATTCAAAGACACCACGTACAATCAGTAATTGGTAGCATCATCATCATTGTCGTCCTCCTCCGAAGAGTAGGAAAATGTTGTAGTCCGTCTCGGGGAGCTCATGCCCACATCCAAGCTATCGAATATGTCCTGATGATGAAGAGGAAGCTGATAAACGGACTCTAAGTCGCCAGAGTCGGATCGGATGTAGATGGGGCGGCGGTGTCCGTGCAACTGGTTGAGCGAGGGCTGCACGGCCCGGTCCCTGTCCGGCACGACCCCAAAGTGGAGGGGGGCCAGCAAGTCCACGAACTGGTGGGGGATAGCAGCTTGAGAGGGTGGTGTTGCCAGAGTGTAGAAAAGATGTGGGGCAGGAGCTCGAATCAGTGGGGGTGGTTGGGCCCGAACTACTCGAGGGGCGAATCCTGGGGGCCATGGGGCACATTTGCTGGTGGGCTTGCGGGCGGATCTAGGTATATGATCTTGATACGACGCCGAGCAGCTGGCTCCACTGAGATGGTTGGAGGATGAGAAGAAATAAAATTTTATAAAAAGTCAATTGAACTTGCATACATACAAAACCAAAATCGATAGAAGAACTGCAATAACTAAAGGTGCAAACTTTCCACACTTGAAACCTACATGGACACCAACATCTGGTGTCCTATGTACGGCTCTATCAATGACTTGTGATCTGGTCTCTCCCATTATTGCACATTTTACAGTCATGTAACATATGAAAACGTTATGAAAGATAATATTGATATTTAAGAAGAATTCATAGTGACTGACATGCATAAACAACCAAAGTAGATAGGAGGACGACAATAATTGCAAGTGCAAACATTCCACACATGCAATCTACATGCACACCAACATTTGGGGCCCTATCTACGACTTTATCCATGAGTTGTGTTTGTTGGGTTAGTACATGGTGATATCTAGGTGGGTTATATGAGGGTTGGTTTAGGTGTTGTCGTAACGCATTCAGTGTTCCCTCGAGCAATCCTCCTAGCTTCGATATGTACCCGGCCTCCTACCAACGAGGAAGACGTAATATTCACCCATAACTACAAAATACGTCAATTGGTTAGTGAGTGCAAGAGTGTGAAGTGGCTCATTTAATGGTATCAAGATAAGAGTTTATAAAAATATCATATAACCAACTGTACATTTAATATGTCAACATGGTCAGCGTTCTCTATATCATCACGAAATGCGCTCATCCATTTGCGATTTGTAGGGGTTTGAGTGCAATGTATGTCAGGGTCTATATCATCCATTCACGATTTGCAGGGGTTTGATTGCGCGCCCCACATAACGTTCGCTATATCATCACGGAATGCGCTCATCCATTTGAGTGCAATGTATGTTAGGGTCTATATCTTGGACCGAGTCGTCGAAGGACTCTACTATACAGTCCTCTAGCCATTCTTAGAAGAATGGATCTTGTTGATCGTATAATTTATAAAATTGGGTAGAATACATGTGGTGACTATTCTCACTTGTGAATTGGGAACCTCGTGGCTGTTTTCATTATTGGAAACCGTTGTTTCAGTACTCCAAATGTTCTCTAAACCACATTACGTAAGGACGCATGTTGAAAAGTTCTTGTGGAGTCAATGGGGGATTCGAGGTATTGAATTCTTAAATATGGTAGCGAACCCACCCCGATAGGGAGCTAAAAAGCCCCACATATTGGAATAACCCCGATCCACAAGGTAATACTTGTTCAGTGGAACTTGAAGTCGGTTATGTGGTCTAGAGAGAATTTTCGAGTCTAGGCTAGACCCTCCCATCCAGGGAGTATGTAATGGACTAGCATGTCGAACGATACGACACATAGAACATTATGTGATGTCGCTTTGTGACGATTACGATATCGTTGTGAGTCTTGCCTAGGAACGGTCACGTCAACGTGTGTGCTGTCGAGAGCTCCTACAACACCCTTGAACCATGGTTGGTTGGTAATCTCCGGGGAGTACTAGTAGTGGTCTATTTCACAAAATCTCCATACAACTGTAAGATAACGTCAAGTACGCTATTAAAACATAGGCTAATGGTTGAGCCCGAATGCTGGAATCTATCTTGAACGATTTTATTCTTTTGGGCATAGTGTACATGAATTTAAGAACCGCTTCCTCCTCCTTCATCCTCTGCGAGTCCGCCAACAGACCCCTCGCCCTAAGACCGTCATATAAACTTCTGAATGTGCGCATACGCATTCGGAAGAGTTCATATGCAATATCTGGATGCCTGCGAAGGGTTTCCTGAACGTACAAGGGACCAATAAGAATCGATATATGACGTCGTCGCCTTTCTGGACGTAGTGTTAAGATGTAGGCAATGGCGGTAAGAACGAAGCCCACTATACACATTGCAATCAATTCATCATCGGAGACGGGGGGGTGCCATTATACCTAACTGACAAAACCCATTCAGTTTAATAACAGTAAATTTTTTACATAACTTGCATATTTATATAGTCAGCGAATTTTACAACATGGGACATCATTAGGCCTATGGAGGTGGTCATGGTCTTCCAGTTAAGGCGAAGAGGTAGGATTGTCGATGCTCTTAGCCATTTGGGAATTGGTCTACTCAACTCTAATGAGGAGCTCCATAAACATAGCATTGTCAATAAAGTGGTTTGCTCTCATTTCTTGTAAAACTTTAAGGAATTGTTCATGATGGCTACGAGGTGGTTCAGGGACGACCCGATTAGCAAGAGTTGTTTGAAATCCGGCCAGCTGCTCAATAAGACCATCTGGGAGGTTTACACTCTTCTATTTCCTTCCAGACCCACTTGTACTGGAGTTTCGAGTATGGCAGGTTTGGACTACTCTCTTCAGTTAAGGGAGACTCTGCATTGGTAGGTCCCTCTCATTCGGGGAACTCCTCATTTTCAAATATTGGGTGGTACGAGACCCCACTATCCTCATCACCAAGAGGAATAGCACGCTATTCGACATGGGATCGACGATCCCTATGGTGGAACTCCTTAGCCCCGGTGTATGTGTTGTTTCCAAATAGAAGGCAAAGCAGTGCATACTCTTGCACCTTTCTGCCCCGATAATTTGTGGCCCAACTAAAACCCTGAAGTCATGTATGTTAGGTTAAGTGACATGTTCATCACATGTACGATTATTTAACTACTGTTACGAGGTTAAAGTTCGCAGTTGCTAACCGGCCGACTGGAGAAATTGTCCTATATATAGGCTCCGTAATGACCATTTTGTTGTGCTCGTCCCAACCAAAATCACTAGTATCGAGGATTGACTTTATCCTACAGTAATTATTCCTTGGAAGTACTCGTAAGACTTAAGTTTTTCGGCCATCTCAGGCTATACATTTTTTTGCCACGAACCGTTAACTAGTTTCCAGCATAGATGGTAGTGGTCGACAAGCTTTTCGATATAGGTCTTGTCTTGGTTCTCAGTCTACGTGAAATTTCTTGAGTGACCATCCTTATCGCGGGCAACACCTTATTTGCTTTTATTAAGTGACATCTATTGATCAGCCATAAATAGTCCTAATTAAAGTAGGGCTATATATCTAGTTGTTCTGTAAGATAAAAGAAAATAGGTGGATGCCAACATGAATATCAGATTATGTAGGTAGAATAAAATAGGGCAGTACATCAAGGTGGATTAAAATAGAGAAAATAATAGCTGAATTAAAATACTTTGCAACTAGCTGAATTGAAAAACAGTTGTTGTCTACTAGAGCTGTTGGAAGAGTTTTTACAGAATCTCCTTTGCAACTATCTTAAAGCCATAGTTTTTACATCAAGCTTACTTTGAAATATTGAGTTATGTCTAAAACTGGCCTGTTGAAAGAGTTTGTACACATAATACTTTGCCTTGGAAATTAAAGACATAAGTGGTGTCCTGTTGTCTACCAAACAAACCTATATTAGACCCGAAATGTCGACCAAGCATTCAGTTATTAGAACTCAGTTTTGATTGCAAAGTATTTCAATTCAGCTAGTTGCAAAGTATTTTCTGTAATATTTTACAGCTAGAAACACTAAAGGGAAGTTATACTGCTATATATATTACAGTTTTACAGCAAGTAGAACTGTATACTGTATATCAGCATAGTGTATACTAAGAATTGGGAGTCAATGATAAAGGAGCTCTGTTCTAATTACTGAATGCTTGGTCGACATTTTGGGTCTAATGTAGGTTTGTTTGGTAGACAACAGGACACCACTTACGTCTTTAATTTCCAAGGTAAAGTATTCTGTGTACAAACTCTTTCAACAGGCCAGTTTTAGACATAACTCAGTAAAGACTCTTCCAACAACTCTAGTAGACAACAGCTGTATTTCAATTCAGCTAGTTGCAAAGTATTTTAATCCAGCTACTGTTTTCTCCAATTTAATCCACCTTGATGTACTGCTCTATTTTAGTCCACCTACATACTTAATCTGATATTCATGTTGGCCTCCATCTATTTACTTTTATCTTACAGAACAGCTAGATATATAACCCAACTTTAACCAGGACTATAGCTGATCAATAGATGCCACTTAATAAGAGCAATTAAATAAGGTGTTGCCCGCGATAAAGATGGTCACTCAAGAAATTTCACGTGAACTAAGAAACAAGACAAGGCCTATATCGAAACGTTTGTCGATCACTACCATCTACGCTGGAAACTAGCTAATGGTTCGTGACAAAAAAATGTGTGGCCTGAGATGGCTGAAAAACTTAAGTCTTACGAGTGCTTCCAACACAAATTGGAAGAACTCACTAGAGAGAAATGCTACAATCATTTGAAGACGGTGAGAAATAATTGCTATAGGATGAAGGCAATCTTTGATACTAGTGGTTTTGGTTGGGATGAGCACAACAAAATGGTCATTACGGAGCTTGATATATGGGACAATTTCTCCAATCAGCCGGCTAGCAACTGCGAACTTAACCTCGTAATAGTAGTTAAATAATCGTACATATGATGAACATGTCACTTAACCTAACATATATGACTTCAGGGTTTTAGCTGGGCTGCAAATTATCAGGGCAGGAAGGTGCAAGACTATGCACTGCTTTGCCTTCTATTTGGAAATAACACATACACCAAGGCTGAGGAGTTCCACCCTGGGGATCGTCAATCCCCTGTCGAACAGCGTGCTATTCCTCTTGGCGATGAGGATAGTAGAGACTCATACCACCAAACATTTAAAAATGAGGAGTTCCCCGAATGAGAGGGACTTACCAATGCGATTCGAAGTCTCCCTTAACTGCAGAGAGTAGTCCAAACCTGACAACCCGAACCCGCCATACTCGAAACTCCAGTACAAGTGGATTTGGAAGGAAACGGAAGAATGTAAACCTCTTTGATGGTCTTATTGAGCAATTAGTCGGATTTCAAACAACTCTTGCTAACATCGCTAATCGGGCCGTCCCTGAACCACCTCGTAGCCATCATGAACAATTCCTGGAAGTTTTACAAGAAATGAGAGCAAAACACTTTATTGACAACGCTATGTTTATGGAGCTCCTCGTTAGAGTTGAGTAGACCAGTTCCCGAATGGCTAAAAGGATCGTCAATCCTACCTCTTCGCCTTGACTGGAAGGCCATGGCCACCTCGATAGGCCTAATGATGTCCCATGTTGTAAAATTCACTGACTATATAAAAAAATTTAGGTTATTAAACTGAATGGGTTTAGGGTTTGATCAATTAGGTATAATGGCACCCCCCTCATCTCCGATGATGAATTGATTGCGATGTGTATGGTGGGTTTCGTTCTTACCGCCATTGCCTACATCTTAACACTACGTCCAGAAAGGCGACGATGTCACATATCGATTCTCACTGGTCCCTTATACATTTAGGAAACCCTTTGCCGGCATCCAGATATTGCATATGAACTCTTTCGAATGCGTACGCCCACATTCAGAAGTTAATGTGACGGTCTTAGGATGTGGGGTCTGTTGGAGGACTCACAGAGAATGAAGGTGGAGGAGGCGGTTGTTAAATTGTACACTATAGCCCAAAATCAAAAGAATAGAATCGTCCAAGATAGATTCCAGCGTTCGGGCTCAACCATTAACCTATGTTTTAATAGCATACTTTTTTTTTTATCAGTAATAGGATTATATAAGTAAACCAGCAAGGCGCTGAAGCCGTATACAATCATAATAATCCAAAAGAAAATCAAACAAGCGCACACCGACAACAAAACAGCAAGGCCTGCGAGAGGCACTCAAAAGGTCCGGATAAGGCCCCTCATGGAGCCGTCCTTACCCTGGGTCCCACCTGAAGTGGGATCCGTTGGCCCCGGTTCCTCCACTCGTGCCACATAGCGTGACAAGATCCGAAACCGCCCTAAGAATCACAGGAGCAGGTTTAGATTTTCCTTCAAAAATTCTGTTATTCCGCTCACGCCATAGGCACCACATCACTGCAAAGAGAGTAGCCCTCCACGCAACCCTCTCCCCATGTGTTGGCACGGCTTCAACCATTAACCTATGTTTTAATAGCATACTTTTTTTTTTATCAGTAATAGGATTATATAAGTAAACCAGCAAGGCGCTGAAGCCGTATACAATCATAATAATCCAAAAGAAAATCAAACAAGCGCTGCAAACAACAAAACAGCAAGGCCTGCGAGAGGCACTCAAAAGGTCCGGATAAGGCCCCTCATGGAGCCGTCCTTACCCTGGGTCCCACCTGAAGTGGGATCCGTTGGCCCCGGTTCCTCCACTCGTGCCACATAGCGTGACAAGATCCGAAACCGCCCTAAGAATCACAGGAGCAGGTTTAGATTTTCCTTCAAAAATTCTGTTATTCCGCTCACGCCATAGGCACCACATCACTGCAAAGAGAGTAGCCCTCCACGCAACCCTCTCCCCATGTGTTGGCACAGCTGCCTCCCAGCTGATTAAGAGCGAGTGGGGGGACTGAGGCATCGTCCATGCCAAACCAAAGGCTTTAAGAATGCCTCCCCACACCTCATGAGCGACATGGCAATGAAGAAGCAGATGAGCCGCCGCCGACTCCTCCTCGGAGCACATACCGCAGACCATGGAGACGTCCTTCCCCCTTCGACATAACTGGTCCCTGGTAAGAATTTTCTCCTTGCAGACCGTCCACACAAAAAATCTTATCTTTAACGGGATAGATTCCTTCCAGCCATCTCCCATCGAATCGATGAGCGGTGTTGCGAGTACTAGCAGATCTGACTCCTTGTTGAACTCCCCTTGGATTAAATTTCCATAACCGAAGATCATACGAATCTTTTCTCTGCGGCTGTGAAGCACATTCAAGTCCATGTGCCCACCTCGCTATCCACAGTCAAGATTCGACAACAACCTCCCAAACAATCCTATTGTTGGTGAGGGAAAAACTGGTCAATCCTACAGTTGGGGAGAGGCGTAGATCTGCGAAGCCGATCACGAGCAATCCCTTATCCAACCACGGATCTTGCCAAAACCGGATCATCTGAGACCCCCAACTGAACCTAACCCCTTTAGCCATACCCTCCCAAGTCGAGATATGTCTCTCCACCACGTGAACTCGACCTCGGGTCACCGAATCCCCATCCATCCGACGACAAACCATATTTATCAGCCAAGACCACCACAACCGCCCTCTCCTCATCCCTACCCGCTCTCCAAATCCACTTCCCGAGCAAGGCCACATTGGATCGCCTGATACTTCGAATACCCAGCCCCCCATAGGCAAATGGCAGCTGGCACGTATCCCAATTTACTAGGTGGTACCGCCTATTGTGGTCCGCCCCTTCCCACAAGAAGGATCGTTGTATCCGTTCTAAACGAGCAGTAATAAAAGCGGGACATCTGAACATCGAGAGGAAAAAGATGGGGATCGCCGAAAGTACAGCTTTAACCAAAACGAGCCTACCTCCGGTGCTCAGCAACCTGCCTTTCCAAGATGATAGTCTCCTCTCAAATTTTTGCACCACGGGCAGCCAATCACGGGTCATGAGCCTTCTAACAGTGAGGGGCAAGCCCAAGTAAGTAATAGGCAGAGCTTCGATGCGCCAGCCAACGGATTCGGCCATGGAAACCAGCAGGTCCTCTTCCACCCGAATTCCGTCTGAAGCGACTTAAGGAGGTTAACCCTCTGGCCCGACACGGCTTCATAGACGGAGAGAACATCAGCCATAGCACCAATCACAGCTTGCTCAGCTTTCCCAAATAATATAGTATCATACGCATACTGAAGGTGCGTGATGCATCTCCCCTGCATACCAACTTTAATACCATTAATCTGACCCAACATCGTAGCACGATCGAGCAAACCGGATAGCGCTTCCCCCACAATATTAAACAGGAAGGGAGATAAAGGATCCCCCTGCCGGAGGCCCCTAGAGCTTTTAAAATACCCCGCCGCAGTCCCATTAATCAACACCGAGAACCAAGGGGAGGAATAACACCCGCGCATCCATTTCCTCCACGTGTCCCCAAACCCCAACCTTCCCATCATATAATCTAAGTTATCCCAGCTGTCCCGGTCATAAGCCTTTTCCATGTCCACCTTCCAGACGATGGCTGGGGTACGTAGCTCATGGGCGGAGTGAATGGTCTCGTTTGCCACAGCGACGAGGTCCAGGAGCTGTCTCCCGCGGACAAACGCCCCTTGAGTGCCCGTAATGATGGTAGGCATAACCCACTTTAACCTATTGGCCAAAACCTTCGCAATGATCTTGTAGACGCAGTTAATGAGACTAATAGGCGGTAGTCGGAGATGTCGTCAGGCCCATGCGCCTTGGGAATAAGGGTCAGAAAGGTAGAGTTGAGTGCTCTCCCAATAAAACCCGAAGAATGGAACTCGTGGAAGACCTCGATCAGGTCCGCTTTAATAGTCACCCAGAAGACGCGGTAGAACTCCATGGTAAACCCATCCGGCCCCGGCGATTTGTGACGACCAGCAGATCTGATCGCAGCCCACACTTCATCCTCAGTAAAGGGGGCCTCAAGCCCCCTACAAGTGTCATCCGAGATAGACTGGAAATGCAGCTGATCCAACTCCGGTCGCAATAGACCCTCGTCGGAGTATAGGCGTTGGTAAAAATTGACGATACTGTCCTGCACATCCTGGTGACCAGCGTACGCCACCCCATCAACAGTGATAGTCCCTAAAAACTTCGCTTTATTACGGGCATTCGCAATAGCGTGGAAAAACTTGGTGTTCACGTCCCCTTCTTTGAACCAGTGGACTTTTGCTTTCTGTCTCCACATGATTTCTTCAGCGTTACAAATCTCCCTGAATTCCGTCTTTGCTTGGTTACAAGCCGCTCTCTCCTCCGTGGATAGGTCCCTGATTTCCTCCAGCTTCTCTAAGGTTTCCATTTTGACGAGCAGCACCTCCTTCTTAGCCTGCACGTTGCCAAACTCCTCCCTGTTCCATCTTTTGATTATTTCCTTAGACCGGCGTAGCTTGTTCAAAAACCGATATTGAGCAGTCCCATTCGACACCGGTTCACTCCACCACCCCCGAACCTTTTCCCGAAACGCCTCGTCCAATAACCACATATTTTCAAACCGGAAAGGGCGGCCCATACCCTAGAACTACATGAGCACAATCGGCCGATGATCGGAGATGGCACGAGCATGGGCCTCCAAGCGGGCCCCCGGAAACTGCTCAAGCCACTCATTAGTACATAGAAATCTGTCAAGTCGACAAAGCGTCGGTACCTCCTGCAGGCTGGACCACGTGAATCTGGCCCCCGACATCGGTAAATCCAGTAAACCCCAATCAGCGATGAAGGAGTTAAAGTCACACATAACCCGAACGTTGGCCGGACCACCCCGTTTCTCGAAATCCCATCGGATTGCGTTGAAGTCCCCAGCCAAACAAAGAGGATGCTCCCATCTGGCAGCAATTGCATTCAACTCAAACCAGAAATCCCCTTTCTCTCGATCCGACGCTGGTCCGTAAACTCCCGCAAATGTCCACACATTACCTGAAGCCTTATCCCGCAGCACCACCGAAGCTGAAAAAGCTCCCAATTCCTCGTCAATTTTGTCAAACAGAACCGGCGACCAGGCCACCAAAATGCCACCAGAGGCACCGATCAAATCGACACCGATCCAGTCCCAGTTGCCCCTTCCCAAGATAGAAGCCACTTTCCTACCATCGCAGCTGCCCCACTTCGTCTCTTGAAGAGTGATCAGAGCAGGTTTAAGACTCTTGATCGCTTGCTGAATTCCAACCCGTTTCCCCTGACCACCGGTGCCTCGAACATTCCAAGATAGCATCTTCATTGACGAACCATGAATTCCAACCGTCAAGCGCCCCCCTCTCGCCTCCCATCGGGCATTCCCCACTGTAGTCTTGCAAGCTCCCGACCTCCCCCCCTCCTCCTCCGCTTACTCGACTGATGATAGGCGATGACTGAACCGAACACTGTCTGTAAATCCGCCTGAGATCCCTTAAAGGTCATCCCGAGATTTTGGCCAACCTCGATGAGCCTGTCGATTTCGGCCCACATAATCGGCTCAGTTCCTCTTTGTAGTATCAGTTCAGTCCCAACATCATCCGCCACCCGATCGTATCAATCCCCTTCCCCATGGATAGGCTGTTCCTGCACCAAATCACCGGAGTCGTAGAGAGTAGTTCTCCCCAGGCGTATCGAACTCGCAGCATAGCTACACTCACCAGCTTCGAAAATGGGGGGGGACCGGTAACCCGGAAAGGACCCACTCGGGTCGGGGTCTTTGGAAGCCAGAAGCCCATGCGAAGTACATTGGGCCAGAAGAGGAGGGGAGACCAACCGATGAAACCGCCCGTCAGTCCCAATATCAAATCCCGACCCGACAGCCGAAGCAGATAGGGTGCCACGTGTCCCCTCCCTAAAGTCCTTTATAAAACCCCAGCTGGCCCCCAAATCGTCAATACCAGGAACAACCGAAGACCTTCCAGCGTCTTTCGAAACCAGGCCACGTGTCGTCTTCCCAGTGCGGCTCACACCCCGAGGTAGCAGCCTTCCCCTTCTTCTTCTTACATAAAACCTAAGGCACTTTCGGCATTGCAGAGAGGCAGTCGACGTAGAGGCCGACCACCTCGATTTCCATCGGATCCCAGGTACATCTCCCAACCTCGTCCGACACAACCTTCTGACCTCTGATCTCACCAACTCCCTGTCTGTGCAGTTATACGATGATCGGATCGACGTGTGAGCTGATCAAGGCCGTCGAACTGTAGTTAGGCACAGAGGAACCGACCGGAGGTTCATCGGACGTCATAACCCCGGCCCCAAAGTCCAAATCCGCCACCGGTCCCGGATGAGCGATACCGAGGATGAATCCGTCCAGATCGTTCGGAGGGTTCGAGGTCGAGCACCCCTCCGCGCTTCCCGCCGATACCCCATCCGACGAAGCCCATCCATGTCGGACTGTATCCAACAACGGCTGAACTGGCATTATTGGAGGCTCAACGGCGCCAGAAACAGAGGGTATGTGCCCCGCCACCCTTTCGACCGGCTGATGCTGGAAGATCGTCCTCTGACGTCGAGCGAGCTCCACCTGGAGCTGACAACGGCTGCCGTTAACAACGATGTCGATGGTCCGAGGTATCCGCTCGACCCGCTCGACAACCACGAGAATCCGAATATGAGACGAAATCCAGAGATCCGTCGAACGCCTATCAACCCGGATGAAACTGCCGCAGCGGTTCCCAATCCTTCGGAACATCTCCGGGGACCAAGCGTGGATCGGGAGCCCGAAAACATGTAGCAGACATGCCTCTTCCTCAAGAAGTCGAGATTCTCCCAAGCTAGATTCCCATCACGGACACTCACCGCACAACCTCAATGAAACAAGATTTGTCAATGTAAAAGTCACGCAATGTCCTCCGACCAAACGCTATGAACGACGAAGAGGAAAGGGTAGAAACAATAGGTCTGTCCGGGAGTAACCATTTGTAATTAACCCATCTGTTAATAGAAAAAAGAGATAGGAAATCGCTTTGAGTTTCTAAAACCACCCAGTAGTGTCGTAAATTAACAGCAAGCGAGCGAAGGTGAGCATCATCAACTACGAGAGGCCCCGGATCCGTCTGGTGCACACGAGACACCGAGGCCATCGGAGGCACGACCTGGGTCTCTCTAAATCACCGGGCCGGTGATCCGACAATAACTCAACAGTGTTAACCGGTCGGTTATTCTTAGCCGCAATAGACCACCCCCGATGAACATCGCGAACCTGAGACTCATTCAAAAAAATTTGCCTTTTACCAAACGCCGGCAATCGATCGGAATTAGTCGCGTTTCAAGACGGTTTACGTTCGGGACCCGACAAAGCTACGTTTGTGGCACATGGTACGCACGGAAGTTGACGACAAGATAAGCCGCAAATCCAGTCCCCAGCCTGGAGCACAAGAGGCCGACTCATTCCACTGATGATTGTTATTGATTCTATAGATTTTGATCTTTTTTTTTTTTGCCTTTTTCTAACGAACTAGTTACAATGGATGGAGTGCTCGGGGAGCACGAACATTCCTTCATACTAGAGCCTTTTTGTTTTGGTCAAGCCTTTTAATAGCATTCTTGACGCTATCTTACAGTTGTATGGGGATTTTGTAAAACAGGCCACTGCTAGTACTCCCCCGGAGATTACCAATCGACCATGGTTCTACCCATGATTCAAGGGTGTTGTAGGAGCTCTCGACGGTACACACGTTGACGTGACCGTTCCCCGGTGGGACTCACAACGATATCGTAACCGTCACAAAGCGACATCACAGAATGTTCTGTGTCATATCGTTCGACATGCTATTCCAATACGTACTCCATGGATGGAAGGTGTCTAGCCCAGACTCGAAAGTTCTCTCTAGGCAACAAAACCGACTTCAAGTTCCACTAAACAAGTATTACCTTGTGGATCGGGGTTTCAACATATGGGGCTTTCTTGCTCCCTATCGGGGGTTCGCTACCATATTAAAGAATTCAATACCTCGAATTCTCCATTGCCTCCACAAGAACTTTTCAACAAGCGACATGCGTCCTTACGTAATGTGGTTGAGAGAACATTTGGAGTATTGAAACAACGGTTTCCAATATCGAAAACAACCACGAGGTTCCCAATTCAATCACAAGTGAGAATAGTCGCCACATGTATTCTACACAATTTTATAAAATTATATGATCAACAAGATCCATTCTTCCAAGAATGGCCAGAGGATTATATAGTAGAGCCCTTTGACGACTCGGTCTATGACATATTAAATGTACAGTTGGTTATATGATATTTTTATAAACTCTTATCTAGGTACCATTAAATGAGCCACTTCACACTCTTGCACTCACTAACCAATTGACGAATTTTATAGTTATGGGTAAATATTACGTTGTCTTCATTGGTAGGAGACTGGATATATATCGAAGCTGGGAGGATTGCTCGAGGGAAGTAACCTGTTTTTCTGGGGCTCGTCATCGCTCCTTCCATTTGTACGACGAAGCACTGAATGCGCTACGACAACACCTAAACGAACGCTCATATAACCTGCAGATATCACCATGTACATCTAATAACCCAACAAACACAACCCATGGATAGAGTCATAGATAGAGCCCCAGATGTTGGTGTGCATGTAGATTGCATGTGTGGATTGTTTGCACGTGTAGTTATTGTCATCCTCCTATCTACTTTGGTTATTTATGTATGTCAGTCACTGTGATTTCTTCTTAAATATCAATATTATCTTTCATAACGTTTTCATATGTTACATGACTGTAAAATATGCAATAATGGGAGAGACCAGATCACAAGTCAGTGATAGAGTAGTACATAGGACACCGGATGTTGGTGTGCATGTAGGTTTTAAGTGTGGAAAGTTTGCACCTATAGTTATTATAGTTCTTCTATTGATTTTGGTTTTCTACGTATGCAAGTTAAATTGACTTTTTGTAAAATTTTATTTCTTCTCTTACATAACATTTTGACGTTTTAGATGTGTTTATCAAATGTACAACAATGGCATGGACACCAGGGTCGTCCTCATCCTCCAACCATCTCAGCGGGGCCCAATCAGGGCCAGTTGCTCGGCATCATATCGAGATCAGACCTAGATCCGCCGCAAGCCCACCAGCAGATGCGCCCCATGGTCCCCCCCCCTCCGAATTCGCCCCTCGAGCATTGGCCCCACCAGCAGTTCGGGCTCAACCACCTCCATTGGTTGGAGCCCTTGCCCCACATCTTTTCCACACTTCGGCACCACCACCCGTTCGAGCTGCTATCCCCCCACCAGTTCGTAGACTTGTTGGCCCCCTTCCACTTCGAGGTCGTGCCGGACAGGGACCGCGCAGTGCAGCCTTCACTCGACCAGTTGCACAGCCACCGCCAAGTTACCACTACCATCTCATCTACATCCGATCCGACTCTGGCCACTCAGAGTCCGTTTATCAACTTCCTCTTTATCATCAGGATATATTCGATAGCTTGGATGCGGGCATGAGCTCCCCAAGACGCACTACAACATCGTCCTACTTTTCGGAGGAGGACGACAATAATGATGATGCTACCAATTATTGATCGTGCAAGGTGCCTTTGAATTAGGCCAATTTTGTTTTTCACGGCCTAATCGATATGTATATGCTTATGTTATATTTGTAGTATAGTTTAGGTTGTACATATTTTAAATTAAGCCAATTTTGTCTTACTGGCTTAATCTTATAATTTGTATATTCTGTTTTGTATATATAAAAAGTGGCGTATGTGATATGTTATGCTTTAACATTCTTTGTATGACGATTAATTCACTAACTTTTCGATTGGGTATTAGTAGCTCATTTTCAAAGTAATGACCATTAAATTAGAATCGGAAAAAGACTCCATCAAATATGTTCAGCCCCATGTAGATTGGTTGCACATAAAATTTAAGAGAAATCCGAGTATGACACATAAACCGATGATTAGATAATGTTTCTACGGTCGTAACATAACCACCCATTCAAACGATTCTGAGGATTTTCTAAGAGAAACTACAAAACGAAGGATTATAAACTTTTCTTAGGAAAAGCCAAGAATCTGAGTAACTTAAGAATGCATATCGGAAAAGCCGGGAATCTGAATCTGCTAAGAATCTGCAAGATTCTAAGTTTTAATGAATCTGAGCTTTTTTGGGAAAAACTAGGAAACACCTGAACAAGGCCTGAATTTCAACTCAGATTCCAAGTGAATCTAAGCTCTCAAACGAGGGCTAAGAATACTACTAAAATTAAAACTTCTAATCAATTATTAAAACTTTCTAATATAACGATGTCCGATTGACGTGAAATTGGTATTACTTAAAAAGCTTATCGAAGTAGCTTTCCAACAAGACAAGAATCATGCAATTCCGACATATATTGATAGACTTATGACCACTTTTCCAATTGTTGCACTAAAAGTGACGAAATTAACAATCACATATCACATATATGTGCCTGACTCTTAAATGCTTCAAATAAAGAAATTAATCCTAAAACAAATTATTTATTAAAAGAATTCTAATAAAAGGAAACTAAACCTAGATAAAATGCCTAAAAAAACGTGCAACGGGTTTTTAACGGGCCTTTTAAAAACCCATTCGCGGGTCCACTTTCTCTTTCGATGTCCCCTCTTGATCCGGCCACGATCTCGACGTGCAAGCTTCGATTCCGCATCAAGGTACTTAGCCACAATTACCCCGGGAAGCCTGAATGCCAGTATCCTTATAACTCAACATAGCAAAGATTATCCAGTATTGTTTATAGGGAAAATATGTGAGAAACAAACAT
The DNA here is from genome assembly GCA_021018995.1 of Chloranthus sessilifolius. Taxonomy (NCBI): domain Eukaryota; kingdom Viridiplantae; phylum Streptophyta; class Magnoliopsida; order Chloranthales; family Chloranthaceae; genus Chloranthus; species Chloranthus sessilifolius. The sequence continues at coordinate 8,304,938 of CM037598.1, forward strand.
ATTAAGAAAAATATACATAGCATAAAATTAATAAAACTGAAATGACCCGGTTACACACCTTCATACATGTTGGAGTGCAATACTATCATGAGAAACAAGTCTACAATGACAGAAATGTACAAGTTGATTTTATATTTCTCGAGCATTTATCTAAATACTAAATATTTCCCATATTTTCTAGTTTTTAGAACATTTAAATTTGTTTATTGTTTACACTTAAATGCTTGCCTCACGTCCAAGGTCTAATTCTTTATAATATTTTTGTTCTCTAGGAAATTGGTGATATGCCAGACCAACAATCAATCTAGAATAACGTTGTCTGAAAATAACTTTCCAGTTGCATATTAGACCAGAGACGTTGCATCTATGCCAAATAAATAAAAAAATTACCTCCAAAGTATCTTTTGGTTCCTTTGTCTTTGCATCAATAAGCTCAATAGTAACAGGTTTCCCATCCCTTGCTGGAGTAACCTATGGATAACAACATGATAACAATTAGTCTTATATCTGATCTTTAAAACTACTGATTTTACAAAAAGTAAAGATGAGTAGCACCCCAAAGCACCTTTTTTGCAAATACACCAGTATGGTAATCGATATTGCGTGGATTTATGAGAATTCTTTGCGCCAACTTCCCTATCTCAGGATCAAAGCCGGGCATAAGTTGATCAAGAGCTTCAACAAAAGTAACCTGTCCAAAAATTTGATCAACTTGATGGAAGATTTGCAATATATATATATATATATATATATATATATATATATATATATGAATCGTTGGATATATTAGCTCCAATGATTTTATAAGCAAGTTCATCAATGGAAGTACAAATTCAACACTAAAGGACCTTATGTGCCTTAATTACAAGAAACTCGCATGCTTTTGTGAAATCAAATCAAGAAAAAGAAACATAATATGAAGTGAGAAAGTTCTATTTTTTTTAGCTCGGCATTAAAATTCAGAAAGGCTACAAATTAATGAATATAAAAGAAAGGAAGGTCCAGGTGATGATGGAAGAAGAGTACTACATCAAAATATGAAAATGCTAGCATTCATATCTGTTACATTTCTACCAATTTGCATGATCAACTTTATGAGTCCAGCAGACAATAATCAGAACTTTCAGGTGATTCCATTCACACTCAAGCCTTACATACTGATTATTCAAGGGAAGATACAGTTACATACTAAAGGACTCTGATCTATCCTTTTATATATACATCACAAAGGAGGAATGAAAAACCCTCCTGCAACTCCCATAAACTTCTTTAATCTATCATGTGCATGGGTCAAAAAACCGGACAAAACTGATACGTATTGGTTTCAGAAGGCACCAAGTCGATAAATTGCAATGTATCAACCACTTAATGTACTGGCCAAATTATCGGCCAGTACATTGAAATTGTCGTTCGTATCGGACCGTAATTCCAAATTATCGTCCAATAATTTCAGTTGGTGCTACATTTCTGTAGCACCATATAAGTCACTTGAAACCCCTTTCTAGCCCACTTTTTCCACCACGTTTTCTTTCCCTCTTCTTTTTTTTCCTCCTGTCTTCTTCTAATCTTAACCCCTTACTCCCTCACATATTTTGGCACCAAAATAGACGATTTCAACACCCGGGAAGAAGAGGAGGAAAAAATTTAGATGAATGTATAAAAAAAATAGCAAAAAATAACTGATTGTGCCAAAATATTTTTAAATAATTAAAAGAAAAAGAAAGAAAAAAATTTAGATACGTTTTTATTTTTAAAAAAACATAAAATATCAAACGTCTTAATGTATTGGCCGATACATTCAATGGATCGGACGATACTCACAATATGTACTGATTTGGGGATGACAAATACGTACTTGATTTCCGAGATTTTGACCTATGATCATGGGGGATAAGCATCCTTCGCAAAACAAGAGAAGGAGTTCTCCCATTCAATGAGTTACATCAAGAGTGACATGACGGGCGCATGTGATTAAGTAATCGCGTGAGACCACCCTCTCTAGCTAACAATATGTCTTGATGATTCACCTCTCGTCATCATGTAGATGTTAATCATGCCTAGCTTTTGTCTAGGAGGCATAGCCTTCACTTACCAAGAACCTTTGTGAATATATCTGCAAACTAATCTTCCGACTTAGTGTATGGTGCTCCAATGTCTTTCCCTATCTTGCATAAAGTCACAATTGATCTTTATTTGTTTATTCATGAAAGATTGGATCAATTGAGAAGGGACTAACTTCAATCCCATTTATGTTGATAGAGTTCTTTCCCTATCTTGCATAAAGTCGCAATCGATCTTTATTTGTTTATTCATGAAACCAACCCACACTCTATATATCCCACACTCCAATGTCTTTCCCTATCTTCAATCCCATTTATGTTGATAGAGTTCTTAAACCAACCCACACTCTATATATAAATCCCGTCTTAGATCAAGCAACAAGAGCTTGTTTCTTCTTTCTCCATGTCACCAAAATCCTAAAAAACTGTGTAATATCTAAACGGAGAACGAGTAATGGAAGTAGACCAATCAGCATCTGAATAGGGTAAAATGTGGAGGTATTCATGAGCCTCATAGAGAATCCATTACTAGTAGAAGCCTTCCGAAATTTTATGAAAATTGATAAGAATTGAGATTTTTAGAAGCCTTCGTACAATCACAAAGTGAGGGAGTTACACCTGGTGATCGTCAGCTAGATAATCATCAAGAAGCCCCTCTTATCATGAGAAAGGCGATGACTTTGCTCTATTGGCAAGTCAATAGGTTTCGCCTCAATAATTGTTTACACCATGGGACAACAATGTACTTTCTCTAGAATAAAATAGGGGGGGATGAGACAAATTCTAGACTGTAGTTAAAGCGTCACGATATCTGATATCGGACATAAAACTACGACAATGTACACAATTCGAGGCTATAGCGCACAGCGACCGGTCTTGCCATAAAACTCAAATAGCTAGATAGATACAAATAGCAAACTTTAATGTCTGTTATCGGACATTAATCTATGTCAATTTACAAACATGTACAGTAATTTATGCAATTACTGAACAATCAATGCAACTTATAAAGCAATCATAATCCGACATAAAGTCTAATTTAAATCATTTAACATCTAATAATCAAACATTAAAGTCTAATTGTTGTGACTAGTAATTTACACAACATTAATGCCCGATCTATGCCTATCTCATATTTCCTATTTGTAGATTTTCGTTGATATTCCATATTTATTGATATTTTTTTATATTTCAAATTTGTCGATATTTGATATTAAATAATTAATTAGTTGATATTTTCATATTCTATAAAACAGCGACCTCAAATCCCCAATATTAGAGCCATACTTAATAGGCAATATTTCATATTTGATAATGGACTTAGGAGAGAATCATAGAATTTACATACTAGATAGTTCGATAGAATTACGGTTTTTTGCAAATACCACCCCCCCCCCCCAATCCCCGGCAAAGTTATGCTGATATGGCAAACCCCCTCCAGATATGGCTATTTGCTCTGCACCTCCTAGTTAGCATTTTGGTGTCTATAAAACACCCTCTTTAACGGAGGCTACTTTAAATTTAACTAGCCGTTAAAGAACAGCCAAAATGCCATATTTACCCTTCCAAAATTAAATTACTAAATTGCCACCGTCTACACATGGTTACGAATTGGCGCCCTTGCAATTACAAAATATTACATGCATTGCCCCTGCACTTACAAAATATTACCATTACACCACTATGATACCATCTATTCCATTCAATACTGCAATCAGACGTTCCCATTTAAACCATTATGATACCATCTAAACCATTTGGAAACTTTGCAAATATATGGTTACGAACCCCTGCATTAACAAAAATACCCCCCCCCCCAGTTATGCTGATATTGCAAAAAAAAATCCCATATATGGCTATTTAAGTGCATGCCGACCGTTTATAGGGTTGGACGAATGTCACTTAAAGGGTAAATATAAATGCTGCCTTCTTGCGATGACGTGTTTGGATGGAAATCGGGGCCTATTTCCTCTAGCTTATGTCGTGGTAGTTGGGAATGGTCCTTCGAGCAGTTACAATTGGCCATTGGCTTCCCGAACAACCTCGTATTTATGTTGGATAGGCAAAAGGGCCTAATTAATGCCATAGAGAAGAAATACCTGAGTGTAAAACATAGGTAACACTTGTTATATAAGTTTGACATTAATCTTATTGTTTTCAATCATATTTCTTAAGTACATCTCTCGCTTGTTTCAGGTTTTACGTAAGGCATTTGTACAAGAACTTTAAGGGATTGTTCAAAGGAAAGGTTTATGAGAAATTATTTTGGGGTGTATGTTAGGCACGAATGTAAAGCAAACTTGGACGCCATCGAGAAAAAATAAGAGACAAAAGAACGGATTGGAGAGGTTAAAGGGTACTAGAGTTGAGCACAATTAGGGGATGAGATTAAGTGTGATGTTATTTATCACCAACAATCTTTTGGAATCATTCAACAATGCAGTCTCTGAATCTAGGTTCATGCCGATTATCGACATTGTTGACAGCATCCATTCATTGATTATGGCTAGGATGCAAGCACGGCGTGTGGAGGCATCGAAGTGGATGGGTATTGTTGCGCCATCAGTTCAGACCATATTAGGAAAGTTACAAGAAGAGTCCAAAGATTGTTGGATTCAACATGCAACCGAATATGAGTACAAGGTCACTCATACGACGATGCTTGGCAATTTTAGACATACTGTACGATTAAATCAGTGAACATGTACATGCTGAGTATGGCAAATTTCTGATGTGCCTTGTGTACATGCAATCACATGCAATTGCATGTATTGTACACGAAAGGCATAATCCTGAAGTCTATTGCTCCCACACTATATGTATACAAGCTTATGTACAAAGAGATTTGTCACTCCTTGCTGGATAAAAACTTTTGGACACTTTCAGAAATTATTTCCACCCCTCCACATGCACCTCGCCCCCCTGGCAGAACAATGACTTAATTTCCTACCTTTTAACATGCTTTGATGGGCACTAGTAACATAAGCATGTTAAAAGGTAAGAAATTAAGTCATTGTTCTGTCAAAGCCATTGCTCAAGCTAAACCATTGTTCTAATTAAAACGTAAAAAAAGAGAGATTTGACTTTAAACACCATGTCCACGTCCAAAGCCACTCATTGTGGGTCCATGTCGACGCCCTTGTCCATGTCTAGAGTAACCCGTAACATGTCCAGAGCCACCCATTGTTGGTCCATGTCGACGCCCTTGTCCAATTTCAGAGTCACCCATAACAGGTCCACGTCCACAGCCACCCATTACGGGTCCATGTCGACAGCCTTGTCCATGTCCAGAGCGGGTTGAGGTCCCCTCTTCATCTTGCCTGGCATGTCCGGTTGGAGGTTTGTTGTTTTTTCTTCAATTATGCCCACTCATGTTGCAAAGGGAGCACCTCTTCATAGACTGGACTCTCGTTTGAAAAGATGACACTTTGTCATCCCCCATAATTTTATGTTTCTTTGGTCTCCTAGGGGGCCGACGTGCATGTGGAGGGTTGCAAATAATTTTCGAAAGCAGCCAAAAGTTTCTATCCGGCAAGGAGTGACAAATTTTTGTACAGATGCTTGTATACATCAAACTTATAGTAGTGGGAGCAGTAGACCTCGGGATTATGTCTTTCGTGTACAATGCATGCAATCGCGTGTACACAAGGCACACAAGAAATTTGTCATACTCAGCATGTACATGTCCACTGATTTAATCGTGTAGTATGTCTGAAATTATTAAGCATCGTCGTATGAGTGACCTCGTACTCATTCGGTTGCATGTTGAATCCAACAATCTTTGGACTCTTCTTGTAACTTTCCTAACATGGTCTGAACTAATGGCACAACAATACTCGTCCACTTCGATGCCTCCACACACCGTGCCTGCATCCTAGCCATAATCAATGAACATATGCTATCAATAATGTCTGTAATCGGTATGAACCTAGATTAAGAGACTGCATTGTTGAATGAATCCGAAAGATTGTTAGTGATAACATCACACTTAACCCCATCCCCAAACTGTGCTCGACTCCAGTACCCTTTAACCCCTCCAATCCATTTTTTTGCCTCCTCTGATTTTTCCTCAAAGGCGTCCAAGTTCGCCTTACATTCATGCCTAACATACGCCCTCGTAGTACCCCAAAATAATTTCTCATAAACCTTTCCTTTGAACAATCCCTTGAAGTTCTTGTACAAATGTCTTATGCAAAACCTAAAACGAGCGAGAGATGTACTTAAGAAATATGACTGAAAATAATAAGATTAAAGTCAAACTTATATAACAAGTGCTACCTATGTTCTACACTCGGGAATTTCTTCTCCACGGCATTAATTAGGCCCTTTTGCCTATCCGACATAAATACAAGGTTGTTCGGGAAGCCAATGACCAATTGTAATTGCTCGAAGGACCATCCCCAACATTCCTTGTTTTCTATCTCTATCACAGCATAAGCTAGAGGAAATAGGCCCCGACTTCCATCCAAAAAGGTCGCCGCAAGAAGGCAACATTTATATTTACCCTTTAAGTGGCATCCGCCCAACCCTATAAACGGTCGACATGCACTTAAAAAGCCGACACGACTAGCATTGAGACATATGAACACTCTGAAAAGCTCCATCTTCCTCTAATTTATGCTTTGCAATACTTCCTGGCTTGCTTTGAAGTAATGCATTGCAAAATGACGGGAGCAATTTGTACGACTCTTTGAATGACCCATATACTCTACCTAGGGTCATCTCCTTTCCACGCCATATGCGATGATAAGGTATCATCACCCCATATTCCCTAAATAGTAGCCTCGCTAGCTTCTTTACCTTCATCTCGCGGTCATCATGAATTTGCTCTACAATGCGTCGCAATATCCATTTAGCACTTGCCATACGACTACCAACGTGACACCTTTTACATGTATGTTCTTGGTATGTTTTGATTCAGGACGTCATTTTATCTTCGTTTACCAATGTGTGGATCCTCCAGGGACAGTCTACTGCTGAACATCTAGTTGTGATTCTATTTTTTTCATTCTTGATATATTCTAACTAGAAACCGTGCGTCACAGCAAAGTGGAGCAACGCATCACGAAACTTATATACTTAATCATACATCATGCCAACATGTAATATCGGTTTCGGTTTCTCATCTCTTGCATTATCTTTCTGCAGTCCAAAATCCTGCTCTTCATCATCTATCTCATCCCCTTCCTCACTTTCAGAACTAGAGATTGATTCATACCCTTCAGGATCCTCATAGTCTGACAGATCATCATCCCGATTCGATTTCTTTTTCGGAAGACTATCCATACACTCTTCCTTATCATCAGATGACTCATCTGACTCACAGCCCTCTTTCTCATAGTCATCACGCTCAAAGTTAGCTGACATATCTCCTAACATAACCATAAAATAGAATATATGATGAATAGAAAGTTCGTATTATAAAAACACACAAAGAACTTACGCATATGAAGCTCGTTAAAGTCAGCTCAACAACCATTAAAATCCCCATTCACATAGCGTATTGAGCATACAGTTGCAACAAACAAATTTCAACTTAACAACAGTAATTGTGTGCCATAAACACCTAGTGGTGAAGAGTGTGAGCCATATGATTTCCCCAATTTTTAATCAATTAGAACTTTGGGAAATATGTCTAAGGATCAGAACATGGGTTTTCAAAAGCACAAAACCTCTGGGGTTTCTACACTTAATAATTTGAGCAAGGATCGGAACATGGGCTTGCCCCTATTATGAAAAATTAATAATTTGAGCAAGAAGGTTAGATCATAAACATGGGAGCATTCAATGCCCAAAAGCTCTAATTTTTTGTCCCAATTTATGAGAAATTAGAAGTTTGGTAGGCAGGGATTTGGGACTCGGAACACGGGTTTCAACAGCCAAAACCTCTGATTTTTACTAATTCGTCGATTAAAATATGTTTCCCCCCCCAATCTTTATGAGAATTTATAATTTTGGGCATGAAATTTGTTATCTGCACATGGGTTTTTCAATCAGAAAATTTTGTTATCCATAAGCCCCAATTCCATGCACATATAACCTTAAGATTGAGTCTAACAATCAGAAAAATTCACAAACATAATCACACAGCCATAGCCATTCTAGATACAAAAAAGCCCTAAAATATTGCATACACAGACCTAGCCATTCGAAAATCACGCAACCATAGCCATTTTGGATGCAAAAAAGCCCTAAATATTGCATACACAGACATAGCCTTCGAAAATCACGCAGACAGCCATTTTAGATACAAAAAAATCCCTAAAATATTTGCATACACAGACCTAGCAATTCGAAAATCACTAAAAATGGGGTTTTAAAGTAGCAAAAAATTACTTGAAAACCAAGAATAAAATTGAAAATGGCACAAATCAAGTGTATCTGAAGAACAAACGTTTGGTATCTTCGATTTTTGCTTGAAAACCCTTGGGAAACGCTATGAATCTGAACCGAATATGGATTCCCTCTTGTCGGATGCGCCTCTACGCGTTGAAGAGAACAGATCGTCGACTAGGATGTGCAAAAGACTCGTCCCCAAATCAGAGTCTGCTGGAGTTCCAACAAAGGGATGACGACGATCGGTTCCCTAAGAGATTTTTCGTTCTAACATGGCAAAACCTAAAGTCAGGGGCATTTTTGTGTTTTTCGCTTTACGTTAACCGTGGGCTTTTGAATTAACCAAAGCTAGGTAACGGCAGGATACGGAGGGGGAGAGGGGGGGGAGAGGGGGTATTTGCAAAAAACCCATAGAATTATGTCAATATTAGAATCATAGACTATTTATTTTTTATTTGTGTATCACTATTTTGTTAATGATATTTTTTTAAAAACTGTTGAATAATATAATAAAAAAATTTCTTCCTCAATAAAAAATTTTAAAAATCGAAATTTTGAAAAACGAAAAATTACAAATGTGTAAAATAAAAGAAATACAAAAAATAGCCTCATCAATGTGAGGATATAGCATAGTGAGCATGGGCACCATGCCCTCGTCGTGATGCCGTAAAATTATTCTAGAGATTGAGGTAAACTTCTCTAGTCTCTAGTGCAATATACGAGGTAATGAACTTGTTGTTTTAGGCATTGAAAAAGCCCTAATAGATCTTATATAGCTATAGATCCACAAAAGAGACAATTAAATTTGTGCAATGTTTGCTTATGCTAGTAGGTTTTGAGCATTGCATGGCTTTCAAGTCAAATTAGACATTGACCTTTCAGAGGGTGTAAAGGGATCATTACTTCATTCTGTCTTGTTAATGGGCATAGGCAAATAATTATAGAGCAGAACTATGCTTTGGTGGAGTTACTCACAAAATTCATCCATTTCAAAATTCTCTTTTTAGAATAATTAGGGTTTGTAATTAACTAAATGGTAAGGATTATACTAACAAACATTTGGGATTGAGCTTAAGGTTTAGGTTATTATTAAATAGTAGTTGGCATTTAGGTTAGGATTCTATTTCTACTTTGAGCTTTCTTTTTGTACAATGTTTGTCTTATAGAACTAGTTTACTTTTTTGAGTTATGATAGGATTTTAGTGAGTAGAGTTCGAAAAATATGCGGGATTTTCAAATTTAAAATGAAGTCAATTAAGACAGCTTTTCTTAATAAAACAAAGAAGTTGCATGTTGTAGAAGGGGATGCCATGTGCTCCTCCCATTATGAATCCTTAATCATGGAATCAGTCAATGGATAACAGGTTCTACTAGAAATTCTTAGTTGCATCCCTATTCCTAACTTCATATCCGTCGCACAATTTATTGAATTGAGGCTGCATTAAGTTAAATTGGTGTTGATAGTGTCTATGTAGCAGTTTTCAGTAGATACTCCGATTCTTGATGATTGTTAGTGGAAGCTAATTTAATTTTTTTGACTACTTCAATGGTTCATTCAATCCCTAACAAATTGCTTTCTGTGATCTTTGAAATAATGCAAATACTTTTATTGGTTGCCCATTACTTTCACAAATAAGTTGTAATTTTACTAACCAGAGATGAACACAAGAAACAGTGGATGCTCTGATTCTTGATGATTGTTAGAGGAAGCTAAAAAATGTTTTGATTACTTCAAGCCATAACCCCCTATTGCTTGAACTTATTATCTAATTTACCAATGGCATATGACATCCACCCCACAAATTGATTTCTGCGATTATTGATATAATGCAAAACACTTTTATTGGTTTGCTCATTAATTTCACAAATAAGTTGAAAGTTTACTAACCATAGATGAAACATAAACACTTTCTGTAAGTAGCAAAAAAAGGGGTAATGCTGTATTGGTTACTCATTAATTTCCCAAATAAGTTGCAATGCTACTAACTAGAGATGAACACGAAAACGCTGGAAGTGATGTAAGCATTAAAAGAGTGTATCTTTGTTTCTACATCTAAAACTAGAACAATAGGTAATGCGGGTTGATCCTAATTATTACTGCATTTAACTAGAAAACAAACAGCATTCTCTAATCATGATATTCCTACCTCACTTCCAAGTGCTGTGTAGACGTCACTGAATTCAAGCCCAATATAACCACTTCCTACAATAGCTATCCAATCTGGAACAAATTCCAGCTTGAGTGCATGATCACTAGTAATTACAGTTTTACCTGCAAACCATCATCCAATTGTATACAATAACTCTGTTAGAATCAACACGGAACTAATAAAATATTGAATAGGAATTATTCATAAAATGAGAAAAGTGGTTCCAGAGAAGCACATAAGGTAGTTTAAAATAACTTTCTAGGAAATAGTGGTCTTGAAATAGAGAGCATGAATTTGACAACTTAGTCCTCTAAAATTGAAGTCTCAAAATTCTCAATAGTTACTCCCTCCAAGGCTCCGACTTATCTTAATGTAAGGATCCTAATTTCAATTTCGTTGACTTATTGACTAATCTCGATACTCTTGATTCAGAAAATAATTATTTAAAATTACAACTATTAAATTGTGTGTACAATAAAATATTACTAGTACCGTTGATTTTATCGAGACTATTAAAGGTTCTGATTTAACTAGTATGAATCCTTTATACCTATTTATATATATACTAGAGTCGCATGGAATATATACTTAAAGTTTTTTGTCTTATTAATGGTACTTAATTCTTAATACTCTCTAATTTGCCCAATATAGAAGTCTTGTTTGGTCACACGTATAGTGTTGGGATCTAGACCATGCATGGCCACGTGCCACTAGTTATGTTTATTATATTAATGTGTTATATGAATTTATGATAATTATATATAAAATTTCAATAAATAATGATTATAGTTTCTTTTTTCTAGCCTACTAAAGACAACACGTTTTGTTAGTTTCCTTCTTCTAGTCTCCTAGTTACTTGTATAACTAGGAGTCATTAATCTACCATGTGATAAGAAATTTTAAGATATTAGGACTCTCAATTCCCCTATCTTCGACTATTTGTTGCGATCCCAACAACTCAACGCCTCTCGCAACCTCAAAATCCTCTTTTTGTATAGAACCCTACAACAACACGTCTCTTGTTCTACAAAGTTCTCTCGCCCTTTGGAGCGTGCGCCAACCACTCAGCCATAAGACTTCATCTTCTATATCTTATTACTGCACATGATCTTACCATATTATCGAAGATGAAGCCCACTTTAGCACGGACTCTCCTACCTAGTCGTTGATCGTGTAAAGACACCACATATTGATCAATCTTGCATGTAGAATAACATTAAAATTAACTGTGAAATTGTAGAATCTAACTCCTTACCGGCATCGATTTCTTCGACATTCAAACTTTTGGATTCAACGATTCGTTTGCCTTACGACGTTTGGAAGGTAGGGGATTTCAACGACCAATTTGTGTTTTATAGTTCTGACTCATAAATATATAATGATTTTAATAAATTTGGGTATTATATTTTTTATAGCCAACAATCGAGGGTCTCGTGATGCCTTGGTTTGTGGCCGATCTTATCGATCTTTAAAATCACGTTTTCCAAGGTTAGACGGTGTGCCGCCACTTGCGTGGGAAAGTTAAAGTTAACTATTTGAATTTTGTGTTTTGATTTTCCCACTACATACCCTCTTAGGCTTCAATAAATATATACCAAATCCGCTCATTTGGTAGGTTCGAGAAATCTTAATGGCACTAGTTTGTGTAACATGCCTTCTTTGATGGACTGCAAAAATTAGTATATCTATTCAAACACTGTAACATCAGTTGTTATTGATTAAGGTTATACTACTCTTTATTTTTTTTGTGTTGAGCTGAGATCAAATCAGCCACTAACCCTTTCGAATTTGGCTTCAAAGTTGGGCCAAATTCGTTTATGTCAAGACAGCACTTGCAGCCTGAAAAGTTGAGTGTTGGGTCTTTTGGATCGTTGACCCCTCTGATCGTTAAAATTCTGTACAATTTACGAAATTATCAGTAGGGACCATGGTTTAAAAACTCGGGCGAGTCGATTCGGCTCGACTGGGTTCTGAGTCGGATCGAATAGGGCTGTGACTCGAGCGACTCGCCGATCCGACTTGGAAACTCGACCGAGTTTGCGGACTCGACGAGTAGACTTTAGTGACCCTAAATGATTTCTGCCCCTTTATATTTAAAGACCTCGACAGAAACTCGAAGACAGAAGAAGAAAGATGAAGTTTAGCCCTAATCTCATATCTCAAGTCTCAACCCTAAAATCTCATCGCAACCCTCAACTGGTCAGCCCCTCCCCTCTCGTGCCCTAAAATCTAGAAGAAGAATCGCAGCCCTCTCGTGCCCTAAACTCTGTAAGTCTTTTTTTTCACTTTTATAAGCCACACGATTTGAATCGCAGCCCTCTCGTGCACCATCTAACCCACACGATTTGAAGACCATGATGAAAAAAGATCTTCAAGGCCAAATATTGGCATGAAATATCTAATTGAAATCATTCAAATGGTGTTCCAAGTAGCTCAGAAGTCTTCCCTTTTAAACATGTGCCACGGTACATCATAGCCTTCAAATCATATGGCATGAAATATCTTCTTGAAATCATTCAAATGGTGTTCCAAGTAGCTCAGAAGTCTTCCCTTTTAAACATGTGCCACGGTACATCATAGCCTTCAAATCATATGGCTTAGATGGTGCAAATTTTAGCACCCTTTTACTATTTTTTTTCACATTCTGTTTGGCTCAGATTTTCTTTTTGCTAAATTATTTTTTTTCATCTATTAAATATTTAAATATTATATATATAAATAACCCGAGTCGGAGCGAGTCGAGTTGAATCGATTTTTCGCATTGACTCTACTAAGATGATTTCCGAGTCAAGTTGAGTTTCCGTGTTTTAAAATCATATTTGGCCTTTTATGCACTTTGACTATACATAAAATGATCGATACATATCGGTTGCAAGCATGTAAGCACATCACTCCAAACATCTCGATCAGACCGGTATTTTTCCTAATTAACTCTGTATGTTGTTAAGTCACATGCTCAATTTGCTTTTATAATTTATTTGAACATTTGAAAAATTAGATCCTTGTATCATTAATGAATGAAAAATATTTGTTCACGACACTCTTAACAAGAAAACAAAAAGAAGAGAATGTATGATATAAAAATTTCATCGAACCTTGAAAACTGATTTTGAATTCTAAATTAATTATAAATAGTACGATTACAACATTATACTTTAGCGATATGCATGCGATTTAAGCTTTGAATTTGGATGGATCTAGTGCTATGGCACGCTTTGAACCGTTACAACGGTATTTTGAACCGCATGAGCTACTGCACTTGAAAAAATTGTTCTAGAACGACTATGGCCAGGATCCCCATCGGTGGTTTGACTTTGACTCTAATGCTATACGTGCGTTAGAGATTACTTTAAGTTATATATTTGAGTTATGCGTGAACATAAGAATTAATATATGAAATAAAATGCAAAAAAGAAAAATATCATAATTGGACACTTATATGAAGTTCACCTTTTAGATTTCTTGAATATGACATCAAGACCCATTGTAGGTTATATAAATCAAACTCAAATTTGTACTTGGGAGTTATATGTCATAGAATATAAATGTGTGGTGATTTCTCATATTTTATTGTATCTTAGTCATTATTAATGGAATAATCATTAAAATTATGTGTTGGATGGCTTAAGACACGAATGGTCTTAGAATCGTCCTACTGAGCATGTGGACTCACCCCAACACTATGTGTCGTAGGTACAGACCTTGACAAGGATCCTGAGTTAGAAGAGGATTCTAATTTCGTGCCTGAAGACGAGGAAAATCTCTCACCTAAAGTATATTATCCTTGGTGAGAGATTTTTATTAAGACTTGGTAAGACTTAATAATTTTTCTTTGTTTGTTGTTTTTTGTAGACATTGTTGTAAGTATCACTGTTGTGTGGCGTACGACTGTCACCGGTGGTATTTTTGGATTAGTATTTTTCATTTATGGATGTTGAAATTATTTATTTCAGTTTTATAGATAATTTAATTATCATTATTATAAAGAAAAATAAAAAGATAAAGTATTTTTTCATGTTCTATCAATGGAAATTCTGCGTATAAGCTTATGAACTAAGTTAAATAACCCGGTATTCCATATCTTCTTATGTGGAAATTTTAGGTCGTTGCACTTAAATACTGTAACAACTGTCCGAGTAGTTGCTCATAAAAGATATAGTCAGAGCAGGTATTATACAGCTTGGCTATTGTACCCCTTCCAAGTTTAACCACACTTGTTTTCCTTTCACATGATTTTTTCAGTTTATTTTTGGATCCTCATTTATCCAGCAAGCTTAGGTAGATAACTTCCTTCTATTGCATGATTTCTTTCTTATATTTTATTTTCTATTCTATTTTTTTAATGAAAATCAATAAGAGGTGTACTGTGCAGGGATATTGGAGTCGCCATCCTTGAATCCTTATATTTTGTGTGTTTCATTACATAGCACAAGTGCACACCCTCATTCTCATATTCCTTTTTCGTATTCTATGTACTCTTAGAATAAAAATCAGAATGGTGAATATCACGAGTGCTGAGTGAAAAAGATGAAGAGTGCTAAGCCGTGCCTTGTGCTCAGGGCGGGGGATTGGATATGCGGAAGGTGTCGCAATATCAATTTTCGCCGCCGTTCGATATGCCATCGTTCCGGCTGCGACGCTACTCGAGCGCAAGGTAGGACTGTTACTTCTGCTGATGATCGTGTTCCGTGGTCGAGGGGGGAGAGGCAAACCTTCCTAATGGCGTCTCAGATTCGGGATGTGAGTCGGGGGTGGTCGGTTGTCACCAGGAGAAACAAAGCGGTGGATTCGGCCTAGCTGGCGGTGGGGGAACATTGTCCCGTTTCGTCCTCTGATCGTGGCGGGAAGTTTCTTCCGGTTCTGCCGCGAGTTTTGGATGACCATACCGGTCCAGGGCCTTTTAGGATAGAACTACCGCATCGTCGATCTCTTGCGATTAATCTCCATCATTTCTGGGTGGACATCGATGCAAACAAGGATACACTCTCACTGCTAGCTGTACATAGATGGATTAATTACACGTGGGAGTACGCTGATCGACCTATGGTATCGCCCCTTTCTTCTTCTTTCCTCTTGCGGTTCAGCTCGGAGGATTTGGCTGAAGGTTGTCTCAAGATGCGGATCTGCATTGACGGAAGTCCGGCTGCAAGCCAAAGGTGGGAGCTTTATCCGGGTCGCTTTATCCGGGTCGACCGGTGGTCCGCGGATTTCTGGGTCGACGACCGGCGGTCCGCGGATTTCTGGGTCCGCGGATCACCTCGCTCGTTATGCCTGACAGCGTCGATCTGCTTTTTCAGAGGGTAGGTGAGTACAGGGGCTTGTCGGAAGGGACGAAAGAGGTAACGGATTGTACCTGGGATCCGATGCTTCTCGAAGTGGTCGACCTTTTTCGGAGCTCTGCTGCGTCTGGAGTTAGGAAGCAGATGAAGGTGTATATCAGAAGACGAAGACGCAGGAGGGGGCCTCGGGGAGCGAGCACCTTTATTTGCTCGACACGTGGTCTGGTCCTGGAAGGTTCCAGACGGTCGTCGAGGGGGCTTTTCGTCTTTTGACTTCGAAATTGGTAGAAGGAAGGGGGTTTTAAATGCACAGGGGAGGATGCCACGTGGCAGCTTCAGCTGGCTTTCCGCAAAGGCCTGTTGGGGGTTTGCCCGATCCGACTCCGGAGCCCGGGTTTGTTGGATCTTTATGCACAGCGGGGACCCGGTGACTGCCTACGGACCTAGAGGTCTATTTGGATCGAGATATACTGGGGTTTTAGGCGGGTCTCCCCACATATGGATAGACACAGAGGCCCAGATGGTGACCCACGGTATGGAGGGGGGGACCCATCTCTCCCTTTCAAATTTTAGGATGAGGACGACGGGGACGTGCTACCAGAGGAAGCTGGGGGTCTTGTTATGGAACAACGTCACCGATAAGGGTGCCGACACGTGCTCGGAGGTGGTGAGTGAATCAGGTTCTGATGATCTAGGATTGGAGATCCATCGAACGTGCTGGCCTGATATGACCGAAGGTGGGATGAGTAAGTTAAGCTGGTTGGAGCAAGAGGAGATGCAGGTGCAGCTTTGCCCAGATCCCCCTGGAGGTGCCCTGGAGGTCGAATAACATGTGGAAATAGACCGGTTGATAGAAGTGGGGCGAAATCTGGGGATGTCATTTAAGGGCTCTCAGGATGAACTGCGTGAGGTATTCAGGTCGGTTATTACGGGCCGTGTCAGACTACCACGAGAAAGCGGCGAGGCGGGTCACGGGAACTGGCGCGGCTGCGATGGGACATGTCGGATGGGAGGAGGGCGGGGGGGCTATAGTTGGTCTCCTTTCGGTTGGGCGGGCATCAACTGGTTACAATGAAGGTCCTATCTTAGAATGTAAGAGGATTATGTGATCGGCAGAAGCAGGCGGGGGCTAAACAGGTGATTGCGGGATTTAATCCTGTGATTGTCACACTCCAAGAAACTAAGTGGGGCACCTGTGACAGGCGAAGGGTCGCCTCGGTTTTGGGGGGGAACAACTGGGACTGGGTTGGAGTCGACTCCGTGGGTGCTTCTGGAGGGATTCTTGTGGCACAGTCGGATTACATTTGACAAGGTTGACGAGGAACTTGGTTCGTACTCTGCTTCTGTGGTGCTACGAGACAAAGTCAAGGGGAAATCATGGAGTTTTGCAGGTATTTATGGCCCAACGGCTGATCGGGAGAGGGAAGAGTTCTGGTTAGAACTACATGCTCTGGCTGCTCGATGGGATTTGCCGATTTGCCTCGCTGGGGACTTCAATGCTATCAATGCTATCCGATGGGATTCCGAGAAGTAGGGTGGTCCCGCTAATCAGGGGTTTATGAGGGATTTCAACTCCTTCATTGGAGATTGGGGCTTGTTCGATATTCTGCTAGTTGGGGCGCAGTTCACGTGGTCGAGTCTGCAGGCTTCGCCGTCCCTAAGCAGGCTAGACAGATTCCTGTGCTCAACGGATTGGCTTGACATATTCCAAGGGGTTCACTTGGAAGCTTTCGCACGGGCCATTTCTGACCACCGCCCTATTGGGCTTACCTGCGAGTCCCACGGAAAGGGCCCGTCCCCTTTTCGGTTCAAAAACATGTGGTTAATGGATGAGAAGTTCCGGCAGAAGGTTCGGGGATGGTGGTCGGAGCACTTGCCCAATGGGACGACTGCCTTCAGGTTCATTTCTAAGCTTCGACAGTTAAAGGATAATATCAAGGCCTGGAACAGAGACGAGTATGGAAGGGTGCAAGTTAGGAAAGACACCCTACTTTCTAAGCTGAGATTGCTTGACAATTTGGAGGAAACCAGAAACTTGTCGGGGGAGGAGAGGGAGAGCAGATTGCAGGCTAAGGTGGAGTTCAGAGAGGTATGTAGGGCCGAGAAAGTGCTGTGGATGCAGAAGGCGAAGGCCAGATGGTTTAAAGAGGGGGATGCCAATACGAAGTATTTTCATGCGGTTGCTAATGCTCGTAATAAGCAAAAGTATCTGGGGAGCATCACGGTCGATGGGGTGACGTACTCGGGACATGATCAGGTGCGGGACAGCATTGTTGGCTTCTACGAGCGATTGTATTCAGATGACGGCCTCCCGAGGCCGGGTTTGGATGAGATAGTTTTTCCCGCTCTCTCGGAGGAGATCAGCACGGGGTTGGAGAGTGTTTTTACGGAGGAAGAAGTATGGACAGCGATCAGATTCGGGGGCAGAAACAAAGCGCCGGGGCCGGACGGGTTTACTATGGAATTTTACCACACTTTCTGGGAGGTCATTAAGACGGATCTGATGGAGGTTTTTCGCGAGTTCCATTCGACGGGTTTTGTCGGGAGAGCTCTAAATTCTACCTTTATTACCCTCATCCCAAAGAAGCAGGGGGCTGAGGATATTTCCGACTATCGACCTATCAGCTTGACTAATTGCCTGTATAAAATTATATCAAGGGTGTTGGCCAACAGGATGAAGTGGGTGATGGGCTCTATCATTTCGGAACATCAGGGGGTTTTAGATTTAGTGGTGGCCCGGTTTAGTGGCGGTATTCATTCTATTATTCATTGAAGGTAGATATGGAGAAAGCTTATGATCGGGTGAGCTGGGTGAATTTGGATTACATGTTGCAAAGGGCGGGTTTTGGGGCTACTTGGAGGAAGTGGATGTGTGGCTGTTATTCTTCTCCGTGGTTTTCGGTTTTGGTGAATGGTGAGTCTGCTGGGTATTTCAAGAGCTCTAGGGGCCTCAGGCAGGGGGACCCTCTTTCCCCTTTTCTTTTCAACTTGGTTGGGGAGGCTTTATCCGGGCTGATTGGTCGTGCAAAGGAACTGGGCAGGCTTGCTGGAGTTCAGGTTGGAGAGCAGGGCAGAGCCATCACGCACCTGCAGTATGCGAATGATACTATTTTATTTGGGTCGGCTGAAGTGACTGAGCTTCGCACTATGGCTGATGTGCTTTCGGTGTACGAGGCTGTGTCGGGACAGCGAATAAATCTCTCAAAATCTATTGTCTCTGGCATTGGGGTGGATGAGGAGTCCATGGCGCTTCTCACGGAGTCAGTGGGGTGTGGTATTGAGAGGCTGCCTATTGGATACCTTGGATTGCCGCTTGGGATTAGAAAGCCGTCGAGCCGAGATTGGCGAGTTGCAGTGAGGTTTGAGCAATGATCGCTTTCGGAAAGGAAGGCTTATGAGTATTGGGGGGAGGCTGATATTGGTTAAAGCGGTGTTATCTTCAACACCGATCTTCTTCATGTCTATGTTCAGATGTCCTACCAAGATCCTCGGTCGTCTCGAGAGTATCCAAAGGTCTTTTCTCTGGGAGGGGGATGGCTTAAATAGGCGATATCACTTAGTCAATTGGGATACTTGTCGATTCTTGGGTGCTTGCGAGTTGGATCGGAACCTTAAAAGAACCAATCTAGCGCTTCTTGGTAAATGGATTTGGAGAGCAGGGAGGGAGGAGGAAAGGGGAAGTTTGTGGTGGCGGGTTCTTAGCGAGAAGTATGGGATGTCCTGGGGAGGTTGGGGAGTTGAGCTCTCTATCCACAGGAGCACCTCACGATGGTGGAGAGAGATCTCACGTGCATGGGAGTTTATGGCAAAAGGAGTTAGATATAGCTGGGGTTGTGGTTCTCGGATTCGATTTTGGAAGGATAACTGGATGGAGGTGGGGCTGCTTAAAGATTTATCCACAGGAGCACCTCACGATGGTGGAGAGAGATCTCACGTGCATGGGAGTTTATGGCAAAAGGAGTTAGATATAGCTGGGGTTGTGGTTCTCGGATTCGATTTTGGAAGGATAACTGGATGGAGGTGGGGCTGCTTAAAGATTTATATCCGGATATTTATGCCTTATCGATGAACCCGGACGGACGGGTTGACGAGTTTGTGTCGATCATTGGCGGGAGGTGTGTTTGGGAGGTTGTTATCAGAAGGCGCCTCAGGGATTGCGAGGAGGAGCTTTATCTGGATCTGCTAAGTAGGCTGTATGAGGCAAAGCAAAACAGCTCACGGGCTGACCAGAGGATTTGGGTCATAAACCGGGACGGGAAGTTCAATGCCAAATCGCTATACCTTTGGTTGTCGCGTCGTCCGCTTATCAAGTTTGAGGGTAGGTGGTTATGGAAAGTGCCCATCCCGCTAAAAATCAGGTTCTTTGTTTGGGCGCTATGCAAGAACAGAATTCTTACTAGGGACCAGCTGCTTCGGCGAGGAAAGGATGTTCAGAGTTCGTGTGTTATGTGCTCTGAAGGGGAGGAGTCTGCGTCTCACCTCTTCATACATTGTCGTATGGCTAATGAGGTGTGGGGAGCTGTCCTAAAAGTTTTTGGTATGTCCTGGTCTATGCCGCAGTCGTTGTATTTGCTATTGCTCAGCTGGAATGAAGTGAAGCTGATGAGGGATTGTAGGCTCGCTTGGAGGGCGGCAATGTTTGCCGTTTTCTGGTGCCTATGGCGTGAGAGAAATCTCAGAATTTTTGAAGAGATATCTAAACCTGTCGGCATGGTCATTAGGTCGGTTCTAGACCTGCTCAGGTTTTGGGCAGGGCGGGGGACGCTTGGGGACAGTTGTTGCCAATTCCTGTGGGACGGACTAAGGGACCTCATTTCCTTTTCCATTCCATGGTCTTTGGCTGCTTGCGGTTCTTCTTACCTTATTTATTCTTTCTTTGTGTAGCGTCTCTTTCTTTTTTCCCTTTTTCTTCTTTTGATTGTGTGTCTTGATTGTATTGGGTTTCAGCGCCTTGCTGGTTATTAATACAATTCTCATTACTGATAAAAAAATATATATATAAAAATAAAAATCAGAACTAGGGTGTCAATGCATGGATCATGGTTTGAGAACTTGAAAACTCGACTCGACTCGAAAGTCAATTGGGTCGAGTTAACTCGAAGACTCGACTCGGTCTCACTCGGAATATATTATATATACTCATACCCTACACTTTTTAACTTTTTTAAAATTCTTATGTAGTTTAATTGATGAGTTAGTCTACAAATGGTGTCCACTCATCATGAGTGGACATCGCATTCCACATGTCCCTGTGACTAAGGGACTTGCATGTATTTCCATGCATTGGAACATGTGAACTGCGATGTCCACTCATGATGAGTGGACACCCATTGTAGATCAACTCTTAATTAATCTACATATTAAAGTGGTAACCTTTTTTACGCAGGACGGTACCCTAAACTACGTGAATGATATGATTGAATTTTGCCGAAATTAAATGGGAATTAAACTAAACAATGAAACTTGCAAAATATAACGAATACCTCAGGGTCTCGTAGTATTCCTTGGGAGAATCACGTATAATTCAGGCAGGGTTCAGTCCAGGCGCTAGATCCGTTAGGTTGCAGCGCAGATCGATCCTAGAGATAGAACTCTAGGTTTCTTTCCAGATTAGGGTGCTCACGATTCAATGATGGGATCACTGATTTTCTCTAATTATCAGGTGCGGAAGGTTTAATAACTCTACTGGGCTCTACGGTTGTTGAATCGGATCGATTCAAGGATTTAGAGAAATTTAGGGTTTGGGATTTCACAAGAAGATGGTCGATTTAGGGTTGTAGAATCACGCAAACAAAGATAAAAGAGGTAGATAGAATTGTAGGCTTCACACCCTTGGCTTCGCACCAAACCCTTCTCGGGAAGAAGATTCACTCTTTGTAGAGGCTCATCTCAAGCACACATAAGCAAAAGCTCTTTTCATTCATAATCAATCTCCTTAATAGAGTGTTTACAAGGCCTTTATATAGGCTAAGAAAACCCTAAACGAAATAAAACTCGCACTAAAAGAGTTCTAAAATAATAAAAGACTAAAAAAAACAAATAAAAGAAAATTTTCGTCACTGGGCCCGCTCGAGCGAGGATTATAACCGCTCGACCGAGCTTAAGTGGCCGCTCGAGCGAGGTCCCGCTCGAGCGAGGATTATAACCGCTCGAGCGAGGGCTTGTCATGCGGCACTTCTCCTTGCGCTCTGAATGTCCTCTCTCCTAGTTTTAATTTCCATTCCTCTTCTTTCGACGTCGGTACACGCGAAAAGGTCCATATCCGATGTCTACAATGTCGGCATCCCCGTCAATTCTCTCGGGCCGAAAAGGCTTCATCACCGATGAAGCGGCGTCGTGATAGCGCTCGAGTATGTCGGGGTTCAAACGTCGAACTTCGTCTTCAGCTACCCATGAGGTCTCGAGTCCGCTTCCAAACCACTTGACCAAGTACTTTTGAATTCCACCATCATGAGTGGATATCGCCATATCATCTAGTATTCTTTCGATCTCCTCTCTGCGTTGCTTGTGTGGGGAAGGGAAGGATAGGGGTTGCAGGGTGGTGCTGGAATGTGGGCTCGGGGCTGCGTGGAAGGGGTTGTGAGGGGGTGGGGCTGGGGCTACAGAGGGAACCAGGTCCTCCACATTGAATGTAGAGCTGACCCCTATATCAGGTGGAAGCTCGAGAATATATGCATTAGGGCCGCCCCTTGTCACAATAATAAAAGGCCCAGCGCCACGGGCTTGAAGTTTCTTTGCGGCTCCCAATGGGAACCGCTCAGGCCTAACCCGGACCATGACGTAATCTCCAACGAATTCCTTGAAGCGCTGATGCATCTGCTTGTTCATTGCTTGCATTAATTCTTTTTCTAATTTCGGCATGCAATTCATGTATATGTTGTGCAAATGAATCGGCTGACTCGGAAACTCGATGAGATGCAAACATGGGAATTAGATCAATTGGTGTTCTAGGCCTATGACCAAGGACGACCTCAAAAGGACTCATACCTAGGGACCTATTGGCTGAATTGTTATATGCAAACTCGGCTAAAGGCAAAATAGAATCCCAAGTCTTAGGGTGATCACCAACAAGACAATGGAGAAGATTACCTAAGCTCCTATTGGTGGACTCCGTTTGGCCATCTGTTTGAGGATGATAGGCCGAAGAAAATTGGAGCATGGTACCCATCATGTGCCATAAAGTTTTCGGTATAATCGTAAATCTCACATCTCGATCCGACACAATCGTGCGGGTAAACCATGTAGACGCACAACCTCCCCGAAAAATAGTTTGGCTATGTGAGCCGCCGGAGGTTTTGGAGGCGGTGAAGTGGGCCATCTTAGAAAAGCGGTCCACTACCACAAAAATGGAATCGTGCTTCCGTTGAGTCTTCGGAAGTCCTAGCACGAAATCCATGGAAACGTCTTGCCACGGGGTGTGCGGCACGGGTAAAGGGGTGTACAAGCCAGTATTTTGTTTTATATGCTTTGCAACTTGGCATGTGCCTCATTGTTTTACGACCCTTGCGACATCTCTCTCAAGGCTAGGCCAATACGACCTATCCTCTACAAGCGCCGGTTTTATCGCTACCAAAATGTCCTAAGCAATCCTCGCATGTAACTCCCAAATGAGGAAGTCACGCAATGAAGTGCGAGGGATGCACAAACGATTCCCTTTGAACAAATACCCATCCAAATGAGGTATATTCGAGTTATTGTTGTTGAATTTTCAAAGAAAGCGGTGTATTCTCGCCCAAATCGGGCAATCGTGATAATCTTGCTTCAATCGCTCAAACTGGCGATGACCTCGGTGCTCATAGATCGCAAAGTCATGACTCGACGACTAAGCGCGACGCTTGTTCTCGGCA
Organism: Chloranthus sessilifolius; assembly: GCA_021018995.1. Classification (NCBI taxonomy): domain Eukaryota; kingdom Viridiplantae; phylum Streptophyta; class Magnoliopsida; order Chloranthales; family Chloranthaceae; genus Chloranthus; species Chloranthus sessilifolius. The sequence goes on from CM037598.1 coordinate 8,328,610, forward strand.
CCAGCCTTATGCTTCAAAACAAATGTGAACCCTTGAAGGTACTCGACCCACTTCGCGTGCCTCGGGTTCAACTTTTTCTGGGAAGCAAGGAAACGTAAGGCTTCGTGGTCAGAAAACAACACAAATTGTTGCGGTCTCAGGTAATGTTTCCAATACCACAGAGATCGGACGACCGCATAAAACTTCTTGTCATAGGTGGAGTATTTCTGCTTTGCCTCATTGATTTTCTCACTAAAATAGGCCACAGGGTGGCCTTCTTGGCTCAGCACTCCGCCTATGCCTACACCCGATGCGTCACATGCTACTTCGAAGACTTTAGAAAAGTCTGGTAGGCGTATGACGGGTGCAATAACCATTTTCTCTTTTATCTCGGCAAAGGCCCTTGTCGCGGCTTTGCTCCATAGGAACTCCCCTTTTCTCATGCAATCGGTAATGGGAGCCATGATGGTGCTAAAATTTCGGATGAAGCGACGGTAAAATGTGGCCAAACCGTGGAAGCTACGGACTTCATGAATATTCTGAGGTTCGGGCCACTCCACAATGGCCTTAACCTTCGTAGGGTCTGCAACCATCCCCTCTACCGAGACAATGAATCCCAAGAATACAATGTATCGTCATGAAGGTACACTTCTTGAGATTCACGATAACTTCTCTCCCTCAAGGTTTGAAACCAACCTTAGGTGGATGATGTGTTGCTCCTTATGCACGTAAATCGAGATGTCATCAAAGTATCGACAAGGAATTTGCCAAGGATTGGCCTCAACACTTGGGTCATGAGCCTCATAAATGTGCACGGGGCATTGGAAAGCCCATAAGGCATGACCATCCACTCAAAAAGTCCGTCTTTGGTCTTGAAGGCGGTTTTTCATTCATCGCCCTGAGCGAATCGCCTTTTGATGGTAGCCACTTTTAAGGTCTATCTTGGAAAGATAGTGGCTCCAACCATCATGTCAAGCATGTCATCGAGCCGGTATGGGAAACCGATATTTAACAAAGGATCTTATTAATCGCTTCGTATCCACACACATGCGCCATGTACCATCTTTCTTAGGCGTGAGTAATCTTTGGTACAAAGACACGCTCAGACTCTCTTTATGAACCCCTTTGTAGGAGCTCATCGACTTGCCGAAGTCAACTCGGCATGCTCAACCGGATTCAACTCAGTGGGCGTGCTCGGTAATGTCGATCCGAACTAAGTCAATTCGTGTTGAATGTCACGCATGGGAGGGAGCTCACTAGGTAAGTCTTCGGGAAGACATCCGCAAATTCATTCAGGATGGGCTCTACCTCCTTGGGGTACTCACAGACTCAGAAGTACTCTCAACAGTAACAACGACATATACAACACTCATCTTTCGATGCTCTCTCAAACTCTGAAGGGGTCACAATATTGATGGCCTTGGATTGACCTCCTTCTTCTCAACTCTGTTGACTGATGGTGCTTTGGGAGCTAAAGGGTTAAGAGTGATTTTCTTGCCCTTGTAATTGAACGTACAAATGTTAGATCGCCCAAAAATAGTCACGCTCAAATCATAGAGCCATGGCCTCCCTAAGATAATGTGGCCCACATCCATTGGTACCACATCGCACCATAGGGTGTCAGTGTATGAACCCAACTGTATGGGTACACGACACCTCTGAGATACGGGAATGGATGAAGAGTCAACCCATGCGACTTTGTAAGGTCTCAGATGGGCTTCAGGTGTAAGCCCTAAGCGGGTGACGGTATGTTCTGACACCACATTGGTGCAACTTCCGCTATCCACGATTACCCTACAACTCTTTGTCCCACATGTGGCAAACGTGTGGAAGATGTTCTCCCTTCGCCAATCCTCCTTTTCATCCCGTTAAGGCTGTGCAAAGGCACACCTCACAACTAGAGCGCGACCCATGCTATCACCTTCCTCGTCACTAGGTGTGGCATTCGGCTCAAAGACCTCTTCCTCATAAACTCCTTCACTCTCTTCTCCTTCCCCGTCAATGAAGAGATTCCTTTGTGGGTCTCTCGTAGGGCATTGGGCGGCAAAGTGTCCCAACCTTTGACATTTATAGCATTTGACATGAGACCCACTCTTCGAGGATTCTCCGGCTACACCCATACCTTTGTCAAACCTCACATTGGTTGATGTGGGTTGCGTGGGTTTGGCAGGCGGGTTTCCAGCACTAGATTTCACTTCGCCAGTACGGAATTGACTAGTGTGAAAATCAGATCGCCTAGTCACCGTCATTTTCAAATATCGTTCAAGGTCTTGAACGATGCAGTAACACTCGAGAGTCTCAACAGGTGGGATACTAACTCTTCGCAAGTCAAATCTCAATCCGAGACGAAATCTGGATAGAGTGACTTGGGGTCTTGATACCTTGGCTCTCATCATGAACTCTTCAAATTTGCCAATGTAATCGTCTGCATACAGGCATGCCATTGGTCAAGGAGACGATGGTAGTATGAAGAAGGAACGTACTTCTCTGTAAGTCGCTCCTTCATGTCCTCCCAATGGGTAATGGGAGCACAACCCGCATTCGTTCTGATGCGTTCAACGTTGACCCAAAAGAGTCGGGCTTGGCCTATGAGCTTCATCTTAGCAAGTCTAACACACCTCTCATCGCTCATGCCAAACCACTCAAAGTGCTGGTCCATATCGGATAACCAGTCAAGGAAGACTTGAGGATCTAGCCTTCCATCGAAAGTCGGGAACTCAACTCGGACATTTTTGAGGAGCCTCCCTTCCGGGTCGTAGTCATCTCCATGATGATCAAACCTATGATTCCGGCTCCGATTATGTTGGTAGCCATTTCGTTCAAAACGTGGACCATTACGCTCACGGTGTGGTTCAAAGTACTCATCACCCTCGTCTAACCGATTGGCTCGGTCTAACAATCTCTCATTGGATGTTTCGAGAGTCCTTTGGGCTGCCTCTAAGGTAGTCATTCAATCGTTGATCGATTTTAGGTCAGCCCTCAGGCTGTTAAGAGCTTCGGTAATCCCACTCATGTCCATGGTGATACAGTTTACTACTGACGGGCTCTAGAATGGAATGCAAGATGAACACTTTGGCCAAACTGAAATAATATGTGATGAAAATAAAGTGCAATGAATGCAATGTCACACAGTATGCCCTAACCTAGAACCTAGGGCTTTGATACCAAAACTGACGCAGGACGGTACCCTAAACTACGTGAATGATATGATTGAATTTTTGCCGAAATTAAATGGGAATTAAACTAAACAATGAAACTTGCAAAATATAACGAATACCTCGTGGTCTCGCAGATTCCTTGGGAGAATCACGATAATTCAGCAGGTTCACCCGAGCGCTAGATCCGTTAGGTTGCAGACGATCCTGAGATAGAACTCTAGGTTTCTTTCCGATTAGGGTGCTCACGATTCAATGATGGGATCACCGATTTTCTCCGATTATCGTGCAAGGTTTAATAACTCTCTGGGCTCTCGGTTGTTGAATCGGATCGATTCAAGGATTTAGAAATTTAGGGTTTGGGATTTCACAAGAAGATGGTCGATTTAGGGTTGTAGAATCACGCAAACAAAGATAAAGAGGTAGATAGAATTGTAGGCTTTACACCACCCTTCGCACCAAACCCTTCTCGGAAAGAAGATTCACTCTTTGTAGAGGCTCATCTCAAGCACACATAAGCAAAAGCTCTTTTCATTCATAATCAATCTCCTTAATAGAGTGTTTACAAGGCCTTTATATAGGCTAAGAAAACCCTAAACGAAATAAAACTCGCACTAAAAGAGTTCTAAAATAATAAAAGACTAAAAAAAATAAATAAAAGAAAATTTTCGTCACTGGGCCCGCTCGAGCGAGGATTATAACCGCTCGAGCGAGGGCTTGCTGCGGCACTTCTCCTTGCGGTTTCCAGAATGTCCTCTCTCGCCTAGTTTTAATTTCCATTCCTCTTCTTCCGACGTCGGTACACGCGAAAAGGTCCATATCCGATGTCTACAATGTCGGCGTCCCCGTCACTTTTATCTACAGACCATATAAAAAAGTGTAATATTCTAAACTAGCAAAACTGATCATTGGCAGATAAAATGTGAACTGTGCAGCATCTGGGCCTAGAATTATAAAGAGCATGGAAGTATGTGCCTATGCACATCTCAGAGTACACAGATCGCATGTTGTGTGCAGGTGTCACTTAATACTAAACTTATAAAAGATGCATCCCTTCAAAAAAAAAATTGACCTTAAAACCCACAACCCACAACGATACCCAAAATCCCCAAATCTCTCTCTCTGCCCCTCAACCCCCATCTGTGTAAGAAACACGTTAGAAAATTAATTTTTCTACTGAAGCAGAGAAGATGATAGAAGAAGAAATCATGTGTTCAAATTAGCTCTGTTTGAATGAGAAGCAAACCCTAGATTTAGAGGAGTTTTGTGTTCTATTGTTGATTGTCATCAAGCTACTGGCTCCAAATTCTAGAAAGCTCTCTGAGATTTTAAAAGTAAATTAAAGACTTTAAAAAGTAAATTAATACACAAAATTAACAACTAGCATGTATGTTTTGTAAAATCTACCTTATATATTTTTAAACTACTTTCCAATGTAAAATCCCGTGAATCCCACCGATCTGGATGAAAAAAAAAAAGTTGAACTTCTTCACCTGTTCTTCCTTTCTTCTTCTTTGTTGGGGCTTTGGTTTTTAAACCCCACAAGCCCATAAAATTTGAGTTTTGCATCCTTTAGTTGTTAAAAGGACAAAGTTGTCCTTTTTAACAATATTTAAATGCAACATGTCCCTTAAGTGGTAAAAATTAAAAACAAAATGAGTTTATCGCACTCGACCGAGTTAATCAATAAACTCGATTTTCCAAGTCTATATGCGAATTTACTCATAACTCAGCTGAGTCGAGTTGACTTGGCCAAGTTTTTTGTAACTCGACGGTGTTTTTAAGCCATTGTTTGGATCTTTAAAGTCACCATGATTGCTTCTTAGCTGACTCTAAGAGTGAATGCATCACCAGGCCAAAGCAGCAGGTACATAATAACTTCATATAGTATGAGACCAACTAATATTGACATCCCCAGCTCACTGATTCATCATCGCAAAGGAAACTTTACCTCTCCCCAGTGAGTTTTGCTCCTTGAATCTCTAGTCCAAGGCAGTAGAAGTCTAAAAGTAAATATTACGGTAAAATCAAGGAAGCACCTACCATCAACTTCAATGCCATTTGGAACAAAGGGAACGGAACCGGTTGCAATGATTATGTCTTTTGCCGTTATTACAGTCTCAGAGGAGCCAACTTTTCCATATTTCACCTTTTGTGTACCCTGAAATATAAGCAAAACAGAAATCAACAATAGCCGTTAAACTTCATGGAGATCCAATTTGAGCATTGGATTTCAGCAAAAACCACATGAGGACCATAAATTAATACTTCAGCAATATGAAAACAAAAGAATTTATAGTGTTTGAAACAATAATAGGCGTACATTTTATTACATGACATAAAAACCACATGTAACTATTAATACATGGTGATTAAGACTTCAAACAATAAACCCAACAATTTGAAATTTTGAATCCTGCAAGTTGAGCATTGATTTGAATACACAAATTTTCTAAGGGCTTCCACTATTTTAATGATTTATTGACGTGTTGATGTGTAGCTTTATGATTCCATGGTATGCTGCAATAACATGTAATTTAGTAAAACGGAAAAAAAATCAAACAAATTAAATGTAATTTGATTGATTACGAGTTTGTACATAAGGATGTGAGGTAACAAGAAACTAGGTTAAGTTTCTCTAACTCCTATTACCCTAAACCAAATTCACTATCGTTCATGACAAGTGTCAGATTCACACTGCTCTTTGCCAGTTCGTCTTTGTGCTATTATATGATGTAACATGTAAAAGCAATTCAAAAGAGAAGTAATTACTTCTGTGAGATACTAGAAGCAACGTGTTTCTTTTGAAGAAGCTTTCCTCAACAGGTATGTCATATAGGCAGCTAGTGAAGTAACCAAACAAATTAAATGTAATTTGATTGGTTACGAGTTTGTACATAAGGATGTGAGGTAACAAGTAACTAGGTTAAGTTTCTCTAACTCCTATTACCCTAAATCAAATTCACTATCGTTCATGACAAGTGTCAGATTCACACTGCTCTTTGCTAGTTCGTCTTTGTGCTATTATATGATGTAACATGTAAAAGCAATTCAAAAGAGAAGTAATTACTTCTGTGAGATACTAGAAGCAACGTGTTTCTTTTGAAGAAGCTTTCCTCAACAGGTATGTCATTTAGGCAGCTAGTGAAGGTTTGTATGTAGATCAGATACCACACGTGAGTGTGGTGAAAAATATTAACTAAACAAACTAGATCAAATCTGATTTCGGAAACATTATATTTATAAGATATACAACTATAGTCCTCTGAAAACTTCCAGATCCTTAATATATTAATAGATCCAACACGAAAATACATATAAAAATAAGGGTAAGGGTAGCCTGGTACCAGAGACAAGGTAACTTACCTGGTCCCACACTAATTTCCAGCTTCGTGGCACCCAATCTCATGATCGGGTGTCATGCATAGGAACAGCTCGATGGTAACGAGTATTTTGTGAAAAAAAATTATAATACTGCATAGTCAATGACGACAACCATGGTGAGAAATGAACGGTAAAACCAGATGTGATTCCACCGTTCATTTTACGTGCAATTGACTCTTTTGACTGCATGAATTTACATTTTTTATTTTAATTTTTTTTCACAAAATACTTATGATCATCGAGCCACTCCTATCCAGGATACCCGATCATGAGATTGGGTGTTGCGTGGCTACAAATTAGTGTGGGACCAGGTAAGTTACCTGGTCCATGGTCCCAAGCAACCTTGACCCATAAAATAAATCTTTGGTACTGATAAATATTTATATATATATATATAAGCATGTATAACATACCACAACTGTGCCAACACCTGTCAGTATGTCTACGCCAAAAGCTTTCAAGGAATTGGTTAAATTACTACGGATTTTTGAAGCAAGATTATTTGCATGATCGGCAACACCCTGTCTGTCATACCCAGAAGCAGCAACCTATCATCAAAATCATAAGATGTCAGAAAAAACTAATAAATGATAAATAATGAATATACAAAATGACAAACAATGAGATTATTAGAAAGAATGAACGGATAGCAAACAAAGGTGCAGTAACGTAAAAGCAAGAAGGATTAATCAATTAAGCTAATGGACTGAAAGTACATAATGAACAATTGTCAGCACACAGCACCAATGATCAGAAAACCCTCCCATTTATGCTGGAACAGTTACCATTCAGAACAGCAGGGATTATGATTCAATAAACAGAAAACAATCAGTAAAATGGTTTGCACGAAAAGTTTACCATACAGAACAGCAGGGATTATGATTCAATAAACAGAAAACAATCAATAAAATGGTTTGCACGAAAAGTTTACCATACAGCAGTAACAAAAGAAATTTTATTCATCATAATATATATGGTTCATGATCCTCTCACTCGAGTCATGGGATATAAGCCCGTGACTCGAGCTACCATTAGCTGCATGTCACATCAGTTAACTTTTAAAGCCAGCTGCTGTGAGTCCCCCATGAGTATATATATATATATATATATATATATATATATATATATATATATATATATATATATATATATATATATATATATAACATGGGAAGTGCTAACATCACCCACTTCATTGCGAGGTTAGCATTGTCCTTAGACAATAATACCCTTATTAAAGGGTGCTTTCGTAAAATCACTAGGGACGTATTAGCAAAATTGAATTAGACAATAACTGAAGTGTTTTCAATAAATGAGAACACTTTTATTATATAGTTTCTGCACTAAACTGCCCCTAGTAATTTGACGAACATACCCTTTAATAAGGGTATTATTGTTCAAGGGCAATGCGAACCTCACAATGAAGCCGGTGAGGTTTAGCACACACTATAAGTCAAGAAATTGTCATAAAACATTTATGCGATGAGCTACAAAAAAAATTCAAGACAACACAGGCAGCAAAAACATTTATGTGATAAGCTACAACAAAAATTCCAGACCACACAGGCAACAACGATTCTCTCACCCAGAAGAGCTACTGGCAACTAAAGATTTTAGGGTATTTTGCATATACGGCCCCCGCCCCCTCCCCCGGAGTTATGCCAATATTGTAACAAATCCCCTCAGTTATAGCTATTGACACTGCAGCCCTTACTTTTGTGTTTCCCTCAAATATACCCCCTTGCCGGAAGAGGGTGTAACCTCACAGTTAAGTAGCTGTTTGTTTAATGACAGAAAGACTATTTTGCACTTAATGAAACCAATATTACAAAAATATCACCATTCTAAAAGGCCCTTCATTCACTTATATTTACAAGTCATGCCATTAAACTTTACAACGGTTGGGCTGCTGCTAGCTAGTAGTGCACCACTCGCGGCAACGATCACCCCTATCTTCCACACAGTGGATCTTCAACCAGAAAATTACAATCAGATGATCTGTTGTAGGGCCACTAATTTCCGAATAAAAAACACATGTAGTCCCAAGACCCATCAGATTGGTATTTTTATGGATTGTTGAATATTGTATGGATTCAAGACCCATCAAATGGTATTTTTAAGGCCTCAAGACCCATCTGGGGCACATTTTCATGAGGTTTTAGCATATATGCCCCTGAGAGAGACCACCTTCTCTAATTTCTGAATAAACAACACATGTAGTCCCAAGACCCATCAGATTGGTATTTTTATGGATTGTTGAATATTGTATGGATTCAAGACCCATCAAATGGTATTTTTAAGGCCTCAAGACCCATCTGGGACACATTTTCATGAGGTTTTAGCATATATGCCCCCGAGAGAGACCACCTTCTCTAGGATGCAAGACCCATCAGATGGCATTTTTATGGTCTTAAGACCCATTTGGGGCACCTTTTTTGGGCTACCTGTATACCTGTACTGGGATATGCTATCAAAATTGGAAATCTGGTATATTATATGGGACCATCATAAAAAATCAGTGAACACAAAATCATGTGGGACCATCACAGAAAATCAGTTACCCTGTAAATCATATGGTCCGTTGTGACCATCAAGCATTGTTGATCATACACATGATCAAAATAAGCCATAAAAACATCTTCAAGTACATTCCATTACAAGGAACATAAACACACATCCAAAATAGAAATCTTTGAGTACATTCCATTACAAAGAACATAAACAACATTGGTCTTGGATATGAACCATAAACCTAAAAATCACTTGGACCGATGAAGGTTACTTATGGAGGTAATGAGCTCAACGGTTAAATCTTTATATGAGCAATCCTTATCATCGATCTTGTCCTTTGGATTTGGATTTCCAGAACTTTCATCCTCCCATTTAAAGAACCCCACATTGGAAACATCGAAAATACCAATGCCCGGGATTCTTCTCGGAGTTGGATACTAGAACCCTGGATGACTTTCAACAGTAGCAAAGGGGTGTTTCTACACCTTCAAGTATCTTCTTCTATGGACAATCTTTAACCCAGTGTCCCCGTTGCCGACATCCAAAACATACGTCCATGAGTAATTCCTAAATAAATCAAAAGAAAAAATATGTGCAAAATTTGAATAAATTGCATATAACACAACTATGTTGTAACAAACAACATAAAACGGAAGCCACTCCCATGAATTGATGTAAAACCATTCATATGTGTACATAAAAATAGCAGCAAAAAAAAAAACAGTTGCATAAAAAAAGCAGCATATAAAAAACAGCTGCATAAAAAAAAAAACATATAAAGTGAACAACTAAAAAGAAACTGATGTTAAAATAGCATAAATAGTACTAGAAACCAACAATCTATCTCAAATTGTGAAAAAACCATAAACCAGCGTGCAACCCACAATATGTCTTAAATTGTGAACAACCAAAAAGTAGACGTAATTCTGATAGGAAACCAACTAATTGTTTCATGTATTAACCTAAAAAAATAGAACATGAATTATTTTAAACAGGTCCACGTCCATAGCTGCCTGAAGCGCGACCACGTCCACATCCAGAGATGATTGAACCTAGGCCACATCCACGTTTAGAGCAGCTAAAAGTTCAGGCACGTCTAGAGCTGCTTGAAGTTGAGCCACGTCCATAGTTGCTTGAAGCCCCACCGCGTCCACGTCTAGAGCTGCTTGACGTTGAGTCGTGTCCACATCCAAAGATGTTTGACGCCTTGACGGTCCCTCATCATTCTCTTGGTGGCGTCTGACTGGAGGTTCTTTGCAGCACCTCCGATTATGCCCACCCAACCCACAATTAGAGCACTTCTTCGAAGACTGTACTCTGGTCTGACTAGAGGGTTGTTCGTCTTCCCCTCTAACTCTACTTTTTTTTGTCAGTTAGGGGGCCGACGCGCACGTGATGGGTTACAGATAATATCCGAAGAAGGCCAAAAAATTGTCAGGCAACGATGGCAAATCTCCCTGTAAAGAAGCTTGTAGACGTCCACTCTATAATAATGTGAACAATACTCCTCAGGTTGCAATCTTTGGCATGGCATGTACGCAAGGCAAGCTCGATAATTGCCATACTCGGCAAGTGCATGCCCACCGATTTAAGTGTATAGTATGTCTGAAATTACCAAGGAGGGTACTTTTAGTCACCTCATATTCATAAGCACCCGCATGATGAATCCAACACTCCTTCGTGTTATCGCGTAGCTTCTCTAACTTGGCCTTAGACGATGGCACAATAATACCCGGCCATTTTCCGCCTCCATACGCCTAGCCTGCATCCTTGTCATAATAAGTGTACGAATACTGCCAACAATGTCTGTGACATGGATGACCCTAGATTCTGAAACTGCATTGTTGAAAGATTCTGAAAGATTGTTCGTAATCACATCACTCTTGGCCCCTTCGCGAAACATTGCTCGACTCCAATACCCTTTCACCTCTTCAATCCATTTCTTCGCATCTTTGGATTTTTTCTCAATGGCATCCACGTTGGCACTATATTCATGTCTTTATACAGGCCCTTGTTGCACCCCAAAAGAACTTCTCATACGCCTTGCCCCTAAACAATGTTTTGAAGTTTTTATATAGATGACGTACGCAAAGCCTAAAAATTGAGAAACCTTTATTAGTATGTCGCAATGGCCATCGACTACGAATAAATAGTGAATAAAAAATGAACATTACAATCTATTAATTGTCTCACATGTGTTCAGCAGACGGGATTTGTCTTTTCAATTCTACCTAACTAACATGAACACGAGATTGTCGGGATATCCAATTGCAATCTATAGCTGCTCAAAAAACCATCCCCAAAACTCTTCAATCTCTATCTCAACCACCGCATACGCTAGAGGTTAATCCTCTAGCTCAAAAAACAATCCTCTAACTGACATGAACACGAGATTGTCGGGATAATCCTCAATTTCCATCCAGACATGCCGCGGTTAAAAGGTAACACGTATACTTCCCTTTTAAGTGACAACCATCCAATCCTATAAAGGGTTGACATGCACTTAAGAATCCAACCGACGCCTTATGCACGTGGAAGAGAGTTAGTGGATGCCACCTGGCGGGTCTGACGAGCGTAACTTATGACCCGTGTGGGTTGTCGGTATTGATGAGCTATGGGTCTTCGACTTTGATGGCCCGGGTGTCAGCTGACCCACTTTCGACGGGTATGAGCCTATGGTCCATCGAGACCCAGTCTGCTTTAAATGGGATTGGGAGGGGGAGTTCTGCGGATCAGAGGAATGGAATTAGAGCTTTGAGTCCTGGCTCTGCTACCCCGCCATGCTATCCTATTCAAGAATTGGAGGGAATCATGAACAGATGGGAGGTGGGAGTTTATTGTACGGCAGATACCACGAATCTAGCAAACCTGGGGGCAGAAGTTGGGGGTTTCCTGATGGAAGAGCGGAGCAGTAGTGGTGGAAGTGGTGGGGAAGATTCTGATCAGACTCTTAGTCTCGATTTTCAAGGGGAAGAGGGGGAGCAACGATTGGCGGCCGACATTGATCGCCTCATTCGGTTCGGACGTGATTTAGGGATGTCTTTCAAAGGGTCAGACGATGATCTCCGGAAGGTCTTTCGCTCCATCCTAAGTGGTCGTAAACAAAACAAGGTCAGGCGACGAAGGGGTGCCCGCGAGCTTGCTAGATTACAATGGGGCATGTCGGATGGGAGTGGTCCGGGAGGGGTTTAGGTCTGGTCTTGGGACTTTGGGCGGGATCTGACTCGGTTTTCTATGAAGATGCCGTCATGGAATGTTAGGGGGTTGTGCGATTTGAGCAAACGGGCTGGAGTGAAGCATCTCATCAGCACCGTTAAGCCGGACGTTATCACACTCCAAGAAACCAAATGGGGCAATTGTGATTGCAGAAAGGTGGGGTTGGTTCTTGGGGGTACTCATTGGGGGTGGACGGGTGTTGATTCCGCGGGTGTGTCGGGCGGTATCCTCATCGCCTGGAACAGTAGGTTGTTTGTCAAATTGGAGGAAGAAGTGGGCCTGTTCTCCGCGTCGGTGGTGCTACACAACAATGAGTCAGGGAAGGTTTGGGTGTTTGCCGGAATTTACGGACATACCGCTGATAAAAAACGACCTAACTTTTGGTTCGAATTGGCGGCTATTGCAGCTAGATGGGACCTACCTCTCTGTATGGGAGGCGACTTTAATGCTATCAGGTGGAACTCGAGAGAAAGCAGGAGGGCCACGATGTCGCCTCATCTTGATTTCAATACTTTTATCGCAGACTAGGCGCTTGGCGTCCACTTCATCAGCAAAGTTCACCTGGTCTAGTATGCAATCTGTCCCGACTTTGTGTAGACTTGACCGCTTTCTTTGCAATGTCGAATGGATGGACACCTTCTCGGATGCGAGGTTAGAATGTATGGCTCGAGCTGTCTCGGATCACCGACCTGTTATTTTGCTTTGTGATAAGCGTGGTACTAGTCCTACCCATTTCCGCTTTGAAAATATGTGGCTGCGGGATAGCGATTTTCAGGGGCTGGTTCCGGGGTGGTGGCATGAACCGACACCTGCGGGATCCGCCATCTTTATCTTCACCTCCAAGCTTCAGCGGGTTAAAGCCAAGTCCAAAGTTTGGAACAAGGAGGTGTATGGCAGGTTGCAGATCAAGAAAGAGGCTATTCTTGCGGGGTTGCAGGTACTGGACGATTGGGAAGAGACTAGACAGTTATCGGAAGTTGAACAGGAGGACAGATTTCGATTGAAGGCAGAATTCAGCAGTGTCTGCTTGGCCGAGGAGATAAGCTGGAAACAAAAAGCTAAGGTTAGATGGCTCCATGAGGGCGATGCTAATACCAAATATTTCCATGCCGTGGCTAATGCGAGGAATAAAGCAAACTACATCGGTACAATTTCAGTGGGGGGGATGAGCTACTCTGATCAGGGCATGATTTGGGAGAATATTGTGGCATTTTATAAGGAGTTGTATCGGGATGACGGCTTTCCCCGACCCCAGCTTGATGGGGTTCCTTTTCGCTGTATCGATGCGGAGCAACGACTGGCCTTGGAATGTCCGTTCAGGGAGGAAGAGGTGTGTGTGGCGTGTTGTTCGTTTTGGGGCTAAAAACAAAGCACCTGAACCAGATGGGTTCACTATGGAATTTTTCCGCTTCTTCTGGCATACCATTAAAGCGGATCTGCCGGCTGTCTTGCGTGAATTCCATGCATTGGGTCACATTGGGCGGAGTCTTAATTCCACTTTTATCACGCTCATCCCCAAGAGGGATGGGGCGGAGGATATCTCGGAGTTTAAACCTATCAGCCTTACGAACTGTCTATATAAGATCATCTCTAAGGTCCTTGTGAATAGACTTATCCCGGTGATGTCCACGATTATTTCTGAGAACCAGGGTGCTTTTGTTAGGGGTCGACAGTTAGGTGATTTGGTGGTAGTCCCGCAGGAGACTATACACTCAACACACAAGGATCGCCGTCCGGCGGCCTTATGGAAGGTCGACATGGAGAAAGCCTATGATCAGGTCAGCTGGGACTGCCTGGATTACTTGCTGAACAAAATGGGGTTTGGCACGACATGGAGGAAATGGATGAGGGGATGTTATTCTTCGACATGGTTCTCGGTTCTGATTAATGGTACTCCGGCTGGCTACTTCTCCACCTCTAGAGGGTTACGCCAAGGGGACCCCTTATCCCCATTCCTCTTTAACATTGTGGGGGAGGCGCTGTAAAGACTTATGGTGCAGGCCAAACAGCTGAATTTAATTTCAGGTATCAAGGTGGGCAACTCAGGGGCGTACATAACACACCTCCAATTTGCTGATGATACTATGTTGTTTGGGAAGGCGGATGTGTCGGAGTTTAGTACTATGGTCGAGGTCTTATCTATTTATGAGGCGGTGTTGGGTCAAAGGATAAATTTCTCCAAATCCTCTATCACGGGTATTGGGACTGATGTGAGCCTGTTGGACGATTTAGCATCAACTATTGGGTGCGCTGTGGATGAGTTTCCTATCAAGTATCTGGGGCTGCCCCTCGGTCTACGATATCCTAAAGCTAGAGCGTGGGATCCGGTCGTGCAAAGGTTTGAGAGAAGACTATCCTCGTGGAAAGGGAAGCTGCTCAGTAGTGGTGGCAGACTGTTGTTGGTTAAAACTGTCCTTGCTTCGCTGCCAATTTTCTACATGTCGATGTTCAAGTGCCCTAAAGGGGTGATCAAGCGCCTTGAACAAATCCAACGGGACTTCCTATGGGAAGGATCGGGTCGGGAGAAACGCTTCCACCTTGTTAACTGGGACATTTGCCAGCTACCGAGGGGGTGTGGTGGGCTGGGCATTCACTGCCTGCATTCGACCAATGTAGCTCTGTTGGGCAAGTGGTTATGGCGAGCTGGGAAGGTGGAGAGAGCCAACCTATGGCTTCGCATGCTGGTGGAGAAGTACGGGGCGACCTCCGGCAACTGGGGGATAAATATCGTGAGATTCAGAGGGGGATCTAGTTGGTGGAAAGGTATCTACGACACCTGGGATCTTTTCGCCAAGGGCCTGCGATTTAGTTGGGGATGTGGTTCTCGCATCCGTTTCTGGGAGGATGCTTGGGCTGACCTGCGACCGCTCAAAGATATCTTCCCAAATATCTATCATATCTCTGTAAACCCGCATGGCATGATTGAGGAGTTCATTTCGGATTCGGAGGGGGGTGAGCAGTGGGATGTTGTCACTAGGAGATACCTACGGGATGAGGAGGTGACTACGTTTGCTAAGCTGTTGCGGATGCTCTACGAAGGTAAACGAAACCATCATGGACTGGATCAGATGCTATGGAATCATAACATCAATGGTCTTTTCAGCGTCAGGTCCTATTATAGCATGCTCACTAGACGTCCCTTGTTTCGGTACGATGGAGCGAGCCTGTGGAAGGAGCCTATTCCTCCCAAGATTCGGTTCTTTGCGTGGACTTTGTTTCGTGAGAAGATCCTGACGTATGACCAACTAATGAGGAGAGGGATGGCCGGCCCAAACTGGTGCGTCATGTGTAACAAGGCCGAGGAGAGCGCGTCTCATATGTTTCTGCGTTGCGAGGTGGGGCTAGGGGATTGTGGTCCATTGTGCTGAAGGCGTTTAGTATGGCCTAGGTTACCCCTTCCACTCCCTACTGTCAATGGGTCATATGGAAGTCTACCGAGGTCGAGGATCATTGCAGGGGGTATTGGATGGCCTCGTTCTTCGCAGTGTTGTAGTCCATATGGGGGAGAGGAACCTGAGAATTTTTTAGCAACAGAGTAGGCCGGTGGGGATGATCATGAGAGCGGTGAGAGACCTTGTATGGTTATGGGTGGCGAGCGAGGGGGGAGATTATGTGGACCATCAGTAATGGGATCCTGGCTGAGCTGTCTTGCTTGCGTCGGGGTCGGGTTTGATTTTGTCCATGGTTGGGCCTGTTTTTTGTTTCTTTTCCTTTCCGTTTTTTTCTGTTTTTTCGATCGTGTCGTTGTATTGTCCTTCAGCGTCTTGCTGTTTTCAATATATCTCTCTTTACCGATCAAAAAAAAAAATACTCCCTAGATTGATTTGGAGTATTGCATTGCAGAAGGACAGGATCAATTTATACGAATCTTCAAAAGACCCATATACTCGTCCTAACGTCATTTCCTTGTCATGCCATATGCGATGATATGGGATCTCAACCCCATATTCTCTGAACAAACATCTCGCAATCTTCTTTATCTTCACCTCATGAACTTGTTCCTCAATTCGTTGGCATATTCATCTCGCACTTGCCACCATCACAATTGCACCTCAAACACATATGTTCTTCTTGACACGTCTTAACTCGAAAAGTTATATTATCTTCAGTTACAGATGCGTGCATCCTCGAGGGACAATTTAGATCCACACATCTAGTCATAACTCTATTCTTTTCATTCTTCATGCACTCTACCTCAAATCCATGTGCTACCGCAAAATTGATCAACGAATCTCGAAATGCACTTGCCACCATCACAATTGCACCTCGAACACATGTTCTTCTTGACACGTCTTAACTCAGAAAGTTATATTATCTTCAGTTACAGATGTGTGCATCCTCGGGGGACAATTTGTCGTAACTCTATTCTTTTCATTCTTCATGCACTCTACCTCAAATCCATGTGCCACCGCAAAATTGATCAATGAAATGCATAAATTGAATCATACATCATACGAATTCGGAGAATCGGTTTGGGCTTCTCCTCTTTAACATCCTTCTCGAGACCCATATCTTTCTCATCATCGTCTATCTCAACCTTGCTTTCTAAACTGGAGAAACATAGCCCTTGGGATCCTCGTAATCCGGCCACTCGTCGTCTCGCTCCGTATTTTTTTTAGGGTGTCCATCCATAGAAGTAGCATAATCATCTGGAGACTCTTCGTCGGAGTCACCATCCTCGTACTCTTCTTCCTAATCCGCATCAGATTAGGAAGAAGAACAAACATGTTGATGGTTTCTTTCACCGCATCAGATCCCCATGTGCTATGTGGATCTGGAAGTTCTTCAGTTACAGATGCGTGCATCCTCGAGGGACAATTTAGACCCACACATCTAGTCGTAACTCTATTCTTTTCATTCTTCATGCACTCTACCTCAAATCCATGTGCCACCACAAAATTGATCAACGAATCTCGAAATGCACTTGCCACCATCACAATTGCACCTCGAACACATGTTCTTCTTGACACGTCTCAACTCAAAAAGTTATATTATCTTCAGTTACAGATGCGTGCATCCTCGAGGGACAATTTAGATCCACACATCTAGTCGTAACTCTATTCTTTTCATTCTTCATGCACTCTACCTCAAATCCATGTGCCACCACAAAATTGATCAACGAAATGCATAAATTGAATCATACATCATACGAACTCGGAGAATCGGTTTGGGCTTCTCCTCTTTAACATCCTTCTCGAGACCCATATCTTTCTCATCATCGTCTATCTCAACCTCGCTTTCTAAACTGGAGAAGGAGACATAGCCCTTGGGATCCTCGTAATCCGGCCACTCGTCGTCTCGCTCCGTATTTTTTTTAGGGTGTCCATCTATAAAAGTAGCATAATCATCTGGAGATTCTTCGTCAGAGTCACCATCCTCGTATTTTTTTTAGGGTGTCCATCTATAGAAGTAGCATAATCATCTGGAGATTCTTCGTCGGAGTCACCATCCTCGTACTCTTCTTCCTAATCCGCATCAAATTAGGAAGAAGAACAAACATGTTGATGGTTTCTTTCACCGCATCAGATCCCCATGTGCTACGTGGATCTGGAAGTTCTTCAAATTCGACATACAATGTTGATGGTTTCTTTCAAAGCATGCCTCTCAAACATGTACATCACAGCCTTATCCCCTAGAGCAGTGGCCAACTCCTCACCGGGTGTTGCACCCTTGTGAATGTACTTAATTGTCAAGATATATTCCTTACGGTAACTGGTAATATGTATGACATCGGTGAGCATGACCAAGTATGATATGCGCTCTCGATCCCATGCCACCTCCTCGCACTTTCCACCCACATATACACTACGTCCGTTTCTACTGACTAATTTACCACCCCAATGTACTTTAAACTTCACATAGTCATCAAAATCGGCATACTTTTTCTAACCTAATCAATAATAAAAAATACCCATTACCCAATGCCACCTCCTCGCACTTTCCACCCACATATATACTACGTCCGTTTCTACTAACTAATTTACCACCCCAACGCACTCTAAACTTCACATACTCATCAAAATCAGCATACTTTTTCTAACCTAATCAATAATAAAAAATGCTCATTACCCAATTAGCAAGATTATAAGATTACAATGTAATGATTTTGGGAGATTCGAATCACGCAACTTGTGCACTAAAATATCAATAGTTCTTAAATTTGATGGCAAATATTAAAGTTCACCGATTATGTTGAAATTAACCTGAAAATAAGTATAAACCTGAACCCTATCTGTGACTATCTGTGGGCATTTTCGGGGTTTAAGAATTGAAAATAAAAAATAATTTTACAAATAAACCAGAAAAAAGGGTCTAAGAAAAGAAAAAAAAAATAGTTTTACAAATTAGAATCAGATTAGAATTAGATTCTAGAGATGTCTTTTGGCCCAATCTTTGCCATATACGTCTTAGATTTGAAAATATGATTTTTAAAAATAGGAAAAGGTCATTTGGCCCAACAAGAGAGAAGATGTCGATTGTACCTCAAGCAATGAGGAAAATAAGGCTTAAAAATATAGATTTACAAACAACCCTAACTGGATTCGAAAATAACTGAAAAATACAAAAAAAAAAATCTGAAAAACCCTCACTGGATTCGAAAAAAACCCATAAAAAATAACCCAAACAAATAACCTAGAAAATAATCTGAAAATATATATATATATATATATATATATATATATATTTGTCTGGGTTATTTTCGAATCCAGTATGGTTTAACCATATTTTCCTCATTGTTTGAGGTACAATCGACCTCTTCTCACTTGTTGGGCCAATCGACCTTTTCCTATTTTTTAAAATCATATTTTCAAATCTAAGACGTATATGGCAAAGATTGGGCCAAAGGGCATCTCTAGAATCTGATTCTAATATAATTCTAATTTTGAAAAACTATTATTTTTTCTATTCTTGAACCATTTTTTCTGGTTTATTTGTAAAATTATTTTTCATTTTCAATTATTAAACCCTAAAAATGCCCACAGAGAGTCACAGATAGGGTTCAAGTCTATACTTATTTTCAGGTCAATTTCAACATAATCGGTGAACTTCAATATTTGCCATCAAATTTAAGAGCAACTATTGATATTAGAGTGCACAAGTTGCGTGAGGAAAATAAGGCTTAAAAATATAGATTTACAAACAACCCTAACTGGATTCGAAAATAACTGAAAAATACAAAAAAAAAAATGTGAAAAACCCTCACTGGATTCGAAAAAAACCCATAAAAAATAACCCAAACAAATAACCTAGAAAATAATCTGAAAATATATATATATATATATATATATATATATATATATATATATATATATTTGTCTGGGTTATTTTCGAATCCAGTATGGTTTAACCATATTTTCCTCATTGTTTGAGGTACAATCGACCTCTTCTCTCTTGTTGGGCCAATCGACCTTTTCCTATTTTTTAAAATCATATTTTCAAATCTAAGACGTATATGGCAAAGATTGGGCCAAAGGGCATCTCTAGAATCTGATTCTAATCTAATTCTAATTTTGAAAAACTATTATTTTTTCTATTCTTGAACCATTTTTTCTGGTTTATTTGTAAAATTATTTTTTATTTTCAATTATTAAACCCTAAAAATGCCCACAGAGAGTCACAGATAGGGTTCAAGTCTATACTTATTTTCAGGTCAATTTCAACATAATCGGTGAACTTCAATATTTGCCATCAAATTTAAGAGCAACTATTGATATTAGAGTGCACAAGTTGCGTGATTCGAATCTCCCAAAATCATTACATTGTAATCTTATAATCTTGCAAATTGGGGTATTTTTTTATTATTGATTAGGTTAGAAAAATGTCCGCCGATTTTGATGACTATGTGAAGTTTAAAGTACGTTGGGGTGGTAAATTCATCAGTAGAAACGAGCATAGGATATATGTGGGTGGAAAGTGCGAGGAGGTGGCATGGGGTCGAGAGAGCATATCATACTTGGTCACGCTCACCGATGTCATACAAATTACCAGTTGTCGTAAGGAATATATCTCGATAATTAAGTAGCATTCACAAGGATGTGCAACACCCGGTGAGGAGTTGGTCACTGTTCTGGGGGATAAGGATGTGGTGTACATGTTTGAGAGACATGCTTTGAAAGACACCATCAACAAAGTACGTCAAATTTGAAGAACTTCCAAATCCACTTAGCATATGGGGATCAAACATACATATATCTGATGAGGTATATGAGGAAGAAGAGTACGAGGATAGTGACTCCGACGAAGAGTCTCCAGATGATTATGCTACTTCTATGGATGAACATCCTAAAAAACATACGGAGTGAGACGACGAGTGGTTGGATTACAAGGATCCCGAGGGTATGTCTCCTCCAGTTTAGAAAGCGAGGATGAGATAGACAATGATGACAAAGACATGGGTCTCAAGAAGGATGTTAAAGAGGAGAAGCCAAAATTGACTCTACGAGTTCGTATGATTAATGATTCAGTTTATGCATTTCGAGATTCGTTGATCAATTTTGCGGCGGCACATGGATTTGAGGTAGAGTATATAAAGAATGAAAAGAATAGAGTTACGGTTAGATGTGCAAATCCAAATTGTCTCGAGGATCCACACATCTGTATATGAAGATAATATAACTTTCCGAGTTAAGAAGTGTCAAGAAGAACATACGTGTTCGAGGTGCAATCGTGATGGGGATTGAATGGCAAGTACCAGATAGAGATGCCAACGAATTGAGGAGCAAATTCATGATGATCGTGAGTTGAAGATAAAGAAGATTGGGAGACGTTTGTTTAAAGAATATGGAGTTGAAATCCCATATCATCGCGTATGGCACGACAAGGAAATGATGTTAGGACGAGTATATGGGTCTTTTGAGGATTCATATAAATTGATCTCATCCTTCTGCAATGTAATACTACAAATCAATCCGAGGAATATTGCAAAACATAAATTAGAAGATGGGCTTTTCAGAGGATCTTTATTTGTCTCAATGTCAGTTGTGTTGGATTCTTAAGTGCATGTCGATCCTTTATAGGATTGGATGGTTGTCACTTAAAAGGGAAGTACAAGTGTTATCTTTTAGCCGCGACATATCTGGATAGAAATCAAGGATTATTTCCTCTGGTGTATGCGATGGTTGAGATAGAGAATGAAGAGTGTTGGAGATGATTTTTTGAGCAGCTACAATTGGCAATTGGATTTTCCCGACAATCTCGTGTTCATGTCAGATAGGCAGAATTGAAAAGAAATACCCATCTGCCGAACACAGGTGAGACAATTAATATATTGTATTATTTATTTTTATTCATTACTTATTCGTAGTCGATGGTCATTGTGACATACTAATAAAGGTTTCTCAATTTTCAGGCCTTGCGTACGTCATCTATATAAAAACTTCAAAACATTGTTTAGGGGCAAGGCGTATGAGAAGTTCTTTTGGGGTACAGCGAGGCCTATATAAAGACATGAATATAGCGCCAACGTGGATGCCATTGAGAAAAAATCTAAAGATGCGAAGAAATGGATTGAAGAGGTGAAAGGGTATTGGAGTCGAGCAATGTTTCGCGAAGGGGCCAAGAGTGATGTGATTACGAACAATCTTTCAGAATCTTTCAATAATGCAGTTTTAGAATCTAGGGTCATCCATGTCACAGACATTGTTGATAGTATTCGAACACTTATTATGACAAGGATGCAGGCTAGGCGTATGGAGGCGGAAAATGGCCGGGTATTATTGTGCCATCGTCTAAGGCCAAGTTAGAGAAGCTACGCGATAACACGAAGGAGTGTTGGATTCATCATGCAGGTGCTTACGAATATGAGGTGACTCAAAGTACCCTCCTTGGTAATTTCAGACATACTATACACTTAAATCGGTGGACGTATACTTGCCGAGTATGGCAACTATCGGGCTTGCCTTGCATACATGTCATGTCGTGCATTGTACATGAAAGATTGCAACCTGAGGAGTGTTGTTCACATTATTATAGAGTGGATGTTTACAAGCTTCTTTACAGAGAGATTTGTCAATCCTTGCCTGACAAAAAATTTTGGCCTCCTTCGGATATTATCTGTAACCCACCACATGTGCGTCAATCCCCTGACCGACAAAAAGAAAATAGAGTTAGAGGGGAAGATGAACAGCCCTCTAGTCAGACCAGAGTACAGTCTTCGAAGAAGTGCTCTAATTGTGAGTTGGGTGGGCATAATCGGAGGTGCTGCAAAGAACCTCTAGTCAGACGCCACCAAGAGAATGATGAGCAACCGTCAAACAACTTTGGGCGTGGACACAGCTCAGCTTCGCGCCTCGGACGTGGACGCGTGGGGCTTCGCCTAGACGGGTTTCAACTTCGTTGCTCGACGTGGCTCAGCTTAGCAGCTCCACGTTGCCTAGGTTCAATCAGCTCCGGACGTGGACGTGAACCTGTTTAAAATAACTCATGTTCTATTTTTTTGGTTGATACATGAAACAATTAGTGGGTTTCTATTGATAGGTTCCTATCTGAATTACGTCTACTTTTTGGGTCGTTCACAGTTTTTTGGTTGTTCACAATTTTAGACATATTGTGGGTTGCAAACTGGTTTATGGTTTTTTCACAATTTGAGATAGATTGTGGGTTTCGAGTACTATTTATGCTATTTTAACATCAGTTTCTTTTGAGTTGTTCACTTTATGTGTTGCTGTTTTTTACATGTTTTTTATGCAGCTGTTTTTATATGCTGCTGTTTTTTATGCAACTGTTTTTTTCTGCAGCTGTTTTTATATGCTGTTGCTTTTTATGCGACTGTTTTTTTCTGCTGCTGTTTTTATGTATATATGCTACTGTTTTTTATGTTGCTGTTTTATATATGCTGCTGTTTTTATGTATACATGCCACTGTTTTTTATGCTGCCATTTTTTATGTTGTTTATTACAAATGAATGGATGGCTTCAGGGCTTTCGTATTATGTTGTTTATTACATATGAATGGTTGTGTATCAATTCACGGGAGTGGCTTCCGTTTTATGTTGTTTATTACAACATGGTTGTGTTATATGCAATTTATTCAAATTTTGCACATATTTTTCTTGTGATTTTTTTAGGAATTACTCATGGACGTATGTTTTGGATGTTGGCAACGAGGACACTGGGTTAAAGATTGTCCACAGAAGAAGATACTAGAAGGTGTGGAAACACCCCTTTGCTACTGTCGAAAGTCATCCAGGCTTCAAGTATTTAACTCCGAGAAGAATCCCGGGCGTCGGTATTTTCAATGTTACCAATGTGAGTTCTTTAAATGGGAGGATGAAAGTTATGAAATCCTAAGGCAAAGGTCGAGATCAATGAAAAGGATGGCTCATATAAAGATTTAACCGTTAAGGTCTTGGTGGAGTTTGAAGAGCTCTCCAAAAAATTTGAGGTCACTACCTCAATAAGTAACCTTCATCGGTCTAAGTGATTTTAGGTTTATGGTTCATATCCAAGACCAATGTTGTTCATGTTCTTTGTAATCGAATGTACTCGAAGATGTTTTTTATGGTTTATTTTTATCATGTGTATGATCAACAATGTTTGATGGTCATAGCGGACCATATGATTTACAGGGTAACTGATTTTTTGTGATGGTCCCACGTGCTTTTGTGTTCACTGATTTTTTATGATGGTCCCACATAATATACAGGTTCCTCAATTTTGACAGCATATCCCGGTACAGGTATATGCATTTTGGTAATATACAAGTAGCCCAAATTTGATGTCATATAAGGGTACATGTAGTCCAATTTTGATGTCATATAAGGGTACATGTAGCCCAATTATAGTAATATATGGGCAGTCCAATTTTGATAGCATATACGAGTATGTCTGATTTTCAGTGAGCTCCAATTTTAATAGCATATACAGGTACATGTAGCCCAATTTTGATACTATACACGTAGCCCAATTATAGCAATAGATGGGTAGTCCAATTTTGATAGCATATACGGGTATGTCCGATTTTCAGTGAGCTCTAATTTTTATAGCATATACAGGTAAGCATAGCATAGAAAAGGTGCCCCAAATGGGTCTTAAGATCATAAAAATTCCATCTGATTGGTCTTGCATCCTAGAGAAGGTGATCCCTCTCGGGGGCATATATGCTAAATCCTCATGAAAATGTGGCCCAGATGGGTCTTGAGACCTTAAAAATACCATTTGATGGGTCTTGAATCCATACAATATTCAGCAATCCATAAAAATACCAATCTGATGGGTCTCAGGACTACATGTGTTTTTTATTCGGAAATTAGTGGCCCTACAGCAGACCATCTGATTGTAATTTTCTGGTGTGAAGATCCACTGTGTGGAAGATAGGGGTGATCGTAGATCATTTGATCGTAGCCGCGAGTGGTGCAATACTAGCTAGCAGCAGCCCAACCGTTGTAAAGTTTAATGGCATGACTTGTAAATATAAGTGAATGAAGGGCCTTTTAGATTGGTGATATTTTTGTAATATTGGTTTCATTAAGGGCATTGGTTTCATTAAGGGCAAAACAGTCATTCCGTCATTAAACAAATGGCTAGTTAACTGTGAGGTTACACCCTCTCACGGCAGGGGGTATATATGAGGGAAACACAAAAGTAAGAGTTGCAGTGTCAATAGCTATAACTGAGGGGGTTTCTTACAATATCAGCACCGGGGGGAGGGGGGGTGTATATGCAAAAAAACCCATAAAAACAAAAGGAGTTCGCTAAATATTTCTTTGTAGAAACGATATTATCAATTCCTAAGATACATCAGCGGTATTCCAACAAAGTAGTATGCTTGGTGCACAAAATAAAAAGATTAGAGTTATTGCCTAATTCAACAGGAGTATCATTCTATTCATTCATTTTAGTTGGAGCTTTTAGGTACATGAAGTTCAGAGAGCATCAGTACTCTATTACCTGTAAACCTAAAGCCTTCATATGATGCTCATTCTTAAGTTCACGCATCCGACCACTGACAGCAAGAAGAGCTTTCGAAGGAACACATCCTCTGTTTACACAAGTTCCTCCAATGACATCCCCCTCAATGATAGCAGTTTTCAAACCCTGCGACCAATTATAAAATTTGATCATTTTTTAGTAACAAATAAACAAGGCTCAAGATATACCACTTACATCAATTGGCAAAATAATAGAGCAGGTTATAATGAACACAGCACTCAGGAAAATGCCATGAGCTAAACAAATAGCAAGTGCATAGAGAAAAACTTAAGTACAAAGTAAACAATGGAGGTAAAAAAAGTAAAACATTCAACCAATGAAAATAATAAGCACCCCTTTAAAGATCAAGCACATGGTAATGTGCTATTGCTTATATATATATTCTATATTTATGAATTGGAATTCCCAAGAAAGAGGCTACAAACTGTGCTTTATGCAAAGCGGGCAATCACATTAGGTGAATTGGACACTCGATCCCAAGATATCACATACGAAAAGCAAACATAGCATAGATAAATAGATCACTAGACATCCAATAGTATGCAAGGTCTTCATGCTAATAGCAAAACTTTACATACAGTGCTTATTGCCACAATCAAGAAATACTACATAATATTCAGCACTGAATCAAGAAAAAAAGAAGTGAAAGACAAATTATTTGTTTGTATTCAACAACCTTTCCAGATCATTCTGGTGGATGAATGCGTCCACACTTCATAGTAACCTTGTGTGATTCTATCTAGAGATGCTCGAGAATGACGTGAGAAGAAAATTTAGTCCCCCCACTTAAACTAACCAACAATACTAAAAAACCTCCTCTCACGCTCTCTATCCAATACATCAAATATGTTGAAAAACCACGTCCATTTCTTGAAAGTTGAAGTCAAATTTAACACACAGAAATCAAATCTAGATGCAAGATTCCACATAACATTCAAACTCACATATGGTATGAGAATCATGGGCATGTGTAGCATCCCTACGCAATTAGTTTTTGTCTTAAAAGTTATTTTCACACTCAGATGATTGGGCATCCAAATTTGTATCCCCACTCATGCTTCACGGTGTTAGGCTGAATGGGCAGGGGGTGCACTAACTATCAATACCATACAGATGGCACACGTATTCCTCAATTTGAGATGTTGACAATGCAGTCCAATGTTTGGAGTCCATACATGATGCTAATTAGAGGGTCCAAATTTACACTTTTAACCAGCCATTAACTTGATCAAATGGTAGAGATCGTCACATGTACACCTGTATAGTATTGATGAAAATGCATGCCACGTATATTAAATTGAGGACTTGTGCACGAAACGTGCTGCACAGGCCCGTCCACCTGACAGCAACTCTTAATAATAGAGTTTGTTAATTTTAATGGAAAAATAGTTCCCTTGGTTGCTTTCTCCTTTGCTACGCAGTACAACTTAAGCTATGGAAAAGGGTTTAGAACTCGGTATTGGTGGCCAACTAAGCTGGGACTGATACCGAGTCGACTCAGGAATCATTTTGCAAAGTTGTACACCTGAACATACAAAGCATACGACTTGAACCAGTCATATTTATGTAGGGGTCATGGAAGATAGTATGATACTGAGTTGACTTGGTCTAGTTCGACCAAATTGATAGAGTTTGTATCACCTAACTTTATGTTCTCATTCAAATTCTAAACAGTTTGAAATTCAATTTCCACACACTCTCATTTAATGATCCGATTTTTCAGTTCGCACAAAGCATGTTACAAGCTCTTTCTTATTCTTTTTATTTAAAAGTAAACTTGGTTTTTAACTGGCATGCTCAATTCCCGGTCTCCTGATATAAAGTATAAACCTTGATTCACATTCTTGCATATTAGTTTATGCTTAATTATTTATTAGTTGTATATTAGTCTTACGGGTTGGTTAATTATTTGTAAGCTATATAATCTGTATAGAATAGTAGAAAACAGAAGAGGCCAACATATTAAAATTGTCTTAATACTCCTTTCAACATGTGTCCAGTATGCTTGTTTGCCAAATCTGACGCAAGACAAAACCCTAGACTACGTAAATGACAGTGAAATGTTGTTTGCTGAAATTAAATTCAATTAATTAAGCAATAAATCAATATGTAATCGCGATACCTTAATCAATGATGTGATCGTGTAGATTAGGGTAGGGTCCAGTCCATGTGCTAGATCCGTTAGCCTCGCGAAAAGAAGATCCTAGAGATAGAACTCTAGCTGCTTCCAGATTAGGGCACTCGTAGTTCAATGATGTGATCGCCGGTTTTCTTCGGGGTTTTGATGCAGAATGGATTAAGGGTTAATGTGAGGTTTTAGGTGTATTGAGTCGGGTCGATTCAACGGTCAGATGAAAGCTAAGGGTTTATGATTTTCGGGGTATTTAAATGAATAATGGCTGAATTTAGGGTTTATGGGAAACAAAATCAAGCAAAGAAAGATAAATCAAAGAAATAGAAATAGAGGAGGATAGATTGTAGGCTTCACACCCTTGGCTTCACACCAAACCCTTCGCGGGAAGAAGATTCACTCTTCAAAGAAACTCATCTCAAATTCCAAAAGCAAAAAGCTCTTTCATTCAATAATCAATAATTATCTTTTATAATGTTTATGATGACCTTATATACGAGGTCTCAAAACAGAAAAACCCTAAAACATAAATATTACGAAACTACCATAAAATAACATTCGAATTCAAAAGGAAATGAAAAAATGACTAGAACTAACACTACTCGACGTGTCTCGCTCGAGCAAGTTATCCCAAAGAAATTTCTTCTATGTGCATCCTTCGATGTCTCGATCGAGCAACAACTAGACTCGCTCGAGCGACTTTTGGCAGAAAGTTTGGCCTTTTTTTGAAGCCTCTTCGCTCGAGCAAAAAGTGAGGTCGCTCGAGCGACTTTGGACAATGCGTCTCCTTTAGGCTTCTTCTGAAGCTGCAAAATTTGTTGCTGCCCAAATCCAAGGCTTTCGATCTTGGCGTCCCCCGTCAAAATCCCAAATATAAAATTTGAAAATTTGAGTGTTATTGTGGCATAGCTGAACAACATCAGTGACTCAAAATAATGCTGACTCAATGGACTACTATTCTAAAATTTTCACCATAATACAAGAAAAATCAAGACTTAAATCATATTTTATGTTCCAGATTAGCAAAAATTAGAATGATTCATATACAAGAAATCATATTTTATGTCTCCACCTAATCAAAATTCTACAAAAACCAAATTTCCTACTAGTAAGAATGATTCTAATTAAATCAACACTAAAACACATAAGATTAAAACTATCCATTCTGCTTAAGATTCAACTATTTTATGTTCCAAAATAGAAAAAAATTTAGCATGATCATATACAGGAAATAGAACTCTAGTCTTTACTAATCACAACACTACAAAAATCATTATTTCCTACTAACCATAATCTAATTAACACTAAAACTTAGCGTGATCATGTACACGAAATAAAAATTTAGTTTATCCTGATCATAACACTACGAAAACCCATATTTTCTAGTAACCAGAGCAATTCTGTGACAACCCAAAACCTAACTCGACCCGATTCGACCCAAAGCATACACACACACACTCTAACTTACACATGCCTTACACCATAACTTACCCCTTACAACTTAAAGCCCCAAATCAAAACCTATGCGTATCAGCCGAGCAGTTTTCTTCTTCTTCAATTTTGTAACGCCTCGCTCCATTATTCGCGGAGTTAATTCAAATTCGAACTATCACTCCACCGAGCCTATAAATAGAGCTCTATTCCTCCTTTCTTTTCCACACCAAGCCATCTTCTCCAAGCTCTTGTCTTCAAGATTTTGCCATCTTCTCCAAGCTCTTACCTTCAAGATTTTCTTCTTCTCTTCCTTCTTTAAGGTATGTTTTTAGTTTTAGAGTTGTATTTTATTTTCTATAAATTTTAGTTTTTCAATTTGAATTTCTAGCTCTTTAAACCCTAGATTTGTAAATTCTAATCTTACATGTTAATCCTATATTCCTTAAAATTATAGTTCTATATTCTATTTTTGTTTTTAATAAATCTGGTTTTGATTAAAATGATGGTTCAAATCCTGGTTTATATTTTAAAGGATGGGTTTATATTTCAACCCTAATTTTATAATCCTGATATATATGGTGAATTTATACTCTAGATTTATGCTGAAATTCTGGTTTATATTTAAACCTAGTTTTATAACCTGATTAGATATTTTATATCCTGATTTTATTTTATTTTTATATGCTGAAATTATATTTTAAAATTCTATTTTATGATGGTTTAAATCCTAGATTATATCTTAAGGATTGGGTTTTTTTTTTATCTTGATTTATATGCTGATATTGTATTTTAAATTTCAGTTATATTAATCTGAAATTATATTATGTTTTAATCTGATTTCTTCAGTTTTAATCTGGGTTATATTCTGTCATTTTATATAATCAGGAATTATATTAATCTGATATTTTGTTTTAATCTGATTTTTATTCTAGTTTTAATTAGTTATAAATCTGATTGTATAATCTGTTTTACAAATCTGATTTTATAAATCTGATTTTTATAATCTGTTTTATAAATCTAATTTTAAAATCTGTTTTTATTACATAATCTGATTTTATATTCCGTTCTATAATATGATTTTTTTTTCATTCGGTTTCTATTTTAGATTATACTCTGTTTTATATTCTATTTTTACAATCTGACTTTATTGTCTGTTATTATATACTGGTTTTATATTAAAATATAATTATATCAGATTCTAAGATTAAAAAGGATTTAAGTAATTGTTTAATATTAAATCAAGGGTTTTAAAACTGATTTATAAAGTTGTTTTAAATTAAGAATTTTAGATATTAAATATTTTTCAAAATAAGGATTTGAAATAACTCGATAGAATCCAACTTTACATCGATAGTCTACCCTAGTTCGTTCTTTCTTCTTGACCGAATTTCCCTTGTGCCCAGATAACTACCTGAAGCCGTGAAACTTTACACTATCCTCACAAGACCCCTGAATCCGACGATTGAGGCAAGTGGCATATCCCATAGCATGTTTTACACGTACCTTATTAGATAATGATGCTTTTGTTCTTACATAACATATACTATCATATTGATAAGTAGATGATTAAATGGTTAATGATTGTATGGATATTTCTATACTTTTCTTGTTCAATTATGATTATTTCATTTTGAATCATGTTAGAAAAATATAAATGTCGTAAGCATGGTATATTCAATTTATCTAAATATGATATTGTTTACATTAAAATATCACACTGTTTTAGAATGAGAATTGGTAAAACCTGTTGAATAAGTTTTACAAAAGAAACTGATATGAATGACTGTAAAAATGATGAATATCGTAAAGATAATTATGATATGATTTTGATTAAGATCCCCATGGGGCCGCATGGTAGTATTGGATGAGCGGACCCATTTGTGTACTTCCGTAATATGAAGTAAACCCGTCAAACCGGATCGACACGGTTGACAATGGGATTGATGAAAGTATGGAATCCTCCTTGTGACTGGTATCTATGATGAATGATGAATGATGATATGAATATAAATGCTCTTGGATTTGTGCTATTAATTAATAATTGTACAATATATGAATTACAATTGTAAACTAAGTTATTTTTCTTCTTTATATTGAATCATTAGATGGTATAGCTGATATTATTTCTATTGATATGAAATTCTCAATTTGAAACTGATAAAATTGACAAAAGAGTTATAATATTTATTGGGGGTTACTTGTTGAGTTTTATCTCACCCTCGTTGCTATTTAAATTTCAAAGATTGGATCTCGTGGCTCAAAAGCTGCATTTCAGGAGGAGACCCTAGAAGACTTGTTGGTTTAGCCTTGGTTAGGAGTTGTTTAAACGTTGTAATTGGAAATAAATGTACTTTTGAACTTTATTAATGAGAATGGACCGTTGTGTTTCCTTTATTTGAATTTTGATTATTGAATGCGTTCATGTGCCGAAATGGATCATGTATCGGATTTCGGAGCGTGAGAAATTCTAAGTCAACTAACACTGAAATGCATAAGATTAAAACTATCAATTCCACTCAAAATTCAACAGAAGTCAATTAATATAAAAAATCAAAGCATATGAGCTCAAAACACCCAGATCCCATGGATTCAGTATACCTTCTCAACAGCGTGAATTGCGGCACCATGACCGCCAACACCAGCACCAATAATGACTAAGTCGTAATCGAAAGCCTTCGGGCCTCCATTTTCCAACATTGAAGCCGATATATTTTTTGAGCTTTGCCGTCGAACGGACTGCCTGATCCGATTGAATTCAGACTGTTTTAAGGCTGAGAATCCAAATGCGTGGCTTCTGAGGCCGCAGAATCTGAGGTTCCTAGGGTTTAAAGCATTGACGGACGAGAAATTGAAGAGGAGATCGGATCGTGTAATGGGGGATGGAGAAGAGAGAGAGAGTGAGATTGAAGTTTGCATATTGATTTTTTAGGGGTTTTGATGGGAGAGAAGTGAGCAGACGATAGGAATTAGGGTTTGAGAGAATTGGGAGGTGAGGGGTGAAGTGTTTTATTTTCTCATCTGGTGTTTTTAAAGAAGGCTTCGAGGTATCCGTTGGGGGGCGGAGAGTTCGAAGTGTAGCAGATGAAGTACTACAAGGAAGGTTTAGTGTACAGCTTGTTACATAGTTCCTCTGTATTAGTCAATCTAGGGCCATTAATTTGTAGTTGATGGCTTTAGATTTAATGTAATTATATTAGCGATGGCGTTTTTTCTCTAGTTAATAAAACTGGTTCATCTAGTTCCATCAAGCATATGAATGAATGGTGGTAGATTCGAGAGTACGGCTGAAATGATATTGGGTGTCTCCGTGTTCGTTGTGTTATTTTGGCGCTCTAATCCGTTTTTCCTATGAAATGCATTTTGTGCACAAATTTTTGCTTACTGGATTACACGTAAAAAAGGATTGAAAGTGCGGGCAAAATATCGGTTTCGGCCTCCACCGAGATCAATATTTTAACTGAAAACTTCAAATTTCAGCAATAATTGAAATATATATATTTTTTTTTAAGTTCAAAAATTAGATAAAAATACAGGTCGGGCATAAAAAAAAAACTCCAAAATTACACAGTACAGCCCCATATTATAGGCCAATAAGGTCGTGCTCCGCATATTTCACCCGATAATTTGAAGTTTTCATATTGGAAAGGGCCGAAACTGATATATACCAACCTATGCATAGAACCATTTCATGAGTAAATAAATAAGCAATTTCTACGCTAAAATAATTGATACTCACATCATTTACAAATTATTATAATGACACACAAAGGGGTTAAAATACTGCATCCCTAACATCTCTATTCTTCACCCATAATGCATTTTGATTAGTAGCGGCAATTCATTCTAATAATTTTATGATGAACAACAAATAAATTAAGAGTGACCATAATAATTTAAATTTCTTAACCACAATCAGTTTGCGTCAATAACCCCTAAATGTATAAGCCCACAAGCATATCAACTACTTTACTGACTAATTACACAATAAAAAAATTATACAATAGAAGTTAACTTACTCACAAATCAGACGTGCAAAAGGGGCTCTTTTCGTTTGTTGCGATATTGCAATATTCGCCAGATTCGTCGTCGTTGGAATGACAACACCACTTCCCTCTCCATCTTCTACAAATGGGAAGGCGGTTGTCGACCCTTACTTTCAGAGTGGGTATCAAAAAATAATCCCACACAGCTGACGGCCTAATTTGTCACCGGCTTCCCCTTCTCCAAAATGAATCGCAAGAATCAGATGGCGAACGTCGTCGATGCCTTTGACAAGTGAGTCGCTACCCTCTTCCCCTTCTGCAATATCAAAGAATAATCCCATACAGCTAACGGCCTAATTTGTCGCCGACTTCCCCTTCTCCAAAATCAATTGTCGGAATCGGATGACAAACATCGTCCATGCCTTTCACAAGTGGGTTGCTACCCTCGTCCCCTTCTGCAATCCCTTTCTGACTTTAAGAGTGGGTATCAAAGAATAATCCCACGCAGCTGACAGCCAAATTCGTCTCTGACTTCCTCTTCTCCAAAATCAATCATCGGAATTGGACAACGAACATCATCAATGCCTTTCACGAGTGGGTAGCTACCTACTTCCACTTCGGCAATCCCTTTCCGCCATTAAACATTAAAAAAAAAATTAATAAATACCCAAACGATTCTGCAATGGGTTTCGATTTGCTAGGGCAACAAAGAAGGCGATGGGAACTACGATTTAGGGTTTTCTCATAGTTGGGGTAAATCGGTATTTTCATATATTAACTTAAAAGGTAGGATAGAGAATTTACCTTTCCCCTTAAACTGGAAAACCTTAATTAACCGGATTTTACAGCCCTAGTAATCGTGCGAATCCGTTTTCCAATTTTTTTTGAATTAGGTATAATAGCCCCGAACGATTTTGTGGGCGTCCCTTTTACCCAAAATTTCCAAAAAGTATTAGGGGGGGTTTTAGTAGTTCTAACTTTTAGGACTTGTTTAGATAAAAATACAAGAAATGTAGGAAAGTAAAATAATATTCCTACATTTTCCTATGAATACCCGAGTTATAGAAAACAATGGGATTCCTTTGTTTCCCTTTATTTTTTGTTGTTTGGATAACCACATTGCTAGCTAAGAAAATGCAAGATTAAGGAAATCTAGTGATTGGATACATATGCGGGAAATTATAAAAAAATAACATATCCTAACAAAAAAAACCGTAATACCACAAAAGATCATCCAAACTGAAAAATATTTGTAATATCACAAAATTATTATCCACAAGATTGACCATCCACATAAATGACTGATCATAGGCGTGAGCCTGTCGTCTGATGATCAAATTTTGATTCCGCATGGAGATCAGGGGCATACCATGAGAAGGGTTCTAGGGTGACTTTTGGGATGTGTTCCACTTGAAATTAACATCTGACCGTCTGATAAGTGGGTCATGATCTAAAAATCAATTCAATGAAATATTAGGAAAAAAAAAATGATTTCCATGTATCTATTTAAAGCAGCCAATGGTGTTAAAGGTGGAAACCACATGTTGGAGACATTAATTTTCAATTGTTAATGCATATATACAAGTAACATAAAATAATTGAACGTCTCGTTGTCGCCATGAATATCATTTTAAACCCCCAGATCTTCGACACAATAGATCTTGAGATTATGGTACAATCATTAGATGGACAAATGTTGATTTCACTTGATACACCTCTTGAATAAATTATCCGATAAATATGTTTGATATATGTTCATAATCATATTCATTTTTTGAAATGTGTACATATGAAATCAAAACCTGATTGCCTAATGGAAGTCCCATGATTTAAAGAGATCTAATGTGCCGAAGATTGAGTTAAAAGATAATATTTATCATTTGATTAAAAAAATCTACTATTTTAAGCATATAAAATTCGAGTTGAGAACAAAGAATTTTGGATTGTAATTACAGATACCCTATTGCTAGTAGATAAGGATGATGAGAACATTTGCGATAATTACAAAATATATAAAGATGCTTTCAATTACAACTTATCGTTCTTTCTTCTCAACTCATACTTCACATGCTTAAACTGTTTGACTATTTAAAATCATGTGATGGAGATTGTTTTTCGCCCCAATTTTCAATACAAATGATCTTGAAATCATGGAGTTGCTATCAAACTATCAAGTTTTGATTCTTTATGACACACATCCCAAAAATTACACGATCATGGAGTATATCAAAAGTGATTTTTAGATCGCTTTTTGAGATATGTATTAAGTGGAATAAAAAATTGATTGTTTGATGATAGGCCCATGAGAACAAGATCCCTTGTATAGAAGATTAAGGTAACGAACAATCATCATCATCTGATTCAAAGCAATCAATGATTCAAATCAATCAATGGTTTCTGTCCGTAAAAAAATTGTGTGGTATTACTAATAAACGGGTCAGAAGAGTCGTACCTTTCCTTATCTTTTTCTTCACTCGTTTTGTCATTTTTCCGAAGTCTCGACAAATTGAAATGCCGAGGGGTACCCCCGAACTTTTCACTCGGAAATGAGCGGAAAACTTGTGTTTTATATTATGACCCCTTAAGTCGCTTCCAAACAACGAAAAATCACGAAAGATAAAATTCGAGTCTAAGTATGCCTCTGTTTCCTCCATATGCAAATAGGCCCTTAAGTGAGTGGGATGCAAATCATGTTTTTCGGGTTGTATTTTCTAAAGTAGCCTTAGAGTGCGAATTGCAATTAACGAAATTTACCAAAAGTCGTCGAAAACAGGTGTAAATAGACACTCTCTTATTGAAATTACCGAAATTTCGACGAAACATGATCTCAACATACCATATGTTTATATTAACTTTTTGGGATGTGTGCCACATGGAATAAATGTCTATCTGATAGTAGGCCATGATATCAAGATCTATTGTGGAAGTTGGGATGAACCAAGATCTCCACTATCTAATTCAAAGCAATTAGTATCTTTTTTTTTTGCTTTACTTAAGTGAGGTAATTACAATAGAAGGCAGTGTGCTAGTAACACCAGCCTCTATTTATCTTAAAGGTTATTTTTTATATATACAATACCTAGTGCAGTCAACCCGACCAGACCTCTTAGTCGACTCGACCCAATCTGAAGGTTGGATGTACCACGCCCAATCTTACCCGACAAGTCAATTTTATGCACTCGACTTGGTAAAATATTGAGTCGGGACAGTGAGGTATTGGGTCAACGTAACCAACCCATTGACAGACCTAATTATCGACATCCAATTTTCAATGTCATTTTTACAAAGTGTTGGCACAATGGTCAGGACCATGCCTCTAGAAACAGAGGTTATGAGTTCGAATCTCACCCTTCTTGCTCACTCGTAGGAATTACTACTATTGACTGGTCCGTGTAATGTGTGGGTGTTACATGTTTCTCACGACTTAGTCGGGTGCTCTCAGAGCATCTCCAAAGGAGCTCTTCTAGTCCAACGTGGCCCTTGAAACAACTACATTTGGTATTTGAAGAGTCTCTTGCATCTGGTCAACCCGCTATACGTACATTAGAAGACTTGGTTTCCCTCTTAAAATTTGAAGAGTCACTATTCACTCTTTAAATTCAAATATAATCTTATTTTAATAGAAAGTGAAACTATTTAAGATATAAAGAAATTAAAAAAAAAAAAAGAAGAAAGTAAATATATATTTTGGGATTTGAAGAACATTATTGAAAAGACCCACCATCTTCAACTCTTCGAATTCAAACCAACGCATCAAATGTATGCTACATTACTAGTCCAACAGTTAGTTTTGAAGAGCTGCTTTAGGCCTTGTTCAGGTGTTTCTTGGTTTTTCCCAGAAAAGCTCAGATTCTTTAAAACTCAGAATCCTGCAGATTCTCAGCAGACTCAGATTCCTGGCTTTTCTCAGATGTATTCTTAAGTTACTCAGATTTCTAGTTTTTCCTATAAAAGGTTATAATCCTTTGTTATATAGTTCCTCTAAGAAAATCCTCATAATCGGTTCAATGGGTAGTTGTGTTACGACCGTAAAAACGTTATCTAATCATCGGTTTATGTATCGTGTTCAAATTTCTCTCAAATTTTACGGGCAACCAATTGAGATGAGGCTAAACATATTTGACGAAGTCTTTTTTCCGATTCTGATTTAATGATCATTACTTTGAAAGTGAGCCACTAATACTTAACCGAAAAGTTACTCAATTAATCGACATAAAAAGAACATTAAAGCATAACATATCACATACAACACTTTTTATGTATATAAAACAAAATATACATGCGAAATAATGCATATTTGACGGATTATTATTTGAATATAAGTTCTTACAAAACCAAAAGTGTCATATATATAGGCAATAAATATTATATACTCATGAAAGTGTTTCGACCGATATCATTACTGCCAATTTACAAGGTTTTTTAACCTCGTACATTCAAAATTGGCTTAAGTGAAAAGCCAAATTGTAGAAAAACAAAGTAAAATAGAATGTAATAAAAGCAACATATAAACCTTATGTAGTTGACTAGGAGGTAGCATCATCGTCATCCTCATTAACGGAAGAGTATGAGGCAGTCATTGTATGTATGGGAGAATGAGTCTGGTCGTCTCAACTATTATCGCGAACATGCTGTAAGGGAGGCTCCTAATCGGGGTCTAGCTCATCCTTCGACTCAATGATAGGGTCGAAAGTATCGGCTTCAGAGTCCGAACCAAGAGGCACTAGATTATTTACAACCTCGATGGTTGAATGATCTGAGTCATGGGCCAACAATATAGAGGATCTAGGTCTATTATTTCAATCATTTGTCCGCAAGGCTGACGACCCTGTGCATGATTGCGCTGAGCCCGGAATTCCCGACATGATTGCCAATGATTGATGGCATTGCTACTACATTGTTAAAAAATGATAATTATAATAATCGATTATAAAAATTATGTTAATTGTTAAGTATCTCATTAAAGCTTCAAATAGTAGTTTCCTTGAGTGTGTAGCATTGGTTTATGGGACAATTATCTGAGAGATTATTTATAAACTTTTGAAATGCGTTGATGAGACAATTATTTGAGGAGGGTGTTTATAAACCTTTGGTTTATGGGACAATTATCGGAGGGGGTGATTATCGTCTAAGGCTTAACCCAATACATATACGCCGATAAGTATCAGTTATGGCCAATTTTTTAAACCCATAGGTGCACTTTAGTGATAGTGCCTATGATTAATAGTATGCACTAAATGTTTATAGAATAAATATATTTAAGTTTCAAATAAAGCACAAAAGCATATATAAAGCTCTGATGATTAGTTGATAGGCATTATTCTTTTAGGTCATAGGGAGAATGGGCGTGTTGGTTGGTTGGCGCTTCAAGAGAAGGGATCCTGTGGATAGAGACACTGAGAGTATACTCCTTGCACCTCAGATTTTGACCTTATTTGACTAAAATGAAGGTAGGTGTTGGTCTGTTGGTTGGTTGGTTGGCTGGCAAGATAAACTTGCGAACGGTGGAAAATCGCAGAAAGTGGGATAATTGGGTTATTTTCAGAGTAAAGTCTTGGATTGTGGGCAGCTCTTTCACTTTTTGACTATGACATAGAATTATTTTTATATTTGGAAACATAATTCCTTACCTTATTTGCTTTAGCAGGGAGCTATTATAAGTAATAAATTGCTCTATGCTTGCTTTATATCAGAGCAAATTTTATTTGCTCTAACAGAGAGCTGCTTTTGCTCTTATAAGAGCTAACCCAAACACAGCCTAGAGACTCTCCGAGATACCGGATACCTGTTACAAGAAAAATAGATCAGACGGTTCGGATCTTGCAATGTGTGCAACACAAACACTGCCGAGGGCTCCTTTCTCCTAAATGGTCAAGCTTGCACAGATGCACAGTATTTATGAGCAGAAAAATTCGTGAAATACAAATTTATCTTTATTGATTTGGTGCTAAAAAACAACAGCCCATTCTCCAAGGTTATCAGAGGGAGACACATGATCTGTAGAGGAATCTGATTATGAAAATCTGATGGCCACGAAGTCTAGTGTATCAAGATTACATGTGCCTGTTAAACACAATAACTTCAGGCATCATTGAAGCATCTCCCACCCACCAAATGACGTCAAACGCTGACTGACCCGAACATCAGAACGGATCTGTGAATCTTCTTTGCCTGCCCTTCATCTTCTCTCTTCCAGTCTTTAATGGCGTCTCTATGGCTTCAACAGTAAGAAATCTCCCCAAAAACAAAACCCTAAACCTCCATTGCCAAGCTCTATCGAACGGCCTGATCTCTCCCACAGCCGATCTCAATGGCAACCAGCGGCTCTGGTCGCCGTCCGATCTACGAAGGCGACGAGAAAGAGGACTTCGTCGACAGCAAATGCGCCTTCTGTATGGTATCTCTCTGCCCCTGTCTCGTCATCTTCATCATTTTGGTCATTGTCGTTTCGATCGTTCTCACTGTCAAAGTTCACTTGCTGTGTCACACGCCTTTCCACAGTCTCCCCAATTTAATTTCAAAGAAAAGGTGTTAGGTTTCAATTCTAGGGATTTTTCTAGGGTTTCAAATGCAGATCCACAAACAGAAGATGAAAAAGTGCTGGTTTTGAATTCTAGGGCTTCAAATGTAGGTACGGATAGAGAGGATTTTTCTAGGGTTTCAAATGTGAATTCACAAACAGAAAGTGAAAAAGTGCTAGTTTTGAATTCAAATGGAGATACGGAAAGAGAGGATGGGAAAATGCCAGTTTTTAGTTCCCGGATTTTTTCTAGGGTTTCAAATGTAGATTCACAAACAGAAGGTGAAAAAGTGCCGGTTTTTAGTTCTAAGGTTTCAA
This sequence comes from Chloranthus sessilifolius, assembly GCA_021018995.1. NCBI lineage: Eukaryota > Viridiplantae > Streptophyta > Magnoliopsida > Chloranthales > Chloranthaceae > Chloranthus > Chloranthus sessilifolius. The sequence goes on from CM037598.1 coordinate 8,368,170, forward strand.
ATGTAGAACCGAGTTTGAATTGGGATGGAGACATGGAGAAGGACGGTGAAATTGATGCTGAAGGTGGAGATGGTGGTGGTAATGATAAGGTTGAGTTGGGAGTCAAAGAGGCAATGGTAGTTTCAAATTCTACAATTGTTCTGAGGGTTCCAAATGCAAATGCAGAAACAGATGGTGAAATCAATGAAGCTGGTGGGAGTAGCGATGAGGGGTTCGATTTGGCAGATCCGAAAGAGGTAGATAGAGTGTGCAAGGTGATTGAAGATCTGTTCGCATCAGATCGGAACATGGAAGCTGTGCTAGATCAATGTGGTATTAACCTCTCTCGTTCTCTTGTACTTGCTGTGTTAGCTCGTTTCCGCCATGCTAGAAAACCTGCATTTCGGTTTTTCTGCTGGGCAGGGCAAAAACCAGGCTTTTTCCATGATTCACAGACCTATAATTCGATGATGGGAATCCTCGGTAAGATGAGGCAGTTTGAGACCATGGTGGAGACACTTGAAGAGATGGGGAAAAAGGATCTTCTCACTATCGAAACCTTCTCCATTGCAATTAGAGCTTTTGCTGCCGCTAGGGAGATGAAGAAATCCGTTGGAATTTTTGATTTGATGAAAAGACATGGATTTGAAGCCAGTGTCAACGAGTTCAATCACTTGCTCGATGCACTTTCAAGAGAGAAACTTGGAAAAGAAGCTCAAGTTCTTTTTGACAAGATGAAAAATCGTTTTCCACCTGATTTAAGAACTTACTCCATTCTTCTCGCCGGATGGTGTAATGTGAAAAATCTAGTGGAGGCATGTAAGGTTTGGAACGAGATGATTGATATGGGTTTTAAACCCGATGTTGTCGCACATAACACATTGCTAGAAGGATTGTTGAAGGGTAAAAGGAAGTCCGAGGCGATCAAACTGTTTGAAATAATGAAAGCCAAAGGCCCGTCTCCGAATGTGCGGAGTTACACCATTTTGATCAGAGATTTGTGCAACAGAAACTATATGGAAGAAGCCGTCCGATATTTTGATGAAATGCTCGAATTGGGTTGCCAACCAGACGCTGCAGTTTACACATGTTTGATTGTGGGGTTCGGTAATGTGAAAAAAATGGACAAGGTATATGGGTTGTTGAAAGAGATGAGAGAAAAGGGTTGCCCGCCTGATGGGCGGACTTATAATGCATTAATTAAGTTGATGACAAATCGCGATATGCCAGACGATGCGGTTAGGGTTTACAAGAAGATGATAAGGGATGGTCTTGAACCGACCATTCACACTTATAACATGATGATGAAATCTTATTTTCATGCAAAGAATTATGAAATGGGTTGTGCAGTTTGGGATGAGATGGGCAAGAAGGGGTGCTGCCCTGATGATAATTCGTATACTGTTTTTATTGGGGGACTTATAAGACAGGGGAGATCAGATGAGGCTTGTAAATACATAGAGGAGATGATAAGCAAAGGGATGAAGGCGCCTCAGCTTGATTACAATAAGCTCGTGGCGGATTCCTCTAGAGCAGGGAAGCCTGATGTGCTTGAAGAGCTGGCTCGAAAGACAAAATTCTCGGGAAAGTTTGAAGATTCTAATGTGCTTGCGAGGTGGGGTGAGAGGATGAAAAAAAGAGTGAAAAGTAGAAATCCTGATCAAACTGGACGACGACTATTCTGAATTCGTTATCGTAGACCAAAATGTTGTTGTGGAATCTGATGAAGCACATAGACTGGGGACCGAATTGCCTGTATTTTGTTATTGGATGGGCAACTCCCAACATTTTCAAGCAATTATTTGAAGTGATGCACTTCTGCCTATAGTTGATTTGTGTCTATTGAGCTGAATATAGAGTTTCGATACCCTGTGTTTGCGTGGTGTGGTAATTAGTCATTCGCTTGCTCTTATCAGATATCTGTTGTAAGTTTACCTGAGCTCCAGGCATGTTTGAAATTGTACTCAATGCAACTGATTTTTAATCAATTGGTTTGTTACATATTTTGAAATGGATGATTTTAGGTGTATATTTGCACTTGCTGCCATAGATATATTGGCTTTATCTTCATTTTGAATAGTTATCTAGATGCCCATTTCTTTAGGGCCAGTTTGGACAGTGCAGGTGGTATTCACATTACTGCCATCTACATTATATATCTATACTAATATATAAGGGAATTTGGTGGCTAAGAATTTTGTCGAGCCAACTTTTAAAATGGCTCAAATATCCGTACTTTTTTACATGTATTCCTACCCTTTTAAGTTGGATATTTTTAGAGATTAAAAATTAAGTTTGTCCTCTCATGTCAATTTACCTATTTTTCTGTTCAATTTAAAATTTGAAGTAGGCGATGTTTGTTGGGGCATTAATATGGTGTGTTTGGTATGTTATTCTATATTTATGTTCTGTCAATCTCACATTTCTTTATGCTCTCAGAATATACATAGCTCACTTATTAAACTATGTAAGACAAGTTTTAGTGTTATTAGTAAACATATCATACATATCTTGTAATTATTACGAAATTTAACATAAAATATATATGACTGAAAGTTGCAGGTGACATTATATTGGTAGAAGAGCTTGTCTGACTGTCATTTATTACACTTTGTATGCATTGGCAGAGGAATGGATTCAATGTTTCATTCTAATACCAAAGACGGTATGGCTTGTTTCATTCTAATACCAAAGACGGTATGGCTTGATAGAGTTGATATACGTGTATTGACTTTATGTATTATGTTTGTAATCATACACTGATGCTATCTGTATCACATATTTTAATGTTTAGAAAGCTATATTTTCCTTTAGTTTGTCTATTTGAACAAACATAATAGGTATGTGGTAATACTTGTGATTCTAACCCTCTCATTTGGCTAATTTCTTTTATGGATGGCGTTGTTTTTATGGTGAATAGCACATGCATTTTCACCATAAAAACCTGTTGACTACCCTGAATCAAACAATGCAGATCATGTTTCGTCCCAATCATCAACATAATAGATCTTTAGATCATGGCGCACCTATCAGACAATCAAATATTGATTCCATGTGGCACATTTCTCCAAAAGTGACCACGATCATAGGCATAACATGAGAAAGGGTTCTTAAGTGTCACTCTTGGGTTTATATGCCTCGTGTAATCAAGATCTGACTGTATGATAAGTGCGCCATGATCTCAAGATCTATTTTGTGGAAGATTGCGATGAAAAATGATCTCCATCATTTGATTCAAGGCAGTCAATGATTTTTTATAGTGGAAATGCGTGTGTTATTCACAAGGAAAAACTACTGCATATAACGCCACTCTTCTTTTATTTGAGTATTGTAGAATTTATCCTTCTTTGTCAACTTAGAGAAAATTTATTAGGACAGTGTTACATGGAAGACAGATTTTATGGAAATAAAATGCAGGCCGCTGTGGCGCGATGCAATTGGCTGCAAGTGCGGTGACCTCAATTAATGCAGGTCGGTGCAGCCAGTCACGTCGCGCCATGTCAGCCGCAAATTATTCCATTTAAATTTCCTTGAGAAAGTTCTGGTACATAGACTGCCTCTTCGCTTGACACCCGTTGCAAGAGGAATGAAGGGCTCGCCGCATGATTGCCGAACGAGAGTTGGCGAGCTAGGCCGGTGGACGAAAAGACTATGATGGCTTTCGGCCTTCTAAACGATGAAGACTATGATGGCTATAATAGCTCCATCCTCATCCCCCATCTAATTTCTTGTTACCACCATCTTTGAAGTACTGCAACAGGTATCTCTCTCACCCCTTCAACTTATGCTTTCTTTTTTGTAATAGGTATTAGTTGATTTGCAGGAATCTCTTCTGTTTTCTTCCTTCTTCTATATTTACTTTCTGGATTTTCTCCTTTATCTTTATATTTCCTCAGTTATTTACATATCATTAGATTTCATTTACCATTTCCCATTGTTTTATGCTTACCTTTTCCAAAATATGTATTCCTCTCTTTTTGGCCCTCTCAGTCCTTTTTTCTTTCCTATACATCTTCCTTTTTTCTTCCATTTTTCATAACTAGAATTATTATATTCATGGAAACTCTATTAAGAATGAGACTATAATTAGAGACTTGGTGGAAAATCTAAGGTTGAGAATAGACTATAATCAGGGACTTGCTGAAGCAAAGAGCCGAAGAAAAGAAGGGCCATTCTGACTAGATTTGCAGGAAGGCTTCAAACTATCAATCACTTTGTTTCCTTTGTGTTGTCTTTTTTCTCATATGGATGAGGCTTTTTTTTTGGGGGATAAATCACCGAATTCTAAAATAAAACAAGGGTACAAAAAACAGTTTTCCCAGATGAGCAAGTAATTCACTTAGGGAGACTACAAAACACTACTAACCACTCCCTCCTAACACCTAACAGAAGGGGACAACTCAAAGAAACAAAAACCAATGAGGACCCAACAACAGAGCCTCCTTATAATCTACTGGATAAACTGATTTGCTCTGCTAACCAAACTCCAGCTCCCAAGGCAATCAATGATGGAATAAGGGCTTAACATCTTGAGAGCCTTGGCCCCTTGGCCCATTGAAGAGTCTTCCTCTTGATCTTATCCACAAGTGTTCCTGGGGATGCTCTTTTATCTTCAAAAACTTTGTTATTTCTTTCTTTCCAGATCGGGGAGAGAGCAGCAAAAAGAATGAGGTTTCAAAATCTTTTTCTCTTTTGTTAGACCCACCTAAATTCCAAGTCCTAACAAAAGTACTAACAGAACTTGGATTGACCCAGCTGTGACCAAACCATCTTAGAATCGTGCACCAAACTTCAGAAGAATTGGTGCATTGGAAAAATAAATGACTGTTATTCTCTTCTTCATTTCCGCAGAGGACACATCTGTTAGCAAGGTTGAAACCTCTACGTTGCAGATTCTCTACCGTTAACACTTTGTCAAGAACCGCCAACCACACGAAAGATATGACCCTTATTGGATATCGCGATTTCCAAATCCATAGCCAAGGAAGCTCAGGAGAGACCACTAAAGCAAGATGGTTATATAGCGAGCTGACCGAGAAAGTTTTGCCTCTATCAAGTTTCCGAATGAGATGATCAACAGAATTTGGCCTTAAGAAGGAAATCTTGTTAATGAGTTCCAGGAAATCCATGATTTCACTAATCTCGTGGTCATATAATCTTCGAGAAATGTCCAGATTCCATGAGATTTCCCCATTCACACCAAGAGAAGCTGCTTGTTTAACTGAGGCCTCCTTATTAACAGCAAGAGCAAAGATAGCTTTAAATCTAGAAGAGAAAGGTTCTGAACCAACCCATACATCTCTCCAAAAAGAAGTCCTAGAACCGTCTCCAATGCTTATGGCAGCTCCGAGTCTAATGATATGTTTAAGATTAGAATGGACCTCCAATCCGCAATCCTGAATTTCTCAAACACTCCCTCCATTGCATATTTGTCGCTAAGAATTCTATGCCAAAGACTGTCGAATTCCACTGAAGCTCTCTACAGCCATTTTGCGAGCAATGCATTATTAAATTCTTTAAGATTAGTAATCCCCAGCACCCCTTCATATTTTCTCCTGCAAAGGAGTCGCCAATTCGCCAAGTGGATTTTCCCTTTCTCATTCATACCTTGCCATAAGAAATCCCTTTGTAATTTCTCGAGCTTTTGAATAACCCGAACCGGGCATTGAAACAGGGACATGAAGAAAACTGGAAGAGCAGAGAGGGTTGATTTTATCAATGTGATGCGGCCTGCGAAGGATAGACATATACCCGTCGAACCCTCTAGCCTCTTCGCAGTTCTGTTGATAATGGGCTGCCACAAACTTTTGCTCGGAAGGTGAGGGCCAACAGGCAGACCCAGATACATAAAAGGAAGGGATCCCGCTTTGCAACCAATTTTGTTTGCCAGATAGTTAATCTGATTTTGCTGGTAAGCGATGCCTATGAGACTAGACTTACTTAGATTTACTTTAATACCAGAAATCACTTTTAAAAAAAGCAGAATTTTCTTTACATTGACTAATGCATCTTCACCTTCATCTATGAAAGTATTGGAGATGGGAGATCTCTATTCCATTCCTTGACGGCTTGAAACCATTGAAAGCACCGAAGCTAACAACCCGTTGCAACAGGGCACTGAAACATTCTGCAACAACTAGGAAAAGAAAGGGAGACAACGGGTCTCGTTGACGAACGCCCCTCTTGACTTTGAAAAATCCTTCCACTATACCATTTATCAAAATTGACATCCAAACCGAAGTGATGCAACCCTTGATCCAGCTGATCCAACGAACCCCAAAACCCATTCGGTTCAATAGTAGGGCTTCTTATAGTAGTAGTATTGAAAACATAGCATCCCACTGTTTGATGTTTTGATTATATGAAAAATGTTCCCATTACTCTCAAGTAAAATATAAAAATTCTTTTTACTATCCTTGATTTGTGGCTAGAATCTTGATTATTGTCATTATTTTTAATGTATGTCTTTTGTTAGAGTTTATTTAGAATAATAAAATAGGAAATATTAAGAAGTTGTGTATATACTACTGAAGGATACAGTGTGCATGTGTGTTGTAGGTTAAATAGATTTGTTACTGTTAAATGGACCTTGAGATTGTAGAATTTCATGGATCTAAGTCAACCTCACAAAACTGGCTTGTAAGGTGAGGTTTGCCCAAGATATAAAGAGCCCAAGAAGGGCCAGCCCACAGCCGAGGTGGGACAAATCCAACAGAGATCCATCAGATTTTAAGAGCAAACTTCCTGACAGCACACCGACCACAACCGTGCCTGCATTGGGGCGGTGGTGCTCAACACCCATTGTCTCCATGTCTCATGAATCATTTTCAAAAACCTATAAGTGAACTATTCAACGTAATAAGGACAATAATATTGGGAGTAGCTCTATTTGTACCAACTTACTATTTACACCCACTTCTTATTTTAAAACTTCTGAAAGCATAACCTACTATTTAGTTGAGAGGCATTAAGAATAAGAGCACCGAAAGCCTAGAAGCGTGCATCTATCAAACGCTACACCCAAAGGCGTAGCCAAATAGAGTAGTATGGGGCTGCGGTCCAATACGAATTAAAAAAATTTATATAATAGGGGTTTTGCACATACTTTTCTTATGTTGAAGCCCCCAAATCTATCATGTAGTAGCCCCAACCATATCAACTTATTAAATTTGGTTACTATTTTCCATCTTATCACACATCCACATGAATTATACTATTTAACCTCCTTCCATTTAACAATGTACCATATATGTTACACTACATAGACAACTTTCTAATTTTTTTTTTCGATCGGTAAACAAAAAGAGTATATTAGAAAAACCAGCGAGAAGCTGGAAAGGAAACAAGAAAGAAAACAGAAAGGAGATGGAAAGGCAGCAAGGAGCAACGGGCGGGAAAGCAAAAAACACAGCCACCCCCAAGGCACCAAGAGAACCAATAAGCCTCCACTACAGAAAATAAAAAGCTCACAGAAGCAGCTCCCCACTGCTCTCCCCCCCAAAAATGTCTAAACAGATCCAGTGGCACATCATGTCCTTGACTAGGTTCATTACGGATCCAATCGGTCGTCTTTTGCGATGGAAAACCCGGGCATTCCTTTCGAGGCAAATGTTCCATAAAACAGCGTAAACTCCCACCCTCTAGAAGGCACCTTGGGGGCCTTCCCACTTCGATCCGTTCCACGAGATAAGAAACTCAGACAAGCTTTCCTTAGGAGCCCAGCTGAGGTCGAAAGAATTCAAGAGGATATCCCAAGCTTTCGTTGCGACACAACAGTGAATTAGAAGATGGGAGATAGATTCTTCAGCGGAGAGACACATAGGACAATTGTTTGGGATGTCTTTGCCGTGCTTGATCAATTGATCTATTGTCAAGATTCGCCCTCTAACTGCCGTCCATATGAAGAATTTAACCTTTGGAGGGATCGGAGCCTTCCAGATGAAGGCCCAACTGGCTCGAATCAGCGGTCTATCCGTGAGAGCTCGGTAAAAAGATTTGACCGAAAACTCTCCCTTTGTAGTTGCCAACCACAATCTCAAATGACAGTGTTGGTGGTTTCTGTGATTGGTGTACAACAAAGACAATAGGTTCATAAATGGCACCACCTCGTCATCTTGCAGCGCCCTCCTTGTGGTGATATCCCAACCCACATTGTTCCCATTCACCGAGAGAAAGTCGGCAATCAAGCCCTTAGGAGAAGAAGAAATGTTGAAGATCATCGGAAAAAGTGATTTAGCGAATGGAGAAAAATCCAAGGGTCATCCCAGAAGGAGATCCGAGATCCGTCACCCCAGCTAAAGCAGATCCATCGCTTAAAGGCCAACCATATAGAGCAAATATCTTTCCACCACGCCGAAGCATGCCTAGTATGAGAGACGTTGATACCCCAAGCTCCCGGCATTCCCCCATATTTTTGAAGAAGAATGGAAACCCACAATCTCTTGTGTTCCGAATCAGCCTGCCCGCCACAACCATTTTCCGAGCAACACTAGGTTAGTGTGATGGAGGTTCAGATGCCAAGCCCTCAACACTTTTAGGAAGCTGACACACATCCCATGCAACCAAGTGATATTTCCTCTCCAAGCTTGTGCCTTCCCACAAGAAATCACGCTGAATTTTCTCAAGTGTACGGATGACCGGCATAGGGCATTTGAAGGTAGACATTAAAAATATAGGAAGGGTCAAATCTTTATTTCTACTTTCTACCAACTATATTCTTAATACTACATTCCTAGCATTGATCTCTGAGAGTAGTAAGCCTATACCCATGTTACCATAGCTACTCTTCTGAATGATATTGTTGCTAACATATTCATATCCTTAGGCAATTCGCAACCGGTGCTCGGAAAAATAAGGTTTGGTTCTTGTATTGATTCTAATGTGGGCTTCTTCATGTCATAGGAATTTGATGGCGACGACATATACAAAGGGAATCTGTAACTATAAACCATCGTGAGTTTAGTTCTCCCCTTTCATTTTCCCCCTCCCTCTCAATTGACAATTTTTTTCCATTTTTTTCTTTGTATTTGCCCATGATATAAAGAGCCCACAGCTGATGTGGAACAAATCCAACACGCCCCAAATCACGTAGACAAGAAATGGGTGACGTGGGGAGAAAGAACGACTCTGATACCATGATAAGAAATCCAATGGGTCTAACTCAACCTCACAAAACTGACTTCTAAGGTGAGGTTTGCCCAAGATATAAAGAACCCAAGAAGGGCCAGCCCACAGCCGATGTGGGACAAATCCAACATATTCAACCTACTCCAAATCACGTGGACAAGAAATGGGTGATGTGGGGAGAAAGAACGGCTCTGATATCATGATAAGAAATCCAACGGGCCTAACTCAACGTCACAAAACCGGCTTGTAAGGTGAGGTTTGCCCAAGATATAAAGAGCCCAAGAAGGGCCAGCCCACAGCCGATGTGGGACAATTCTAACACATTCATTTAAAAAAAAAAAAAATCTTTTTTTGATCTTTGTCTTGGCATTCTAGCAATTTTGATCTAGCAAATTTGATCGCTTACATCTGTTTCATCCAACCATAAATACCATCGTGAAGATCATCCATGCAAGGTACTTATCAATTCATTGTTTATTTTTATCACACTCTTGTAGGATAAGTACCTTTGAGGGAAGAACATTTTGCCTAAAGATTTGAGGGAATGGACAATACAGCTTGTAAATATTTTATAATATTTATATATTATAAATATTTTCGTACCTGGAGCCTGGGAGCATCAAGAGTGTGGGAATATCATCTATTTCCTGAAATTCGTTCTTTGTGCATAAAGCCCACCTGAAATTTTGGATAATTTCATAGATTCATATTCAAATTCAAGTTCTCTACCAATCTAACGTTGGAGTAGCACATGCAGAATACTCATCAGGAAGTTCTCAACTATTGCTTATACCCATTTGAATATTGACCGTTGATTTTAGTTTTATTGGATGAAATTAAAATAGCCAAATTGACTCGTGACATGTTGGGCTACATGCCAGCCCAACCATTTACCATTCAATGTAATCTAGGGGGAGCATATGATGCTGGCTCTATATCACCTGATTTCAATGAGTATATAGGAAGTTTGTAGCAAGTAGGGATGCAAGCTTCGACCCAAAACCCAAAATCGAACCGAAAACAGAGCAAACTGAATCGATCTGATTCCGGTTCGATTTGGATATTGGGTGGAAAAAAGCGAAAAACCAATGGGGTAGGATGAGAAAATCGAAAATAAAAATAAAAACAAATATAAAATGGAAAAAACCTGAAAACCTATAAAAATACGTTAAAATAAAAAAAATCAAAATATTCGGGTTTTGGTTCAATGTCAGTTTAAAAAAGAAAAAAAATAAAAAAAGAAACTGAAACACCATTCTACGGTTTTGGTTGTGGGTGCCAGTAGCCAAAAGCTAGTTGGATAGGGAGAAAACCCGTCCTTAAAACTAACAAATCCGAAAACCATCGTGAGTTTAGTTCTCCCCTTTCATTTCCCCCCTCCCTCTCAATTGACAAATTTTTTCCTTTTTTTTCTTTGTGTTCATTTAAAAAAAAACTTTTTTTGGTCTTTGTCTTGGCGTTCTAGCAATTTTGATCTAACAATTTTGGTCGCTTACATCTGTCTCATCCACAACTATAAATACCATCGTGAAGATCATCCATGCATGGTACTTACCAATTCATTGTTTATTTTTATATCACACTCTTGTAATGTTTTGATTCTTGCATTTTCTTTTGTTAGAATAGTTCCACATCGGCTGTGGGCTGCAGGCCTTGGGTTATATATAACCTGGTCAAAGCTCACCTTACAAGCTGGTTTTGTGAGGTTGAGTTAGGCCCATGGAATTCTACATGGTATCAAAGCAGGTATTTCTCTACTCCACGTCACCCTCACCCAATTCAATTGTCCACGTGATTTGACTTGGCTCAATCCGGCTGTGGGCTATATATAATCTGGGCACTCCTCACCTTACAAAGATTTATCGTGAGTTTCATTTTGGGGGGATAAGCTATAAACCCGTAGAATCAGATAATCAAGCATGCCATACTTGTAGCATTTACAATTATTTTTATTATTATATAATATTTTTTTCAAGTAATAAAGTACAGTGATCTCTATTCCAAATTACCCTTTATGTAATAAAATTATAATTTTCTTTTTAGAAAAATTCACAATAGTTAAAGCAATCAATTATTTGTAATTTCTTTATAATTGATTGCTTATATAATATTCCTTAATGATTTAGGCAAAATCATCTTCTTCATGGTATATCTTCCACCAATGGAAGATTTTCTTTTCCCTCTTATTATGTTTTCCCTTAAATGTTTAGCTTAGTTTCTTTAGTCAAGTTTATTTTTCCTCGGAACACCACTTTTTATAGAATTAGCAAGAGAAATCAGTTCCCTACGTGGTTCCAGGTTTATCTGGTATGTTGCTCATAATCTGACTATTGAGCTTTCAAACCATGCTCATAAGCTACATTTCGACCATTAATCTCCAGCTATGTGAAAATGGTGCTGAGAATGTCTTTTTTCCCACTTTGGGAAGGATAATGCAATAGGGATCAACTTGTTTTAGTACTGTGGTATGTTGTAAGCTGAGGTACTGAGCTTTGGAAAAAATTTCATTACATTTGAGCCATTCATAAGCAGGTCAGGGTGGCTTATAGAGGAACTGAGCTTTGAAACCATGCTCATAAATTGTATTTTGGCTGTTCAATAATCTCTCACCATGTAAAAGTGGTATTGAGCAAATATTCTTTTTCCTATTTTGGGAATTATATGCAACAGAGATCAAGTTTTTTTGGGATGAAAAGTTTTTTACTTAATAAGCACCTAAGGTTTTTAATTAATTTTGGTTATTTAAGTAAATATTGAAAGAAAATATAAATCATGAATCAAAGGATATACTCTTAAAGACCTCAAGCATTGTAATATTCTAGCGTGATTCTCCCTTTTAGGATAACATTGGAGTTTTCATGGATCCAAATGGGGAGCTTCTATAAGAAGGAAGGATCTGTTGGTCTGAGGCATGGGTGTCGGTTGTTATCCACATTACGTATGCAATAACTCACTTTACCAAAACATGTTGAGGTATCAAATGTTTTTGTAGCTAGGCCTGAAAAAAATGTTTTGTGTTGATTTTGAATTTTGAATGATAGTCATCTTATAAGACATTATTTTTCTAATATTTGAATGATGCAGATACGATCGCTCAATACTACTTATGCATTAAGTATAGGTAGTTACTCTCTGGGATGCTCATATTCTTCTTCAAGGTAACAAATCTGTTCTTGTTGCATTAGACAATTCTGTTTATGACCTATTACCTATACCTCTTGGTGCATAGGTACAAGACTATAAGTTGCTAATATCCATGAATCTTATCATAGGGCCTATATATATGTGCATATAGATAATCAACATCTACATAATTATTATTTAATGGTACTACAGCTATGTTAACAAATGGAATGTTGCTTCCTTTCTTGTTCCAGTGATCTCCAGAAAATTTGAACCTATGGCGAACTCGGAGATTGAGGAGTGGCGAGTTCTAGCTCTTCTTCAATCTCTATGATAGCAATATGGAAGTCCTCATCTTAAGTCCCCCAATCCTCTATGAGTAGTTCGGGTTCTCTGTGTGACATGTGTTGAAGATTTTGGTTCTTTGTACTGACCGTAGGGGTTTCTGCGCCAATAAATTCTTCATTTTTGAATAGCAGGCTGCCCCCATCAAGTGCTTCATCTATGTCCTCTTTCTGATTTAGGTCCATCAAATTGGCGAAGGCTTCCGTCTTCTGTTCAGCCTCCACGAGCTGTGGCTCGGTGAAAATTCCTCTTTTTCTCGATGCATTGGCCGTTTTGGTAGTCCCATTTACAAAATGGTCATATAATGATCATTTGGGATAGGTGGCTTGGATATCGGTCTCTTTACCGTCTGAGTGATAGCCCACCTCGGTAAGCTTGCGAGTCTTGACTGGTAAGATGGGCCCTAACCGCCCTTGTTTATTTTTACCTAATCCAGTATTTGGAAGGTACCCCAGTTGGTACATCAGGTCCCAGCCCTTTGTTGCGGTCGTCAATGCGTCTTATATTCGCGATAGCTCAAGATTGGTCGCTCTTTTTGTTAGTTTTCGCTGATGCACAAGAAAGGACCACGGGTGATTAATTTTCGCTATTAACGTATTGAGGGCATAGTCACAAATTTGGGGTTTGGCAATAGTTCGGCGAGGTTAAAATTCAGAAAAATCCGGCAAAATCGGGGAAATATTAGGAGGAAAAATCGGTGAGAAATTTTTTTAAAAAAAATAAAAAGATCTAAAATTTAAAAAAAAAAAAAAAAATTAGTTTGTCACAATTTTTTTGAAAAATTCGGGAATTATTCGTGAAGTTCGGTGATTTGGTGAATTTTCGAAAAATTCGTGAATAATTCGGGGGGCCTTAAATTCGCGAATTTTTCAAATATTCGGCGATTTTTGTGATTATGATTGAGGGGAGTCCCTATTTTTCTAACGTAGTTGGCAGACAGGATTGAATCATGTGCTGTAGGGATGCTTACGGCATAGTCGGTTTCCATGCTTTCGAATGGAGCATCCGCATATATCTTGATTATGGTGTCTTCGTAAGGGAACTCGGCGCACTGATGGTAGGTAGACGCAATGACCTTCATTGATTCTAGCCACTTTCTCCCTAAGATCAGATTGTAGGTGTTGGATGAATCAAATACATGGAACGTGGTGTCTATGGTTACCGGTTCGAGACGAACTTGGAGTTTGATGGTCCCTTTGACAAACCGTCGAGTGCCATCATAGGCTATTAAGGATAATGATGACGGATGTATGTCATGATCTGTATACTCAAGGGTATTAAGTGTCGTCAATGGACAAATGTTTAGTCCAGCTCTTGTATCGACTAGAGCTTGGGGGACTGAGAATCCTCTGATTACTACTGTCAGGTATATGGGAGCAAAGCTTCCGTGCAGTTTTTCTTTCGGCATGTCAGTGTCAGTGAATGTGAGAGCCAGGGGTTGCACCAGTATCGATGTAATCTCATGAAGCCCTCTAGGAGTCATATCTTCTGCTACTTGCCTAACAGCAAGCACCTTCATTAGTAAACGATAGTGCTCTGGGGACTCTTCTTGATTAGCTCAAGGATCAAGATTTGAGCTGGGATCTTTTCGAGATGCTGCAGAAGATCATACTCTCTCCCTGAGTCCAGAATTGGTCTTTGAACTCTTTTTATGACTGGTCTTCAACACTAAGAAATCTCCCCCAAAACAAAACCCTAAACCTCCATTTCCAAGCTCTATTGAACGGCCTGATCTCTCCCACAACCGATCTCAATGGCAACCAGTGGCTCTGGTCGCCGTCCGATCGACAGAGGCGACGAGAAAGAGAACTTTGCCGACAACAAATGCGCCTTCTGTATGGTATCTCTCTGCCCTTGTCTTGTCATCTTCATTTTGCTAATCATTGCTTCGATCATTCTCACTGTCAAAGTTCACTTGCAGTGTCACACGCCTTTCCACAGTCTCCCCAATTTAATTTCAAAGGAAAAGTGTTAGGTTTCAATTCTGGGGATTTTTCTAGGGTTTCAAATGTAGATCCACAAACAGGAGATGAAAAAGTGCTGGTTTTGAATTCTAGGGCTTCAAATGTAGGTATGGAAAGAGAGGATTTTTCTACGGTTTCAAATGTGAATTCACAAACAGAAAGTGGAAAAGTGCTAGTTTTGAATTCTAGGGTTTCAAATGGAGATACGGAAAGAGAAGATGGGAAAATGCCGGTTTTGAGTTTCTGAATTTGTTCTAGGGTTTCAAATGTAGATTCACAAATAGAAGGTGAAAATTTTCTGGTTTTGAGTTCTAAGGTTTCAAATCTAGAACCGATTTTGAATTGGGATGGAGACACGGAGAAGGACGGTGAAGTTGATGCTGAAGGTGAAGATGGTGGTGGTAATGGTCACGTTGAGTAGGGAGTCAAAGAGGCAATGGTAGTTTCAAATTCTACAATTGTTCCGAGGGTTCCAAATGCAAATGCAGAAACAGATGGTGAAATCGATGAAGCTGGTGGGAGTAACGATGAGGGGTTCGATTCGGCAGATCTGAAAGAGGTAGATAGAGTGTGCAAGGTGATTGAAGTTCTGTTTGCATCAGACCGGAACATGGAAGCTGTGCTAGATCAATGTGTTATTAGCCTCTCTCGTTCTCTTGTACTTTCTGTGTTAGCTCGTTTCCGCCATGCTAGAAAACCTGCATTTCGGTCTTTCTTCTGGGCAGGGCAAAAACCAGGCTTTTTCCATGATTCAGACCTATAATTCGATGATGGGAATCCTTGGTAGACCATGGTGGAGACACTTGAAGAGATGGGGAAAAGGGTCTTCTCACTATCGAAACCTTCTCCATTGCAATTAGAGCTTTTGCTGCCGCTAGGGACATGAAGAAATCCATTGGAATTTTTTATTTGATGAAAAGACATGGATTTGAAGTCAGTGTCAACGAGTTCAATCACTTGCTCAATGCACTTTCAAGAGAGAAACTTGGAAAAGAAGTTCAAGTTCTTTGACAAGATGAAAAATCGTTTTCCACCTGATTTAAGAACTTACTCCATTCTTCTCGCCGGATGGTGTAATGGGAAAAATCTAGTGGAGGCATGTAAGGTTTGGAATGAGATGATTGATATGGGTTTTAAACCCGATGTTATCGCGCATAACACATTGCTAGAAGGATTGTTGAAGGGTAAAAGGAAGTTCGAGTCGATCAAACTGTTTGAAATAATGAAAGCCAAAGGCCCGTCTCCGAATGTGCGGAGTTACACCATTTTGATCAGAGATTTGTGCAACAGAAACTATATGGAAGAAGCCGTCCGATATTTTAACGAAATGCTCGAATCAGGTTCTTAAGTTTAGCTTAAATTCAATTCAAGACAGTTAAAAATTAATTACTTGGCGGTTTCACTGGTAAGCTATTCTATATAAAAAATTTCTTACAAGATTTTTTTTTTTTCCCAAAAATTTCAGATAATTTATATCTTCAGTTACTGCAAATTGCCACTCCTTTTAATTTACTTCTAATTAACTTATCTAAAGAATATCTGGTCAGATTCTCATATACAGGCAGCGGAGACAAAGAATTAAGACCAAACTTATTAATTAATCGATTAATGTTAACAAACTTACTCCATAGAAGGAAACAGCCCCCCCATCCATGAATCGGTAACCAAATTCTTAGCTAGGTCAGTGATGCAGACATGGGTTATCTTCCATGTATGGCTGGCTGCCAATGTCAGACCACTCCCGTGAACGAATGACCGTGACAAAATTTACCAACTGGTTATGCTTGCTGTCCACGACCACTGTATTCTCGTAAATGCTTTCTAGCTGCAAAAACCACAAGATATTAGAATGAACTAATAGGAATGGTTAAAAAGAATCACAAGAAAACTGCACACAACAGTTAATAAATATTACATACAAATTTGAACAAACGAAAAAGAAAAAGAAAAAAAAAAAAGAGTATGTAGCAAGGTAGCCCTCTCTTGAGAAGCAGATGGCCTCGGAGTTATAGTAGACTGACACTGCTCCCCCGAAATCCCATAACAGTGCTGAGAGATGGGACAGAACATATAATAAGAATGTGTCCGAGCCCACTAATACTCTGGATGGCGACCTCACAAAAACAGATATACATCTATTGACACTCATGTAATCGAGCTAAACTAGCAACAACCTCTCACCAAATTCAGAGATGGACTCATAATGAATGAGCTCCTCCTACTTGCTCTATAACATGCGGAAAAATTCCCCCATAGACACTTCTCGTTGTTAGCACTCAGTAATGTTGGGTCCTTGTACAACCCTTGTGGGCCTGAGGGGGAACGGCGCTCGAAAGGCTCTCCCAACACCTTAAAACATTGAGTTGTACCTCTTCCATCACCTTAAAACATTGAGGATCCATGGAATTGAATAACCAGCCAAGAATATGGCATTGTCTACATAGAGGACACAGTTCTAGGTCTAGGAATCGACCCCATGAAGAAATTCATTTTCTTTCTACCTTGAGTACATAGGGTTATTGTTTTCTTCGTGTGAAGGTAATTTGGACTAATTTAAGTTTATGGTAATATTAGAGGAAAAAAATTTGGAGTTCACGTCAATGTACTTGGCCCCACTCAAGAAAAAGTTTCCAACAACACTAAATCTTAGTAGCTAACTTGAAATGCATCGAATAAGGATGAAATCAAACTAATATTAATACGGATAACTATATTACCAAAACAGCTCCATGGAAACATATGAAAAGAGTCAGACAAGAGAAAGAAAGAAAGCTAAAAAGTTGATCAACAACCATTGAACAAGTGAATCGAAGCAGATAAAATGAGATTAATGTGAAACCCGATGGTGGTCATACATGAAAATTGCACTGTCTCCCTCAAATCCTAAGGGATCTTCATGAGGTCAGAGGCAGAAGGATCTTAGACAAAAACCAATCCATTTCCATGTAGATTTGCAGTCAATCCAGCTATCACGGAGATCATAGAGCACAAAAGTAGAGAATCTAACAATTTCCAGATGCAACAGACATCAGCACGAAAACCCATCTTCATGTCGTCAAATGCTCTTGACCAAGAGGGAAACAGATGTAGAAGAAGAAACCGACTCAAGTGGCACTCCTTGGTAAAAAATGTTGATCTGACATCAGCATGCTGTTATGAAGATGTTAGCAAGGATGGCATGTATAGGCGCCAGGCAGGTGATGCCAGCAAGGGTTTGGCTCTGATACCAAGAAGTGAAGTAGAGAAAGAGGTTAGAGCTTAGTTGCACGAAGCGGCGGGAAGCGTGTAGTAGGTTGGAAGCAGGAGCATCATTAAAAGCTTAAATTGAATAGTTTTATGGTCGGAAGCGGGAGCGGGATTCCGAAGCGGGAGCAGCACGCTAAGGAGAAGGTTCCTGCTACTTGGGGTTAGAGTAGTTAGGATTCGAGAGATTTAGAGTTTAGAGAAGAAAGATGGTAGGAAAGGTTTAGGGTTAGAGGAGAGAGAGAAAGAGAGAAAGATTAGAGCTGAAAAGCTTAATGAGGAATTATTCCTTACAAGCTTTTCTATGAAATCAGAGAAGATTTTTCAATATTGCCTTATACGATTTGAGTGTCGATTCACATTGACGAATAGGTTGAATCAGGGTCTCCAAGAAGAGGACTAAAAGTACTACTTGTCCGAGTTCCTTAGTTTAGAGGACCATACTTAGTGTCATCGTTTTCACTTCCTTTTCATACTATTGAGTAACCAAGCTAGCCCAAAAAAATTTGGGTGGTCACTCTTGTATCTATTGTTTTTATTTATTGTTCTGATCACCTTAGTACACCAAATCATCTAGTAAATCGTTTGGTGTATATTGAGTCAAGATAGTACACACGCAACAGAAAAGTCCTCAGATTTCTTCTAGAGCATGTAAACGCACCAAAACTAAGAGTTAAAGCATTTCCAACATTTTAGTGCAAAATTTTATAGCAGTTTAATGTGCCAAAATGGATACTAGAAACCCTTTCAGAAGACAAGAAAATAAGAATAAAAAAAGATGAAAAACGTGTGATTAATTAAAAAACAAAGCTAATATAACTTGGGAGCGTCAATCAGAATAGAAAATAGCTCTAAGAGTAAATTAATAATATTTAAACGAAGGAGGTAGACTTTTCGTGCACAAGCAACTACGTCAGAGCGGATACGAGTACATCAACATAATAATCATAATAAGAAGAATTAGAAATCAAGAAGTTCCCAACAGAGAAAATTCCAAAAAGGGCAAGAAGCGCCAACTGAGGAGCAAAGACAAATCATCATCACCTAGGTATATATATATTTTTTTATGGGATTGGCTTTGCGAGTGCCACGACCCAAAATCCACACACTTGGATCTCGAGTCGCGACCCAGACAGATCAGAAGAAAACACTACATTTGAATAAAAAATTCTAATTAGGGATCAAAATCAGATATCCAGATCACCAGAGTTAGGAAAAACAGAGGAACTTTTCATTTTCTTACATAAAACAGGTCAAACTACCTTAATACATTAAACTAGTTACTATGTACTAGACACAGAGATCTGCACCAGATAATACTTTTGAAACAACGCTAACTGATCTTTTTCCAATCCCTTTCCTTCACCTACAGGGTGGTTAAACCACCGTAAGAGCTAATCCACATGCTCAGCAAGTAATCATTCTAATGCATATTAACTAACCGACCCAGACCAAACTTTCTTATTTGTTTATCAAGGTGCTTTCCAAGCAGGCGTTTTAAATGAGATAGAAATTAGACTGATGAACTTCAACAACTAGACAGATAAGTAATGAAGCATACAGACATTCTCATATCAGAAATCAGACAGATAGATAGATATTCCCAAACTATACAGATAAGTCAGACAGATAATTCCAAACCAGACAGATAAATCAGACAGATACGCCTAGATCAAACAAATATTCATGGATAAGAAATCAGTCAGAAAATCAATCAAATAAATACGTAATAAAGCTTTGACTTCAACTTTCAGAATCATGGATAAGAAATCAAACAGATAATCAATCAAACAAATAAGTAATAAAGCTTTCACTTCAACTTTTAGAGTCATGGATCAGAAATCAGACAGATAATCAATCAAACAAATACATAATAAAGCTTTCACTTCAACTTTCAGAGTCATGGATCAGAAATCAGACAGATAATTAGTAACTTAAACTACCACAACCAAGGATCAAAATTTCAGCCAAAATGACCGAAATTTCGGCCGAAATTATCGGTTTCGGTCCCCACCGAAACAATAATTTGGACCAAAATTTCAGTCCAAATTTGTATGGGACCCGAAATTTCGGCCAAAATTTCGGTTTCGGTCAAGCCTGAAATCAAAATTTTGATCCTTGACCACAACAACGTTCTCATTGTTGGGGATATTTTATAGCTACCACACGAATACCAAGTGTTTTCCTCAACTCAACGCTTAGTTGAGATCAGAAAACAGAAAACAGACAACAGATAACAGAGCAGATATTAGATTTACGACCTGGCAAGGGTCTTATAATTGTCCCATTCGGACTCATCGGTATTATCATTGGCGTTTAGACATTCTGGTATTCAAATCCAGTGCAGAAATATAAGAAAATATCATAAATAAGATATCAGCAATTTTCGAAACGATTGAATTGGAAACGGTCGAGATAAGCATATGTCGACGCATTCTCGACCACGATCGATTATGCTAAGTGTTCAGATTTTTTATTGTACAGTCATTTTTTATACAACAAGAAAGTCAGTCCACAGTTCCCCTGACATCAATACATCAATCCATCCATTAACACTTAAATCCAGCTTTACTACTTCTATTGATGTATATACTGGATTAATGGCTTTTATTTTTGTTCTCAGGTTTCATCACTATTACCGGTATCAAAATCTCAAATTTAACGTTTCACAGATTTGAAGGGTTCACAGATAAGCAAATTATTTCATACCCATCCAAGCTAAAAGTTAAGGCTGCATACACAAATTTCAAACAATGATAACAGACACATACTTCCACTTGGTCAATGTAAAATCCAAAATAAATAAGAAGCAATGTAACATCCAAAATAAACAAGAGGTAACACAAATTTAGGTTCCTAACAGATGCAGATTTCTCACAGATAAAAAAATAGAAATTACCGCCTGAATCAGGGGTTAAGTAAGATGTGTTAGAATAGGTACTTGCCTAAAAAAAATACTCAACTATAGGGTCTGTCTTGCGCGCACGCCCTCTTTCTCTCTCTAGAGTTCTTTTTTTCTCTTTTTCTTTCTCTCTCTGGCTCTCAGGCTTTCTCTCTCTCTTTCTTTTCTTTTCCTCTCTGGCTGTCTCTCTCTCTCTTTTCCTTTCTCTTTCTTTTTGTTTTGTTTTTGTCTCATCAGGACAACCGTCCAAGAGACCCAACTCTCCGCCCTTCTAAACCCGCCTAGAAACTTCTCTTATTATCTTATATTATATTTATATTATATGATATTATATTGATATTATATAATATAGGACCAACTTCTCAGCCCTTCCTAAAACGCCCAGACACTTCTTCTCTTAATATATAGCATATATTATATGATTATATCTTATATTATTATATTAGATTATAGTATCTTATATATTAGATTATCTTCTATGCTATAAGCATGCACACTACATGTGCCACCCTCACGTTAGATCCCCACATTCAATGGGACAATGGGTTGGGTCCCTCTAAATGCGCCAACCAAATTACTGGTCGGAACCCATGTCGAAAATTTTGAAACTGCCTCGAATCACATGATGGCGATCAAATTTCATTCCACTCTTTCATACAATGGATCCTAAGACCATATCCAACGAATCTTGAGACCATATCCTTACCATCATACGGTTAGTTTGTGATTGCCGATCACATGGTACAGGGTCCGTCAAATTGGTCGTAGTGTCACATGGCACACATGCCCAAAACAAATCTCCATGGTCTGTTGTCCAAAACTGATCTCCATGGTCTAATCGAATAAAGTCAATGGGTTTTAACACATGTTTGTATTTAGATTTGTGCCCTGTAAAAACTTCATGCTTTTCCGTGGATGTGAGCCATCCGTTTGGGGTACTTTAATATCAGTCATTAAATAAACAAATAAACAAATGATATCATGCAAGATCGAACTACGGACCGTCAGTTCACTATCTGACCTGGTTTCAAATCGGGTCCTTGCAGTGAGTCATTTCTTCGCTTATTGTTCAGGGCTAAACCCTTTGTTACTCCAAAATCATTCATGTTGTTTCATACTACTTCTATCGAAGTCTCTATTGGCCTTCCTCTTTTCCTCCTTATGCTTCTATCGGGAGGAACGGAGCTAATAAGGTTGCACAGAAGAAAATTTTAAGAAAATAAAAGAACCCAACAAACTACAGGACTTCATTTCAAGCATATTCTGATATTCAATTAATCTTCTATCTATATAGAAACTATGGCTGTGTTTGGGATTACTCTTTGGAGCCAAAGAGCAGCCCACTTAAAAGAGCAGGTTTACATTGTTCTTTTAAAGAGAACCAAATTCAGCTCTTTCACTCTCCGAAAGAGCTAAGAGCACTTACAACCAAACACAGTCTCATACTAAAGTGCTCTACGCCAAAGTAGAGAGCCTCTTTGCCTCCAAACAGCAATCCCAAACACAGCCTATATAAATAACGATTAAAGAAAGGAGATCATAGGAGGAGTAACTAAAAAAAATGGCTTTCCCTTCAAAATTTGTCTGGAATAAATGGGCTGCTTTGAGTCCTTATTTGTATGCATTGGTTATGGATGAAATGAGAGGATAGATACAGGATGAGGTCTTGTGGTGTATACTGTTTATGGATGATGTGGTGCTAATTGATCAGACATGGAAACAAGGAAACAATGATAAGTTAGAACTTTGGAGAAAGGCCTTAGAATATGGGGTTTAAAAATTAATAAAAGAAAGATAAAATACATGGAGTGCAAGTTCAGCAAACACGAAAGCCTAGAGGATGATTTGGTCAAAATAGTAAACCATTTAGTGTCGCAATGTCATAACTTTCGATTTTGGGTTCAATACAACTTGTTGGTGTAATCGACAGATGTCACTTCGATTAAAGGGACATTTTTGCAAGAAGGATGTCAAGTCCTTCATTATCATATGGTGCAACATGTTGGGCTACAAAGAAGTGACTAGAGGGAAGTTCATGTGGTTGAGATCCATCTGTTGAGGTGATTAGAAGCAAATAAGTAAGAGCAAGTTTAAGAGTGACCCAATAAAAGATAAAGAATGATGCTTGAGATGGTTAGAGCCTTATATGAAGGATTGAAACAGTTGAAGCACAAAGAAGGAGAAGATGAGAAGACCAGTAAAGACATGGAGATAATTTTTTTTTATTTTTTTTTTGTGGGGGTGGTGGGGGGCGGCTAAAGGAGTATTCGACCTCTTAGAGCACCTTACTAAGTCCCCGGGTACATGCAACACTTGCACATATCACATACCAGTTAGTAGGGATAAATCCTTGTGAGTGGCCAACAAGGGGTAGGATTTTAACTCAAAACCTCTGCTTCTTGAGGCATGGTCTTGATAAACGACATGAACTACTGAGTAATAGAGATTTTAACCTCGAACCCAAATAGGTGGGACTGGGCATTGATGATGATACATACATGTTGAAAAAATGATAATGATGTATATAGATGTGTGTGTATGTTATATATATATTTACGCACACACAATTATTCACATTTAGCATCTCTAAAGCACCTTACAGAGGAAGCGCATTTAGACAATCACCATATGTTTAGTTTCAATCTCCGCTTACAGATGGAAGAAAAAAAGAGACAAATCACCATAGGTTTCATGATTTAAGAGGTTGCCTTTGATTTGTCTAACTCAAGTTTGAAGGATACAATACACTGTACAAACCAATACATAATTACTAAGTTTGAGGGAACTTCGGCATCGCCATCACCCCTAACAAATGCTACACATAAAGAAAAAACTCCAAACTCGAAGGAAAATCGAGTTATGATCCTTCTTGATGAGCATGTGAAGAGTAGTTGGAACAAGATTACCACCATCCAATTGCACTACATCAGTAGAACTTGTCCCTAATTTTGCCAGGTAGTCTGCACAGGCATTTGGTTCACGCCATGGGTGCTAAAAATTACAGTACTGAACCTTCTTGTGTAGTCCTTAATTTTCTTGACCCGCCAAAGGTATCTCCATGGGATTTCTGAATTACCATTTAAGGAGTCAATGGCAGTGTTTGAATCCAAACTAATGATCACCGGATCCCATCTTTTGTCTGCATAAGAAACAGCCTTAAAATACCTTCCAACTCCAAAATATTACTATCTGATTGGCAGTTATTACTATATTCAGCAGAAAGAAACTCACCCAAGGAGTCTCTGACTATGAATCCATACCCCGCTCCTCCTTCATTGACCGCCCCATCCATGTTCACCTTCACGTAAGGAGAATCTGGTTTCAACCACCTACAGCTAGTAGCTCTTTGGTTTTCAACATTTAAGCATAAGCCCCACTTCATAAGGATCATAGCAGAATGAATGCTTGGAGATTCTAGTAGTTTGCAATCAATGAAATAATCTTTAATATCGCTGCTGATTTTTGCCAAGATCATTCTTTTGTGCAAGACATTATTCTTGAATATTCTATTATTTCGTTCATGCCAAATATGCCAAACTGTGGTCGCCAGAACAGATGGCTTTATATATATCAACCCTTTATTAACACGCGAATTAGATAAGAACTCCAGTTCTTCGTTAATGACCCCACCCTGTTTCTTCGAATATTAAATCTTGCGTAGATAGACTTCAAGATCCAACAAGAAAAAGAGCACCTAAAGAAAACAGGGTCATTTTCTTCTCTGTCAGACCAGCACAAAACACATCTGGAAGGAATAGAAAGCTCCCTATTTTCAATAGTAGGGAGCTTCTTGCTTGCTGCTAGCCATAAACACACAGCATGTTTTGGGATGCAAAACTTATGCCAGATGAACTGCCACCACCTGAACTTATCATGAGGAGCACGAGAAACCTCCCAAGCACTTTTGATGGTAAATTTGCCAGACACAGAAGGGGTCCACACCATTTTATCCTGATGAAGATCATAAGGAATCAGATGATTCATAATTTCTTCCTTAATCCTCTGCATGCGATCATCCAGGATCCAATTTTCATCACTGCACATCTAGGATCCAATTTTTATCACTGCTCATCCAGGATTCAATTTTCATCACTGCACATCTCACCCACAGTAGCATTCGGATTACTACCATAATTAGAAGTAATAGAACCCGAACCTAACCAAGGATCCTTCCAAACTTCGTTTTATGCCCATTTCCAATGAGAATCTGAATATGTTTTATAGCTTTTTCCATAATATAACGAACGCTTCTCCAGATCCATGAATAATCCCCAGACAGGACATCAGTCCACAAATCACCATTACTGCAGCCATAGTTGTGCTTTAGCACGTCTACAGTTCATAAGGCAATGCATATGGAAGCATTTATAGCAGTGGTAGCTGGTAGGTGGTGACTGCTAACTCCACCAATACAAGAAATAAGATAATACTTCATAAAAACCCACCAGGGGTTGGCACCGTTGGTAGGGGACGTTGGTTTGTTACCAACAGGTCATGGAATCGAGTGTTGGTGTCTCCCTTCTGCGATAACAAGATGCCCCATAGGGTGTGTAAATCGTGAAATACTTGTTACACAGTGGTGGTGAGGGCATCCCTTAGGGATTAGTCCAGGGGTAAGCTTGGGATTACCGTAAGTTATCAAAAATAAAAGATAAGACTTCATAAAAAGCCCATGAAATCCAAGGAAAAAGTCACAGCTAGAAATTTGTAAAACTATAGGACAACGGGCTTTGTTATAAATGATTTTTGTACTATGGCCCATTCAATAAACATTGGAAAATAAACCATAAATTTAACATATAGAATCAAATAATCTTAAGACAAGATAGGAGTACGAAAACACAGTAGTACCTTCCACTGGAAAGATGAATACATGAACCTCTGAGATATAACACGGATAGCAATTTTCCACTGAAAATTGTTTCACATATTATTAGTAAACAAAAAGGCCATAACCTCTCATCACACATGATAAGGAGGGTCCTAAACCTCTTCCAATCTTCAACACAGATAACTAAATACAGGCATATATACTGTGATTTTATCAAAAACATGCTAGCGACTTTTCTGAAAAGCTTAAAAACATGCTAGCTACTTTTCACCATGGAAATTAGCACATTTCCTTTTCTTTTTTATTTCTTTTGTTAAGCAGGGATTGAATCTGTGACCTCAAGTTTGCACTATTGTCAACCTTCAGACGAAATTTTAGCACATTTCCTAGTTTTCCCTGTTCTTTGTTTTCAGTATGATTCATTTACTGTGAATATGGTTCGAAGAAATTTCTAATGATCTCTAATTCTATGATACTATATTTCTGTCTATTTCTAGGTTTATTAATAGAATAGATATGTGAAATTAAGTGTGCGGCTATTGTGGGGCTGAGCTCCTTGCTCAGCTGCCTTTCTTTTAAGCTGTATTTTGGTTTTTTTTCTTTAATTAAAGCTGCAGTTATGCATTCCAATCTCTAAAAGATGTGCCACATGGCACTCAAAACATGGTTTTGGTGCCACATGTACCACGGCAACATTGCATAGATCATTTAAAAAATAATAATTGAAAACTCATCTGCATTGCAAAACTTAAAAATTGACTATTCCACTTTCAATTTTTATTTTTTCATATTAATCTATGCAAGATCCCCTTGGTCCATGTGACAACAGGACAAGGTTGCACCACGTGACACCTATTTTAGAGGTTGGACTACGATAAGGTAGTCACTTCGATTATTAAACCTTCTTCATATATATAGAAACCCCCCCACATGTGTGTGTGTGTGTGTGTGTATATCCAAACATGTTGGATTTGACGCTTTCGTTCATGGCTGGTCTCAACATTTGAAGACCATTAGTCAATGCAAATATCTATCTGCCCCATCTAGTTTAGCCTTGGATCATCATCATTTGTGAAAGCATTATGTAAACCCAGATTATGCAGAATCAAGTATGATATAAAGAGGGCTATTCAATGTACAGAATAATGCATTGTTTGTCCTTAACTCATGGTAAGGATGAAATTCAAGGTCAACAGTTGATTATATAAAACTCATATGTTCATCTGTGAACAGGAACCAACGAAGTATAAATGAATGACAGCCATTTATGGGCAGCGGAGAACAAGAACCCAAAGAAATCATCTAAGCTTAGTGTTTAAATATCTAAAAATGAGTAAGAACATGCATAAAACCAACAAATCAAATCCATCAACATTCAATCAAATGGTAGATAATATTGCATCCTGACTGTTTATTAATGATCATATAGATGATTTATTCCAATCACAAAGTCAATGATCTCTGGAATGAGGAGCAGTTATGGAAAATCGACAGAACCCTTCTCCAAAGGTCGATATATGTAAATCTATCAGAGCCAATTGTGATTTTGTGCTGGCAAAAAAGTGCAATGGCCAACTACATTGACAAAATTTTTGTTATTTTTGTCTTCGCAACAATACCATTTCACAAGACACTTGGAACTCTGGAGTTATGGGTTGAAACAAAATGGTAAGTGTATAAGATCATCCAACACAAACCACAGTGATAACAACTACCCTTTTTCTTCTGGTCTTGATGACCTTGGCTCTTACTTTTCTTATTGGCCTTATCAAAATTAAAGTTGCCTTTTCGCTTTTCATGTGATTTGGATGTGTTAACTTCCGTCATATGAGCCTTTGAAGTTAATTGAGATTGCTCGTCTTTCTTTTTGCGAATACGAAGTTCAGCTTCGACTTGAAGATGGTGGCACAACTCTTCAAACGAAAATTCTTTCTTTTTATGTTTGAAAGTGTTTTTGTAATCCTTCTATGAGGCAGACAATTTGTGGATAATTGCATGATTGTGAAAGATGGGATCCATTTGTATGCCCTCTTGATTAATTTGGCCGATAATATATTGAATCTCATAAACTTGATCGAGAATCAATTTATTATCAATTATTTTGTAATCTAAATACGAACTTACAATGAAACTTTTTGTATTGGCATCTTTTGTTTTGTACTTTGTCTCCAGCGCTTTCTAAAGTTCCATTACAGATGGCATGCTCCGGTACACATCGAAAAGTAAATTTGCTAGCATATTGAGAATGTGTCTTTTACAGATATAATCATCTTGCTCCCATTGTTACCGATAACGAATATTGGCAAGAGAGTCTTCATCAAAATCTTTAGGCTCCGCGGGTTTTGGAGTAGTTAGGACATAAACAACTTTCAAAGTCGTCAATACAAAATGTATCTTTTGTTGTCATCTTCTGAAATTATTGCCGTCGAATCGCTCCAATTTGACGAAGTCATGAGGTATCACTTTCATATTTGAAGTCATGATAATATAGGATAACGTTTTAAAATTATTAGAAAATATTAGGAACATAAATCCAAAAATAATGAAATGGGTAAGAGAAATTTGACTCGATGCACGTAATCACTATCTTTAAAGCGTTATTCACTCCTCCCTACTCGAGTAAATCCTCGAATTTGTAAAAGAGTTCCAGCAAGACGTTTTCAAGATACAACGAGTCAAATCTCTTTGATGCGATCCGTTATTTTGTAGCAGTAGAGGATCGCCCCAGAAAACTCAATCTGATGAAGTACCAACAAAAGAAGAAAACAAGAGAAATTCTCAAGTTGTATGCAAGGATTTCGATGGATCTTCAGAGCATCTGAAATTTTGTCCAAAGATCTCCTTATATAGATCTCAAATGTCTTTTTAATATGACTGTATAAATCTCAAACGCCTTTTCATATGACTGTTGGACCAACAGTTATAATTTAGGCAGCTCAGTTGCACACCTTTATAAGCGGTTATGCAACGGTTACGTCAAATGGTCAAAATTTTGACCAATCCGTTTTGCCCAATAGAATTGAATTGACTCACTGATTAGTAGCTCATTAGGCTCGACCCGGCTCATGAATAATCTGATTGTTAAATTTATATAGTCAAAAAGTCAAACCTCTCTTTGCGATGATGCGTACGTACACCTAAAGGCTAATTGCCGCGCACACTCTTCTATTCTTATTGTCAAACAATATTAGAAGATACAAAATATTATATATAACATAGACGCTTTTTACATTTACCAATATGAGACTATTTATTTGCATACAAAACTTGAGAACATTTATTGCCTAAAACTCAACCTACAAAACTAGGAAATCAAAATAAAGTTTTATTTTTTTTAAATTTATTATATTAGTAATAAATATAACACTACGCACTGAGGCATGCACAGTGCAATTGGATCATGTTGTGACTGCCCCTCTAACCCCACCGATTGCTGCCACACTGCAGGTTGCAGGTGTGTGCAACGCCACCGCCCACAGTGCAACACCGTTGCATGCTCAGAATAAAGTGAACTTCTCATATAAGCTCAAGCCTGAAACCTACTCTTACTGATGTGGAGTGACAAGTTTCTCTTGGAGCACTTTTACAAAATTCAAGCAGGCTGTGTTTGGGCTTCTCTTTAAAGAGCAGCCCACTTAAACCTACTCTTACTGATGTGGAGTGACCAGTTTCTCTCGGAGCACTTTTACAAAATTCAAAAAGGCTGTGTTTGGGCTTCTCTTTAAAGAGCAGCCCACTTAAAACAGTGGGTTTGGATTGCTCTTTTAAATAGAATCACATTCAGCTCTTTCACTCTCTAAATAGAATCAAATTCAGCTCTTTCACTCTCTAAAAGAGTTAAGAGCACTTACACCGAAATACTAAAGTGCTCCGTGTCAGAGCAAAGAGCTGCTCTTTGCCTTCCTTTTTTTCATGCCATAGTAAGCAAATTCAGATTGAGTAATCATTCAATGGGGTATCTGTTTGGTTTAATTCAGATAAATTTAGGAAAGATTCCGGAAGTAATAATTCAGAAAATTTAGGGATTACAAAGTCCACATGCCTAGTCCATATGTATTAGCAATTTACATTTATGCAAAAGATAATACGACTTATGGTTAACGCATGAATCACAATAATAAATATTTGAAAATTTTGTTACAATTCCAAAGTATTGGGCAAAATTTTGAAGAATGGACTAATCAAGCGAATATTTGTCAAAAAGTTCATCAGACTAACTATTTAGAGAGTTTTGTTCCAAAAAATTTAATTATTTGGAAGAATTTTGTGAGAGGGTTTCATACATCTCTTTAGTTGTGTTTAAAAAAATTCAGTTTTTCTATTTTTTGGTTTTCTTCAGTTTTCTCACCCTACCCAGCCAGATTTTGGTTTTCAGCTTCCAAAATCAAAACCGAACAGGGTCGAATCGGTTTAGTTTGGTGTCAGTTTTTATCCGATTTGGGCAGGTTCGGAAGGCTCGGGTTTCAGCTTTAATTTGCACCCGTACTTTTTTTTTCCTCTTAGATGACTAATTTGCACCTCCACTAGAAACGCGTTAAGCCAAGCTGGGTGAATTTCTTGAAAACCTATCAAGCTAGAGTAAGCTTTTAGGTAGATTATAAGGTTATCTTATATTTCAAAATTATTTAAGGTATATGATTGTATTAAGTTATTAGTATATTTTTTGGAACTTTTTAAATTTCAATAATAGCAACTATATTAAGCAGATTTATTATTTTTCTTTTTAAGAAAATATATTTTTTAAAAATAAGAGTAAGAGAAGCTGCAAACCCACATGAAGGGGAGCGAGGTCAACCGATCCGTTTTAACCTCATAAAAAAAAAAACTTAAATATGAGTAAGAATGGGTGCAGTTGCCTAGCATGTTTGAAAATTGAAATACTCTGAAAACTAAAACGTTCCAATAAAAAAGTGTCGGTATTAGGCATGTCACATGAGTATCAATTCTCTTGGTAGTCAGGCCACTCTCTGGGAGGCATGCCATGTGGAGCCGCCATGTGCTCCATGAGATTTGATGCCTATAATCTCAATATTTATGGAGCACGATTAAGACGAAAGACGATCTCCATCACTTGATGCTAAGTGATCATATGTCATCCAAAGGTAAAGATCCGATGGATATATATTGCACCCGCTAAATTTAGTTGATGTCTGATTGCTTTGACCCAAATGATAGAGATTGCTTCTCCCAATTTTTTGCACCAAAGATCTTTAGATCATGACACCCTTATTTCACAGTATATATGATAATTTCACGTGTCGCACATCCCAAAGAGTGACCTTAGCACCAAGTCACTTAGCACTTGCACGGCTTATTTAATACTAACTCGTTAAGAAGAGAAAAGTAAACCCCTACGTATCACATCCTAATCACCAGTGAGCGGTAGCTTAGTTGGTATGCTCCCCCCTCCTCTGTGGTAGTGGTCATGGGTTCGATTCTCCGGCTATTCCTTACCTTTGTCTTGACACCGGTGAGAGGTTTGGTTGTGTGGTATTTCTTATCACAAATGTTGGTGCTTCCTCACCACAAAATGTTGGTGTTGCTCTTGAACTGTCACATCTACAAGTGCAATCCTCTCCCTTGAGGTTGTCTAGTGGCCTTATGAAAAAAAAATTCTAACTAATTAAAAAAAGTTATATTAGGTACCCAACTTGAGCTCAAGCACACTTTATACTTGGGTCACTTTTTTGGGATGTAGGTCATGCGGAACCATCATCTGTTTCTTATGTTTTGATGCCCGTGATCTCAAGATTTAAATAAAAACACTTTCAATCGTCTAATTCAATGCAATCAAACGCCATATAAAATTAGCATGTCAGATTTCATGATAGAGATTGTTTTTCTTCCTATCTGTTACACTAAAGATCCTAAATCATGGCACACCTGTAGGATCGTATACATGTTGATTCTACATGGCATAATAAAAAACAAAAAAAAAAAAGTGACTTTAGTACCAAGTCACCTTACTTAATATTATTTTGACCCTTATGGAATAACTATTTGTTGTGGTTGTTGGAAGAAGGGGATGCATAGGAGAAATAGGTTTGCTACTTTGTTTGGGAGGCTTAGTATGGATTAGGGTTTATGTTACGAGGGCTTTGGCATTTGTGTTCATTAGAGAAGAAGACATTGTAATCTCTACCATGTGGCAATAGCAATAGTCATTGTTTTCCCCTTTCTCTCTATACTTCCTCTACCCTAGGCTTAGGTGGAAGTCCCTAAATATCTGCTCATATTCTAACATTTTCCCGATACCTTGAAACATGTTAAGGAACAAAATACACGAGACATCTTTATTATTATTCCAATAAGATTGAGAGAAGGGGTGATCTTTGGTCAACCAGATTTCAATTTCAGCACATTCACAATCCTTTGAAATAAGAGAATTTTGACTGCACGTCATCCTGGAAAAAATAAAATCATGAAAGTCAAGATTCTCTTATATCCGAGGGCTGCAAATGTGGTTAAACTCGTAATCCAGTTCAACTTTATAAAAATTTGAAAAACTTCTCTCAATTAAGAATAGCTCCAAATTCAACAATGTTCTAAATTCAAGACATAAGAGATAAACCATACGTTTAGAAAATAAATAATTATTTTATTATTGAATAATCCACTTTTATGGAAAAACGCTAAAATATGAGCACATATTTACAGACTTCTTCCTAGCCTCGTGCAAAGTAAATATAGAGCGAGGGGGGGATAAAGAAAGGGCATTGCTATTGACACACCAATCAAATCCCAATGCCACCTTCTTTTCCAACCAATACAAGCATTTAAAGACCAACGAAACAGAAATCCTAAGCCTAATCCCAGCCTCCCAAACCAAGTAGCAAGCCTAGTTCTCTTATACAACACCCTTTTCCCCAACCATGTTGCCTTTCAAACCGGTATCAAAATCATGGCACTCATTCCTCTGATTACAAACTTCACTGTTTGTTGGGTGCCGCTAATTTTTTTCTTTAATTGATGTGCCTGTAGCAAATATTGGTGTCCAACTGTAATTTAATCAGTTGATGTACATATAAAACTATTGGTGCGGCTATAGAAACAACTGTACTTTAATCAGTTTTGAACACCAATGTTGTTCAAAACTTTCACGTGTGTTCCCTAAAATCCGTGAAAGTAAGCTTTTGGCAGAATTTGATGGCTAAAAGAATGTTCAAAGCTTGATAATCTCATAATGTATGAGACAGTGTTACCTAGACACTTGGAACCTATGCCAAGTGTTGGAGTGTCATAGATGTTTGGCACATCCATTTCTGAAATTTTCAATATGGCGCCATGGACTTGAGAGAAAAAAAATTATAAAACTAGAATGGCTATAAAAAAATAAAAATAAAAGGAAAATCTTAAAGAGCCAACTAGAGATATTCAATGAAAAGATACATAATATATGTCAGGAACCTAACTAAAAGTATTTCAGATTAAACAAATCGTTTTCAACGACCCAAAATTTTATGTTATAATTTACTAAACTTATATTCATATTTTTCGTAAACGATCATCCTTTTTTCTGTTTCAACGAAGGTTTTGATGTTATTATGTGTTTTTTTATTATATGCCTAGCTGTGTTGTAGTGTGTTGAGGAGTGTCCAAGTGTTATCGAGTGTCTGCACGGAAAAAATCCAAAAAGTAGAAGTGCCAAGGTAACACCGGTCTGTGACCTGCGTTTATCCCCTAAAAGTGACTGGCATGAAACAGTTTCTAGGCTTTACCTAAATGTTAGATTTCAGCAAATTAGTGAGGTTGACAAACCTAGAACAATCTCTTCGTTCTGATCCCATCGTGGCAGTCATCGTTGGCTATGACTGAATTGAAGATGATCACCACATGAACAAGCGACAGATGTTTGACACTTGGCAACGATAATTGATTCCCATGGGATGGATGTGTAATATATCACCCAGAATGCTGCACAACAAACAAAGCATACACCACGATATTTGTAATTCTAAGCCCATATAATAAATTGATCACGACTCTCACGAAGACATAATTCAAATGCAATACTCGAACTGTTGAAGAATTGTGGAGATAGCAAGAAAACTGTAGAAATATCAAAATGTATTACTCTATAACCATATTAACAGTCACTACAAATAAACCTATCAGGATTGTATCCCACTCGATTTGATACAGTTGGTCACCTCAGCGATACCCGGAAGCTGAAAATGAAAGATTGTAACAATCCTTATATAAATTATATACAGATATAATTACTAATAGAGCAATTAATAAGCATTTTAGACAATGAAAATTAATTGTGTTAACCTTCTAGTAGGCATTTGAGACTATGAAGCCCCTCTGCTGATATGCTTCTCATCACTCTAGCTCTATGAACTTTGACATGGGGTGGAGGATCAGAGTGAAAGCATATCATCACGATCATCAGATTGTCTATGGCACCACGCTTAATAGCCTCCTCGACCAATTCCTTGCAGCAACTCTTCACATCGTTGTGTTCTTGGAGTCTCCTCCTGGTAAAATCGACGGCATTTTGGTTCTTGAACTCGTCCCAAATCCCGTCACTGCCAATTATCAAGAACTCATCCTCTTCCGTTGACGTGATCAGTTTGAGTTCTGGTTCAGCACTTAACGGCCCACACTGCTCACCGCTTTCCTTCAGCCCTTTGATGTGCCAGTCACCGAGGGCTCGGGTCACTCCCAACTGCCTGTTCAAGTACCATTGTCATTGTACCCACCTAGAGATTCAGGGCGGATCCGTTCATTTGAACAACATGGTCTGGGATCCTTGGACATTTCTATGCCCACTCCAAGTCGAGACAGCACTGCCCGGCAATCCCCAGCATTTGCTACAAGAAGAGATCTGCAATCACATCTGTCAGTGAAAGAACTCAGAAAAATATCACTAGCATTCAATATATGGATCGCAACGAGATATTATTGCTGCATTGATCAACTCCACCAAAGTTGGTGGTGACATGCACCATCATTTCGACCCATGAATCAGAGTGAGTACTCATCGATCAAGAGTGTCCGATGATGGGCCACCTCTTGTATGGCCCTAGTCCAAAAATTCCACCGATTGAATGATCTTAATTCTTAATTATCCAACCACTGAATTTTTTTTATCTTCCATGGAGCTTTTCCCTCACAACATCAATACGACCATCCAAAGATGGGAAATCTATAAGAGACTTAGGAACATCTGATCTGTTTGATTTGTACCACTCACACATGCAAACACGGAAACTAAAATACAATATTGATATACTGGAAGAAACAAATAAGCAATAAATATTAATAAGGAGGGGTTGGCCTATAGTTCAACCGGAAGGTTGACAACAACAATAACAACAACAACAATAATAATAATAATAATATTGGCAAGCAGAGAAGAGGAAAAACCGATATAGGTACCAATGGGTGGGAGGAGGGACCCACCTCCCAAATACCATAGCAGCAAGTGCTGTTGTCCCGGAAGAGAGGGCGGACTGAAGAGAGCAGGTTTTTGCAAATGCAGCATCCATGTGCATAAAAGACCTCATGACCACTTTCTCAAGTGCCAAAGGGAAATCAGCATCCTCCACAATGGCCCTTGGCAAGTTATCACAGACAAATTGTGCAGCACCCTTTCCTCCATGCCCATCAAATACCTGTACTCAGAATTCAAGCCGACCTACTCATTAGACTTCCTAGTCTTCAGAGGATAGAATTTGATGCTTTCTTGTATTTTGCATGCTGAAAGTTTAATAGCAGCAGGATTTGAGTAGTATGCATAAAAATATATGGGCATAATCCATTGGGTTCCCACATAATCTGAGAGTGATCCTTTTTCTTCCAAAGGCGCCACTTACAGGGAAGGCCTGTGTAAGTGAGCTATAAGATTGCAGGGCGTGCTAAGCAGCTTCTAACCTATACTTTTCTGCAATCAAGGCTTGCTAAGCACATTATAACCTTTACTTTTTGGCACTCCATAGAAGGAAATCATATATTCGGGTCTGAATCATAGCATATGTTTGACATCAGGACCATCTGAAACTAAGGAAAGATGATCATGAAAGGGAAGATTTGAAGAAATTTCTAAATTTTGTGGGCTTTGGGAATATTTTGGTGGCGTGCTAAGCAGTTTCAAAGCAGCTAATCTTGTCATAGCTCAATTAGCCAGAGTTATCTGTATTTCTATTCGACTATTTTATCCTCAGATACTTCGGTTATTTACATGCCTTTTTTATCGTTATAATTTAGTTATTCATATTTATCCTTTGTATATGTAAACTCCAGAGAATTAGAATTAATTAATCAACCAGACCCTTAGACAATATATACAAAGTAATGATAAAAAATGACTAATCAACGGCTAACAACTCAAGTATTCAGTTATATCACAAGATAACCAAAATACTTTCATGTGCAAGAATCTATACAACATAAAAAAAGGAGAAGCAATGGGAAAGAACTAAAGATACTCGTCCAAATGACAAAGTCCACTCTACCGGAATCAATTAAATAGTAATTCTTGCAACTTCTAAGTTCTGGAGATGACATAATTAACCCATAACCACTGCTCGTAAGTGAAACTTTGTTGGCCAAAGGAGATCTGAGCTAAAATAATTTTGAGGAAGAGGAGAAAATGTTCCTAAGAAGAAATACCAAAGAGCAAGAATTTGCCAATTTAGTGAAGTTTCACATGTTTACCTTCCTAGAAATGGGTGTGATTGCCAGATACGCTTTTGAGAGCTCAGGTAACTTCCCTATCAGAGAATATTGATCTTTTCTAACAAGAGAGAGTCCCCTTGCTTCTCATGGGTTGGAGTGTGGGGATCCATTGCACTCATGGTTCAAAATTCCGGATGAAAGTGATACGTATCAGTTTCGGAGCAGACGGGGTCGATACATTTGAGTTTCTTTTGAAAAGCCTAGTAAGGGCAGTCCTTTTCCTATAGGTAGACCTACTCCTACATCCAGCCGTTTCCAATGTATCAACCCGTATATTTATGTGCGCATCGGTATGTATCGTCCGGAACCGATACATATTGGTTATGGAGCTGGACGAAATGTTTTGCACTCCCAAGAGTGATTGCACATCGGTATGTATTGTCCGGAACTGATTGCACTCCCAAGAGTGACATGTTTTGCATGGATGGCAGCTCTCAACAAAATATTCGAATGAATTATGGGGTCTTTAATGACAAAAAAGTCCAGCTATAGGCTGATCAGCTCTCATCCCCATTTAAGGGATTGGCCCTGTAGCTCAACTTTAAGATGTACGATGGCGCAACTTTGTGGTCGCAGGTTCACTCCCAACTTACCTATTAAAAAATATATAGCAGGCTGATTACAAGAATCAAGCAACAGATGTCTGAGAAATGATGAGTTGAGAAGATCTACGGGTAGAGGCTTCATACTGATGAGGTGGTGTTAAAGATTTTCTAATCCAACTTGCAGTTTAGTAAAGTGAAGGATGATTTTTGGTCAAAATAGAAAACCATTTAGTGCCACGATATTAAATTTCAGCACTTCGATTCTCTACTTGATAATGAGTGTCAGGACTGAGGACATGTCAAACAGGATTAAAGCAAGGTGAACGAAGTTGATAAAGGGAAGTGGTGTGTTGTGTCCTCAACAGGTGTCACTTCAATTGAAGGAACATAGCGACTTTTTTTGAAAACTCGCGATAAGACCTGCATTATTATATGGTGCAAAGTGTTGGGCTACGAAGTATTGACTAGACAAAATTTACGTGGCCGAGATGTCTATGCTGAGGTGGATGCATGAAATAATAAGAAAGGATAAAATTAGCAATGAGTACAAAAGACGAAGTTTAGAGTCACCCCAATAAAAGGAAAAATTGAAGAACGTTGTTTGAGAGGGTTTAAGCATGCCCAAGGTAACCCCTATATGAAGGAATGACACAATAGAAGCGCAAGGAGGAATGGAAGTCAATAAAGACTTGGAGAGAAGCAGTAAGAAACAACCTGAAGGATTGTTGAGTAACAGAGAGTTTAGCTTTGAACAGAACTGGGAGGAAAAAAATAATACTCATACGGCCAACCCCAAAAATAGGGGACAAGGTGTTGATGAAGGTGACGATAGAGTTTAGTGAACCAACTTATTAATTGGCCCAAGAAATGAAATTCCGACAAGCACTAAGATAATTAATGGCCCAATTACTATCAAGGTACAAGAAAGTGATGAATATAGAAAAAATTAGGAGGCACCAACATATCATTATTGGTAACTTTCTCTACAGATATGAAGAAATGGATCTTGCCCACAAACAACCCCTCTGGCAACCTTTATAC
This sequence comes from Chloranthus sessilifolius, assembly GCA_021018995.1. Lineage (NCBI taxonomy): Eukaryota > Viridiplantae > Streptophyta > Magnoliopsida > Chloranthales > Chloranthaceae > Chloranthus > Chloranthus sessilifolius. The sequence goes on from CM037598.1 coordinate 8,405,952, forward strand.
CATCCAAATGCATAGAAAGGTTTTGTTGTGGCATGTAAAAGTTTGAAAACATTGTTTAAGAAGAGAACCAATCTTATCTCATTTATCAGTGAATTTGGGTAAAGAGATTGCCTCCTCCTCACCAGCATCATCCAGCAAAATAATTTTTGACCCATAACAAAAAAAAAATTATCTTTCATATTTAGAGAACCAAGTAATACTTTACAGTGAACTTTTGCTTGGATTTTGTGGCTAAATATCCTTACTCAACGTTTGCAGAAGACCAGAAAGTCCATGATAAAGATTTAATACGTATATAGCATTGTAGGATTTGGAGGAATTTCTTTTATCATTCTTATGAGACTGCAATTGAAATGTTTCTACCTTTTTTTGTTATTAGGAATGGTTTCTCCTAAAAAATAATTACTAATTTTCTTCTCCTAAATATCTGCCCCTAGGACCTTTCTGGTTTTCGCTTAACTTTTGCTTAAATTCAATTCAAGACAGTTAAAAATTAATTACTTGGCAGTTTCACTGGTAGGCTATTCTAAATAAAAAAATTTCTTCCAAGAAAAAAAATATAATTTTCGAAAATTTCAGATAATTTATATCTTCATTTACTAAAAATTGCCACTCCTTTTAATTTACTACTAATTAACTTATCTCAAGAACCATCTCAATATCTGGTCAGATTCATCATATACAGGCAGCGGAGACAAAGAATTAAGTCCAAATTTAGTAATTAATCGATTAATGTTAACAAACTTACCCCATAGAAGGAAACAGCCTCCCCATCCATGAATTGGTAACCAATCTTCTTAGCTAGGTCAGTGATGCAGACATGGGTATCTTCCATATATAGGCGGCTGCCAATATCAGACCACTCCCCTGAACGAATGACCGTGACAAAATTTACCAACTGGTTATGCTTGCTGTCCATGACCACTGTATTTTCACAAACGCTTTCTAGCTGCAAAAACCACAAGATGATATTAGAATGAACTAATGGGAATGGTTAAAAAGAATCACAAGAAAACTGCACACAACAGTTAATAAATATTACATACAAATTTGAACGATCGAACGAAAAAGAAAAAGAAAAAAAAAGAGTATCTAGCAAGGTAGCCCTCTCCTGAGAAGCAGATGGCCTCGGAGTTATAGTAGACTGACGCTGCTCCCCCAAAATCCCATAACAGTGCTGAGAGATGGGAGAGAACGTATAATAAGAATATGTGTCCAAGCCCAATAATACTCTGGATGGTGACCTCGCAAAAACAGATATACATCTATTGACGCTCATGTCGTCGAGCTAAACTAGCGACAACCTCTCACCAAATTCAGAGATGGACTCATAATGACTGAGCTCCTCCTACATGCTCTATAACATGCGGAAAAATTCCCCCATAGACATTTCTTGTTGTTAGCACTCGGCAATGTTGGGTCCCTGCACAACCATCGTGGGCCCGAGGGGGGGCTGCACTCGAAAGGCTCTCCCAACACCTTAAAACATTGAGTTGTACCTCTTCCATCACCAATTGATTTTGGTCGGAATGGTAGTTCAATGGGGTATAAGATCCTACAAAGTGGTATTAGAGCCATGTCAGGGGTTCGAGTCCCACTTGGTTGGTATTAGTGAGGTGGGATTGTTGGTCCCTGTACAACCCTCATTGGACCTAGGGGGGGTGCTCGAAACGCTTTCCCAACACCTTAAAACATTGAGTTGTACCTCTTCCATCTCCAATTGGTTTTGGTCGGAATGGTAGCTCAATGAGGTATAAGATCCTACATAGTACAAGCAATATATCGAGGAAGCTGATAAATCCAGGTGTCATGTTCAGCTGCTGGAAAGGTCTCTTCAAGCTTACTGCATAATAGGGCAGCAGATTCACAACATATAAAGGTTCGTGAAATATGAGGATCCATGGAATTGAATAACCAGCCAAGAATATGGCATTGTCTACATAGAGGACACAGTTCTAGGTCTAGGAATCGACCCCATGAGGAAATTCATTTTCTTTCTACCTTGAGTATATAGGGTTATAGTTTTCTTTGTCTGAAGGTAATTTGGACTAATTTAAGTTTATGGTAATACTAGAGGAAAAAAATTTGGAGCTCATGTCAATGTACTCATCCCCCACTCAAGAAAAAGATTCCAACAACACTAAATCTCAGTAGCTAACTTGAAATGCATCGAATAATGATGAAATCAAAATAATATTAATACGGATAACTATATTACCAAAACAGGCTCTACGAAAACAGATGAAAAGAGTCAAACAAGAGAAAGAAAGAGCTAAAAAGCTGATCAACAACCATTGAACAAGTGAATCGAAGCAGATAAAATGAGATTAATGTGAAACCCGATGGTGGTCACACATGAAAATTGCACTGTCTCCCTCAAAATCATGAGGTCCGAGGCAGAAGGATCTTAGACAAAAACCAATCCATTTCCAGGTAGATTTGCAGTCAATCCAGCTCTCACGGAGATCATAGAGCTCAAAAGCAGAGAATCTAACAATTTCCAGATGCAACATACATCAGCACGAAAATCCATCTTCATGTCTTCAAATGCTCTTGACCAAGAGGGAAAAAGATGTAGAAGGAGAAACCGACTCAAGCCGCACAAGCTTGTACTCAATCCTAGGTCAAAATTGTTGATCTGACTGACATCAGCATGACGTTATGAAGATGTTAGCAAGGATGGCATGTATAGGCACCAGGCAGGTTATGTCAGCAAGGGTTTGGCTCTGATACCAAGAAGTGAAGTAGAGAAAGAGGTTAGAGCTTAGTTGCACGAAGCGGCAGAGAGCGTGTAGTAGGTTGGAAGCGGGAGCATCATTAAAAGCTTAAAATTGAATAGTTTTATGGTCTGAAGCGGGAGCGGGATGTCACGGGGTCGCACTTGCACAACCTCAGTCCCTTGCGGCACCTAACGCACGCTTCGCTAGGTCAGCCTACTTCTGATACCAACTGTCCCGGGAGCGTCCTTCGACACGCTTTCAACCCGCACGGTGCTTCACTACCGCGTGCAACGAAGCCAACCCATCTACAAATCAGCTCTGATACCACCCGCCTAGAGGATGGGAACTCCCCCAACGTGTGGTTACCTCTGTTTCGCGGCCTACCACCCGGCTCATCGTGCCCCTTACGACACGCCAATTGCACCACTGTGCTAAACTTGGCCTGCTCAAGCTTCACCCTGTGCACTGCACTAGTACCTCGCTCGCCTGCCGAACCAAGCCCACAGCCTTGTGCCTCGCGCTCGCGTGCTCAACTGAGTTCCATGCAGCCTGCCTTCATGTGCGTTCCGAATTACTAACACACGTTCATCCTTAGCCCACATGCTGTCGTGCTCAACTGAGTCCCACGCAGCGATAGTATTGTCACGAGGTTGCCCAGCCGTATGCATCGCGACGCGTAGTCCGGGGCCATACTTCAACCTCCCTTGGGTGCCACACGGCATCGCTGCGTCGACGTCATAGGCCCACCCTTTCAGGCCTAGGAGACACTTACGCCCCCTCTGGCAACGCAAGGCCCCGTGTGCCGGGGAATAGCTCTCAAGCTCCCTTCCCCTATATAAGGGTAAAACAGTCATTCAGCAAGAATGGTAGGAGAACCTCAAACCCCTTGGTTTGACATACTGCAACGCCTCTTGCATCGCTAGCCCACCTTGGCTATGTCGCGTCCGTGTCGCGACCGTGACGCTCAGCGTCCTACCCTCCTGGCACCACATGTCGTGCCACACGCACCATGCTGCAAACTCGAGTATTGGCCCCGTCACAGGGAGCAGCACGCTAAGGAGAAGGTTCCTGCTACTAGGGGTTAGAGTAGTTAGGATTTGAGAGATTTAGAGTTTAGAGAAGAAAGATGGTAGGAAAGGTTTAGGATTAGGGCTAGAGGAGAGAGAAAGAAAGAGAGAAAGGTTACAGCTGAAAAGCTTAATGAGGAATTGTTCCTTACAAGCTTTTCTATGAAAATCAAAGAAGAATTTTCAATATTGCCTTTTACGATTTGAGTGTCGATTCACATTGATGAATAGGTTGAAGCAGGGTCTCCAAGAAGAGGACTAAGTCCTACATCCATATATTGGTAGTTTTTCTTTCTTTTATTTCATTTTCTCCCTTTTATCACGATTAGTTAGAGCGCTTCTCATAGCTTCCATTCAGTCCAATAAGTAGCAAAGTAAGCCCATGGGCTTTTATATTTTTCCTCTTCGCACGAGTAACTTGGTCATAGTAGAGACCAACTTAATTAGGCAAGCCAGCTGCGCTTAGGCCTTTCTGATCGGTAACCAAAACTTGTTCGAGTCCCTTGGTTTAGGGGATCATACTTATTGTCATTGTTTTCACTTCCTTTTCATACTTTTGAGTACCCAAGCTAGCCCAAAAAACTTGGGTGGTCACTCCTCTATTTATTGTTTTTTTTGTTTATTGTTCTGATCCCCATAGTACACCAAATCATCTAGTATATCGTTTGGTGCATATTGAGTCAAGATAGTACACACACACAACAGAAAAGTCCTCAAATTTCTTCTAGAGCATTTAAACGCATGAAAACTAAGAGTAAAAGCATTTCCACCATTTTAGTGCAAAATTTTACAGCAATTTAATGTGCCAAAATTGATACTAGAAACCCTTTCAGAAGACAAGAAAATAAGAATAAATACAGGATGAATATATATATATAATGTGCCAAAATTTAATAAGCGAAGAATATATATATATATATATATATATATATATATATATATATATATATATATATATATATATATATATATATATATAGGATTAGCTTTGCGAGTCATTTCTTCGCTTATTGTTCAAGGCTAAAACCTTAGTTACTCCAAAATCATTCATGTCGTTTCATACTACTTCTATCGAAGTCTCTATTGGCCTTCCTCTTTTCCTCCTTATGCTTCTATCGGGAGGAGCAGAGCCGATAAAGACGCATAAAGAACCCAACGAACTGCAGGACTTCATTTCAAGCATATTCTGATCTTCAATTAATCTTCTATCTAAATAGAAACTATGACTGTGTTTGGGATTACTCTTTGGAGCCAAAGAGCAGCCCGCTTAAAAGAGCAGGTTTAAATTGTCCTTTTAAAGAGAACCAAATTCAGCTCTTTCACTCTCCGAAAGAACTAAGAGCACTTACAACTAAACACAGTCTCATACTAAAGTGCTCTGCACCAAAGTAGAGAGCCTCTTTGCCTTCAAAAAGCAATCCCAAATACAGCCTATATAAACAACGATTAAAGAAAGGAGATCATAGGAGTTACTCAAAAAAATGGAGTTTCCCTTCAAAATTTGTCTGGAATCAATGAGCTGCTTTGAGTCCTTATTTGTTTGCCTTGGTTATGGATGAAATGAGAGGATAGATACAGGATGAGGTCTTATGGTGTATACTGTTTATGGATGATGTGTTGCTAATTGGTTAGACACAGAAACAAGGAAACAATGATAAGTTAGAACTTTGGAGAAAGGCCTTAGAATGTGGGGTTTAAAAATTAATAAAAGAAAGATAAAATACATGGAGTGCAAGTTTAGCAAACATGAAAGCCTAGAGGATGATTTGGTCAAAATAGTAAACCATTTAGTGTCGCAATGTCATAACTTTCGATTTTGGGTTCAATACAACTTGATGGTGTAATCAACAGATGTCACTTCGATTAAAGGGACATTTTTGCAAAAAGGATGTTAAGTCCTGCATTATCATATGGTGCAACGTGTTGGGTTACAAAGAAGTGACTAGAGGACAATTCATGTGGTTGAGATCCATATGTTGAGGCGATTAGAAGCAAATACGTAAGAGCAAGTTTAAGAGTGACCCCAATAAAAGATAAAATTAAAGAATGACGCTTGAGATGGTTAGAGCCTTATATGAAATATTGAAACAGTCGAAGCACAAAGAAGGAGAAGATGAGAAGACCAATAAAGACATGGAGATAATTTATTTTTTGGGGGGGGTAAAGGAGTATTCAACCTCTTAGAGCATCTGACTAAGTCCCTGGGTACATGCAACACTTGCACAACACATACCAATCAGTAGGGATAAATCCTTGTGAGTGGCCAACAACGGGTAGGATTTTAACTCAAAACCTCTGCTTCTTGAGGCATGGTCTTGATAAACGACATTAACTACTGAGTAATAGAGCTTTTAGCCTTGAACCCAAATAGGTGGGACTAGACATTGATGATGACACATACATGTGTTAAAAATGATAATGATGTATATAGATGTGTGTGTGTAAAGATGTGTGTGTGTGTGTTTGTGTTATATATTACACACACACACAATTATTCACATTTAGCATCTCCAAAGCACCTTGCAGAGGAAGGGCATTTAGACAGTCACCATATGTTTAGTTTCAATCTCTGCTTACATATGGAAGAAAAAAAGGGCCAAGCCACCATAGGTTTCTTGATTTAAGAGGTTGGCTTTGATTTGTCTGACTCAAGTGCCAATGCTTTCCTATTAGTGGTCCTCACCCTTCCATTAAGATTAAAAAAAAAAAGAATACATTACATTGTACAAACTAATACTTAATTACTAAGTTTGAAGGAACTTCAGCATCGCCATCACCCCTAACAAACGCTACACATAAAAGAAAAAACTCTAAACTCGAAGGAAAATCGAGTTATTATCCTTCTCGATGAGCATGTGAAGAGTAGTTGGAATAAGATTACCATCATCCAATCACACTACATCAGTAGAACTTGTCCCTAATTTCACCAGGTAGTCTGCACAGGCATTTGTTTCACGCCATGGGTGCTAAAAATTACATTACTGAACCTTCTTGTGTAGTCCTTAATTTTCCTGACCCGCCAAAGGTATCTCCATGGGATTTCTGAATTACCAATTTAAAGCGTCAATGGCAGTGTTTGAATCCAAACTAATGATCACCGGATCCCATCTTTGGTCCGCAAAAGAAACAGCCTTAAAAATAACCTCCAACTCCAAAATATTACTATCTGATTGGCAGTTATTACTATATTCAGCAGCAAGAAACTCACCCAAGGAGTCTCTGACTATGAATCCATTCCCCGCTCCTCCTTCATTGACCACCCCATCCATGTTCACCTTCACATAAGGAGAATCCGGTTTCAACCACCTATAGCTAGTAGTTCTTTGGTTTTCAAAATTTAAGCATAAGCCCCACTTCATAAGGATCATAGCAGAATGAATGCATGGAGATTCTAGTAGTTTGCAATCAATGAAATAATCTTTAATATCGCTGCTGATTTGTGCCAAGACCATTCTTTGTGCAAGACTTTGTTCTTGAATATTCGATTATTTCGTTCATGCCAAATATGCCAAACTGTGGCCACCAGAACAGATTTCTTTAGTGTATATATCAACCCTTTATTAACACACGAATTAGATAAGAACTCCAGGTCTTCGTCAGTGACCCCACCCTGTTTCTTCGAATTAGATAAGAACTCCAGTTCTTCGTCAATGACCCCACCCATAAATTTAACATTTAGATCTAAGACAAGATAGGTGTACAAAAACACAGTAGTACCTTCCACTGGAAAGATCAATAGATGAACCTCTGAGATATAACACGGATAGCAATTGTCCAATGAAAATTGTTTGACATATTATTAGTAAACAAAAGGCCCATAACCTCTCATCACACATGATAAGTAGGCTCCCAAACCTCTTCCAATCTTCAACACAGATAACTAAATACAGGCATATATACTGTGATTTTATCAAAAACATGCTAGCTACTTTTCACCATGGAAATTTAGCACATTTCCTTTTCTTTTTTATTTCTTTTGTTAAGCAGGGATTGAGTCTGTGTCCTCAAGTTTGCACTATTGTCAACCTTCAGACGAAATGTTAGCACACTTCCTAGTTTTCCCTGTTCTTTGTTTTCAGTACGATTCATATACTATGTGCATATGGTTCAACGAAATTTCTAATGATCTCTAATTATATGATACTATATTTCTGTCTATTTCTAGGTTTATTAATAGAATAGATATGTGAAATTAAGTGTGTGGCAATTGTGGGGCTGAGCTCCTTGCTCAGTTGGCTTTCTTTTAAGCTGTATGTTGGTTCTTTTCTTTAATTAAAGCTGCAGTTATGTATTCCAATCTCTAAAAGAGGTGCCACATGTACCACGGCGACATTGCATAGATCATTTAAAAAATAATAATTGAAAACTCATCTGCATGGAAAAAGTTAAAAATTGACTATTCTACTTTCAAAGTTTATTTTTTCATATTAATCTATGTAATATCCCCTTGGTCCATGTGACAATAGGACAAGGTTGCACCACGTGACACTTATTTTAGAGGTTGGACTACAGTAAGGTAGTCACTTTAATTATGAAACCTTCATACATATATAAACCAACTCACACACACACACATATATGTGTGTGTGTGTATATATATATATCCAAACATGTTGGATTTGACGCTTTCGTTCAAGGTTGGTCTCAACATTAGATGACCATTAGTCAATGCAAATAGCTATCTGTCCCATCAAGTTTAGCCTTGGATCATCATCAATTATGAAAGCATTATGTAAACCCACATTATGCAGAATCAAGTATGATATAAAGAGGGTTATTCAATTTATAGAATAATGCATTGTTTGTTGTTAACCCATGGTAAGGATGAAATTCAAGGTCAACAGTTGACTACATAAAACTCATATGTTCATCTGTGAACAGAAACCAACGAAGTATAAATGAAAGACAAACTAAACACCGTCAAACAAAATGAATGACAACCATTTATGGGAAACGAAGAACAAGAACCCAGAGAAATCATCTAGGCTTAGTGTTTAAATATCTAAAAATGAGTAAGAACATGCATAAAACCAACAAATCAAATCCACCAACATTCAATCAAATGGTAGATAATATTGCATCCTTTTTTCTTTTTCTTTTTTGAGATGAGATAATATTGCATCCTGATTGTTTATTAATGATCCTACAGATGATTTATTCCAATCACAAAGTCAATGATCTCTGGAATGAGGAGCAGTTATGGAAAATCGACAGAACCTTTCCCCAAAGGCCGATATATGTAAATCTATCAGAGCCAGTTGTGATTTTGTGATGGTAAAAAAGTGTAATGGTCAACTACATTGACAAATTTTCTGGTATTTTTATCTTCGCAACAATACCTTTTCACAAGAAACTTGGAACTCCAGAGTTATGGGTTGAAACAAAATGGTAAGAGTGTAAGACCATCCAACACAAACCATGACACAAAAAACTGTATCCTGAAAATAGGAGAAATCATCTACACTCACCATCCGATTCTTCATCCAAACGCTTCGTCCCCAACTCCTTCCGTGGCTTAGGTGAGAGCCCTTTTGCTAACATTTCATCATCATATTTCCAAGCCATCTCTATCATACCCTTCTCCACCAGAGCATCAATCAGAGCATTGTAAGCAAATTCATCTGGACTATACCCATGTTCCTTCATTGCACCCCAAACATGAAAAACCGGTCGTAGAAAACCCCATCTCCCAAACTTCCTTAACAACATCACATAAGTCTCCATCCTCGGACGACACCCACTCTCGATCATCCTATCGAACAGTGCAAGAAGTTCTCGAGGTCTAGTGAGGTACCCAAAGAAACAGTGGTAAGTAATCGCATTTGGTTCACAACCCGCATCAGACATTTGTTTAAGAAACCCATACGCTTGCCTCACTCTTCCCGATTGACACAAAAGCTTTATGATCATGTTATAAGTCACAATACTCGGCCGGCACCCCAACTCCAACATCTCCCGATAAAGCCGAAGCGACATGTCGACTCCCTCGGATAGACCAATAGCATGAAGTACAGTGTTATAAGCTACCACATCTAATAAAATCCCCTTTTTCTTCATCTCTTTGTACAATTTAATAGCTTTCCATGGTTTCCCAGTCTTAACTAGAATATCCATATAGATAGAATACGAATGTAGGTCACGGGCAACGCCTTTTCGTTCCATTTCTTCCCAAAACTCTCGGCATTTACTCCACCACCCCATTTTCAGCCACCCGCGAAGTATCATATTGTGCATTTTCGTGTCGGCCGTAAATTTTGAATCCTTTCCCATACACAATTCTTCGGCTTCGATAACATGTTTGTTCTCGCAGAGTGCATCGATGAGATTCGAAAATGAAACATCATCCTTCAAATTGAACTCTTCCATCCGATTATAAGTATCGATTGCTTCTTGGACCAAATGAGCAGCCGCGTACCGCTTGAACATGATCCTAAACGTCACATGATCCGGAGTAACAGATACATCATTTCGCATCCGTTCAATCGTATCCCAAGCCAGATCAAACTCGAAATACTTCCCTAAGACATCAATGATTTGGTTATATGTTTCGAGACTATGTACGAATCCGCATTCCTTCTCCACCCAATTCCAGAATTCGAGTGCGCATTTCCAGTCATTACCATAGCTAGAAATCGCTTCTTTTACAGTATTGTGATCCAAATTGATCGATTTTACTGTCAGGGGTGAGGGTTTTTCATCGATGTGATTCGAAACCCTAGAACCAATTCGTGGCATCCAATCGATTGAACGAGTTGTGTTTTCTGAGCTGATTGAAGAATAATTAGAGAGATTGGTGAAGATTAAGAAACGACGAAAGAGAGATGGAGATAATCGATTAGAGGAGAGGTTGAAGAGTGAAGTTAGAAAGAGCATTCTAGGGCTGGCTGGGGTTCCGACTGGTCTGATGAAGATGGAGGGTAGACGGATGGATTTTCATAGAAATCTATAGTATGGTTCGTAGTACATTGAAAGTTTCTACAAACCCATCATCCCTTCCTTGAACCTTGGAGAGTGTACGACTTTAAAAAACCAAATCTTTAAGCTAACTCACGTGAATTCTTTCGGCTCTTCTTCCCCGCTCGACGACGATGCCGATGCGGATGCCTACACGGGCGATGCCGAGGAAGAAAGTAGCAGAGAGCCTGCAACAGTGGGTGTCAAATAGAAGAGAAGTAGCAGATGGCTGTAGTGCTGTAGCCTGTAGTGGAGTCGACGTGGAGTCGACAAGTTTCAAAAAAATTGAGTAACTGAAAACCCTAAACTAAGGAGTTTAGATAATAAGGGGGGGTATATTCTAAAATTATCCTTATTTTAAATGGCTTAAAGCCTTTAAATGTTTTCAAATTCTCAACTTTCTTAGGCCTCTTTTTTCCAAGAAAAGCTCAATGCTTGGACACCTAGGCTGCGTATAGCATACCTCTCTTACTAATTCTTTATCTAAGTAAATAAAATCAGCTCTAATAAAATGTAAGTGAAGAGGAGTTTAGAATTATTAAATAAGTAAATCCTGCATAAAATTTTACTATGCAAGGAGTTATCAAAGAAAAGGAGCACCTGCTAAAACAGGTAGCAGGATGTCAACAAAGAGGATGGGAGCCTGTTACAACAGGTGAACTTTGCTATGACAGGGGCTAACAGAGAGTTATATTATACGCAGCCTTAGATTCCTAATATATTCGTAGTAGACTCAGATTACTGATTTTTCCTATATGCGTTCTTAAGTTACTCAAATTCATGACAAATTCTTATTAAATCCATAATTTTTTAATTTTTAAGTTCCTCTCAGAAAATCTTCAGGATCGATTCAATCAATGGTTAATGATGATCGTAGAAACGTGGTCTAATCATTGATTTATGTGTCGTACTTAGATTTATCTCAAAATTTACGGGCAACCAATTGAGATGGAGCTGAACATATTTGACGGAGTTTTTTTTTTCAAATCTAATTTAATGATCATTACTTTTAAAATGAGCTACTAATACTCGGTGGTGTTTTCGGCGATTTTATCCCATCGGCAATTAGTTTCCTTTCCCGACAGTTGTAATCATTGGGAAAAGGTCAAACTATCGATGGGAAATTATGATCATGAACCAAATCAAGAGACTAGGGTTTGAATCCTCCGAAATCACTTTTACAGCTAATAGAACTATCGACGATTCAAACTAAGCAGGGCTACCTAATGAAGAAATGAAGTGTTTGGCTGCACCACTCTCCATCCATAATGAAATCCCATTTGAGAAAACAATATGTTGGCTCGCAAAAGATTAATCAATAATAGATATCTGGATCATATGTTCCCGTCAAAATTTATAATATATTAACCAACAATTCTTAAACTTCCGAAACATCAGTAATAAGGCTCTCAACGAGTTAAGTTACAGCTCATCCAGGATCAACTCGAGCATAGTAATATACTATATTATTTATTATTATTAGAATTTATTTATTTTTTAATTACATTTTAATTTATCTCTATATCTAAATAATTAAAACTTTATGAAGTTTTATAAATAAAACACTCCAAAACCATTAGAAGCTTATAACAATTAATTTTTAGAATATTTTAGTACTTTATTTATATATATATAAAGAATTTAAAATAAATATTAAATTCGAGGCTGGCCTCTATCTGTTGCCATGTGAAACTAGTTTATTTTAATGGTCGGGGAAGATGATGCATAGCTTCAAAGAAGGTACAACGTAGTTGTTTTGGGAAGATAACACATACTCGTTTCAGTTTATGACCGTAGACTGTTGAGTTTGGATCTCATGTATTTCATTGAGACAAGTATACTTCATAGTTGAAATCTGAGCTCAGAATCTAAGCTAATCCGAGCAATTTGCTTAGACGTTCAAACGTCATTTTCACTCGAAAAAAGCTCTGATTTTCAGTTCCCAAACAAAACGCTCGAACGTGGTCCTCACTCAGATTTTGCATAAAATCTCATATTTCGGGGATAAAAAACTCTCGAACAAGCCCTTAGACTTTCGACATCTACAGGCCACTCGGTTAAGAACCGATAACTTAGGCCCATTTACTGGTCGCAATGAACCCGGACCTAAAACCGAACCCGATTTTTCATTCGGGCATGCGCTGCTCATCCCGATTAACAATTGGGTTTTAAATATAAGCCCAATTGGGTTCCAAGCCAGCTCTATGATCTATTACTTCAACTGTAAGGATTACCCACATCCTAAATCATTGATGGTTTAAGATCATTGAAACACCAATTTGGTGTTGAAGTGATGATCAGTAGAGTAGGGTCCTTCTTTAAAATATGTGAACAAGTAGATAGCTGTCCTACGTAAACTTTTTTTGTTTGGAGGTCACTGCGATTGATAGAGTGATTAGTCAAATTCAGTTTGATTGTGGAGTTTACATTAATGTTAAAGCATTCGAAGTAAAGTGAGCTTAATTTTTAAGCCATCTTATCTATGCTTCTTATTATTAACTGCAACTCTTAATTTTTAACGGCCAATATATGCTTTCTAATATGCAACTCTTAATTTTTAACGGCCAATATTAAAATACACGGGTGAGATTCATCACTTCCTGTGTATACGTGTAATCAGTGGACTCCCACTTACAACTATTTAGACTGATCACAAATTCACAATATATGCCATGTGGTGTACCAGTAAGCATAGTTACCAAAAGCTCGGATTAATTGAAAAAAAACTTATTTAAAACACGGTAGTTTCATGAACTATCATAAACACCTTTTTTTCAAAAATACTTATATTTTAAAAAAAAATCATGATTATTTTCAATTTTCAAACGAGCATTTTATGAATTTTTTTCAAAATTCTCTTTATTTTAATAAAAAATATATTTATCTTTAAAAAATTTTAAAATATTTCCTCTACTTCTTTCAAAATGCTCCCCATTCCCTATTTTCATATTTTTTTGCCTCACCAATTTTTTTCCCCAAATTCTAACTTGGTAACTATGCCAATAAGTGTACTTTAATGGTGTAAGACCATTCAAATGCAATATCAGCCAGAACCGTCTCGCTGATATAACATTTTCACTTACCTTTTTGCTAGAGTAGCGCAAATCTTTTACTAATTCACATTGTCCAAATGGCACACCCTGAGGGGCTCGTTCGGGAGTTTATAAATACTCAGAATCTAAGTGTTTGACTCAAAATTATTGCTTTTCTGACAAATTCCTTCGTTTGCGAGTTATTATTGGGATTTGTGTTTTCTAAGTATTTCTGAGTAAAAGTGACATATCAATTTCTTATCAAATGACTCTAAATTGTTCAAAATTTGAGCTTTGACAAATGAAGCCAAAATACCCTTTAAAACTAGGAATCCGAGAATTCAATAACACACAGAATCTAAGTTTTCTAAGAAAAACTCAAAAAATCCCAAACTTTGATCAAACTCAAAAACAACACCCAAATTTACTACTTAGATTTTTACAAAATCATTGTGTATCAGATTCTAAGCTTTTATGAGAAAAGCTCACAATCTCCCGAATGAGGCCTAAAGGAGTTGAATGGTTCAATCATAATACTTTAATTCAAACAAGTGTTCGTATCTATTCTTTGATTTATGTTAAAATGCTACGATGGTGTGGTATAAAGCCTTTGATATGGTTTTCATAGGGAGTAATTAATTGCACACACAAAGTTGGCCCAAACAAATTGTTAAAAGAGGACTTTGTGTTTTCTCAACTTGTGCCACCATCTAACCCGTCCAATTTGAAATTTATATGCAAAACATTAGCACAAAACACGACCTCTATCATATAATTTAATGCAATCAACTGCTAAAGCAAATGATGTCATTTGATTGCATTAAATTATATGATAAGAATCATGTTTCATGCCGATTTTTTCACCATATATTTGTAGATCATTGGCTATGGAGCTACAGTTTAAACATTGTTTTCACATGGCACAAGTCCCCACAATAACAATTCGTTCTTTTAAATTGTGTGCAAGGGCCAATCATTTGCGTGTGCATGTGATGCCTTCCCTTTAGGGATCAGGTTGGGCATATACCTTTGACCCAGTGGGCAGCCAAAATTTTGGCTCAATCTGGGCAGTTGAGAGACCAAATACCATCTCAAAAATAAAAGAGTGCGTTTATATTCACCCACCAAATCTTTGAGTACCCATGTTGAAACCCTTTGACTGTTTTGAATCAGATGATGGGGATCGTTTTTCATCCCAATCTTTCACATAAGGCATCTTGAGATCATGCTCTTACCATCCACCGTCGGTTTTTGATATCACATGGTATCCATTCCAAAAATCTGACCTTAACATCAAGTGGAACTCATCATACTCAAATAAGATCACTTTTTAGGATGTGTACCACATAAAATAAAAACCATATCGTCCGATAGCACACCCATGATCTCAAGATTCATTATGTGAAAGATTTGAATGAAAAACAATATACATCATCACATTTTAATCAGTCAATGGGTTTTAGAGTAGGTTAACTCAAACATTCGGTGAGTGGAATTAATGATACTCAAAATAAAATTTAACAATTAGATACAGCGTCTTTAAGCAGTTAAATATATCAGGATATTTTGAGTTTTGTTTCTCTTTTTTTTGATACCTTTCTTCATGCTAACTGGGCTATTGAGGGCACCTTGACTACTTGGAATCCAACGGTGGAGATTTTTTTCATCCCAATCGTTCACAGAATGAATCTTGCGACCATGAGCATATTATTAACCATTCAATTTTTTTATTCCACTAGGTACAAATCCAAAATAACGGCCTTAAAATCACATTTTTATTCCACTAGTGTGCCTTGTGAGTATAGAGCAACTTTTTTAGAATCTCTGCCATGTCAGAGCCAAAAGCAGATTGTATGAAAGATTGGGTAAAAAACGATCTCTACCTTCATATTCCAACCAATCAATTGATTTCAGAATAGGGGCCCTCTCTAATAATTCATGCGTGAACAAACGTACCCAATTTTTAATGTTGTTTTTTTTTTTTTTTTTTGGATAGATAAGCTAAGCTTCAACCTGCAACTTCGAGGTTACAATATTGTACCTTCCATTGTGCCACGGGCCTAAATGGCTAGGCCCTTCAAAAAATTTTGTCAGTCATCATAAGATTTGTTTTCGAGTTGTAAAGTTACCTCTATTTGCACCTATTCAATCTTTAATTGCATGACATCAAAAAAAAAATATAGACTGCTTTGAATTAGATGGAGGAGATCTTTTCGTTCTAATCTTCCAAACAATTGATCTTGAGATCATAAGCGCATCATATGGTCAGTAATTTATTTCACGTAATACAAGTCCCACTAAAGTGATTCGTTCTGTGGCACAGTTGCACACATTTCACTCAAACGTGATATCTAGTTAGGGCTCTCAATGGGATGTGCTGCGCTAGGATGATCAGGCGGGGCTTTAAGCGGGCCGATTTTTACTCGGGCATTGGGAGCTAGAACATACCCGGTCCGTTTACTAATTGGGCCGGGCCTATTTTTATTTGAGCTTATTATCTCAGCCATACCCGACCCGTTTACTAATCGGGTCGGGCCAGGCCACCAGGACAATTTCTATATAACATGTATATATATGATCTCAAATGAATAGATCGGGCCGGGCTTTAAACGGGCCAATTTTTAATTTGGCTGTTAGAGTTAGCCCATGCCCAACCCGTTTACTAATCGGGTCGGGCCATCCTTGCCTACTACCTCAACCGATACCCAGCCCATCTCAAGCCCGGCCCACAGAGGCCCCTATTCCAGGTAACTTCTCCAAATGGTTTTAGGCTGTGGCGCCCTTAGAGATTTGGTGGGTGCAAGTAGAGGTAACCCAATAAGATATCGAGATTTGACAAAGAGCCCTTGTTTGACTTGACCATTCGAAATCTATTTCTTCTCGGTCAAGCTCTCCGTATTTTAGTCTAACTAGACATATCGATCAGTTAAAAGATTGGGACGGCTTAGGAATTCTTATTTTGTTTCTTTTGAGAGAGAAAAAGAGAGAAGAATATGGAAGATGAAATTGCATTGAATATGGAAGGCTTATATCCATTTTCTTCTTCTTCTTCTTCTTCTTCTTCTTCTTCAAATTTTCTCTGTAAAATATGCCATGAAGGAGAAGAAGAGTCCTCAAAAAGCATGGAAACTCCATGTGGTTGTTCTGGTACTCTTAAGGTATAGCAGAGAAAAAAAGTTATATCTTTCTTTTGGTTTCTATTTCTTAATTTGTTTTCTTTGTTTTGGGCTTTTGAATTTTGATTTTTTGACCGTTGGTTTTTGTTGTTCCTCTTTCTAATTTCAGTTTGCTCATAGAGATTGTATACAGAAGTGGTGCGACGAAAAGGGAGACACCATCTGTGAGATCTGCCTCCAGGTAGGAGAGAAGGGTTTCTTCTTTAAGACAAATATGGTTTATTTATTTATTACTGATTATTGGGTTTTCTTAGAATATTTTTATTGATTTTGATGAGATATAATTCTTCTTCAACTAAAAAAAAATTAAAAATTGATGAGATAACAAAGGGGATTTTAGCTTTTTAAAAATATATACTATGATTTATTTAGTTTTTTTTTTCAAATATTTGCCCGTAATGTGATTAATATTTGGATCTTTTGTATAGTTTTTATAACAAAGAATTCAATTTAATAGAAAATATTATTATTATTATTATTATATGTCACTAATATTTATATGTTTTATACAATTCTCTACTATTTATATTATTTATTTATTTCATCGGCTGTGACTTGTGAGCTTTGCTTTGATTCAAAGTTCCAAACTGCAAAGCTTTTGCGACAGAGTTTGTATATGGTGCATGGCCTGTGTACTTCACATGCACGAGCGCCGAGACTGCCGGACTACCTGCTGGGTGCACCGTGTACGAACCGCGTACCATACTCAAATTCTTTGCAGCCTCTTCTCTACCCGCCAATTTTCTAGCACAGCTGGTTCTGTCGTTCATACCTAAAGATAGCAGGCTCTATGATATTTAGTGGTGTTGAGGAACACCATATAAGAGCTCTTATATTTTAACTGTCTAAAAAATTCCATACGAGTTTTCTTTTTCAAAAAAAATAAAAAAATAATAATAAATCCTCCATCGGCGTTGAAAGGCTTTTAGATTAGATTAGATTAGATTATTGATATCTATTTCTATTTTTTAAAAAATTGCAGAATTTTGAACCTGATTACGCTGTAGCAGCATCGAAAAAGACTCAATGGGCTACACGAAGGTATGAGTCCCACTTATTACACTTTTTTAATTAACTAATAAGAATGCAAAAATGCACATGAATCGCATGATTAGAAATGATCTTATCCCTTGAAACTAAGATTAAATTCAATGGCTATGATTCACCTAAGATTTTTAATTAATATATTTATATTTTAAAAACTCTAATTATTAAACTACTACGATATCCTTTAGCATATTTCAATTTACAACCATATCATATCCTAGAACAGATTACATGTTATATATAACTATCATATCCTAGAGTAGATTATATGTCATATATAATAGAAAGCAAACCCAGAAGAAATCGAAGAATCCCATTGAAGATTTAATTTGAATCGATTTGCATAGAGAAAGAGAAAGAGATGCGACTCAAGATCATTCTTTTCGTTGACTCGAACACATAAGAGTTGTTTTGAGATAGAGGTTGGCGTGCATCTTTTGCCAACCATTTATCTCAAACGGTATATAAACTTCATCTTATTCTAGTTTTAATGGTGGTGATTTAGTCTTTTTCTTAATGGGCCGAAAAATGGAGATCCGACAATTTAAGTTCGAGAAGCGAGGCACCGAAGAATGGAGATCCGACGATTCAAGTTTGAAAAAAATAATAATTATATCAAAATACAAAATAACAAATTAATTTTAATTTGTGTCAACCGATACAAAATTACAAACAACCCGATACAAAATTATATCTTATAATTCTTGTCTATAATTATTGCCTCCTCATCAGAGTCAGACAAAGAGAATAATATAAAGATATGATCTTTCAGAGTGAAACAACTAATCCATAGCCCCAATTGATAAATAAAAAATAAAAAATATATTATCCCTAACAGTTAATCTCATAACACATATAAATAAATAAATAATAAAATAAATATCCACCTTTTAATGAGAGACTGCTTGCTTAACGAAAATCTGTGTATGATTTTTTTTTCACCTTTTATTTTATAAAATTTTAATGAAGTGAAAGAACTATTTATTAGCCTTTGTTGACGAAAGAGAGTCATGTACATGAGAGAGAGAGAGAGAGAGAGAATTACAATTTGTATCGGATATGAGTTATGGACTAGTTTAGAGCCCTAGTTTAATTAGGAAATTTTGCAATTACAATAAAAAGAAGAGTAGCAACTCTTAGGAGCATTTTAGGTATGAAAATATGATAAAAACTATTTTTACTTTTATATAGTAATAAGGATTTCCCACACTATTTTGAAATAAGACACCAACTTTTGCTATTCTCAGACCCATTAATGAAAACTTAGTAATTATTAAGGGTACCTCTATTCGCGCATACAGATTTACTGAGAGCTTCTGTTTCAAACCCATTAAAACCCAGTGATTAGTTGGAATCAGACAATAGAGATCGTTTTTTACTCTATTATTTCATAGAGTGGATCTTGAGACCATAAGATTACCATTGGAGGACAATTTTTTATTTCACATGGCCCAGATCTTAAAAAAGGCCTAAAGTCTGTTTAAGCGTGATGTGTGTCATATAATTTTAGAGTCACATTTTTTAATCTGTGTTATAGGGAATCGAAAGCTCACCGTCTGATGATATGCTCATGGTCTCAAGATCTATTGTGTGGAAGACCAAAGAGTGAAAAACGATCTCCACTGTTTGATTCTAAACAATCAATGGGTTTTATTGGGCTTCAAACGTACGCACTTTCAGTAATAATAAACTTTGTTGTTGTGTGGATCATCCAAACATTTATTGGTGTAGTCATAGCAGCTTTTGAGTGCGTATAAACATTTTTATTTTGTATTTCTTTTGGTTTGATATAATAAAAAGAATTTAAGCACACGCCAATTTTATTTTGGGCAGCTCTAAACGCACCCACGTTCTCTAAAAGCGCCTTAAAAATCATTGATTGCGTCGGATCAGATGACGGAGATCGTGTTTCACTCAGATATTCCACACAAAGGATCTTGAGATCATATCTCACCTATCAAACAGTCAATTCTTTATTCCACATGTCACAGATTCCCAAAATATGGTCCTAAAATTAGGTTTGAGCGTGATGTGTGTCATTGCACACAAGGGGCATATTTTGGGGATTTGTGACATGTGGAATAAAAAACTGACCGTCGGATAGGTGTGAAATGATCTCAAGATTCGTTGTGTTCAAGATCAGGGTGAAACAAGATCTACATCCTCAGATCTAACGAAATCAACGATTTTTAAGGGATTGCACACGTGGGAGCAAACAAGGCTACCCTTTTATTTTTAATATGGGCCACTATGGATAGGGTCATGAAATGCTCCTTTTAGGCCACTTGGCACATGCTATCAACACTCCAAGCCACTGTGTGCTAAGAAACTGCTAATTTGAGGAATTGAAGTCCTTTGTGGTGACTAAAGGGCTTGGTGTGTTGATAGCATGTGCTAATAAGGAGAGCTAAATTTGGGTAGCTAAACACCAATATAGCTACTGTTACAGTAAAATAGTCGATGATTACATCACTATTACCATCACTATTCCAGAATTGTACATGAGACCTCAGCTTCATACGGCTCCTCGATGGCCACAAATCAATCTAAGGACTGGTTCGGTATTAACTTGGCATGTTTGTAAGGGTAAATAGAGTCAAGATGCATCGAAGAGTCCCGAATTAGACCAATGGAATTCAGAACCGTTAACAGGGGTAGGCAAATCAAAAGTGCTTCGCAGGTACTCTATTTTATCTACTCCTTTCTTTAAAATATTATTTTGAAGAGAGAGAAATAAAATAGGGAGAGATCCAGAAGAGAGAGAAAGAACTTTATACACATACAATTAAGCTATTTTGGCTTCACTTTTAGGAGTTTGGAGAGCTATAATAGCTGCTGCCTCTCTTTAAGCTCCGGAGATGCTCTAAGGCCCGGTACATATACAAATTTATAATATAGATCATAAGGTACCCTCCTGATGCTCTAAAATTTGTATTTAAGTAATAGGTACCTTTGTTGGCGCCCACCTAATTACTGGAAGTACCCACTTAATGAAAATGAGTGCAAATTTCTCTATAAAAAGTGAAAACCATTTGGGATGGGCATCGGGTCGGGTCTAGTTTTTCAGTCAGGTTGGTGTACCGACTCGTCGGGTCTGGGATTTGCCATTTCCCCGCAGCCAAAATATGGGCCCGTTGACAGCCCTAGCATTAGGCATGTGGTGCAATGCACAGGTCTCTCTCTCCCTCTATTCACTACTTTGGTGTAGATTTAACAATCGATACAAATCCGCATATGGCTGATATAAAAGTACTTTATAAAGAAAAAAATTATAAAAAAAAATTGTCCGAAGGGCATTTTGGTATTTTATGTGCTTCATATCAAATATATTTCAACCTATATTTAACTAATTTGACCTAATATTTGACCCTAAATTAAATCAGGAGTATATATCATATGAGATGGGGCTTAACCCCATACATATCTGCCTATGTATTGGATATGACTGATATTTAAAATCATATATAT
Organism: Chloranthus sessilifolius; assembly: GCA_021018995.1. Classification (NCBI taxonomy): domain Eukaryota; kingdom Viridiplantae; phylum Streptophyta; class Magnoliopsida; order Chloranthales; family Chloranthaceae; genus Chloranthus; species Chloranthus sessilifolius. The sequence continues at coordinate 8,427,416 of CM037598.1, forward strand.
ATAGATATCCACTGCACCTAATACCCTGTCATTAGGTGCGTAGACCTGTGCACTTGTATGTTTATATGGCTCAAGCTTAATGCGAACTCATAGTCTCATACTATTTGTCCTTGGACAGATATTGTTGGGCTCATCAAAATGGAAATTTTATACTTTTTTTTGCCTTCAAAATAGTGTAAAAAATGGAAATTGAATGCTCATGAATTCTGTAAATATTTATTTTTCTTTTTTATTTATTTTATTCTATTTTTAATAAATAAGAAGAAATTTGAGTACTCATAGATTTTGCTCGCTATGGATGTTCACAGAGACAATCAAGAGCTACACCACCATGGATTACGAGAAATTGCGCTCGGAGAGGACAACGAATTTCTGGAAACACATTATGATCAATTAACCCCTATGTCGAAGAAACTATCGCAATTTGTCGCTATAATAGTAAGCAATTTTTTTCCTAAAAATGATGAAAATAAAATTAAATCTAGATCAAGATGAATTAAAGTTTTAGTTTTCGGTATTGTTCATGGCCCATATCTCTGCATTTATTTATCTATTTATGTTTATTATTATATTATTATTTCATTTCTTTATTTTTAATGGCCTGAATAACCATATAACACACAAGTTATTCATATGCTTCCCTCCTAAAATGTGAATAACTTCACAATCCTGCATGTCCCTTCTTAGTGTTTTCCTCCGAAGTCACTAGTCTTCCTCGTTTACATCTTTTGGGTTCAATACAAAAATAGGACTATTCGCGGTAATTTTTAATTGCCGCTATTAGCCCAGTCGCTACCAAAAATTGCCTTAATAGCAAGTGCCGCTGAAACACCTTATTTTTGTAATGGTTTGTAGCTTCTCATATCCCTCGGTACCAAAATATAGCTGGTGGACCGTGATTTTGAAACATGCTTCGATAAAAAATATTCAATAACATGTATTAGTTGGCTAATGCTTAGGGGTGTATTCGGTTCCGTTTGGTCGATTTTGGACCAAAATCACAAACCAAATCGATCTTAATCGATTTTTAGATTTTCAAACCAAACCAAACCAAACCGTCCAACTCGATTCAATTCGGTTCGGTTTGGTTCGGTCAGTTTCGGTTTTCCTATAAGTTCTACTTGCACATCAAAATATTCTCAACTTCTCAACCGATTTTTCTATAAGTTCTACTTTACCGCTTTAGGATTTAGGAATAGACTAAAGACAAGGGTAGAGTTTTATATAAAAATATGCATTTTACTTAAATGTCCTTTAAAATTAATCAAAATCACTGCCTATATATATATATACTTACAAACTACATTCGGTTCGGTTCGGTTTTGGCTTGGGGGGGCTTGGATCCGAAACCAAACTTTTCAGTTTTCTTTTTTTTCCAAACCAAACTCAAGCCGGTACCCGTCCAAACCCGACGGTTCGGTTCGGTTTGGTTCAAAAAATGTACAGCCCTACTAATGTTGGTTTTGTACTATATTGTCACCCTCTTCTCTCTAAACCACTAGAGTTCAACCGGTTGATCCTGATTTCATGTTCAACCAAATTTGAAGCCATTGTATAGAAAAGAATCTTGACTTTCACGATTTCCATTTTTTTTGGGTGGCATATGGTCAAAATTCTCCTTTATCCAATGGTTGTAGAACTTGTAGACCTGATCATTGTCCTTAGATCTACAACTATTAGTCAACTAATATTCACTAGCTGGCTAGCTAGCGAATATAGTTGTATTGCATCATTAGAAATTGTACTTCAGTGATTAACCGTTAAAATGGGTGATAGATGATTATGGATTTAATAAGGAATCACTAAATTCTCTTAACATAAATTATTAATATCTTGTATTTCTAAGTTAAGAAATTTGTTTATTTATTTATATTTATATTAATTTGGAAGTTATTTTTCTTGTGTTGGCAGTTGTTTATAACGTTGCTTGTGGGACATTTTATGTCTGTGTTTGGTGGTGAAGCCGAGAGAACATTGATAAACGTCATGGCAAGTTCCAGAAGTTCATAACAAATATATGATATTGATAACAATGAGATCAATATCTATTTATCTATCCATCAAATAATTATTTTATATTGAATTTTTGCAGTTATTCACCTTTGAAGTGGCAGGGATACTTGTGCCATTATACCCAATATGGCGAGCTATTAAAGGGTTTCAATACTACTGGATATCGTATGCCGAAATTGAAGCATTTAATAATTGAGTACGTGCAATTTCACCCACCAAATCTTTAAGTTCACCCATGCTGAAACCCAACTGCTTTGAAAATAATGATGCAGATTATTTTTCATTCCAATCTTTCACATGATGGATCTTGAGATCATCAGCGTGCCATCAGATGATATATTTTTTATTTCATGTGAAGCACATCCCAAAAAGTGACTTTATTTGTGTGTGATGAGTTCCACGTGAGGTTAAGGTCTCTTTTTTGGATTAGATATTATGTAAAATTACAAACCAACGGTGGATGGTAAGAGCATAATTTCAAGATGCATCATGTGAAAGATTGGGATGAAAAACGGCTGGGGTCGTCTGATTCAATGCAGTCAACTCAGTGTTCATTCTATCACCTTTAATTAGTCACAATAATATATATATATATATATATATATATATATAGAGAGAGAGAGAGAGAGAGAGAGAGAGAGATTATAATCGTTACCGTCATCATGATCATAGCCTTCTCTCAACGTTTTTGGGCCACCTTTGCAAGTCCTATTTCTGCACTCGTTTTTTGTTTTTTTTTTTATCAATTAAGCTCTCTGATAAAATCTTAAATGATTTTTTTAGTTAGTAAGAGTTTTCCATCAAACTAATTAGCGATGGAGGGCTCTCTTGAAAAAATTAGCGATGGAGAGTTCTTTCTATCCGAAAGACTAAATTACCCAATAAAATGGACAAACGTATATTGGACGACCGCCTGATATACTTGAGGGAGAAAACTTTAAATTGGATGGCTGTCTGATCAGTCTTAAGGGTATTTTCGCCATTTTGGTGAGTTTAGGAAAGACAAAACTCTCCATCGCTAATTATTTTCATGAGAGCCCTCCATGACTAATTAATTTGATTTAGGACTTATTAAAAGATCCAATTCTAAATTAGGTTCCCAGCCTTGCACCAATGGTGCTGTGTCGGTCTCTATTTGCTAAATTGGTCAAACCTCAAGAGATGCACTCATACTTATGCAAAAGTATGGCTTTTGACCTTTGGCTGACGCACATAAATATTTGTGGCTCTACGGAGGTTGGCTAACCCATGCATTGGCATATGACCACTTTTAAAGAAAGGAGGTGTTTAAATGATATGCTACCATTAAAGTTAGACTTTTAATCTCACACCATTAAAGTGTGATTATCATTTTTTCATTTGGTGATATCCGTGATCAATCTAAATTGTCCAAGTGGTATTCTATCCACTGCAAAAAATAAGACTATTAACGAAAAACTACTGCTATTAGTCCTGCCGCAGTCAAAAATTACCGCTATTAATATGCATTTGTAATAATTTCATTTAGTTAAAAATTCAACAATTTTAAGATGAATTAAATCGAAACTAAATTTATTATTATATTTTTAATTTAATTTCAGGAGTACAATTCCGAAGATGATGATTACGCTTTCTTTGGAAGATGGCGAGGATGATTAACTACACCATAATAATGGATTCCACTTCTCAAATTTCGGCGGGGCATAGTTTATATTATTATTTTATTTTTTATTTGTTTTTTTTTCATTTAATTAAATTGACAAGAGTTTTTTATTTTATGTTTTCATTTAATTGGATAAAAGGAGAGAAGCTATTTTTATGTAAATATGTGAATATTATTTTTCAGGTCTCTTATCTTATAATGTTGACTACTTTATACCCATAATGGTGCTTTTGGGTGTAGTCCCTGTTAGATCTATTAATACGACCGCCCAAATATTTGACCTAGGATCTAGGCGTATGATCAATCAAAACTATAAATCAACCTTTGGGAAGATGTCAAAAGGCTTGTGTGTAGTGAGTAGGGGACGGCCACACACACACACACACATATATATAGCCCTGCCTAAAATACCGTCCAATCCAGGGTTTTATAAAATCCTAATGTGTATAGGCCAAATAAAATAATAATTTTGAGTTTCCATAAAAAATTCCAACAATCCCTACTGCATTGATTTTTTTTCAACTTTGACAATGTTTTGGAATCTTATACATGTTGCCTATACACTTGATCTTCAATTTAGATGCCACTTGGCATCCAAATGACAGTCGGGCAACCATATTGCTTTGATTGTTAAATAGTAGAGAGAGAAAGAATCTTTATATATTTATATTCATTATTTTGTTTGGATTTCTTTCCATTTAAAGAGAAAATCTATGGAGTACTTCCATTTTTAAAATTCTCTTATTTCCTTTACAATGAGAAATCTCTAAAGTAATAAGAGTTTCAAACTTTTATGCAAAAAAGAAGTCTTTTAAGTTTTCTAAATTCAATATGAACAAGGGGATGAAAAAAGGGAAGGAGCAATAACAAATAAATGGGAAAAAAGGTACCTTCTCCTTCCATCTATTCGACTATACAACAACAATGCATTGCATGATGTTAAAATTAAATTTTAATTATTATCTAATTATTTATTCTTAATGATTATTATAATCTTTTCTTTTGCCATTATTAAAAATTTTAGGTATGATTTTATGTTCCCTCTATTCGTTTGAATGCTTTCAAATTATTAGCTTTATTCATAGCTACCATCATGTGGCTACTCTCAGCACTCTAAGAAATTATATGATTCTTGGTAATGTTAAAAATAAATTAACTAATTCTTTGATCACACATATACTATAAATTTTATTTTTTTCTTTTTTAATATACACTTTAGGTTCATAATTATTCTTTGGGCACCTCTTGCATCACCAAAACTCTCAAAGGACACACCTAGTATAGCCGTGGACTTTTGAGCATAGTGGCAAATTTCTCCGAATTTTTTAAAATTTCTCGGAAATTCACCGAAATAAGGGCTAGACAACTTTCGGCGAAATTTCTTTGAAATTGCCAAAATTAACGAAATTTCACGGAAATTAATGATTGTTTTTTTTTAAAAAAACTTTAGTTTTTTTTAATATAATAAATAAGGTTTTTATAAATATTAAATATAATTTATATATACTCCCCGAAAAATTTCGATTTTTTTCCAGAATTTATATGATATGGACCGAAATGGACCCCTACCATAATATTGTGTTATATATATATATATATATATATATATATATATATATATATATATATATATATATATATATATATAAAACTTAGGGTAATGCCTACCGTAATATTGTTGAACGCGAAATATGTCACTATACTTTTGACGGGTGAGTGCTAATAGAGTTACCTCTATTCCCCCACCGTGCAACGAATATTTCACGATTTACACACCCTACGGAGCATCCTATTATTGCATAAGGGAGACGCCAATACTCAATCCCATGACCTATTGGTAACAAACCAAAGTCTTCTACCAACTACGCCAACCCCTAGTGGCACATGAACTCCATCGTTAGATTCATCACAATCGAAGATTATCAAGAATTTGCCGTGAAACACGATCTCTGTCATCTAGATTTGCATGATATCATTAATTCTTTATGGCCTTTGATTGTGTTAAATCTGATGATAGAAAACATGTTTCATGCCAAATTTTATACTGAAAATTTCATATGGTATTTCTAAGTGACACAAATCTCAAAAATTGGTTGAGCACCTAAGTACTCGAGATGCGTACCTAAGACCAACTCATGCACCTATACCAAAATTATGATCATTAAATCGATACCTTATAAATGAATGATTTAAAAAGAAGAGCTGGTCCTAGTGCCTGGGTCCATGCTAATAGCAAATGGTTTTTTTTTTTTTTTTGTCTTTTTTTAATAAATAAAATCGCAAGCCATATTGGGCATTCTAAATCATAGTCACAAAGTCGGGTTGGGCAATAAATCAGCTAGGTTAAAATTTGAAAGAAATTTTATTGAAAAAAATAAAATAAAGAGTGACTATTTATTGAAAAAAATGTAAATTATTCTCGAATTAATAGTAAACACCACAAATTCTTAAATACATGATTTTTTTCAAAATTTTGAGAATATTACGTAATTACAACCTTAGCAAGCCGGGTTGCGGACTTTTTCTCGTAGCTAATTGTTTTCAAATCAAAATTTTCTTGCCAATTTTTTTTTTACTATTATTATTTTTACAATAGGCTTCATAGCTTTGATAGTATTTTACCAAAATGCCGCAAAGATTTAACCGTTAAATTTAAGAATATGTTTACTATTTTCCTTTTTTTATTACATATGTATAAATATTTTACAATAAGTATTTATATACAAAAGGCAGGCCTGGGTGTTGGGTGATCTAATCCAAGCCTAGCCCGATAAACTCGGGCCAGATCATTATTAGCTTGGGTCCCACATGGGGCTTACATATCCAAAAATCCTTATGTTGTTAATTGAGGCACCTCCTTAATTTTTGTTCTTTTGATCCTTGAGATATGAATCAAGATTTTTGCGGTAATCTTTCATATTACAAGACAAACATAAGTTTTACAATTTAGTATAACATACTAACATGTTAGTTTTTAATTGTTTCCAATTGATAATAGACTTTTTGCAAATATAGATAATAAATTGTTGTAGGGCTCTTCTATGATATGCATCATGTCATGTAGTGTGCAACAATGGTATAGTTCAAGATGTCTGCCCAGCATGGACGGTTCGCCCATTGTAGTGGAAATCTTTGTTATATGGTCGTAGAACCGTAGAAGGAAGTGGACAATTTATTCTTTAATAATTGATATTAAGTGCCGTTTACGTTTACTGTGTATCAATGTTTGTGTTTGGGTTCCATCTCAAACTTGTGGTTGAATTTTCGGAGTTGCACAAATATTTATGAACACTAAATCAGTGAAGAGATATGCATATTCGGAGGTTTTGATCAATTTGGCATAGACAGATTAGTATGTAAGTTCCCATACTGTACGGGCAGGCACTTATCAGTACTTCGGAATTTGTTACGTAGACACTAGCGGGTCACTGAGGCTCTGTTTGGCAACCCTTTTCTAAAAAACACTTTAAGATATTTTTAAGAGGTTATTACATGCTCCAGTTTAAATGTTACTTCTCCAAAATATCTATCACAATGCAGAAAATGGTGTTGCGTGAGAAGTAGCATGAGACTGCTTCTCAAGACAACGCCATTTACAGTTAGAGACGGCCAGGTCCTTAGGTGAAAGATTCATCTAATATTTCCCCTCGAAAAATTCTTTTTGGGAAAGGGTTGCCAAACAAGGCTTGGGCCATCTCTCATTTTCTTATCACAACGAAATCAAACTGTCCAAAATCTATCACATGGTAAACCACCACCTCGCAAGCCTCCTAATTCTTGTAGAGAGACTATTGAGATAAACGGTAACTTCTCCCTAAACACATAATTATAGTAGAGAGGTTAACTAGATAAACGGTAACTTCTCCCCGAACATAGCTTACAACTTTCATCGTACTATACTTTTCCAAATAGCAAGTCAACTAAAATTTAAAAATATGTTACCCGGAACTAGAAATGGAGAGTTCTCTCAACCCTTTTAAACATTCTCAAATCGCTTGAGTTTTTTCTTTTTTTTTGGTCGGATGCTAAATTAAGTATAAAAGTAAGAATATTTGGATCTCCTCATAATGAACTAGCGGTGCAAATTTAAACTGAAAATCGATAACCGACTAAAAATCAAGCCTTCCGAACTGGACTAAAGATTGAAACCGAACCGATTCGGCCTAATTCTGTTTCAATTTTGGTGGTCGATAACCTAAAACTGCTCGGGTAGGATGGGAATACCTACCAAAACCCGAAAAATTAGTAAACCAAAAAAATATAGAAAAATATGAAGAAAAATCAAAAATCGAACCGAACTGACCAGCACCGAAATCGGATCGATTCTGTTCGGTTTGGAACTCAAACTTGAGAGACATAACTATTCCGAGATAGTCTACGTATAGGCAGGTGACTGAACTGGAAATAATCTTCTTGTTTGAAAAGATGCACTATGTTATCAAATACGCAGTGAGTCTAGCTTCAGTAAGCTAAATCTCGACAACAATTTATAATTTTTTATTAGTGTTTTACAATCACAACATTAATTATAATTACAAATTTTTTAGTATCGTTTGATCATAACAACGCTAATTATAGTAATTATATTAATTATAGCTAATTTATTTTATCAAAATTCTTATTTTTCAATGATCAAGCATATGTTTATAATAATTAAACTCAACGTAAAGGTAGCCTGGTACTAAGGACTGGGTAACTTACCTGGTCTGGCATTAGTTTGCTGCCACGTGACACTCAATTACATGATTGGATTCCACATAAAGGAGCATCTCGATGATGAATGTAAGATAATTATGAAAAGGTATACGTGAAATAAGTCATATAAAACAATGCAGTCAACAAAGTTAATTGTACTGAAAATGAACGGTAACATCATATTTGATTTTACTGTTCATTTTCCACACAATTGATACTGTTAACTCTATAATTTTATATGTTTTATTATATTATTATTATTCACAATACTTATGATTATCGAGCCGCTCCTTCCGTGGCTCTCGATAATGTGATTGAGTGGCCTCGCAATAAACTATTATAAAGTTAGATTACCTATTTCTTAGTGTCTGGCGATCTTTATCCTTAAACTAATAGGTTTAACCTAGTTCTAGAGAAAGGGCAAGGCTATAAAATGGATGACAAGTCATTTTTAACCTAACATAATGAGTTAGATTTGTGATAACTAGGAAACTTCTTAATTGCCATATGAATAATAAATAGAGTTAGTATTAGGTGCCCTACACGCACACCAAGAGTTGTGCACATGTCAATCTCCCTTTGCCAAACTAGTTAAGCATCTAAAACTTTACAACAATTTTTGTGCACTAAATCAGCGAAAGTGGACTTTTGACCGTGCAAAAGTTTATCGCTTACAAAATATCGGTACATCTTTTCAAGTTTGGCCAGTTTGATAGACGGAAAGAGATTGAACGGTATACCGCCCTTGGCGCATGAGTAAGGCACCGAATACTAATCCTCAATATCAAAGATTCTTGCCATTTCTAGATATCTAAAATTTACTCATTTAATGTTTTAGATCTTGCCAAAATTTTATCTAAAAATGGTTATTTACACATGAAAGCTAGTGCATCGTTGTTCAACACATGTCACTACTTTTGTGGGAGGGGGCCATTAAAACATAGCTTATTAGTCTTCTCTCTAAGCTTACCTTGTATTAGGTCTTTTCCCTAACCCTACTTTGTGTTGCAGCTTTGCTACTCTTTCCCTATCTATCACCATGGATCCTAGCAAGAGCATCTTCTCATTTCGTGATCACGGGGATGTCGACGGCGACACCGAGTCTCTCAACTCGAGATCAGGTACGTTGATTTATTGACATTGTCCATCTGATCAATATATAGCTTTATTTTATTCTTTATTTTTTATTGTGTTTCTATGAGAAAGCTTGAGAGCAGGTGGCCTTACTATTGTTCGCATTTTAGAGATAGAATCTTATCAAAAGCTAATATTTAGCGAAGAGTTAGTCTACAATGGGTGTCTATTTTCATAAGTTTGTGTGACTTTGTGACATGCATAGACTTCTAAGCATGAGTAATAAGTGGACACCTATTGTAGACTAACTCTTTGGAGAATAGGGTCCCTTCCTAGCAAATGTTGAGGTCAACTTTTTATGGAGTCAAGCTACGAAATGTAGTTGGTAGGCTTTACAAGTTTATTATCTGAGTAACAAAGTTTTAAAATGCCTTTACGACGGTTGTAAAGATGAGGCTTATTTACCTTTATAAATCATTATAACGGTATTACAAAGTCTTGATAAAGGTTTACTTTTCAAATATTTTTTTGCCTTGATATATTAAGGTTTATTTTTCAAAAAAAAAAAATTCAACCTTTATATCGTAGGGTTATAAAGGCCGTTACGATGGTTATAAAAGTGTTACATTGTTTTTCTCTTTTAACGAAGTTTTTAATTTAAAAAGATGTCCAAATTTTAGCAATCAACCGTTATAATGACTTTCCCTGTTATGGTTTAACCAAAATAACAGTAAATAATATATTATAATGGCCGTTATATATCCCGCCTTTATAAATAATTGTAAAAAGTCACTACAAAAATAATACTATTAGTGTCTACAAAAGGTAAGACTATTAGCGGCAGTTTTTAGTTGTAAGAAATTATCGCTATTAACAAAAAAATTGTTAAAGGCTATTAGGACTATTAGCGGTAAGGGTATTAGAGGCAGTTTTTGGTTGTAAAAAATTGCCGCTATTAACAAAAAAACTATTAAAGGCTATTACCACAATCAGCGGTAAGAGTATTAGCAGCAGTTTTCTATTAATAGCGGCAGTTTTTGGCTGCCGCTAATAGTCTTATATATTTTTTGTAATGAGTGGAGCAATATTAGGAGATTATCAAGCTTATCCATAGGTTTCTAGCCATTGATTTTTGTCAAAATTAACTTTTGTAGATTTCAGGGGCCTCAATATCTTTGAGAGTCAGCTTTTTGGCAGGATTGATTTGGCCATGGTTTCAAATGAAGGCTCTTAATGAGCTTGATGATTTCAAGGTTACTTCTAGATTTTTAGATGAGTTTTAGTAAGTTTTTTTAATAGTTTTTTTTCTAATATATATATATATATATATATATATATATATATATATATATATATATATATATATATATATATATTAGTTTTATATGACAAAAACAATATTTATTTATTAATTTATTTATTTTTCTAGAGAGATGTAGCATTTTTATAGAAGTGAGTTTTATGGCATGGGTACGTACCAATCAATCTTCGCACCACTAAAACGAGTCAAATGCTGACCCACACTTTGATAGATTTAAATTGCTGCTACTTAGTAAAGATTTCTGATAGGGAGCGATGCATGACTGATCCGTGAGCCCTAGTACAGTAGTACCAACCCATTTTTGGTAGCTTTGGTAACATCCACCGAATCCTATGTCAAAAAACTATTGACTTCTTTAAAGTAGACGTCGGAAGATCATTTTTCACAAGGCAGGCATCACACCGAAATGAGACAATGATAAGGTTAAATCGGATTTCGAGTTCAACCACATCTACAGACCTTAATTGGATGTAGGAGAATTTTATTTTTTATAAAAAATAAAAATTATAAAAGTCTTTTCTTTTACATCCAAGGGTTGTAAATGCGGTTGAACTCCGAAATCTCATTCAGCCTCATTAGACCTGACCATTGCCCTCATTTTAATCACTGTTTATATATATATATATATATATATATATATATATATATATATATATATATATATTCCACCCATTTACTACTAAATAAAATAGTTATTAAAAGGTACCCCACCCATGTACCAATGGCAGTGTACGGGTCTATCTCCACTGGAATCAATGGTAGTACCTTTTTCACCCTTCAACATTTAGCTGTCATACTAGCTACAGTTCGCACTCCTAGAAAGTGCCCACATCCCATATCTCTTGGAAACCATTAATTGCGTTGGATTAAATCATGGATGTCGTGTTTTACCTCGACATTTCACAAAATAAATCCTGAGATCATGATGCACCTATCAAACATTCAATTTTTTCACCGATCTCAAACACATTCATGTTTGAATGTGATGTGTGCCATATGATTCAAAGGGCCACGTTGTGGGATTTGTGAATCATGGAATAAAACTAACTGTCTGATAGGTGCGCAATGATCTCAAGATCTATTGTTTGGAAGATCCAGCAGAAAAATAATCTCCATCGTCTAATCCGAAGCAATTAATGATTTTTAAGGGGTCTTGGATGCGGGCCCTTTTAGACGATGCGTGGGCGCAAACATGGGTACTCTATTAGCTATGCATCCTTTAGGGTGACCTGTGCACAGTTATTGGTGGACGGGTGAAACACCTAATATGGAAGTACAAATTTTTCTTTAATTTCCTTACGAAATCCTCTCTTCTAAATTCTCTCTCCTAAATGGTATCTTTTATTCTCTAAAAGCAGAGGGCATAGTGTTTAATTGATCTCCTGTCATTAATGGTTTTAAATGGAGCAATTTATACCATCATAAATAAAGGCACTAGTTACTAAAATGACTTTTTTTTTTTTTTTTTTTTTTTTTTTAGAGTTTTAAATCATCCAAGATTGGCTTTTTTTTTTTAAAGGAGTTTTAAGTGTGTTCCTTTACAAAACAATGGTAACTTAACTCCCTTAAAACCCATTTTTCTCAAAAGAAAAAATAGAAAAAAAAAATCCTGAGAAAAAATGTGATTTTTGCCATGCAATTTTTATGATTATATGTTCATCTTTTTCACTTTTTTTTTTAAAATATATATCTTAATATTTTAACTTCTTTAGTTCTTTCAAGTTTTTAGCCTTGCCAATTTTTGGCCGATTCCAACTTGGCAACTATGTTTTCACCGAGGAGTAATAATGGGTATTCCGCTCGACGTGGAATACTCTATTTACTGACATAAGCATCAACAAAAAGTTATTTTATGATCACAAGCAAGAGCAAGAGGAGCAACGAGATGCCATGTAAGAGAGAATTTAACCACATGATCAGTGCACATTATCATGTTCTATTGCTTTGTTATCGACATGATCGACCGATGTGCCATGTATATTGTGTGGTGATCTAAATCGAACCCGAATTTTTTGGTGTTTGATTCGATACACCCCAAACCGAAATCGATCCGAAACCGATTCGGTTTAGTGTAGGTAAAATACTTTTTTTTTAAAATTTTTTTAATGTTTTTAATTTTTTTTGTTTTTTTCAGTTTTTTTTTTCGGTTTACTCAATCTACCCTCTCGATTTTCGGTTTTGAGCCACCCAAACCGAAATCGAACCGAATTCGGTTCTGTTTAGTTTAAATCGGTTTTTAGTTCGGTTCAAGGATCAAAATATCGGGTAAAATTTCGGTTTCGGGCTTGACTGAAACCAAAATTTTGAATAGAAATTTTGGCTGAAAACTGAAAATTTGGCCGAAAATTCGATCGAAATTTTGGGCTCCATACAAATTTGGACCAAAATTTCGGTCCAAATTATCATTTCGGTGGGGGCCGAAATTTCGGTCATTTCGACTGAAATTTTGTCCTTGCTTCGGGAGCCTTGGTTTTCGGTTCGGTTTTGATGTTCGGTTCAAAACTTGCATCCCTACCTATGATGCATAGATATCATGCCATATGCTCTTTGGTGTGCTTTTCAAAGTTCTACGGCTTGGGTTTTGTCCCCAAGGTTACCAGTTCGAAATGATTCCCCTCTGTTAAATAGATGCGTTGATCATGCGTAATTGGTGACAAAGCAGGCAAGGATCAAAATGTCAGCCAAAATTTCTGCTTCGGGCATGACCGAAACCGAAAATTTGGACCGAAATTTCTGCCGAAAATCGATAATTTGGGTGAAATTTCAGCCGATAATTTTAATCCCATACAAAATATGACCGAAATTTCGGTCCAAGTTACCGTTTCGATGAGGACCGAAATCGATAATTTTGACCGAAATTTTGGCCATTTCGGCCAAAATTTTGATCCTTGATAGCAGGCCATGCTCTTTGGTGCTGGCGCCAACACTAAATATTAGTTATATCTAATAATACCTCTTAGAGTTTTGGGTTTAGTGTTTAAGGTTTATAACTTATGGGTTTTTATATTACTTTTAGATACCAATATAATAAATAAAACTTATTAAAATTGTTATATTGTATTTTTTAAATATTATAAACGTTTATCTATTAAATTGAATTTTAATATTAAAACATAATATATCTATAATGTTAAATGAGTTTTACATAACAATATAATATTAATAAATTTTATGTCTTAAACATAAGATATTGTCATAATTAGTTTATAAACTATCTCAATTGACTCATCCGCAGAAAAGAAGAAGATGAAACTAACCTTTATATATATATATATATATATATGGAAAAGGCCTCCATCCTCTATGGGAGGACGGTCACCGAATAACCGTCCTCCAAGCTTTCATGTGGAGCTCCACGTGGCACTCAAAATATTGTTTCGATGCCACGTGGAGCTCAGGTGCATTGCTTAGATCATCTTTGAAAAAAAAAATTTGAAAACTCATCACCACCGTTTGTTTTTTGAACCGTGAAATGTGAACCAATGAAACCCGTCAAACTTTGACTTGTGGGTTTAAAAAGTGTTTTTCGATTTTTTTTTTTTTAATATTGATCTATACCGTCCACTTGTGCTCCACGTGGCACCCAAACACTGTTTTGAGTGCCACGTGGAGCTCCACGTGGATCTTGGACGACGGTGACCATCCTCCAATGGAGGACCTAACCGGCTCCCTATATATATATATATATATATATATATATATATATATATATATATAATTATTAATCTTGTTTTGTAAATTTGCAGAAGCTTTTTGTAACACATATTCAAAGTATCCAATGAAGTTGAAGGCCTCCATTATTTCTCAACCATGTTCGCTTTTTATGTTTCTGGTGAGGTTTTCCTTCCTCTCATTCTTGTCTTATCAAGCTGCTTGTTAGATGGTGCCACTCTCCCATAAATAGATAATATCGGCTCATATCATATCGGCCCATGTCAAGTCATATCGGTCCATACCAGGTCATATTGGCCGATGTATTAGATATGACTCGGACAAAATATAAAAATGCATATAAAAATGTCATTTTTTATATTTTTTATGTTTTATTATTATTTTAGAAATAAAAAGAGATGCTTAAATATTGGCCAATTTGACCGACACGTATCCAATATATCGGTTACGTATCCACCTGGAACCTAGTCAATATGTCGATATAAATGGGACTTTAAATCCCAAAATAAAACCCTTACCACATTGAGGGATTTTAAAACCGATACATATTGGCATATCGACTCGTTCTCCGGCCGATACGTATAGGATATATCGAATACGTGACGGCCAAACCGGTAGATATTGAAGTATCTTTTTTATTTTAAAATAATAAATATAAAATATATTAATCATTTAAAATATAAAAAAATATGCTCAAAGGACATTTTTGGTATCATATCCGATGCACATTGGATACTATTTGTCGTTATGACTTGTATGGGCTTCTATGGCCCAACATTTGACTTTTTGGTCTAATACTTGATCCTATCAGTCGATATGACCGGTTATTGACCGATATGATTTGATATGGAGCTGATATAACCTGATATTTTGACTTTTTAACCAAATATTCAAGCCTATATTGAATTGGGGATAATATCATATTGGGTGGAAGCTAACCCCAATACATTCGGACAATATGTATCAGATATGTTCTGTAATTCAAACCATGACTATAACCCTTTTGCAACATGTACACCATCACCAATCCACGTAGTCCCAACAACAAAACAACATATGAGCTATTGTCCACCTAAAAGTATGGGTGACATCTAGCGAGGCTTTAACAAATGCAATTATTTAATCATGCTTGAAATCAAACTTGAATCCAACAAGTCTAAAACTGGCATATACACTACAAAAACAAGGTGTTTTAGCGGCAGCCAAAACTGTCGCTATTAACAAAAAAATGTCGCCACTAAAACAACAAGGTTTTTTTGTTATTGATGACAGTTTTGGTTACCGCTAATAGTCTTATTTTTGTAGTGTAGGTTCAGGCTCCGATTCTCTTAGGGAACTTTTATATAAACTATTGTTTAAAAGTAGGATCCATATTGAAGTACTCAAATTGAATGGTAATGGTGAGACCATAATGGGCATATTTTTTTGGTTGAGCGAAGTTCATATGATAACCTAATATTTGGACAAGTTGATTAATAAAAGATGTGTCCCATATAGCATTAGCTTAAAAAGTGTGACGATGAAAGTTTCATTTATTGATCGAAGTCAATTGGTTGCACTCTAAATGGAGTTCAACTGTTTTTAAACCAATTCGATCCAACGGATCTAAAAGTCACTGTCAACCTATAAAAGTTAAAGTAAAGATTCCCGTGCATCAAAAGGTTCCAAAATCAGTTGAACACCATTTAGGGTTCAACCAATTGGACCTGACCAGAACCCCCTAAAATAGTATAAACATATCGCACAGGAGAGGTTTAATCTACACTAAAATTGAAATGTGGAACATGCTATAACATATAGGTATTGTGTAATAGAGAATATGTAGGATTGATAAAGTAGATACACATCATAAAATGTGTATCTTATATTTTAGGCAAATATAAAATTGATTAACATTTTATAAAAATTTATAAGATATACATCATAGGATGAACATCCCTCTTATCATTCCTAATATTCTCTGTTAGTATCTCATCTGAGTAGAAATTTTGGCAAAAGTTTATAGATTAAATTGTAGCTGCTTTTAAAGAATATTATGATTCATATGAAAAAGTAATTTCTTTTGTCTTCTCTTGTTCTATTTTCGAGGGAGTAAATACGACCTTTGATTTTAGATTTTCTTTAAATGTGTGAGAAATGCAGGTAATAGTATTGTTATTTCAAGCTCTAGTGGTTGGTATATGGCAGCTTAGATTAGCTAAACAACTCCAACCAGCTGTTGATGAAGCTTCCAATGATGTCGATGAGGTGTTGTTCTCAATCGTCAAAGAGAGCACAAGATCTTTACTTCCAATTAATTTATCTGCATTTAATTTAGCTCGAGTTTTGAATTCCTCGGCCAATGCGAACCTTTCGTCATTCTCCACAATTGAGAATCAGGTATGCATTTTTTCAATATCAAAATATAAATTATATTAAAGATACATTTGAGTTTTGAATAGATTACAATAAGGATGTTGGAAACAAAAAAAAGTTTGAGCAATCTCATTTTATTTTAGATAAACTCAAGTGACTCTAAGTAAAGATTGCCTTTAGAAATGACATTCATGTGTCCTAATCCTTACCACATCAGATTATTGTAATACAAAATAATTATGCACCCAAGCACATATAAAACAATAGCACATTGGGGATCATTTTCTTTGTAAAAAAAAATGAAAAGAGAAGAAGAAAATAAAATAAATGTAAAATAGAAAAATTATGAATTTGTAGTTACATTGTGATAATAAATGTCATGAGAAGGATATATAAATAACATTACGAATATAATCGTATGAGGTGATTTATACTTAATTTAGATAATTGAATTGGGTGATTATCAAGATAAGGATGAATTGAGGCGATTATCAAATGAGGTGGTGTAACGCTAGTACTTTTAAATTGATATAATTTTGCAGGTAGCACATGATTTGTTTATGGCTTTTTCTATCATTCCAAGTGTATCTCAAATTTCTTATATTGGAGAGGATGGTCTTCTCTTTTCGTACTATAAAGAAAGCAATTGCACTTTTGCTCTGTTTGCGAATACTTCTAATCCTTCAACTGGGACTACTTTGAATGATTCTTTGGCATATCGTTGGTACACTCAAGAAGTAGATAATTACACTGGGATGAGATTTGGGGAAGTGATTGAATCGGCTCCGGTCATATTAACAAACTCAAGTTGGTTTTACAATGCATTAAACAGTAAAAATGGGTACAATTCATGGGGTTTGGGGTG
Organism: Chloranthus sessilifolius; assembly: GCA_021018995.1. Lineage (NCBI taxonomy): Eukaryota > Viridiplantae > Streptophyta > Magnoliopsida > Chloranthales > Chloranthaceae > Chloranthus > Chloranthus sessilifolius. The sequence goes on from CM037598.1 coordinate 8,445,053, forward strand.
GGGAAAATCTAAAGAACCTATGTTCATTAGCATGGTTGCTTTAAAATGTTATCTACCAGAAGGCCAACGAGGGGTTATTTCAATTGGAATTCCTGTAAAAGCTTTTGCACAATTTGTGTCTAGCATAAATCTTCATGATGGAGACTTATATATGGCTACAAAAGATGGGCACTTACTCAAAAGATTCACATCACCTTACATCAACATAGAGACCAATAAGGGTAATGTTTCAGTGGGAGAGATAAAATCAAACAATAGGTTGGGGGAAGAAGAATATATTAACCTTTCATGTAAGTTGACTAGTTATTCAGGTGTTGCTGATGGCCCATTTATTGCTTCCAAAGTGAACATTCAAGGAATGGGATATACATTTTATTGCGCTTCCTTTGAGATTATTGGAATCCGAATGGTACGTACTTACCTTAGCACATTTTTTTTTTATAATTATCATTTGGAATATATATATATATATATATATATATATATATATATATATATATATATGGATAAGAGCTCGGGAAGGTACTCCAATGGAGTATCCCACCGTGGTCCAAGGTCCACATGGAGCTCCACTTGACAACCAAAATATATTTTTGGTGTCACGTAGAGCATGGTAACATTGTTTAGATAGTATTTTTAAAAAAATTTCAAATATCATCCCTACTATAAAAAAATTTAGGCCAAATTTATATCATTGAATTAGTCAAAATTTGACTTTCAATCTTAAAATTAAGTTTTAAAATTTTGCTATTTCAAAATCGTCTTATACAGTTTGCTAGAGATCCACATGACACCAAAATAGTGTTCTGTGGCCACAATGTGATGTTGGAGTACATCTCTACAGTACTCCACTAGAGTACCCTCACATTTTCCCCCCCCACACACACACACACACATATATATATAGGAAAAAATTGAAAGTCATGGCTTATATGTAATTTGTACTCTTAATAACTTACAACGTATTGACTTTTAATTGAGTTTCTAACATTTTGTAGGTATCTGTATTGGGCTTTCGTCATAAAGGACTTGTGCTTTTTGTTCATAAGTTGAGAACGACAATATTTGTATTGCTTCTACTTATGCCCTTGAGCACAATTCTTTTAAGTATTATCTTTGGGCTCTTTATGGTTAGTGGGATGAAAAGGGAGGTCTCCTTTCGTGCAGCTCGCATTAAAAATATGCAAGCAATTCAACAAGCAGAGAGAAAGAGTATGAATAAGAGTCTTGCTTTTGCTCGTGCTAGTCATGATATTCGTACTTCTTTGGTATCTATTTCTGGTCTAATAGAAATTTGTCGAGGTCAGGTCCCTCAAAATTCTCAATTGGAGAAGGATTTAGTGGATATGAATAAGTGTGCATCAAATCTTCTAGGTGAAACGAATAATATATATATTTATTTTAATTGTCCATTTTTGTATGTTTTTTATTTTTTAACTATCTAACTTGCTTCATATTTATTGAACTACTTTTGTTATATTTACTAGTATTTTATTCTAATTTGTATTTTTTGTGCAAATCATCTTGTTTTAGGGATACTAAATTCTGTTCTTGACACTAGTAAAATGGAGGCTGGGAAGATGCAATTGGAAGAAAATGAATTTGATATGGCACAAGTCCTCGAAGAAGTAGTTGATATGTTCTTTGTAGTCGGTTGGAAAAAGGGCTTAGAGGTGATGTTGGATCCTTGTGAAGGCTCATTTTTGAAACCATTTCATGTTAAAGGTGATTGTTTAAGACTCAAACAGATCTTATGCAACTTACTTAGTAACGCTGTGAAGTACACATCAGAGGGACATGTTGTGATGCGTGCTTGGGTCAGGAAACCAAGTTTAGAAACTTCAATCCTTGTCTCCAACACAAACGGTTTTGGTCATTACATATCTCAAATATTTTGTAAGAATGATGATACCTACAAAGACTTTGGTCCCCTTCATGCAGATGGGCCTAAGACAGATTGTCTTGAGTTTTTATTTGAGGTTGATGATACAGGAAATGGAATCCCTAAAGAGAAGCAAAAATCTGTCTTTGAAAACTTTGTTCAAGTTAAAGAATCATATAGCGGAAATATAGGTACTGGATTGGGACTTGGCATCGTCCAATCTTTGGTGAGTAATGAAATATTTGGAATTGGTTATCTGTTTAATTTTGGTTTTAATGATTTTAGTAAATATATATTTATATAAGAATAATTAATTTGTTATGTAGTTGAGTTTTTATTGCTATTATTGCATTTGGATGCACCTACTCATCTCAATCAACAAGATTTTGTAGCTAAATATCTCTTGAAAGAGGGTGGCCAAATGTGAATTTTAGCATCATAAGTGATAAAAAAATCACTTCAAATTGAAGTTGACGGAGAAATCTTAATGCACATCAATTGTTTTGAATTTATTTTCTTAAATAACTTAATTAGTTTATATTTTTTGTGATCTGATTATTATTTCACATATTCTTATTGACAAAAAAAATAACATATTACTAAACTGAAATTAATAGTTACTTAACTGTGTGGACCAGGTACGCCTAATGGGTGGGGAGATCAACATTGTAGATAAAGGCCCAGGCGAAAAGGGCAGTTGCTTTAAGTTTAACATTTTCCTCAAAACAAGCGACCCCACATTTTCCGTACTCGTTGAAGGAGACAATATGAAGATTCACGGTGATCAAATACCAAATGAGTTACGTCAACCAAATGTATCAAAAATTAGCGACCATCATTCTGAATTTAAACCTCAAATTTTGTTGAGTTCTAGTTCTACGAGGTCCAATAAAGTCCCCAAGTACAATGCGATACTTTGCTATCAAGGTGAGGAAGGGCGAAAAATCATAAAAAAATGGATGGAAGGCCTCAGAATCAAAGTTTGGCCCATAGATCGATGGGAACATCTTCAACTTACCCTAGAATGGATGAAGAAGAAATTTTTTCTTAATAATTCAAATAATTGTGGAATCTATGAGTCGACTTCGATTAGCAACTACTCAAACAATTCAGAATCTTTTAATACATTTGAAGGAGAAATGGAGGGATATGCAAGTGTCAATATGGGGACCATAGAGCATTACAAGAGAACTCGTTCCCGAAGTACGTCATCAACATACTTGTTAATTATCATCGATGCAAGTTGTGGGCCTTTCTTAGAGATATTTCATGCCTTGGAAAACTTTGGTAACAACGTTCATAGTTCTCGATTCAAAGTTGTTTGGTTAACCACTCCGAATACCTCCAATGACACTTCAAGTAGCCTCATGAACAAACGGGTACCATGTGATCTCATAGTAAATAAACCATTTCATGGTTCTCGTCTGCGTAAAATTCTAAAACTTCTTCAAAGGTTTGGGGAAACAAGTGAAAGCTACCAGTCAGAAAGAAGTGCAGAAGTTACAATGCTTTCAATAGAATCAGGTCCATCTAATTTAAATAGTATGCAAGCGCGCGATGTTTCACAACATATATCAGGAGCAGAACGTAATATGACCAGTGATTATAAGCCTTTGAAAGGAATGCATATTTTAGTTGCAGAAGATCATGATATACTACGCAAGCTGGCGGTGGCTATACTTTCTAGCCTAGGTGCAACAATAGAATCTGCTGAAAATGGTGAAGTTGCTTATAACAAAGTTTATCAGGCTCTTCAAATATTTAGAGCTAACCACACAAATCAAGGAATTGAAGGAACTTCTAAAAGTTTTCCTTATGATCTTATTCTTATGGATTGTGAGGTAACATAATTCTCACATAGTAAAAAAACTATTACCTAAATTTCCTAACTTGAGTCATAGGATATAAGCCTATGACTCGAGCTCCTATTGGGTGCATGTCACAGCAATTGGCTTTAAAAAGTTAACTGATGTGACATGCACCCAATATGAGCTCGAGTCATGGACTTATGTCTCATCACTCATATAAGAGGATCATTACTTTTATTATTGTTATATATATATATTTTTTTGTCAGATGCCAATAATGAACGGTTACGAAGCAACAAAAAAGATACGCAAAGAGGAGCAACGCTTTGGCATTCGTGTTCCGATTATAGCATTGACGGCTCATGAAGGAGTTGAGGAAGGAAATAAATCCACTCAAGCTGGTATGGATTTTCATATGATGAAACCATTAGAGCCTAAGCAGTTGTTGGATGCGATCCAGAGTATCAATGATCAGTGAAAAACTATGTATAGTTTTTTGTTACATTTATATCTAGTTAATATTTTCTTTATGAAATCTAACATATAAGAGAAGTCATATTCTTTGAGTTCCTTGCTCTTTAAAAAGGTAGTTTTAATAGTTAGCTAGAAATAGTAGAAAATTGTACTTCGAGTTGTCAATCAGGTCGAGTCAACCTGATATTTGCTTGACTTGAGTTATTTTTGACTATGTCGGGCACATAAATTTGACCCGTTGGGTCAGGTGCATGAAGCATTCTCTCGACTTTTGTGTCGAGTTAGGTTGTGGGTCGTCTCAACTAATTCTGATATTTTTTACATAAAAATATAGAAAAGTAAGGTCAGATCAGGTCGGGCATGTACCTTTGGCCCGTTAGGTCGATTTGCAAATGCCAATTTTTCATTGGGCAATCAATTTTTTTTCTCGATCTAACCCAACCCTGCACGTTGACAACCTTAAATGCACTCCACCATCAATGACATTTTGATAGCTGAAAGGTTCTTCGTGATATCATGATAAATACAAAGTTAAATATTTTTAAGTTTATTATGCCAATTTAAATTGGGAAATGATTTAGTGTGAAACATGCATGCATAATATAATGTAACCAAAGTATCAAAATCAGTATTGGTCTTGGGTATTGGTTTGTCGATGACCGATACGACTCGGTCGATACCGATACGTATCGGCCTTTAAACAAAAAAAAGAAAGAAAAGAAAAGAAAATCTACGTTTCGGCCGAATCCCATATGTACCGACCGATACCTGATATGTATTGGACGATACAGGCTAGGATCGGCCGATACGGTATCCGATACCCGAGTTGGGATACCTGTACGTATCGGTATCGGCCGATTTTTTATACCTTGAATGTAACAAGCAACACCAAACTCCACTACTGATATTTAAAAAAAAAAAACACCCGACTCCACTACTCTATTATCATGTAGGGGTCTCAATGGGCCGGTTTTCTTGTAGCTAGCTTTTATCCATACTGAGCATTAATCAAGCCAAGCCGAGCCGAGACAGACCATCCCATTTATGAATTGGGCCTATTTTAGCCCATACTCTATCCATCATGGTGCGTCGTTGAAAGCCCTACATATTATACATGAGTACCATTATACAAATTTTGATCTTACGGCTATAAATGTCGTACCTACGCAGGCACAGGGGGCAATCGCCACAAGTGTATCACGACGTATCGTCGAGGCGTCTAGCAGAGATGTGAGACATCTTGGTATTAGACTTGTCTGATACGTCTCAAATTTCTAAGATTTAAAATAATTCTCACTTGCAGAAAATTAGCGTTTACTCTCATTTTATTATTACACTACAAATATATTTGGGTCCTCAATCTATATTGAATAAAGATAAATTTATTTACTCAAATATTTTGTCAAACAACAAATTGAAAATTTCCTAAGTTCGAAAAATGTCTTTTCCCTACAAATAAAAGTAAATTAATATTTACATTTTCCTCTATAAATGCATTTTGCCCTGCAAAATTCGGAATAAGGCTTAAATAACTTACCTGGTCTCGCATTAATTTAGTGTCACATGACACCTAATTGCATGATTAGTTGCCACTTAAGGGAACAACTCAGTAATCATAACTACCATTAAAAATATAATCATATAAACAATATAAAACTATGCAGTCAACTGAGTCAATTGCATGAAAAATGAATGATAAAACCACATTTAATTTCACTGTTCAATTTTCACACAATTGACAATACTGACTATAAGATTTTATATATTTTATTATTACTCTCATTTTCACAATAATTATGATCATCGAGTCACTCCTTTACATGATCGAGGTGGTACTTGCCAACAAACTAATGTAGACCATGTAAGTTGCATAGTCCTTAGCATACCAAGCAACCGTGCAATTATCAAGGTCAATTGGGTCCACTTTTACACATCTCGGGAGTAAGAATTTTTGGATTTACAAATCATGATTTACGCAATTAAGAACAAATTGTATAAAAGGGATCCGCCTCCTAAAGCTAGAGACCTGGGTTCGGATCCCCCCTTGAAGCCACCCTAGGAATTTATATCTTGTGTTGACCTACATATGCTAACTTATGGCGCATATGTGCCACCTGGGATTAATTGGGTGCTTTAAGAGGCCCGGACACTTGGGTGATAAAGAAAGGGCAGTGTTATTGCCACACCCATTTTTGACAACTTTGAGATCATTTTTGGTCCCAATCTTCCACACAATAGATGTTGACATCGTGGGCCTACCATTAGATGATCACATATTGATTCCATGTGACATACATTCCAAAAAGTGAACCATCGTAACATACCATATAAAATGATTCTTTGTTCACTTTTTGAGATGTGAGCTGTGTTGAATCTACATGTCACAGTCTAATGGTAGGGCCATGATCTGAAGAATCTATTTCTGTGGTAGCTTGGGAAAATGATCTATATCGTCTGATTCAAAGCAATCATCGATATTTTCCTTGTTTAAGTGTGGTATTACCAAAAATGAGTGTGGCGATAACATCGTCTAATTGCCGAACTTGAATCTTGATGCATTTGTTTAAGCGGCCATCAAACCATAGTCACCAAATCGGGGTTTGGCGAAGTTAAAATTCGGAAAAATTTGTGGGGTAAAAAATCGAAGAGAAATAATAATAAAAAAGAAGATTTAAAAGTATATTTTTTTTTGGAAAAAATAAAAAAATTACAATTTTTGGAATTATTTGCAGAATATTAAAATCGCGAATTATTCCCTTTTCCAAACGTTCGGCGAATTTTTTGACTATTCATCGAACTAATAATACAGCATGTGTGAACTATGAAGTATAAACTCGTGGTGTCGTTGCATTCCGGTCAGACGCGTTTTGAAAAGTATATAGGGTACGACGAAATTACAGAAAAAGAGGAAGGGCAAATTGGGAATTTCATACTCTCATATATATATAGTTATCGTTGTACCAATGGGCGGGTGAGAGAGCGAGCAAAAGAGAAAAGGAAAAATCGAGGGTTCTCTGCGACGTTAATGGCGGTTAGGGTTTCTTATTGATCCCCAAACGTGATTTTTTTACGAATTCCCTCTTTTGCCCTTCTGAAATTATTTATTCCACCCCCTCTCTGGACTACTGTTACTTCTGCAATTTCGCGTAGCACAGAATCAGTTATGGGCGCCCATGGGAAAAGCTCCGATGCTACGAATTCTATGCAGGTTGGTGCTGTTCCGTAGTTACAGAATCTCTATATTTTTTAATTTTAGTGTTTTTGCCTATTTTTTTGGTTGCCCTAGAAAAGTACTTGTTTTGAAGCTTTAATTTTAATTATAAATTCATCTGTTCATCCTTATTGAGTTTTTTTAGTTGAGTTTAATTACTTTGTTCGTCGTATAAGTTCTCCAACTAGGGTTTTTGGGATTGATTGAGGAGAATTGGGTCGTTATTTTGCGCGATTAGTAGTATACTAGCATGCTGTGTGTACTCTTTTTCAATTTTATGGTATTAAAGTGATTACCAATTCAACGGTGTGATTAGAAGTTTCTACGATATGGTAGTCATGATTGCTGGCCGTTTGATTGTGAGATTAACTCTGCCCTAACTCTAATTTTGTCATTTTTGCTTGTCAATTGCATGTATATGTTATACATGCAATTGCATGTGTATGTTATACTTTAATTTTGTCATTTTTTGCTTGTCAATTGCATGTAAATGTTATACTCTGCCCTAACTCTAATTTTGTCATTTTTGCTTGTCAATTGCATGTATATATTTTCCGGCAGATACATTTTAGAGAACACCAGCTATTTTTCCATACCTTAAATAAATTGCTCAGTTCAATCTATCTGCAACAACCTTGAAAATTTCGTATGACATGTTGACAGTTTACTTTTACTGATTTGCATGCTTGTAAACAAGATATATCAGTATCGGTATCGGGTATGGGCCCATTGTGGACTGACGTATCGGCCGATGTGGATATGGTATCGCTGATACCGAGTTGGCCTTTAATTTTTTGAAAAAATAAATGAAAAATTTGTATTGGCCGATATTGCCCCATATCGGTCTGTTACTGGTATCGGGGTGGTATTGGTATCGGTACTCCACGAAACTGATACCTATCTGTAACGGCCTAGTTTTGATACCATGCTCATAAATAGTTGTGCATTTTAATAGGCTCGGCCATTTGGGCAGAAGGTGTACTTCTACTGATTTATTTGCTCTTAAAAATAGCTGTGCATTTTGCAAGGCTCAACCATTTGGGCAGAGGAAGATTGACCCGAGCACTGCTGGCGGTTCTCAGATTGGGTACCATTCGATATAAGCTTGTCTATCACTACACTATCTGCATCATCCGATACAAATCATACAACACAGATAGGTTTGCACCACCAAGCCCTAATATTTGAAGTATCGGAGCATTAATACTTGCTCATCTTGCATTTAGTTTGGCTGAGTTTGATATCAGGACAATGAGTTGGGTAATGTTCTGCTAGATTCTCTTCTTCTATAGTGAAGCCGATGCAAGGTCCGAGATGATTTCTTCCCCATGCCCAAATATTTGTTTTGTTTACTATGGTTTCCTCACCTATACTTATTAAAAAATCCAATTAAGTCTTGGACATTGCTCGAGAAAAATCTCCAATACTTCTAAGAGATTAGTGGTGCAAATCTTTCTCTGTTGTATGATTTGTATCGGATGATACAAATGGTATAGTTAAAGACAAACTTATATTGGATGATATCATAATTTGTCAATTCAGTGTTGGAATCAAGGATCAAAATCTTATAAAAAAAGCCACTAGCCAGTGCTGGTCCTGTATGTACGGGATGCTGGGAGGGGTGGATGTGGAACAGATCTAACTTCTGGTTTTTTAGTTTTTACACCCAAAGTGGCTGCGCTCCATACTCGAGCGTGTGTGGAGTAATAAAAAAGGATAGAATACGAAATGAGTGCATGAGAGAAAATGTGATAGTGACACCTATAAAGGGAAAAGTTACTGAGTGTTGCTCGAGGTGGTTTGGATATGTTCATCAGAGGCTAGATGCTAACCCTGTGCGAAGGGTTAGACTCTACAAGTATAAGTACGTAGGACAAGAGGAAGACCAGTGGAGGCCTGGATGGAAGCCATGAGAAGGGATATGAAGGATTGCGAAGTTACAGAGAGTTTAGCGTTAATCTGCAACGAATGGAGAAATAGGATTCACAAAGCCGACCCCAAATGGATGGGATAAGGCTATGATGATGATGATGATGATCGTCTTAGGTATTGGGTAGCAATGGCTATTGGCAATTCAATACACTATGAAGTATATGTATTGGACAATACCCTAGACGATACATTTCTTGGCTGGCTCTGATACTTAGACTTGCTTGATTCGTGTCAGTATTGTTAGAAATTTTGATCTATGTTTGGAATTGAGCGATACGTGTCTTGATCCAATTTTATCTTTCTTATTCAAGATTAAGATATTGTCAGACTCACTACTTAGGCTGCTTAATAAACTTGATCAATGATGGTCATGCAAGATTCAACTAAAGAACTTTTTGGACGATGACGATGGGGAGCAAGGATCAAAATATCAGTTTCGTTTTTGGTTTCAGGCATGGCCGAAACCGAAAATTTGTCTTCCATTCATTATTTTGACCGAAATTTCGGACCTTGATTTCGTTTCGGTGTGGACCGAAACCAATAAATTTCGGCCGATAATTTGAATTATCGGCCAAAATTTTGATCCATGATGGGTAGTTATTTTATTTTATTTTTTTGTTATTGTCGTGATTTTCCTATTTATGGAAAGAACCGTTACAATTGATAGGTTAAACATGTCTTGCTTTGTGTGTTAAGTAGAGTTGATCTTATAAGCCATGAGCTGAGCCAGCAGTGAGAATGGGAACAAAGCAGAGGGATCAATTTTTTTCTCATTAACATTTGTAGCAGTCTAGGGAACACCAGTAGAATTTTTTTATATAGATATGTATGTATATTGTGTTTATTCATCCATTAAATAGCATATAGCTACTTACAAACTAGCACAGTTTTAGAAAGATATACACCAAATCATAGAAAATAGAATCCTACTACATCACCGATCACAATTAGTTTGTTGATTAAAAAAGAGTACACTAACTGTGTTGATTAATTAATAAAAAGTATGCCAAGACATCCATACTACATCTAGACAAAGCATGGTGTTTCAACCAAGGATCAAAATATCGGTTTCGGGCATGATCGAAACCGAAAATTTGACAATTATCGGCCGAAATTTTGAATTATCGGCCGAAATTTTGAACTATGGTTTCAACTCACAACCTGGATAGTTAATTGGCTGTCTTATGTTTATGGGAAATAAATTTTATATGTGCTCTAAACAGAAACTACACTGAAGGCCTCGAGGAAAGCTGTGAAAAGTGATATGAAGGATTGCGGAGTTTAGAGAACTTAGCGCTAAACAGAAACAAGTGGAGAAACATTCTCATAATGCTGATCCAAATAGATGGGATAAGGCTATGCTGATGGTGAATCAAGCTTGAATGGAGATCAGGTGAAAAAAGCATGATTTTTAAAAACGAAGCTTTGACACAGGGATGTTCAAAGTGCCCAAAATCTGGAAGTTAATATTGATCAAAGGCTGGTCATCTCTGGTTAATTATAACTCAGTGGTAGTGTATAATCTTAATTTTTAAGGGATTTTGGGAACTACTATGGTAATAATCAAGAAAATTTGGATCGTATGGAGCTTGTTAGAAATACAATTTGTGACTTAAAAAATCGTGGGGAAAAGCTTTGTAAATATCCTGTACGGGCCCAAAAAGTTACTAGAATTAGGTCCATGGTGGCCAACACTCAGTTAGAGTCACGAACCCTTTAGAGGGAAATCCTGACCCAAGAACACACTAATAGCATATAGTAGCTAGTGTTAGGCCCAAAACCTGTCAAATACACTTTGTATATGTACTGGATCCCTCGACATGGATACAAATGTTAAAAAAAAGAATTTGTAGAAAGTCAAAGATGTGAAAGAGGGTTCAGCTTAGGTTTGGAAGATTCTCAATATGCGTGAGTTATGTGTGGTTGACAGATCAAAGCCACATGGCTTGACCATGACAACATTTCCTTGGTTCACCGTGACTCCACACTCGTGGGCGATGGGGGTAACATCATACTTTATTGGGATTTTATTTCTTTTTAGTTGGTGTTATTTTGTTTTTGCAAAATTGGGAGTGTAATTGAACTTCTAGTGTTCTATTTTATTAAATTTAGGGTAATAGTTAGAAGTTGGCTGATACTAATATCCATTAATATTTATTGGGTAAAAAGTACCTTAATTTAGTGGTGTTGTGTTTGGATTTTAGAATAGTAGAAGATTTTAATATTTTGGTGGATTTTAATATTTCGGATGGGGGCATGTTTTAAGTGGCAGTTTTCTGGATGTTAAATACTATTGGATGAGTTACTTTTCATTAGCATTTGAAGCATATCACACTATGGCAGGGTAACGTTTCACAGTTTAATGACTCCTCCATTTGTTTGATGAGATGGTTAAGGGATTAGCTATGGTCAAACCCTTCCAAACTTATCAAGGAATATAACGCTTTTGTTGAAATATTTATTGGTCTGAGTGTGGATGTTGCAACCTTGGGGGATTCTATGTGGGATGCTCACGATCCTTTGGAGAAACTTTTGTTTGTGGGAATTTGAAGCTTAGCTTCTTCATCTCATATATGTTATTGTCCTTCAGTATTTGCTATATTTGAATATTATTGGGTCTCTTTTAAAGCTCAATTTGCATCTACAATCAAACTACATGAACTGGCTTCTTATACTGAGAACACAGTAAGTATTGAAGTGGTTATCATGAGATTGATTAGAGTGGTTCTTGACAAGATAGTCATATTAAAATATCTAATCTCGATGCTTGCAAGATCTTGAATACTAAAAGTCATTTACAAATCTCACCTCAGGATCGTTACTTAAACGAGATTACATGATATGGCCTTTTATATTGCCAACCCACTAAATATTAGAGTGGTTATTGTGAGATAGATTAGCGTCTCAATTTAGCTTCATTTAGACCAGGTCTACAAGTCACGCTTATGACTTATGAGCATGACAAGGATGAATTTTTTTTCATAAACGAATAAATCAGAGTGACCCAACCAGCCAACCTCTTGTAGTAAATCCAATGCATACTTTAACATTGCAATAACAATGTCTTCTTGGAGTGAATGACATCTATAATGGAAGTTTTAGAAGATTGACCCTCGAGTGCAATGGCAGTAGGGAGCTTGACAACAAGACCCACCCATCCAGCTGGGACGAACTCACACACTTATTATTAGTTTCAAGCCATAGTATATATATATATATATATATATATATATATATATATATATATATATATATATATATATATATATATATATATATATATATTCAATTCTTCAATGGCTGCACAATCATTACTGATGCACTCCAATACTGTAGCCCCACTATTTCACTAAGGTTTCGCGAAGAAGAAAGGAGGAGGAGTTGGTGGAGGAGATAATTTTGGGGATTATGTAGAGATTGTGATTGGGTGCGAGTCATGTACATCAAGTTAAGATATGCTAGTTTCCTTTGCTTTGGTCCGTTTCTATTGTTAAAGAGAGTTTATTCAGAATATTGATTAAAGATTTAGGCAATTAGGATATTTAGGATTTTAGTGTTTGTTTTGAAAGTATTAGAAGTAGGATTTTATATTAAGTAAAGGTACTAGAACTCTTTCCTAAATTAATTTTTGCCTATTTAAAGGCCTCTTTATGCTGTAAACTTTTGGTGGTTGAAAAATAAAAATTATTTTAAATGCTGTAGTGCGTTAATATCCGCATTGTCTCACCCAAAACTCTGTGAAGGTCTTCCCGTAAGCCTTTGAAGGGGCTCTGCGATTTTGGTGAGGTTCTCTCTTCTCCAATCACCCTAGAAGTTTCAATCCTAACCCTCTAGCAGATTTGTTGGTTTCTATGAAAAAAAACCAACGTTGATTTTTTCGTGGTATCGACTCGGATTGTGTTAAGTTGGTTGAAATGGGAGTTATTGCTTAAACACAAGAATAGCGACTTAATCAACCACTATAAGGCTAGGGGATGCAAAGGTATTGACTTGACAATCTAGTGCTAATTTTGCTTGTAACCAAATTGAAGTTCATTGAAGTTTTATTGATTTCTGGTAATATATTGTGGCTTCTTAACCAACTAGATGTGAATGCAATTTGCATGAGAATCTCGAAGAAAACTACATGACTATCCCACATAATTTATGATTTAATGGTGAAAGCCAAGTGCAGAGGCTAAAGAGGCCATCTATGGACTTGAATAGTCAGGCTTGTTTTGAAAATTGGTCTTCAAAGCTATTGTAGATACCACACTGTATTATTGTTCATAAAGTGAAGAGCAATAAGCACCACCATCTTACTTGCATATGTCAATAATTATGTGCTAATGAACGTGGTTATGTATATCATTTAGTTCTCGATATGTACCGTATGATTCAAAGTGAATCAATGAGATCTCAATTTAGATCGCATATAACCACAATGAAATTAATTGAATCTGCTGTTCTGTGACATTCACGTCATGTCACCCAGCCTCTCTCTCTCTCTCTATTTTATTTTATTTTTTCTCACACCAATCCCTCTCCGTCTTCCCTAGATATTCCCCGTTTCAATATCTTGTCAACACTCTCTTTTAAATATATTTTCATGTTAAACATAGTACCATCTTCCATACTTCTCCCACCGCACATCACATCCTCAAATTCCTTTTCCCATTCCCTAATCTCTTTTCACAATCCAAGCCACCCATCTGCATCATCTTTTTTATCTTCCATCTGCCCACCACCTGTCAACTGTTTTACCATCTCACCATGTTCTTAAATGAAGATGTGGTCACGATGAGCACACGACTTGGGCCACATGTTTGTGTACCATTTGGGGCTGTTGTGGGTCTATATCGGGCCAGTTTTTGGGACTCATGTAGGGCCTCTCATTGGGCCTCTAATTGGTCTATTATATGAGCTTCCATTTGCTCTTATTCTACCAAATATTGCTAGTTTCTGCACCCTGTTTCTAGTCCCATAAACACTTAAATCAGGCCCATTATTGGCTTCCCTCGTAACCGAAACCTCTTATTCTTCCTTCTTATGATCGGAAGTTTAGGATATCTCTTAATTACCTCCAGAGCTTGATATGCTAAGGTGGAGATTGCATCACAGCTATACATCTTCCATTTGGCAAAGTGACAAAGCCATAAACAGTCGTTTGTCAGTGTGTTCATTTTTTCCATCAGTACCTTTTGGAAATAAAACCTTTGCACAAAGGAGATAAAACATGATATGAAACATGCTATATATTTTCCTTTTTATTGAGACCAAGTAAGTAGAGATCAGAATTATCCAAAGACTAAAATGTATAAGTTGGCTTCGGAATAAATACTAAGGGAAGTTGGAGGGGCTTTAGCTCATCTCCTTGAGATCCTCTTGAAAGTGCACAATCCGACAGATATAGATTTGAAGGTTTGGTTGGGCAATCGAAAAGGAGTTTTTTCGGTGTAGTTCTTTTATAATTGCCTCTCAAGGAGATCAGTGATAGAACATTATTAGACCATCTTCTTGAAGACCCCTACCTCACCACCTCTCTTTTGTTTTGCTGGTGTGTGGTCACAGTGAATCACCTTCCGAGCAGAGTTAGCATTACCCAATTGGTGAATCATGTGTAACGCTAATGAGAAAGACATAATTTGTTACTACACTACCTGTATGTTTATCAGATTTGGATGGCACTATTTGGTTGGTGCATTAGAGTTACCATTGTGTACGCTAGGCACTTGTGTGAGTTATCTTGCCTTTTGGGGGAGCAGGAGCCAGCAAAGTGCATGGAAGGACTGCTCTGGAAATCATCCACAATTGGAAGGAGAGGAACTGCATACTTTTCAACCAGCAAGAGGTGAGCGCGGCTACCTCTAGCCCTGAAGTTTGTAGTCGATCTGTGACTGGGTGGTTGGTAGACCAGGGGATGGTACGTTTTTTTTTTGAGCGACAACAAAGAAAAATATATTAAACAAAAAGAAACGGAGTACATACCTTGGCGGGTAGCAAGGAACTACCCAAAGGAGACAAAAAGTGGAAAACCAAGGAAAAGCTCACATAAATCTCAGGTTGTGGAGAATAAGCAGTAGCCCAAAACCCAGAGGACCCATCAGCTGCGGTTGCCAGACTACAGGAGGAGGCAAGCCCATTCCCTCAGAACTGAGAAATCACCCGTTGCCCCCTCACTCTGGCCGATCATGACCCAGCTGAGGAGGAGTCCCTGCGGACTTCACCACAAACTTACACAGATTAGTACTGTTTTTATGTTTGACTTTTATCTTTTGTTGAGATTTCCTCTCATGGATGGGGGCTGTTTGCTTTGCTTTCCTTTGTTTATTTGTCTTTAACATTGCTCGGATCTTTTTGTACTCAAATTCACTTTTACTTTAATTGTTCTATTACCAGTAAAAAGGGGTAGTAGGAGAGGAATTAGATGAATTGAGAGAGTTGCTTGGATTCAAGGAGAGCTTATGATGACCAATCACAGGAACGGTGGATTGGTACATTTCTTCTCTAGTGTGTGTGTGTCTCAGTAAATCCTCATCGTAGCACTTGCTCAATGCTTGTTGATCCTCGAAGAAGCATTCAGAACTAGGTGCTCATGATACTGTTCATTGATTTCGTAAGGAGTATTGGGAATGGGAGAAGCTTCCTAATAATGCCAGGGAAAACAACACTCATTTTCCTGCTCTTTCTTCATTGTTTTTTTTTCTAGACAAGTTACTTCCATGGGCAAGGATGTCTTCTTAGTGGTAGGATACTAGTGTTTGGAATCCTTTCGATTGCTAGAATGAACAATGAAGACATGCTTGACGAAGTTTTAGTCAACTTCACGTCTGTTCGTAGTTCCAAATCTCGGATGATTCCCATACGTATCGGGAGATACGTCTCAATATCACTGCCACCTGAGACAAATGCCATCTTTGTTGTCACCCATACATGTACCTTATATATATATCGCCCGATATCCACAACACGTGATGATACATCTCAGTATTGCTATAGGCTGATACCTATATATATATGTATCGCCCGATACCCGTGACCTGTGTTGATACATCTCAGTATTGGTATAGGCTGATACTTGTATATATATTGGTAATAAGTAGAGGTGCAGATTCAGTTAACCAAAATTTTCATCCCCTCAAACTGAAACCAATCCGATTTCGGTTTTCTGGTTTTCTTCATTATTTTTTTGGTTTTTTTTAAGGGGTGATAATTTAACCCAACAAGCCGAACCGACTGACCGAAAATTCAGTTTTCGGTCAGTTTCCAATAGGGTCGGGTTGATTTCGGTGTGAAACACTTTTTTTTTTTTTTTTTTTTTCGGTTTCGGTTTGGTATCGGGTCCGTCCGTTTTTCAACTGAACCGAACCGAACCAAACCTATTTCTTATATATATACATTTATATATATAAACACAAGCCTTTTTAGATTTTTTAGATGCACATTTAGAACTTCTAAAAGCTTAAGAAAATGCTATTTGGCTTTTAAAGCTCAAGAGACTGCATTTTAAAAAACTCTGAAGGGATAAATAACTGACCCCAACTCTAATCGCTGAAAATACCCTAATAGCCTAATTCCATTCCCACCGCAGCGGCTCCGCCTCTCTCGCATATCCTCTGCTCGTCCTCTCTATGACCATCTCTCCATCTCTAGAAGACTAGATCTCTCAATCGCTCTCCAGTCTCCATCGCTTCCGCCGACTACTCCATAAAAGTGGATGATCCTGATCAGTAATCAAAAGTTCAACACAAGTACAGAACTTTTTGTGTTTATTTTGTAAATTGTAAATTTGTAATCAGATTTTTTTTTTCCGATTTCCTGTTTAGGGTTTATACTTTTGGGTATATAGATTGTATGGTTCACGGATCAGATGGTGTAGATTGGAAGATGGTGTAGATCGGAATCAGATGTTTTGTTTTCTATTATTTATAGTTCATGGAAACGGATGGTTTTTTTATGGTTATAGATCAGTCGAATGCTTTTTTTATGTTATAGTTCATGGAACCGATCCGAACCGAAACCGACCACTCTCGGTTCGGTTCTGTTTTCACTGATGGGAGGTTCGGATTGGTTCTGTTCTGACCGAAACCGACCTATTCGGGTCGGTCCAGGTTTCCAGCTGAAAACCAGCCAAACCGAACTGATATCACCCCTAGTTTTTTTCGTTTTTTTTCCCGGTTTTCTCACCATACCTAGTCGATTTTTGGTTTTTAGGTACTGAAACCGAACCGGGCCGAATCGGATCGGTTTGGTTTCAGTTTTTAATAGGTTTCTGTTTGGTCCGATCGGATTTGGGTTCAAATCTGCCCCCTAGAAATAAGCAACAAATATATAAAAAAGGCAAAAAATATACAAACTCAGGAAACACAGGCCCAACAACCTAGTGAGAAGCTAAGCCAATGACACCGTCAAACAAAAACAAAAAACACAGAAAATTAGGAGAGAGAGAGAGAGAGAGAGAGAGAGAGAGAGAGAGAGAGAGAGAGAGAGAGCTATCACCCAGTTGAGCCCAATACATGCTCTAAAGTAGGGTTGTCATCGGGCTGGGTCGGCTTGGGTGGGGCACATAAACTTGATCCGTTGGGTCGGGTCAGGTCAGGCATGAAGCATTTGACCCCATGGTTATTATTATCTTACGATACATGATTTGTATGCGATACGGTACACGATGCCGTAGAAAATGATACGTATCTATGACATCTATTTTTTTTAACCATATCTTACAATACATGATACGATACCATACAATGCATTGCAAACTTGCCATACGAATGATACATGTGATTTCGATATAACTAATTTTTTTTATCAAAAAAAAATATTACTTATTTACCCCCAACTCTAATCTCCCTTATGAACTCCTTCTGTATCTACTAAATGAAACAAAAATAATCTATTTAGAAGAAAAAAATAAGAGGAAGATGCCGACAAGGAGGAAGAGAAAGAAGAAGAATAATGATAATTTAAGTGATGATGAAGATGATGGCATTGATATTAGGGATAAAGATGAAGAATGAAGACTATTTATTTATATATTTTTTTAAAAAGTATTTGGGGATTACAAACTTATAATGCCAACAAACAAGTATAAGATTATTTATTTTTAGTAGTTGGAACTTGAAAGACACATATCATATAAATACACAATACAAGTATACATATTTACACCACACTTATACTTGTGCAACTATTGGGTTTCTTTTTATATAGTGGTAAATTGGAAAAGTTTATGATTTATGTTACTCAGTATTTTTTATCTCCCCTTTATTTATTTATTTGATCGGTAACATAGCATTACATTAGAAATATAGTAAAGTAAAGTACATACCAGAGGGGTAGCAAACAGCTACCCAAGGAAGAAGGAAAAAACCAACCCGCTCAAGTTCCCCGGAGGCGAGATAGTCTTAGGAGAAGTACCGGAACCTCATCCAAAGATTTGAAGGGATTGGGACTCGGGTGAAAGGGGAGGAGGAGATAGGGTGGAGTTGAGTTAAGGGGTGAGGGAGGTGGAGGTGGGGATTAGGAGAGTGGCAGGTAGTTGTCTCGGTGGAGTCTCCACTTTGTAAATGAGTCTAATAAATGTTTTATTTTGTTTCATTTGTTTGATTTAAATTTCTCGTGTGAAAAATGATGGAAGGAAAGTCTTTGACACTTGGTATTTCCTAAATAATCATTGATTTCTATATATCATTTTTTTTTGTTTATTTAGAGTTTTATATATTTATATATTTCCCCTATATGGTTATAAAAATCTACGTGTATCTTACAATACTCGATGGAAAAATTGCTAAAGATGATGCATGATAGAAAAATTCTTGAAGATGATACACGATACGATACATCACCTGACCTTGGGGGTCGGGTCAAGGAAAAATGGGGTTTTGAACCAGGTCAAGTCGAGTTTTCGTGTTGGGCGGGCGTCCGGTCGGTTCGGATAGGGGTGCATCATCGGATCAAATCGGATCAGGTTGGCCATATACCCTTGACCTGTTGGACAACCTAAATTTTGACTCGGCCCCATGGGTAAAAAATTCGGAAAACCGGTACGTATCGTCTAGCTCCAAAACCGATACGTACTGGACGATACGTATCGGTTCCGGATGATACATACCGGTATTTTCCCTTTGTCACTTGAAGCTGGGGGCCTCACTGGACGATAATTTGAAATTATTGGACGATACAGACGATACAAGCGATAAATTGAACGATACAGACAATACAAACGATAAATTGACCGATAATTTGACTGTTTTTAAGGGATCCCGAGAAATACCCAATTTATCGTATCGTCCAGGTCCAAAACCGATACGTATCGGACGATAGGTATCGGTATTGGACGATATTTTGACCCATGCTCGGCCCGACCCGACCCCTTAACACCCAACTCCAATGCGACCATACATGCCGACCTTTTCCTCTCATAACTCCTTGATGTCACTTCTCGAGTCATGCCCATCACCCCCTTTAGCTCCGACCCACTCAATCATGAGTGTAATAGCTGATCTAATCATGCACGCGAAACGCACGCACAGCCAAGACTTCAGGTTGGGTGGAAACAAAGGTCCAGCCAGAACTAGGTGCTAAAATAGCAATTGATGATTTATTAATATTGAGAAATTACTCGAAGAAAATAGTATTCCTGAATGCAAGGAAGAATTCATGTTTCTCTTTTATTTAGGTCACATTTACACCATTACAGTGGGCCTATTATCTTGTGGCGGATAATAAATTTTGGAGACAGCTTACTTTGTACCTTTCTATTGGCATTGAGTATTGTTGTGTGGTGGATAATTAATTTTAGAGACAGCTTATTTTATTCCTTTCTATCGTTTTTGGTTACAAACTTCATTCTTATCTTTGACAAAGTTCTATGTTCTATTTCTATGTTGCAGCTACTTGCTAATAGACACATAACTTATAGCATTTTTTTCTAAATTTTCAGCGTGTTAAGTTCTACCGTTTGGATGATGAAGGACGCTGGGATGATCGGGGCACTGGGCATGTCACTGTTGATTATTTGGAGGTTTGTCTATTCTCTATGATGTTATATTTATTCATTGGTAGCTCATTTTACAATTTTCAAGCACTGCTTACTTCAATTTTTTTTTGCCGTTCTTGTAATATTTTGAGTTCTATTGTTGATGTGTATAAGATTTGTTAAAATAAATATACTTATAATCTAACAGGGATAATAAACTAAAGAGAAATATCAGAATTACCCAAAGAGTTTATTAGAGAAAGAGGAAGAAGGAGAAAGAGCAATGAATACAAAAGACTACATTGTTACTATTGAGATGTAAAATGAATTACAAGAGGTGGTCTACTTATATAGAGGAGCCAATTACATTCACTAAGGGCACTCCACACATAGCTAAGGACATCCACTTACTCGTATGTAGACACTATACCCCATACTTAACACCGAGGATCAAAAAGTCGGATTTTGTTTCGGTTTCGGGCTGGACCAAAACCGAAATTTCGGCCGAAATCTTCAAACCCATACATTTTAAACCAAAATTATGGGTTTTCGGTTTCGTTTCGGTGTTGACCAAAACCGGAACATTTCGGCTGAAATCTTCAAATTTCGGCCGAAATTTTGAACCATGCTTAACACCATTGCTTCCTACACACCATACGTTGATTACTATCTCCAACAAGAATTCTACTGAATGCTTCAGCCATACACCTTCTAAATCTTTGTTACGGATAAAAGATAACTGTGATAGAGTACTCATCTCTGTCACCATTGGCAAATTTATGGCTCTCTATGTTTAAAAGTATGCAAGCGTTTTTTCTTTTTCTTTTTATGCTTCTTCCAATTTATTTAATTATCACTATCATTATTTTTATCAAAATGATATTTAGATAGTTACGGGTATTTTTGGGTTTCCTTGGTATGCTTATGGAATTTCTTGTTTGTACGGGAGATGATGATTATTATGAAATTTCTAGTTGGTTAAGTGCCTTTTTTTAATATTATGATTTATTATTATTGTTATTATTATTTTTATTGCACTATCCCTTCGTGGATTAGATCCAGCTATGAATGCTATATCTCCATTACATGTTGGGATTGAACCCGAACACAGTTCCCAACAATTCAGTGTGGAGTACTAATTCTTTTATACATATACAAAAGACTAATATCTTCTTTTACATAACATTTGTAGTTCATTCTTGGAATAATGCCAGAATATTTCAAAGTGCCTCGAGTGTCCTTTTTTCACAATGTACCAGAGGTTTTATCAAAAACAAACACAAGATGCAGGACGGGTCATCATTGGAGAGATTTCGAGGCAGGTCCCATATTTGCAAGATGGTTGAATCTTAATGATGCCTCCTCCTTTTGCTTTGCAATATCGTTTCCCAAGTTTAGGACCGCCATTATTGCCACATGATTGATTGTGGCTTCTTATGCTATGGATGCTGAGGTTGATGCGCTATGGGTGAGGTGGTCCAACGTTCATAGGATCAGGCTGATCAAGTTATATGGCTGGAGAACCCTGTCGATGCAATTCCCGACTTAAAAAATCTCCATATCTCCTTCGAAGCATATGATAAAATTTGGGGAGATGAATAAATTTTATCAGCCCTGGATAATGTACTAATTCCCTCATATTCACACAAAACTCCAAAGCGGATGAGATAGCCAATGAGGGTGTCGTCCTCATTTGGAGATGACAATAGGTACTTCTTCCTGGAGCAGCACTGTTTTATTAAACTTTTGAACTAGTGGGCTCCATTGATTGTTGTCAGGGAGTCCCCGAGAGAAAGAGGGGGGGTGGGTTGTCTTCTGTATACGTTTTTCTTTCGTAATTTTTTTTTTATATATCAGTAATACGACATTCTATTGCAAACCAGCAAGGCGCTGGAATGACCAATACAATGACGCGACCAAAGATACATCAGAAAACTAAAAAAACAAGAACAAAAGCCACAAAACAGCCCCTGAACCCGACCCCTCTAACCCGGGTCCCAGGGGGGAGTGTCACCTCTAACAACATTGCTGCCTCTAGCAGCCCAAAACCACACCAGATCCCTAATCGACTTCATAATCATCCCGCCGGGCGACTTTTCTTCTCGAAAATTCGCATATTCCTCTTGCACCATATACCCCAATTGATAGCAAATAACGCCGCTATCCAGTAGTCCCTTAGCTGCCCCTCCCATCTGGCCGAAGACCACGCCAGGAACTGAAAGTAAGGCGTTGCTGGAGTAACCCAGGTCATGCCAAAGGATTTTAGGACAATGCTCTAAATCTCGTGTGCAACCCCACAATAACAAGAAGGTGCGAGGTGGACTCTTCCCCATGTAGGCACATTGCGCAATGATTAGGGATGTCCTTCCCCCTCGGAATAAGTTGGTCCAATGTTAGAATTTTTTCTTTGAACAACGTCCACGCGAAGAATTTAACTTTGAGCGGGATGGCCGCTTTCCACACCCCTGCCCCTTGGAATCTGATGAGCGGGCGACGTGTAAGCATTCGGTAGTAAGATTTGATGCTGAAACTTCCATTTTTACTAGGGTTCCATTCCCGCTGGTCCTGGCCGTGCGGGTTCCGTAGTACCTCGTAGAGAGTGTGAAGTAGCTTCGAGAATGAGGCAATCTCGTCGCCTCTCAACAGCCTACGGGTGGTAACTTCCCACAATCTACCTCCACGGGAGTCTGAGACGAATTCATGGATCAGTCGTAGAGGGTTCAAGGAAATGTTGTAGATGTCCGAGAAGGACAATTTGAGAGGTCCACCTTCCACCCATGCGTCCTCTCAGAACCGAATCCAGGTGCTACAGCCCCAACTGAACCGCAACCCTCTAGCGTAGAGAGGCCATGTGCCACATATGTTTTTCCACCAAGCCGATGTGCCTCTATGGACCGTGGTGCTGATACCCCAATTACCATTGGAATGCCTGTACTTTTCGATCAACACCACCCGCCAAAGGCTATCCCTTTCTTCTATCTTCCCTGCTTGCCAGAACCATTTTCCTAGGAGCGCGATGTTGGTCCACCTCAAACTGCGTATGCCAAGTTCACCGCTCACAGGAAGTTGACAAGTATCCCAGTTAACCAAGTGGTATTGTTTATCAAGACCCGACCCCTCCCAAAGGAAATTTTGTAGGATTTGCTCTAGCCTATTGATCACTCATGTCGGGCACTTGAACACTGACATGTAGAAGATGGGTAGACTTGATAGGACTGCTTTAACCAAAACCAGACGACCTCCACTGCTGAGTAGTTTACCTTTCCATGAAGACAACCGTTGTTCGAATATCTGAATTACCGGTTGCCAAGCTCTAGCTATAGGTTGTCTGATCCCGAGCGGCAGCCCCAGGTACTTGATTGGGAGCTTCTCAATCGCTTAGTTCACCGTATTTGCCAATTCTGCGATCAGCTGATCCTGCCCGTGATAGTCGATTTGTGAAAATTAATGCGCTGACCCGAAACAGCCTCATACACCGTGAGGACCTCAGCCAATGATCTGAACTCCTTGACGTCAGCGGTCCAAAAAAGAATGGTGTTATCAGCATACTGAAGGTGCGAGATGAATCGGCCTTGAACTCCCACCTGAATTCCAACTATGTGATTGAGCTGTCTCGCCCGCACGATCAGACCAGATAGCGCTTCGCCCACCACATTAAATAGGAATGGGGATAGAGGGTCACCCTGCCGGATTCCTCTTGAGCTCTTGAAGTACCCTGCAGGCATGCCGTTGATTAACATAGAAAGCCAGGCCGATGAATAACAACCTCGCATCCATCCCCTCCAGGTCAACCTGAAACCCATCCTGCTGAGCATATAGTCTAAGTAATCCATCCCAACTGACATGATTGTACGCCTTCTCCATATCCACCTTCCAAAGGGCTGCGGGTAAACGATCCTGACGGGCCAAGTGTATCACCTCTTGTGCCACCCCAACCAGGTCCACTAATTGTCTCTCCCGAACGAATGCTCCCTGATTGACTGAAATGATCTTGTCCATTTGCGGTTTGAGTATGTTGGCCAACACTTTGGATATAATTTTGTACAGGCAATTGATAAGGCATATCGGGTGGTACTCCGAAATGTCCTCCGCCCCTCCTCTTTTGGGGGTGAGGGTGATAAAAGTGGAGTTGAGGCTTCGCCAATAAATCCGGTGGCATGGAACTTGTGCAATACTTCCATCAGCTCCGCCTTTAGGATCGGCCAAAAAGATCAGTAGAATTCCATGGTGAACCCGTCGGGTCCTGGCGCTTTGTTCTTGCCACTGAACTTGATGGCTCGCCAAAGCTCCTCTTCGGTAAATTGCTGCTTCACGCTCACACATTCTTCAGCTGAGATTGACTGAAACGGCAGCTCGTCCAAACCTGGCCGAGGCAGTCCTTCATCAGAGTACAACTTAGAATAGAAGGCGACGACGTGTTCCTGGATCTGTTCATAGCCAGTGTAGGTTTCCCCCTACACCGTAATGCTGCTCACGTAATTAATTTTGTTTCGTGCGTAAGCAACCACATGAAAGTATTTGGGGTTGGAGTCCCCTTCTTTAAGCCACTTCACCTTAGCTTTTTGCATCCAACACACCTCTTTGGCCAAGTACATATTGTTGAATTCCTATTTTTTTTAGCCCTTTCATCTCTTTCTCCATCCGTGGGATCCCTGGTTTCCTCCAGATTGTCAAGGTCTTTCAGTCGCATGAGCAATGAGTCTTTCACGATGTGCACCTACTTGCACACCTCTCTATTCCACACCTTGTTACAACCCTTGATCCGTTGAAGTTTGGAAATAAATCTGAAAGCCGCCGTCCCTGAAGCACAAGTTCGCTCCACCAAGAAATTTCCTCCGCCTGAAATCTCTCATCCAACAGCCACATGTTTTCGAATCGGAACGAGGACGACCCCTTCCCCTGCGATTCGCAAGTCAGCATTACCGGCTGATGATCGGACATTGCCCTGGCTAAGTCTTCTAGTCTGGCAGTCGGGAAGGTGTCCAACTACTTTGTATTGCAAAGGAGCCTGTCAAGCTGGCTTAAGGAAGGATTTTCTTGTAGATTAGACTAAGTGAATCTCGATCCCGTTATAGGAACATCCATAAATTCCCAATCCAAGATGAAGGAATTGAAATCCCGCATCACTGCTACGTCCGACGGCCCACCCTGCTTTTTCGTACCCCCATCTTATGGCAATGAAGTCACCGCCCAATCAAAGTGGATGGTACCATCTGGCTGCGACGACCGCCAACTCAAACTAGAAATCGCTCCGATCCTTGTCATCAGATGGTCCGTAAACGCCTGAAAACAATCACACTTTGCTAGTGTCTTTATTCTGGAGTACCATCGAGGCCGAGAACAGCCCCACTTCCTCATCCACTTTGTCGAATATAAGCGAATTCTAGGCGACCAAAATGCCGCCCGATGTGCCAGCGGAATCAACACCAATCCAATCCCAGTGATTTCCTCCGAGCACAGACGCGACTTGGCCCTTGTCACAACTGCCCAATTTAGTTTCTTATAACGTGAGGACTGCTGGGTTTAGAGAGGCGATCACCCACTTAACACCGACACGCTTCCTCCCATCACATATACCCCTCACATTCTAGGATAGCATCTTCATAATCAGACAATTCCCAACCTGCTCGCAACCGGAAGAAGTTGGGTGTTAGGCACCCCCAACTCCCCTTCCATCGGACATCCCCCATTGTAAATGAGCGAGCTCCCGAGAAACGCCACCGCTTTTTCTTGTTGTCATGACGACTGACCAGAATGGAGCGGAACACCTCCCGTAGGGCATCGTAGGACCCCTTGAACGACATTTCAAGGTCGTAGCCAACACGAATAAGCTGATCAATTTTGGCCGCGACCTCGGAATGTTCGATCTAGATCTAGACGTGGGAAAGATCTTTGGAACCAATATTCCGTAGGAGTATGGCCGAGCGATCTCCCCGGTAGCTGCTCTGCTATGGGGGTAGAGGATGAGGACACAGAGTGAAGATTGATGGTCAAGGTCTGATCTGCTAACTCGAGGAGGAGAGGTGCAGAGTTCAGACTAGGGAGTCGCCAGAGTTTCGTTGAATACATTGAAGGTGCCGTGTCGATCTGAGTTACATCCTTAACTCACTGAGTTAGCCCACAACACATCCAGGCCCCGTTTTCTTTTCCACTGACCCGTGGCATCAGGTCCAGCAGGGTCGGGCCCACCATAACTCGAACCATGTTTTGAGTAATCCCTGGGCTCAGTTGCATGATATAAACCCACGGCCCAGAACCGCAGAGAATCCAAGTTATATCCCCAGGCAGTTGTTCGTCACTTGAATAGGTACCGCCACATGTCCCCAACTTGGAGTGCCACTGTAACGCTTTTGGGTCTATCGCATGTCCGTCACGTGACACGTCAAAACCTAGGGACCAACCCTCCACCTCAGTTGAATCGGGCGTACCAGGTCGATTACAATCAACTCGCAGCGACCCCTTTCCAGAAGCTTCTATCTGTCCGTGATGCCCCAACACCGCTTGGCCCTCTATAACTCTCTCTTGCGGTGAAAGACCCTACTCCACTTTTTGTTTCCTCTGTGTATCTCCCTGAAAGGGAAACTCGCAGCCTCTATGCCCATCGGATTCCAGGTACGGTTCATGCCATCGTCTTTCTCAGTTGGCATCCACGTCGGCTCGCCTGTCTTCTCCATCTGCACCTGTATGTTGCCGTCCTTGGAGCATGACCTGCTTTTGAACGTTGGAAGCATCCACGGTGCGAGATCCGTCGCTAAGCAGTTGTGAGGTATACAGTGGGTCACCGGCTCCGGGGATTGTAGCCGAACGAGAGAGCCCTCCCCATCACATAGATCTTGTACGTCTCCGATGATTTCTCCTTCCTCTGTCTCCACCGTTGTAGTATAAGCACACGGATCAACTGCCGAGGGCCCAACCCCCCCGCCGTCGCGCACATCCACCTATGAAGCGGCGAATTCGTGGACGAGCACCCCTCCGCGCGTTGCGAAGATGGCAGATCGGACCTTTCCACCCCGTCCCTGATTGGTTCGATCTTTGGCATGATTTCTTCTGTGGAATCGCGGTGTTTCGGGGCCCCGCGGATTCATCGCTCGGCTGCTGCAGAACAAGCATCCTCTCCATAAGCTCCATTTCTACGAAGATCATGTATTTTTGGCCTATGAGGCTGATCTCGCAGCCTCTGGGGATGTGTTCCCAACAATCGACGACAACAAGGATTCAAGCGGAACTAGTTTCCCAGAGGTCGACGGAGCACCGGTCGACGAGAATGAACTTGCCGCATTGATCATTGATCCCCTTAAGGATCGCAAGGGTCCAGGCGTGAATCGGGAGGCCAAAAACTCGGATCCAAACGCCTCCTTCCCACCCCTGTAACTGCAAATCTCCAACGGTTAGGTCCCAAACGCCGCTCTCCACCAGGGCTCCCGTCAATTCGGAAGGATTTTTTGCGACAGAGAGCCAGCACCCCTTCCTCGGATGGGAATCTAAGTAGGAATTTAGTTTTTGTGATAACCGAAAGCGAGGGTCTGTTTGTGTAATCCCAGGAACTTTGTATCCATCTATGTAAATGAAATAGTGCTAAAGTATCTTTGGTTGCATACAACACCACCCAATATTTTTGTAAGTTTCTGGCCAGAGAGCACCACTGAGGGGAGTTAAACTCCAGCCGTTCTTTACTGGCTCCCCAATTCGCCGAGTGAGACGGGATAGATCCTACATGCATATCAGAGGCCTCGAAGAGTCCGCCTCCCCCCGGTTCTTCTCGTCTTTCCCTGTGACATCAGCAAAGGAGACCCCGCAGCGACAAAGTGCCCCATTCGTTATCGAATCGGAAGCCCGATTAAACCTTCTGCCTGCAATAGACCATCCGCTGCTTAAATCTCGGAGTTGACTCCCTTTAAGAAACACCTGCTGATTTTTACATCCCCTGGGAAGATGATCATCGACTATTTTGACCATCACCCATTAGCTCTGGTTGCGACGCAACTAAAGTGATGACACACCGACCTTCTTTCGTAAATTTTTAATGCGGGACGAGACGCTAAAACCCTAATATGCGAATTTGGGGATTAACTTTAAATTGAATTAAATTGCGGAAATATTCGAAATTGCCCAACGCATAGAGTTAATTCAATGAATTCAATAAAACAATTAGATTAGTCCATTTTGGCGTTCGCATGCATGAAGATTCCCGATCTAGAAAAACGGCTTCGATGAGGGAACTCGAGTTTCGTTCTAGCTTGGGACACCAAGCGATAATTACAATATCGTCTCTTGACT
This sequence comes from Chloranthus sessilifolius, assembly GCA_021018995.1. Taxonomy (NCBI): domain Eukaryota; kingdom Viridiplantae; phylum Streptophyta; class Magnoliopsida; order Chloranthales; family Chloranthaceae; genus Chloranthus; species Chloranthus sessilifolius. Next base: position 8,473,594 of record CM037598.1, read on the forward strand.
CCTCGGGGATTTTAAATATAAAAAAGACTTGAAGAAATAGTCCATAAAAGAGGGAAAATAAAAAATTATCAAGAAATAAGGTTTTGGGATTTTTTTTGTGATTTTATCAACGGAAATAAAGGAAGATATTACCTGACAATGATTCTAGAAAAGATAGAAATAAAAGGATAGAGTTCCAAGACTTCACACCAAGGATTCCGAGGCTTCACACCAAGGCTGTACGTCGGCTTCACACCAAGTCGTATGAGAAATTAAGATCCACTCAAGTTTGAAGGATTCACTCCCTCAGTTGAAAACTTTTCGCGAGTCTTCTAGGGTTTGCACAAAAGCAAACTCTCTTTTTCATTCAATCAATTCATCATCTAATAATGTCTTTACAAGCCTTTATATAGGCTAAGAAAACCCTAAAAACATAAACCTCGAAATGGAAGAGTTATAAAACAAATAAAATTCAAAATGGCAGATTTTCGCCACAAAATTCGTTATTCCGTCAAATCTTGGACGTATCTCACGGATGTCCGTCGTCTACGGTATTCACAAAAATAGTGAGCACTTATTTTCACGTATGTCCGTCATGTGGTCACGGACGTCCGTCAATGGTGGTCATTGATCTCCGTCAATGGTTCACGGCCATCCGTCCTCTATTGACGACGTTACTTCTTTTCCTACTGTCCCCTTTTCATTGGCTTTGTTTTATGTGACTTCCCCTTCAATGTTATAATTATTTGAAGGGAAAACCTTTTATTGATGCTGATTATACTGCAATCTACAAAAAATTGCAGAAATCAATATTCAACAATTATAGTGGAAAGTTGCTGAAATCAATAATGAACAATTATAGTGGATGATAACCCCTCACCGTATTCTAACCAAGGTAGTTAACGCGTTGTGGCGAAGTCATTTGAGAAGAGGCCATGGATCAAAATATCGTCCGATACCGATACGTATCGGACGATACGTATCGGTATCGGACGTGAACGATACGGTACATTAAATGTACCGTATCGCTCATTTGTATTGCAAATACCGGACGATACATTCAATGTATCGTCCGGTACACTACTGTTCCGGTACGTATCGTCCGGTACGTACCGGTTTTTTGACTGGACGATACGTACCGGTTTTTCGGCATTTTAATCCATGGAAGAGGCTCGCCATGCCATGGTGAGGCCATTTATTAATTTATTAAATATTTTTTATTTTTATTTATTAATCAGTAATATATATATATATATATATATTAATTTTCTATAATTTTTTAGTTTTTATATTTTTTATAGAGGATGAAAAAATTCAACTAATTAATCAGACAAATTAGTTGTGGGGAAAGATTGAAACGACCATCTGATGATATTTTCATGATCTCAAGATCAGTTGTGGGGAAGAGGAAAGCGATCTTTGCCAGTCTGATTGAAAGCGTCAATGGTCAGTTGTATCTAATGGAGAATATTCAACATATAGTGGGGGGTTGGTAGCATCCCCCAACAGTAGAAAAAAAATTTGGCGGTATTAAAGTTCATAAAAAAGCAAATAGAAAAATAGTTAAAAAAAACAAAAGAAAAATATCATATATGCGCATGAGTCTGCGAATAACTTGCGTTAACGGTCGTTGAGTGATTGCAAAGGTTCTGATTGGATAAAAAAATCAGATTAAAAAAAAATGAGGGAGAGAGACGAAAGAGAGTACCCATAAAAAATAGAGACAAGAGAGACGAGAGAGAGATACAAAAAAATTATAAACTTGCGTTGAGAGTGAGAGAGACAAGAGAGAGGAGCTTTGAGAGAGGCTAGAGGATCTCACTTAAACCTTAGGTATGATGGATATAACTTATTAAACATAAGTTATACGTTATAAATATAATATATAACTTATAAGTGTTATAATTTATAAGTTATAACTTATGGGTATAAGTTATAAAAAGAAATATTTAAAATAGCAGCCATGGTGACGCCATTGCGCCATTCTGCCATGGGGTTGCCATGTATGCATTCTCGCCATATAGATTCATATGACGATTTGCCTCACCAGTCGCCATTGTGACGTCATGGCCTCGCCTTGACAATTATGATTCCACCTTAATTGAAACATAAAGGCGAGGAAATTCCTCCCCCAGTTTGGATTTAAAAAGGAAAAACAATGTCTCCCATGGTTCTTATTGTGGCTGGAAAGAAAAAAACGCAATTTTTGTAATATGAACAACCCAAAAATGACTCGACATCTTCTTACCATCACTGAAGGAATGTATATCAATTTTGTTCCCCTTTTTATCTCCTATCGATCCTATAAACCGTTCCTTTGGCCTTCTGAAACCTCAAGTTGATTTGCCATTAAACTTTCTCCACAACCCGATGCCTTGGCTTAATTGTTATTGTTTATCAATGTATCCACTATTTTTTGATCGGTAAGTCAATATTTCTATTCTTATCATATATGTCAATCCTCTATGCATCGTCATTGTTATTCAGGGCTGCCTTTGTGAGTCCGATAACTCTTTCTATTTATGGTCAAACTCTCAGTAGTTCCGCAATCCTTCATGTTGCTTATCACTACTCTCTCACCTCTTTATTGGTCTAACCCTTTCCCTACTTTGTAATTGTATTGTAGCAATCCTTGGAATAGTGGCTATTCAGGTCTCCAATGGCCATGCTCAAATCCTTTCGTATATTTGAAATTCTTGACCTGTGAGTTCGCTTTGACTTTAAATTTTGAGGAAGAAACTTTTGCCTCGATTCTAAATTTTGCCCAGATTTTCCCTTTCATTCATCTGCTCCATAAGCTGGAAATTATTATGTTATCTCTGTTTCAAAAAGCTTGCCTAGGTTGAATGTTCCCCATACTGCCTCAAATTTGATCCAAGTTATTTCAAACATGCCCGTGAGGTTGAAATCTTTTGATTTAATACTTGGGGATTTTTGTGGAAGTTGAATCCCTTAGGATATACTATCAAGCTATCTAATTCGGTTTCGGTATCGGGTATCGGTCCGATCTTTGGACCGATACATACTGGCCGATCCCGAAACCAACCTTTTTTTTGAAAAAAAATAAAAAAATGACCGTATCGGTTGATACCGGTACAGATTGGCCGATTCTTATACGATTGCTGATACCGATACCCATACCACCCTGATACCTGTAGAGGGGTGGTATCAGTATCGATTTCTGGCAATCCCAATACGTATCACCGATACGTCGGTACCGGGCGAGTTTTGATATCGTGGTATGCATGATTAGGAGCCACTGATTGAAAAATTAGAGTATGGACTGACCTCTTTGAAGTGGAAATATTGGACTTCTCCAAATATGATAGCAATGATTAAATCTGGCTTGGCAAACTCACCCTTCTATATTATGTCACTATTTGCTAGTCAAGTTAAGATGATGAGCAAAATAAAAAAATTCAAAGAAATTTCTTATTGAGTTGTTTGAAAGAGAATGAATGACTAGAAATGTCTATTTGGTGAAATGAAAAAGATGTTGGTGCTTTGTTAATAGAAAAAATGTGGGTGCTTTGAGTGAAGTTTCTTCAGTGAAGTCAATTTAGTATGGTTGTGGATGAATTGACAAAAGAAATACAAGATGAGGTTGCATGCTCTATGTTTGCATATGACGTGGTGCAATGGGCCAGTCAAGGTTAGGGCTGTCAACGGGCCAGCCCGGACTTTTAACAGGCCCAGTTTTTTGTACACTAAAATGAAGGCCCGAACCCGACCTGATATGCTATCCGGCCCGGCCCGCTTACTGAATGTTGGAGCCCGAACCGGCCCGTTATTAATCTGGCCACAACCCCGGGTTCGGCCGGGTTTCTATAGTTTTTTGAGGAGTTTTTTTAGTAGCTTTTCTCTAATGGGCAACTATTAGCTACATAATTATACTAAAAATTCGACATTAATGATTTATGCAAATATATAATTATGTTCAAATTAACCTGAAATAAATTAATAAAAAAGTATCCAATTCTTTTACAAAATCCATGCCACTTAAGAAAATCATAAAAAAAAATTTACAAATACAAAATCCTCCCAACTTTAACCTGAACCTGTGGCTTTGATGATTAATAAAATCTCCAGTACCCCATCCAATATCGTATCACCTCACCTGGGAATATTCTTAGAAATTACGCAAAACAATAAAACAGGTCCATGTCACTTATGGGCCTGTGGCTATGTTCTTAGAATTTAGACATTATACAATCAAAAAAGTAAAAAATTACAAATTATGAAATTATAATCTCCATAAAAATATCCAATCCTTTCCATGCATCTCTTCTTTCCAATCCTTTTCCATGAAAATCTCCATCTGCAAAACAGAAAATACACAAGCATTAGAACTTATATATTATATAAGTTATAATCATAAATTATATTCGAATGAAACCAATCTCAAAAGGAACTCATAGTCCTTCATCCTCATCAACATTGACAACACCATCATAATCATGACGTATCATATCTTGACCGCAAATTAGCATTTCTGCCGTCGCCGAATGTAATGAACTCCGAGTTTGATCAAGCACCGTTCCTCCGGCACTAAAAACAGATTCCAAAGCAACCATTGAAAGATGAATTGCTAATATATCCCACACAATTATGGAATGAACCTGGTATGTAGTTGAGTTAATTTTCCACCATGCTAAAATATCAAACTTTTCAGTTTGAGGCTCTTGTGGGTTCTCTAAATAGAAGTCTAATTCGGACTTTGTTCCTAAAGTGGCCGGGCCTTTATGCTTACCCTTGATGAAGAAATACATGAAAAAACTTGACCACAATGAAAAAACTTAAGGACCACTCTCATTGGTTGGAACACTTGGAGGCAATTCACAATCATTACCCTCATCGTTGAAACCAAATTTACTATTATACTCGTTGAACATGATCACCAAGTACATCCTTATAATATTTATCACCATCCTTTTCATATAAAATACAAAAAGCAAAGCCCAAATACTCCATTTTAAATTGAGGATCTAGAACCACCGCAATTGAGAGGAGTAAAGAATACTTTTTCCAGTGTTTATCAAATTTATCTATAGCATTCGCTTAGCCATATTATGACCCCATGCAACCATTTCATCCGTCATTTGTTTTATAAGTTGTATATAAATCTCAATTACTTAATAAAAAAGTAAATGAATGGTTGGATAATTAGTACCGGGAAAAATATTTGCAGCATCGTACATTTTTTTCAAATAAACAGAAAGAGCTTCGGCATTAACCCAATCTTCAAACCGATGGAGCCCATCGATAGTTTGAATCGCAGTCTTGTAACCAAGAGAACCCATCTCTTAATGGCAATGCAGATTTTACCATTAGATATGTGGAGTTCCATCGAGTTGGGACATCTAGAGATAGTCCTCTAGAGATGTGCCTAGCATTTGCTTTCATCCAAATATTAAAATTTTGTTGGCGGGATGATGATTATTTAATATACTTGACGTTCTCCCTAATATTGATAATGATATCCTTAATGTCTTTCAGCCCATCTTGCACAATCAAATTGAGAATATGGGCGGAACATTGAACGTGAAATAACTTACCATCAATTGTATGCAAGTTCCTTCTAGTAAGCTGTTCTCTTAAAGATGTAGCCATAGCTCAATTATTTGATGCATTATCTAAAGTTACGGAAGAAATTTTGTGCTCTAATTTTCATTCAATAGTACACGATAAAATATGACAAAAAAGTGCTTCACCCGTGTGAGAACAAGGGGATCAAAGAGAAGTTAATCACACGACTTTGCAATTTCAACTCTCATCAATGGAATGGGCAGTTAGACACATATACTCAAGATGTTGATTTGAAGTCCAAATATCTGGAGTAAAGCTAATCCTTCCTAGTATTTTTTGAAATAAGTCGTTTTACTTATATATTTTTTGAATATATATATATATATATATATATTCGATCAGTAACGTAACTTATATTGAAGCAACACGGCGCTGAAAGACCAATACAATGATACGACCAAAAGAAAACAAAGACCGATATATCGACACGACCAAGAGATGACAACAGTGAGCTCGGGTATCACACCCATCAGCTAGGATCCCACAAATAGGCTTCCTCTCGAGGAACTATCCCTCCCCTCTCCACCCAAAACCACACCAAGTCTCTGATGGACCTCATGATCATCCCAATCGGGCGTCTGTTACTCTTGAAAATCCGTAGATTTCTTTCGCCCCATATACTCCACAACATCGCATAGAGAGCAGCCGTCCAATAATCTCCAATCAACCTTTCCATTTTACTACCCTCCCATATCAGATAAAGGGCGTAGGGCGTGGCTGGCATAACCCAGCTCAAACGGAAGGACTTGATGACGATGTTCCAAAGCTCATGCGCCACTCAGCAATGAATAAGAAGATGAGAAACATTCTCCTCCTCGTCGCCACACATCACGTAGCAATTCGATACCTCCTTTCCCCTTCGAATAAGTTGGTCTATAGTAAGAATTTTCCCTTTGAAGAGTGTCCACGCAAAAAATTTGATTTTTGGAGGAATGACTTCTTTCCATAATCTTGCCCCTTGGAATCGGATGAGAGGGTGGCGCGTCGGCATCCTATAGTAGGATTTGACACTGAAAACACCATCTCGACCTTGAGCCCAACTCATTTGATCTTGACCATGGGGTTGACGATTTGCTTCATATAGCCTCTGCGTAAGATTAGAGAACGGTGTCACCTCCTCATCCCTTAGTAGTCTTATGGTGACAACATTCCAAAGTCTGCCCCCCTCTGTTTCCGACACAAAGGCCACAATCTTCTCGGCCGGATTGACATCAATGGCATAGATTTCTGGAAATGACACTTTGAGAGCACCTTCATCCATCCAAACATCCTCCCAAAATTTAATACGGGTGCTACAGCCCCAAGTAAATCGCAACCCTCTAGCGAAGAGGCCTCACGTGTTGCAAATACTTTTCCACCAAGGCGAAGTTCCTCTGTGAACTGTGACGCTTATACCCCAGTTACCCATAAGTTGGCCATACTTCTCCATCATCACCACACGCCAAAGATTATCCCTTTCCTCCACCCTCCCCACTCTCCAGAACCACTTCCCAAGCAACGCAATATTTGTCCACCTGAGGCTACGGATCCCCAACCCCCCACATCCAACTGGGAGTTGACACGTGACCCAGTTGACAAGGTTATATCGCTTATCTAGGCCCGCTCCCTCCCATCGGAAGTTACGTTGAATTTGCTCAAGACTGAGGACCGCCATGGGGCATTTGAACATAGACATGTATAAGATGGGGAGCGAACTACTCAACAGCACTGTTGTCATAAGCGATCGCTTATGACCAGAACCAGCCTTTCAGCACTACTCAACAACACTGTTGTCATAAGCGATCGCTTATGCGATCATAATCTACAAAACTATGCGATCACATAATGCTCCAACGGTCATATTTATGACCGTTGGAGCACTTTAATAATTTTTTTTTTGTTTTTTGAGGTCCCATTGCCTCTATAAAAGGGTGGGTTGGGTTCTCTATTCTTCACACAACTATTTTAGCTTAAACTTCCTCTCTAATCTCATTTCTTTACTCCCAATCTCCTCCCATCTTTTCTATCTAGTTTTTTATTTTATTTTATGCTTTGTAATTTTTTTTTAGTGAATTAAATTGTTGTAAACTTAGTAATATTAGTGTTAGTGTGTTTAAAGCCTCAAAGGGAAAGATTAAGGATCAAGATTCAAGAGTGAAGAAAGCTTATAGTTCTAATCTTCTATCAATCAAGTGGCCCGGATCAAGCAAGCACGACTTTTGGGAGGTTTGAGTTTTATTATTTTTGTTTTAAAAATTTTAAGTCTCTAATTTTCTTTTCCTAGTTCCTACTTTCTATCATCATTCACCAATTAATTATGTCTACATCTTCAACCCCGGATCATCTAAGACCTAAATCAAATGATCCGGATTGGAAATATGGATGGTATAAGAGTCCAACCGAGAAAGCAACCATAGTTTGTACCTTGTGTGATTATGAGAGCACGGGTGGCATAGGCCGTCATAAACAACATCTTGCTCATGGAGCCGGAGCAAATGCTAGGGCTTATAAAAAAACTACTCCAAAAATTCGAAAGGAAATAATGGAGTATATGGACAAGCGTTCTAGGAAAAAATATGATGAAGATGTTCTTTTAGAAGGCTATATGGAAGGTGATCATGATGATTATGAAGATGATAGATCTACACCATCAACGACCCAAAGTAGACGACCTCCACAACCACCATCGAAAAAATCACGTGGTCGTGGTCGTGGTACACTAGAAGGGTGGTATCGACTACATCCGGAGGATGTGGTTAATCAAAGGGAGGGTAAAGGACCCGCCCCAACAACACTAGAGAACCGATTTAAGGGTAAGGATAGACCCACCACAATCCAATATGTGGCTAAGTGGTTCTACCAAGCCGACATTGCTTTTAATACTGTTAAGTTAAAGAGCTTCAAAGTGATGATTGAAGCTCTTGGGCAATTTGGGCCCGGACTTAAACCCCCTTCTTACCATGAAATCCGGGAAACATGTCTCAAAGAAGAGGTAAGAGTGACCAACAATATATTAGCCGAATACAAGGATGCATGGAAAATATACGGTTGCACATTGATGGCCGATGGATGGACGGATAGAACCGGTTGGACATTGATCAACTTCTTGGTAAATTGTCCTACCGGAACTATGGTCCTAAAATCAGTAGATGCATTGGTCCATTCACACACGGCCGAATATTTATTTACACTTTTAGATAAGACCATCGAGGAAATAGGACCCGAATACGTTGTCCAAGTTGTAACGGACAATGCGGCATCCTACGTAGTCGCCGGTCGCCTCCTTATGGAGAAGCGACCGCAACTATATTGGGCGCCATGTGCGGCCCATTGTTTAGACCTAATCCTAGAGGATATAGGCAAACTACATATTAAAAGAATTGCTAAAGCTAGGTGGATAGTTGTTTTTATGTACAAACATGCGCTTCTACTTCAAAGAATGCGCAAAGCAATAGAAGGTAATTTATTACGTCCCACCGTGACCCGATTTGCAACTGCATTTTTAACTTTACAAAGCTTGTATGCGAAAAAAAAGGAGCTTAGAAGTTTTGTAACATTGGCCAATTGGAACAATGGACGTTGGTCAAAGAAAGCCGATGGTAAACAAGTTGCACAAACATTGCTTCAAAACCAATTTTGGACTAGTATTGCACAAACCCTACGTGACTCCCAACCAATCGTAGAGGTGTTGCGATTGGTGGATGGTGACGAGAAACCACCAATGGGATATATATATATATATATATATATATATATATATATATATATATATATATATATATATATATAGTTTTATGGAGGGTGCCCAAGAAAAAATAAAATCTAATAATCAATTCAAGTCAAGATTATATCAACTTGTGTTGGATATAATCAACAAGAGGTGGGGAAGTCAAATGGCATCTCCACTATATTCGGCCGCCTTCATTCTTAATCCGGCGGTGTACTTTGCACACCCGGATCGAGATGATGCGGATGCCATTCACATGGTTGGCTTTTTTGACTGCTTAGAAAGGATGGTCCCTGATAGAGGTGAACAAGATAGAATAAGTCATCAGTTAGACTGTTACAAGAAGGCGGAAGGATTTTTTGGAAGGGACATAGTTATCCGACATAGAACTACAAAAATTTCAAGTAAGTATAAACTTTAAAAGTCTCTAAAGTTCAAACTAATTAATATATTTTTATTTCTACTCTAGTAGTTCTAACTTCTAATAATTCTCTTTAATTTACAATTGACTGGTGGGTAGCTTATGGGGTAGATCCGATAACAAAGGACCCCATTTTGAAAAACTGGCCATTAGGATACTTGGCCTTACTTGTGCCGCTTCCGGATGTGAGCGGAATTGGAGTTCTTTTGAGATGGTAATTGAAGTCTTAAACAATTAAAGTCAATTCATGAATATCTTAATTAAATTGCAAGGTTTTAATAGTCCTACTCCTCGTGTTTAACAGATCCACACAAAGAAAAGGAACCGACTTGAGCAAAAGAAGCTCAATGACTTGGTGTTCGTGCAGTACAATAAAAAATTGCGTGAACGATTCCTTGCAAGGCGAGAGAAACCGGGGTTCTATGATCCCATCTGTGTGGATGATGTGCCTACTGACCATCCATGGATGGTTGATTCTCCAGATGAGCCTGTCTTTTATGGGGAAGATTTGACATGGGTCCGAGTTGAAGCAGTGGCTCTTGGTCCGGCACCCACTGATAGGAGGAGACGAGCTGTTGGTAGAGGTAGTAGCAGCCAAGGCATGCATATTGATGAAGAAGATGAAATAATAGAAGATGATAGACAATTAGATGATATAGATTCCATACTAGAGAGATCGGACGAAGATGAAATAGAGGAAGAAGAAGAGTATGTAGAAGAAGGAGATGATTCCGATGACGACGGCAATGCTAGTGATGATGATGATGGAGGAGATGTACCACAATGAGTTAGAAATGAATGTGTAGAGTACGTTGCTGGTACTCAGTATCAAAATTAAAGTTATAATTTTGAATATTAGTAATTTAGTATGTAAAATTTCTTTTTTAAATGCAAGAATGTCTATTTTTCCCTTCTAGAGACTTGAATACTTATTGTTAATTAAATTTTTTTTTTTTTTTTTTTTTTTGGAAAAAAAAGAAAGTATGCCATGGCTTAAGCGATTAAGCGATTCGCTTAAGCGAAATTGAGCCAAATCGCTTAGCATCGCTTAAGCCATTTGACAACATTACTCAACAGCTTCCCTTGCCAAGACGATAAACCTTGCTCAAATCTTTGCACAATCGGCTCCCATTCCCTAGCAGTAGGAAGTCTAATCCCAAGTGGCATCCCCAAGTACTTAATTGGGAATTTCTCAATTGTACAATCCATCGTCATCGCGAGCTCATCCATCACCCTCTCATCAGTCCCAATACCCGTGATTGCCGACTTGAAGAGGTCAACACGCTGCCCCGACACCGCCTCATAAACTGATAGTACATCCGCTAGGTATTTGAACTCCTACACATCAGCATTCCCAAAAATAATGGTATCATTAGCAAACTGAAGGTGTGAGATGAATCTCCCTTGCACCCACCTTGATACCGTTATGAAGTTTCGCTGCTTAGCTTGCACAATAAGACGCGATAATGCTTCGCCAACCACATTGAAGAGGAAAGGTGATAAAGGGGTCCCCTTGACGAAGACCTCTGAAACTTTTAAAATAGCCAGCCGGCGTACCATTGATCAAGACCGAGAACCAAACCGAAGAGTAGCACCCCCTCATCCATCTCCTCTAGGTAGTTCCAAACCCCATTCTGCCCAGCATATAATCTAAACAATCCCAACTGATCCGATCATACGCTTTCTCCATAACGATTTTCCATAAGGCAGCCGGTTGTCAATCGTGATGCGCCGAGTGTATGGTTTCTTGGGCCACCACCACCAGATCAATCAAGTGTCTTCCCTGACAAAGGCACCCTGATTCTCCGAAATTATAATACTCATCATAGGTTTGAGTCTGTTAGCTAATACCTTGGCTATAATCTTATAGAGGCAATTGGTTAGACAAATTGGCCTAAACTCAGAGATATCATCAGCCCCCTCCTTCTTTGGTATGAGGGTTATGAAGGTAGAGTTTAGGCTCCGCCCAATGAACCCGGAAGCATGAAACTCATGCATCACATCCATCAAATCAGCTTTGATGATAGCTCAAAAGAATCTGAAAAATTCCATTGTGAAGCCATCAAGCCCTGGTGCCTTATTTTTGGCTCCACACTAGATCATTCTCCACACCTCCGCTTCAGTGATCTGATGTTCCAAGTTGAGCCGGTCCTCCTCCGTCAGCGTCTTAAAGGATAGACCATCCAACTGGGGCCTATGCAGACCATCATCCTTGTACATCTTGCTATATAACTCGACTATGTGTTCCCTGACTTGGTTCTCCTCCGAATAATTCACCCCATCCACAGTTATATTACTGATGTAGTTCGCTTTGTTCCGCGTGTTGGCAATCGCATGAAAATACTTGGTATTGGTGTCCCCTTCCTTTAACCATCTGACCTTGGACTTTTGCTTCCAACATATCTCCTCCGCCCTGCAGACACTATTAAACTTTGTTTTTTTGCGATATCTATCCTCACGCTCATCCGCCGTGAGACATCTGCTTTCTTTTGCATCATCAATCTCCTGCAGCTGTCTCAATAACTCCTCTTTCTTGACATGCACTAAGCCGTACACCTCCTTATTCCACTGTTTGCTCTTCCCTTTAACCCGCTGCAGTTTGGAGATGAAACGATAGGCCTTCGTCCCCGGTGGAGTCGCTTCTCCCCACCAAACTGGGATTAACTCCTGATACCCTTCATCCATCAGCCAGATATTTTCGAACCGGAACGGGGTCGGCCCTCTCCCCCTTGACTCGCACGTTAGCACCACTGGCCGATGATCAAACACTGCCCTTGCTAAATATTCGGCTCTTGCTCCCAGAAAAATATCTAGCCACTCCAACTTGCACAAAAGTCTGTCCAGTTTACTCATGGTAGGGTTCTCTTGAAGATTCGACCACGTGAATCTCGCACCACTTAACGGTACCTCCATCAGCTCCCAATCAGATATGAAGGAATTGAATTCCCTCATTACCTTAATATCCGGTGGCCCCCTTGTTTCTCGAAACCCCACCTTGTCGTATTAAAATCCCTCTCCCCCCCAGGCAGAAGGGGTAATCCCATCTGGCCACAAGGGCCGCAAGTTCCATCCAAAAATTAGGCCGTTCTCTATTAGTGGTCGGTCCATAGATCCCTGCAAACATCCACACTTTACGTGATACCTTATTCCGAAGTACCACCGCAACAGAGTATAATCGAAATTCTTCATTCAGTTTGTCAAAAACCCTGGAGTCATGCGACCAGAATGCCCCCCGATGCCCCATCAGAATCAACTCCCAACCAGTCCCAATGATTTCCCCCAATGACCGAGGACACTTTCCACCTATCGCATTTGCCCCACTTGGTCTCCTGCAAAGTAATAACAACCGGTTTAATCGTCTCTATCACCCGTTTCACCCCAGCCCATTTGCTCCCATCGCATATACCTCTCACATTCCACGATAGTATCTTCATTAACCACCAGCTGTAGACCCGCCCATATCCGAGACTATGTGTGTACCTCCTCTTCTTGCCCCTTTCCCATCCAACATCCCCCAACGTAACCTGGCCAGTTCCCATGCCAGACCCCTCCGCTTTGCCTTGTTCTCCTTGTGATTGCTCAGTATGGATCGGAACACATTCCGTAACTCCTCGTCGGACCCCTTGAAAGACATCCCGAGATCGCGTCCAACCCTAATGAGTCGGTCGATGTCATTTGTCCTACTCATCTCCGCCTCAGCTCCCCCCCAGGGCAATCAGCCGGTTGGTCTGCGATGTGTAGCTTGCAGAATTGTCATCACAGGGTGTTACCTCTTCTATTTCGGTTAACTCAACCGACGATGTCGCCGTCATGACCGGTACCAGGAGACCGACACTGTGACTAGATCTCTCTTCCCTCAAAAGCATAACATCCTCCACATCTTGGCTCGGTAGGACCGAGGGAAAAGTGAATTTCTATAGCATTCCTCCCCTCTTCTTTCCCCCAATACCTCCTCTCTCCCTCCCATCCCCTTGTGGTTCCACATCTGCCCCATAGGCCTGGGGCCTCAGGTCCACCAAATGTGAGCCCAACGAGACCCGGCTATGAGGCCCAGAAAAACCAAAACCCATAAACGAAGAAGTGCTCCACAGGTATAATAGCTCGTACCCGCCAACTGGCTCCCCATATAGACAACAAAACCCCACGGGTCGGAAGTGGCCCAAGCGCTGTTGCCCGCCAGCTGGCCCCCAATATAGCCAAATACATCATTTATCCGCCACGTAATTAGCTTATCACATGTCTCCCCCTCGTGGAACTCACGTGCCTCTCCCCCCAAGCCAGCTAATTCACTTCCCGACGCGAAGCTTCCAGAAGAGTCGATAGTGGTATCTCCGCCAAGTTGACATCCAGTCAGCGTTGAAAAGGAGATGACTCTTTAACCCCCCCCTCTCCCTCAAAAGCATCAAAAGCCTCCTTTCTCGAAAGGCAAAAGGCATGGGTTCCAGCGGGTTTCGGATCACTATGTGTCAGCATCTCAAGCGAGCTCGCGACCCGAGGCTGGCAACGTGTCGACCATCCATTTTAATTATATTAAAACAATCATTTTTAATTGTATTACGAGATATCATTTTATATTTGGATTGTAGACCTTTACATAAATCAATAAACCCTATGTGACTAACAAAATTAAATGGTAAGTCATGCAGAATTATCATCCAAGCAACTAGCTCACGGCATTTACTTTGGTCAAACTTATAGTTACCAACTCCTTTTCCATCCACATACAACTGTTTTTGTTTATTATCGTTGTCAACTTTCTTTGTTTTTGGACAAGTTATTTCGCTGTCTTTTTAAATGGCTAGTTCCATTAGCCCCACTATTAGCGACTAACTGTGCCTTACAAAGCTTACGTTCTGTTTGAGGATTCCCTTAACCGTCACTTCATTAAAATAATTTCAGGCTGTCCTTTTCCTTTTTTTACGATCAGGGTGTTCATTGGAGTTTACACTAGAGGGGGGGTGGAATCGCTGGATCGTTGGGCATTGTGGAGGTAGAGGGACCCACACCAACTGCCGGTGATGGATTTCCTTAAAGAGGAGGACTGATAATGAGATCATCATCATCATTGTCCACTTCCTCTATCTCCTCGATGCCATGATCCTCAAATAGATCAAAGGGATTTGACATATCAATAAAAAAATAACTGATTTAAAAAATAAAAATAACCAGGCAGAATTAAAAATGAGGAAGATCTAACAAAATAATTACTAATTAAAGAAGTGATTTAAAAAATAAGGCAGCAGAACTAACAAACTGATTAAATCAGCAGAATATATAATCAGCAGAACTAACAAAATCATTTAAAACTAATTAGCAGATTAAACACTAAAATAGTAGAATAAAAAAATACAATTAGGCAGATTAAAAATAATCAAGCAGATTAAAAAAAACCTAATCAGACAGATTAATCAGAGCTAATCACTGATTTAAACTAATTTAAAAAACTGATAGGGTGATACTGGTAGTCAAACTGATTTAAACTAATCATGGATTTAAAACTAATCAAATTGATTTAAAAAAAAATCCTTAAAAGAAAAAAAGAATCAGTTTGACTATATGGCATTGTTTGGTCTTTCCGGTCTTCTCTGCTAGCAAGTGCTTTGATAATCACATTTGATCCATCATGATTTGACTATATGGCAACTTTTTAGGGTGGGCAGATGCGATGCCTATTGAGGCATAAGTTTTGAACAACACTAGAATTATCAATCATCAGTGTTATATTAGAATAAAAAAGTGGAAATTATGTTCCTTCTCCACTTTCTGATTTTTTGCAGTTTTGTAATGGGGGACTATGCTGTATTTTTATATTTTTGGATCCGTGTAATGATGGATATTTGTCCTGTGTTAGAGACCAATTTAGTGTTTCTGGCATGCAATCGGATTCTCTATTTTTCGATATGGGCTATCTACCAATTTGTATTACCCAGTAAAGCCATCTGTGCCATTTTTCACAACATTCTGTTTGTATTGTAGGATACAATATCATTGTAAATTTTATTTATTGGGCTTACTAGTGTTTTTATTTGGATTTAATTGTTTTGATTCGCAGAGATCAGAAGATCTTGGTTTGTTTGTCATTGATGAAGAAGATAATGATACATTACTCAGGCACCCTATCTCTTCAGAGGATATCTATCGAAGGCAAGAAGGTAGCCTAATGGTTTCTCTGGCATTATTTTGTAATATTAAGTACCAATTTCTTCCTGATTTCTACCCAAAAGTCATAACTAGTTTGGGTTAATTTCATATTTTTTCAGATACAATCATCTCTTGGCGAGATCCAGAATTTTCTACGGAATTAGCTCTTAGCTTTCAAGAGCCTACTGGTTGCTCTTATATATGGTATCCTCACTTATATAAATATTATGCCTTTTTCTTAAATGCATCTTAACTTCGACTTTAAGTGATATGCATCTAATGTTTTTCCATATGTTGTTCTCCTGTAGGGACCAAATCTGTAGTCTGCGGAGAAATCTGCAGTTTGGTACTCTTAGTAGTAAGTATCTGTATGGATTCATATTCTCTATCCATTGATATATATATATATAGGGCAATGCTAACTCACCCATTTCATTGCGAGGTAGCATTGTCCTTAGACAATAATACCCTTATTAAAGGGTATTTTCGTAAAATTACTAGGGACAGTTTAGTAAAGTTGAACTAGATAATAAATAAGGTGTATGCAATAAATGAGGATACCTCATTTATTGTAAGTACATACACCTCATTTATTATCTAGTTCAACTTTACTGATGTACCGTTAGTAATTTTAAGAAAATGCCCTTTGATAAGGGTATTAATGTCTAAGGACAATGCTAACATCATAATGAAGTGGGCGAGGTTAGCATTGCCCTATATATATATATATATATATATATATATATATATATATATATATATATATATGTATATATGGGAAAATGGCATATCACTCGATTCATGAGTGGCTCGAGTGAGAGGATCATCACCCTATATATATATATATATATCTTTCTTGGTTACTCATTTCAGTACCATGTATAATTTGGATTTTTCTGTAGATATGGAGATTGGCCCTCGTCCAGCTACAGAGTCTCTGGAGGCATCTGGGGCACCACAGGCCAATGGTATTCTTGTTTGTTGCTTGGAGACTATAGTCTATCTCTTCGTAGCATAAAAATGTGGAAATGACCTACTGATATCTAGATAAATTTTTTTCACTGCAAAGTTAAATATGTATATGAGAATATCTGCAGAAAGTTTTCTAGCTAATCTTTATTCCTGTGCAATGTCTACCTTGTAACTGTGAGCCTTGTCCATAGAGGTTGAGTTAAATCTACTTGAATCTCATTGGTATAAGTGAAGAAGTTTCATAAGTGCTCCTACTGGCTGAGTTTATTAAAATTACATCAGTTGGCATTGTACTTTCTATATTCTTGTAGATTAACTTCACATTAATATCACCAGCAAATCTATAAAATAAAGTTTTTAATAAACCAAAGATTTGGAAAATGTTCTGAGTTATTATATTGTTCAAATTTATTCTACGGTCATGTTAATTAAAGAACAAATTTCTGTTGAATGGGTGGAGTAGGGTGAGCGTTCCGGTTATATGGAAGGAGTATGGGTTTCTAAAAGAGCGGAACCACCTGATCTCCAGACTTATAGCCATGGTAGAAATTCAGGTTTCTCATATTTGAATCTAATGATAGAAACCACAAAACTGAGCTAGCAACCACTTCAGCAGTCCACGACCACTTCTCATGTTGAATAAATTACTGAGGTCAAATTTGATTGATTAGGGAAAAAAATTACTTCTAGGAATCTAGTTTTCCTCATTTGTGTAGCTGCATGGAAAATTCCTCTGTTGAAGGATTGTGACCTTTTCCTCCTTTGCGATTTTTCTGTCTGGTCCCTCGTGCGTTTGGCTAGATGGATTTAGGGAGTCTGCTGCTGGTCGGTCTCCTATCTTTGCTGCAAAACTATCTGGTTTCTAGGTCTCTTGTTTCGATTAGTTTGGTCCATTAAGCTCACAGCTTCCTTTTGCCTTAAATCTTTCTAGATTAAAAATCACCTTTGAGTCTGCTGGCTTCTTTTGTTAGTATCTTGTATCCTCAGGCTTTTCTAAATGCTCATGCTTTTGTATGGATGCCATTAATTGAAAAGTTTATAACTAGCGATCAGTTGATGGGAAGGGATATAGTGTTGAAAGATTTAGTATTGGTAGCTAGGTATCACCTTTTCTTTGCTGGGCCGACTGGCTCTCTTAGTGAGGCGAGAAAATTTTGATGGTTGATCAGTTAGGGTTAGGTTAGTGGAAGATTAGGTGTTGGTAGCTAGTTTTAGATAAGAAAAAGAAGAACGGCGAAGAATGATGAGAGAGGAAGAAAAGGGTGGGCGGGGGCTACTAGTTTTTATATTAGCAATACAAGACTACTATGCCCTTATAACTCACACAATCAATATTTCATTCTACACCTCCTACAATATATTACACGTAGAAAGCTACATATATTCCAATGCTCCCTCTCAAGCTGGTGCATAAATATCAATCATACCCAGCTTGACAAGCATTTCCTGAAGAATAGTCGGTGCAATCGCCTTAGAGTTGCTCAGACAAAGAAACCTTGAGTGAGTTCCGGCTTGAAACTTCCACCAAGGAAATGTACATCAACATGCTTAGTTATTTCATAGAGAATTAAGTCGGAGGCAATATCAATGGCGCCCTAGTTGTCACAGTGAAGAGGAATTGGAATGAAGGTGGAGACCCAATTCAGTGAGAAGTTTTGCAAGTGAACACTAGACCGAGAAACCACATATTGTTTACTCTTCCAAACAATAAGGTTATCCCCTCAAGAATGCACAATAACTTGATGTAGATCAACGATCGATTAGAGCCCCAGCATAATCAAGATCACTATAGCAACTAACCATAGAATGTTCAACATATCAGTAGAATAGCCCTTGACCAGGAGATAACTTAATATATCTCCATATACGATGAACAACAGTACGATGTGGGACCCAAGGAGGGGTCATAAACCGAGCAATCACTGATACAAGAAAAGTGAGATCTGGCTGGGTTTTGGTGAGGTAAATGAGATGTCCCTCCAATCTCTGATACTCAAAAGGATTAGAAAGAAGGTCACTCACATCGGAAATGAAGATGGTGTTTAGGATCCATTGGAGATTTATCTGGTTTACATTTTAATATGCTTGTATCCTTTGAAAGATCCAAAACATATTTCCTTTTAGATAGACATATCCCACGAGAAGAGCGGGCTACCTCTATTCCAAGAAAGAATCTGAGGTTCAACAAATCTTTAATCTCAAAAACTTTAATCAGTTCAACTTTCACCTGAGAAATAAAATTGTTGTCATCTCCAATAATTATGATATCATTCACATATACCAAAAGGATAGTCAGTAGACCTCCCAAGCTAGTATGCACAAAACATGTATGATCAAAGTCACATCTAGTGAAGCCCACCGCCAGATTTGCAAAACTAAATCTCTGGAATTAGGCACAAGGAGATTGTTTAGGATTGTAGACAAATTTTAGGAGGCGATGCACCTTGCATAATACTCTCTCTAAGGCTGACAACCAAGAGGGGAATCCATATAAACTTCCTTGTCAAGATGCCATGGAGAAAATCATTTTTAACATTCAATTGATATAGAGGCCGATGAAATTGAGCCACACGAGAGATAAGAACTTGATGGGGACATAAGATTTAAGCAGCCGCCAATCACATATTGAAGGCGAAAGAAGAACGTCAAAGTAGTTAGAAAGGAGAATGCCCAAATTCGAAGGACTGAAGGCATACTATAGTAGATTGATCGACCACAACCTTCGATTGATTGATGGTGGACAGAGAGCACATAATTTTGAGCGCATTTTATTTCTCAGTTGATTGATAGATCCAGAATTTTTTATCGATCGATTTTGGCTAGCGGCTTCGGGCAGTTTATTTATTTCCCAGTCGATCGATCGACTTCGGAATCGATCGACCGATCGCGTGAATTTTGATGGGATTTTACTTATTTCGGTTAAAATTTCTTTTTAGTGTTTTAGTTGCTTTAGGACTTTACTAATTTCGTATTAGGGTTATGGTTAGCCTATTTAAAGGCTTGTAAACAATATTATTATTAATTATTGGTGAGTTTTGAACTTTCGTGAGGGTGTGATTCTCTCAAAACGGAGAGCGTTTCTTCGTCCGACGTGCGGTTTGGTGAGAGGCCAACTCTTCCTCTTCTTCTATCTTCTTGTGATCTACGAGCTGCGTAAGTAGCGTAACCTAATTTATCTATTTCAATATTAAATCCCAAATTTGCCTATTTATTTAAAAAAAAAAAATCGAAAATCTTCCTATCCGATAAAAAAAATCCAAAATCAACCTATTTGTTCTTCGTTAAATCATTGTTTCGCCTTTTATTTTCGTACAGTGTCGAAAGAATCCGCTTGCGAGTTCGTTCGATGCCCTAAAACTGTCAAAGATCTAGCCGTTCGCTAGGAACCCTAGTCTTTTAGATCCGATAGGGAACGTACGCGAAAAGTAACACTGTTTTGGGCCGTAATTAAATTATTCAATCGAATCCCTTGATTATTTTTGTGATAGTTTGTTAAGAACGATCATTATGTGAATTGTTTACATTAATTTAAATTTTAATCTCAGCCCTAGCATTGCATATGTTAGTTTTCGCATCAGATTTGGTATTAAAGCACTTGTCAGTTTTAGGGTTTCAGTGTTCATATAGGTTATAGGGTTTATTTCTTTTATTGTTTTGTTTTGCATCATTTCAGATTTGTCTTTCATTTTTTCAGATTTGTCTTGCATCATATAGTTCTTTTTTTTTTGTCTCACATCATCATGGATCCCAATAAGATAGAAGCCTTAATTAGAGACCTTACGTCTAAGTTGACCGCGAGTCAAGCCGTCCTTCAAGCCCAAATTACTGAACACCATGATCAATTGCAACAACTGTTGCGTGATCAACAAGTCCGACATGAGGCTTTAGAAACTCGTGTTGAAGAGATCAATGAGTTTATCACCGAAAATCACAATAGAGTCAACACCAATGATCGTAGGAGGGAAGGTCCTCATTGTCGTGAGGTCCAAACCGATCAGGACGATGAAATCATGAAATTTGTGAAAATGGACGCCCCTGCTTTTGACGGGAAAAGACAACCTAAAGTCTTTCTCGAGTGGGTCGCCGGCATGGAAAACTACTTTGAGTGGTATGCCATGTCCGAAGAGCGTAAAACCCGATTTGCCAAGGTTAAGCTTATGGGTCAAGCTAGACTTTATTAGTTGAGATTAGAGCGTCGTAGGCAGTCCTAGGGTCTTCGTCCCATTTCTACTTGGGGAGAAATGAAGATCCAATTGAACGAGAAATATGTTCCTCTATCTTATGATGAACGTATTCTCGATCAATGTCAATCATTGCGCCAGGGAAATTCACTGGTCACAGATCACATCGATAAGTTTGAAGACCTGATGACCCAGACCAATGTGGATGAGCCAGAAAGAGTTACCCTATCCCGATTTCGAATGGGCCTTCGCCCAGAACTGCAAAGTGAACTCATTCCATACCATGTTACCGATCTAGAAGAATGTTTCTCTAGAGTCAAGGAGTTAGAGTGATATCTCAAGACCCCGCAAACCAAGCGTTTCGACACTAGTGGGTCTAGTTATAGGTCTAACTTTCCTGAGTCAAAGTTCAAGACTATTACCTCATTTGCTAGGTCCAATCCAGTTACCACACCAGTAACCAGAGTTGATAAGGGTAAAGACCCAATGCTTGAAGACCCTAAGAGTGGTAGTCAGAACAAGTGTTATAAGTGTCACGACATCGGACATTTTGCAGCACAATGTCCATCCTGAAACCTGTTTATAGCCGAGGACACTGAAACTGAACATGACGAGAGTACAATCGAAGTCTACGAGCCTGAGTCGTTCCCTAGTGCTGAGGAAGGTTGTGTGGGGGAATGAAGAGTGGCTTGTCTTAAGGACATCTCCTACTCCGTTGAGGAAGATAATACCTCGCGGGCTCTTGTGGTTAGATGTGCTCTAGCCCAGTCAAAGGAGAGTGATGATTGGCGACGGGATAATATCTTCTATACCGTAGCCAAGTGTGGTGAAAGCACAGTCAGTCGCCGTTGTGATGGAAGGCAAGTAATGTGGTTTCAGAGCAGGCCGCTTAGGGCTTGCGCTCGTAGCTCACCCATGACCCTATAAAATTGCTTCGGTCGATTCTTCATCCATCCCTGTTTCGCGAAGGTGTCAGGTTCCTATACAATTCGGCTCGTATAAGGACACCTTGTGGTGCGATGTTGTGCTTATGGATGTGGGCATATCATCCTAGGGAGGCCGTGGTTGTTTGACATGGACGTTACGCTGTTCGGGAGATTGAACGTGTGTTCTTTCACTCATAACAGAAATAAAATAAAGATCAATCCTTTACCTCCTAGAGCACCCACAGTGAAATCAACCAAGTTAAGTTATGAAGGCGTGACAGAGAAAGAGAAGACATCTAAGGCCGTTGACATCGTTAGCCCTCTAGAGTTTGAACAAGGCGCTAAGGCAGAGGACATCGTCTATGTCCTTGTCACAGTTGAAAAATCCAAAGAGTCGGGCGTTGTGATTCCAAAAGAGGTTGAACTGATAATGAGTGAGTTTCGGGATGTCTTTTCTGAAGACCTTTCAGATGAATTGCCACCTATACAGGACATCCAACACGCCATTGATCTGGTCCCCAGAGCTACCTTACCTAACTTACCCCACTATCGTATGAATCCATCCGAACACTCGGAGTTAAAGAGGCAAGTTGCTGAACTTTTCCAAAAGGGGTTCATAAAAGAAAGTTTGAGTCCATGTATCGTGCTTGCGCTGCTCACAACCAAGAAAGATGGAAATTGGAGGATGTGTGTTGATAGCCTTGCTATTAAAATGATCACGGTCAAGTATCGGTTCCGTATTCCGAGACTGGACGATATGTTGGACGTGATGGTCGGTGCCATGATATTTTCGAAGATTGATTTGAAGAGTGGGTACCATCAAATCCGAGTTCGTCCCGAGGACAAATGGAAAACTGCCTTCAAAACCAAAAATGGTTTGTGTGAGCGGTTTGTCATGCCTTTCGAGCTTTCAAATGCCCCGAGTACATTCATGCGTATCATGACACAGGTGTTGAGACCTTTCATAGGCAAGTTCCTAGTAGTCTATTTCGACAACATCCTTATCTATAGCTACAACGAGGAATAACACTTAGGCCACTTAAGGAAAATTTGCATGACTTTCAAAGGAGAGAAGTTATACACGAACCTGAAGAAGTGCACTTTCATGTCACAAAGTGTTGTATTCTTAGGGTTTGTCATTACTTCTGAAGGAATGACTGCGGACCCGAAAAGGTCAAAGATATTGTGGAATGGCCTGAACCTCGAAACATTCACGAAGTCCGTAGCATCCATGGGGTTAGCCACTTTTTATAGGCGGTTCATTTGTAACTTTAGTACGGTAACTTCTCCTATCATCAATTGCATAAAAAAGGGGGAGTTCAAATGGATACCTGTTGTAGCTAAAGCTTTTAAGGAGATTAAGTCTCGAATGACGGAAACTCCTGTCATGCGCCTTCCTGACTTTTCTAAGGTCTTCGAGGTAGCGTGTGACACTTCAGGCGTAGATATTGGAGTATTGAGCCACGAGGGCCACCCGATAGCTTATTTCAGTGAGAAGCTAAATGAGGCCAGGCAAAAGTACTCAACCTACAACAAAGAATTTTATGCGGTAGTACAATCTCTTAAATATTGGAAACACTACCTGCTACCACATGAATTCGTCTTGTTCTCGGATCGCAAAGCCCTTAGATTTTTGAGTTTTCGAAAGAAGTTAAACCCGCGACATGCAGAATGGGTTGAACAACTTCATGAGTTCACCTTTGTGCTAAAACATGGGGTTGGCGTGGAGAATAGGGCTGTTGACGCACTGAGTCGTAGAGTGGCGACACTGCACTCATTATGTGTTGATGTGATTGGATTCGATCGCCTTGTAGATGATTATTTTACATGTCTAGATTTTGGTGAAGAGTACACCTCGCTTTTGAGTGCACAATCAGTCAGAGCGAGTAAGTATACCCCTACAGGATGGGTACTTTTTTCTAAAATGTATTCCCCACACTTCTTTATGAAACTTTCGTATTTGGGAATTACACGCCAGAGGGGTTGCTGGCCACTTTGGTCACAACAAAACCGTTGCTTTAGTTGACCGATTCTATTAACCCAATCTCACCTGAGATGTAGCCAAAATATCAGTCAGTGTCGTGTTTGGCAACTGGCAAAACAAAAGAGGCAAAATACCGGATTATACACACCTTTCATGGTGCCACACACCCCTTGGTTAGACCTGTCTATGGATTTCGTGTTGGGCCTCCCCAAAACCCTTTGAAAACATGATTCACTGTTCGTCGTTGTGGACCGTTGATCGAAAATGGCCTACTTCATTGCGTGTTTGAAAACCTTCGATGCAATATTGTCACACTTTTATTTAATGAAGCTGTTTGTTTACATGGTTTGCCTAAGACTATAATGTCTAATCGTGATGTCTAATTTGTTAGCTATTTTTGGAAGACACTGTGACACAAATGGGGACTAGGCTTCAGTTTTCATTTGCATATCACCCCCAAACTAATGGGCAAACCAAGGTTCCTAATAGAGTCTAGGGAACTTGTTATGGTGTCTAGTAGGTGAGCACATTAGGAGTTGGGATTCCATTTTACTTGTAGCGGAGTTTGCATATAATAATTCAGTTAATCGAACCACATGTATGAGTCCATTTCAGATCGTGCATAGGTATAAGCCTAGGACACCCGTAGTCCTCATCCCAATGTTTGTTCATCAAAGGTCATATGAGTCTACATCCACTTTTGCACATCGGATTCATGATTTGCATGCTGAGATTAAAAGAAGAATTAATGTGAATAATGAAGAATACAAGCTTTCTGTAGATTCACAAGAAGATTCAAAGAGTTTCAGGAGGGTGATTTGATGATGGTTCGGAATAGACTCGAGCGATTCCCGTAAGGAGTTGCAAAGAAGTTACAAGCTCGTGGTGCTGGACCCTATAGGATTTTGAAGCGTGCTGATTCTAATGCTTACATCTTAGACCTATCACTAGAATTGGGGATTAGCACGACTTTCAACTTGGAGGATCTCGTTTCGTTCCATGGTCCTTCAACCATCCCAATCAACCCATTTGAGCCTTCTACATCCGATGCCACTATTATTCCCCTACCCACGCCATTACCTCCACCTACTCATCAATCTCGTGAGATCATTGAAGATGTTTTGGAGGATCAGATTGTGTCTACCAACCAAGGGGGACTTCAGAAATACTTAGTCAAGTGGAAGAATAAAGCCGATTCAGAGAATACGTGGATAACCAGGGAAGAGTTTCAACAGTTTGATCCAGATCTCTTGGACTTTTATCAGAACCAGTATTCATCGGGGATGAATCCTTTTAACCCGGGGAGAGTTGATGGGGACATCAGATTTAAGCAATCGCCAATCACATATCGAAGGAGAAAGAAGAACGTCAAAGTAGTTAGAAAGAAGAATGCCCAAATTCGAGGGACTGAAGACATACTTTAGTCGATTGACCGACCCCAGCCTTCGATCGATCGATGGTGGACAGAGAGCACATAATTTTGAGCGTTGTTTTATTTCTTAGTTGATCGATTGATTTTGGCCAGCAACTTCGGGCAATTTATTTATTTCCCAGTCAATCGATCGACTCCGGAATCGATCGATCGACCGATCACGCGAATTTTGACGGGATTTTACTTATTTGGATCAAAATTTCCTTTTTAGTGTTTTAGTTGCTTTAGGACTTTGCTAATTTCATATTAGGATTATGGTTAGCCTATTTAAATGCTTGTAAACAACTTTATTATTAATTATTGGTGAATGAAAATTGCTTTTGCAAGCTTTGAAAGTTTTGAACTTTCGTGAGGGTGTGATTCTCTCAAAATAGAGAGCGATTCTTTATCTCACGTGCGGTTTGGTGCGAGGCCAACTCTTCCTTCTCTTCTATCTTCTTATGATCTACGAGTTGCGTAAGTAGCGTAACCTAATTTATCTATTTCAATATTAAATCCCAGGTTTGCCTATTTATTTCAAAGAAAAATAAAATCCAAAATCAACCTATCCCATAAAAAAAAAATCCAAAATCAACCTATCCGTTCTTCATTAAATCATTGTTAGCCTTTTATTTTCGTACGGTATCGAAAGAACCCGCTTGCGAGTTCGTTCGATACCCTAAAACTGTCGGAGATCTAATTGTTCGCTAAGAACCCTAGTCTTCTAGATCTGATACGGAACGTACGTGAAAAGTAACACTATTTTGGGCCGTAATTAAATTATTCAACCGAATCCCTTGAATATATCTGTGATAATTTGTTAAGAACGGTTGTTATTTGAATTATTTAAATTAATTTTAATTTTAATCTCAGCCCTAGCATTGCATGTGTCAGTTTCCGCATAAGAACTCTAGCAGAAGTAAGCTTAGCAACTGGGGTAAACGTAGCAGTGAAATCAGGCATTCGAGTAAATCCTCTTGCTACAAGCCAAGCCTTATATCGCTTGCAATGTTGTCAAACCGCATATGCGGTGCTATGCGATGGCACAGTGTCATCGCATATGCGATTGCGCGATGACATACCTTTTTTTTTTTCAAAAAAATCCCCAAAAATCCCCAAAAATTCTCAAAAGTGTATAATATATGTTTTGTATTAATTTTTGTGTTCTATTCATTTTGTAGTGTCTAACATATGGAATTAAAGTATATAAGATAAATAGATAACCGTAAGTTAGAAGGGAAAATATAAATTTCATTGATGCTAAACAAAATAGTACAAAAAAGAACTTAGAACATACAAAAAAGAAGGAAAAGATTAAAAAAGAAAATATTATTTAAGTAAAATTATCTTAAGATTTGTTCCTACTTCCTAATGATATTGTGTATCAGCCAAAAATTCTGCACAGTTCTCTCTAACCCACAATGGTACATCTCCACCTCCACCTCCACCTCCACCTCCACCTCCACCTCCACCTCCACCATCGTCGTCACTTGTATTGCCGTCATCATCTGAATCGTCTCCTTCTTCAACATATTATTCTTCCTACTCGGTTTCTTCATTAGCCGATCTCACTAAGACGGTATCTATATCGTCTGTTGGTGCTTCTTCATGTATCTCATCTTCTTCTTATTGACGCAAGCGTGAGCGTGAGCTATCTTCTCCTGCTGTCGATCTTCTCCTCCGCCCGGCAGGAAGCTCATCTCTAAAAGCGACCTCTTTCACTTCTTTCCACGTTAGATCCTCATCTGCAAAGACTCGCTCATTGGAGGCATCCGCCATCTAAGGAGAATTGGATGGCAAGTCTTTGAGAGAGATGGGATTATAGTGTCTCGGATTTTCCCGATTTTTTAGGAAGTGATCTCGTAGCTTTTGGTTGTATTGCACAAAGACTAAATCATTGAGCTTTCTTTGCTCAAGCTTGTTCTGTTTCTTCGTGTGTATCTATTAAAGAGAAACATTAAATAAATATTAATATCTAATAAATATTAATATCTATTAAAATTTAAACAACATTTAAATTAAAATTATAAGACTAAAAATGAAATAAAAATAAACTAGTTACCATCTCAAACGTGCTCCAATTTCGTTCACATGCCGAAGCGGCACGTGTAAGGCCAAAAACCTTAACGGCCATCTTCTTCAATAATCCACATTTTGTCACTGAATCCACTCCATGAGATAACCACCAATTTGGCTACAAACAATAGTATTAATTAGATTATATATATAAAGAGACGGATTATTTAATTAAAAATTTGCAATAACAAAATGCAATAAAAAATAAATCATAAAATTGCTTACTAGGTATTTTGGATTCTCTTTGTCGAACCACAATTTCTCTTCCGAACATTCCTTGAGCATTCTTGTATCAGTCGAAGAGTTGCTAATCCAATCTTGCTCGCCTTTGTTTGGAACCATCTTTTCTAAAACATTAAGGAAACCACTAATATGTGTTGCTTCTGCCGCTTCCCAGTTCGAATAAGAGAAATAGATTGCGGGATTTAGAAGGAATGCGACAGAATACAAGGGGCTAGTCATTTGGACACCCCATATCTTCTCACTAATGCCAATAATGGGTTGATAGAGACGAGATTTATACATATTATTAGATTTAATTTTTTCTATAGCTTTCTCCATAAAACTATAGATATAGCCCATAGCCGGCTTCTCATCACCATCAACCAGTCGTAGTACTTCTATGATTGATTGGGAGTCTCTAAGTGATTGGGCAACATTATTCCAAAAGGAGTTGGTTAAGATGGTTTGTGCCACCTACTTTCCTTCGACCTTCTTTGATCAAGCTCCATTCCTCCAATGGGTGGAAGTTACGAAGCTTCTAAGCTCATCTCTTTTAACATACATACTTTGTAATGTCATGAATGCCGTTTAGGTCTGGTCGCTACTGTCCTTAGCGGTTTTTTCTTCTTTTGGTCGTGTCCTGTTGTATTGGGTTTCGTGAGCACCTTGCTGCGTTGCAATATATACTTTTCTATTACCGATAAAAAAAATGTCATGAATGTCGTAGAGGAATGGATGCTTGGGCGGACCGGGAACCCCTAAAATTTTCCTCCCCGGATCTGTACTCTATCTCGATCAATCCCCATGGGAGAATTGACGAGTTTATGGCTGAGACTGAGCGGGGGGAGAGTGTGGAATGTTACTACTAGACGGCTGTTGAGGGATGAAGAGATGGCGTCGTTCGCTTCCCTCCTGCATCTTATTTACGGTACCCAATGGAATCGTGGCGGGTGCGATATGCATAGATGGGGGCCAAGTAGTGATGGCTGCTTCTCCGTTAAATCCTATTACAAGATGCTATCGATGCGGGCACTGATCAGGTTTGAGGGTGCAGGGTTGTGGAAGAAGAATACCCCGGTGAAGATCAAATTCTTCATGTGGACTACGTTCAAGGACCGGATCCTAACTTTGGACCAGCTCATTCGGAGGGGTAAAGACGTGCTGAACCGTTGCGTGATGTGCAAGGAAGAGGAGTCTGCTGCCCATCTGTTGTTGCATTGCAAAGTGGCTCACGCGATCTGGTACATTGTCTTGCGATCCTTCGGGATGTCTTGGGTCATGCCGGTGAGGCCCATCACTCAATACCTGATGTGGGAGGCTGTTCGGTTAGATGGACGGGTGGCTGAGTACTGGAGGGTTGCTCCCTTCGCGGTATTTTGGTCTTTGTGGGGGGAAAGGAACCAACGGACCTTTGAGAATAAAGGTCGTACGGTGGGGACGATCATGCGGTATATCCGTGATCTGATGTGGTTCTGGGTAGCTAAGGGGGAAGGGGGGGGGGGCTGGGGATGAGGTATTTGTGTGGGACCCGGGCTGACGTTTTAGGGGGAATGGGGAGGTTATGGGAGTCTGTGGGTTTCTTTTCGTTTTGATCGTGTATGTTTTGTATGACTTTTCGACAGCGTTTTGCTGTTTTCAATACATATTCTCTTTATCGATCAAAACAAAAAAGAAAGAATGCCGTAGCAAAACGGGTGATGGCGGGCGTTGCAAATTACCCCCAATTGCATTACGCATGTGGTGGAGTAGAAGTGTATGCTTATACATATACACTACTACCTTCCTAGCCTTAGTTACAATTTTAATGTGCACTTTTCCTATGTCTTCTAAGATTAAGTCTAAGCAATGGGTTGCACATGAGGTCCAATATATGTGTGGTCGCCGTTCCATTATTAGTCTACCCGCGGCCATCAAATTTGTCGCGTTGTCCGTGACAACTTGGACAATATGTTGTGTACCAATATCCTTTTCTATGACTTCATCTATGAGGGAAAATAGATATTCGGCCGTGTGAGAATGAGTCGAAGCATCTACGGATTTAATGAACATAGTTTCGGTAAGACAATTTGCCAAAAAGTTGATGATTGACCTACCGGCCCTATCGGTCCAATCATCGGTCATTAGTGAGCACCCATATGCCTTTCAATCCTCTCGATACTCCTCAAGAAAGGCTTTTGTGAAGACTACCTCCTTTTTAAGACATGTATGTCTTATCTCATGATACGAGGGAGGTTTTAGGCCGGGTCCAAGTTATCTAAGAGCTTCAACCATTACTTTGAAGCTCTTTAACTTTATGGTATTGAATGCAATACCGGCTTGGTATATCCACTTAGCCACGTATTGAATGGTATCGGGTCGATCCTTAGCTTTAAACCCAATTTCATAGTGGTTTGGACTGGCCCCTTACTCCTAGCGTCTACCACATCCTCGGGATGTGGTCTACAAGAGAAGAATTTATTTATTCCTTTCCCCTTTCCACTACGTGCTCTTTTAGAGGGTGGTGATCTTGCACCACTATGAGCTGTGGAGGGAGTAGATCTATCATGCTCTTCTTCCTCATCTTCATCATCATAGTATTGTTATAAAATCACTTCGTCGTTATGTTTTGTCATCGAAGTCTTATCTATCCATTCCATTATCTCTTTTCGAATCTCCGGTGTGACATTTGGACATGCCTTCGCATTCAATCTGGGTTGCCGAGCAAGATGTTGCTTGTGTCTCCCTATTCCCCCCATGCTTACATAGGGGCATATGGTACATTGGACTTTATTTTTTTTCGGTTACACTCTTGTAACGTCCATATTTCCAACCTGGATTGATCGAATTTGTCGGCTTAAGAGCGTCATTCGAGGATGTAGACATAATGACAACGTAATTTAAATAAGTGGGTGGAGAGTGGAGACCCCACCAAAAAAAGAAAAAAAATGAAAGAAATGAGGTGTAATAAGGAGGAAAAACAATCAACAAAATTTAATAGGAATTATAAATTAATTTCGAACTCTTGAATCCTTGAATCTTTGATTCTTGAAGTGATTTCTTCCCTTTTTGCTTGAAGAATGGTGGTTGAAGCTCCTTGCCTAGTTAACTATAAAATAGAACAAAAGGAATTATCAACAAAGCTTAGAGAGAGAGAGAGAGAGAGAGAGAGAGAGAGAGAGAGAGAGAGAGAGAGAGAGAGAGAGAGAGAGAGCACTAAGTGACTAAACATTAAAAAAAAGACCAAAGAGGCACAAATCATACCTTGAATGGATATGGTGTGGATTAGGAAGAGGAACCCCCTATTTATAAGCTTTGAGGAGGCTTAAAAAACAAAAACAAATAAGCTCCAACGGTCATATTTCTAACCGTTGGAACTGTATGCGATCGCCTTTGACAACAATGATCGTTTGACAGTCCCATCCTATCGGTGCTTAACAACAAACATCCATTGACATCCAACAATCGCTTATCAGGTGGAAGATCAACTAGTTCCAAAGTTTTGTTCTTCTCAAGTGCCTCCATTTCTTTTGCAATAACATCAGCCCAAGACGGATTTTGATGACCCTTAGAGACAGTTGAGGAATGTTAACTATGGAAGCTGTAGCTAAAGCAACTTCATTAGTTCCAAAGTTTGATTCTTCTTAAGATCCTCCATTTCTTTTGCCATGACATCATCCCAAGACAGATTTTGCTGAGCCTCAGAGACAGACCGAGGAATGTTAACTGTGGATACTATAGCTAAAGCAACTTGATAAGAATGAGATAATCTTTGAATGAGAAAGATAGTTAGACATGGGATGAGTGATGAAGAGTAATAGGGAGAGAGGGGTCATCCTGAATAGGAGATGAAGGAATAAAATGAGTTAAAGGAGAAGATGGTGCATGTATACCTTATGAACCCGGGTTAGAGGATCCTCTTTGCACAAATGGATGAGAGAGATGCCCTAACTGCCCACGACAACGATAAAAATGCTTATAAAGGGATGATTTTGTGAAACTGACTGGGGCACAAATGTAGCTGGAGATGGGGAACTTGTATAGGCATCAGAAACAAGAAGGGGAAGCACAATAGGAATAATTTTATCAACAGAATATTCACTAGAGGGGAACGA
This sequence comes from Chloranthus sessilifolius, assembly GCA_021018995.1. NCBI lineage: Eukaryota > Viridiplantae > Streptophyta > Magnoliopsida > Chloranthales > Chloranthaceae > Chloranthus > Chloranthus sessilifolius. The sequence goes on from CM037598.1 coordinate 8,505,290, forward strand.
TATCCAGGGCACATAAGAATAATTTGGAGTATCTGCAAAAAAAAGGAAACATCCATAGATGTGAAGAACCGCCTAGATTTAGGATCTTGTACCCTTTAGATATAGCAGAATAATTGCTTTGTCTTTAAATTTGTGTCTCTAAGGACACAAGTTTTGCATGAAGCAAGTACAACAGAAAACCTTGGGTTCAATTTTGGAAAGGGTAGAGTTAGGATTAAGAATGTGCAAAAGAGTTTGATCATTCTAGCCGGGACTTGGGGGATGATTAATCGAATGGGTTTAGTCAGTAGGGCCATGGACCAGTACAATTGATGATCACATCCCGCGTAGTAGAGATCGAGTAATCTCCATGAGGTGTCTGTTCTTAGGCTTAGCAATAGCATTTTGTTGTGGAGTATAAAGACAAAAAATTGATGCAATGTTTCATCTTCTGGAGGTAAGAGGAAAAATTTGAAGATGTGAATTCCCATCATTATTGTATCTTAAGACCTTAATGGTTTGTCCAAACTGAGTTTGGATCATGGTAAGGTGGGGAAAACCACATTTTTTAGTTTAAGTACAGCCGAGTACACCTTGAGTGATCACCAATAAAAGTAACATAATATCCGAAACCATCAAAAGAAGTCAGAGGAACTGGTCCCCATACATCACTATACATAATTTCAAACCAAGAACTAGACCAATGCATGTATGAAGGATAACTAGAACAAGTATGTTTTTAAAATTCACATGTTTGACATTGAAATTTTCGACTAATCATTTTTTAGTTTCAACCAGGGAAATAATAAGCATAAGTTTTGAACGCTAACATGACCAAGGTTAGCATGCTATAAACTCAAAGTATCTAGACTTAAAACACTACGACTAGATACAGTAAAATATGGGAACTAGAAGAAAAAGTAGCATGTACATCCATGTTAAAGTAGTAGAGCCCATCTCTCACGCCCCGTCTAAAAGTCTACCTCGTTGTTAAATCCTGAAACACGCAAAAGTAGGGAAGAAAGTTACAAAACAATGTAAACATTTCGTGAGACAACTAACAATTAATAAGTTTGTATTTAATTATGGGACATGGAGAATTTTTGAAAGAGAAAGGCTGGCTGTGAGAGGAACACTCCCGTTGATAATGATATAGGTGTAGGAACCATTAACAAACATACCCGCCTATGAGGATTATGGGCAACCGCATGAGAAAGATGATTTGACTCACCCGCCATTTGATCATAGGCATCAAAGTTGATGACCCAGTCAATAGATGATGGAGAAGAGATAGCAGCATGGTAGGCAGAGGATGTAGTAGTACCTGGAGGAGCCTGGGAAGGAGTAACTTGGGATTCCTGGAGTCTTCCGAATCTCTACAGTAAGCTCTGGAGGAGCCTGGGAAGGAGTAACTTGGGATTCCTGGAGAGTCTCCCGAATCTCTACAGTAAGCTCGAATCGAAGTATACTCAGGTCAAATATCACATTAGTATTGGTAGGAAGAAGTGTCACCACTAACAAGAGTAGACTCGGTAGCAGTGGCAACATGAAGTGAAGATGTGGTGCCTGAGTGTGGAGGATACCCATGAAGCGTCTTAAACCATTTGACCCACTCATGGCCAGTTTTGGGACAAAAGGTACAAACCAAAGTGCTATTCCGGCCGCAGCGATGACCTCCTCCACTCCCCTGAAGACGAGACTTAGTGCTGATGAGGGGCAGATGAAGCAATAATGACACCATTATGCTCATCCCGTTGACAGGAGCGAAAGTAGTACGAAGAAAAGAAGGAGACTAATGGCAAGTATCTGTGCCAACAACTACTCAAACTTGGGACAAAAACCAATGAGAAAATAATAAATTTGCTGACGTTCAAGTATACGGGGAGCAATCTTAGGACAATCACCTAGGTACTCCGATGGTGGCTCATGCTGACTAAGATTGATCCACATTCACTGTAGGTAACCAAAATCCTCACCCACAGACTTATCACCTTTTCTGCATGGGACACTTCATGACACAGTTGTTAGCTTCGGGTATCGTTTTTAGTGTGGGCGTACATTTATGTGAGAGCATCCCATACTGTATTGTAATTTCATGAAACATGAACATGATGTATATGGGTTCCTCCATAGATATGAAGATCCACTCCATTTTTGGGAACGTATCTGTATCGGATACCGATACTTGAAGGATACTACTGCATGTCTATCCTGGGCGTTTCTGGAAAAAAAAAAATTAAAATAAGAAGAAATCAGACTGCGTGTTTGGGATTTAGGGTTTTTCGTCTGAGGAGGGAAGGAGGAGGGAGGGTGGAGGAGGAGGGGGGAGGAGGAGGAGATCAAATCTACCTACTCAATCTTAAAAAACCCTCCTTCAAACCTTTGTGGCCAGGCTTGAAGATTTCTGTATGGAACCTGATTTAACAACCTACACAATCTTAAAAAAACCTCCAATACTTCATGATAGGGTTTGAATCCATTGGCAAAAGATGTCTGTAGGGAAACTGATTCAACCTTTGTCATCAGAAAAGTTCCATAAAGATCTGGATCCTCAAAACACGTGAAACATAGTTTTCCAAAATCAATGTAAAAACTCTTCAAAAATCATGCAGGAGCCTTCAAATGGAAAAGTTGGAAGAGGGAAAAAAGATCAGGAGGAAATTCCGGTCAAAAATATGTTAGATCCGGTCAAGTATGAGGTCAAGCTTCGACCCTTACTGGCGTCAACAACACATGACGTGACAGGTAAAGGTTTGGAATCACTTGGCTCTGATACCAAGAAGAGTTTGATGGTCGATCAGTTAGGATTAGGTTTGGTAGCTAGGTTGAGAGAGACTACTATACCCTTACAACTCACACACCCAATATTGCATATTACTCCCCATACATCATATTACAGAGAGTTCTACACATATCCCAATAAGGCGCTCTAGACTATGGTATTAGGAATACTTTCCTGTCTCCCTTGTGGACCAAGGGCTACTCTCTGAAGTCGGGAGTTCTGAACACAATTTCAATGACCATGGAAAGAATCCTTGTGTCCGTGGTGGAAAGTTACAAAATTTTGGTTAATTGAACTATGATGTGAGAGGTATCATCTAGGCATCTCTCTCACACTCATGTACATATGGAGGGAAACCCAAGGGCAGAAGACTTGAAAAAGTAGGAGTCAACAGAGTGTCAAATCTACAAAGGGTTAACTACAAAACCTCTAGAAAATGTTTACTTCTGACTCTTCTGAGTGCTGGGCTGTCCTTTCAAAATTTTATTGTTTTATTTTTTTGTATTTTAATAAAAGAAGTCCTCATATTTAAAAATTAATTGTTATGTTATGCAGTGGAATATTAGTAATAGTTTATACATGAAAGCATTAGATAACAAAGGCCCTATGTGACTTTATCAAATGGACCCTAATGCTTCCATTCCCATATCCATCAGGAGGACAATATGAAAACACATAGGCTTGTGAATGAGGGAACCGTAGCGACAGATTTGTCTGTGAGAGAGATCACTTTGAAAGCACTTGCAATTGTATTGGAGACTTTATGTCTTTGCTGTGTTTGAGAATGCAGGATTTCTGTGTCTGTCACTCTCTCTCTCTCTCTTCTATGGTACTTTGATTGTATTTTACCATATTAGTAAATAATCATCTAAAGGTTAAATTAAAAGTACCCTTACTTTCTGATATCCATGTCAAATGCAAAATGAACTGATGTGCCGAGCCTCTGGATTAGCTTGGTTATCAACTTGTCAGATCTAGCAAGTACAAAAGTGGTAGGCTTAATCACAAAAGTCCCCGACTTTTTCAAAAAATTGGAAAAAGTCAGCGACTTGCGGTCATACCGACTACATCGTTGATTAATTGGCCGAGTCCGTGACTCAGCTGACTAATCAGTGACATCTGTGATGTTGCTCGATTTTTTTTTCCTTCTCATTTTTTCGTATTTTGTACTATTATGTTCATTAAAACCATTATTTTTAACTTGATATATTATGATACATTATTTATTATTATTTTTTGAAATTTTAATTTTCCCCAATTTTTTCCAACTTTGACTGCCTTTGACCGATTATTCCTGACTTAGACCCTTGCCAATTTATTGCCGACTCCCGACTTTGTGACTGTGGTGGTAGGGCCTCTCTTAACCTACTGATATCCTTAGTCTCAGGCGTTCAGATGATGAGTGTGTGTTTTATATTTATCTTATATTATACTTCCACTCAAGGAGAGAGCCTTGGTACAGCCTGCAAGAGAAAGGTATGAAGTATGATTTGGACCTGGCATACTTAATTCTGCAAGACTAAGGTATCTGTATTAGAGATAGGCTGTATGTATTTTAATTTTTTTTTGATCTGGTGATTATTCTTGCATTAGTCTGCGCAAAAGGCTCATGGATCCCCTTAAATATCTTGTGTTTTAATGGCTGTTGTTAAGTGGCAGGCTTGTGTACTCCCTTACAGAACTTGGGGCTTTCGTTCCTGTGTGAGGCACCTAGCAGTAGAATATTTTTAATTTTTGGTTGCATGTGGTTGTCTGAACTTCCATTTTTTTGAATTGCATTCTTCTAATGTGTTCCTTTCATATTACTAAATTCTTATTTTATGATCCTAAATTGAAATATCTGACTGATATATATATATATATATATATATATATATATATATATATATATATATATATATATATATATATATATATATATATATATATATATTTTGAAATATCTGGCATGCTTCTACTTCTATTATATTCTGTATGTCATTACAGTTGGTTTCAATATGACAACATTAAAATGAGATGGTGTCTTTGCATAAGTTATGGGTTTCTGGTTTGATTCCTTGTTAATGGCTGTTTGCGTTGATTTGATTATATTTTCGTAATTCTACAACTTTTTCATTGTCTGTGATCATTATGTCTTCTAGATCATATTGTGTGTGATAGTTTTATGAAAGGTTGAATTATCAAACAATTTTTTGTTACATCTGCAGATGAGAATTTTCATAACAGCGAGTTGAGGGAATTGCCGACTGTTGAGCTTGTGACACTTCCTTTGATTTTGAAGGTGCTAATGGAGCTCTCTTGATATAGTTGTAATAATTTTCTATGATATTTCTGCTTACTCTTGTTCTAATTCCTGTTTAACACTGCACACTTATAGCCAAGGTGTCAGTATTGGTATCGGTATCGGGTATCGATCCATCTTGGACCGATACAGATACTGTATCACTGATACCGTATTGGTCGATATATATATACTTTTTGAGAAAAAAGTAAATAATAAAAATAAAAAACTGACTATCGGTCGGTATCGGCTGATACCGAGACAGTATCAGCCGATACCAAGACAGTATCGGCCGATACTGATACCACCCCGATACCTATGTCGGAATGGTATTGGTCTTGGTTCTCGATGAAACCGATACGTATCACTGATACATTTTGGTATTCGCCGAGTTTTGATACCATGCTTATAGCATAATGTTTGAGAAAGTTACCAAATGTTTCAATCTGGTTATGGTCCTACTACATTTTGTCCACTCCTTTGTGGACTATCCATGTTTAACTGTCGAAATTACTTATATAAAAAGAGATGTTTAATTTGATATTAATACCATATTCCATAATTTTATTTGTTTTTAATCTCTTTCAGTACTCATCTCCTGTTGGATCTTTGGTGTGCCAGTTCTTTTTTTTGAAGGGCATACCACATACGAGTCCTGAACATATTTTATAATTAAATCTTTGTTTTATCTTGGTCTCTAAATAGCATGTCATTGGTACTGGTGTCAAATATCAGTTTATGGTTGTTAGTTTATGGCGAATGTTTTTCTGACCATTGTGACAAAATACAGCGTTTTTTTGAAAAATATGCGTATAATTCACTTTTTTTTTTATCAACGTACTAAACACGTATAGTACCCGTATTTTTGAATAATTCGCATATTTTCGTAGAAAATGCGTATATCACGTATTGAACATTTTTTTTTCTGTATTTAAAAAATCTGTTTTAAAACTTAAAAAAAAAAAATCTCTTTTTTCTGATTTTCCCGGTTTTGCGTTTTATTTTCGTCTTTCGTATTTTACAAGTTTTTGACCATCTGAATTTTTTTATTTTTTCCCTTTATTTAGCCCTTTTTTCCGACTTTCTTGCTGACCGTATTAAACTCGTACCCGTATTTTGTCACTTGGTTTCTGACCAACGGTTTTGGGATTGAAAACTACTAGTAGAATCTATTGACAGCGTGCTAGTCTCTGATCACCTGTTTCGCACAATTTGGAACACAGCACTTATCCTGCCTAAATGCTTTGAAATGTTTAATTTATGAATCCGTGCTGGAGGCCTTAATATAAGTTAGAAAATTTGAACCAGTCCACATCCCTGCGGTATCTGGACTGGTTCATTGAGAAAATTTGAACCTTTTTCAAGAAATTTGATCCCTGTTATGTAAAATGAAGCTTGTTCCCCAAGATGGTAAAATTTCATTGAGAAGCATCAATTTTATTGAGTCCAATTCAGTGACTTGCCATTTGGAATGATGTTTCAAAGCTGTTGTTGTAGGTGGCTATTAATGTAGAACAAATTGATTCTTTGAACTGCTATTTCTGTCGTTTGATGTCTAGTGGTTCAGTATTTTTATTGGGACCCAGATTGAAGCTGGGATTTCAATATTGCTATCCTTATTTTCTAATCATTTATGAAGCATGAGCAATCATAACGAGTTTAGCTCTTTCTCCAGATACCAAGTGAAAATTCTGTACTTTAAAATTAATTTCTTAATGCCACAAATATATCCTTTAGGACCCTTGGACTGAATTATATAATTTCTTTTATATATTTTGGCCTTATCAGGTCCTCTTTATGTTGATTTGTTGTCATTGGAGTGATTCATCTTCTCATTTTTTTTAATATCTAATTCTAACAGACATGAATATTCCTAACTATGTTGAATTTGAAATGCAGATTGTGGTTGAGAGTGGTGTTGCTGATCAGATGCGTGCAGCAGAGCTTATATTACAAGATGTAAGCTTCTTAGAAACATTGAAATTTCGAATTGAAAAAGTTCTCTTTAGACTGAAATAGTAGTTCTCTTTATCCATATGCTATGCTTCTTTAAACCAATGCAATCTAGCGTCTTAAGCTGGTAGGCATGTCTATATTTGGATACAACAGGAGTGCGATCTATTTGGATACAACATGTTGAATTACTTGTTATAGTGCACACCCATTTTTTATATCTTGAATAATATTTATTCAACATACACAGAGATTTTCTATAAATTGGGGTGCTTTAAAAGCCTGCTTTCTTGTTAACCTTTTAATATTGGGGTCCAGCTGTTTAGCCAATCTGTTCTCCTCTATTTTATCATAAATTTTTTCCTCTTGAACTTGAAGTTTTTTTTTATTTCTTTTTGTTGTTTTATAAAAATCAATTTATTGAAATAGTGTTGTAAATACAAAGAAACAGTCCCTAAACCAGGGAATTCCCACAAAGAGGGAAGTGTACAAATCTATGAAATAAACTAAAATATCAAGGTAGGAGCCAATGTTCTTAAAATCTCCGGGCGGTGGGGTGGGGGTGAAACATGAACTCCGTCATCTGATCTGACACCATCAATGGTCTTCACATGTCACATATCCCTAAAATACCAAGCCTCTCTTTGAAGTTGGTGCAAGGGCCAAATTTCCGATTGCAAGGGCCTTTTCAAAATCTGCCAAGTAATGAATCCCAAGAAATTAATAAAAAAAAAGGGGGGATTGGGGCTTGGGCGGGCGGCAGGCGCCCCAATTCCGGTCCGCCCTAGGGGTGCCCCGGCATAAAGCGGGGCGCCTGAACTGCTCGGGCGAGTTTCAGAACAGTGGTATGAGCACATAATGGCTAAGGAGGTTCTCGAAGTTCCTTCCCATTTAAGGGCATCATCCATAGGGGTGAAGTTCGGTAAACCGAAACTGATTTTTTTGTTTCAGTGTCAGTTTGGCCAAAACCGAACCCGAACCCGAACCGAAATATATCTGTTTTGATTAATCAAAATCTGCATATATGGAAACCGAAACTGAACAGAACCGATCCAGTTTTGGTTTCGGTCGGTTGGGTTCAGTTTTCGGTTTTTTCTATCTACTTTATTTTTAAAATTTAATTTTTTTTTTCTGGTTTTCTCGATTTTAGGGTCTGTTTTTTCTGCCTACTCAACCGGTTTTCGGCCCCCAAAACCGAAACCAAACGGATCCAAAATTGGTTTCGGTTCGGTTTTGGATTGATTTTTTTGGGTTTGGTTTTTTTTTTTTTTTTTTCCACCCATAATCCTCCGTATTTTTGTCCTTTTTAAACAGTGTAATGAAACCTCCATTACCACGCCCTGTCGCTCATTTCATCCATAATAGATGCACTCCAAGGACTATCACTATTTCTACATTCCCCTTGAGTTGAATGATACTTGATACGAGTGATACGTATAGGCTACACAAACAAGCGAAGTTTTTCTATATTTTCAGAAAGAAAACCACTTTTCTCCTTCATTTAGGTTGTTTTTATTGGTGTGCATTTGGTGTATATAGGGGTGCGTAGATTGTAAGGGGCTATACTTGTAATTTGTATAATTATATTAACTTGAAGTCTAGAGGGTCTCTCTAACCCCCTAATTCTCTACTCTTTGTTCCTTCATCTTCTTCTTCACTAATCCTAAACTTAATACCTGTAGCTTTAGATTCAAAGTTGTCAAATCGTGTATCGTAATCAAGAAAGTTTATATCTCGTAGCGTATCGATTGTCTTAAGATTCACTTAGAATTTTATAAATATATATGAAAGATATATAAATATATATTTATAAAAATCTAAAAATAAGAAAATAGTATATATATAAAATAATCTATAAGATCATTTTTGAAATACTGTGTCAAACACTCATTGCATCATCTGTCACATAGGTTAGAATTTAAATCAAACAAAATGAGCCAAATATTTCATTGATATTTCATTGGATTGAATATAAAGTCCAGATAAAAATCCAATCACATAAATTTTTCACTGTATAAAAAGAAACCCTATAGCTGCACAAGTATAAGTGTGGTGTGAGTGTGTATTATATACTTATATTATATATTTATATGATGTGTCTTTCAAATCCCAACTTCTACTTAATTTTTTTTTTTCTATATTTGTTTCTTGACATTACCAGTTTTTAATTCCATTTTTTTTAAACAATGTATAAAAAATGAAATCTCAAAGTCTTCATTCTTCATCTCCATCCCTAATATCAATACCAGCATCTTCGTTACTAGTTAAATTATAGTTTTTTTCTCATTTCTCTTCCTAATTGTAGACATCCTCCTCTTCCTTCTTTATTCTCGTTGTTTTTTTTTGTAATAATAATTTTGCTTATTAGAGATGGGATAAATAAGTGTTAATTTTTAATAAAAAATTAGTTATAATCGAAATCACATGTATCGTTCGTTTCGTGTATTGCAACATATCATAATGTATCATATCGTGTATCGTAAGATACGATTAAAAAATAGATATACGTCATAGATACGTATCGTTTTCTGTAATATCGTGTATCGTATCGCGTATTGTATTGCAACCGTATTTACTTGTTTTGCTATTTTTCTTTATCCTGCTAATTATATTTTCTAGGATCTCATCTATATGAGGACTATTGGTCGGGATGTTGAGAGGGCTGATTATTTGGATCTAGACCATGACTGTCCTGCTGCTGCCTCTATTGATCTTTCATCGACGTTCCTTTTTTCCATTGTTGCCAGCTTTGATACTCTCACTGTAGCATGCCAAGTTGGGGCATGTTGGTTTTCAAACTTTGAGCACTTCCGTTCCTTCTTTTAAACCATTTGGCAGTCTCTTAAATTTCAGTATGTTATTTGTGCACTCATAGAAAAAACTAGAAATGTTTGTCCTTGTCGCATGGGCAAGTGTAGTTCTCCTGTTGAATTAGACCGTTCTGATGTTTTGGGCCTTCGTTTTTCTTCTCTTGATAGATTTCGATACTTTATTGTTTTTGTTGTTAGCTACACTCCTGCTGCTTGGGTTCATCTTCTGAAGTCCAAAATGACTTGTTATCTAAATATTTCCGAAATTCCATTCCAGATGATGTTTCTATTAGAACTATCCATTTTGATAATGGTGGTGACTGCACATTTCATTCTCTTATTCACTATCTTCAATAGCATGCTATTGTCCATCAGAATTCATGTCCTTGTTCTTCCCAATCGAATGGGGTTGCTGAGTGCAAGCATAAACATCTCATTAGTGTTACTCGCTCCTTGTTGAGAGATATGCATATGCCCAAGTCCTATTAGTCAATGACTTTACTTGGTGCATGTTTTTTGATTGATTTAGCCCCTTCCATGATTTTAGGAGTCATACTCCTAACTATTTGTCATAGAGATTCGATGTTTCCTATTGAGCCACGTGCCTTTGGTACACTTTCTTCGTTCAGTACCTTCATCCAATCAGTCAAGTTGGATGACTGAACTATTGCTATTGTAGTACATCTAAGAGAAATAGATGCTATGATCTCCAGTCCCTTCGCTTACTACTATGGGCATTGCCTTTTTTGGAGCGTGTGCCTTATTTTCCTCCTCATTACTCTGAATCTGCTTCCATACCGACATCTATCATTGCAGCATCTCCTATTCCACTGTCCATTGATACCTTTTCTCCTTCTCCTCCCTCTGTTGTAGTTTCTCATTCACCTACTTGGCCTCCTTTACAGCAACAGAAGCATTTTCGTACTCTTGCTCCTACTGACGACGGATCTTGATTACATCTTATCCTCTTTCTAAGTATGTAATTGGGTTGTATCTTCTTGTCATGGTTCAAAATATCGGCCGATAATTCAAAATTTGGCCAATAATTCAAATTATCAGCCGAAATGTTTCAGCTTCGGTCCCCACGGAAATGAAATTTTGAACCGAAATTTTGGTCAAAAAATGTATGGAGGGGAAATTTTCGGCCGAAATTCAAAATTTCGATCGAAATTTCAGTTCAAAATTTCGGTTTCAGTCATGCCCGAAACCGAAAACGAAACCGCTATTTTGATCCTTGCTTCTTGCTATGCCTTCCTTTCTGATGCTGATACTATTACTGTATCTCGTACTGTCCATGCAACTTTTTTCATCCTACTTGAATAGATGCTATGATAGATGCAATGTATACCTTTGAGAGTAATTGTAGTGGGGACATGCTATCCCTTTGTTCAGGGAAGAAGACTATTGGATGCAAGTGGGTCTTTGACATGCAACATAATTCTGGTGGTGGTGTTGTGTGATATAAGGAATGCCTCGTTTACCATGGATATACTAAACTTATGGTATTGATTATGATGACACATCTGCCGTATTGGTTAAGTTGACTTCAGTACGAGTTGTCATCTCTATTGCGACTAATTGATAAAGAATTGGCTTCTTTATCAATTAGATGTAAAGATTGCCTTTCTTCACGGGGATCTCACAGAGGAGATTTACATGAATCTTCCTCCTGGCTTCGCTGAGAAAGTGTGCATGATTAGGGAGTTTATATATGTTTGGACCAGTCGCCTTGTGCATGTTTCATTGATTCTGTCGAGAAATCGTTGATGTGGGATTTCAAAGATATCACTTGTTGAAGCATACTGTTATTTTATCATTCTAGTCTTGTTGGTTGCACTATCTTACTTGGGTATATGGATGATATTGTTTTTATGACTCTTCATATCCAATGTGAAGGATGAGTTGGGTCGTATTTTTAAGGTTAAGGACTTAGGCAGTTTGAAATATTTTCTTAGTTTGGAGCATGGTTGTCATGGCGACACTATAGCCTCGCCATGGCGGATGGCGATCGAAAACACAAGGTAATTAAGGCCGTGTGGTGAGGTCATGACGAAGAGGCTCGCTATGCCATGGCCTGGCCATAGCGTAGCCATGGGGAGACTATTTATTATTATAATTTTTAAAAAATTATTTTATCTATTAATTAGTAGTATTCTTTATTTATTTATATTTTTTATATAAGAAACAAATATAGGAAGAAAAATTTCAACTACTAAAGGATCATACTTTGATTCTAATATTGAGGATTTCATGTTCTAGGAATAAAAAAATATCAATAGATACAAATCAAATATGGAACATCAACAAATTTGCAATATGATAAGTACAGATAAATAAATATGAAATATCAACAAATTTGCAATATGGTAAGTATAAATAAATAAATATGAAATATAAAAAAATATAGAATATTAAAAACTTTAAAATATTAAGTACACATACGGTAGTGTCATTGACGCTGAGGTTTTGTTGACACTAGTATTGGTAGCTGCTGTGACGAGAGAGTTGAGAATTTTGTAACATATAAGTTGGGTTTTGTAACTTGTAACTTGTAAGTTAACTTTTTTACCTTATTTATTCTAAAAATGTCATAACTTATAAGTATTATATATTATTATCAAAAAAATTAAATAGCGTGCATAGCGACGCCATAATGTTATTCCGTCATCGCGACGCTGTGACGTCGCTATTTAGCCGTCATGGATATTTGGTTATATATGGCGTTTCCTATTACCATTCGTCATGACGAGACCACGACCACCATGTGGAAACGCCATATACAATCAAATAACCATGATTACTAAATAGCGACGCTATAGCGTCGTCATGGCAAAATAGCACTACTGCGTCGCTATGCACGTTATTTGATTTTTTTTTGATAATAACATATAATACTTATAAAATAGGTAAGTTATAATTTTGACATTGTTATAACTTATAATACTTATAAGTTATAACATTTTTATAATATATAAGTAATAAAAGTTAGCTTAAAAGTTACAAAACCTTAACTTATAAGTTACAAAATCCCAACATTTAAGTTACAAAACCCTCGACTCTCTCTCTCTCTCTCTCTCTCTCTTGTCACGACAACTACTAACACCAACGTCGAAGACACTTCAACGAGCTACCGGTCGATGAAATCTAAGCATCAGCAACACTACAATATGTGTACTTGATTTTTAAATAATTTTTTTAATATTCTATATTTGTTGATATTTTATATTTATTTATGTTTACTTACCATGTTGCAAATTTGTTGATGTTCCATATTTGATTTGTATTTATTGATATTTGTTTATGCCTAGAACATAAAATCCTCAATATTAGAATGAAAGAACGATGCTTCAGTAGTTGAATTTTTTCTTCCTATATTAAAAATTTAAACAAATAAAATATATAAAATTAATACTACTAATAAATAGATAAAATAAAGTTTTAGAAAAGTAATAAATAGCCTCTCCATGGCGTAGTGAGCCTCTTCGCCATGACCTCGCCACACCGCCTTAGCTACCTTGGTTTGGAGGTAGCTTGCTTGAAGAAAGGGTCTTTCTTAGAGGAAGTACGCTCTAGATCTTTTGAGTGATATCAGTATGCTTGGCTGAAATTGTGGAATCAGAAAAGCAGAAACCTTTAAAAACAATGTATGCTCAATATTAGCCTTGCTTTTGTTTCTTTCGAAGGTACACTCCAGATTTCATTTCTAGTTTTTATTTATTTATTTTTTAATAGTTTCAGAAGCTTGGAAATCATAATACTAGCACTGTCATAGTGTTTTTTTTGGCATGTACCTTTTTTCTTGGGATGCATTGGTGACCACCGTTATATTGACGATCACTAAATAATTTTTTTAAAAAGGAAAAGTCTGATGCATGGTTCTTAATAAGTAGGAACCATGATTCCTACGCGAATATGATTTTGAAACACGGAATTGCGATTCTAACCAGAGACTTGAGGGCAAGAGCACGGTTCCTGCCTCTATGATCAAATGTCTCGTGCATATCGTGTATCTTATTATATTATATCGGGTATCATATGATACAGTTAAAAGCGATATTCATTGATACGATTTGATAATTATCAGCAATGTTTTTTTTAACTAGGCTAGGATATCAGCTATGTTTTTTTTAACTAGGCTAGGATTCAACATATACTTTTTTTTTGGTTGTAGTATCTGTGACGTAGCTGAAAAGCTAATGGAAGAATTCTACGGAGGAGAGAGAATACATTCAGGAAAAGCATTGCAATACAAAAGCAAAATGTTAGTAGTAGGGAGTGTTATTAGTTAGGATGTCAGTTATTTGTCTTACAAGGCTAGAATTCCACATTGGATACGCTCTTTTGTTTTGTTTTTGGTTGTAATATGTTTGGTGTAGCTGAAAATTCCATGGAAGTGTATGGAGGAGAGAGAAAACGCCAAGAAGAAGCACTACAACACAAAAGCATTCCGTTGTTATAATATCACAAGCATTGCAAGGAGATTATGCACCCTCCTCGATGATATTATGATACGTGAACCTACATTCTGCAGCAGACTTATAATGTGTGGGTAGTTAGAAACCACCTTTCTATTGAATTTTCATGTACACAAATAGTACATGTAGTTCATTCTGTTATTTTTCTTCCTTTCTTTTTACCTAAGCATTTTTAATAAGTGTGGTACTTATTGTAGGAGTTATGTTTGTCAAGGAGGTGATGTATTCACTATATTAGGGAGTGAATGGAAGTAGTACAGTTTGTTAAAATAACTCTCTTGCTAATTCTGAGGGTCTGCCCGTCCCTCGAAGCATCACCAATTCATCTGTTATCTTCTTTGTCTTTCATCTCTCACCATTCCCCGTAAGAAGAAAACCCGATATAAATACTTGGGTTTCCCAGATCCTCATTTTCTCCAATAGTTTTGGTATTAGAGCCAGTTTTGCACGAAGTGTACTAGAGGCACAAGAAGAGATGATGTGGACCGTTGTATTTCATTTTTGAGTCACTTCGATCATCAGATCATTATTTTTCAACATTGGATTGCCATTTTTAATGCAATTTCACCATAAGATTGTGATTGAGAATCTCATAGGCCATTGGGTTCGTGTGAATTACTGATCGTATGGTGGACCGTTGAATTTTTTGTGAGAATCGTCATTGAATGTGTTTTACTTTGAGTTATAGAAGTTATATTAGATGTGTCACTAAAGTTATAGTATGCGTTAGTGGTCCATTAGTGCCCCTTTCACTAAAAAGGGTCAGAAGCATTTTTTCCAAAAGATTTCAGATCGTGAGACGCATGAGAGATTGGAACGTGCGTCAACTCCAAGTTGCATGAAAGATGACGTCAACTCCAATGGGATTTCCAAGTCAAAAAGGCACTTTGGTCTTTGTGTCAAGCTAGAGTTTAAATATGCCAAGAAAAGTTGGGGTTAGAAAAGAGCATATATATATACTAGTTAAATGCACGTGCTTCGCACGTCCGACGGTTAATATTGAGATTATGATAATTGATGAAGTAGGAGAATTAAATTTGTCCTCTATATGATGATTTTAGAATTTATATTCATAACTTATAGAAATATAGCAATATAGAGTAACTTGCAAATGTAGAGGAATTACTGTAGAGATTACTATGTATTTGGAGTTTATATGAAGCAGTTAAGTAAGAGAAAATGACCGTAGCACTTAAAAGTGATATACAATTATCAATAGTGATTGATGTACTTTGTCATTCATATACGACCCTGAATACCTTTAGTCACACTTGTACTACAGAGGAGGGCTGCCAAAATATTGGTAAAGGTGAGCAGGAGCGAGCTTGAGCCCAATGTTTGCACAATGGAATGACTCAGTTTCGTTTAGTGTTTTGGAGGTTTCAATTTTGTTCTCTATTTTGGATGTTGAATTAACAGTTTAGATCGTTCTATTATTGGGATGATATTTTTCAACATAGTATTATTCCTCTCTCTTGGATTTGATATTCGGATTAATAAGAAAAAATATATATTCTTGTAATAATATTGGTTACCCATCGCCCATCGAGGGGTAGTGATGTAATTTGCTAAGAAATAAGGATAGTGATGTAATTTGTTAAGAAAGAGGGTAGTAGTGTAATTTGCTAAGAAAGAGGGGTAGTGATGTAATTTGCTAAGAAAGATGGTTAGTGATGTAATTTGCTAAGCAAGAGGGTAGTGATGTAATTTGATAAGAAAGATGGGTAGTGATGTAATTTGCTAATGACGTTTTCAAACCCCACATGAAAAGAATATTCTGTGTGCAAGCTTTGTTTCACTATATTAGAATGCTTCTCCCCCATTTTTAGTAGATCACACTTTTTCAAAGCTCAAAGAATTGCTATAACTCAAGATACATATTACATCACTCTAAAGGATATACACCATATTATCTCTTAAAACCCCCAATCTTTTTAAAGTTATTTTTGGGCTAAAGGTGCACACAAAGCCAACTTTGATCAATATTTTATATTAATTTTTGTAATGATTACAAGATATATATCATATGTTTGCTAACAACACTAAAAGTTGTATTATATCATCAAATAAATAAGAAATCTACACTTTAAGGACATGAAAAAGTGTGAGATTAAAAAAGTAAGAATGTATTGTATTAAATTATACACACCATATAAATGGTTAAAAATTTATCACTTATTTTATTTTCAAAATTGGAGAGGACAATTGAGTCAATTGACATAATAGGACAAATTTAATTTCTAATTCCAATCATTACGGGCTTATAAGCTATTGAATGCATTAATCAAAACAAGGACATTTCCGTCATTTCATTTTAAAGTTACTTTTTTGCTAAACATGCACACAAAGGCAACTTTAATCAATATTTTATCTTAAATTTTGTAATGACTACAAGATATATATATATATATATATATCATATGTTGGCTAACAACACTAAAAGTTGTATTATATCATCAAATAAATGAGAAATCTACACTTTGAGGACATAAAAAAGTGTGAGATTAAAAAAGTGAATGTATTGTAGTAAACTGTATACACCATATAACTGGTTAAAAAAATATCACTTATTTTATTTTGGAAATTGGAGAGAAAACTGGAGTCATTGACATAATAGGACGAATTTAATTTCTAATTTCCAACCATTACCGGCTTAGAAGCTATTGAATGCATTAATCAAAATAAGGTCATTTCCGTCATTTTGAAAGATGGCCAGACCAAATTCTTAACCACCCATTTGGCTTATATAGTAGTGTGTGTGTGTGTGTGTGTGTATATATATATATATATATATATATATACAGAGAGAGAGAGAGAGAGAGAGAGAGAGAGAGAGAGAGAGAGAGAGAGAGATTAATGATCCTCTCACTCGAGTAATAAAATATACTTCCATGACTAGCAACCATTGGCTGCATGTACATCAAGTTGACTTTTTAAGTCACTTGATGTGACATGCAGCCAATGGTTGCTAGAGTCATAGAAGTATATTTGATGACTCGAGTCATATGATCATTTTCCATATATATATATATATCAGTGATGTCAAAATCCTACGATTTATGACTTGAATCCTACGATTTAAGTCGAATCCCAAGTCAAACGATTCAATTTTGACATAAAATCGTTTTTGGGCATGAATCCTACAATTCAACATGTAAATCCTATGATTTGACGTGAATCTTACGATTCAAGTGAATTGTATGATTCACAAACCCACTTACGTGAGTTAACATTTCATGGTCCATGAAACACAAAACTTGCTCCTTAAAAATAAAAAAAACCTCTTTATAACATAAGAAACCTCTCTTATAATAGGTAAGTCTTACCTATCGACTGCCTCGGGGCGCGAGATCTATGGGGATACCAACACGTATGGCTACGGGACTTGCTGCTACTACTACCTTTTTCGTTCTCGAGTTTGGAGGATTCTGTGGAAGGGGAGGGCTTTAAGGGTCTTTTGCACCCTGCTGATGACGGGGTCATGAGCTGGAGGACATGTGGCGACGCTGCAACGCACGATTTTGGAAGGTACCTGACGCCAATTATGGAGTTTCAACTGGTAGAGGAAGAGACACGTGATGTCCACGTGGGGGAGGCTTTTGAGACGGGAACCACGTGGAAGGTTATTAATGTCTGGTTATAATGGGGGATAGCTGGCTGATGGTAGGAGTTGGGCCAAATTGAACCCGTGGGGCTTTGCGGATGAAAGGGGGGAACGAGTGACGGGCCAAAGCTTTCGGGCCCCCTTGCTATTCCTGACATCTGGGCAATCAGGGCCTTGTGGCCGGGTCTCGTGGTTGAAAGACCTAAGATCTTGGGCCCATGGGACTGAGGTGGAACCACAGGAGCATGGGAGAGAGAGGGGAGATAGTGGGGGAAAGGCTAAGGGAGGACTATCCAATTCCCACCCCATCCCATCGAACCAGGATGTAAGGGAAGAGAGCCCCAGCCTCTGTGCCGGCCTCCTGGTACCGGTTTTGAAGGAGACGATGCCTGGTGAGGTAACCGTTATGGAAGATGTAACCCCCTAGGACGACATCTCTGCAACTTGCAATCCGAAGTCCATCCGGCTTAATGACCTGGGAGGAAATGAGGTGGAGATGAGTAGGACAAATGACATCGACCGTCTCATTAAAGTTAGACGGGATCTCGGGATGTCTTTCAAGGGGTCCGAAGAGGATCTACGGGATGTGTTCCGATCCATTCATAGCAACCATAAGGAGAGTAAGGCAAAGCGGAGAGGTCGGGCAAGGGAGCTGGCCAGGTTGCAGTGGGGGATGACTGATGGGAAGGAGACAAGAGGAGGAGGTACACAGACTTTCACGGATATGGGAGGGCCTACTATTTGTGATTAATGATGATACTATTGTGGAATGTGAGAGGGATTTGCGATGCGGGCAAGAGGGCTGGGGTCAAAGGGGTGATTGAAATGATTAAACCGGCCATTATTACTCTATAGGAGGCCAAGTGGGGCTGCTGTGATAGGTGGAAAGTGTCATCGGTGATTGGGGGAAGGCACTGAGACTGGTTGGGAGTGGATTCGGATGGTGCATCGGGGGGAATTCTGGTCGCGTGGGATTCCCGGGTTTTCGACAAAATGGACGAAGAGTTTGGTTTTTTCTCAGCTGTGGTGATACTTCGAAATAAGGTATCTGGTAAAATGTGGATGTTTGCGGGGATCTATGGTCCGACCTTTTATGGCGATGGACTTGATTTTTGGATGGAGATGGCTGCACTTGTGGCCAGATGGGATTATCCCTTCTGCCTGGGAGGGGATTTTAATGCGATAAGGTGGGGGTTCGAGAAACAAGGGGGGCCACCGGATATTGAGGTGATGAGGGAAATCAACGCCTTCATATCGGATTGGAAGCTGATGGAGGTACCGTTATGTGGTGTAAGATTCACATGGTCGAATCTTCATGAGAATCCGACCCTGAGTAAACTGGACAGATTTCTTTGCAAGTTGGATTGGTTAGATATTTTCCCAGGAGCAAGAGCTGAATGCTTGGCAAGGGCTATTTCGGATCACCGGTTGTCTTGTGACGAGTCAAGGGGAGAGGGCGAAACCTTGAGTTTGAGAATATGTGGGTCATTGGACGAGGGGTTTAGGGCCTTAGTTCCACTTGGTGGAGAAGAGACCCCATAGAATGCAATGACATTCGATTCATTTCCAAACTGCAGCGGGTTAAAAGGAAGATAATACACTGGAATAAGGAGGTATACGGATCTGTGCATGTCAAGAAAGAGGGGATTTTAAGACAATTGTAGGAGTTAGATAAGGTTGAAGAAAACAGATGTCTCACGGCGGATGATCGGGAGGATAGGTACCGGAAAAAAATGGAGCTTAATTCGGTTTGCAAGGCCGAGGAGATGTGCTGGAAGCAAAAATCAAAGGTCAGATGGCTAAAGGAAGGGGATACCATTTCCAAACTACATCGGTAACTTGACTGTTGATGTGAATCAGGTCAGGGATCACATTGTTGAGTTTTATACCATGATGTACATGGATGATGGTATCAGCAGGCCACAGTTGGATGGGCTATCTTTTAAGGCGCTGACAGAGGATAACCGGATCAGTTTGGAAAATCTGATCACCGATGAGGAGGTGTGGAGAGTGATTAAGTGTGGAGCCAAGAACAAGGCCCCTGGACCTGATGGCTTCACAATGGAATTCTTCAGATTCTTTTGGGCTATCATCAAAGACTAGTTGATGGAGGTGATGCGTGAGTTTCATGCTACCGGGTTCATTGGGCGGAGTCTTAATTCTACCTTCATAACCCTCATACCTAAGAAGGAAGGGGGCTGATGATATCGCCGATTTTAGGCCAATTTGTCTTACCAATTGCCTCTATAAGATTATCGCTAAGGTGTTGGCCAATAGACTCAAACTTGTGATGAGTACGATAATTTCGGAGAATCATGGTGCCTTTGTCAGGGGAAGACAGTTGGTAGATTTGGTGGCTGTGGCCCAAGAAACCATCCACTCGGCGCATCACGATTGGCAACCGGCTGCCCTATGGAAGATCGATATGGAGAAAGCTTATGACCGGATCAGTTGGGACTGCTTAGATTACATGCTGGGCAGAATGGGGTTTGGGACTATATGGAGGAGCTGGATGAGGGGTTGCTATTCTTCAGTTTGGTTCTCGGTCCTAGTCAATGGCACACCGGAGGGTTATTTTAAAAGTTCCAGAGGGCTGAGACATGGGGATCCCTTATCTCCTTTTCTGTTCAATGTGGTTGGTGAAGCATTATCGGGTCTTATGGTGCAAGCCAGGCAGCGTAATTTTATCACGGGCATCAAGGTAGGCGCGCAAGGGAGATTCATCTCGCACCTTCAGTTTGCTGATGATACCATGATTTTCGGGAAGGCTGATGTGCAGGAGTTCAGGTACATTGTGGATGTGATATCAGTTTATGAGGCGATGTCGGGGCAGCGTGTTAATCTATCCAAGTCGACAATTACGGGTATTGGGGCTGATGCGAGGGCGATGGATGAGCTGGCAAGGACGATCGAGTGCTCGATAGAGAAATTTCCAATCAAGTACTTGGGGTTACCACTTGGGATTCGTCTTCTTGCTGCTAGGGACTGGGAACCGGTGGTGCAAAGATTTGAGCAACGTCTATCATCTTGGAAGGGAAGGCCGCGGAGTAGCGCTGGAAGGCTGCTCCTGGTCAAGGTGGTTCTTTCCTCACTCCCCATATTCCATATGTCCATGTTCAAGTGCCCCATGGCGGTCCTTATTTGTCTTGAGCTGATACAACGTAACTTTCTATGGGAGGGTGCATTCCTGGACAAGCGTTATCACCTTGTCAACTGGGACATGTGCCAACTACCACTAGACTGTGGGGGGCTGGGAATCCACAGACTTAGGTGGATGAACATCGCAATGCTTGGGAAGTGGTTCTGGAGAGCTGGGAGGATGGAGGAGATGGACAATCTCTGGCGGGTCGTGATAATGGAGAAGTATGGCCAACTCATGGGTAACTGGGGTGTAAACGTCACGGTTCACACGGGTACTTCGCCGTGGTGGAAAAGTATATGCAGCACGTGGGGGATTGTTCGCTAAGGACTGAGGTTCAATTGGGGATGTGGTACCCGTATTAGATTTTGGGAGGATGTTTGGCTGGATGGTGGTGCCCTCATGGAGGTATTCCCTGAGATCTATGCCATTGCTGTCAACCAGACAGGGAGGATTGTCGACTTTGTGTCGGAAACGGAGGGAGGCAGAGTTTGGAATATTGTCACAAGAAGACTGCTGAGGGAGGAGGAGGTGATCCCGTTCTCTAACCTGATGCAGAGATTTTATGAAGCACAACGTCACCGGCTTGGTCTTGACCGCATGATTTGGATTCTAGGGCGCGATGGTGTGGTCAGTGTTAAATCCTACTATAGGATGCTAACGCGCCGCCCTCTGATCAGATTCCGAGGGGCAGGATTATGGAAGGATGCTATTCCGCCAAAAATAAATTTTTTGCGTGGACGCTATTCAAAGAGAAAATCCTGACTATTGACCAGCTTATCTGAAGGGGAAAGGAGGTCACGAATTCCTGTGTGATGTGTGGCGAGGAGGAGGAGAATGCCTCTCATCTCCTTATTCATTGCAAAGGGGATGCATCGACGAGGGATTATTGGATGACAACTTTCTATGCGGTGCTGTGGAGTATATGGGGCAAAAGAAATCTACGGATTTTCGAGAGTAAAACACGCCCGGTTGGGTTGATCATGAGGGCCATCCGAGACCTCGCCTGGTTTTGGGTGGAGAGGGGAGGTAGAGTTCCTCGTGAGGAAGCCTATTTATGGGACCCAGGTTGAGGGATGTAATTTCTGCCTTCATTGTTTTGGTTTTTGTTGACAGCAAATGTTGCTGTTCTGTCTTTCTTTCTTTTGATCGCTCCCTTGTATTGGTTTTTCAGCGCCTTGCTGCTTCAATATAAGTTACTTTACTGATCCAAAAAAAAAAAGACTTACCCATCGTGTAAGTCTTTTTTTGGTATGGAATCAGAATTTAATTCTGTTTATTGCAAATGACTGCTACGATGAGATGAATCTCAAATGGCCATGAAGATCTCAATTAAGTTTTGAGGATTGGTGTTTGCTTTTGAAGATTCATTTCAGGCCATTAGTCATGAATTGATGATGCTCAATCAGATGTATCTGGCTTATATCTTTACACTATTTATGAAAGAAGAATCATGTTATTAAATTTATTGTGGACATATGAATGCATTTCAATTTTATAGATTTATTGGATATTTTTCTCTAATTTTTTCTTATTAAAAAATCTTACGATTTAATGATACAATTCGATTCACAAATTCCAAAACGATTTGTCATCCAATTCGATTTCTGCAACACACACACACACACACACATATGGCTGCAAATTGAGTTTTTTTTTATTATTATTAATATTCTGCCATTCACTATTAAAAGAGATTTATCTTCTTTTTCCTCCCGAGAGTGGTTTGGTGTGAGGCAAATGTTCTAAGTGGTACTTCTTTAAATTTCTTATTCTTTTTGCATTCAACTATTCTTCAAGTTCCATTAACTATGAAATTCCTTATTACTGAAAACCAAATTTTAAAGCCGTTTGAGTCTATCCTTCTTTCCAAATCTAGAAAGGTATCAAAAGACACCATCATTGGACATTGTTTGATATTTCGATGCCTAGACTAGTTGGAAGCAAGCTCTATCATTAGGATCCTCGTTTCTAAATTTAGAGGGGACTATGTTGCGAGATTGAACACT
Source organism: Chloranthus sessilifolius (assembly GCA_021018995.1). Lineage (NCBI taxonomy): Eukaryota > Viridiplantae > Streptophyta > Magnoliopsida > Chloranthales > Chloranthaceae > Chloranthus > Chloranthus sessilifolius. The sequence continues at coordinate 8,528,322 of CM037598.1, forward strand.
AATCTAATTCAGACATAGTTATTAGAATATAATTCTTTATTATTTTTTGAAATTAAGCATGGTATTTGTATATATTTTTATAGTTCAAAATTATAAATTTTAATCTCAGCAATTAAAATTAGGATGGTGTGTAGTTAGTATTATGTTTAAATGTGCATGTGATTCTGTTTTGTAAGTGGTATATATATTAATATTGGAGGGTGTGAGCAACATAATTCACAACCCTAATTCTCTCCAACTTTCTCTCTCTCTCTCTCTCTCTCTCTTTTCTTATTTCCTCCCTTCTCTACCAAAACCAAGGTATCTGTATCAGCTAGCGGTTCACTTTGGACCGCGATGTATCTGCCGATATGACGCCGATACCGAATCGGCCTTTTCTATTTTTTGAAAAAATAAAAACACAATAAAAAAATATGTACCGGCCATTATCGGCCGATACCGAGACAGTATCGGCCCATACTGACCTGTATTGATCCGATACCGATACGGCTACCACACCGGTACTGGTATCGTAGTCGGTTCTTGACGAAACCGATACATATCGGTATTGGCCGAGTTTTAATACCATGATAAGCCCTAACATGACCTAACCCTAATCACTTTGAATCATCTTCTCATAAACTAATTCTAATCACTAGCGGTGGATAATGTTCGTCTTCTTATTCCCTCTTGAAGTTTGTATTGATTTTTTTTTAATGGCTAGGCTGATATGTCAGCATTTTTAAAAAACTTCTTAGTCAAAATTAGTATCTAGTGGATCGATTATTAATTAATGTTTTGGGTTTATAAATTACTTTCATTGTGGGATGTATTTGACATTGTTCTCTTACGAGAACAATAGTTGATGGTTGTTGCCTTGTTGGCTTAACTATGAGAACAAGAATGAAATGAGTAGAGGCCAAACTGAGAGCAATAGTTGATGGTCTTGTTGGCTTAACTATGAGAAATGAAATGAGTAGATGCCAAACTGAGAGCAAGAGTTGATGGTTGTTGGCTTAACTATGAGAAAAAAGGATGAAATGGGTAGATGCCAAAATTGATCAGAAATGAAGAAAATAGCTTTGTTCTATTAGAATTAGAAAGGGGAAGTATATGTAATTTGTTTTTTTTTTTTTAAAATTGTATTAATTTTATTGTTGGCTAGGCTGAACTGTCGAGTTCCTGGAAAACTTCCCTAGTTATGTTTTTTTACACTAGGCTTTGTGTTGTTCCTGTTTTCATTCTAAGAATCTGAGTCTTTATTTGATGTTTCACCTTGTAATTTTTTTATTTATCTTTGAAAGGAGTGGTTGTTGATAAAGCCAAAGATAGCCTTTACTTCCAATAAGCAAGATGTAGAAATAATATATCAGCCCTGTTTTTTTGTCTGTATTGATTTATTATCGGCTGGGCTGAATTACAAGTTTTTGGAGGACTTTCTGGAGTCAAATGTGGTGTCTTGTTTACTGAGTACTTGTATGGGTTCACATTTTATAATATAATCTGTTGTTTAGCAATACCCACTTATGGTTTCTTCTTTTATCAGTTTGTTACTTCATTTTTGGTTTCTGCAATAAACTTCTTTGATTTGAGTTATATATGAAAACTTATGAAAATGATGCGACCTCATATCCATTTCTGTGAATTAGTGAGTTTAATTTTTCTTTTTCTATATTGTTTTTGACTTCCTATTTGTCTTACTATTATGAGTTAATGTTTTATTTTTTATTTTCTCTTATCCCTACTTTCGTTCTCATTTTTTGTATGCTTTGCCTAATATGCATTACTAAAGCATATTTTCCTCTCTTTGTCTTCCTTGCAGCAATCTTTTTTCCCCAAGTTGATGGACCTGTTTAGAATCTGTGAAGACCTGGAAAACATTGATGGTCTACATATAATTTACAAACTGGCCAAGGGGATTAGTAAGTGCTTTTATTTTTATTTTGTCATTTTTGCTAACCTTTTTATCCCCTTTCTCGTATGCTATTTCGATTATGTAACAACTTGTTGCTTGGTTGTTCTCTGCAGTTTCACTCAATAGCCTTCCAATCTTTGATAAAATGTTTGGGGATGAATTCATCATGGATGTTATTGGTTCCCTCGAATGTAGGTTCTTTTATTGTTGGTTTCATAATTTATTTTGCTTTCTCTTGTTGCCTGTATAGTATATTTTACAAACTTTCTCAAATTTATTTACAGATGAAGAAATCTGTCTGTATTTAGGTAGGTGGAAAATAGCAACATCATGTCAATTATTAAGGATGATTTTTTCATTTGGTTATTCAAGGTTCTCTTGTTGTTCAGCAGTATTGACTCTCGTCTCCTACCCCATTCTATGATATGTGAATTTTATGTAGAAGAGAAATCGACGATATAGAATTAAATAGAAGGCTAATGGAGAAATTTGATCAAAGCACTTCACCATAGTGTGGAAATTTCGGTGGTCACCTGTAATTACATTAGCAAATCTTAGAGCTTAAAATAGTCATTAAAAAGCCAAAGATTTTTAAAATATTATTGGTTGTAAATGCACTAAACAACCTATATTTAAACATAATTAATAAATATTACAGAACTAGACACCTATTAAAAACTACGGTCCTTTTTGGAGAAGGCTCTTAAAAGCCCATCATTTGACCAATCAAAGATGGGACCAGACTTCTTAAAATGAGTGGGCGCGCGCATGCACACACACACACACTTCCCTACGATATGTACCATTTTATTTATTTCATGTATTGTATTCCTCATTGTTCTCTATGTTCGTTGATTTTTTATTTTTATTTAAATGCAATTCTATTCAATTATTTAACAATTCTTTACGTCTGTTTCATCCAATTAATTTGCAGCAATTGAATCCATAATGTCTTTATTTTTTAATGGTTAAATTTAGAATATTCTAATGTTTTGACTTGTTTTTTCCGATAAAAGAAAAAGGAAAAAATTGTAATGTTTTGTCTTGTTTGATTTTTCTTCTGCGGTGTTGAATATGCAATCAACATTTTCTGCTTTCAACATTTTCTGCTTTTATTGTCATTGTTCCATAGATGATCCTGAGGTTCCTCAAGTCCAACAGCATCGTGCTTTTCTGAAAGAGCATGTGGTTTTCAAGGAGGTGATCTATCATAATTTTGTTTCTTTTTGTTTTCTTGAAAGGTGTTATAAGGTGATGTAATATGCTCATCTATCCAAACATTAAAAAATGATTTTTCGTGCATGGTACAGGCCATCCCTATTAAAGATCCTTCGGTATTGTCAAAGATACATCAAACATATAGAGTTGGTTATATAAAGGTTGGAAGACATATTTGAACATTGGGCTGTGTTTTTATTTCTTTATTTGCATATGTGATTACATTTTCACCATATTTTCTCCAATTTTAGGATGTCATATTACCAAGAGTATTGGATGAGGCTACAGTTGCAAATCTCAATTCCATAATACATTCCAATAATGCCTTTGTAAGATTCTCAACATCACATCTTTACCATTTTGGCCATGGTGACATTTTTTTAAGTGTAATTGATGATACATTGTATTTGTTGTAGGTTGTTTCTTTATTGAAGGATGATACTACATTTATTCAAGAACTGTTTGCCAGGATGAGAACATCTACCACTTCTGCAGAATCAAAGAGGAATTTGGTAATTCTGATATGCTTATGGATCTCTCTCTCTCTCTCTCTCTCTCTCTCATTTCAGCTGTGAGAAAATCTTGAATGCACCCTCTACCATATAATAAGTAGGATTATATTTGCCGCTTTATTGTACGTTTAAGTGCAACCTGAATTTTTTCAATTCTCGCAACTTGCCTCTTGTCTCCCTTTTGCAGCCGCTACTGCTGAGGTTGTAGGCTTTTATTTTATGCTTGATTCACAGTAGTATAAAGGGAAAGGACGAATTTGTGCATGTTATTTCCATCCATCCGCCAACAAGATTTTCAATGTCATTAATAAGTCCTTGCTTGTGCCTCCCTTTGTGAATGCCTCCAAGGCAGTGAGAATATCTGTTGGGATATATAAAGTTTGTGTGCAATGGTTCATCCAATATCAAATATTCCTTGAACTTAAATATCGCCGTTTCCATGAATCTTGTAAATCATTTTGGAAGCATAAATCATTGTCGTTGTAATCATAATCCTCTTCGTCGTCATCATCACCATTGCCTTGTCGCATCTATTTGGGGTTAGTTTTAGGATTCCTATTTTTCCAAATAATTCCTGTCTAGGGCTAAACATGATCATTTTGGTTTTCCCTTTTCTTAGTTCCTTATGCTCGTATCGCAGCAATCCTTTTTGTAGTAGCTGTTTTAGGTTTCTGATAGGCATGTCCAAACCATCTCTAATGAAATTCCTTGATTTTCTCTTTGAATGGGCTACCCTAAACTTCCTTTTCTGTGCTAATTCTTATTTCTATCATTTTTTTTAGTTATGTCTACACATCCACTTTGCAATACGGAACTCCACCTCATGTAGTTTGTCTTCCTTTCGTTATTTTGCCGCCCAACACTCCTCACCACTGCCTTGTAAAAATGTTGTTTCAGTTGGCTCGTTCCTTGTTTATCGCCTGACACACCACTCAGTTGTCTCAATGTTTCACCCTATTTCTCCATTACCCAAACGTATGCTGGTAATATCCATGTTGATTGAAGATGGTTCCTTTGTCCTAGTTACTGGGAAATGGACCGTTCAGGTTACTCAAATACCTTTAACCTTTGGTCTACTTGTTCCATACATGCCTCTTAATCTCTTGTCTGTTAATAGCTTTACCAAACGACTCAATTGCAGTGTTACTTTTTCTGTCGTATGGTGTTTTCCAGGACTTGTCAACAGGGGCGATTTTTGTCATGATCGTGACGAGAGAGGGCTTTACCTATTTGATGTTAAAGGGTTTTTAGAGAAGATTAACTTCTGCTGCAACTGCTACAATTTCATTGGAGACTGCTCACCTGCGACACTTATGTTTGGCGGTAGTACCTCGGCTGCACACTTTTTTCCCAAAACAGTTCAATCCATTCGATGACTACCAATTGAAATCTGAGGTCTATCAATTGTGTAACATCATTCTTCTTATCCAGGGAGTGTGAATAGGAGTGTTACTCCTTTCCACCTAGTGCACTTTGATGCCTGGGGTCCATCTTCGATTTTTTTTTTGGTGTCTGGCTATCGTTATTGTGTCTTTCTCGATGGTGATCCCTGTCTGTCTACTTTGTATATGATGATAACCAAGGATTAAATTGTCTCCATTTTTCCATTATATCATATACTTGTTCAAAACCAATACAATGCATCTGCGAAAGTGTTACTGTCAGATAATGGGGAGAGGACTCTACACATCACCTCAAGTCTTACCTTCAGACTCATGGTATTGAGTGGCAGACCACTTCCCCGTATACCCTCCAACAAAATGGAGTAGCTGAGAGAAAGAAACTTCATCTACTTGAGGTAGATCGGGCCTTGTTAATTGAGATGAATGTGTGCAATAAATTATGGAATAAAGCTATTCTCACGATATGTGTTCTAATTAATAGAATGCCAACTCTCATTCTTCAAGGGAAATCCCCTTTTCACATGTTGTCTCTTTCGCTGTTGCTCTTTTCGACCCCTCCAAAGGTCTATGGGTGTTCTTGTTTTGCTCAGGTACCTGATATTTGTCGTGATAAATTGGATGCCAAAGCTGTTTGGTGTGTTTTTATTGGATACCCCCCATGATAAAGAGGTAAATGTGTTATGATCTTTTTTCGGGTAACGATTTGTATCTATGGACATTGCATTCAAACCCACTCCTTATTATGCTTCTGTCAATACCTAATGCCCTCTTCAAGGGGAGCTTAGAAAGGAAGAGAGCACCTTGTTGTTGCCACATCCCATTCATGAAACATTGTCTGAGATTGAAGATCAGTGTCTACAAGGCCAAGATGAAAATCTGAATGTGCAAGTAGGTCCAATGATGGCTAAGAGATGGGATGGAGAAGAATATGTTCAAGAAAATGTTCCAATAAATGACATGGAGGAAATTTTGGGAAAGTCCTTACTCGGGGGACATGGGGGGAAACAAGCCCACCCTCTCTCAAATTATGGACGAAACTTCAATCTCAGAGTCTACTCCACTAGAAAGCAAAACTCCTGTGCCTCTTGTACCTGACATGAACCTGCCTATTGCACTACGTAAGGGGTCACATTCTTATACTTAACATCCCATCAATAAGGTTTTGTCTTATAATGCTCCGTCCTCCTTACATTCTCCATTTATCTCATCTTTGGACTTTATCTCTACCCCTTCTAGTGTTTCTGACTCTCTGTCTTAGCTATAGTTGAAGAATGATATGGTCCAGGAGTGAGAAAAATACTTGGGAATGACTGTTGCTAGAAGGAAAGAAAGTAGTTGGTTGCATGTGGGTGTATACAGAGATGTATAAGCCAGGCGGTAGAAGGATACAAAGCTCAATTAATGGCACTAAGGGTTTACCCAAACCTACGGTGTTGATTATCAAGACACGTTCTCACCTGCGGCCAAAATTCAGTTTGTCTCCTCCTGCCTCTTGCAGCACTGTTACTCATCAAATACCGTCAGACAACATCTATCGCCACCGTTCAGATGCAAACATCAGCATACATTTTACTAAACCATATCTGAAACTGTCTCCAAATCTCATCATCAGAATACTTCACAAAACCCAATCTTGATCAAAATCACACCACAAAATATGTGAATATTCTCATAGGCTGTATCATGTCCACACTAGTGTACACAGGACGTAGAAAGGAATCAAAATGACCAGGAACAGAGAAAACAGTAAAACAGGGTACGTGATCAGATAATATATATATATCTCCACCAATGCAACTCCGATGATCACGAGACCACTTCCATTACGTGCACTAGCAAATATGGATCCACCCTTTATAGCATCAGTCTCATAGGGAGGTTTGACCATGGTGCACAGAATATCCAAAATCAAAGATGTTTGGGAAATTTCTTTAAAAGTAGATAATTGGAAGAAGACCCCAAAAAATAATCATATTATGCAGAAAAATAGGAGCTCTCAAAACATACCAATTTTGCAGGATGGTGATCAAGAGTTGACCTAGGAGTGACATTAGCATCAGAAACTGTTGTGTACCATGCACAGGCTCAGTAGGGTCAGATGCTCTGGTATACGTAGTTGCAAAGTAGGGAGTCAGCAATAAATCGGGCAAAGTCGGAAAAAGTGGGGGAAATTAAAGAAATTCAAAAAAATATATCATATTATATTTCTAGTTAACAAGACTGGTTTTAATGTACAAAATAGGCAAAAAGAAGAAATACAGTGAGTTGTGAAATGGGCAGGCAGATTAGAAGGCGATAGCCCTAACGGTTTTATTTATTTATATTAATTTTATTTATTTATTATTATTTTCACTGTAAGTATAAGTGAGAAAAAGAAAGAAACATCGGCCAACATCATACAATTGCCGATTAATTGGCGGAGTTGCCGACTCGGCTGATTAATCCTTGCTGTGGTCGGGATGACACCAAGTCGCTGACTTTTTCTGATTATTTAAAAAAGTTGGAGACTTTTGTGACTATGCTGGTACGAATATGAGTCTCACTGGTTTGGAGTTTTAGGGTTTGAGAATAGGAAGAAAAGAAGAGAGAAACAGGAAATGAATGGCTTCGTTAGGAAAATATGTCTCACTATTCTTTTTATTAAATGAGAGCCCAATATTCCCTTACAATGCTGTACACATCACTTATACTTCACACACAGACCAATAATACATAGTAATCCCAACATCTGTGACTTTAACAGGTTGTTTTATAGTAAGTGTTGTTTTAGCTTCTACTATTTCAGTGCTTTACCTGGTGTCTTTGTTCTATATAACCTTTTCCTGGAACAGGTATTGTTCTTGCAAGAGTTTTGTTGTTTAAGTAAGAGCTTGCAGCTGGTTCATCAACTGCAACTATTTCGGTATGTGCTTATGATTTGATTTCCATATTCTTATTTGCGATACATTTTTCTACAATAGTTGGCTTCATTTTCTGAAACTGGTCTTTGGGTTTTTAAGTTAACTGATTTTGAAGACTCATATAGAGAATAGTATCCGATCCAATTTAGTTCAAAGGATAATATTTCCAGCAATTGTGTCAATTATGTCAATTTTTATCTAATTATTTTACTCATTCTGATACTTATTTCCCACAGGGATCTTGTGAATGAAGGCATTTTTGATATCATCACTGATACATTGCAGAGTCAAGATAAAAGGCTTGTACTGACTGGGTAATTGGTTATCCTGCTGATTTTTGTGAAGCGGTTTAATGTTGAAACTTCTTAGCATTGGGAAATTAGTAAATGCTTAATTGAGGCTTTAGTTATCATAGTTTAATAGTACTATTCTTAATAAATAATCTGATATAATTGTGAAAAATAAAAAATAATTTGGTATCTACTGGATATGCAGGACAGACATCCTTCTACTTTTCCTTAACCAGGATCCAAACCTTCTCAGAGGTTATGTCATTAAACAGGAAGGACATTCTCTTCTCGGATTTTTGGTATGCAAGTAGATAAATGCTTTATTTGGTGTTCTTTACTGCCATTACATATATCCATATATATATATATATATGTTGTTGATTGTGTCCTCCCATAACTAAATTCCTCTGTTAGGGCTGGAGGAATGCTCTCTGAAAAAAATGTTGAAAATATAATGCCAATAAAATTGAACTCAATTACATTATCATCTGTGTCAATGACCACCTATTTGATTATCTAGCTTTATATGCATTTTAAAAAAATGATTATTTTCTGAGAAATGATTTACACTTGGTGCGAAGGTGATTGGTTTTGATCCCCTGACAATGCTGTCTCATTCTGGCTGGGCTGAGATTGCTAAAAGGCTTCACCAGAAACCTCCCTTTAACAGTGTGGTGTTGCTAGGGATGGGTATTAGGGTTTAGTGGTAGTAGGGTTTAGGTTAGTAGTAGATGGTTACACATGCAGGCTTCAGAATTTGGGCTATGCCTCATGGGTTTCAGGGTAGGATGGGGATGGGACTCTTCCTACAAGAACTATGGGTTAGTGTTATTAGGGTTAGGTTAGTGGTATTAGGGTTTAGAGGATAGTAGATGGTTTAGGTTTTAGGGTTAAGAAGAATAAAGAAGAAGAGTGGAAAAAAGGCTCAATGACAAAGGAATCCTCACTATTGTTTATATTAAATGGTAGAAATACAATGACACACCCAATAATACTATGCACACCCAACTCTACTAATATAACCGTATTCTAACATACTAATACTCCCCCTCAAGCTGGAGCATGTCTATCAACCATGCCCAGCTTGACCACAACATCCCTCAAGGTCCACCTTGGTCAATATATTTGCAAGCTGCTGAGAGGAGGCGACATCAACTAGAATGACTTGTTGGACACTTCTCTCCATGGTTGTCAATCTCTTACAATACATGATACGATATTGTAGAAAACAATGTGTATCTTTTTTTAATCGTATCTTACGATATATTATGATACGAACGATACATATGATTTCGATAATAATAGCTTTTTATTTACAAAAATTATTAGTAATTTATCCCAATTCTAATCTAAAAAAAATTTATAAAAAAAACGACAAGAATAAAGAAAGAGGATGAAGATTTCCGTGACAAGGAAGAGAAATAAGAAAAAAATGATAATATAACTGGTAATGAAGAAGTTGGTGTTGATATCGGAGCTAGAGATGAAGAATGAAGACTTGGGATTTTTTTTTATACATTTAAAAAAAATATTTGGGATTACCAACTGGTAATGTCAAGAAACAAGTATAGATTTTTTTTTTGTAAGTAAAAGTTGGTACTTGAAAGACACGTCATATAAATATATAATACATGTATACAATTCACACTCTCACCATACTTATACTTATGCAGTTATAGAGTTTCTTTTTATAGTGGAAAATTAAAATGTTTATGATTTTATGTGACTGGATTTTTATCTCCACTTTGTATATCAATCTAATGAAATGTTTTCTTCAATTTATTTGATTTAAATTCTAGTTTCTAATGTGATAGTCTGACAAATGATGGAATGACTGTCTTTGACACTTAGCATTTAAAAAATAATCATAGATTGTTAAAGACACTCATTCCACGGACAAAGGGACTGTCTATCTCGATATGCTTAGTCCTTTCATGAAGAACCGAAACTGATTCAATCTTTTTAGCCGCTTCATTGTCATAATGGAGAGGTATAGAGCCATAGATAGGAAAGCCATGCTTGGATAGAAGGGAACACAGCCACAATACTTCACAAGTCACATGGGTTTGTATTTGACTTCGGCTCTTGATTTTGATATCACAGCCCGCTTCTTACTTTTTTAGGCAACCAAGTTGCTTCCCAAAAAGACACAGTATCCTGATATAGAGCCGCGATCACTAACCGATCCGGGCCAGTCAACATTATTGTAGGCAGAGATACTCCTCGGACCATAGGAGCGATGTACCAATCCAATCCCCATGCTAGACTTGATATATTGATGTATATGATGGATGACAACAAGATGTATGGTGAAAAGCATATGCAGTACCTGACCCCTTTTTGCTGGAGGACTGCGCTTCAGGTGGGGATGTGGCACTCGTATATGATTCTGGGATGACCCGTGGGTGGATGATAGTCCCCTTAAATCCTCCATCCTGAATATTTTCGCCATTTCTATGCATCCTAGAGGTAGGATTGTGGATTATGTTTCCGAAAACCAGGGTGGCCGGCTGTGGGAAGTGACCACCAGACGACTGCTGAGAGGAGCTGAGATGGCCTCGTTCTTGCAACTTCTACACATACTATACAAGGTGTAGAGACTCCCTCATGGAAATGACCAGCGTCTTTGGACTCTGAGTAGAGATGGTATTTTCAGCGTCAAGTCATACTTCAAGATGCTCTCGCGACGCCTGTTGATCAGATTTCAAGGTGCAACTCTCTGGAAGATTACCATCCCTTCGAGAGTTAAATTCTTTGCGTGGACTTTATTCAGAGAAAAAATCCTAACGGTGGACCAGTTAACCCGGAGAGGGAAGGAGATCCCTAATCGATGTGTTTTGTGCAGAAATAGAGAGGAGACTGCTGCACATCTGCTGCTTCATTGCGATGTGGCTCATGAAGTTTGGAATGTGGTCGTTCACTCATTCGGAATGAGTTGGGTTACGCCGGCATCGCCTTACACTCAATTCTTGATGTAGGAGTCTGTTAAATTGGAGAGGCAGCAGACTGAATATTGGAAGGCGGCCTTGTTTGCCGTCTATTGGAACATATGGCGGGAGTGGAATCTTCGAATCTTCGAGAAGAAAAGCCGCCCAGTGGGGATGATCATGAAGTCGATTCTAGATCTAGTGTGGCTTTGGGTAGCTAGAGGTGAGAATGTGCTGAGAGACGACCCTTATATGTGGATCCGGGCTAATTTTGTATGAACAAGAGTCATTTCAGGCTTTGATGTATTTTCCTTTTCCTTTTTTGCTGGTCGTGTCACTGTATTGTCTTTTTCCAGCGCCTTGCTGGTTTCAATATAATTCCCATTGCTGATAAAAAAAATAAAATAAATATATATCCTGAAATTTTAAGACATGATTAATAGGATAAGGTGTGTTATTTTCCTAATTTAAAGTTAAAATAGCTTACGATTTCTCTTTTTTATTTTCTTGGTCATTTTGGTAAAGAATTTTCCATAGGGATTGCCAGGTCCATATATTGTAACACCCTGAAATTCGTGCATAAATTTTCAGGGCGTTACATAGGGTGTGTGGTGCATGCATGAACTGGCTCACACGACTAACAATAAAAGTTAGGTCAGGCCTTGTAAGAGTGAGATAAATCAGTCTCCCAACAAATCTATGGTTAAAGTCAGCCCTAGATAGAAAATTTGACCTCGGAATGAAACGATTTCACCACCAAATTGATCAGTTTTTTATAGTGAATAACTTTTTTTTTCTCGACTTTTTTCGGATCTGAGCACGTCTTAAAGGTCAAAAGGATCTTTTTCAACTGATTCTTGCCTTTTCGAGTCCCTGTTCTTGGCGCGATTTGGAACCATTTGTTGTTGGTCAAAACTTGGATCGATTTCTGTCTGCTATCTCATGGAAGTGATCGTGTGTTTTGGTGTGGATTTGAACAGTTTTTTGACGAAGTTTTCCAAGACATGATGCTTTCAGCCATAGATTTGACATGTTTTTTGGTGCCATTCTCAACTGGATGCTCAGATCACCATGAAACTTCACAGTTTTGATGCGTTTTGTGGACTGTTTTGTCCATCTTGTATATGGTTTGAGAGATTCAATCACTATGATAGAACCGTGAAACCTTGCTTTCACGCTTTCCTTTTTTGTGGATGGTGTCTCGTGCTTCAAGATAAAAGGAGCAGCTGCTCCTAAGGTTTGTTATTGTCTTGGCTGATATAGCAACTTATGGTGTATTGGCTCATTAAGGAAAAAACAGGATGGTGGCTGATGGAGATGTGGGTAGTATGGATGAAGGGTTATATGCTTTTTTAATGATGATTTGTTCCCTTTTGGTTTATTTTGAACGTATGGCATTGTCACATTCCTTTTGATATTGATGATGGGTCATTAGTTAGGCCTCATGGCCATGTTGTTAGTACCAAGAACAAAGTATTATTGTAGGCTGTGTGTTTAACCACTTGTTTGGACCATATAGGTGTATCACTGCGTGTGTGCAAGGGTTTGCACTTTATTATTGTTGTTGGTCGTTGAGTGCAAGGTGTTGCACCAATTTATTGTTGTTGTTGTGCAAGTATTTGCACAACAACAAGAAGTCAGTGGAAGATGATGGTAATAACATGTATATTTATGTATTTGTTGGCAAGTTGGGCATCATTATCGTGGATGCTCCAATTTGAGGGGTAGTGTTGGAGATTAAATATTATTTGTATGTGTCCATTCATGTGTAGTGTAGGTATGTGTCTCTAGTTAAGTCAGGGTGTGGGTTTAGTCTCACATTGACTAAAGATGAGTTCTGTATTTAAGTAGCCCTCTATATATAGGGGCAATCTCCTGTCACTCAATGCATCAAAAGAGTAACGATGTAATCCTTAAACTGCCCATTTCTGTCCCTTCTCTCTCCCTCTTCTTCTGCATCTCTCTTTCTCCAAATGATCCCTAAATGGGTTTTTCCCTTGATTTTTTTTTTTTGTCTTATATATTTATTTGTTTTCTACATTGCCAACCCTTGATTGAGACTCCTTGGTAGATTTTGGAGAACTTCAGGTTCTTTGGGAGTGCTTTCTTTATTTGGACAACAACAAGAGAGTAAATTCTCACTATAAATCACCTTAAAAATATTCAACACAATTATTTTGTTAGTACCACACAAATTGTGGATTTTTGGGAATTTGGTACTCATCATATCCCATCCACAGAGCGTCAGCTCTTTCAAGTGACGGAAATGGGAAGCTCCCCGGGAATTCAGCAACGTTTTCTAACCCCCACAAAAAAAAAAAAGCTCTTTCTCTTCCTTGATTGGATTAATTATAGGATCCATTGGGGCCCTTTTAGCCTAAGCCGCCGCTCGGACTTGGACCAAGATGCTCTAGCATTGCTACCGAAGAACAGCGTGTCTACCGATTTCACCATGGCGGCTTGCTCAAAGTAATAATAGCCCATGCATGTTCAATTGTCGAGATTCAATGATTCAAAGCGGTTTCGGGACAGCGTATTAACCGCCATAAATTCAAAGTTACGGGTATCGGGACTAACGATACTCTCATTCAGGAGCTGGCACACACTGTTCAATGCGGAAGTCAAGAGCTGCCGATCAAATATTTGGGCCTACCTTTGGGATTACGGAAACCGGCAACTAGAGACTGGGAGCCGGTGATCCAAAGATTCCAGCAATGGCTGTCACATGGAGTGCCAAATTTCTCAGCAGTGGTGGCCGGCTAATTTTGCTTAGAGCGGTTTTGTCTAGTCTGCCGGTCTTCTACATGTCTATCTTCCGATGCCCAGCGGGTGTCGTAATGCGGATCGAGCAAATCCAACGCAGTTTCCTTTGGGAAGGTCCAGGGTTGGAGAGAAAATTCCACCTGGTCAACTGGGACACATGTAAACTTCCGCTGAGCTGCGGAGGTTTGGGTATTCGTAGTGCGAAGTGGACCAATGTGGCGCTGCTTGGTAAATGGTTTTGGGGTGCTGGTATCGTGGAGGAAGAAGACAATCTATGGAGAAAAGTCCTGTTGGAAAAATACGGCCCCGACTGATCATAATTGGGGAATAAATACTGCGGTCAATAGGGGCACGCCCAACTGGTGGAAGGGTATTTGTAGCACTTGGAATCACTTTTCGGGAGGAATTCGTTTCAGCTGGGGCTGCGGAACCCGTATTCGTTCTTGGGAGTATAATTGGTCTGAAGAGGGGAAGCTCATTCAGAGATTTCAACACACCTACGCCTTAGCTCGGAATCCCTCGGGACGGATAAGCGACTTCCATACCGCGCCCAATGGTGCTAGGGTTTGGGAAGTGGCCACCCGGCGCAATTTGCGAGTCAGCGAAGAAGAAGAGTATACCATGCTCCTTCAGCTGCTGTACAGTTTGTCTCCGAATGCTGAAAATTGCGACCAGCGGAGATGGGGCCCGAGTAAGGATGGTGCTTTCAGCGTCAAGACTTACTACCGCATGCTGACCCGTCGGCCGCTCATCAAGTTCCAAGGGGCTGGGCTATGGAAGATGAACATCCCATCTAAAATCAGGTTCTTCACCTAGCCCCTTTTCAAAGAGAAGGTCCTCACAATGGATGTGCTCATTCGAAGGGGAAAGGACATCACCAATCTTTGTGTCATGTGCTCCAGGGAAGCGGAGTCGATGTCCTATTTATTCATCCATTGCCAGGTCGCGTATGAGATCTGGGGCATAGTGCTAAACCTAGTCAAGATGAACTGGGCCACGTCTAATATGCCATATGAGATGTTTCTTACCTGGGCCGCTGCCGACATGGATGGTAGATGTGGGAACAGTTGGAGAGTGTCTTTCTTCGCTGTCATCTGGTGCATTTGGAAAGAAAGAAACCTCCGAATTTTCGAAAAGAAGAAGAAACCGGTGGGGTGCATCGTGAAGGCAGCTTTAGACCTGGTTGCTCTTTGGGTCCCGGCAGGTGCTGAGGAGTCCTTACAACCTTGGGACCCGGGGTAGTTTTTTCCCTGTTTCGGGTCGCTGTTGATGCGAGGGGTTGTGCTTGTTCTTTTGATTGCTGTTGTATTCTCCTTTCTTGATTGGTTTTCGCGGCCCAAATGTGGTGGCCGCTCCCTTGTATTGTTCTTTCCAGCATCTTGCTGGCTTTTCAATATAATTTTCTCTTGACTGATCAAAAAAAGAAAAAGGATTCTCGATGGTGAATAAATGCATCATATACAAATCATGTGAAGCAATGATTGATCACCTTTTCTTTTTTACATCGTGAGAATGCTTATAGGATTTGGACCATACTTCATAAACTTGAGAACTCGACTCAACTCGAAAATTAATCAGGTCGAGTATACTCGAAGACTCGAAAAAAAACTCGACTCGGTCCGACTTTGTAGTCTATATATATATATATATATATATATATATATATAGACTAATTTAAAAAATATAGAAATGAGGAATTTTTATTTTTTTTGTGGTTCAAAAGTATGATCTATGCTCAAATTAAATATGTAAAGCACAGATGCAAAGGCATAGGATTTGGTGCTCAGTCCCCGTATAGAAATATTCCCATAAAATCATAAGAGTTAGTTTCCTCAAAGACAACCTAATCCACAATATATGCATGTCACATGCACAGTTTTAACTTTTAAGCATTCTTGTGGAGGAAAATTCCAATTTAGATCTATGATCATGAATTAATGTGGTCCCTTTTAATTATAGATTGTAATTTTTTTTTTTTCACATTCATGGGATGTGACCATCATCAATTGAAACCTAAAAATCCCCCTTTTCAACACAATTATTTTGTTAGTAGCACACAAATTGTGGATTTTTGGGAATTTGGTACTCATTATATCCCATCCACAGAGCGTCAGCTCTTTCAAGTGATGGCAATGGGAAGCTCCCCGGGAATTCAGCAACGTATTCTAACCCCCCCACCAAAAAAAAAGCTCTTTCTCTTCCTTGATTGGATTAATTATAGGATTGGGGCCCTTTTAGACTAAGCCGCCACTCGGACTTGGACCGAGATGCTCTAGCATTGCTACCTAAGAACAGCGTGTCCACCGATATCACCATGGCGGCTTGCTCAAAGTAATAATAGCCCATGCATGTTCAATTGTCGAGATTGAAGGATTCATGACAGTATAGTTTAGAAAACATTAGAATCGATGAGTAAAGACAAGCTCATATATATTTGAACGTTCCAGAATTTTTATTATCATGGTAGGATATTAGGTTTAACAATAAACTTTCATGTAGTATAAGTGCTCCTGGAGCAGTGAAAGTAGATAGTTATAGCTAGTCTAAGTCTAGAACTAAGATATTGTCCTTTTTTCTATCAAATTTTTTGATTTTTCATTTTTCGTTTTTCTGATTTCATGGATCCAAAATAAGTAAAAAAGATGGATTTTCTCAATGAACAAAATAAATAAATAGGATTGTTTATGTATTAAAAAAATCCTATTTGTTCAACTCCTCCTCCTCACTAGTAAGGGGCAGTGCTGTTATCAAGGGGACGGTGAGGGCTGACTACAATTCTTCTTCTTCTTCTTCCTCTTCGATGAGGGCTACTATTCAGGGGGTGGTTACGTTCATCTATTGGGTTTTCAAGGAGTTTAACATATATAATGGCGACAATCTCCGAAGCAAGGGCTACTAGTAAGGGGGCCATGAGGGCTGCTCCAACCAAAAGAAATAATAGGAATCCAATGATAAATGATGGTCTATTTGTGCTCCACTAAGTGGTATTGGAGATACGTTCATCTAATGGGTTTCAAGGAGTTTAACATATATAATGGCGACAATCTCCGAAGCAATTGGGATGAGATACTAATGCTTGAGAGACATAAGGGCCTTGTTCGTCACGATTTTTCTTGAAACTCAACTCTTGGATATTCAGGACCTAACAGTTTTTGAACTTATTGGGACTATAATGTTGGTTTCGTAGTAGAATTTTCCAGGCCAAATGTTTGGGCAAATTCTTCCGAGGCAATGGCTTGGGGAATTCTAGAAGCTTTGACAACACTAAGCATGTTTCTAATGACCAAGAGATCGTTGAAGGTTACTTTGGTGATGCTATTACATGGGATCCAAATGGAGGCTCGTTTCTGTATTTTTTTTATCTTATCAATGATTCCAACTCTTCGACATGGTGGACCCTTAGACACGTCTTAAGGGAAGGTAATGGCTCGACTACTACGTAACCAAGATAGGAGTTTCGAAGATGTCACAATTACAACATTGTTACCTGACTAATATGTTTAGTTTTAGTCTTAATTCTCTGTTTTGTTTGTGGTTGTGTGGCCAGTTGCTCCTTCGCCTTCAAGCTCTTTATATTTTAGCATGGCCTTGGACTTTTTTGTAAAGAAAAAATATTTTTTGATGGCTTAAAATACTATACTAAAAGGAATAGACAAGAAATGATACAATGACTTGAGTGAGTTATTCAATGCTAGAAAAGTGTCGGATACAAAGCAGAAAACAATATCCAGTGGTCATAGGTCTTGTCAATTCCTCCTTTGCAAGCAAATTGACTTTCACATTCACATGTCTCATTGAATGGCCAAGAATTCTAGGGAAAGTTGTTCAAAAGGAGTACATGATCCAGTTAGTAATTTATAGATTAAAGTTGGTCACCTTCAAATGGAAGTGAAGAAAGTTTGGAATTGAGGTATGAGGAGGAAGTTAGAAGGTCAATTTTGTATGTATGTGGGGACTGTGCTCCCAACCCTGATGGATTCAACTTGCAACTTTATAAGCATTTCTGGGAGATGTTGAAAGTGGAGATAATGGATACTATGCATAATTTTATACCAAAGGGAAGGTAGAAAAGTGCATTGATTAAACACTGTTGAGTAAACAATAAAAATAAAGTGGTGCTAAAAAAACTTAAGGCTGATCAGTTTACTGGGAAGTGTGTGAAAAATCATTACTACAATGATAGCTGATTGCCTTTGGCCTCTAATGGGAACTACCAGCTCTCATAATAAAAGCGCCTTTGTGGATGGATGATGATTCTTGGATAGTGTGGTGGTTGTGCATGAACTATTGATAGAAGACACGGGATAGGATTGGCTGGAGTCTTATGCAAACTCAACATGGAAAAGGCATATGGTAGAGTGCTGTGATTTACTACATTAAGTAATGTAGTGATTCAATTTTGGGCTAAAGTAAAGATAATGGATTAGGGAATGTATTTCCTCAATGTGGTTCCTGGTATTGATTAATGATGCCCTAAGGGTTTTTTAAGGAGTTGTGAAAGACTGCACCAGATGGCATGTTAGTGACACTTATGATGTGAGCATGGATCAAAAATTCGTCCGATACTGATACGTATCTGTATCGGAGCTCATCGATACGGTACATTGAATGTACCGTATCGGTAGTTAATATGTATTTACCGGACGATACATTGAATGTATTGTCCGGTACCGATACATATCGGTTTTGGGCTCGGACGATACGTATCAGTTTTCCGGCATTTTAATCCTTGGATGTGAGTGACTCAATCATCTTTTGTCGTGTGACAGATGAATAGATATGAAATGTAAAAGCTTTGATTAGATGCTATGTAACCACTGTTTTGAAATCGCCTAGGCGCCCCGATTTAGGCCGGGGTGCTCGCCCAAGCCGCCCTGGCGGCTGCCCCAATCCCCAATTTTTTTTTAATCGGGAGTCATTATTTGGCAGATTTTGAAAGGGCCTTTGCACTCGGAAAGTTGGCCCTTGCACCGACTTTAAAGAGAGACTTGGTATTTTAGGGACAAGTGACACGTGAAGACCATTGATGGCGTCAGATCAGATGATGAAGGTCGTGTTTCACCCCAATATTCCACACAACAGATCTTATGGGTGTTCTTGGGTGCAATTAACGCCACCCTAAGTTAGAAATTAGGGGCAAATAAGCAAAGAACCTTTTTTGGGTGCAATTAACACAACCCTAAGTTATAAATTGGGTGCAAATAACGCAAATAACCCACCCTAAGTTGTATGGTGCAAATAACTTCACAAGAAAAAAGGGGTGCAAACAATATATATATATACACACACACACACACACACACATAGCGGCTGTCAGGATCTTGGGGCACCCTGTGACAGCCTCATTAATCTGTGCGCCAGCATAAAGGCATGGCGGCCTTAGAGATGGGCTTAGCAAGAAGGCGGGCGAACCTTGTAGCTAGCTATGTAGCGCGTGGGCGCAGAGGCACGTGGCCCTGCAACGCGTGCATGTGTCCCTTATACACGATGCGACGTCAATTAGACGCATGTGGGGCATGAAATGCGGTGCTCCGCGGAGAGGCACGCGACGTGGTGCCAAGAGGGCACGCGACATCCTGGTGCCATAAGACACGTAGTGCGGTGCTCCGCATAGGGGCACGCGACGTGGTGCCAAGAAGGCACGCGACGTCCGAGTGCTACAAGGCACTTGAGGCGGTGCTATGACGATATGCGATGTGGTGCCAAGAGGGCACGCGGCATTTAGCTTGTACGACAAACAATGCGGTGCTAAGAGGGCACGTGATGCGGTACCAAGAGGGCACACGGCATCCGGGTGCAATGACGGACCCGACATAGTGCCGAGTGGGCACGAGATACAGTCACGACTTAGACGTGATGCGGTGTCACGAGGGTATGCCATGTGGTGCCATGAGGGCACGCAACATGAGGCCATGAGGGCCTTGCGATATGGTCACGACACAATGTTATGTGGGCATGAGGCCATGAGGGCCTCGCGATATGGTCGCAATGTGGATGCGACGCGAACGCGACACGATCGCAAGTGACGCTGATGCGTGACCTCACAAGACATGTGGGCTTGGAGGATGGCATTGTGTGCCACAGACAGAGATTCGTGTGCCATAATAAATGCTAAGACACCACCTTTGCAGATTTGCCACGGGCAGGAGGCTGTGTGCCATGGTGGTATGTCGAACCAAGGGGTTTGAGGTTCTTCTGCTGGTTAGCTCAAGTTGGTGTTTAGACCATATTTGGGGGAAGGGAGCTGTGGAGCTTTTCTCCCACACATGGAGCCCTGCGTTGCGGGACGAGCGCATGAGTTTTCTAGGTTAGGGGTGGGCCTAGAATGTCACTCCAGCGATGCGGTGTTGCAGCGATGCCATGTGTCACCTGAGGTGAGGTTATCATGTGGCCCCAAGCCGGCGTCGCGGTGCACATGGGTCACGTGGGACGCAGTGGTGCGCACTAGCTGAGGGCCTGATGCCGACGTGTGTTGGTCGCGCTGGCCACACACGATGCATGGTTTGGATAGCATGAAGAGCTGCATGCTACTCCAAGTGTGCTGGTCGCGTGGGCCACACACGATGCTTAGTTTGGATAGCATGAAGAACTGCATGCTACTCCAAGTGTGCTGGTCGCGTGGGCCACACATGATGGTTGACTTAAATGGCATGAAGAGATGCATGCCACTGTCAGAAGCAAGGAACTAGTGCACTGCACAGGGTGATGCTAGGCAGGCCAAGTGGCACTGGGGTGCTGGCATATGTGTCACTTGTAGACATGATGCATTGAGAGGGTTTGCCTCGGGTAAAGGCAACCACGATGCGAGAGTTCCCGTCCTCTAGGCGGGTGGTATCAGAGTGATGGTTGGATAAGTTGGTCTCGTTGTGCGCGGCAGTGAGACGTTGCACGAGTGTGATAGCCAATGTTAGGTTGTGCCTCGTGAAAAATTGGTATCTGAGTTAGGCCGGCCTAGCTGTAGCGGCAGCGAGGCGCCACACGGACGTCGAAAAAGTTACCCCATGACAATCCGCCTGGGCTCCGCCCAGTGATTTCCGCCCGAACCCTCCCGACAATTTTAAGAACATTGTATGCAACAACCATCTTTTGAAGAAATCGTAATAGCTCACTGGTGCTCAAGTGATTCACCGAAGCGACGAGACCTTGGAAGCTGCCTTTTGAAGTCTCAGCAGTGCGATATTCTTTCATTTCGGGAAGGTTTTTGGTGACAACGCCTGGAGATATAAGAAGTGAGAATGCTGACAAGAAGCAATTTTGGGTCGGAGTGAAATTGAGGAAGACTACGCGCTTGGGGTCAGCTTGGAACTTGGAGTTAGTTTGGTGAGTGGTTTGGCCGGTCTCATGGGGCGTGAATGGGGAAAGCTCACATTCAGATATTTCTGGTTATTCTTGTGCATTAGGAAACAAAGAGTGAATTACTGGGATCATATAGTTGAGAGGTTTGATAAAATTTGTCTAGTTGAAAGGAGCTTGGTTATTGATTGGAATAGTCACATTGATTATGGCCATACTATCAAAGCACCATCCAATCTATGCGTTGTCGATGTTTAAGTGCCTAACTATTGCGGGGAAAAGATTGGAAACTTCCTGTGGTGTGGGGATGGTGTAAAAGAGAAGGTGCACAAGGTGAATTGAGATGTAGCAAGACTTTTATATAAGATGGGAGCTTGAGGATCAAATTGTTTAAATTGATCAATATGACACTGATGGGTACATGGACATTTAGGGAACCTAGAGGTAGTAGAGGATCAAGATGGTGGAGGGTTTAAAGGGCTAGGAAGGGGTTTGAAGAGTGCATTAGTTTTAGTGCAGGGTCAGATTATAGGATTCAATTTTGGCAAGATAGGTTGGGTGATGGTGAGCCTTCAGGGTTGAGGTTCAATGTGATTTAGAGGGTGAGAAAAAATGCGACTATAGCAGATTATAATCATAATCATAGGACTGAGAATGGTCGTGGATGGATCCTAGAACATTGAAGGAATTTGAAGGATGAGGAGATTGAGGAGCTTCTTTCTGATCTATGAGGAAAGCGAGAGGGGGATTAGAGGGGAGAACAATGATATAAGCAAGGTTGTTACAGCGTCACGACGAGGCGAGACTCCCATGCTTGCAACTTCATAGCCTTGTCATTGAAAGGTAGCGCGAGGCTATTATTTTTTAATATATATTATACATTATAATTCTTTTTACTCATTTTTTAATTTTTTATTATTTTTATAGAGGAAGATATTTTATCATTTATTTTTAAAATGAGAGAGAGAGAGAGAGAGCCTTTGTCGAGTACTAATGTAAAGGCTTTAAATCCTTTAAATACTTATAAAAATGAAAAAATCGCCCATACAAACATCCTATAAAACTTAAAAGGCCTTTTAGCAAATAACCTTTGTAGCGTCATTGTGGCGCTAAGCCCATATGCCAATGTCACGACATTACTATTTGAATTTTCACTAGCTATGCTTTAACTACATTGGATAAAAGGGTTTGGGACTCAACAAAGAAAGATGTGTTCAGGATCAAATCTTCTAGATGTACTTAAGTAGAAGATCTTTCGTGGATCAATGATGGATGGGGATGTGGAGATTTGGGGCTCCTTACAGAGTTAATTTTCTCACGTTGGAGATGGCATGGGGTAGAATATTAATGCGTTCAACAACAAAATAGAGGAATGGATGTTCTGGAAACATAAGCATTGTGGTTCATGGATGATTTGGTGAAGCACCTGTTTCTAGTGTAATTGAAATGTTGCCATAGCATATGGTTGTCAATTTCACCATAAAACTCACATAGCTAGCGGGGACGCAAATGGTGACACCATGGTGTTATCATAAGGACTTAGCCCTATGGGGGCGCTATAAAGGTTATTTTCTAGGCATTCAAAAATATTTGTAAGGGCTAGTTTGTCATTATGAATATTTAAATGAATTTTGAGCCTTTAGCCTATTTATTTTGAGAGCTTATTTGTTGTAAAAAAATTGTCTAATTCTTTGAGAGCTCTCCCATGTAGCAGGCCTCGTAGAGTTCTCCCATGTAGCATTAATCCATCTATGGATGTGAAGCAAACTCAGTGACTCGTTAAAAGTGTAAATCACTACCCAATAATTATTTAGATTCTTCATCAGCGATGTGAAGTGAGCATCCGCAAATTGCAACGGATCCAGACATGATTGTGAGTCTAGAGAGTCACCATCTCCAGAGGTAGTACCACGACACTCTGCCATCTCATGCATACCCCCCGACAACTTAGCAGCCTCAGCATAGGACCTTCCCGTTCTGAGAGCGTCTATTGATTGGATGACTGAGTTAACTCCCTTGAACCTTCACCCGACTATCTGCCATCCCTCCTCTAAGTCTCTTCCCTATTTCTCTGTTAGAATCGGCTGCCGAAGGTCTCCCAGCCGCAAGCCAATGGCCTCCTCCTTCTTAACAACGATACCCCCAGTCCGGGTATCAAAGCACCCTAGACGGAGGCACACAGATCGGCGCCGGAAGTTAACATTCCTGCACCGAACACAAATCCAATCCCCCTGCACCACAAAATGGATGGCTTTATTCCCGGCTGCTAGGGTGGACGCCCTAGCGGGGGTGGTGTCGGATCACAGACCTATACTCCTGTCGTGTGAGGATAGGGGGCTAGGACTGCCCCCCTTTCGGTTTGAAAATTTGTGGCTGTTAGAGGAGGGCTTTATGAGCAAAGTGGCTGAGTGGTGGGCTGAGCTGAAACCGAATGGGTCTGCCGTACTGCGTTTTACTTCCAAACTAAAACATCTTAAGGTCCGTATGAAAGCTTGGAATAAGGAGGAATTTGGGAAGGTTCAGGTTGCTAAAGCTGCGCTTATCTCCCAGATACAAGAGATAGATAATTTGGAAGAATTGAGGACTCTGATAGGTGAGGAAAGAGGGGAGCGAGTGATTAAGAAGCAGGAACTTGATGCCAAGTGTCGTGCAGAGGAGGTCTTATGGAGGCAAAAATCTAAGGTCTGGTGGCTCAAGGAGGGAGACCAGAATCCTACGTACTTTCATGCGGTGGCGAATGCTCGGAGCAAGGCCAACTACATGAGTAGCATTGTCATAAATGGGGTTGGGTTTTCTGAGATGGAGCTGGCCAAACCCGCGATCGTCAAGTACTGCGCCGATTTGTTTTCGAAGGATGTGCTGACCCAGCCTGGTTTGGATGGGCTTTCCTTCAATTCCATCTCGGTGTTGGAATCTGCTGAGATGGAGAGGCAGTTTACCGAGGACGAAGTGTGCAAGGTAATTAAGTTTGGGGGAAAAACAAGTCCCCAGGGCCGGATGGATTCACGCTAGAATTCTACCGGGCTTTTTGGCCGCTGCTTAAGAATGAGATGATGGAAATCTTCACGGAGTTCCACTCCGATGGCTTCATCGGTCGGTGTCTGAACTCGACCTTTATTAAGCTAATTCCTAAGATTAATGGCGCTGATAACCTTTCAGATTTCAGGCCTATCAGCCTTCTAAATTGTCTATACAAGATAATCCCCAAAGTGCTTTCTAATAGGCTTAAGCCGATTATGGGAAAGATCATCTCTAGAAACCAGGGGGCTTTTGTCCAAGACAGGCAGCTGATAGATCTTGTTGCGGTCCCCAGGAGGTTGTGCATTCTACGCATCTTTCGGGCCGGCCTACGGCTATCTGGAAGGTGGACATGGAGAAAGCCTACGATCGGGTAGACTTGGATTGTTTAGACTATATGCTCGATAGATTCGGCTTTGGGGTGCAGTGGAGAAAATGGATGCGAGCCTGCACCTCTTCGGTGTGGTTCTCGATCATCATAAACAGCACGCCTACCGGGTATTTCAAAAGTTCTAGGGGCCTCCGGCAGGGCGATCCGCTCTCCCCCTTCTTGTTCATCTTGGTGGGTGAGGCATTAGCAGGCCTTATTGGGCAGGTGCAGCAGTTACACCGGATATCAGGGGTTCCGATCGGGTCACAAGGTCGAGTTATCTCTCATCTTCAATATGCTGATGACACAATTCTGTTTGGTCGCGCCAAGGTCGACGAATTCTCTAATCTGACCGATATTCTTGTTGTCTATGAGGCGGTTTCTGGGTAGCGGGTGAACCTCCGTAAATCTGCAATTGCAGGAATTGGCACGAGACACAATCAGCTGGAAGATCTCTCAGAATTGGTCGGCTGTGATATTGAGCAGCTTCCTATTAAATATCTGGGGCTGCCTTTGGGTATCAAAAAGCTGCCTGCGCGGGCTTGGGACCTGGTTATCCAGCGGTTTGAAAGGAAGTTGTCATCTTGGAAAGGGAAACTGCTGAGTAGTGGGGGTCGTTTGTTGCTGGTTAAGGTGGTGTTGTTTGGCATCTCCATTTTTTTCATGTCGATGTTCCACTGTCCGGCCAGTGTTATCCATCGCCTTGAACAAATCCAATGCAAGTTTCTGTGGGAAGGCTCGGGTCTTGGAAAACGGATCCATCTGGTAAATTGGAAAACTTGCCAGCTTCCATTATCTTGTGGTGGGTTGGGTATTCGGAATCTGACGGACTCTAATGTCGCGCTCCTGGGTAAGTGGTTATGGAGGGCGGGACTGGACAGGGAAAGATGCAGTTTGTGGTGGTTGGTGTTGGCCGAAAAATACGGAGTCTCTAGGGGAAACTGGGTTATAAATACTACTACCCACGGAGGATTTTCGGCGTGGTGGAAGGCGGTCAGTGCGACTTGACCTAAGTACTCTAAATGGATCAGGTACATGTGGGGATGTGGCTCCCGGATCAGGTTTTGGGAGAACTGCTGGATTGATGGTGCGTGCCTTAAAGATCGTTTTGCGGACATCTACTATATCTCCACTAATCAGGGGGGCCTGATCAACGATTTTATCTCGCAAGCTGTAGGAGATACGGTTTGGGAGGTTTCCACCCGTCGATCTCTTAGGTGCGACGAGATCGCCTCTTTTACCAATCTGCTGTCCCTTCTTTATGGTAGTCATCCTATTGGCCAACGTCAGGATCAACGGACTTGGATGGGAAGCAAGGATGGCAAGTTCAGTGTTAAATCCTACTTTCGTATGCGCACGTGTCGGCCTCTCATCAAATCTCAAGGAGCGTTTATCTGGAAGATGGGGATCCCTTCAAAGGTGCGATTTTTTGCCTGGTTACTGGTTAAGGAAAAACTCCCGACGGTGGATTTACTCATTAGACGGGGCATGGACCTTCATAACTTATGTGCTATGTGTCGACATGAAGCTGAGTCGACTGCCCATCTGTTCCTTCATTGCCAGGTGGCTTTTAAGGTCTGGGGGGCGATTCTTGGGCTTTGCGGTATCAATTGGGTCGCTACTCAAACTATCACGCAACATCTCAGCAGCTGGGTGCCTCCCACTTTGGAAGAACAAGCTCGACAATATTGGAGGAAGGTGCTTTTCGCTGTTTGCTGGCACCTTTGGCTTGAGAGGAACCACCGAATCTTTCGAAATTCGTTGCGTCCGGTGGGGATGATTATTAAAGGCATTAGGGATTGTATTTCTTGGTGGGCTCCCCTGGGGGGGGACTGCATTGGAGTGTTGTCTACGCCTTGGGATCCTCGCTAAACCTGTTGCATGGGCGAGGTCTTGTGGGGGGTGGAGGGCCTGAGATCCTGTCTTTTGTGTTCATTTTCTGTTTGTTTTTTTCTTTTGTCGATGCATGTTTCTTACAGCTTCTCGCTGGTTTTTATATAAGTTTCCGATACCGATAAAAAAAATAAAATAATAATAAACAAGACAAAACCCTAAAAATTTGTCTAATTCTTTTGCATCGACATTAACAGTTTAACATTCTATAGTTTTTATTTAATTGAATCTCTTCATTTTCTTGATTTTTTTTTAATCAGTATCTTTTTTTTTTTTTTTTTTTTGTGATTTGACTGACTTTAGCATGAAATCATGTAAATCTCTTGATATCACTGTGAAATAGTTAATCACTATGTTTTTACTTCAGAAATTTTAACAACAAAGTTGGGCCTTTTAAATTTAGTATACTAATGCTTTATCATTTAAATTTATTATATTTTAAAATAAAAAAATTAAAAATTCATGAGGCTTACGCCTCGCCTCGCCTCACAGGAGGGTTCGCCTCACAGGAGGGTTGAGCGCTACCCCTTGCGACTTACGCCTTTAAAAACATTGATATTAAGATAAAAGGATATTTAAACTTGCTTGATTTTCCACATTTTTTTATGATATTTGTTTTAAAGCTTTTTCTTTATATCATTAATAAATTAATAATTTTTTCTTCCTCTCAAAAATTGAGAAAATAGAAAAAATGAGGAAAGATTAAAAAAATTATGATGTATAAAATATATGTTTTTGGTGGTCCCTTTTTTTTTCAATAACATCGTAGAGAGGTACACAGGCTTCTACCTCTTATACTTTTGTTGTCTATTTTATGATTCTTTTTTTAAAGTGATTGTTGTCTCAATTTCAACTATTTGAAAGATGATGAAATCGTTCATAATCTTTCATGAATAACAGGTTCCCATAACCCTCGCAATTTATTTACGTGTTTAGGGTCAACGAAACCCTTGGATTAGGGTTGTCAACTGGTTGGGTTGACCTGATATCCGACCTTTTTTTGTTGGGTTGGGCACAAAAATTTGTCCTGTTGGTTCGAGTCAGGCATGAGTAATCCGACACCACCTTTGCGTCAGGTTGGGTCGGGCATATGCCCTTGACTCATTGGGCCGGGTCAGGGTGCACCATCAAGTTGGGTTGGGTCGGTAATCAACCCTTGACCTATCAGGCAGCCAAAATGTGGCCTGACCCAACCTTGCAATCCTATAAGGTTCTTTAAACCCTCGGTTTCTCTTATTTCGTTTACATATAATCAGGGTTCACGAAATCACTTTTAAATTTTTTACCTTATGTGGGCTACAAGAAATCCTTTTTAAAATCAATCTTTCTCTGCTGTAGGAATGTTGTACTTTTTTAAATTATCAAAGGCTATATCAGCCCATCGTTTATTGAATTCTCATGTAACCTGAAATTGACCACACTGTTTCATCTTCCTTATTATCTTTACGAAAACAGATTTGGAATAATACCTCTAGTTTTTTGTTCATTGCAACCAGTGGATTTGTTCGCTAAAGTTCATAAGCCCTTTTACATCATGCGCGTTCTCACTATCAAAATTGATGTAGCTGTAAACAGCTCTCTGATTGTTATTTCACGAACAGATCCGTAACATAAATTAGAATTGTTACATGCCATTGAATTTTATGTGTTTTGGTAATATTTCAGCTTATTGCATACCTTACTTTTTAATTCTATTTTTATTTACTGAAGAAAAGATCACCATCTTCACAGTGCTGTACTTTTCATGGCTATATCATTTCATTTATTCAATGATGTGTAAGAGATGTTTTGCTGTTATTTGAAATGTAAATAATATATTTCTGACATAATAATGGAAAAACTTCCATTTTCAGGTTAAAGGTATGATAACGGATTTTGGGGAGGACATGCATTGCCAATTTCTTGAAATTATTCGTATTTTGTTGGACTCATACACGTTATCTGGACCACAGGTGCCTTGATTATTCCTTTCCTTGTATAATTATATTATGCTCCAGACTAAATGCTGAATATATTTTCCTTATTGTACTTTTCTTCGTTGCCGACCCCTTGATAAGTGAGTGATGGTAGTAGAAATAGAAACTGGAAGAATGAAGAGAACTAGACGCTTAATATCAAATTCGAAATTTCACAAAGTAATAACATTCTTTGACTGATTCCCTTTTGTTTTATAAAGACCCTAAATAACATTATAATTTAAATCTAACACCTACTTCTGCTTATGATGAAACTCCTAATTTAATGAAGAAACTCCCATGTAATAAACTAACCTAGTCAATATAACAACCTATCCAAACCCGATCTCCTATAGTCCCTTGCCTAAACTATTTATAAAAAAAAGGTTCTTATGTTCCCTCTAAAAGGCACCAGTCTTGTGGCAGAGTTTTGACATGATGACATTATCAATTCTTGGGCCGCCCTCTTTATACTATTTCATGTTGCATGTGCCTGTTTTCCTCTCCTTGCTGACTTGTTTTACTTCACATCATAGTCACTGAGCCGGGGTTCGGAAATAATTCGGCAAGGTTAAAATTCGGAAAAATTCGGCAAGTTTGGGGAAATATTTGGGGAAGTTCGGAGAGAAAAAATAGAAATTAAATAAACTTAAGAAGTGTAAAAACATTTCAAATATATAAAAAATCACGATTTATTTAAAAAGTTGTGAATTATTCATGGATTTTTAAAAACACATGAATGCTTGAAAAATTGTGAATAATTCGGGGTTATTTCGCAGACTCTCTAATTCGCGATTATTCTAAAATTTTCAAAATAGTCGGAGAATTTGGGTACTATCTTCACATGGATGCATAGAGTCACAGACTATTGCATTGCAGGTGATAGATTGATTTGGGATCGTAGTAGTTTGGTTTGTTTCCATATCTGATCTACTCAGCTTCGGAGTGTGATCCAATGTGGCCAAAGTTTACCTATTTCTTGGACTTTCTGTATTCAATTTAGGCAGCAGACTTATTTTTCGAAGATGGCTCAATTTCATTTCATGTATTAGGGATAAGTTGTCTTCCCATGGATAAAGTTAGATGGGATTGAGGAAGCAATTGATTTTCTGAGTGTTGGTCAGTAATTTTCATCATTTTCATAGGCAGGTCAACTCTTTCGTGCCAAAGTTACAAATATCATTTGATACCGATAATTGAGAAGGATTGGATACCCTAAGGGATCTCATGTTGTTGTTTGATATTTGTATTGGTAGGTATCCATGATCTGTAGCCGATACCAATATTTATTAACTGATACCATTGCACATATAAGCTAAATAAGAGATTTGGAATCCGTTGGCATCAGCTCATGCATATTTTAGTTTTGGCGATTAGGGATGCACATGGGTTTGAGTCATGGTAGATCCGGATCTGACCCATTTAAAAACTGGTTCTAGATTTTGGACATGGACCCAATACATTTATTAATGATTTGGGTCGGGTCGGGTGGGTTCCAAGTCAAAATGGGCCAATCCATTCTGGAGTTCATGTCAAGTCTAATCTAAGAAGATCCAAACTAAATCCATTTATTACTGAGTCTGGTTTAGGTATTGGTTTGGGAACAAAATGTGCACACACACACACACACACACACCCAGATGCGCGCGCACACACATACACACACACACACTAGCCAGAGTCTCCCGGCCATACACGTCTTGATGCATGGCGTGTATTGCTGGGATACTCGAGTCACTTCGTGACTTGAGTGACAGGATCATCACCCTTTATTTTATTTATATATATATATATATATATATATATATATATATATATATATAGTTCGTGTGAAGCCTCTCAACGCTGCGCATGTGCCAACTGGGCCCCACGTGGCACCCAATCCAAGGATTGAGTTCCACGGCACCATGCCTGTCATCGATCAAGTTCCATAAAAAAAAGTAAGAAAAACAGTTTTTTTCCACTGCACGATTTTGGTCAAAGTTGGAAAAAATTTTATGCACCAGTTTTGGCTGGCATACCATGAAGTTTGATCTGTGATTTGAAGGGCAAAACAGTCCAAAAATTATTTTTTTTCCCTTAAAACTCTAGGGACTGGTTGAACCCATAGAGATGTGGTGTAACAGGCGATCATGTGCCAGTGGCACGTAACCTAGCATTGTTGTGCAACGTTGAAGCACTGCACACAAATGCATAGTTTGTTTCTCCCTACATATATGGAAAAGGGGTGCATACTCCTATGGATTACACAAGATAGGTAATTGAAGATGACGAGGAGCTCCATGAAGCTCCTAAAACACTGTTTTGGTGCCACATGGAGCTCCAACAGGTTGTATAGATCAATTTTTTTTTATTCAGTTTGATTTAAAAAAAAAATTAAAATCAAATTTTGACTATGATTCAACAACCTAAATTTTTAGCCTCAAAAAGCTCGCAATGGAGTTGTTTTTCTTTTCAGAAATGATCTAACCAGCGCAACCTTGCTGCACGTGGCATCCAAACATGTTTGTGGTGCCAGGTGGAGGTCCATGTAGACCTTGGAATACGGTGAAGGTACTCCATTATATATATATATATATATATATATATATATATATATATATATATATATATATATATATATATATATATAAAAGAGGTGCAAGTCGGTGAGGTCCGGGATGGAGTCCCTACTCATTTGATATCAGGTTGGTCCAAACCAAAAGTCTTGGACCCAGTTCGAGTCTGGATCAAGGTATTTCCCGAACCTGTTGAAGATTGGGTTGGGTTTTGCTCCAAGTAATCTATAGATTTTTGTTACTCTCTTATCCAATAATTAGTGTAAGGATATATTCTTACCCGAGTTAATATAAAAATTCCGAAAACTAAGTAATTAGCTTCCTAATAAATTGAATCGCTACAATTTTACGCATATAAGCTTGGTCAATGACCCATGTAATATGATTGTCACTCATATCACCCTCCGTTTATCTTGTCCCAAATCCATTCTTTCTCATTCATATAAGCTAGGCAGCGAATGACCCATGTCGAGATGCTACTAAATCCGTAAGCCTAAGTAAACTAAATAAATACATCCCTTTTTAACTATTTTATATAAAAGAAGACTATTTTATGAATACAATATATTTAAACATGTATAACGCACTTATATCTTTTGTTGGGCCTAAATCAGTCCCAGATTGGGTCTGGTTGGTGTCAGGCCCAAAATCTAAGGGAATAGATCCAGCCCAAATACTGGTTTATCTGCTCCAATGTATACAGGACGCAAGGCCATTCTTCACTTGGGTCTAGTCGATTGGGTCCAAATTGAGTCAGGTTCAGGTCGACCCGACCCATTTACACCCCCTACTATTTTTGGAACCGTTGCCATGTGGAAACACTATCTAAGCCGTCTGATTTGAAGGCCATGATGTAAAGATCTTTGGTGCCAAGGATTGGCATGAAAAACGATCTCTATCATCTGATTCAACACCCTCAAATCTAATCGTTCGGTTCCATTGTTGGCTTTGTTGAGTCATATGATGAAGATTGTGTTTCATGCTTATCTTTGGCACCAAAGATACGTACACCATGGCCTTCAAATCAAACGACTTAGATGGTGTTTCCATGTGGCAACAGGTCCTAAAATTACTGATTCTTTCTTTTAAATTCAGGTGTAACAACACAGTTTTCTGGTGCAAGTAGTTGCTCCCTATATATCTTGACAGCGGTAAGGTGCCCCAATGAGGCACAGTGAGCATTCCCCAACAGTCCACGTGGAGCTCAACAAGGCACCCAAAACACTACTTTGGTGCCACGTGGAGCAAGGTTACATAGTTTGGATTATCTTTAAAAAAATATTTCAAAGTTTCATCTCCATTGTGTATATTGGTAGGCTTGAA
Organism: Chloranthus sessilifolius; assembly: GCA_021018995.1. Lineage (NCBI taxonomy): Eukaryota > Viridiplantae > Streptophyta > Magnoliopsida > Chloranthales > Chloranthaceae > Chloranthus > Chloranthus sessilifolius. Next base: position 8,560,639 of record CM037598.1, read on the forward strand.
ATCTGGATCATCTAAGTCTGTCAATGTTTGACTTTCACCTTTTATATGTTGTTTTGATTTTTTAATAAATTGATTGATTCCACATGGCAAAAAGACATTTTGGGTTCCACATTGAACATTGGGGCACCCTCACCATACTCCGTTGGGCATGTAGAGGGCAGCCCAACAAAAAAGCATTTTGGGGTAGTCTAAAAACGCAGTCCCGGTTTTTTACATCCATGACGAAATTGTCCTCACCGTTATTTCTTATTTTTTTTGTTTGAAGAAGTTTATATTAAAGAGAATTTGGTTTTTTAAATTTAGCAACCATTTATAGAGGAATAGTTTATGAAAAGCTCAATAAATGCAACCCTCCCAACTAAATGCCCTTTTAATCACTTTTTTTCCCTAAGAGTTGGTATTAGGTGCTCAACCTATTCACCAAGAAGGGTCATTGGATCAATCTTTTTTATGCCAACCTTTAGAGATGATGGATAGATATTTTCAGGCACCAAATTGGTAATTCATTAGTCATTAATTTGAGCACTCATGTTTATCTATGCAAGTCTCATGGTTTTACCCATTGAGAGATATGTCCACTGCCTTCTGGCATGAAGTTTGGATGTCTAATAAAAACTATTTTATGATAGGAAAAATTGTTCTCTCTCACAGGAGGTACTTGCAGTTTGTATTAGATGTATGTCACCTACACCAAGATCGATACATGGGCCACTCTCCCTTCTTCAATTTCCACATAAGTAAAGCTTTTTTTAGCAATAAATCACTGAAAGTCTGAAATGTCAAAATTATGCTTATTTTTTATAATATCTTATGATCTGCATTGTTGGAAAAACTTGCAATAAATTAGCATGCATTAATGCTTGCCTTCACTTCTTAATATGCTATGCATTTGCAATTGTTTCCTCCGTCCAGTATATGTAACTTGGGCATCTTGTGGGTTTATTTTTTGTTGCAGAGAGAGACAATTATCGAGATATTCTATGATAAGTACTTGGATCAGTTAATAGATGTTATAACATTATCATGTCCTCCAAAAGGTATTTCTCAAACAATTGGTAAATCAGTCGGCCCAGGTGGAGGAATGGAAACTCAGGCTGCCATTAAACCTGAAATTTTGTCAAGCATCTGTGAACTGCTATGCTTTTGTGTTCTTCACCATCCTCACAGAATAAAGTAACCTACTATTTTATAATTGCCAGTATATTATTTACTAATGTTTTTAGTTCTACGCCTAATTATAACCCGTATGTTGTTTATTTATTTTAAAATGTTTATATTTGTAGGTGTAACTTTCTTCTCAATAATGTGATCGAGAAAGTTTTGTTTCTTACTCGTAGAAGGGAAAAATATCTGGTGGTTGCTGCGGTTCGCTTTCTGCGCACTCTTTTATCTCGCAATGTGAGCAGTTCTATCAACCTTTTAAACAGGTTCAATATGTTGCTGGATTCTGAAACATACTTCTACTGCAATTATAAAATTTTTGTTTAGAGCCAGAAGGAACTTTCCAAACAGCTTTGCATGTAACAAGTATATGTTGTTGGCACTGACGTTTTATATATATATATATATATAACTTAGGGCATCCCAAGCTTATGCTTGGACTACACCATGCCACGAGTATTTCACGGATTATGCACTTTACAGGGCATCCTTTTATCGTAGAAGAGGAGTTGCTACTCGAAGTCACAACCTTCGGGAGCAAACCCAAGTAGTATGTTAAATATTTATTGTCTCTTTGTTAACCAAACCTTTGCTTTGCAAGTCACTTTCTGGTGATCTGCATGAAATCTAGAAAATACATCTAATTATTATTATATGAAATTCAGAAAATACGGTGATGTTCTAATTTATTAGAATATCTTGCAAGCAATGTTGTTAAATGATATAAGCCATACTATCCGATAGCATAACTCCATGTCTTATGTGATTCATAGATTCGCATAAGCCATGGCATAAATTATTTTTTCCCAAAATCCAAAAAAATGGAAAAAATGAAAACAATAATTATTATAATTATTTATTTACTTGCTATATTTATTCTCCAGTTTTCCCCTAATTTTCTAAGTCATGACTCATGTCTACTATGCATCTAATCTATACTCTACACCATGGTCTAAAAACTCGACCTAGTCCCTCGAAACTCGGCCGAGTCGACTCGACCCAATAGGATTTCGAGTGAACTTGTGTAAAATTGCAAATACTCAAATTTTCGAGTTAAACGGATAGCTTGGTTGAGTTTCGGCTGACTCGACCAAGTTAACTCGAGATAATTCAATTGTTTTTTAAAAAAGGGACATGCAGGTAAATATTCATTTCTTAAAAGGTTAAACTTTCCCTTTTAGGACAAAATGGATATAAATACCAAAATTTAAAATCCTAACATTCTAGTTGACCGTCTCAAGCTCTTCTATTCTCTTAACTTCCTTTCTTCACCTTCCAAACGTACTAACCAACTGTTTAGCTCAAAGAAGAAGCAAAATAGGACGAAGAAGAAGTAGAAGAGGAAAGGATATAGTATCAATTAATAATAATAATTATTATTATTATTTTAAGATGCTAAAAAAGGAGATATGCTAAACTATTTTTGATTGCTTCATTTTTACAGACCAGTTTTATCACCTTGTATGCCGTCATCCCAACATCCCAACACAATTAGATCATATAGATCAGATTGTGTTTGTTTCTGTTTTATCTACCTCAAATATTTACATGACTAACTGATGCGAAATCCCATAGTTTTTTATTTCTCTTTTGAATTTCATTATAGTTTTTTTCTTATAATGATCTTATGTTAATTTTATTAATTTTGTCATTTTGTAAATATATTTTTTTAGTGTATATATCCTTACTACTATATAAAAGTACAAATAATTTCTGTCAATTTTAGTGTTTTCATATTTTTAGTAACAAAATACCCCTAAGCTACTCCATCTACGCTCATCTTCTTCCTTATGGACCCCTATCCTTACTACTATATGAAAGCTAAAATAGTTTCTCTCAATCTTTGTTTCCACACTTGCCCCTATATATACTCTTAAGCCGTGACAATAAAATTAAAATGGGTATCATTATTTACCATTCAAAAAATTATAACTTCATCTCACCTCTTTCAGTCTGAATATATTGATCGCTTTGAATCATACGATGGAGATTATTTTTCGTCTCAATCTTCTATATAGTTGATCTTGACATCCTGTTTGTATCATCAGGCGGTAAAATTTTATTTCACTTGACACAACCAAAAAAGTGATTTTAAAATCAAATGGCATACATCACTCTCAAACGTGATTTTAATATCATTTTTTAAAAAACCGACGGTCTAATAATACTCTCATGATACTAAGATCATTTAGGTAAAAGATGGGGATAAAAAATGATCTCCATCTTCTAATTCAAAGCGGTCATTTCATACCTACTAGAGGATATTGACGAGGTCACAATTTTAAGGGTTGCAAATAATGATACCCAAATAGAATCTCTTTTCCAATGGGAACACGTAAATAATGGTATCCAAATAAGTTCTCTTTCTTTCCTGATTTTTAGCACCTTCAAAGAAACCCATAAAGTTAAGAGAATTAACAATTTTGCTATAAAAGTTATCTTTCCTTCCTTATTTTTAGCACCTTCAAAGAAATCCACAAAGTTAAGAGAATTAACAATTTTACTATAAAATATTTTACTTGCTTTGAATTATGTGGCATAGATCACTTAAAAATAGCCCAAAAATTAAATTTGAGCATGATATAAGCCAATGATATCAAGATCCCTTATGTGGAAGATTGGGCCGAAAAATGATCTCCATCAACTAATACAAAGAGTCAATGGTTTTTTGTATAGGTGCCCTCTAAGATTCCGCGGGTGTTAATAAAGCTACCAAAATAATAATTTACTGGAAAGTTAAAACCCTCTGAGCCACGATTAATGTACCCCTAATCAAATCTTGTCATCTTACCTAATCGGATTCGAATTTCAGCCCAAAACTTGCACTCATACGTATGTTGGTCGTAAGACTTAGGGGTGCACTTAACTTTATATGACTTAGACAAACATATGATACTTCTACGTAGGGCTCTCAACAGATCGACTTTTTTATTGGGCTAGGTACTAAACTTGGGTTATTCGGCTAAGTCAGGCATGAAGTGTCAGACACAATCTATAGGTATGGTTGAGTCAGGTTAAGGAAAAAATTGGTCGACTAAGCTCGAGTTACAAAATTTTATATAATAATAATAATAATAAAATAGAGTGTTTTCAACCAGGTCAAGTCAGGTGTCAGGTCGGGTTAGGCATATACGCTCGACCCTTCAGGTTAAGGTCGGGATAGGTGTCAAGTCGGGTTTGGTCGACTAAGCTCGAGTTACAAGATTTTATATAATAATTAATAGTAGTAGTAGTAGTAGTAGTACATCAGTTAATGATTTTTCGAATGTAGTGCACATAGAAATCTGATTGGTAGTAGTAGTAGTAGTAGTCAAATATGGATGAGATGATGACCATTTATTATGTTAAGTCATATGATAGAGATCGAAGATCTTTAGAATATGACATTTAAATCAGAGGAATTCGATGGTGTCTTCACATTTATAGTAGTAGTACATCAGTTAATGATTTTTCGAATGTAGTGCGCTTAGAAATCTGATTGTAGTAGTAGTAGTAGTAGTAGTAGTAGTAGTACTTGGGTTAGAATCACTAAACTCGACTCGCCGAGGCCGCAAACTCGGTCGAGTTCCTGAATCGGATCGAGTCCCAAGCCTGTTCGATCCCAAGTCACTCGAGTCCCAAGCCTGTTCGATCCCTTAGGCGAGTCGACTCAAAACTTGTAGTAATGAATCCCTTCCAACATCACCGCCAGCTTCACTAGCATTACCATCATCATCCGAATCATCACCTTCTTCAACATATATTTCCTCTTCTCCCATTTCTTATTCATCGGATGCCATCAATTGAAGTCTATACCTTTTGGTTGCATTTCTTCTTGTATTTCATTGTCTTCTTCCATATGGAGGCATTCACTGCTACCTCCAACCTATCCTTTGCTGTTTTGAGTTGAACTTTCACTTGGTGCCGGTCCAAAAGAGGCTTCTTCAACTTCGGGTCATGTTAGATTATGTTGAAATATGCTAATTTTATATTTAGGCAGCAGATTCACTTTTTTATACTACAAGACACTAAGATTTTATTTTATGAATGCATAATCCCATGTCTCACCATCTCAAGTAGGTTACACATCCTGATGCGGGATATGTGAGGCCAAGAATTCTAAAGGTCAATTTCTTTACGAGTGGATATTTCTGATCGGATACACTTTGTAAGCCGCCTACCAGTCAGCTGCATATTTTTATTAAATAATTAGAATTTAGAATCAGAAAATAATCAACTGTTCAATCCTCCTCACGCTCGTTTGACCATCTCCACGGTTCAGTCTACTATTTGATTTTGAAACACTAGGTTCCTCCATCTCCACTATTCGATCCTCCTCACGCCCGTTGGGCTATTCATCCACTCCCTCTACTGGACTTGCTCCGTCCTCTGTCAGGTCATCCCCTTCGAAAATGCGTGGATCATCAACATGGGTCAAAATCTTGGATTTCGTGGGAGTATCGTCGTATTGGCCGATACATTCAATGTATCGGCTTGGTATATTTAAAAAAAATCCCCAAAAATACCGTAATATTCAGGAAAAATATATTTAAAGGTTTTTTATTTTTTCAAGTTTTTTTAAAAATTATTTAAGGCTTCTTTGAAAATTTTATCAACTTAGAATGAATAGAACATTAAAGTTTTCATAGTAAAACTACTGATCATAGCACATTGTACATGGAAAACTTACATTAAAGTCACATTGAATTCCTTGGTTGTTCTTCGTCGTCGTGATCACCATCATTAGTGCGCCAACTTTGCCTATAGTGTTGACCATATTGATGTGCATGACCCCTTCAAACTGAGACATTAGCTTAGAGTATGGGTCAGTGTAAAATGGAAATTCAGTGTCGGTCCTCCAAATATTTGACCAATGAAGTTTTCATGTTGGGGGTAGGTTGGTTGGGGGATTGGGTATGGATTACTGGTTGTTGAATCTTCGGTGTTTTGCAAACTAAATCCCCCAAAGGTAGAAATTATATAACCCATATCATCTTGTGATGTTTGATAAGATTCTGAAGCTTCTCTTCCTTCAACTTCTCCACCTCTAAATGTAAAAGTGTCGAACATTGTTAACGGTTCATCATCCCATTCGGTAATACCTCCATAAGAGGGAGCAACATCATCGCCTCCATCACTAGTGCCAACGTGAGTTTCATCGCCTCCACCATCACCCCTATCATCACCATCATCATCATCATCATCATCATCATCATTATTATCACTACCGGATTGTGTTTCTTCATCAGATCCAACCATTGAATGGCGATGCAGTCTTCTTTTCCGACTAGGTTGTTGAGAAGCCTGCTCCTCCGCGATTCTTTCTGCATTGTCCAACCATGCAGTGCTCTTACTATCCAACACTAGAGCTTCTCTCTCTTCAATCCACTGATTTAAAGGACCATCCTCGGCGAATATATAATCCAACTCGATGGGGTTAAAATATTCATTATCTGTAGGGTAGAAAATGATAAATTAATTAGTATATGCCTCTTCAATTAGATCAAATAAAAAATATATGAACTAAGAACCTAAATAATTTCTTTCCACGGTTGATCCTCTCCATATTCCTGACCCTTAACCGCATATATACTGGCAATAGACAAACTTTTTCAATCGGCGCATAGTTAGCCTATTCTTGGTCTTCGTGTGGATAAGAGGAAACGTACTCCAATTCCGCTCACAGTTGGATGAGGAACATGTTTGGGATAAAACTCGCATGACAATCCGCCTCAGTATTGGTCCATCATGTCCGTAGTGCATCCACCAATCGGCAAGTTTATCATGTTGAATGTGAGATTGCGCTAACCTCATTCCAAAGGACCTATGTTTCTTCCGGAACATATCAATCTATTAAGTGGGAATACGATAACCGACATATCAATCTACAAGTTAAAAATAATATTAGGACTACTCACATCTCTTATGGCTTGACCTTGGTCAACCAGCTCAGGCTTCATTTGTTGGATGACATTGAGCAAACCATTGTAGACTTCATCGGTCTCACTTTGTTGGATGACATTGAGCAAACCATTGTAGACTTCATCGGTCTCACTCAACTCAAAGCGTCGTGTATATTGGAAGATGGGGTTCAAATAATGTGTTTTACATAAAATATGAGCAACGTATTAGTATATAAAAACAATGAGCACTATGAAAGATAACAAAAAAATTTAAATCATTAAATAAGCAAGTAAGCACGAATTACCTGCGGCATGCAAGTATTGGTGGAATTGTTTATCTCACCTCTTATCGATAATCAACCAATATCGCTTATATTTTGTAGGACACTTTGTTTTGATGGCCAACTTTGCCTTGTCCATTGACTCATAAACGTACCCCATGGTGTTTGTCATCACCATCTACCAACCTCAGCACCTCTACTAGCTGGGTAGTACGTCCACTAAGTGTTCAATATTTGTTCGGAATGGAGTGCTATAGATCAAGTCAACCACTTCAGTGCAAGTAGGTCTCTTAGGTCTCTTTGACTGGAGCAGTTCTGATTCATATTTTGCCCATTCTTCGGACAACACTATGCTTTTCAGCTCACGCCTATATCTTGCCAAACTCTGTAGGGTTAGAAATTGAGTGGCAAACTGTGTAATCCCAGGCCAGAGGAGCTCGTTCTTAGTAAACCCCCTCATTAAATTCACGAACTTGTCACTGTTGTACGAAAAGTAATCATTCCTTTTAATAATTGCTTGTGCCTTGCTCCTCTTCCCTAAGTCCTCAAAAATGAGGTCCACACAATGAGTGACACACGAAGTCCAATTCAAGTGAAGTTTCTTTAACATTAATTTTAATCTAGCCACTCTATAATTGGCGCCATTGTCTGTTACCACGTGCACAACCCGCTTCTCTCCAACCTCTTCAACTACCTTATCCATTAGTTGAAAGAGGTAATCATCCGCCTTTGCATGTTTAGAAGCATCGATTGATTTCAAAAATTCCGTCCCAGCATCACTATAGACCAAAATTTTTATCAAACTCTTCCTTGTTGGACCGGTCCATCCATCGCACATAATAGTGCAATCTCTCTCATCCTAGGCTTCCTCAAAGCTTTTCACGGAAGCTCCAATCTCCGTATACTCGTCATCTAGTAGGGGCTCAGATACCTCGTATGCAGAAGACTTTTTAACTCCTGGACCAACTTCTGCACTAGTATCGATCATACTTTTCTTTAAAAAAATGGCGACTCCACAACCTGAGTTGGAATGTAGTTGAATACTTCGTAATGACCTTTTCAAGCTTCGCCCCCCATGTTTTCAGTAAGGTTGCACTCAATTTTGTTTGTTTTGAATTCTCTGTCTGATGCATGAACGCATCCATATGACCTATACTACGACCTGTACTACTTTTGGTCTCCTTCATTGTTGCTGACCTATGCAATCCCGCAGTCTCATCATCATCATCAGGTGGCCTTTGACTAGACCCACCACCACCACCACCAACTCACATGGATGGGCCCCTCAAGTTGGATCAAAGTCAATAATTAACCCCGATTTTGTTGAAGTCGTGCTTCTCTAGCACTCTGCCTCATCACTCTCGCTGTCACCGCATCGGCATCCTCATCATCCCCTAATCCCTCAGGTCTAGGTGCAGGAAACTCTGAATTCCCTCTCCTTATTCTCTCATACATGTTCCTATGGCGGTCAGCATCTGTTTTTTTCCCTCCTTAGCTGCCTGCAAGGTGACTCTCATAGCTACCATCACCTCTTTCGAAACATCCCCACATCCATTAATCTCCGCCTTGATGTGAGCCAAATGCTCCTTCAATCGTGTTATACCTCCTCCATGCATTTTCTTCCCACACAGCGTACATTCAATTCGGAGCCTATTGCCATTTGTATCTTTGTCATATTGTCAGGCGGGATCTTGTCCACATATCATATTTATTTATTTCACTTGCATGAATGACCAGACGATTGGATGCTAATTACAAGCAACTAAACATGATGATGTGTCCCATATTGATTACATGTGAATTAATAACATCCTGTGATGATGTGTCACATATAATCAACATGTGTCACATTGATTACATGTAACACATCATCACATGATGATGTCTCATATCATTCTAATTATATGATAATTTATTATGATGTCTCATATCATTCTCATGTTAATTTATTAATATATGATTATAAATTAATATATAAATATTAGATTACATGAATACATGATTACACATATCATTCTATTTTTAAAAAAAAAATTATTAATAGTTAAATGAGTAATTAATATATGATATTTCAAAATATAAATTCATAACAAAAATAAAAAATAATTTATTATCTAAGTTAGGAACCAATTAACAAAATATTATAATCTAGGTTTGGAAATAAATAAGCCTAGGTTAGTAGATCTAGGTTAGGTTAGATCTACGTTACAAACCCTAAAAATAAATCAAATTTGAGACACTTCAGAGATGTCCATGGCCTCAAATTTGACAGTTTTAACACAAAACCTCCAAATTTGGGACTAAAATTTAAAGATCTACCATATTTATGGGTAGATCTAGTGAAAGTAAAGGTAAAAATATAAGCAAATAGAAAAAAATAAGCCTAAATGATGGAACACATACCTTCCCTACGATCTCCGGCGAGACGTCGGCAATCCTAAGCGTTTTCAGGTGGTGGGTAACGTGAGTTTGAGTCTCTGGTCGTTAGGAGGGAAGCGGAGGAAGGAGAAGAGAAAATAGAAAGAAAATGAGAGAAAAGAGGGGGAAAATGGGATAAAAATGCCCAAACCCGTGTTTGAAAGTGGCTGGGCCCCACTCTTAAATTTTTTGAAATTATTGTCCGATAATTTGGAGATTTTTGGGGTGCCCGAGAAAATGGGTATTTCTCATCTCGGGCACCCCAGATACCAATACGTATCGGTATCGGACGATATTTTGATCCGTGCTCATCGGTTCTATGTGCCTGAGAGGGACGGGTGTCACGTGCGCATTGGAAAGCAACTCTGGTGCAGCATTTGAATGCTGCAACCATGGATCAAAATGGCGGTTTTCCGGTGCGTATCGTCCGGGCTGAAAACCGGTACGTATCGGATGATACGTACCGGAACAATAACATACCGGACGATACATTGAATGTATCGTCCGGTATTAGCCATATAAATGGGCGATACGGTACATTTAATGTACCGTATCGTCCACCTCCGATACCGATACGTATCGTCCGATACGTATCGGTATCGGACGATATTTTGATCCATGGCTGCAACCAAGGGTCTAGGGACTCTCCTTTTTGAAGTAGAGGACTTTTCTTTTTTGTTTAAATATTGTACTCTTGGGTAGTTTGGTGGCTTGTTAATATTTCTATCAATCAATTCTTCCCGTTGCACCAATGCCAACAATCATAAAAGTAGTTTTTGGATACGGACCAGACTACTGGTGATGCCTAATCTGCTTGAATCAGATCAAACCTACCAGGGTTTGTCAGGTAAACATCTCATATAGTTATTCATTACTTGCTGTAAATTCTGTTAAACATCTAATCTCCGAAATTACTAATTCTATGATTACTTGTTCAAGAAATGGAAGTTGTGATACCCCATTACTGTTGAGGTTTTTGAGGAAGGCACTTTAGTAGCCTCGTAGATCGATGAGACAACGGGATTTATAGCACTAAGAGGATTGAATTAATGTGAATCCACAAATATAGAAAGCACAATCTCTAATCATTTAATTATACATATGCAGGTTTATATCGACATCAGTTAAGCACTCAATCTGCTTGAAAACCTCTTTTCTCCACCTTCACTTGTAAAACAGAGTATTTTGCTCCATTAGTGAGGAGGCAAGGCATTCACTTTTTGGAAAATGTAATTGTAAAAATGGTGAATGCAGCTGGAATAGGAACAGAAGATAGTATAAAGACTTACTCCGTGACTTAGTGTGAACTAGCTAGTGTTAGTATAACTTCTATATCCTGGACTGACTATTAATGGGTCAGGTCAGACCGGGTTGGACCAAAATCCAAGTCAGCCTGATTCTTAGGCCCCTTGACTGGACCTGATGGGCCAAGGTTATACCCCCGACCCGGCTGAGGTTCCAGGTCGGGTACCTGGCTCTCTCTCTCTCTCTCTCTCTCTCTCTCTCTCTCTCACACACACACACACACACACACACACACACCCACACACACACACACGTATCAGATCGGGCCAAAATCCAAGTTGATCCGATTTAATGGGCCAGACTTATTTTCCCAACCCTGATAAAAAATTGAGTTGGGTTATGGACTGATCCAGCTCATTGACAGCCCTATCCCATACTCTGGCTAACCAAGCTCAGCAGCTACTGCTGCCCCTGCCCTAGTTGTCGAACCTGTTTGCCAGGATGTCTCAGCTTCAGTTCAACTTAGTTGCAAGGTAGTTAAGGTGGTGTAGCAAGGTCATGGTGAAGAGGCATACTACGCCATGGTGTGGCCATGGCGAAGCCATCGAGAGGTTATTTTTAATTTTTTTTTGTTATATCTATTAATTAGTAGTATTTTATTTTAATTTGTTTATATTTTTTATATAAGAAGAAAAGACAATAAAATATAGGAAGAATTCAACTACTAAAGCATCATATTTTGATTCTGATATTGAGGATTTCATGTTCTAGGTATAAACAAATATCAATAGTTACAAATCAAATATAGAACGTCAACAAATTTGCAACATGGTAAGTGTAAATAAATAAGTATGAAATATAAACAAATATAGAATATTAAAAAATATTTAAATATCAAATACACATACCGTAGTGTCACCAACGCTGAGGTTCCTTCGACCAATAACACGCTGAGTTTTCTTGAAGAGAGAGAAAGAAAGAGTCGAAGATTTTGTAACTAATAAGTTGGGCTTTTGTAACTTATATATTATAAAAATGTTATAAGTTATAAGAATGTCATACTTATAACTTATCTATTTTATAAGTATTATATGTTATTATCCAAAAAATTCAAATAGGGTGCATAGCAATGCCATTGTGGTACTATGCTATGGCGACGTTACGGCGTCGCTATTTAGCTATCATGACTATTTGGTTATATATGGCGGTTCCTGTCGCCATTTGCCATAGCTTGGCTATAGCGTCACCTTAACTACCATGCTTAGCTGGACTATTCGGTCCAATACTATTATTGTTGTTATTATTATTATTATTTTTATTATCATTATTATTATTTTTATATTATGATTATTTTCTAATTCAAGGGCATATAAGGTTTTAAGTATCTGTTCTTTCTGCTATACCAGTGGGATGATGCATTGTTTGGTTGTCTGCATTTCTGTTTATCACATGAGACTAAATGTTGAAAACTTGAAATAACATTAATTGCAGGATGAGCATTTACTCCGCTATATCGTTAAGAACAATCTTCTCAAACCGATTGTAGAGGCATTTATTGATAATGGGAGTCGTTATAATCTGTTGAACTCTGCCATTTTGGAATTTTTCGAGTTTATCCGTAAGGTGCTGATGATCTCTTTGATCCCTAATCCTCCTGCATTCCCTTTCGAGGATCTTTTCTGCAACCTTATACCTGTACTTATTTTGTGCAGGATAATCTCAAAACCTTGGTTTTATATTTAGTTGATTGTTTCTGGGATCAGTTGGGGAAGTTTGAGTATCTGGGGACCATTCGTGCTCTTAAAGTTAAATATGAGCAGGTGAAAATGTGAAATCTCTCTAGTTGTTAAAAATGGCATATAGAACAGAATAAAGCTAGAAAGGATTGGATGTTTCTCGGATTTTTCCATCTCTGATGAGCGTTGGCTAAGTTTTACGACTTTGTAAGACTGCCAATAATCAGTTTTTTTCTTTTTAATCCCCAAAAAAAAAAAGCTTTACTTTGGGTCCAATTTCTTCTTGATTGCTGAGAATGTGTTATGTTAATTATCTAGTCCTTAGAGAATTGTGAACCGAGAAGCACTATTACTACTGCGGATTCCAGAAGACGGGTTGATCCCCGAGCTCTTGAGAAAGAAGAAGAGGACTACTTCAATGAGGATAGGTTTGTGTTCATTATTGGCAATGGTGTTTTTGCAATTTTGTTTCAACTTGCAAGTGCACAAACTGAACCTTGATTCCTGGTCAGCGATGAAGAAGATTCCGCGTCTGCACCCTCATCTCGTCGTACACAGAACCAGCCAGCACATCCGGCTTTGCCCAATGGGAACAGTGGCACCTACCCATCTTTGAGGTATTATAATTGTAATCTTTCATGTTTGTAGGTATGCCTTTGAGACTAGTTGGTGCCAAGCATGAAAGAGCCTTTGAAAACAGCTAGGTTCAACAGGGATATTATTGTCATGTCACATGACCAAGATTTAAAAAGTTGGTATCTGTGGCCTTATGGGCCACTCTTATGACTGATATGGTTTTTTTTTTTTCAATGAAAAAAAATACATTAATACTATCGGCAGATATCTTGTGGTTTCGGTCAATAGGATAGGATTTCTGCCGATACTTACTGATACAGTAGGTATCAGCTGATCCATACACGATATTGATACTAGTATCAGTATTGATACCGGTAAGCCAAATACCAATACGTATAAGTATTGGCCGATATTTAAACCTTGCACCTGATAACCATGCATTGCATTTATATGTCCAATGTCTGCATCTTCTTGTAGGCCAGGGTCCGGTGGACTAGTTGACTATGATGATGATGACGATGAAGACTACGATCCACCAACAGGAAGTAGGCAGGAAACTTTGAATGGGGACGAAAGAGCAAAAGGCTCCCCAAAGTCTAAACGTAAACCCGTTTCTACTCACTCCAATGGCGAAGACCTTGAGCGAAAAAAGAAACATAAGCCAGATAAAAACTCGAGTGAGGGAACTGATACCACTGCTATTGCTGGCTCAAACTGCTCATCTAAGCCGACTGTAGGCCCCACCCCTCATACCACAAACGATAAGGATAGTTCATGTGATGACCATACCGATAACGAACCATTGATTCCAATAAATTTTTCGAAATGTTTACCGAATGCCTCTGACATCAGAGAATCAAGCAGTGAGGACTGTACGTTGATCCCAATCAGTAACTCCACGTCAGAGGTTACCGTAAAAGGGGGAAACGTTACGGGTTCTGAACCATATCCAGTGCGATAACTCGGGTTCATCTCTCTAGTTGTTTATATTCAAGATGAAGATTTTAGGTCCGTAAATCACATTCCTCCGTTTCGAAAGAAGAAAAAGAAACCAAACTAAAGACGGGGGTGAAGAAACTGCCAGTAGATGTGTGGGGCCTCGAGTCGATACTTTTAGAGGCCAGTGTTAGTGAGTCAAGGCCGGCTAAGTCTTTTGATACCATCCGGGCATGAAGCAACCCAAATCTGGCAACATGATCTCTCTCTCTCTCTCTCTCTCTCTCTCTCTCTCTCTGGTTTGTCAATGTTCTACCACAACAATTTAACAATATTGTTGGTTTTGTAAAACATTCATTAATCTAATCTTGTTATTTGCTAGAGGGCAATCAAAGGTCCCTTTTTCTTTCTAAATTTTTGTTGTAGATTGTTTGGTTCAGGAACAACTGAGGGGTAGTGATTTCAGAAAAAAGTAACTAAAAGATGTGATCCTTATCTATCTCAAGTGGCTTTGCAACTCATTTGTATGCTTTTGTTTCTATATCAGATTTTGTTACTCTTGTAGTCTCTTCCATTAAGTGGTGTCATGGAATCTGTTTTCTTGTTTTCACCCTTTTTCAAGTTATAATTTGTTGACTTTATCATAAAGCAAGGTTTTTAAATCGGTTTAAGTAGGCCATGCTAGTTACCGATATGGTACCGATCTTTTTTTCTCATCGTCCGTCAAAATGCCTTCATGCAGGTGGCATTATAGTAAATATATGGACAAAACTGTCCTTTTGAAACTTATAATCTTTTCCTTTGCTACCACAATTGCTAACATAAATGTTCATTTATTTATTAAAATGCCATTGCATGAGGGCATTGGATGATGCTAACCTACGATGAAAAAGGTGATATGGTAGCGTTTTGGTGCTACCACGAGTTCATTAGATGTCGCGTGGCATCCAATCCGAAGATCGGATGCAAAGGCATCTTGTAGAAGATCGATTAGATACCTTCCAAAAAAAATTGGGCAAATTTTGATGTTTATTTACCGTTAAAAATGTGGTTAAAGTTCGGAAAAAGTTAATACACTTTGGCAGGTGGGTGTTACTTTATGGTTGATCCATGATTTGAATGGTAAAAATTTATAAAAGTAAATTATTTTTGTTAAAGCACAATGCCCAGAGCTATACTATAGAAATCTTTTTACCAATCCATTTTCAGATATATATGGAAAAGGTGTTCGTCCTCTATGACCGTTCCCTAAACTTTCACGTGGAGTTCTACGTGGCATCCAAAATATTGTTTCAATGCCACGTGGAGCTCGGATACATTGCTTACATCATCTTTGAAAAAAAAGAAATTGAAAACTCATCACCTCCGTGTGTTTTTTGAACTGTGAAATGTGGACCAATGAATCCGTCAAACTTTGACTTGTGAGTTTAAAAAGTTTTTTTTCGAGTTTTGTTTTTTTATTATTGATCTATACCGTCCACCTGTGCTCCATGTGACACCCAAACAGTGTTTTAGGTTCCAAGTAGAGCTCCATATCAATCATGGAGGACGGTTACTATCCTCCATTAGAGGACCTAATCGGCTCCCTATATATATATATATATATATTATCAATGTAGTGCCGATTTATAAGCTAGGCCAAAACCCGATTCATATGATTCATATAGGCCGATATTATGCTAGTGCTGGCAATTGGTTGAATATCAAATAGATGAACATTTTAACTTGCACGGATTTCTGTGCTTATAAATAGCTGTGCAGTTTGAACATAGCATAAAATGTGAATAAATAGCATAGATTGTTTTCATCCCAATCTTTCACCCAATAGATCTTGAAATCACGGTGCATCTATCAGACGTTCACATATTGATTTCATGTGGCACACATTCCTAAAGTGACCATGATCATAGGTAAACCCTAAGAAAGGGTTCTCAAATCACTTTTGTTGATGTATGCTATGTGTAATCAAGAACTTTTGTCGATGTATGCTATGTGTAATCAAGAATTAGCAATCTGATAGGCGCGCCATGATCTCAAGATCTATTGTGCCGAAGATTGGGACGAAAAATAATCTCCATTATTTGATTCAAGGCAGTCATAGATTTTTTGTGATGAAAAATCTTATTTTTTTTCACAAAAACGATGGCTGTAATACCCTATAATTATAGGCATAGTGACAAATTTCTCCAAAATTTACCGAAATAGGGGTTGGGCAAAACTTTTGGTGAAATTCTGATAATTTTTCTAAAATTAAATTTCATTAATTTCACCGAAATTAACAAAATTTCACTGAAATTAATAAATCTTTTCTAATTTTTGTCAATTTTCAAATAATAAATAAAAATTTTATGAAATTTAAATATAATTTATATTTAATACCTTTTATACTCCCCGAAATTTTCCCAAAAATTTTTGAATTTTTCTTGAAATTTATCCGAAATGACCCCTTATCGAAATATTGCCGAAAACGAAATTTTTCACTATGATTATAGGTACCTAGATTTTGGGCCTACCAGATTGTTGCTGGATACCTACACCGAAAACCGTTGAAATCGGGAAGTCACGAATCCCTTGTATCCAAGGGTTTAAAAACCTGTTGAACCGCACTTAAGGATTCAAACGGATTACAAAAACAAAAAAAAGGGTTGAGCTATAGGGTTACCACCGTTAGATCTTACAATAAAAAACATAAAACAGTTTATATTTTCAGATCCACCGTTGGATCTTAACAGTTGTGTATCACCGCCTGACATGTCAGATTTACCCTCCACCGTTGGATCTTAACTGAACTGTTGAACTATAGGATTACCACCAATTTCCATGCTTCTGCGTAGGTTAACAATGAGTACGATTTACGAGGGGCAATCCCTGTCAATTGAAATATCTACTCTGGGCATTTTAGTCTTTATATCAACGCTGGGTGGACTATCGCCACGAGCTCCGCAACTCGTGTAAAGGAGAAGACACGTGTAAGTTTCACGTGCCACTTGTCGACCCCTCCTCTTTCGAAAATAAGCCTTCTTCATTCTCTCTCAGTTATATAGGTGGCTTCTTCTCTCTTCCCTAGTTCCATCTCCATTTTCACTTCGTCCTTCCTATTAAATCATTTGTTCCCTTTTAGTCCTCTCTGTTTTCTCAAATTTACAAGTTTACCTCTCGAATAGAGAAGATGGGTGGAAACTTGGAAACGCGTTCGCTCCTCGACGAGATCAGAAGCTTCGAGAAGGGAGGGTTCTTCGATTTTGGCCATCCACTCCTTAACCGAATTGGAGAAAGCTTCATAAAGGCTGCAGGGGTAATTACGTCATTTCACTCAACCTCTCCGGTCTGGCCGGTTTTTTTAGTTTGCCGGCTCAGCGGTTGTGCTTTTTTTTTTTTTTGAAGATCGGAGCGGTTCAAGCGGTCTCGCGTGAGGCGTATTTTACTGCTGTGGAAGGTATTGGTTATTTCTTATATTACGAAAGTGCCCTTGAATATTTTATTTTCACATCATCTAATTAATTGGACGATTCAAGTCATCTGATCAAGACAGTTTTTTAATCTCACTGTTGTGGATCGTGTTACCCATGTAAGTTTTAGCCGGAAGCTCCCGCAGGATGTTGATCAGACGGTGGAGATTGTAAATGAGTACTGAGATTTTTGTAATTAAAAAAAAAAAGACCTTTTTTGTAATAAAAATATAGATGGGGCGCGTTTTCGTAGTTTTCTATATAATTAATGGCTACAATGTAAATCCAACATATCGGTGAGTTTAAATGACCACATCTGGGTGCTTTTGAGTCGGATAAGGGAGATCGTTTTTCTAGATCATGGAAGATGGAACGCAAGATTAGATGCCACGTGGAAAACATAAGTGGGTATCAAGGGCACCTAGCCGTTACCTAAATATTAACTCGCAGTTACCTAAGTGGCCCGAGCACTAAGTGACATGTAATCGGGTCACTTTTTGGGATATGCGTTTCATGGAATCATCATGCCTGCCATCTGATGGGCACGCCATGATCAAGATCTATGGTGTATGGTGTAAAAGATGGGGATGAAAATGGTGTTTGGTGTGTAAAACGCGTATGATAACGTCTAATTGAAATGAGTCAAACTAAAGGGAAATAAATAAGGGAAACTTTATATGCGGCAATTCGGCACATTTTTGGTCAAAATCTGAAAACAACTAGTACTAAGTCAAGCAATTCACTGAAATATATATAAAGAGGAAAAAAAAAACTTACATATATAATTTTTTGGTCATTTAGCTAATTTATTTTGTTAGTATATATTATTTTCCTACAATTTTTTTTCTGCATGTGTATTCAAACAGAGGATTTGGTTTATCCTAATCAAATCCACTGTGGTCATCCAAACAGCTGAAAACAAAGAATCTCTTGTTCATCCAACTAGCAATGTGGTCATCCATACAGCGGAAAACAAAAGAATTCCATGATTGCTTACTTAGGTATTCATGTGAAAATTGTTAAATATTTTAATATTTTAAGTTTTTGTTCTTTAAATTATTGTGAATAGCCTCATACCGGGTAAAACTTTTATGGGGATTTGGGTTATAATATGTAGTTTTGGTTCAAGGCTTGTAGCCTTCACCCAGGGACACCGAATTTTATAGCTTCCACCGCCATGCAATCTATCAGTCACACATACGCGCGCACCGAGCCGTGCGGAGACGGGCATGTGTACGTGGCGATGCGATGCGGTACATTTATAAAATAAGTTTTTAGACAAAAGAAAAACTAACTGTGTTTTATCATTTGTATTTAAATTTAAAAAATGTTTGAAATTTAAAAAAATCTATTGTTGTAACCGTTGTGTCTAAACGGATCTTTTATAACCGTTGTGTCTGATCGGTTATTATAATCGTTCCGTCCAATCAGTACGGTTGCATCTCTTGATTTCTATAAAATGGGACCCGAGGTCTTTCTTTTATTCACTGGATTTTCAACTTTTCTTTTTTCCGAATTCAAAGTTTGCTTCAGAGTTCTTTTCTTAAGTGATATTTGGTGTTCTGGTTGTGTGATCAGAATCACTAAATTTCGGTTTAAAGACAACGAATTACGATGTGCCTCGAACTGGATCTGTGTATTTTCGTTCTAATATTTATCTTTTTTTGCAATATGAACCTATTTATCTAACAAAAATATAGGAATATTATTCCCATATTTTTCTCCACAAAGGCCCTAAGGGTAATTCCCCATAGAGGGGCATGCGATGGTCAACCAATGTTGTCACTAGTTGTTTTACCGGACTTCTTTGATGCAAAAGGTTGGGACGGACGAAAAAGATTTACATTTTCCAATTTGAGACCGTTAAATATCACCTAAATTAACGGCTACCACGTAAATCCAACAATGCTATCAGTTTTAGATGCGTTTTGACTGTTTTGAATGTAGGTAGGGCTGCAAGTTTGGTGTGGTGTACTGAACCGATTTTTCAGTTTTCAATTTTAGATGGTGTTTTGACCGTTTTGAATGTAGGTAGGGATGCAAGTTTGGTGTAGTGTACTGAACCGATTTTTCGGTTTTCAGTTTGGAGATTTCTTTTTTATTTTTAAACCGAAAGTGAAATATTTCGGTTTGGTATTTTTACTTATTTTAAAAAATATTTTAATGTACTTTCTCGATTTTTTTTTCGATTTTCTCATCATACCCCTTGGATTTCAGTTTTTGCCAGCCAAAACCAACATTGAACTGAAATGGAATCAGTTCGGATTGGTCTCGGTTTTCAGGCTGGTTCGGTTTAGAGCTTGCGTCCCTAAATGTAGGTAAGTGCATCATATCACTATTGGCCCAGAAGGCCTTTTAAATAAAGTTTCAAAAGCATGACACGTGGTGGGGGGGGGTGCATTAATGAGGGAGGGGGAGAACAACCTCTTACTCCGCGGGAAGTTGATCTCTGATTTCTGAGTCAGGCTGATTTTGGAAGCCATGACGCCTTGGTTGGGAACAGAAAATTAAAATTATAATGAGGGGACCGCAAACAGCATACCAACAAAGGACTGCTGACGTGGTGCGATGCAACTGGCTGGTCGACCTGCATTGTTGGGACCCACTGCGCTTGCATCGCTAGACGTAAACAGTTCGTTGAATGGTCTGCATTTTTTATAAGAGAATCTAGAAGCACGGTTTTGCCGCTTCTGGATGTCGCATTTTTTTAGCTTATCGAAGCCGAAAGCATTGGAGAGCTGACATCATCGAAAACATAAAATTTAGGCACTGTGCGAAGATTTGGGCCGAAATTTTGGTTTCAGTGGGAACCGAAACGAAATCCGATTTTTTGATCCTCAAACAAATTTTCTTACCGTGTTTATGGTTTTCACCACTAAAAGTGGGAGAAGATTTCCCGCTTCTAGCTTCTAGCAACGTTACCAAACAGGGACATGGTAGTGCTTTTAGTCTATTGGTGTTTTGAAACATCGGTTCCTTTTGTTTTCTTCATGCTAAGCATCTCGGAAGCTTTTGGATTTGTATGTGGTTTTTTTCCACAAACAAAATTACATCTTTGTGGATCAAAAGCAAGATACGCCCATAAACCAATGAGTTGGTACAGGTATAGCTGACCAATGATGCATAATGGACACGATTTTGTATACATGGCACCAAGGTATTAAGTATCCTCCGATACCTTGGTTTTTTGGCCAACCGATACGTATTGGTCTTGATACGGTATCGGGATTGGTCTCAGTATTGGTACCGGCTGATACCTCTTTCAATTTTTTTAAAGCGCAACAATATGTATCAGCATCTTTCGAAGATACATATAATGCCCGATTTGACACCTTGCGTGGCACTATGTTTGAAAATTGGGTTGATGGTTAGATCAAAGATGCCACTTTGTGTTTCCATTAGAAAGTGTTCAACTTTTATTCAAAGAATTTTTAAGTGTAAATTGTAAGCCTATTTTCAGGTACGGGTGCTAACTCGTCTTCAGGGATGCCGGATATAACAAGCAGCCCCAAGAAGCATCGGTTTGCAGACATCAAAGGTAACTGTACCTTTTTTCAAAAAATAAAAAATTATATAAAATTTTTATTTAGTTTTAGAAATAGTGCCAATGTTTGGTGTAATCTGACAATTTTTCTTACTTGCAGGAGAGTCATCTAAGAAATCTCTTGAAGCATTGGTAAGAATTCAAAGAAGCTTGCTTGGGTTCTTTACTTTGAATATATTATCAGTTTATCACTAACAACCTCATTTCTCTTATTCAAAAAAGAAAAAAAACCCTTCTTTCACATTTGAATTTTCTATTATATTTATTCGGCTGCGTATGGCATAGCTCTTTATTAGCCCCTGCCACAGCAGAGTTCACATACTTTAGTTGGTTCTCATTCTCTTTTCTAACTCTCCTCAAAAGAGGATTTACCTACTCTAGCAGCAACCTCCTTGCTCTCTACTAACTCCTTATCATAGCAAATAAAATCTACTCTGGCAAAGAGATAGTAGAGAGGAGGATAGAACTGGTAAAATGACTTCCCCGGAATTGCAATTCCAATTATCCCGTGGATTTGCCATTTCAAAGGTTTCATGGGTGGAATTATAAATGGCTTGTAAATGAATCGGTGGGCGAGAGTGAATTCCACTAGTGGGACCAACATGTTTTCAATTCCACATCTTTAAAATGTAATCAATTCCATATACCTTAAAATTCTGGTACAGCGACATTAAAAAATTCTATAGATCTACTATTTGATTTATGTGCTCGTCAATTGTTGTGGGTCTTGCTGTCTGGTAAGCTTTCTTTTTTATCTTTTGATACCTTTACAAAGATATTGCCATGAAAGGGGTTATCTTTACAATGATACTGCCATGAAAGATACACAGATTTTATCATTTTATGTGTTTCACATATATGGTCATCCTTGTACCATGCCCACCCAAAAATCACATATATTAGAGCACTGGAATCATCTGATCAAAGCATAAAAATGCGGAAAATGTGTACGGCCATCCTTATTAGATTGGGCAGTTTAAACCCGCCCAATGACCATGAATTTTGGGCCCACGGAGCTCCCATTATTTGTTACAATTTTGATGGCTTGTATTTCTCAAACTTCAAGTAACCCATGCCTCATGGCCTAAATTTGGCTTCTTCTCTTGGTCTCATCTACTAAAGGAATAATGAGATTTTTACAGCTCATTGTCTGGATTGAGTGTTCAGCTCATTCATTGTAGACGACTTCATACATTTTTGTGTAATTAAGTTGATTTTTTGTATTGGAAGGTGCTTATTTTACTTTTTTCCCCCAGGTGAAAAGCACAGGGAAAGAATCGCTCCAATGGGGTAAGCCTACATAATATTTTATGGGTTAATCATAATAGACCGATGGTTGCTGTGTTTGATGAATTCTCCTAATTGCCTACGGTTGAACTGATTTAGATAATTATCTTTCTTTATTAAATTTATCGGTGATGTAGCAAACTTTGGACCACAGATCATACTTACTTGCGGCCAACTAAGCATTTATCAGTGTCTTGTTAGGCCTAGGGCTGAAAATGGATCGGGTTGGAAATCTCGACTCATTTATTTAACAAGTCGGATTCAGGTAACCCGGTTCCGTACCTTACAACCTAATCCAACCTGGTGTTTTGTTAATCAGGTTGGGTTCAGGTTCTGATTGAGGTACACCATAATCGGGTTCACCCCTACCCGGCAGCAATTGCATTGCTGCTGCCGCAGCCAACGGCTCGAGTTATATTTCTGTGGACTAATATAGTAGTCAGATGAGTTTAAACATTGGGGAAGTGTAGTTGCCCCAAAATTTATAGCTTTCTATTCAAATTACAGACTTGACTAAATTAAATATGAATGCTAATGACAGGTTTGGCAGCTGGGATGTATTCTGGTCTTACCTACGGTCTGAAGGAGGCTGGGGGAGCTCACGATTGGGTACATATATACCTTTAGATTGCTTTGAGTAGGGCTGTTGACAGGCTGAGCAGGCCCGTTACCTGACGAGCCCGACCTGGTTTTTGAACCGGGTCAGGCATATAAACTCGGCTCGTTCCTCATGTTGAGTTGGTTGGAATCATTCACCCTGATTGTTAGGTTAGGTTAGGCAAATGTTGGCTCCCACCCAACCATAGTCACAGAAGTCTCCTCTTTTGAAGAAAAGAGAGGCTAAAAATGCTAAAAATTCTCCAAATTAAAGGTGTGCTGAATTTTCTCTAATTTTACTGAATTTAACTAAAATGAATCATATATATATATATATATATATATATATATATATATATATATATATATATAATGGATTATGCAATTATAGATGTTCTTCTACATACAATACCATGTAGCTTATTTTATTTATTAAAAATATTCTTCCTAATTTTGATATATTATAATGCTTATTATTATTTTCCCAAAATTTCCTGAATTTTCCTAAATTGGTCCCAATTTTCCCAAGTTCACACCCTTGCCCAGTTATCCAGTAAATCATGTATATTTTATAGGGTTTTGAAGGGTTTACTGGCTTTGTAACCCGGCCTGCCAACCTGACTCAACGAAACACTATTTTTTCAGGTTGGGTCAGGGGCTGGGTCAATCTAGATTTTGACCCAACCTCGCCCGGCTAATTGACAGTCCTAACATTAAAGACCATCGAGGTCTTTTGGGCTGTTCAATATGAAGGATTGAGAAGTCCGTGAAGGATTGATACATCAGTGTCACATGCCACGATCAAGAGGGCGACGGTGTCGCTAGACTGGTGGTCGCTTATCACGCCTCGTCCTAGGGCATATTTTGTGTCCAAGCACCCTTTTCCCCCTAAACATTGCTTATATAAGCTAGCAATGTAACCGATTAATGCATAATGAGATTCTTAATCTCTATTGATGAGGTTGCATGGCCACATGTACCAAACACAATATATTTTCATTCATTAAATTTCCAGTCAATATCAACGACACCATTGATTCACAAGAAATGTGCATGATAAATAACTCAAATCCAGTTGCCATGGTTACTTGGGATTCCGGTCCATCGATTAAGAGAGAATTATGACAGAGAAGAAGGATGCACATAAGGAGTTTATAGATTATCTCCTGTTATTAAAATATGAATTAAGCATTATGTATCGACAATGCTGCCATTAATGGAAGATAAAGGTCCCTTCTTGGATAGCTATGAATCAATGGGTCAGCTCATAGATTGGTAATGGTCCTCAAATAATCCTGCCACGCAATGGAGTATTCTAAGTTTCTAACCATCTGTCCGACCAAATGCTTGCCATTGGACGGTCAATAGCAAGGTTTAAAAACTCAGTATCAGAGGTAGCATTTGCCTTCTTCCGGGCAGATACTTATCACCGATACTGGCCGGCACCAAAGGATGCCAATATTTGTCTGATACCAATACTTATTGTTCAATATCAAATCCCGTATTACTGATAAGGTAGGCTGGTGAAGGCCGATACTGATACCAATAATGGTGTCGGTATTGGATCTCAGATCAAAACCGTGATACATCTCAATTAGGAAAAAGTGGTTGTGATAATCCTATAGATCCAAATTCTAACAGTGAACAATATATGCTCGTTTAGTTAAATAAATCGTCCACTTAAAAAGAGTCCTGATTCAGGTCCTCTTGAGACCGAAATCTGAGAGATTTTTCCTGTTTATCAGGTGAAATTTAAAACCAGTGTTTAATAAATCCTCTGAAGCATATCTATCTTTATGCACCTCTTGCTCTCTAGGAACTTATTAAGCTTGTTATAGGAACAAGAAGCCTTATATTTGACAGTTTTGGCATTGAGCATTGTTAGAACTCAGGATTATTTGGTGCAGAAAAACAGTGCAGTTGCAGGTGCAGTTACGGGAGCGGCATTGGCCCTTACGGCGGATGCCCCCTCGCATGAGCAAATTGTCCAATGTGCTATCACCGGTGCGGCGCTCTCTACAGCCGCAAATCTCCTCACAGGAATTTTCTAAATAAAAAGGGTACCTCTACCTTTGTGGTCACTGAGACATGCAACAAGTCACATGTTTGAGGACAGTTATTATTATTATTATTATTTGCTTTCCCTGCCAATGCTCTATGATCATATTATCAGTCTTAATACCTCTCTAGTGTTACAAAGTGTTATAAGTTTAATTGCAAGGAGTAACTGGTTATTTATGTAGGTGTGGCACTAGCATATGTTTAATGTGCATCAGTGTGTTGATATGGATCTAAAAGTAGTCATCTGATTGGTCAGACTAGCCACATAGTTATATGCATGCCGTCATCTAAGTTGATTCATCTTAAGATAGGCGATAGGCTACCTGACTCGATCACCAATGTTGGTATGTGGAGCTTCAGTGGTTGGTTTTTCCACATTATCTTAAGAAATCTGTATGCCGACAAGAGAATTCTAATTATTCAAACCAGGGCAGTGATTTTAAAACTGGTAAATTGGCATATGGTCCCAAGCTGATTACGGATTACGTATCCGACACATATAGCGCAAACTGGCTGATATACAAGAAATTGGACCATATGACTTATGAGAGCCAATATAACCTGATATTTGACTTTTTTTAAACCCCATATTTGATCCTTTGATCCTATTAGTCGATGTGACCCAATATTTGACCTTATATCGAATTGGATTGTGGGATAACCCATTGGCGTGTGTGTGGGTGTGTGTTGGGGGGGGGGGGGGGTATTTTATAATAATAATAGTACACTTATCCCTCGCGCTTACTGCCATACCTTTTTAATTTTGTTATTTATTTAATTTTCCCTTTAAAATTAGGCACAACCAAGTGTTACCAAACACCTTTTAAGTTCGAGTTGGTATTAGGGATTTAATCTGAGTGATGCTTTGGGTCACTTGTTGGGGAATTTCTAGTGTGCTGATTTATTGTGTAATGATAAAGATAAAATAACATTAAAGTAAAATAGAGGATGAATTCAACACAACAAAAATATCCAAGGCCTGCAAATAGTCAGAGTCTGTTGTAGCAAGTTTTAAAAGAAGGGTAAGTAAGGGAATATCCACAGGGAGGTGAGTTCAAAATATGGTAAATCTCCAGATCTGTAAGAGATCTGACACCCTAACTAATGCTGAGTCAGTTAAAAGAAAGGGGAGAGATTAAAAAGGGTTGTCACTTCAACTAAACTACACTTGAAATGCAAATTAATTGAGATCGAGTCTTAGAGATCTAGATCTTACAAGTGGAAGGGTTTAAAAACAGAAAATGGAGAAGAGTAGTTTGGAGATTGGTCTCACTGCAATCAAGATGAGCTTATCATGTTACAGGGGTTCAAGGCACACAAATCCCTCAGTTAGCTACAAGCACAGCTACAGGGTAGAAGACTCCACTCTAAACCAAAGGATTTAACTGATCTTAAGGCTATGGTCTGTCCATTTCAATGGTCACAGATCATCCTTGCTGATCATGTTAAAGGAGTTCAAGGCATACAAATCCCTCAGCTGGCTACAAACACAGCTGCAGGGTAGAAGACTCCACTCTAAACTAAAGGATTTAACTGATCCTAAGGTTATGGTCTGTCCACTTCAATGGTCACAGATCATCCTAGGGAATTCCTCCAAACCAAAGGTTTCTGGTAGAAGAATTCAATTGGCAGGTTCGGCTCTGTATGCCATCATTCCGATAGGATTGCTCTCACTCCTATCGAAAGGCTCAAGCACCCTTCGGTAGGTTCTGTTTCAGCGTCTCCATCTCGATAGGTCCAGGCCACCATCCGACAGGTTCAGGAAACCATTCGATAGGTTCCCTTTACACCTCATACAGGCTTTCGATAGGATGGTTTCTTCCTTTCTTTCAGCTGCTCGATAGGTTCTTGGATCCTATCGAACTCCACAATCCACACAAATCCATCATTTCTCTGCCTTCAGATCCTATCGAAACCTTTCCAACTGCACGAATTCCTCCATTTTTGGCTCTCAGCTCCTATCAAAGTCTTTAGATAACCTCTCGATATGATATTTTCAACCTGTTTTCATTTCCTTCGCCTTGCCCTGCTGTTGCCACGCGCCCCAAAGGCCCAATAGTGTGCAGCCCTCTGGTGTACTATTGCTGAGTCTGCACTGTGCTGAGAGATAAACTTCCTTGTGCGACATTCTCGAGTGGTTTTCTGTATTTTTCCTATCTTTTATTGCTATCTACAAAACAAACTCAACAGAGGTCTATTAATGTGCTCACAAGTCCTGCAAAGGTGAAGGGGTGAAAACTGGCATTTTTCACTACTTAACATCACTTTTTTTTTTTTTTTTTTTGTGGAAAGAAATCCAACGGGCCTTAACTCAATCGCCTTAACTCAATCTCACGAAATCGGCTTGTAAGGGAAGGTTCGCCCAAGCTATAAAGGGCCCAAGAAAGGTCAGCCCATAATCGATGTGGGACAAATCTAACACGCTCTCGCATGTATTAGCGAGATTGAGCCAAATCACATGGACAAGAAATTGGTGACGCGGGAGAAAGAACGGCTCTGATATCATGAAAGGAAATCCAACTGGCCTAACTTAACCTCACAAAATTGGCTTGTAAAGTAAGATTTGCTCAAGATAAAAAGAGCCCAAGAAAGGTCAGCCTACAGCTGATGTTGGATATAAATCCAACAATGTGTGTCATGTGAAAACACTATGTGTTTTTGTGCGATTTAAGATCAATGGTGCAAAAGATGAATTTCGTAGATGAAAGATGATCTACATCGTCCGATTTAAAGTCGTCAAGGACCAACTAGTGGTATATGCTTGATGTACTTGGTAGTATTAATTTTAGATGCCATTTTTAACTGTTTTGAATCGGGCGAACCGATGGTGATTGTTTATCCGCTCAAATCTTTTCACACAAAAGAAGTGTGATAAAACAACTACTTGGCAAAATACATACAAATTGAGACTTGGTATTACGCTGACAATTGATTTTAGGTGGAATAAAAAAAATAGGCTGTCCGAATGGTCTGCTCATGGTCTCAAGATCCATTGGGTGAAAAACCTGGGTGACAATGGGTGGAAAACCACCATCATCGTTTGATCCTTAGTAGTCAATGGGCTTAGAGGTTTTAGAGGGGTTTGGGATGTAGGCACTTTCAGTAAAACACGTAGGCGAGAAAGAGGGGAACAAAGCCAACACCATAAGGTTTTCGACATTATTATTTTCATTCAAGATAGTGTTCACAAAAATACTTTGATACTTCATAGTTTTCTTCATTCTATCAGTTTTGTTTAATTTTTAAATAATTTACAAAAAAAAAGTAAAAAATTCAGCTTGTATCAATCTTCTGAGGAACAATAAACCCAACAAGATTCTCTATATTTTTACCCAACAAGATTTTCTATATTTTTATTTTGATTCCAATTCAACACTCAACAGTAATAAAAATTAGACTATAAAGACTAATATTTTTCGAAATTTCACCTCGCTGCTGCCGTAACCCCAATTCAGAGCCATTTGAAAAGCAACCCTCCGTGGGTCGCGAAAAATGGAGCAAAAACCAATGATTCGACGGCCATGAGTTTAATCAAGATGTTGAGAGAAGGGCCAGATGTGTCCTTCAGGGGATCACCAATTGTATCGCCTATCACGGCCGCCTTATGCGGGTCAGATCCCTTTGGACCCAGCGCCCGTGCGTGTTCAGAAGCGCCCGCCTACAACGAAGAAAGAGATCATAAGCATAGTGACCAACTTGGGGCTTGGGAATAACTCGGCTTTGAAAAAATCCAGCAAAATTTGTCATACTCCGGAAAAAAATTAAGAAAAAGCAAAAATATAAAAATATTAATTAAAAATTATAAAATTTGAAAAGATAGATGTTTTTTACCAAACTTCGGGAAATTTTCAAACTATTTGTGAAATTCACAAAATATATATTTTTTGTGATTTATTTGGAATATATATATATATATATATATATATATATATATATATATATATATATATATATATATATATATATTAAAAATTACAAATAATTCAAATTTTTTTCGGTTTTTAAAGAATTCGCATATTATTCACAACGTTTCAAAAAGCCCAGAATTCGCAAATGATCATAAGAAATATAAGCAATTCTAGTACAACTTTGCAGAGGAAAAAAAATTCAAACACTGCAACCGATGTCCCTAATTTGTGATTGCGGATCGATAGCCTCCCATCATATGATCACCAAGGGCCCGAGGCAAGCAATTTCCCTGATCCTGAGGTTTCCCGATGAGCATTTCACCTATCTTGATATTTTCACTACACAGTAAAATGAGTTCGTAGTGCCGTTATAGAGACTCACCATCGCTCAAGGAGAAATGACCCTCATTAATTTGGTAAGCGTTAGGAGATTAATTAATAAAACTAATTACACTGGTAATTAATTATCATAATGGGATTTATTTCTTCCATCAGAAATGACCCTCATTAATTGGTTCGGGCTAAAAATTTGGCTGCTCAATGGAAAATGGCATATGGCAGCTTTTGTTATAAAAGGTGAAACTATAGGTACACCATCACAAAAAGTGAAGCTCTAAGGTCCAAACGTGCCAATTCTTCGGAGTTTTGAACATTAATGGGGAAAACATATGGCTGCAAGTGAAAATATGCCAATGATACAAAAACAAAAGGCAACGGTTGAGTGATAGCTCAACTGGTATCCTCTTCCCTTGGGGAAATAACACGTCATGGGTTCTAATTCCCACGTCTGCTCTCACCATTTGTGCGGGTCTCCTCCGAGTGTGTTGCGCTAAATACGGATCCTCTTTGCATGCAAGTTTGCACAGGCACTACATATGGGTTCTCTATGACGTATGACATCCTTACAAAAAAAGACGGGGAAAAATTGGATTGGAGTTCCATCCAAGGTCATATTAGACACATACGGATAGATATATAAAAACATAAAAAATCCAGGATTTATCTCTCGATAAAATAATCATACCCTCATTTTTATATATTAAACTATAGTCATAATTCCCCTAAATCATAACAAACTTGCAACAGATCGAGATGCCACGCCGAAAAAACAAAAGTAAAAAGAAGAAGAATCTGAAGAGAAAAACACAATTATACAAAGGGTGATAAATCTGTGCATCCAACTCAAAACCAATTGGCTATGAGTGAAGAGGCCCAAGGTATTATAAGAGGAGAGACAAGGCTATAATTTACCCAAAGTGGGACTAAACTTCAATACACTCTCGCACGTGTTGGCGGGACTGAACCAAATTACGTGGACAATTGAACTAGGTGACGTAGAGTGGAGACAGGTCTGGTCTGATACAATGATACCCAAGGCCATGATACCCAGGCGATATGAGACTATCGCTCAAAGGGCCCATTATCGAGAACAAACAAAAAATAAATACAAATAAAAATAATAAATAAATAAAACAAAATCAAAAAGCTCATCAAAAGCCAATTTCCTTTTCCATAAAATATTAACAATTACTGATTAAAAAAAATAATAATAATAATAAATAACAAATAAAATATTAACAATTTGGCAGTAGCATGAGTCAATAGCTGAAAATGGCTGGCAAATTGTTGGCAATAGAATGGTAATTTTAATATTTTCTAACAAGGAAAATGAGCTGAAACTATTTTCTACAAATTTTCGTTGTTTGACGACCACTGTGGGTCCACACGAAAAATGCAATTTCCCTCATTTGCATTTGTGTAGAATAAGCTTTTAGTGAAATTTTTATTGAAAACATCCAACTACAAATATGCTTAGGTCCCAATGTGTTAGTCTTTCAAGCATCCAAGTTGTTTGACATAAATATTTTACCAAATATGTACATCTAGAAATTTTCCTAGATCCTGCAAAGGTGCTTTTCCCTACAAATGAAAAATAAATAAATTTCCATTTTCCCCAAAAAATGCACTTTTTCCTACAATTTCTCAAAAGAGGCCTCAGAGATAATAATAAGTGCCTTTGCAAATGGTTGACAAACTTGTTGTCAACGGGTGGGGTTGTGAAAAAAATTTGGCTGCCCAGTTCGACTTGACCCGACCAAACGGGTCAAGGATATATGCCCGACTCAACTTGACGCCCCAACCTGAAAACCTGACCTGACCAAGAAAAAAACCCCTATTTTCAACCTGATCTGATAAAAAACTCCTGTTTTTTACCCAACTTGATCGAAAGGTTGGATCAGATGCTTCATGCCCGATATGACCCAACCCGACTGGTCAAGTTTATGTGCCCAACCGGGTAAAAAATCCGAGTTGAACGGGTCAGGTATCGGAACGACGCCACCATCGACAACCCTACTTGTTGGCAATAGCATGGTTTTAAGTTTCACCCAAAATGAAATATCTTTGGAAAACAAAAGATTTCAAATCAGGGTGAAACATATGGGGAAACCGTCACTATGGCCAGGTCCAACTGGTTGAACCGGATTTCGTGTTTAACCAGATTCGCAACCAATGGATAGAGAAGAATCTTGACCACATGTCACCCTATGAAAATGAAAATTGTGGAAGTCAAGATTCTTCTCTATCTGATGGTTGCAAATCTGGTACGAAACCCGGATCAACCAGTTGGACCTGACCATTGCCCATGGTAAAAAAAGAAAATAAAAATAAAAATATTGAAAATTACGAGCATAAAAAATTGCCTCTATGTATTTTTTGGCATTATCCCAAGCCCCGCCAGTGTTGGAAGCCGAGATGGCGACCTGCAAAAACAAAATCACACCAAAAATTCACAAATCATGCAAAGACAAGAAGTTTTGCAAACCCAATTTGCGAAAGGGAGCGACTTCTTGCACAAAAGATTTGTATTGTTGCACATAGTTTAAAATGAAAATTAAGGACTTCGTATTTTTTATTTTATTTTTTACCAGTGAGAAAACATTTCGTTAAAAAAGAAGAAAGTGCATACCTAGGCAGGTAGTGAGGGGCTACCACTTTTTTAAAATCAAAAGGTAAGAGCACCCAAAATAGGGAAAAATCCCACTCGGCTTACCCCAAGCAAATGACCTCACAAAAGCAACCATCCAATCCTCAACGAGAGGAATTAAGGGTTCAAAAGCAGGCTATGCCACCGAAGGTGAAAATTTTCTCTTGGTCAGTGGTTCGGGGGAGAATACTGACTAAGGACCAATTGGTGAGAAGAAATATGTCGGTCCTTAACAAATGTCTGCTCTTCATGAGGGGAGAGAATCTGTGTCGCATACTCTGTTGCATTGCTCTTTCTCTAGAACCATCTGGTATAAGATTTTCGCTATTTTTAATATTCAGTTGGTCCTTCCCTACCGACCAGTACAAATGATGGAAGTGTGGAAGGAGATTTTTGTAGACGGTCCTAAGAGGGAGTTGTGGGCTCTTATAGTATATGCGGTTTTTTGGGCTATTTGGTTGGAGGGGAATAACAGAGTTTCAGACGAAAGGTTAAACCATTCAAGTTTGTTATATGAGATATTAGGGACTTAGTGATTAGTTGGAATGCGGCTAAGGTGGCAGATTTTAGTGACGGTTTTCAGCAATTTCTCATTTTATGGGATTGCTTTAACCCATTAGTTTATTTTGGGAACAATCTGGATGATTGGGTTTGTCGGTTTGCTTTGCAGACCTGCTCTGCTTTCTGGATGAGTTTCTTTTGGGGGGGTTCTCTTTGCTAGGGTAGTTTCTTACTACCCACCAACGTATATATTTCGTCTTTTGTTTTTTAATATATTAGTTTTGTATCGTCTCAAAAAAAAAAAAAAAAAAAAAAGGCTATCCCATTCATCCAAAAAGCAACGGTCCCCAATGTCATCCCACTTGTGCTGAATTCTGATCCAACTGAGGACAGGCCCGAGCCAACTTGGTATTTTTAGGCATTTCTCTAATTTGATGGCCATGATATAAAGAACTTTGGCATCTGATTCAGCCCATCATCTGACTCATCAATGGTTGACTGTGTTCAATCAGAAGATAGAAATCATGTTTTGCTTCAATCTAAGATCTTTACATCATGAACTTCAAATCATATGGTGTTCCATGTGGCACAGGTCCCTAAGTATTTCTTTTGAGACTGAAATGGCACAAATCTCGTGTGCAGATAGTCGCTCCCTTTGCAAAACCAAGAAAAAAAGAGAGGGTAGATGCCTACCTGCACGCCAGAAACAAGCGAACCAGCAAGAACCCCGGCTAAAGTTTCCACCCCGAAGAAGGTTCCGGCAATCAAAGGAGTAAGCATAACAAGTGCACCAGGTGGAATCATCTCTTTGAGAGAAGCATCAGTAGATATCTTAACACAAGTTGCGTAATCCGGTTTTGCTGTCCCTTCCATCAGCCCATCAATGGTGTTAAACTGTCTACGAACTTCTTCCACCATCTTCAGAGCTGCACTTCCCACACT
Source organism: Chloranthus sessilifolius (assembly GCA_021018995.1). NCBI lineage: Eukaryota > Viridiplantae > Streptophyta > Magnoliopsida > Chloranthales > Chloranthaceae > Chloranthus > Chloranthus sessilifolius. The sequence continues at coordinate 8,594,149 of CM037598.1, forward strand.
CTTCATAGTCATGGCAGAAAACCAGTATGGAAGCATGGCACCCACCAACAAGCCCACGAAAACCTTTGGAGTTAATACGTCGACGGTTTCGATTCCGGCTCTGCTCACAAAGGCACCAAACAGTGCAAGAGATACAAGGGCTGCCGACCCAATTGCGAAACCCTGATGCACAGGAGGATTTAGAAGAGGTCTAAAGTGAAAACTGAAATGTTTTTTTATTTAAATAAAAATAAGTTGATTTTTGTCTGCTCTATTATATTATTCAACAGTCATGATAGAGATCGTGTTTCATGCCAATCTTTTGCACCAAAGATCTTACATCATGACCTTCAAATCAGCTTGCTTATATTACTAAGCTAATTAAGATTTAGAAATATTATAATAAACTAAAGGGAACCTCCATTCACACCTACTGGGTTATTGAGGATGCCTACATCATCTGAAAACCATTGACTGCTTTGAGTTAGACGATGGAGATTTTTTTTCACCTCCAATTTTGCACGTAATCGATCTTGAGACCATTAATGTACCATTAGCTAGTCAGTTTTTTATTCCACGTGGCAGAGATCACAAAAAAGTAGTCCTAAAATCATGTTTGAGTGTGATGTGTGCCACATGATTTTAAGGCCACTTTTTTGGGATCAGTGTCACGTGAAATCGATAATTGGCCATCTGATAGTATGCCCATGGTCTCAAGATCCATTGTGTGGAAGATTGGAGTGAAAAATGATCTCCATTAGTAATCCGGTAGGCGAAAATAGAGGTACCTTAAACTATTTTTTTATATATTTATAATAGATGTACCTTAAACTAAAAAATATTATAAAGGGTACCTCTATTAGCGCCAACGCAATTTCTGAAAGCGCCCACGTCGGAACCCCTTCAAAACTATTGATTGATTCGGATAAGATGATTATTGTGTTTCACCCCGATCTTCCACACAAAGGATCTTGAGATTATGTCACACCTATTAGACGGTCAATTTTTTATTCCACATGTCACAGATCCCCAAAAAATGCCCCTTCAATCCTATGGCACACATCACGCTCAAACGTGATTTTAGGGTCATTTTTTGGGGATCCGTAACATTTGGAATAAAAAACTGACCATTTCATAGGTGCGACATGATCTCAAGATCCATTGTGTGGAAGATCAGGGTGAAACACGATCTCCATCATCTGATCCGAAGCAATCAATGGTTTTGAAGCACAAGTGGATGCTTTTAGAGATTGTGTGGGTGCTAATAGAGCTACCCTACTATAAAATGTAAGAAGTGAGTTCTTGCACACGAGATTTGTGTTGTTACACATAGTTATAAGAATAGAATTGGTAATTTTAGGACCTGTGCCACTTGGAACATCATGTAAGCCATATGATTTGAAGGCCATGATGTAAAGATCTTTAAGCTAAATATTGGCACGAAACATGATCTCTATCATCTAATTTCCCACAGCCAACCTTTGAATCATAATCAAATGATGGAGATTGTGTTTCGTGCCAATCGTTGGCACCAAATATCTTTACAATACGGCCTTCAAATCAAAGAACTTAGATGGTGTTTCATGTGATAGAGGTCCCAAATTTTTTTTTTTTGATCGGTAAAGTAGGAACCATATATTACTAAAGATCAGCGAGCAGCTGAGGAAAAGAGAAAAACAAGCCCATGCCGACTGGCCAGAAGGCAAAGCAAAAACGAAAACAAAAAAGATAGGAAAAGAGAACAAAACAAGACTCTAAAGAGAAACGAGTTAATCCCAGAAGTCCTCGCACCCCTCCCTCCCCCCCCCCCCCCCGGTATTTGCCGAGGACGACCCATTGGCACATACAGTCCTTGATTGAATGATGATCCCGGTAGGATGCCGAATACGGTTAAAGATGCAGTTGTTTCTCCCAAAATTACCAAGTCTTTCCTTTAAACTATGTGCTATGGGACAAATCTCGTGTGCAAGTAGTCATTCCCAAATAAATATCATATTTGAACATAAAAATACTCAAGATGATGACGACGAAATTAGGAAGATTACCTAAAATTTTAGAGAAACTATTAAAAGAACGATTACTAGCATTTGACCACCCTTTTAAAGATGAGCCGTAAAGGACCCAGCAAACTGATTGGGAAATCTGAACCGTCTAATCTTTGCACTCTAATATGGACCATTGAGCTTACTTTTTTAACAGTCAATGTCAAAGTGCACCAATTGGATGATCCTGCCTCTCTTATGGCCATGATTTTTCTGGCTGAGACATGTCAATGATGGGTTACTAGGTGGACTGCATAAATTGATCAAACATATACATTATGTGGCATTAAACTGGACGGTCATGGCTCTATCTATTTAACCATGATCAGCAGAGTCAGTCTCTTAAAATAAAGATGATGCTCTTCCATGATTGGTCAAGCCTCATGTGAGTGCTTTGACAATGGGCGGAGCCGTTACTTGCACACGATCATATCACACGTTGTTTAAAAGAAAGATTTGGTATTTTGGGGCCTTGTATCATGTGAAAGCACCATCTAAGCCATCTGATTTGAAGGCCCTAATCCAAAGATCTTTGGTGAAAAAGATTGGCACCAAACATGATAGAGATTGAGTTTTGTGCCAATCGTCTACGCCGTAGATCTTTGGATCATGGCCATCAATCAGACTGCTCAAATGGTGTTTCCACATATCATAGGTCCCCGAAATACCACGTCTATCTTTTAAACTATGTGCAAGGGCCAACTTCTCGAGTGCAAGTAATGGCACCCTTTGACAATTTGACATGGCTAAAAAAACCAAGTGTGCCCAAGACAGTCTTCTCTTTGTTACGTAGGACGAAGAAAGGTTACCACCTTGCCTATGGCAGCAGTGGTGTTACCAGCAGCATCCAAGGCATCCGTTCTCTCACGGATTTTGTGGCTCATCCCGGCCATCTCTGCAATTCCACCAGCATTGTCGCTTATGGGTCCGTAGGCATCAATAGCAAGCCCGGTGGCGATCGTGCTGAGCATTCCTAGAGCAGCCACTGCGATTCCGTACATGGCAGCCAAGCTGAAACTCACGTAAATGGCAATGGCAATGGCAAATATGGGGATTATAACAGATTTGTATCCAAGAGCCAGTCCAAAAATGACATTTGTCGCCGCACCCGTCCTGCAAGAGTCGGCTACATCCTGCACTGGGCTGCATGATTTGGAAAATTTTAATCAATAAACCATTGCTTATTGTAGATCAAAGAATAATATGTCAGCATTGAAAAAGCTATAGGCATCATTTAATGAGTAGATTTGGGGTTTAAATTATTTAAAATTTGAAAAATTAAGGAAAAATAAGAAGAAAGTTTAAGTGTTTGGTAATGCTCCCACAGGCCCCATTCCAGCTTCCCACTTTGAAATGCAAGCACCATAAGAATTAGTGTTTGGTAGTGACAGATTCTTGCCCACCTGACTCCCCGCATAAGCTGATTTCACTTAAAAGTACCGGAGAACCCGGAAGCGGCAAAACCCGTTTCTGGAATCTCGCTTTCACTGGAATCAAGTCGCAGAAGTGTGATTCCTTGGAGTGCTAACAAAGCAGGCATTAGGAATTTGAAAGAAATAAAGATCATGTCTAATGACATAAACAACTATTGCTATGCATAGTTATAGTTAGGATAACTGGGAGCTCGTGGTCTGCTTGAGATAACAACCTCACCATCCCACTTTTTAGGCCATAAGGTGCACATCTTTAATCAATCCAAGTCATTCAAATTTCATATGATCATCACTCAGCCTGACGAATCCGAACCATTCAATCAGGAAAATTTAATATGGACAGCTATTTACATCTAACATAGGGTCTATATTGAAGTGCTCGAATTAGATGGTTCATATCTTTTGATGGGTATATTTTATTATTTTTGGGGCCAAGTGAATTTTATATGATATTCTGCCATGTGGATGAAGTGGATTGCTCAAGAACACGACACATAGCACCATCAAACATATAGTTATATCTAAATGATGGTGAGAGTGTTATCTCTACCAGATGGTGAGGACAGTCAATCTCTTAAAATTATGAAAACACACACGAATCAAATATATCATAATTAATTACTTATTATCATTATTATGAGAATAGGGCTCTTAAACCCCTTGCCCAAGTTGAACACTAGTGAAGGGTTTTGGAATGCCATGTGGCACCCCTTCACCAAGAGTTCACCCTTCCCTTCAAGGTTTCAGAAAAAAAAGAGACCTATACCATGGCAATTAACAATGATGAAAGTGAATGATAAACTGATGTTTGGTTTCAGCATTCAGTTTTAAGAAGAAAGCTGTAGTAGTGTTTGTAATGCTCCCACAGCCCCACAGGCCCAGTTCCTGCTTCTCGCTGTGAAATGCAAGCACATAGTGTTTGGTAATCTCAGATTCTTGCCCACCTGATGCCCGCATAAGCTGTTTTCACTTAAAAATACCCGAGAATCAGGAAGCGGCAAAAACCCACTTCCGGATTCTTGCTTTCACTGGAATCAAGTCGCAGAAGCGTGACTCCTTCAAGTGTTGACGAACAGGGCATTATGAATTTGAAAGAAATATATATCATGTCTAATGGCATAAACAAATATTCCTATTTGTAGCTATAGTTAGGATAAATGGGAGCACGCCATCAGCTTGAGATAACAACCTCACCATCCCACTCTTTAGGCCATATGGTGGACCTTTTTTATCAATTAAAGTCATTCAAACATCATATGAGCATCACTTAGCTCAACAAGTCCGAACAATTCAATCAGGGCACTTTAATATGGAAACAAATATTCCTATCTGTAGTTATAGTTAGGATAGATGTGCAACGACCTGGATCTTTCGCCTAAGTTGAATCGTTGATTTTTGATGAGAATGTGATTTGACATTGGTCAAACCGATCTTCGAATTATTAGGTACGTAATTTTCGGGGACGAAAATTTCTTTTAGGAGGTGATAATGTTATGACCCAAGTTTTTGTAACCCATCTAACGGTAGTAGATGGGGTAGAGCACCGAGTCCAATATGAGTACTGCACAACCTTAACTTTCTCAAAAGAAAAGAAAGAATTTTAATTTAGAATTTTGGTGTTGCTGGCACCGATTTCCTTTCCTTTCTCTTTCTCTCTCTACTTAGCAAGTAAACTCCATTTAGGATTCTACTTTGTGGCAAGATCTCCTTGCCATTTCAAACCCTCTTTCTCTCTCTAGCCACTTTCTCAATCTAAATGGAAAGACACAACTACCTAGGATTATTAGAATGTGTCATGTGGCACACTCAATCTGTTAGGACCCGTGTCTTTGAGACCTTATCTAATAGTGATAGGTAGGGTGGAGCACCAAGCTCAACAAGGGTACTCCACGCTCTAACCCACCTTATGTGCTAATATAGCATCCCATTAATTTTGAAGGAATCTCCAAGTCAACTTGCCCAATTCGTTTGTTGAAGCAGTCAGCAGCCAAACCTTTCTCTCTCTTCAACTCTCTCCCTCTCTCTTTGTAAGAACCCACGTGAACCACCCATTAGATCTCCCTCCTCTCTTTTCTTTCTCTCTCTTAAACCAAGCAGCCACACTCATTAGCTCCTCAAGATACCCACACAGCCACACCCATTAGATACCCCTCCTCTCTCTCTCTCTCTCTCTCTCTCTCTCTCTCTCTCTCTCACCAGCAAGTAATAGTCTCCTTGGACTCTTGCAGTTTTGCCACAGCAACTACCCTAATCGAGCCACTAAATCCCAGCAACCCCCATCTAATGCAAGCTCTCTCTATCTTTTTCTCTCTATCTAAGCCCCCCCAGCCACCCTATCTTCTTCATACGTCCCAAGCAGCAGCCTCCCCTTCTCCAACAGCCCCTAAGACTCCTTCTATACCACCTTTTAAGCATCAACTTCTTATCAAAATCAAAACACCACATCCACCATCTTATTCATTAATTTGTGCAGCCACCAAACGCCCCCCCCCCCAACCTTCTCTTCCCATGTTTGATTTCAGCAAGCATGGCAACCATTTGACGGCACCACCGTAGGTTCCAACTCGAACAACAATACCTACTTATATAACGGATCCAAATACAAGACTTATGTCAAAACAATCAAAGCCGATTCGGAGTGCCAAAATCGATCTATGTCAATGCACACCAACCAGAAACAGCTTGCGATCAACGAACAAGTTCGGACGCTAAAGCTAAATCCTGCCAATCCAACTGACTAAAAGCTCCTGTTAAGTGGGTGCCCTCCTATCGATCCAAACCTACACATTTACACTTTTTATATGTCATGAATATATGATGAATTTAGGAAAATTAAAATTTCTCAATATTATGTTATGTATGGATTCACAAGACAGCTATGGCCAAAGGGTTGACCCTATGGTTGAACCCATCGACCGAGAACCAGAGGGTATTATACCCTTCTATATGGCACACAAGTATGCCGACAAAACAGACACTAAGCACCATAAATCGGGCACCCAAAAAAAAAAACCCAGGTCAAGAATGGGTTGTTGCCCTGTTTTGTTTTGTTGCGCACTCGATGTGGAGGTCCTCGTTTGACCGTTTCAATCTCAAGATCCGATCAGTTTCTGACCTTGGTTAAAACGTGGACTCCCCATAAAATTTGATACTTTTTACATCTAATGGCTCACATTAATCTGCTTGTCTTTATTTTCACAAACTTTAGTACTCTAAAAACCTGTGAATATATTGATTTTACACTTAAAATATTTCATGCACTTACTTTGAAAATCTGCACATATATTGGCCAAAGGGTCCAATTTGACCCATTAAATTATGCAAACCACAGACATATGAGTCGAAGCCCATGGATCTAAACAAAGATCATTTGGCCATCTGTTAAATCGATGGTCAAATTTTGATTATAATAAACAAACCTCGGTCTTTGCACCACCTAAAGTGGTGCACATAACCACATAAATTCCTGCACTATGCTTACGACACCTTAGTTTAGGGTCTGGTTTGACCCTTTAGATCTCAAGTTTTAGGCCAAACTGGGACAGGAGAAACCAAGAAGGATCCCCCATAAAATTTGAATCTCTTCCCATCTGATGGATAGTTTTATCTGAAAACAGATCCAGTTTTGTTTAGGCGGCTGTACAAGTTTCCCAAAAAATAATGAAAGGTTTATTATCCTTAGACAATCAACGTCAAGGGTCAGGTTTGACCCCCTACTTGACATAAAAAATAATCAAACTAGTGATGGGTTCGAATAAAAACCCACCTTATTTTCAAGAATGCTATGTTGTTACCAGACCCGATGTCAGTGTATTCAAGCTCTTAAAATACGCCTCAATTTTAGTTCAAGTATTGATGGAATTCGAACCTTAGGATCGTCATTTCATTTGAAGCTTTTCATATCTGGAAAATTCTCACTAGGTGAAAAAGATTCGTTAAAGGCCAGATTTATGGGCAGGGGCCTTCTCATGGTGGCCCGTCTAGTCTATGAACCCCAATAGGCCCATTTACCATAGAAGAGCCACTTGCTTTTTATGAGAAACCAGGGTCCAACCTCTAGGGTAGGCCCAACCCACATTTTAAGATTTGGAGAATCTTCTAGATAGATCTTAGAATCATGCTAAGATAGTGTATACCACTCGACGATCTTACAATGATACGTTCTTGATCAAAATCCTGGACCATTCAGTTAATGGTCTAAATGATCAAACCAATAGTGGCAATCATATGGTATTTAAACATCGATTACACTGATGACATCGGTAGGATTAGATTATTCTAAACTCGATCACGTTCACCTTAAGATACGTGTAGCAAATATTCGATGGTTTATAAGTGATTGAGTCATATCGAGACTAAATTTTATCAGAATCACGTAAATGATCAGTCGGTTTTTATCATATCGACAAGATCTATCTGATGAGACTAGTCTAACATCACCTTATGATACGTATTCTAGTACTCACGTATCTTCATTGTAGGTCGCCTTCTTCTCTCAATGATGAGAGAGGCGTCCGAATTACAAGTAATATTAGTTCCCTTATGGTTAGATGTTTTCTTATTATATGCTTCATTTGCATTGTGTGACATTCATCAATTAGAAGTACGTTAGGACATATGTATGTTAAGAAAAAGGAATAAGATACGACACACGACTTTTAAGCCTTCATTACGGTGGGGTTTCTTACACGGTCACATGGAACTTTGAATGTAAGCATCCATGTACGGATGCAACACCTCTATGAGAGTATGGGCTGCCACACGAAGTACATCCAGGTTACTGCGGAACCCATCCCTTGAAAAGCGTGATTTGTGAAGCCTATCGCACCGTGACCTATTCTAATTAAGTTTAAGAAAAGATGGAATATGAATATGTTAAGCTACGAGATGTTAAAAAAGTAGGGACTTAAGCCCACACAAACATGAAATCGGGGCGAGGACCTAAGTTCAAATAAGATAGTGGTATAGAAGCTGAATAAGATGGTGGATGTAGTGTTTTGATTTTGATAAGAAGCTAATGTTTAAAAGGTGGTATAGAAGGAGTCTTAAGGGCTGTTGGAGAAGGAGAGGCTGTTGTTTGGACGTATGAAGGAGATAGGGTGGCTGGGGGGGCTTAGATAGAGAGAAAAAGAGGGAGTTCGCATTAAATGGGGACTGCTGGGATTTAGTGGCTCGATTAGGGTAGTTGTTGTGGCAAAACCGTAAGAGTCCAAGGAGACTCTAATACTTGCTGGAGAGAGAGAGAGAGAGAGAAAGAAAGAGAGGAGGGGGATCTAATGGGTGTGGCTGCGTGGGTATCTTGAGGAGCTAATGAGTGTGGCTGCTTGGTTTAAGAGAGAGAGAAAAGAGAGGAGGGAGATCTAATGGGTGGCTCACGTGGGTTCTTACAAAGAGAGGGAGAGAGTTGAAGAGAGAGAGAGAGAGAGGAAGGCTTGGCTGTTGGCTGCTTCAACAACCGAATTGGGCAAGTTGACTTGGAGATTCCTTCCAAAATTAATGGGATGCTATATTAGCACACAAGGTGGGTTAGAGTGTGGAGCACCCTTGTTGAGCTTGGTGCACCACCCTATCCATCACCATTAGATAAGGTCTCAAAGACACGGGTCCTAACAGATTGAGTGTGCCACATGACACATTCTAATAAATCCTAGGTAGTTGGCTCTTTCCATTTAGATTGAGAAAGTGGCTAGAGAAAGAAAGAGGGTTTAAAATGGCAAGGAGATCTTGCCACAAATTAGAATCCTAAATGGAGTTTATTTGCTAAGTAGAGAGAGAAAGAGAAAGGATAGGAAATCGGTGCCAGCAACACCAAAATTCTAAATTAAAATTCTCTCTTTTCTTTTGAGAAAGTTAAGGCTGTGTAGTACTCATATTGGACTCGGTGCTCTACCCCATCTTCTACCGTTAGATGGGTTGCAAAAACTCGGGTCATAACAAAATGGGAGCACGCCATCAGCTTGAGATAACAATCTCACCATCCCACTTTTTAGGCCATAAGGTGGACCTTTTTCTATCAATTAAAGTCATTCAAACATCATATGAGCATCACTCAGCCCGACAACTTCGAACAATTCAATCAGGGCACTTTAATATGGATAGTTATTCAGATCTGACAAAGAGTCAATATTGAAGTGCTCGAATTGGATGGCTCAGATCTTTTAATGGGTATATATTTTGGGCCGAGTGAAGGTTATATGATATCCGGCCACATAGATGAAGTGGATTGCTCAAGAACATGTCACATAGCACCATCAAATATATAGTTACATCTACAAGATGATGAGGGTGTTATCTCTACCAGACAGTGAGGACAGCCAATCTTAAAAATTATGAACACATACACACATTAAATATATCATAATTAATTAATTATAAATATTTTTTATTACGAGAAAAGGGCTCTTAAACCCCTTCCCCAAGTTAGAACACTAGGGAAGGGTATTTGAATGCCATGTGGCACCCTTTAGCCCAGGGTTCACCCTTACCCTTCAAGGTTTTAGAAAGTAAAAAAAAAAAGACCTATACCACTGCAATTAACAATGACGAAAGTGAATGATGAACCGATGCTTGGCTTCAGCATTCAGTTTTAAAACCATTGGCCACAATTGATTGCACCGTGGTCATTTAGAAAAACTAAAATTGATTGATTGATCATCCCTCTTTCCACGTGGCACCCAAACAACCTCAGGTTCAACCCTAGGTAGAGGTCCAGGGTTCTTGGCCTCTATTATTAATATTAAATATACTTACCACATCAGATCCAATTTCGACAATTCATGACTTTGTTATTAAAATATAAGAAACTGAAAAACAGAAAGTGATGAAATCCTACAAGCCCAATGATGGTAAAATGGTAGGGCAAGAATCACCTGTAAGCATTGCTGGTATAATACTCAGTAGTGTATCCAATCACAAGCCCAGCCCACAAGCCAATCGAAACACAGAAAAAAAGGTGCCTGCAGTCATACTAAAACACATCAAATCTGCTGCCACAAGATATAGTTCTTATCATGGTTCAAAATATTGTGCGGAACTGATAAGTATCGTCCGATTTTGGACATGACCGGTTGATAAATTGAATGTATCGAGCCATATATATTTATCCGTATGTATCAGCCGGTACATACCAATCTATCGTCCAAAACCACTACGTATAGGTTTTGGAGCTGGTCGATACGTACCGGAAAATTGAGATTTTGAACCTTGGTTCTTATACAGTCTAGAGACCAAAGTGAGGGGCACCAAGCAGCATACCAGTTTTTCACAAGCTTCTCTGTTCCAAAGTTAAAGATAGTGAAATCAGATGGCAGAAAAACAAAGCTAACAATAGCAATCCCAACAGTCATCAATATTGTGGAGATTAAAAGTTGTCGCTTCAACGAGGGTTCAATCTCGCTAACTGTCTTGATTTCCCGTAAATCAGTGGCAAAAAGTGTGGTTATTAGGCAAACAATAATTCCGACTGAGCTGATAATCAGAGGATATGACATGGCGGAGAAATCATGGTCAATGCCAAAGGACGAAATTGAAGCGACAAATAGTGCCGCACATGACGATTCAGCATATGATCCAAACAGATCAGAACCCATACCGGCAATATCTCCGACATTGTCGCCTACATTATCCGCAATAACCTACAAGATCCAAGAACATGGTGAGCAAAAATTATAAAGCATAGAATTAATTTAGCAGTACCACTCAATGATAAAAGCTAAGCATAAGGTACCCGACCCGAATGCCAGCAGGTACAGGCTCTCAACAAGCCGAGCCAGCTCTGGAGCTCACTCAGCTCGGCTCGAAAAAATAAGCTCGCAAGTACCTTGAGCTCGGGTCGCGAGCCGAGCTGAGCTATGAGTTAAGAGCTCCTTTGTAAATGAGCCAACCACAAGATGGGTAGTCTGTAGCTTGGCTCGACACGACTCAATATATAATATTTATTTTAAAATATTTATATATGATTATAGATAATTTAAATTACTAAAATATCCTAAAATTTAACCTTAGAAGCTTTTAATGGTTAACGGTTTAGGGTATTTTAGAAGTGTTAACAATTTAGATATAGATAAATTAAAATGTAATAAAAAAGAAAGATAATAAGAAATATATCTAACTAATCAAAAATAATATAGTATATTAATGGGCTCGAAATCAGCTCGAGCTCGATAGAGCTGAGCTAGAGCTGAGTAGTTTTCTGCTCGAATATAAAAGATCCAATCTCAAGCTGACCCTGGCTCGGCTCGAACTCGGCTCGTTGAGAGCCTAGCAGCATGGACACTAGGGCCAATGCCAAATGTTCAGCTATTTCATTCTCTATTTGGCCCGCCTCATCAAAAATGAGAAAAAAGGGGAGGCCTATTGATTTGAAGTCACTACGAAAGGGTCGGTCAATAGAATAGCTCTTTCTTTCCCGGGTCTCCTTTCGAAGGAAAGGCCTTCGCATTCCTAATCCGGTAGGGCCAGACGTGTTTGTTTGCTTTGCCCCATCTTGGCGAATTACTTGATAATTTTGAGCACCAAATCAATGAAAGGTCAAAAGTGAACTCATAAATAGCAGTGCAACTCCTGAGGCTTGACCATTTGGACAAAAGGAGATTGACCCGAGTGCCAATGAAAAAAGTAGAATATGTAGTGTTAGAAAGTTACAGCAGGATTCCGTGGGTCATCTTCCGGAATATTTCTTTCGACTTTTCCAACAAGATCGGCACCAACATCAGCTGCTTTTGTGTATATGCCCCCTCCAACTCTTCCGAAGAGTGCCATTGAAGAGCCTCCAAGGCCATAACCAGTTATAGATTCATAAAGTCCTTCCCAATCATCTCCATAGTACAATCTAAAGACATTGATGGAAATATAGAGTACTAAGAGACCGTTGGCAGCCAAAAGGAAACCCATCACAGCACCAGAACGGAAGGCCGTGATGAATGCTTTTCCGACACCCTTTCTCGCTTCTAGAGTTGTTCTTGCATTTGCATAAGTGGCAATCTTCATCCCGAGGAAACCCGATAGTACCGATGTTATTGCTCCGAGAAGAAATGCAACTGTACTAAATACAGCATTTGCAAGGGCTGGCTTACAAAGTTGTGACTTATTGTAAGTGCAAGGTTCACTCTCTGTGCTGAAACCCTTCACCGAGCCGAGGAAGAGAAAAATAATCGCGCTGAAAACGACCATGAAAATTCCGAGATATTTGTATTGAGTGAACAGAAAAGAAGTTGCCCCTGAACACACATCAATCCAAAGTAAGACTGAGAAAGATGACAATTAAACCTGATTTCTAATATATTTAAACGTAGCTTAACTGGAATTGCGGCCCGATATTAGTGGATAGCAGAACTAAGATCAATTATTTTCAATATTAACAAAATTCGCTGATATTTTGAATAAGTCAACAATTAAATTGCGAGTTTGCTCAAATGCAGCTTCCACAATTTATTCGCGGACTTTTTGAAGAAATTGTGTATGTTTCTTCTTCTTCTTCTTCTTCTGCTTCTTCTTTTTCTGAACTATGCAATTAAATTGTGAATTTTACGTCTTAATCACAATTTTCCATAAAGTGAAATCTTTATTATTAACTAATTTAGCAAAATAATTTTGTAACCCTTTAGTTTAAACTTCTATTTTGGTTTTTACTTTTAAAAAATCCAGCTAAATGTAAGTAATCAGAGTTTTAAAATAAACAATCCTCAGTTGAGTTTTTGCCCAAAAGCTGGGTTAGATGAAGGGCCCAATGGATTGGACCGACTTGAACTTTGGCCCGCCCCAACCCTGTGACAACACCTACACAGATAAAAGAGATTAAAAAAAAGGGGACTACTTGAACAAAGTTTTAGCATATTATACTACTTCAAAAAGTTCTAGAAAAAAGGGATTCTCACGATTTCCAAGGTCCACAAAAAGTCATTCGGTGGTTGTCTTCGTTGTCTGAGGGAAGGGTGATTTGAAATTACAAAAAAGGTCCCAAAAATCAATCGGACAATATGTGAGAAACATTTATAGTTGAAATTATGAAAATACCCCTCTACGAAATGTCATAAATGATATTGAGAAGAAGGGATATTCAGTAATTTCAACAATAAATGTTTCTCACACATTGACCGAATGTCTTATTGGGAGCCCAAAAAATTGTGACAAACCCTTTCTTTCTAAAACTTTTTGAAATAGTATAGTATGCTAAAACGTTTTTTTATAAATAATCCTTGTTTTCTAACCCATATAAGATGCATGAGCATGCATGTATGTCTAAAGAGAGAGAGAGAGCACATTTTGTTCAAAGAATAAAACAAAATGAATCTTCACATCACTGTAGAAAGAAACATTGATCCTTATGAGGCACATAATTGGACCAAAAACCACCAGATGAACTTAAACTACCAAACAAAAACAGATGACCCCACTTAGAGTTGCAAGAAAACAAGAATCTAATAGGCTAATCTTCTAACAGCTCATATCCACATGTAAATTGCCAAAATTTGAGTTATAACATAATGTTGCTCTGTAAAATATGATTTGATTTGGTTTTAGTCATCACAGAGCGGGAAAAAAAAATTGTGGATAAGTGATGCTTCACAACTAGAGAATCAATATCAGAAAAGGTCATGTGTAAAATATACGAATTGGTGAAATCAAATCACCAAAGAACTTTTGAGTAACCGAAATGAAAGGAGAAAGAGAACTCCAGAGACCAGACCCCTTATGAACAGATATAAAATAAGCAAATATTAAATTCTTGTATCGATTTGTGCACCGATACCAAGACATATCTTCTCGGGTACCGGCGATTTAATATACTATAAAGAATATTTATAAGGCGATACCCAAAGATGATACCTTTGTCTCCAGTGGCTCTGAGATCGAGACATATCTCCCGGTATATTTCAGTATTATATGAGATTTTGATCTATGGGCTTAGGCAGCTCACTTTAAAGCAGAAAAGCATCACCTTTTCTCATAACAATGGACAAATCAATTTCCATGAACCCCATCAAATATCTGAAGGATCTAAATAAACTGCAATAGAACTTAATACAAGAAGACTATATGAGAAATTATGTAAAATTACCATTTGAGAGAAACCGCTAAAGGGCTAGGTAAAATTAAGCATTTAAAACAAATGAACATGATTCAAATTAGAATCTACAACCCTCTTTATGAGAATCAATTTTGATTGAGTGATTTAAAAGAAAAATACTTAAATGTTAAACAGGTTTATTTTATTGCAGCGAGTTATAAAAGATAGAGTTAAAGAAAATTTAAAAAAATCAATCACAAAAAAAGGAAAACCAAAAAGGAGACAACAAATAATTCAAAAACAAAAACTAGTACTATAATCTCATAACGCGAAGAAAAGAAAAGGTAAAAATCAATAATAAGTTCCAAACTATCAGAACGTTTCTCTCTTAATATATGTCAAAAAGCATAAAACCAACAAAATTTACTAAAAAATAAAAATAAAAATAAAGTAAAATGAATGTCAAATCCCTTATAAACCAAACATGTATATATAACAAACCAATAATTCTCAACCAAAATAATTGTTTTATAAAACTAATCAAAAAAAGCCTTTTAATCTCAAGCACAAGCAACCCAATCAAAATTTTCAAAACAAATAAAAAAATCAAAACCACTAACCCAACAATTAAAACCATAATACTAATAGCCCATCAATGTCAACTAGAAACAACTTAACTCATAAACCCATAGCCATCCAATCATAAAACCAACAAAATTCAAATGAAAAAGATAAAAATAAAAATAAAATAAAATGAAACTTAAACTCCTTAAAACCAAATATATGTATAAAAAATAAACCAATAATTCTCAACCAAAATATGTACCAAAAAAATAAATTCTCAACCAAAATAATTTTTTTAAAAAACTAATCCAAAAAAAGCCTTTTAATCTCAAGCATAACCAACTCAATTAACATACCCATCAAATTAGTAAAAAAGTTAAAACCCGCTTACCCAACAATTTTAATCATAATATTAATAGCCCATCAATCTCAATCATAGACAACTCAACTCAAAAAACCAATATTAAACAGAAAAAAAAAAATTACAAACAAATAAACAATACAAAAAAAAAAAGAAAAAGAAACTGACCAACAGATATTGCATTTTGAATCTCTGCACATTTCTCAATGACTTCATGACTATTAACACCCTCCTCTTCTTCCTCTTCAATCAACCTACTATCATACCCATCTTCCAAACCACTTGAGACCCTAACCTTAGAAACCAGAAACCATTGACACAAAGCAAAACCAATACCAATTATTGCAGTCAATGGTATCAAAATCTGTGCCACAGTTTCCTCCATCAAACGAAATCTCTGAAACCACTTCTGGTATTATCTCTCACTCTATTTAACTCCTCACATAGACTGAAAAGACCCAAACCAGAAATGGGCTTGTGTTGCCTTGTTTGATTTTACTACTGAAATCACTTACAACAAAACCACTAATCGTTTCTAATTTCTGCCTCTGACAGTAGAAAACGGCCTTTAATCAACCAAAAAGCACCTACTTTTCCTATGTTACCAAAATTCTTATATGGGTATCTTACAGGAAGGGCCTTGGTTTGGTTGTTCAAGATATTAGAAGACTTGGTTGAACGGCAGTTAGAGCCTTGGACGTCCTCATCTATCAGAATTCTGGAGTTTATTTGAAATTGGTGCCTTTTAAATACCCAATTTGGTAAAAAAAATATCCAAATTAGGACTCTCGCATCATCTCAATTTTCTCATTTTGTTGCATTAAATAATTCAACTTCATGAAATTACCGAATTACCCTTTTTTTGTTATACTCATCCTATTTATTACAGTAAATCATGGTATCGGTATCAGCCAAATCATTATATTAAATATCGGCGGATATCGATACATATCAAGTGTCCAACTCAGTATCGGTTTGGCCGATATAGGCCTGTATCGGCTGATACTTACACTTTCCTTTTTTTATTAAAAAATGGGTCGAACTGTATCGGCCGATGCTGAAATGAATAGGCAGATAAGTATCAGTCCTCAAGCTTGATGCCCGATACCTTGCAGCAAATAATTGAGTAACAATGTCGTAACACAACCCTTTTTTTAATGTTAACAGCCTTCACACATATTGTGCCGCACATGTCTCCCTAATCAAAGTTATACAAAAAGAAGCCATGATTGACACCTGTCTCAATTGAAAAAGACACATTTTTAACTATTAAAAAAAGGAAAGGACGCTCCTAACCGTCATTTAAATATCAAAATAGTATTTAAATGATTTTACACCGTCAATAACTTAAGATATGGCGATTCCAACGGTCAAAGTGATAGATCAATAATGAAGTACAACATGCCCAAAAATAGTCTTTTAAGAGATTTAAATCAGCCAATTCGTAGACTACAATATCAAGGGAAATTTCTCAAATCGATCCTGTCAGATATGCTTTTTCTGCCAAAGATCTTATCTTTTGATCTTTTACCTAACCGACTAGCTGCAAGCCCAACTGATCTTAAGGAGGTAAAAAGTCAAAGTTATCCTTTTTATGACTTTCTTTAACTCTGAAAAGCATCCCCTTTTTCTTCATTTTAATCTGTCACAGTTAGTAAAAAGTTAAGATTTGTTAGTGACAATGTCTTTTTCCTCAGTTCGATCTTATACTTTGTTATTTGAAAGAAGAGAAAAGAGGCTTGGGAGAACAAATCTATGCATTTTACCATTAGAAAAAGAAGACCCTTCATTTTACCATTGGAAAAAGACTACCCTGCAGTTTGTCATTACGATGTGAGATATGTCCAAAATTTCTAGTGTAAACCCTATTTCCAATTTATTTGGATCTTTTAGTGGTGCAGTATAAAAAAAATGTATATTTTATTAGTAAATCTTTTCTTAGAAACGATCGATTCCGATTCAATAAAAGGTCGATACCAATTATATAAATGGTCGTTATCGACTGTCTAATCGGTATCGACCTTTTATTAAATCGGAATCGACCATTTATACAGTTGATATCGAATGTTTATATATATATATATATATATATATATATATATATATATATATATATATATATATATATATATTGTGTCATTTCTCTTATGATGGTCTCTTCTTCTCTTAAACAGACAATGTCCGAGATGAGCATTCCTCTTTTCTGTCATTATGATGGTCTTCTTGTAAGCGATGATGGCTAGTATGAAGGTGGGCGACGGAGAGTTATTACCATTTTGACGAGTATTTCTTATGAATAATTTATAAGGTGAATGCTCGCTGTCTGTTTTGCGATAGTAGAGGAAACAGTTTCCATAAAGTTTTCTATGAAGATAGTAAATACCTCTGTGCTTGCCGACGTGTTGGAGTCGAATGATTTGGTCACCCTATTTTCGTTTTATAAAATTGGGGTGGACATCATAAATATATTCATCATTAAAGAACAGTCATCCTTCTGAGTAGAAGCTGAACAAGTACCTCTTGTGAGTAACCATTCATTTTAATCATGTAAGTTTGAAGATGATGGACCTATACATGATACCATCCGGTTAGGCGGTGACGGTAATTTTACGGCCAATATGTCTGTCAAGAAAGCGAGAATTGATTTAAACGATGCTCCAGTTGAATTATATGATGACCGAGTAAAATATATGCATGGGTCACAACAATGTAGTTAAGAGTTAGACTACACGTTTTTAAGAGTGGGGGATGAAGACGATTTCGGTCATATCTTCCCCGGTGGGTTCACAACTTTGTTAACTTGCGAATTATATTCTACCATTCCATCGATGGGGATTACCAGAGCAGCTCAACCATTCGGTGAGCACCGCTATGGTGAAGGGCCTAGTCAAACACATGAGCACCCCTTCGGTGAAGGGCTTAGTCAGAACCCCACTGGTGAAGGATCTGGTGAAGGGCATAGTCATCTTCAACCCACTAATGAAAATAACTTAGAAGAGAACACTCAAAACTATTATAGTGAACCAGATGGGTTTATAAAAAAGGATTCAAAATTTTTCATGAGAGATATTAATAATTCCCTAGTAGATGGAAATTACGAAGAGTCAGAAACATCGAGCGACTCTTTCGATAAAAAGGTAGAAACCAAATACCGAAATTAGATGTTTAAAATTAGAGAGATCTTCAAAGACAGACAAACATTTCAAAGAGCATTGAAAGAACACACGGTGGAGAAAAACTTTCAAATCTGGCCCTTGAAAACCGCTAGTTATCGAGTGATAGCCGGATGCCACGAACCGATTGTTTGTGGCAAATAATGCATCTAAATTGACTGGGCTCGACTCTTTCAAAATCAAGACGTTTAATAGCACTCACACATGTGAGGCCGCTAAGATCGGAGCACATGATCACCGTAATGCAATTATCTCCTTCGTAGTTAACTATATATGAGACAAACTTATAGAAGGATTCGAATACACACCTACGTCGATAATATTTGACATTGCAAAAGCTTATAACGTAAAAATCAAATATTCTAAGGCTGGGAGGGGGAAAGAACTCCTCCTGAACGATATTAGAGGAAGTTGACAAGGGCAGTTTGTTGATCTATCGACCTACATAAAGGAGATGGAAATGGTAGATCCTAATGTGCGAACGTGTTTTTAACTTATGCTTGATGGTAAGTTTCAAAGATTTTTTTGGGGTTTTGGCCCGTGCATCTGAAACTACCGCAATACACTTCGTCGCATATTGTTTGTAAATGACACACTTACAGGGATGTTTCGAAGGGATCCTACTAATCGTATCGGCGCAAGACGGTAATGGCCATATATTACCGTTAGTGTTCGTCATCATCTAATTAGAAAGAGAGGATAAGTGGATGTGATTTCTTGAACAGGTAGGTGCGTTCGTGATCGGTCAATTTAACGAAGATTTCGTTATTATCACGGACAAGTCGAAGGGTTTAATAAAGGCGGTAAAACAAATCTTCTCTAATGCACACCACAGCTACTGCATGTGACATATAACACAAAATTTGGCAAACAAGTATCTTAAGAACGGTATGTTGGATCTATGGTGGTGCGTTGCACGTGCATTTTCAACGGACAAATTTGATTATTTTATGAACAAAATTAAGAAAGTTGCTGATCCTCGGGCCTTCCACTAAATTTTAAAAATAGACCCGAAACATTGGAAATGCGCACATTTCAAGGTAAGGCAGTATGATTTTTTTTCTTAAGTACGAATAATGTTGAAAGCTTGAATAGCGAATTAAAGGTAGCGCGGGAAAAACCAATTATCGACTTAATCAAAACTACTAGAGAGAAAATTACAGATTATTTTCAAAAGCACTGACTGAATTTTGAGAATTGGAGCATCGTCCTTTCTCCAAAAGCAAACGAGCACGTGAATAATATGCTCCAATGGGCTGGTAAAAAGAGAGTGCAACCATACGGGCGTGATCAGTTTCAAGTGAATTCCGGGAATTTTATTCATTACATCGACCTGGAACATAAGACATGTACTTGTCGTTATTGGCTCATTTATGGTTTACCTTGCTTGCATGCAGTTGCGGTCATCAATTGGAGAAATTAAGATTACCACTATTTTTGTGAGAAGTAATTTTTCACTGTTTGCTTTAGACAAACATACCTTGAACAGTGAGTTATCACACTCGATAAAAGCCAATGAAAAATTCAAACTGACCAACTGCCGAAAAATATGAAAGTGAGACTGCCCTATAATTTATGTAAGCAAGTTGGACGTCCGAGGAAGAAAATGATACAGTCTAAGGATGAAATTAGAGTCCTACAGTGTGATAGATGTATTGAATATGGTCACAATCGCAAGAGTTGCACGACAGTAGGACCGATGAGTTGATACAGTATGAAATGAGATTTTCTTTGGTAACTTGCATACTAACATAGATTGGTTTATTATATGAATTTTTTTCTCTATAATAATCACCTTTGTAACTATTTTATATTTCAGGAGTGAGCGACTTGTGACTATTTAACTAGTCGATATCGATTGATTATAAAGTCGTTAGCAACTCGTTATATAGTCAATATCGACTTTATAACCAATCGATATCGACTTTATAACCAGTCGATATTGACTATATAACTAATCGATATCGACTGGTTAAACAGTCGACGAAGATTTTGAACTATTTACGCAAAGATTTTGAAAAAATAAAAGTTATGGTACCAAGATTTTGAATATAAAATGGATCTATATAAAATTTATGCCTAAAAATAGTACATTTGTATATATTTCAGATTTATAATTTAATTTTTTACATATGCAAAAAATTATGAGGGTGGTGCATCTGTTTGAAGTTCTTCATCGCTTTCTAACCCCCCTCCATCGCCAGTGTATGTAGCAAGGGCATGACCAATTTCTGCTGTAATTTGACTCATTTTTTCTTACGTGAAGTCGAAAGTCTTCTCCACCATGAAATACTCCACATACTTTAACATGAATACCTCACAGTCTCACCCATTGCTTTGTCGAGGAACGGATTTGATCCGACAGTTAGTACTTGGCCAAGAGTAGTTCTTAGCGTTCAGTGCAGTGGAGTCTCCGTATAAATATAAGATTGCGGGAAGGTAATGAGTGTATTTCAAAAAAGCGAAATGTCAAATAAAGAAACAGTGAAAATTTGTAAGTTTGGATAATTCGTATTATATATACTTACCAGCGCATTCAATTGGTCAGAATATTTGTTCTTAAAGGGCCTATAAAAAATAGGGTCAACGACCTTTACCGATCGTTCTAAAACTTTCATGATCGTAAGTGCCCAATATAGTGGATAGTGAGAATGAATTGGAACAAATATCTGAAAAGAAGAATATAATGTTAGAGGCTACGATTTGAAAAGTTTAAAAGTTGTTGGTAGCGATCGTAACATACCGTGCTAAAATCATGAGCCCACAGATCCCACAACCGATTGAAAAAGAAGTTCTATAGCACCTTTCTGCCTTGGTTCTCTTTTTCCTTGTGGGCAGACCACCGTTCGATTTGTATCCCAAACCCTTCTGTGTAGAGTTTTTCAAAAATAACAAATTTGTTGAAATCCCTCAGGTCTATAGCCATGTGGGTCAAAACGGTGCGACCCATAAGAAAGCATTTATCCTTTCGTTCAGGATGAGCAGTGTCATCAATGACTTTCAGGAGTCTTAAATAGGCTCTCATTATCTGAAAACAATAATAATACAGAGTTAACGACTCGTTAGACGGTCGGTGCCGACTGTATAAAGAATTGGTCTCGACTTTTTATACAATCGTTATCGATTATTTAGATGGTTGATACTGACTGTATAAAGAATCGACATCGACTCTCTAAATAATCGTTATCGACTATTTATAAGATTGATAATGCCTGTATAAGGAGTTGGTATCGATTCTTTATACAATCGTTATCGACTCTTTATACGATTGATAACGACTGTTTAGAGAGTCGATTGACTGTCTATTCATTACCTATCTTAGAGTAGCAATATTGAGAGAAAAAGTGAAAATGAACAATCGAAAAATAAATATTGAAGGTTGCTTACAATATTGTCTAAATATTTCGTGTCTTCCAAACACTTGAAAGACTGCAGTCAGAGTGTATAATCACCGATTGTGCTTACGTAGGTGCTACATAAATTACAAAGCTGACGTTGAAATTCAAAACTAAATTTACTACTAACTAACTGTCATGGAAAAAATTAATTAACTTACTCGTCTTCCGAAACAGGCCTTTTCCAGAAGGCATTCATGTACTTCTTCTCCATTGTCAGCTCAACCAAAGAAATGGCCATCGTCTCCTCGATGGTTGTTCCTGTTCCAAGATATTTCTTCGGAGGACCCTTTCGCCCAGTTCTAGGTTTTGAGGCAATTTGTTTTGAGAGTTTCCTAGGCCTCAAGCGAGCGTCAACTGGTTGCTTGGGTTGGGAAGAGGGTTGCTCATCACCAGCTGACCCCTTATCGGCTTCAGACTCAGGTTGGTTGTCAACTAGCCCCTTATCGGCTTCAGACATGGGAGGGATATCGAAGGATGTGCTAGGCAGTTTCGATAGTAGCTATGAAATAGCAACATCCTGAACATCGAAACAAATATAATTACAAAACAAAGGAATTATATTCACTTATATAAACTACATTATAACACATACCGTAGGTATCGCCTCCAAAATCGTTTGAATGAGTTCTTTCAAAGTCCTTTGTTTATTTCTAATCAACTTGTTCACATGAGTCATCATCTGTAGCTTCACATCCCTTGAAGTGAATCGGTCATCCAAGGAGTTGCATCATGTAATCAGGGCGCATTCTCTTGCTTCAAATAGTTAACTCTCTGCTCCAAATGGCTCACACTCTGAGCCAGTTTCAAGTTGTTGAGCGTCATACTGTCAATCCTCATCAACAACACTTCATTAGAGGAAGTTGGTGCACTGTCGCTGGCCTTCTTAGCCTCTCTTGTTCTCGACCGCTCTAATTGGATGGGGCCCTCTTCTGAGGACGAGTCTTCGTCTGACGTCGATTCGCCGTTAAATTCTTTCTTGTCAATATTTTAGACTGAAAAATAATTTCTTTTCTTCTTCGATGACACACCCACTTCCACAACTTTCTTGACCTATTCATCAACCTCTTTCCTTTTTTCCAAAATAGCCCTTCAACCCCGCACATATTCCCTTACGACGGGTATTTCCAACTCGAAGGAAACCGGTTCGCAAGGAGTGCAAACCTTTCACAAAAAAAGTAAATGGGAAGCACCCAAAATATCATAATGCTAAATCAAAAATATAATATTAGTGCAAGATATCGACTTCTTAAACAATCGATACTGACTCTTTAAAAAGTCGTTATCAACTCTTTAAACAATCGGTATCGACTTCTTAATGAGTCGATACCGACTCTTTAAAAAGTCGATGCCGATTATTTAATGAGTCAATAGCGACTTTTTAAAGAGTCGGTATCGACTATTTAAGAAGTCGTAATCGACTTTTTTAAGAGTCGGTATTGACTCATTAAGAAGTTGATACCCCTATACAAATTAGCTTTAGAAAATTTGAAGTATTTTTTACAGTCCTTAGCTTTAGAAATTTAAAGTATTTTAAATGGACATCATACCTTGCTGCTCAGAATCTTTCCATGAGTGTAGTCTTTCGTCCTCGGTTGTGCCTTTTCCACCCATTTTAACAATCATGGAAAATGATTCTTCAGTAGCATCTCATAGGCCCACCATTGAAGTACACACATGTAATTATAAGTATTATGTAGCTTAAAGCCTTTATCCTTGTCAGCAATGCTTCTATTCGCCGCGCCATTTACTATATACTCGAATAAGTCATTGTACATATGAAGACCCCACTGAGTTTGTTTGAAGTTCTCGACGGCATCGGCGAGGTCAACGTGCTCTTCTGACAGTTGATGGTGGGACCGAGGAAAAAAAAATGTACACAATACAAATACAAGCGACAACTTTATGAAATCCTCGTCATTTTCCACTCACCTAATTTCACTGTCTATATGAGACATGAGAATTTTATCGATAAGCAGTCCATAAAAATATTTGTAGCCAATTGTTTCCTTTTCCGGTGGTTTAACGGAAGAGGTATACTATTTGGGTTCAACACAGCAAGGCCCAGTATTAAGGCAATGTCCATCTTTCGAAGATAGACATCTCTCTTCCCAAGAAAACTCATACCCTTTGATATTTGGAATATTTCATCGAAAACTGATGCTCTCAGCAACTTCTTTCGCTCCGAGCTAGCTTCATCGTAGACCTTCAAGATTCTAGCAGGGAAACATTTGGTAATAACACATTGTACAACCATCTTGACGGCCTGTTTAAATAAACTATAATAAAAAAGTAAATGTATAATCTAATCAGGCTAAGAGAATCTATGAGAATGACTGTTTAAAATATTGATATTAATTTCATAAATAATCGTTATCGATTGTCTAAATAATCGTTATCGATTGTATAAATATTTGTTAACAATTATATAAATAATCGACATCGATTGTATAAATAATCGTTAACGATTATATAAATAATCGAAATCGATTGTATAAATAATCGGTGTCGATTATTTATGAAATCGATATCGATTGTTTAAAGAATCGGTATCGCTCCGTTATTATAGGGAAATAAAAAAAATTAATTCAAAATATAGACCGTCGAAAGAAAAAGATAAAATTACATAGCAGTGGAAGATAATTTGATTTTTTAACTTACAGATTTGGTAGCTTGAAGATTGAAGCTCTGAGCGTCACCGACTTTCAAACGACTCGCCTCCATCGACTTCGAACAAAAAGTAAAAAGTAAAAAGGTAAAACCCTAATGATTTGAATCTTTGACGGCTACTTATTACGTTGGGGGTACTTTCGACATTTCATAAAGGCGGATGACGGCTTGGCTTGCAGCTGGTTGGTTAGGTGAAAGGTTGAAAGATAGGGTCTTTGGCGAAAAAGGTGTATCTAACAGGATCGATTTGGGAAATTTCCCTTATTATCAATTATTGTTTTTAGTTTTAGCGCCCAATATTAAAATTCATCAATTAGATGGTACACTTATCGGTATGTTTCATTGGGCTGAGACATATTCCAATGATAGATTGTCACTTGGGCAATTTAGATAGATTATAAATTTGTGCCACATTGCATAATGATAATTAACACTTCGGTGGTGTGAGATAAAAAGTCTAATTCTAATGGTGTAATATTATTTAAATACCATTTGGTGTTAAAATGTCCGTGAGGAGCCATCATCCTATGAAAAAAATGGGATAATAGCTCTTGACCCAAATTTAAATACCATTTGGTGTTTAAATGATCTTGCACTATTAAATGTTACTTTTTATCTCACACCATTGGAGTGTGATATATCATTGTGTCATGTGGCACACACTCTATGATCAATCTAAATTGCACAAGTGGCAATTCATCGTTGGACGATGTCACAGCCAAAGGATCATGCTTCTAAGTGGATGTAAACCGTCTGATTGGTGAACCTTAATATCATCAATATAAAAAACGGCCGTTAGTATTAGAGTGCACAGATCGGATGGTTCAAATCTGTCAAAATGTGTAATTTTTTAACTTATAGCCCTTCAATTGATGATATATCACTTTGACAGTATAAATTTCTCAAATCATCAGCCAATAAGTGATGTAAAATGGTTTAAACACTATTTGGTGTTTAAATAACAGTGAGGAGGGCCGGTTGGTCCCTTAAAAAAAGGACAGTCATCTATTTTAAAGTGCATAAAGATCTTCAAATGAGTATAATCTTTAGGCCCACTTTAATTTATTATATGAAGTCCTAACTTGATGACTTAAATTGCTTAAAAACAAATGCCACTTAGCATGGTCATGTCGCTTACGACCATATATATATATATATATATATATATATATATATATCACTTGTATCATTAATGTGAGTGTTGGAGGGTTAATTTATTTCTTATGTCTAACTCATTATGAGTGCTTTGTTATGTGAGAATTCATTCTCAAGTGTTATTTTTAAACTTTCATACTCTCTACAATATATAAAGGCACATTCAAGTTATTTATGTTGTATTGCACTATAAAAAAAATTATAAATATCAATTATCTCAACATCGGGTCAAAGAGATTTGACTTTAATAGTCTCAATTACAATATGCAAATCTAATGGTTTAAATCTTTTAATGGGCGTGTGTTTTTTATTAAGTAATGTTTAGGATTTTTTTTAGTGGGTCTCAAACTTTTACATAATTGCCTTACAGGATCTAAACTTTTTCTTATTGCCTAATAGAGTTGAGTCCATGTTTTTCCAACAAAGAAATGTGCATGTGTATTTTATAAACTTAAATAAATGAAAATATCATTTAACTAAAAGCACATGTACATCGGTTTTTAAGTGAGACTGATTGATCTCGTTCGAGACTGCGATTGGTCTTGTATGAGACCGTGACTGACCGATCAATCTTATATGAGACCGATTGGTCACGATCTCATACAAGACTGATCAGTATCGTGTAGGACCTTCCAGTCTCATACAAGATCAACCCGTCATAGTCTTGTATGAGACCGATGTGCCACAATCTTAAAGGACTCGATGATCTCACTGTTAAAAAATATGCACGTGTTTTTAGTTAAATAGCATTTTTATCTATTAAAAGAGCAAAACATACATACACATTCTTTAAAAAGCAAAGGAAAAGTCTCAAACCCTGATAGATAATAAGAGATAAATTAGGCTTGTCAGTGAAAAAGTAAAAATTTTGAACCTTATTAATTATCCACCCTAATATTATATTTAATAACTTGGAATTGTTGGATATTTAAAAAATTTTAAATTTGTTTCCCAAAGAGGTGTGTCATTTTAAAATAAGTGTCTTTCCAAAGTTATTTATCTTTTCAAAAGAAGTATTTTTTCAAAGTGGTGCGTCTTTTTTAAAGGAATGCTTATAGCACATTTTCATAAAAAAATGGTGTATTAACACATCACTTGATTTTCTACTTAAAGAATTTAAAATCATTATTTTAAGGCAATACAATGGAGTTTCCTTTCTTCTTTTTAGTTTTATCTTTAAAGGTCTTGATCAGAACGTTCTTACAATATTTAATGGTCGGGTAACGTGAATGGATTAGCCAATTCTCTCACAATAATACACAGCCGATTCGTTGTATCTCAAAACTAGTTTGCCGATTATCTGTTAGTGACTACTTTGTCGAAGTGGTAGGGGCAAATGTTGATTTAAAGACAACGATATTTCTCATGCCTCAGATCGATTCCTTGTATTATTTCAGGTCAACATTTCACATTTTCTTCACAAATTTAAACCAATATTTGTAAAATGATATTCCTTCATTATGCTACCATGGTTGGTTTGGAGATGGCGTATAGATCATTTGACGGAGGCAAGAAAAAAGATCGATTGAAACAAATAGCATTGATATACCTAAGCAATCAAGTCAAATAATCAGATTAAGGTACGTAAGTTCTACTCGAAAGGTTCTCCTTTGTATTGTATTATTTCTTGACTTAGATTACCAAGATTTGTTTGATTTTATGACTTTATCTATTATATATTTGATAAACTTTTAAATGAGATGAGGTCTCAATTTTGGTGTCAATTCTGATGGCTCAAAATTTATGAATTTTTGTAAAATTCGATAGAAATTATGCTATGTTGGAGACCATAATTAAATTATTTTAAAATTATAATGAATTTAAATAAATAAATAAAATTCTTTAAAATTTGTGGGTGAGATAGATAAACACAATTGAAATTAATGTTGAATCATGAAGGGCTTGTTGGGCGGTTATGATGAGAGGGTTGAAATGAAGGGATGACTGATTTGGTTTTTACTTGGATAATTTTTATTTTTTTTTAAAACACTTAAGATAATTTTTTGACTTAAATCACTGTTATGTTGCCACTTGCAATATAAATTTCTTTCTTTTGTTTTTATTTTCCTTGATCATATAAGAGAATGATGCTCTCCGGTAAAGACAAAATAAAAGAACATAAGAATGGTTACCATGTTCCCTAAAGCGATATTTGTTAGATATTTAAAAGTTTTAAAACTTGTGTCTTTTCCAAAGAGGTGTTTCTTTTCAAAGTTATGTAAAGTGTCTTTCCAAACTAGTGTCTTTTCAAAGTGGTGTCTTTTTCGAAAGGATGCCTGTAGTACATTTTAATAGGAAAATGATGCATTAATATACCACTTTATTTTCTATTTAAGGAATTTAAAATCATTCTTTTAAGACACTATATTGAAATCTTCATTCTCTCTGATTCTATTTTTAAAGGTTTTGATAAGAGCGTTCTTGCAAAATTTAGTGTTTGAATAGTGTGAACGAATTCACCAAATCTTTTACAAGAATGCACAGCCGATTGGTTGTTCCTAGAACCAATTTGTTGGAAACCTGTTAGTGACCACTTTATTGAAGTGGTGGGGCAAATATTGATTTAAAGACAATGATATTTTTCGTGTCTTAGACCAGTTCCCTATATTATTTTGGATCAATATTTCAAAATTTTCTAATAATATTTACCCCTTCCAATAACTATCAAACCGTCTTTAACACATGTATCCTTGACTAACACTCTTGTGGAGTGCAATCGTTTGCTCCGACCGTCTAAAAGTATTAAGACATTAATATCCATTGTTTCAACTTTAAGTGTGGTAAGGTATATAGAAAATGGTGCTTCTTCAACTAAATTTTGTCCTATCTCTATGGTCTATTGATAATACAAAATCATTGATGGAGTATGATTGGCATCTTCTCCAATACTCTGATCTATATTATTTGTATCCTTGAAGGGTTATTTGTTGGACTACTTTGATTGAAGTATGTACACCATGTGGCGAAAATGTGTAGTCATAACACCTCTAAAGAGAGTACACCAGAGATAAAAAATCCGGATTTCGTTTCGGTTTTGGGTTGGTTCGAAATCGAAATTTCAGCGAAAATTTTGAATTTAGGCCAAAAACTATATACGGGACCAAAATTTATCGAAATAATGAGTTATCGTTTCGATTTCAATTGAGACTGAAACATTTCAACCGAAATCTTCAAATTTCAGAGATTTCGGCCAAAATTATGAACCATGGAGTACACACATAGGGTACTCCTTTCCCCACTTATGTTGTTGTGCGGGTCAACACATTAAAATGAGTTAAAACTTAGGGGAGTGGCACCAATATTTTGTTCTTTTCCATATCCCAAAAGAAGGCGACATTATCTACATGGAAGGTTTTTAGTACATATATTTTATGAGCTTGTAATTATGGGACTATACTAGTGGCCATTACTATTTGGTGATCATTTGGTCATGATCAAAGCAGGAAATTTAGAATCCACGTGAAAGGGAATATGATCCAAGTGGGTTGAGTTCAAAGATCATATGATCATGATTTATGAAATACTTCAGTTTGTCCATACTTTTCTTGTGGGGTTGTCTTCATGGAAGAGTCAATTCATTGAAATGATTTTTTTTTAGTGGCATAAATATGTTTTTTTACTGAGATAGGCTTTGGCACCCATGCATTAGATGTGATTATATTTGTACAATTTTGTTGTACTGACTAATGATCTTTGGTAATTGTTTGACCACGATCAAACAATAGTGATTGAGTGGCCACAAAATTTGACCGATTTAATAGATATGGATATATGTCCTATGATTGATCGGTTGATCATGCCTCCATCATATAGGCATTGAGTGCCTTCAATCAAGTGGGCATGACTTGGAATCATTATCAATGATTTTATTATAAAATTTTGACAACATCGAATTGTTATGAAAGATTAGTAGAATCATTTGGAGATGATTAAATGATTTTGATTAAATTATCTTAGAAAGATAATGGGTTCAGATATGAAATTCTAAATCTTTTGAATATGATTCTTCTCTTATAAAGGGAGTCACGGTCTCGCAAAAGATGTTAAGAGATAACTATAAATCTCATTGAGTGTATTGTTTGTTTGGTCTCACAGAGCAATTATAAATCTTCTTGAGCATGTTGCTAGTATAAGTAGAGAAATGAAGTGACTTAAGGATCCATTGGAAGATGTATCAATAAATATTAAGTTATAACTTCTAAATTTTCTATAAAACTTATTTCTTTATCAATGAACAAAAAAATAAATGATATGTGATTTCAAGCAAAATTGTCTGAAGAATCACTTATGTGTTGATAATGTAATTATGAGAAATTATGAAAGGTATTAGTCTAAAAGAAGAATCGAGATGAGTTTAAAGCCAGTTACCCAAACAATTACTTATGATGAGAACCTTATCTAATATTTGTTTGGTTAATGCTTAGGTTCAAAGGGAAGAACAAGTCATAAATCCGTGGCGAACAAAGAGACAATACACTGATGAGAATTAAATTCTCATAAACATCCCAGGAAGGGTAGTGTTTCATCTGTAATAGATAAGATGAGGTCAATGAGAAATGACTTTATCTCATAAATACTTATGAAAATCAGGGTACTAGCATAGGCCTAAATGTGCTAATATATTTATTGATCACTGAATATATGAAATATGCATGTAAAATAATTCCCATTTGTCGTATAAAATCGTTAGTTCAAGATTTAGTTTCATTAAAGACCTTGACAAACTTTGAGATTTTTTCACTAAAATGAAAATTAAAATCTGGAAGACATTTTCATTTATGCACATATTTCTAGCTTTCTCTGATATAAAATTTTTAAATAGTGGGGGATTGTTGGATATTTAAAAAAAATTTAAACT
This sequence comes from Chloranthus sessilifolius, assembly GCA_021018995.1. Taxonomy (NCBI): domain Eukaryota; kingdom Viridiplantae; phylum Streptophyta; class Magnoliopsida; order Chloranthales; family Chloranthaceae; genus Chloranthus; species Chloranthus sessilifolius. The sequence goes on from CM037598.1 coordinate 8,624,787, forward strand.
TGTTTTCCAAAGAGGTGTGCCTATTCAAAGTTATGTGTTATTTCAAAAGAAGTGTCTTTCCAAAGTGGTGTGTCTTTTCCGAAGAGATCTCTATAGCACATTTTCATAGGAAAATGGTGCATTAACACACCACTTGACTTTATATTTAAGGAATTTAAAATCACTGTTTTAAGACTATACAATGAAGTCTCCCTTTCTTTTTTCTATAATTTTGTCTTTAAAAGTCTTGACCAGAGTGTTCTTTCAATATTTAGCGTTTAGATAGAATGAACAAATTCACCAAATCCTTCACAAGAATAAACAACTGATTCGTTGTATCCTGGAACTAGTTTGCCGATAACCTGTGGGTAATTATTTTGTCGAATTGGTGGGGGCAAATATTAGTTTAAAGACAACAATATTTTTCATACTTCGAATTGGTTCCTTGTATTATTTCAGGTCAACATTTCATAATTTTTCCAAAAGGAATGATTTGAATTGGTAAAACAAGTCGGCCATAGCAAGAGTCTATGAGGGTGCTATATGTCGGAAAACTATGAGTTCCCATTGACCCTTTTGTCTCTAACAAGGTATCAAAAATAATATCGGTTTGCCCGAGTCCGATACATATTGACCGATACCGATACGTATATGCCATTTAAAAAAAAAAAAAAAAGAACAAGAACAAGGAAAGTGAAAGTCTCGATTGAAACTGAGACATAGCGGCCGATACGGGCCCGTATTGACCGACACGTATTGGCGATACCGATATGTATTGCCAATATGTATAGCCGATACGTATTGGTATTGGCCGATTTTTGATACCTTAGTCTTTAAGACTTCTAAAAGCACCTAAATGGTTTACATGAAGTTCAACTGGTTGGCCTTGACTATTGCATTGGCCGATTTTTGATACCTTAGTCTCTAAGGCTTCTAAAAGCACCTGGATGGTTTACATGAAGTTCAACTGGTTGGCCTTGACTATTGCATTGGCCGATTTTGCTTCTAAAAGCACCTGAATGCTTTATATGAAGTTCAACTGGTTGGCCTTAACTATTGCCCAATCTAGTTATAGATTCAACGTATGAAATTAAGATAATCTTTTTGTCAAAGTCAGATGTCGTCGTATACACACTAATTCAAATTTAAAAGAGGTGTCTACAATCCGTGTCCACCCATCGTGGGCATTAAAACAGTCCACACATCTGTGTGACTGTATAATATATACGGAATTTTATGCATTAGAAGTCTATCTGTTATATAATGTGTGGTTGCATGACATAGACGGAATTCTATGCATTGGAAGTCCGTCTGCTATATCCACCCATGAGGTCCTCATTTACACACTAATTCATCGTGTGCATTAAAACAATCTATGCATCTGTGTTACTGTATGACATACACAGAATTCTATGCATTAGAAGTTCCTATACATCATGTAGTCATATAGGTGTATAGACTGTCATATCCACTCATTATAGGTGGACGCTCATTGTAGACTAACTCTTAAAAAATAAAAGAGAGTAGGAAGATTGTAAAATTATTTTAGGCTGTGTTTAGATGAGCGATTGATTTGATTTGTATGCAATAAAATGTATGACCAGACTCTCCTTTGGGTACCTTGACCTGTAAGTCCAGGTTCTTCTCAACTTGGGCTTCAAGTATTAAAATCCTCCACTGCTTTGAATTAGATGATAGAGATCATTTTTTAACCCAATTTTCGAGATAATAGATCTTGAGATTATGAGCCTATTATCATACGGTTAGATTTTGATTTCACATGACACACATCCCAAAAACATGATCATGAGTGTACATCATGATTCTTAGATCACTTATTGAGATGTGCCACATAGAATCAAAATCTAATTGTCTAATAGTAAGAACATGATCTAAAGCTCTATTATGTTGAAGATTGGGACAAAAAATAGTATCCATCATAATAAAAATATTACTTTTGAGATGTGTGCCACATGAAATCAAAATGTGAGCTTCTGATGGTAGGAGCTTGATCTCAAGATCTATTGTGCTGAAGATTAAGACGAAAAATGATCTCTCTCGTTTGATTTAAAGCAGTCAACAATTTTAACATGTAAAACCCCGGTCGAGAAGGAAGAATCCAAAACAAATGTACTCGTCTCTTCAATGCCATTTAAAAAGTATAAAATGTGAATAATCCAAATCGTTAAAAGTAATAGCTTATACATTGAACTACAGTGAGCTCAAAAACTAGAGTTGTTTTATTATAACCGTTTATTTTTATGCAATTATATCACCAATTATTATTTTTTAACTAAGCAATATGAAAATTCATTGATTGGATAGTTTACATCCACTTATAATAGTATTTTTGCGGCCAAGACTGAGACATGTACCAATTATGAACTGCTACTTAAACAATTTAGATTGATCACATACTTATTATAGTAGTTCCTTCCACTAGTATTCCTACTTTTTTCATTCTTGTTTGGAGGGTCTTGTTTATAAACTTGCTTACTAATCAGTTTAAACTCACAATTAGCCATAGGGTTTAAAAATGAAAATGATTTTAAGGGCGCCATTACTTATACTCGAAAAGTTGGCTCTTGCACCGAATTTAAAGAAAGACTGAGTATTTCAAGGATGAAAATGCAATTTAGGCCATCTGATTTGAAGTTAATGATTTATAGATCTTCAATGCATAAGATTAGAGAAAACATGATATTTATCATACGAACTATTGGAGTCAACTATTAGATTAGATAATAGCGTTTAACTGCATTTAATCAAAGTCTTCAAATCAGACAACTTAGATGGAGTTTCCACATAGCAAAGGTCAAAACTTCCAAGTCTCTCTTTTAAATTCGGTACAAGGGCCAACTTTCCGAGTACAAGTAATGACTCACTAATATAATATTACAGAAATCAGAGCTCTCTTTTCTATAGATAAGAGATTGTGATGACTATTTCCATGGCGAGTGTTATATGGAGGGCATATTTTATGCAGACAATGTGCAGACGGCTGATGTGGCGCCATACAATTGGCTGCCAGTGCAGTAGGTCTCAATTAGTATAGATCGGTGCAGCCAGTCACGTCACTCCACGTCAGCCGCCTGCACTTTGTCCCCAACAAATCTGTCCTCCATTTATAATTTTTCATATTTCCACTTTGCAATATTAGTATCGTCAATTGGTAGGGTGGGTGCTGGCATTTGCAATTGAAGATTTGGTCACCGTCACTAGTGGTGAAAAAAATAAAAGCGAAAATCCAAAATTCAGCAGAACCCAACCGATTACCAAAAAAAAACGAAAATCCAAAATTCAGCAGAACCCAACCGATTAAAAAAAAACCGAAAATTAAAAATTCAGCAGAACCCAACCGATAAAAATCGAACCGATACCAAACCAATCCGAAACCGAAATTGATTTTGGATAGGTTTGATATCGGATTTGGGTGCCAAAAACCCAAAACCAATTTTAGTAGGAAGAGAAAACCAATAAAAAACTAAAAAAATGATAAAAACCGAAAATCCTTTTCAAAAATAAAAAAATAGAAGAAACCAAAAATTGAACTGACTGAAACTGATACTGGATCGGTTCTTTATGGTTTCAGTTTTGGTTTTTTGCTTTATCGGTTTACCAAATTTCCACCCGTAACCATAACCAAGGTTTTCCCACGTGAATTTCTACTCCTGACCGTAACCAAGGTTTCACCCATGAAAAGCATTGACTGCCTTGAATCAGACGATAGAGATCCATTTTCAGCTCAATCTTTCACACAACTAGTCTTTAAGATCATGGCTCACCTATACATCATCTGATCTACAAGTGTTTGATTAGTCTAGCTAGCAGCAAATCAAGCTGGAAGACCCTCCATCGAGCTGTAAATTTCGACGGAGCGTTTTAGACCAATGTCGTAAGGACCGTAACAGCGTCTGGAGCTCGCTGTAACATGATCACCCAGAGCCATAAGATATACGGATGGCCCTACCGCTATCAACAAGTCAAGCATTAAAACTTTTTAAATTATTTTAATTAGTTTATATACATATATAATAGCCAATTCTGTCTATACCTATCAGATCACAGTCCGATCTGTTATGAGCAGTTAGGTCCCCAGTTCGACTTTACAGACATTGATTTAAAGTTTAAATTCTGCAAAATAATGGGTGGTGTCAGTCCAATTTAAGAATAAATTCTAAAAATAATGTCAAATTTAAGAATAAATTCTGTGAAAAAACAAAAAAGCAAAAGGAGAAGCATGTAGCATATTTCCAACATGTATTCCACAAGAAAAGAAGTGTAAATTTCAGCCTCCTCCCATTTCATCAAGACATTTATTCCACTCACCTGAATGATAAGGTTATCTAAACTTATGAACGCGCCTTCTACCTATTGACTATTGTCAAACAGATTACTACAGATGTCAGGGCCCCAAAAATCCGTGATATGAAGTTTTCACATATTTTAATGGGCTAAAAACTGCTTCAAAAGCGTGATAACCATATGATGGCGGTGACGCCCCATTAATCCTTCAATCATAAAAGGAACCTGATATAAAACTGAGCCACTTAGATATGCATCGCCTGATACCGGATCGGTTTCGTTTGACATTATAAACAGGACTAACGGGGCCTTACTAATATCGGGAGATGGAAAAGCCCAACCGTATACTGTTTAGAGGCCAAATCCCACCAAAAGCTGCATTTTCAGTTATCAGTGTCCCTGAGAAATGTGAATGTCAAAGTTAGATAAAAAGCTCGCCTTGAATAGGAGATTGACCTGAGTGCCACGGCTGGCACTCAGGTCAGGAACCTAATATCAGCTCCAATTACATTTCATCAGTTTTCATTTTATTTTCATATATCCTCCGAACACGTTTGCTCGCTGCTAAGATGTTATCTAATTTTGACAAAATTGGTAAAACGTGAGGAAAAAAAACGAGCAGCCGTAAACAAAAAACCTCGTACCGTTCAGACGACTAGGGTCTCCGAAAGTAGCTTCTCAGTTGGTGGCTCATCCTTCACAGCTGCTGCAGCCGCTGCTGAAGCGGCTTCACTCAATCCCATCCTATGCAGTTCACTCAGGAACCCGTTAGTGTCTTCTTCACTGATCGAATATGGGGTATGAGTGGCGCCCGGAAACATTCGTTTTGACACCTCTTCTTTGTACTCCAAAAGGGCCTTGTTAATGACATCGCCCACGCGTCCATACTGCTTACAAAATTTAGGGGTGACCTGCACAAAGGTGTACCGTTGGAGAAAGTTACCAGCAAATTTGATACAGTTGGAGAAAGTTACCGGTGACTTTAGGAAAGGGTACCTTTATATTCACCCACTGAATCTTTGGGTTCACCCATATTGAAAACCTATTGATTGCTTTGAATCAAACGATGGAGATCCTTTTTCGGTGGGCTTACCATCAGATGGCCAGTTTGTTATTTCATGCGGCACATCCAAAAAAAGTGACCTTAACATCATGTGGAACTCGTCACGCTCAAACCCGATTTTAAGGTCACTTTTTTAGGATGTGTGCCACGTGAACTAAAAAAACTGACCTTCTGATGGTACACTTGCGATCTCAAGATTCATCGTGTGAAAGATTGGGACGAAAAACGATCTCCATTGTTTGATTCAAAGCAGTCAATGGGTTTCAGCGTGGATGAACTCAAAGATTCAGTGGGTGAATTTTAAAGGTACTCTTTAATAAATTTGGACAGCAAAGCGATTGCAGTACTAACCTTGGCATGATGAGGGTGTTGCATCATGCCCAACAGATCATGGTAGACGAGCACCTGCATCAACATCACCTTTGTTAAATAATTGGAACCATTGATCTGAGACTGGGCCCAGATCATGTATCAGAGCTTCTAAGAACATATGCAAAGGAAGAACATTGAAAAAAATACTCTTGCAACTTGATCGGCAGTTTCAAGAATTAGATATTCAGGTTCATCAGGGGATTGAAATCCATGGGAATTGAAAATGAAATGTCATTTCTTCCAAAAGGAGACACAAATGAATGATCAAAAGCAGCTGCACCAGTGAAATCGCAATCTTTTCAGAGAGGAGTGTAGCCATGGATCAAAATTCCGGATGAAACTGATACGTATGCATTAAATGTATCAGCATAAATATTGGTATGAATCGGCCGGTACATACCAATATATCGGCCATATCGTCCAAAACTGATACTTATCGTCAGAAACGTATCATTTTGAAGCTGGCCAATACATACCGGAAAACCGAGATTTTGATCCTTGACTGTAGCAGCTTGGGCAGGCATAAATTTTCATCTAAAATGCAGAACACAAAAAATGAAGAACATATAATAAACTCTTCCGGTTTGTTTAGCTTAAATCTGCGTAAAAAATGAAATCAACAGGTAAACTAGGAAAAGGTAGATTGGAGTTGCACAATGGTGATTTGGATATTAAAGACATTTAATCAAAATTCAAATTCAATCATCATGCATTTAAGGGCCCAAAAATGCACTCTCAATCATCATTACTAACTCATGATTGAATTTTGATTAAAATGTATTTAATATCAAAGTTTTGAATTCATGGTTGAAGTTGGAGAATGGTATATCCAAATGGCCTTTCGGTCCATTTGGATCTTCCCTTCAGAATCCACATCTTTAATATTATGATGAGAGAAGGGGGAATATCAAGAAATATTAATTCAACTTCTATAATGACTAGAATACCCTTTCATTCTTAAAGTATACAAGTTCTTTAAATTTATTACTCGAGAGCTAAAATGGGTAGTATTTTAACATTTGGTTTGTTGGATAGCTTTATAAAACGCAATCATATAAGGTTAAAGTTCAACGCTTCTCTCCATTATAGTAAGCCCTCTCTCTAGATACGTTCTCCACGAAAGTACCCCTCTCCACATGTGCATCACATTTGTAATCCACTAGTTAGAAATGTGAACATATGAATTCATGTGTTATATATATATATATATATATATATCCTGGTAACGAATACACTGTTTAGTGTAGAATCAAGAATGTTGTTGGCATAGCTAGCTCAATGTTGCAGATATTTTAAAGTAGGTCAAGAGGCAATAAGTTCTTAATTCCAATCAGATTATCTATGATTTTGCAAATCTATATTTGGAGTCAATCCCACTTTAGAATCAGTCTCATGCACCCCAGATGCTTGGTGTCGTAAAAAAGAGTTTAATTCCTGTTCTATTGCCATTGCCACTCATGCTTCTGTATCTGCTCCTATAGGGCTGCAAATGGTTCGAGTTAACCACCTGCCACAGGTCAAGTTCAGGTCCGAAATCTGAATCTGTGGGGTCATGTTGGGTTGGAATTCTCTACACATTTATGAAACAGGTCGGATTTGAGTCTTGGACTCTTGACCCAACCCGTCCCAACTCGACTCCTGACCTTATAACCTAATCTAACCTGGCCCCCAATCCAATCCATTTACAGCCCTACGCTACTGCTACCTTACTCTTCTGGTAACTAAGACACACCCCCCCCCCCCCCACAACACACAAACGAAAAAAGAAGAAGAAAAGAAACCAAACCTGACTAATGCCACTTTAACTTTTCCTCGTGGATAAAAAACTTGCATAATGAACTAGGAATTGCCTAAGCTTACTCAAAAATAGAGCAATGAAATGGAATGACTAGCTGACAAATCTCTGTCTTACGGGGGGAAGAAGAACGTGGGATGTTTCTCTACACAGAAACCTTCGTGCTAATGAAGAGGAGGCATTTTCCAAACTCCCACTTTTGCTCTATGAGATGGAGCGTAACCCTCAGAATCAGGACCATCGGTTGTGTACCCAAGCTATAAAGGCAACTTCACAGTTAAATCCTACTATCAGCTGCTGTCCCACCAGCCTCTTATCATATTTCAAGGAGCAACGCTATGGAAGGCTCCCATTCCGCTCAAAATAAAGTTCTTCTCATGGACGGTATTCAAGGAGAGAATCCTTACGCGGGACCAACTCATCCGGAGAGGGAAAGATGACCAACTCATCCGGAGAGGGAAAGATGTTTCAAAGCTGTGTGTCATGTGCCCCCAGGGTGACGAGTCTATTTCACATATTTTCCTGCATTGTGCGGTGGCTCAGGAAGTCTGGAGCATCGTGTTGAAGTTCTTTCATATGAGTTGGGTCCTCCCAGCAACTCCATATCTGCATTATTTAGCTTGGGATGCGGGGACCCGGAAGAACAAGATGGGAAGAGGTGGAAGGGGATTTTCTTCGCGGTCATTTGGTGCATCTGGCGCGAGAGGAATAGGAGAATTTTCGACCAGAAATCGAAACCGGTGGGGGCCATTGTCAAAGACATTGTAGATCTGGTAGGCCTTTGGGTCCAATGGTCGGGGACCAGTCCCGGATAGAATCCTGGCCCTGGGACCCGGGTTAATGCCTGGCTAGTGGATGTTTGCCCTGTTCCGGGGCCGGATGTATCTCTTTTTTTTTTGTTTCTCCCTGCTGTTTTTGTTTCGTTTGGTTTTGTATTGCTTCCTCAGCATCTTGCTGTTTTTCAATATATTTTCATTTACGGATTAAAAAAAAACAAATCTCTGTCTTGATCTCAGAAGCCAGGCATCTCCAGATATTGCTTTTCTAACTTTAAAATCAAACGGAAAAACTAATGACCCCTGTAAATAAATTGACTTAATTTATCACTCAAACCGTGAAGATGAAATATAGTCTGGTTCGCCCGTCTTCAACAAAAAACTGCAAACCGGTTTGCAATCTCAGGGCTACCTAGCGAATTAGGTAACCCTGGATGATACCATATTGGTATCAGCCAATATTGTACCGGCCGATATATACTATATCGGTATCAAATGATAAGATCACTTTTTTTCGAAAAGTTTTTTTTTGAAAAAAAATTCATAAAAAAAAAATAATATTTGTATTGGCTGATAAGTATCGGTATGGACCGGTACGTATCATTCCAAAGATCAGACCGATACCCAATACTGAAACCGAGTTCAAACCTTGCTTGTAACACAGGAGAGGCAATTCATCAAAAGCTAGCTACAGTTGAGGAGTTAGCTCTAAACCGTAAAACCCTAGATTTAGCTCATGCATGTATACTGAGAGATAGTTAAAGCTTCCGACATCCTATCCAAATGTGCCAAGGGTGTTCACTTCGACATGTCTGAAGTTCCATATTGGTCCCAAAAAACACTAGAAGGTGACAAGAAAGGAAGGAAAAAAACAAAGAAACAGAACAACAACATAAAAACTTGTCAATGCTGAAACTACCTGTAGGCTCAGTTCCCTGTCAAACTTCTCTAAACTTTAACTTCAATTAGCCACGATGGCATCTTCCATGTAGATATAATCCTCTCTACTCTAAATTTGCAATCTGAATATCTGATACTGCCCTTCAGTATTTAATCAGATCTCGCCTCTTAAAACCTATAAATAGCCACCCAACAATAAGATTTTTTTTATCTACCCAAATGGATGCTTCCTGTTGCTACATTTTTTTTCTCCTTTTTGATCAGTAATGAAGTAATTTCATTAATAGAAAAATGACGAATGGGCATAGCAAGAAGCTGAGAGCCCAGAGAGAAAACAAGCCAAAAAAGTAACATCAAAAGTTCAAAACCAATCCAAGGATTGCAGCTACAAGAAAGTAAATGGTATTTTAATAGTTTAAAATTTCATCACCTGAACTACCCCGGAATTCATGCCTTTGCCTAGCCCACACTAGAATAGCTGCTTTGGTATCATAAAATAGTCAAAACATATCACGAAAATGCCCATTGAAAATCCGCGGGTTCCATTCTTGAAATAAAACCCAAAATATAGTGTGGGAAGAAGAATAAAAACTTCAAATCTTCTTCAATGACTAAATTCCACGATTACTGATTTGCAAGAAAGAGGTAGCAAAGCAACTATCTTAAACAGTCTGAAAAAAAAAGACCCAGATTTTCTGAACCAGAGGTCACTGTATGACCAAATGATCCACAGACTACAAAGACCTCTTACACATGGCACAACAATTTGGTAGGGACACGCTTCTCTTAATTAATTAGAAATAACAGGAATAACCTCGGAAAAAACTCTGCCAAGGGCATCACATCTAATCATATATTGACGCTGGATAATGACCCTAAAACGCGTGAATGGTGATGAAAATGCTAATTGGCCTAAATTAAACTGATTAATTAAACAAAAATCTCATAATAATCATGATACCTTAGAATTTCGTAGATTTTTGTTTGATTGATCGTGGGAGATTCGGCTAGGGTCCAGTCTGATGCACGAGTCCTGTTAGATTCTCGGAATGGGTCGATCCTCGAGATAGAACTCTAGCTTTTCTAGAGTAAGGCGTCCGCTCGTAAATCCAAAGTGAAATCACTAGATCTTGCTGGGGCTTGTTGAATCGGATTGATCCAACGGTTCAAATGAAAGCTAGGGTTTGGGTTTTTAGAATGATCAAATAAAAATTGGCTGAAATAGGTTTATGGGATCGAAAGAAAGCAGAGAAACAGATAGATAGACAGAAAAGATTAGAAAATTATGGGCATCGCACCCTTGGCCTCACACCAAACCATCCTAGAAAAGAAGAATCACTCTCCATTAAAGCTCATCTCAAGCCTAAAGTAATAGCCTTTTTTTATTAATTATCAATTGTCTATTACAATGCTTATAAGGACCTTATATAAGGCCTCAAAAGAAGAAAAACCCTAAAACAATAAAACACTAAAATGGCACGTTTTTCGAAAAAAAATTAAAATTAAAATTTCGTCTTTTGGCTGACTTGACTTACGCGGTCAATCGATCGATCGATTTATAACTTGAAGTCTCCGTCCACAATCGATTGATCGAAAGTTTGGATTCGACCAATCGGCTGAGAAGAATAAGTTCGCTAAAAGTCCATGTCCTCAATCCATCCATCGATCGACTAAAGCAGACCTCAAGTCTTTTTAAGGCCACTTTTCTGTCGCTTCTTCTTACGTCATTTCTTTTTACGCTGGAAAATCTGTTGCAGCCCAAATCCAACGCTCTCGATCTTGATGTTCCCATCAATTCTCTTCGACCCAAAATGTTTCATTACCGATGAAACTAGCTCGCAGCATCGGTCGGTAAAGTTGACGTCCCCATCAATTCTCTCGAACCCGAAACGTTTCCTCACCAATGAAACACGCATGTAGTATTGATCAAGTGTATCAGGGCTCGATCAGTGGAACTCCTTGCAACTAACCCAAACAATCTCGGCATCTGGTAATGTGTGATTATCATCTCGGCTGATTGTATCTTAGCGCACATAGTAAACCTCTCCCCGACGAACCAAATAACCTAGCTCGCCAGCCCACTCTACCAAATATTTTTAAAGCTTCTCAGCAACTCTCCCGGACTCGAAAGACTTCATCACCAAAGAAGTGTGATCGTGATATCTGTCAGAAATATAGGAACTCAAGTGGCGAACTCTCTCATGATTAGCCTGTGCATTCTCGGGAGTCGTCTTAGTAACCCTTTCAACTCATAAATCGACAATTCTCAGGCGCGGGTGAATGCCACAAGATCATCCAAGATCTTCTCAATAACCTCGGTTTTAAACTTGCTCGGAGGAGGAAAAATAAGGGTTGTGAGCAAGGATCAAAATCTCGTTTTTTCGATACATATCGTCCCGCCCCAAAATCGATACGTATCGGTTCCGGACGATACTCTCCAATTTCTTCCCAAAAAAAAAAAAACAAAAAAACAAAAAAAACATTAAAACCGATAATTTCAAATTATCGTCCGATACGAACGATACATTGAACGATAATTTGACTGTTTTTTCAGGGGGGCGATAAAAACCCATTGTATCGTATCGGTGAGGTCCAAAACCGATACGTATCGGTATCAGACGATATTTTGATCCATGGTTGTGAGAACGGGATTGGTGCATAAAGAAATGACGTTTGAAAAGAAATTCTAGGAAGTAAGGTTGAGCCTAGACAAAAAACTAGAACTTCCACATTGAGTGTCGAACTAACCCCATACCTTGAGGTAGCTCAAGCACATATACTTCAGGTCCACCCCTTTCCAAAATTCTATAAGATTCGGTATGACGGATTTGGAGCGTCCTCGCGATTCTCGATGGGAATCGTTCAGATCCAATCCGAACCATCACATGATTACTTAATTGGAATTCCATAAAAGTCTTAGGTAAATTCATCAATAATTTGAAATTTTCATTGCACAAATTAATTTCAAGCGTAATTTCAACATGCAATGCGGAATGTGACTTAAGACTTAACTCACAACATGACTCGGAATGTAGGTCCGTATGCAACTCGAGTTTATGACGTGCATGTGCACCTAGGGACTCAACACTCTCATATGCACGCGGTGATAACGACTCACATGTAACCGACTCAATAGCTCTTGACTTTACCAACATTAACGACTGATGCACAACCGACTCTGTGGGCACTATCAACTCATGTGTGATCGAATCAAGGGACACTAATGGCTCATGTACACTTGGCTCGATTAACTCGTGCGTACTCGCTTGACGCGAGACGGTAACCCTAAAATGCATGATTAATGATTTACTACAATTTTGCCAAAATTAAATAAATTAATTCAAGTTTAATCGCAAAATTATCACGATACCTTTAGGTTCTGAGAATTCAAATAAGTAGATCACGCGAGATCCGGCTAGGGTCCAGTTCGATGCGCAAGTACCGTTAGATTTAAGGTGGGATCGGACCTAGAGATAGAACTCTAGCTTTTTTCAGCCTTGGGCATTCGCCTTCGATCCGATGTAAATTCACGGGTTCGAACTAGGGTTGCGGAATTAGGTTTATGGTTTTGTAATAGGCTTATGGTTTGGTTTAGGTTTATGGTTTAGAAAAGGGTTTTGGCTCAGATTTAGGTTTTAAAAAAATAAGGTTTAGGGTTTTGAGATCAAGAACTCAATAGATTGGGATTTAGAAAAACAAGCAAAGATCAATAAATAGCAAATATAATGAAAGATCAAGAAAATTGATGACAAAAGATAAGCAAGAAGATATATGAGAATCATTCCCTTGGCCTCACACTAAACCCATCTTGGGAAGAAAAATATTCAAGCAATAATGCATACAACTTATTCAAAAACTAATTAAATTGTCTTTAGAAGCCTCCTTATATAGGCCACCAATAATTAATTCGAAATAAAATAGTCCTAATAACAATAAAAGGCTAAAAAGGCAATTTTCGCAAAAATTAAAATTCCCGTCGCTACGCCCACGGACGTTCGTGACCTATGGACAGTGGGGGGCCAAAATCACGAACGTCCGACACTATTCATCACAGATGTCCGTCACTGTTCACAATCACTGTTCATAGTTTTTAATTTTTTTTCCTTGAAGCTGAAAATTCTATTGCGGCCCAACTCCAATGCTCTCGATCTTGACATCCCCCGTCATTCTCTCCGACTTAAAATGTTTCATCACCGATGAAACACGCTTGTTGTACTGATCAAGTGTATCGGGGCCCGATCTGTGAAAGTTTTTGCAACTAGCCCAAACAATCTCAGCTCCTGGTGATGTATGATCCTCATCTCGCTTGATTGTAGCGGGACGCACAAGTTAAACCTCTCCACGATGAAACCTGATAACCCGGCTCGCCAACCCACTCTCCCAAATATTTTTAAAGTTGCTCATCAACTCTCCCAGACCCGAAGGAATTCTTCCCCGATGAAGTGTGATCGCGATATTGGTCAGGAATATGAGAACTAAAACGGAAAACTCTTTCATGACTGGCCATGTACTCTCGGTAGTCGAAGTACCAGCAGATAATTTGTAGTGATTGCTGCTTGAATTAATCTTCTGTTTAATTTCGGCATGCAATGCGGAATGAGACGCAAAAGTTAACTTACAATAAGACTCAGAATGTATAGCGGTATGCAACTCGAGATTATGATGTGCATGCGTGTCCATTGACTCGATACTCCCATGTGCGTGCGACGTTAACGATTCACATGTAACCGACTCATGTGTGATTGAATCAAGTGACACTAATGGCTCAAGTGCACTCAGCTCGAGTAACTCGTGCGTACTCGTGTCAACCAAAACTAGGGACTTGTGCACAATTGACTCTACGGACAATATCAGATCGTGCGTAAGTGACTCGGTCGAATCGTGTGTGGGTGACTCCACATCACTACTCATAAGGTGATAGAAGCCTCTTTAACACAAACTAGACTTTTTTCAACTTCTTTTATCTCTTCTTCACTGATCACAGTTCTAGGGTCATACACTTCCTCTTCTACTTTCATATTTTTTGGCTCCTTAGAACTTTCACTTTCAGTCAATAAATTCAAAGTGGGAAGCTTAATGGAGCACTGATAAACAAAGTGTCCGAACCCTTGACACTTAAAGCAATCAGGACACCTATCTGTCTTGGTTTTCAGACGTTGTAGGAGGTGGCAGTGCGTGAAAGGAATATAATTCTCGATAAGTCGCTCCCTTATGTCTTCCCATCGTGTGATGGGCTTACGATTAGCTAACTCGCATAAAATCTCAACATTAGTCCAATAGGTTTTGGCACTACCCTCTAACTTAGTTTTCACGAACCTAACTTTGTACTCATTCGGAACGTCATACCAATCAAAACACTCTTCCACACCAGACAACCACTCCACGAAGGTTTTAGGATTCATTGTACCCTCAAAATCTGGGACTTCATTCCGAATAGATTTTAGAAACCTATTGGCAGGATCGTACTCAGGTTCACGATGATGAGGGTATCCCCTAACTCTAGTCTCATCACGACTTTTGAGACTTTGTCAAGAATTTGGTGTGTATGGCTCCTATTATTAATTGCACCCATTTGGGCTTTGATGTCCCTAAGGGCATCGACAATCTCGCTCATGCTAATGGTGAACACAGCTTACTAACACAAGTGCTAAATAACATACAAACATGAACCACAATGGATGAGGAATTTTGTCAAACAGTAGACGTGTATACTTTTGAACACAAATGAGATAAAATGCAATGAAAATTAAAATGACACACAATATGCCATAACCTAGAAAACTTAGGGCTTTAATACCAAAACTTACGCGGGACGGTAACATTTAATGCAATTGTGCCGAAATTAAATAAATTAATTCAAGTTTAATCGCAAAGTTATCACGATACCTTTGGGTTCTGAGAATTCAAATAAGTAGATCACGCGAGATCCGGCTAGAGTCCAGTCCGATGCGTAAATACTGTTAGATTTAAGACGGGATCGGGCCTAGAGATAGAACTCTAGCTTTTTTCAAGCTTGAGCGTTCGCTTTCAATCCAATGTAAATTCACGGATTCGAACTAGGGTTGCAGAATTAAGTTTATGGTTTTGTAATAGGCCTATGGTTTGGTTTAGGTTTATGGTTTAGAAAAGGATTTTGGCTCTAATTGATTTAGGGTTTCAAAAAAATAAGGTTTAGTGTTTTGAGATCAAGAAATTAATAGATTGAGATTTAGAAAAGCAAGTAAAGATCAATAAATAGCAAATATAATGAAAGATAAAAAAAAATAGGTGACAAAAGATAAGCAAGAAGATATATGGGAATCACTCCCTTAACCTCACACCAAACCCATCTCGGGAAGAAGAATATTCAAACAATAATGCATTCAAAATATTCAAAAACTAATTAAATTGTCTTTACAAGCCTCCTTATATAGGCCACCAATAATTAATTCAAAATAAAAGAGTCCTAATAATAATAAAAGACTAAAAAGGCAATTTTCGCAAAAATTAAAATTCCCGTCGCGACGCCCACAGACGTCTGTGGGGCAACGTCCGTGATGCCCCACGGATGTCCATGACCTACGAACGGTAAGGGGTCAAAATCACGGACGTCCGTCACTGTTCACGGGCGTCTGTCACTGTTCACAATCACTGTTCATAAATAAATAAATATATATATATATATATATATATATATATATATATATATATATATTTTCCTTAAAGCTGAAAATTCTATTACGGCCCAACTCCAATGCTCTCGATCTTGACGTCTCCCGTCATCGCTTCAATCAAAACCAAAGACTGGGGTACTCGATTCAATTGACACTAATGGTTCTTGCGTACCCAATTCAATAGTCTGACGTGTACTCGACCCAACGGGCACCATCAAGTCGTGTGTAACCAACCCTACGGATAACAATGACTCATAGACAAGTGACTCGATTGGCTCGTGTGTACTCGATTCAACCAATCTCAAAGACTCAAGTGCACTCGACTCTACTAACAACAAGGACTCGTGCACAACTGACTCTACAGACACTAACAAATATTGCATATGTGACTTGGTCGAATCGCGCGTGGGTGACTCGGTTGACTCACGTGTGGGCGACTCAACATCACTACTCACAAGGGAAATAGAAATTTCTTTAACACAAACTAGACTTTCTTCAGCTTCTTGTCTCCTCTTCACGCATCACGGTACTAGGGTCATACACAATTTCTTCCACTTTCATATTTTTCGGCTCCTTGGAACTCTCTTTTAGTCAATAAATTCGGAGTTAAAAATTTCATGGGGCATTGGTAAGCAAAGTGCTCATGTCCTTGACACTTATAGCATTTGATGTGACCACTAGTTTTGGGGCTGTCCCTAATCGCTCCTTCCCATTATCGATTTGGGGATTCGAAGGAGTAATCTCGGGTTGAACTCTGAAATTATATTTATTATGGAAAATTCATTTCCCATGATCATTTTGGGGATTCGAAGGAGTAATCACGGGTTTTGATGATTGAACCCTGAAATCATCTCTCGTGGACAATTCCTTTACCGTGATCAGTTTGGGGACTCGTAGGAGTATTTGCTGGTTTCAAAGGTTGAACCCTAGAATTATAGCCCTCTTTAGTGTAGGTGCTTCTAGACTCAAGTTGGGTGTGTTTATGACACTTTTCCACCTTAGCTTCCAAACACCGTAGAAGATATTGGTGCGTAAAAGGAACATATTGGTCGATGAGTCGGTCCTTCATGTTCTCCCATCGTGTGATGGACTTATTTCGAATTAGATTGCGTTGAAACTCCACATCATCCCAATAGGTTTTAGCGTGGCGCACCAACCTCATTTTGGCTTAACTCAACCTTACACTCATCCAATACGTCATACGAGTCAAAATATTACTCTATTCTAGACAACCATCCCACGAAGGTCTTAAGGTTCGCCATACCCTCAAAATCTGGGGGACTTCGACTTAAATAGACCTTAGAGATTTTCTATTAAGATCATATTCAGGTTTATAATGATTGGAGTATCCCCTAACTCTAAACTCATCGCGATTTTCGGGACTTTGCTTGGGATTTGGACTGTAACGATTTCCTTGTTCGGTTAGTACCCTTTCATGATGGGTAAGGAATTCACGGTGATGCGTAAGTGACTCATACATGATGTTTGACACAAACACAACTCAGACACAATACTATATAATAAACACAACTCTGACACAAAACTATAATAGACACACACTATGAACCACGCAACAATTAAGGAATTTTAACAAACAAGATGAGCATGTAAATGAGCAAGCTAATGAAAATAAAATCAAACGACATTGAAATGACATACACATGTGAACCAAAATGAATCAGGACTTTTGTCAAACACTAGACGTGCACGCTAATGAACACAAATGAAATAAAATGCAATAAGATTGAAATGACATGCAAATATGCCCTAACCTAGAACCTATGGCTTTGATACCAAAATTGACGAGGGGCAACGACCCTAAAATGCGTGAATGGTGATGAAATGCTAATTAACAGAAATTAAACCGATTAAACAAAAATCTTAGAATTATCGTGATACCTTAGAATTTCGTAGATTTCCGTTTGTTTGATTGTGTAAGAATCGGCTAGGGTCCAGTCCGATGCGTCAGTCCCGTTGGATTCGCGGAATGGATCGATCCTAGAGATAGAACTTTAACTTTTCCAGATTAGGGCGTCCGTTCGTAAATCCAAAGTGAAATCACTAGATCTTGCTAAGAGTTGTTGAATCGGATTGATTCAATGGTTCAGATGAAAGCTAGGGTTTGGCTTTTCAGAATGATCAAATAGAAATTAGCTTAAATAGGTTTATGGGATCGAAAAGAAAACAGAGAAAATAGATAGACAGAAATGATTATAAAATTATGGGCATCGCACCATTACCCTCACACCAAACCATCCGAAAAAGAAGAATCACTCTCCATTAAAGCTTATATCAAGGCTAAAGCAAATAGCCTTTTTTATTAGTCATCAATTGTTTGTTACAATGCTCATAACGACCTTATATAGTAGGCCTCAAAAGAAGAAAAATCCTAAAACAATAAAACGCTAGAATGGCCCATTTTTCCAAAAAAAAACTAAAATTCCGTCTTTTGGCGGACTCAACTTACGCGGTCAATCGATCGATCGATTTATAAATAATAAAATCGCTCGAAGTCTCTGTCCACAATTAATCGATCGAAAGTTTGAATTCGATCGATCGACTGAGAAGAATAAGTTTGCCAAAAGCCCAAAAGTCTCTGTCCTCAATCGATCGATCATATATCTGGGATCAATCGATCGACCAAAGCACGCCTCAAGTCTTTTTAAGGCTACTTTCCGTTACTTCTTATGTCATTTCTTATGCTGGAAAATCTATTGCGGCCCAAATCCAACGCTCTCGATCTTGATTTCCCCATCATATATTCTTCCAAAATTTGATGAGAGTATCATTGTGCACTTTAAAGTTGGTACATGGCTTAATATATATCACCCACAAAGACCTGAAGCATGGATTAAAATCTCAGTTTGCTGACATGTATTGTCCACCATCAATACCAAGACGATACGTATCGGGTATCGCCTATACATTCAATGTATCGGAGATACGGTAAACATATTGAGATGTATTGGGTATGGGTTTAAATTCCCCCGAGACGCGTCTCGAGTGATACGTCTCGCATCTCGAGGCTTAGCAAGACGAGATTGAATTGCGTTTCACACCAAGACGCTCTATAGAAAATGTTCTTTTTGAAATTTTATTTTACATAGTATGTTAGGCTTATACACCGTTCCAAGTATGTTACTCATCATCTTTGTACATGTGGCACTATTTTTTCTCACCATATCCAGTCTATGTGATGATCTTGTGAACGGCAGCTATCATGGTATGTTCAAATTTGTGCATTGCCGCTATTATTCTAATTTTTTAACAGCTAGTATTGAAGATCATTGATCGGACGGTAGACAATTGATTTATAGGTGTATTTTTTTAACTGAGATATGTTCCCATCATGGACAAGCACTTGGAGTGTTCAAATTGATCACAAATATTTATCGCGTGGCTAATAGTGAAGTATTCTTTAATGAGGCAAGATCAAACACCTACTTTAATGGTGTAAGATTGTATAAAAGGCTATTTTCGTTTCACGACGAATCGCCGAGACGCGAGGAGTCTCGGTCTCGGGTGCCCGAGACAACTCCGAAATCTGAAATTTCAAACCATGGTATTGAGTATCATCAATACATACCCAATGTATCATGTATCGGTATCCTTCGACACTGATACGTATCAATATCGCTCGAGATTTTGAACCATGAGCTGGAGCTCTCTCCACCATGTTGATGTTCTATAGAAATACTTGCCAATCACATCCGACCATCAATTTTTGTCCACTTTATATTTGCTTAAGAGACCAGATCCTTCATAACCCAATCTCCATACCTACTTGCCCATCAAACCAAATTCATAGATCTAATTGATCTAATGACTAGACGACTTCCCGTTGCTACTTTGTATCTGAAGATTCTTGGGTTTCTCTCCCTTCAATTTTCCCACCAAATAGTATAAACTCCAAGATGAAAGGCCCCCAACTCCAAGAAACGGTTGGATTTAGAGAAAGAAATTAAAAATACAGTTCAGCAATCATAACCAGTGTTTACCTAGACACATGACACGGGTGCCAAGCTGTCATAGATGTTTGGCAAGCCAATTTCTAAATATTCCAATACGGCAACACTACCTCAAGAAAAAAAAAACATATATAGAAAAAAAAAACTATAGGAGCATCTTAGAGAGCCAATTGAGATATGTAATGATAAGCTACATGATAGGGACATCAGATTCAAGCAGCCACCAGTGACGTTTCAAAGGCGAAAGAAGAATGTGAAAAATATTTTAGTTGATTAGGATTCTTTTAATAAGTGGTTTGTTTTAGGATTAGTTTCGTTATTTGAATCAATTAGGGGTCAGGCACATATATGTAATATGTGACTGTTAATCCCGTCACTTTCTGCGCAACCATCGGAAAAGTGGTCATAAGTCTACCAATATGTGTCAAAATTGTGTGATTCTTGTCTTGTTGGAAAGCTACTTCGATAAGCTTTCAAACAAGACCAATTTCACGTCAATCGGACATCATTTGACCCTTTGAAAGTGATTGTTTAATAAAATAATGGGATTAATAGTGAAATTAATTGTGACCGTTAGATTAGAAAGTTTTAATAATTGATTAAGAGTATTATTTTAAGTAGTATTCTTAGGGTTTTGGGTTGCCTATTTAAAGACTTGTAAACAACTTTATTATAATTTTTCTATTAATGAAAATTTGCGAGTTACTTTTGTGCAAACCCTAGAGAACTTGTGAAAAGTTTTCGATCGAAGGAGCGAATCTTTCGAAACTTGAGGAATGTTTATGCATTTCTCGTGCGACTTGGTGTGAAGCTGACGTGCAGCCAGATAAAATTGAGGAGATTAAATTAGGGTTAGGGGTTGGTGAGGAAGAAGAAGAAAGGTTGAAAGGAAATTAGGATTGAGTCAATGTGACTCAAATCCCAAGCAAAATATTATTTATATCATCTTAACATGTTCACGTATTACGTGGTTCCCGAGTTAAGTGAATTGCACAACTTAAAATTCACTTAACTACACACACCCAAAGTTACTTACCACACACCCATACAATAGGTATAACATCTCCAACACTCCCCCTCAAGTTGGAGTATAGATATCGATCATACCCAACTTGAAGGAGATGTCATAAAGTCTCTTGCCACCAACACCTTTAGTCAGGATGTCGGCAATTTGATCCTCAGTTCTAACTTGAGGAATACTGATTTCTTTGGACTCGACCTTCTCGCGAATATAGTGACAGTACACCTCAATGTGTTTTGTTCTTTCATGAAAGACGGGATTCTCAGCGATATGATGAGCGGCTTCATTGTCACCATACAAGATAATTGGAGATGATACAACAACTCCCAAGTCTGACAAGATGAATTTAAGCCACATGCCTTCTCTCGCACCTTGGGACATGGCGCGGTACTCTCCCTCGGCACTGAAGTTTGATACTACATGTTGCTTCTTAGATTTTCATGTGACCAAATTACCTCCCAAGAAGGTGCAATATCCGGTAGTTGATCTCCTATCATCCAGAGACCCAGCCCAATCGGCATCAGTAAATATCTCTATATCCAAATGACCACGATTTTTATAAAGAAGCCATTTTCCAGAACTTCCTTTCAAATACCTCAGGATCCTGTGAGCAGCCTCCAAATGTGTTGTCCTTGGTGAGTGCATATATTGACTCACCACGCTTACTGCATAAGCAATATATGGACGGGTCATGGTTAGATAAATCAATTTACTAACTAATCTCTGATAGGTATGCAGATCCTTGAGAAGATCGCCTTCTTCACATTCAATCAGTGATTTTGTTCAATAGGAGTCACAACAGGCCTACACCCCAAAAACCCTATATCATGAAGGAGATCTATGGTATACTTCCGCTGGGATAATGAGATGCCCTTCTTAAATCTCGCCACTTCAATGCCAAGGAAATATTTCAAGTTTCCCAAGTCTTTAATTTCAAACACTTTGCTCAAATACTCCTTCAGTTTAAGAATCTCATGACTATCATCACCAGTAATGATGAAATCATCAGCATAGACTAGTATGGCGGTCATCTTGATTCCCCTTTTTACAAATAGAGTATGGTCATAGTGACCTCTTCGGTACCTGAATCTCATAATAGCATCATTAAATTTTTGAAATCAGGCCCTTGGGGATTGCTTTAATCCATAGATAGATTTCTTCAATCTACACATTTTTCCCTTCTCCCCTTCTTTTACAAATTCAGGAGGAAGGTTCATGTAGACTTCTTCCTTGAGATCACCATGAAGAAATGCGTTTTTCACGTCAAGTTGAGAGAGTGGCCAGTCTTTGTGGGCAGCTAGAGATAACAATACCCTGATTGTGTTAGACTTGGCTACAGGTGCAAAGGTGCCATGATAATCAACTCCTTGTGTTTGAGTGTGCCCCTTTGCTACAAGCCTTGCTTTATATCTTTCAATAGTACCATCAGGTCTATACTTAACTGCATACACCCATTTGCAACTAACAGCTTTCTTCCTTCTGGGAGTTCAACAATTTCCCAAGTTTGATTATATTTCAAAGCTTTCATCTCCTGAATCATAGCATCCTTCCATTTTAGTTGCAATAAGGCATCAGAGACAGTAGGAGGGGTGATAGAATCAAGAGAATAAATAAAACCATAATAAGATGATGAGAGATTGTGATATGACACATACTGATGGGATGACGAGTACACGATCTAGGAAATTTTCTGTGAGCAATGGGTAAATGAAGATCAGACACAAGAGGGCCCTCTTCGGGTAAGGAATCCTGGTCGGTATTCTGAGAAGGTGACTCATCTACATTCTCATGCACAATGGCTTCAATGATGTTTTCTTTGTTCCTTCGCACATACATCTTTCCCTTTCCATATTTATCAAAGGTGGGTTCGCTTTTCTGGCTTTTCTGTGGCTCAATAGCTTCATCATCCACTTCGCCACAATCTCCATCATCTCTCATAGGTAAAACTCTAAACATCTCAAAGTACTCTTCATTTGTAGGTTGTTTCTCCCTATGAAGAGGACTCGGATGACTGGAAAAAGGAGTGCCGTCAAAGAATGTGGCATCCATGGTGACTATCACACGATGAATGAGAGAGTCAAAGCACTTGTATCCTTTCTGAAAAGAGGGATACCCAATAAAAATACACTTGGTAGCCTTGGGATTAAGTTTACTTCGTTGAATATTAGGGATATGTGTAAAACACAAGAAACCAAAGATAAGGGGTGGCACCAAGAACAGAGGTTGATGAGGAGACACAAGTTGGAAGGGGGAGTGTCCTTCGAGAATAGGTGTAGGCATTCGATTGATGAGGTAGGCAGCGGTGAAGACAGTTTCACCCCAGAAATGTTTAGGAACCTTCATATCAAACAACAGAGATCGAGCAACCCCATTCTGTTGGGGGGTATAGGGACAAGTAATTTGCCACACAATTTCATGAGAATGAAGATAAGACCGGAGAACGTGAGAGCAATATTCCCCACCATTATCCGAGCGAAGAACCTTAACATGCCCATAAAATTGTGTGCTAACTAGTATGTGAAACATAGGAAAAATAGAGGCAACTTCATCTTTGGTGCGCATAAGAAAGAGCATAGTGAGTCTAGTACAATCATCAATGAAAGTAACAAAATAACGATAACCATGCAAAGTAGTAACTGGGGAAGGCCCCCACACATCAGAGTGAATAACTTCAAAAGGAATAACACATTTACTACCACTCAAGGGATAAGAATTGTGAACATGTTTAGAGAGCTAACAAGTCTCACAATTAAAGAAACTACTATCAAATCCATAAAATTTCACTGGAAATAAAAGTTTCAAACGACTAATATGAGGATGGCAAGAGCGGGAGTGTCATAATTTTGCTTCATCAACAAAGACCACCATAGCTGCGGCACCACGTAAATCTTGAAAGAGGTAAAGTCCCTTCTCTTCAGTACCATGACCAAGGATCTTCCCCGATTTCAGGTCCTGGAAAACACAATATGACGGAAAGAATGTCACACTACAATGTAAGGGGTTGGTAATTTTACTAACAAATAACAAATTCATAGGCATATTAGAAACTAAAGAGTAGAGTCAAGAGATAAGGTGTCTAATTGAACACTCCCTTTGCCCTTTACAGGAACAAGGGATCCATCAGCAATGCGAATACGAATAGAATCAGAAAGACTAGACACAGATGAAAATAAATCTATCATACCAAACATGTGATCCGTAGCCCCAGAATCAATGATCCATGGGGATTGAGAGGAGATCACATGTGCTGACCCATAGGTACCTGACTCAGCTATGTGAGAGGAAGATGCATGTCCCTGTGTTACCGTTATGCGCTGAAAGAGGCCTTGGAGATCCTGAAGCTCTCTCTGTAAACTCTGGAAATTAAATGAAGGTGGAGATGGATCTGAAGCAGTAGGGATACACTAACCACCAACTGGATTAGAAATTTCCGTAGTGGAGGACTAGAATGCACGACTAGTAAGGTATTTTGGTTTCCCATGTAATTCCCAACATTTTTCTCTGGTATGACCCTTTTTGCCACAATGAGAATACAATAATTTGTCTCTTTCTTCACGTGAGAGGTTCCTACGACCTCCATGACCACCACCTCTACTACCAAATTTGCCTCTACCACGATCAAAAGAAGTGAAGGATGGTAGGGTTGATCTCTCAGGTACATCACCACCAGGAATCTGCATAAATTATTGCATGTTCCCCTCATGCTGAAGAAGGGCATACAAGATACCAAGCGGAGGACATTCCTCTCTGCCTAGAATGTTTGATTTAACATTCTCATATTCAGGTCTAACACCTTTTTAAGAAGTCGCTCTCCTCCTTTCAGTAATTTTACTAGCCTTGCTGGCACACGAATTACACAGTTCTTCTCCTTGATACTGGGCTAGTTCATCCCACAAACTTCTCATTTGAGTATAATATTCTCCAATAGTCTTATCACCTTACTTCATAGTGTTAATTTTGTCACTAACTTGAAACATTTTTGCGAGCTTTTGTTTCTACAAGAACGCATCCCTCACAGCCTCCCATAATTGTTTAGCATCACTGGCATACATAAAGGAATCACTAATGTCTGGTTGCATTGAGTGTAGCAGTCATGTAATGACAGTTAGATTGTCATTTTCCCAATCACCATACTTAGGGTCATCATCTTTGGGTTTGGGAATGGTCCCGTAAATGTAACCCAACTTTTTCTTCATCCCTAAATACATAGCAGCAGATTGGGACCACGAAAGATAATTGGCCCCATTCAGTTTCTTCGTAGTAATTTGTAAGTTATGAGAAGTATCTCTCCCTCTAATGATTCTGAATTTATTCTCGTCTATGATCAAACGATACCAAGGTCAAAATAATTAGAAGACCTACAGCTTCCAAACAGGGAGAATGCCTACACAGGCTTTTCAACAAACAGAATTTGTATCCCCTCCAAATCAGCACCACGGGCCGATTCATACATTAAATTAAACATCTGATGTCCACAGTTTGAATCACCACAACACGGACAACCAAACCAATGCTCATAATAACCATAAAAAGAGAGTAAAAATTTCTGCTGCAAGGAGAAATTTCTGCACACCCACAATCAACAAACAAATCTACGTTGAGGAAACCCCCAACTCAAAAAATAACATGCATGTCCCTTGATTAAATAGGTATGTATGAGCAAACCAATCGAAACACATCGAAGAGACCATTGACGAGAAGTTTGGAACAGATTTCAGGGTATCCGACAATTTTCGGCGACATTTGGGCTATTCCAGCGAGGTTTACACAACTACAATCATACTCCAATCATAAAAAAAAGGAAACATCACAGAACTTCACTTCAGATGCATCAGAATCTGATTTAATGAATACTCCGATGCTCTACATACAGCTGTGGAGCGATTCAAAGCATACACGAGAAACCCAGCAGTTCTACAACTCCTTCAAAGTGGAGTCTTGAGGAAGAAGATGACTCCCAAAGTCAATGTTCTGAGCTTCAAACAAGGTGGCTACAAGAGAGTTTATTGTTGGGGATTGAATTCCGATCTCAACCCTAGAATCTGGGATCTTTCCATCGAGCTTTGGCGATCGCTAACATCAACATGACATCAGCGCTGACGCCAACAAGTTGACAATGGCATCTGCAGTCAACTCGTATTGATTTCGTAGTTGAATAACTTGGCTTTGATACCAAGATAAAATTGAGGAGATTAAATTAGGGTTAGGGTTTGGTGAGAAAGAAGAAAAAGAGAGGTTGAAAGGAAATTAGGGTTGAGTCAATGTGATTCAAATCCCAAGCAAAATATTATTTATATCATCTTAGCATATTCACGTATTATATGGTTCCCGAGTTAAGTGAATTGCACAACTTAAAATTTACTTAACCACACACACACCCAAAGTTACTTACCACACACCCATACAATAGGAATAACATCTCCAACACAGCCTTGGTGCGAAGCCTTGAAAATCCTTGGTGTGAAGCCTTGGACCTCTATCCTCTTATTCCATCTTTTCTCTATTTATCATATGGTAATATTTTTCCTTTGCTTTGATAAATTTCAAAAAACCCCAAAATATTATTGCTTGGTACCGTAAACTAGAGCGAAACTCGAATCCTTCATCGGATCTATTTTTTTAGATGGGGAAATTTTAATGCATGCGAACGCTAAATTAAGTTACTCTAATTGTTTAATTATATTCTTTAAACTTTATGTGCGATTCAAATATTTCCATTATTCAATTTAATTTGTGGTTAATCCCAAACTTGCATAATTAGGGTTTTAGCGTTTGTCCCGCATCAATACATAATATATGTCATGAACCTAACTAAAAATATATTATATTATACAAATAGTTTTCAATGACCCAAGCTTTTCATTATGTACGTTACTAAACTATATACAAATTTTGTTTTTACTAAAATGACGGTTCATTTTATCGTGTCAAAAGAGGAACATTTTGATGGTATTATGTGGTATTTTCATACATACCTATGAGTATCGTGTTGTGTTGAGGCGTGTCCAAGTGTCTGTACGGCAAAAATCCAAAAAGTAGAAATGCCTAGGTAACACTGCTCATCACCCATGTTACAATTCAGGGAACAAGGGAGGAACACCAAGAGTACATCTATCCAACATTACCCTTTTTTAGCAAGGGACTTCGCAAGTTCACTAGCTTCTTATGGGACCAGGGTGAAGGAGAAAGAGCCTAGGTTCCTTTGTTTGAAGAGATCAAAGACCGAGTCAAATAAATCAACTAACCACTGTGGGGAGGCTCCCCACCTCTCCGTCCATCATGGATGACATTATCTTCAATGATGGAAGGCCTATCGAAACTCGAAAACTAGAACATAGTAATCTAATTCCATCAAGAAGCCCTCTTGTTTCCTCTTCCGTCAATTCCAACCAGTCCAAAATTCCAATATCAACAAGCCGTTACAACTTCATCACACCCCCCCCCCCCCACCACACACACACACACACACACACAAACACATTGCAGCTATTTTGTGTTAAACAGTAACAATTTCTGTGTTTTAGTAAACCGAGAGGATTTTGTAAGTTAGCTGACCTGGCCACTGCAAAAAGGGCCGGCCCCTATGCCTATGGTAGGAATCTGGAGTGCAGAGGTCGTTGCTGCAGCTACAGAAGCCGGAACGCATTCCAAAACAATTGAGAAACAACCTGCCTCCTGCAGAGCCTGTGCCGTTTCCACAACCTGCTAAAAAAATCAGCAGAATTGTTGGACGAGGACCAAATCACTAAAAAAATAAAGAAATCAACAAAAGGATGAGACCTTTAGGGCACTAGCAACATTCCTTCCCTGTGGCCTAAAGCCTCCGAGAACACTAATGGCTTGAGGGGTGAGGCCCACATGACCCATAACAGCAATTCCAGCCTCCACAATGGCCTTGGCTGCCATTATCCTCGAAGGGGCACCTCCTTCCAGTTTAATGGCATCCATTCCGCCTTCCTTGAGGATCTTGACTGCAGTATCCACAGCCTGCCTAGAAGAACATGCAAATAGGCTCACATTCTATGAAGTAATAACAAAACCATAGTTTCCAAATTCCCTTCGTCGTTCAAAATCTCGGACAATATATAGATGTATCGGGTGATACGTTTCAGCATCGGATGCTACCGATATGAGTTTATCATCTCAGGCATCGCCCGATACGTCTAGTTTTTAGTGTCTTCTATTAATTGTATTACCAATACCAAGACTGATACTAAGATTTTAAACCATGATTCATTTTTAATGCCCATGTACTGATACTGATACTAAGATGGACCATGATTTTAAACCAAGATGGACCAATACTGATACTGATACTAAGGTATCAGTATCAGTATTGGTCCATCTTGGATCTATACAGATATTGTATCACCGATACCATATCAGTAGATAATTTTTTATTTTTTGAAAAAAAGTCAAAAAAAAAAAAATTGTATCGGACACTATCAACTGATACTGAGACAGCTCGGCCGATACTAACCGGTGTCAGTCCGATATTGATACTGATACCGACACCACCCCGATACCTGTCAGTATCAGTTCTCGACAAAAATGATATGTATCGCCATTGCGTATCGGTATCGGCCAAGTTTTGGAACCATGCTGCAACTATATGAGTGAACTAATTAGCTAACTTAGGCACTTCTTAAACATTGAATCATGTAGAATGAACTGACTAAGAATCTAGCAACTATGGACATATTGGAGAGTGAATGGTTTACCTGAGTGGTGCTAGCCTCATAGGTCCCAAAAGGAAGGTCACCAACAAGGAGAGGGCGCTTGGCCCCACGGGCAACGGCACGGCAGTGAATTAACATCTCTTCAAGGGTTATGGGGAGGGTGGTGTCATGGCCGTGGACAACCATGGAAGCTGAGTCACCAACTAAGCATACGTCTATGCCAGCCTCGTCGAGGTGGACCGCCGAAGAGTAGTCGTAAGCTGTGACCATGGTGATGGGGTCTCTTTTACGGTATTTTTGCTTGAGGTGATTAAGGGTCACTCTTTTGTCAGGACTGTGAGGTTTAGGACCTCCATATACTGTGTTCTCCGGAATATTGCTCATGCAACGTAAAAGAGAGGTAAAGGAAGTAGGCAGCGATGGCTGCAGCAGCTTTCTGGTGATAAATTGTTTGAGGAGATGGTAGGGAGTGGATGAAGAAAATCTGTTGAAAAAAGTAACCATCAGAGAGAAGAAACGATACAATACGATACGAAATGGTGTGTATGTGAGTGTGCATACAGAGGTGACTCCTTCAATGTGATACAACGGATGACCAAAAATGGATCAATTTCCTTGAGTCCTGCAATTTCCACCCCAAACTCAAAGAAAACATCGGACAACCTTAAATTCAATATGACATGGTGTGTATATAGAGGGATGGATGGGAGATACACCTAACCTTTGGTTTTTTACAAACAAAGTGGCTGCTCTCCGGACTCAAACCTGCGTCTTCACGCTTGAAAGCCCAAGCCTTCTACCATTGCACCAAGTAATGATAATAGGATTAATTTCCATGAGAATACTGATATTTCCACCCCAAAGTTTTCCATTGGCACATGAAACTCAAAGAAAACCTTTGACAACCTTACTCAAGTTTGGTGAGTGCATAGTAAAAGTTGGTGTGGCAATAGTAGCATTCATATTTTAAGGAGACTGTTGTTCTCAGTAGTTTGCTCTTGATCATAGTGACAAATTTCATTTTCGGATATTTCAATGGGAAATCATTTCGGATAAATTTGGGGAAAATTTCGAGAAAACTTCAGGAAGCAAAAGAAAATTATTTATTTAATTTTTTTAAAAAAATACTATTTAACCTTTTTTTTAAAAAGGCCAAACTTAACAAAATATCATTATTTCACTGAAATTAATGAAATTTAGGTGAAATCCCCAAAAATTGAAAGTTTCTTCTGATCCCTGTTCAAGAGAATTCGTCCAAATTTGTCACTATGCTCTTTATCTCATTTCATTTTCAATTTTCGACAATAAATTCTCTTCTTAATTATCCAAAAAAAAGAGAGTTAATATATTCTCTTGTATAGCATGCACGCCATGTGCCATGTGGTCTCTACGATGCATGTGGATTTCCACAATCTTTAAGTCTGCGTGAGTCCAAGGGCGTAGCCAGGATTTTCTACTGGTGGGGGCTAGCAATGATTTCATAGATCTTAATAGTTATTTTACCAGCGATTGGGGGGCTTGTACACCATGGATCTCGGAGCTTGTACACAAAATTAGGTTGTATAAAAAGCATATCTTATACAAAACCACCACAAATTTAAGAATCAAATGGGGGCTTGAGCTCCCACACTCTTCTATGTAGCTCCGCCAGTGCGTGAGTCTCAAGGTCCACGCAATGCCTGGCTATCGGGTCGGTCGCTCTACACTAGCTCTTATTACAGTTTGTATTAGGCACATGGGCTGTTGGTACACAGGCCAATTGCATCCTGCCTACATGATCAAATGTGCACGTGCAGTGCCTTACACATACAGGATCAGTGAGATGAGTTTGTGTACAGCAAGCAGTACACCACCCGCATACCATGAGTTCATATTATGTACACAAAACCTGTAAGAGATCCATGTACTGCCACAAGTAAATGGCCTGTGTACCTAATACAAACTCATTATCCACTGCGCACATCTACTGGAGTAAGTATTAAGTGCTGCCCCTCTACGAAGTAAACTCCGTTTTGTTTTTTTTAATTATATTTATTTATGTTAATTGTGAGATTATGTAGACAGGAAATTAGGAATCACCAAAATAGTTAATAATTTGTCTTTTTTGTTTTAGATCGTTGGCACTACAGTAAAGACTGATTTCTCAAATGTCAGTAGGGAGGCACATGATATTTAAAAAAAAAGAGGGCTGCTATAGGCACCACACTTTCTTCATCCTGCAGAAAACAAATGAAGTGTTGTGCAGATAAAGAGAGTGGTGTGCATTTAGAAATTAATTATAATATTTAACCAAAAGAATAAAACAAAATTAAGAAAAGTTTATTTAAAGCTGCTATAAACCACACTCTTTTCTAACCAATAAATTTTTTGGATCTTGAATAGCAGCAAAACAAATTTTACTAGGGTAGCTCTATTCGCGCCTATGCAATTACTGAGAGCGCCTATGCTGAAAACTCATTGACTGATTTGAATCAGACGATGAAAATTGGTTTTCATCTCATTCTTCCACAAACTGGGCCTTGAGACTATGGATGTACGATCAAACGCTCAGTTTTTGGCTCCACTGGCATAGATCTGAAAACAGTGACTCCAAAATCATATGGCATACCTCATGCTCAAGCATGATTTTTGAGTCACGTTTTGGGAATTGTGTCATGTGGAACAAAAATCTGACCGTTAGAAAGTACACCTCTGGTCTCAGGATCCATTTGTGGAAGATTGAGATGAAAACCAATCTCCATTGTCTAATTCAAGGCAGCCAATAGTTCGTAAGCAAGGATCAAAATATCAGTAAATCGATACGTATCGTCCTAACCTCCAGGACGATACGTATCGGGTATCGGCCGATATATTGAATGTATCGGTTTGATACATTGAATTTTATTTTATTTTTCCGATTGTCTATACAATCAATGGCGACTGTGTAGATAATCGGTAAAAAAAAAAAAAAAAAATCCCGATTGTCTACATAATCGATGGCAATTGTCTACACAGTCGCTATCGATTGTGTAGACAATCGGAAAAATAATAATAATAAAATTAAAAATTTAAAATTTTCGATTGTCTACACAGTCTCTATCGATTGTGTAGGCAATCGAAAAAAAAAATAATTCCGATTGTCTACACAATCGATGGCGATTGTCTACACAGTCGCCATCGATTGTATAGACAATCGAAAAATATATATATATATATATATATATATATATATATATATATATATATATATATATATATACATATTATCGGATGATACATTGAAATTATCGTCAGATAATTTCAATGTATCGTCCGATACGGGCGATACATTGCCCGTATCGAACGATAAGTACATTGTTTTTAAGGGGGTACGATACAATGCCTTTGTATCGTACCGCCCAAGTCCAAAACCGATACATATCGGACGATACATATCGGTATCGGACGATTTTTTGACCCAAGTTCGTAAGTATAGGCATCCTCAATAATTGTGTAGGCACAAATAGAGCTACCCATTTTATTATTTGGTACCTCTGTTCGTGCCTACATCCGAAACCCCTTGAAACCCATTGACTGCTTGAATCAGATGATGGAGATCATGTTCACCCCAATCTTTCACACAATAGATCTTCAGACCAAGAGTGTACCATCAATTTATTCCACATGGCACAGACCTCCGAAACATGGCCCTAAATCACATGGCACACATCACACTCAGAAAAAAAAAAATTGACCGTATGATGGTAACCTAATGGTCTCAATATCCGTTGTGTGGAAGATTAGGGTGAAACACAAACTCCATCATCTGATTCCAGGCAGTAAATGGGCCTATAGAAAATGTTGATGTGCAACTAGCAATAACGTGCAGGGAGAAATAAGAGCGGTGCACATAGTAGCAAAAAAAAAGACTACTGCCATCATAAGATTATCAAGTTTATGAAGAGCATTTCACTCATCAATCATGTCAAACGCTGACTTCCACAGGTTTCAGGCGTCCAAAAAAATCCGTCACAAATAAACTGTTGGCAAGATCCAATGACCAAAATGCTATTAATAAGCTTTAGGATCTTATGATGCACATAATAAAATATTTAAAAATAAATAAATTAAAAAAAAAAAAGGAAAAGGATAAACCCTTTGGAAACCTCAGAAGCTCAACAAAACCCTAGAAAGAATTTGAAAAAAATTAAATAAACAAACAAAATAAGCTAAAAATTATTAACATATAATAAAAAATTAAATTCTATATAAATGAATAATTCTAAATAAAAGCACAAAAATAAAACTAATACAGTAATCGACAAAAATACGGAGAGAAGATCCCACATTCAAATACCCAATAAATAAATAATAATAAAATATATCAGAAAATTTGAAAAACAAACCTGAGGAACATTGAGATTTCTGTATTGAGCAGCAAATTTCTTTGGCGAATTTACTTCAATTCCTTAAAAGAGAAATTAAAAAAACAAAAAAAGAAAAATAGGTAAGTGGGAAGTAGCAGAATTTGTTAGAAGAGACAAAATGGATGAAGTCGAAGGAGCTTTGGCGAGTTGAGTTGAAGGTACTCAACCCGAGCAACTTCGGTGGCGGTAAGGTCAATCTGCTACCGTTCATTTTGTCATAAGTCTTGGAAGTTGCATTACTATTTATGAGCAATTAGTCAAAGTATGAATTTGACCTCTTATTGACTTTCCGGCTCAGAATATCAGATGATTTCAAAGGTGGGTGGATGGAGATTGACCCGAGCGCTGCCTCTAGCGCTCGGGTCGGATGCATTATATTGTAAAACGCTTTCGGTCTTCCACTCGGGAAGTTGGCCCTTGCAAGGAGGGGCATAACTAGGAATTATTGTTGGTGGGGGCTACAAATAGGGCTCTCAATGGGCCGGGCCAACCCGAATTTTGGCTCCGACCCAACTCAAAAAAAGTAATACTTTCTATCAAACAAACTCAACCCGATATCCGAATCTAGCTAAATATGTTGGAACCCGGATCAATTCGGGCGAGGCTTGGGTTAAGTGTTCTAATATCCGGCCCAGATATTATATATATATATATATATATATATATATATATATATATATATATATATATATATATAGAAAGAGAGAGAGGGTTGGGAATATGAATCAATTGATATGAGTGCAACACGTAACGCCTCTTTGTGAAGTGATGGGTGACATGGGGCTGACTTTACTAATTAGAGTTACACTTTTAAAATATTTTAAAAGTTAAATACTCTTCCAGCTGTCATTTTTGACTTTTTTAAAGTCTCTTTCTTTTATTTTTCTTCTTTTTATTTTTTCAAGAAAGTGTCAGACTTATTTTTTCAGACATATTTTACTCAAAAAATGTGGCGTTCGGTAGCGAAGCGCTAACACCTCAGGAGCGAAGTATCGACACCCCGAAAATTAAGTGCCAGCATTCTGATAGCGAGGCGTTGGCACCTCGTCGCCAAGGTGCCAGCAATGGGGTACTAGGGTCATTTTAGGAGAGCCGACGCCTCTATATCGAGGTTACGCCTTGTTTTAGGGGCGTCAGCACATTAAAAAAAAAAATGCCAGCACCTCATTTTAGGGGCCCTAGCGTTTCGATAAAAAATATATATTTAGAAGCGTTGGTGCCCCTAAAGTGAGGCGTTGATGCTTTGATAATTTTTTTTTTTAATCGAAGAGCCAATACCTCGATATAGAGGCACCGATGCCCCTAAAAAGCGTTGACGCATCGATTTTTTTTTTATGACGCTCAAAGACCTCGGCCGGGTGTGGGTGTCACCTCGCTATCGTGAGTATTTCTTGAAGTGCTAGCGCTCACATCAGACACTCATATTTTTTGAGTAAAATATACTTGAAAAGTAAGTCTAATACTTTCTTAGAAAAAAAGAAAGAAGGGAGAAAAAAGAAAGATATTTTAAAAAAACTTCTAAAAAAATCAAGAATGACGGGTGAAAGGGAATATAACTTTGAAAATTATTTAAAAGTTTAACGCTAGTTAGTAAAGTGGGCTCCATGTCACCCATCACTTCACAAAAGAGGCGTTTCGTGTCGCGCCCATATTAATTGGCGCAGAAATATCTCTACGCCCGGGCGCATTTTCCCCTTTCTCATATATATATATATATATATATATATATATATATATATATATATATATATATATATATCCTTTTAAAGTTATAGAAAAAATTTCTTTTAATTAAATATAATTTACTTAAGTGACCTGAGATTAAACCATTGAACGGTTTAAACTTAGGGGCATTTAAGTAAAAAAGGCACTTGCAAATTCATTCAATAAATAGAGGTTTAAGTGTAATAGTTTCACATTGGATAGGGAAAAGTCCTGACCCTTGGCCATATGTGATTGCGGACGCTACATGTCATAATGCATTTTGGGTGAGGACAACAAAACGTAATGCTCATGTCAGAAATAAAACTGGGGCGGGGACCTAAGCGCAGAAACGAATGGTATCAGAGTCGAGGAGACTCTTTTATAAGGTGGGGAGATTGTAATAGTCCCACATCGGAAAGGGAAAAGTTCTGACCCTGGGC
This sequence comes from Chloranthus sessilifolius, assembly GCA_021018995.1. Lineage (NCBI taxonomy): Eukaryota > Viridiplantae > Streptophyta > Magnoliopsida > Chloranthales > Chloranthaceae > Chloranthus > Chloranthus sessilifolius. The sequence continues at coordinate 8,659,827 of CM037598.1, forward strand.
TATATGTGATTGCGAACGTTACATGTCATGACGCATTTTGAGTGGGGGCGGCAAAACATAAGGCTCATGCCAGAAACAAAATCGAGGCGGGGATTGATGAGTAGTGAAATATGATGATATTTCACCCCTAAATACTTATATTTAGCCGTCCGATGAAGGCTATCTGATGAGATTTGCTAGATTTGAAGTGTTTCAGGTAAATACAGTCCAAGTTTCTAAAACAGCCCAAGAATCCCGAAAATAATGTCAAAACACTGCTATTTTGGGTCATTGAGAACTTAGTGCGACTTGCAGCTCAATTTGGACCTTCAAGACGTCAGATTCAGGAAATGGCTAAAACATAAAAGTTGTAGAGCTCGTCGTCAGCTTTCCAACACCTCAAGAATCACCTCAATCCGAGTTCGGTACAGAAAATTATGAGCAAAATACTGAGTAAAGTGTCCGATGCAGCTAGGGAATTCACGAAAATTACTCTTAGATGTCAATCGAGAGAGGTATTAGGTTAGGCTATTATAAAAGGAAGCCACGAGTTTCTTAGGAGGATTATTATTTTTGCAATTAGAATATTATTCATTCTTTCTTTTTAGTTTTTAGGGCTCTTCACTTTGGGGAATATTTTCTTCATCTTTTCAAGTCTTCTTCTCTCCTTCTTCAGGGTTTATTGGGTAGATTGTACTAGGATTTGCATTATTTTTCTCCGAGAAATTCATAGATTGTATTTAGGAAAACAATTGCAAATATCTTTTGGAAGAAATAAAAGAGGAATGACTTTGAAAGAAAAGGAGATCAAACACCAAAGATGAGCTAAATCAAGAGATCGGGGAAGATGCGATCCCGGATAAGTACCCATATTTATGATTAATACATGATCTATTATTGTTATCATGGAATCGTTTTGCTCAAAGTTTGTGTGATTGAAAATATTTTGAATGCTTTGTTATGTTGATTGTATCAACGGCCGTAATCGCTAGATCCGGACTGCAGTGATCTAAGTAGAGAGCGATTATGTCTTGATTGTCGTGATCTAAATATCATGAGATACGCTTATACTTTTTACATGACTCATACCGCAATGTTAATGAGTCATTGTTTTTAGATAGGGTATGCCGGATTGATGATCATATTTTATTTCAAGTCATTTTTCTAGATGAATGATGGTGTGAATGATGATTTAATGAAACTGTGGGTTTTAATGATAGAAAAAGGGGTACGAATCTGGGGTAGCATATTCCTTGATCTCATTTTAATATTGTTCGTAGATTTATCAGTAATTAATTGTTTAGATTAATTTATTTTTCTGCATTTAGGAAAAGTGTGTTAAGTTTTTGGTAAAATTGAATCTGCCCTTTGGTACTTCCTTAGGGACGTTTTTAAAATCTCTAAAAGAATTAATTAAAAATTCACGTTTCCCTGTGGGTTCGACACCCCTGTTCTTGCCATACTGCAATAGATCTTGTGCACTTGCAAGGGTTACATTCTAAATCGATCAAGTTTTTGGCGCCGTTGCCGGGGAAATCGGTGAAATTTTGATTAATTCAGATAGGGATTTTTCTGTTTTGAGTGTTTAAAAAAAAAAAAAAAAAAATTTATTCTCCTTATTTTTCTCTTTAGGAAAGATTTTATAGGATTTTCAATTTTAATTTTAATTTTCGAATTTAATTTTAAAAAAAAAAAAAAAAAAAAATTTAATTAATTTAAATTCGAATTTTAATTTTAATTTGAATTTAAAAAAAAAAAAAAAATTTAATTAATAAAAAAATAAAATTATTTCCCTTATTTTTCTCTCTTTGATAAGATTTTGTGGAGTCTTTTTAGGAAGTTTAGATTTTTAGGATACCTTCCTTAGGAAATTTAGGAAGTAGAGATTTTTAGGACTTCTTATTTTAGATTTGGTAGGACTCTTTTTCCTTATTTTCCTCTTTTAGATATTTTTAGGATTTTCTAAATTTAGTCATTAACTTTTGTGGGACTTTTGTTTTAGAATTTTTAGGAATCTTTCATTCTTCTCCTTATTTTTCTCTTTTAGGAAAGATTTTATAGGATTTTCAATTTTAATTTTTAATTTTCGAATTTAATTTAAAAAAAAATTAAAAAAAAAATTAAAAAAAAAATTTTAATTCGAATTTAAAAAATAAAAAATAAAAAAAAAAAAAAAATTTAATTAATTTAAATTCGAATTTAAATTTTAATTTGAATTTAAAAAAAAAAAAAAAAAAAAAAAAAAAAATTTAATTAATTTAAATTCGAATTTTAATTTTAATTTGAATTTAAAAAAAAAAAAATTTAATTAATTAATTAATTAATTTTAATTTGAATTTGAATTTTAATTTGAATATAAAAAAAAAAAAAAAAAGAAAAAAAAAAGAAAAAAAAAAAAAAAAAAGAAGAAATCTTTCCTGCTGATATTGGCTACTGTTTATCATCTTTGTTTAAATCGTTTGAAGCAGAATTTTGTGGGTTTGTTGTGGATTCTTCAACCCTGTTTGTGAGTGTTGGTGTATGAGCTTTACTGCTCTCATCACCCACATCTCGCCACCGCTTAATCTTGAGATCGAAAGAGCTAGAGAGAATCAAGAGTCCGAGGAATCAATATCAACAACCGAGCGGCATCAAAGGCAAGAGAGAGATGAGAATAACACCAAGGGGAATGGCAATAATGGAAATATTAGGAACAATAATTTTGATGAGGGCCCTAGAGCACTGGAGTATTATACCGATCCTGGTTTTTACGAGGATCAGGAATGTATTATGCATGCTCCCATTCCAGGGAACCACTATGAATTCAAATCAAGAATGATTCAAATGCTACCAATTTTCCATGGTTAGCAAATGAAAATCCTGACGCTCACTTAAATGAATTCACTGGGTATGCAAAATGTTCAGAGTCCACAATGTCACCGATGAGATAGCGAAGTCTGACTCTTTCCGTTCTTTAAGAGATATAGGCAAAACATGGTTCTATTCCTTAGAACCACAATCTATTCGAGTTGGGCAGAGTCCAAGATCGCCGCCTTAAAAAATATTTTCCCATGACTAAGGCCATTGAATTGCGCCGAAGATCCAGCTTCTTTTCCCAACAACTCGTAAACATTCCATGAATGTTGGGAACGCTTTAAGGAATTGATCGGTTGCCCAAATCATCAAGTTCCAAGGTGGCAACAAGTCCAAAGTTTTTACAATGGATCGATTCTCAAGAGAGACGCATGGTTGATGCATCTTGTGGTGGATCTTGTGCCACCTAAAGAAGTCGATTTAATTGTGGGCATTGTTTGAAAAGTTATATCAAACTTCGATACAAAGTGTGACACTGGGGCGAACCAACTTGAACCTGGCACCTAAATCTCATGTGTTGACAAAAGACGGATTGTACGATGTCAACAATAATGCCTCAGATCTCTCAACAAAGTTTGACATGCTGTCCAAACAGATGAACATGTTGTTAGCTGCTACCAAGCAAGCTAAAGCTCCTGTCACCCCCACAGTGTGTTCAATTTGTGACCACCCAGGTCATATGGCTAATGAGTGCCCTACTACCTTGTCATTCTTCCCTGATGAACCTAATCCTCAAGAGCAGGTAAATGTGACTCAATCTTATCAGCGGCAGGGTAGAAACATGTACTCCAATACCTACAATCCGGAATGGAAAAATCACCCCAACTTAGGATGGGGTGAATCGAACCAAACTGGCCAGGTAAACCAGCAACATAGAGCCAACACAATGGGTGGACAACAACCTTTTCAACCAAATTTTCAACAAAATTTTCGTGAATTCTAATTTCCAGAATTCCAATTTCCAACGAATGTATCGTTCAGATATCATCCAAATTGACTACAGAAAAATCGAATTTCAATCACAATCTTAATCAATCTCATGCCAAGATTAAAGATTCGATGGAAGAAAAGCTTATCGAAGCATGCAATCTTTCACAGATGATAATGGACCAAGTCGATCAATTGGCCAATCAACTGAGTCGTGAGAGGAAGGTAGGCTCCCACCAACCCATCAATAATCCTCGAGGCCAAGCACCATCCAAGCAGGACCATCGAATAGTCAACAGTTGAAAGCTGTTACGGTGCTGAGAAGTGGACGAGAGGTTGATAATCAAGTGAAAATGCCTGTAGAAGCTGATGAAGAAAGAGAAGCAGTAGAGGAAAAAGAATCAGAGAAAAGAAAGGAGAAAGGAAAAGGAAAAGAGAAAGGAAAAGGAAAAGAGAAAGAAAGAGACAAAGAGCCAGAGATAAGAAAAGTGCAAGAGCAAGGAAGAGAGAAAGGAAAAGAAAAAGTAATAGAGGAAGAGTTTCCTTCAACCGTCCAACAAGGACGTGAAAAAGAATCGGAAATGGAATCTGCACCTTATGTCCCAAAGGCACCATTCCCTCAATGCCTAACTCCTCCACCTAGAATGGGAAAGGGACCGACAAAAATGGAAGAAATTTTCGAAACATTCAAGCAAGTAAAGATAAATCTTCCATTACTTGAAACAATCAAACAAGTTCCTGAGTACGCTAAGTTTTTCAAAGATTTGTGCACTCGGAAGAGAAAGGCACGTACTCACGTTTCAAAGAAAGTGTTCCTAACAAATCAAGTCAGTTCGATATTGCGATTGGAAACCCCACAGAAACTGAAAGACCCTGGAGTCCCAACTGTTCCATGTGTCATTGGTGGGCAACCAATTGGAAAGGCGTTATTGGATTTGGGAGCAAGTGTTAATCTGATCCCATACTCAATGTCTGAAACTTCGGATTGGGTGAATTGAAACCCACGACGGTCACACTCCAATGGCGGATAGATCGGAAAAGAAGACCGAGGGGTGTTATCGAGGATGTTTTGGTTGGAATAGACAAGTTTGTCTTTCCAGTGGACTTCGTTGTCTTAGACATGGAACCACCTGCGAAATCAATCAATCAAGTCCCAATTATTCTTGGACGTCCGTTTCTCGCCACTGCCAACGCTTGCATTAATTGTCGCACAGGAGTCATGGACGTTTCTTTTGGAAACATGAAAGTCAGGCTTAACATATTCCATGCGATGAACCATTTCCCTAATGAGGATGAGGTCGAATGTTTTTACATCGATCAGATGGACGAAGTGGTGGATGAAGCATTACCATCAATGCTCACCAAAGAGGAATTTGACCGCTTTGTTAGCCATCTATGAGGACAAAGGGCTTGAAAGGAAGCGAAGAGAAAAGTCAAATTCATCATGTCAAGATGATAACTTATGTGAAGTTGTGACTAAGGTAGAACCACTACCATCTTGAGGTAAAGGATGTCTTGACTCCATCAATTGAGCGACCACCAAGGTGGAATTGAAACAATTGCACGAGTCCCTCAAATATGCTTTTACGGGACCTCGAGAAACACTTCGGTGATAATTTCATCCACATTATCGGAAGAACAAGAGAATGATTTGTTGAAGGTAAAAGAGCACAAGGAGGCCATCGGATGGACCTTATGATCTCAAGGGATTGACCCATCAAGATGTATGCATAAAATACATCCGGAGGATGAGAGTAAACCATCGAGGGAACCACAGAGGCGACTTAATCCGAACATGCAAGAAGTCATTTTAAAGGAAATCATTAAACTCCTCGATCTTTGGAATCATCTATCCGATCTCGATAGTGAATGGGTTAGTCCGGTACAAATCGTTCAGAAAAAGTGCGGAATTACTGAAAGAAACTACGGAGGAGAATTGGTGCCCACTCGTGAAACTCTGGATGGCGTGTGTGCATTGATTATCGAAAATTGAACACCACCGGAAAAGATCATTTTCCCTTCCGTTCATTGATCAAATTCTTGAGAAGTTAAGGGCAAGAGTTTTATTGCTTTCTTGATGGTTATTCGGGATACAATCAAGTGCTGCTTTTTTCCACCGGTGATCAAGAGAAGACAACATTCACGTGTCCATATGGTACGCTTTGCATATCGAAGGATGCCATTCGCTTATGTAATGCTCGCCACGTTTCAACGATGTATGTTGGCCATATTCTCGGACATGATCGACAAATTCATCAAGTCTTCATGGACGACTTCGGTTTTTGGAAAAACATTTGATTCTTGTTTGAATCATCTTTCACAGTGTTGCAACGTTGTGTAGATTCCAAACTTGTTCTCACCGGGAAAGAGCCATTTTATGGTTCAACAAGGAATTGTGTTGGGGCATATTGTTTCAACGAAAGGAATTGAAGTTGATAAGGCGAAGGTCGACTTAATTGCAAATTTACCACCTCCTAAAAAGTGTTGACAAATTCGATCATTTTTGGGGCATCTTTCGGATTTTATAGAAGATTCATTAGGTGGCTAAACCATTGTGCACTTTGCTTGGCAAAGATGTTCCTTTTGATTTTGATGAGGATTGCATAAAGGCATTCCTAAAATTGCGTGAACTCTTATCAAATGCACCAATAATCCAACCACCGGATTATTCTTTACCATTCGAACTCATGTGTGATGCATCTGATTATGCGATCGAAGCTGTCTTAGGGCAAAGGGTGAATAAATTACCTCACGTAATTTATTATGCTAGCAAGACATTAATTGATGCCCAACTGAATTACACCACCACCGAGAAGGAATTATTAGCTGTGGTGTATGCTCTGGACAAATTCCGTTCCTATTTGCTTGGATCGAAAATAGTGGTCTTTTGCACCACTCGCTTTGAAATATCTTTTAGCAAAGAAGCGAAACCAAGGCTGATCCGTTGGATCCTGCTTCTCCAGGAATTCAACTTTGAGATTAAAGATAAAAAGGGGGTTGAGAACGTTGTGGCTGATCATCTGTCTAGAATTCTGCCTGAAGAATCATCTATACCTGAGACCATCCGTGACACATTTCGGGATGAACATTTGATGGCAATTGATGTAGCTGGTGCAAAAGTTCCGTGGTTTGCTAACATCGTGAATTATCTCGTCATCGCGTAATTCTCGAGTGGGGGTAAGAATGATAAGAATCTCTTTTTCTCCCAAATAAAATACTATTTCTGGGATGAACCATATTTGTTTAAATTCTACTCGGATCAGATCATTAGGAGATGCGTGCCAGAAGACGAGCAACTAAGCGTCCTAAATTTTTGCCATGCTGGGGCCTGTGGAGGCCATTTTGAGGATGAAGACCGAGAAAATCCTTCAAAGCGGATTCTCGGCCCTCAATCTTCGTGACGCTCCATCATCGCAAGGAATGCCAATAGCGGTGTCGACTTGGCAATATTTCACGAAAATATGATGCCCTTAATCCAATTACGATTGTTGAAATTTTCGATGTTTGGGGATTGACTTTATGGGTCCTTTTCCACCATCCTTTGGGTATTCATATATTCGTGGTCATGACTATGTCTCCTAATGGACTGAAGCTGTGGCAACCCGATCAGATGATCACAAGGTTGTGGGCAAATTTCTGAGAGAACATGTGTTTAACCGATTCGGGATCCCAAGAGCTACTATCAGTGATGGCGGTACGCATTTTGCAATAGCCATTTTGCCACTTTAATGAAGAAATGCGACGTCACTCACAAAACTACGATAGTACCATCCACCAGAACTAGTGGTCGGTGGAAGTGTCTAACCGGAAATCAGCGAATTCTAGAAAAGACGTACGACCGGATAGAAGAGATTGGTCAAACCGCTATCCGATGCTTTGGGCCTATCGCGCATTCAAGACACCGATCGGAATGTCTCCTTCGTAATTGTCTACGGAAGGCATGTCATCTTCTGTGAATTGGAGCATAAGGCATTCGGCGATCAAACGATTTAATTTCGATATGCAAGCGGGTCGAATCGAAGGTTCTGATTGAGTGAATTAGAAGAGTTACGCTACGATGCGTATGAAAATTCAAAGATGTACAAGGAAAGGTAAAAAGTTGCACGATCAATTAATTTCTAAGGAGTTTCATGTTGGCCAAAAAGTTTGGTTATTCAATTCCGACTTAAGCTTCATCCCGGGAAATTGAAATCTAGATGGAAGGCCCGTTTGTTGTTTCCATTAGTGAGCAGTGCAATTGAAATTCAAAGCCTTGAGGACAATCGAGTTTTCAAAGTGAATGGGCAAAGACTCAAACCAGTGTTTGAGCCGATGACCCAGTTTAAGATTGAGGCAATGCACCTTAGTGATCCAGATTCTTGATCAATGAAGAGGTCGAGCTGTCGACACTTAAACTCAGCGCTTCCTGGGAGGCAACCCAGTGTGTTTTATTTAGGAGTTGGACACAGGTTTAGTTTAGGATTTAGGATTTATTTCTCTTTTCGTATGTTTAGTTCTAGAATATTAGTTTTAGTTTAGTTTAGGTTATTTTTAATTTCCAAATTAGTGTAGCCACATTACCTTCAATCTATTTTTGGTCATGTTCTAATTTGATGCCCATATTCTCTGCACCTGATCTTTGTGTTGAGGTACTTTTCAACAGGTTTGGGGGTGCCTACTTATTGCAAACAATGAGGACATTGTCATTTTTAGGTTTGGGGGTATGTATGATTATCTATCTTTCATCACTTATTTTTGATTTTCTTTGAAAAAAAAAAAAAATTATTTATTTGGAACCATCATACATGATTTACTTTGCAATAGTTTTCAAACTTTAGTTGATGATGCATGTGAATTTAATTTTGAGAATATTGATGTCATATTTTGAATACTTGTATCTAGGATGATGAAGCTTAATGTGATAATTTGTGGATGACTCTGAAATTCGTGCTTAGAATTTTTGCACTTATACCAAGCTAAGACTTAGAAATCGATGAACTATTTTGAACGTTGAATCTTAGGTTCTTAGTGGAGACTAAACCCAGTAAGCTTTAGAGCTAATTTCCCGTCATTGATGAGTGAATATATAAACTCGGAGTTTTCTTTGAATACGAATTATCTTGCATAATCTCATAGATTTTATTTTGGCTTGTGACTTTGCATGATATCAAATTCATATTATTGTGTTAGAACGTACTGTATATCTACTCAAGACAAATAGGCAAGGTTACCATCTTTTAAGGAAATGATTGAAGGCCATCTTTGGCTCGTTTGTGCTTAAAATGCCCCACCTCATATAAATTTATCCTTTTAGTACCCCTTTGAGCCTATAGAAAAATTTACCCTTATACATTCTTTGATAAGCCACGTTAACCTTTAACCCTTCACAATTTCTGAAAATTTAGCTTTACCCTTCTTATTTCTGAGAAATTAGGAACGAGGGATGAAAATGAGCGAAAAGAGAGTAAGTGGAGAGATAGTGAGTTATGGTGTTTATTGAGAGTTTATGGCAAAAAAAAAAAGAAAAAAAGGGGAGAAAAAAAAAAAAAAAAAAAAAAAAAAAAAAGGAATGAAAAATGAGGTGCTTCAAGAAAAGGAAATTCAAAAGAGAAGAAAGAATGAGAAAAGAAAAATATTGAAAAAAAAAAAAAAAATGGTGAGAAATTAGAAACGAAAAGAAGAGAAATAAAAAATAAATAAAATCGAAGTTAGTTCCTTTTCCAATTTCTAAATTTTGAATCACAATTCCTTTCTTTCTTACCCTTACCTGAGCCCCATTACAACCCTACAAAAGACCTTCATGATCCGATCTTGCATTGGTAACTGTCTTGTGGAGAGTCAATATATAATACTTATGACACTTGATATGACATGCTTAGGATATACAAGTATCTGTTCTTATGAGATTTATGTTTGTTCATTGTTTGGCATCGTGTTTCATTTATCATGTGAGACCTTTTTATTTGCTTTGTATTGATCTCTCACATGTAAAAACTTACCCATCATCGTAGTGATTTTATTTTGTGAGTATACCTAAAGTGAGGATTGAGTCGAGACAACAGATCCGATGGTTTTCCGTTTGGACTAGTTCTGAGATGGATGAATCTTGGTTTTGGTATGCACACACTTCACGTTTAGGCATGAATGAATGAATTATCTAACAATTTGAGCATTAAATTAATTTGAAAAGATACTAGCATGATTGACATGACTTTAATATTTGAGATTGATGATTCACATATCTGAAGCAATTAATGATTTTGTTTTTTTGAATAGTACATATGTTATAAAAAAAATCATGTTTTGAAAACTAAATTTTACCGATGGTTTGAAATTTTTGGAAGTTTGTGGGTAACTTCACTGCAAACCCTCAGGAGACACAACTCCTCCACTAGGGATCACCTAGGGGTTTAAAGGCTTGTTGCACATGCTAAGTGCAATCGTGTTCCCTACGAAAGTGGCATTTAAATTTTAGGATATTAGTTTGATTTGCTTTATATTTCTATCATTCTCTTTGAGGACTAGCAAAGTGTAGGTTTGGGGTGATGAGTAGTGAAATATGATGATATTTCACCCTAAATACTTATATTTAGCCGTCCGATGAAGGCTATCGATGAGATTTGCTAGATTTGAAGTGTTTCGTAAATACCCCAAGTTTCTAAAAGCCCAAGAATCCCGAAAATAATGTCAAAACACTGCTATTTTGGGTCATTGAGAACTTAGTGCGACTTGCAGCTCAATTTGGACCTTCAAGACGTCAGATTCAGGAAATGGCTAAAACATAAAAGTTGTAGAGCTCGTCGTCAGCTTTCCAACACCTCAAGAATCACCTCAATCCGAGTTCGGTACAGAAAATTATGAGCAAAATACCGAGGCAGTGTCGATGCAAAGCTAGGCGGGAATTCACGAAAATTACTCTTAGATGTCAATCGAGAGAGGTATTAGGGTTAGGCTATTATAAAAAGGGAAGCCACGAGTTTCTTAGGAGGATTATTATTTTTTGCAATTAGAATATTATTCATTCTTTCTTTTTAGTTTTTAGGGCTCTTCACTTTGGGGGAATATTTTCTTCATCTTTTCAAGTCTTCTTCTCTCCTTCTAGGGTTTATTCAGGGTTGGTTGTACCTAGGTTTTGCATTATCTTTCTCTGAGAAATACATAGATTGTATTTAGGAAAAACAATTGCAAATATCTTTTGGAAGAAATAAAAGAGGAATGACTTTGAAAGAAAAAGGAGATCAAACACCAAAGATGAGCGGCTAAATCAGTAGATCGGGGAAGATGCGATCCCCAGATAAGTACCCATATTTATGATTAATACATCTATTATTGTTATCATGGAATCGTTTTGCTCAAAGTTTGTGTGATTGAAAATATTTTGAATGCTTTGTTATGACCGTTGATTGCGTGATCAACGGTCAGTGTAATCGCTAGATCCGGACCCGCAGTGATCATCGTAGAGCGATTATGTCGATTGTCGTGATCTAAATATCATGAGATACGCTTATATTTTTTTACATGACTCATACCGCAATGTTAGTGAGTCATTGTTTTAGATAGGGTATGGGATTGATGATCATATTTTATTTCAAGTCATTTTTCTAGATGAATGATGGTGTGAATGATGATTTAATGAAACTGTGGGTTTTAATGATAGAAAAGGGGTACGAATCTGGGGTAGCATATTCCTTGATCTCATTTTAATATTGTTCGTAGATTTATCAGTAATTAATTGTTTAGATTAATTTATTTTTCTGCATTTAGGAAAAGTGTGTTAAGTTTTTGGTAAAATTGAATCTGCCCTTTGGTACTTCCTTAGGGACGTTTTTAAAATCTCTAAAAGAATTAATTAAAAATTCACGTTTCCCTGTGGGTTCGACACCCCTGTTCTTGCCATACTGCAATAGATCTTGTGCACTTGCAAGGGTTACATTCTAAATCGATCAGGGATCTAAACCTATAACTGGACAATATTGTGACATGTGGGTCTGGGTCGTCACATTAAGTTAGGGTTCTCAAGTCTCTCTCTACTCTTTTAAGAACCAAGCTACCTACGCCCTCTCTCTCATATCGTCAATCTCAATCTCTCTCACTCTATCGTCGGCGCCGCAGGATCGCAGAGATGTACAAGTGGACAACACACACACACACACACACTCTCTCTCTCTCTCTCTCACTCTCTCGCCCACGCTAGTATAGGAGCAAAACCCTAGCAGCCGGTTGGGTCGATGACATCCCACAAACCCCTCTCCACCTCACTAAAATGAAATATTTGAATAAAATGATGTACTTGGGCCTCTATAATGTTAATATAATTATTTAATTAAATTTTTAACTTTCTTCAAACTTTTATTAGAAAATAATAACTAAAAGAAAAAAAGCAATCCAATCAAATTTTATTAGAAAAATTAGCCCAAAAAAATAGTTGAACCAAAATTTATTAGAAAAAAATAGTGGGAAAAAAGCTCGAAAAAATGTTCAAGCTTGGCTCGGCCCAATAGGGGTCAAGCTTGGGCTGAGTATATCATAACCTGGATTAGAGCGGGGCTGAAAATTTTGAGAACTCGGCCCGAATAGGTTAGGGGCGAATAGAACCCTAGCCCAGCCCTAATCCGGCCTATTGAGAGCCCTAGATACAAATGATAAATATAATGTTAGTAATTATTTTATCATAGATTTGAGGGCTTATATACAAACAAATGTTGTATAAGAATCATACTTAATCGAAACTCTAGAGTTAAATAGGGGCTTGAGCTGATTTGAGGGCTTCTACAATCTACACCATAGATTTGGGGGCTTATCTACGAACAAAGGAAGGTTGTATAAGAGCCATATTTAATAGCCACTATAGAGTTAAATGAGAGCTTGAGCCCCCACACCCTTCTATATAGCTACACGAGTGCTTACACCATATGGGTCGTCTAATTTGAAGTTCCTGATCCATAGATCTTGAGTGCATAAGATTAGAGCAAAATACGATATTTATCATTTAATTTATTATAGTCAACTGTAAGATCAGATAATAGCCTTTGACTATATTTAATCACATGACCAAAACTATATTTGGTGTTAATCTTTTACATTCAATATCTTCTAATCTTGGCCTTCAAATCAAACAAACTTGCAGGTCTTTCTTTCAAATTTGGAAAGAGCTTCTCAAACTTTCAAAATCAAGAAATATATATTAAGCAACAATTCTCCTCCAACAAGTAGCCCCACATGATATAAACCTTTTAATTTCCTTGAAGCCAATCACATAAATCACAGAATTTAAAAAAAAAATTGTGAATAATTTATGAATTTAAGGTTTTTAGAATTAATTCAGAAATTATTCGCAAATTTTTTCAAATTCGCATGTTTCAAAAAATCCGCAAATAATTTGCAAATTATTGATAATTCCCAAAATTTTCAAAAAAATTATGATTATTAATATTTTTTTCTAAATTTATACCTTTAAAATTTATTTTTCTCACTAATTTCCTCGAACTTGCTAGATTTTTTTGAATTTTAACCTTATCGAATTATTGTCGAACCCCGACTTCATGACTACACAATAGATTGTTAGATCATAGCCTCATATATCACACGGTCAAATGTTGATTACTCGTGGCACACATTCCCAAAAGTGATTGTGATCATACCATTATAAGGATTCTCGTGTCACTTTAGAAGATGTGCTCCATGTGGAATCAACATTTAATCGTCTGATATGTGAGAATGATTCCAAGCTCTATTGTATAAAGATTGATCTTGGAATCATATCTCACATCGTTGCGAACGTGGAATCTTCAGCTGTAAATAATGGTACCCTTTTCAAAATACCATTTAAAGTATCTTAACTTCACCAATGTATGGCTGTGTTTGGCATTGCTCTTTGGAAGAGTAGAAAATAGCGCTCCTTGTTGTTGCAAATGAGAGAGAGAGTTTGAGAAAGAAAAAAAGGGGGATGCTCCTCTTTGAAATATGAAAAACATTCCTCTTAAAAAGAGCTAGAAATATAATGCTCTTTTATAAATGTCTGTTTTAAATATTTCAAAGGGGAGCCTCCCTTTTATTTTCTTCCAATCCTTCTCTCTCTCTCTCTCTCTCCCCCCCCCCCCCACATTTCTTTCTAATAACAAAGAGAAACAGATGCCCTCATCTATTCTCCCAAAGAGCAATGCCAAACACAGTGAGTCTCACAAAAATCACAATAATAGAGAAATTTGTGAATAATTTGTAATTTTTGAGTTGCGCGAATTAAACATGAATAATTCACAAAATTTTACATAATTTGTATGTTAAATTGGCGAATAATTAGCAACTTTTTTAATAAATGATGCATTTTTATATAATCTTTTAGTTTGCTATCAATGGTCTTTCCATAAGATGATTTAAACACCATTTTCCATCATAACTCTTTATTATTTCCCAATAAACTAAATAAAAAGGGAGTCATCCCTTGCACACACAAAGCTATCCCTTGCACACAAATAACAAATATTGGGACTTGTGCCATATGCAAACATCATCTAAGCCGCCTAATTTAAAAGCAATGATTTAAAGATCTTTGTGCAAAAGGTTGACATGATCTGAAGTTTTTTTCTTTTTTTTTTTTAAAGCAATCAACTGTTAATCAGATGATGGCTTTTGACTATGTTGAATCTTCTGTTGAATCATATGATATAATAGAAATCTTTTTTCGACCCAATCTTCCACATAACTGATCTATCGATCATGGATCCCCACTCACTGACAAATGTCAAATGTTGATTCCACATTAAAAAAATCCCCAAAAATGATTGTGAACATGGGTGTACCATGAGAAGAGATTCTTAGGTCACCTTTAGGGATGGGTGCCATGTGCAATCAACATTTGACTTTTTGATAGGTGATCCATGATCTAAATATCAATTTTGTGAAGATTTGACCGAATAATGATCTTACAATCAACAGTTTTTACGGGCAAAACCCTTGTTGCAGATGTAGAAATGCGGTTGCAAATAGAGTACCCATGTGTGGTATTTTGGTCATATCACGTAATGGTATTTTGGTCATTTCCCAATGAATGCACCAATTGATAAAATTGCCTTACTTCGTTAAGAACCTATTGAGGGCAAATCCCTAGAAAATTACCCACTTAGAAAATTATCCACTTCTAACAATTTAATGGTATGGAGTGTTGCCATAAAGTTTGGTGTACTGTCTTAGAGCATTACTTTTTAAGATGTGTGCCAAGTGGAACAAAATGCAGGCATGTGATCTCAAGATCTATTGTATAGAAGATTAGGATGAAAAATGATCTCCACTATTTGATTCAAAGCAGTCAATGGTTTTCAGAGTGGGTGCACCTACCTTTCTAGAGTAGTTATCTATGAATGGCACAAAGTAGTTAACTCCACCTACTGAAGTGACTTTAGCCGGTCTCCATACATCAGAATGTATGTAATCAATCAGCTCTTTCAAAGTATGTTTTATTGTGGAGAAACTAACTTTCTTCTGCTTACCGAAGATGCAATATTCACAAAATTCAGTTTACAAGTTTGAATGTCAGAAATCACCTTATTCTTTACAAGCTCTGTTAGCCCACATTCACTCATGTGATCAAATCTCTTGTGCCACAAATATGAGAGATTCTTGAAATCTTTTCTAACCGTAACACCACTGCCGCTGATTATGTTGCCTACTAGAGTATAAAGATTCCCTATCTTTTCACCTTTCATCAAGGTCATAGCATAACATACGACCTTTAGTTTTTCGGATTCTAGTATGACTCGACATCCTATCTCATTCAATGGCCTCAACGAGATCAAATTTTTCTTCCGATCAAGCACATGCCTAACCTCATTAAAAGTGCGAACACAACCATCAAACATCTTTATTCTGATAGAACTAATACCTACTGCTTCACATACACTGTCATTCCCCATCAAAATTATTCCACCATTGGCTAACTTATACTGGTCAATCCAATCCCTGTACGGATACATGTGATACGATGCCTTTGAATCTAGGGTCCATCTACTATTAAATTGACTGGAGCCTAACAATGCGCACAATATATCTTCACCGAAATCAGACTTAGTATCACTAGTCTGTTGCAAAGTCCCCTCATCACTCTTTATTCAATATCTGCTTGCAATATTTGCGAATATGCCCAGATAGTTTACAGAAGTAACAGATAATATCCTTTCTGTCGTCCTAGATTTGGACATGTTATTTCCTCTCGTTGACTTATAATTATCTCATCTTGATTTGTCTCTTTTGCGATAATAGTTTCGACCCATTTCGCTCAAGAGACTAATCCCTTCGGAGTTAGATTCGGGTTGTTTTCTCAATTCGCCTAAAAGAAGTACAACAGTCACTTCTTCGACGACAATAGTATCCTTACCATAAATTAATGTGATAATAAAGTACTCATAAGATACAGACAATGGGGTGAGCAAAGAAGTGCAAGATCTTCTTCTTCAAGTTTCACCTCAATGCTCAAATAGTTTACTAATTATTTTATTAAATGAATTCAAATGATCATGAATATGCATATCAACTTTAATATGAAGGGTGTAGAGTTGTTCTTCATGAAGAGTCTGTTGAACAACGATTTTGTCATATAGAGAGATTTTATCTTCTTCCATAGATTCTCGACCGCCTTCCCGTGAAGAACATTGTACAGAATTTTCTCGGACAAATACAATCAGATATTGCTTACGACTCTCTTATCAAGAGAGCTCCACTCTTCATCAGACGTCTCTGCCTTCTTCCTCAGCTCCTTTCCAAGAAGAGCATCATAAATGCCTTATTGGACAAGGAAATCTGTGACCTTGACTTGTTATAAAGCGAAGTTATTATTTTCCAAGAACTTTTTCACCTTGAATTGTGCATTCGAGACCTTCATTGTCATTATAGCGTAAACCTGACTTTGATTCCACTTGTTAGGAATTCAACCTACACTATCGAACTCCCTATCGCGATAAAAATGGCAAACGAAAAAAGATGCAAAAGCGATCTGTGCCGAAATATTACTATATTTCGCACTCTAATATCGACACTTGGCCATCCGATGAAAGCTATCTGACGGCTGTTGTGTAGTTTTAGTGGTTTCAAGTGTTCTTATCTATTGAATCTGTTTGTAGCGTAATTTAGCATAATTAAGGGCTACATGGAAACATTGGACCATGGAGCGAGCGAAAGCACCGAAATCCGTTAAGAGAATTGATTGGTCCAGCCCCAATCAAGAGAATGAGAATATCACATGTCATCATCAATCGATTGAATTTCAGGAATCAATCGATTGATCTGGATGAAAGCTTTTTCCCTCTTGAATTTGAATTTGAACTAATTCAATCAATTGATACTTGTAATTCAATCGATTGACTTCAAATTATAATGAATATGCCAAAATTCAATTTTGAAGTCAATCGATTGAAATTTGAAATTCAATTGATTGATCCTTTTATGAAAGTTTTCATATCCGCACCCTATATAAACAATGCTATGTTTAGGGTTAGGGACTTCTTTGACAAATTTTCTTAGGGTTTTTCAAGTTTTCTTTAATATTTTTAGTTGTAGTTTGTAATTAGGATAAAAGCTTTGTAAGGTTTCAATCTTTTCCAAAAAAGATCAAACGGTTGATAAATAAAAAAGTATTTTTATGATGGATTCAGATTTGTACCGTGCGTGTGGATTGAGGATGAGCAGCTAAAACTCTCGTTCAATGAGGAAGCGACCCGTACATGAGTAACTAATTTATTTTCAATCATATAATTTTTTATCATAATTATTGAATTGTACGATTTTAAGTTTGTGCATATTGTTTATCATCGAATACTCATTTATAGCCGTCGATCTTGATTATCGGCGACAATAAAAGAGTTATTCCACCTAGATCGATCTTGTAGACTGATGTAGGATGTTGTACGATTGGTTCTTACGATTGTAAGTTTGTATTTGAGATACATTATGTCCTTTCAATGATTCATGCCTTGATTGAATGCGTCATAGTGTTAGGATATTATATGCTTAGTCAATAATTGTATTTTTATCGATTCGTTTTGCTTGTAGTAAAAGGATGATAAATGATCTGACATTAATGTGTTGGGATTGTTAGTAGAAAAAGTTACACATCTAGGGTTAGCAGAATCCTTGATCATCTCATCAACACTGTTTATTTGTCATAGTACTTCCTTGCTTAAGCTTTGTTTAAATTTAATTTTCTCTTTTGCATTGCGTAGTGGTAATTCATCATAAACAATTTTTTTCTTTAGTACTTCCTTAGGTTGTTTCATTCTTTTAAAGTATATCGAATTATGTGCTTCCCTGTGGGTACAACACTTGTATTCTTACCTTATTACAATAGACCGTGTGCACTTGCAAGAGTATATTTTAAAATCGATCACTCACACAACACAAAAAAATTTACGTGATTCACTCAATCTAGGGCTACGTCCACGGAATATATGCCCTATTTATGAACATTTATAACGTACACTCTCTCTTTTCTCTAATACACTCTTAGCCAAGATCTGACACGATCTTTAACAGTCAACATGTTGTTAAACCAAGGACATATCCTTCAAGAACAGAGAATAGATCTGCTAAAATATAACAACGATTTTGGTATGAGAACGACTTCAATTAGATGCTTCAATCCCCGAGCTATTCTTTAATACCTTGTCTCTCAAAGTATTCACCTTGTTTTCTCATACTAGAAAATTCTTTCTTTTGGAACCCTAGAATAACCTTCTGCTAATAGGCTCTAATCACATTAGGAAACATTGACCAAAGAAATCTTATAAATTAGCCAAAGAGTCCAAAATCGCGGAACTAATCTGCCCAGAATCGAGCAATTGATTTAACACCTTGATTGATCGATTTAAACCCGTGAGAAACCCAACAATATATACTCAGAGCGATCGATCGACTTCCTAAGCTCGATCGATCAATTATAACCAATGAGCAACTTGTTTATATCGTCTAGAATCGATCAATCGTTTCCAGCAGCTCAATTGATCCATTAGGACCCGAGACAACTCCTCAGAATGTCTCAAAAAAGCGCATGGGATTAAGCCTAAACTAACAGGTAATTTTGGGAAAAAAGTGGGAACTTTTTAAAAATTAAAAATACATTAATAATTATAAAAAATAAAATATATGTGTTGTGGCCACATACTGGTTATAAATGAACAAAAAAAAGTTTGATTGATTTTTTTTTTTTTTTGAAAAAAGGCGGTTTAAAACGCTTTCTTTTTTATGAAAAAATGAAATTTTTTCGAGAAACAAATTTTCTATTTTTTTTAGTTTTTTCGCGCGTGCTTCACCTCTTTAGTTAGATGGCAGGGGCTACTTGTGGAACACTTTATGTTGTAAAGACAATAAAGTTTGGACGCTTGCCATAGGAGAACCTTTATCTTCAACTCAAGATTATTCCATACTATGGATATAGAGATCATGGGCCTATCATCAAAGAGTAAGATATTGAATTCACATGGCACACTTTTGAAAAAGTGATCCAAGAATCACACTTAATGCATGTCCATGATCATATTCAAAAAGTGATTTGTTTATATGAAAGATTGGTGTGAAAAACAATCTATTGAAATAAGAAACAATCTCCATCATCTCATTTGAAGCAATCAATGATTTAATCACGTCAAACCCAAGTTGAGAAGGAAGACTTAAGGGTTGTAAATACAGGAACCTCGTCATAATTGTATTTACGAAGGGCAACTGTAATTGTATTTATTATAAAGCAAAATGCTGACCATCGTTTAGATACTAAACTTATGTTTAAATGACATTGCAACATTAATGATTTAAGGAAAATTTGTATTTTCGGCCCTATAAGTTTACTTATTTACAGAAACAGCCCTATAATTTGAAACTTTGCAGGATAGGTCAGCTCCAAGCCAAGCCGTTTTCACGTCACCACTAAACTATTTTTTCATTATATATATATTTATCATTATTTTTTGTCGTCACTTTTATCTTATTTAATAATTACCACATATCAATTATCTCCACAAAATGCAATTATCTAAATCAACCAATTATAGTTATCTAAAACAATTGTAACTCATGCTAAAATCTTAAAATACAGACAAATATAAGATAGCGACTCGCTATGCTTTCAGATAGTTGAGATAACTGATTTGTGATAGTTATTCAATAAGATACACTCTAATACGGCCACTATCTTAAGATAACGGCGCTATCTTAAAATAGCGGCTCGCTATCTTAAGTTAGCGGCTCGCTTTAAGGTAGTTGGTTGGGATAGTTGATGTGTGATAGTGATAAGTTATTTCAACCAACTATCTTAAAGCGGGTCACTAACTTAAGATAGCGGCCCGCTATCTTAAGATAGTGTCTCGCTATCTTAAAATAGTGTATCTTATTTGATTACTACTACACATAAATTATCTCAACCAATTATGTTAAAACGGGCCGTTAAGTTAAAATAGTCGACCGCTATGTTAAGATAGCGGCAAGATAGCGGTCGTATTTAAGTATACCTTATTTGATAATTATCACACATTAGTTATCTCAATCAACTATCTTAAAGCGGGGCCCGCTAACTAGCCGCTACCTTAAAATAACGGTAAGATAGCATTCATATAGTGTACTTGATTTGATAACTACAATTGATTTAGATAATTACAATTGGTTGGTTTAAATAATTACAATTAGTTGAGATAGCCGATGTGAGATAATTATCAAATAAGGTAAAAGGAACAATAAAAAATAATGGAATATATATATATATATATATATATATATATATATATATATATATATATATATATATATATATATATATAAGGAAAAAATAAGTTGGCGTTGGCGTGGAAACAGCTTAGTTTGGAGCTAACCTATTCTGCAAAATTTTAAACTATAGAGCCGTTTATGCAAATAAGCAAACTTATAAGGCCAAAAATGCAAATTTCCCATAATTTAATATATGAGTAATCTTTACCGGCCTAGTAAAGAGTCAATGCACCAAAGGATACACCTTTTTTAAGAGATTTAAACCATACTATCTATTCACTCTAATTCCAACAATTGTTCTTAATTTTTAATGGCCGCAATTAATGTTTATCAATCGGATGCTTCACATCTCCTTCTAAGCATGATTCATTGGCTGAGATATGTTCCAATGATGAACGGCCACTTTGCATAATTTAAATTGATCACATATGTGTGACACATGGCCTAATAATAAACTTCACTTTAGTGGTGTAAGATTAAAGTCTAATTTAATGTAGTCAGATCATTTAAACACCATAATAAACTACACTCCATGGTATATGCCTAGCCCCTCCCGACCTTACCGTAACAGATGGTGCACTTTCACCCGACTCAACCTGATCTGAAGGGTCAAGGGTATATGCCCAAACCGACCTGACCAGGCCAGACTCCTGCTGCAAAAACCAGACCCAGCCCGCGCGATTCAAAACCTGCAACAAGATAAGAAGTGTGTGGTTTCTGTACCTGATCTTTGTCGTACTCATGGAGAAATGGCATCATTTGTAATTTCGTAAATCTAAAGGGTTTTGTTTGTAAAATTCCAACCTGCAAAGTTGAAAAAAATAGACATACAATAATTGAGTACAATAATTGAAGGGACAAAAGAATACCTCCGTCCTCCATTAGGCTAGTTACACAGGCAAGAAGAATAAGAAGAAGAAAAAGGAGAAGAAGAATGGGGAAATCTGGGTGTCACAATGGAGAGTTGGATACGACCAACTACGGGTCTCCGATGCCAGTGATTGGAGTATACATTGCCTTCTCCTGTTTGGTTTGCTTTTTGTCTATTGTATTTGACATCTATTATAGCACCCGTCGTAGAAAGTTGTGCTTGCCTTCTAAGCTCTTCACACCCAACTCGTTTACTCTGACGGTCATATCGGTGGCCATAAAGCTACCGGTAGATCTTAATACGGCCATGCCAAGGGCAATTGATCAATTGTCTAAGTTAACTAGCACCTGCTTTCTGTTTGTTTCCTTGGGATTATTCATGTCTTCTTTGGGAACAGCGAAGATGAGTGAATGCATAGCGAACATGGCCGCCTTGACGGTTATCGTGGTAACCGTTGTTGTCAATATGTGCATTCAAATGTTTACTGGAGTCATCTTTGCATTTACTATAGAGCATTTGGTAGTTCTTTCTTGTACACTCATATTACTTGCCTTGTTGTGGTCTTCTGCTTCAACTATTGATTTGTTAAAATATGTTTGGCGTGAGCTTTCGAACGATATTAACCCATCCGAATGGACCATACAAGGTATGGGAAAACAAATTAAAAATCTCTATGCAGGCAGTTATAGCCTGAATCCTCAGTTGTTTATGTGTGGAACCCCAATTTGTAGCTCTATTGGTGTGCTTTGTGCCATTGTTTCCCTAGTTTTGTTAGAAGCCATTTTTTCATTTATTTTTTTGGAAGTTGGAATTGGCCCATCCACGATCAAAGATAGGAGATTTTGCGAAAGGGAATCTGATTACAAGTGGTCAATATGGTGTGTGGTTGTTACGCAGACTATAACAATCGTGGTCGGTAGTTTTACTCTTGTGGTTAGATGGCTTCTTCCAATAGCGCACATGAGCCTCTCGGAAACATGGACGGGTTGGGATATGAGAATGTTTATGTGGACATTTGGATTACGAAAGCAAATGATTCTTCCCTTACCGTTGGAATTGAAGAACAAGAGTCTCATAAGTATCTTGGGCGTTATAAAAAACGGCATCATTGCGCTGCTTATTGGGGTGCAAATGAGCATGGCTTCAGCATGCGAATTGGTTTTGTTTTCATGCTTAATATTGATTAGTACATATAAAAGGGTCGTCTCTTTATGTTGTAAAGATGGAGGGCCAAAAGAATCAAAATCTAATTTAGATGAAGTCTGGGATAACGCAGTCAGTTATCGCCTGAAAGATGATGAGTTTAATAAGTGGATAAGAAAGGGTATTTTGAATAATATGGAGGGATGGGTGAGGGATGGTAAAAAAGACGATCTAAGTCATCTCATCAAACACTTATCTAACTTCTCTCCTCCACCATATCTTTAACTACAAATCACATGGTCATAATTATAATGTCTCGTGTCTTTCAATACTAGTCCTTGCAAAATATGCCGCCATTTTGAGCGACTCTTTGATCCAAAGCGTAAAGGAAGCCTTTGAACTCATTTATTTCATTGACCGAAAAATGAACTCTAGGAGCCTGCCCAATAAGTGGAGGTGGATATTGGCAAAAGGTATGTGGTTGAATATGGGGATCCCGAATAACTATTTCGATAAGAAAATCATTGCGCCTATATTTAAAAAAGAAGGATCTCAAAAAATGCAGGGCATAGATCGGTTTTGGTTGATTGTTGATGCATTTACTGAGCCACTGACTTTGGACGATGACTTCTTCATTTTCATACTAAGGAAAGAGTTTAAAGTCATTGGCGAATGCTTTATGGACAAACGCGATGCATCTGTTGTCGAGCTACAAGAATGCATAGAAACGATGATTGGGGAACTATTGCACTTGTTCCTCAAATATCTACCTATTACTCTACACAAGGAGTATTCCGAAATTTCTCACGAAGATTCTGAAGAAAGAACGAGAAGAGCCCTGAAATATTTCTGCAGACTTGAGATATTGGAAGATAAAGTTTCATGGGAGTGGCCGAATGAAACATTGCTAAATAAGAAGAGCTATCTCTACCCTGGAGAAACAACAGTTTCTGATGACATTGCAGGCGTTGTTAGTGGAAGCGAACATGTTGTTGCTATTGATCCAGGCAACTCAAACATTACACCCATTTCAGATGGTGAAATAATTGAAGAAATAATTTAGCTCTTAATTAATATCTCTTTTTTAACTTCTACTTGCAATTCTTGTACATTTTTTATTATTTCTCTTTGAGTTTAATTATGTAAGTTAAATTTGTTAAATGGTAATGTTACTTTTTTGTTCTTTTTGGGTTTTACATTCTGATAACTAACTTCCACTTTGCTATAGTGTATCATTATTGTTATCAAATTATGCCAAATCATTTGGCAAATTATCAATTCAAATTTTCATATTTTATAAATTATATCTTTGATCAGACATAGTTTCAAAAAAGTAATTGTGCCTTAGATCAGGGTATTGGTCAGGTCGAAGTGTATGATTTTTGATACCTTGAGTGTACTATAGTGGTGTTTAAATGTCGGTTAGGAACCAACATCATCCCTTAAATTTTAGGTCTATGAAGTAATAGGTAAATTTTTTGATAAATCATTAGAATTATAATCTAATTGGTGAGACACCGAATGGTCCACCTTGCACCACTGAAACTCTTAGCACCCACCTTGCACCTTTAGTGGTGCCCATGTTTAGTAGTGCAAGGTGGGCCCATAGAGTTTCAGTATCTATGATAAAGTCGTTTAGCAATCAAAAGTAAAACAGTTGCATAACATTGCAATTAAAACCAAATTATATCTTTAAAAATAGAGATAAAGGGATTTTAGTTTAGGCCGCCTATGTTCCAAAACCCCTAAAACCCTTTGATTACTTCAAATCAAACGATCTAGATCATTTTTCACCCCCAATCTTGCACATGGCGGATTATGAGATCATAGATGTACCATCAAACAGTCTATTTTTTATTCCACGTTATACATACCCCAAAAAATGTCATTTGATCTTTATGTGTGTCATGTCGAATCTCGCCTTGTGTCCAAATAGTTGCTCTCTACTTTTTGGGATTCGTACCATGTAGAATAAAAATAAAGATTTAGAGCTTAAATAGGGGTTTGAGCTGATTTGAGGACTTCTACAATCTACATTATAGATTTAAATGACAGCTTGAGCCCCCACACCCTTCTATGTGGCTACATCAGTGCTTGCACCATATGGGCCGTCTAATTTGAAGTTCCTGATCCATAGATCTTGAGTGCATAAGATTAGAGCAAAACACAATATTTATCATTTAATTTATTATAGTTAATTATAGAATCAGATAATAGCCTTTGACCATATTTAATCACATGACCAAAACTATATTTGGTGTTAATCTTTTACACTCAATATCTTCTAATCTTGGCCTTCAAATCAAACAAACTTGCAAGTCTTTCTTTCAAATTTGGAAAGAGTTTCTCAAACTTTCAAAATCAAAGAATTATATATTTAGCAACAATTCTCCTCCAACAAGCAGCCCCACGTGATATAAACCCTTTAATTTCCTTGAAGCCATAGTCACATAAATCATGGAATTAAAAACAAATTGTGAATAATTTCCGAATTTAAGGTTCTTGGGATTAATTCCGAAATATTCTTGAATTTTTTCAAATTCGCATGTTTTAAAAAATCCGCAAATAATTTGCAAATTATTCCTTGATAATTTTCAAAAAAATGATGATTGTTAATATTTTTTTTTAAATTTATACCTTTAAATTTTATTTTTCTCACTGATTTCTCCTCCAAATATTTCCCCGCTAGATTTTTCTGAATTTTAACCTTGTCGAATTATTGTCGAACCCTGACTTCATGACTACACAATAGATTGTTAGATCATAGCCTCATATATCACACGGTCAAATGTTCATTACACGTGACACACATTCCCAAAAGTGATTGTGATCATACCATTATAAGGATTCGCGAGTCACTTTAGAAGATGTGTTCCATGTGGAATCAACATTTAATCGTTTGATATGTGAGAAATGATTCCAAGATCTATTGTGAAAGATTGATCTTGGAATCATATCTCACATCGTTGCGAACGCAAAATCTTCAGCTGTAAATAATGGTACCCTTTTCAAAATACCATTTAAAGTATCCTAATTTCACCAATGTATGGCTGTGTTTGGCATTGCTCTTTGAAAGAGTAGAAAAGAGCGCTCCTTGTTGTTGCAAATGAGAGAGAGAGAGAGAGAGAGAGAGAGAGAGAGAGAGAGAGATTTGAGAAAGAAAAAAAGGGGCCGCTCCTCTTTGAAACATGAAAGCCATCCCTCTTAAAAAAAGTTTAAAATATAATACTCATTTAAAGATGACTCGTTTTCATATTTCAAAGAGGAGCCTCTCTTTTATCTTCTTCCAATAATTCTCTCTCCTGACATTTCTTTCTAATAACAAAGAGCAACTGCTGCCCTCATCTATTCTCCCAAATTCGTGAATAATTTGCAATTTTTGGGTTGTGTGAATTAAATATGAATAATTCACGAAATTTTACAAAATTTGTATATTAAATTGGCAAATAATTAACAACCTTTTTAATAAATGATGCATTTTTATATAATCTTAGTTTGTTGTCAATGGCTTTTCCATAAGATGATTTAAACACCATTCTCTATCATAGCTCTTTATTATTTCCCAATAAACTAAATAAAAAGGGAGTCATCCCTTGCACACACAAAGTTAGCCCTTGCACACAAACAACATATGGAGGGACTTGTGCCATATGCAAACATCATCTAAGCCGCCTATTTTAACAACAATGATTTAAAGATCTTTGTGCAAAAGGTTGAGATGATTTGAAGTTTTTTTTCTTTAAAAGCAATCAAAAGTTAATCAGATGACATATGATGAAGATTCGGTGACCACAATTAGGGTTGGCGCATGTTAAACCATGCCTCGAATCAGATGATAGAAATCTTTTTTTGACCCAGTCTTCCACATAACTGATCTATCGATCATGGATCCCCACTCACTAACAAATGTCAGATGTTGATTCCACATTCAAAAAATCCCCAAAAATGATTGTAATCATGGGTGTATCATGAGAAGAAATTCTTGGGTCACCTTTAGGGATGCGCGTCATGTGCAATCAACATTTGACTTTTTGATAGGTGATCCAGGATCTAAATATCAGTTCTGTGAAGATTGGACCGAAAAATAATCTTACAATCAACAGTTTTTACGGGCGAAACCCTTGTTGCAGATGTAGAAATGTGATTGCAAATAGAGTGGCATTCTGGTCATATCACATAATGGTATTTTGGTCATTTCTCAATGAATGCCCCAGTTGACAAATTGCCTTACTTCGTTCAGAACCTATTGAGGGCAAATCCCTAGAAAATTACCCACTTAGAAAATTATCCACTTCTAACGAAAGTGCGGAGTTTTGGCCATAAAGTTTGGTGTACTGTCTTAGAGCATCACTTTTTAAGATGTGTGCCACGTGGAACAAAATGTATGCATATAATCTCGAGATCTATTATGTGA
Source organism: Chloranthus sessilifolius (assembly GCA_021018995.1). Lineage (NCBI taxonomy): Eukaryota > Viridiplantae > Streptophyta > Magnoliopsida > Chloranthales > Chloranthaceae > Chloranthus > Chloranthus sessilifolius. The sequence continues at coordinate 8,686,733 of CM037598.1, forward strand.
AAGATTGGGACAAAAAATGATCTCCACTGTCTGAATCAAAGCAGTCAATTGTTTTCAGAGTGGGTGCACCTACCTTTTCAAGGGCGGCGCAAATAATGGCACAAGAAAAAATCCATCAGCTCATTCAAAAAGCTTCACATTGCCTACGAACGAATCAAGAGATGGCCTATTGAGGCAAAGCATTTGCAACCATCAAAATGATCAGCCACTCGGCTCAATAGTCTGGTCCAGATAAATCTCCGTGAGGGATACGCTCACCCGAGAGCTTCGAATTTTTTATCAGTTCCATTGGAATCGAAAAGCAACCTGTCTGAAGCGGCTCTTTAATGAGGCAAAGTATGGTGTCTTGCCGTCTTTTCGACATCTTTTCTATGCAATTTTCACAGATCACGGAGGCCCTTGTAACACTGAGCAGCACGCATCGCTCGCCCACAAAGGAAGTGGTGCGTGAACTTCTATAGGTACATGGGTGATGGGATGATCAAACAACAAGCTCTCAGCATGTAGCGAATGGGTCTCGTATGTTTCCGCCTTCCATTCATGTACCCCATGGTACTTCACATCTCCCCGTATCGGAATCCCGAGATACTGGCAATGCAGGCGAATCTGATGGGTCCGTCCACTACGCGGGTAGGCTCTGATCAAAATCTGGGCACCCTTCTCCGTAGCCATTTCATTAATCTTTGAATCTTTTTGATCCTCCTCTGCCACTAGAGTTTCCACGTCATCTACTCTAAAGTTAGTTGGCTGTTGCTTGTTCACGGATAACACTTCGAATGATGTCTCCATATGTCTTACTACCGTCCCTCCTGGGAGTGTCCGACCAACGTCTGATGCAGCATACACCCGCCAAACACCGAATCTTGATCGCCCGTGCCCCGATCTTACGACAATCTTTTGCCACTTAGGAACGGACCCTATGCATAGACCAATGTATGTTTTCTTAACTTTGTGCTCTGTGAATGCCTTTACGAGTTTCCCTGCGACTTTATGCGATTTGGTTATGACCATTACACCGCTTGTGTCGCGATCGAGTCTGTTTGCAAGATGAAGCTCCAGTGGGGCAGTTTCGACCCCTGCAAGTTATTTATACGACAGAACTGAAGAATTGAAAACTTGAAATTATACAAAAATCCCAAAATAATTTGGTACAATTAATGTCACTTAAACTGCCACTAAACCAAATGCCTTATTCAGACTAGAAATGCATGAAACCAAAATTTCATAGAATTCTGGAACTAATTAGCGCATACTTTGATCTCAAAAAGGCACGCACCATATACCATCCTAAATGCATAAATAAATGCAGGAAACAGGAAGGAAGAAATGAAGGCATTGAAGGGCAATGGTCAGGTCCAACTGGTTGAACCGGATTTCTTGTTCAACCAGATTTGTAGTCCTTAGATATGGGAGAATCATGACTTTCATGGTTTCCATTTTTGTAGGATGACATGCAGTCAAGATTCTCCTATATCCAAGGGCTGCATATCTGGTTGAACTAGAAATCCGATTCAACCAGTTGGATCTGACCATTCCCCGGAATTTGAAAGGGGAAACAGTTATTTATTTATTGACCACAATAACCAAATTCTTAACACTACCTATTCTACTAAAAGAAGATCCAATGACATTGCCATATTGAAAATGAAATGAAGTAATGTAAGAAAAAGTAAACTCATTTTAACTTAGCGAAAAGGTAGCCTGGTACTAAGGACCAGGTAACTTCCCTAGTCCTACATTAGTTTGCTGGCATGTGGCACCAAATCACATATATGTGGTGCCACATATAGGAGCGGCTCGATGATCATCACAGTATTGTGAAAAAGAATAATAAGTCATATAAAACCATGAAGTCAACAAAGTCAACTGCATGGAAAATGAACAATGAAATAACATTTGGTTTCATCATTCATTTTCCACAAGATTGATACCATTGACCATACAGTTTTATATATTTTATTATTATTATTATTTTTCACACGAGCTATGATCATTGGGTGTACGTGGCAGCAACTTAATGTAGGACCAGGTAAGATTCACAACAACCCCCCACAAACTACAAATTGCAAATGCCAGGCTATTTGGTGCTGTGGAGTGTTAGTTTACCTTCACTTCACTTCAACTTGTTCACGTTAAGCCTTTATCATCAGACTTCAGCTGTAAGCAGTAAATGTTGACTTCACTTCATTTGTTAGTAGTAAGTATAGCTAGCAGTCATGCCCCTACAAGACGGAGAGCAGCATGCAGGGTTGTTTAAGCAAAAAACACTCGATCCCAATCCTGGTACCAGTGTGTGCCAATACCGAATGTAACCATAGCTCTAAAACTCGGTGAGTCAACGAGTTAATTCGGCCGAGTTACTCGACTCAGTGGAATTCAAGTTGAGCCTGAGTCGAGTCAAGATTTCGCTAGATTGATGCAATCAAGGGTTCATAAACTACCCTCTTGACATTCAGTGGGTCTTTCCAATTGGTGCTAATCAGCCAGGCATTTCCTTTAATGGGTTACTCTTGGTTCCCTACAGTCGGAAGATGAGAGAGATTTGCAGCTGCTGTTTCACTGGGACTGTTACCAACCACTCCCCTCATAGCCACCTCCCCCCTCCCCTTATCCTCCTTTTGTAGCCAGCCTCTTCCTCCTCCTTTTTGATGAGGCTTTGTTTCTTTTTCTATGGCTATCTCGTACCCTGGGTTCTTAGTGGGTCGGTTTTTTTCTTCTTTGAGTAGTTGCTTGCTACCCCTCTGGTATATACTTTGGTTTTCTTTGATTTTAATATAATGCTTTGTTACCGATAAAAATAAAATAAATAAATAAATAAACTACCCTTTAGATATAAAATAATTTCATGAGTACGGTTTTACAAGCCCGATCTTTTAAAAAGTATTAAACTACGCATTTTATCAACATCTTTTTCCATCTTTTTCCTTCTAACATTTTTTTTAAAAAAATTTATAAGATATATATTTCAAAATATATACTAAATTACTGAGTCGAAGCAAATCGAGTTTATCCTCGACTCAACTGACTTTCGAGTCGAGTCGAGTCGAGTTTTCGTGTTTTGAAACCATGAATGTAACATCTCGATTATCGGGTATCGTCTAGAGTATCAGCAATGCACTATACTACAAAGTACAAAGTACATGTATTGGGCAATACCTGAAATGATACATTTGTCTCGAGTGGCTCTGATACCGAGACATATCACCCGATTTGTCTCACTATCGTCCAAGATTTTGACCAATGCTTGATAAGCAGCAAACTGCAAAGTTGGTAAGGAGGCTGAACAACCAATTAACTATGACTGAAGACTCACGATCGAAAATGCATCAATAGCAAACATCATTTCAAAGAATTGGAAGGTTCAGGGAACGGTGGAATACGTCTTCTCTTTTAAATTGATTAAATTGACAAATTTTCTAAAAGAGTGAAATAAAGGCCATGCTTATTTCCAAGATATAACTGAATTTAAAGAATCAGGTACCTCTCTCAAGCCGAAATATTAAACAGGGAGAACTTAAAAGAGAAGCTGAAAAAGAAAATATTAAAGGAAGAAATCTTTTGGCGCTAAAGATCCAGAGATAGATGGATAAAGGAAGGTGACCAGAATTTCAAGTTTTTTTACATGCTGGCCAATGCAAGAAACAGGCACAACCATATTGCTTCGATTTTGGTGGTGACAAGAGGATTACCAACAAAACCGATATTAAAACCAATATTGTTGATTATTTCAAAAAGCTCTATATGGAACTAATGGAAGAGTGGACCTCTAGGCCATTTCCAGAGGGGCTACTGTTCGGGAGCATCTCCATGGAAGACAGAGCTGCGATGGAAGTCCCATTCAGTGCCGAGGAGATCAGGGCGGCAGTGTTTGATGGGGACCTGGACCGGACGGTTTCCCCAAGTTTTTTCAGGTCTTTCAGTGACCATTAACGGATTGCCTAACGGCTATTTTGCCAGATCTAGGGTTTTAAGACACGGCGCGTGAAATTCTCTAGTAAGTAGTACGATAGGGGGGCTGCATTGAGCGACATCAAAGGCTTTAGGGCAGAAGATCATCTCGCGCCAATTATTCATCTTCAATTTGCAAACAACTTCATCATATTTTGTGACACTTTCTACAGATAATTTTCTCAAGTTACGGTGGATCCTGGATTGTTACGAGGCTTGCACCGGTTTCCAAGGTGATGGGGATGAAGTTGGAGGACATGGCTGTTGAGGAGTTTGTGTCTTATTTCCAGCTGCAGGAAGGGCTGTTGAGGAGTTTGCGTCTTTAGATTGGGAGGTGCAATGAAAAATTTCTTGTGGTCCACAAGAAAGGATTGTGGTAAAATTCATGTGGTCCGCAAACATTGGTATTATATTTTGTTATTATATTTAATGCATTGACTAAGTATTGGTATCACTCACAAATCACAATTGTCCAATTTCAAAAAAATAAATAAATTATATATGATACCCTATCAGGCCATTGGCTCATATAAACGATATGGGTTCCGATACCTACGAACATGGTTCAAAATTTCGGATGAAACCGGTACATAACGTCCAATACGTACTGGTTTCAGAGGTCACAGGTATGATGCTCTCAACACACACACACATAATATATATATATATATATATATATATATATATATATATATATATATATTATGTGTGTGTGTGTGTGTGTATTGATAATGTATTCGACCATACATACCAATGTATCAACCCGAATCGGTACCTATCGGATGATACAAACCGGTTTATTCGATATGTACCGGTTTTGGAGCTGGATAATGCGTTCCGGAAAACTGGTATTTTAAACCACGATACCAACCATTCAATGTGAATCAATAGATTTCATTTATTTATTAATTCATATCGGATTATCCAAACCAATACATATATCGTATCGTTCAGCATGAAGATCCAATAACGTATCAGATCGGACAATACTTGATCTCTGACTTAATGTCTTATAAAATCAATTAGATACTCTATCGTATTTTTCGACGGTATCTTAGGCTGTGCTTGGGATTGCTCCTTGGGGGTAAAGGATAGCCCACTTTAAAGAGCAGGTTTAAATTCCTCTTTTAAAGAGATCCAGATCCAGCTCTTTTGCTCTCCAGAAGAGCTACGAGCACTTACAACCAAACACAGTTCCATACTAAAGTGCTCAGGGCTAGAGCGGAGAGATGCTCTTTGCCCCCAAAGAGCAATCCCAAACACAACCTTAATTTCCAAAAGCAACCAACTTGCCCGAGTCACCGAGTCAACTCGGTTTCAAATAGAACGAGTCCTCCGAGTCAAGAGTTCATAGCATCAGAAAAAACACCCAAAACCAGATTACCCAACAAAAACCAACAAATAAATTAAAAAAAAAATACCCATTTTTGTCAAATCCGATGAACCAGCGAGAAGACGAGGAATCGACGACAAAACGGCTTCGCAGTAAACCCCTGAGGGTTTATTGACGACGATAAACGAATCGTCTTCGAAGACGATTTGGGTCTGTGAGAGAGAGAAGAGATCTGATTTGGCAGCTGCAGACTTTGCTCTGTTCTGTTCTATAAGTTTCGATATAGGAGGTAGTAGTGGGGAAATCGGAGATGGGTATACGAGGGTTTGGGAGTCATTTTGACTGTTGGATTTGAGATGGGTTTGTTCAGCCATGATTGATGAGAGAGACGAGGAGGAGAGGAATCGGACGGTGGAGGATGACTTGACAGAGAAGGGGGAGAGATGGACGATTTTATAGACTTTTAGGGGCATTTTGGAAGAAGGGGTGTGGTATTTCAATAAAAGGCATCTGACATTGGCTAAGGCTAGGCTTGTGTTACTACCACACTACTTTAGGAAGTAAAAATAGTTGACTGTTTTAAATGAGACGATGGAGATCGTTTTTAACCCCAATCTACACAAAATAAATTTTGACACCGTAGGGTTACTATCAGACGGTAAGATGTTGATTCCAACCTTTTGGGACGTATGCCAATGTGTCTTCTTATAGTAGACCCATAATCTCAATATCTTTTGTATGGATAAGAAGAAAAGTGATCTCCATCACCCGAGATGGCAGTAAGAACAACGGTGGGGATCGGAGTGCACAGATCAAATGGTCAAAATCTCTGAATTAGTATGATTTTTGGGCAGATTCTCCTCCAATGTATGATCTCTTACTTTGTTAGTAAGATCAACATCAAACGGTCGGGAGCATGGATCAAAATTTCATCCGATACTGATATATATCAGACGATATGTATCAGTATCATACATAAATGATACGGTACATTCAATGTATCATATCGGTCATTCTAATACATTATACCAAACGATACATTGAATGTATCATTCGGTATCGTCCGGTACCGATATGTATTGTTCGATATGCATCAGTTTTAAGCTCGGACGATACGTATCGGGAAACCAAAATTTTGATCCTTGGTCGGGAGAGCCAAATCCATTCATAAATGGCCCAAATAATATTTAGCCAATGCTCCAGATGGGAAGCAAGAATACTATATTCCCACCTTCAAAATCATAGGACTTCTGCACCAATATTTAATCTCAAATCTCAAATTATGATGTAGATGCCACGTGGATAAAAAACCCTTTGCATAATAGAACATTAAACAGAAATAATATTATAAATGGACACTGGTATATGAGAGACATTTTTTGTGCACCCAAAGTGCAGGAGGCTGATGTGGCGCGATGCAATTGACTACGAGTGTTGTAGGCCCAAACAATATAGGTCAATGAACCAATCACATCGCGCCACATCACCTGCCTGCACTTTACCTGCGCAAAACCTGCCTATTTACAATTTTCCATCAAAAATTGAGAACTCATCTCGATAGGGAAATAAAAAAGTTGACGATATTCAACAAGTATCAGGTATAAAAAAAAAAAAACTTATATATCCAATGTCTCTTTCTCCTTATAGACCCAATAGAGATCCAAAATAGGCGCTTTGGTGATACACAGAAATTTTTTCAGGGACCGATAAATATATGGATGTCGGGAGCTCGCAATTGAGTTGTAGATTTAAACTTTACACTCATTTGCATGTGTGACACTCAACCCGAAGATCAGGTGCTATCTGCACATGCATAGGTTAATCAACAATCATTCAAAAAAAAAAGTACAAAAATATTTTTTGCGTTCACGTAATTACATTTGTGATAAGAGGTTGAAAATTTATGTGAAAGCTCATATCTTTGACTTGTGAAATAAAGGTAAAAAAGTAAATTTTTTTATTTTTTATTTTAAAAACCTTAGAAGAACTCGTAAACTGTTAGAAGATGTGGTGCAACTCACGATCATGTGCTACGTATTATGTGATTTCCAGTCAAGTGTAGAGTTAAAATTTTACAACTCTGGCGCAGAGATCCCATATGAAAAGCGCGAGACTATACTTGAGTTGTAGAGTTAAACTTTACGGTTGAGTCATTTGGGTGCCTCGTGGCATCCAATCCAAAAATTAGGCACCATGTGCATATGCACAAGGCCAATCAACATCCAATATATATATAATTTTATTTTTATACCGTTGAATTTTTTATTAAAGGTTGAAAATATTAAGGACAAAAGTTTGATTGAAAAACTCATATAACTCATATTTTTGACCGGTGAAATAAATGAAGTTATTTTTCTTAATTCCTAAACCTTATAGGGAATGGTGATCCCTCCAGAGGATGTGGTACAACTCGTGATCTACACTCAAGTATAGAGTTGGAACTACCTCCTGATATGCTGCTAAGCGAATATATAATAAATCAATAGTGGCATAGAGACAAAAAGAGGAAATAATCATATTTTTTTAAATTTTTTTATTGATGGAAGTAGGTCTGTCTATACATGAATGAATTCTGGTTAGTGAATTTCCACAACCAGCTCCCAATGGATAACCAAATTAAAAAAAATTGGGCCAACGGGCAGTAAGACCATACTTGGACAAAATAACCATTTAAGGAAAATTTCTATCTACAGTTACCAAGCAGGCTCAAACCTCATCAGAGATGATTTTTCCTACAAAATTGTTTCGGGTCTACAACGACAAAAATGTACGTGTGATCCAATCTGACAAGTGTCTCATCTTTGTTGAGAACTCTGCACTCTTTCCGAAGTAGGATTGAGCATTCGTTATCATCAACGTGGCATCGTGCTTTACTGCCTCCAAACTGCGGTAATAGTTGTTTTCTAGCCTCTTCTTCATCAATTCAATGGACAACGGAACTGGAAATCTGCAAAAATTCATAGACAGCTAATGAGCTGTTATTCAGATTCCTTTCTTTCTTGATGAGAAATTAAAATTTTTGTTAGGAAAGGAAAAGGGCATTTGCTTCAGTGGCAAACAAAAAAAGTAACTAAAATTTAAACACAAATGTCAAAATGATATAGAATTTGATTCATCATTACTAGTAAAAAAATCCCAGAACCTACCATTTTATAATGTGCCTATAACTTTCAAAGCCTAATTTCTGCACTCCTAATTTTGGAGTCTCTTGGTAACTTCAAATAGTTGAAGAAGATGAAAGGGACATTCCTCAATGATCTGATTGCTGTTCGATGTTTCCTTAACTACTAATTTCCCCTTTCAATTCTTCTACAGGATTTGGAAGGACGTATTGGTGTCAGAAATGAACACAGGTTTTTCGCATATAGACCATGGGTTATCCTTTTATTGTAATTAATGCCCTGAGTTTAAGCCATTTGTACTGCAATTCCCTAGTTAGGATATATTTATTTAAAAAACAGCTCGGCCGCCTGAACAGTCCTTGACGTTTAAAAATACTTGTGGAAAGTGGTTTGAAAATTTGATTAAAATATGGTTTACTATAAACCCTAGTTAATCGATGCATTCCTTTTGACATTCGATAATAAACCTCCGTCTAATAGTGGTTGATCTTAATGAAATGGCCTAGGTCTTCTTTTCTCTTCCTTAGGTTCAGACTTTCAATATTCTTTCCATGGTTTTGTCTGTCTAAATGTGTGAGGGATTGTGACTAGTAAGCATTTATAAAGAAAATTCCAAAATCAATAGAATTAGAAAACCCCAATGGGTATAAGACCAGCCTCATGAATAATGTGGACCCTGACAAGTGTTATCCCAAACTAGCTACCATACTAAGGGTGCACAATAGTCCACGTAAGTGACATTCCTAGCAGCCAGTTACAACATGATCCACAACGTACTTGCCCTTACAGATTTTGAGCCCAATCAACAGATAAGATCCCCATAATGCATGATAACATTGTATCCCGCAGGTGACTCCTTGCATGTACCAAATTGATCATCTAAAATCAGGTAAGAAAAATAAATAAATAAAATAACTTACCCTCACAGAAAAATGGGATAATTTTCTAATTACGAAAATTAATTAAAAAAATCAATCAAGGAAAATACCATGGTAAATAAAAACTGAAAAAAATATTTGATAAATTTGACATTATGTTTGAGCGGTAGAAATTACCACAAAGTCTATCAGTGGATAATACAGTTTAAAGTTTAAACAGTATTTTTAGAAATTCATTAAATATTCAAAAATTCAAAATAAATCTTGCGAATCATTTAAGTCAACAGGGATCCAGGAAAAATTATTATGAATTTCGAACCTAATCAACAGAATAGATCCCATAATGTAAGATAATGAGTATTGCGTGAGTGACTCCTTGCATGCATCAGATTGATCATCCATAATTGGACAAAAAAATAATTTCAAAACAATTATTTTCATTCTCAAAAAAGGGAATAATTTTTAATGGCAAAAGTCCTTTTGAGTTTTAACACCCTAATAATTAATTACAAACAAAATTATTCAAGACAAATACTATGGTTATAATAAATAAATAAATTTAAAAGAAAGACTTGACAGTATGGATAGACGAAGGTTAGGGTTATGCTAAAGTGGTTCAGGTTAGTGGTAGTAGTGTTAGGAGGAAAGAGAGGAGCAGGAAGGAAAAATTAGAGAAGGCTTAATAAGTTAGGGTTCCCTCATTAAAATTTATATTAAGTTGTAAAAGTTCCAACATCTGATATTCACATACCCATTACAACGACATAACATAACACTATACTAATGACTTTAACAACACTCCATAAAATTGCCTCCAAGGAAGTCACAATATCCAGACCTAGATTGCCGACCAGTAAAAGAACCAGCTCGATTAGCATCAGTGTACATAGAGATGCTCATATTACCATGTGAGCACTAAACCCAATCAAACACTGGGCTAGACTTGATGTACTGTAGGCTACGATGAACGACAACTAGGTGGAAAGTGCGAGGTGCATGCACGAACTGACTCACGAGATTGACTGCAAAAGTGAGGTCACGTCAGGTCAAGGTAAGGTATATGGGCCTTCCAACAAGTCTTTGATACTCCTAAGGATTTGAAAGCAAATCACTATCAAGTTCATATAGATAATTTTTGATCCATTCGGGAAGTGGTTGGCTTACATCCCAACATCCATGTATCCGCGGGTAAAGTAATTGCGTATTTCCTCTAAGAGGAAACTCCCTTTCTCGGACCTAGCAATTTCAAGCCCAAGGAAGTATATGAGATTCCCTAAATCCTTTACTTTAAAAATACAACACAACTCAAATTTCACATGGATGATAAATGTTAGATCGTCTCGGATAAAAATAATGTCATCCACGTATACCAGAAGAATAGTGCAACCAGAGGAGCATAAGCAGATGAAGACAGTATGGTTAGAGTGACACCTATGAAATCCGAAATCCACAACTACATTGTTGAACCGCTGGAACCAAGCTCTGGGTGACTGCTTCAACTCATAGATAAATTTCCGGAATATGCACACTTGCCCTGGATCCCCTTGAAGCAAGAACCCAAGATGAGGATCCATATAAACTTCTTCAGAAGATCGCCATTGAGAAAGTAATTTTCAATGTCCAGTTGATGGAGAGGTCAATCCTGCATGGCTGCAAGAGAGAAGGATCTACACAGATGTGAGCTTTGCAACTGGAGCAAAGATAGCCTCATAGTCAATGCCATAGGTTTGAGTGAACCCTTTTGCAACCAGGCAATTTTTATAGCGAGACACAGAGCCATCTGAATTGTGTTTCACAGCTAACACCCATTTTCAGCCCACAATCTTCTTCCTAGGAGGAACAGTAACCATGTCGTATGTATGATTGCTTTGAAGAGCAGTCATTTCTTCATTCATTGCAGCTTTCCATGACAGATGGTCTAAGGCAACTTTCACAGTATGAGCAATGATCTTGATATCTATAGCAGCAAGGAAGGCTCTATAGTAAGGAGAGAAATACTGCTGGGATACATATCTTGTAGTGGGATAAGGTGTGACACAAGACCGTACTCCTTTGCGAAGGGCAATAGGCAAGTCAAGGTCAATAGAAATAGCAGGAGTAGAAGGGAAAGGAGTAATGAGAGTAGTGATACTTACAGGCAATGGTGTCAAAACCGTCAAAGCCGGTTCGAGGTGGTGAAACCCTTGGGTCCTAAGTTGGGCCTAGGCGTTAAGAAAATTAATGCTTGATTTTTTATAAATTTTGTAGCACATGATCAATTGTACTATACAGATAACTATACAAATGATTAATATGAATTATGAGAAAATAAAATAACAAATAGCATTAATATACGAAGATAATGAAAATGATATATGATACTTTTGTTCATATTTTAGGTTAGAAATGCAAATTTTTTTTACTGTTTGATCAAAAGATCAAATGGTTAGAAAAATAAACTTTGTGTTGAGTCTCATTTATAAGGTTGGCAAGCCAATGGAACATTTCAATTGATGAACAAGTGTTATATGTGTACATAATTTGATGCCACATGTACCACAATTGATCAAATGCACAAGCACCTTGTAGACAACTTTTTGAGTCTATAGATCCAAAGAATCGTTAACTACTCCAATGGGGCACGTCTTCCTTCTAAACAATGTAGAAACAGTCGCAGTGATATGCAATTTTGACCAATATCGTACAATTTACAAATGAACATTGTTGTCAAAAGCGATCGCATATGCGATCCTAAAGAGGTTTTACGCATATGCCATGATGGCATATGCGATCGCATACCCCTCCAACGGTCATAAATATGCCCGTTGAAGCTTATTATATATATATATATATATAGGCCTCCCCAAAGCTTATAAATAGGGGGTTCCTCTTCCTAATCCATACCACATCCATCCAAGGTTTGATTTGTGTCTCTTTGGTCTTTTTTTTTTAGTTTTTAGTGCTCTCTCTCTCTCTCTCTCTCTTTCTCAAAGCTTTGTTGATGATTCCTGTTGCTCTATTTTGTAGTTAACTAAGCAAAGAACTTCAATCTTCATTGACATTCCATCATTCTTCAAGTAAAGAGGGAAGAAATCACTTCAAGAATTAGAAATTAATTTATAATTCCTATTAATTTTTTTTTTATTATTTTTCCTCCTAATTACACCTCATTTTTTGCATTTTTTTTTCCTTTTCTTAGTGTAATTGTGACTTGTTAAGCTCTCCAGTTTCCACCCACTTCTTTAAATTAACACAAACTTATATTACACACTTTTGGGATTTTTTTGGAATTTTTGGGGATTTTTTTGAAAAAAAATAAAATAATAATAAAGTGCCATCTCATATGCGATGGCACTATGCCATTGCATATGCGATTTGACAACAATGCAAATGACCGATTTCAGCGTGTAGCACTTGACAACGTTAAGTGTGTACTGATCAATTTTTGGGTAAAGTGACTAGAATCTCGCAAGTTGATGAAAATGCATGCTCCTTGCCAATATATTCTATATTAAATAAAATTGCAAGATATTTTGCTAAACAATGTCTCCTAATATATTGATTATTCTAGTCTTTTCTTTTGGAATAACCCCTAAGCAACAATGAGAGAGAGTGAGACTGAGTGTTGCCTTCTTTTTCTTTCAATGGATGAGCAACAATGCAGACGAGATTTAAGGTCACTGGTAAAGATGAAAACGGAGAGAAGATGCATAAATAGAGTTAACTAATCGTTTTGGTCCTTAAGAAATAAACTTATATTCATTTTAAATGTTAAATTTCTTATAAATAACATACATACTTATAAAGTTACAAGTTATATAGCTTGTATAACTTATGTAACTTATTAAAAGCTCTTATTTATTTAAAAACTATATATTATACAAGTTGCCTAAAAGCATCTGCGTTTACCGCTTTGATGCGTGAAATGCCTACTTCGAAACAAGAAGCAACTCCCTTTTACATTAGCGCCTAAAGCGGTGGGTGCTTATGACACAAGACAAAACCCGAAACTACGTGAATGCGATGATTTAATTACTTGTCAAAATTAAACTAAATTAATTTTGAATAATAAACCTAAAAGTAACGCGAATACCTTAAAATTTTGTAGTTTTCCATGTGAAAGATCGCATTGGAGTTCGAATTGGGTCCAGTCCGGGTGCTAGATCCGTTAGCCTTGCAGTGCAGATCGGTCCTAGATGTAGAACTCTAAGTTTTCCTGATTAGGGCGCCGCTCGTGATTCAATGACGGAGTCGCGAGTGTTCTCAAGATTCTGATTCGTGCGAGCTTAATGGTGGGATGGGATTTAGGGTTCGAACTTCGGGGTATTGTAGGTTGAAAGCTGGAATTAGAGTTTGTGAGATCACACGAGGTAGAAAAGAAAATAAGATAAAAGAGATAGATAGAGGATAGAGTTTGGGCTTTGCACCCATGGCTTCACACCAAACCCTTCTCGGAAAGAAGAATCACTCTTCAAAGAAACTCATCATAAGTTTCAAAAGCAAAAGCTTATTCATTCAATAATCAATAATTAATTACATTGTTTATGGAGAGACCTTATATAGGAGGTCTTAAAATAAAACCCTAAAACGAAAATAAACATAATAGAAAGACAAATTTGCCCCTAAAACGAAAGTTCGGATTCTAAAAAAAAAATCATTCTCATACGATTTCGATCGAATTATATATATATATAGATATACGCCAGAGTTGAATCCTTTTTCTCGCCACCATCGATCAATCGAAATAGGGCTTCGATCAATCGAAGCAGGGATGTCGATCGATCAAATCCTGGTTCGATCGATCGAGATGCGCAGATTCTTCCTTTCTTCTTCTTTACGCTCCATTCCGCTTCTTCCGACTTTGGTACGCGCGAAACAGTCTGTATCCAATATCTACAATGTCGGCGCTCCCGTCAATTCTCCCGGGCCGAAAAGGCTTCATCACCGATGAAGCGGCATTGCGATAGCGATCGAGCACGTCGGGGTCCAGGCGTCAGAGCTCATCTTCAGATAACCATGTGTTCTTGGAGTCCGGCTTTCCCAACCACTTAACCAAGTATTTCTGAAATCCTCCACCATGGGTGGATACCGCAAAATCATCAAATATTCTTCGATCTCATCTCTCCTCTGCTTCCTTGGGGAAGGGAAGGGTAGGGGCTGCAGGGTGGGGCTGGAATGTGGGCTCAGGTCTGCTTGGAAGGGGTTGGTGGGGGATGAGGCTGAGGCCGAAGAAGGAACTAGGTCCTCCACATTGAACGTAGAGTTGACCTCTATATCTGGTGAAAGTTCGAGAACATACACATTAGGCCCGCTCCTTGCCACAACTCTAAAAGGCCCAACACCATGGGCTTGGAGTTTCTTTGCAATTCCGAATGGGAATCGTTCAGGCCTAACCCGAACTATCACATAATCCCCCACTTGGAATTCTTTGAAGCGTCTATGCGCATCCGCAATTATCTTGTAATGTTCATTGCTCGCATTAATTTTTTTTTCTAATTTCGACATGCAATTCATGGATGTGTTGTGCGAATGCATCGGCTGACTCGGAAACTCGATGGGATGCAGACACGGGGATTAAATCAATGGGTGTCCTAGGCCTATGACTAAGTATAACCTCAAAAGGACTCATGCCTAGGGACCTATTGACTAAATTGTTGTATGCAAACTCGGCTTAGGCAATATAGAATCCCAAGTCCTAGGATGATCACCACTAAACAACGAAGGAGATTACCTAAGCTCCTATTGGTGACTTCCGTTTGGCCATCGGTTTGAGGATGATAGGCAGAAGAAAATTGGAGCATCGTACCCATCATGTGCCATAAAGTTTTCCAGAAGTAACTGATGAACTTCATGTCTCGATCCGGCACAATCGTTTTGGGTTAACCCATGGACACACAACCTCCCCGAAATATAATTTGGCTATGTGAGCTGCATTGGAGGTTTTTGAACAAGGTATGAAGTGGGCCATTTTGGAAAAGCGGCCCACTACCACAAAAATAGAATCGTGTTTTCGTTGAGTCTTGGGAAGTCCGAGCACGAAAGCCATAGAGATGTCTTGCCACGGGGAGTGGCACGGGTAACGGGATGTACAAGCCGGTATTCTGCTTAATTTGCTTCGTCACTTGGCATGTACGACAATGTTTCATGACCCTAGAGACATCTCTCATAAGGCTAGGCCAATAAAACTTATCCTCAACGAGCACACTGGTCTTATCGCACCCGAAAGGTCCAACAATCCCTCCCGCGTGTAACTCCCAGATGAGGAAGTCATGCAATGAAGTACAAGGGATACACAAACGATTTCCTTTAAGCAGACACCCATCCAGAAGGGTATACTCGGAGTTCATGTTGTTCGGATTTTCAAGGATAGCAGTATATTCCGCCCCGAAATCTGGGCACTCAGAATAGTCTTGTTTTAACTACTCAAACCCGATGACCTCAGTGCCCATAGACTGCAAAGTCGCCACTCGACGACTATGCGCATCAGTTGCCTTGTTCTCGGCACCGGCCTTATGCTTCAACACAAATGTGAACCCTTGAAGGTACTCGACCCACTTCGCGTGCCTTGGGTTCAATTTTTTCTGGGAAGCAAGGAAACGTAAGGCTTCGTGGTCAGAAAACAATACAAATTCTTGCGGTCTCAGGTAATGTTTTCAATACCAAAGAGATTGGACGACTGCATAAAACTCCTTGTCATAGATGGAGTATTTCTGCTTTGCCTCATTAAGTTTCTCACTAAAATAGGTCACAGGGTGGCCCTCTTGGCTCAGTACTCTACCAATGCCTACACCCGACACGTCATGTTACTTCAAAGACTTTAGAAAAATCTGGTAGGCGCATGACGGGTGCAGTAACCATTTTCTCTCTTATCTCGGCAAAGGCTCTCGTCGCAGCTTTGTTCCATAGGAACTCCCCTTTTCTCATGCAATCAGTAACGGGAGCGCCATGATGGTGCTAAAGGTTTGGATGAAACGACGATAAAATGTGGCCAAGCCATGGAAGCTATGGACTTCATGAATATTCTTAGGTTCGGGCCACTCCACAATGGTCTTAACCTTTGCAGGGTCCACAACCATCCCGTCTACCGAGACAATGAACCCCAAGAATATAACAGATTGTTGCATGAAGGTGCACTTCTTGAGATTTGCGTATAACCTTTCTCCCCTCAAGGTTTCGCAAACCAACCTTAGGTGGATAATGTATTGTTCCTTGTCCGGGCTGTAAATTAAGATGTCATCAAAATATATAAGGAATTTGCCAAGAAATGGCCTCAACACTTGGGTCATGAGCCTCATGAATGTGTTCGGGGCATTGGATAGCCCTTATGAGTGGCTACCATCCACTCATAAAGACCGTCTTTGGTCTTGAAGGCGGTTTTCCATTCATCGTCAGGGCGAATACTAACTTGATGGTAGCCACTTTTAAGGTCTATCTTAGAAAAGACAGTGGCGCCAACCATCATATCGAGCATGTCATCGCGCCTCAATATGGGAAACTGATATTTAATTGTAATCTTATTCATTGCATGGCTATCCACACACATGCGCCATGTACCATCTTTCTTAGGAGTGAGTAATATGGGTATAACACACGGGCTCAGACTCTCTTGGATGAACCCCTTCTGAAGGAGCTCATTGACTTGCCGAGTTAACTCGGCGTGCTCAACTGGGTTTAACCTGTAGTGGGGCAAGTTCGGTAATGTAGATCCAGGAACCAAGTTGATTGTGTGTTGAATGTCACGCATGGGAGGGAACTCATTAGATAAGTCTTCAGGGAAGACATCCGCAAATTCATTCATGATTGGCTTGACCTCCTTGGGGTACTCAAGTGCTAACTAAGGAGTACTTTCAACGGTGATGACGACATACACTACGCTCTCATCTAACGATGCCCTCTCGAACTCTGAAGGGCTCACAATGTTGCTAGCCTTGAATTCGCCTCCCTTCTTTTCAACTCTATTGACTGATGCTGCTTTGGGAGCCAACGGGGTGAGAGTGATTTTCTTGCCTTTATAATTGAACGTGCAAATATTAGATCGACCAAAAATGGTCACGTTCAAGTCATAAAGTCATGGCCTCCCTAAGATGATGTGGCCCACATCCATCGGCACCACACCGCACCATAAGGTGTCCGAGTATGAACCCAATTGTATGGGTAAACGAAACCTCTGTGACACGGGAATGGATGAGGAGTCAACCCATGTGACTTTGTAAGGTCTCGGGTGGGCTTCGGGTGTAAGCCCTAAGCGGGTGACGGTATGTTCTGACACCACATTGATGCAGCTTCCGCTATCCATGATAACCCTACAACTCTTTGTCCCACATGTGGCAAAGGTGTGGAAGATGTTCTCCCTCCGCCAATCCTCCTTTTCATCTTGTTGAGGTTGTGCAAAGGCATACCTCACAACTAGAGCACGACCCATGTCATCACCTTCCTCATCACTAGGTGTGGCATTCGGCTCAAAGACCTCTTCTTCATAAACTCCCTCACTCTTTTCTCCTTCTCCTTAGATAAAGAGATTCCTTTGTGGATCTCTCGTGGGGCATTGGGCGGCAAAGTGTCCCAAACCTTGACATTTATAACACTTGACGTGAGAACAACTCTTCGAGGACTCTCCGACTACAACCTTTCCTTTGTCAAACCGCACATTGGCAGATGTGGATTGTGTGGGTTTAGGAGGCAGGTTTCCAGCACTAAGTCTCACTTCGCCGGTACGGGGTTGGCCGACGTGAAAATTAGATCGTCTAATCACCGTCATTTCAAATATCGTTCAAGGTCCTGAACGATGGTGTAACATTCAGCGAGAGTCTCAACAGGGTGAGAGACTAACTCTTTTTGTAAGTCAAGTCTCAATCCGGTACGAAATCTGGATAGAGTGACTTGAGGGTCTTCGGACACTTTGGCTCTCATCATGAATTCTTCAAATTTGCCAACGTAATACGTTACGGGCATACTACCTTGGCGTATATTTTGCCATTGATCGAAGAGACGATGGTAGTATGAGGAAGGAACGTACTTCTTTGTAAGTTGCTCCTTCATGTCCTCCCAATGGGTAATGGGAGTACAACCCGCATTCGTTCTAATGTGCTCAACGTTGACCCAAAAGAGTCGGGCTTGGCCTATAGGCTTCATTTTAGCAAGTCTAACACATCTCTCGTCACTCATGCCAAACCACTCAAAGTGTTGGTCCATATCGGATAACCAATCGAGGAAGACTTGAGGGTCCAATCTTCCATCGAAAGTTGGGAACTCAACTCGGACATTTTTGAGGATTTTCCCTTTCGGGTCGTAGACATCTCCATGATGATCCATCCTATGATTTCGGTTCTGATTATGTTGGTAGCCATTTCGTTCGAAACATAGACCATTACGCCCACGGTGTGGTTCGAGGTACTCGTCTAACCGATTGACCTGGTCTAACAACCTCTCATTGGGCGTTTCAAGGTTCCTTTGGGCTGTTTCCATGACAGTCATTCGATCATTGGTCGATTTTAGATCAACCCTCATCCCGTTAAGAGCCTCGGCAATCTCATTCATGTCCATGGTGATACGGTTCACTAATGACAAGTTCTAGAATGGCATGTAAAATGAACTGACAATGAAGGGAACTTTTGGCAAACACGGATGTGCACACTTTGGCCAAAACAGAAATAAAATGCAATGAAAATTAAAGTGCAATGAATTCAATGCCACACAAATATGCCCTAACCTAGAACTTAGGCTTTGATACCAAAACTGATGCAGGACAAAAACCGAAACTACGTGAATGCGATGATTTAAATACTTGCCAAAATTAAACTAAATTAATTTTAAACAATGAACCTAAAAGTAAAGCGAATACCTTAGAATTTCATAGTTTTCCATATGAAAGATCGCATTGGGGTTCGAATCGGGTCTAGTCCGGACGCTAGATCTGTTAGCCTTGCAGTGCAGATCGGTCCTAGAGGTAGAACTCTAGGTTTTCCAGATTAGGGCGCCGCTCGTGATTCAATGACGGAGTCGCGAGTGTTCTCAAGATTCTAATTCGTGTGGGCTTAATGGTGGGATGGGATTTAGGGTTCGAACTTCGAGGTATTGTAGGTTGAAGGCTGGAATTAGAGTTTGTGAGATCACACAAGGTAGAAAAGAAAATAAGATAAAAGAGATAGAGGATAGAGTTTGGGCTTCGCACCCTTGGCTTCACACCAAACCCTTCTCAGGAAGAAGAATCACTTTTCGGAGAAACTCATCTCAAGTTCCAAAAGCAAAAATTCATTCATTCAATAATCAATAATTCATTACATTGCTGATGGAGAGACCTTATATAGGAAGTCTTAAAATAAAACCCTAAAACGAAAATAAACATAATAGAAAGACAAATTTTCCCCTAAAACGTAAGTTCAGATTCTAAAAAAAAATATCATTCTCGCGCGATTTCGACCGATCGAATTATATATATATATATATATATATATATATATATATATATATATATATATATATATACACACACACGCCAGAGTTGAATCCTTTTCTTCTTTATGCTCCATTCCGCTTATTCCGACGTCGGTACACGCGAAACGGTCCATATCCAATGTCTACAATGTCGGCATCCCTGTCAGCTTAGGCCCTAGGCATGCCTGAAGAGGCTACGTGGGGCTTAGGCACAAATTTTGACAAAAGAGCTTACATGAGCGACTTGAGGAGAGGATTGCGGAGGTGGTGCTATAGAGGAAGGACCATGCCATCTGGATCGAACATAAGTAATCACCCCTTGCTTTTGTTGTGGTAGTGGTGACTGCAAATCCAGGAGAGCAGGTAACGACAGTGATGGGGAAGGAGTAGGAGTAAGACGATCTTCCGAAAAATAGGGAACATCCTCAAAGAAGGTCGCACCCATAGAGATATAAAACAGACATGACTGAGGATCATAACATTGATATCCTTTTGAGACACTACAACAGCCAACAAAGATACATCTAAGAGTCTTATCATCTAATTTCGAGAAGTGCGAAGATCCTGGACAAAACATGTGCATCCTAATAGGTGAGGCTCAATGAGAAACATAGGTCTTCATACCAAAGTGTTTGATAAGGGATATTTCCTCCTAAGATTCGAAATGGGGTGCAATTCATGAGATAACACACAGTAAGAAGTTCCATAGACCAGTATATTTTTGGTACATACATACCGCAGAGCAAACACCTGGTTAATCCCAAAAGATGGCTGTTTTACACGCCACAACACCATTTGTTATGGAGTGTAAGAATACCGATGACTAATGCCATGAGCAAGAATATAATCATGAAAGGCATGAGAAGTGTACTCACCCCCATTATCGGATCTTAGGACCTTAAGACTTGCACCATATTGGTTGCAAACCATAGCATGAAACTCTTGAAATTTCGAAAAACGTCACTCTTGTTTCTCAGAAGATATAGCCAAGGGGCACGAGTGCAATATCAATAAATAAACTAAAGTAATGAAAACCATCCAGAGAAGCAACAGGGGAAAACCCCCCATACATCAGAATGTACAATATCAGAAGACAACTTAGACCTATGCATATGAGAGGGATAGATGTTCCTAATATGCTTAGAGACTTCACAAACACAACATTGAAATTTAACTAAGTTGAAAACCTTTTTAAACTGGGGAATCATACTGCATAAAGTGAGAAAACCAACATGCCCAAACTTAGCATGCACGAAGATAATGTACGACAATTGAATTTAATGTAAAAAGTAAGAACAAAAGAAGAATTGTTCTCTGATCCATCAACAACAAACATCGTGGGTGTACTAAATTCGGCCTCCAGATAGTAGAGTCCCCCTCTTTTAACTCCTCTACCAATAATCCTCTTCGTAGTAAGCTCCTAAAAGACCCAGCGAGGGGTAAGATATAACGCAACAATTCAATTTTTTGATAATGCTACTAATAGAAAGAACATTAGTAGAAAATTGCGATACATGCAAAACATAAAATAAGGAAAGAGACAACGAAATAGAAAGTCTCGATCTCCAAAACTGGGAAAAAAAACCATCTGCAAGTTGAACCCGGTCAAGAGAAGAACGAGGAGAATATGATGAATAACCCTGACTCACTTGTCATATGGTCAATAGCTCCCAAGCCAATGACCCAACGAGGAGATGGGGATGTTGTAGTCACAACAAATGCAGAGGAGGCAGGGATATCTGCTGTCTTTTATGAAGGTGGAGTGCATGTGTGATCAGTAAATGGGGCTTGGGTAGCTCATAGCTCAGTGGGAATCATCTCAGCCATTTGGGATAAAAAAGAGCTCATAATGTCACTAGAAGGAGTCTCAGATGTAGAGTCAATAGTTGTGTGCGTAGAAGATGATCCTCGTGCCTGATACCCCTCTGGATAATGCAGCCTATAGCAATGATCCCTATCATGTTCAACAAGTCCACAATGTGAGCATGTAATGGTGGGGCGTCCACTTGGACCACCACATTTGCCATGTCTACGACGAACCCCTCTATCCCCATGCCTTGCCTGTAGGAGGATGAGTAACGAAAGAAAAAGCAGCTCCCTCAGACTGAGTGGTGCTGATGGATTGCACTTAAGGTTGGAAGAGGTCTCGTGGTGAGAATCTGGGCACAAGTTTGCTCAGAGTCTGCCTTGAGGCCTCCCATAAACTGGTAAATATGATCACTTTCAAGTCTGTAAGCATGCTTGGCTCCAACCTCCTCTCTAAACTCAGATAATGGCTCATAATGCTTAAGCTCAACCCGTATTCTCTGGAGGGTGCTATAATACTCCTCCATAGAGCATTCCCTTATTTACACTCGACAGTCATTTGCTCGAATTGATAGATACGAGTGTCATGCTGATGGGGCAAAAGTATCGGCCAACAAACTCCAAAGTTTGGCAGCAGACTCATAAAATATTAAGGGGTGATATGGTAGGAGCCATAGAGTTGAACAGCCACCCCAAAATAGTGGCATTGTCGGTGTCCCATTTCTCAGCATCGTGCACTTGTCCTTGGTCTCGAAGTACAACCAATAAGCAAACACATTTTCTTACGACCCTGGGCATATAAGATGATCGCATGTTTCCATTCAAGGCAATTGTTGGAATTCAGTTTGATAGAGGCAATGCTGGTGGGTAGGTTGCCACTAACCATGGGTTTATACCCAAGAGACAAAGCTTCACAGTTATAAGATAGAAAATAGAGGGTCGTAACCTTATATGAGTAACAAAAAAAATGAAGCCCAATCACTGTCCAATCAAGAGACGTAAATCATTGCACGATTCTTTGACGATCTCATATTCATCGACACTAGATGGCATATGATTCCAGAAGAGCAGAAGATGAAGCAATAGTAGCCAACCAGCAAAAATTACTGTTTTTTTAACTATAAAAATGGTGACAGTCGACCGTAAAACGGTCTTCCTATGTTTACTTGGTAGGACAGAAATTGTTTTCTTCACGGCCAACGTGGTGATTTTTCGGTCGACCGTCAAGGAGAAACACATGAAAACGCGTGAAACACTAGTCACAACTCCACAAAAACTTCCTTATCTAGTCTTATAATCAAATATAGAAGATAAAATCTCAACACAGTAGTCACGATCAAGTTTCTGTGATACAGGACTTGGCACCACTCTCAAAGACCAAGAAATCTGGAGAACATGATAAACGGTCCCAAAAATGAGGGTTTACATCAATAAAAACCCTCAATTCTTCATCTTTTCAAACAATAAAGGATACAGCAGATTTGTGGGAGAATTCTGACACATACCTTATTTTCAATCATACAAAATCTGCTGTGATGAACAGTGCTGAAACCCTAAATCGAGCGCACCAAACTCGAAACCAAAGATGCGTTTGAACTTTGATCCAGAGGGCTTCAGATCCACTTGTCGTAGAAGGAAGAATCAACCAGAAAGAAAAATGCTTTGGGTAAAAAATAGGTCAAACATTTTTACCTGCTGATATCAACGAAGATGCCAATGTAGTGTAGAAGAACATTGGGCACGAGATTAACTCTGATACCAAGAAGAAGGTTAGGCTTATGCTAAGGTGGTTTAGGTTAGTGGTATTAGGGTTAGGACGAAATAGAGAAGGGAAGAGAAGAGGAGAAATTAGAGAAGCTTATTGAGTTAGGGTTCCGCACTAGCATTTATATTAAGTTGTTGAAGTTATTATAGACACCAACATTTGATACTCACACACCCATTAAAACAACATAACATAACACTATACTAATAGCGCTAATAACATGGATGTGTGGTAAAAATTACCATAATGTCCTTTAAGTGAAAAATACAATTTTAAATATTCAAATAATTTTTAAAAATCCAAAATAATACCTGCAAATCATGTCAATAACAGCCAGAAGAAATTAATATGTGCTAAGACGTTGAAAGATGATATAATATACTAATTTATACCGCACACATTAATTCAGCAACCAGGTGGGACCATAACCGGCTCAAGTCACATCTAGCAAGCATCTCGGTGATATCTTCCTGACATCCAAAATAGACGACTATTGCACTCATCACAATGTTGCGAAATGCACATTGAATCAAAGCAATAGATCAACTTCTTAATCAAATTCCCAGACCTAGATTCCTAAGGTCATGTTAAATTCTGACATCATAATCGTCAAGACCAAATGTATAAAAGATTGCACAATTGCGAGAAGTATATAATAAAAAATGCAGGCTCTCACTTGCCAAAAGGAAGCCAACCATCTGATAAGACATCTATTAATAAGGTTGTTGTCACTACAGTTCCCTCTAGAAATTGCCTAACTTTCTGGTACGACATCTATAAATGAGGTCGTTGTCAGTACAGTTCCCTCTAGAAACTGCCTGAGCTATATCTCTATTTAAGCATTTAACTTCTTTTATAAAAATATTTTACTGTAAGATCGGTGTTAGATGAACGAACCAGATTTGCTTCCTCCTCAACAACCATGTCATGTCACCAAGCTCCATCCAGGAGTTCATGGACAAGAATCTAGCCAACGGACTTACAATCAGTAAATTGACGATTAGGACACCAGCCTATGTGTCCCCTATACGAATTTGGCCATCTGATGAAACACGATCACACAACGGCTTTCATACCAAATTCTCGCCAACTTTAGTGAGCCATTTGAAATAGAAAGGGAAGTACTTGACGGAAATATTATACCACAGCCTAGGCCAAAGTTCATGAGAAATCATCCAATTCACCTATGAACCAGAAACAAATTTGGATAGATCAACCTGCCCATAAATGTTATTTTTCATTTAAATCAAAACCTATATGAAAAATGTTCAATACACACTTCCAATCCTCACAATTTAGGCTCTCCCTCAAACAAGGTCGATCCACCTCCACAAATTCCCCAAAATGGTTACTCAAAGCCATGAATATCTCTGTTTGTCACACATGGAGTAGAAGACCAAAGATCTTGATTCACATCTTGAAAGGCCCTTGAAGAGGAATCACATTAGAATTTAGTTCGATCTCCAAACCACCGCAATGCGAGAATCAAAGCTTTATGTTTCTCCATGTTAGTGAGGTCAACTTCTCAACAAAAAAAAAGAAAAAAAAGAAGAGAGAAATAGAAAACTAGAGGGGCTTAACCCTCAAATCTTCACGCGAACGGGTGAAACTTTAGTTTTGTTGGTCGGTTGATCCACCATTTTAGAAAATCAAACATACAAAGCCCTAGATGAACTTACTCAGGCAACCTCAACGAAGAAAACAATCTTTAAAGTGAACGCCCTCAATGGAAATCTTAGGGCAGATCATTTGACTAACAATCATTACATAACAAGAACATTGAGGTGGCCAACGATCCTACACAAGGGAGAGTGGGCTATCCCCAAACCTCCTTCAGCCATTTAGGTCCTCAACTTGGTGTTTTCTTAGGATGAGAAGAAGACCGCAAGATCACCTTCAAAAAGAGACTCATCAATCAAGATGTCATAGCATGAGGCATCCAACCAATTTGATTGCAAATAACCCGAAAGTTGAAATTAAGAACATCATAAGAACCACAATTCCAATAACCAGGGTATCAAAATCTCGCCACATCTCTTTTTCTCTCTCTATGTGTGTGTCTGTAGAGAAGATCACAGTTGCAGAGTGGGGGGTAGCCAATGAAGAAAATTCCATATTACAAGACATAAGAGGTCGATGGAATCATATTCGGCAATGACACTATCATCAATATAATCTTTTCAGCATCAAATTTAGATAAATCGTCCTTCTCAATTATATCGATCAATTGATGCATAATGACAATCTTCAACTTTTTGAAAAAGTCGCACCTTAATCGTGATTTATTCATCGAATGAATAAATTGCGACTAATTCAAAAAGTCGGGGAGAGGTACACCTAAATGACCCTCTGTGCCTATAGTCAATATTAGGCGTAGGCACCTAAGCACACGCTTTTTGCACCTAAGTACAAAAGCACAAATGTGCGCCTAGGCGTGCCTCAATAATAATGCGCATTATATGGAGAAAAACCTACAAGTTACAAGTAATATATATTTAATTATAGGTTATAACTTTCTAATTGTGGAATGGAATGGGGCCAAGGTCGCTGCAGGGCAGGCTCCTTTGCAATAGGGAGTTCTAGAAGGAAAAAGTATCTATATAGCTATTTCCCTTTGAGCTTAACCGGGTTGGGGCGCGATGTTGCTGTTCTTTTTGGTTTCGCTGACCCAGAGACGTGTTCCTTTTTTTTTTCCATTTCTGTTTGTTGTGCTTTTGTTTGGATGTTTCTAGTTGCAGTCTAGCCTCTCATTGGCACCTCTTTTGGTCTTTTGCTTGCTTCCTTGTATGTTTTAGCTTAATAATGGCTTGCCTTATTACCGATAAAAAAAGGTAAATATAATATAATATAATATAAGTTAACACTTGAACTTATGGATTTTCACCTATGGGCTATGGCATTTGTAATATTTTCTAGTTTCAACTTTATGCATTTTTAGCTTATGGCTTTAGAATAGATATTTTACTTGCTTAACTTGCATAATGCTTCTCAATTGTTAGATGCCATATTACTTAGATAGTTACAATAATGAGTAAACTATTTTCATCATCATCATAGCCTTTTCCATCTATTTGGCGCCGGCTTTGCAAGTCCTATTTGTCCACTCATTTCGGATTAGTGCTAAGTTCTATGTAACTTTGAAATCCTTCATATCCCCTCTCACGGCTTCCATCCAGGACTTCACTAGTCTTCCTCTTCTTCTACGTACTTATACTTGTAGAGTCTCAACCTTTTTTATGCGGAAAAATCGCCCGCTAACCCTAAAATAGCGTAAATCCCGCACGATAGGGGTTAGGGTTCTCACTCTTCAATTAAAATAAAAATAAAAAGGAAAATAGGGGTAGAAGAAGATCCAAGAAATCTCTTTAAGGGTTGGCCTCACACCAAACCGCACGCAGGAGAAGAATTAATCTTCTAATGAAAACTCATCTCAAGTTCTCTAAAATTTGCACAAAGCAAAACCCATAAATTTTATTAATTATCCATTCAATACTAATTCTCATAAGAGATTATAATGCGTATTTGTAAAGAAAAGAAACCCTAGGAATACTACTTAAAATAAAACTCTTAATCAATCATTAAAACATTCTAATCTAACGGTCATAATTAATCTCACCATTAATCCCGTTTTTTTATTACACAGTCATTTTTGAAGGGTCAAAGATGTCCGATTAACGTGAAATTGGTCTTATTTGAAAGCTTATCGAAATAGTTTTCCAACAAGACAAAAATCACACAATTTCGACACATACTGATAGACTTATAACCACTTTCCGGTGGTTGTGCAGAAAGCGAAGAAATTAACAATCACATATCACAGGTGTCTAACTTCCAAATAATTCAAATAAGGAAACTAATCCTAAAATAAACCATTTATTAAAAGAATCCTAATAAAAAAGGAAATTAAACCTAGACAAAAATATTGCCTAAAATAACGTGCACATAGGTCTTTAACGGGCTTTTTTTAAAAACTCATTCGTGATCTTTCGACATCTCCTCTTTATCCGGTCATGATCTCGACGTGTAGGTTTCAATTCCGCATTACCCCTTACTTTGAAGAAGTTTGACCTCGAACTTTGGTTGACATGGATTTTCACGGTCACGATCATAGACAATATATAGGGAACCTCGATCAGAAGTGACTTGGACAAGTAAATCAGATTCAACTCGGGCGAGATCCGATTTATCTTTGATACGCTAACGGGAATCGACGTCAACACACAACCAACACGATCCTGGGACCTGTGGGTTATGGGACCGATAGACTTCACTGCGGACTCGGATTCTGTAGGACTTGTTGCAGAAACTTGCTCTTCAACGTTCTCGAGATTAGTACTGATATTGACCGAAAGAGGGTTTTCAGCAACCGGTATGGAATCTACAACCGATTTTGGTGCTATCACGAGACTATCATTCATAACTGAAATAGAGGTTTCTTCAACGCAAATTAGGTTTAGGTTCATACACTCTTCTATCTCCTCATCACAGTATTAGGGTCATACACTTCCTCTTCTACTTTCTATTTTTCCTGCTCCTTATGTTCTTCAACATTAATGAATAAACTTTGAACGGGAAACTTCGTGGGGCATTGATAGGCAAACTGTTCGAACCATTGACACTTTAATCAGGACATTTATCCGTCTTGGTTTTCAAACTCCGTAGAAAGCGACGGTGTGTTAAAAGAACATATTTTTCAATAAGTCTCAACTTCATGTCCTCCCATGTGGAGATGCGTTTACTCCGAAGGAATTCAAGACGACGTTCTACACAGGACCAAAAGGTTTTGGCATTGTCCGCCAGTTTTATTTTAACTAACATAATTTTGTACTCATTCGGTACACCATACCAATCAAAATACTCCTCTACACTAGACAACCACTCCATGAAGGTTTTAGGGTTCATCCATCCCTCAAAATTTGGAACCTCATTCCGAATAGATTTTAGAAACTTCTCGACAGGGTCGTACTCAAGTTCACGATGATGAAGGTATCCCCTAACTCTATTTAACATAACATGCAAACAAAATAAAATTCCTAAAGCAAACACCCTAAACTAGAACTATGCTTTGATACCAATTTGATGTGAAAAAATCGCACGCTAACCGTAAAATAGCGTAAATCTCGCACAATAGGGATTAGGATTCTTGCTCTGCAATTAAAAAAAAAAAAAGGAAAATAAAGGTAAAAGAAAATCCAAGAAATCGCTCCAAGGAAAATAGTTGGCCTCACACCAAACCGCACGCGAGAGAAGAATCACGCTTCTAATGAAAACTCATCTCAAAATCTCTAGAATTCACAGAAAGCAAAACTCATAAATTTTATTAACCATTCATTCAATACTAATTCTCATAAGAGATTACAATGCATATTTATAAAGAAAAGAAACCCTAGGAATACTACTTAAAATAAAACTCTTAATCAACCATTAAAACTTTCTAATCTAACGGTCATAATTAATCTCACCATTAATCTCGTTTTTTATTACGCAGCCACTTTTAAAGGGTCAAACGATGTCCGATTAATGTGAAATTGGTCTTATTTGAAAGCTTATCGAAGTAGCTTTCCAACAAGAGAAGAATCACACAGTTCCGACACATATTAATTGACTTATGACCACTTTCCAATGGTTGCACAGAAAGTGATGAAACTAACAGTCACATATCACATATATGTGCCTAACCCTAAATAATTCAAATAAGGAAACTAATCCTAAAATAAATCATTTATTAAAAGAATCCTAATAAAAAAATGAAACTAAGCCTAGATAACAATATTGCCTAAAATAGCGTGCACACAAGCCTTTAACGGACCTTTTTAAAAAAAAAAAACCATTTGTGGGTCCACTTTCTCTTTCTGCATCTCCTACTTATTTGGCCACGATCTCGGCGTGTAGGCTTCAATTCCGCATTACCTTCGTACCAGGTCTGCTTCTTGCCTCCGATGAACATGTCCAAGCCACCTCAAGCGACACTCAGTAATTTTTTCCTTTATAGGTGTCACTCTCAAATTTTATTATGTACTCATTTCGTATTTTATCCTTTATTGTTACTCCACACATCCATCTAAACATTCGCATCTTGGCCATGTGTACTTTATCTTGTCACTTTTTCACAGCCCAACATTCCGCACCATATAATACGGCAAGTCTAAACGCCCTCTTATAAAAGCGTCCCTTCAATCTAGGGCTGTGCAAAAAACCAACCGAAACTGACCGAAATTTCGATTCGGTTCGGTTTCGGTTTTGGGACATATCGGTTAGGTTTCAGTTTCAAAAAATAGAAACCGATAGTTATCGGTTCGGTTTTGGTTTTAACGTTAAAAAACCGAAACCGATAGTGGTGTATATATGGATTATAGTATGTCTGTGTTTGAGTTTGATGGTGTGTGAGGCTTATTGTAGAAAGCCAACTGTTGCTGCTTTAGTTTGTTAATCACCAAAAATCTTAAAATCAATTGATTCATAGGAGTTTGCAATACAATTTGTATAAATCAATTCGGTTTGTATAAATTTTGAAAACTCTAAGCCGAAACCGAAAAAATCGATTCGATTCGATTCGGTTAAATGCTACAAATAAAAAAAAAGTTAAAAAAAATAAGGTTTAGAAACTAAAAACCGACCGAACTGATAACTATCGGTTCGGTTTCAGTTTTGAACCTTATCGGTTCGGTTTTTTTATGAAACCGATAGTTATCGGTTCGGTTTCAGTTTTGCATGAAAACCGACCCGAACCGACCCGATAACACCCCTACTTCAATTTATGTGGAACTCTTGGGTCGCATAATACTCCACTAGCTTGCCTCCATATCATCCAGCCTGCAATAATCCCATTTGAGACGTCCTCTTCAAATCCGCCATTTGATTGTAAAGTAGAGCCAAAGTGAAATCTATAATAATGTGGCACTATGGTTTTCTATTTTGACTGAATCCTCCTGTATTCCGTATTGTTCACTAAATTTGCACTCCATGTATTCCGTATTGTTCTACTAAGTTTAAAACCCCTTGATTCCAAAGCTTTTCTCCATAGTTGCAGCTTATCATTTATTTCTTTCCTTGTTTGGGCAATTAAAAGTACGTCGCCTGCAAATAACATGCACCACGGGATCTCTTCTTGCATATCTATGGTTAATGCATCCATGACCAAGGCAAACAAACAAGGGCTCAAGGTAGATCCTTGATGCAGCCCAACTGTTAGTTACACTATTTCAGTGATTTATAAGTTATAAGTTATAAGTTATATAAGACTCATAACTTTACTTAAAGTCTCTTATAACTTATAAGTTGACACTTGAACGTATGGATTTTGGCCTATAACTTATAAGGGGCCATTGATTGGTGCAATGGTAAAGGGCTTGGGCTGTGAAGCGTGAAGACATGGGTTCGAGTCCAGAGAGCAGCCATTTTATATGTAAAAAGCCAGAGATTAGGCTTGTATCCCGTCCACCCCTCCCAACACTGAGTATGTATGGGACCAGCATAGGTAATGGCCTTTGGCCTATGGGTTATGGGATTTGTAGTATTTTATAGTTTGAAATTTATACAATTTTAGTTTATGGCTTTAGTACGGATATTTTACTTGCTTAAGTGACTTACATAATGCTTCTTAGTTGTTAGATGTCATGTTACTTAAGCTACATTAGCTAGTTCAATTATTTTAGTGCACATAATGTTTAATCATTTGTGACGTTCATTTATTTTATGTACTTTATATTTTTTGATTGTTAGTATTCTTTATATACATGCTTATATTTTTTTAAAAAAACTTTATAAATACATTTAAGAATTTTAATGTTACAAATTTTTAATTAAAAAGTAAAACCTAATGTCATATACCATTTTATACTAATATATAAATATATACAAAATAAAATTAAAATAAATATAAGCCTTAAACAAAAGGCCTTGTGCCTTTGCGCCGAGGCCCTAGGGGCAGTTGTTGGCTCAAGTGTGCCTAAAGCCGTTGATTACACTGTGTGTGTGTGTTCCCATCGGATACACGGCAACTTGCCCAAGCTCTATCAGTTACAAGGTAAAAACAAATTAAAAAGGGTGCCTATCCACCATTGAAGATCTGCCCAAAGTTGGAAAAAAAATCAATGCACTAGGGTGGGTGGGCGTCACCCTATATTGGACCCATGATTTGAAGATCACAGAATTCTTAAAAACCAATTTTTTTTAAGTCACGTGCCACGTGATCTATATATGACCCCGGTAAGATGCCCCTAGATGATACGCTGAGAGTATCACATGCGGAGCTCCATGTGTCATG
This sequence comes from Chloranthus sessilifolius, assembly GCA_021018995.1. NCBI lineage: Eukaryota > Viridiplantae > Streptophyta > Magnoliopsida > Chloranthales > Chloranthaceae > Chloranthus > Chloranthus sessilifolius. The sequence continues at coordinate 8,718,264 of CM037598.1, forward strand.
ACATTATACACTCTGTATTTTGTCGTGACAAAACCCTTTTCCATATATATTTATTGATATATTTTTCCGATTCTTTCCCGATTGCCTATTTTTCCTGAAAATTTCCTTCGTCGATTTATTTCCAAACTCTGTCTTTGTCACTATGAAATGATGTTAGGGTAGATGAAGCTTTTCTAGAGGCAAAATACTTCATTGTAAGGTTCAGTTCTTTGCCACCAGGAGCAGTGATGTGGGACTCTTTAATAAAATGAAAGGGGAAAAAGGACACATGAACGAACATTTGGGGATGGCCGGACAAGGAATAGAGTAACTATTGATATGGATCAATCAATTGGAAGGCAAAGGAAGGTATGTAGCCTGACCTCAAATAGATGAGATAAGGTGATGGCGATGAAGATCGGCCATATGTTGATTAGTACCAAAAAGGCCAAGTATGTAATCTCCATGGGTATAGATTTTTTCGGTTTATCCATATTTTAAATAAACTTGTAGAGCATTCCAATTCTTTCACACATAAGAAGCCAACCATATTTTAGTACCCAGTGGGTTGAACTACATAAATTCATTGAAAATTTATATATTTCAAATAATAGATGTAGATATGGATATAGAGAGAGATGCACACACATATGTAGACACAGGAATACATAGATACACAGAAAATTAAACTGTGAAGATTCCAATGTGCTGCAAAATCCCAACCTTAGAGACAGCTATTCTTCTTTCAATTCCTCCCCATGGACCAGGATTTTAAGGAAGCAATATTGTTTACACTACTTATTCTGGAATTGCTGGAAGGGTGCTTGGATATAAAATTCATGTTTATAGCACACTAAAAAATAAATCTATAATGTAGGTATCCATCTTGGGTAAATGAAGTTAGCATTTCAAATTGCATCTAGGTATATTGTGGGTAAATGAAGGCTACATTTTAAATTGCATTTTTTTTCAGAATCATTCAGAAAATATAAGATTGCATCACGTACCTGTTTAGAAAATCAGACTTTTGTGACACCTGTTTCAACTTTTGAATACCGTAATAATCCTGCAAAGTTTCAGAACACGCTCCATCATTATCCAATAGACTAGGCCGTGACAAAGTGAGAAATTTAATACAAGGAAAATTTCACATTTATAAAGTACCTGATTTCTGTTTGATGTCTGCTCTATCTTCGCAAGAGAAGAAAGCAGTTGCTTACTGCTTTGGTCATCAATATGGGGATGCTCCCATCTGCTATCAGGATCATGAAGTTCCCATGGGCTATGTAGATGCTGACCTGAGGAATCACTCTTGTACTGAATAATGTATCTTTCCCATGGGCTATCAGGAAAATCAGAAGACTTAGATTTTACTGACAGAATACGACCTTCCCACCAGCTCCCACCTTCCTCATTCTCATTTCTCCACCAGACCTGACACTTATCCCTATGTGTCCAGTTTCTCTTAATAGCAGCATCATATCGTGTTCTTTCCACAAGAAAGTCTGAAAAATTTATCAGCTCAGGTAAAGTTAACTTGAAAGTCTTGCCAAATACGCTTGAAGATGGATCTATAAATTCAAGGGTGAGTTTACAGCAGCTTTCCCCAGATCCAGGACGCGTCGAATACTCTAGGCCTTCAACTTTGCAAAATTCTACCGCACTGACATTTCCCTTAATTGACCGCCAAGGCGCCACATCATGTAAGTGGCTCCATTCAATATACTCTTGATGGCCCTAAAATAAAAGTCAAGTCAAGGAATAAAATATAAGAAAAAAATTGCAGGCTAAACCAGTAACCAACAGCTTGTACAGAATTAACAAAAGTATAAACACATAATATGTTAGCTACCTGTCTTAGGTATGCAACTTCGTCGCCTTTCTGGGGAATATATCGGTAGCTCTCTTCATGCTCTGACAGCAACAACCATGAAGGTTTTCTTACTGAGTGATGCATCTTTCTCTTATCTGGAGGATATAGCTCACTCTCATAGTAATTTTCTCTCCTGTTTCTAGCAGACCTTAATCCAACAGTCAATTTTGAAGGTGACTTCCATTCTTCACAAAGGAGTTTGCCACGTCCATTTAAAGCACACTTTTCTGCACTTTTCAATCTCTCTGCAGAGCTATGACCTTGCCTCATCTTTAAATGATTGACTGGGAAACTTTGCTCGTGTGTAGTCGCCTTCATGCCCATGGATCTTGTCCGACGGACATCGTCAGTCATAGCTTCTGGAATATCCATTCTTGGGTCTGGGATATAATTGTGGTAGTTTGAAGTACTTTCTTCCATAACATTGATATCATCTTCTGAATTCTTTCCAGCCCTATGTGACTTTGATCGTTTGTTTACAGAATTGTACAGCTTGTTGTCGAAATCAGAATGCAACCGCCTTGAATTTCGAGTTATTGATAGTCGGGAATTTTTACCAACCATACTCTCTGATTTTTCTGACTCACTGTTCCAGTCTCCATGATCTGGACTTTGTGCACTGAAACTATTATCCTCTTCAGGCGCATCATCATTTAGATTCTGTTCGATTTGTGTGGGACTATCTGACATTAAACCACACCCAGAGCTTTCAGCTACAGATTTTAGCTTGGAAGATGGACTTTGTGGTTCCCTCCTTATTCTTTGGGATCTAATCCTAAATTTTCTAGAGATGGGTTCACTGATCTCTTGCTCCTCTTGACAGTTGTCCAAACTGTTCTTACAGTCAAATACAGATGCAAAGCCATCTCTTTCAAGTGGATGAATGTAACCCACATACTCACTGGTTCCAGGCTGATCATTGTATCCATTGTCCACATGAGACATTGGTTCACTTTTGTTTCCATTACATGCGACTAGCAATGCAGCGGTTTTCTTTCTGTGGTCACTTGGTGAGGACTGCTCGAGCTCTAAAGACGGGTGTGCATATGCAGGCATGAGCTCTCTATTCCGTGTCCCATCCAACCACTCAGAAGAACCAGCTGCTGTTTCTTGCTCATTAATGTAAGCTTTTGAATCTGTGTTTTCTGAATGAGCGGATGCCATTGCGTACTCATCCTCTGATTTTGGATGCCCATTAACATTGTTTCCAGTTGCATCACTCACATTTGATGCAGGCCATACATCAGTAGCCATAGCATCCCCAACTCGCAAACGCTTTGATGTGCGTGCTTTTACTTCTCCCCATCTAATATTGTTATCCTTGTATCCTGCAGACAAGTCAGGATGATCATCAATCTTCTCAGCTTGATCTCTATCATAGACTTTCCTTCCACTACAATTTTGAGATGGCATAACATCAATCCCATCACCAGAAGAGAGTGCTGGCTCTTGAGAACTTGCATAGGTTCTAGAATCTTTAACTGAGGAATCCACTATGTCAACTTGCTCATCGCATTCATGTCTTGTGTTTTCCGGAGGAAGGATCTTCTTTGAATCGCGAGCTGGCAATTTCAGGACCAACCTCCTCTTTCTTCTTGCATTTGTCTGGCATTCAATAAGTTCAGGAGGTTGTACTACATTTTCAGATTCTTCTACGGATGCTTCCTTCTCCCTAGGATGTCTCCGTTGAACATCACGAGTGGATTGATCAGACTCATTGCTTTGACTGTTTACATCTGGGAGCACTGACTCGCTGTCTGATGAATCACTTTCTGAGCCTTCATCTTCTTCATCTTCTCCTTCTGTAGATGCTCCAGTGATTCGAGAAAACAAATTAAGCGCATTGCGGGCAGCAAGTCTCTGTGGTCGCAATGACTTTGATGCAGAATATTTCCTCCTCAAACCAGATTGGCTCTTTTTTGATTTTCTTGTTCTGTTATTCCTGGATAAAGTGCCATCACGCTCATCCAAGTTTCTTCTCTTGACGCGCCTCCCAGAAAAAGTCACGAACTCAACCTGAAAAAAAGGAAGCACCACTCATGAATAAGATCAAACAAAATTTTTAATAAAATTATTTAAAAAATGGACTTACTTCTGCCTTATGCTTTTTTCTCTTGGACCTGCGAAGACCTTCGATATTACTATTTTCGACCTCATCTTCTGAAGTGCATCCTGGATCAACAGAACTGATACTTAAACTTCCACGTTCCCCTTCACTTGAATATTCCTCGGGAACATTATACTCCGAATCAGTATCATCGCTTTGGATATCATTTTCTTGTTCCCAGTCCATAGCATCTACAAACTCTGGTAATGGATCAATCCATCTGTCCAAGTCAACCAATGGCAGAATTTGATAATCTTGGATTCCGGGATGGATGTTATCCCCAGGGCCAACAGCAAATCTTACAGTAGAAGGACGCCACTCTATACCAAGAGCACCCAATCGCCGTTGCTGGAACATGTTCTGATAAGGTTCAGGGTAAGGAATCATGCCTGACATCATCAAATTACACCAACAGTTTCATCAGATAATGGGCATGTAAAAGTACAACATATTGGACGAAGTTATCCATAGATACATACTGGAATCGCAAAGGAGATCCTGCATGTTCCTCCGATATGGTGCAAGCTGAGTCTCCTGTATCGAACGAGGCCCAGTCCCATATGAAATATAATGATAGTTGATAACAAGAAAAAACGAAACACGCATATACACGTGCCCAGAGCCACAAAAATGATAATCACAAGTGAAAATGGTTAACAAATGTGCAAATGTGTGCTGTGCAGAAAATATGCAATATATATTTGTTCAGCACATAATAGATGTGTACCCAGGTCTCCTCTCATCTAGCAAAGTCAGGTATTATCGGCACTGCCTCATGCTTCATCTTCACCTCTGTCCTCATGGATCATTGATTCAGGAGAAGCTGACCATATTAGTATACAAGATTTTTAGACAAGACTAGTCCTGGGAAGGGCCTATTATATAGCAATCATTGTCACTTTAATGTGAAAGTACACACAGATGTTGATTGGCAGGATTTCCTAGTGCCAGGAGATCTACCACGGGACATTGTGGCTTTGGAGGCGAATTAGTTGCTTGGAGGAGCAAGAAGCAACATAGAGGCTGAATATAGGGCCATGTTTCAAGGGGCCCATGAAGGAGCGTGGATCAAATTTATTCCAGCTGACTTAGAAATCAATGTAAAATTTCCTATGAACCTTTTTGGAGATAATGAAGCAGTCAAAACACATAGCAGAAAACCCTATCTATCATAAAAGGACAAAGCATATTGAAGTTGATAAACATTTTATTTGGGAGAAAGTTGAAGTATATCCCTCAAGTCTGTTCCTAGGAACAAATAGCGGATGCACTCACTAAGGCTCTTAGAAGGTCAAGATTATATGAACTTGTATCCAAGTTGGGCACGACTGATATTTATGCACGAACTTGAAGGGGAGTATTGGTGTGTCAATATGGCTATATGGGGTGCATATAGCCATTGTTATATATGTGCTAGTCGTGAAGTGTAAATTCTAACAACAAAAAGGGTGTGAGGAAGAGACAACTCTATTTTTTTATCCATCTTTCTTTCTCTTCTTCTCTTTCCTCTTTAACAAACCCTAACTTGAACTAACCCTAATCTTACATATCTACATTCTTGCAAACTAATTAGACATGGATGGGGTTTTGCTAGAGAATACTCGCCTCTAGATCACAACGATGAGTAGAATCAGAATCTACATGGGAAAGTAGTGCTCACCAAATTCCTCATGAGATAAGAACTGCCACATCATGACGATAGTGATGAGTTAGAAGGCGACATCCAGCCTTTCAATCATCAAGCTTCACTTAAAGAGCCGAATGAAGAGGGCCATTACAATAGGTATATTCACTGCCCAAGATACTACTTCTACCATCACTCTTGTGACATGGATATCTATGTTGATCCTCTTTTTGTTATCAAATTGATGCCATATTTTCATTAAAAGAAATGAAGAAACAACTTATCAAAGAGGCGTGCAGCGAGATGCTTAGCCAAAATAAGGAAAAAACAAACAAAAACAAAAATATACAAAAAAGCAACAACACTAACAAAGGAGACAAAAACAGTTTCAGAGCGGATCCCAGAATGACTGTCCTCCTTTACTATTGAAGATGCTTGCTGGGAATTGTACAGAAATGTAGTCCATAATAACAGTTTCTGACAAAGATGTTTTAAAATGGAGGATAGACCTACAACATCAACTGTTGGGAACCTGAAAACAATTTGTATTGAATTGTCGAGTATTCTCTACCGAGGGAGTGTGGTGCAGTCTCTTTCCTACACATGCTCCACACCTTAGCAAGGCGAACGATATCTTAGCAAGTAACTTTGTTAAGCATGGGCATAATGGTAAAGGGCAACAGGGGGACAAGAAAGTAAAATAACATATAAGTAGGGAAGTCAATGTATATTTTTCTTTGTGCTGAGCGTATACAGTATACTAGTCATTTATTAGCATTTACTTTATCTAGATTGGTAGTTACCTTCGAACCTAGATAGGTTTAACAAGTTCAACTCTTCATGCATTATAAGTTGTTTCTAGGTTGCACATATTGTAAGTTGTTTCTAGGTTGCATTAATGGAAGGCCTCATTATGTATCATTACCTATAAAATCTAGAGTGTTGATGCATGTTATAGATAAATTCCAATTCTAAAAAATTGCTGAACATAGTAAACTTGGAAGAATTTTGAACTGACGAACATTAGTGAAAGGACAGCCCTATTTCCTTCAATTTAAACTTTGGTAATGCTTTAATTTGTTTAATTTTCAGCTCTTTAATAGGGTTCTTGTAATTCAATTTGGATAACTGGACTTACATCGCCTTTTTCATACAGACCAGCAAAGCCAAACTAAGATGTGATTCTTAGAACCCTAACAATCTTAACCTAAGAGTTTCTAGAAGCTACCCTGATTCATAAGCTTCTGAGTGCTTGCTTCAAAAAACAAATAGATCAGTAATTTCTATGCTAACACAGAGTAATTGCACCAATAGCTATAAATATATAAAGGATAAAATGTAGAACTAACCTGATCCAAAACGTTTCCATGAGTATCCTGGATAAGAGGACGATAATCCCCAAGAAAAAACTGTCGGAAAAATTGAAGCAAATAAATATCAGATACAAGTAACACAACCTATTTATTAGTGAAATACATAGCTCATTGATCTGAGAATTGAGAATACCTGATCATATTTAGCATCCTTTTGAGATTCTCCTTGGCCTGTAGCTAGTATGTATATCTGGCCAACTTCATCTGAAAGCACAATTGATGTACCATCCCTATAATAGAAACAAAAAGAAATTATTTGCATGACTCTACATCACTCAACTATGAATAAGTTTGACTTCTCATATATAATAAAGATATAAAACACATGCACATCTATTCTGAAAATTGGTGGCTATCACAAGAAGCAACCCGCCATAGGGGTCCACTACAATGATTAAAAACTAGGAACCTAAAGTTAGAGCTCAACAAATCACCAATTTGAGTTCGAGATATCAGTTTGAATCTGAATATTAATTATTCAATGGACAATTGAACAAGTACTCAGGCATAAGGTTTAAAACTCAAAAAATACCAATATGTATCACTGATATGTATTGGTTTCTGGCCGAGCCAATACCGATACACATGTATCAGTATCCCTTATGTATCGGTTGATATACACAAGTATTGTAGGTACTACCGATGCATATCGGTATAAATAATTTTAGGTTTTTTTATTTTTTAAATTGATTAATTGATATGAATGTTATTTAGGTATATTACAATTGTATGTTAGAATCTCATAGTCAGTAAATTAAAATTTTAACACGTACATGTTAGTGCTCACTTATTCTCACAAATTTAGTAATTAGTAAGGTAAATAGATAAGCAGTTGCCAGGGAAAACACCGGTAGTGTAAGGAAACATTTGTTACAGTTGAAAAGTAGTAGTAATGTTTCTTTGTATGCCATTTGCGTGTAGAAATATTATATCATTCATGATCGACACATCAATTTATAACTTCATTTACATTAATAAGCACATTGTGTAGTAAAGAACACTCAATTTATTTAATTATTCACCTGTTTACTAGTTAGCTATCAATTAAAACTGATTGTAGTAATTATTTATCCATAAAAGTACTTAATCACGTGTATGTAACATAAAGTATCCTATTTGTTAGGAAGGTTATTTCATTTTTTTCAGTTAAAAAAAAAAATTTTAATTAAAAATCATGCTTTATCAGTAACATGTATCACCAATACAGATACCTCCTCCCATGAGGAAGCCGACAGTCACCGATACAGAGTTTTTCGATTTTGTTCAACTACAAGTTAAAATTCGACTTTGCAAATAAACCTAATAGAGAAAATGTAGATATAACTGATCACGTAAAAGTCCAGAAAAGGTTACATATAACATTATCTAAAGAGATCAACAGTAAGAAAACCTAAAAATGTTAATCTTATACATACCAAGACATCAACGTGTGAAATCAAAGTAGGAAGGCCTCAAAGTTTTCCTTGTTTTGATTCAACGAGATTGATGTGCTCAGAATTTCATAGTATGTTTAAAGATTACAACACAAGACTAATACGGTTACAACTAAAGTCAAAATTTGGATTTGTAACAAAATCTATAGAAGAAAAAAAAAAAAATACAGGAAAAAATTCAAAGTAATCCAAAAGGTTGTGGGTACATTATTTGTAACACATTCTAGTGAAGCATTGACTACAAGTGGTGAATGTGGCTACAAGTGATCCATAATTGAATACATGTAAACCAGATCTGACATAAGCTATTAGAAAGAAAAGAGAGAGTAATTAGAAACCATGTATACCCATATGGGACCTTGTTTATTATTCAATACATAGTTGAGTTATCAAATTTATAATCATAAAGGCCATGAAACACACAGTATTGCTAAGTATCTTAACATGTATAATTGAATTAGAAGACATTCCTGACAGAATATAAATTCAGCAAGATTCCGTTCTTATCTTGGAACAACCTTCCGTTCTCAAATACTCCTGCTTATTTTTCTTTTAAAGTTCCACAAAGTTTCTGAGCTTTGGAAATAATCTGCGACAGGGCTTATTCATTCACTGCATCTAGCTCAGAAATAATGATCTTGCATCTGATCTACCATATTATTGAGTGGAGTCCGCTATCTATGGATGGAAGAAATGTCAAATACCATGGACCTTTAAAAACATAGAACATGATAGATCAGATGCAAACTACCAAGAATCCTAGCTACCATAGAACTAAAAACATGTTAAGTATTTAGTAAAAGTAATAAATCAGAGAAAAAATAAGGCAATTTAAACAGTAGAAAACTGCCAACATGATAGAGCATGATGCATATAGATCTCTTGCATTCTGTTGGAGTAACTTACGGAGAGAACTTCCCATCAACCAACTTGAAACGACCAGTTTCGTATGTGCGAACTGGTGTGCCTTCCCATATCTAGAAATACCAATTATCAAAGTATTTAATGCAAAGGAAAATCAATATAATTATCCTGGAGAATGAAAGAGAATCAAGAGCTCGAAACTCACATCCCACACTATGGTCTTTCCATCATATCCAGCACTCATAGCTATCCGAGGGTTGAAAGGATGGACATCCAAAACATATGTCTATAGAGAACACAAGAAATAAGGAATATCAAAAAATATAAGAGCTGTCCCTTAATTTAAAGTACAATAAAACGCTAACAACAAGAGAAGATATCTTATGACATATACAATTAGCAACAATGAAAAGGAAAAAAGAATGAAGGCACACTCAAATAGACAAAAGCATGATTTCATGGGATTCTAGAAAAACGAGAGGCAGGAAGGAACCTTTTTCTAAACTTCCATGCACTATAGTTATCCGTAACAAGAGACCAGATCAATAGCGGATGAAGTACACAATTAAGTAATATATTTTTAGCATGCGCCCAAATAAGCGAGAATCAAATATGAAAAAAATAATAATAATAAATTAAAACAATGGGTTCAATAGAAAACATCTCAGAATAATCTTTGATACTGATACAGCTGCAATAACCATATAAAAGGAAATCGACAACAAACATCATTTCGACCTGTATTTTCAGTAGTATCATTCACGGAAAATCTGCACAAATATAAAAGACGATAGAATCAAAAATAATTTAACAGATGGTGAATTTCCTAAAATAAAGAGTTCAGGCTAATGGATCCAAATCAGCAACAACAATGATGTCTCTTTGATGAGGACTTCAAGATCAAGGGCATCGAATTTGGGCCGCAACAAATTCGCCAGCGTCGGAAGAAGCGGAAGAGAAGTCGGAATTAAAGAACTTGAAGAAACTGGAGCATTTGGGCGTATTGAGATCAATCGATTGATTGAGGCCAGAGGCCTCAGGAGTCGGGACTCTTGGCGAAATTCTTTTCCCAGTCGATCGATCGAATGTGAACCAAGACTTAATGCGATATATATATATATATATATATATATATATATATATATATATATATATATATATATATATATAAATCGATCGATCGAGCCTAGCATCGATCGATCGATGTTTCAGGTAAGTGGGTTCCGCCAAACGACGTAATTTGAGTTTTTGGGCAAACTTGTCCTTTTTAGAATATTTGTTTTAGGGTTTTCTTTTGTTTTAAGACCTCCTATATAAGGCCATTAATAAACATTGTAATGATAATTGATTATTGAATGAAAATTGAAAGTTTGCTTTGTGCAAACCCTAGAAAACTTGTGAAGAGTTTTCAACCGAAAGCGCGAATCTTTCAAACCCTGAGGAGTGAACCTTCATTTCTCATGCGACTGGGTGCGAAGCCGACGTATTGCCTTGGTGTGAAGCCTCGGAACCCTTGGTGTGAAGCCTTGGATCTTATCTTCATATTCTAAATTTTCTCTCATTATTGTCTGGTAATATCTCCCCTATATGTTTTGATAAAATCCAAAAAACCTTAAATATTTATTAATTTATATCTTTGATCCTACCCTTTTAGTTGCCTTAATCCTTCGAACCTTATTTATTCAAACCCTAAAGGAGTCAAGAGACAGTACCATAATCGTCGCTTGGTGCCCTACACTAGATCGAAACTTGAGTCCTTCATCGGATCCGTTTTTCTAGATTGGGGAATTTAATGCATGCAAACGCTAAAATGGAATTTCTCTAATTGTTTTCATTGAATTCATTAAACTGCTTAATGCATTGGGGTTATTTCATTTCGATTATTCAATTTAATATGTGGTTAATCCCAAATTCGCATTAATTAGGGTTAGCGTTTGTCCCGCATCACTCTTCAACCTCCTTCCCTTACAAGAGAGTCTGCCTCTGCCTCCACATTATTCACTTTTTTATGTAATGAAAGGATGTTGGAAGCTTATGAATGAAATCTCATCCACAATAGACACAAGCCTCCAAGGTCCGCCCCTTTCTCCTTGACCAACAAATGACATTTCTTGAGTTCACTTCTTTTTTTCGCTAGGTAAGCTAGGCTCGCACCTGTGACCTTGAGGTTGCAATTTTGTCAACCCGCCATTGTGCTATAGTCTTGAGTTCACTTCTATTATACGAGGCCCTTAAAATGTGAAAAGAGTAATCTTAGTCCTTCTAGTGAAGTTCTAGTCTCTGCTTTGTTGGAATCCCTAATGCTTAGTGCTCCCAATTACATCAAGATCGCATTCCTTTCGATATTTCAGAAAAAAGCAGCCAATACCAGCTGAACAGGAACTACCGACAAGCTATCATCGAAAGTAAGCTTCAAGGATCCAATCAGGGATGTTTCCAAGCCACAACAATAACTACCAGTTTTTCCCACTAGCCGATTTGTTCTTCCATTTCTTAAAGACCTTTGAGAACTTATACCAAAGAATCTTTCGATCCCTTCAACGAAAAAGAAAAAAGAAAGATTCACAAATTTCACAAGCTTTCGTATTTGCGTTTGTGAAAAAAATTATTCTATTATAATTTTCTTATAGGAACCACATTACGGCAAACAACAGCTACCTTCAGAGAACCCTGCCTCTAGTATCAAAATACTTTTTGTAAGTAATAGTGATTTTAGTGAAAAAAGGGTAAATTACATCAAGAGGGAGTCCTTATGAAAAGTCCCACACCGTGTAAATAGTGGTCCTGGCCCTGGGACATAAGTAGCGGCCCCACTCTTACTTGCAAGACGCGTTTTGGGTGGGTGTGGCGCCCATGTGTTTGGTCGACCCATGCCAAAAATAAAACCTTGAAGGGAAAGGGTTACTGGTGGGACTAAGGACGGCTGGTGAGACCAAGTGGAGCCCTCCAAAGAGGACAATATCTTGGCATGTGGCGTTACAAAATGGTATCAGAGCCGAGGACGGCTCTATTACAAGATGGGGGGATTGTAAAGTCCCACATTGTGTAATGGCTTGTCCTGACCTTGGGACATAAGTAACGGCCCCACTCTTACTTGAAAGACGCGTTTTGGGTGGGTGCGGCGGCCATGTGTTCAGTCGACCCATGCCAAAAATAAAACCTTGAAGGGAAAGAGTTACTGGTGGGACCAGGGACGGCTGGTGGGACCAAGTGGAGCCCTCCAAAGAGGACAATATCTTGGCATGTGGCGTTGGGGCATTACACCTTCCCCATGATACAAGAGCCTAGAGATGCCTTCTCTGGCAAGAGTATGCCCACATCATTGACTTGCCCTAGCATGTCTACAATACAACATGATGTTGAATATACTAGAAAGTGGAAACCCCACTTTGGCTGAAAAGGTGCATCTTCATGGTCTCATAAGCTTTACTAGTCAGATGGTCATTTTTTTCATATTTAAGATTCCTCAAAGCGTAAGATTGCTAGTAGCTTCCCATCAATAACCTCAACACAGTCAATAATTAGCTGATCCTTCATAGTATATACTCCATGCACTAACATAAAGCCCTAAACTCCCAACATAAATTTTCCTCGAACCCAATTCATCCTCTTCTCCAACCTAAACCATATCCAAACTTTAATTGACAAATCTATTTCCATGCACATGCTCCTTGCCCACTTAAGGGCCCCAACCTCCCACCTGTATTCCTACACCCAATCACCCATACTAGGAAAAATCACCTTCCCCCCAGTCTTTCAGGCCTTTCCCCACATCACTCGAGTTATTTTCCAAAGATTAAAGCAGCGTACAGCCGAGGAAATTTTTTTACGCACACACACACGTGTATATATATATATATATGAAATGGAAACTTTGCAAAAAAATGAGTGATGCAATAAAATATGGCAGCAAATGTACGGATACAAATGCAAATAGTAGACAGTAAATTGGAAATCAGTACAGGTCGGCCTTCAATACTAATGGTAAAAAAATGTCAAGCATGGAAACATCTAGAAGACTAGGGAAAAAAAGGATCCACTCATCAAAATTTTAACCGAGGATGATGATGCTATCCTGACACCATAATAAATACAATTCTGAGACGATTTGGGCTGCAAATGGGTAGGGACGGATTGGTGGTTGGGGATTGAAGTCAACCTGATAACTGTCTACCTCAACCTGAATCCGACCCAACCCAAATATTTCAGGCCTCAACCTGAATACAAACCAGACCAGGTTAGCAAATCTCAGGTTTCGCTGGGTGTCGGATTAGACCAGTTTGGTTTAGGATATATGGCAGGGGTTAAGTTAGATCAATAGCCTAGGAGCCAAACTCGACACGTTTAATAAACTAGTACTTCCAACTGATCCAAACTGATGGGTCAGGATTTTGGGGCCGAACCAGACCTGTGGGGGTCAGATTACTGGACCCGATCAGGCCCATTTGCAGCCCAAGAGATGATTGTGTTTCTAGAACTCCAAAATTGTCTGTACTCATTTATGTGCCAATAGTTTTTTGCTTTTAAAAATTTAGGAGTCTTTTATCAGTTTAAATAAATCAACTTAGTGACTGACTAAATATCTTTTTTTCTTTGAATTTCAGTCTTTGAGTATGTTTTCTAGTTTAAAGTTCTATTGAGTAAATTTGCTTAGCTCCCTCAATTCCTTATTTATTTGGTCCATGTGTCGATAATTTCTTAGTCCAATCAGAGATTTCCTTCATTTAGTATCAACAGTGTTTAGTTTTTAAAGATTAATCATTTGCAATTAACAACTTTTGCTAGAGGAATTAATGTGGGGATCAACCTATTAAGGGAAGATAAACAAAAGTTAACCTAAAATACATGATCAATGAGCACATATTGTTATGAACCTAGAGGCACTGAATCGAGAATGAGACAGTGAGAATGTCATCGAAATTGACATTACCAACTATGAAATTCATCATTTTCATATCCAACAAGCTCCAATGTGATCCCCAAAAGAATATCTTCTTGATCCAATACTATGCAAATGAAGAGGATGGTGAAACCAACGAAGAACATAAAGAAAACCAATAAAAATAAAGACATGGTAAAATTGATGAGGAAGAAGATCACAAAAGAAAGAAGATATGAAGATGTTGAGATGTATCTATGATTCTCCAAATTCTCTAACAAACATTTCCATGAGAGAGAGCCAAGCAACTAAATTAGGGTTCAAAACCATCTTTATGTTTTGACCCTATATACATGCTGAACTCTTAGGTATTGATTGCCAAATGGCAAGATTGTATGATCATGTTGCAATAATGATGATGTGTTTGACCTTGATGTATCTCTCTCATAGAATGCATATTGTAATGAGGATGATCAGCCTGTAATGAATCACATGCAAGTAACCTAACCCTCTATAACTATTGATGACATATAATATCATATATAGCTAGAACATAGTATCACACTTGTATAATCAATATCTCGGTATCAATTAAGTTGTGAATCATGGTGATTGCTTAAGCACAAATAATCTGTAGCAGTTGATTATGCCAATAAATTGATGAGAAGAATCTTAATCACGTGCATAGACACAAGCATGAACATATATGCATGAGTATATGCATTAGTGATGCAGGACGGAACACCAAAACCATAAATGTGATTGCTGAGAAAGAACATTCAAAAGCCCATACAAATTGTCGCGTGAGGCTCACATTTCTCGATCTTTTCTTGAGCCTCTGATGCACTTTGTATGGTCTGTGGATGTATGCATCAATAAGTTTTCAAAAAGACAAACTGATGTTTTAGAGACTAAAGAATATGAGCTTTTGCTTTCAAAATAACATTTTGAAAGAAATGTTAAGAATCGTCAGAGGATGGTGATCGTCGAGATGTCGATAAGTGTTTGAAATGGTTTGACACAGTGATTTTCTATCGTGTATTATCCTTTTCACACACCTATCTATTTATGATATTTCTAGCGGAGACCCTGCACAAGGTCGTGTGGTATATTAGGGACTTAGTCCATGAAGTACTTCCGCAATAAGAAGTAAACATGCATATCCTTGACAAAGGTAGGTGTAAAAGATGTGACGTGATGTGAGGCAAGGACCAGCCCAGATGATAGGATGGGGTTCATATAAATCACGTGGCCGCACTAAGGGCATGGTGCTACTCATGGATCAAAATTCCGGAAGAAACGGATATGTGTCTGATACGTATCGGTTCCAGAGGTCACTGGGTCGTACATTGCAGGAATCAGCCGATATATAAAGGTATATATTGACCAATACATACCAATGTATTGTCCAAAACCGACACGTATCGGTTCCAGAGGTCGCCAGGTTGATACATTGACTGTATCGGCCCATATATAATTTCTATGTATCAGCCGATAAATACCAAGGTATCGTCCAAAACGATACAAATCAGTTTTGGAGCTGGCCGATACGCGCCGGAAAATAGAGATATTGATCCTCGGTGCTACTATTTTGAGCACTGGTACCTATAAGCGTGCAACTTCCATGATCAAGTTATTTTTCTTTCAATTCTTTTTTTAAAAGGTGTGATTTCATGAATTATTTCATTTTTCTAAAGATTATTTCTCTTAAACCGCACATTACATAGCATTGACATTCTCATTCACATATAATGCCTATGGCTCAACATGATGAAATAGATTGTACCATGGATCAAAATTTCGTCCGATACCGATACGTATCGGACGATACATATCGGTATCGGAACTCACCGATATGGTACATTGAATGTACCATATCGGTGGTTTACATAAATTTACCGGACGATACATTGAATGTATCGTCCGGTACCGATACGTATCGGTTTTGGGCTCGGACGATACGTATCGGTTTTCTGATATTTTAATCCTTGGATTGTACAAATGTTGGGACACATGTTGAATCAAATGCCGATTGTGGTTTAGTACTTCAATATATGATTTCAATATTGCAAAAGATGTAGGAACATAGACAATACATGGGATTACTTGTTGGATGATTATCACCCAGCCAGTCATTGAATATTTTCAGGCTGAGTACCTGATTAGGAAGTGACACTGGAGATTGGTCGAGTTAAAAAATAAACTAGATCATTGAAGGCATTGTCAAACATTAAAAGGTTGATCAGACCAATATTAGACTCACTGAGCAGGCAGAGATGCATGGAGATCTGTCAGGGGTAGTCGAGATCACTGAAGATTTCTTTTGTTCAAATGTAAGGACGTGCAATAGTGTAATTGGCAAATGATGTAATATTCTGAGATTATCAATGAAGAATCCAATTGATGTGTTGTCCATTAGTATAGTTGTAGCATTGTCGCATCGGGGCATGACACCTGGATACTAAATCACACTCCTGTCTCTCAATTTAAGAAAGTTCTCTCCTGATCTCTCTCACTCATGCACCTCTCCTACAGCACGCATGAACCAGGTGCTCATGTCATAAATCATGCATATCATCATCATTTTCTCCCATCTATTTGGGATTTTGTCCTATTTCTGCACTAGTTTTATTTAGGGTTAAAGCATCTATTTTGAAATCTTTCACGTCGCTTCTTTTTTTTTTTGATCGGTAAAAGGACGATACATTACTAAAAAGCCAGTGACAAGCTGGGAAGGGATACAAAAGGAAAACAGAAGAAAACAGGAAACAAAAAACAAACTAGAAAACAAAACTAGAACTAGGCAAGGTCCCATGTCCTAGCAGCTTCGCTAGAGCACCATAGAAGCATAAGATCTCTGATACTTTTTCAGAAAGCAGCCTAAAGGGCGGCGCTTTCGATTGAAAATCCTGTTGTTCCTTTCGATCCAAATGCCCCAAAGAACTGCAAAAGCAGCTGCTCTCCAAAAAGCTCTTATAGCTCCCTCAAATCTATGGCAATACCAAGATACCAACAGCTTAGGAACTGAATCCGGAATGACCCAGATTATATTGAAAGACTTCAATAGGCAATTCCAGATCTTAAACGCTACCCAACAGTGGACGAAAAGATGGGAGATGGACTCCTCGGAAACTAGGCACATAGGGCATCGATTGTGAATATCTTTGCCTCTGATCAAAAGCTGGTCCATCGTGAGGATTCGGCCGAGAGTTGTTGTCCAACAGAAGAACTTCACCTTCAGCGGGGCAGGGCTTTCCAGATGAAGTTCCAGTCAACCTCAATCATCAGGTGGCAAGAAACAATCCAGTAAAAGGATTTCACCGAGAAGATACCATTTTTAGACGCCAACCAAATACGAAAATCCCTTTGGGGCTGGTTCCTCTTAGCACCTTGGAGACATAGCAGCAGTCGTTGGAACTTCCCCATCTCGTCGGAGAGAGAGAGAGAGAGAGAGAGAGAGAGAGAGAGATCTCCTAGTAACTAAACTCCAGAAGGCTGCACCCCCAGAGACGGAATGCATCTCTGCTAACGATGCTCCACGATTATTTGCGATGCTGTAAATACTAGGAAATAGCAATCTTAGCGGATACAGCTCAATCCACGGGTCCTCCCAAAAACTGAATACGAGTGTCGTCCCCCCAATTGAAGGAGGTCCACGACACGAAATCCGGCCAAATTCCGCCAATTCCTTTCCACCACGCGGAGACCCTCCTAGAGATGGAAACATTGATACCCCAGAACCCGTGTGCCCAGCCATATTTTTCGGCCAAAACAAGTAGCCAAAGGTTGCCCCTTTCGAAATCACATCCCACATGCCATAACCACTTCCCTAGAAGCGCCTTGTTCATCAACGCAGGTCCCTAATGTCTAAACCACCAAAGCGCTTGGGTAAGAGGCAAGTGTCCCATCGAATGAAATGGTATTTCCTCTCCAGCCCCGAACCCTCCCACAGGAAATCTCTTTCATTTTTTTCTAATTTTCTGATAACTTCTACGGGAAATCTGAACATGGACATAAAGAAGATAGGGAGGCTAGAGAGGACAGATTTAACCAGGCATAGGCGACCTCCGCTGCTTAAAAGTTTCCCTTTCCAAGAGGAGAGTCTTCCTTCAAATCTTCAGACTACTGGATCCCAGCCCCGAGCACTTGGCTTACCCATCCTGAGAGGCAGGCCCGACTAGGAGGTAGGAAGAACATCGGTCTCACAATGAACCTCCTGTGCCGAAGTGCCGACCAGCTGACAGTCAATGCCGATACCAATCACCTTCGATTGGCTAAGTTAATGCGTTGCCCCAATACCGCCTCATAAATCGTGAGCACATCAGCAAAGGCTCTAATCTCTGCTAGTCGGGCCGTACAGAAAAGAATCGTGTCATCGGCATACTGGAGGTGAGTAATCTCCCTACCAAGGCAGCCAACCGGGATACCCGAAATACAGCTTGAAGCACGAGCACGCTCGAGGAGACCTCCCAACGCTTCCCCGACAATGTTGAAAAGGAAAGGGGACAGTGGGTCCCCCTGTCAGAGGCCCCGAGAGATTTTGAAGTAACCACAAGGAGACCCATTAACCAGAACCGAGAACCAAGCCGTAGAATAACACGCTTTCATCCATCTTCTCCACCTCTCTCCAAAGCCAAATCTCATCATCATATACACAAGGCAATCTCAGTTAACTCGGTTGTAGGCCTTTTCCATATCTATCTTCTATCTTCCAAACGGCAGCCAGTAACCAATGCAGATGTGCGGAATGGATGACCTCCTGCGCCACCACCACAATATTGATCAACTGTCAATTGGGGACAAAAGCCCCCTGGTTTCGAGAGATGATCTTCTTGAGCATAGGTTTCAGTCTGTTCGCAAGCATTTTGGAGAAGATCTTAAACAGGCAACTGATGAAGCTGATGGGTCTGAAGTCTCAGAGATCCTCAGCATTGTCTTTCTTCGGAATGAGGGCTATGAACGTAGAATTGAGGCTTCTGCCTATGGAGGCACCAGAATGAAACTCATGGAAGAAAGCCATAATATTCGCTTTTAGAAGCAGCCAAAAACATCTCAAGAACTCCAAAGTGAAACCGTTAGGGCCAGGGGATTTATTGTTGCTGCTAAATTTGATTGCAGCCCAAACCTCCTTTTCGTCAAAAGGAACCTCCATCATGGCCCGGTCCGCCTCCGGGAGGGAGGGGAAAGAGACACCATCCAGCATTGGCTTAGAAACACACTCTTCACTGTACAACTGCTCATAAAAGTTAGTTGTTTTACTTCTAATCAGATATGGTTCAGTAATGAGCACCCCATCCACTTCAATCTTGCACATGTGCTTCTTCTTACTTCTGGCATTAGCTACCGAGTGGAAAAATTTAGTGTTGAGATCTCCTTCTTTCAGCCAATGGATCTTTGATTTTTGTTTCCAACAAATCTCTTCTTGGAGACACATCACTGAACTCCATTTTCAGATTGAGCCTTTCATTTATCTCGTTGTCAGATAGGCTCCTAGATTCCTCCTGCACGTCGAGATCAAAGAGGCGCGCCAAGATGCTTTCCTTCCTGACATTGCACCAAACCAAACACCTCCTTATTCCACTTTTGGATGCAACCTTTAAGAAAAGATAGCTTGGATACAAGCCTATAAGCCACAGATCCACGGGGATTCGATTTCCGCCACCAAACAGGGACCCTTTTCCTGAAATCAGCATTGGTAAGCCATAGGTTTTCGAACTGAAAAGGGAAGGGGGCTCTCCGCACAACATCGCATCGAAGCAAAAGGGGGTGATGGTCCGAAACGTCCTTCGCGAGGCCATGCAGCATTGCGTTTGGGAAAAAATCTAGCTAGTCATGATTAATTAGGACATGGTCCAGCCTACTCAACGAAGCCGAATCTTGGAGGTTGGGCATGTGAAACAAGCCCCATTCAAAGGAAGATCCACAAGGCCCCCCAGTCTTGAATGAAGGAGTTCAGCGCGTCCATAGTAGGCCGGTCCGGTGGCCCACCCAATTTTCGTCCGGGCAACGAACTGCATTGAAGTCCCCTCCAACACACCAGGGGACATCCCAGTGCCCCGCCACAGCAGCCAGCTCCTCCCAGAAATCACTCTTAGAACGAGCGTCGGTTGGGCCATATACTCCAGTAAAAGCCCACCTGTTGCCATTGCCCCTGTTTTCGAAGAGAACCAAAGTCGAAAAAAGGCCAACTTCCTTGTCCGTTTTACGAAGAAGGTTGGAATTCCAAGCTAGCAGAATGCCGCTAGCGGCTCCAACAGAATCAACGCCGATCCACTCCCAACTGTTGCCCCCGAGAATGGAGGCCACTTTGAGTTGGTCACAGCCCCCCCCCCCCCCCCACTTGGTTTCTTGGAGGGTGACCACGACCGGGTTATGGGAGGCTAGGATCTACTTGATGCCCGCACGTTTATTGGGGTGACATGCTCCCCTAACGTTCCACGACATTATCTTCATAATGGCAGTCGATGGCAGCCCACCCGAATAACCTGAGCCTTACCGGGCTCCAGATCCCCTCCCGTCGGGCATACCCCACTCCAATCTGGCCAACTCTCTTGGAACCGATTTCTTTCTCCTCACTGAGGTCGAAGATTTGCAAAACACAGAGATCGTCTAGAAGATATCGCACAATTCTTCATTAGTCCCTTTGAAAGACATCCCGAGCTCAGTTCCAAACCAAATGATCTCGTCGAAAATGCCCTTTGATCCGGTTGTATTAGCGTCTTTATCCGAGGAGGACGTCAAGGAGGAAACACTACTCCCAATCAAGCAGAATGGAGGCCACTTTGAGTTGGTCATACTTGGTTTCTTGGAGGGTGACCACGGTTATGGGGTTATGGGAGGCTAGGATCTACTTGATGCCCGCACGTTTATTGGGGTGACATGCTCCCCTAACGTTCCACGACATTATCTTCATAATGACAGTCGATGACAGCCCACCCGAATAACCTGAGCCTTACCGGGCTCCAGATCCCCTCCCGTCGGGCATACCCCACTCCAATCTGGCCAACTCTCTTGGAACCGATTTCTTTCTCCTCACTGAGGTCGAAGATTTGCAAAACACAGAGATCGTCTAGAAGATATCGCACAATTCTTCATTAGTCCCTTTGAAAGACATCCCGAGCTCAGTTCCAAACCAAATGATCTCGTCGAAAATGCCCTTTGATCCGGTTGTATTAGCGTCTTTATCCGAGGACGCCTCGCCGAAGGGAGGGAAACACTACTCCCAACTGTTGCCCCCGAGAATGGAGGCCACTTTGAGTTGGTCACAGCCCCCCCCCCCCCCCCACTTGGTTTCTTGGAGGGTGACCACGACCGGGTTATGGGAGGCTAGGATCTACTTGATGCCCGCACGTTTATTGGGGTGACATGCTCCCCTAACGTTCCACGACATTATCTTCATAATGACAGTCGATGACAGCCCACCCGAATAACCTGAGCCTTACCGGGCTCCAGATCCCCTCCCGTCGGGCATACCCCACTCCAATCTGGCCAACTCTCTTGGAACCGATTTCTTTCTCCTCACTGAGGTCGAAGATTTGCAAAACACAGAGATCGTCTAGAAGATATCGCACAATTCTTCATTAGTCCCTTTGAAAGACATCCCGAGCTCAGTTCCAAACCAAATGATCTCGTCGAAAATGCCCTTTGATCCGGTTGTATTAGCGTCTTTATCCGAGGAGGACGCCTCGCCGAAGGGAGGGAAACACTTTTCCCAATGAACGACATCTTTATGTCTCATAGATCTAAACAGGAGGACATTGCTGCAAGAGAAGTTTGAAGAAGAAGACTCCTCCGATAGCCCCAAGAGAGGTGAAATCCGGTCGGTCGCATCAGAAGAAAGATTGGAAGATGAAGATTCAGCGATATCCATCCTCACAGGCGAAGAGGGGATCTGGTCCGAAGGGGACCCGACATCTTCAGAATCTCTGGGCAACAGAAAATCGCCGAAGGCAGAAACACTTGGATGCGAAGTCGATCCCAGAACTGGACGCAGAGAGTGGGCCCTGTGGAGACTCGGCCCTAGAAAAAGGACGAGTTCAGACGGGTCATCCATAACCCAGAAAAACCAAGGTCTAGCATCAACCATACCTGTCCTTCGTAATTACTCCACAGTCTGCAAATGGACCAGGCCCCAAATCCCAAGCAATAATAAAAAACCGACCCGGACGGCCCATTCTCATCATATGCGCCACATGTTCGAACTGTAGCTTCCATATTCCATAGCGCATCGATCGAGCCTTCAAAAGGAATTCCATCTAGCAAAGGAGAGGGAGATACCACCCTTGACACCTGCGCTCTTGTCCCAGTACGTGGATTCATCTGTTGTACCCGACAAGCAAGGGAGCCCATGCCATCAAAATCCCTACGCAAAAAGCCTCTTTAAGTTTCCTGAGATCCACACGTCCATTCGTTGGCCATTGGATCAAATCTCGAGGACAGGTCTGCGTCAAAAGGAGCCATCTACCTGCTCAGAGCAAGTAAGGTTTCAAAAATTGAAACCCCCCCCCCCCCAAAGCGGAAGGACGGAAGGAAGGATCGACAGTTGAGATCCATCGTAGAAGGGACAGTGCAAGATGACGATGAGGTTCAGGAGCCGACAACAATTCCATATGCATGTCCATAGCAAACACTCTACACATACCATAATTCCCCTAAACTTCCTCTTCCATTCCTAGTTCTAATTTTATCTTTTCTTATCACTACATGCATCCACACTAGCATACATACCTCAATAACATATACTCTCTTCTTCTTGCATCTCCATAGCAAAACACTCCACCATCACGTCTTCCCATTGCCTCATATAAACACCCTCCAATCTAAGTGGCCTTCCTTGATTGGACAACGCCCCCTTGACCATCTCCACTTTGACCACTCTGCATTGATTCGGATTGGCATGAACTCCTCAAACTCATTGTTTGATTGTATGGTAGA
The DNA here is from genome assembly GCA_021018995.1 of Chloranthus sessilifolius. Lineage (NCBI taxonomy): Eukaryota > Viridiplantae > Streptophyta > Magnoliopsida > Chloranthales > Chloranthaceae > Chloranthus > Chloranthus sessilifolius. The sequence continues at coordinate 8,741,330 of CM037598.1, forward strand.
GCTCAAATACAAAATTCTATATTGTTAGATGATTTTCATTTTGATCAAATCATCCTCCATGTTTACTAAACTTGCATATAACATCTTTATTCTACTAAGTTTTAAACCACTTAACTTTAAGCCTTTATCCATAGCTCCAACTTCCAACTATAGATTATGTCCAAATTTATTGATGGATCATGTGATCGGGAACCTCTAAGAGCTTGAAAATAGATGCATAAAGCATGTATTGACAACAAACTATTTCAATGGACAAAACTGCATGGATATAATACACATCAGTGTCATACATTTGGTATACACAAGGGTGTAGCCAGGTGTGGGCGAGTGTAGGCAGATACCTACACTCAACTTTGATTTATATATATATATATATATATATATATATATATATATATATATATATATATATATATATATATTAAAAAAAATTATATACCAGACTTATATTAAGAGTTAGTCTACAATGGGTGTGCACCCATCATGTGTAATAAAGGAGTTTACACGTTTGTGTGACTGCATGACGTGCACAGACTTCTATGCATTGGAAGCTCATGCAAGTCACGCGGTCACACAGACGTGTGAACTACTGTGTTCACCCATGATAGGTGGACACTCATTGTAGACTAACTATTATATTAAGCCTGTTTGGCAGGTTGCAAATAAAAAAAACTTTTTTTCTTTAACAGAAAACAACCCTAATCCCCGCCTGACCCATCTCTCATCCCTCATCTCTCTCTTATAGTCTTAGTAGAGTCCACCTCAAGGATGGACTCTATCCACACAGACGTGTGGACTAATGTGTTCACCCATCATAGGTGGACACTCATTGTAGACTAACTCTTATATTAAGCCTGTTTGGCAGGTTGCAAATAAGAAAATCTTTTTTTTCCTTTAACAGAAAACAACCCTAATCCCTCCCCACCACCCATCCCTCATCTCTCGCTTATAGTCTTAGTAGAGTCCACCTCAAGGATGGACTCTATTCAAAATCGTTCCTTCTTTTTCTATGAAGAATCCATCTCACAGATGGACTCTTCCAAAATAGCTCTCTCTCTCTCTAGAGACTTCCAAATGGGAACGGCTATTCTCACCGGCTTTCAGAGCAAGTACCACAGTTTTTCATGGACGAAAGCCATTGACTGATTTAAATCAGACGATGGAAAAAAAAATTTGCTCCAATCTTTTTTCAATGGTTTTCGTCCGTGAAAAATTGTGGTACTTACTTTGAAAATGGGTGATAGGCGCGTCATGATCTAAAGGTGCTTCTACGTCCCTGGGTATACACGGCCCAGACAACATACTTAATGCTCGGGCTGAGCAACCAAAAAACAACTCACTTCCTGCATAAAACCCTTACGGTAGTACATACAACTCAGCTTCCTCGAAAGATTTTAGTTTTCTAGGAAACATGCTTTTGAATTCCTTAAGAAAGCGCTTCCTTATCATGTGCTCTCTTTCTCTCTCCAAGATGACCCACAAATCTCTAACATTCATCTTTCTAGAATGTTTGGTTAATTTTTCAGTCAATTTCTCGTTATGTCTTATGGAGCTTACATAGGCATTTATCTGTGGGTTATTTTGAATTGATTACTGATATACTGCCCTGATAGTTTTCTCCTCTATGGGATGTCATTTGTGCCATCATCATTCTAACTTCTCTATCATGTTCTCTCTTTCACTTTACTACATAACCCACATCTCCCACTCATCTATCCAGAAAATGGGTTAATTTTTCACATTAACTTCATTCTCTCCTTAAGCTTTAGGGAGCTTCCATTGGAATATATTTTGAATTGCTTTCTTATATATTCCTCTGATATTTTTTTTCTTTTATGGGTATGTACTGTTGATGCTATCTTCTTTGCAACTTTGTCCATTTTATTTGTTTAGATCCTTTCATGTACTATTACACTTCGTTTTGTGCTTTTTCTTTGATCGTCATCATCACCGTCACCACCTTTTCGTTCAGGCATATATTATGTTTTGGATATTATTATTTTTTTTATGTACTCTTGTTCATGATTTTTTATTTAAAGGAATAAAACAAATATTTACATAAGCTTTAGCTATTTTCTGTTATTAATATTCTATTTTAATTATTCTTTACTTGTTATATACAATGCTTTAAAAGGCAGAAGGCACAGCTTCGGCGATCCACAAGGCGAGATGTAAGCCTCACAAATTTGTGGAATTTTTAATCTTGGAAATTTAATAAATTAAGAAAAGTAGAAAAAAAAAACCCAAAATTTTAATAAATTGGATTTAAGAAAAAATTATGGATAGTTCACCATTCATAAACTAATTGATATACCATGCACAAAGTTCACACATAAAAGAGAAGTGCAGACCCAAAATCAAAACATATGTTAAATGTTTGTAAAACATACGTTACAATTCACAAATCACAAGTTACAATTAAAGCTCAAAAAGCCCATCAAATCACTTCCATTCCAATTAACAAATAACAAATATTTTCAGTGGTCCTTTATATGCTAAGCATGCTAATATATTTATTTATTGTTTTGATCGGTAAAAGTAGGAATATATTGAACTACAGCAAGGCGCTGAGAAAAACAATACATCGGAAACATAAAAAAGAAAACATCATGATCAAAAAACCCCAGATGCAACCGAGAAGAAAGAGAGAAAAACCAACAAAGAAGACTACGGATAACAGCCTAGCCCGGATCCCAATCGAGAGGAGGATGCTCCCTCCCCTCACCAGCACCAACCATTCAAGAACCCACCAGATCCATAACAGACTTAACTATGAACCCCATCAATCTGCTATTATTCTCAAAAATTCCGTCATTTCGCTCCCGCCATAGACACCACACCACAGCAAAACCGGTTAGTCTTGACTGCTCCCTTCTTTCGCCATCCACCATCCCAGAAGCCCAGCTAAGCAGGTGTTGGTATGGCATCACCGCCATTGCCCAACTCAGACCAAATGCGTTAAAGATCACATTCCAAACCGAGAATGCCGTCTGGCAATGGAGAAAGAGGTGCGCCGCGGTCTCCTCCCCATCCAGATACATGACACAAGTTGGAGCGACATCTTTCCCCTTACGAATCAGTTGATCCCTCATAAGGATTCTATCCTTATAGAGCGTCCACACAAACAATCTGATCTTGTGCGGAATTGGCACTCTCCACAGCCACCTACCCTCAAAAATAACAAGCGGACGCCGCGTTGCCAGCTTGAAGAAGCTTTTAACGCTAAAGATGCCATCCCTAGTAGGAGCCCAAAGCCTCTGATCGCCAGCAATCTGATTGCGCTGTTGAGCGTACAACATCTGGAGCAGAATAGAAAACTCTTCCATCTCACAATCAGTTAAGGATCTGCGGGTAGAGATCTCCCAGACCACATCCCCACTATCAAGTGAAGCAAACTGCTCAATCATTCCCCCCGGGTTCACCGAGATGGCATAGATACCCGGGAACCTGGATTTAAGGGCGCAATTCTCAAGCCACACATCATCCCAAAATCGGATTCTGGTACCACACCCCCAGCTAAAACGCAGTCCTTTAACAAAACTGGGCCAGATGTAACACAGACCTCTCCACCACGCTGAGGTACCTCTGTGAGCGATCAGGCAGACACCCCAGTCACCAAAGGACTGCCCATACTTCTCGATCAGCACCTTTCTCCAAAGACTTTCCCTCTCCTCATCTCTTCCAGCTCTCCAGAACCACTTCCCAAGAAGTGTGAGGTTGGTCTGCGTGAGGCAACGAATACCCAAGCCACCACAAGCAACTGGCAATTGGCAAACATCCAAGTTAACCAGGTGGTATTTCCGACCCAAGCCCGAACCCTCCCACAAGAAAGACCGTTGGATCATCTCCAGCCGGCAGATCACCTTCGCTAGGCACTTGAACATGGACATATAAAAAATGGGCATGGACGAAAGGACAGCCTTAACCAGGACCAGCCTGCCAGCACTACTGAGTAGCTTCCCTTTCCAAGTGGATAAGCGTTGTTCAAACCTCTGCACAACAAGTTGCCAGTCACGGGCTGAAAGCTTCCTGATCCCCAGAGGAAGTCCGAGGTAGGTGATAGGCAGTTGCTGAGTCGAACAGCTCACCGAGAGAGCAAGCGCTGCCAAATCAGAATCCTCCCGTAATGGCGGACTTAAGGAGGTTGATACACTGCCCCGAGACTGCCTCGTATACCGACAACACATCTCCTAACACCCTGAACTCGGAGACATCAGCCTTCCCAAATAGAATCGTGTCATCCGTGTACTGCAAATGCGAAATACATCTACCCTGCGATCCAACCTGAATGTCGGAGATGAAGCTGCACTCCCTGACCCGATCAATTAAACCAGATAGCATCTCGTTTACAACATTGAACAGGAAAGGGGATAAAGGATCCCCCTGACGGATACCCCGAGAACTCTTGAAATAACAGGCCGGAGAGCCATTAATCATAACGGAGAACCATGGGGAGACGTAACAACCTGGCATCCATTTTCTCCAAGTGTCACCGAAGCCCAACCTTCCTAGCATGTAATCAATCCCCCCCCAACTGACTCGGTCGTAAGCCATCTCCATATCCACCTTCCAAATCGCAGCCGGGCGCCGTTGGATATGAGCGGAATGGATCATCTCATTAACCACCGCAACAAGGTCCACCAGCTGCCTACCACGCACAAAGGCTCCCTGATTCCCCGATATAATGTTGTTCATCACCGGTTTCAATCTATTGGCGAGAACTCTAGCAATAATCTTATATAGACAGTTAGTTAGGCTGATGGGCTGATAATCAGAGATATCCTCAGCGCCATCGCGCTTCGGAATGAGGGTGATAAAAGTAGAATTCAGCGCCCTCCCAACAAAACCAGCAGTGTGAAACTCCGACATGACCTCCATCAGCTCAACCTTGAGTAACCCCCAAAAAGCCCGGAAAAACTCCATAGTGAAACCGTCGGGACCCGGGGCTTTATTGCGTCTACCAAACCTGATAGCGCGCCACACCTCTTCCTCGGTAAAAACCTGGTCCAACCCCTCCTTCTCCAACAGCGAAATAGCATGGAAGGGGACCCCATCCAACTACGGCCGCAAAAAACCCTCATCCGTATATAGCGACTTGTAGTAAGCAACTATGCGCTCGCGGACCTGGTCCTCAACCGTCACCCCATCCACCACCACCCTCCCCAAGTATTTCGACTTGAAACGAGCATTAGCCATAGTATGGAAATATTCCGTATTAGCATCCCCCTCCTTCAGCCATTTGACCTTTGCTTTTTGCATCCAACTCACCTGCTCGGCCCTGCAAACGCTGTTGAACTCTACTTTTTTCCTGAACCTATCCTCTCTTTCCTCCCCCGTAAGAATTCTTTCCTCCTCCAAATCATCCAAACCCTTCAAACAGCTGAGTAAACTCTCCTTAACCTGCAGCAATCCATACACCTCCCGATTCCACACCTTGATCCTCAGCTTCAGATGTTGGAGTTTGGAAATAAAGCGAAACGCAGCGGACCCAATACAAAGCTTTTCTTGCCACCAGACAGGGAAATTTTCCCAAAACGCCTCGTCCAACAGCCACATATTTTCAAACCGAAAGGGGAAAGGCCCCTTCCCCTTGGAGTCACAGGTGCAGATCAAAGGGTGGTGATCGGAGATAGCCCGAGCAAGAGCCTCCAACCTCGCCCCCGGGAAAACGTCTACCCAATCAAGAGTGGTAAGAAAACGATCCAGTCTAGAGAGGGAAGGGTTGTCCTGGAGGTTCGACCACGTGAACCGCGCCCCCGATAGCGGAACGTCAACGAGCCCCCAATCTGAAATAAAAAAGTTGAAATCCTGCATAACTCCGGCGTCAGGCGGCCCACCCTTCTTCTCAAACTCCCATCTAATCACATTAAAATCCCCGCCGAGGCAAAAAGGGAGGTCCCACCTAGCCGCCAATTCAAACCAGAAATTGCCTCGATCACGGTCCACAGACGGCCCATAGATACCAGCAAACATCCACTGACTCCCCGATTCCTTATTCTGAAGCACTATCGAAACATAATACACCCCCACCTCCTCATCAATCTTATCGAAGATAGCCGGCTTCCAAGCGACCAAAATACCTCCCGAAGCGCCAGCCGAGTCAGCCCCGACCCAATCCCATCCCCCCCCCCACCCAAACCAACTTGACCTTTCGTTGATCGCAACATCCCCACTTTGTCTCCTGGAGCGTGACCACCTCCGGCTTTGCAGCTGCGATGACCTGCTTAACCCCAACCCTTTTGCTCCTATCACAGATACCCCTCACATTCCAAGAAAGCATCTTCATAAACAAACCAAAATCGTCCCGCCCAAAGTGTATCTACCCTTAAACCCCCCCAACACCTCTCCCCTCCGACATCCCCCAAGTTAATCTTCATAATTCTTGCGACCCCTTACACAGCTTACAATTACTCTCCCGTCGCTTGACCAAAACCGATTTGAACACCTCCCGGAGTTCAGATTCTGAGCCTCTGAAAGACATTCTAAGGTTGCGGCCTAGGCCAATGAGTCGATCAATATCCGCCGAGTCCCTATGATTATCAGTACTCTCATCCAAACAGACCTGACCGCCCTGATGTAGACTCAACTCTGCCCCAGTGAGATTCCTCGGCCCCCTTTGTTGTCGCAGACAAGTACCCGGACTAGATCCGTGGTCGATCGAGACTTCCGAGGGGTGAGGATTGCCATGCGTAGCTTCATTCATCCCTTCCAACCACGATTCAGTGATTGGGGAAACCTCAGATAATCAGACTCGTCGTGGGCTTCTGAAAACAGGCCGAGTCGATTCACTCCCCATCGAAGCCCCCACCAATTGCAAGTGAGAACCGAATGATTCACTCCCCATCTGAAAACAGGCCGAGTCGACTCACTCCCCATGAAAGCATGCTAATATTTACATGAACTAAAATGATACAAATGAGAGAAGTAAAAAATTTAAGCTCACTCAGAGAATATTTTAATTTTGAGTCTGTCAACATTGTCATAAAAATTTAGGGCTAACTATCATAATAACTTTAAGTTGTCGGCGATGGGAGTTCGGGTTGTCGTGGACCTGCTCAGGTCCCCGGGTAAAAGCTTTTTGGGGGGTCTCTTTGTTTGGGTAGTTCCTTACTACCCACCAAGGAATGTATCTCCTATCTGTTTTGTTTCAATATAGTATAGCTTTGTTATCGTATCAAAAAATAATAATAAATAATAATTTTAAGCTGTCATACTAAGCTTTATAATATATTAGGTTGGAGATTAGAGAACAGTTTGAGTAGACTTGAGTCAATGAACTATAATATCACCTTTTTCCCACTGAATCCTATCACAAGTTGACTAACAGACACTTGAAGGGTGGACATCAGTGGGACTCAGCTTTCACCTCATTCAATGGTTAAAATAGTTGAATATATACAATAACACTTTTTACCAACTGAATCCAGACTAAAGTAGCACAGAAATTTGAGGCCCTGAACATCTGTAGACAATGCTTTTGACTCGATTCAATGGGATAAAGGGGATGTCAATATGTCATAATAAATTATACATTTCTTACCACTGAATCCTGTCAAAACTCACTATTACAGATTAGGCCCCAGAAACCCATGAAATTGATATTTTAAGGCCCATTAAATACGCTTTTTATAAATTAAAAAAAAAAGGATTCATGAGGCTTGACCGACATCAATAGATTGATTAGTTCATGAAGAGCATCTCACCTCAACAATCCTGTCAAAGGTAACATCCATAGATGTTCCAGTCCCTAGACATATGTAGAAATCTGCTTTCAACAGGACTTGGTATCTAAGAGGCTATTCATTCGCTGCATAATCTATTGAAGTTGGTGAGGAGTCAATAAAAGAATATAAATATAAATAAAGAAATATATATATATATATATATATATATATATATATATATATATATATATATAATGTTTAAGAAGGAAAAAAAATTGAAACAACAAACTCACTGTTAAAATAAGAAAATAAAGAAATGAAATTTTATTTTATTTTTTTTTAAAACAACAATAAGAACAACAGTTTTTTTTAAGTCACTTAGGCTGCGTATGGCATAGCTCTCTGCTAGCCCCTGTCATAGCAGTGTTCACCTGCTTTAACAGGTTCCCATCCTCTTTGCTAACATCCTGCTACCTACTTTAGCAGGTACCCCTTCTCCTTGATAACTCCTTGCATAGCAAGATTTTATGCAGGATTTACCTGTTCAGCAATTCTACCCTCCTCTCTACTCACTCCTTGCCAGAGCAGATTTTATTTGCTCTGGTAGGGAGTTAGTAGAGAGCATGGAGGCTGCTGCTAGAGCATGTAAATCCTCATTTGCGGGGAGTTAGAAAAGAGAATGAGAACCAACCAAAGCAGGTGAACTCTGCTGTAGCAGGGGCTAGTAGAGAGCTATGCCCTACACAGCCTTAGTAACCTAAGTGATTAGAGTGTTCCTTCCTCCTTGAGGAGGTGTGGGGCTCAAGCCATTTCCCTCTCCTACCCATTTTCCATTTCTTTTTTAAAATAAGTCTTAATCAATCTCTCATACTTTTTTCTAATAAAAAATATGTCAAACCTATATACTACAAAAAAGTTTAAGCCCCAGTATCAGAGAAAATTAAGGAGAGTGTTGTTTGAGATGGTTTGGAGACGTTCATCACGGATTGGAAGCGCTAGAACGAAGGATTAAATTGATACAAATACAAGAAACTAGGAAAAGGGGAAGACCAATAATGATTTGGAAGAAAGTAATGAGAAGTGATATTTACTCTCTGGGAATGTGAATTTGAATTTGGCTGGTGGATTTAAAATATTTGAAATCCATGGATTTTCAAATAGACCAGTTTTTTTTAATGCTGTGTGGAGATCATTTTGGGATTTGAGAAGAAAAAGATTTTTTTCTTTCATTTTTTTTTTTTTTTTTTAAGATGAGGTTTTTTTTGGCTCCAAGTCTTGTAAGAGTCATTTAACGTGAGAAGATGATGATGTATAAATAATAAAAAAGGTATGGCGAAGATCACTTATTATAAAAAAAGGGGTTAATATTTTAATGTGAATGGTGGATGATAACATTAGCAGCCAAACGAGAAACTTGAGAGAAAGAAGCAGCCGTAGTCAAAGAGCATAGGGTGTTAGGGTTTAAATGTTTGATAGTTTGATCTCTTTCAAACGAAGAGAGACATTTTAATGCAGAAAACATAGGGGACTTCTCAAAATTTGATGGTGCGGCAGTGAGAAAGAGGACGAGTTTTCATTTCCGTCGCGCCTAATCCAACTCGCTAAGTGCGTGGATTTAGAAATCAAGTTGGATGTGACCGAATCCAAATACAACATTGAATATGACATCCCAATCAGTGGATTTGGATTTGACCAACTCAAATCCAAATCCATCGATCCCTAGCGCCAGGTTTCCAAAACCAGAGTGCTTAATACTTAGATTTAACCAGAAATGAGTGGAGAAATAGAACTCAGAAAGATAACCTCAAATAGGGGGAACAAAAGGCCATGATGATGAGGATGAATTATTTATATGCTAGTGATATACTTGACAAATATATTGGAACAAGTATATTTACTTTTGATATTTTAATCCACAGTTTATAATTCATTGTTACTTTTTATTATTACTTAACTTACTTCTGTTAAGCAAGAAAATTTTAAAGAATCATTTATTTTTACCATTTTCTTTGGTTACTTTATATATTTTCCTTTTCAACATTTCATTCCCAATCAATCAAGTTTTCTATATGCTTTCTTTTGCATGATTCACACAAGGTGGTTGCTGGCCAAGCAAGCATGCATAGAGTACCATCATCATAACATGACAATAACTAAAATTTACCGAAGCATCAGTTGATACAAAAATCCATAAAAACACCTAACACTCATACCAAGGTTCAATAACAATTTCCAAGATGAGAAAGTAATCCAACAGGTTCATTGCCTAGGTGTTCTATCAGCATGAAGTCCGAGGTTAAAGAATCAAATACAATCTGCTTTTATGAAAAAACCACCTAATTGAGGATATCTATGAAGAAGATAAAGTACAAGGAAATAAAAATTTAGTGGACTTACGGATTCACTATGACCAGTCAAAGAATGGACTAAGCTACCATCAACAGCATTCCACACACATATCCTGCAATCTGGCAAAAGAAATATAGAAGAAATGATTTTTCACTTTCAGTAGCATAAAAATTCATAAATCCTATGTAATGGTGGTGGTATTGGAGGTAGCAGTGTGGCGGGCTGAACGAAGGTAATAATTATGAGTAGACAGGATTGCATGAGAAGTCTGCAATCCGAATTCACAATGACCAGTCAAAGAATGGACTAAGCTACCGTCAACAGCATTCCACAAACACATCCTGCAATCTGGCAAAAGAAAGATGGAAGAAATGATTTTTCCCTTTCAGTAGCATAAAATTCATAAATCCTATGTAATGGTGGTGGTATTGGAGGTAGCGGTGTGGCGGGCTGAACCAAGGTAATAATTATCAGTAGACAGGATTGCATGAGAAATCTTCTATGTAGCGCATTAAGAAAATGCAACAACGCAACATGATGTAGATCAAAGTGATAAAGGTTAACTAAACACCACAGCAGCAAAAAATAGAAACCATAAAAATATGGGTACGCAATCAGGCACTGACCACCTTATATTCTGAATACAGATATCATCCAATATGTAAAGGATGGTTGTCGATCTCTTACGATACGTGATATTATAGAAAACAATATGTATCTATGATGTGTATCTCTTTTTACTGTATCTTATGATACACTATACGATACATTATGATACAATGCAATACATGATATGAACGATACATGTGATTTTTATTATAACTAATTTTTTATTTAATAAAATATCACTTATTTTTCCCAACTCTAATATCAAAAGTTACAAAAAAAAAGATCGACAAGAATAAAGAAAAAAAGAGGAAGATGTCTACGAGAAGGAAAAATAAGGAAACAGTCCAATGTATCTAGGAACGAAGCTCTGTGGTTTGTGAATGTACTGCAGTTAACTGTGCCCTCATCTCAGTCATGGCAATAGAGGGGGTAGAAGACCTAATATGAGAATCTGTAGTAGCAGAGTCTGCAGATGGCGTGCATGATACCCCTCAGGATAACCATGTAGTCGATAGCAATGTCGCAACCACCACCACGACTCTTATCAGTGTTGCGACCTCGACCAGTAGAAGGAGGACGAAAATCAATAGCAAATACCGCACACTCGGAAGGGATCATATAAGAAGCAGGGAAGTCATGACAGCACGACAATGCTCCCCAGCATAAATTGTGGCATACACTGATAGAAGAGAAGGGACAGGACTAGTCACCAAAATCAGAGCACAAAGCTGCTCATACTCAGGCCAAAGACCACCCAAAAAACCATAAATCTTATGTCACTTTACACACTTCGTGACAATTTTAGCAGAGTCGATTCGCAGCTCGAAGAGAGGCTCATAATGACTCAACACAGCCCACCAATGCTGTAGATCACAAAAAAACCAGAAACAGAACTCTCCCCTTGTTGGGCCTGGGCTATCTCACGATGTAGCTGATAGATACGAACATCATTCTCATCTAGAGCATGTATCTCAATATGAGCTTGCCAAAGAGTATGAATAAACTCATAGAAAATGTAATTCACATACAACTATAGGTCCATAGAATTGAGGATCCAGATTAGCAAAACACAATTATGTACATTCCATTTTGCAATTTTGTAGCACCCATGGAAGGGTTATGAACATCACCAGTAAGATATCCCATTTTCAATCGACACCCAATATATAGCTTGATGGACCTAGACCAAGCTAAAAAATTGTTCCCATCGAACTTTATGTTAGTGATCGAAGTGGTAATGGGGTCGGATAGAATAACTGAGGCCAACTCCTTCGAATCCATTGTCAACAAAGCAAGGTGGATACAAAGCAACAACTACAAACAGTTGAAAGAGTCAAACAAACTAAGATGGATACAAAGCAATAACTACAAACAGTCATGTAGAGCCTCTCCACAAAAACCACAACATCAAATCTCTCACAGAGTCAAATATCAATACTTTAAGAACGTATTTCATAGCAAACAATCATATAGATGGATTGGGTTTATTACTATTTTTTACCAAACAGTTCATGTTGGATCATCAAAAATACTATTTCATCCATGTAACCAACAGCAACACCATAACAATCAATTATCTCAACCTAAGAAGACTCAATGACCATCATAAGAACCATATCAGCATCAATCGCAACATAATCCATTGCAAATCAGATTAGTTTTGTCAAAAAATAAGCTAAATGTAGAAAACCAGGAGCCATAGTGAACAGAAAAAGCAATACAACTTAACACTAATCTGATGGCCAAAAAAACCACACCCATAAGATCTGCAGCACAAACTGACCAACATTATTTTACTGTGAGCAGAGAAAGTCACCTGATTGGATTGGGTACTAAAAAAACTGTGAAATCCCAAAATTTCAGAAAAGAGGAGAAAATAGAATAAAGATAGAAATAGGGACATAAAAATTCCTGACAAAAAAAGCCATTTAACTCGGAAGAAGATGAGCTACCAGAATATGTAATTCATGTCCCCAATAAGATACCCGGCATGCTACGTCAGTCATCAGCAATCTACTGACATCAGCAGGTGATGATGCAGATGCACGGGTCCACTTACCGATGAAGCTATGATACCAAGAAGTGATCCAAGGTTGAAGGATGGGTTCAGTTGGTGGTTTTACAGATTGAGAGATGGTATTAGGGTTAGGTGTAAGAGTAAGAGGAGAGAGATAAAAATGAGAGAGTAATCAAGAGAATAGCAAGCTTGGATGTGCAGAGATACCCACTAGCTTATATATTAAAGAGAAATTAAAATTAAAAGTACACCCTGACTCCAACTGCATACCATCATAGTAATACATAAACACTCAAACAAATAAAACTTATACCAACAGCAACACAATCCTTCCTTTAAACGGTGCCTTGATTGAAGGACCCCACTTAAAAAACAAACGCATCCCCAATCCAAATCTATGATAATTCGGCCAAAATCCAATCAAAACAAAACAAAACCCTAGCAACCATTGTAAATCTTGGCATAATTTCAACAACCTAAAAAAAATTTTAATCCGAAGTTCAACCAAGCTTCGAGAATAACCCAAGAAAACCTTATCCATGTCAAGCAAACGCCAACAAAAATCCCCGAACTCCATTCTTTTCAGCAACATCCCATCTAAAAAATTTACAAAATTCCAACAATGTCCCCGCCATTTGTGACTGCACCACTCCTTTTCCATCCAAAATACGACGTCTCCTAGTTGTGACAATGTCGAAAACTAGTCAGAGTTAACCAGAATAGCCACATTGAAGGTTGTCGCACCCACCCATTTTGCCTTATCCTCCATTCTTTACAGATCAAAAGTGTGTCAATAGATCACTAACTAGTAATTTTTGTCTTACAAGGTCTATTCATTCCAAAATAGATGGTGGCTACACAACTAAGGATCATGTGGTGCACCTAAAACGACACTAAGCGAGATTATTAATAGACAGTGTGAATGAAAACAGTCTGAAAATTTCAGATCATCTCATTCTCGTATCTTGAGTATAGGATGGTGCTTCCCCGAACACGTCGTTTTGCCTCACAACAGTAAAAGTCACGCCCTAGCACCTTACTTGAAAGTGATTCGACCAGGGCTTTTGTTAAACAAAACAAATATAAGGTGCTTTTTGAGGACATATACACCTGGGTGGTGACTCCCTTTCTCTAAGGATCGTACATATGCATAATAGTAAAGGTAAGTAACCATTGTTTCCCGCAAGAATAGCCATAATATTAATTGTCTAAATTTAAAAAGGAACATTTAATATTGTGCAAAGAGTATTTGATATATTTCAAAAGAAAATAATGGGGCATTTTGTTTTGAGAGACTATATTAATTAATTGTGACTCTATATCATGATTCTTAACGAGTACCAATACTTCCACACCATCGTTTACTCATTACACACATTCTAAAAAAGAGTCATGTTAATTGGTGCAGATGTAGCATTAGTTGGTGCGTCACCAGTAATTTCATTAATTGGTATATATTTTATATTAAATTGTAACCATTGTGTGACAAAAGAATATCCGAATTTTTTTTTTTTTTTTTTTATCAGTAAAGAGATTATATTGATAAGCAGCGAGGAGCTGAAAAGATCAATACAAGGAAACGACCAAAAAACCGAGAAACCAGGGAAACAAAAGTATAAAAGCCCCCGCCAACCGAAAATGAGCATAGACACAACCAAACCAGCAGTCATGACCCCAGCTTAGCCCGGGTCCCAATGGTAGGACTCGTCGTCCGGTACAAAACCCCCTCTAGCAACCCAAAACCACACCAAGTCCCTAACCGACTCCATGATTATCCCCACTGGTCGGCTTTTCTTCTCAAAAATCCGTGTGTTCCTTCACACCATATACTCCAGTATACGGCGAAAGGGCAGCCCTCCAGTAGTCCCCTAGCTGACCCTCCATGTTCACATCCAACCATATCAAGAATTGAAGGTACAGAGTCTCCGGCGTAACCCAACTTATGTTAAAAGATTTCATGACAATGTTTCAGATCTCCTGCGCCACCCCACAATGAAGCAGCGAATGCGAGGCTGATTCCTCCCCAATGTTGCACATAACGCAACGATTGGGGATATCCTTCCCCCTACAATTCAGCTGATCCAACGTAAGAATTTTCTCTTTGAAGAGGGTCCATGCGAAGAAGTTAATTTTAGGAGGGATGCCCGCATTCCACAGTTTAGCGCCTTGGAACTTGATCAACGGCCGTCGCGAACGCATCCTATAATAAGATTTGACATTGAAAATAGCATCTCTGCTAGGAACCCAAGTAATCTGGTCTTGACCTTGTGGGTGCCAGTGGGTCTCATAGAGCTTAAGTATTAGAGCTGAGAACGAAGCAACCTCTTCGTCCCTCAGCAGCCTTCTTGTGGTCACATCCCACCATCTACCCCCCTAATTCTCCACAACAAACTCCTCAATCATCCCTAGCAGGTTCAGAGATAAGGCGTAGATGTCGGGAAAGGAGTCTTTGAAGGGGCTGCTATCCACCCACGCATATTCCCAGAATCGAATACGGGCCCCGCAGCCCCATCTAAACCGCAACCCTCTAGTAAAAGCAGACCAAGTGATGCAAATATTTTTCCACCAAGCCGGCGTCCCTCTATGTGTCGATGTGTAGATACCCCAATTACCTATGGATTGCCCACACTTCTCGCTCAACACCACTCGCCAAAGAGTATCCCTCTCTTCCACCCTTCTCGATCAACATCCGAAATATTAATTGTTTACATTTAATTATGGACAATCATTTTCGTGTATAAATAAAAGATAATGAGAGATTTTGTTTTGAGACTCTATAAAAAAATAAAACATATTTTCAACCCTTTGAAAATGAAGGAACAGTTTTAAATAAATAACATAGTTGAAATTTGTGTGTGGCCATGATTGAAGAATTTATAAGGTGGCGATAAGACCTGCAAAATGTATGTGTGAAGTATAAATAATGAGAAGATAAGAGTACATGCGTCTAAGAAGTGTATGCGACAGTGAAGGAAGTGTGTGCTATAGTGAAGGCATAGAGTATTAAGGAAAGAGTTGGGAATGAGGAAATAAGAGGAAGGATCAGGATACCCCAATAAAAGAGAAAATTATGGAGTGTCGTCTCATATCAATTGGACATGTCCACTGGGGACCTGAAATAGCCCCTGTATGAAAGATTGAAACAACAAAGGGGAGACCAATAAAAACATGCCGGAAAGTGCTGACAATTAAGTAACTGACAGGCATGAATAATTGTGGAGTGATAGAATTTTTATCCCTATGCAAAAATGAGTGGAGATATAGAATCCACAAAACCGGCCCCAAATAGAGGGGCCAGGGTGATGATGATTCAAAATTTGTGTACATTTAATTTGATGAGGTACTTTGGAGGGAGTGCTATTTTCCAACAATAGACTTTGAGAAAAAATACCTTCGCATACGCATCCTAGCCACATGTACTCGATCTTCTTTTAAATCTTTGTTGCACAACAATTTGCACCATGCTGTAGTGTCAATCTTACCGGCACTTCATAAAAAGATCCCTTCAATCAAAGAAACACTCATTGATCACACAACTCACCACTTGCGTTATCCACTTCACACACACTACATTGATCCTGTTTGAGATACCCTACTCAAACCCATTATCCAATTATACAGTATAGCCTGAATGCTATAATCTATAATATTGTGGCACTAAATGATTTTCTATTTTGACCAAATCATCTTTCAAGTTCTCGTGTTCGCCAAACTTACTTCCATAAATTCAGGATTTGTTCCGATAATATTGGAACCACTTAATCATAAGGCTATTCTCCAAAGTTTTTGCTTATTTTTTACCTGTTTCCTTGTCCAACCAAACACCACTTCCTTAGCAAACAACATACATTATGTTGTTAATTTATCCATCACCAATCCCAACAAATAAGAACTCGAAGTACACCCCTGATGGAACCCAACTTTGATACGAAACCCAGTCGTTTCTTCACAAATAGTTCTAACAGATAACACTAGTTACTAATCACTCATACATGTCTTGGATAATCTTAATAAATTAATTTTAAATGCATTTCCTCTTTAGCATCCACCAGATTATTTGTCTCACTACCCTATCATATCATGAACCCTTGGATCGATATGACCATCTGATGGTGTTAATTGGAGTAGGCAGAAGTATCACACAATTACCAGCTAAACTAGACAGTGTACCAAGCACAAAGAGCCTTTTCTACAACATAGGGATGCATTGGGTATCAGCAGAGGCAACACGGGAACGATTGCATGGCCGGCTACTAGTCTGACCAAGCCCTCTAGGGTGATGCATGGATCCAAGAACCGAAACATGTGATGGTCGCAATGGTGATCTTAGATTTCGAGGAATCATTGATTTTTGGAATACAGGCTACCCTATAAATGCTGCTAAAAGTTTTAGAGTTGCTTGTCTTTTAATTTCCAACACAATAAGAAGAAGCCTTTTAGTCCTTATTTAATTCATAAATTAATTAAGGACAGTTAGGTCCTTAAATGGGGTAGAGTTGTGCAAGTCTAGTAGTAGTTTAGGCTTTTTACATTTAAGTCATGGGTATAATAATATAAGGACTCCATATCTCAGTAAATTTTTATTATTATCAAATTCAATGTAAATGAAAGCTTGTCTGCAGAATTACCCTATAAAGAAGAGATTTCTTTTCAAATCTCCCGTATCAGATCGTTTCTTTCATTTCTCTCCTTTATTTATACATTGATTTACTATTTTGTTGTAATTTTCGTGTGGATTACATCACCTGGTAATAGAGAAAGTTCCTACTTCTTGAAACTTATGGTTTTGAACTGGAAAGATGTAGAAGCGACAATGCATACCTCATTCCTTGATTGGATCGACTGACCTTAAGGAACCTCAACAGTCAACTGGAATAGATCATTAGAGTTCTATTGCATTTACAGTTACTTGACCAAAAAATTGGTGAAGAACGTCGAGGCTGGATCAACCATGGAGAAAAAAATGTTGCCGCTTTAGAAGGAGGTTGTGTTGATTCAATTACAAGTCACCAAACATGTCGGGAACGACGGAGACAGAATACAATGATCGGGATCATGTCAGTGATTTTGAAAATTTCTGAAATCTTCATTGACGTTGCATCCAGGAGGTCAGGGCATGGATATGGTCACAAAAATTACAGGCGATATGGTTTTTGTGATGAAGCGAATTATGGAAGTTGTTGAGGATAAAGACAATTATGGAAGTGATTTGAGGATGAGATCGAGAAGATTGTCAAAACTTGAAACGATCTGAGTTTTGGAATTCAATGATGATTACCACCCAACACCTTTCTCTAGTTTGCAAAAAAAATTGGCGTTCCTGACCAGTGAAAGGTAGAACTAATCTTGCCGGGCACACTTTTCGATGGTAGGTAGATCTAATGACCTGGCAGGAAAGGGGAATGAAAAGATAACCTCCTGGGTGAAGATGAATTACCTAAGGATTTATGTCAGTGTTTCATGTCGTGCAGATCTAGTAACATCATCATAATCCAGACAACAAAATATGGACGCCATCTCTCATACCGAAGAATTCCATAAGTTGTCGAGCTTAATTATAGCAAACAGAAGCTATTCGATTGGTAAGGATTCAAACAGTCTCGATATTTGAGGAAATAATAGCATCCAACACAAGTGGGATGTAGAGGATGCATATGAATTGACTCTGAAAGCAGAAGTTATCTATAATAGAAGCTAGGCAAAGATTCCAATCCAACAGCAGTAAGGAAAATTTTTCTAAATAGCATAGTCGGGGTTAGATTTTTACATAAGTTTTTTTTTTTATCGGCAATAGCACTTATATTGAAAATCAGCAAGGCGCTAAAAGGCCAATACAAATAAGACCCAAACGAAAGAAACAAGAAACAAGAAGCAAAAAGAAGGTAAAAACAGCAAACACAACAACCAGATCCTAATTAACCCGGATCCCAGGGGGGATTGTCCCCATTAACATCATTGCCGCCTCCTGCGACCCAAAACCACATCATGTCACGAACAGACTTCATAATCATCCCCACAGGACGACTTTTACGATCAAAAATCCGCATGTTCCTCTTGATCCAGATACCCCAAATGACCGCAAAGAATGCTGCCTTCCAGTAATCTCGAAGTTGGCCCTCAAATCTGATAGAATACCAAGCCAAGAACTGTTGGTAGTTCAAAGAGGGGGAGACCCAATTCATGTTGAAGGATTTTTGAATGACGCTCCACAACTTGTGGGAAACTCCGCAATGAATGAAGAGATGCGCAGCGGACTCTTCCTCCTGGAGGCACATACGCATTGGTTGGGAATGTTCTTCCCCCGCCGAATGAGTTGATCTATCGTTAGAATTCTTTCTTTGAATAGGGTCCACACGAAGAATTTAATTTTAGGAGGGATGTCCACCTTCCACATCCCCACTCCATGGAATCTGATGAGCAAGCGTTTTGAAAGCATCTGGTAGTACGACTTGACGCTGAAGTTGTCATCTTTGGTAAGAGTCCAAACCCTCTCGTCAAGCCCGCGAGTGTTCCTAGGCACATTGTAGAGCAAGTGCATCAGCTTAGAGAAGGAGGCCATCTCATCACCTCTCAGCCACCTTCGAGTATTAACATCCCACACTCTTCCTTCAACAATATATGTGACAAACTCTTCGATCAGCCCCGAGGGATTTGAGGAGATGTTGTATATGTTGGGGAAAGATGATTTGGGGGTCGACACTCCGCCTATGAGTCCTCCCAAAACCGAATCCAAGAACCACATCCCCATCTGAATTCAATCCATCTTGCATATATCAACCATGTACCACAGATGCCTTTCCACCAGGCTGATGTGCCTCTGTGGACCATAGTGTTGATGCCCCAATTACCACAGATGCCTTTCCAATGATTGTCACTTTCATTCCCCATGCCTGCACGCCATAGCCATTTCCTTAGGAGCACAATATTAGTCCACCTAAAGCTGCGAATTCCAAGACCTCCACAACTTATAGGCAGTTGGCAGGTGTCCTAGTTAACAAGATGGTATCTTCTATATAGACCCGAACCCTCCCAAAGGAAGTTCCTTTGGATCTGCTCAAGACGATTGATCACTCTGCTCTGGCATTTGAACATCAACATGTAGAAGATGGGCAAACTGGACAGGACCGATTTAACCAGGATGAGAAGGCCTCCACTACTGAGGAGTTTTCCTTTCCACAAAAACAATCGTTTTTTGAATCTTTGAATTGCCGAGTCCCAAGCTTTAGCTGAAGGGTTCCTGAGCCCGAGAGGTGGGCCTAGGTACTTGATTGGGAACTTCTCGATTGCACAATTTACCGTCGCCGCTAAATCTATCATCAGCAGATCGTTGATCCCGATTCCTGTTATTATCGATTTGCTCAAATTAATGTGTTGGTCCGAAACTGCCTCGTACACCGAAAGAATCTCAGCTAGCGACCTAAACTCCGACACATCCCCCTTCCCAAATAGGAAGATGTCATCAGCGTACTAAAGGTGCAAGATGAATTGACCCTGAGATCCCACCTGAATGCTAGAAATGAGTTGCAACTGCCTTGCTCGGGCCATAAGACCAGACAATGCCTCGCCCACAATATTGAATAAGAAGGGGGATAGCAGGTCGCCTTCATGAATCCCTCTGAAGCTTTTGAAGTACCCAGCTGGTGTCCCGTTGATCAATACCGAGAACTAGGCCGAAGAAATACAAGCCTGCATCCACCCCTCTAGGTATTCCCGAACTCAAGCCTGTGAAGCACCTTTAGTAAGCTCCATATCCACCTTCCAAATAGTCTAAGCAGTCCAAACTGACACGGTCATATACCTTCTCCATATCCACCTTCCAAATAGCTGCGAGCTGTCGCGCCTGACGTGCCAAGTGAATCGCCTCTTGGGCCACCACTACAAGATTCACTAAATGTCTCCCCTGAATAAACGTGCCCTAATTTACCGAAATGATCTTGCCCATTAGCGGTTTAATTCTGTTGGCGAGCACTTTGGCGATTATCTTGTATAGGCAGTTAATAAGACAGATCGGGCGAAAATCCGATAGCTTCTCTACCCCTTCTTTTTTGGGAATGAAAGTGATGAAAGTAGACTTGAGGCTTCGACCAATAAATCCGGTGGTATGGAATTCGTGAAGCACATCCATCAGATCTGCCTTTAGGACTGGCCAAAAAGACCGGAAGAATTCCATTGTGAATCCGTCCGGACCCGGCAATTTGTTGTTACCTCCGGACTTGATGGCCCGCCAAACCTCATCCTCACTAAATTGGTATTCCACATCTGCCCTTTCTTCCTCTGAGATTGATTGAAACACCAGCCCGTCCAAATCCGGCCGAGCTAGACCCTCGTATGAGTACAATTTAGAGTAGAAGGCGACCACATGCTCCCGAATCTACGAGTAGGTAACCCCCTCAACAACAATACTGCCCAGAAAGCTAATTTTATTCCGCGCATTGGCAAACGCATGGAAGAACTTGGTGTTGTGGTCCCCCGCTTTTAGCCACTGCACCTTGGCCTTCTGCCTCTAGCACACCTCCTCGGCCATGAACTTATTGTTGAACTCCCACCTTTTTTGTATCTGTTCTTCTCTTTCCCCGTCCGACAAGCCCCTATTTTCCTCCAAGTTGTCAAGCTCTTTCAGCCGAATAAGTAGTGCCTCTTTGGAGATGTGGACCTGCCCGAATACATCTCTGTTCCAGGTCTTGATGCGACCATTGATCCGCTGAAGCTTGGAAATGAATTTGAAAGTTGTCGTCCCATCTTCTATCGGTTCGTTCCACCAAGTAGGGGCCAATGCTTTAAAGTTGTCATCAAGTAACCACATGTTTTCAAATCGGAACGGGGACGGACCCCTCCCCCTAGATTTGAAACTCAGCAATAAAGGTCGGTGATCCGAAACAGCCCTGGCCAATCCTTCCAACCTAGCAACCGAAAAGACATCCAGCCACTCCGTAGTGCAGAGAAACCTGTCCAGACTACTTAAAGAGGGCGTTTCATGCAGGTTGGACCAAGTGAACCGCGCTCAATTAGAGGGATATCAATTAGCTCCCATTCCGAGATGGAGTTAAAATGTCGCATCACTGTCACATCTGGTGCCCTCTGCTTTTCGTACGCCCATCTAATGGCGTTGAAATCACTCGTCAGACATATTGGATGATCCCACCTCGCTGCGATGGCAGCTAGTTCAAACCAGAAGTCGCTCCGGTATCTATCCTCTGATGGACCATAAATGTAAGAGAACGACCATACTTTGCTTGTATCTCTATTCATATGCACAACCGACACCGAGTACAGCCCCACTGCCTCATCCTCTTTGAAAAAGAGATTAGAATTCTAGGCAACCAGAATACCGCCCGACGCGCTGGCGAAGTCGACCCCAATCCAATCCCAGCGATTTCCTCCAAGCACTGAGGACACTTTTGTTGGAGATGTTATTTCTACTGTATGGGTGTGTAGTAACTAACTTTGGGTGTATGTGTAGTTAAGTGAATTTTAAGTTGTACAATTCACCTAGCTCTAAAACCAAGTATTACGTGAACATGCTAAGATGATATAAATAATATTTTGCATTAGGATTTGGGTCACATTGACTCAACCCTAATATCTCTCTACTTTTCTCTTTCTCTTTCTTCTTCTTCTTCTTCTTCTTCTTCTTCTTCCTATTGCTCAACCGTAACCCTAAAACACAGTTTTGTCTTGGTATCAGAGCCAACAAAGACCAAACCCAGAAAGTTGTATAATCATAAGCCATCCACATCATCGCTAACGTCAGCATGACATCATCATGCTGACGTCAAAAGGGTCAACCTGTTGACATCTTTTCTCAATTATTTTTTAGGGGTTTTGATCGGATTCTCAACCTGAATAGTTCTCTCTTCTGTGGTGTTGCGATTTGAAGACTCCTTCATGGAGTTCTGAAGACCTCCATTGTCGTCTTCCTCGTGAAGCCAGTTCTGCAAGTCTTTGTTTCAGAGCTTCAAAGCTCGAAATCTCTGTCTTTTGCATTTGCATGGAAACTCATTGGAAGAGTGTATACAAACACTAATGTGCTCAGATTGCAAGGTTTTGTGAAGTTTTTGTGAAGATTTGTGAACACTAGTTCGGCTGAACTTGCGGGCCTGCTGGAGTTGTTGATTCCCGATGGAGCTGCTGATCCTTGTGAGATCTGTGATGTATGCAACAAATCTCTCAAGTTGTCTTGTGAAATTTATGTCTGCAACAATTGTGAAATATGTGTCTGCAACAATTGTGAAATATGTATCTGCAACAATGGTTTCGTGAAAGCTGTTGGTTCAAGTTTTGTTTCGTGAAATCTGTGTCTGCAACAGTGGTCTCGTGAAAGCTGTCGGTTCAAGTTTTGTTTGAAGTTGTAGTCTTCTCTTCTTTTAAATATTTTGATCTCGGTACCTCTTAATCATGGACGAGAATAAATCCGGGATCGTTGGCGTGGGAGATACCTCTCATAACTTACAGATTACTATGAAGAAATTGAATGGGGCCAATCCTGTACTTCGTAGTCATGGTCTACTGCTATGTACTTAGGGATGAAGAAAATTTTGGGTTACATTTACGGGAATAGCCCAAAACCCAAAGAAGGTGACCCTAAATATACTGATTGGGAAAGTGACAATCTAAATGTCATGACATGGCTGCTACACTCAATGCAACCAGACATTAGTGATTCTTTTATGTATGCCAGTGATGCTAAACAATTATGGGAGGCTGTGAGGGATGCGTTCTCGCATAAACAAAACCTCGCGAAAATATTTCAAGTTAGTGACAAAATTAACACTATAAAGCAAGGTGATAAGACTATTGGAGAGTATTACACCCAAATGAGGAGTTTGTGGGATGAACTAGCCCAGTATCAAGAAGAAGAACTGTGCAGCTCATGTACCAGTAAAGTTAGTAAAAATACTGAAAGGAGGAGAGTATTTGACTTCCTAAAAGGTTTATGTGAATGTTAAATCAAACATTCTAGGCAGAGAGGAGTGTCCTACACTTGGTACCGTGTATGCCCTCCTTCAGGATGAGGAGAGCAGACAACATTTTATGCAAATTCCTGGTGGTGATATAACTGAGAGATCTGCCCTACCATCCTTCACTTCCTTTGGTCGTGGTGGAGGCAAATCTGATGGTAGAGGTAGTGGTCGTGGGGGCCTCTCCCGTGAAGAAACAGAAAAACTATTGTTTTCTCATTGTGGCAAGAAGGGTCATACCAGAGAAAGATGTTGGGAATTACATGGGAAACCGAAATTCCTTCCAAGTCGCGCATTTCAGTCCTCCACCAAAGAAACTTCTAATCCGGTTGGTGGTCAGAGTATCCCTCCTGCTTCAGCTCCCCCCCCCCCCCCGGATCTGATTTTCAGAGCTTACAGAGAGAGCTTCAAGTCTCCAAGGAAGCCTTCAGCGCATGACAGTAACACAAGGACAGGCATCTTCCTCCCACATAGCTGAGTCAGGTACCTATGGGTCTGCCCATGTGACCTCAACCTCTAAGACCCCATGGATCATCGATTATGGGGCTACGGATCACATGTCTGGTATGAAAGATTTATTTTCATCTGTGTCTAGTCTCTCTGATTTTATTCATATGCGCATTGTTGATGGATCCCTTGTTCCTGTAAAGGGCAAAGGGAGTATTCAATTAGACATCTTGTCCCTTGACTCTACTCTTTTAGTTCCTAACATACCAATGAATCTATTATCTGTCAGTAAAATTACCAATTCCTTACATTGTAGTATGACATTTTTTCCATCATATTGTGTTTTCTAGGACTTGAAATCGGGGAAGATCCTTGGTCATGGTACTAAAGAGAAGGGACTCTACCTCTCTCAAGATTTGTGTAGTGCATCTCCTCCTGCAGCTATAGTGGTTTTTGTTGATGAAGCTAGATTGTGGCACTCCCGTTGTGGCCATCCTCATATTAGTCGTTTGAAACTTTTATTTCCGAAAAAATTTCATGGATTTGATAGTAGTTTCTTTAATTGTGAGACTTGTCAGTTCTTTAAACATGTTAACAATTCTTATCTCGTGGGTGATAGTAAATGTGTTATTCCTTTTGAAATTATTCACTCTGATGTGTGGGGCTTTTCCCTGTTACTGCTTTGTATGGTTATCATTATTTTGTTACTTTCATTGATGACTGTACTAGACTCACTATGCTCTTTCTTATGCGCACCAAAGATAAAGTTACCACTATTTTCCCTCTATTTCATAGACTAGTTAGCACACAATTTCATGGGCATGCTAAGGTTTGTCGGTCGGATAATGGTGGGGAATATTCCTCACATTCTCCAATCTTATCTTCACTCTCATGGAATTGTGTGGCAAACTAATTGTCCTTATACCGCCCAACAGAATGGGGTTGCTGAGAGGAAAAATAGGCATCTTCTCAAGGTTGCTCAATCTCTGTTGTTTGATATGAAGGTTCCTAATTATCTCTTGGGTGAAGTTGTTCTCACCGCTGCCTACCTCATCAATTGAATGCCTACACCTATTCTAGAAGGACATTCTCCCTTCCAACTTGTGTTTCCTCATAAACCTTTGTTCTTAGTGCCACCACGTATCTTTGGTTCCTTATGTTTTACTCATATTCCCAGTATTCAGCGAAATAAACTTGATCCCAAGACTACCAAGTGTATTTTATTGGGTATCCCTCTTCTCAGAAATGATACAAGTGCTTTGACCCTCTCACTCGTCGTGTGATAGTCACCATGGATGTCACATTCTTTGAGGGCACTCCTTTTTCCTATCCTCCGAGTCCTCTTCAAGGGGAGAAACAACGTAACAATGAAGAGTACTCTGAGATGTTTAGAGTTTTACCTATGGGAGATGGTAAAAACTATGAGGAAGTGGATGATGAAGTTGTTGAGCCACTGAAAAGCAAACAACAACTCACCGTTGATAAATATGGAAAGGGAAAGAAGTATGTGCGAAGGAACAACAAAACTATCGTTGAAGCCATTGCGCATGAGAATGTGGATGACTCTCCTTCTCCGAATACCGACCAAGATCTCTTACCCGAAGAGTGTCCGCTTGTTTCTGATCTTCATCTACCCATTGCTCACAGAAAACTTCCTAGATCATGTACTCGTCATCCCATCAGTATGTGTCATATCACAATCTCTCATCATCCCATTATGATTTTATTTGTTCTCTTGATTCTATCACCCTTCCCTCTACCGTTTCTAATGCCTTGTTGCAGCCAAAATGGAAGGATGTTATGATTCAGGAGATGAATGCTCTGGAACAGAATCAAACATGGGAAATTGTTGAACTCCCAAAGGGAAAGAGAGTTGTTGGTTACAAATAGGTGTATACAGTTAAGTATAGACCTGATGGTACTGTTGAAAGATACAAAGAAAGACTTATAGCAAAGGGGTACACTCAAACACAAGGAGTTGATTATCAGGACACCTCTGCACCTGTAGCCAAGTCCAACACAATCAGGGTATTGTTATCTCTGGCTGCCCACAAAGACTGACCACTATCTCAGCTTGACGTGAAGAATGCATTTCGTCATGATGATCTCAAGGAAGAAGTCTACATGGACCTTCCTCCTGGGTTTGTAAAAGATGGAGGGAAGGGAAAAGTGTGTAAATTGAAGCAATCCCCAAGAGCCTGATTTCAAAAATTTAGTGATGCTATTATGAGAATTGGGTACCGAAGAAGTCACTATGATCATTCTCTATTTGTAAAAAGGGGAATCAAGATGCTGTTATATTAGTCTATGTTGATGATATCATCATTACTGGTGATGATAGTCATGAGATTCTTAAACTGAAGGAGTATTTAAGCAGAGTGTTTGAAATTAAAGACTTGGGAAGTTTGAAATATTTCCTTAGCATTGAAGTGGCGAAATCTAAGAAGGGCATCTTATTATCCCAGCGGAAGTATACCATAGGCCTCCTTCATGATATAGGGTTTTGGGGGTGTAGGCCTGCTGTGACCCCTATTGAACAAAATCATCGATTAAATGGTGAAGGAGGTGATCTGCTCAAGGATCCACGTACCTATCATGCGGACATTGCTTAGTTGGTAAACTGATTTATCTAACCATGACTCGTTCAAACATTGCTTATGCAGTAAGCGTGGTGAGTAAATATATGCACTCACCAAGGATTAGTTGGTAAACTGATTTATCATCATTGCTTCCCTATAAAAATCGTGGTCATTTGGATGTAGAAATATTTACTGATACCGATTGGGTTGGGTCTCTGGATGATAGGAGATCAACTACCGGATATTGCACCTTCTTGGGAGGTAATTTGGTCACATGAAATTCTAAAAAGCAACATGTAGTATCAAAGTCCAATGTCGAGGGGGAGTATCGCGCCATGTCCCAAGGTAAGAGAGAAGGCATGTGGCTTAAATGCATCTTATCAGACTTGGGAGTTGCTCTATCATCTCCAATTACTGTGTATGGTGACAATGAGGTCGCTCATCATATTGCAGAGAATCTTGTCTTTCATGAAAGAACAAAACACATTGAGGTAGACTGTCACTATATTCATGAGAAGGTCGAGTCCAAAGAAATCAATATTCCTCAAGTTAAAACTGAGGATCAACCAACCGACATCTTGACTAAAGGTGTTGGTGGCAAGAGACTTTATGACATGTCCTTCAAGTTGGGTATGATCGACATCTCTACTCCAACTTGAGGGGGAGTGTTGGAGATGTTATTTCTATTGTATGGGTGTGTGTATATTTAAGTGAATTTTAAATTGTACAATTCACCTAACTCTGAAACCAAGTATTACGTGAACCATGGAATTAAAACTCGATGAGTCGACTCGACTCAAGCCAGTTTCGGGTCGACTCGTATGTGTACTCGATCTAGGCTGAAACTCGGTTGACTCGCCCAGTCGACTCGAAAACTCGGGCGAGTTTGTCCACTCGGCGAGTTACTTCAGTGGCAAATGGTTGGCAGGGGTTTTAATTTTATTAGAGGGGCATACTTGTAATTTGGCACATTTATACCCTTTATATACAAACCCTCGACAGAAATCAACGTCATTTCTGGAGGACTCATTTCTGAAGGACAAGAAATATGGAGGAAGAAAGAAGAAAGAACAAGAAAGAAAGAAGGAAGAACAAGAACAAGAAAGAAGAAGAACAAAGACGAAGAAAGAAGACCAGTAAGCCCTAAAATTTTCCCACAAGTCTGTTTCTTTTTTCTTTTTTTGCCCTAAAATCTCTTTTCCTTTTTTTTTGCTAAACCAATTCCATCCATCCCAATTCAACCTTCTGGTCTCAGATTGGACCGATGCCCTTTCCCAATTCAGTGTTCAGTTTAATTTTTTAGTAGGTACCGGTACGACCGAGTATTCTACATTCGCACTCAAGGTTTTCAAGGTTTTTAGATCATGGATCGATGCGTTGAATTAGATGATGGAGATTGTTTTTCAGCCCAACATTCCACGGAACAGATCTTTAGATCAATGATCACCTATAAGATGGTCAAATGTTGATTCCCCATTATATATATATATATATATCAAGTGGAAAAAAAAACCAGATTTTAAGCCACAGGTGCCTTAAAATCTGATTTTTTTATTTTTTTCCACTTTATATTAGCCACTAGTGCCTTATATATATATATATATATATATATATATATATTAAATAACCCGAGTCGGAGCGAGTTGACTCTACTCAGATGATTTTCGAGTCGAATCGAGTTTCCGTGTTTTAAAACCATGATGTGAACATGCTAAAATGATATAAATAATACTTTGCATTGGGATTTGGGTCACATTGACTCAACCCTAATATCTCGCGACTTCTCTTTCTTCTTCTTCTTTTTCCTCCTATTGCTCAACCTTAACCCTAAACACAGTTTTGTCTACTTTGGCCTTGTCGCAGCTTCCCCATTTTGTCTCTTGAAGCGTAATCACTGCCGAGTTGATCGTGACGATCACCCATTTTACCCCGGCCCGTTTCTGACCGTCACAGATACCCCTCACATTTCAGGAGAACATCTTCATAATATGTCTAATTATAGCCCGCCCATGAAGGTGAATTGGGTATTAAACACCCTCAGCTCCCCTCCCACCTAACATCCCCAATTGTAATCGCGCGAGTTCCCGAGAAACCACGCCACGTTTCTTCTTGTCATTGTCGAGCCGGCTCACCAAAATGGACCGGAACACCTCTCTGAGTGCATCTTCGGACCCTTTGAAAGTCATCCCGAGATCACGTCTGACTCTAATAAGTCGGTCAATCTCCTCCAAATTTCCGATGTCGTCTCTGAATTCACATCCCCTAGCAACTGAGGAGCTGATGGATGTGGCACCTGAAGGAGGGTCAACAGAACATTGAACCCACTCTCCGGTCTCAATTTGACGGCAGTGCGCCAGGGAGACTCAGAGGCGTCGAGTGTAGCACTGCAGAGCTCATGGCCGAATTCGGATCAACCATCGGGTGGAGGCACGCAGCTGTGTAATCATGAGGAAAACGGAGATGGTCCTGGTTGGGCATAGTAGTTGTAGGGTCGACGTTGGTGTCCTCAGACACCCGCTGGGTCACAACCTTAACTCTCTCAGCCCAAGCCTCCTTCCCTGCAAGCCCATATACCCGTGGCTTTAGCCCTGATAGGGGTGGACTCGTCCGAAGCATGATCATGATCGAAGTCGACTTTGGGCCCGAAAGTTGTAAGCTAATCATGGGTTCAGACCCACCACGGACCCAGCTGATATTGCTTGCCAGTTGGTCCCCATTAGAAAAGTATTTGCCACGTGTCGCCCTGATTTGAATCCTTTGACGTGCAGGTGTGTGGGTCACGTGACATCGAATTGGAGACTTCAGATATTAGAGGCAAACTTGCTTCCGTGGAACCTTCGAGGTTAGTTGACGTGTTCTGGTCAAAACCCAGCGATATCATGTGGTGGTTTCAAGAAACCTCCTTGCTTCCACGACGTGTCGTCTCCTCGATACAGCACACACTTCGAGGTGTACTATTTCTGTATCTCTGACAGAGAAAAACCCTAAAGTTCTTTTTATTACCCCCTTTCTTCTTCCTCGGACGAACCGAAGCCTCGTTCACCATAGGATCCCAAGGGTGATCCTCCTCGTTGTCCTTCTCTGCAAGTATCCACGTCGGCTCACCAACCTCCAGTCTGTGTCTGATCCGTGAGGTCCTTGGTGTACGACTCCTCCGTCGTTGATTGACTGAACGGTAGAAGATCCACCGCGAAGAGGCTCGAAGATTATTATTGGTTCGTCCGCTCTGAGGGTTTCAACTGGTCGGGATTACCCTCCGTTAAGGCAGAGTTTCCACCGCCACAGTTTTCAATACCCTCCAAAATTTCACCTTCCTCAAGCTCGACCCTTATACGATGAGCACTCCGGGCAGACCCTGAGGGTTCGTAGCCGCTCGCCGGCGCGGACGCCCACCTATGGAGCGTCGAATTCGTGGGCGAGCACCCCTTCGAGCGTCGCAATGCTGGCCGACTAGCCCTTTCCATCCCGTCCCTAAGTGGTTTGATCTCCAATGCAATTTTTTCTGAGGAACCACTGAATACGTCTACGTCGGTGTTACGGGGCCCCTCGGTTTCATCGCTCGACTGTTGAGGGACAAGCACCCTCTCCATCAGCGTCATTTCTATGAAGACGCTGAATTTCTGGCCGTAGACACAGACCTCGCAGCTTCTCGGGATGTGCTCCCAAGAGTCGACAGCAACGAGAATCCTGGTGGAACCAGTTTCCCAGAGGTCGTTGATGCTTCAATAGACACAAATGAACCTGCCGTAATGGTCCCCGATTTCCTTGAGGACCTCAGTGTTCCAGACGTGGATCGGAAGGGCATACAATCTAATCCAAACTCCCCCACCTCCTCAATGTAAATGAAGGTTCCCAACATTCGTGTAATAATCCCACATCGGAGAGAGAAAAGTCCGGGCCTTGGGCTATATATGTGATTGTGGACGCTACATGTCATGACGTGTTCTGGACGGGGACTTAAGCCCATGTCAAGAACAAAACCAGGGAGAGGACTTAAGGCAAAAACCGGACAATATCTTCCGTTGTGCGCTCTGATAGGGATGACGCGTTTTGGGTGGGAACTTAAGCCCATGCCAAAAACAAAATCGGGGCGGGGACCTAAGCCCAGAACTGGACAATATTGTGGCATGCAGGTTTGGGTCTTCACAATTCGAGTCCCAGATGTCGCACTCCACCGGGATTCCTTCAATCCATAAGGCTTTTTGCTAGGGAGCGCCAATGTCGTCTCCTTCGATGGAAATCGAAGAAGAAATTTTGTTTTAGTGATAGCCGAGAGTGCGGGTCTTTTTGAGAAGTTCCAAGATTGTTGTAACCATTTTTGTAAATGAAAGTGTTAAAAGTGTCTTTGATAGTGTATAACACCACCCAGTAAGCTTTTAGATTTCTGGCGAGGGACAAGAATTGGGGAGAGTTGAAAAGAGGTTCATTTCTAGCTCCAAAATCCGAAGAGGAGGACGAGCTAGAAACGATCGGCACAACGGTGGCGGGCAAAACGACCGACGCCCCACTGTTCCTCTCCTCTCTCCTCGCAGCGTCGGCAAAAGAGACCTCGATACGCCGTGCCACAATACCAAGTAATCTCGTATTTGGCTCCCGTTAAAGATCACCTGATGTTTGTTCCCCGAAGTTGGAGAACGATCACCGGCTGATTTCACCGTCACTCCCTCGGCTCTGGTTGAGACAGCCTATTCGGTGGCAGATCGACCTCCGCCTGAAATTAATGTTGCGACATTTCGAGCAAATTCAGTCACCCGCCCTAAGCACCAGAGCAGCGGGAGAGACAGATTTCCCCATTTCTTTGATTTTTACGTAAGTTACGCCAGGTCCTATAGGGCTCCCAGCAACAATCACACAGATCCAAGAACTGTTGGGACAACCACAACAGAGCAATGAGTAGAGAATATCAAGAAAGTATTTATTTTTGGTGTCAGGCACCTGGACACCAAGCATAATGCCCGCAGCGACGGAATGAGATGCATCTAAATCACATGGTGGAGGATGACAAGGAATATCATGTCAAAGAAGATGACAAAGAGAAGGAGCCTATTTATCATGGTTTACAAACTCGAAGAGTCGACTAGAAACTCGGGTGAGTCGACTCGGCTCGACCAAGTTTCGACTCTATTTGGCCTTGAAAAAATTGGAAAATAACTTAAAAATCAGCCGACTCGGAAAATAGCTCAATTTTTTCAATCCACCCAGTCAGCTCAGCCAACTAAAATTTCAACAGAAAGGCCGTTTTTAATATTTTAGAGGACATTTAATTAACTTTTTACTTTATATATAAATAAAAACAAAACCCTAAGTCTTAAGCAAAACTCCCTTCTCTCTACCCTCTCAAGCCTTCTCGAGCAAAATTCTAGCTGAGAAAAAGGAGAAGAAGACGACGAAAAGAAGAGGAAGAAGAAGATGACAACCCTTCTCTCTGGATCCACAACCTTAAGCCTCATGTTCGTTTATGTCTGCTCTGCGAAGGAAGAAAGAAAAAAGAGAAGAAGAAGGCATCTAGTATGTTAAAGCATTAAACTAAATAGGACATACATGAATCACAGTGATTCACTGGGATTCACTATGATTCACAGGGAATGAATATCGTTGATTTTTTGGGGGGATCGAGCTTGTATCTCAATGAAAGAAGCACGATATTTTTTTTTTTATTTGGGCTGGGAGCTTAATTTTTTTGTCCAAGTGGCTAAACATCATGTGAAGAACACCTAGCCAAGGAAAACATGCTCATCGGAGGGTTCAACTTCAAATCATTCGATCGAAGAAGTTTAATCTGGGCCTTTATTCATATCGAATACAGTGTTCATATTAAAGTGCTTGGAGTCAAAGGTACAGATCCTCCAACATGCATAATCTTTGGATTGCAGAAAGATCGTAAGATGTTCTTCCACTTGGAGAACTTGAATTGATGCATTTTCCAGTCAATCCTTATCATGTATCTCTGCCAAATCTTGGACAGATAAGACAACTCTCCAATATAAGTATTTAAGTGCATCGAGTTAAATGAAATTTATAAAATGTTGGCCTTATCTTCCAAATTGTTTGATTATCTTAGTCTGGCAGCACCATTTAACTAATCTAATTTGGTTTTCTGTCCAAATTGGCTTTATTTGTTAGTTTTATCTATCCAAACTGGCTTTATGTTAGCATTATCTGACTTTAGTCTGGCAATAGCATTTAACTAATCTAATTAGGTTTTTTGTCAAAACTGGCCTTGAACATCGTACAAAATTCACCTGCCCAAAAGGAAATTTTTGGGGGGCTTCACAGAGGTCATATGATGTCCTGCCTCTTTGAGAACTATGAATACGTAAAAGATGTACTGGAGTATACGTCTGTATGGATTTTTTTTTCTACCACTCAGTATTTAGAGTGCACAGATCAGTGATTGAAGATATGCCATAGTACTAATTTATATTCTTTACGGAAACTATATGAACGGATGAACCTTTGAGGGAAAATTTTGAATCACTTATCTATTGATTTATAGATTTTTGTATCATGTAGTAAATTGTAAAGTGTCGAGAATAGAAATGGAAGGCGTTGATGCCTTACGGAATAGGGACATCACACTCGCACAAGCTTACAAGGTGTACCGGAGGCGGAAGAAACACATAAAGACGCCCAAAAGCTTGTGGATGGGTGATTGAAGACCCGTGTGCAAGTGCGTGCATAAATGAAGATCCAACAATTGGATGGCACACACGTGGGGAGCAAACAGGAAGATAGTCGTCATATGACGGACATCCGTAGCTTCAGGACGAACGTCCGCGAAATGGGAAGTACGCTCTGGAATTTATTGTATCGTCAGACGTGCCCCCAGCACGTACATCAGCGATTTAGACTCTATTATGGTCTTGTGCACACCGTCAAGGACGGACTGACGTGAACACAGGATGAACGTCCATGACTGTTGTCCACAAATTGGCAGCTAGATGAATTTTGGGCAAGGCAAAAACTTGTCGTTTTAATGTTTGTTTAGGTTTAGGACTTTCTAATTTTGAATTTTATGCTTAGTTAAGATTTGTTAGCCTATATAAAGGCATGTAAAGACAATTTTAAGGATTATTATTATGCTTACTGAAATTGAATGCTTTGTGCTATCTACAAGAATTCGTTGAGAGTTTTCTTCCTCCCCGAGTTTAGGGTTTGGTGTGAGGCCAATATTTTCACTGGCGAAATTCCGGTGATTGATACATCCATGTTCTTATCTTCTATCTTCTTAATTTTCGGTGCAAAGATATTTAGTTACTTAGACTCTACTTTTATTTGGTTGTTGGAAATTCTTCGAAAACCAAAAAATATTCTCTTTGATTTTACACCTTTATTTCCGCCTTTGTTCTTTGAAATCCTAGAATGGAATCTAAAGACGCCATCATGGTTAATTGTTCAATGTCCTAGGCTAGAGAGAAGTCAAGTTCTATCTTGAGAACTCACGACCAATTCCATAGGGACTATCGTGTCGAACTTAACACTTGATTCAGACTTTACGGTTCTCCTTAATTGAATTCCGCAATAAACCAAGGCGAATCAAATCTGAATTATATTTATTATTTTTCTTTTAATTAAACTTAAATTCAGCAAATTGCAAATTAGGGTTTTAGAGTGTGAACCAGCATCAGGTAACATAGTGCAGCATTCAATCCGTCAGTTTCTGAAATTTGTTGTTGCGTATGTAAATGTTGCCTTTTACATATGCTTGAATTAACTGTTCCATGAAATTGCATTTCCTATATACTAGTAAAACTATGCTTTTAATTATTGGTTTCATGGTTCATCCCTATTTTAATAATCACGTAAGAGCCCCAAAACCAGCTGCAATAGCAATCCAAGCAACTTCAAGTTGAAGCTTCGGGTAAGAATCGTGTGGCCTTCATATGTCTAGGTAGAGTTCGACCTTGTTGGGCTAAATCTAGAGTATTGGGCATTTTGAGCAGTATGTGACGACCTTATTAATCTGTGCGCCAACATGAAGGCATGGCGACCTTGGAGCGGGGCATTTGGCTAGCAAGAAGGCGGGCGGACCTTGGAGCTAGTTGTGTAGCGCGTGTGGGCGAAGGCACGTTGCCTTGCAGCACGTGCGTGTTCCCCTTATATATGCTACAACGGTGACTTGAGCAAAGTGTCGATCTAGTGTGGCGACTAGATGCACGTGAGGCGTGGAATGCGGTGCTCCGCATAGGGCACGCGATGTGGTGTCAAGAGGACACGCGACATCCTAGTGCCATGAGACACGTGAAGCGGAGTCATGACGGCACGCGATGTGGTGTCAATCACGCGACATATAACTTGTACGGCATGCGATGCGGTACCATGAGGCACGCGACATCCACGTGCCATGAAGGCATGAGATGCGGTGCCATGAGGCAAGCGATGTGGTGTCAAAGAGGCACGCGACATCTTTGTGCCATGAGGGCATATGATGCAGTGCCAAGAGGGCACGCGGCATCTTGGTGCAATGGCAGACCCGACATAGTGCCAAGTGGGCACGAGACATAGTCGCGACACAGACGCAGCATGGTGTCATGCGAAATTCGGGATACCGTGCCATGAAGGTACGTGACATGAGGGCCTCACAATGCGAACGTGACATGGTCGCAATGCGGACGCGACATGGTCGCGACACGGACGCATGGCATGAGGATGCGGAACCTCACGAGGCGTGTTGCAATTGTTGAGAGCACTGCGTGCCACAAACGGAGGTTTGTGTGTCACGATTTATGCAAAGACCACTACCTTTGAAGGTGTGTGCCACGGGCAGAGGCATGTGTGCCATGGTGGTATGTCAAACCAATAGGTTTGAGGTTCTCCTACCGGTTGGCTCAAGTTGGTGTTTAGACCATACTTGGGGGAAGGGAGTTGTGGAGTTATTCTCCCACACATGGGGCCCTGCGTTGCGGGACGAGCGCATGGATTTTCTAGGCTAGGGGTGGGCCTAGAACGTCGCTGCGGCGATGCCATGTGTCACCTGAGGTAAGGTTGCCATATGACCCCGAGCTATGCGTCGCGGTGCATATGAGTCGGCAACTTCACGAGGGCACTCAAGAGCTACATGGGATACAGTGGTGCGCGCTAGCTGAGGGCCTGATGCGAGCGTGTGCTAGTCGCGTGGGCCACACACAATGCTTGGTTTGGATAGCATGAAGAGTTGCATGCTACTCCAAGTGTGCTAGTCGCGGGGGCCACACACGATGCTTGATTTGGATAGCATGAAGAGTTGCATGCTACTCCAAGTGTGCTGGTCACGTGGGCCACACACGATGGTTGGCTTGGATGGCATGAAGAGATGCATGCTATTGTCACAAGCAAGGATGCACAGGGTGAAGTTGGGCAGGTCAGGTGGCACTGTGGTGTTGACATACGTGTCGCGAGTAGACACGATGCGTTGAGAGGGTTTGCCTTGGGTGAAGGCCACCATGAATGAGAGTTTCTGTCCTCTAGGCGGGTGGTATCAGAGTGATGGTTGGATAAGTTGGCCTCATTGTACGTGATAGTGAGTGTTATAGCCAGCGTCAGGTTGTGCCTCGTGACAACTTGTATCTGAGATAAGTTGGCCTCGCTGTAGCGGCAATGAGGCGCAACACGGGTGTCGAAAAAAAGTTACCCCGTGACAAGTAGCTTTTTTTTTTATCGGTAATAGTATTAGTATTAAAAACCAGCAAGACGCTAAATAGACTTACACCAACACAAAAAGCAAACACAAAAACTAAAAAACAAAACAATCCAAAACCCCAGCACACCTCTAGGACAGACTGCTAAAATCTAACCCGGATCCCAAGGCACAGACTGCTCCCCATCAACGTCCCAACGACTGGAAACCCACATAGACATACGGTCCCTGACAGCCTTGATGACTATCCCCACCGGACGCGGTTTATTAGCGAAGCTTCTTTCATTCCTTTCAAGCCATAAATTCCAACAGACCGCGAAGAACGCTACGTTCCAGTAGTCCCGAAGCTGATCCTCAAAACTGACCGGTGTCCAAGCCAAGAGTTGTTGGGCAATAGTTGGAGGGGTAACCCAGACGATGCCGAAAAACCTAAGAATCGCACCCCAGACCTTATAGACCATCTGAAAGTGGAGAAACAGGTGCGCAGCAGACTCTTCCTGTTGGTGACACATTACACATAGATTGTTCATCTCCTTTCCCCGACGGATGAGCTGATCAATGGTTAGGAATTTCCCTTTGAGTAACGACCAAGTAAAGAATCTAACCTTAGGAGGGATCCCTGTTTTCCACAACATAGCTCCTTGGAATTTGATAAGAGGACGGCATGTGAGCATCCTATAATAAGTCTTCATGCTGAAACTACCATCTTTGCTAGAAGCCCATATTCGCTGGTCTTGACGCTGCACATTAGGGAGGGTAGAATAAATCATCGACAGCAGGCTAGTAAAGGATACTATCTCCTCGCACCTTAGAGATCGGCAAGTAGAGACCTCCCATATCCTACCCCCACTAGCTTTCGTGACAAAATCGTTGATCCCCCTCCCCCTGATTGGTGGAAATGGCATAGATGTCCGGAAATAACATTTTAAGATAGAGCCCTTCGACCCAAATATCATCCCAAAACCTGATCTAAGAGCCGCAACCCCACTGGAACCTGATCCATTTAGCATACGAAGGCCACGTTCCACAGATAGCCTTCCACCAAGCCGAAGAGCCTCTGTGTATGGTGATATTGATTCCCCAATCCCCACTTAAAATCCCATACTTCTTAGCCAACACAACTCTCCACAGACTTCCTCTTTCACTCTCCAAACCAACACGCCAGAACCATTTCCCAAGAAAAGCAACGTTGGATCCCTTCAAGCTCCGAATACCCAGGCCACAGCAAGACAAAGGGAGCTGGCAGGTCTCCCAGTTCACCAGGTGGTAGCGTATGCCTAGACCCGAACCTTCCCAAAGAAGGTTACGTTACATTTGCTCTAGGTGGTCGATAACCCCGGTCAGGCAATAGAACATAGACATGAAGAAAATAGGCATGTTGGACAACACAGATTTAACTAACAGGAGTCGACCCCCGCTGCTTAACAGTTTACCTTTCCATGAAGACGGTCGTTGTTCAAACCTCTGAACCATCGAATCCCACACCCGTGCTAATAATTTTTTGATACACAGAGGCATCCCCAGATACTTTATGGGAAGCATCTCAATATCGCAATTGACGATAGCCGATAATTCCTCCATCTGCTAGTCCCTTGTACCAATTCCCGCAATGGCTGATTTATGAAGGTTGACATGTTGCCCTGAAACAGTTTCATAAACAGCGAGGATGTCAGTCAGATTTCTAAACTCTTCAACATCAGCATGGCCAAATAGAATTGTCATCAGCATATTGCAGGTGCGAGATAGCCCGACCCTGAGGTCCCACCAAAACTCCCGAGATACTCTGAATCTGCTTTGCTGGCGCAATAAGGCCAGCTAAGGCTTCACCCACAATGTTGAATAGGAAAGGGGACAGCGGGTCTCCCTGACGGAGGCCTCTAGAGCTATTAAAGTACCCAGCAGGTGTGCCATTTATGAGAATCGAAAACCAAACCAAAGAGAAACAGGCGCGCATCCATCTCCTCCAGGCCATCCCGAACCCGAATCTGTCAAGCATATAGTCAAGGCAGTCCTAGTTGACTCGATCGTAAGCTTTCTCCATATCCACCTTCCATAAGGCGGTAGGGCGGCGCGATAGATGAGCAGAGTATATCACCTCATGAGAAACTGCAACCAAGTCGATCAATTGCCTTCCCTGAACAATTGCCCCTTGGTTATCCGAAATGATCATACCCATAACCGGTTTGAGTCTGTTGGCTAGAACTTTAGAAATTATTTTATATAGACAATTGAGGAGACTAATTGGTATGAAGTCTGAAATGTCCTTAGCTTCAGTTTTTTTCGGAATCAGCGTGATGAATGTAGAATTCAAACACCGACCAATGTAGCCATTGGCATGAAGCATACTGAAAATATCCATCATTTCAGATTTCAGAATCGGCCAGAAAGCACAATAGAACTCCAGCATGAAGCCATCCGGACCCGGGGATTTATTTTTCCCTCCAAACCTGATTTCCCTCAATACTTCTTCGCTGAACTGTTTCTCAATCTTAGCGCACTCTACCTCAGAAATGGCATTGAAAGGTAGTCCATCCAACTCGGGCTGGATCACACCGTCGTCCCTGTATAAAGTAGAGTAATATTTCACCACTTTGAGTCTGACATGCTCCATCTCATAGTATTGGACCCCAACAACCACGATTCTGCTCATATAGTTGGCTCTGTTTCGACCGTTCGCCACCGCATGAAAATACCTAGTATTTTGATCCCCCTCCATGAGCCACCGAATTTTGGATTTTGTCTCCAGTGTACCTTTTCAGCTCTATACTTATCGTCGAGCTCCTACTTCTTAAGTGTCCATTCCCTTTTTTCCTCCTCTGACAGGGCCCTCATCTCCTCAAGATTATCGATCTCTTTCAGCCGGAGGAGTAAAGCCTCTTTCGCAACCCGCACCATGTTGTAAACTTCCCTATTCCAAACCTTGAGGCGTGCCTTTAGAAGTTGAAGTTTGGAGGTGAAACGAAATAAAGCATTCCCAGCCGGCACCTGCTTGCACCACCACAAAGGGACCAATTGTTTGAATCGTTCGTCTAACAACCACATATTCTCAAACCGAAACGGAGTCGGACCTTTCCCCCTACTCTCACACGTCAACATAATAGGGCGGTGGTCCAACACCACCCTGGCAAGGCTTTCAACCTTGGCCGCCGGAAATAGCTCCATCCATTCCATGGAGCAAAGGAAGCAGTCCAGTTGGCTTAAAGAGGGATCGTCCTAAGATTTGACCAGGTAAAGTTCGCTCCCGTGATAGGCAGGTCCATTAACTCCCAATCAGAAATGAAAGCGTTAAAATCTCTCATCACCCCCCTATCAGGCGGCCCGCCGCTTTTCTCATACGCCCATCTAATGGCATTGAAATCCCCCCCCAAGCAGTGAGGGTACTCCCATCTAGCCGAAATGGCCGCCAATTCAAACCAGAAATCGTCACGCTGACTATCATTCGAAGGCCCATAAATACCGGAAAAAGACCATACTTTACCAGTGTTCCTACTCCAAAGCACAACCAAGGCCGAGAAATGTCCCAACTCATCGTCCATTAAATCTAGAAGTGCAGAATCCCAAGCTACAAGAATTCCACCTAAGGCCCCCACTGAATCTACTCCAATCCAGTCCCATCGATTCCCTCGGAGCACAGATGCGACTTTAACAACATTGCAACTTCCCCATTCAGTTTCCTATAGAGTAACGACCGCTGGGTTGAAGAGTGATATGACTTGTTTGACCCTGTCCCGCTTAAGTCGATCGTTGGAGCCTAGTTTAGACCTTTTTATGGTTTTTGTTTCGATCTTTGAGGAACTCGTGTGTAGGCTCAGTATACATTGTACTTGTTATATAAAAAAAATTTGAGCCGGACTTAGCAAGTCTAGATGTCAAATTTAATCTGTTAAACTAATCATTCTTGCTTTCCCACGAAGGATTTTTGGATTGGATCACTACTAATTTGAATTATGTCCTCAATAGCATATAATTACTTTTTCTTTAAATTTTTTATATGTCTATATATCTAAGAGGGAAATCTCGCCACTCTTATTTAACTAACGATTAAATTAAGATATAAGAGCTCCCTCTCTTGTTTGCTTATCGATGACCGCTCGCAGACCAAAATTAGTGGATACGGGTTTCGAGGTGAGGACAGGGCGTCACATCCAAGCTAGTGAAGCAGCAAGTGGTGAATGTGATGTTGGTCTCAAATTTCATAACATCCATACAGAATTTGACGAATTGTCAATTTTTAGATATGGGTCATTTCCCTTTAGGCCCTTTCAAATTTTTACAAATGCTTTTACTTTAATTTCAAAGACTAAGGATCTTTTGGTCGTTATGAATATGAACCCATAAATTAATTAACGGTAATTTGGGTAGTTAATTTAGCATAGAAAGTGGAATATAAGTCTAGCAGTAGTTAAATACCCTCCACATTAAGCTATGGGTATGATTATAAGGACTTTAGAACTGTAAATTTTTACAAATACAGAAGTTTATGTGAATGTAAATTTATGTAGACTTACTCTTTTTGGAGAAAAAATTTCTCTTAAAGTTTTTCATGCCAGTTATCTTGTCTTTGGCTTCTTTTCCTTATTGTTTGTATTTATTTGTTGGCTTTGCTGCACTTACGTTGGATTACATCATCATAAGTCTTCTCCAAATCAATAAAAACCATATTATGTAAATACTCATGCTCTCTCTAAGGATTCCAGGAGATGCCTCAACAAGAAATGGCTTCAACTATTGTTTTCCGAACATAAATCCGAACTGGCTCCCGAAATATGTGGTTCTTGTCTTAGTCATTACTCTGCTACTCTCTGCCAAAGTTCTATAATATGATCCATAAGTTTAATACATTGATAGCACCATTTTCTATATATATACAATACTCTGTAAATTGGACAGAGGTGCTCTCCATTCTTCTAGCATCTTTCTTGTTTACAATATCTTGTTAAACAATTTGATCAACTAAAAAAGGACCTCTCCCCAGTCAAAATCCAGATCTCTATAGGTATTCCATCCGGTCATAATGTTGTTCGGTTTCTTCACGTTTACTAAGGGTGATTTTGTTCTACTTCAGATATTATGTTAGTCATCACTTAATTTGGTTCTTCTTCTTAACCACTTTATTCATACATTCCGTTTAACAGGCCTTTAAAGTATCTTTTGCATCTTTTTTATTTTTATCTCATCTTCTTTCACCAAGGCTCTTAGATCTTCCTCCTCAATGCACCTTACCTAATCAATGTAGCCAACTCTCCTCTCTTATATCGACAAGCTTGTAAATATATCTTTATTCCCCTCCATATGTTTCCAGGCACACTTTTAGGAGCCTGTTTAACAAAAGCTGGCATCTATTCCCACTACCATTTACATTAAAACCTCAATCCTACATGTATTGGTTCATTTTCGTTTTAAATGTCATTACTTTTTCAACTTTTAAGGTCCAACAACTTATTCTTGGGTAATTTCTAAGTCATCTGACTATGATAATATGAACATACTAAAATACTAACCTATGTTGTGTTATAAGACTCTCCAATGATGAACTTACAATCCTTCCAAATCGCCCACTCTTTCGGTCATAATAAAAAATAATTTTTTTGTATCATATCCAATCCACTCTTGAAAGTTGAAAGATGTTACTCTCTCTTGTTAAACTATGTAATTGATACTGCAATATTAAGAACTGAGGCCTCACTCTTAAACCCTGAAAGTCAAGGCGCTGAAAGTATATATTGAGGTCGCTGTTGAAACTGAAAATTGATTGAAGAGAAATTCAAGTACTATATGCAGCCTGGGATTCTCTTCAAAGCAGGTGCATCTTATGATGCTTGTTCACATTCGTGCAATGGTTCACTCTAGTGAAGGCATTTAGATTGTAGATACCACTGGACACAACATAAAATTATTGATTGGCATCACTAGATAAAATACAAACAAAATAATGAAACCCTCACCCATTATAGCGGCAAGCACAAAACGGTTATCCAGGCTCCACACAATCATATTGACACCACGGGGAGTTGGAAGAAATCTCTGGCGCGGCCCCCCACGTGGAGGCTGCGGAGGCGTCGGTGGAGGTGGAACTTTGAGATGATATGCCCGAGTCCAACGGCCAACTTTCCCCTAAAACAATAAAGTGATTCACCAACATGAACAATGAAAATCTGAATTTTTACCCCCAAAAAAAAATAATAAGAAGAATAATTTGACATTACGTATCCATACCTATCTTATATTTTCACATTACACCAATCAATATTATCTCAACTAGCACAGTGAACTATGGTTAGATGAATTCAAGGACCACGAACAAGAGAAAATGAGATAGAGCCAGAAGCACAAGACCATATAATATGGAGAAGGGAAAATCAGCAACCATACAATGAATCAGAGTCAAGATCAACCAGATTAACCTGAGTCTTGCTTAGTTATATGCATGAAAAGAGAATAAAATGATAGTCTCACCACAAAAATTTACTTAAAATAGGGACAGGATATCATCCAAAGGTATCAAAACATGAATGCAAACTATAGAATTAATTCATCTGAAATGGAGAACTCACATGAGATCTACGTGATCTAGGAATCCAAATAATGGCACTGCCATCACGTGAACAGGTAACTATGTTGTCATGAGTAAACCTAGAAAACATAATGCATAAAAAATGAATAAAGGAAAATGAACTAATTGGCCATTATAATGTAAAATCATAAGATAAGATTTGTCATTGCTAAAGATCTACAAGTGCATGAGCTAGTTAAGAACAATTCTATTAAGACAAGAAACTACGATTTCGAAGAGCTATATTGAACAGACCAGGAATTTTTAAATTTTGGAATATTATCCTCCTTTGAAGTGTCAGTTGTAGAAGATCTAGATGCCACAGCACAACCACTGAATAACAACGAAACAACTAAGATCAGCATGTACACACATAATTTAGGAAGAAAAATTGATCTATCACTGAACCATTTAACCTGAACTGCACGTAATTGACATCGTTTTCATGGCCTGATAACACATCCATCTCATGATTTGGTTGGTCAGAGTCCTCTGGGTTGCTTTTACAAGCATTCCACACCTGCAAGCAATAAGCTCTTTATAAATAAACAGTACAACATATATTGCTATATTATACTCCATGAATTAATATTAGGATCGGGTATGGAAACAAAAATGACTGAACATCGCAGGCAGAAAAATATGATACAATAGTACTACTTATGTACCCTCGCATAAGTGTCTGAGCTACCAGTGACAAAGACGGTTCCATTAGCGTTGTATGCACAACACAGTATCTGATGATCCTGCTGGCTAGTACTTGGAGAGGGACCATTGCTCTTTCCTGCAGTCAGCTTCATACTTTCCACTTAATATTTCATCAGCCAGTGCTAAATGAACAAATCAAATTACTAGGGTCGTAAATGAGTCGACCCAAGTTTAAATGGAATTTCTATCAGACCCAAAAATCCAGGCCCAATCCAGCCCATGTAAGCTTTGGAGCTAAGAAAATAGGGCGAGACAAAGCCAATTCACACTTAACTGGATAGGGCATGGCAGGCTCAGGCCAGGCCTGAAAGAAGAAAAGCTTAGCACAAAAGTCCAAGCTCAATCCATTG
Organism: Chloranthus sessilifolius; assembly: GCA_021018995.1. Lineage (NCBI taxonomy): Eukaryota > Viridiplantae > Streptophyta > Magnoliopsida > Chloranthales > Chloranthaceae > Chloranthus > Chloranthus sessilifolius. Next base: position 8,785,180 of record CM037598.1, read on the forward strand.
ACTAATCGGGCATGGATTTCAGGCATCCACTCGACTTGATGGGTTAAACCTCAAGCCCAAAATCCACCCACGGCGGGCGAAGCCTGGCAACCCATCGGACTAGCCTGGCCCACCCTAAAATTTACCATATGCAATCAGCAAACTAACCGGCTATGGCATCTGAAGGCTTTGGAATGTAAATCCGTGGAGGGAACTGGGAGTACCTAGCGTCCCAAATCCGACATGTTCCATCATCAGATGATCTGAACAGTAAAACAACCGACTTAATCATAAAGCAGATGGCATCAAATCAAGTTATTAATCCAGTAATGGTCATTCAAGATGAAGGTGCAGGATACTTTGTTAGATCAGAGTTCTTCAAAGCCAGAAATAGACCTTACAAGTGAATATTTTAAGTTCTATATATAAAGGATGTCATAAGGGTATTTGAGACAAAGCTGCTAAACAGCTTGCTTGGGGAGTTCATCATGACCAAAATCAGATATTATAAATGAGATATCTAAAAAAACATTGGAAAGTAAATAAGTTGGCAACTCAGCGCCAAGAGTAATTTGTAAAATCATATTTATATAACTCCAAGGGAGGAGCTTCCATTAGATCAATAGAAATGCATCCGGTGGACAACCCAGTATTCCCTATGGTTGAAAAGACAATGCTCGGAGTCCATCACTTGAGTCGAAACTCCAGCAACTTGAGGGATACAGCCCTGAGACAACCAGACGATGGAAATAAAAGGTGGGAGCATACTGGGATTTATGGACACACATACAAGCCCTAGACTAATTAAATGAGCTTTGACAGGCCAGCAAACAGCCCTGTTACAGCCTATATCCAGATTTAATGCAGATTTACTGAGCTGGGTTATAGCTCCTCAAGCCATATCAGATACTCGAGTCAAACCAAATGTGTATTGGGTAATAGCATCTTCAATGGAAACAACAAAAGAAACTTTAGCCCAACCAAGGTAGGTGGGGTGTTCGGTAGGGATGAAAAAGGGTTGGGTCCCGGCAAAGCTTGAACTGGACCCTACACTTTTGTGATCAGGTCGGGTCCAAACAAAAAACCATGGACCATTTTGGGTCCAGATCCAGGTCTAGTTTAAGCTCAACCCAGAGTCCAGTTCAGGGTGGGTCCAGGTCGAGACTAGGTTGGGTTTGGATTCTGATCCAGGCCGAATCTATAGATTTGTGTTACTCTTGAATATAATAACTGATGTACAGAGACATTAGTAAAGTTAATATAGAAATAACCAAAATAAACCAATTCGCCTACTAATTAGATGAATAGATTAAACGCTACCCATGTAGACTGCGCCAATGGCCCATGTAAGGAGGAATGCCACACTATCAACATGCTTGTCCCTAACCCGTTCTCACTCGTAAACGCTAGACCAATGACCCATTTCAAGACACTATTAACTCTTTTATATAAATAAAAAAGCAAATATAACGTATCTTAATCATATATAAATAACCCTTTAACTCTCTTTTTTCAATAAGAACCCTTCAACTCTTTTATAGCCCTAAATAAGATAAGTAAATGTAGCCCTGTAATTCTTTCATATGAAAAGGAAAAAGAAAATCAATAAACAAATACAATTTACCCTAATTATCTGTAACATAATTATACATATGTCGAGTCTAAATCGGATCAAGTTTGAGTTTGGGACGGACTCATATTAGGGTCCAAAATCCAAAGAACTGACCCAACCTGAATATAACTCGGATCAGAAATGTGATGGGTTGGGTCTACTCCAAGGTGTACCGGAACAGGAGCCAAGTTTCAATCGGATCCAATCTGGACAGTTCTCGGGTTAGGTTCGGGTCTATCCATCCCATTTGCAACGCTATTATTCTACATTGCTGATTGAGATGATATTATCTCTTATTTTGGCCAATTCGAGTAGCGAGTGCATTGGACAGGTGGAAGCCCTATGGGCGGGACTCTCTTTTATATCAAGGATCAGCAACTATAGATTATGAAATGAGGGAAATTCAAATCACACAATTTGATAGTTACACCACATTTCTTCCCCATCTTATAAACACAATGCTAAGTTCGATGAAGTAATAAATTGCTACATGATGTGGGAACTCAAAAGGTTCTCTCATATCCATCATGAGAGAAATACACAAACTGAAAAACTAGCCAAAGACAGGATTGATGCTAGCAACCTATTATGGTGACGAAAATTTTGATTGCTATCTACTTGGTGCCCTTTCTATAGCTTTTTTATTTTTGGTAACAAGGGTTAACCTTAGCTATTTCTTCTGTAGTTTATATTCTTTATTAATTTATTTCTTACTTGTTGAATAAAATTAGAAAATTTTCAATTGCTAAAGACAAAAAAATTATTATGTTTTTTTTTTACTGAATGGTAATAAATTTATTTGGTCACGCAAACCTTTCATAATTAAATAAGATAATTAGGCAGGAAACATCAGAAACATTCAGATGGAAGGAATTCAAGTTAAATTTGCACAAGCTCGATTCATTTGGATCATTTGTTGTCACAAGTAATAGTAAATTTCATTTGAAACGATTAAGGATTCTGTAATATTTTTTGTTAGAAATTAGAGAAGCCAATAAGGGAGCCACAGATAGGGGTCCACATCACTTAAACAGGCTTTATAGCAGTATAAATATAGAAAGAGTGTCCAGTGTAATTTGCCCAGAATTTTTCGATTAGAAACAGAACTAGACTGTAAAAATGAATAGATTTGGCCTAGTAAGTTAAGTCAATTCAGGTAATCAATTAAGACATGATTTACTTCTGCATAGCACAAGATGTATTTACATTTACGATAAATGACCCAAGGAAAAGAATACAACTCACGATAAAAGCTGGTAAACAGAGCTTGGCCTTGGGCAAAATGCAATAGCAGTGACAGCTCCAGTATGCCCCCGCAGAACCGAAATTGGCAACCCATCAGGCAATCGCCACTGTATTAGACAAAAAATAACTATCAAAGTATCAAATAAACATAAAGGCAGAACATCCTCAGATGAGATAATGATACTAATTTGGACTGCATGTGAATTGGAAAAAAATACTTACAACTCGAATGATGAAGTCATTTGAAGCAGACGCCACTAAAGCGTTATTTGAACTAACAGCCAGATCCGTAATGTCACCCTTCGTAAGTACAAATCAAAATAACCAAACTAAATAAATATGTTTGTTGATGGATGTGATAAACTATAAAAGACCATCAAGACTCACATCATGCCCGCGACAGCTGGACAAGCAAAAGGCAGTTTCCATTGACCAAATCTTTACAAGGCGGTCATCCGAACCAGTAATCACATATCGCCCGGAACGATCAAATATTGCTATAAAATACAATAACCACGAATGTTGTTATGTATCATTCAATAATCCCCTATGACTCTAGAATGTTGATATCAATCAAAATTCATATACTACGGAAAATTTAGAGAGAATACATATTTAAAGAAGGATGAGATTTCTAGCAGCACAGAGTGAGAAAGAGAGAGAGAGAGAGAGAGAGAGAGAGAGAGATTTTACGTGACTAAAAAAACTGCCTGACAAGAAAAAACTAAAAATCATACCAACTTCTACTGACACAAGGTAACTCAAAACATCTAAATTCTACAGTAACCCAAAAAATCCTCCATTGAAACTGCCCCTACATGTTTCCTCATACATCGCATAATATTTCATTACTCTGGAGAAAAAAGATCTTTGAGCATTTGAATTTGTGAATGTCTGGGAAAAGTTAGATAACACATCAAATCCAATTGAGATGGTCAAGATCAAAAAATCCTTATTCATACAATAAACAATGAAGGCACAAAATCACGTTTAATATGCATGCAAAAGCTATTAGTTAGGCAAAAAAATTATTCATGCCTGCATTAGAGAGTTCATTACTCCATACCAATAGCATCATAATATTCAATAACCTGGTACAAGTACGTGCTTATTGGAACGATGTCGAGACAATGAGATATTGCTACAGCCATACTGGTGTTCGATATTTGTAGGACAGGATTCAACTGTATCACACTGTATAAGTTTTGTTACTTTCCAAACTATTAATCATATTCTTCTTTTTTCACTAAGGATAATGACTTACAGTAAAAATTATTAGTATAAACGTCCAACAAAAGTGCACCTAAAACATATAACATCACATATAATATGAATATAGCATCGATATCAGTATCCGTAACCTAAAGATTTGAAAGAGTTGAATCATATTGTCGCATTCATATCCACTTCATGTTGGTATCTAAATCTGGGTATCATATATCATAATCACTTCAGGCACAAGCAAATACAAGTAAAACAACCACATGTTCTCATGTATCTCCCCCTAAATACAATTGCTGAAAAAAAAAAATTATCTATTACACTATCACATTACAGCTTTCAAAAACCAAGAAAACAACCAATGAAAAAGAAGAAAAAAACGTAATTGAAGTCCTCATTAACCATACAATCCCAAATTTGACCAGTGACCAAAAGACATGCAGTGTAACAAAGGAAATAACAATACAGACTTGGGATAAAGGAAATAACAATACAGACTTGGGATAAAGGAAATAACAATAAACACCCAGCCACTTCAGATGTAATCCTTTATGATCCATCACTGAAAAATCATACAAATTCAGATTCCAATTTCACAGAAACGAATACATTCACAATTTGAATCGTATTTACTTTGAACCTTATGACTAATATCATGAATCATACAATTAGAAAAGAATCGTAAGATGTGTAAACAAATAACTCTTTAGACACGAGGCTGTGATCAAGTTCAACCAATGGAACAAAGTAAGGGTTCAGTGAGATTTAAATCCCTTAGATTAAAGGGATTTTGAAGTAGAGAGCACTTTCACATCCACTTGTGAAAGTGTGGAACCGTGAAAGTCGAGAATCCCTTAGGTCCAAGGGTTTAAAAATAGATTGAACCCCGTATAGGATACAAATTGGACTTGAACACAACCCTTAGATTCTATATGGATAGAAGAACAAACAAAGAAGAAATAAGACAAAGCAAGAGAGAGAGTAAAGAATCATGTGAGATCTTGAAAGAAGAAAAGATAGAGAAAGAGCACGAGAGAGAGAGAGAGAAAAAGAAAGAGGAGAGAGATGTAAATAGTAAATTCATGGTCACCCTATTCTCTTATTTTATTGTTCACAAAGTTAGAAAATTACATTTCATGCTACTCTTTAGAATAAAAATGAATATCCCAATATTCCCCTAAAACATTTAAAAGCCTATTTGTGCTGAACAACAAGCCTGTAAATACAAAGTAACTGTAGAGTTTAATATTTCCCCTCGAGCTGAAGCATATATGTTATGAATGCCCAGCTTGGACCGACCAATTTTTTACTGACTTCAATTGATGGCTTTGTGAACATGTCTGCGAGTTGATGTTTTGATCTCACATCCAGAGTTGATATCTCATTGCTTTCCACCTTCTCTCTGACGAAGTTCTGTCAACTACAATGTGTTTGGTCTTCTCATGGTAGACCGGAGTGTTGCAAGATGTTGTGTTGCCTGATTATCGCAATGCAGCTCCAATGTTCTTTCAAATTACACCTAATTTCTATCATTAATGAAATTAACCACATAAACTTCATGGTATGTGTTATGGATCTATAATCGAATACTACATTAACTTTGATACCACACTTCATTTCTTGCTTCTCCGGGTAACGGCGTTCCCTCATACAAAAGTAAAATATCATATAGTTAATGTCCAATCAGATGGAGATCCTGCATAGTCCGCATCTGAGCATCCTTTTACCCATAGATGTCCATTTCCCCGATACAGTACTCGTCGACCAGGTGCACCTTGGTGGTATCTGAAGATGCGTACTAACGCATCCACGTGAGAAGCACAAGGAGCAATATATGGCCATGTAATTGTCAAATAAATGAATTTCTCAACCAACCTAGGATATTGTTGATATTGATTTTTTGGACCTGAAACTTTGAGTAGTCCTTTTTTCCAGAAACTTGAAGAGAAATATTTTGAGATACAAAAAAATAAGAGAAGTGGGCCCCCTATTTATAAGAAAAGGGGACTTCTACTAGAAGTAGGAGAAGTAATCTCCCTCTCTCTTTGCCACTCTTTGACCCATGCAGGTTGACCCATGCATGGGTCTCCCTCCCTCTCTTCCTTCTCTTTCTCTCACTAAAGAAGACCCATGTAGGCCCCTGTGTGGGTCTCCTTTCTCTCCTCTCTCCTTCCTTTCCTTCTCTCTCTTCCAAACCCACATGGGCCTCCTTTCTCTCTCCTCTCTCCTTTATTCCTTCTCTTTCTCTCTCTTCCAAACCCACGCAAGCCCCCCGCATAGGGATCCTCTCTCTCTCTCTCTCTCTCTCTCTCTCTCTCTCTCTCTCTCTCTCTCTCTCTCTCTCTCTCTCTCCTTGTTTCTTTCCTTCTCATTCTCTCTCTCCCAGACCCACACAGGCCCCCTGCGTGGGTCTCCTCTATCTCTCCTTTCTTTCCTTCTCTTTCTCTCTCTTCCAAACCCACACAAAGCCCCTGTATGGGTCTCCTTTCTCTCCCCCCCTCTCTCCTCTCCTTTTCCTTCTCTTTCTCTCTCTTCTAGACCCACACAGGTCCCTGTCGTGGGTCTCCTTTCTCCCTCCTTTCTCCTTTCTTTCCTTTTCTTTCTCTTTCTCTCTCCTACAGACACCCTATGTGGGTCTCTTCCTCTCTCTTACTTTCTTTTCTCTCTAAATGAGACCCATGCAGGGTCCACTCGCATGAGTCTACGTAGGTGATTATTTTTCATCACCTATGCAAGTACTTTATCTTATCGCATGACACATGCCACCTACGCAAACCCTTTTTCACCATAGCTCTCATTGTGAGATGCGTAGACCGTCGGATGATAACTTCTAGTAACCACCGCAGTAGCTCTATAAATAGCAAGCCTCTCCTCACTTTTACGGATTTGAAATTTTTACCTCTCCTGTGCAAAGATTCTCTGCAGATACCTTATCAAGGTATCTCTCTCCAGTGGCACTTAGGATATGTGGGTCTTGACACCCATGCCTGAGTTTTATATATTCAGGTTGCATTTAGGAAGTTGGGTCTTGACACCCATGCCTAATCCCCTTATATATATATATATATATATATATATATATATATATATATATATATATATATATATGGGTTACGTTTAGGATATGTGAGTCTTGACATCCATGCCTGAACCCTTAAATAATGGGTTGCACTTAGGAATTCAGGTCTTGACTCCCATACCTTTTAAGTCATACATGGGACGTAAGTTCAGATCCTTCTCTTAGAGAGAAGAAACCTAAGTTCTTATGAGTTCCCCCTCTTATGGGAGGGGTAAGACTCGAGGAGACACCCTCTTACGAGAGGAGCATGACTTCGTGTGATAGCAAGGAAGAGTTTTCCTCATGGTTCAAGCAATCGATCCTCTGATTCAAAGGTTCAAACCTTAACCCTAGGCTACAAAATTCTCTGGAAAGTGGTACAAGTTCGACCCGGTCGTATGTGAGAGTGGAACAATGAAACCATCTCAAACTACGATCCTATTTCCAAAGGGTTCGGACTTAGATTTTTCACATCAGATGATGATTCGACGATACGAGGGTACGCTTAAGGGAATATCATCACTTCGCGTAATCGCGATTAATTCCCTCATTATTGGGGTCTCACATGTCGTTCGGACCATTGAAACCTTAAAATAATGGTTTGAGCCTTAACCTCAAGATAGGAAATTGCTTTAAAAGGGGAGGTCGAGTGAGATCTGATGACGTGCAATCTAGAAGATCGCCCAAATAAGATTTCCACTATTATCTATCAAGATAACAGCCTTAAATAGGAATAAGACCAAAACCCATACAGGATTATTGAACCCAAGTACGAATCAAAATGGGCTCGCAAAGGGCTCAGACTCCAAATTGAGGCCCATTATGAAAAATAAGCCGAAATTCTAAGGAATTCGGTGGTTTTGACCAAGGTCGGGCCTCCCATTGATCAAAATGCTTTCAATGGTCAGCTATCGAAAGAAGGCCATGAACTTCGTGTTCAACCTCACGTACAAGACTCAACATCACGTCAAGATGGTACAACTCATCCAGGAGAGGCCCGAAAATGTCTATAATCTTCCATGGCCATCCATTAAGAGTGTATAGTTATTTTTATGAAGACCCGTACACCTACCTGTTTGTGTTCCATATCAAGCAATTCATAGATGGATGGAGTATGTTAAACATCCACTTCGGAAAGTTCTGAAGGTTTCAAAGATTCCAAATGACTCGATATTAATGAGGAAGATGATGATGATGTTGATAAAGACCTAAAGTCTAGGGTTTTTTTATTTTCATAGATGGAATGTTGTAAATTTTGTAGCTTTTAATCAGAGGGATTCAAATTTTGATGTAATTAAAAAGGCATTGAGAGCGATACCTGAAAGTGTAAAGTTCACAACAATCTCAATAAAAATCCTCTCCAAGGAGGGGAAATCTGATGCAATTTACTTGCGAATGAAATTTATTTATTACGCAAATTTGTTGTTTACAAATACTTGACAAGATCCTCCAATAACTCGCTTAGGTCAATGACCAATAGGCTAGCTTTTCTCCTAATATTCCAGTTTCCTTCGATAAATCGACCACAACTTCCTTAGCAATCAGTTAATACAAACCTTGGATATTGCCAATTCAATACCTAGAAAGTACCCCAATTGTCCTACCTCAATCATGTGGAAATGTTTTCTAGGTATTTCTTCAGATCTTCTATTACTTTGCTATCACTACCAGTAAACCCAATATTGTCTCTGTATACAACCAATATAACGTGTCCATGAACTGCTTTGTTGATTAAAAACTAAATGGCCTACATAAGTTAGTTGAAACCCATATGGCATAACAACTCTACTTAACTGTGTAAACTAAGCGTGCGGTGACTATTTAAGCACACAAATAGCCTTCTTCAATCCAAATACCTTGATAGAAAATGACTCTCCCTGAGCAACAAACCCAAGTGGTCGATTATGTACACCTTAGATAGAGATAATTAGGGTTAGGGTTAGGGTTAGGGTTAGGTGAGGAAGAAGAAGAAGATAGAGATGGAGAAGAATTAGGGATGATTTGTTGTAACCCAACCCCTTTCTATTATTAGTATTTATACTAACACCTTACAATCTCACGTATATCTAGAACAACAAAAAAGGAAAGCTGCATAAGCGGCTAGCTTACTACTCACACACCCAATGAACATAGTTACACCCACATAATCCTAATACTCCCCCTCAAGTAGGTGCATATATGTCAATCATGCACAACTTGGATGATATATCTTTCATTCCGACTCTTCCAACAGCTTTGGTGAGGATTTCAGCTAAGTGGTCTTCGAAGGCAACATGTGGTGTGCAAAAATTCTTTAGATTTGACTTTCTCCCTCATGAAGTGACAGTCGAACTCTATGCGCTTTGTTCTTTCATGAAACACTAGGTTATCTGTTATATGTCGCATTGCTTCATTGACACCGTAGAGAGTCGTTGGGGGCTCTACTGGAGCGCCCAAGTCATATAGTATAAATTTCAGCCACATCCCTTCCTAACACCTTAGGATAAAGCACTGTACTCAGCCTCAACACTGGAGTTAGCATTAACTTGTTGCTTCTTACTCTTCCAAGTGACAAAGTTATCTTCTAGAAATGTGACAATCGTGGTGGATCTCCTATCACTTACATACCCAACATAGTCTGCATCAGTGTACACTTCTACTTTCAAGTGCCCACAATCACAATAGAGAAGTCCTTTTCCAGGATTGGCCTTCACATATCTCAAAATCCAATCTACGGCATCAAGATGAGGAGAGCGTGGAGCATGCATATACTGCCAAACCACACTGACTACATATGCAATGTCGGGACTGGTTATGGTTAGATAAACAAGTTTTCCCACCAAACGTTGATACTTAGTAATGTCCTTCAGGAGTTCACCATCTTCAAGAGTTGATCCTATGATTAAGATCCATAGGAGTGTCTATAGGCTTGCATCCCAGCATATCAGCTTGCTTCAATACATCTAGAGAATAATTTCTTTGAGACAGGACTATCCCTCTTATCGGTCTGCTCACCTCAATTCCAACGAAGTATCGCAGAGGTTTCAAGTCTTTGATATCAAAGACTTTGCTAGGTTAGCACTTCAGCTTGATAATCTGTTCATTGTCATCCCTTGTGACAATGATGTCATCAACATACACAATGAATGAGGGCAGCGGTATTTGCTCCTCTTTTCACAAAGAGTGTATTGTCATATTGGCTCCTCTGGTATCCAAACTGCATCACTGAATTTCTTGAACCATGCCCTTGGATATTGTTTGAGGCCATAAATGGCCTTCCTTAGTTTGAAAATTTTCTCCCCATGAAGGAGAAACCTAGGAGGTAGAGCCATGTATACCTCCTCTTTACGTCACCATGCAGGAAGCCATTCTTGATATCAAGTTGATAAAGAGGTCAGTCCTTGTTTGTAGCCAAAGAGAGGACATGAAAAGATTTGAGCTTAGCAATCAGAGCAAAAACATCTCCTGAAAATCAATACCATAGGTTTAGGTATACCCCTTTCCAACAAGTCTGGCCTTGTACCTCTCTTTGGTCCCATCTGGACGATATTTTACATTGTACACCCATTTGCACCCAACAACTTTCTTCCCAGAAGGCAACTCAGTAACTCCCATGTGTAATTCTGCTCAAGGCTCTCATTTCTTGTTCCATAGCATCTTTCCATTGGGGCTGCAATAAAACTTCAGACACCGTGGATGGAATAGATGTGGGATACAATGATGAAATAAAGCTAGAATAACAGGATGCTAGAGCGTGATCAGACAAAAACTTACTGATGGGATATCTTGTACCTTTGCCAAGAGCAATGGGAAGGTCAAGATCAAAAGGGAGAGAACTTGCATCGGGTGCAGAGCTTTGAACCATGTTGTGAGCAAGAGGGGGTTCACCTTGTCGTCCTTTTCTTTCTTCTTACAAAGACCTTGTCTTTCCCAAACCTAACCCATTGTGAAACATTGCGGTCACTCGTACTAGCCATCTCCTGGGCCTCTTCTTCAATGTCCTCCTCCCCTAAACATGGAAGAGGGAGTGGATTTTTTGTGCTCTCTTTACCACTTGAACACTTCTCCTAAAGAGAGCATTGAGAGGGAGCATGGAATGGAGTAAACTCAAAGAAGGTAACATCCACAGTCATAACACTTGTAACCTTTAGACGTGGCAGGGTACCACACATACACAATGCACAGCTTTGGCGGAAAGCTTCAAGCTTGTTGGAGGGAATGTGAGCAAAGCAAAGACACCTGAAGGTCCTAGGAGGAACAAGGAAGAGCTTACCATTGGGACATAAAACTCGGTGAAGAGACTTTCCACCAAGGACAGGGGTAGGCATGCGATTTATGAGATAACTAGAGGTGAGAAAAGCTTCACCCCATAGGTGTTTGGGAACAGTCATACATAACAATAAAGATTATGACACCTCAAGGAGGTGTTGATTCTTACTCTCTGCCACTCCATTTTGTTGTGAAGTGTAAGGGCAAGTGGATTGCCACTAAGTACCATGCATTCTGATGTAAGATTGAAGATCATGGGATGAGTATTATCCCCCATTGTCAGATCGTACAATCTTTACTTTAGCATTGAATTGAGTTTCAATCCACTTGTAATAGATTAATAAAAAACAGGGTGGTATAGCGGGTGATCACCATAAAAGGAAACAAAATGACTTCATCCACCAATAGCAACAATAGGGGAAGGTCCCTAAACATCAAAATGAACTATTTGAAAGGAACATCACTTTTACTTGTAGACAATAGATAAATTGTTCAATGATGTTAGACAACCGGCATGTTTCACGCTGAAATTTTTATAAACAGATGCATCAAACATAGAAGGAAATAAAAATGTGCAAACGGGGAAGGGGAAGATGCCCAAGCCTCCTATGCCATAAATGTCCACTCTCCATAGATCCAAACATAGTAGTAGTAGCGGCAGCACCAAGTGGCTTCAGGCCTTCAAGGATATAAAGACCCCTCTCCTCACACACAGCCAAAAGTCCTCGTAAGTCAATTCCCAAAACAAATAATATGAGGGAAAGAAGGTTATGCGGCAGTTCATGATTTTTGTAAGCCTATTAACATACACGACTAGGAGGCATCTAAGGTATATGCTGGGTAGAGGATAGAGAAAGGATACTAACATGACCACTCCCTTGCCCCTGCACAGGGACAAGAGAACCATCGCCTACACATAAGTGACAAGGAGGAGACATAGGTGAAATGGAATCGAATGCAGTAGACATACCAGACATATGATCTATGGCTCCTAAATCAATAATCCAGGAGAACTGGGAGGTAGTAGTGGCATGAGCAGACCTTATGGTACCTGTCTCTTAAAAGTGGAAGGACGTGGGTTAGCCAGTAGCGGCTTTGAAGTTGAGATACTCTTGGTACTCTATGGGAAAAGGCCACTGAGCGGGAGGCCTGCGATGTAGATGCAGAAGGAGCAGGCTGCTGAGTAACTGAAGGTGCCCCTGGATCATCCTCAGCAAGATAGCTCGACCAGACTAAGTGGGCGGGAACTGATGTTTCCCAACCAAATTCCAACACGTTTCTTGCAAGTACCCCTTTCGACCACAGTGGGTACACTTGAGTTTGGCTTTCTCCTCTCTGGAAAGCCCACCGTAGCCACCACGGCCTCTAGCTCCAAATCAGCATCCACCATGTCGTGTATACTCAAAAAAGACAGGAAATATTCTATGTTCGGGAGACGCACCGGATTTATCCATGGCAGGCATAGGAGAATCCTCTCCCTGGAGAAGAGAGAATGCTCACTCTGACATGCTCAAACTCCTAGTTAACCCCCAAAGCAGATCAAATATATTCCTGGTAACTCTCTTTGAACTTTCAAACACTATGTACAAAAGCAATGAGGACATGGCAGCTTGACCAACATTCACTACACTTATCACTTTGTTGGTAGTGAGCTAGCTCATCCCACATTCTCGTTAACCGTGTGTAAAAATCACCAACAGACTTATCACCTTCCTAAACTTACTGCTCTTCTCAGTAGTGCTAAACACCTTAGCATAGTTATACCTCTGAGCATAGGCATCGCTAAGTAAGTGCCACCCATAGCTTCCTTGCCGAAGTGGCACACATAAAACAGCTACTGATGTTAGGCTCCATGGAGTGAAGGAGTCATGTCATAACCTGGGTGGTATCACCTCCAATCTGCATATTTTTCATCATAAGTGGTCAAGATCTGGAATAGGGCCATCCACAAACCCTACTTTTCTCTTAAGCACAAAGGAACAACTCTGCGAATCGCGACCAACCAAGATAGTTCCACCCATTGAATTTAACAGTAGTGAATTGAAATCGGTGAGATTTTTCTGCGTTTCCACTAACATTGGCTTTACCTTCATCCATCTTCAACCACTTGAATTACACACAATTAAAAGATAATAGGTGGCTTCCCTACACAGTGAATCCCACACAAGGGATCAAATGCTCACGGAATCAGTGACTGAGGGCTTCATGGCTAGACATTCCTCATATGCATGGTCCTTACACAGCCCGAGATATCCATCTTCAACCACTTAAATTACACAATTAAAAGATAATAGGTGGCTTCCCTACACAGTGAAACCCACACAAGGGATCAAATGCTCACGGAATCAGTGACCGAGGGCTTCATGGCTAGACATTCCCCATATGCATGGTCCTTACACAGCCCGAGATATCACCAGAACCCTAAAAAATCACCAATATAATCAATACATCACACAAAGGAATGAAGAAATAAATTTTCCAAACAAATCTCAGTCGATCAAATGTAAAATAACCACTCTACACAATTCCGGCAAAGATCTGGCAGGTTTCGGTGACAAATCTGGCGAATTCACCACAAATAATCATAGATCAACCACAAAGCTCATAAAGAATGGTAATATAGGGTTTTACATACTCACACGAGGCAGATCAGACCTAAAAAGCCATTTTCGGCGTTGTTCCAGAGAGATTTTCGACAAATCCGTTGGCAGCAAGGAGGTCCGATGAGGTTTTTGATAGATCAGGTGGCGGCACCGGCAAAGTTTCCGAGAAGAAAGGGCAACGCAGATGGGAACTTCAATAGATTTGGGAAGGGGAGTAGTATCGCAGCAGTTGGAGGTTGACGGAGACGCTGGTTTCGTTAGGGTTCCCAATGAAGAAGATGAAGTTGGTGTAAGGGTGTGTAGTGCTCAGGCGACCGTGTGCCTGAAGGGAAAAGCGATCAGAAAAAAGGACCGATCAAAAAAATAATCTGAAGCAGAATCTCGGATGTTGTTGCTGACATCGGCATGACGTCAGCAGGATTGGTGTGAGTCAGCAATAGTCTTTCAAGAACGTTGATTCATGGATCTTCCTACTATGATACCAAGATGGAGATAAAAAAAAATTTTAAATCAGTAAAAAGATATTGATAAGCAGCGAGGCGCTGAAAAGATCAATACAAGGAAACGACCAAGAAACCGAGAAACCAAGGAAAACTAAAGCAAAAAAGTCCCCCGCCAGCCGAAACAAGCATAGGCACGCCCCCAAACCAGCAGTCATGACCCCAGCTTAGCGGTCCCAAAGGTAGGACTCGCCGTCCGGTCCACCCAAAACCACACCAAGTCCTTGACCGGCTTCATGATCATCCCCACCGGTCGGCTGTTCTTCCCGAAAATCCGCGTGTTCCTTTCATGCCATATACTCCAGTATACGGCAAAAGGGGCAACCCCCCAGTAGTCCCCTAGCTGACCCTCCATGTTCACATCCGACCATATCAAGAATTGAAGGCACAGGTTCTCCGGCGTAATCCAACTCATGTTAAAGGATTTTACGACAATGTTCCAGATCTCCTGCGCCACCACGCAATGAAGCAGCAAATGCGAGGTTGATTCCTCCCTAATGTTGCACATAACGCAACGGTTAGGGAAATCCTTCCCCCTACGGTTCAGCTGGTCCAACGTAAGAATTTTCTCTTTGAAGAGGGTCCATGCGAAGAACTTAATTTTAGGAGGGATAGCTGCCTTCCACAGTTTAGCGCCTTGGAACCTGATCAACGGCCGCCATGAGAGCATCCTATAATAAGACTTGACACTGAAAATACCATCTCTGCTAGGAGCCCAAGTAATCTGGTCTTGACCTTGTGGGTGCCGGTGGGTCTCATAGAGCTTAAGGATTAGAGCTGAGAACGAAGCAGCCTTCTTGTGGTCACATCCCACCATCTATTCCCCTTATTCTCCACAACAAACTCCTTGATCATCCCTAGCAAGTTCAGAGATAAGGCGTGGATATCGGGGAAGGAGTCTTTGAGGGGGCTGCTATCCACCCACGCATCTTCCCAGAATCGGATACGGGTCCTGCAGCCCCATCTGAGTCGCGGTCCTCTAGTAAAAACGAACCAAGTGCTGCAAATATTTTTCCGCCAAGCCAACGTCCCTCTATGTGTCAATGTGCAGATACCCCAATTACCTATAGATTGTCCATACTTCTCGCTCAGCACCACGTGCCAAAGATTATCCCTCTCTTCCACCCTTCTCGCTCGCCAAAACCACTTTCCTAAGAGCGCTATGTTGGTCCGCCTCAAGCTGCGAATGTCCAGACCACAGCAACTGACGGGCAGTTAACACGTATCCCAGTTAACAAGGTGATATCTTTTGTCTAAGCCCGAACCCTCCCACAGGAATCTCCGTTGAATCTGCTCCAGCCTGTTGATGACCCCCATCGGGCATTTAAACATAGACATAGAATATTGGCAGTGAAGATAAGACCGCTTTAACCAGGACGAGACGTCCTCCACAGCTAAGCAGCTTCCCTTTCCACGAGGACAGTCTTTTGTCTAAGCCCGAGCAGTAGGCCCAGGTACTTCATCAGAAGCTTCTCAATTGCACAGTCCACCGTTTGTGCAAGCTCAATCATCAAAAGTTCATTAGTACCAATACCGGTAATAGCAGATTTGGAGAAGTTGATGCGTTGCCCGGACACCGCCTCATACATCGCCAGAACATCGCACAACGCTCTACATTCCCCAACCTCAGCCTTACCGAAAAATATGGTGTCATCCGCAAATTGAAGGTGCGATATGTATCTACCTTGAATTCCCACTTGAATCCCGGTTATGAGATTCAGATGTCTCGCACACACAATCAGCCCCAATAGCGCTTCCACTACGATATTGAATAAAAAGGGGGATAAGAGGTCTCCTGACAGACCCCTCTAGAGCTCTTAAAGTAACCAGTAGGTGTGACGTTGATTAGGACCGAAAAACAAGTTGAGGAGACGCAGCCCTGTATCCAACTTCTTCAAATAGAGCCGAATTCCAGCATACTGAGCATATAATCCAGGAAGATCCTACTTACCTGATCGTACGCTTTCTCCATATCTACCTTCCAAAGGAAAGCAGGTCTGCGATCAATATGTGCTGATTGGATCGTCTCCTGAGCCACTGCAACCAGATCCACTAACTGTCTGCCCCACACGAAAGCTCCCTGATTACCCGAGATTATTTTGCTCATAACCGGTTTGAGTCGATTGCCTAACACCTTGGTTATAATCTTGTACAAGCAATTGATTAGGCATATCGGTCGGAAGTCGGCAATATCCTCAACCCCATCTTTCTTGGGTATGAGGGTGATGAACGTGGAATTTAAACTCCGGCCAATGAACCCAGTGGCATAGAACTCATGCAGAACCTTCATCATATCAGCCTTTGATACTCAGCCAGAAAAACGGAAGAATTCCATGGTGAAACCGTCGGGTCCCGACGCCTTATTCTTTGCCCCAAACCTGACCACCCGCTAGACCTCCTCCTCACTAGACTGTTGTTCCATCTCCGAGCAATCCTCTACCGAGATAGCTTGGAAAGGCAGCCCATTCAGCTCAGGCCGGTGTAGACCTTCGTCGGTGTATAACTTCTTATAAAAAGCGACGATGTTCTCCCGAACCTGCTCCTCATCCGAATAGGATACACCATCCACTACAATGCTACCCAAATAGTTAGACTTGTTACGCGCGTTGGCCGTTGCATGGAAATATTTGGTATTGGCGTTGCCCTCCTTGAGCCATCTTACCTTGGCCTTTTGTTTCCAACTCACCTCTTCGGCCGAAAACGCTATTGAACTCTAAATTTTTTAGGAATCCTTCTTCTCATTCTTCCGTAGTAAGGATTCTAACCTCCTCCAAGTTGTCCAGCTCCTGCAGCCGTCGAAGCAGGGCCTCCTTCTTGACGTGTACCAAATCATACACCTCTCTATTCCAGACCTTAATTCTCTCCTTAACCTGCTGCAGTTTGGAAATGAATCTGTAGACCGCCATCCCTCGAGATGTCGGTTCACCCCACCAAGACTGAACCAGCTCCTGAAACTTCTCATCCAGTGGCCACATGTTCTCGAAATGGAACGGAAACGGCCCTTTCGCTCGCGACTCGCAAGGACCGGCGGGCAGTGATCGGATAAAACATGGGCTAAACATTCCAGCCTCGCACCCAGGAACGTTTCTAACCATTCCAGATTGCATAAGAACCTGTCCAGCCTGCACAAGGAGGGGTTCTCTTGAAGATTTGACCACGTGAATCTCGCACCAATAAGCAGGACATCCATCAACTCCCAATCAGAAATGAATGAGTTGAAATCACGCATCACAGCAACATTCGGCGGCCCGCCCTGTTTCTCATACCCCCATCCTATGGCATTGAAACCCCCCCAGGCAGAAAGGGAGATCCCATCTAGCCGCAAGGGCCGCCAACTCAAACCAGAAATCTTCTCGGTCTCTATCAATGGACAAGCCATAAATTCCCGCAAACATCCACACTTTCCCATAATCTTTATTCTGAAGCACCACAGCGGCCGAGAACAGTCCCACCTCCTCATCCATTTTATCAAAAAGCCTCGAATTTCATGCCACCTGAAGCACCAACGAAATCCACACCAGTCCCATCCCATCGGTTTCCTCCGAGCACCAACCCAACTTTCCTCTTGTCACAGTAGCCCCATTTGGTTTCTTGCAATGTGATAACTACAGGATTTAACGATGTGATCACCTGCTTCACCCCGGCTCGCTTGCTCCGATCACAGATACCCCTCACATTCCACGATAGCATCTTCATATCCACCTAGCACGCATCCCGCCCATAACTAGGAAGGCAAAGCCTAGCCCCCTTCCCATCCGTCATCCCCCACTGTAGCCGAGATCAGTCCCACCTCCTCATCCATTTTATCAAAAAGCCTCGAATTCCATGCCACCAGAATGCCACTTGAAGCACCAACGGAATCCACACCAGTCCAATCTCATCGATTTCCTCCGAGCACAGACCCAACTTTCCTCCTGTCACAGTAGCCCCATTTAGTTTCTTGCAATGTGATAACTACAGGATTTAACGTAGCGATCACCTGCTTCACCCCGACTCATTTGCTCCCATCACAGATACCACTCACATTCCACGATAGCATCTTCATATCCACCCAACACGCGTTCCGCCCATAACCAGGAAGGCAAAGCCTAGCCCCCCTCCCATCTGTCATCCCCCACTGTAGCCGAGCAAGTTCCTGCGACCCGCCCCGACGTTTCTTCTTGGTATCTTGGCAGTTAGCCATGATGGACTAGAATACCTCGCGGAGAGCCTCATCAGACCCCTTAAACGACAATCCAAGTTCGCGCCCAACGGAGATCCAGCGATCAATCTTGACCGAGTTTCCAACCACATTTTCTATCCCCTCTCCCATATCCAACGGCAGATCTCCCTCACTGGGCTGATTCGTCGATACATCTTGACTATGTGATCCGACATCCCTCCCAAAATACTCGCTCAATTTCCCCGATTACTGCTCCGCCACCGGCATTAGGTGAGAGGGAACTGGATTGAAAATCGTATCAAAGCTCTTCTCCGGCATGACGACACACCGATTGGGCACTCTATCCAGGCACACCTCCTACTCAGTTGTCGTCGGTGAGGGGGAATGGCCAATTTGAATTGCTCCAGAAACACACTGAGTCGCTCCCTTTTCACTCGAGAGCCACTTCGGTCTCCCCGCTTCACCATCGGCCCCTGTACCCAGGCCCATCAGGTGAGTACCACTCAGGCCCACCAGCTGTGTACCTACCGAAACCCGTAGAGTCCTAGCCGTGGACCCCCAATCCATTTGCACATTAAAACTACCCAGATCCAGATTGTCCCAGACCCACGAAGTCCCCCCCCCTCCAGCTGTCCTCCACTTATGTTGAATGTGGCACAAGTCTGCCACGTGTTTAACCGCCATGGATCCAAAATTACCCCCGGCCGCCACTCACTTGCCACGACATCCGAAGTTGCTCTCAGCTCACCCAACCGACTCTGATCGTGGTCAACTCTCAGCCGAGACGCAAGGATTCCAGACCGTACCTGGGGCCCACATGTCGAGCCCCCAGCGATACTCGAAACCCAATGCCCCTTATAAACCTTTCCTCTTCGATGAAACATTTTGAAACCCTTTTTGGTGCCAGAGAGTCTCTCCCTAAGTGGAAACCTAAAGCTTCTGTCTCCATCTGATCCCAAGTACGACTACAGACTTTGTCCTTCCTCGCCGGCAGCCACGTCAACTCAACAACCACCTCCGACTGTAGGTGTACGATGTCAGTGGAGTAGTACACGAAATCCTAGCCCTTGCACACCTCGACGGTGATAGATCCATCTCGCCGCAACCCGGAGATTTCCAGTTCGGCGCCGAAGATTTGTGGAGGTTCGATTTTTCCGGCGAGCGATCCAGTTCACAAGAAGGCACCACACCAACCCGCAAAAAGACCCCTTCGTCATTCAGTTGTTGAAGATCTCCTACGATCTCTCCCTCTTCCACCTCCTCCCTAGAACAATGAGCACCCCCATTCACACCCAAGGATCCAGTCCCCTCCCCCCCCCCCCCCGTGTCGAGGGCGACCTCCTATGTACACCTGGGCTCGATGGATTCATGGTGGTGCTCCCCTCCAAGCATCGCGCTACCGGCCAGCCGGACCTATCTACCCCATCGTTCTGGGACCTCGTGGCTTCATCGTGCGACTGTCGCAAGACAAGCACTCGTTCCATGAGCGCCATTTCTATGAAGACCCGCTATTTTTGCCGTCGAGGTAGACTTCGCACGATCTAGGGATGTGCTCCCAGGAGTCCACGACGATCAAGATTTGAGCATCGCTGGTATCCCAAAAGTTAGCGAAGCTCCGATCAGTGAGAATGAATTTGCCACAAAGATCCCCAATCCCTTTAAGGACCTCGGGAGTCCAAGCATGTATCAGAAGGCCACGCACTCGGATCCAGACCCCCCCTTCCCCCCGCTGTAGTTGAAGATCCCCTGTTGTTGGCTCCCAAGCCCCACGCTCCACCGGTGCACCGTCAATTCAGAAGGATTTTACTTGGCGGAGAGCCGTGGCACCCGCCATCAATGGAAACCTCAAGAGAAATTTTGTATTAGTGATTGTAGATACTGTAGGCCTATCTGTGTAATCCCAGGAGTTTTCATTCCATCTATGTAAATGATATAGTGATAATGTATCTTTGATGGTGTATAAAAGTACCCAGGATTGCTGTAAATTTTTTGCCATTGAACCAAACTGGGGAGAGCTAAATACGAGTTAAGCTTTTCCTTCTCCCACGACGGGAGTATATGCCCGGGAAGAAACTATGGGGGTAGCCGGGGCAGCCACCAATTCCTCCTCCCTTCACTTCAACCCATAGTCACAAAATCGAGGGTCAGTAATAATTCGGCAAATTTAAAATCCGGCAAAGTTCAGGAACAATTCGGGAAACTAAAAAATTATAAAAATATAATTAAAAATAATATATATATATAATATAATATAATTTTATGGTTTAAATATATATTTAAATTTTTTTAATATACTTTTTGAGTAAAATAATAAATTACTAAACTATTTGAATATGAATGCATGATTATTAAAGGTAGCTGGCCGGCGACTCCAAAGGTGACCGGCGCCGCCAGCGCGGCATTACATGTGACGTGTGTGTGAGAGAGAGATGGGGAGAGAGAGAAGAGAGAGGAGGTGGCCGACGTCTCCAGAGATGGTCGACAGTCGGTCAGCCAACTTGAAAGTTGAGAGAGATGAGAGAGGTTCACTGATTCAATCATCCAAAGTCCAAAGGACAGAGAGGAGAGACAGAGTGAGAGAGGAGGGTTTAACTTTTAGCTTTTTACTTTTGTACTTTTAGATATAAATCATAAAATATAAATATGTGCTTTTAACTTTTAAGCTACCACTAAGGTAACTTAGCGTGTAAGGAGCCGACTTCGGTGATGTTCGAAAAATTCACAAACTTCAGTGATGTTAGCGATTTTTTCAAAAATTCGCGAATAATTCGTGTTATGTTCGTCTCCCAAAAAATCCGCAAATTATTCGTGAATTATTCAATAATTCGGAGATTTTTGTGACTATGCTTCAACCGGCCATAACCCACCGCATCGGCGAACGATGTCCCGCGACGTCTTCGGTTAGCATCACACATTTGTGATCTTCAACCGATTATCAGTAATACCCGCTATAGACCAACCATCGTTGAGATCACGAAGCTGACTCCCATTGACGATCATTTGATGCTTGTAGTTCCTCTTGGGACTAGGATCATAAGCAGATTTGACCACCTTTCCATCCTCTCTGGTTGATTTGCACCCAGCCCGATGACAAACCCACTTCCGCCAGAAATTCCAAGTTGCGACATCTTGCACAGAACCAGTCACCCGCCCCTCAGCACCAAAGACATGTTTCTTTCTGCTGCCCAGAAACTTCGGCCAGCATATTAGGGAACTCTTACCAAGATGGAGATAATTAGGGATAGGGTTACGTGAGGAAGAAGAAGATAGAGATGGAGCAGAATTAGGGTTGAGTTGTAACCCAAACCCCTTTCTATTATTAATATTTATACTGAAACCATACAATCTCACGTATATTGAGAACAATGAAAAAGGCAAATTACATAAGTGGCTAGTCAACTACTCACACACCCAATGAACGTAGTCACAGCCACATATCCTATTAACCTCCTCTATAACTCACCATGTAAGGAGGCATTCCTCACAACCAAGTCAATAAAGTGGAGAGTTATAATATCAAGCAACAATAATTACTCAAACCGCAATTAGCTTAGCAATGGAGAAAATGTATCGAAATAATCAATCATGTATGGTTGTGCATACTCCTTTGCTACAAATCGAACCTTGAGACGATCAGCATTCCCATCACTACTCATTTACACCATACAGAGCGCTTTCCTCAAGAAGATCAGTTACCTCCCAAGTTAGATTTGAGTGAAGTGCCAACAGTTCTTCCATCATAGTCATTTTCTAACCAAGGTGCTACCATGCATCCGAAACAACTTCGGAATAAAAATGAAAGACAAGGAGAGCAAGGATCAAAATGCGCTTCCTAAGACGTATCGTCTGGTTGAAAACCGATGCGTGACGGACGATACGTCGAACAAGAATATACCGTGACGATACATTGAATGTATCGTCCGGTGGGCAATACGGTACATTTAATGTACCGTATCGTCCACCTCCGATACCGATACGTATCGGTATCGGACGAGATTTTGATCCATGAAGGAGAGAGAAAACTTACAAAAGGGTTAGGATTAACAATTAAAGATATGAACTGGGAGATAGGATGAGCATGAAAAACGGTTTACCCTTACGCAGCTCTAGAGAAAGATCTAGAGAAGATCTAATCGAGGACCTTGTGGGAGTTCTAAATCGCCATGAGAGGCAAACGATAATCCATCTAGATGAGATGGCTTAGCTTGTTTACTCTAATTTTTCCGTCAAATATACACTTAAGTAGGGGCTTTAGTGGATCTCAGGCACCTGCATCAACTATAGGAAGAATAGGAAAGAGGAAAAGCAATAAGACATTACAATTGGAAGTGGTCAACTTGAACTAAAAAACACAAACTCAAGGAATGTATGCTGGCATCAGCACACAAAATGTAGTATTATAACATTGATACTCTCTTTCCGTTAGTGAGTACCCAAGGAAGTGATGCGGGATGCCAAGATTGAGAGCCGTAGATTCGGGCCACAACAGATTTTCCAGCCAAGAAGAAGCGGAACGGAAATCAGAAACGGGCGTAAAGGAGGAGAAACCAGGCGTAAAGGAGGGGAAATCGAAAATCGAAGTTTTCGTTCGATCGAAAAAAATTTCGTTCGATCAAACCCTCATTTCATTCGATCGAACCATTATTTCAATCGAACAAAATTGCGCGAGAATGAATTTTTTTTGAATTCGAACTTATGTTTTAGGGTCAAATTTGTCTTTTTATTATGTTTATTTTCGTTTTAGGGTTTTATTTTAAGACCTCCTATATAAGGTCTCTCCATAAACAATGTAATCCGTTTTTGATTAATGAGAAGAGAGTTGCTTTTGCGCAAACCCTAGAGAGCTTGTAAAAAGTTTTCAATCTAGGGAGTGAATCCTTCAACCTTGAGGAGTGAGCAATCGTTTCTCGTGCGACTTGATGCGAAGCCGACATACAGCCGTGGCGTGAAGCTTCGGAAAATCCTTTGTGTGAAGCCTTCGAATCTATCCTTTTAGTTATTCTTTTCTCTAGTTGTTGTCAGGTATTATCATCTTTAATTCTCTTGATAAAAAAAATCAAAATCCCAAATTATTCTCCTTTAACTGAATTATTTTAAGCCTTAGTTCATTTAAAATCCCCGATGAGTCAAGAGACGATATTGCAATTATCGCTTGATGCCCTAAACTAGAACGAAAGTCGAGTTCCTTCATCGGAGTCGTTTTTCTAGATCGGAAAATCTTCGTGCATGCGAACACTAAAATGAATTAATCGAACTGAATTCATTGAATTATTTATGTGTTGAATGATTTCGAATATTTTCGTTGTTTAATTCATTCTAAAGTTAATTCCAAATTTGCATATTAGGGTTTTAGCGTTTTTGTCCTGCATCAGTTTTGGTATCAAAGCACAATTTTAGTTTAGGGTTATCCGTGCCATATAGATTTTAGGGTTCACTTGATTTTAATATACTTTTTCTTACACCATCTAGTCTTGCATAACCCCATCATGGATACCAGTAGCTTAGAAGCTCTTATTAGAGATCTTGAATCTAAAGTGACCGCTAGTCCAACCCGGATGGATGAGCACATGGCTGATCAACAAGCCCGACATAAGGCTTAAGAAACTCGTTTCTAAGAGATCAATGAGCTCATCGCTGAGAATCACAATAGAAGCAACAACTGTGACCGTAGGAGAGATATTCCTCCCCGACGTGAGGTCCAAACCAATCTGGACGATAAGGTCATGAAATCTATGAAAATAGACGCCCCTACTTTTGACGGGAAAAGGCAACCCAAGGTCTTTCTCGAATGGGTCACCAGCATGGAAAACTACTTGAGTGGTATGCCATGTCCAAAGAGCGCAAGGTCAGATTTGCCAAAGTCAAGCTTATGGGTCAAGCCAAACTTTATTGGTCGGGAGTGGAGTGTCGTAGGCAAATCCAGTGTTTTCTTGTTATTTCCACGTGGGCTAAAATGAAAGTCCAACTGCACGAAAAATATGTTCCCGTATCATATGATGAGCATATTCTTGATTATTGGCAGTCATTACATCAAGGAGATTCTCCAATCACAGAATACATGGATCGGTTTTAAGACCTGATGACCCAGGCCGATGTCGATGAACCAGCAAAAGTTACCCTCTCCCGATTCCGAATGGGTCTTTGACCAGAGTTTCAGAGAGAACTTATTCCTTATCCCGTTACAGATCTCGAGGAATGTTTTGCTAGGGTTGAAGAATTATAACGGTATCTCAACACCCCCAGTAATGGCTGATCTAAGTCTTCCAAACTTGAGTATCAATCTAATCCTATAGAAAAGAGAAATAATGCCTCTAGTCAATCTTCAAAATCCGTGATTCCTCATATTGACAAAGGAAAAGGACCTTTGATCGAGAGTTTTAGGCGTGTCTCGCAACAATGTTATAAGTGTCAAGGTTTTGGTCACTTTGCATCCCAATGTCCTAATAAGAGTCAAGCTTTGATTATTCAGGAGCATGCCGAGAAAGAAGGTAATGAATTACACGAAGAGATGTACGAACCGTGTGAAACACCAAGTGATGATGAAGGTGAAGTTCCGGTCAAAACCGTAGGTTGCATTAAGGCAGTTCCTATTACCGAGGACGATGTTGATAGTGTGTCCATCCCAAGTGAGTCATTAGAGTTGGTAAGAGCGTATCATCATTCTGAGTTGCATGGGATCAACAGTCTGCATTTATTGAGCATCGAAAATGTGCATGATCGTACTAACACGTTGAATATATTTAATGAATTTGATACTAACAGTTTTGTATTAATTTCTTATGGTTCTGAACATGTGGAATCTTTCCCAATCTCAGAAAGAGGTAATGATGGAGGTCTAGATCTTCCTCTAGACAAGGGCAATCATCCGATAGTTGTCATAACGGATCTTACGCCTATTCTTGATCCCCCCACTACCCCGCCTTTTGATCCATTCCTTCTTGAGCATCCAATCGAACCACACCCATCTTCCCAGTTTCTATCTCGTACCTTACCTGTGCAACATGAGAAAAGGTCGAATGAGGTTATAGAATTCCCAAGCTTCAATGCCAATGCAGGTAAACATCATGAGTATCTCACAGCGTGGAAAGGTAAGCCACGAATAAAGCTTCCGAAGTGTGCCATCCATGGATTCCCTAACCCATCGGAGATGAGTTTTTCCCACCCGGGGAGAATGATGCGGGACGCCAAGATCAAGAGTCGTAGATTCGGGCCGGAACAGATTTTCCAGCCAAGAAGAAGCGGAACGAAAATCAGAACCGAGCGTAAAGGAGGAGAAACCAGGCGTTAAGGAGGGGAAATCGAAAATCGAAGTTTTCTTTCGATCGATTCCTTATTTCAATCGAACTAAATTCGTTCGAACCCTTATTTCGTTCAATAGAAATTTTCGTTCGAACGAACAAAATTGCGCACGAATGAATTTTTTTTAATTCAAACTTATGTTTTAGGGTCAAATTTGTCTTTTTATTATGTTTATTTTCGTTTTAGGGTTTTATTTTAAGACCTATATAAGGTCTTTCCATAAACAATGTAATCAGTTTTTGATTAATGAGAATAGAGTTGCTTTTGTGCAAACCCTAGAGAACTTGTGAAAAGTTTTCAATCAAGGGAGTGAATCCTTCAACTTTGAGGAGTGAGCAATCGTTTCTCGTGCGACTTGGTGCGAAGCCGACGTACAACCGTGGTGTGAAGCTTCGGAAAACCCTTGGTGTGAAGCCTTGGAATCTATCATTTTAGTTTTTCTTTTCTCTAGTTGTTGTCAGGTATTATCTTCTTTAATTCCGTTGATAAAAAAATCAAAATCCCAAATTGTTCTCCTTTAACTGAATTATTTTAAGCCTTAGTTCATTTAAAATCCCCAAGGAGTCAAGCGACGATATTGCAATCATCGCTTGATGCCCTAAACTAGAACGAAACTCGAGTTCCTTCATCGGAGTCATTTTTCTAGATCAGGAAATCTTCGTGCATGCGAACGCTAAAATGAATTAATCGAACTGTTCTTTTGAATTCATTGAATTATTTATGTGTTGAATGATTTGGAATATTTTCGTTGTTTAATTCATTCTAAATTTAATCCCAAATTTGCATATTAGGGTTTTAGCGTATTTGTCCTGCATTAGGAAGACATATCAAAGCATGAGAATCAACCTTATCCTCTCTCTTAGTTCAAGATTGTTGACCAAGGTGTCAAACTCAGTATCATTACCGGGTATCAATCCAATCTTTGGACTGCTGTATTCACAATTACTAATATGGTATCGTCAATAACAAAACCAAGTTTTTCTTTTTTTTTCTTTCTTTGATGAAAGTATAAAACAAAAAATAGTTGTATTGATTGATACCGAGACAGTATCGGCCGATACCGATAAGGTATCGCAGATAGTGATACTGATATCGATACCACCCTGGTACTTGTATCGGGGTGGTATCGGTATCAATTTCCAACAACACTAATACGTATCGCCGATACATATTGATATCGGCCGAGTTTTGATACCTTGTTGTGGACAAACTAATACACATCCACTCACTCTAGGTGAAGAAAACAATTGAATATTAGGGAAAATTTTGAAAAGGAACTCTTACCATCAAGTAGAGAGGTTATTCAAGCAAGAGGATAAAATAGCCTCACCCTAAAAATGTTTTGAAACATTCATATTCAACAAGAGTGCACAAGCAACCTCCAACAAAAGTCTATCTTTCCATTTCTTTCCTTTCAGCAGCTCCATTTTGTTGAGTATTCGAAGTTCGACTCAAAATATTATATTATCAAAGGTAAGATTGAAACACATCAAGCTCTTTCCCATTATCATATCATAAAGTGAGAGCATTCAAACCAAATTGAATTTGAGATCAACATGAAAATTACAATAAATATATATATATATATATATATATATATTAAATAGACTCCAGTTCCTTCATGTGGTATTATCATCTCATCCTAGAAAAATTATCAAAAAGGTCAAAAACTATAAAACTTACTAAACTTGGAACCCAAGCATGCCCACAAACATTAGAATGAGATGACAAATAAGAATTAAATTTCTTTATTCGCACGAGGTGGAAAGAAAATCTATGGTTTATAATAAACTAACAACCATCACAATCCAAAGAACTGAAACAAGACAAAGATTTACCCATTAAAGATAAGAAAGAAGACAAAGATGGAACACTTAATGTTCTATAAAGAGGGGTGACATAGACAAAAATGAATGGGGAGAACTACCCTATGAAGCATTGTAGGTGAATAGTCAAAGCAATATAAGCCTCCTGACTCACACCTCCAACAATCACATCCATCTTTAGATCCTGAAATACAAGCTGCGATGGATAAAAGGTTACAAAATAATGTAACGATTTGGTGCTTTTATTGGCAGACAAAACACTAACAGGAAACTTAGGCAAATATAAAACAAATGAAAGAGAAGAACTAGGAGATGATCAAGGTATGATTCTATTTTTGTAGTGGCCAACTGATTTTCAAAGAGGGCCCATTTTCTAGCTCACAAAAAGACAACAAAAGCATCCTATGCAAGGGAATCAACTATCAGTTGATACTAATACGTATCAACAATCATCATCACAGCCTTATCCCATCTACTTGGAATTGGCTTTGCGAGTTTTATTTCTCCACTCGTTTCTGATCAGCACTAAGCTCTTTGTAACCTCGCAACCCTTCATATCCATTCTCACGGCTTCCCTCTAGATCCACTGGCCTTCCTCTTCTCCTACTTCCTTGTGCTTGAAGCATCTCAACCCTTCGTATAGGATTTACTTTGTGCCTCTGTTTGAAAATGTCCAAACCACCTCAAGTGACCTTTAATTTTTCCTTTATTTATAAGTGCCACTCTCAAATTTTCTCTTATGTACTTGTTCCGAAGTTTATCCTTTCTTGTTACTCTACACATCCATCTCAACATAAGCATCTCGGCCACATGTATTCTATCTTCTTGTCGCTTTTTCGTAGCCAATATTTCGCATCATACAATATGGCAGGTCTAATTGTCGTCTTATAAAAAATCCCCTTCAGTCTAAGTGGAACTCTTGGGACGCACAATGCTCCGCTTGCTTGCCTCCATTTCATCCAACTTGCACTAAACCTATTTGAGACACCCTCTTAAAATTTACCATCTGATTGTAAAGTAGAACATAAATAGTGTAAGGAATCTATGGCAATGTGCCACTAAATGAATTTCTATTTAAACGAAATCTTCCTTTAGGCTTCAATAGTTGGCACGATTTTGGTTGGCTGCTTTGTTTTTATAGAAAGGGACGACAATGTTCTTCCTCCATTTCCCAGGCATTTCCTTTGTTAAGGGGTGGAGGATATCTCGGAGTTTAGACCTATCAGCCCCACGAATTGTCTCTACAAGATTATCTCCAAGGTTCTTGCAAATAGACTAATTCCGGTGATGCCTACGATCATTTTCGAGAATCAATGTGCTTTTGTTAGAGGCAGGCAGTTAGTAGACTTGGTTGCGGTGGCACAAGAGACCATCCATATAGCCCACAAGGATCGCCGATCGACGGCCCTTTGGAAGGTTGATATGGAGAAAGCTTTATGATCAGCTGCGTTGGGATTGTTTGGATTACATGATGAGCAGGATGGGGTCTGGCACGACATGGAGAAAATGGATGAGGGGGTGTTATTCATCGACTTGGTTTTCGGTATTGGTTAATGGCACTCTGGCGGGCTACTTCAACAGTTCTAGAGGGTTACGCCAAGGGGACCCCTTATCCTCATTCTTATTCAATATAGCGGGTGAGGCGTTGTCGGGACTATTGGGGCATGCCAAACAGTTGAATTTTATATCCGGTATTAAGGTGGGCAACTTTGGGACTCACATTTCGCACCTTCAATTTGCTGATGACACCATGTTATTTGGGAATGCGGGCGTGTCGAAATTTAGCACCCTGGTCGATGTCCTATCTGTTTATGAGGCGGTATCGGGTCAATGGATCAATTTCTCCAAATCATCTATCATTGGTATTGGGACTGATGAGCGTATGTTGGAGGATTTGGTGCACACAGTTGGATGCGCAGTTGAAAAGTTTCCTACAAGTATCTGGGGCTGCCTCTCTCGACCTAAGATATCCTAACGCTAGGGCCTGGGATCCGGTGGTGCAACGGTTTGAGCGAAGACTGTCCTCGTGGAAAAGGAAGCTACTCAGTAGTGGTGGTCGCCTCTTGCTGGTTAAAGTTGTCCTTGCATCGCTGCCAATCTTCTACATGTCAATGCTCAAGTGCCCAAAAGGGATGATCAACCACCTCGAACAAATCTAGCGGAATTTCCTATGGGAAGGATCGGGTTTGGAGAAGCGCTTCCACCTCGTCAATTGGGACTTTTGCCAGCTCCCTGTCGGGTGTGGTGGGATGGGCATTCGCAGTCTGAAATGGACCAATATTGCTCTAATGGGAAAGTGGTTATGGCGTGCGGGGAGGGTGGAGGAGAGAGAGAACCTATGGCACAAGGTGCTGGTGGAAAAGTATGGGGCCTCTTTCAGTGATTGGGGTATCAATGTCTTTGTGAATCTAGGAGGGTCCAATTGGTGGAAAAATATATGTGGCACTTGGGGCCTGTTCGCCAGAGGACTGCGTTTTAGTTGGGGTTGTGGCACTCGTATTCACTTCTGGGAGGATGCGTGGGTGGACATGCGACCTCTCAAAGCTACCTTCCCTAATATCTATGACATCTCTGTAAATCCGCTTGGCAGGATTGACGAGTTTGTTTCGGATACAGATGGTGGTGGGTTGTGGGATGTTGTAACTAAGCGATACCTAAGGGATGAGGAGGTGACAGCGTTTGCTAAGTTGATGTTGATGCTATATGAAGCTAAGCGTAACACTCACGGCCAGGACCGGATGCTTTGGACTCAAAGCACCAATGGTCTCTTCAGTGTCAGGTCCTACTACAGCTTGCTTACTCGGCGACCCCTAATTCGGTACTCTGGTGCAAGCTTTTGGAAGGAGCTCATCCCTCTCAAGATTCGGTTCTTTGCGTGGACCTTATTCAAAGAGAAAATTCTCACCTTTGATCAGCTTATGCGAAGAGGGATGGTCGGTCCGAATTGGTGTGTTTTTGTGCAAAAGGGCGGGAGGAGAATGCGCCACATCTGAGTTTGCACTGTGAGGTGGCCAGGGGTGTCGTCCATTGTGCTAAAGTCTTTTAGCATGTCTTGGGCTACACCATCGTCTCCCTACTGCCAATGGCTGATATGGAAGTCGGCCCCTGTGGAGGATCAATGTAGAGGTTATTGGTTGGCTGCTTTCTTCGCGGTGATGTGGACCATATGGGGGGAGAGGAATCTGTGAATATTCGAAGAGCAGAGCAAGCCGGTGGGGATGATCATGAAAGCCGTTAGAGACCTTGTTTGGTTCTGGATGCCTAGAGGGGAGGGGGGACTATGTGGAGCACTACTTGTGGGACCCTGGTTGATATGACTTGGTTTTTTGGGGCCGGGTATGGGGCCATGGTTTTTTTCTGGTTTTGCTTTGTACGTTTTCGGTCGTGTTTTTTGGTCGTGTCTTTGTATTGTCCTTTCAGCGCCTTGCTATTTTCAATATAATCCTTTTTATCGATAAAAAAAAATATCTTATTCACAATTTAGCGAACCAATTCAGTCCATTCTTCCTAACACAATCGAAACTTCTATAGGTATTCCATTTGGTCATAATGTTCTTTTATTCATCTTTCTAAGGGTGCTTTTACTTTAGCTTCCGATATTTTGATGATCATCCCTTGATTTGGTTTCTCTTCTTGATCTACTTCCTTCGTATATTCCGCGTTTAATAGACCTTTAAAGTATTCTTGCCATCTATTTTTCATCTCGGTCTCTTTTACCAAGACCCTTCGATCATTGAAGTGATAAGTAATTAGTATCATTTTTTACCAAAACTGATACTGATATTGCTACCAATATTGATATCAGTATCGGCAGTATCAATTGATATTGTCTTTTTTATTTTTATCTTTAAAAAAAATAACTTAATATTGATCGGTACGTCTTGGTGTAGTCCGCTATGGTATCAACCAAAGAGTAATTGATACCCAATTAGATGCCCCGATTTAATTCCTCAATACTCGATCCTATGTAGGGAATTTATCTTTTTAAGAGGTTGTTCATCTTCTTGGTCTACCTAAGACCATAAATTCGAATCGAGAAACATTTTATGGGAGGTTTTTGGCACGCGCTTTGGAAAAAGGGCACATCACTACAGTTCTTAAGTGCTTATCATCCTTTTTTTATCAGAATGTGTTCTAGTGCTTATCATCCTCAAACAAGAGGAGACATGCATGGTGAATAGGAGTTCGGGTAAATTTCTAAGGAGCATTGCTGGTGATTAGCCGAATCAGTGGATTAGGCCATACAACAGGCTAAATTTGCTTGTAATAGCTCAGTCAACAGGCACTACAGGACAGCCTCCATTTGAGGTTGTTTATGGATTGATACCTAGGCTGGCCATGGATCTTCTTCCATTGCCTTAGTAGGTGAAGTACAGTGATGATGCAACAGCTTACACTGACCACATCTGAGATTTACAGGCTAATGCTCGTTAGCAATCGAAGAAAATAATCTGAAGTACAAGGAGCTTGTGGATAACCATTGACATTAAATGGTGTTTAGTGATGGAAATCGGGCATTGGTGTACGTAAGAAGGGAAAGCTTTCCTACAAGCGTGTCTAGTAAGCACCAAAATGACGAAATTGAGTTTGTTCCAACCAGGGAGGATGATGTACTCCAAGAACAATCTAGGCCTCAATTGACGCTCATTAGACATCATATCAGTAGTTACGAGCCACGTGGAAGGAGACCTAAATGTTACAAAGACAAAAACAACAAGAGAAGCAAAAACAAGGGGTGCAAATGGGCTTACGGAAGCAAAATAGGAAGAGTTCTAGGGGCGTGTGGGAGATTTTGCAGGTCCAGGTCAAGTCACATACACAGGGAGATGGATTTCAGCTCATGAGCAGGTTAGGGACCCGAAATTATTATGGGGTCAATGGATCTTGAGGTGCATTACTTTTTGCAACATTGGCTATTCCAAATTTGTCATGTCGATTTTCTTCAATAGTTCCAATCTTAAATTCCACCAAAGTAAGGATTTTTAGGCTGACCATTTAGGTTTTTTTTTCATTATTATTGGGAGTTTATAACTGAAAGTTTGTGTAGAGAATTTTCCCTTCTAGAAAAATCATTTCTCTTGTGCATTCTTGTGCTAGTATTGTTTTCTACCGATTTCTCTTCCTTTATTTCAACAGTTTTCATGTTTTTGTGTATTTTATGGTTGGCCTACATTAAATAAGTACAATTACAAAGCATGGTCTTACATAATATCTTGGACTCTAGAAAAATTGAATACAACAAGAAAGCACAACATCCTAGATTCTCCAAAAACAACTGCAATTACAAAGCATGATCTAAAGAACATCCTGGATTCTCCACACACACACACACAACAACAGTAAACGTTGGAAAAAAAGAGCGAACTTAGTAGAAGGTATAAATAATAATAACACAACAACAACCTCAAGGGATTAGGCGAGCTGGCCAGGTACTTGCTCCCAAAAGCAGGAGACCTGAGTTCGAATCCCCTCCCCCCCTTGAGGCCACCCTAGGGATTTATATCCTGTGCTGACCCATCATGTATTGAATTTGGGGTGCGCATGTGCCCCTGGGATTAGGCGGGTGCTCTAAGAGGCCCGAATACCCAGGTTATCAAAAAAATAATAATACCACAACAACAACAACAAAAGTGGGAAAAGAGGAAAACAAAAAAAAAAAAACTCACTAGAAGGCACAGATAAAAATACCACAATAGACAGCATTCTGGTGCCCTCTTAATTTTTTTATTATCTGCATCTTTTGCACCATAGTTGATGGTTTAGCAATAGCATAACATGCAGCCCGGATGGATGGAGAACGATGGTGTTTGGTAAAACCACCTCCAATCTCCCTCAAACTTAGCCCACGCACCTGATCGGCCTGCATGTGAGGCCAACGCAAGTAACCAGGCAATCGAGTGGCTTTTTTATCTTTTATACTCCTATCAGCTGCAAGGATCAGACAATCAGCAAACAACAAATTGAATGGTAAGAAAGATGGCAATTTGTATTAAACTAAAAATAAAATATTTGCCAATTAGGTGATGTGGCATCGAAATAGTTTAAGTAAAATAACATAACATCACCACATACATCCCAGAAGTGAAAAGGAACCAGATCCCAAGAGTGTAGGCACATCAGCAGCATTTGGAGTGTTTCCTCCAACCATACCATGCAATGAAGGGGAACTACTCAGGATCAACTGCTTTAGAAGCTTTACCAAGTGGTTTTTTTCAATGTGAGGGTACCTAATGTAGTATACAAACACCCATCAATAAGTCCAAGTACAAAGATATTAATAAATTGATCTTATTACTCATTAACTAGCACAAGATAATATAAAATTTGAGAAAATTAGCTAAAAGTAACCATGCCTTGTCAAAAAAAAAATTATCACCAATAGAGCCATTTGTTAAAATAGAAATATGTACAAAAAATAACCCTTTGCAAGGAGCAAGAGGTTCATATGTATCCAAAAGCAGAAAAAACAAACTATAGCAAAAAATAAATAAAGTTCATCACCATCATTATGAATACTACTCATCCCTATCTATTTCGGGTCTGCGTGGGTACTGCGTACTGAGGTTCATAGAGAACAAAGTTTTTCAGTAACTGGGCACGTATCAAGCAAGAGCGTTGATTATATGCAAAGTATGTGCAGTACCTTAATCACAACCTAACATTTCATGATCATCAACATTTGAAGACATACCCAACAGAAGTTTGCTTTCAGTGTTGGATTCATTTAAATCAGAAAATTACTAAAAACATGAAATGTTCTCCTTCTGTGTATTTGTCCAGTCGTCATCAATTTTTAGTAAATAAAGCATCATTGGATACTTCCATTGATAAATAGACACATCTTAGAAGCTTAAAAAAAAATTAACAAAAACTTAAATCCCCAAACAATGTTATAAAAGATCCATCAATCAAATGCACATCCCAACATACCACAGATTTCCCAGGCAGCTCTGAACAATAAGGATTTACTGTGTAGTGCAAGTAACCCATGCTATTCTACACACTCTCTGTACAATAAGGATTAGCAGCAGCTTTGGCAGGGTGAGGAGGAGCAGGTTATGGAATGGGAGGATTGTTGAGCGATGAAGATCTCAGAAGCAAAGATCACCAAGTAAGGGATGTTTAGGGTGTGGGTTAAGTTGGTGTATCAGCAGTATTAGTGTGGTGTGTGTGTGTGTGTGTGTAATTAGTTACACAGTGTGTGTGTGTGTGTGTAATTAGTTACACAGTGTGTGTGTGTGTAGTTAGTTACACAGTGTGTGTGTGTGTGTAGTTTTTTTTTTTTTGATCGGTAAAAGATAATATATTGAAAACAGCAAGACGCTGAGGGACAATACAAAGACACGACCAAAAAAACAGAGACAAAAAGAAAACAAATAAATACAGGCCCAAAAAGGAAAACCCAGCCCCCGCGAGCAGATCAGCTCAACCAACATAATCCCCCCCCTCCTCGCCACCCATAACCATACAAGGTCTCTAACGGCTTTCATTATCATCCCCATCAGCCTGGTCTATTGCTCAAAAATTCGCAGGTTCTTCTCCCCCTATATAGACCATAGCACCGCAAAGAACGCAGCCATCCAGAAACCCTTGCAATGATCCTCCACATCAGCAAACTTCCAAATCAACCATTGGCAATAGGGGGTGTGGAGGGGATAACCCATGACATCCTAAAGGATTTGAGCACAATGAACCAGAAACCCCTAGCCACGTCACAGTGCATAAACAGATGAGACGCATTTTCCTCGGCCATGTTGCACATGGCACACCAGTTCGGGCCGACCATCCCTCTCCTCATGAGCTGATCATAAGTGAGGATTTTCTCGCGAAATAATGTCCACGCAAAGAACCGAATCTTGGGAGGGATGGGCTCCTTCCACAGACTAGCACCAGCGTACCGAAACAGAGGACGTCTAGTAATCATGCGGTAGTAGGACCTGACACTGAAGAAACCGTTGCTATTGTGAATCCATGGCATCTGATCCTGCCCATAATGGTTTCGCTTAGCTTCGCAGAGCATCCAGAATCAGCTTAGCAAACGCAATCACCTCCTCAACCCATAGATATCGCCTAGTAACAACATCCCACAACCCACCACCCTCCAAGTCCGAGACAAACTCCTCAATCGTACCAAGCGGATTGACGGAAATGTGATAGATATTTGGAAAGATAGCTTTGAGAGGGCACAAGTCAATCCAAGCATCCTCCCAAAACCGGATTCGCGAACCACAGCCCCAACTAAAACGCAGACCTTTGGCGAAAAGGTCCCAGGTGTCGCAAATACCCTCTCCACCAGTTGGATCCCCCTCTATTCACCACGATATTGACGCCCGAGCTGCCAAAAGAGGCCCCATACTTCTCCACCAGCACCCGATGTCATAGGTTGGCCCTCTCCTCCACCTTCCCAGCGCGCCATAACCACTTACCCATCATAGCAACATTGGTCAATTACAGGCTGCGGATGCCCAGCCCACCACACCCCACCGATAGCTGGCAGATGTCCCAATCAAGGTGAAAGCGCTTCTCTAGACCCGATCCTTCCCATAAGAAATTCCGTTGGATTTGCTCGAGACAGTTGATCACCCCTTTTGGGCACTTGAACATCGACATATAGAAAATTGGCAACGAGGCAAGGACCGACTTAACCAGCAAAAGTCGACCACCACTGTTGAGCATCTTCCCTTTCCACGAGGACAGTCTTCGCTCAAACCGTTGCGCCACCGGATCCCAAGCCCTCGCTTTAGGATATCTTAGACCGAGGGGCAGCCCCAGATACTAGATAGGAAACTCTTCAACAGCACAACCAACAGTGAGGGCCAAATCCTCCAAAAGACGCACATCAATCCCAATACCCGAGATAGAGGATTTGGAAAAGTTGATCCGCTAGCCCAACACCGCCTCATAAATAGATAAGATATCAACCATGGTGCTAAATTCCGACATGTCCGCATTCCCAAACAACATAGTGTCATCAGCAAATTGGAGGTGCGAAATGTGAGTCCCCGAGTTGCCAACCTTGATACCAAATATTAAATTCAGCTGTTTGGCTTGCACCGTAAGCCCCGACAACGCCTCCCCCACAATGTTAAATAGGAATGGGGATAAGGGATCCCCTTGACGTAACCCTCTAGAACTGTTGAAGTAGCCAGCCGGAGTACCATTAACCAAAACCGAGAACCACGCCGAAGAGTAGCACCCCCTCATCCATTTCCTCCAAGTCGTGCCAAAGCCCATCCTGCTCATCAAATAATCCAGGCACTCCCAGTTCACCCGATCATAAGCTGCTTTCTCCATATCAACCTTCCACAAAGCCGCCGGTCGACGATCCTTGTGGGCAGAATGTATAGTCTCCTGCGCAACCGCAACCAAATCAACTAACTGTCAACCTCTAACAAATGCACACTGGTTCTCAGAAATAATCATGGGCATCACCGGTATTAGTCTATTCACCATAACCTTAGAAATGATCTTATAGAGAGTTCGTGAGGCCGGTTGGTCTAAACTCCGAGATATCCTCCGCCCCTTCGCGCTTGGGGATGAGCATAATGAAAGTGGAATTAAGACACCGGCCAATGAAACCCGACGCATGAAACTCGTGCAAGACAGCCATCAAATCCACCTTAATGGTATGCCAAAAGAAGCGGAAAAATTCCATGGTGAACCCATCATGTCCAAGTGCTTTATTTTTGGCCCCATAACAAACAACACGCCACACCTCCTCGCTGAACGCACTTTCCAAACCCAGTCGTTGCTCCTCATCAATATACCGAAAGGGGATCCCATCCAGCTGAGGGCGAGGACAGCCGTCATCCCTATACAACTCCATATAGAAAGCCACAATATTCGCTCGAATCTGGGCCTGGTCCGAGTAGGTAACCCCCCCCCCCACCAAAATGGAACCGATATAATTCGATTTATTCTTCGCATTAGCAACCGCATGGAAATATTCAGTATTGGCATCGCCCTCCTTGCGCCATCTAACCTTAGCCTTCTGTTTCCCACTAATCTCCTCGGCCAAGCAAACACTACTGAATTCCGCCTTGATGCGAAATCTATCCTCCCATTCCTCAGCCGATAACTGTCCATTCTTCTCCAAATCATCCAAAACCTGCAACCGCGCAAGAATAGCCTCTTTCTTGGCCTGCAGCCTGCCATAAACCTCCTTATTCCAAAGTTTAAACTTGGCTTTAACCCGTTGAAGCTTCGAAATGAAGATAAAGGTCGCCGAACCCGCAGTCGTCAATTCGTTCCACCACCCCGGAACCAGCCCCTGAAATTCACTATCCAGCAGCCACATGTTCTCAAAACGGAATGGGCTAGGACCAATACCTCGTCTATCACAATGGAGCAGAATAGGACGGTGATCCGAGACGGCGTGAGCCAAGCATTCTAACCTAGCACCCGGGAATATATCCATCCAATCAACATTGCAAAGGAAACGGTCAAGTCTGCACAAAGTCGGAACAGTTTGTAAACTTGACCAGGTGAACCTTGCCCCGGTAATTGGAACATCGAGCAATTCCCAGTCCGAGATGATAGAGTTAAAGCTTCGCATAACCGCGAGATCAGGTGGCCCTCCCTGATTCTCAAAACCCCACCAGATTGCATTAAAATCACCTCCCATGCAAAGAGGCAGATCCCACCTAGCCGCAAGAGCAGCAAGTTCAAACCAGAAATCAGGCCAATCGCGATCAGTAGTAGGCCCGTAAATCCCAGCAAACGTCCAGACCTTCCCCGAATCCTTGTTACGCAACACCACCGACGCCGAGAACAATCCCACCTCTTCCTCCAATTTGTCAAACAGCCTACTGTTCCAGGCGACAAGGATACCACCCGACGCGCCCGCGGAATCAGCACCCGTCCACCCCCAATGATTACCACCAAGGACTGACACCACCTTTCTACAGTCACAGCTACCCCATTTGATTTCTTGGAGGGTGATAACATTCGGCCTAACGGAGCTGATAAGACGCTTGACTCCAGCCCGTTTGCTCAAATCGCACAGCCCCCTAACATTCCACGATAGTATCTTCATAGAAAACCACAGAAGATCCCGCCCAAAGTTCCAAGGCCGGACCTAAATCCCTCCCGGACCAGTCCCATCCGACATGCCCCATTGTAATCGAGCAAGCTCACGGGCACCCCTTCGCCGCCTGAAATATTTGTCTTTGCAACCGCTTAGATTGGATCGAAAGACCTTTCGAAGCTCATCATCAAACCCTTTGAAGGACATCGCGAGATCACGTCCAACCCGAATGAGGCGATCCAAACCATATAAATTTTAGGTCAAATGGAGGCCAACCTTTTTTCCCTTGCTGACATCAACATGACATCATACTGACAGTAATAAGGGGGATGATGTCAGCAACAGTTAGGTCCGTGAAGGTTGTTCTCCGATACTAAGTTAAATTCTGAGGAGTTGGGCTTATGTAAATTAGTGTTAGATAGAGATGCATAAGAACAGAAGGAAGAAGGAGATGAGGAAACTTAAGGTTGTGTATCGGAGAGAGAAAACTCGTACATAACCTTTCTCCATTATCGGTATGTATCACTTACAAAAAAAAAAAAGTTGATTATGAATCTTATATTTTTTGTGATTTGAGCACTGTGGAATAAGTTTTGAAGAGTTTTCCTTGGATAAGATGTAACGTGCAGTTCACGCTTTTCCATAAAATTGATTTCTGTGCTACAAAGAATTGAATCTGTCCATGTGGGTATGGATCGAAATTCACGAGGGTAACTATTGAAGGTGGTTTGGTGTCATTTGATGAAGACTCAAAAGAGTTATGAAGATTAGTCCATAATCTAGTTTTTCATACAGATTCACAAAAATTGTGACCCTTCTCATCATGAGCTTGATTGATGAGGTTTGTTGTGTGGGTTTTGATCGTAAGTTTGATAGAAAGGAATTAAGGTTAGGGTTAGGTGCGGAAGAAGGAGAAGAGGAAGAAAAGTAGAGGAAACTAGGGTTGAGTTGTTACTCCAACCCTTTCTATTATTAGTGTTTCTACCAGCTACTTACAATCTTGCATGTATCGATAAGCATGAAAGAAGACCTAAGTGACTTACCCACTACACACACACCCCAATATACATAAGCACACACCACACATATTAATTACATATTCTAACAATCCCCCTCAAGTTAGTGCATAGATGTCAATCATCCCGTGAAACACTCATGAGTAATCAGGTACACCAAGTACCTTAGCTACATAGTGAGAATGGGATAAACTCATGAGCAATACCGCCCCCTCAAGGATTTGCCTCTCATTCATAAAAGCTCCTTGAAAATGATTTTCTCCATCATATGCTGAATCGATTTGCAAGAGCACTTGCCAAAATCTTACACACACCACTCAAATGGCTGATCCATCTAAAATCATAAAGATTTTCCCTAACCAACTTCTTCGGAAGTAAGGTAAGGACAGTAGCATTAAGGGTTTTACCAACCCTACCTTTCTCATGATTTCACAAAATTAGCAAAGCAGCTCGAATCAATAACCAGAAGTGCTCAGAGAAAACAAGAGTAAAACCTTCTAAGCCAAGAGCATTATTCAACTAGCCTCATCAGTAGCCCTCTTAATTTCATCCTCATATTTGTACTCAACGTGCTCACAGTCCTCGGAAGAAATGGACGTGAACTCAAGTCCATCTAGTACCGGCCTCTTCCACCCCTCATTCGTATATTGGATTCACCCTAAACCCTAAATCCTAAACCATGATTTATCAAATTACCAAAGGAGAGTACTGGTTAATAGTGAAAAAACAAAAACATTGCCTGCAAATAACAAAATTACCTAGAAGGAATCATGCCTTGTCAAATTGCTAAACTATAAATTTTCTTATAAGACGATTTAAGCTCCTTTATTGTGAGAAAAGTGAGTAAGTTCTTAAGTCTAAAGAAAAGCAATACACAAGCCGATCCAGGAAAAAGAGCCACCTGCGCGAATACTTCTATGACAACAAATCACAGAGTCTAAAAACAAAGATGTACCCTATAGGTTGTGTAGGAAATGCTAATTGATTAACCTTGCCAGTTATCTACATCACTTACTAGACCAGCTAATATTACCCTAGATTGGGAGATTGTGACAGTAAAGATTACAATTTATGATTGTAGGAGGATAATTATGCAAGAATGGCCCTTGACCAAACCAATCAATCACAAAAGCACAGCCCATGGTCGAGTTTAACTGAATAAAAACCAACAGTCAGCGACGCTTGGTGGGAGATTGAATAAATTTTTATGTGATATACAATAGTTCGACCCATAGCCACATGAAACCCTTATGCACTTCACATATATAGTAACTACTTTAAAAGTCTACCCATCCAAGCAAATATTTTGCCAAGTATGACAAATCTCTGCTTACAATAAGCATTTGATCAACCCCTACATTGACAATCATCCTTTATCATGTCAGAAAGAAACAAAAATCGTATTGTTTCTACCATCTTTGAGTTCAGATTGACAAGAGATCGAACCATGTTGACTGTGAATATAAGATACCAGTCACTAAAAAAACGAGGCCGCAACCGTGTCCAGTCAATACAAAGGGTAAAACGACATATTGTGGTGAACCTATTATGCATCCATCATATCTGGGTAACATAGGAAACAATGACAGTGTAAAAGAAGACAGAATATGACACTGACAACAGTGACTAGGAGTGAAGTCAGGCAAACCATCCAGCAAGTAAACTATGTTAAATAGATGAATGAAGCATAAACTAAACAAGGACTGCTAGTATATTTTCAATTTTTCTTTCAAAATGTGACCCTTCTGCTGTCAATGGTAAAAATCTTTGGTTCTTGGAAAAAGATCAAGGTTTCTGCATTCACAGAGTTGTGAGCAGAGAGAGCAATCAAAGAATTGACCTGCCATAAGAAGAAGATTCTGGCTGAACAAAAAAGCAAGCTTGACAACAAAATATGGAACTTTTTCCTAGCCTTTTCTTGTGAAAATGATAAGTTCGTCGCCATCAGTTTATATGCATGGAGAAAAGAACAAAGAACCTTAATTAGGTCACAACATGAAACGAAACAAAGGCAATACCTCTCTACCAATTTATTGTAGCTCAAGGGGAAGGATAACCCATTATCATCCTCGTCCCCACTGCGTTGCCCACTCCTTGAATACCAAGCATGATATCTTCTAGGTAGAAGTTGGTGCTCCAAAAGCTCATTCCAAAATTGTCCATAAGTCCTGTGACAAGGCCCAGCTGATAGGAAATGCATGATCAAAAAGTAAACCTCTTTAAGATCAATATCTACATCAGCTTCCACAAGAGGACCCGCAATATTTTCTGGCTCTGCAAGTTGGGCATTCTCATGCACCTTTTTTGGAAAATTTAAGGGCGTCATGCTAGATGCCTCATTAGCAGGTACATACTTCCGAAGGGCCATGTATAATGTAAAACCTGTATGCAACATTAATAACATACACTTAGATCATTCATTATAAAACAAAAATACATCCAACAAATATCGCAACCAATGCATGCAGATCAATCACAGAAAAATCTGAGTCTCAACCATTCGTTTGGGAAGACAGAGATCAGTACCTCAGGAGATAAAAAGACATTAAAAAACAATGCAGAAATAGAATAGCATCAACAAATCTTACAAAACATTAATTCCTTGACAAAAGCATCAAAGAGTATCTTATTAGGAATGAATATCAAGAATTGAGCGAACAAGTTGAAATTAGTAATAATAGCAATAGCCGAATGAAAAAGATAAAATTCAATAAATCATTAATTTACTCGAGCTTTACCTGTCCAGAGCAGTCTTCTAACATAAACTTCACACAACAGTGAATGAAATTGAGCCGAAATTTGTGTTCTATATATAAAAATATGAAGAGAATGCAGAGGGTAGGCAGTTCGCTACCAACCTTTTTTATCATGGCTTAATTTGGCAAGATTAATGGGAACGCAATATGAAAGGACAAATTATCTCCCACAACAACTTATGAGCCCAAAAGCCCCCATCTCCCAACACACACACACACACAACCCGACCCAACGCCGCCCCCCCCCCCCCCCCAAAAATAAAAAAAATAATAATAATAATAATAATAATATATATATCCCAGAAAATCCCATAATTTGGATTCCATACTATTCTAACCCCAAATCAATAGAAATATCTAAAGAATTCCCAGCATAGCAAGCCACCTCATTAACGGTCAATGTTCTTAAAATTGTCGGGCGGGTTCAGGAGATCGGGGGGATGTTCGGGATGACATCGTTGGGTAGCGCCCGGGTGGGTGCCCCAAGATCTAGGTGGCCGCTATGTATATATATGTATATATACATATATTTTTTATTTCATCACAAATGTATATATATATAGATTATTTGCACCCCTTTTTCTTGTGAAGTTATTTGCACCCTACAACTTAGGGTTTATTTGCGTTATTTGCACCCAATTTATAACTTAGGATTGTGTTAATTACACCCAAGAAGGGTTTATTTACTCTCAATTTCTAACTTAGGTCAGCGTTAATTACACCCAAGAACACTCACAAGATCTATTGTGTGAAATATAGGGGTGAAACACGACCTCCGCCATCTGATTTGATACTAAGTCTCTCTTTAAAGTCGGTGTAAGGGCCAACTTTTCGAGTACAAGGGCCCTTTCAAAATCTATCAAGTAATGACTCCCGAGAAAAAAAAATTGGGGACTGGGGCGGGGCGGCAGCCCGAGCGACTTGGGCAGGTGCCCCAAATCCGGTCCGCCCCGGCCTAAATCGGGGTGCCCAAACCACCCGGGCGACTTTCAGAACATTGTTAACAGTCTTATGAAATCATGACTAAGAAGACCATTTACCAGATGGATGCCACAAGACCCAAAAGAAGTGATAGGAGAAGAATATATGGAGAAAAGTGCATCCCCATGGGACTTTTTTTTTTTTTTGTGATCGATAAAAAGGATTCTATATTAAAGAACAGCAAGACGTTGTGGGAAAGACAATATAAAACATACATGACCAAAAACAGAGGAAAACACTACACCCCGCTACCTCCCCACTCCACCCGAAACACTCAGCCCGGGTCCCACACGAATACATCATCCCCTGACCCCACATTCCCCTTAGCAACCCAAAACCACATCAGGTCACGAACTTGTCGCATGATCATCCCCACCGTGCGACTTTTATTCTCAAAAATCCGCCGGTTCCTTTCGCCCCACAAAGACCAACACACGGCGAAAGGAGCAGCCCTCCAATAATCAGACACAAGTCCATCAAACCGAACGGCCTCCCACATCAGGAACTGAGTAAGAGGCATCGCCGGCTTAACCCAACACATACCGAAAAACAGCGTGACAATACAACAGATTGCGTGTGCCACTTTGCAATGCAACAGCAGATGAGCAGCGGACTCCTCCTCTTCCTTGCACATAACGCAGCAGTTCTGAGCGGCTTTCCCCCGCCGAATGAGTTGGTCCATCGTTAAAATCCGGTCCTTGAACAAGGTTCACATGAAGAACTTGATTTTAGCCGAAATGGCCCTCTTCCACAACCCGGCACCCTCAAACCTGATCAAAGGCCGAAACAACAACATCTTATAATAGAACTTAACAGAGAAACAGCCCTCACTATTGGGCCTCCACCAACACGCATCGCACCCACCGCGATTGCGTTGAGTACCACAAAGAAGATACAGCAGATTAGAGAACGACGCCATCTCTTCATCCCTCAACAACCTTCTAGTAGTAACAGTCCACACTCTCTCCCCCTCAGTCTCTGCAGTAAACTCGTCAATCATCCCATGGGGATTCACCGATATGGAGTAAATATCCGGGAAGGAAGATTTTAAGGGCTCTCGATCCACCCAAACATCCTCCCATAATCGTATCCTAGTACCGCAGCCCCAACTGTAACACAGTCCCCTGGCAAAATGACCCCACGTGCTGCACAGCGCCTTCCACCAAGCTGATGTGCCCCTATGACAGCAGACCG
The DNA here is from genome assembly GCA_021018995.1 of Chloranthus sessilifolius. Classification (NCBI taxonomy): domain Eukaryota; kingdom Viridiplantae; phylum Streptophyta; class Magnoliopsida; order Chloranthales; family Chloranthaceae; genus Chloranthus; species Chloranthus sessilifolius. The sequence goes on from CM037598.1 coordinate 8,829,906, forward strand.
AAATGCCCCAATTGCCAGCCATGGTGCCATACTTCTCACTCAATACTACTCGCCATAGACTATTCACTTCCCCATGGGACTTTTGAAGATGATCTTTTGAAGAATCGTTGTAAACCAGTTAACTGATCTTCATACACAAATGTGAGGATGCTGATTTCCTTAAAGACCACCAACTCTCATACATTTGGTTGGTTGACGGTGTTTTAGTTGTGTAAGAAGAGGAAAGTAAGTTGAGGATCTTCTTAATCAAAATAATTGAAGCAAGAAACTCCCTTTGAAGATAAGAATGAAAGTTAAGTGTCACAAGAAGACCAAAAGGATCCTAGCGAAGTTCAAAGAAATTAAATCAGGCCCCCAACAGGTAGCTCGCGAGTACATTCGACCCGGATCCGAATGACTGACTGACGCAAGAGACTCCCTTTTAAGTTAAGAATAAAAGTTAAGTGCAAAGAGAAGCCCAAAGGATCCTAGCGAAGTTCGAAGAAATTAAATCAGATCCCCAATAGATAGCTCGTGGGTACGTTCGGCCCGGATTCGAATGACGAAGACCAACGTCTGCGAAGTAATGAAATCTGGTCACAAAAGAGTGACTACGTGGAAGTGAGGAATGGGATTCAGGATGATGAAGGTACAGTTATAAGTGCAACGAAACACGTGCACATGTATGTTGTCAAATATCAATTACAGAAATTAGTTAGAAATGGACAGGTGGTATGATGTCATTGGTTTTAAAGTGGAAAGTGCAGATTTGTCTTTTCTCCAAGACTAACTAAAGGTGTATGATGTACTGACCGTCCAAGTAAAATGTGAATGAATGGACTAATGTAACTAATGGCATACAATCTGGGGCAAAGTGTAAAAAACCAATAGAAACTCGTCATGTCGATAGTTGCTATTTGCAGGATTTTTTGGCGCCTTGGCATTAATAGAAACTCATATCCAAAAGTAAGACAAAAGTAAAGAAATAAAAAGGGGAAGTTCTAAGCTTCGAAAGAAAACAAAAAAAGGAAAGATAAGAAAAAGAAAAGACATAAGAAGTGTCAGAGTCAAGGACTCCATTCACCATCGAATTCGTCAGAGAAGGGGGCTTTATTCTATTTAAATTTATTAGGATACGTTTAACTGGAGAAGCAATAGGAAAGTGTTCATAGAGCCATAAATGTACTAACGAAAAGGCCTCAAAGATAGTCGTGGCATCTTTCGGTGAGCCAATGCCTTGCCACAAGTCAACCAATAGGAAGGCTTCGCAGATGTTTGCAGTCACAACTGGCGCTAGCGCTACCGGCTTTTGGATGTCAGTCTGATTGCCAAAAGCAACATGCAATCAAAGATGGTTCCTCCAGGGGTGTCAATACCTCCCCTATAAAAAACATTGGAAAAGTTGTGTTCCATCAAGTCTAGTTTCGCGATCTCAAGAGGTGCGGGGATTTCCATGTCAACATACCCGACCTAACATGTTTCTTCTGCTTCGACGTGACTGCCTTTGGTTGTGTCGACCATGGATCAAAATATCGTCCGATACCGATACGTATCGGACGATACGTATCGGTTTTGGACCTCACCGATACGATACAATGGGTTTTTATCGCCCCCCTGAAAAAACAGTCAAATTATCGTCCAATGTATCGTTCGTATCGTCTGTATCGTTCAATGTATCGTTCGTATCGGACGATAATTTGAAATTATCGTCCGATAATTTCAAATTATCGGTTTTAATGTTTTTTTTTTTTTTTTTTGGGAAAAAATCGGAGAGTATCGTCCGGAACCGATACGTATCGTCCGATACGTATCGGTTTTGGGGCTGGACGATACGTATCGAAAAAACGAGATTTTGATCCTTGGTGTCGACACTTATTGCTCAGGAGGAATTGCCAGTTGTTTCTCTCACAACTCCCTATGTTGTCCCAACTTCGCCGAAAGGTCAACAATGAACACCAGCCAATCATTTTCCGAATACTTAGGGTTGTTTTCTCCCTTCAACACATGGTACCGTTCTTTAGCTTCCAGAAAATGTTTTGCAATTCTTTCTCTCGATCAGAAGTGTGCTCTACACTCACTACATCTTGTCTACCAGTAAGTGCCCAAGCTAATGACAATCTTCCACAGTAAAGGTCATCTCATTGGTAATGAAGATAAACGCCCCTGATGACTTTGACCAGTAGCGAGCCAATTGTCTATCGTTCATGTCACCATCATAGATGGCCAACTTGCATGTTTCACTGGCCACAGCTATGCCCATTGATTCCCACAGCTCCAGGTGCTTCGGCTTTAGTTGATCCACCCAGTCTGAATAATTGAGCATTACACTCTGCCACAATTAAAGCTCAATCCCATGGATGTATGAGTATGACGCAGTTTTGTCACCCCTTGGACCTCCCAGCATAGCCGCCACGTCCATACAGCAAAGGGGCTTCAGCCAATATCACTGCTCCGAGCCCATCGTCACTACTTCTACTCCAACGATGTCTAAGATTTTCTTTACAAATTGGTTACAACTTACACGAGCTTGTGCCATTGGCTTCCCTACTTGATTTTGTCAAAGATGGCCAATTTTTATAAGTCACTTAATTGCAGGTATGTTTTCGGGTTCCATGAAGTCGACAGTATTAATGGTGAGGCCACGTGGAATGCCTTATTCGCGCTCCACGAAGCACACCCCTTGTTCGTATCACGCACCATGTCCAAGCAGTCATTATGATTATACTTGGGAAACATGAAGGCGTCCCACTGATTGCCTCAAAAAACATGATGAACAGCTACAGCTCACTTAAACATTATCCATTTACAGTTGATTTGTCGTTGCTTTGCTCAACCCTCCAAGGGCACCTTGTGCCTCGTTTCCTATCACTCTTTACTCACACACACGTTACATTCTCCCAAGTAAAGTTGTGACAAAACCTATGATTACCCTTTCTATCTACTATTTTTTTATTGCATCTCCCGTCCACGTGCGAGTTGATGTTGTTCTTCATTGCTCTCACCTTCATAACGGATCGGAACTAGTACCCTTCTTCATCCGCATCGTAGTTCCAAACCTACCACATCTTGGTTTTTTTCCCAAGTTACCATCATATATCTACGGTCTCTCTTCCTTGTTGCTTTCGTGAGGTGTTCTTCGTGTGTTGTGCATGTCTCATTTTGTGTCCCATTTTGGATTCAAGACTTCCATCTCCCATATTGAAGACCTTCAGTCACGCATCTCGGCATCCGGACCCGTCAATCATGCTCCGCCTACTATTATCTTTTCTAGGCTTGATTCCTGACTCGAAACCTTTGTCACACCTCCTTCGCATCAGCACAACCAAATGGTCTCTACTGCACTTGGGCAATGTGAGGTTTCTTTGACATTCTTTAAGCATGCTACATGTTGAGTTCTCTTCCTTCGCATTGTTTTTCGTAAAAAAAATTACCGCAAGGGGAACAGACCATTTCATTATTCCCCAAATTACTTTCACATTGCATGCTTCTTCTGCAATATATTTCTACGCTTTGCCCTTCGAGGATGGTAATTGCACCTCATGCACTACCTTTTACAAAAACTCATGTTTGAATGAATGTTTGCATTTACTTTAGTATCTTTCTTAATGTTACAAACGCTTCTCCATAACATAACTAATCTACTTTTCTTCTTGCATACGTCTTCCAGGTCTGTCGCACTCCACTTCGGTTGAGGTCTGCTGCACTCAATTTCGACTACGTGAGGCGTCCTTTGATTTTGTATAATGCATGACTCATCTCATGTCCATTTTTTGTTCATCCTTCGCCTCGATAACCCCAATGGGTTAACTTCGCTCCTTCAGGTCACTTTTGGGTGGTACTTATGTTACATTATCATTATACGTTTAAATTCACTTTGCATGCTCCTCCATTCTAATATATTCACTCGCTCGAATTCCAATGCACATTACATAATACCACTTACGATAATATTACATACATCTTGCATGCTAGCATTTAACATTTACAGATTCACTACGCTCATGGTACACTTTATATTCTACACATGGCCCCTCCTACCTTAAATAATACACTGCATGTCACCATCTCTTGATTAATCTTTTCATAGCTTCTTCATTTCAATGGGCTCCTAATCCGTTATCCTCGTTCTTACCAATGTTTCTCTCCTTCTCAATTTGCGCTCCGAGTTTGTCCACCTATGCTCACAAACTTGTCATTTTCCCCAAGCCTGTTTATGTTTCTTGCATGCCTAACTGAACCACCTCCTGTTTGGCCTCTTGTTCACGCCTCATTTGTGTTATATTTTCCCTATTAACCGCAGTCTTTCCACCTCTTCCAGCCAAACCCTACATAACCATTATACGTAAGTACCTCACGTAAGTACCCATCTCATTCAACCAACACACCCATGAACCAATCCCTCCCACCTGAGCCACGTTCACCTTCTCCTCAAGAGTATTCGTATCATGCGAAGTTCGAATGTATATCAACCACACCAAATATTCATACTAGGCGGGACTCAAATACCTCGGCATCAACTTTAGTAGCAACATCCCTGGCTGTTGTGGAAATTGTTCCAAGTATTCCCCATATTTGGCCCTTACGATTGTCTCCACTGTGTTATCCCCTACCAACAACAACTGCTCCACGTCCACATACTTCTATGTGAACCAGTTGCAACCCTGTACCTACAAGCTTGTCGGTACATATCCTACATATGTCTCAAGATCCCCAATGCTATTGAACGCCTCCACTGCTTTTGTCAAGATGGCATTTTGTGCAACTATACCCGCCTCCACAGTCCCCTTCACAGGTTTCACTAGTCCGCACACTCGGTCGTCGTACTAGCCCAGCATTAACTTTTCTCGATGACATTCATTCGCTTGTCCTGGATCAACCTCATCGACAATGGCCCTCATGTTGACAACGGCACCGCCCGATCGATTGATGTGGCAATGTCCGCTAAACAGGCCCCTTGTTTCATCGTACAAAATGCACCTTGCTGAGGTGCTGAAGTAATCTCCACTGCTCTTGGCAGTGTACAATCACTCCCGGGCTGAGCGATACAGGAATATCAGTGACTGTGCACAAAATTGTACCAAACCCAACGTCTTCCTTGCTCATAGGATTGACGGTAGTGCAGGAGATCCTCGCTTAGTCTCCCAGCTTCTGGACTCACAAAGCTACAGGAAAGGTAAATGATCACCTCCCTCACGACATTAATCATAGTAATGGGGGGGCAGGACCTGATCGAAGCCGAATTTAACTGCCACTCGTTGAGGGCCATACCATTATACTGTCTCCTTACACTTCCATGAGTCATCTTCCAATTGAATTCAGAAGTACCATACAAGTTCTTTATAATACAAAATTGTAGCCCAGCCAAGATACCATGATGGAGATTCAGAAGTATAGCGAAATTCAATCACACAGGTCCTTGTAAGATATGAAGGTATGCCTAGAAAGATGTGTTGTTGAATACAGACGATTGATCGAGATTCAGGGGTTCTTGTTCCATTATACCATTACACCTCATCTCTGAGACTCGTACTGTGGACACAACGAGAGGGACTAATTGTCTCTCTCTCTCTCTCTCTCTCTCTCTCTCTCTCTCTCTCTCTCTCTCTCTCTCTCTCTCTCTCTCTCTCTCTCTCTCTTCGTATTACAGCCAACATCTAAAATCCGCCACATCATCGCCTATGCTGATGTCAGCATGACACCATGCTGACGTCAGCAGATCAAACATGTTGACATCCATTCGACTCAAGAAGACCAAGGTTTGGATCGGAATCTCCTCCTTGTTCATTTTGCCTCTTGGAGCAAGTGCTGAAAAGGTCTCTTAACCCTATTTTTGAAGGCATCTTTGGTTTATCTTTTTCCTGATAGTTCTCAAATCCGCAGATCTGAAACTTCTTGAGCAGGTAGATCCTCCTTAACGTATGGAAATGCTTTGATTATGACAGAGAATTCAATTGAATCTTGTATGGTGAAGATCTGTCGAGTTTTGAGCAAGTTTCGGTGTTTGATCCCTGCTTCGCCTCTGATTGGTCCGAAGGCATTTCGTCCCTTACAATGATTTTTAATGGGTCGATTTGATGTGTTTGAGATAATTTTGCAATGCAACGGCCATTTGAATGATGTTCCTTCCCATTTCTGCTGCTAATACCGAGTATATGGTGTTTTTTATGGTTCTTCTATGAGAACTGTTTTTATAAATTGTTGAAAGGCCCTGTGACTATTTATTTTTGTGGTGTATAATTTCTTTGATGCTCAAAGATCTTGGTGTTAGTTGATGCAGTACAAAATTTTAATCGACTGCAAAATCTAAGAAAGAAGACCACAGAAATTGGGAAGAAGATTTGGAAGAAAAGAAAATTATATGTTGATCGAAGGGTCACAAAATCTTCAACTTTCTTTCTGTCACTTTCTTGTTTAGTTTATTTTCAAGCTTCAAATGACGTCAAATTGATGCAAAATTGGTCTTATTTGAAAGCCTACTGAAGTATCTTCCCAAAGGAGCCAAGTAACACACAATTCCGACAAGAATTGAAGAAGTTATGGTCTGTTTTCGGAGGCTGCACTAAAAGTGACAAATTTCAAGACTTCTAGTTCAATTAGGATTAGTTTCTTTTATTATTTTATTTTAGCAAATTGCTTCTTTTATTAGAAATAGGTTTAGTTTCTTTTTGTTTAGGACTTTATTTTATTGTTTTAGAAAAATTAGGATATTTCTTTTATTTTAGTTAGGAATTAGAGTTGGACTAACATTTCTAACTTTATGCATTGTAATAGCCTATTTAAAAGCTAGTACTGCAGAAATTTAATTTGGAGTTGAATGAAATATTTCCTTTGGAGCATTTGAAGCTCTACTAGCCGCGGTTAGTATTAGGGGTTCCTGCAGGTTCACTAGCAGAGGAATTTTGGTGGGATATTCCTTAATTCAACCACCTTGGAAGACTAATGTCAGCCTTCCTGCAGGTTTTGCTAGTTTTGTGTCAAAACTAGTATCCTCTGGAGTGGTTATCAGACGTGTATCACATCACTGACAACTAGGCCCTTGTTCATGTTCCTTCTTGAAGTTTGTTGAAAGACTATCTCTCCTTTTAGAAAATGGCGAGGACTATAAGCCTATGAATAATAATAATCAGCCCATAAGCATCAATTCCATATTTAGAACTACTACAATTATTTGGAATGAAACGGGACATTACCCTTTATGTTCAAAGAAGAATGAAGATAGGGCTGTTAATAGGGACACCCTACAGCCTAAAACTAGTGTTATTAATGCTGAGAAACGAGACGCAGACAATGTTATCATACTTGGATGGCTTTTTCACTCTATGGACCCCTCGATTTACATGACTTTTATGTTCTAGGATTCAGCTACCACGCTTTGAAGTAAGTTGGTAGACACCTTTGCACTCGAGAAAATGATTGTTAAGTGTAAGCAGGGGGGTTTATCAAAGGGGTGGGGGTACTATAGTGCTCTTCGGAGTATGTGGGAAGAGCTTGACCATTGAGCCCCTCCGGAGTTTGGAGAAGAAGTTGGTTCTAAGCTAGCTAAATGCCTTGAGAGAGATCAGATATACAATTTCTTGGAGGTCTCTGGTCTGACAACGAGCAAACATGTGCCAAGATTCTCACTATTAGATCGCTTCCTATCTTGAGCACTGTTTATGGTGTTTTATTAAGGAGCAGCATCGTATTGTTATGTAATCCAGGTGTGGAGAATCTCTCCACTCCACTTGAGCATGTTGCTTTTGCTTCAGATACACAGCCCCTTGAGAGAAAGGTAGGAGTGAGAGAGGTGGCAAACGGTGTAGAGGTGGTTGTTATACCCATTATTTGCTCTCATTGTGGTCTCACTGAGCATGACTATGATCATTGTTATCGTCTATATGCCTATCCTGAGGTCTGTCACCCGAAGCATCTTCATCTGCCAATACTACTGCCACGGATGCTTCTGAGACTACTATCGGCGATCTTGTGAGCTCTCTTCAATCCCAAATGAGCGAGTTGATTCAAGCCGAGCTACGTGTGCACATATCATCTATTGACCATTCAGGACCTTCAGCATCAGCTACTAAGCCACCAGGTACTTCCGAATCTTACTTTCATTGCGACCACTTCCCATTCTGCTCCCAGTTGGGTTATTGACTTAGGGGCCACAGATCATATGACGAGTGACTCTCAAGGCTACTCTATAAACTCTCCACCTTCGCCAGCCCAGGATCGTCACAAGGATGGATCCTTCACTATTGTTATGGGAGTAGGAACCATTCGTGTCTCCTCCTCTCTCTTTCCCATGTCCTGCAAGCTTCTCCATTCTCTACAAGTCTTCTCTCAGTTAGTAGCATTGCAAAGAAATTGAACTGTTATGTTATTTTCTGCTCGTCACATTGTGTGTTTCAAGAGCTTACTATGAAGAAGATGTTGGTAGAGGAGTTGAGAAGGGCAGCAGGCTCTACTCTCTGAAGGCTGACTTTAATACCCCATTGTGGTTGTTTCTGATGGATCAGATGACATCCTTTCTTCTGTTTTCCCTTTCTCACTAGTGTGAGACCTTGTCTTTGTGGCATCCCAAACTTGGTCATATCGGATTTCAAACTTTACGTAGTTTAGGCCCTAATTTTAAAACTATTTGAATATTAAATTTCAATGTGAAGTCTGAAATTTTTAAACATGTCAGAAACTCTTATCCCTCACATAAATTTTCATATTGTGCATTTTGATGTGTGGGGTCCCTCCCCAATTAATTTCGTGGATGGATTTCATTATTTTGTCACATTCATCATGTGCGGCACACGTGCCTCTTTACTAGTCTATTGAAAAACAAGAGTGAAGTTTTCTCCAAATTTCTGGAATTTCATGCTCTAGTAAATATCGACAATGGTGCTAATGTTAAAAAATTTGGCCTTCATGGAGAGGATACATCTCGATCCTTTAATGATCACCTGAAAACGCATGGCATTATTCACCAATCACTAGTTCCCCTATCCTTATACTCCGCGATAAAATAATGTTGCAGAGCGTACGAACAAGCATCTCCCAAGATTGACTCGATGTTTACTTTGCGGTATGTATGTACCAAAACCTTTTTGGTCGTTAGCACTATTAGCTGCATGTTTTCTATTGAACCGCATTCCATCTAGGCTCTTGTTGGTCACACCTGTTATCATACCCTTCGGCCATATGATCCTATGTTTCTAGTTGAGGATCGTGTGTTTGGATTCACATGCTTTGTCCAGGACCTTCGTCCTACTCAGCAAAAGTTAAATGACAAGGCCATTTAGCGTGTTTGTTGGATATTCAAATGTTTATAAGGGGAACCAGCGTTATGATCCTCAAACTTCGGTTATTTATTTACAACCATGGATGTCACCTTCGAGGATGGGCCTTATTTTTTTGAGGACCGTGTTACTCCCACTCAGGCGCCTCCTATCCCCTTACCTGTTTTCCAGCATTAGCCTACCTCACAGCAACTGCAGCAGCACAAAGGGGCGATTACTTAGGTTCGGCCGATGGCATGGTCACTCCGTCACAGCTCCCTCTAAATGCAGAATCAAGGCGGCATCATAGCACGCTGCTCCGAGGGTCATAAAATTATGATGCCTTGTTAGAGATATTATAAAGCAATGGTACTTCACTTTTCCCCAATTTGAGTTCTCGTATAATTACTCAAAGTCAGCACTCATCTAAATGCATCGCATTTGAGATTGTATACAGATGGAATATTACACGAATTCTAGATTTAGCATCCCTAATTCAAAATGGCCAGAGAAGATGACGAATTACAAATAAAATGGGCACGAGATTCATGACCAAGTGCACCGATATTTGGGAGAAAACAACGCAATAGTCATAGCAAGCAATGACATTCATAAAAGACAAAAGCTTTGAATAAGGGGGCAGTGTGATGGCCCATTTGAACAAGGAGGTTTGTACCATAGTCTCAAAAATCTCCAAATTTTTGAAAATTTTGTGAATTTAATGTTCTGTGAATTAATCCCGATTTATTCGTGAATTTTTCAAACATTACTGTTACAAAATTCACGAATAATTCCTGAATTTTTCAAAAAAATTGTGATTTTTTTATTATTTCATAAAAAATTATACTTTTAAATCTTTTTTTTCTCTGATTTGTCCCCCCCAATATTTCACCAATTTGCCAGATTTTTCAGAATCTTAACCTTGCCGAATTATTGTCAAACCCCGACTTGGCGACTATGTTTTGTATGTCCGCAAATTTTGAAAAAGACTGTCCATACAAGAAGTTTAAAAAATAGACAATAATGCTTACAAGATTGACTTACTGGAGGACTTGGGCACCCTCCTAACTATCCTTTACCAAACAATCCTTCATTCTACTCATCAATGTTACTGGCTACCATGGTCGCAAATAGCGACAAAAATACCATTGAGTCAAAAACAAGAATTCGATATCCCATTAGTAAAAAGGAAACATAAGATAAAATGATCCACCATTTCTTCCACTTTTTCACTTGACGTACCAATTAAAAATAATCCACCATTTCTTCTGCTCTTTACACCTGACGCACCAATTTGGCAAGCGATGCGGAAACTAACAAGACGCAAATAAGATGAGTGGAGATTATTTGTGAATTAATGTGAATAATTGATATATGAATTTCTCAACAAATTAGCAAGGAAAATAAAAAGAATTTCAATTAAATAATTTTATGTAGCCCAAAATAGTGTTACTTTTGCAGTACGTTCCCTTTAAGAACTAGAAGACGGGTTCTTAGCGAACAACTAGATCTCCAACAGTTTAGGGATTTGAACAAACTCACAAGTGGGTTCTTTCGAATCCGTGCGAAATTAACAACAAAAGAATTCTAGGTATTTGGAAATCAAAGGGCTCAAATAGAAGAAATTCCATGTTAGGATGGTTGAACAATCTTAGATTAGGTTACGGAGAGATCGAGCAAGCAAAACACGCAATTAATTCCAGATTTTTAGGAATAAAATTAATTAGAAAATTAACCACGCACTTAAACGTAAAATGGAGATCAAAGTAGATAAGAATGATAGAAAAGTTACCCTCACACCAAACCGCACGCAAAAAGAAGAATCGCTCTTCCAAGTTTTGAGAGAATCGCACCCTCGAAGAAAACTTTGATAGAAAGCTCTCAATTTGCAAAAGCAATATTCATTAACCCTTAATTAACTAAAATTGTATTTACAATGTCTTTATATAGGCAAATAAACCCTAAGCAAACAATAAATTCGAAATACGAAAGTCCTAAAACAACTAAAACTCTAAAACAGCAAGTTTTGCCCCAAAACTCGTCTAGCCGCCAATTTGCAGACAAAACGGAAGGATGTCCAACCGAATGTCACGGGCGTCCGTCCTTAACGATGTGCACAAAACAGAACGGTTTCTAAATCACGGATGCCCTTAGTCACGGACATCCTTCGGCATGGATATCCTTGCCTTATTTTCCATAACACCTTCAATTTTCGTTTTGGAGCCTTGGGGATGTTTTCGTATGCATCTTCTGCCTTCGATGGACTATAGGCAGCTCTTTGAATCGAATGTCCCCATCAATTCCCCCAGGTTAGAAGAATTCACCCCCGATGAATAACAGTCGTGATAGTGCTCGAATAGATCCGAATCAATCTATTGAAACTCTTCTTTTGTGATCCACGTGTTCTCTGATTTTGATTTATTCTTTGACGGGGACCTCACACAGAGACAAAACAGAGGAAATCGCAAAGAGAAAGAAAGAAAGAATCAGTGTCGTCGGCATACGAAGGATATCTGTGAACCATTGAAAGACATCTGTGATCCATTGACGGACGTTCGTGGAAAGAGCCACTCACTAGTTTAGTGTGCAATGTAGGCGACAGACATTCATGAGATACGTCTGAGATATGACGGAATATCGGATTTTGTGACAGAAACTTACCATTTTGAGTTTTATTTGTTTTAGGACTCTTCTATTTTGAGTTTTATATTTGTTTAGGGTTTTTTTAGCCTATATAAAGGCTTGTAAAGACATCATTAAAAGAATGAGTTGATTGAATGAAAAAGAGAGCTTGCTTTTGTGCAAACCCTAAAAGACTTGCGAATAATTTTCAACCAAGGAAGTGATTCCTTCAAACTTGAGGAATGGATCTTCATTTCTCGTATGACTTAGTGCGAAGCCGACGTATGGCCTTGGTGTAAAGCCTCGGAATCCTTGGTATGAAGCCTTGGAACTCTATCCTTTTATTTATATCTTTTCTAGAATTATTGTCAAGTAATATCTTCCTTTATTTCCATTGTTAAAATCACAAAAAATAAAATAAAAAATAATAAATCCCAAAACCTTATTTCTTGATATCTTTTGATTTTCCCTCTTTTATGGACTATTTCAAGTCTTTTTTTATTTAACATCTCTGAGGAGTCAAGAAGCGATATTGTACTTATCGCTTAGTGTCCTAAACTAGAACGAAACTCGAGTTCCCTCATCGGAGCCGTTTTTCTAAATCGGGAATCTTCATGTATGCGAAAGTTAAAATGGATTAATCTAATTGTTTTATTGAATTCATTGAATTAATTTTTTGCGTTGGGTGATTTCAAATATTTCTGCAATTCAATTCAATTCAATCTAAAGTTATTCTCAAATTCGCATATTAGGGTTTTAGCGTCTCGTCTCGCGTCAGTTTTTGGTATCAAAGCACAGTGCTTAGTTTAGGATTACCCATATTAAATTTTAGGTTTTCATTGCATTTAAGTGTTAGGTTTTCTTGGTGTCACGATGTCGGACCAATTAGCTGCCTTCATGGAAAATTTCAATACTCAAATGGTTGCCATAAAAGGCCAATTGCAAGATCAGCAAACCCAACAAGGGGAATTATCAGCACAATTCCAAGAGTTGTCTAGAGTGACTCATGGTGAACATCATAGGGTTAATCTCGAGGAGAAAAGGAGGGATCCTCCTAGGCGTGAAAATCAGATGAGAGAGTCACAAAGTCAATCAAGGTTGACGCTCCCACTTTCGAATGAAAGATGGACCCAAAAATCTTTATAGATTGGGTAGCCGCCATGGATCATTATTTCGATTGGTATGAAATGACGGATGAGCGAAAAGTGCGGTTTGCCAAAATGAAACTGGTAGGACAAGTCAAACTTTATTGGATAAGTGTAGAACAAAGCCGAGAAGCTCTCGAGCGCGAACCAGTCGCCACATGGGCGGACATGAAAGAAAAGCTTCATGATAAATATGTCCCCATGTCCTACAACCAACTAGATCAATGGCATGGGTTAAAACAGGGAGGCATGCATTGGGATGTCATTGTATCAAGGTGGAATTCCTCTATGTACTCTGTGATAATCTTATCCTGTTCTCGAAAATTCTGATTTCATGCATGGTAATTGGGAAGTCGCAACGTTAACTTCCATGACGGTTATTTGTCATGGGTAGCGATGCATACGATTCGGGAAAGATAGTTAAATCGATCGACGACAGCGTTCCTATGCAAAGGAACCTGCGCCAAATGATTATAAACGAGACACAATTCCGTGACCTTCAACTGGGGTGGTCAATTGCCGGAAAAAATTTCAAAGGAGTAAATGCTTTGATGGCGACTAATTTGGAGACGAGATATTTTCGCTCGGCTCGGCCCCCCGCCGTTTTGACGAGGCCGGCTAAGCTGCCCGAGAGCACCGATAATGGTAGCCCGGAAACGGACACTCTGTGTTTCGATTCCTCTCATTTCGTCTCTCACTTCGAATCTATGCCACTATTGGGTGGTAATCGAAAGTTACAAACATACTTTATCACTATTTCTATTACACAAGTGGATTAATACAAAATGGGAAGAGCTTGAGAGACTGACGGCCTCTATCCTATCCAACGCTTGTTTTCTGCTTCGGTTTAAAGAGGAAAAAGGGGCTACGAATATGTGCTACAAAAAGCATTTCCACATTTTTTATTGTCCGGCGGTCTGTCGTCCTTGGGACTCCTCAGTGGGATCTATACATATTCACAGTGAAAAGGAAGGTGTTTGGCTTTGCATCTTCAAGCTCCCAATCCATGCGTGATAATCGGAGGTGTTCCGGCGGATCGGCGATCGGTGCGGGCGTTTCATCCTCGTTGACCGGCGTACGGCGGACCTCTGGGACACCGACCATGCCAAGATCCTCGTCCACATTGACTCCCTGGCTAGCATTCCCCGTTTCTGTGATGTCAAGATTGGTGGCCAATGCTACCAACTCCTCGTAGAGGTTGCATGGAGGAATAGGGTCCTCGTTCTGCATGAAGGCAGCGAAATGGGTCCCGGAGCCCCAAAGTTGACATCCGAGGTAGTCCTCCAAAAATAGTTCATCCGATCCACAATCCAATCGGAAGGGGAACGGTGAAGACTGCCTGGATGCCGACGCAAAACGCGGAGGGGAGCGTGTCCGCACACTCGACGTACGGGGGGTTCCCTTTCGGAGCTCTGGTCCCGGCGACGACAGCGGTGTCCCCTTCTCCGATGCTGGGGGGCCATGATCGGATTCTAGCTGAATGTAGTTCCTCGGAGGATCTTGAAGAGGACGAGTAGCTTTTGGCCGACGTCAGGCGTCCCGTCGGTGAAGAGATCGGCACCGTTGCGATATCGGCTCGGGTGGATCGTCTGCTTTCGGTAGATCCAACGGTCGAAGTCCTCCCCAACCTAGCTGCTAATGACGTACGACTTGGGACGATGCGAAGGGGATAGCGGGTGTCAGACGTCTCAGACGACGGTGGTGGTTGGGATCCGATGGAGATGGAGGTGCAAATTTTACCGCCTTTAGGAGCTACCAGAGGGTCTTTCCGAAGCTTCAAGGTTTATACACAGAAGAGGAAGTTTTTATTTGCCACCCGAAAGCCGAAGTTCCCTCGATGGACGACACGTGGACAGCCTCGCAGCTTATGCTCAGATCTACTCTCGACACGTCACCCTCGAGAAGCTTCCGGGGCAGACGATCTCCTGGGTACTGATACCTCCGCCAAACACAGGGTTTTAAAACTGATAAAACAGTTGGGGGAGGGGAGTCCCCGCTAGACGACACGTGGAGGGGGTTTGGTTCTGACCCAACACGTTGAAACTGACGAACGCTTTGACTTTGGGCCCTGGGGAACTCTCACGCTTCTTCTCGCGGGCTGGTCTGATAGCCCCATTACGCTTCAATTACGGGCTAGCCCACCTTTAACGGGGCGAGGCTGGTGGGTCGTAGGAGACCTGGGTCCCGACAGACAGGTTACGCGACCACATCCAATGAACACTTGGGCCTTGAGTCCCTCTGAGAAAGCGAACCAGACGGCATCGTCTCCTCTTCTTTTCTTTGATGTGGATGATCCAGGCCTTTTGGAGCCTCTGGGGGAGGCCTTGGACAGCAACCATCTTTTTCCTGCTCCCCTGGGCGAGCAGATCCAAATCTCAGATGATCTTCTCACCTCTCCTCTTGATTTGGGCCAGGAAAATTCTTTGGTTTCCCCCCACCGTCTGGACGATACCGAAATCTCGGTGGAAATTGACCGACTAATCAGGTTCGGTCGCCAATTAGGGATGACATTCAAAGGCCCCGAGGACACACTACGAGAGATGTTCCGCTCAATTATGGTGGCACATGGTGGCAGCAAGAGGAAGCGAAGGCCAGGTGCGCGAGAACTGGCACGCCTGGAGTGGGGTATGACGGATGGTAGGGGGGGAGTCGTATGATCTCCTTCTGCTGTCGTTCGGGGTGGGCGATCAACTAGGATGATAATGAAGATGTTATCGTGGAATGTTCGGGGCATTTGCGACCGGTCTAAGCGTGCGGCATCAAGAGATTCATCAGATCGATTCGACCGGCGGTTCTAACGCTTCAAGAAACCAAGTGGGGCTCCTACAGCCAGCGCAAGGTTTCATCAGTCCTCACTAGTAAGGACTGGGATTGGACTGGTGTTGATTCGGTGAGAGCATCGGGTGGCATCCTTGTGGCGTGGAAGCCATCATTTTTCGAGAAAATTGACAAAGAGGTGGGGAGCTTTTCGGCTTCCGTGGTGTTATGAAGTAGAGAGAATGGGAAATTGTGGACCTTCACGGGAATCTATGGGTCGTCGGATAACTCGCTACAAGGCGAGTTCTAGGAGGAACTTGATGCGGGGACTGCCAGGTGGGAGTACCCGATATGCCTGGGTGGAGACTTTAACGCGATCAAATGGGGGCATGAAAAACAGGGAGGACCCCCTGACGTGACTACAATGGCAAATTTCAACGCTTGGATCTCTGACTGGGCGATGGAAGATGTCCCGTTAACCGGCTCCCGATTCACTTGGTCGAACCTTCAAGAACTACCCTCCCTTAGTCGATTGGATCGATTCATATGCAACACGGAGTGGATAAATATGTTCCCGATGGCCAGATTGGAATGTTTAGCAAGGGCCACGTTCGATCACAGGCCGGTGTTGCTGACGTGCGATGCGAGGGGAAAAGGGCCTAGCCCGTTCCGATTCGAGAATATGTGGCTGTTGGATGACCGGTTTCGTGCAACGGAACCGGAGTGGTGGAGAGATCTCAATCCTAGGGGAACCGCTGCCTTTAGATTCATTTCTAAGTTAAATGGAATTTTTTTAAAAAAAAAAGCAATCGACTGGAATAGAGAGGTGTTTGGAAATTTGCAAAACAATAGGGAGGCGCTCCTATTGCGGCTGAGAGCCGTTGACGACTTGGAGGAGGCCAGGGCGCTAACTGGCAATGAACGCGACCAGATCAAACAGCAGTTCTTATCTAACGCTAGAGCTGAGGAAGTCGCTTGGGGCCAAAAGGCGAAGGTGCGGTGGCTGAAAGAGGGGTATCTAAATACCAAGTACTTTCATGCCATTGCCAATGCAAGAAATAAGAGGAATTACTTGGGGTCCGTGACTGCGGAGGGGGTAACGGCGGTTGACTATGATCAGATTAGAGAACAGGTGGTCCGTTACTATTCGAAACTATACGAGGATGACGGCCTAGGGAGGCCCGAGTTGGATGATATCCCTTTTAATCTGTTGGCCGATGAAGATAAGAAAGACATCGAAAGGCCATTCCAAGAAGAGGACGTTTAGAACGTCATTAAGAAAGGGGGAAGGAACAAATCGCAGGGCCCTGATGGCTTTACCTATGAATTTTTCCGAGTTTTCTGGTCTATCCTTATGGCTGAACTGCTGGATGTGTTCCATGAATTTCACAACTCTGTGTTCATCGGGTGCAGCCTTAATTCGACCTTCATCACGCTCATCCCTAAGAAAGATGGGACGCAGGACCTCACGGATTTCCGCCCTATATGCCTCATCAACTACCTGTATAAAATTATCGCAAAGGTACTAGCTAACAGGCTGAGTCCTCTAATGGAGAGGCTGATCTCCGACTCGCAAGGGGCCTTCGTCAAAAGAAGACAGCTCGTGGACCAGGTTGCTGTGGCCCACGAGGTTATCCATTCTGCACATTCGGATCGTGAACCGGCAACTCTTTGGAAGGTCAACATGGAAAAAGCATACGACTGCATTAGCCGGTTGGGTCTAGACTACATGCTGAGCAGGTTCGGCTTCGGCACCAAATGGTGGGGCTGGATGAGGGGTTGTTATTCTACACCTTGGTTATCGATGCTGGTTAATGGATCGCCTGCGGGGTATTTCAAAAGTTCCCGTGGTCTCCGGCAAGGAGACCCTCTATCCCCGTTCCTTTATAACCTGATGGGGGAAGCCCTTGCGGGGCTGATTGCCCATGCTAAGTCTCTGAATCTAATTTCGGGAATTAGAGTAGGAGCCCTCAACCACTCCATAGCAATCCTGCAATACGCTGACAATACGATCCTCTTCAGCAAAGTCAACGTGGACTTCAAAAACTTGGCGGATGTGCTTACTGTATTCGAAGCGGTTTCGGAGCAGCGTATTACTTTCATAAATCAAAAGTTATGGGTATCGGGACTAATAATAGTCTCATTCAGGAGCTGGCACACACAGTTCAGTGCGAAAGTCAAGAGCTGATGATCAAATATTTGGGCCTGCCTTTGGGATTGCGGAAACCGGCGGCTAGAGACTGGGAACTGGTGATCCAAAGATTCCAGCAACGGCTTTCCACATGGAGTGCCAAATTCCTCAGCAGTGGTGGACGGCTAATTTTGCTCAGAGCGGTATTGTCTAGTCTATCGGTCTTCTACATGTCTATGTTCCGATGCCCAGCAGGCATCCTAATGCGGATCAAGCAAATTCAACGCAATATCCTATGGGAAGGTCCGGGATTAGAGAGAAAATACCACCTGGTTAACTGGGACAACGTGTAAACTTCCGCTGAGTTGCGAAGGTCTGGGTATACGTAGTGCGAAATGGACCAATGTGGCGATGCTTGGTAAATGGTTTTGGCGTGCTGGTCTGGCGGAGGAAGAAGGCAATCTATGGAGAAAGGTTCTGCTGGAAAAAAATGGCACGGCTGATCACAACTGGGGAATAAATACTGCGGCAAATTGGGGCACATCCAACTGGTTGAAGAGTATTTGTAGCACATGGACTCACTTTTCGGGAGGAATTCGTTTTAGCTGGGGCTGCGGAACCCGTATTCGGTTTTGGGAGGATAATTGGGCTGAAGAGGGGAAGCTCAATCAGATTTTTCAATGCAGCTACACCTTAGCTAGGAATCCCTCGGGACGGATAAGCGACTTTCTTACCGCGTCTAATGGTGCTAGGGTCTGGGAAGTGGCCACCAGGCGCAATCTGCGAGCCAGCGAAGAAGAAGAGTATACCAGACACCGAATGCTGATAATTGTGACCAGCGGAGATGGGGCCCGAGTAAGGATGGTGCGTTCAGCGTCAAGACTTACTACCGCATGCTGACCCGTCAGCCGCTCATCAAATTCCAAGGGGCTGGGCTGTGGAAGATGAACATCCCATCTAAAATCAAGTTCTTCACCTGGTCCCTTTTCAAAGAGAAAGTGCTCACGATGGATGTGCTCATTCGAAGGGGAAAGGGCATCACCAATCGTTGTGTCATGTGCTCCAGGGAAGAGGAATCGATGTCACATTTATTCATCCATTGTCAGGTCGCTTCCGAGATCTGGGGCATAGTGCTAAACCTATTCAAGATGAATTGGGCCATATCTAATATGCCGTATGAGATGTTCCTTACCTGGGCCGCTGCCGACATGGATGGCAGAATTGGGAGCAGTAAGAGAGTGTCTTTCTTCGCTGTCATCTGGAGCATTTGGAGAGAAAGAAACTCCCGAATTTTCAAAAAGAAGAAGAAACCGGTGGGGTGTATTGTTAAGGCAGCTTTAGACCTGGTTGCTCTTTGGGTCCCGGCAGGTGCTGAGGAGTCTTTAGAACCTTGGAACCGGGGTAGTTTTCCCCGATCGGGCTGATGTTGACGCGTGGGGTTGTGCTTGGTCTTTTGATTTCTGTTGTAATCTCTTTTCTTGATTGGTTTCGCGGCTCAAATGTTTTGGCCGCTCCCTTTTATTGTTCTTTCCAGCATCTTGCTGGCTCTTCAATATAATTTTGCTTTTACTGATCAAAAAAAAAAAATAGGGAAGCATGTCGGTTGATGATTATATCAACAAGTTTGAGGAGTATGTACATCGAGCTAACGCTTATGTCACCTTATCTAGGTTTTGCACTGGTTTACGTCCTGAGTTACGAAAAGAACTCATCCCTCATCCTATTGAGAGTTTAGAAGAATGCTATGCTAGGGTGCAAGAGTTGGAGAGGTATCTCAACACCCCAACCGATGAGCGATTTAATTTACCCAAACCCGATTTTCGATTTAACCCTACTGAAAAGGTGAACAATGCCCATGATCAATCCTCAAAACCCGTAAGTGATCAGATTGACAAAGGCAAAGCAACACTGATCGATAATCCTAGGCGCGCACCCCAATAATGTTATAAGTGTCAAAGCTTTGGTCACTTTGCGTCTCAATACCCTAGTAGATCGCAAACCTTGATTATCCAACATGATATCGAGAAAGAGAACAATGAGTTGGGTGAAGAAGTTTATGAAGCCATTGAAACGCTCAGTGACGAGGAGAATGAAACTCCCGTGAAACCCGTAGGTTGTCTTAGGAAGGTTCCTATTACCGAGGACAGTGTTGGTAGTATGCCCGTACCAAGTGAGTCCTTAGAGTTGGTAGGAGCATATCATCATTCTAACTTGCATGGGATTAACAATCAGAATTTATTGAACATTGGAAATATGTTTGATCATACTAACACATTGAATATGTTTAATGAATTTGATACTAACAGTTTTATATTAATTCCTGATAGTCCCGAGCATGTGGAAGCATTTCCGATCTCGAAAAAGGGTAATGATGGAGGTCTAGATCTTCCTCTAGACAAGGGCGGCCATCCAATAACTGCAGTATCGATTCTTACGCCTATTTTAGATCCAGCAACCACACCCGTTGATCCATTCCTTATTGAGCAACCAATCGAACCACACCCACTTACCCAGTTCATATCTCGTACCTTACCTATGCAATATGAGAAAAGGTCGAATGAGGAGGTTATAGAAATTTCAAGCTTCAATGCCAATAAGGTAAATATCATGAGTATCTCACAATGTGGAAAGGTAAGCCAAGAGTTGAGCTTCCGAAGTATGGCATCAGTGGGTTTCGCAACTCATCGGAGATGAGTTTTTCCCACCCGGGGAGTATTGGCGGGGACGTCACACAGAAATAAAACAAAGGAAAGGGCAAAGAGAAAGAAAGAAAGAATCAGTGTCGTCAGCATACGAAGGACATCCGTGAACCATTGAAGGACATCCGTGAACTATTGAAGGGCATCCGTGACCCATTATCGGACGTCCGTGGAAAGAGCCACTCACTAGTTTAGTGCGCAGCGTAGGCGACGAACGTCTGTGACCATGGACGGGCGTCCATGAGATACGTCCGAGATTTGACGGAATAACGGATTTTGTGACAGAAACTTATCATTTTGAGTTTTATTTGTTTTAGGACTCTTCTATTTCAAATTTTATGTTTATTTAGGGTTTTCTTAGCCTATTTAAAGGCTTGTAAAGACATTATTAAAAGAATGAATTGATTAAATGAAAAAGAGAGCTTGCTTTTGTGCAAACCCTAGAAGACTTGAGAGGAGTTTTCAACCGAGGGAGTGAATCCTTCAAACTTGAGAAGTGATCTTCATTTCTCGTACGACTTGGTGCGAAGCTGACGTACATCCTCAGTGTGAAGCCTTGGAATCCTTGGTGTGAAGCCTTAGAAATCTATCCTTTTATTTCTGTCTTTTCTAGAATTATTGTCAGGTAATATCTTCCTTTATTTCCGTTGATAAAATCACAAAAAAAAATTCCAAAACCCAATTTCTTGATATCTTTTGATATTCCCTCTTTTATGGACTATTT
Source organism: Chloranthus sessilifolius (assembly GCA_021018995.1). Lineage (NCBI taxonomy): Eukaryota > Viridiplantae > Streptophyta > Magnoliopsida > Chloranthales > Chloranthaceae > Chloranthus > Chloranthus sessilifolius. The sequence continues at coordinate 8,851,211 of CM037598.1, forward strand.
CTTCAAGTTTTTTTTTATTTAACATTCCAAAGGAGGCAAGAGACGATATTGTACTTATCGCTTGGTGTCCTAAACTAGAACGAAACTCGAGCTCCCTCATCGGAGCCGTTTTTCTAGATCAAGAATCTTCATGCATGTGAACGCTAAAATAAATTAATCTAATTGTTTTATTGAATTCATTAAATTAATTTTATGCGTTTGGTGATTTGGAATATTTCCGCAATTCAATTCGATCTAAAGTTAATCACAAATTCGCATATTAGGGTTTTTAGAGCCTCGTCCCACGTCATTCTTCCACTTGACAAGATACTTTTCAAATCCCCATTAGTTTGTAGACACAATTTGATCTTCCAAAATATCCTCAATTATCTCAGAAGAAGGATGTGCAAGTGGAGGTAATGGGATAAAGAGGGAAACAGAGGTAGGGTCAGATGTGGAAGGTTCAAAAGGATTAGGTGGGATACTTGCAAGGCCATAGGACAGAACAAAATCCTCCACATTGAAAGTCGTACTAATATTCAAATCTGGTGGTAAATCTAGTACATAAGCATTAGGACCGACACGTTTCAAATATCCTATAGGGTCCAGCACTACGAGCCTATAACTTCATAGCAATCCCTTGAGGGAATCGCTCAGGCTTAATTTGAACCATCACAAAATCACCCTCTTGAGATTCTTTGAACCTTCTATGAGAATCTGCAGAAAATTTATATATTTCATTATTCATATTAATTTTTCTTTTAATCTCAGCATGAAGTTCATGAATGCGATGTGCAAATGTGCATGCAGACTCTGACGACCTTTGACTCACTGAGATCGGAATAAAATCTATTGGTGTCTTAAGCTTGTAACCGTGCACAACTTGAAACGGACTCATCCCTGTGGTTCTATTAACCAACTTGTTATATGCAAACTCTGCGACAGGTAAGATGGAATCCCAACTTCTAATATGTTCACCTACGAGACATCTCAAAAGATTTCCTGAACTCTTATTAACAACCTCAGTTTGCCCATCGGTTTGGGGGTGATATGTCGATGAAAATTGAAGCCTAGTCCCCATTTTGTGCCACAATGTCTTCCAGAAATAACTGACAAACTTAACATCTCTATCTAATACAGTGGTTTTAGGCAAACGTGCAAACAAACAATGTCATTAAAGAAAAGTGTAGCAATATTACTTGCATCTGAGGTTTCCGAACAAGCTATGAAATGGGACATTTTCGAGAAATGATCCACAAAAACAAACACTGAATCATGCTTTCGGAGGGTCTTAGGAAGCCTTAACACAAAGTCCATAGAAAGATCTTGCCACGGGGTGTGGTACAGGTATGCGTGTATACCATGGTATTAAAACTCAACGAGTTGACATGAAACTCGGGAGAGTCAACTCGACTCAACCCAGTTTCGAGGCAACTCGCCAATGGACTTGATATGGGCTTTAACTCGGTTGACTCGACGAGTCGACTTAAGTATCAAAGATATGTGGTTGGCGAGGGTTTTAAACAGATTTTAGAGGTATACTTGTAATTTTTGTCCTTTTTGGCCCTTTATATATTTAAGCCCTTTGGCGGGCCCTCAACAAAAACTAGACGAGAAAGACGCAGGAAGAAGAAAGAAGAAAGAAGACGAAAGACGAAAGAAAAAGTAAAAGAAGAAGAAGAAGAAGAAGAAGAAAGAAAGAAGAAGGACCGGTCCATCCATCGCAGCCCTCAACCGCCCCTCTCGTGCCATAAATGTGAGTATTTTTTTTTCACTTTATAAGCATTAAAATCTGTTTTTTTGTTTTTTTTCACAATTGCGCCACAAATTTGTAACGCGCCCTAAAATCTTTTTTTTCCACTTTATAAGTCACAGATGCCTTAAAATCTTTTTTCCCACTTTATATTTATTTTAATATATTTTAAATAACCCGAGTCGGAGTGAGTCGAGTCAAACCGATTTTCCGTGTTGACTCTACTCATGATTTCCGAGTCGAGTCGAGTTTCCGTGTTTTAAAACCATGGTGTATGTATTTTGCTTCCTTTGTTTTGCCATTTGGTAATGTGACATTGATTCATAATTTTGAAAACATCTCGTGAGAGATTGGGCCACTAAAATTTATCTTCAATCAATGCAACAATCTTGTCACGGCCGAAATGTCTAGCAACACCTCCAACATGCAATTCCCAAACAAGGAAATCTCGTAGAGAAGTGCGCGGAATACATAAGCGGTGTTTCAAAAACAAACACCCGTCCTATAGGGTATACTTACACTCTCTCTCATATTAGCCACTCACAAGTGAGGCATACACTTCTCTAAAAGCTGGACACGTAGGATAATCATCCACTAAATGGTCAAATCCAATCATCTCAACACTCATGGAGTGCAACATCACCACTCTACGGCTAAGCGCGTCAACAGCCCTATCCGCCACTTCAGCCTTATGTTTCAGCACAAAGGTGAACCCTTGAAGTTGTTCAACCCATTTCGCATATCACAGATATAACTTCTTTTGAAAACTCAAAAATCTTAGGGCCTCATGATCTGAGAACAGAACAAATTCCTGCGGTAAAAAATAATGTTTCCAATATTTGAGAGATTGTACTACTGTATAGAATTCCTTATCGTATGTGGAATATTTTTGTCTGACCACATTTAACTTGCCACTGAAGTAAGCTATAGGGTGACCCTCTTGGCTCAATACTCCACCAATTCCTACGCTTGACGCGTCACACGCCATCTCCAAGACTTTAGAAAAGTCAGGAAGGCGCATAACAGGAGCTTCGATCATACAGGGCGTAACCTCCTTAAATGCTTGTACCGCAGCAGGTGACCATTTAAACTTCCTTTTCTTATGCAATCGGTGATAGGGATCGTTACCGTACTGAAACTACGAATGAACCGCTTGTAACAAGTGGCTAACCCATGGAAGATACAGGCTTCGTGAACGCTCTTAGGTTCAGGCCACTCCATAATAGCCTTGACTTTTTCAGAGTCCACAGTAATTCCTTCAGAGGTTACGACAAACTCTAAGAAGACAACACTAGTTGTTATGAAAGTACACTTCTTTGGGTTCATGTGTAATTTTTCTCCTCTAAGAGTCAAGCAAACTTGTCTTAAATGGCCTAAGTGTTGTTCCTTGTCACGGCTATAAATAAGGATATCATCGAAGTAAACCACGAGGAACTTTCTTATAAAAGGCCTCAACACTTGCGTCATGATCCGTATAAATGTGCTTGGGCATTTGAAAGTCTGAAAGGCATGACAAACCATTCATATAAACCAGCTTTGGTCTTAAAGGAGGCAGTTTTCCATTCATCCCCGGGACGAACTCGAACTTGATGGTATCCACTCTTCAAATCGATCTTTGAAAATATCATGGCACCAACCATCATGTCCAACATGTCGTCCAATCTCGGTATAGGGAACCGATACTTGACCATGATTTTATTAATAGCGCGACTATCGACACACATCCTCCAACATCTTTCTTGGGTGTGAATAATGTTGGCACGGCACATGGACTCATACTCTCCCTAATGAATCCCTTCTAGATAAGTTCATCAACTTGCCTTTTCAAATCCGAGTGCTTGGATGGATTCATACGATAATGGGGCAAGTTATGTAAAGTAGAAGCTGGAACCAAATCAATACATGTTGGATATCCCTTAAAGGTGGTAACTCATTCAGATGATCTTCAAGGAAGACATCCTGAAATTCTCTCATCATAGGTCCGACCTCTTTAGGACAATCAACACTCGACTCTTTGGGTGACTCCATTGTGAAGAGAACATAGACGATGTTCTCTTCCTTAGCACCTTGTTCAAACTCTAAAGAGCTAACAATATTAATGACCTTAGTTTCATTCTATCTCTCAACTAGGCCTTTATCATTCAACTTGTTTGTTTTCACAGTAGGTGATCTAGGATGTAGAGAGTTTATCTTAATCTTCTTTTCTTTGTGCATGAAAGAATACACATTCTATCTCCCGAACAGCCTAACGTCCTTATCATAAAACCAAGGCCTCTCAAGGATGATATGCCCAACATCCATAGACACAACATCACACCATATGGTGTCCTTATACTAACCAAACTATATAGGAACCTGACACCTTTGTAACTGGGATTGATAACGAATCGACTCATGCTACTTTATAGGGTCGCAGGTGAGGTACAGGCGTAAGCCCCAAGCGAGAAACTGTGCTTTTTGAAATAAAGTTGGTACAGCTTCCACTATCGGCTATGATCCTACAAGCTTTCTCACAACATCTGGCTACAGTATAAAAGATATTATCCCTACGTCAGTCGTCACTCTCCTTTGATTGGGCTAGAGCACATCTAACCACAAGAGTTCGCTAGGTATTACCTCATCAACAGGGTAGGAGATTTCTCTAAGACAAACTACAATCCGCTCCCCTACATGATCCTCCTCATCACTAGGGAAAGATTTGGACTCATAGACTTCTGCTTCCCCGTCTTCTTATTCATCTTCACCTTCCTCTGTTATGAACAAATTCCGAGAAGGACATTGGGCTGAAAAATGTCCGAAGCGATGGCACTTGTAACACTTGTTTTGATCACCACTCTTAGCACCCTCTAACTTCGGACTCTTACCCTTATCAGCCCTAGTCACTGGTGTGGCAACTGAATTAGACCTAGACAAATGAGTGTTGACATTAGGTTTAGACCATAGTTTTAAAACTCGCCAAGTTGACTCGAAACTCGGGCGAGTCGGCTCGGCTCGACCAGGTTCTGAGTCGGATCGCCTCAAGACTTGTTTAGCTTTAAGGATCGATCGACTCCCCAAATCCGTACGAAAATTCGACCGAGTTTGTTGACTCGGCAAGTCGACCCAGAGCAACTTAAAACAGAGGTCAGCGGGGGTTTTCTTTTATTTAAAAGGGCATTTAAGTCCTTTTCCCTTTAATATAAACCCATGATTTTTGCCCTAATCCTCTCCACTCTTTGTCTCCTCTCGACTTTTACCCTAACCCCCTGTACTCTTCACTCGAGAACTGCCCAGCACTAAGCCCCTTCTCTCGACTCTCAGTCGATTTCGAGAAGAAGAAAAAGAAGAAAGAGAAGAAAAGGAAGAAGAAAATGAAGAAAAAGAACGAAGAAGAATAAGAAAGAGAAGAAGAAGCCCCTCTTCTCCACTCTCACTGTGACTGTATTTTCTTTTTCCTTTCTTTTTTTACTTTTAATTTTTTATTTTGTTGGAGATGTGGTTGATTATAGATCACAGCTCACTGTGATTACAAATAATCACAGTTATTCATGGTTAGCCACTATGATTACAATGAGGCTGGGCCTATTATTATTATTTATATGAATCACAGCTCGCTACAGTTATTCATGGTTAATCACTGTGATTACAATGAGCTGGGCCTATTATTATTATTGTTATTTATTTTTGAATCACAGCTCGCCATTTTTTTCTTTTGAAGGATGAGCACAAATAATTATTTTGAATGTGAATCACTGTGATTCACAAGTTCTGCCCTAAACCCTTTTTAAAGGATACTTGGGCCTCTTATAATTATTTTGAAGGTGAAGCATTGTGATTCATAGTTAAAAACTTGAACTTTGTTTTGAAATATGGTTGGTTGCCATGGTTAAACCTTATATGGATGGATATTTTGATGAATTAGTTTAATAATTTTTTATTATTTTTAATTATATATAATATATATTTAGTGATTTATAAAATAACCCGAGTCGGAGCCATTCGAGTTGGAGCGAGTTTCCGTGTTGACTCTACTCAGCTGACTTTCGAATTGAATCGAGTTTTCGTGCCCTAAAGCCATGGTTTAGGCTCATAATAGATAGACTTGTAACCCGACCCACTAGCATCAAAACGTTTGGTTTGGGGGGTCTTAAGGTATCATGCTAACTCCTCGACTTTACAGAAACACTCTTCTAAGACGGTAACAGGATATGGAATAAGTTCCCTTTGCAGCTCTGGATGGAGGCTCGTCTGAAATCGAAATAAGGTAACTTTGTCTTGTTCCACCACATTAGCTTGCAGCATCAAGTCCTCAAATTTACCAATGCATTCCACGACCGACATATTCCCTTAGCGAAGTGTTTGGCACTGATCAAGAAGACATTCATCATAGGAAAGGGAAACGTACTTCAAATTCAGCTGGATCTTCAAGTCCGCCCATGTAGAGATTGGGGAAAGATCATGGGATAGCCTAAGGCGCTCCAAACTCACCCAGTAAAGCCTAGCTTGGCCAATAAGCTTAACTTTGGTAAACCGAACTTTACGCTCCTCAGACATGGTACACCAATCAAAATAGGTTTCCTTGTCAGTCGCTCACTCTAGATAGATTTTAGGTTATCTCTTTACATCAAAAGTAGGAGCGTCCATTTTAACGAACTCAATGATTTTGTCGTTTTGATTGGGTTGGAGGTCGAGTCGATTAGAATCATCTCTCCTACGATCATTGACATTGACTCGAAAATGATCATCGGTGATAACCCTATTCATGTCGTCAACATGGGTCACTAAAGCCTCATGTCGGATTTGTTGATCATGCAACTAATTTTGAATATCGGTATGGTGATCATTCATCTGGGCCTGTAAATTGGTCTGAACCGTAGTCAACTTTGTTGCAAGTTCCTTAACAAGAGCTTCTATCTTAGAGAAATCCATAATGTTGCAAGACACGAACGAATATGAAATCAAAAAAATATGAAACATAGAACATATATGGACACTGACAATCCTAAACTGACAAAGCTCTGATACCAAATTTAATGCAAAAACTAACACGATGCAAATAAGATGGGCTGGGATTATTTGTGAATTAATATGAATAATTAAAATACGAATTTCTCAACAAATTAACAAAAAAAATAAAAAGAATTTCAATTAAATAATTTTATGTAGCCCAAAATAGTGTTACTTTTGCAGTACGTTCCCTATAAGATCTAAAAGACTAGGGTTCTTAGCGAACAACTAGATCTCCAATAGTTTAGGGTTTCAAACGTACTCACAAGTGGGTTCTTTCGAATTCATGCAGAATTAACAACAAAAGGGTTCTAGGTATTTGAAAATCAAATGGCTCAAATAGAAGAAATCCCGTGTTATGACGGTTGAACAATCTTAGGTTAGGTTACGGAGAGATCAAACAAGCAAAACACGCAATTAATTCCAAATTTTTAGGAATAAAATTAATTAGAAAATTCACCACGGACTTATACGTAAGACAGAGATAAAAGTCGATAAAAAGGATCAAAAAGTTGGCCTTGCACCAAATCGCACGTGCAAAGAAGAATCGCTCCTCCAAGTTTTGAGGGAATCGCACCCTCAAAGAAAACTTTGATAAAAAACTCTCAATTTGCAAAAGCAATATTCATTAGCCATTAACTAACTAAAATTGTATTTATAATGCCTTTATATAGGCAAATAAACTCCAACTAAACAATAAATTTGAAATAAGAAAGTCATAAAACAACTAAAACTCAAAAACGGCAAGTTTTCCCTCAAAACTCTTCTAACCACCAATTTACGGATGAAACTCACGGATGTCCGTCCGAAGGTCACGGACGCCCGTCATCAACGATATGGTGTCTAAATCACAAATGTCCTTGGTCACAAACATCCTTGGGTACGGATGTCGTTGCCTTAATTTTCAGAATACCTTCAATTTTCGTTTTGGAGCCATCGAGATCTTTCCACACGCTTCTTTACCTTCGATAGACCATAGACGGCTCTTTGAATCGGATATCCCCATCAGCAAGTGAGCTCCCCTGTACAAGCAATAATCACTTACTTACATGTCAAAGTCTTAGAAGACATGGCCATCCAACAAAGTGCCTGCACTCTGCACAAAATGAATTGATTCCAAACTTAAGCTCATGGAGATGTGCGATCCTCTTCCTGATTTCCCATTCCACATTATCCCTAATCCAAGTTCTCCCTCTCTGGACTTCGATTAGATATTTATCTCTAATGCATCTTCGGCAATGAAACAGTGGTCTCGCTTGTTACAGTATCAAAATCATAGATCGCAACTCATTCATTCATTTCTTTTTGTTTTTTTCGTTTCCAAAGAGATGAATCAAACAACAAGCTGCTAGATTCATAAACCAATAGCATTCCCCTAACAAATAACAATTCCTTTCAGTTAAAAACAATCATACAAGGGAAAAAAAAAATGATAACGAAACCAAATATCCACAATTCCATTAAAAAACCCTAAGCAACGTGCAAATCAAAGCTTTGAAAAAAAGAACAATAGATTTCATATACTAACCAATTTAATCATCACAATAAAAAAAGAACAGAAAAACAAATTAATCTAAACATATAAGGCCAGAAAAAAAAAGAACTTACATGCAAATCGAATCGTTAACCAGATGGAAAATTCTGCAAAATCCAAAACTCCCTACCACGCTTCCGAATCCCTAAATCGCCCGTATACATACTGCATTCCACGGAGATTGAACAAACAGAAAATCCCAAACAATGCCCTCTTCAAACACAAATTTCGGAGAAATTAAACAAACCGATACCGATTAATATAAAATATCTGAATCAGATCTCGAACATGCAAAAAAATAGCCTCCGATTAAACCACCAAGAATTTGAAATTATAAGAATTTTTGTCTTCTTTTCTCTCTCTCTCTCTCTCTCTCTCTAGAAGAGAAGGTTGAAGAGAATCAAGAGCGTTTTAAAACCTTACAACCACGCCTTCTTAAGCAGCTGAATAAAAAAAGAATAAAAAAAAACAAAGGAAGCAGAGCATTATAAAATTAAATAAATAAAATAAATTGATTAATTAGGCGTCACCGGCATCATAAGACTACCAAGCTTATGAAGAGACGTTCACCTCAATCCCCGTGTCAAACAAATGGTTTGTTCGAGTGTAAAACCCCTAAAATACGTGAAAGTCGTAATGACGTAAATCCAATGGCCAAAAACCTTTCATAAGCGTAGTTATGATACTAAACCACACCACCTAATTACTGTATTCTTTTCACTCAGAGACGTGAGAATAAGAAATTAATAAAAAAGGGATAATATCAGGTCAAATTATACTGTCATTTATGTAAAGTTAGCCTCTTATTTTACTTTTTGTATAGGACATATATATCAATCTGGACCGTTAGATATCTTGATTACTTAGTCAAAGATCTGATCGCCAAAATTAACTATGATATTGACAGATTTTAAACAATTGACTGATTAAATTCTGATTGGATGAACCAGATCATTTTTAGTATTGATGGGATGATTGAAATGATGTGTCCATAAGATATTTTCTGACGGAAATTTAAGATCTGATGAGATGGTTGGATGGTCTAGATTGATCTACACGTGTGCCGAGAGGTGCTTAAAGAGACTATGACTTTATCTAAACACAAGTGGGTCGTATGCTATTACTCCTTTATCAAATCAACATAAAAGTTACAGTGTTCCTCATATAAACGTAGAGATGATCTCTGAGTATCTTGCACCATCTGATTAGCCATGGGAAGGAATTGACATTGATGCATTTGGCAACACCATTTCCTCATCTATTGAAGTTTAGGTGGTCCCACATGATGTGAGGTGCATGGGACCTCAAATAGACGGTGATAGATATGCATACTTACTTAAGTATTACGTGGTGTCACATGATTTGTTTCATATCTGCAGATCTACGTTGGGAGATTGAGGTTTACACTAGATTGGCACATATACGTACGTGCATATGGAAAGGCATGAAATAATAATTTCTTCATATTAATTAAATAAAATAAACCATAGTTTTTTATTTGCAATCCTCATGTATATTATTTGCAACCCTGGTTAATTTTATTTACAACTCACAAATCTTTCAGTTGTGCGGGATACAAATAAAACAACCATTTACAATGTGCTAGGGTTTCCCCTATATATTTAAAAATGCAACGGCTACTATCGTTTTTGTGGAAAACACAAAATATTTATATTTCACTTTGTACAACCCCTCAATTTGTAAATACATATCTAAATTAAGTAGAAAGACTTTTGGTAAGGAGTTACGACTTATGAGAGCACTACACTAGTCACTAAATAAAATTAACTCATTATAATTAGTAGTTATTTTTTCACTTTGGGGGATTACTTGCGCACATGAAATTGGCCCAAGCACACAATTGAAATAAAAGACTATATATTGGGGAATTGATATTTCTAAACATCATCTAAGTCGTTAGCTTTAAAGGTCATGATCTAAAGATCTTTAGCGTGAAAGAATTATATGAAACTTAATTTTTATCATATGATTTCAAAGTAATCAATTGTTGAATAAAACGATAGTTTTTAATTGTGTCCAACTATAGAGATCTATTTTGCTCTAATCTTTTGGAATAGAGATCTTCCGATCATGGCCTCCAAATCAAATGGCTTAGATGCCCTTTCCACCAAGTCTTTCTTTTAAACCATGTGTGTATGCCAACTTTGTGTGTTCAAAGAAGTAATGACTACTTGCTCAAGAGATTTGTATTGTCGCATATAATTTTTTTTAAAAGACTACATTTTGGGGCTTATGTATGTGGAACACCATATAAGCCATCTGATTTGAAGGTCATGATGTGAAAACTTATGGTATAAAAGATTGGTACGAAACATGATCTCTATCACTTAAGTCAACACAGTCAAACCCATCATTCGATTCAATGGTTGACTGATAAAGATCGTCTTTTGAGCCTATCTTTGACGTCAAAGATCTTTATACTATGATTATCAAATCAAAAGGCTTAGATGGTATTCTATGAGGCACAAAGTCCTAAAATACAAAATTTTTTTCAACTATGTGCAAGGACGCAAATCTTATGTGCAAGTAGTTTACCCCAACAAGGAATCATTATATCTTCAATAATTTTAAAGGGGTGAGCAAAGCAGCTGAAAATGACAATTATCCTTTCTAGTGTTGACAATGGGTTGGGCTGACCCACAACCCGGTCCGAACCCTGGCCGAAAAGGTAGAGCTTTTGGCTTATAAACTGAGCCTGCCCTATAACGGGCCAGCTTTGGATTAGAACTCAAAAGGCCCGTCTACAAATATATTTATGTTCCCAATTTAGATATCTAATTAATGTTTGATATATCATAATCTTCCTATATGTGTAACTTATTCGTTGGCTGGCATCGTCCAGCTTCCACATAATTAGTGAAAAAGAATAATAAATAATAAATGATCAACATATATGAACGTTATATGAAGTTTGGTACAATTGAAATATGAGAGGGTTCTTATAGTGCATGCTCTCTTAAATTTATTATTAATATAAGATTCATTTTAAATATTTTTTAAAAAATTATACATAAATAATTTTTTTTACTGCAACCGGGCCTCGCTATCGGCCCTAACTAGGGCTAAGTATATGGCAGCCCGAGTGACCTTAGGCCGGGATGAGATTACCCGACTCAATGCCGATCCTAATATTTTCTATTATTATTATGGCAAAGGGGAGAATGCGCCTGGGTGCATACGATGACTTGTGCGCCGGATCACATTTCACATGTCATATGGCATAATTAACACCGAAAACAACTCCTGTTTTAGATTGATTGGCTATGAGATATGTGATTTTTAAAAAAGTGTATTCATTAACTTTTTTGTTCTCTCTTTGATGGATCAAAGATATGACAATGCTATAAAAATTTGGTGAATTGATTTCCCCCAATTTTGACCATATTTTTAACGGTGAAAAAGTCATAAAAATAATATATTTGTTTTCTTGTATTAGGACCTGATTGATCTTGACTAAGTTGTTGTGGCTCCCGATTCTCGTGATGGACGCCACATGATGGCCCGAATGCATAGTCCTAGGTCTCTATTATAATTATTATATTTTTTTTTAAATGAAAAATTATCCCTTCTCTCTACACGTGTAAATTGAACGTGCAACCTACTAATCTTCTAAACATGCATCTATTGAGAAGCTATGGCACATGTAGGGAATTGAAACCTTCTGATGTGCTATGAATTGATTGTTGCAAGGGTATCCAAAACCCCTTAAACCCTATTGATTGGGTTAGATCAGATGATGGAGATCGGGTTTCACCCCAATCTTTCACACAAAGGATCTTGATTTCATTTCTCACCTATCAGGCGGTCAATTTTTTATTCCACACGTCAACGATCTCCCAACATACAGCCCTAAAATCACATTTGAGCGTAATGTATACCATATGATTCAAGGGTCATTTTTTGGAGATTTGTGACAGAAAATAAAAAATTAACAGTCCGATAGGTGCGACATGATCTCAAGATCTTTTTTATGGAAGATCTAGGTGAAACACAATCTCCATGATCCGACCCAATCAAAGGGTTTTAAGGGGTTTCTGACTAGGGAGCGAACAAAAGTACCCTTGTTACAATAAGGATTCTTGTTGGTGCACAAATACAAAAAATCTAAAATAATAATACTGGTAACCCTATTCACACCTCCTGAATTATTGAGGGCACCTACATTGAAAATCATTGACTACTTTAAAACAGATGATGGAGAATTCACATATAATAAATTTTGAGGCCATGGCTTAAAAATCCAGATTTGAGTGTGATGTGTGCCACATGATTTCCAAGATATATTTTGGGATGTGTGTCACGTGGAATAAAAAATTAATCATTATGGTACTGTCATGCTCTCAAGATTTCTTGTGCCGAAGATTGGATGAACGGTTTTCAATGCAGGTGACTTTAATAATTCGGTAGATGCTAATAGAGCTGCCCTAATATTAATTACAAAATAGTTTTGGATAGACTGAAAATACATGTAAACTCTTAATTATATTGCTAAAAGAATATTTAATAACTATAATGATCGAAATAGGTAATAAAAAACTTAAATATCTCTCTCTCTCTCTCTCTCTCTCTCTCTCTCTCTCTCTATATATATATATATATATATATAATATAAGAATTTTATTTATTTTATGACTTGTCTTTTTCTGAAAAAAAAATGGGTGTCACTCAAGTTGAAGAACACCAAACAACTGATTTGATGGGTACAAGAACAGTCTTGTTTGGACTCCTATTTTATCAAATTAATTAATTTTATATGTCGAATTTGAGCACTTTGGGTATTAGGATACTTATATTATTATCAATGCAATCTCTGAAATCGCCCACATGTTTTACCCTTTTAATATCATTGATTGCTTCAGATCAGATGATAAAGATCATGTTTCAGCAAAGTCTTTCACTCAATGGATCTTGAGATCATTTAACCCCTATCAGATGGTCAGTTTTCTAGTTCACGATAAAAAATCCATCAAAATGACCCTAAAATCACATTTAAGCGTGATGTGTGTCATAGGATTCAAGGGGCATTTGTTGAGGGTTGGTGACATGTGTAATCAAAAATTGATCTTCTAATAAGTGAGACATGATCTCAAGTTCTATTGTGTGGAAGATCTGGGTTAAAAAGTTTTCCATCATCTGATCTGAAGCAATCAATGATTTTCAATGAGTTTTCAACGTCAGCACTTTCACAGAATGAGTGGGCACTAATAGAGCTACCCAAGATATTATTTTTTTGTTTACAGCAGCTTAAATTGAAAAATCAATAACCCAAAAATGATTAGTTTAGTTGAAGTCTAGTGTTAATGTTTAGATATACAGAATTTTCAGGAGCTTCATTATTTCAAGATGATTAGGAAGTTCATTATTTCAAAATGAAGCAAAACAAGTATTAAGAATACCCTCATGAAAAGAATATATATATATATATATATATATATATATATATATATATATATATATATATATATATATATTATTTCTTAATCAGTATAAAGCCAATAAAAGTATCCAATTTTTAATATTTTCTATCTAAGAAAAATGTAAAGGGAATAATTAATAAAGAGTGTTATTACTTGCACACAAAAGGTTTGTCAACGTACACAATTTAAAAGAAAGATAAAATTATGGGGACATGTGTCAGGTGGAAATGCCATTTATGTCATCTACTTTGAAGGTCATAATCTAAAGATCATTGGTACAATATATTGGACAATTCACGAAACCCAAACTAACATAAAATTCGACACAATCAATCATTGAATCAAATGATGACCTTTAACTTCATCGAATCATATGTTAGAATTTGCATTCGGTGCAGCTCTTTTGAGGTAAAGATCTTTAAATCATGGCCCTCACATCATATGCCTTATTCTCATGGAATGCCTTAGGAACACAGTTTTCTGGAAAATACCACAACCCAGCTCCTCATTAACCTTTTATATCTAACCATTTAATACTAATTAAAGGTATCATTAAACAGTTCATAATATATAATAAAAAAATTAGAGATTAATAAAATATTTAAGGTATTTTTCTATTTCATAAAACATTATATTTAACTTTTTTTTTCTTCAATTCATCATAATAAAAAAAGCTTGCTCCTCTATGAAATCAATATAACAGCTAATGCAAATGTACTATTAAAAAGGTTTAATTAATTAATTACTATATTTATCTCCATAACAGATTATATGGCATATTAAACATAACAGATTATATTAGACATTAACCAAAATTAGTTAAATTACTTGTGTCTGTCACGTGACCCCAAGGAGGTATTACGGTGCATGATAAAGTGCTAAGCATCTACAAACCTTTTAGCATCAGATGCGATTTAATTGGTCAGGTATCAATATCAAAGGCGTCGTTCAATCTCGATCAGGTGGAAATGAAAAATTGGAACAATTAACTTATTTTTACCAAATGACCCTATGATGCGACTGGAGTCGGGGTTAGGTACCCAACCTGTTCTCCAACCAGCCTAAGGTCTTTGTTTGGACATGTGGCATGAGGTTTCATCAACTGTGTCATGTGATTTGAAGATTATGATTTAAAGATCTATAATATAGGTTCGAGCTCAGCTTACCTATCGAAAAAAAGAAAAAAGATATGCACTCTCGAAGATTGAGATGAAAGTCTGTCAAGGGTTCGGGATAGGGCTGGGCCTCCATAACATCTAGCCCAGCCCTGACCCTAACTTAGGCGGATTAGAGTAGGTTCAAGTTTGGATTGGACTTTAAGCTTTATTGGTTATGAGTATTTTTTAAAATTTCTTATAAAATTTTCATGGTTAGAGAAAAACATTTTTGACGAGAAAAAAATAAAATCCTAAGACCTCCCTTCAGTCTTTATAAATAGTTAAATTACTAATATATCGATACAATTATCTGTTTGATAAATCTAACGGTAATATTGGGTACTATTTTGGTCATTTGATTGTAAATAGTAGTATATATATACCATACTTATATTAATATATTTTGTCATAACTCGAAATTCTAACACATCAAAAAGGCCTCGAATTTTAAGTTATAACCCGCGCGCATCCCAGATATGCTAAGCGGACTTACACATAATTAAAGTTTTTGTGTTAAAATGAGTCCACGAAATCCGTGAATCCGACAAATAAGAAATGAAATAAGTGAGCAACCATAAATATGAATAAATGCGATAAAAAATTAATGAAATACTTAATGATTGATGAGAAAATAAAAATCAGACATAAATGAAAAGTATGAAACTATAAATAAACAATAACCGTACGAAACTAATCAAAGTACCGAAAATATAACTATCAATAGTCGATATTATGATCAAGGTCAACACCAAGGTCCTCCTGGTAACTAGCGACGCCGTCCTCCTAAGGCTCATGATACTCAGCGTCCACGGGATCAACGAAATAAATGTCAATAAGATCAGAATAGCCAGCATCAACTCCGTCAATACAATTACCTGCAACTGATAGATTTTGTGAAATGAGTTTACTCAATCACGTAAACGCAGTGGATACACCACCAATCCACCACAATCTACTCTGGTGCATTGTGAGTGCATCACGTGAGTGATAATAATAATATATCAATATAATCAAAAAGAGAAAAAGACAAAGTCAAACGTATACCGTAGACCTCATATCATAGCATAAATGCACGACCATGATCTAAAGACTCTTATCTTAACATATCTCACAATATCTCATAATATATCATATTTTATTATTCTCGTGCATGCGTATATCGCATTGTGTAACTAACATACTCATAAATCCTAAATGACTTATGTCAAAGTCATTGTTCGAGCAATCATGTGAGGGTCACTATAGTATCATATCACCATATCATAATGCCCTCCATATCATACTTATACTCTCCACCCAGCCTAATGAAAAGACATAAATAATCAAACGTAACTCATAACATACTCATAATGTCTCCTAGAGAACCGTCTTGATTATAAGACAATGTTGTCCTTACAGTAGCTACACAAGGAACGATACGTACAGACTTAAGTTCTTAATATTATGCTGACCTACACAGTGGTGTTTTATTATCGTATTCATAATTTATCTTACATATTCATATCATAATATACTTTTACCACTTAATTTTAGGACGAGCTATAATGGGATAACTCTATCAAATCATGTTTTTCGAAAAAAGTGTTTCATAGTAACCTAGATGTACTTTGTGTGACAGTAAAAATATCTCTCTACCATTGAAGTTCCATACCATTATAGAGGGTTATATTCGTAAATGGACACCTATATTTTATGTTTCACGTGATTATAAAAAGATCTCATTATAACTAAGGCTCAATGCCTGAATCTCATATCTTATCATTTCGTATTAAAACTTGAGGTGGTATGATCACCAAATATGCCATCGTATATAAGGTTATACTAAATTCACACTCTCCCTACTTGTCATGATGTCTCATGCCACCATAAATTGTAAGGCATATGAATATGATATATTTCTCGCTTCAATGCTATCTCAGCGAATCACCATGCTCAAGCGTAAGCATGATCTCATATACTCGCGTACATATGACCTGACATGTCAATAACTCATATACCATGATCAGGATGAAAACACATAAATATCATGTATACAGAAAATATTTATATTCAGATTTTTGTTATGTTTATACATATATTTATGCACGCCTCATTTCAATACAAATATAAAATAGAGTGGTTAATAGTGTGATTTCAATAATGTGATGGTCAGAGTTCGATATTCATGAGGCATCGAATTCTTAACACTTCGTGTTAAGAATTCGATGACCATGGTATAACGTGACCATATACCATGGTCACGTTAAAGCGATAAAAGTAACATATATATATATATAGTTTACTATAATTAAATACTCAAATAGAAAGACATTAAAATTGGGTAAATCATAATCAACGATCGAAACCTATAAGTGATAAATAAGCATTTAAATTTTAGTTGTAAATAAAGTAGGATTATAAGGTGAACACTGTTGTCTATTTGAATGAGAATCGATCGATCGGAATATAATATAATTATGTAAGACATTCGGGTCAGAATTGATTGATCAAAAATGAGGGCCGATTGATCGACAATAAAATATAATGTAATTAGTTATGTCCAAATTCGAAAGATCGAACATAATGAATGATCGATTGATAATTAATAAAGTACACGCAATCGATTTGGTTCAAAATCGATTGATCGTAACTTGCGATCGATGGATCAAAATATATAAAGCAAGTATATATAATTATAATAATCAATAACTTATATAAATATATAATAATTATATAATGTAAGATATATAATATTTCATTAATTCTTTATTATAAGTTTAAGAAAAGAGGTTAGGATTCCACATGCATGTGAAACTATAGCCACATGTAGTTGAATATAATATAATATAAATTACAAAGGTACTAACATATAATATCATATATCTATTAGACATTTATGGAAAAAAGAGAGTAATCAATTGATAGACTTAAATTGGAGAGTCGAGTATCAATCGATTAAATGTAATTGGATCGATCAATGTCGGGATCGATCGGTCGAGTTAAGTGTGAATAGGTAAAATCAATTTGATGCCGATTCGATCGATCGGTTTTAAATGTTAACAAGGATTTTTGTCATGATTCAAAATCAGATGTGCCTTGGGTCACAATCAGATGGGTCTCGATCCAAAATTAGATGAGTCCCAATCCACAATCAGATGGGTCTCGATCCAAAATCATATGGCTGAAGATACGTCACGTGCATGTGCAAATGAGGGATTGAATATGAGTGTTTGTATTAGGCAAGCATCCGCTCTCCGGATGACCGAGTGACTTGGTTAATGAGTTGTTTTCTATACACATCCCAACGTGAACAAAATTATGCGTACAGTGTGAAGTCTGTGATCTCAAAATCAATGGAATAGAAGATTCAAATGAAAAATTATATATATCTTGATTGTATTATTCTAAGCAATCAAAACTTTCTACAATGATGCGAACAACATAAATCTATGACACAATTAATTTTAAAATCTTTTTAGATACCATAGATCAGAACATATGATGTTTTTCACGTGAAAGCATTCTAAAATGCAGTCTTCAATGCGTTGACTGCTTTACAACCAAGTCACATTGTATATTATCAAGGAAGGCAGATGTGGTATTGATCTAAATGAATTAAGTTTCGAAATAAATCTTAAAAGAAACACATTAAATAAATAAAATATACCAAGAGTTGAATTGATCTAAGGGTCTGTTTGGAAATTTTTCAAAAAACATAGGAAAATGATTTGTAAATCCAATGGATTCCAGCTCTTTGGGAATTCATAGGAATTTATTATTTTTCGATGTTTGGATTGAGTAATTGGAATATAGAAAATAGAAAATTAGCACAATCGATAGTGTATATTTCACATACCCAATAAAAAAGAGATTAGGAAGGAGAGAGCTTTGAGGAGAAAGACAAAAATTAAGAGAGAGAAACTAAAAGAAATATATAGAGAGTTTAAGAGAGAGATTAGGAGAGAGATCAACTTTAGTGTACACAATACACACTATTATTATTATTATTATTATTTATTTTTATTTTTATTTTTATTTTTTTAATTATTATTTTTTATCTTTTTTTTTTTAACTTATTTATATATATATATATATTTTTCAAAAGTTGATTTTATTTCAATTTATTAATTAAAAGAGAGGAGAGAGATAAAGGAGAGAGAAAGATAGAAATCGAGAATGACAAAACTTAAAAGTTTTCTGATGAAATCCTTCTATTTTAGAGGGATTTGTTGGTTTCCAATGGAAAAGAAAATTTTAAATTTTCCTATTATTTTCAATGACACAACTTTGTTGCCAAACATTGTAAAGTATCATTTTCCCTTTCACTTCCCATAATTTCTTTTCCTTTCTTCCTATCCAAACAGACCTAAATGAAAAGCAATTAAATAAATAAAACATACTCAAGAGCATAATAGATTTAAACGAAAACAAATAAATAAATAAAATAGACACAAGAGAGAAAAAAAACTATAATAGAATCTATAACTAAGAGTTAGCCATTTCATAATCTAATATATTAATATATAATAAAATATATATAGGTTCATTTATTTAGTCTATCGATATGCGGTCGAATGTACCCTACTCGGCTAGATATGAGAAAAATAAGATGGATTGACGGATACTCATCTCTTGAAGCACGATCGACAAATCTACAGCGATTAGGGTGATAAGATCAATGTCCCACACGATGGCCTGTCTAAGATTTCTTATTCTTCTCTCTCTTTGATCTTGATGTAAAATAAATGACGGTGATTTTTGTGGAATAACACATAAAATATTTTAGGAAAGAGATTAAGAAGTTTTACAAATGAATGGGTTGAAGAAGAAAAATTGTAGCGACTAGGTTTCTTAAGAAGAAGAAAAGAATAAAAGACGGCTGGGGCTTATTAAGAGATTATAATAAGAAAAAAAAGAAAAGTGAAAGGAATTTACATAACTTAAAATAGAGTTGTTTCTAATATGGAGCACTAATACTGTATATAGTGCAAAACACGTCTAACATCATTAAAAGAAAGTCAAAAAATTTTGGGTCGTTACATATTTAGTACATGTATAATTAAAAGAGATCTACGAGCTGGGTTGAGCTTTCAGGCTTTAACTTGTCAATCCCTTACCTATCCCGACGGACAATAAGCGTTTAATTTCGAGGCTATAGCCCTCCCATTTTACCTCATTTTAAAGCTTTAGCCCTAACTCTTTAGGGCCGGGGACAGCACGTCTCAGCCTTAGATAAAATGTTTCATTGTCTGCTTTAAAAAAAATCAAGCACTTTTAAATTAAAGTCTATCATGTAAATCTCCAAAATAATATTAGTCGTTCATTTTTCAAATTACATGATAAAAAAATTTTATTGTCCCAATCTTCCACGCCATAGATCTATAGAATGGGATACACTTGATAAAAACAGGTACCACGGGTAAAATAGGGTGACCTATTTTCCAAGTTAATTGGAAATGGATTACGTAACTAATACCTACCAGAGAGTTAAGATGGTAGCCAATAAGACTGATTTTAAAACAAGAGTTAGTCTACAAACAATGAGTGGACACAGTAGCAGTCCACACGATTAGAGTGATTGCATGACATACACGGACTTCCATGCAATACAAGTTCGTGCACATCTACCATCACGCAAATGTGTAGGCTATTCTAATGCACATGATGGTGTATGGAAGTCCGTGCACATCGTACCATCACTCAGATGTGTGGACTGTTCTTATGCACATAATATTAGAAAAATAGGTTCAGGTTGCAGAAGAAGATAAAGATCGAAATTAAAATATACGCTAATCCGATTCGAGGCACGTTAAATATCGTTGTCTTTAAACCGAGATTTGCCCCTACCACTATGATCTAGTGGTCACCAATAGGTTACCGGGAAATCGGTTCCAGGATACAACGAACCGGTAGCGTATCCGTGTGATCAGATTTGGTGAATCTGATCACGCAACCAGAACACCAAAAAACTAAAGCGGAACTCTGAGAAGGAGAAAGCTTAAATAAATTTGCGAAAATATGCAGTGTTTTAAAATGAGGGGTCTTGGGGCCCTTTTATAGATAAAATGGGTGTAACTGAACGGTCGGATAAGACATATCCGTTTAAAATTCAAATGGGCGGTTAGACACTTATTCAAAAGTTTAATTAAATTACCGTATCGCCACGCTACGTACATGTGCGCGTGCTCGTCCCGTCCCGACCCGGCTCGGCTCGGCGCGCGCGCGCGTGTGACTGATGGGTTGCATGGCGGTGGAAGCTACAAAATTCGGTGCCCCCTGGGTGAAGGCTACAAGCCTTGAGCCAAGACAAAGATATATAAGCTAAACCCAAAAAAGAGTTTACACGATGTGGGACAAATCCTAATTTCAAAAGCTTATTTTTTAAAACCTTTAAAATATCCAACACATGATGGGTAGAATAAGTCTTAAAACAATGTACTCCTTGCGAAGGTTTAAAGTTGCGGCCAAAATGACTGAAATTTCAGTCCAAGATTTCGGTTTCGGTCATGCCCAAAACCAAAATTTAACCTGAAATTTTGATCCTTCCTCCGTGCAACTATTGCGTCAAGAAGAATGGTGTGCTATGAGCCCACCATTTTTACTAAATCACTAAAACAACAAATCTGAATCTCTTTGGGACTGCTATCATGAATATGACTGCATGAGCACACTGCCTTTAGCTAACTATACACCTAACTTATTACTTACTAACAACGCACCAGAGCACCTAAAAACACAAACGTTTAGTATGTCTGATACAGTCACCAAATTCCCCCGATTTGTTGAGATTATTTACAAATTCGGGCCTCTACGAATTATTAGCAAAATTTTCAAAAAATAACGAATTACTCACAAATAATTCCCCAAATTTGCCAGATTTATCCTATTTTGACCTAATACTTAACATTATATACAAAATGACGTGTTTATCCTTACTTAACATTATATACAAAATGACCATGGTATATTTTCTAACTTTGACTGCATTTTAAACGGTGGATAAGTATCGGATCCTGCCCAAATTTTTTGGGTGAAACATGAGTGATCTCCTCTCAGTTGTCATGTTACCCGATTTTCGATTTGGGTGCCCATGATGCTCAATTGGTTCGTAACGATGATAAGGTCGAGATGGTACCAACGGGATAACATTTTAGCGCTACCCATGAGGCAAGTGACGTCATGGACACCCAAATCACAAAGCGGGTAACACGACAACTTAAAGGAGATCAATTATGGTCCACTCAAAAAATTTGGGCAGAATCCCAATGCTTATCTACCGTTTAAAATGTGGCCAAAATTAAAAAAAATGCAATGATCATTTTGTATATAATGTTAAAGGCAAATACGTCATTTAATTGAATAAATGACGCTTAATTAACTATCATTTAACGACAAGGGATATTTATAAAAGAAACATAAAGGTAAAGATACAATGTAAATAGACATAACTTTGGGAGTTTTATGCATTTTCGGCATAACAAAACACCCTTACAGTTTTAAACAGTCTTATAAGCTACTAAAATAACTCTATTTTAAAGCTTTCGCTTCTAAACTGAAAGCATTGACTACTCGTAAAGTTTATGGCTGGTGTTAGTGTGTTACAAAAAGCAGCATTATTTTACAATCACCCCACTTAAACAATGAAAAACTATATTAATTGTTTTGAATCAGGAGATCCTTTTTTGTCTCAATCTTCCACACGATATGACCTGAGATCATAAGCTTATCATTAGATGTCAAATGTTGATTTCATGTGACTCATATTTCAAAAAGTGAACGCAAATCACCTACCATTAAACACAAGTTTTAGGTCATGGGCATACCTTAAGAGCCACTTTTTGTTTTATCAAAAAGTGAGCTGAAAATGACGTTTGAGTGTCACGTGGACGCCCATGATCTCAAGATCATTGTATGGAAAATTGAGGTGAGAAACGAATCTTATGATTCAAAGCTAACGTTCAAGATTCGGTGGATGCAAATAAACCCACCCTTTTATAATTTATACCTTTTAACAAAATTGAAAAAGAGGAATCTACTGCTGGTCTTTCACACCTAATATCAGTAAAAAAGCAAATCTTTGTCGCCTGATGGCTAAGGCTGTGCATTTTTTAGACCGAATCGACCAAACCGAACCGCCAAGTTTAGTCCGGTTTGGCTGGGTAAAAAAAGGAAAACCAAAATTTTTGGTTTCGGTTCTAAACCTCCCCAAGCTGAAAATGAACAGAACCGAATGTAGTTTATATATATATATATATAGGCAAGGATTTTGATTAATTTTAAAGATATTTAAGTAAAATATATATTTTTATATAAAACCCTACCCTTGTCTTTAGCCTATCGCTAAATCCTAATGCGGTAAAAACTTATAAGAAAAGCGGTTGAAAAACTGATAAAATTTTGATGTGCAAGTAAAACTCATAGGAAAATTGAAAGAGACCAAACCAAACCAAACCGAATTGAATCGGGTTGGTTTGGTTTAAGAGATGGACGGTTTGGTTTGGTTTGGTTTGAAAATCTAAAAACCGATTAGGACCAATTTGGTTTATAATTTTGATCCAAAATCAACCAAACCAAACCGAATACAACCCTACCAATGGCAATCCAAATTCTAAATAGTGGCCTTTTGATTTTAGGGATAATGCGTCTGACCAACATTTAAACACCTAACACTATTAAAATGCCACTTTTTATATGATACCATTGAAGTGTGATATCTTATCATGACATGTGACTTACATTCATAATCAATCTAAATTGGCCAAGTGGCAATCTATCATTAGAATATGTCTCACTCAAGCCAACAAAATATGTCTATAAGTGGATGTGAACCATCTAATTGACAAACTTTAGCAAAAAAAACAAAAAGCACGTTACTATTATAGTTGACAAATCGGGTGATTTAAATCTCTAAAACGCCATTTTTAGGCCTGTTGCACTTCAACCTATACTTCAACCTATGATCTATCACTTTGACAGCAATCGAGTATTCAAGATCCCAGGTTGTGAAAGTGAGCTAGGTTAAGATGTGGACCATATACAAAATAGCCAGTTATATGAGAGCTAAAAAAACATCTATCTCCATTAGCTATTAATTGATCTTGACATACTAATAATAATAATAATAAATGAGATGACACTAGTGATACATGTATTTTGATTGCCAGTCAAAATCAACTAGTGGCAGATGGAAGGAACTTTAGGCATCAATGAAGTGGATATCAAATGTGTTGGGGTGAATTTGCCAGACATTTAGAGCTGCGTACTCCTCTAAACACTCCTTCAATTGGGCTTCACTATAACCCTGTACATAAAAATATTAAAATAAATAAATAACATTAGGTAGATAAACAGGAAAGAAAAAAGAACAAAAAAGAAATAAAAAAGATGAAGTGTGCTGTCTATATGAGCAATCAATGCTGGCGTTTTTGGCTTCCATGAGCATGCAATTCAATATCAGACTGAAAAACATACACACATGGGTCATAGTTAAGGTGGGACTTAGTATAGATACCCTACCCCAGTGCCAGCGGTGGCAGTGTTTCATCTCAAACCAAAAAACCTCGTAACCACACTTATAGCTTTGATCGGCAAATCACTGAAAGGTCACGAGTGAGTGACCTTTCACTGATTTGCATGCTCAAAAACAGCGGTGTCTGTCCCCAGGCTTGACCATTTGGATGAAAGGAAATTGACCTGAGTGCCAGTGCAGGCACGGGGTCGTGTCCAAATTCCAGCTCTTAAGATGGTCAACAGATTAGTTTAATTCTATCAAACACCATTCAGTTCGGGTGAATTGACCAGGTCTTACCACATCCAAAAGTTGCACCATGAGGGAATAGACACAACCAAGATCTTATTTTATTTATATATATATATATATATATATATATATATATATATATATACACACATACTATTTTTAATATGTTATAGACATCAATAACATTAACTGACCTTTCTGGATATCCAGTTCATGGCATGAGCATATCTCACATCCATGCTGTTTGTTCTTGCAGCTTCGTCTCTCAAGATTGAATAGATGTCAGAGATGGCATCCAAACCAGATCTCTGACGATCATCGGAGTACAGCGAGAATTTTGACATCTGCATCAACCTCAGTGCCTCGTCCACATCGCTCTGAGCCACAGATTCTGAAAACCGGAGCCTCGCTAGTGCCTGCAAGCAAATAACTTTAATTTCTCTTCAACAGAGACATTGATGAAACTTTTAGTAAATGAAAAAAGAAAGTACATGTGGGGGTATCAATCAGTGACCTAATACCATCTTGAATTGTAATACATTTTTTTAATACACCAGGGATACATTGTAATACACTACACGCGTATCTGAAATATGAGAGATTAACCTCACTAGGAAATGCAGTTTGGTTCATTAGGTTGTTTCTGCTATGGGAGCAACTCTTCCAGCCGCATTTGCAGTGTCCCATAACTGTTCACTTTTAGGTAAGACACATGTTTGATCAATCTGATTAGTCAACCCGGTAGCCCATCATTGGGACGTCTTAGACAAAAAATACTACTATTACCGGATTCCAACCATCCGATTTAGACCATTACAAAAAATTTGAATTATTCATTTTAGAGTGCATAGACCAAACAGTTCAGATCCCCAATGAGTAACTACCATCTTGGGGACTTGGACTGCTCAAAACCGTGTGCCACATGTAGGGGTGATAATGGGATAGGTCAGGCCAGGTTCAGGCCTGGCTTTGCACGGCCCGATTCTTAATCAGGCTTAAAAATGGGCCCGACCTGACCTATTTAATAATTGGTTCAGGCCTAGCTTAGGCCTGATTAATCGAGCCTAATGCCTTGGCCTGAACCGGGCACGAACTTGATCAGGCAGTGCCAGGCAATGGGTCAGCATGGTCATTTACTCTCTAAGTGGTCGGGTTTGGTCGGGATGGGCCTAAATGGTCCGATTCTTAATCGGGCCTGAAAACCTGTCCCGATCCAGCCCATTTAAATATCGGTTAGGTCAAGCGTAGGCCCAATTATTAATCAAGACTCCTTAGCCCAAACCTGCCCCATACCTAGATGACCCAGGCCATGGACACCCGAAGCCACATGGTCTAATATTGGAGCAGTCACGCTTTTATCTGTAATATGCAGCCATGGCCCATTAATTGTTTACCACGCAGATGAACCTACCACATCTCCTACATACAAGTACATAAGGTGTTTCTCAATGGGATTCTTTGGCTATGGCAAATAACTGATAAAAAATTTAAATAAGAACAAAGGGCAACAGGCGCTTACAATGGATATCCGGAGAATGCTCAGAAGAGTTCGAACGGTAGTGTAGGAATGGGGAGTGTTTGACTTAGCTTCGTCTTGTCGAATGCTGGAATATGCACTTGCAATATACTCCTCCAGCTCCCTTGGGACAGAAGGGTATGTTCTTCTTGCAGCTGATATATATGCACTAGCAACCAAGGTGGAAAAGTGTGGACAATGAAATGAGTAAATAGTGAGTGAGGCACTTATCTCTATGTATGTGTGCGGTTGTGAAAAAATATATGTGCATCATAAATGGTTTCTCGGATCTGATAATAGTACAGGGTATGAACGGTACCATTGCCATACCAGAAATACCAGCCGGAATAAACAATAACCCCTGAAAGGGTTAATATGGGTGGTATGAACTCTTTGGGGTTTATACCGGGCAAGGTATCAAAATCAGTTTCGGTATCAGGTATCAGTCCAATCTTGGACCAATACATATAGCTGATACCGAATCCTTGTTTTTTTTATTAAATAAAAATAAAAATGGTTGTATCGGTCAGTATTGGTCAAAACTGACCCATATCAGTCTGATACTGATACTGATACCGCTACCATCCCGATACCTGTATCGGGGCGGTATCAGTATTGGTTCTCAATGGAACTGATATGTACCATATCTGGGTCCGTCCGATACTGGTATATACCGGCCAGTATTTTGAGTATTTTAAACAATGCCATTAGATAGTAAGATCCTTGGAAACAAATTACAATTATAATATTGTTGTCTCCTATCAGGGTTTCACATTCAACAACATACTACCTTCTCCATATTACACTTGTATTTGCAGACAGACGTGTTTAAATAAAAAGCGTAGTATCTAAAGAAAGTAAAATTTTAAGCTTCGGAGCAGAGAGTTGGGAAAACTTACCGAAGAACTGATGGTTCAAGTGGGGTGAATCCAAGGGCAGGAGATTCAGAATACTGGTGCACATGGACAATATGCCTTGCCATTTCAAGATCACTATCCATGTCAGCTCGATCCAAGATCAGCCATAGGAGATCAAAACGGGATAAAAGAGCTGGAGGAAGGTTGATGTTTTCGGCTGGAGTTCTCCGAAGGTCATATCGTCCCCTTCAAAATGAAAAAAAAAAACAGAGAGAAAGCTTGTAAGGAAATATAGAATGTAGAAAACCACACCAAAAAACATCTACTACTCAAAGTTGTGGGACGTAGAGTGCTAATGGTACTTTTAAGAAGTAGTGAAAAAAACACTTTTAAGTATACAAGTAAAAACTACCTGACATAATCCCAATATGCTTAAATAATACACAATATATCTTCACTTGAGTATGTGAAGGAGATCAGATCAAGGTATCAAACTCAAGATCGGTATCGGTCCATCTTGGACTGCTACAGATACAGTATCGCCGACACCGTATCGGCCAATTTTAATTTTTTTGAGAAAAAGTAAAAAATACATAAAAGAGATTTTATCGGTCAGTACCGGCAGATACTGAGACAGTGTCAGCGGATACTGACCTCAGACCGATAACACCCCAACATATGTATCGGGGTGGTATCAGTATTTGTTCTCGAAGAAACCGATATGTATCACCGATACGTATCGGTATTGGCTGAGTTTTGATACCATGGGTTAGATTAATGGCAAATGCCAAAATCACAGTCCAAAGCTTATGTTGTTAGTGACTCAGATTCATACATGCACGCATGCAACTTAATATTAATTTGTCAATTTTTTCAGCATAACTTGGTGTGATGATAAAAGTCTTGGGCTGCCAAGCATGAAAACTCAGCTTCCCGACACTATCCCCAACACACCATGCATACAGGATCAGCATGAGGTAGCAGCCTTTTGAATTTGTTCAGCACAGCAGTCTCAAAAGATGGGAAGAGGCCATCACTGGCAGCAAGAAGCATTCTGTTGAGCAAGAAAAATAAGCTTAAGTTTATACCAGGCAGGATTTGCAGCAGCAAGAACAGCAGTTCTTGCATTGAGAGAAGTTGTAATGCCAGCCTTGGCAATGCTTACGGTCTGCTGCTCCATCACTTCATGGATTGCAGTTCTATCTGATTCTTCCATCTTATCAAACTCGTCAATTGCACAGATACCCATGTCCGCAAGCACCTGAAACGGAATTTTACGAGTCTGAATTCCAAAAATTATTCGAGAATGTACTACCAAAATTAAAGAAAAGGACACTTAGAGGTCTCTTTGTGGGCAAGGATCACGACAATCCGGGTTGCAAAAACAAGAACGAATACCAAGATCTTTGTTGTATGGTATTATGATGAATATTTATAAGAAGAAAAAATGAGTATAAGAAATTATAGATTATTTACAATAGTTCTTTTACGATATAAACAATAGATTGAAGCAGTACATCCATTGATCTCCTCAGGCTTACATTCCCAATGCTCCTCACATAGATTCCATGGTAAGACTAAGAAGAAACTATAGGTCTCTCTTCTTACCACCTTGATTTTCATGCCAGGAGAAAGAGAACACAATTAGGGTATGGGAATGAGACCATAAGGGAGTATAAATAGGAAAAAGATCCTTCGGTTTAACCATCCCAAAATATCTTTCACCCTCCACGACTTGTGAATAAAAGCTCAAATAACCCCCTAAAATTAACTTTCACTTCAATCAAGTCCTTCCATCAACCATGTATACCTTAAGCATCATAGATCAAGCTCACTATCTACTACAGTGTTTAGCTTGTCAATCTATTACCATTGAATCAAAATCTAATGACATAAAAATATCTTAAAAGTTGAATAGGCCCAGATTCCAGCACCAAATTAATTTGACGATTTACGATTGACCATACACATAATTAGCAATCAGATGGATCCCTTCTTGATTCCCTTAGGTATCTTCACGATTGAATGAGTGTACCCAATGCACCAATATATTAGCTGGCATAATAACATCAATCGTTGGTGAATCAAGGTTCATCACCCTATCCTAAGATGGTTTTTGGATATCGCAAGTAAGGACTCAAAAATAAAGCAATGCACTCTTGCCTACAGTATTAGTGCATTCTTAAGGCAATGAGTGAAACGATCTGTCCAATGAGTACTAAAGTACCCTACTCCCATGACGGGAAGGGCATCCAAATTCACATAAAGCTAGATCCTTCCATGTCATCCAAAAAGAGTGCACTCCTCATGAGAGGACCATGAACACGGATGAGCTAGTCCCGATTCATTCCCAAGCTATGGACAATTACGGATCTACATAAAACTGACAAGTTAGGTTTAACCAAAGAATATGATTCAATTTTTCTTTAGAGAAACCACGTAGATCCTCTAATTGTCTTCTCATGTTCCCTAACAACTCATATCAGTGACAAAAATGCACCCGATCGATGGCTAAACAAGGGCATATTACTGAAAAAGGCCAACAGAGGTCAATAAAAATCAACTGGATTTTACAACATTCTTGTCATCTGGTTTGCAATAAATTTCTTTGATTATGTCGCGTTTCTTGATTCTTGTATATATGCATCTGAAATACCATGTGTTCACATGAAGTCTAAGGTAGTACTTTATTTTTTTTTTCCTCTTAAATTCAGGAGCACCCAATTTTCACAAAAAAATCAGGGCGTCATTATACCTAACTATCTTGCAAATATGAAGGTACAATTGGGATACGGTCAACACTTACATAAGTAAAATCCAAAAGTCGCAATTGGACCTCTGTCATTTGTAGGTAAGTGCAAGTGCACATACGAGTCTTGCTAGTTGCCACATCAATTCAATTAAGTGTGTATTTATGTATGCATGTCACTGTACGCGCTAACCTAATCATTGGCTCAATAATGTTGGAACACCTCTCAAATTAGAGTATAGCATTTAAGTTTCAGTGACTTAAAAAACAGGGTGTTTGCCAAAAAAACTGTATATACTTTCCCAAATATGCATGTGCATGTGTGCAGTGCTCAGGTATGAGGGCCAGGAATTAGGTCTTCCTGGATTTCAAGTTTACAACTAATGGGATTCAGATGTTGGAAACATGTAATATGTATTGCATTAACATTTAGGATTTGTGTTTCATGTTTTGGTACATAATCATCCAGTCAGTAGCATATGTACACGCATAGATGTTAAAGACTATGGAGTAGTCTTTGCACATGCCAACCACATCCATTGGTATTGAAACTAGGAAGATCAAATTTTGGGCCCTCTTAAAAGGAACTGAGCATTGCCCATGTATTTTTGTGTATCTCGGATGAGAACAAGTGTGAAAATGCATAAAGAAATTTATAATGAATATAAGCATAATATATGGCATGGAGCCAGAAAATAGTCTTACCAGAGCTCCCCCTTCAAGAACCATCTCATTTGTAACTGGGTCCTTCTGGACAGCAGCAGTTAAGCCTACCCCACTGCTTCCTCGGCCTGTGGTGTACACTCCCCTTGGTGCTACATTTATTATGTGTTTGAGAAGCTGACTTTTTGCAACCCCAGGATCCCCCATCAAACATATATGTAGATCCCCTCTTATCTGTGATTCCAGAAAAATATTTTTATATGGCCAAATCACTTCAACATAAATAGAAAATGACATGAAAAGTAGATTCACTAAAAAAAATACATGTTCCCTTCATATCCACAAGGGCATACTATTGGACCTTTCAACATTAGGAAAAGGAAAACTCGATGCTTTTTAAAGAGTGTTATAAGTTTGCTTCTACTAGTGATTTTAATTATATTCATCGTTGTGAAAGTCCATTATATAATTAAAATCACTAGTAGAAGCAAACTTATAACACTCACGACAGTTAAGTTGGGAATGAAAAAATTCAATATTATTTACTGTAATGATACAAAGAGCATTGAAATTCGTACAGTGAAGAATAGAAGTTACGCTCATCAAATTCTTCAAGAAGATAAAATATTCCAGAGAGTTTTAGCAGATTTCTATTTAGTCCCATTCGTCATTTTGATCAATAAGATAAATTGATCTGCATCACTGATAGTAATGTGGGCCATACCTTCATACCGTCTTTCAGTTTCCGGTGTGGAGCACCCACAAGGAGAAGAAGTAGAGCCTTTTTTACATCTTCATGCCCGAAAATTTCAGGTGCTAATGATCGTGACAATTTATTATAAATATCACCATCCTCAGCTAGGCGTTCAATTTGACCTTGCTCGTCTCCTTTAAATTCATATCTGTTTAATAGAGCAACTAACACATATCAGAGAGAAATCCAATCAATCAATTCCCTTTTCTTTCATTTTAGCTAATTCAGCTTCTACCTATTTATCCTTTTGGAGTAACAGTTGCAGAATACTAAATATGTATGAAATAATACTCTATTACCTTTTATGGGAGACACATAACAAAAAAGAAAAAGATAACTGCCACGAGAATATGTGATGCGGGACAACCCTAAAATGCGTGAATATGATTTTATGTGATTTTGCTGAAATTAATTAAAATTAAATCAAACTTAATCTCAAAACTATCTTAAATACCTTAGGGTTTGCAGAATTTTGATGAGTAGATCACACAAGATCCGAATAGGGTATCCAATCCGATACGCAAGTACTTTCAGATTTGAGGCAAGATCGGCCTAGAGATAGAACTCTGGCTTTTCTAGGCTTGGGTGTTCGTTTTCGATCCTATGTAGATTCATGGTTTCCAACTAGGGTTGTGAAAGGGATTTATGGTTTTGTAATAGGCTTATGGTTTGGTTTTATGGTTTCAAAAAAGGGTTTTGAGCTCTGTTTGATTTGGAATTCGGAAAGGGATTTATGGTTTTAGGAATCAATAAATCAATAAGTTAAGATGTAGGAAAAAACGAACAGGGATCAATAAGGCAAAAGATTCAAAGAAGACAGTGATAAATAATAGAGAAAATAACAATAGCTTTGGGAATCACTCCTGTGGCCTTACACCAAACCCATCTCAAGCAAAGAATATTCAAGCATTCAAAATATTCAATCAACTAACTACATTGTTTAGCTTAAGGACCTTATATATGAGGTCTTACAATAAAAGAAAACCCTAAAACGAATATTAAATAAAAGATAAATAAACCCCTAAAGTTTAAGTTCGAAACCAGACTTTAAAATAACTCGGCGCAATTTCGATCGATCGATTTTGAAAATCGATTGATCGAAATTGAAAATCGATCAATCGAAATACATATATGTAAAATATCGTTGTCGACATTCGATTGATCGAAATTTCAATTTCGATCAATCGAATTTTCCTGTGCTCCTTCAATTCTTCAAAATTTCATCTTTCGTTTAGTTCTGGCTTCCATTCCCCTTCTTCCGACGTTGGTACACGCAAAAAGGTCCATATCCGATGTCTACGTTGTCGGCGTCCCCGTCAATATGTCACTATAGTGCATTACCTAGATTCCCGTGAAAACAAATTCCAATATCATAAGTCAACGGGGAATTAAATCCTAATACCATTTTATCATAGTTATCAAACCACTGCTCATTTTTCACTCTCACATTTGAAATGACTAATGGGGTAGTTTTCTTTTTAAAAAAATTGAATTAAAGTAAAATAAATAAACATAAAAAAAAAACCTTAAACGTAGAGAAAATAGAGGGCTCTCTCTCTCTCTCTCTCTCTCTCTCTCTCTCTCTCTCTCTCTCTCATGCAATTTGATTCATTTACTCAATAATGAATGATGAAAACTTCTCTTGCTGAATTTTTTTTCGATAATTACTTGGGGTGAAAGGGTTTCCTCCCTTTCAATGAAAAAATGAAGATTACATACAATAGAAAATGTTATACAAATTAATGGGCGAGAGAGATAATGGAAGAAGAAAAGGCACTATCGTCTTGCCACCCTTCTATTTTTAATGTTCAACCGTGCCAAAACATATCTCCATATCCAACAAGTGTATCAATACCCAAACAGGTGATCATTTGTTTCCATTTCGGTCCAACAGAGCACACACAGAGAGAAATAATGCTAAAGCCTCTCTTCATGAGACTCTCGATAGTAAGGAGCTTACTATTGACCACCATCTTTGATGAGGACACCGCCACATATCACCTAGGTTTTGGGTCACACAAGGCGTACAGGGGGAAGAAGCGACGGAAGAGCCAAGAAGCGCCAATAGCCACCGAGGAAAGGCCCTAAGAAGCAACCCAAAAGGAGAGTCTCCACGCAGAGTCGCTCGAGCGAGATTGCATAAGACGGGAGGTCAAACTTTCGGCCTTCAGTCGCTCGAACGAACCCTAGTTGTCGCTTGAGCGACCTCCTTTAAAGATTCTCGCTTGAGCGAGCGTGATAACTAATTTGCCCGATTTGGGCTTGTTTCTTCTTTTGTTTTCCTTTGTTTTTAAAAGCTTTTAGGTTATCTTTTAAGATAAAATAATACTTTTCTATTTTAGGGTTATGCCCTTTTTGTAAATGCTATAAAGTACATTTTGTAAGTCAATTTTGGCAATTATTAGTTG
This sequence comes from Chloranthus sessilifolius, assembly GCA_021018995.1. Taxonomy (NCBI): domain Eukaryota; kingdom Viridiplantae; phylum Streptophyta; class Magnoliopsida; order Chloranthales; family Chloranthaceae; genus Chloranthus; species Chloranthus sessilifolius. Next base: position 8,884,744 of record CM037598.1, read on the forward strand.
TTGAAAATTAATGAAAGTGCATTGCATTTTGAGCTTAAGATGAGCTTTGAACAGTGAGTCTTCTTCCCCATGTGGGTTTGGTGTGAGGCCAAGAGTAAGATGCTCATGCTATCCATGATCTTCTCTTTATCTCTTGATTTTGCTTGATCTTCCTACCTTCCCACTAATCTTTTGCTTCTACAATTTCCCACTTTTGATTGATTGATCCAATTCCCAAACCCTAGATCTAGGGCAACCTTGATGTGCATCCTTGTGGATCAAATTCAATCCTAGCCTGTCAATCTATGACAGTTATTGGACTCGACTTTGCTCGATTTGTGCCGCCAACCGCTTCCATTCAAAAGCCCTAGCGAAGAACTACCGACTCCATCGCGAATCACGATCAAATGTCCCGACCTAGGCGAAGCTAGAGTTCTATCTCTAGAATCGCCTCTTCCGCAATCCCTAATGGATCTCGCACGTCAGATTGGACCCTATGTGAGCCAAGCATGGTCACCTATTGTAGCTAATTGTTCAATTAATTAATTTAATTTCGGCAAATTAGCATATAATGGGCATTCACGGATTTTAGGGTCATTGTCCTGCGTCAATCTTCCATTCAACTTTAGAGCTCAGCTGCCTAAGCATCTCCCAGGACGACTTGAGGTAAAAACTTGCCCGACGGGTTTGGTTCCCAAATTATCTCATGATCGAAATCACAATCTCATAAATTTCATTCTCCCTCCAAACATTTCAAAGTCGATAAGTAGGTGGTTCAAGTAAGTTCCACCCCCCATTGAAAGCTTACATTTTCATCCCTTGCTGAAAATTCATCACACCAAAAAATAATCCAAAAATGTAGCCTAGATAATGGATGGTTTAGTTGTTTATCATACATTCATACCCCGAAAGCTGAAAATATCAGCCTGGACCTGAACAGCATAGATAAATAAAGATTTTAAACCGTTGGCCAAATCACAATTCGATAATGAGATCACTTTGATGGATTGATTGAAAGTAATTTTCAATTTTTTGGGTTTATGTGTTCTTTTTTGTAAATTTGCCTCCTCTTTTATCATACAAAAGTGGTGCATACTAGCCGATCGATTCTAACACGCTTCGATTATGAGAATTGTCACCTCACGGAACTCAAGTTATAAAAGTAAGAGGTCTCGGGAGTTGGCATGAAGTAATTCAAAGACTCCATGTACAATTTGGTCAACTAGCACAGCAATTGTAGAAGCAACTCTACATCCACCAGGGAGAGATTCATGTTCCAGATCATGAGCATAATCAACTAGCCAATACCCATTGACAATCATATTTTGGAAGCTGGATGAGGAGATGCTCAAATTGACATCAGAATGGATGAAAAATTGAATGACTTGTAATGTGGAGGCAATGATCATGGCATCCAAACCAACATTGCGGACTTTCATGATCAATTAAAACCAAATGAATTGTCAAATTGGCTCAAGAGTTTTAAAATTTTCCTCAAGTGTAACTATTACGTCAAATTTGTCACTCCTAAGTTGATAGGATGCACAACTATGATGGAAACGAATGAAGGATTTAACATAGCGAGAAGGAAAGGTGACTATTCATGACAGTCCAACAAGCGAAAAAGTGCCTAAAACTCAAGGGAAGTGGTTGACATAGATGGGAAGGCATTTGTGACACTAAGGGTGATGATAGCACCTAAAGTGCGAAGAGGATGATCAATGGTTGAAATCTAACATCTTTTGTATGATGTGTAAATCGGGCGGAAAGCTTTACACGATCCTCATTGATTGCAAGAGGAGCAAAGTTTTTAAAGAGATGATAAAATTTCTATGTTTGCCAATCAAGAGGCTTGACAATTCTTACAAAGGTGTACGGTTTAAGGGAAGAGAAATATTGATCAAACATCAGTGATTAAGTTTTCCATCAGGAAGAAATATGGTAACGAGCTTTAGTGCGATGTAGCTCCCATGGATGGATGCATTATCATATATTTCTCGGTCGACCATAGCAATTCAACTATGATGTCACATTTCATAAGGCGAAGATTACATACGTGTTTGTAAAGGGTGGTACTCAAGTTACTCTTCTCCAACGGGAAGTAGTATCAGGTGAATTTAGGATCTGTAAGGTTAGGTCTCTAGATGTTAGGGTTAGAGAGAGAGAGAATGAGAGAAAGAGAGAAGGCTTAGTGAGTTGGGTTCTCTCACTAGCTTTATATTAAGTGAGTGAATTATTACATACACGCCCAAATTTACTATGCACACACACTGTACATATTACTTGTATTCCTAACAATATCATGATGAAAAGAAGAGGGCAACTCTCCTATACTTGTCATATATACAAAACATCAAACGCTCAAGAACCTGATTGAAGCAAGATTTTTATCAAATCAAACTTGAGGGCCAATTTCCTCCATTAAAGAATTCATATGTAATCCAAAGAGATCCCACCAAAGGAAAAATTGAAAGAAAACAAAAGACAAGAAGACCTAGTTAGTGATGTTGGAAACCTATTATCAAATGGAGAATACAGGTATCGGAAGACCAGCAATCTCGAATAGAGTGCAAATGAAAAATGAGAAGAGGATGGGTAAAGTTGAATATGAATGGCCAATGACCCAAGATAAGTCTGGGTATGGAGGAATTGTCAGAGACAACAATTGAAAACACGTGATTAACTTTTGCAGCCCTTCTAAATAAACCAATATGATAGATATTAAACTGCAAGCAATCTACATGGGACTTGAATTTGCACTCAAAGTAGGAATACATTAGACCTGCATTGAAACAAATACATGTGCGGACAAAGCTAAACGAGGATAAATGAATAAAATGTAGTTCAACGGACTAGTGTAAACTTAAACACTCCTCGGAGAAGATTAAACTTTTACATATAACCTGTTTGTAATTTTTATTCTTTTACTTGTTCGGAAGATTTAATTTGTACGTGCAAAAGTTTGTAATCTTCTCTATAATTTGATAAATGTGCGAGGACCCAGCAATCCCAAGCTTACCAAAAAACAAAAAGACGAGGAAGAAACTAAGGAAGAAGAAGAAAAAGGAAGGTTGGGCTAGAGATAAAGACCGAGGATCAGATTATTGGGTCATTAAAGAATGCTGAATTTAGTTAAACAAAGGGTTGTCACGTGAGTCCCTTACTGAAATGTGACAGCCCTTTTTGAACTCTATTGGGCCCTTTATAGGCCCAATAATCTCCTCTAATTCTGGGCTAATCCTCCTTTTTCTTCTTCTATTGGCTCTTCTTTGTGTTTTTTTCCTTTTACTTCCAATTCTCTCTTCATGTGCAATCTCTTCAATTATATCATAAACCATCTATAACGACAGTATAAAAAGAAATAATGCGTTCAAAATTCCATAGCTACCGACTTGCAATCACACTAGAGTTTTATTTCAAAAAAAATTATACTAAATTGAAGGTAGCAGAAATTAATTTAAATGAAGAATAAGCCGCTTTTATTTATCTTTTTACAAACACTGTTTTACATTTAGTTTGTGAAAAGGTCAAAATTATAATTATATTAGCAAACAAAAAACATTGCCCCAAAATTTAATCAGATTAAAAAGATTTTGACTTGCAACAATTGTCACTTGTATACCAAGAAACCAAAACTCTCTAACATAGAAAGAATATAATTTACTTTTAATGGTTTTATGATTCTTAGCAAGGTAATTTGAAAATAAAAAACGGTCAATCTTAGGGATTTAGGAAGTTGGTCATTCTAATCATTTTAAGATATAGATAGATTATAAAATAAATAGCATCAAAGTACCACTTACTCCTCGTATTTTTTCTTGAAATGAGTAAGAGACATGGCCTCTAGGTAAGTATCAGCAACCAAGCCTGCACGCATTGCTTTGAATCCTGTGTAAGGCATAGGGAGAAATATTCCTGATATCTCAACAATGTCACCTGGAGCTACCTGATCAAACTCAAAACAGAGTTAAAAAAAAATGAACTAACCTACCGATTATTATTATTTTTTATGTTTTTTCTTTACTTTTTTTGGTTATTTTTTGGAGGGGGTGTCGTTTGGAGAAATTAATTCTTCAACCTAAGAAAAACAGCAAAAACCTTTAAATTTTAAATATGCTTATCGATTCCTATCACGTTTGTGTGTGCACACACATGTTTGGGTATGTGAACACAACAAATTATGAAGTCCTTGAGAGTATTCAGGGTAAATGGCAAAATCATTGTCCCTTTTATGTTATGTTTTGTGAATCAAGTCACTTGTTATCAACTGCTGAAGTCCAACATATTTTCCTATCAAAATTTTTACATAATTTTCTAAAAAAATTTATTTATTTAAAAAAAAATGAATCCTTAATCACCTTTCTGGTAAGTTCTCCTCTGACATGAACAGTCATTGTTCGTGGAATATGGCCTTTTGGAACATGTTCTGCTAATTCTTGAATTTTTGCCTGTAGTTGCAGCAGATAACAATATCATAAATAAGAAAAAAGTGTAGCTACTAAGTAATTATGAATGCATAGACATTACGAGAAACAAATTTATAATTGCAAAGAGAACTTTGATGTTTAAGAAACATCTCAAATACCTTACAGTTAGCAATATAATTTATTGAGAAAAACTAGAAGTGAGATATAGACAGATTCCTTGTATCTGTATCACATTTTCGAGGGTAAAAAAAAGAACACTGGTTAAAAACTAAAACGCCTCGCACGGGAATTTCCTGCATTCTGGAAACATCGAGGAACCATCATAGTTTACTATTTTTACGTTTCACAGATATACAAAGAAATTTTTTCGCACTTGTTACTAAAGGGCCTGCACACAGCTATTATCCTCTTCAATATTTATGTTTTTCCCTTATTTTAAGAAGCACAAGTGCACTTTTGTTAACAAACAATAAATTATGCAGCTCAATAATAGGAGAGTGAAGAGTGTACCTCTTGAAACTTCAAAAATTTTGAAGCTCGAAGCTGAAGGATGAGATGTCCCTTTGTCTTGTTTGTTTTGCAACGATTAGATGGGCACTCAAATAGGGGCATGAACACCCGAGCAGTTACTTCCTGATTTTGTCACGTTATATGGGCAGATAATTAACTAAATAGAAAACAATATTAATGAAGACATCAAAAACTACTTCAGTCAACAAGTGAAATTAAGGACCACTAGAAAATTTATGGGTAACTGTCATTTACAGATGGAAATTTAATAAAATAGAGAGGTCCCATCATAATTTTCTTGGGATTTTGGGTTGACTAGAGCCACATCATATAAGCATTTAAAATTCATAGGCGGCCATGATCATATATATATATATAAAATAAAAATAAAATAAAAAACATAATGGCAGACTTGAAAACTAAAAGACTATGCATATCAATTTATCCTTTACAGAATAACAAAGAGAAAACCTAGTTCAAAAACGAAATGCCATTAGTTCATCCCATATTAGTTGAAGTGTGATATAGTTTTGAGTTCAAGGAAATTTCTGAGATCCACAGCACTAATTATTTCAACAATTTCTTTTAAGTTATCCATTATTCGAGTAGACCCAAGTTCTTCGGCTACACTGTAAAGCAAAGAGAAATTAGGAGAAAAAAAAATATCGAGTTATCTCTATGCAACCAAGAAACTTTGAATGGGGGCTGTAACACTGTCTGACCTATATATGTGCAGTATGTGCACCCTTTCTACTTTAAATTAATTTGGTTTGATGGTTTCATATCTACTGGTGATTAATGGCATTAGTCTTTTGCATCATTCTAAATAGCTATGCTATAATAATGGTCTGAAAAAATAGATTTTAATTTATATAAATAACATTTCTATGAAATAATATTTAAAATATATACCAATTGTGTGCATCCTCTTTATTAAAGTCTGATGTATAAGAGAACCCAAACCTGTGCAATACAGAATTATATGACTATTGTATGCTCCAAGTAGATCTCAATAGAAATTAAAACACCTTTGATTACATTTTTCGGCTAAAAAGAGTTACAATTCCAATTGAAAATGGGCGGCCAGCACCAACATGCTGCTACCAAATCCTTGACCATAACTGATGCGGGAACTTACTAAATGCAATGCTAGGGCTGAGATTAGAATTAAAATTAATTTAATCAATTAAAAAATAACAATTTCTCATAACAAATTACTACAAAAATTCTAGAAATTCAATTAGGTGATTTAATTTCGGCCCAAAATAGCGTTACTTTCGTATACGTTCTCTATCGCGGATCTAGAAGACTAGGGTTCTTATGAACGGCTAGATCTCTGATAGTTTTAGGGCGTCGAACGAACTCGCAAGCGGGTTCTCTCGATACCAAACGAAAATAAAAGGCTAATAAAATTAATGATGAACAAAATATAATTAGGATTACGCTACTTACGCAAACTGTAGAACTAAAGAAGATAGAGATGGAAGAAGAGTTGGCCTCGCACCAAACCGCAAGCGGGAATCGAAGAATCGCTCTCCGTTTTGAGAGAATCACACTCTTACGAAAGTTAAAAACTCTCAATTTTGCATAAGCAATTTTCATTAACCAAAAAGTAATAATAAAAGTGTTTACAAGCCTTTAAATAGGCTAACCAATGCATAAAATTAGAAATCCTAGTATAACTCTAATTCCTAATTCAAATATAATAAATATCCTAATTCTTCTAAAACAATAAAGTCCTAAACAATAAGGAAACTAATCCTATTTCTAATAAAAGAAACAACTCTTACTTTCTAAAATAAAATAATAAAAGATACTAATCCTAATTCACTTAGGATTCATGAAATTCGTCACTTTATGTGCAGCCTCCAAAAACTGACTATAACTTCTTCAATACTTGTCGAAATTAAATTGCTCAAATTTTGGCTCGTTGGAAAGCTACTTCGATAAGCTTTCAAATATGATCAATTTCGTATCAATCCGACTTCGTTTGACACTTCAAAATAGGCCAAACATAAAAGTGACGAGATTGAAAGTTGAAAACCCTAATAAATTTTGGATTTTCTTCTTTCTGATCAAACGGGTCTTTAACGGGCCTTTTTTTTTAAAAACCCATTCATGGGTCCACTTTCTATTTTGACATCTCCTCTTTATCCGACCACGATTCAAACAAGCGGATCTAAAATACGCATCAATAACTAATCAAAAGATAATGTTAACTTACAATTTGCGGGTACATCCAAAGGCAGCCTTTTGGAATACCTTTGCAGGTGTGCACACAAATACAATTTAACTAACTACCAATGTTCTTAAATTCGCTCAGGGTGGCTGCCAGGGCAGCTCGGGCCCCTAGGCTCCCTAGTTTAGACTCGGGCGGACAGGGCTTGGGGAGCCCACCTGGGCTGCCTGGGCGTTCTAAAGTCAGGGCGGGGCTGTCCGGATCTTGGGGCGCCCGACGACTTCTGCCCGAACATCCACCGGACAGCCAAACCCGCCCAGCGACTTTAAGATCATTGCTAACTACCCATGCAACTACTGTTAGCGCTATGTGCAATCAAATTTCAGACACATATAAGCACAGATTCGTAGATGAATTACCTGGTAAATTTCAAACCCGCAATCTTCGCAAGTGTAGACAGCAACTTGCATCAACGGCTTAACATCTGAACAACGCGTTACAATACCAGAAATCCTTACAAGCTGACCAATGTGGGAAGCCTTGACCTGTCTTATAGTAAACGGTGTTCCCGAGGAGAATGCTTTTAAATAGACTTCGCTACAAACCAACAAAAAAAATGTCAAGCAAGAATAAGGTGACGGTGAGAACATGGTATCAAAACTCAGCCGATACTGATACATATCGGTTTCGTCAAGAACCGATACCACCCCAATTTAGGTATCGAGGTGGTATTGGTATCATATCAGTGTCGGATTGATGCGAGTCAGTATTAGCCGATACTGACCGATAAAAAATATTTCTTTTTTTTTTTTTGCTTTTTTCAAACTAAAAAAAATTGGCCGATAGGATTGGCGATATTGTATCCGTATAGGCCGATACCCGATATCGAGTTTGATACCTTGAGAAAGAAACATCAAATTGCAGTCATGCATATGATACTTCTTTAAAACACAAAAACTCAAACAAGAGTTCTTGGTTAGGCGGATCCGTATGGTGTTCTCACCTAAACTAAGAGGGCAGCATACCATACAGCCTGAAACTCGAGCCTATACAATAAATAGGCCAGAAGATGGGGGGGCAACGTATCAAAGGCTATCTCTTCAGGCCTGAGAGTTCAAAATTCAAGTAAACAGCTAATGTAGGAAAGGCAACGGCCCAGATTAAATGAACAGAAGTGACCGGACCGGATGGTTTGATTCTACTGGTGATCGCGATGTTTAGAGTTGAGTACTGGATAGATGATGGGCTGCCAATTAGCCATTTTGGATTTGTCAAGATGTGTGTTGCCACTCTTATAGTTTTGGTGACCAATAGACACACTGCCCGGCACCAAATACCAGCACAAATGTCACGCAACAACAATCCTTTTTTCAGCCAAATAATTAAATGCAACTAAGACTGCTAAAGTAGCCTCAGATAACAAATGGGACAAAATTTACTCACCCTCATTCATGAATTGATGACATTGGCATGTTCGGATTACCAGCAACTCGTAAATGGGGGCATTCATTTTGGGGTAATCATATTCATTTCTCTTGTAAAGGGTTTTTTGCAGGTAAATTTTTAGATAAACATTCCCGACAATAAGCACCTTTACTTGCGTAAAATGTGTCTGTTTCACCACAATAAGTGCTGTAAAATACACTTTCCAGCAGCTTTCTCAGGTACACTGAAGTGAACGCCTCACAAAATATGAGACTTGTGTAGGTGGTTGTAAAAGTTCTTTGAATATAATAACTGTTGCAACTTCTCGTGTGAATTTTTGTTTTATCAGGGGTTAGGCAAGTCAAACAAATTACATGGTTTGCCACATCAGCGATTACGGTTACGGTTGAAATTACGGTGAAACAAACAATTGGAAACAGTCACTTCGGCTTAAAATACCAACTTCTGGCGTAAAATATCCACTTTATGCCGGTGTAAAATATCCACTTTATGCCAGTGTAAAATATTCACTTTGTGCGGAAGTGAACGCCCTCTATTCATTTTATTCAAGAATCTGCACCGGTGGCTTGTTTTTATTTCTTTCAAAACACAAGTCAAACGGTCATTTTCCTTAAATCTCCACCCTATTCCAATCAAGGATCAAAATATCAGTTTCGTTTTCAGTTCCGGGCACTGCCATACATAATGTGACCAAAATTTTGGACCTTGTTTTTGTTTCGGGGTGGAAAGAAACCAATAAATTTTGGCCAATAATTTGACTTATCTGCCGAATTTTTGAACCATGATTCCAATACGTTTTCCCAGTCCGTAATACTCACTAAATTAACATCACAACACCTAAAAACCTCGCAGACTGAAAACAAATTTAAGTGCATCTAACACAACTTGTTCATAAACCCACCATTCAACAAAATAACCACAATTCAGTAGAGACATAAAAATATGCAAAAAATAAATTTGAAAAATTAACTTAAAGTCATTATTTTGCTTACAAAAAGCGCTTAATCTCGGGAGGCATCTTCTGAAACAGATCAGCGACATCAGAATTTTCTGTTCCTTCCTCTGCTCTCTGTGTCATCAAAATGTCGTGGTCTTCCTCGGGCGGAAAGGCCTCCGTGGGCTCCGGCATGAGCTCGTCGATGGCATCGGCAAAAATGCCGATATATCGACGGGCATTTTCGGTTACCCTCATCAAGAACGCCCCATCCAAGTCCTTATACTACGAAAAAAATTAACAAATAAATCAATAAATTTTATTATAAATAAAATTTTAAAAAAAAAGATTTAAATAATGATGAAAATATAGACTTACGTTGGAAAGATCGTCGAGTTCGATTTGGATGGACCGGATTTTATGGTTGGCGACATCTTGCTGAAATCGATAAACGGGGGAAATGTTAGAGGTATATAGAGAATTAGGGTTATAGAAAATTAGGGGTTTTTATGGTGGTTGGAAGGACTTACGAGGATTTTGAGGTATTTGGGTTCGCCGTCGGAATCGCCGAAGTTGGTGAGAAAATCTTTGGCCAAAACTGTAAAAAATGAGAAAGATGAGATTAGAGAGAGAGAGAGAGAGAGAAATGAACTGTAAGAGATGACGATGAGATCAGATCAGACGGCTTACCTCTGTCTGCTTGGTAATCGAGACCCTTCATCATTGTGGTGAGCTGCGAAGAAGATGGTAGAGACAAAGCGAGAGAGCCAAGAGGAATGAAAGAGAGAGAGAGAGAGAGAGACAGAGAGAGACAGAGGTGCTTTGGTAGAGAAGAGAACTTGTGACGGTGTTTGGCGGGAAAGATTGAGCGGGAATCTGTGGCGGGAAATTGGGAAGGAACTACTACGGGACTTTTTTTTGTTTTTTTTTCTAAGTGAAGAGCATTTGATCCAATCGACTATGCGAAAAGTTGACCTAGCAGATTTTAGGGCTCACCAAACTACGTGGAAGTCAACTCTTTCTTGAAAGTACTGATGATACATTTTTGGAGGAAGTATTTGATGCACTGGCCATGCACACAAGGCACGTTAACTGATGCATTCACTCTCAACTGTGCACGGGTCAAAATCTTTATTGCTAAAATAGTCAAAACTTTAAAAACGTGCACAATAAGTATGCAATGGGCCATGTGCATTGAAGTAGTCTGCCTATTATATGACTGTGTGACTTGCACGGACTTTTAATACATGAAAGTTTGTCCATGCCGGACGATCCCACAAACGTGGGGACTGCCATGTCTACTCATGAATGATGGACACTCATTCTAGGGCAAAATCTATTTATTATAACAATTTATCTCATTTATTTGGTGTCCACTTTACAATTTATTTTTCTTAACTTATTTTTTATCAATATTATATTTTTTATAAATTTACAATCCTTCAAATTTTTTGTCACTGTTTTCCTAATCTATAATGAATTGATATTAAGTGCCACCAGATGAACCCAAAGGTTCTTAGTAGACACTTGGGACTCTTATTTCCAAAGTGAGGAATGCACATAAATTGTTGAATCAATTCAACAAAAGATAAATATGTACTTTCACTTATCACTTAGAGGTAGGGAGAGCTATCCACACGCCAAACAACTCAATAGCTATTATAGCAAACCAAATTCCAAAATTCAAGTTCCATAAGAGCACTATCCAACACGCCAAATATATCGTTTGCTATAATAATAGTTAAATTTAACTTGTCATGATCTGAATTTTATATCTTGATACACCCAAAATATGTGTATGTGTTTAATACCGTATTTCCCGCATACTTTGAGTTTTCAAAATGTTTTATCTAAAAATGCATGTTTTGGTTTTTCAAACTTTTATATTTATTTTCGTCATTAATAAATACAAGTTATGTGGTAGCCTATTGGTTAAAGGCTTTAGAGTCCTTCTTAGAGCCGTAAGAGACTTTAGAGAAGAAATTCTATATCTATCTTCTTAGAACCCTTCTTTTAGAAGTGCGGTGATTCTCAAGCGGCCTTCACCTTCTTCTAAAATTATTATCATTGTTGGGATCTGAATTTAATCGTGCCGGTACGATCGATCTAGGTATGGAGAAATCATGCTTTCCATTGATCTTAAAATATTATTTTTTTATTAATAAATTTTTATATAAATTAGTGATTTTATTTCATAGATAATGATGGAATGATTAAATAAATGCATGCTATGATTAATAGATTTTTAATGTTAATGATGTGAGGTTAAAAAGAAGTCTGATTAAATTCCACCATGTGATTTGATGTATTTTGAGGCGTGCTTACGGATTGAAATCAATCGATTGACACCTAAAAGCAATTTTCGTGAATTCCCGCCAAACTTTGCATCAGTTATTGCCTCGGTATTTTAGCCTTAACTTTCTGTTCCAAACCCAGATTGAGGCGATTCTTATGGCGTTGGAAAGCTGACGACGAGCTTTACAACTTTTATGCTTTAGTCAGTTTCTGAATCTGACGTATTGAAGGTCCAAGTTGAGCTGCAAGTAGCACTAAGTTCCCGATGACCCAAAGTTGCAATATTTTGATATTATTTTTAGAATTCTGGGGTTGTTTTACGCACCATGATCGTATGATATGCACTGTAATATTTATGCACCATGATTGTGTACACTTTGATATTTACGTACCATGATTAAATGCACTTAAATGCATATGTAGTATGATATCACTCTCATGCACTTTATATGTCCCATGATGATCTATAAAATTCACAATCAAGATACGTAAAATACGATGAAATGTCAAGCCATGATTAATGAGCATTAGACCCAACATCTTGTACCCGATGGAGTCTAAAAAGGTATTAGACCCAACATCTTGTGTAAGATGGAGTCTAACTGAACAAGAGTATGATGAGCATGATTCAGCCTAACGTCTTGAGCGGGACGGAGTTTGACATACAATAAATAACATGATTTATTAGACCCAACGTCTCGAGCATGACGGAGTTTAACTAACAAGTGATAAGTATGATTAGGACCCAACGTCTTCAGCGGGACGGAGTCTAACGTGCATTAAATGACAAGAAAGATGAAATAAAAAGATATGATGCATTCATGTAATATTAATATATATGTCTACGTTCAGTTCATTTCAGCTTAGTGAGATTATACATGCCACATGCACACATACATGAAATATATCGAAATGTTATATGACTAGGATTGATATTTTATACTTCAATGGATTGTATGTCTGGTCCATACAAGTGTAAACTTACACCCCTTGTTTATGTGGGTGACCAGATGAGACAGGTGTTGCCAATGACAATGTATGGGTCTATGGCGATGAGACGACACGCGGTGCTCAAGAAACTGGACTGAATGGCGTTGATGGTTTCGTGGCCTAATTAGCTATTTTCCTTTATAGTTAGTGGTAATTTTTAATAAATGGGACATTGATCAGTTAGTATTTTATCTAAACTGTTTAAACTTTAATTATGTTGGACTTGTTATTGGAATAAGAACATTATCATGGGTTTTATTTAGATTAATTCATGTTTTAAAGAAATTTTATCTTCCATTGTTTAAGGTGCTTTTATCGCCTTATTATGTTTCTATGATTTTCGATACGAAGGTACGGTCTAATATCTTACAATTAAGAGGTTGTGAGATCTCGGGTCGCTATATAACTATTACAAGAAATAAACAATAAAATAAATATAATCTCTATAAAACTCTTTTTCTCTTCTATTTATCTCTTTTATCTTTTACTAGGTCTGGAACAAGAAGGACCCATTCTAGCACTCCATTGCTCCTTTCACGATCTCCAAACGAAAGTGAGTTTTCTTTGATTGCTGGTGCAAAGAATTGCATGAAATTATGATCTTGACGTTTTTGTTGGGTTTCAAATGAGTTACTTTTGATTTGATTTCTAGTGCAAAGAATTGCATAAGATTTGATTTTGATGTTTTTTTTTTTTCTAAAGTTCATTGATTGATTATAAAAAATAAAATGGGTTTTCAAAATGGGCTTCCAATGAGTTGTTTACTAATTCATTCTACCATGATAATGAGTTCTTTTAAAATGGGATTATTGAATTAATTTTTCCTCTTTTTCCAGTTAAAGTAATTGCAAAAAAGTTTGATCTCTATGATTTATTTATTTTTTCAAAGTTTGATTAATTTGTCATTTGATGGATACTTTTTTTCATCAAACAGTCTTTCAAGATTTTTTTTCATTGAAAAATAAAATCAAATGAAAGAAAATTGCTATTTGTTTTCCTCTTAGTTTTCCACTTCAAACGGATCATATATTTCTCCTCTTTCTGCCTTTCTGGTGATGGGAATTGCAGAAAGCATGATTTTGTCAGTACTTTTTTTTTTCCAATTTAAGATAAGATGCTTACAATCATGGTTTGCTTTGATTTTGGGTTTAGTTCTTTCACGATCTTTACATTTAGAAATGTTCGATATGGTTTTGCAATTTCAAATTTGATACTTTATATTATAATGTTGTAAATTTTAATTTATACTATAATCTACACATAATACAATTTCAATCTTTTAGAAGTGATTTTGGAAAGAAATTTTAGGCTGTACTGTGTGTTTTTTTTCGAGGAATTAGTTATCTTTTAGTTTCCACATTTCGATTTTTTTTTTTTTTTTTTTTTTGGAATCTGTTTTTTAAACACATGAGATTTGCAGATGTTTTGTGGAGTGTTTCTGTTAGTTTGATTATTTAGTACACGGAATAGGGCCCCTCGTGGTTTTACATATGGTGTTGAAAAGAGACTTTATTTATTGTGTTTTCTTGAGATTTAGCACAAAAATTATAGGACCTCGAATGGGTTTAGCCAATCTTAACTTCAATTTTTTATAGTAGATCACTCGTTCAATAAAATCGTAAATAGAATAGAACATGTCTTTCATTAATCTCTTAAACAAAGGGTCCTACGCTGACAATGAATCAATGAGTTATTCATACAAAAACGATAGTCCGTTCGTCCCTCCAATTGAACAACAATCTAACACAAAGAAAACACCGCCTGAAAATTTCAACACGAAAAAATATATACTCCTGAAAGATGCGTGAGTAAATACTTCTACAAGCTATAATTTATTCTAACAACTATGCTAGTAAGGCCTTTGATGCTTTACGCAATCAAATATCCTCTCATACACCGATGGAAAATACTTGCCACCAAATTGGTTCGCATGTACATAATCAATCAAGGGCAAAAGTTCGATGTTAAGATCATGGCTCACATATTAGATATTCCAATATTGTTTTCACATGCCCAAGAACTTTTCTCATAGTTCACTATGATCATGATCAATTTTGGTGATGTGTCACGTTAAATCAACACCTGATCATCTAATAGGCGGGTCATGATCTCGAGATTTATTATAGCGAAGATTGAGCTAAAAAATTATCTCCACTGTCTGAGTCAAGACAGTCAACGGTTTTAATGGTGAAAACCCATACTATGGAGACCAAATATTCACTTAAAAATATTAGTGTCCTTTGAGGTGAATAGGTGGGTGCATTGAAGCTATTATTGGCATAGTCATCGGGTTTGGGTTCGATAATAATTTTGCAAGGTTAAAATTCGACAAGTTTGAGAAAAATATTTGGGAAAAATTATAGAAAAGTTATAAAAACAAAGATTAAAAAGTAAGAAATTTTATCTAAAATTATTAAAAAAAGATTTATTGAAAATGTTGTGAATTAATTGGGAATATCACGATTTTTTTAATTACACATGAATATTTGGAAACTATACAAATAACTCACAACCTCTTTGGTACACCAAAAAATTGTGAATTATTCATAAAATTTTTAAAACTGAAACGTTTTTTTTTACCATGATTATCCGATGGGTATTTTAGGCATTCACCCTCTCAAAGAAATGTTTATGTGGAAGACATTTGGAAAAAGAATTTGCACTTATGAGGGATAAATTGTTTTGGGACATTCTATTGGAAACCTTTGAGTTGTGACTATTGACCTCCCCATATTGCTCAATAACTTGTTTCCAATAAATTTGTGTCAGAATAAATTCGGGTATCACCAATGATGCCCTCTGACTTACATTTTAAAGAAGACTTCTTAATAAATATATAAAAAAAAGGAATTTTTGCATTTACCTTCTAAGGTATGTCGTATTTATAATCAGCTCTCGGCTTTCATCTATTTATACTGCGGTCTCTGCTTTTCTGTTTCATTTGTATTTTGCCTTCTACAGTGATGAATCAAACACTGGCTATTATAAAGCTAAACTTTGATTGCTTAGAATTAGACGATGGAAATCATTTTTTATCATAATTTTATACCCAATGAATCTCGAGATCATGAGTATACTATCAGACGGTCAAATTTTGATTCACATGACACGCATATTGAAAAGTGATCCACGAATCATGCTTGATGTACACCCACGATCATGATCACTTTTTGTATTATCTTCCACCTGAAATCAAAATCTGACGGCTTGATGGTAGCGTCCTAATCTCAAGATTCATTGGGTAAATTATTATGGTGAAAAATAATTTCCATCATTTAATTCAAAGCAATCAAAGCTTAATTTTTTAATAGTCAATAATTGATTCATTATTGTATGGTAATAAGTAAAGAAAACATATAAACAAGGACTAAACGAGGGCCAAAGTGTAAATATGACATAACTTAGGAGGTAAATGCACAAATCTCTAAAAACAAATGTAAGGTGAAGACAATGATTATCTCCTCTATCCAAATATAGTCATTTGAAGGTATAAAGTGCCATATGATCTTTCAATCACCACGTTCAGGTATAAATTGACTCCTTCGAAGTACATAATCGTTTGAAGTTATCACGAGAATCTATGCCCATGAGGAAACATAAGGAAGGCACCCTATTTTTAATGGACAATATTATACTCTGGGCAAATATTGATACACAATTTTGCAGGCAACTTACATGGTGCCGGGTGATTGGTTGCATACATAGTGGGGTTTAAGCATTGTAACTAGTCACATCTTGCCACATAAGTTACTTGCAAAATTATCTATAAAAAATTGTCCATCATTTATAATTTTTTATTTTTAATTAACACCTTCTATGCATTCATCTCTTTCTTCCGAGAAGTTCAAAATTTTCGGGAGTTTGTGACTATTTCTAATCTATGCCCATTGTCTTTAGTGTTGTGTTGTTGTAACCTTTGTGGTCGGCGGCCATGGGTATGACTACCATAGTGGTCGCCATAAGCCTCCGAAAGATCTATGCCCAAAGGTAATACTTTTTTAATAAGCTCTCATTTTGGTTAAAAGCACCTCATTCATTTATTTTTTATTTAATAAATAAGTTTAGTTATTAAAAAAAATAAAATTATACAACATTCCTAAGGTTGCAAATAAACTTTCCTTTTTATTTTTTTCCTTTTAAAACTAAAAAAAACACCACACCACACCACCCATCTTTTTCTCATCTCTCGGACTCTCTCTCTCTCTCCTAACTGCTAACCTCTCATTTTCTTTAACTTTTTTGGTATATGCAATGTTTCTTTCTTCTGCTGATGTATTTTCCCTTTTTTCGTTTATGATAATATGTTTTGTTTTTAATTTCCTTTTTTTCCCTTTTTATTTTTTATTTTTTCCCCCTTTTTTGTTTATTTTATCATATTATCATAATATGCTTATGATAAAATATAACACTTGCCGTAAGCATTTTTTATGGTCGTGCATTGATTATGTGAAAACTCATACCTACAAGCCACAATATTGTTCGTTATCGGCTTAGGTCCTCACCTAATTTTGTTTATGGCATGGCCTTAAATCCACACCCAAAACGCATCATGATACGTAGTATCCACAATCACATATAGCCCATGATCAGGATTTTTTCTTATCCGATGTGAGATTATTACAATTTCCCCACCTTATAGCAGAGCCGTCCCCGACTCTAATAAAATTATGTGAAGACTCAGACCCACATGCCACAATATTGTCTGGATCTGGGCTTAGGTCCCCACCCCGATTTTGTTTCTGGCATTGGTTTAAGTCCCCACAGAAAATGCATCATGATATGTAGTATCCGTAATCACATATAGCCCAAGATCAGAACTTTTCTTTATCCGATGTGGGATTATTATAAATTATTATTTAATTTAATTAATTTTTAGGTTTATTAATTTAAGAAAAAAAATAAAATTAAATATAGTAGACCCCATTTCAGAATTTGAGGCCCCCAAAATCTCAAGGTCAACCCTATTTGTGATATTTTGGATGAAGATATTAAAAATCTGCCGATACCGATACGTGTTGGCACGATATGTATCAGTATCTATCTCAACTTGGGTATCCCATACCGTATCGGCCGATACGTATCGGGTATCAGCCGATACGTCTCGGTTTTAGTCGGGACGTGGACTTTTTTCTTTTTTTAAAAAATAAAAAAGATCGATACATATCGCTCGAGTCGTATTAGTCTTAGGCAAGCCGATACCTAAGACCGATACTAATTTTGATACCTTGTTCTTGACCATGCATTTTTTATATTTTATTTCGATCATAACTTTCACTTTTGTGAAGAAGTTAGATCATGGGTGATTATGTAACTGGCCTTACTGTGAGATTTCTGTCATTGCATATAGTTTAAAAATGAAAAACTTAGTATTTTTTGGACCTCTTAACTTGAAACGTGTCCCAAAAGTTGACCCTTAACTCAGTGCAGAACAAACCGAAAACCGAGCCTTTTGAATAGGCTTGAACTGAACCAAAACCGACACTGAACCGAACTGATTTAGCCTGGTTCTGTTTTGGAGCCTAAAAAAGGGAAAACCGACCGGGTAGGGTGAAAAACCTGACAAAAACTCGAAAAAAAAAAAAAAGAATATGAAGAAAAACCGAAAAAACAAAATCGGATCGGTTGTGGGTGTTGAAAAGTTCGGTTAACGGAAATGTCCCGCATACCCTTGACTCTGATGGAAAAGTTCGGCTAACTGCATTTGCCTTTTGTGAGGGGGCAAGCACAAAACGAAAATATGTGGCTGCTGGGATTCGAGCCCAGGTCTCTACGGCCACAACGTAGAATTCTTACCACTAAACTACAGCCACTTGTATTGTACTTAGATTTGTTAAAATAATATAAATCATTAATTTTCACCAAACTACAACTTGGTATAGAGCCAGAACCATGCACCAAAACACGGTGCACAGGTCAATATCCCTCTGCCAACTTAGAGAGTTTTATCAAATTTTTAAACAGAAAAGGTTAAATACGTAATTTTACATTGATTTGCATACTTATAAATACTTATGCATCCTCAAACGATTGACCAGTTTGACCAAGGATTAGTAGCTGCTATGACCCAGTATTAAGTGTTGGAGTTTACAACGAATAATGTTCACATCTTATACCACACAAATGACATTGAAGCACATCTATGTAGCATGGTGTCAAATCGGGTATCGGTTTACCTGAGGCCGATATGTATCGGTCAATTTTATTTTATTTATTTATTTATTTTTAAGAACTAAAATTTCAGATATGTATCGACCGATACGTATCGGCCAATTATATTTATTTATTTACTTATTTTTAAAAAACTAAAATTTTGGTTGAAATAGAGGCGTATCGGCCTAAATCGGATACGAGATGCCGATACGTATCGGTTTGGCCGAAAACGGATATGTATCAGTATCGGTCGATTTTTTATACCTTGCTATGCAGACCATCCATATGGAATATTACTATGTGACCAATATTTTTAGGAAATTTTCTAAAATCTCCCCTTTAAATTACTTTTCTAAATCGACCCCATATTTGATTTTAATATCTAATAAACCCTTGTACTTAAACTTTAATTATACAAATGCCCCTCAACCATAAAGGTCTGCCTTAATACCAAAATCACCCTTAAAGTGAGAAGAATATAGAAATGAGTTGGACTGCTGGGCCACTAGGTCAATAAAAATAATAAATATATATGTATTTCTTTTACATATTTTTTATTATTTTTCTAAAAAAAATCATTTTTTGAGATTTTTAGTGAACTTCTAATATTTGTTTTTGATTTATTTTTTTGCATGAAAAAAATTGATTTTTTTATATATTTTAATGTAATTTTTATTGGTAAGTTCATAGCTTTATTAGATATTTAAAAAGGTATGACAAGGATTTAGAAAAATCACTTTAAAGAGGAGAGATTTTAAAAGTTTTCCATATATTTTTTGAAAGGATCCGGCTCTCCTGACCGCCATTTAAACATAAAAATAGTGTTTAAATACCATCAATGATTTAAGATGTGGGTGATTCAGGCAGTCAAAGTGATAGATCATAGATTGACATACAACATGCCCAAAAATAATGTTTTAAGGAGATTGCATGCACTTTAATATTAACGGTTGTTTTCAGTTTTAATGGCTGATAAAAACATTCATCAATCATATGGTTCACAACTACTTATAGGCATGTTTCTTTGGGCTGAGACATGTTCCAATGATCGATTGCTACTTGGACAATTTAGATTGATTATAGACATTTGTTACATGGTGTTGATAATCACACTTCACTGGTGTAAGATTAAAAATCTAACTTTGATAGAAAAAGATTATTTAAACACCATTCTAGTGTTTAAACCCTTTTTAAAAGGATATCTCTACTTGCACCCACCGAAACTCTAAGAGCACCTAAGGTGGTGCTGTTAAAGGAAGTTTCAATTTTGCAATTGGTTGCCTTTATTTACAACTCGAGATTCTTCCTTTGTCATTTCTAGTTTCATGGCCAATCTTCAACACCATGAATCTTGAGATCATGGACCTACCATCATATGGTTAGACTTTGATTCCATGTCACATTAGTTGGAATTTAAAGTCGTGTAGTCGGGCATGTAGCCAATAAGAACTCAAGTCATGAGTTTATGCTCTATGATTCGAGTAAGATGATCATTACCTTATATATGATAAAAATTATATATGAATAAATATATAATATGAAATCATATATTTATAAGAGGTTTTAAATAAAGGATATTTCACTAAAATGTCGTGGGGTTAAACCTTTGAATAGTTTAATCTTTATGTCATTTTAGTAAAATTCCATCAAAGCTCGTAAAACCGTAGTCACAAAATTGGGGTTCAGCAATAATTCGATGAGGTTAAAATTCGGAAAAATCCGGCAAAATCGGGAAGTTCGGGGAAATATTCGGAGGAAAAATCGGTGAGAAAAATTTAAAATGAAAAGATTTAAAATTATAAAATAAAATAATAAATATTAAAAAAATTAGTTTGTCACCATTTTTTTGAAAAATCTGGGAATTATTCGGGAATAATTCGCAAAGTTCGGCGACTTCGCGAATTTTTGAAACATTCACGAATAATTCTAGGGCCCTTAAATTCGTGAATTATTCGCAAATTTTTCAAAAATTCGGCGATTTTTGTGACTATGCGTAAAACTATTAAATATTTCATGTACATGGTACTAACATTTATATATATATATATATGTATATATATATATAGGAGCGATTAGGTCCTCCAATAGAGGACCGTGGTATCCTCAAGATACACATGGAGCTCCAGGTGGTGGGTGTTACGTGGAGCACAAGTGGACAGTTTAGATCAATATTAAAAAAATAAATTTTGAAAAAAACTTTTTAAACCCACAAGTCAAAGTTTGATAGATTTCATTGGTCCACATTTCACGATTCAAAAAATACACGGTGGAGATGAGTTTCCAATTACTTCTTTTTTTCAAAGATGATCTAAGCATTGCACCCGAGGTCCACGTGGCATCGAAACAATGTTTTGGGTGCCACGTGGAAGCTTAGGGGACGGTGACCGTCCTCCCATGGAGGACGGACACCTTTTCCATATATATATGGCGAGATTTGTATCATGGCACATGATTAAAAAGAAAAACTTTGTTATTTTTGGGATTTGTGCTACGTGGAACACCATCTAAGCCATCTGATTTGTAAGTCGACCATTAAAGTAGATGAAGGCCTTTGACTGCATTCAATCAAATGATAGAGATCATGTTTTGTGCCAATTTTTCGCCTCAAAGGTCTTTACATCATGGTATTCAAATCAGACGGCTTAGATTGTGTTCCATATGGCACAAATCCCCAAAATACCAAAGTCTTTCTTTTTAGCCACGTGCCATGGTTCAAATCTTGTGTCCAAGTTTTAGCTCCCTTATAATGTTATTTATATATATAAAAGAAAATTTCATTAAAAAAGCCGCATAAGCATCGAATTGAATGCTACATTGTTTGACACAAAATAAACTAAACAATGTAAAAGTATTTCCTCCTAATCTCTTCTTGATTTTGAGAAGGACCAATTTCTTCTCTACTTATAAACTAAAACCTGAAAAAAAGGCAAATAAGAATTACAATTACCACTCAAAAGAGATGTTCTCATTATGGATGGTTCCATTCCACTTTGTTAGTCTCCCCTCCTCCAAAATTTTCCATGATTTGATTCCCAAACAAGTGAGGATATGATGCGACTCTTGGGAGTGTAGCCAACAATTGTTCATGAGATTCGTGAAAATCAAATTGCGTTGATCTGTCACCGTTCATCGTTATCGCCAAATCGTTCGTTCCATCATTAGTAACATTTTCTTCCAAACTACCAATGCCTCCATATTGGGTGCCAAGTGGCAATGGCTCATACAGGGGATACATGGAATTCATCGGTTGTGACATTCTCCTCATTCAAGAATACAAATTTCCCAAGATGAGATAGTGAGTGCTGGGTGACCTGGGTGACCGCATTAAGCCCCCAGTTGTTTGAAGAAGGGCTCCCCATTCCACCATCCATAGAGAATAAAAATGGATTCCTCTGACGTCTAAAATCCTGGAAATCCATGACTAAATTGGGACAAAAGAAAACCCAAAATCAATTTAATGGAATTCTGTTCTTCACATATAAAGAAGTACCTCTGTTTGAGCTCACACAATCTCTAAAGGGCGCCTACGTTCGAAACCTCTTGAAACCCATTGATTGCTTCGAATAAGGTGAATCTTCCACATGATGGATCTTGAGACCAGAAATAGAGAGAAACTATTTGCACACGAGATGAAATTCCACATGGCACAAGATCCATCTTGTGGATGATTGGGTGAAAAATGATTTAGGTCGCCTCATTCGAAGCACTCCATCGAGTTCGGGGGTTTGAACATAGGCGTCCTTTGAGTTCTTGTGGTGACGGAGGCACCCAAAACACAAAAGTTCGAGATGTGAGTTGGCTACCTGATATTGGAGAAGTAGAATCAATTTGGCCAAAATTTGGGAAGAGATGTGTGGATTTCAAATTCAACGGAGGACGAACTAAAGCTGACATCGGATTACCGCCATGAACATATTGCGTCAGAAAAGTACCCATGTTTGATGGGTGGATCGTGGGCAAATATTCTGGTTGGAGGACATTTGGTTCGCCGTGATGATTTGAATATTCCACAGGATTAAGGCAGAAATAAGGCCCGCTCGCACTAGGGAAAGGCCTCTGGCTCAACATATATAGTCTGCTGTCACACTGTAGTAGCTTCTCATAGTGCTTCTCAAGAGTTCCTTCAGGGAATTGAATAAAGTGCCTCCTGAATGGGGAAAAGAAGAAGAAGATATAAGCTCGGATTTGAACAAAAATAATCTATTTACGGTTAGTTTAATCGAATAGATTTTAAAAAATATAGGTACTACGCCATCTGTTGAAGCCATAATTGACATGATTGTGAGGTAAAATCACAAAAGAGAGGAAGAAGAGCGGAAACAAATCACCAATGAAATGAAGAGATGAATCCGATACAAAACAATACCTGAAAATGTTCCAAAATAAGTTGATATCGAAGTAGTAAGAATGAGATTTGTGATGGAATCTAAATGGATCTGACGATCCGACCGTCCAAAATTAAGCCGAGAGATCTAGGCGCATGATCAATCAAAACAATAAACCAACCATCTATAAATTAGATATATGCGTACCATTTTGAGCATTAGCCATTAATGGTTGCCGATCTTCACGGATCTTCTCGCGTTCAATGTCTCCTAGCACAATGGGGATGCCCTCGCCAATAGGGAGGATTGAATTACGTCGAGCTATTGTTGGGACCAGGCACCCCTTATATTTATAGCCAAAGAGTCCTATCCCATTAAGGACTGAAATTACTAATTATAGTGTGATTAGAAATCACAATCATACCTTAATTGAAAGACTCAATAAGCAGTTGCCTATTCTCTTCAAACTCACCAGAATAGCAATTGTACATCTTAAGGTTGATCTTATACCATTCACTGGTCAACGGGTTTGACCATAGTGATGGCCACCAAAATAGGAACTTCTTACAGTCTCCCACTTGGCCAAACTATGTCAAGAAACTCCGATTATCCAATGTTAGCTAACTTTCTTTGAATGATAAGTCACAATCAATCTCAATCAAAGTCTTTATTATCAGTCCGGTCAAGTGAGAATTGCAACACAGAATCAATGTAGTCAATATATCATATCATCGATATATGACCGCTCATTAGTTACTGTATTGGAAGTCATCACTGACATGGATTCCAACTAGTATGATTTCACATAGATTGTAAGTTTACATAACTGAATGGTGATTACATGTAAACTCAATCTAATATTGGTCCTACTTTATTGCCATCTACTGGCACCATATGTTCCAAGGAGTGATTTGCATAAAATGAAAAAGCAAATAAATAAGTTTTATTTTTAATTAAAAAATGTATTCACTCATATATCCACTCTCAAAGGCTACCAAAATTATCCGTTAACCCCCATGCATAACATGCTCCAAAAGAGCTTGGGAGGTAAACCTTTGTGAGAGGGTCAACATGAGTGTCGTACTCATCTTTTACAGATATAATTTGATTCGAACTTTCCCTTACAACAAGATATTTTATATCAATATATTTGGAACCCCACTAATCTTGTTGTTATTGGAGATAAATCGCGAATTGGAATTGTCATAAAAGATTCTCGATGGCTTTGAAATAGTATCAACAACTCAAGCCACGAGATAAAATTCCTCAACCATATCGCCTCACATGTTGCCTCAAAACAGGCAACGAATTCTGCTTCCATAGTGGACGAAGTAGTCAGCGTTTGTTTAACGCTCTTCCAAGATATAGGTCCACCTGCAAGCATAAAAATATAACCCGATGTGGGCCTACGAGTGTCTTGACACCCAGCATAGTCAGCATCTGAATAACCAATAACTTTAAGGTTATTCGACCTTTTGTACGTGAGCATGTGTCCCTTAGTCCCTTGTAAATAGCGAAAAACCTTCTTAGCTGCTTTCCAATGATCCAAACCAGGATTACATTGGTACCTGCCAAGCATGCCAACTATATACGCTATATCTGGACGAGTACAGACTTGTGCATACATGAGACTCCCAACTGCCGATGCATAGGGAATTGTCTCCATCTGTTTTCTCTCCAGATCGATCCTGGGACTCTGAAGTAGACTAAATTTATCACCCTTAATGACAGGGGCAACAGTAGCAGAACAGTTGTGCATGTTAAACCTTTTAAGAACTTTATCAATATAAGCTCTTTGAGACAATCCCAATATGCCACGGGCTCTATCTCGATGAATCTCAATTCCTATCACGTAGGAAGCTTCACCAAGATCTTTCATATCAAAACTCTTTGATAAAAAGTTCTTTGTCTCATATAACATGCCTAAATTGCTACTATAAGTAAGATATCATCAACGTATAAAACAAGGATGATAAACTTACTCCCACTGATTTTAAGATATATGCATTGATCCACAGTATTTTCTTTAAAACCAAAATTTGAAATGACTTCGTGAAATTTTAAGTACCATTGTCGAGATGCCTGCTTTAAACCATATAGAGACCTTTTGAGTCTACAAACTAAATGACTCTCCCCCTCAACCTGAAAACCTTCAGGTTGTGTCATAAAGACGTCTTCATGCAAGTCGTCATTCAGAAAAGCAGTTTTAACATCCATTTGATGCAATCCTAAGTCAAAATGAGCTACTAATGCCATGACTATCCGAAAGGATTCCTTTCTAGAGACAGGAGAAAATGTCTCTTTATAGTCTATTCCTTCTTTTTGAGTGAAACCTTTAGCGACTAACCTGACCTTGTATCTCTCTATATTACCTTTGGAGTCTTGCTTGATTTTAAATACCCATTCACAGCCTACAGGCTGGACTCCATTAGGTAACTCACAAAGATCCCAGACCGAGTTATGTTTCATTGATTCCAACTCATCTTTCATGGCTTCGAGCCATTGAGTGGATTTGTCGCTCTTTATGGCTTGACTAAAGGAAACAGGATCTGATTCCTTTCCAAAATCAAACTCACTCTCATTTAGGTAAACTATATAGTCATCAGAAATGACAGACTTCTTTGCTCTCTCTGATCTACGCAATGGTAGATCATTGGCAGTCGCTATGGTAGCAAGAGCCTCCTCAATGTGGGGTGTGTCAATAGGTATAGCCACAGGTGTATCAACACTGGCTTGAATAACTGGTGTTGGTGCCACTTTTTCTTGGATAAAAGGGATAGAAATTATAACCCGATTCTCCTCAAAAGTGATTTTCCTAAGCTCAATACTCCCACTGATCTCACGATCCTCAAAGAATTTTACATGTCTAGTCTCAACAATTCGGGTACTATGAGTGGGGCAATAAAATCAAGCCTTTTGATCTATCGGGGTAACCAATGAAATGACAACTTATAGTTTTAAGGTCAAATTTTCCTAATTATGGGTTGTACACCTTTGCTTGATTGAAATAGTCCCAAATGTGTAAATATCCTAAAAGTCGGTTTCTTCCTACCCATAGCTCATAAGGAGTTTTGGGAGCGCCTTACTAGGAACTCGATTGAGGATATGCATTTGTTTTCAACTTCTCCCCACAAGAACATAGGCAGCGTGAGTTGCATAACATGCTTCTCACCATATCCATAAGAGTACGATTTGCGTTCATTCGGCTACAGTTTTGTTCAGTGTTCCGGCATGGTGTATTGGCGACAATGCCATGCTCTTGTAGAATCAGGTGAAGGGTCTGGATTGCGACTGTTTGAGTATCTACCATAGTACTCTCAAGCCTCTATCAGATCTTACAATTTTAACCTTCGAATTGAGTTGTAACTCAACTTCGGCTTTATAGATTTTAAACATATCCAGGGCCTCAGATTTCTCGTGAATGAGAAATATATAATCAAAATGAGAATAATCATCAGTGAAGGTAATAAAATACTTTTGACCACCAATAGCGGGAGTTGGAAACGATCCACAAATATCAGTGTGGACTATTTCCGAAACTCGCTTCGAGAGCCCCTTTCTTATTAGTCTTTGTGAGTTTCCCTTTAACGCAGTCAACACAAGTATTGAAATCAGAGAAATCGAGCGCATCGATTATATCATCTTTAATTAACCTCTCCATTCCTGCTGGATCGAAATCCCTGCATTGAATTACTTATGTGAATAGTTGCACCAGAATCTATCCACCAAGTATTGCATGGAGCATCAACATAAAGTGATTCAAAACACACAAAAGCAAGGTCATTACCTTTCTTAACTAGCCAATCTCTGTATTTCTGAAAATTCTTCTTAATGTGTCTCTTCTTCTTACAGAAGTGACACTTGATGCCAGAAGTAGATGTGCTAGCTTCTCCTTATTTGGTTTCCGGTGGAGGAGCTTTCACGTTCTTTCCTTTATATTGTCCCGATTTTCGCTTGAAATTTCGTTTCGATGGGCCAAGAGCGTAGAATGGGTACTTTCAGGGTTTTCACCAAGTCGTTCTTCTTCTTGGACCTTGTAATAACTTAGAAAATCACGAAAACTATGACCTCGATCCGTGGCCGATTGGTCACAAGTTTGACCAATCGAGTTCAAGAGTTAGCATAGGATGTGATGAACGGACGAGATGTGATAGCTTGAGTGACTGCGTGGTGTGTGTTGTAAATATGAAGTCGCATATACCTATTGAGGTGCATGTGCTCAACACACAAACTAAGAGAGGGATAAAAGGGTTTAATAACCCTAGATAGGTATTTTGGGTTGTTGAAGGAGAGTAAAGAAGAGAGAGAGAGAGAGTAAAAAGAGTGATTAATGCAAGGAGTAAAGGCTAGTTGAGGAAGGAAGGATTCAAGTATTAAAGAGGCCGATTCAACGCAAGGGATCCGCTGAAAAGCTAAAGCTGGAACCCTAGCCTTCCAACCTTAGAGTTGAAATCAATTTGAGATCTATTCAAGGTAAAATTTTTGTAAATAAGATACATAGATTATAGGGGTTAAGTTGTGGTTAAATGTGGGTTAAATCATAGGATAATGGCTTAGAAAAATAGAGGAAAAAGTATGGAAGAAGATTGGGAAGAACAGCTCGAAAGGGGCTGAATCTGACAATTTCGATTAATCGAAATTGGGTTTCGATTAATCGAAATTGGCCAGGAAGTTGAAAGGTCAGAGGACCACGATTTCGATTAATCGAATTTGGTTTCGATTAATCGACTTTGGATTTCGATTAATCGATTTGGGGATCGATTAATCGACTGAGAACCTCCAGTGGACCCCAGGGGTTGGAGGAAATGACTTGAGGAAAAATCGACTAATCGAAATGGGATTTCGATTAATCGATTTTAGTTTTCGATTAGTCGATTTGGAATCGATTAATCAACTCTTCATTATTGAACCGAGAGTCGACTTTGCGAAAAGAAGGATTTCGATTAATCGAAATTGGATTCGATTAATCGAATGAAAACTCGACTGTTCGAACAGTGAATTTACTTTGCGAAAAGAAGAATTTCGATTAATCGAAATTGGATTCGATTAATAGAATGAAAACTTGACTGTTCGAACTGAGAATGGACTTTGCGAAAAGGAGAATTTCGATTAATCGAAATTGCGTCGATTAATCGCTTTTGGCCTCCGATTAATCGATTTTGGAAATCGATTAATCGAATCAGATTCGATTAATCGATTTTGGAGTTCGATTAATCGACTGACATAAATTATGTTGACTTTTAGGTTTGACTTTAAGATTCTTGGAGGATCTTATACCTTCTTTATTGCATCCTTTGTGATGTGTTTCACCTGTTATGTGGTACCATAGGTGGTACGTGTGGACTTGTGCACAAGGAGCCACGTGGGACCTTGATGCATTGATCAAATGAAGACTTGAGGTAGGGAACACCTTAAACATGTACCTTATTTTACAAGAGCATGTATGTAGTGATATAGAGTTCAATTCGAATATTTTACTGCTTAAAGAATTGTGAAAAGTGTGTGTGTGTGACATTCATAAGAGTAAACTAATGAGCCATCCCCAGGGGATGAAGAAGTAAAGAGATAAAAGCATCAGGTGTGATGTAAGTAAATGGATACATCCCAGGGATGTATCCAAGGATTGAATCATGTTTGATAGGGCCTAACTGATATAAGATAGCACATTTACACGGTGAATAACTATATGTAAGGCACCGATATTTTTGTTATTTGAGGTTTGATAGGGTACCCCACCGACGTGGCGGGATATCCACGACTGACACGGCAGGATATCCGTGACCGATACGGCGGCGAAACCGTAGGCCAGTGCGGAGGCTTATCCGTATATAGTAAGCACACCCCAGGGGTGTTGATTGAGACAAGTGAAACCCCGCCACCAATCCCCAGGGGAAAGGGGCTTGGGTACTATTGGTATTCCCAGGGAATACGGTTAAAACTGTCTATATAGATGACGATGATGGGTATCTCATCGGGGCTCGATGCTATATTGCTCGGGGATTACTTAAGTTGAAAGTTTAAGTTTTGCTTTAGGCCTTCTCAGCATCATTCATGAGTAAATGAAAATATAAGTAATCAACAGTAAAACGAAATGCTTTTAATCTGTTTCATTAACAACTGCATAGATACATCATGCATGGCATATCATGGAATATATGTGAGTCATAATTTATATGTTCAAGTGTTCGCGTTCCTATTGAGCTAGGATGTAGCTCACCCTATGAACTATCGTCGCGAGTCCACTATTAGCGATTCTTGAGGCTTGAGACGATCCGTGAGTCGGACCTGCGGCGGTGAAGAGTTGGAGCCACCTCGGAGGACTTCTTCTAGAGGACTGTGCCACTTTGAGGATTATTGGAGAAGTTTTATGCGGCTTGGTATGTCAAGCCTTGATTCTGTTAAAATCATGTCTATAAGGAGTTGGGATTTTCTTTTGGGACGAACCATCCGTGATGATTTCTATCATCGATGGTTGGATCGTTCTCCATTCATGCAGAGGCATGATGGTAGAACTCTTTTGGGAAGTTAATTAATATAGATTTAAATTCTGCAAACTCGTTTATTATACTTTTCTATGCTTGATATACCAGTGTTCCGTGCTTAGCTAAAGGGTACGGTCAAGATGATCGTGCTGATGGCACGGGTTTCGGGGTGCCGAGATCCGGGCTGTCACAGTTGGTATCAAAGCCATTTTCTTTTAGCAATTCTGACAAGGGTTCTTTCAGAACATAGGGGCTTCGCTAACGGAACTTTAGTTTCAAACGCACCGCAAATGTCGTAGAGGAAGAGGCCACCAAGGAGGCGAGAGAGTCTACGTAGTGGAGATGGTTACATCTCTCCTACCAATAGAGTGCCTTTAGGAGGTACTGAGGCCCCAGGGGGCAGTAGTAGTAGACAACGGGATGAAGAAGATCGAGATCATCAGGATCAAGATCTAAGAGAACAAGAAAGATTGAGAGAAAGACAAGAAGACAGAGAAGAGCGACAAAGGATGATGCACACTATGGAGACTATGGCAGCTGCCATGGCTGTGAGCCGCATCCTTTGCGGCTCATGCATCAAGAAACGGCGACCACCTACACCACCTTAGGACTGCGTTGCTGTGCCCTCATCTTTTCTGAGTTTAGGAGGATGAGACCTCCTTCATTTTACAGACGAGCAACACAATGGCGGCGAGGCTGGTTGATGGAGATGGAGAAAGTCTTTAGCGTGCTAACTTGCACGGAAGATGAGAGTGTAAGATGGGCAGCTTACATGTTGGATGGGGAGGCTGGGCCTTGGTGGAAGTCCGTGATACGGACTCGGGCTCAGGAGACCCCAAAGTTGCCTTGGACTTGGGAGGAGTTTGTTGAGGAGTTCAACAAACAATATTTTCCGGAAGTGGTGAGGAACCAGCTTGAGATACAATTTTTACAGCTAGTGCAAGGGAGAATGACAGTGAGAGAATACGGGGTAGAGTTTCTACGACTTGCCCGTTTTGCTCCGGACTACGTCGCTACTGAGGTGATGAAGTCCAAGAGGTTTCAGCAAGGTTTGAAGCCTGAGGTTAGGGGAGGCGTAGCTCCATTTCAGCTGAGGACCTATGAAGAGGTCATGAGCAAGGCGTTGGTTGTAGAGGAGGAGAACAATAATAGATATAGACAGAGGGAACAGCTGAGAGGAGGAAATGAACAAGAAAGAACGGGGCACTATGAACCGGTGAACAAAAAGCCGAGGTTCATGGGCCAGAATCAGAGACCACAGTTTCAAGGGGCTTTCGGAAGACCGGCGCAACAGCAACAACAACAACACCAACAGAGGTTTCCATTACTTGCGTCGGGGAGACCTATTCGCTATGAGAGCCCTGCCATGTCTACTGGTGCCACTATCACACAGGGTTCTCGTACTGTTTCTTCCGCACCTCGGGAGACTTGCGCAAAGTGTGGCAAGCCTCATAGGACGATGTGAGATCGGGAACTAGGGGTTGTTTCCGATGTGGCAAGGTGGGCCACTTGATCAAGGATTGCCAGAGCGGATAAGAGAAAGAGCGGTTTCAGATTGACCACCACGACCAATTCAAGCAAGGAAATCGATCGTTCAGGGGAGAGCCTATGCAGTCACTGCTCAGGAAGCAGGGAACGTGCATGACGTCATCCAAGGTGAGATTTTTTTTAATTAAAGGAAATTTCCATTTCGTTAAGATTTCAGATAGAAGGAACATGAATTAGAAATTTTATAGATTCTTTTCTCAATACAAAAAGCTGCATGTAAATTAAGAGTGTATATTGATGTGTAAATTATTGTATGTATGCATGTATACTATAGGTACTCTAAATATATATGAAAAAGGATGCTTCGGTGGATATGGCGCTCGAGTGTTGATAGACCCCGGGTCTACCCACACATTCGTCACTCCACGTTTCGCTAAGAAGATGAAGATTGCTCCAGAGACGTTGGATTTCGTCCTATCTGTGTCTATTCCGACTGGAGAGTTAGTAGACACGGAGTTAGCTTGCAAATCCATCATAGTAGCAGTTCGAGACTTGGAGGTGCATGAACTAGAAGCAAAGTTGATACTGTTAGACATGCAAGGGTTTGATGTGATCCTTGGCATGGACTGGTTGGCGCAGCATTGTGCGACCGTCGATTGCAAGAACAAGGTAGTCATTTTCAGACCCAACACAAGAAGATCATTTCGGTTTCAAGGTTGCAATTGGTTGCCTTTATTTACAACTCGAGATTCTTCCTTTGTCATTTCTAGTTTCATGGCCAATCTTCAACACCATGAATCTTGAGATCATGGACCTACCATCATATGGTTAGACTTTGATTCCATGTCACATTAGTTGGAATTTAAAGTCGTGTAGTCGGGCATGTAGCCAATAAGAACTCAAGTCATGAGTTTATGCTCTATGACTCGAGTAAGATGATCATTACCTTATATATGATAAAAATTATATATGAATAAATATATAATATGAAATCATATATTTATAAGAGGTTTTAAATAAAGGATATTTCACTAAAATGTCGTGGGGTTAAACCTTTGAATAGTTTAATCTTTATGTCATTTTAGTAAAATTCCATCAAAGCTCGTAAAACCGTAGTCACAAAATTGGGGTTCAGCAATAATTCGATGAGGTTAAAATTCGGAAAAATCCGGCAAAATCGGGAAGTTCGGGGAAATATTCGGAGGAAAAATCGGTGAGAAAAATTTAAAATGAAAAGATTTAAAATTATAAAATAAAATAATAAATATTAAAAAAATTAGTTTGTCACCATTTTTTTGAAAAATCTGGGAATTATTCGGGAATAATTCGCGAAGTTCGGCGACTTCGCGAATTTTTGAAACATTCACGAATAATTCTAGGGCCCTTAAATTCGTGAATTATTCGCAAATTTTTCAAAAATTCGGCGATTTTTGTGACTATGCGTAAAACTATTAAATATTTCATGTACATGGTTCAAACATTTATATATATATATATATATATATATATATATAGGGAGCCGATTAGGTCCTCCAATAGAGGACCGTGACTGTCCTCCAAGATACACATGGAGCTCCAGGTGGTGGGTGTTACGTGGAGCACAAGTGGACAGTTTAGATCAATATTAAAAAAATAAATTTTGAAAAAAACTTTTTAAACCCACAAGTCAAAGTTTGATAGATTTCATTGGTCCACATTTCACGATTCAAAAAATACACGGTGGAGATGAGTTTCCAATTACTTCTTTTTTTCAAAGATGATCTAAGCATTGCACCCGAGGTCCACGTGGCATCGAAACAATGTTTTGGGTGCCACGTGGAAGCTTAGGGGACGGTGACCGTCCTCCCATGGAGGACGGACACCTTTTCCATATATATATGGCGAGATTTGTATCATGGCACATGATTAAAAAGAAAAACTTTGTTATTTTTGGGATTTGTGCTACGTGGAACACCATCTAAGCCATCTGATTTGTAAGTCGACCATTAAAGTAGATGAAGGCCTTTGACTGCATTCAATCAAATGATAGAGATCATGTTTTGTGCCAATTTTCGCCTCAAAGGTCTTTACATCATGGTATTCAAATCAGACGGCTTAGATTGTGTTCCATATGGCACAAATCCCCAAAATACCAAAGTCTTTCTTTTTAGCCACGTGCCATGGTTCAAATCTTGTGTCCAAGTTTTAGCTCCCTTATAATGTTATTTATATATATAAAAGAAAATTTCATTAAAAAAGCCGCATAAGCATCGAATTGAATGCTACATTGTTTGACACAAAAATAAACTAAACAATGTAAAGAAGTATTTCCTCCTAATCTCTTCTTGATTTTGAGAAGGACCAATTTCTTCTCTACTTATAAACTAAAACTGAAAAAAAAGGCAAATAAAAATTACAATTACCACTCAAAAGAGATGTTCTCATTATGGATGGTTCCATTCCACTTTGTTAGTCTCCCCTCCTCCAAAATTTTCCATGATTTGATTCCCAAACAAGTGAGGATATGATGCGACTCTTGGGAGTGTAGCCAACAATTGTTCATGAGATTCGTGAAAATCAAATTGCGTTGATCTGTCACCGTTCATCGTTATCGCCAAATCGTTCGTTCCATCATTAGTAACATTTTCTTCCAAACTACCAATGCCTCCATATTGGGTGCCAAGTGGCAATGGCTCATACAGGGGATACATGGAATTCATCGGTGCAACGACATTCTCCTCATTCAAGAATACAAATTTCCCAGGATGAGATAGTGAGTGCTGGGTGACCGCATTAAGCCCCCAGTTGTTTGAAGAAGGGCTCCCCATTCCACCATCCATAGAGAATAAAAATGGATTCCTCTGACGTCTAAAATCCTGGAAATCCATGACTAAATTGGGACAAAAGAAAACCCAAAATCAATTTAATGGAATTCTGTTCTTCACATATAAAGAAGTACCTCTGTTTGAGCTCACACAATCTCTAAAGGGCGCCTACGTTCGAAACCTCTTGAAACCCATTGATTGCTTCGAATAAGGTGAATCTTCCACATGATGGATCTTGAGACCAGAAATAGAGAGAAACTATTTGCACACGAGATGAAATTCCACATGGCACAAGATCCATCTTGTGGATGATTGGGTGAAAAATGATTTAGGTCGCCTCATTCGAAGCACTCATCGAGTTTCAGGGGGTTTCGAACATAGGCGCCCTTTGAGTTTGCGCGGGCGCGAACAGAGGAACCCAAAACACAAAAGTTCGAGATGTGAGTTGGCTACCTGATATTGGAGAAGTAGAATCAATTTGGCCAAAATTTGGGAAGAGATGTGTGGATTTCAAATTCAACGGAGGACGAACTAAAGCTGACATCGGATTACCGCCATGAACATATTGCGTCAGAAAAGTACCCATGTTTGATGGGTGGATCGTGGGCAAATATTCTGGTTGGAGGACATTTGGTTCGCCGTGATGATTTGAATATTCCACAGGATTAAGGCAGAAATAAGGCCCGCTCGCACTAGGGAAAGGCCTCTGGCTCAACATATATAGTCTGCTGTCACACTGTAGTAGCTTCTCATAGTGCTTCTCAAGAGTTCCTTCAGGGAATTGAATAAAGTGCCTCCTGAATGGGGAAAAGAAGAAGAAGATATAAGCTCGGATTTCGAACAAAAAATAATCTATTTCTGGTTAGTTTAATCTGAATAGATTTTAAAAAAAATATAGGTACTCTGCCATCTGTTGAAGCCATAATTCGACATGATTGTGAGGTAAAATCTGTCAAAAGAGAGGAAGAAGAGCGGAAACAAATCACCAATGAAATGAAGAGATGAATCCGATACAAAACAATACCTGAAAATGTTCCAAAATAAGTTGATATCGAAGTAGTAAGAATGAGATTTGTGATGGAATCTAAATGGATCTGACGATCCGACCGTCCAAAATTAAGCCGAGAGATCTAGGCGCATGATCAATCAAAAACAATAAACCAACCATCTATAAATTAGATATATGTGCGTACCTTGAGCATTAGCCATTAATGGTTGCCGATCTTCAACGATCTTCTCGCGTTCAATGTCTCCTAGCACAATGGGGATGCTCTCGCCAATAGGGAGGATTGAATTACGTCGAGCTATCGTTGGGACCAGACACCCCTTATATTTATAGCCAAAGAGTCCTATCCCATTAAAGACTGAAATTACTAATTATAGTGTGATTAGAAATCACAATCATACCTTAACTGAAAGACTCAATAAGCAGTTGCCTATTCTCTTCAAACTCACCAGAATAGCAATTGTACATCTTAAGGTTGATCTTATACCATTCACTGGTCAACGGGTTTGACCATAGTGATGGCCACCAAAATAGGAACTTCTTACAGTTTCCCACTTGGCCAAACTATGTCAAGAAACTCCGATTATCCAATGTTAGCTAACTTTCTTTGAATGGTAAGTCACAATCAATCTCAATCAAAGTCTTTATTATCATTTATCCGGTCAAGTGAGAATTGCAACACAGAATCAATGTAGTCAATATATCATATCATCGATATATGACCGCTCATTAGTTACTTGGAAGTCATCACTGACATGGATTCCAACTAGTATGATTTCACATAGATTGTAAGTTTACATAACTGAATGATGATTACATGTAAACTCAATCTAATATTGGTCCTACTTTATTGCCATCTACTGGCACCATATGTTCCAAGGAGTGATTTGCATAAAATGGAAAAGCAAATAAATAAGTTTTATTTCTGAATTAATTAAAAAAATGTATTCACTCGCATATATCCACTCTCAAAGGCTACCAAAATTATCCGTTAACCCCATGCACGCAACATGCTCCAAAAAGAGCTTGGGAGGTAAACCTTTTGTGAGAGGGTCAGCCAACATGAGTGTCGTACTCATCTTTTTAACAGATATAATTTGATTCTGAACTTTCTCCCTTACAACAAGATATTTTATATCAATATATTTGGAACCCCCACTAATCTTGTTGTTATTGGAGATAGCAATCGCAGCGGAATTGTCATAAAAGATTCTCAGTGGCTTTGAAATAGTATCAACAACTCGAAGCCCTGAGATAAAATTCCTCAACCATATCGCCTCACATGTTGCCTCAAAAGTGGACGAAGTAGTCAGCGTTTGTTTAACGCTCTTCCAAGATATAGGTCCACCTGCAAGCATAAAAATATAACCCGATGTGGGCCTACGAGTGTCTTGACACCCAGCATAGTCAGCATCTGAATAACCAATAACTTTAAGGTTATTCGACCTTTTGTACGTGAGCATGTGTCCCTTAGTCCCTTGTAAATAGCGAAAAACCTTCTTAGCTGCTTTCCAATGATCCAAACCAGGATTACATTGGTACCTGCCAAGCATGCCAACTATATACGCTATATCTGGACGAGTACAGACTTGTGCATACATGAGACTCCCAACTGCCGATGCATAGGGAATTGTCTCCATCTGTTTTCTCTCCAGATCGATCCTGGGACTCTGAAGTAGACTAAATTTATCACCCTTAATGGAACAAGCGATGGCGGAACAGTTGTGCATGTTAAACCTTTTAAGAACTTTATCAATATAAGCTCTTTGAGACAATCCCAATATGCCACGGGCTCTATCTCGATGAATCTCAATTCCTATCACGTAGGAAGCTTCACCAAGATCTTTCATATCAAAACTCTTTGATAAAAAGTTCTTTGTCTCATATAACATGCCTAAATTGCTACTCGCAAGTAAGATATCATCAACGTATAAAACAAGGATGATAAACTTACTCCCACTGATTTTAAGATATATGCATTGATCCACAGTATTTTCTTTAAAACCAAAATTTGAAATGACTTCGTGAAATTTTAAGTACCATTGTCGAGATGCCTGCTTTAAACCATATAGAGACCTTTTGAGTCTACAAACTAAATGACTCTCCCCCTCAACCTGAAAACCTTCAGGTTGTGTCATAAAGACGTCTTCATGCAAGTCGTCATTCAGAAAGGCAGTTTTAACATCCATTTGATGCAATTCTAAGTCAAAATGAGCTACTAATGCCATGACTATCCGAAAGGATTCCTTTCTAGAGACAGGAGAAAATGTCTCTTTATAGTCTATTCCTTCTTTTTGAGTGAAACCTTTAGCGACTAACCTGACCTTGTATCTTTCTATATTACCTTTGGAGTCTTGCTTGGTTTTAAATACCTATTTACAGCATACAGGCTTGACTCCATTAGGTAACTCACAAAGATCCCAGACCGAGTTATGTTTCATTGATTCCAACTCATCTTTCATGGCTTCGAGCCATTGAGTGGATTTGTCGCTCTTCATGGCTTGGCTAAAGGAAACAGGATCTGATTCCTTTCCAAAATCAAACTCACTCTCATTTAGGTAAACTATATAGTCATCAGAAATGACAGGCTTCTTTGCTCTCTCTGATCTACGCAATGGTAGATCATTGGCAGTCGCCATGGTAGCAAGAGCCTCCTCAATGTGGGGTGTGTCAATAGGTATAGCCACAGGTGTATCAACATTGGCTTGAATAACTGGTGTTGGTGCCACTTTTTCTTGGATAAAAGGGATAGAAATTATAACCCGATTCTCCTCAAAAGTGATTTTCCTAAGCTCTATACTCCCACTGATCTCACGATCCTCAAAGAATTTTACATGTCTAGTCTCAACAATTCGGGTACTATGAGTGGGGCAATAAAATCTGTAGCCTTTTGATCTATCAGGGTAACCAATGAAATGACAACTTATAGTTTTAAGGTCAAATTTTCCTAATTATGGGTTGTACACCTTTGCTTCAGCGAAATAGTCCCAAATGTGTAAATATCCTAAAGTCAGTTTTCTTCCTACCCATAGCTCATAAGGAGTTTTGGGAACTGCCTTACTAGGAACTCGATTGAGGATATGCACCGCTGTTTTCAAGGCTTCTCCCCACAAGAACATAGGCAACGTAGAGTTGCATAACATGCTTCTCACCATATCCATAAGAGTACGATTTCGTCGTTCAGCTACACCGTTTTGTTCAGGTGTTCCCGGCATGGTGTATTGAGCGACAATGCCATGCTCTTGTAGATACAGGGTGAAGGGTCCTGGATTGCGACCTGTTTCAGAGTATCTACCATAGTACTCTCCGCTTCTATCAGATCTCACAATTTTAATCTTCGAATTGAGTTGTAACTCAACTTCGGCTTTATAGATTTTAAACATATCCAGGGCCTCAGATTTCTCGTGAATGAGAAATATATAATCAAAACGAGAATAATCATCAGTGAAGGTAATAAAATACTTTTGACCACCAATAGCGGGAGTTGGAAACGATCCACAAATATCAGTGTGGACTATTTCCAGTAAACTCGTGCTTCTGAGAGCCCCTTTCTTATTAGTCTTTGTGAGTTTCCCTTTAACGCAATCAACACAAGTATTGAAATCAGAGAAATCGAGCGCATCGATTATGTCATCTTTAATTAACCTCTCCATTCCTGCTGGATCGAAATCCCTGCATTGAATTACTTATGTGAATAGTTGCACCAGAATCTATCCACCAAGTATTGCATGGAGCATCAACATAAAGTGATTCAAAACACACAAAAGCAAGGTCATTACCTTTCTTAACTAGCCAATCTCTG
The DNA here is from genome assembly GCA_021018995.1 of Chloranthus sessilifolius. Taxonomy (NCBI): domain Eukaryota; kingdom Viridiplantae; phylum Streptophyta; class Magnoliopsida; order Chloranthales; family Chloranthaceae; genus Chloranthus; species Chloranthus sessilifolius. The sequence goes on from CM037598.1 coordinate 8,923,561, forward strand.
TATTTTTGACAATTCTTCTTAATGTGTCCCTTCTTCTTACAGAAGTGACACTTGATGCCAGAAGTAGATGTGCTAGCTTCTCCTTGTTTGGTTTCCGGTGGAGGAGCTTTCACGTTCTTTCCTTTATATTGTCCCGGTTTTCGCTTGAAATTTCGTTTCGATGGGCCAAGAGCGGCGTAATGGGTACTTTCAGGTTTTTCAGCCCGAAGTCGTTCTTCTTCTTGGACACTGTAATAACCCGAAAAATCACGCAAAAACTATGACCTCGGGATCCGTGGCCGATTGGTCACAAGTTTGACCAATCAGGAGATCAAGAGTTAGCATAGGATGTGATGAACGGACGAGATGTGATAGCTTGAGTGACTGCGTGGTGTGTGTTGTAAATATGAAGTCGCATATACCTATTGAGGTGCATGTGCTCAACACACAAACTAAGAGAGGGATAAAAGGGTTTAATAACCCTAGATAGGTATTTTGGGTTGTTGAAGGAGAGTAAAGAAGAGAGAGAGAGAGAGTAAAAAGAGTGATTAATGCAAGGAGTAAAGGCTAGTTGAGGAAGGAAGGATTCAAGTATTAAAGAGGCCGATTCAACGCAAGGGATCCGCTGAAAAGCTAAAGCTGGAACCCTAGCCTTCCAACCTTAGAGTTGAAATCAATTTGAGATCTATTCAAGGTAAAATTTTTGTAAATAAGATACATAGATTATAGGGGTTAAGTTGTGGTTAAATGTGGGTTAAATCATAGGATAATGGCTTAGAAAAATAGAGGAAAAGTATGGAAGAGAAGAAATTTGAATCGACAATTCGATTAATCGAAATTGGGTTTCGATTAATCGAAATTGGCCAGGAAGTTGAAAGGTCAGAGGACCACGATTTCGATTAATCGAATTTGGTTTCGATTAATCGACTTTGGATTTCGATTAATCGATTTGGGGATCGATTAATCGACTGAGAACCTCCAGTGGACCCCAGGGGTTGGAGGAAATGACTTGAGGAAAAATCGACTAATCGAAATGGGATTTCGATTAATCGATTTGAAATCGATTAATCAACTTATGAAAACTCGACTGTTCGAACTGAGAGTCGACTTTGCGAAAAGAAGGATTTCGATTAATCGAAATTGGATTCGATTAATCGAATGAAAACTCGACTGTTCGAACAGTGAATTTACTTTGCGAAAAGAAGAATTTCGATTAATCGAAATTGGATTCGATTAATCGAATGAAAACTCGACTGTTCGAACTGAGAATGGACTTTGCGAAAAGGAGAATTTCGATTAATCGAAATTGCTTCGATTAATCGATATTGACCTTCGATTAATCGATTTTGGAAATCGATTAATCGAATCAGATTCGATTAATCGATTTTGGAGTTCGATTAATCGACTGACATAAATTATGTTGACTTTTAGGTTTGACTTTAAGATTCTTGGAGGATCTTATACCTTCTTTATTGCATCCTTTGTGATGTGTTTCACCTGTTATGTGGTACCATAGGTGGTACGTGTGGACTTGTGCACAAGGAGCCACGTGGGACCTTGATGCATTGATCAAATGAAGACTTGAGGTAGGGAACACCTTAAACATGTACCTTATTTTACAAGAGCATGTATGTAGTGATATAGAGTTCAATTCGAATATTTTACTGCTTAAAGAATTGTGAAAAGTGTGTGTGTGACATTCATAAGAGTAAACTAATGAGCCATCCCCAGGGGATGAAGAAGTAAAGAGATAAAAGCATCAGGTGTGATGTAAGTAAATGGATACATCCCAGGGATGTATCCAAGGATTGAATCATGTTTGATAGGGCCTAACTGATATAAGATAGCACATTTACGGTGAATAACTATATGTAAGGCAAGATATTTTTGTTATTTGAGGTTTGATAGGGTACCCACCGACGTGGCGGGATATCCACGATCGACACGGGCAGGATATCCGTGACCGATACGGGCGAAAACCGTAGGCCTATGCGAGGCTTATCCAGATATAGTAAGCACACCCTGTGGGTGTTGATTGAGACAAGTGAAACCCGCCACCAATCCCGGGGAAAGGGCTTGGTACTATTGGTATTCGGGAATACGGTTAAAAGCATCTATATAGATGACGATGATGGGTATCTCATGGGGGCTCGATGCTATATTGCTCGGGGATTACTTAAGTTGAAAGTTTAAGTTTTGCTTTAGGCCTTCTCAGCATCATTCATGAGTAAATGAAAATATAAGTAATCAACAAGAAAGCGAAATGCTTTAATCTGCTTTCATTAACAAGCGCATAGATACATCATGCATGGCATATCATGGAATATATGTGAGTCATAATTTATATGTTCAACTGTGTTCGTTCCTATTGAGCTAGGATGTAGCTCACCCTATAGACTATAGACTATGCCGCAGTCCACTATTAGCGATTCGAGGCTTGAGGAGACGCCGATCCGTGAGTCGGACCTTGCGCCGGTGAAGAGTTGGAGCCACCTCCAGGACTTCTTCTAGAGGACTCTGCCACTTTGAGGATTATTGGAGAAGTTTTGTACGGCTTGGTATGTCAAGCCTTGATTCTGCTTAAAATCATGTCTATAAGGAGTTGGGATTTCTCTTTGGGACGAACCATCCGTGATGATTTCTATCATCGATGGTTGGATCGGTTCTCCATTCATGCAGAGGCATGATGGTAGAACATCTTTGGGAAGTTAATTAATATAGATTTAAATTCGCAAACTCGTTTATTATACTTTTCTATGCTTGATATACGGTGTTGTGCTTAGCTAAAGTGCAGTCAAGATGATCGTCTTGATGGCACGGGTTTCAAGTGCGAAATCCGGGCTGTCATGATTGGTATCAAAGCCATTTTCTTTTAGCAATTCTGACAAGGGTTCTTTCGTCAGAACATAGGGGCTTCGCTAACGGAACTTTAGTTTCAAACGCAAACAAAATGTCTAGAGGAAGAGGCCGACCAAGGGGAGGCCAGCAGAGGAGTCTACGTAGTGGAGATGGTTACATCTCTCCTACCAATAGAGTGCCTTTAGGAGGTACTGAGGCCCCAGGGGGCAGTAGTAGTAGACAACGGGATGAAGAAGATCGAGATCATCAGGATCAAGATCTAAGAGAACAAGAAAGATTGAGAGAAAGACAAGAAGACAGAGAAGAGCGACAAAGGATGATGCACACTATGGAGACTATGGCAGCTGCCATGGCACAACAGGCCGCATCCTTTGCAGCTCATGCATCAAGAGAACAGCAGCCACCTACACCACCTGTAGGACCTGCGTTGCCTGTGCCCTCATCTTTTACAGAGTTTAGGAGGATGAGACCTCCTTCATTTTCTGGACAGGCAGACACAATGGCCGCTGAGAACTGGTTGATGGAGATGGAGAAAGTCTTTAGCGTGCTAACACGCGGAAGATGAGAGTGTAAGATGGGCAGCTTACATGTTGGATGGGGAGGCTGGGCCTTGGTGGAAGTCCGTGATACGGACTCGGGCTCAGGAGACCCCAAAGTTGCCTTGGACTTGGGAGGAGTTTGTTGAGGAGTTCAACAAACAATATTTTCCGGAAGTGGTGAGGAACCAGCTTGAGATACAATTTTTACAGCTAGTGCAAGGGAGAATGACAGTGAGAGAATACGGGGTAGAGTTTCTACGACGTCTGCTTTTGCTCGACCACGTGCCATCGAGGTGATGAAGTCCAAGAGGTTTCAGCAAGGTTTGAAGCCTGAGGTTAGGGGAGGCGTAGCTCCATTTCAGCTGAGGACCTATGAAGAGGTCATGAGCAAGGCGTTGGTTGTAGAGGAGGAAACAATAATAGATATAGACAGAGGGAACAGCTGAGAGGAGGAAATGAACAAGAAAGAACGGGGCACTATGAACCGGTGAACAAAAAGCCGAGGTTCATGGGCCAGAATCAGAGACCACAGTTTCAAGGGGCTTTCGGAAGACCGGCGCAACAGCAACAACAACAACACCAACAGAGGTTTCCATTACTTGCGTCGGGGAGACCTATTCGCTATGAGAGCCCTGCCATGTCTACTGGTGCCACTATCACACAGGGTTCTCGTACTGTTTCTTCCGCACCTCGGGAGACTTGCGCAAAGTGTGGCAAGCCTCATAGGACGGTGGACTGTAGATCGGGAACTAGGGGTTGTTTCCGATGTGGCAAGGTGGGCCACTTGATCAAGGATTGCCCCGAGACGGATAAGAGAAAGACGGTTTCAGTTGCAGCACCACGACCAATTCAAGCAAGGAAATCGATCGTTCAAGGGAGAGCCTATGCAGTCACTGCTCAGGAAGCAGGGAACGTGCATGACGTCATCCAAGGTGAGATTTTTATTTTAATTAAAGAAAAATTTTCATTTCATTAAGATCTTAGATAGAGAAGGAACATGAATTAGAAATTTTATAGATTCTTTTCTCAATACAAAAAGCTGCATGTAAATTAAGAGTGTATATTGATGTGTAAATTATTGTATGTATGCATGTATACTATAGGTACTCTAAATATATATGAAAAAGGATGCTTCGGTGGATATGGCGCTCGAGTGTTGATAGACCCCGGGTCTACCCACACATTCGTCACTCCACGTTTCGCTAAGAAGATGAAGATTGCTCCAGAGACGTTGGATTTCGTCCTATCTGTGTCTATTCCGACTGGAGAGTTAGTAGACACGGAGTTAGCTTGCAAATCCATCATAGTAGCAGTTCGAGACTTGGAGGTGCATGAACTAGAAGCAAAGTTGATACTGTTAGACATGCAAGGGTTTGATGTGATCCTTGGCATGGACTGGTTGGTAAAGACATTAATGCGACCGTCGATTGCAAGAACAAGGTAGTCATTTTCAGACCCAACACAAGAAGATCATTTCGGTTTCAAGGTTGCAATTGGTTGCCTTTATTTACAACTCGAGATTCTTCCTTTGTCATTTCTAGTTTCATGGCCAATCTTCAACACCATGAATCTTGAGATCATGGACCTACCATCATATGGTTAGACTTTGATTCCATGTCACATTAGTTGGAATTTAAAGTCGTGTAGTCGGGCATGTAGCCAATAAGAACTCAAGTCATGAGTTTATGCTCTATGACTCGAGTAAGATGATCATTACCTTATATATGATAAAAATTATATATGAATAAATATATAATATGAAATCATATATTTATAAGAGGTTTTAAATAAAGGATATTTCACTAAAATGTCGTGGGGTTAAACCTTTGAATAGTTTAATCTTTATGTCATTTTAGTAAAATTCCATCAAAGCTCGAAAAACCGTAGTCACAAAATTGGGGTTCAGCAATAATTCGATGAGGTTAAAATTCGGAAAAATCCGGCAAAATCGGGAAGTTCGGGGAAATATTCGGAGGAAAAATCGGTGAGAAAAATTTAAAATGAAAAGATTTAAAATTATAAAATAAAATAATAAATATTAAAAAAATTAGTTTGTCACCATTTTTTTGAAAAATCTGGGAATTATTCGGGAATAATTCGCGAAGTTCGGCGACTTCGCGAATTTTTGAAACATTCACGAATAATTCTAGGGCCCTTAAATTCGTGAATTATTCGCAAATTTTTCAAAAATTCGGCGATTTTTGTGACTATGCGTAAAACTATTAAATATTTCATGTACATGGTTCAAACATTTATATATATATATATATATATATATATATATATATATAGGGAGCCGATTAGGTCCTCCAATAGAGGACCGTGACTGTCCTCCAAGATACACATGGAGCTCCAGGTGGTGGGTGTTACGTGGAGCACAAGTGGACAGTTTAGATCAATATTAAAAAAATAAATTTTGAAAAAAACTTTTTAAACCCACAAGTCAAAGTTTGATAGATTTCATTGGTCCACATTTCACGATTCAAAAAATACACGGTGGAGATGAGTTTCCAATTACTTCTTTTTTTCAAAGATGATCTAAGCATTGCACCCGAGGTCCACGTGGCATCGAAACAATGTTTTGGGTGCCACGTGGGAGTTAGGGCAGTGACCGTCCTCCCATGGAGGACGGACACCTTTTCCATATATATATGGCGAGATTTGTATCATGGCACATGATTAAAAAGAAAAACTTTGTTATTTTTGGGATTTGTGCTACGTGGAACACCATCTAAGCCATCTGATTTGTAAGTCGACCATTAAAGTAGATGAAGGCCTTTGACTGCATTCAATCAAATGATAGAGATCATGTTTTGTGCCAATTTTTCGCCTCAAAGGTCTTTACATCATGGTATTCAAATCAGACGGCTTAGATTGTGTTCCATATGGCACAAATCCCCAAAATACCAAAGTCTTTCTTTTTAGCCACGTGCCATGGTTCAAATCTTGTGTCCAAGTTTTAGCTCCCTTATAATGTTATTTATATATATAAAAGAAAATTTCATTAAAAAAGCCGCATAAGCATCGAATTGAATGCTACATTGTTTGACACAAAAATAAACTAAACAATGTAAAGAAGTATTTCCTCCTAATCTCTTCTTGATTTTGAGAAGGACCAATTTCTTCTCTACTTATAAACTAAAACTGAAAAAAAAGGCAAATAAAAATTACAATTACCACTCAAAAGAGATGTTCTCATTATGGATGGTTCCATTCCACTTTGTTAGTCTCCCCTCCTCCAAAATTTTCCATGATTTGATTCCCAAACAAGTGAGGATATGATGCGACTCTTGGGAGTGTAGCCAACAATTGTTCATGAGATTCGTGAAAATCAAATTGCGTTGATCTGTCACCGTTCATCGTTATCGCCAAATCGTTCGTTCCATCATTAGTAACATTTTCTTCCAAACTACCAATGCCTCCATATTGGGTGCCAAGTGGCAATGGCTCATACAGGGGATACATGGAATTCATCGGTGCAACGACATTCTCCTCATTCAAGAATACAAATTTCCCAGGATGAGATAGTGAGTGCTGGGTGACCTGGGTGACCGCATTAAGCCCCCAGTTGTTTGAAGAAGGGCTCCCCATTCCACCATCCATAGAGAATAAAAATGGATTCCTCTGACGTCTAAAATCCTGGAAATCCATGACTAAATTGGGACAAAAGAAAACCCAAAATCAATTTAATGGAATTCTGTTCTTCACATATAAAGAAGTACCTCTGTTTGAGCTCACACAATCTCTAAAGGGCGCCTACGTTCGAAACCTCTTGAAACCCATTGATTGCTTCGAATAAGGTGAATCTTCCACATGATGGATCTTGAGACCAGAAATAGAGAGAAACTATTTGCACACGAGATGAAATTCCACATGGCACAAGATCCATCTTGTGGATGATTGGGTGAAAAATGATTTAGGTCGCCTCATTCGAAGCACTCATCGAGTTTCAGGGGGTTTCGAACATAGGCGCCCTTTGAGTTTGCGCGGGCGCGAACAGAGGAACCCAAAACACAAAAGTTCGAGATGTGAGTTGGCTACCTGATATTGGAGAAGTAGAATCAATTTGGCCAAAATTTGGGAAGAGATGTGTGGATTTCAAATTCAACGGAGGACGAACTAAAGCTGACATCGGATTACCGCCATGAACATATTGCGTCAGAAAAGTACCCATGTTTGATGGGTGGATCGTGGGCAAATATTCTGGTTGGAGGACATTTGGTTCGCCGTGATGATTTGAATATTCCACAGGATTAAGGCAGAAATAAGGCCCGCTCGCACTAGGGAAAGGCCTCTGGCTCAACATATATAGTCTGCTGTCACACTGTAGTAGCTTCTCATAGTGCTTCTCAAGAGTTCCTTCAGGGAATTGAATAAAGTGCCTCCTGAATGGGGAAAAGAAGAAGAAGATATAAGCTCGGATTTCGAACAAAAAATAATCTATTTCTGGTTAGTTTAATCTGAATAGATTTTAAAAAAAATATAGGTACTCTGCCATCTGTTGAAGCCATAATTCGACATGATTGTGAGGTAAAATCTGTCAAAAGAGAGGAAGAAGAGCGGAAACAAATCACCAATGAAATGAAGAGATGAATCCGATACAAAACAATACCTGAAAATGTTCCAAAATAAGTTGATATCGAAGTAGTAAGAATGAGATTTGTGATGGAATCTAAATGGATCTGACGATCCGACCGTCCAAAATTAAGCCGAGAGATCTAGGCGCATGATCAATCAAAAACAATAAACCAACCATCTATAAATTAGATATATGTGCGAACCTTGAGCATTAGCCATTAATGGTTGCCGATCTTCAACGATCTTCTCGCGTTCAATGTCTCCTAGCACAATGGGGATGCTCTCGCCAATAGGGAGGATTGAATTACGTCGAGCTATCGTTGGGACCAGACACCCCTTATATTTATAGCCAAAGAGTCCTATCCCATTAAAGACTGAAATTACTAATTATAGTGTGATTAGAAATCACAATCATACCTTAACTGAAAGACTCAATAAGCAGTTGCCTATTCTCTTCAAACTCACCAGAATAGCAATTGTACATCTTAAGGTTGATCTTATACCATTCACTGGTCAACGGGTTTGACCATAGTGATGGCCACCAAAATAGGAACTTCTTACAGTTTCCCACTTGGCCAAACTATGTCAAGAAACTCCGATTATCCAATGTTAGCTAACTTTCTTTGAATGGTAAGTCACAATCAATCTCAATCAAAGTCTTTATTATCAGTCCGGTCAAGTGAGAATTGCAACACAGAATCAATGTAGTCAATATATCATATCATCGATATATGACCGCTCATTAGTTACTGTATTGGAAGTCATCACTGACATGGATTCCAACTAGTATGATTTCACATAGATTGTAAGTTTACATAACTGAATGATGATTACATGTAAACTCAATCTAATATTGGTCCTACTTTATTGCCATCTACTGGCACCATATGTTCCAAGGAGTGATTTGCATAAAATGGAAAAGCAAATAAATAAGTTTTATTTCTGAATTAATTAAAAAAATGTATTCACTCATATATCCACTCTCAAAGGCTACCAAAATTATCCGTTAACCCCATGCACGCAACATGCTCCAAAAGAGCTTGGGAGGTAAACCTTTGTGAGAGGGTCACCAACATGAGTGTCGTACTCATCTTTTAATGAGATATAATTTGATTACGAACTTTCTCCTTACAACAAGATATTTTATATCAATATATTTGGAACCCCCACTAATCTTGTTGTTATTGGAGATAGCAATCGCAGCGGAATTGTCATAAAAGATTCTCAGTGGCTTTGAAATAGTATCAACAACTCGAAGCCCTGAGATAAAATTCCTCAACCATATCGCCTCACATGTTGCCTCAAAGCAGAAGCGAATTACGCTTCCATAGTGAGAAGTAGTCAGCGTTTGTTTAACGCTCTTCCAAGATATAGGTCCACCTGCAAGCATAAAAATATAACCCGATGTGGGCCTACGAGTGTCTTGACACCCAGCATAGTCAGCATCTGAATAACCAATAACTTTAAGGTTATTCGACCTTTTGTACGTGAGCATGTGTCCCTTAGTCCCTTGTAAATAGCGAAAAACCTTCTTAGCTGCTTTCCAATGATCCAAACCAGGATTACATTGGTACCTGCCAAGCATGCCAACTATATACGCTATATCTGGACGAGTACAGACTTGTGCATACATGAGACTCCCAACTGCCGATGCATAGGGAATTGTCTCCATCTGTTTTCTCTCCAGATCGATCCTGGGACTCTGAAGTAGACTAAATTTATCACCCTTAATGGCAACCTTGATGGCAGAACAGTTGTGCATGTTAAACCTTTTAAGAACTTTATCAATATAAGCTCTTTGAGACAATCCCAATATGCCACGGGCTCTATCTCGATGAATCTCAATTCCTATCACGTAGGAAGCTTCACCAAGATCTTTCATATCAAAACTCTTTGATAAAAAGTTCTTTGTCTCATATAACATGCCTAAATTGCTACTCGCAAGTAAGATATCATCAACGTATAAAACAAGGATGATAAACTTACTCCCACTGATTTTAAGATATATGCATTGATCCACAGTATTTTCTTTAAAACCAAAATTTGAAATGACTTCGTGAAATTTTAAGTACCATTGTCGAGATGCCTGCTTTAAACCATATAGAGACCTTTTGAGTCTACAAACTAAATGACTCTCCCCCTCAACCTGAAAACCTTCAGGTTGTGTCATAAAGACGTCTTCATGCAAGTCGTCATTCAGAAAGGCAGTTTTAACATCCATTTGATGCAATTCTAAGTCAAAATGAGCTACTAATGCCATGACTATCCGAAAGGATTCCTTTCTAGAGACAGGAGAAAATGTCTCTTTATAGTCTATTCCCTCTTTTTGAGTGAAACCTTTAGCGACTAACCTGACCTTGTATCTTTCTATATTACCTTTGGAGTCTTGCTTGGTTTTAAATACCCATTTACAGCCTACAGGCTTGACTCCATTAGGTAACTCACAAAGATCCCAGACCGAGTTATGTTTCATTGATTCCAACTCATCTTTCATGGCTTCGAGCCATTGAGTGGATTTGTCGCTCTTCATGGCTTGGCTAAAGGAAACAGGATCTGATTCCTTTCCAAAATCAAACTCACTCTCATTTAGGTAAACTATATAGTCATCAGAAATGGCAGGCTTCTTTGCTCTCTCTGATCTACGCAATGGTAGATCATTGGCAGTCGCCATGGGAGCAAGAGCCTCCTCAATGTGGGGTGTGTCAATAGGTATAGCCACAGGTGTATCAACACTGGCTTGAATAACTGGTGTTGGTGCCACTTTTCTTGGATAAAAGGGATAGAAATTATAACCCGATTCTCCTCAATAGTGATTTTCCTAAGCTCTATACTCCCACGATCTCACGATCCTCAAAGAATTTTACATGTCTAGTCTCAACAATTGTACTATGAGTGGGGCAATAAAATCGTAGCCTTTTGATCTATCAGGTAACCAATGAAATGACAACTTATAGTTTTAAGGTCAAATTTTCCTGATTATGGGGTGTACACCTTTGCCTCAGCGAAATAGTCCCAAATGTGTAAATATCCTAAAGTCAGTTTTCTTCCTACCCATAGCTCATAAGGAGTTTTGGGAACTGCCTTACTAGGAACTCGATTGAGGATATGCACATTGTTTTCAAGGCTTCTCCCACAAGAACATAGGCAACGAGAGTTGCATAACATGCTTCTCACCATATCCATAAGAGTACGATTTCGCTGCTCACTACCGTTTGTTCAGTGTTCCGCATGGTGTATTGAGCGACAATGCCATGCTTGTAGATACAGGTGAAGGGGCCTGGATTGCGACCTGTTTCAGAGTATCTACCATAGTACTCTCCGCTTCTATCAGATCTCACAATTTTAATCTTCGAATTGAGTTGTAACTCAACTTCGGCTTTATAGATTTTAAACATATCCAGGGCCTCAGATTTCTCGTGAATGAGAAATATATAATCAAAACGAGAATAATCATCAGTGAAGGTAATAAAATACTTTTGACCACCAATAGCGGGAGTTGGAAACGATCCACAAATATCAGTGTGGACTATTTCCAGTAAACTCGTGCTTACGAGAGCCTTTCTTATTAGTCTTTGTGAGTTTCCTTTAACGCAATCAACACAAGTATTGAAATCGAGAAATCGAGATCGCCGATTATGTCATCATTAATTACCCTCTCCATTCCTGCTGGATGAAATCCCTGCATTGAATTACTTATGTGAATAGTTGCACCAGAATCTATCCACCAAGTATTGCATGGAGCATCAACATAAAGTGATTCAAAACACACAAAAGCAAGGTCATTACCTTTCTTAACTAGCCAATCTCTGTATTTTGACAATTCTTCTTAATGTGTCTCTTCTTCTTAAGTGACACTTGATGAAGTAGATGTGCTAGCTTCTCCTTGTTTGGTTTCGGTGGAGGAGCTTTCACGTTCTTTCCTTTATATTGTCGGTTTTCCGCTTGAAATTTCGTTTGATGGGCCAAGAAGCGTAATGGGTACTTCGGGTTTTTTCAAGTCGTTCTTCTTCTTGGACATGTAATAGAAAAATCACGCAAAAACTATGACCTGGGATCCGTGGCCGATTGGTCACAAGTTTGACCAATCAGGAGATCAAGAGTTAGCATAGGATGTGATGAACGGACGAGATGTGATAGCTTGAGTGACTGCGTGGTGTGTGTTGTAAATATGAAGTCGCATATACCTATTGAGGTGCATGTGCTCAACACACAAACTAAGAGAGGGATAAAAGGGTTTAATAACCCTAGATAGGTATTTTGGGTTGTTGAAGGAGAGTAAAGAAGAGAGAGAGAGAGAGAGAAAAAAGAGTGATTAATGCAAGGAGTAAAGGCTAGTTGAGGAAGGAAGGATTCAAGTATTAAAGAGGCCGATTCAACGCAAGGGATCCGCTGAAAAGCTAAAGCTGGAACCCTAGCCTTCCAACCTTAGAGTTGAAATCAATTTGAGATCTATTCAAGGTAAAATTTTTGTAAATAAGATACATAGATTATAGGGGTTAAGTTGTGGTTAAATGTGGGTTAAATCATAGGATAATGGCTTAGAAAAATAGAGGAAAAAGTATGGAAGAAGATTGGGAAGAACAGCTCGAAAGGGGCTGAATCTGACAATTTCGATTAATCGAAATTGGGTTTCGATTAATCGAAATTGGCCAGGAAGTTGAAAGGTCAGAGGACCACGATTTCGATTAATCGAATTTGGTTTCGATTAATCGACTTTGGATTTCGATTAATCGATTTGGGGATCGATTAATCGACTGAGAACCTCCAGTGGACCCCAGGGGTTGGAGGAAATGACTTGAGGAAAAATCGACTAATCGAAATGGGATTTCGATTAATCGATTTTAGTTTTCGATTAGTCGATTTGGAATCGATTAATCAACTTATGAAAACTCGACTGTTCGAACTGAGAGTCGACTTTGCGAAAAGAAGGATTTCGATTAATCGAAATTGGATTCGATTAATCGAATGAAAACTCGACTGTTCGAACAGTGAATTTACTTTGCGAAAAGAAGAATTTCGATTAATCGAAATTGGATTCGATTAATCGAATGAAAACTCGACTGTTCGAACTGAGAATGGACTTTGCGAAAAGGAGAATTTCGATTAATCGAAATTGCTTCGATTAATCGATATTGACCTTCGATTAATCGATTTTGGAAATCGATTAATCGAATCAGATTCGATTAATCGATTTTGGAGTTCGATTAATCGACTGACATAAATTATGTTGACTTTTAGGTTTGACTTTAAGATTCTTGGAGGATCTTATACCTTCTTTATTGCATCCTTTGTGATGTGTTTCACCTGTTATGTGGTACCATAGGTGGTACGTGTGGACTTGTGCACAAGGAGCCACGTGGGACCTTGATGCATTGATCAAATGAAGACTTGAGGTAGGGAACACCTTAAACATGTACCTTATTTTACAAGAGCATGTATGTAGTGATATAGAGTTCAATTCGAATATTTTACTGCTTAAAGAATTGTGAAAAGTGTGTGTGTGTGACATTCATAAGAGTAAACTAATGAGCCATCCCCAGGGGATGAAGAAGTAAAGAGATAAAAGCATCAGGTGTGATGTAAGTAAATGGATACATCCCAGGGATGTATCCAAGGATTGAATCATGTTTGATAGGGCCTAACTGATATAAGATAGCACATTTACACGGTGAATAACTATATGTAAGGCACCGATATTTTTGTTATTTGAGGTTTGATAGGGTACCCCACCGACGTGGCGGGATATCCACGACTGACACGGCAGGATATCCGTGACCGATACGGCGGCGAAACCGTAGGCCAGTGCGGAGGCTTATCCGTATATAGTAAGCACACCCCAGGGGTGTTGATTGAGACAAGTGAAACCCCGCCACCAATCCCCAGGGGAAAGGGGCTTGGGTACTATTGGTATTCCCAGGGAATACGGTTAAAACTGTCTATATAGATGACGATGATGGGTATCTCATCGGGGCTCGATGCTATATTGCTCGGGGATTACTTAAGTTGAAAGTTTAAGTTTTGCTTTAGGCCTTCTCATGATTCATGAGTAAATGAAAATATAAGTAATCATCAGTAAAACGGAATGCTTTTAATCTGTTTCATTAACAACTGCATAGATACATCATGCATGGCATATCATGGAATATATGTGAGTCATAATTTATATGTTCAACTGTGTTCGTTCCCTATTGAGCTAGGATGTAGCTCACCCTATAGACTATGCGTCGCAGGTCCACTATTAGCAGTTGCCGAGGCTTCAGGAGACGCTGATCCCGGCGAGTCGGACCTTGCGGCCGGTGAAGAGTTGGAGCCACCTCCAGAGGACTTCTTCTAGAGGACTCCGTTGTGCCACTTTGAGGGATTATTGGAGAAGTTTTGTACGGCTTGGTATGTCAAGCCTTGATTCTGTTTAAAATCATGTCTATAAGGAGTTGGGATTTCTCTTTTGGGACGAACCATCCGTGATGATTTCTATCATCGATGGTTCGGATCGGTTCTCCATTCATGCAGAGGCATGATGGTAGAACTGTCTTTTGGGAAGTTAATTAATATAGATTTAAATTCTGCAAACTCGTTTATTATACTTTTCTATGCTTGATATACCAGTGTTCCGTGCTTAGCTAAAGGGTACGGTCAAGATGATCGTGCTGATGGCACGGGTTTCGGGGTGCCGAAATCCGGGCTGTCACAGTTGGTATCAAAGCCATTTTCTTTTAGCAATTCTGACAAGGGTTCTTTCGTCAGAACATAGGGGCTTCTGCTAACGGAACTTTAGTTTCAAACGCAGCCGCAAATGTCGTCTAGAGGAAGAGGCCGACCAAGGGGAGGCCAGCAGAGGAGTCTACGTAGTGGAGATGGTTACATCTCTCCTACCAATAGAGTGCCTTTAGGAGGTACTGAGGCCCCAGGGGGCAGTAGTAGTAGACAACGGGATGAAGAAGATCGAGATCATCAGGATCAAGATCTAAGAGAACAAGAAAGATTGAGAGAAAGACAAGAAGACAGAGAAGAGCGACAAAGGATGATGCACACTATGGAGACTATGGCAGCTGCCATGGCACAACAGGCCGCATCCTTTGCAGCTCATGCATCAAGAGAACAGCAGCCACCTACACCACCTGTAGGACCTGCGTTGCCTGTGCCCTCATCTTTTACAGAGTTTAGGAGGATGAGACCTCCTTCATTTTACAGTGACACAATGGCCGAGAACGGTTGATGGAGATGGAGAAAGTCTTTAGCGTGCTAACTTGCACGGAAGATGAGAGTGTAAGATGGGCAGCTTACATGTTGGATGGGGAGGCTGGGCCTTGGTGGAAGTCCGTGATACGGACTCGGGCTCAGGAGACCCCAAAGTTGCCTTGGACTTGGGAGGAGTTTGTTGAGGAGTTCAACAAACAATATTTTCCGGAAGTGGTGAGGAACCAGCTTGAGATACAATTTTTACAGCTAGTGCAAGGGAGAATGACAGTGAGAGAATACGGGGTAGAGTTTCTACGACTTGCCCGTTTTGCTCCGGACTACGTCGCTACTGAGGTGATGAAGTCCAAGAGGTTTCAGCAAGGTTTGAAGCCTGAGGTTAGGGGAGGCGTAGCTCCATTTCAACTGAGGACCTATGAAGAGGTCATGAGCAAGGCGTTGGTTGTAGAGGAGGAGAACAATAATAGATATAGACAGAGGGAACAGCTGAGAGGAGGAAATGAACAAGGAAGAACGGGGCACTATGAACCGGTGAACAAAAAGCCGAGGTTCATGGGCCAGAATCAGAGACCACAGTTTCAAGGGGGTTTCGGAAGACCGGCGCAACAGCAACAACAACAACACCAACAGAGGTTTCCATTACTTGCGTCGGGGAGACCTATTCGCTATGAGAGCCCTGCCATGTTCATCGGGTGCCACTATCACACTGTGGTTCTCGTCTGCTTTCTTCCGCACCTGGGAGACTTGCAAAGTGTGGCAAGCCTCATAGGACGGTGGACTGTAGATCGGGAACTAGGGGTTGTTTCCGATGTGGCAAGGTGGGCCACTTGATCAAGGATTGCCCCGAGACGGATAAGAGAAAGACGGTTTCAGTTGCAGCACCACGACCAATTCAAGCAAGGAAATCGATCGTTCAAGGGAGAGCCTATGCAGTCACTGCTCAGGAAGCAGGGAACGTGCATGACGTCATCCAAGGTGAGATTTTTTTTTATTAAAGAAAATTTTCATTTCATTAAGATCTTAGATAGAGAAGGAACATGAATTAGAAATTTTATAGATTCTTTTCTCAATACAAAAAGCTGCATGTAAATTAAGAGTGTATATTGATGTGTAAATTATTGTATGTATGCATGTATACTATAGGTACTCTAAATATATATGAAAAAGGATGCTTCGGTGGATATGGCGCTCGAGTGTTGATAGACCGGGTCTACCCACACATTAAATCACTCCGCGTTCGCTAAGAAGATGAAGATTGCTCGAGAGCGTTGGATTTCGTCCTATCTGTGTCTATTCCGACTGGAGAGTTAGTAGACACGGAGTTAGCTTGCAAATCCATCATAGTAGCAGTTCGAGACTTGGAGGTGCATGAACTAGAAGCAAAGTTGATACTGTTAGACATGCAAGGGTTTGATGTGATCCTTGGCATGGACTGGTTGGCGCAGCATTGTGCGACCGTCGATTGCAAGAACAAGGTAGTCATTTTCAGACCCAACACAAGAAGATCATTTCGGTTTCAAGGTTGCAATTGGTTGCCTTTATTTACAACTCGAGATTCTTCCTTTGTCATTTCTAGTTTCATGGCCAATCTTCAACACCATGAATCTTGAGATCATGGACCTACCATCATATGGTTAGACTTTGATTCCATGTCACATTAGTTGGAATTTAAAGTCGTAGTCGGGCATGTAGACAATAAGAACTCAAGTCATGAGTTTATGCTCTATGACTCGAGTAAGATGATCATTACCTTATATATGATAAAAATTATATATGAATAAATATATAATATGAAATCATATATTTATAAGAGGTTTTAAATAAAGGATATTTCACTAAAATGTCGTGGGGTTAAACCTTTGAATAGTTTAATCTTTATGTCATTTTAGTAAAATTCCATCAAAGCTCAGAAACCGTAGTCACAAAATTGGGGTTCAAAGAATAATTGATGAGGTTAAAATTGGAAAAATCCGCAAAATCGGGAAGTTCGGGAAATATTCGGAGGAAAAATCGGTGAGAAAATTTAAAATGAAAAGATTTAAAATTATAAAATAAAATAATAAATATTAAAAAATTAGTTTGTCACCATTTTTTGAAAAATAAGGAATTATTAGGAATAATTCGAAGTTCGGCGACCATGAATTTTTGAAACATTCACTAATAATTCTAGGCCCTTAAATTCGTGAATTATTATAAATTTTTCAAAAATTCGGCGATTTTTGTGACTATGCGTAAAACTATTAAATATTTCATGTACATGGTTCAAACATTTATATATATATATATATATATATATATATATATAGGGAGCCGATTAGGTCCTCCAATAGAGGACCGTGACTGTCCTCCAAGATACACATGGAGCTCCAGGTGGTGGGTGTTACGTGGAGCACAAGTGGACAGTTTAGATCAATATTAAAAAAATAAATTTTGAAAAAAA
Organism: Chloranthus sessilifolius; assembly: GCA_021018995.1. Taxonomy (NCBI): domain Eukaryota; kingdom Viridiplantae; phylum Streptophyta; class Magnoliopsida; order Chloranthales; family Chloranthaceae; genus Chloranthus; species Chloranthus sessilifolius. Next base: position 8,941,153 of record CM037598.1, read on the forward strand.
CTTTTTAAACCCACAAGTCAAAGTTTGATAGATTTCATTGGTCCACATTTCACGATTCAAAAAATACACGGTGGAGATGAGTTTCCAATTACTTCTTTTTTTCAAAGATGATCTAAGCATTGCACCCGAGGTCCACGTGGCATCGAAACAATGTTTTGGGTGCCACGTGGAAGCTTAGGGGACGGTGACCGTCCTCCCATGGAGGACGGACACCTTTTCCATATATATATGGCGAGATTTGTATCATGGCACATGATTAAAAAGAAAAACTTTGTTATTTTTGGGATTTGTGCTACGTGGAACACCATCTAAGCCATCTGATTTGTAAGTCGACCATTAAAGTAGATGAAGGCCTTTGACTGCATTCAATCAAATGATAGAGATCATGTTTTGTGCCAATTTTTCGCCTCAAAGGTCTTTACATCATGGTATTCAAATCAGACGGCTTAGATTGTGTTCCATATGGCACAAATCCCCAAAATACCAAAGTCTTTCTTTTTAGCCACGTGCCATGGTTCAAATCTTGTGTCCAAGTTTTAGCTCCCTTATAATGTTATTTATATATATAAAAAATTTCATTACAAAAGCCGCATAAGCATCGAATTGAATGCTACATTGTTTGACACAAAAATAAACTAAACAATGTAAAGAAGTATTTCCTCCTAATCTCTTCTTGATTTTGAGAAGGACCAATTTCTTCTCTACTTATAAACTAAAACTGAAAAAAAAGGCAAATAAAAATTACAATTACCACTCAAAAGAGATGTTCTCATTATGGATGGTTCCATTCCACTTTGTTAGTCTCCCCTCCTCCAAAATTTTCCATGATTTGATTCCCAAACAAGTGAGGATATGATGCGACTCTTGGGAGTGTAGCCAACAATTGTTCATGAGATTCGTGAAAATCAAATTGCGTTGATCTGTCACCGTTCATCGTTATCGCCAAATCGTTCCATCATTAGTAACATTTTCTTCCAAACTACCAATGCCTCCATATTGGGTGCCAAGTGGCAATGGCTCATACAGGGGATACATGGAATTCATCGGTGCAACGACATTCTCCTCATTCAAGAATACAAATTTCCCAGGATGAGATAGTGAGTGGGTGACTGGTGACCGCATTAAGCCCCATTGTTTGAAGAAGGGCTCCCCATTCCACCATCCATAGAGAATAAAAATGGATTCCTCTGACGTCTAAAATCCTGGAAATCCATGACTAAATTGGGACAAAAGAAAACCCAAAATCAATTTAATGGAATTCTGTTCTTCACATATAAAGAAGTACCTCTGTTTGAGCTCACACAATCTCTAAAGGGCGCCTACGTTCGAAACCTCTTGAAACCCATTGATTGCTTCGAATAAGGTGAATCTTCCACATGATGGATCTTGAGACCAGAAATAGAGAGAAACTATTTGCACACGAGATGAAATTCCACATGGCACAAGATCCATCTTGTGGATGATTGGGTGAAAATGATTTAGGTCGCCTCATTCAAGCACATCGAGTTTCGAACATAGGCTTTTGAGTTTGCTGAGTGAAACAGAGGAACCCAAAACACAAAAGTTCGAGATGTGAGTTGGCTACCTGATATTGGAGAAGTAGAATCAATTTGGCCAAAATTTGGGAAGAGATGTGTGGATTTCAAATTCAACGGAGGACGAACTAAAGTCGACATCGGATTACCGCCATGAACATATTGCGTAAAAAGTACCCATGTTTGATGGGTGGATCGGGCAAATATTCTGGTTGGAGGACATTTGGTTCGCCGTGATGATTTGAATATTCCACAGGATTAAGGCAGAAATAAGGCCCGCTCGCACTAGGGAAAGGCCTCTGGCTCAACATATATAGTCTGCTGTCACACTGTAGTAGCTTCTCATAGTGCTTCTCAAGAGTTCCTTCAGGGAATTGAATAAAGTGCCTCCTGAATGGGGAAAAGAAGAAGAAGATATAAGCTCGGATTTCGAACAAAAAATAATCTATTTCTGGTTAGTTTAATCTGAATAGATTTTAAAAAAAATATAGGTACTCTGCCATCTGTTGAAGCCATAATTCGACATGATTGTGAGGTAAAATCTGTCAAAAGAGAGGAAGAAGAGCGGAAACAAATCACCAATGAAATGAAGAGATGAATCCGATACAAAACAATACCTGAAAATGTTCCAAAATAAGTTGATATCGAAGTAGTAAGAATGAGATTTGTGATGGAATCTAAATGGATCTGACGATCCGACCGTCCAAAATTAAGCCGAGAGATCTAGGCGCATGATCAATCAAAAACAATAAACCAACCATCTATAAATTAGATATATGTGCGAACCTTGAGCATTAGCCATTAATGGTTGCCGATCTTCAACGATCTTCTCGCGTTTAATGTCTCCTAGCACAATGGGATGCTCTCGCCAATAGGGAGGATTGAATTACGTCGAGCAATCGTTGGGACCAGGCACCCCTTATATTTATAGCCAAAGAGTCCTATCCCATTAAAGACTGAAATTACTAATTATAGTGTGATTAGAAATCACAATCATACCTTAACTGAAAGACTCAATAAGCAGTTGCCTATTCTCTTCAAACTCACCAGAATAGCAATTGTACATCTTAAGGTTGATCTTATACCATTCACTGGTCAACGGGTTTGACCATAGTGATGGCCACCAAAATAGGAACTTCTTACAGTTTCCCACTTGGCCAAACTATGTCAAGAAACTCCGATTATCCAATGTTAGCTAACTTTCTTTGAATGGTAAGTCACAATCAATCTCAATCAAAGTCTTTATTATCAGTCCGGTCAAGTGAGAATTGCAACACAGAATCAATGTAGTCAATATATCATATCATCGATATATGACCGCTCATTAGTTACTGTATTGGAAGTCATCACTGACATGGATTCCAACTAGTATGATTTCACATAGATTGTAAGTTTACATAACTGAATGATGATTACATGTAAACTCAATCTAATATTGGTCCTACTTTATTGCCATCTACTGGCATCATATGTTCCAAGGAGTGATTTGCATAAAATGGAAAAGCAAATAAATAAGTTTTATTTCTGAATTAATTAAAAAAATGTATTCACTCGCATATATCCACTCTCAAAGGCTACCAAAATTATCCGTTAACCCCATGCACGCAACATGCTCCAAAAAGAGCTTGGGAGGTAAACCTTTTGTGAGAGGGTCAGCCAACATGAGTGTCGTACTCATCTTTTTAACAGATATAATTTGATTCTGAACTTTCTCCCTTACAACAAGATATTTTATATCAATATATTTGGAACCCCCACTAATCTTGTTGTTATTGGAGATAGCAATCGCAGCGGAATTGTCATAAAAGATTCTCAGTGGCTTTGAAATAGTATCAACAACTCGAAGCCCTGAGATAAAATTCCTCAACCATATCGCCTCACATGTTGCCTCAAAGCAGAAACTAATTCGCTTCCATAGTGGAAAGTAGTCGTTGTTTAACGCTCTTCCAAGATATAGGTCCACCGCAAGCATAAAATATAACCCGATGTGGGCCTACGAGTGTCTTGACACTCAAAGATAGTCGAAGATCCAATAACCAATAACTTTAAGGTTATTCGACCTTTTCAGACGTGAGCATGTGTCCCTTAGTCCCTTGTAAATAGCGAAAACCTTCTTAGCTGCTTTCCAATGATCCAAACCAGGATTACATTGGTACCTGCCAAGCATGCCAACTATATACGCTATATCTGGACGAGTACAGACTTGTGCATACATGAGACTCCCAACTGCCGATGCATAGGGAATTGTCTCCATCTGTTTTCTCTCCAGATCGATCCTGGGACTCTGAAGTAGACTAAATTTATCACCAATGACACAAAGAGCGTAATTGTGCATGTTAAACCTTTTAAGAACTTTATCAATATAAGCTCTTTGAGACAATCCCAATATGCCACGGGCTCTATCTCGATGAATCTCAATTCCTATCACGTAGGAAGCTTCACCAAGATCTTTCATATCAAAACTCTTTGATAAAAAGTTCTTTGTCTCATATAACATGCCTAAATTGCTACTCGCAAGTAAGATATCATCAACGTATAAAACAAGGATGATAAACTTACTAATCGATTTTAAGATATATGCATTGATCCATGATTTTCTTTAAAACCAAAATTTGAAATGACTTCGTGAAATTTTAAGTACCATTGTCGAGATGCCCGCTTAAACCATATAGAGACCTTTTGAGTCTACAAACTAAACGACTTCCCTCAAAACCCGAAAACCTTGTTGTGTCATAAAGACGCCTTCATGCAAGTCGTCATTCAGAAAGGCAGTTTTAACATCCATTTGATGCAATTCTAAGTCAAAATGAGCTACTAATGCCATGACTATCCGAAAGGATTCCTTTCTAGAGACAGGAGAAAATGTCTCTTTATAGTCTATTCCTTCTTTTTGAAACCTTTAGCGACTAACCTGACCTTGTATCTTTCTATATTACCTTTGGAGTCTTGCTTGGTTTTAAATACCCATTTACAGCCTACAGGCTTGACTCCATTAGGTAACTCACAAAGATCCCAGACCGAGTTATGTTTCATTGATTCCAACTCATCTTTCATGGCTTCGAGCCATTGAGTGGATTTGTCGCTCTTCATGGCTTGGCTAAAGGAAACAGGATCTGATTCCTTTCCAAAATCAAACTCACTCTCATTTAGGTAAACTATATAGTCATCAGAAATGACAGGCTTCTTTGCTCTCTCTGATCTACGCAATGGTAGATCATTGGCAGTCGCCATGGTAGCAAGAGCCTCCTCAATGTGGGGTGTGTCAATAGGTATAGCCACAGGTGTATCAACATTGGCTTGAATAACTGGTGTTGGTGCCACTTTTTCTTGGATAAAAGGGATAGAAATTATAACCCGATTCTCCTCAAAAGTGATTTTCCTAAGCTCTATACTCCCACTGATCTCACGATCCTCAAAGAATTTTACATGTCTAGTCTCAACAATTCGGGTACTATGAGTGGGGCAATAAAATCAGAGCCTTTTGATCTATCGTAACCAATGAAATGACAACTTATAGTTTTAAGGTCAAATTTTCCTAATTATGGGTTGTACACCTTTGCTTCAGCGAAATAGTCCCAAATGTGTAAATATCCTAAAGTCAGTTTTCTTCCTACCCATAGCTCATAAGGAGTTTTGGGAACTGCCTTACTAGGAACTCGATTGAGGATATGCACCGCTGTTTTCAAGGCTTCTCCCCACAAGAACATAGGCAACGTAGAGTTGCATAACATGCTTCTCACCATATCCATAAGAGTACGATTTCTGCTCACCTACACCGCTTTTGTTCAGTGTTCGATGGTGTATTGAGCGACAATGCCATGCTCTTGTAGATACAGGGTGAAGGGTCCTGGATTGCGACCTGTTTCAGAGTATCTACCATAGTACTCTCCGCTTCTATCAGATCTCACAATTTTAATCTTCGAATTGAGTTGTAACTCAACTTCGGCTTTATAGATTTTAAACATATCCAGGGCCTCAGATTTCTCGTGAATGAGAAATATATAATCAAAATGAGAATAATCATCAGTGAAGGTAATAAAATACTTTTGACCACCAATAGCGGGAGTTGGAAACGATCCACAAATATCAGTGTGGACTATTTCCAGCAAACTCGTGCTTCTGAGAGCCCCTTTCTTATTAGTCTTTGTGAGTTTCCCTTTAACGCAGTCAACACAAGTATTGAAATCAGAGAAATCGAGCGCATCGATTATATCATCTTTAATTAACCTCTCCATTCCTGCTGGATCGAAATCCCTGCATTGAATTACTTATGTGAATAGTTGCACCAGAATCTATCCACCAAGTATTGCATGGAGCATCAACATAAAGTGATTCAAAACACACAAAAGCAAGGTCATTACCTTTCTTAACTAGCCAATCTCTGTATTTCTGAAAATTCTTCTTAATGTGTCTCTTCTTCTTACGTATGACACTTGATGCCGTAGATGTGCTAGCTTCTCCTTGTTTGGTTTCGGTGGAGGAGCTTTCACGTTCTTTCCTTTATATTGTCCGGTTGAAATTTCGCTTCGATGGGCCAAGAGCGGCGTAATGGGTACTTTCGTGTTTTTCACAAGTCGCTTCTTCTTGGACACTGTAATAACCCGAAAAATCACGCAAAAACTATGACCTCGGGATCCGTGGCCGATTGGTCACAAGTTTGACCAATCAGGAGATCAAGAGTTAGCATAGGATGTGATGAACGGACGAGATGTGATAGCTTGAGTGACTGCGTGGTGTGTGTTGTAAATATGAAGTCGCATATACCTATTGAGGTGCATGTGCTCAACACACAAACTAAGAGAGGGATAAAAGGGTTTAATAACCCTAGATAGGTATTTTGGGTTGTTGAAGGAGAGTAAAGAAGAGAGAGAGAGAGAGTAAAAAGAGTGATTAATGCAAGGAGTAAAGGCTAGTTGAGGAAGGAAGGATTCAAGTATTAAAGAGGCCGATTCAACGCAAGGGATCCGCTGAAAAGCTAAAGCTGGAACCCTAGCCTTCCAACCTTAGAGTTGAAATCAATTTGAGATCTATTCAAGGTAAAATTTTTGTAAATAAGATACATAGATTATAGGGGTTAAGTTGTGGTTAAATGTGGGTTAAATCATAGGATAATGGCTTAGAAAAATAGAGGAAAAAGTATGGAAGAAGATTGGGAAGAACAAATGAAGGGTTGACGACAATTTATTAATCGAAATTGGGTTTCATTAATCGAAATTGGCCAGGAAGTTGAAAGGTCTGAGGACGATTTCGATTAATCGAATTTGGTTTCGATTAATCGACCTTGGATTTCGATTAATCGATTTGGGGATCGATTAATCGAGAACTCCAAAGGACCCCAGGGTTGGAGGAAATGATTGAGGAAAATCGACTAATCGAAATGGGATTTCGATTAATCGATTTTAGTTTTCGATTAGTCGATTTGGAATCGATTAATCAACTTATGAAAACTCGATCGTCGAATCGAGAGTCGATTTTATGAAGAAGGATTTCATTAATCAAATTGGATTCGATTAATCTAATGAAAACTCGAATTGCTCGAAGTGAATTTACTTTGCGAAAAGAAGAATTTCGATTAATCGAAATTGGATTGATGTCGAATGAAAACTCATATTGAGGCGAGAATGGACTTTGCGAAAAGGAGAATTTCGAATAATCGAAATTGCTTGATTAATCGATATTGACCTTCGATTAATCGATTTTGGAAATCGATTAATCGATTATTTCGATTAATCGATTCGATTAATCGATAAATTATGTTGACTTTTAGGTTTGACTTTAAGATTCTTGGAGGATCTTATACCTTCTTTATTGCATCCTTTGTGATGTGTTTCACCTGTTATGTGGTACCATAGGTGGTACGTGTGGACTTGTGCACAAGGAGCCACGTGGGACCTTGATGCATTGATCAAATGAAGACTTGAGGTAGGGAACACCTTAAACATGTACCTTATTTTACAAGAGCATGTATGTAGTGATATAGAGTTCAATTCGAATATTTTACTGCTTAAAGAATTGTGAAAAGTGTGTGTGTGTGACATTCATAAGAGTAAACTAATGAGCCATCCCCAGGGGATGAAGAAGTAAAGAGATAAAAGCATCAGGTGTGATGTAAGTAAATGGATACATCCCAGGGATGTATCCAAGGATTGAATCATGTTTGATAGGGCCTAACTGATATAAGATAGCACATTTACACGGTGAATAACTATATGTAAGGCACCGATATTTTTGTTATTTGAGGTTTGATAGGGTACCCCACCGACGTGGCGGGATATCCACGACTGACACGGCAGGATATCCGTGACCGATACGGCGGCGAAACCGTAGGCCAGTGCGGAGGCTTATCCGTATATAGTAAGCACACCCCAGGGGTGTTGATTGAGACAAGTGAAACCCCGCCACCAATCCCCAGGGGAAAGGGGCTTGGGTACTATTGGTATTCCCAGGGAATACGGTTAAAACTGTCTATATAGATGACGATGATGGGTATCTCATCGGGGCTCGATGCTATATTGCTCGGGGATTACTTAAGTTGAAAGTTTAAGTTTTGCTTTAGGCCTTCTCAGCATCATTCATGAGTAAATGAAAATATAAGTAATCAACAGTAAAACGAAATGCTTTTAATCTGTTTCATTAACAACTGCATAGATACATCATGCATGGCATATCATGGAATATATGTGAGTCATAATTTATATGTTCAACTGTGTTCGTTCCCTATTGAGCTAGGATGTAGCTCACCCTATAGACTATGCGTCGCAGGTCCACTATTAGCGATTCTTAGGCTTGAGGCCGATCCCGTGAGTCGGACCTTGCGGCGGTGAAGAGTTGGAGCCACCTCCAGAGGACTTCTTCTAGAGGACTCCGTTGTGCCACTTTGAGGGATTATTGGAGAAGTTTTGTACGGCTTGGTATGTCAAGCCTTGATTCTGTTTAAAATCATGTCTATAAGGAGTTGGGATTTCTCTTTTGGGACGAACCATCCGTGATGATTTCTATCATCGATGGTTCGGATCGGTTCTCCATTCATGCAGAGGCATGAGGGTAGAACTGTCTTTTGGGAAGTTAATTAATATAGATTTAAATTCTGCAAACTCGTTTATTATACTTTTCTATGCTTGATATACCAGTGTTCCGTGCTTAGCTAAAGGGCACGGTCAAGATGATTGTGCTGATGGCACAGGTTTGAGTGTGAAATCCGGGATCACGATTAATATCAAAGCCATTTTCTTTTAGCAATTCTGACAAGGGTTCTTTCGTCAGAACATAGGGGCTTCTGCTAACGGAACTTTAGTTTCAAACGCAGCCGCAAATGTCGTCTAGAGGAAGAGGCCGACCAAGGGAGGCGAGAGAGTCTCGTGGTGGAGATGGTTACATCTCTCCTACCAATAGAGTGCCTTTAGGAATCGAGGCCCCGAGGCGGTAGTAGTAGACAACGGGATGAAGAAGATCGAGATCATCAGGATCAAGATCTAAGAGAACAAGAAAGATTGAGAGAAAGACAAGAAGACAGAGAAGAGCGACAAAGGATGATGCACACTATGGAGACTATGGCAGCTGCCATGGCACAACAGGCCGCATCCTTTGCAGCTCATGCATCAAGAGAACAGCAGCCACCTACACCACCTGTAGGACCTGCGTTGCCTGTGCCCTCATCTTTTACAGAGTTTAGGAGGATGAGACCTCCTTCATTTTCTGGACAGGCAGACACAATGGCCGCTGAGAACTGGTTGATGGAGATGGAGAAAGTCTTTAGCGTGCTAACTTGCACGGAAGATGAGAGTGTAAGATGGGCAGCTTACATGTTGGATGGGGAGGCTGGGCCTTGGTGGAAGTCCGTGATACGGACTCGGGCTCAGGAGACCCCAGAGTTGCCTTGGACTTGGGAGGAGTTTGTTGAGGAGTTCAACAAACAATATTTTCCGGAAGTGGTGAGGAACCAGCTTGAGATACAATTTTTACAGCTAGTGCAAGGGAGAATGACAGTGAGAGAATACGGGGTAGAGTTTCTACGACTTGCCCGTTTTGCTCCGGACTACGTCGCTACTGAGGTGATGAAGTCCAAGAGGTTTCAGCAAGGTTTGAAGCCTGAGGTTAGGGGAGGCGTAGCTCCATTTCAGCTGAGGACCTATGAAGAGGTCATGAGCAAGGCGTTGGTTGTAGAGGAGGAGAACAATAATAGATATAGACAGAGGGAACAGCTGAGAGGAGGAAATGAACAAGGAAGAACGGGGCACTATGAACCGGTGAACAAAAAGCCGAGGTTCATGGGCCAGAATCAGAGACCACAGTTTCAAGGGGGTTTCGGAAGACCGGCGCAACAGCAACAACAACAACACCAACAGAGGTTTCCATTACTTGCGTCGGGGAGACCTATTCGCTATGAGAGCCCTGCCATGTCTACTGGCGCCACTATCACACAGGGTTCTCGTACTGTTTCTTCCTTTCTGAGACTTACATAAAGTGTGGCAAGCCTCATAGGAGGTGGGTAGATACTAGGGGTTGTTTCCGATGTGGCAAGGTGGGCCACTTGATCAAGGATTGCCCCGAGCCAGATAAGAGAAAGACGGTTTCAGTTGCAGCACCACGACCAATTCAAGCAAGAAAATCGATCGTTCAGGGGAGAGCCTATGCGATCCGCTCAGAAGCGAGGAACGTGCATGGCGTCATCCAAGGTGAGATTTTATTTTAATTAAAGAAAAATTTTCATTTCATTAAGATCTTAGATAGAGAAGGAACATGAATTAGAAATTTTATAGATTCTTTTCTCAATACAAAAAGCTGCATGTAAATTAAGAGTGTATATTGATGTGTAAATTATTGTATGTATGCATGTATACTATAGGTACTCTAAATATATATGAAAAGGATGCTTGATTGGATATGGCGCTCGAAAGTGTTGATAGACCGGGTCTACCCACACATTCGTCCTCCACGTTTTCGCTAAGAAGATGAAGATTGCTCCAGAGGCGTTGGATTTCGTCCTATCTCGTGTCTATTCCATTTGGAGAGTTAGTAGACACGGAGTTAGCTTGCAAATCCATCATAGTAGCAGTTCGAGACTTGGAGGTGCATGAACTAGAAGCAAAGTTGATACTGTTAGACATGCAAGGGTTTGATGTGATCCTTGGCATGGACTGGTTGACATTGTGCGTAATCCGTCGATTGCAAGAACAAGGTAGTCATTTCAGACCCAACACAAGAAGATCATTTCGGTTTCAAGGTTGCAATTGGTTGCCTTTATTTACAACTCGAGATTCTTCCTTTGTCATTTCTAGTTTCATGGCCAATCTTCAACACCATGAATCTTGAGATCATGGACCTACCATCATATGGTTAGACTTTGATTCCATGTCACATTAGTTGGAATTTAAAGTCGTAGTCGGGCATGTAGTTAATAAGAACTCAAGTCATGAGTTTATGCTCTATGACTCGAGTAAGATGATCATTACCTTATATATGATAAAAATTATATATGAATAAATATATAATATGAAATCATATATTTATAAGAGGTTTTAAATAAAGGATATTTCACTAAAATGTCGTGGGGTTAAACCTTTGAATAGTTTAATCTTTATGTCATTTTAGTAAAATTCCATCAAAGCTCGTAAAACCGTAGTCACAAAATTGGGGTTCAGCAATAATTCGATGAGGTTAAAATTCGGAAAAATCCGGCAAAATCGGAAGTTAGGAAATATTAGGAGGAAAAATCGGTGAGAAAAATTTAAAATGAAAAGATTTAAAATTATAAAATAAAATAATAAATATTAAAAAAATTAGTTTGTCACCATTTTTTGAAAAATGAATTATTAGAATAATTAGCGAGTTCGACTTAGCAATTTTGAAACATTCACGAATAATTCTAGGGCCCTTAAATTCGTGAATTATTCGCAAATTTTTCAAAAATTCGGCGATTTTTGTGACTATGCGTAAAACTATTAAATATTTCATGTACATGGTTCAAACATTTATATATATATATATATATATATATATATATATATATATATAGGGAGCCGATTAGGTCCTCCAATAGAGGACCGTGATATCCTCAAGATACACATGGAGCTCGGTGGTGGGTGTTACGTGGAGCACAAGTGGACGATTTAGATCAATATTAAAAATATAAAATTGGAAAAATACTTTTTAAACCCACAAGTCAAAGTTTGATAGATTTCATTGGTCCACATTTCACGATTCAAAAAATACACGGTGGAGATGAGTTTCCAATTACTTCTTTTTTTCAAAGATGATCTAAGCATTGCACCCGAGGTCCACGTGGCATCGAAACAATGTTTTGGGTGCCACGTGGAAGCTTAGGGGACGGTGACCGTCCTCCCCTGGGGGGCGGGCACCCTTTCCCTATATATATGGCGGGATTTGTATCATGGGACATGATTTAAAAGAAAAACTTTGTTATTTTTGTGATTTTTGCTTCGTGGAACACCATCTAAGCCATCGATTTGTAAGTCGACCATTAAAGTAGATGAAGGCCTTTGACTGCATTCAATCAAATGATAGATATCATGTTTTGTGCCAATTTTTCGCGTCAAAGGTCTTTACATCATGGTATTCAAATCAGACGGCTTAGATTGTGTTCCATATGGCACAAATCCCCAAAATACCAAAGTCTTTCTTTTTAGCCACGTGCCATGGTTCAAATCTTGTGTCCAAGTTTTAGCTCCCTTATAATGTTATTTATATATATAAAAGAAAATTTCATTAAAAAAGCCGCATAAGCATCGAATTGAATGCTACATTGTTTGACACAAAAATAAACTAAACAATGTAAAGAAGTATTTCCTCCTAATCTCTTCTTGATTTTGAGAAGGACCAATTTCTTCTCTACTTATAAACTAAAACTGAAAAAAAAGGCAAATAAAAATTACAATTACCACTCAAAAGAGATGTTCTCATTATGGATGGTTCCATTCCACTTTGTTAGTCTCCCCTCCTCCAAAATTTTCCATGATTTGATTCCCAAACAAGTGAGGATATGATGCGACTCTTGGGAGTGTAGCCAACAATTGTTCATGAGATTCGTGAAAATCAAATTGCGTTGATCTGTCACCGTTCATCGTTATCGCCAAATCGTTCGTTCCATCATTAGTAACATTTTCTTCCAAACTACCAATGCCTCCATATTGGGTGCCAAGTGGCAATGGCTCATACAGGGGATACATGGAATTCATCGGTGCAACGACATTCTCCTCATTCAAGAATACAAATTTCCCAGGATGAGATAGTGAGTGCTGGGTGACCTGGGTGACCGCATTAAGCCCCCAGTTGTTTGAAGAAGGGCTCCCCATTCCACCATCCATAGAGAATAAAAATGGATTCCTCTGACGTCTAAAATCCTGGAAATCCATGACTAAATTGGGACAAAAGAAAACCCAAAATCAATTTAATGGAATTACATTTCTTCACATAAAGAAGTACCTGCTTGAGCTCACACAATCTCTAAAAGGCGCCTACGTTGAAACCTCTTGAAACCCATTGATTGCTTGAATAAGGTGAATCTTCCACATGATGGATCTTGAGACCGAAATAGAGAGAAACTATTTGCACAGATGAAATTCCACATGGCACAAGATCCATCTTGTGGATGATTGGGTGAAAATGATTTAGGTCGCCTCATTCGAAGCACTCATCGAGTTTCAGGGGGTTTCGAACATAGGCGCCCTTTGAGTTCTTGTGGTGACAATGAAACAAAACACAAAAGTTCGAGATGTGAGTTGGCTACCTGATATTGGAGAAGTAGAATCAATTTGGCCAAAATTTGGGAAGAGATGTGTGGATTTCAAATTCAACGGAGGACGAACTAAAGCTGACATCGGATTACCGCCATGAACATATTGCGTCAGAAAAGTACCCATGTTTGATGGGTGGATCGTGGGCAAATATTCTGGTTGGAGGACATTTGGTTCGCCGTGATGATTTGAATATTCCACAGGATTAAGGCAGAAATAAGGCCCGCTCGCACTAGGGAAAGGCCTCTGGCTCAACATATATAGTCTGCTGTCACACTGTAGTAGCTTCTCATAGTGCTTCTCAAGAGTTCCTTCAGGGAATTGAATAAAGTGCCTCCTGAATGGGGAAAAGAAGAAGAAGATATAAGCTCGGATTTCGAACAAAAAATAATCTATTTCTGGTTAGTTTAATCTGAATAGATTTTAAAAAAAATATAGGTACTCTGCCATCTGTTGAAGCCATAATTCGACATGATTGTGAGGTAAAATCTGTCAAAAGAGAGGAAGAAGAGCGGAAACAAATCACCAATGAAATGAAGAGATGAATCCGATACAAAACAATACCTGAAAATGTTCCAAAATAAGTTGATATCGAAGTAGTAAGAATGAGATTTGTGATGGAATCTAAATGGATCTGACGATCCGACCAGTCAAAATTAAGCCGAGATCTAGGCGCATGATCAATCAAAAACAATAAACCAACCATCTATAAATTAGATATATGTGCGAACCTTGAGCATTAGCCATTAATGGTTGCCGATCTTCAACGATCTTCTCGCGTTTAATGTCTCCTAGCACAATGGGGATGCTCTCGCCAATAGGGAGGATTGAATTACGTCGAGCTATCGTTGGGACCAGACACCCCTTATATTTATAGCCAAAGAGTCCTATCCCATTAAAGACTGAAATTACTAATTATAGTGTGATTAGAAATCACAATCATACCTTAACTGAAAGACTCAATAAGCAGTTGCCTATTCTCTTCAAACTCACCAGAATAGCAATTGTACATCTTAAGGTTGATCTTATACCATTCACTGGTCAACGGGTTTGACCATAGTGATGGCCACCAAAATAGGAACTTCTTACAGTTTCCCACTTGGCCAAACTATGTCAAGAAACTCCGATTATCCAATGTTAGCTAACTTTCTTTGAATGGTAAGTCACAATCAATCTCAATCAAAGTCTTTATTATCAGTCCGGTCAAGTGAGAATTGCAACACAGAATCAATGTAGTCAATATATCATATCATCGATATATGACCGCTCATTAGTTACTGTATTGGAAGTCATCACTGACATGGATTCCAACTAGTATGATTTCACATAGATTGTAAGTTTACATAACTGAATGATGATTACATGTAAACTCAATCTAATATTGGTCCTACTTTATTGCCATCTACTGGCATCATATGTTCCAAGGAGTGATTTGCATAAAATGGAAAAGCAAATAAATAAGTTTTATTTCTGAATTAATTAAAAAAATGTATTCACTCGCATATATCCACTCTCAAAGGCTACCAAAATTATCCGTTAACCCCATGCACGCAACATGCTCCAAAAAGAGCTTGGGAGGTAAACCTTTTGTGAGAGGGTCAGCCAACATGAGTGTCGTACTCATCTTTTTAACAGATATAATTTGATTCTGAACTTTCTCCCTTACAACAAGATATTTTATATCAATATATTTGGAACCCCCACTAATCTTGTTGTTATTGGAGATAGCAATCGCAGCGGAATTGTCATAAAAGATTCTCAGTGGCTTTGAAATAGTATCAACAACTCGAAGCCCTGAGATAAAATTCCTCAACCATATCGCCTCACATGTTGCCTCAAAACAGGCAACGAATTCTGCTTCCATAGTGGACGAAGTAGTCAGCGTTTGTTTAACGCTCTTCCAAGATATAGGTCCACCTGCAAGCATAAAAATATAACCCGATGTGGGCCTACGAGTGTCTTGACACCCAGCATAGTCAGCATCTGAATAACCAATAACTTTAAGGTTATTCGACCTTTTGTACGTGAGCATGTGTCCCTTAGTCCCTTGTAAATAGCGAAAAACCTTCTTAGCTGCTTTCCAATGATCCAAACCAGGATTACATTGGTACCTGCCAAGCATGCCAACTATATACGCTATATACGGGCAGTACAGGACTTGTGCATACATGAGACTCCCAACTGCCGATGCATAGGAATTGTCTCCATCTGCTTTCTCTCCGGATCGATCACAGGACTCAAGTAGACTAAATTTATCACCCTTAATGGCAGATGGGCAGCGATGTTAAACCTTTTAAGAACTTTATCAATATAAGCTCTTTGAGACAATCCCAATATGCCACGGGCTCTATCTCGATGAATCTCAATTCCTATCACGTAGGAAGCTTCACCAAGATCTTTCATATCAAAACTCTTTGATAAAAAGTTCTTTGTCTCATATAACATGCCTAAATTGCTACTGCTTAGTAAGATATCATCAACGTATAAAACAAGGATGATAAACTTACTCCCACTGATTTTAAGATATATGCATTGATCCACAGTATTTTCTTTAAAACCAAAATTTGAAATGACTTCGTGAAATTTTAAGTACCATTGTCGAGATGCCTGCTTTAAACCATATAGAGACCTTTTGAGTCTACAAACTAAATGACTCTCCCCTCAACGAAAACCTTGATTGTGTCATAAAACGTCTTCATGCAAGTCGTCATTCGAAAAGGCGCTTTAACATCCATTTGATGCAATTCTAAGTCAAAATGAGCTACTAATGCCATGACTATCCGAAGGATTCCTTTCTAGAGACAGAGAAAATGTCTCTTTATAGTCTATTCCCTCTTTTGAGTGAAACCTTTAGCGACTAACCTGACCTTGTATCTTTCTATATTACCTTTGGAGTCTTGCTTGGTTTTAAATACCCATTTACAGCCTACAGGCTTGACTCCATTAGGTAACTCACAAAGATCCCAGACCGAGTTATGTTTCATTGATTCCAACTCATCTTTCATGGCTTGAGCCATTGAGTGGATTTTCTCTTCATGGCTTGGCTAAAGGAAAGCAGGATCGATTCCTTTCCAAAATCAAACTCACTCTCATTTAGGTAAACTATATAGTCATCGAAATGACGTGCTTCTTTGCTCTCTCGATCACGCAATGGTAGATCATTGGCAGTCGCCATGGTAGCAAGAGCCTCCTCAATGTGGGGTGTGTCAATAGGTATAGCCACAGGTGTATCAACATTGGCTTGAATAACTGGTGTTGGTGCCACTTTTTCTTGGATAAAAGGGATAGAAATTATAACCCGATTCTCCTCAAAAGTGATTTTCCTAAGCTCTATACTCCCACTGATCTCACGATCCTCAAAGAATTTTACATGTCTAGTCTCAACAATTCGGGTACTATGAGTGGGGCAATAAAATCTGTAGCCTTTTGATCTATCAGGGTAACCAATGAAATGACAACTTATAGTTTTAAGGTCAAATTTTCCTAATTATGGGTTGTACACCTTTGCTTCAGCGAAATAGTCCCAAATGTGTAAATATCCTAAAGTCAGTTTTCTTCCTACCCATAGCTCATAAGGAGTTTTGGGAACTGCCTTACTAGGAACTCGATTGAGGATATGCACCGCTGTTTTCAAGGCTTCTCCCCACAAGAACATAGGCAACGTAGAGTTGCATAACATGCTTCTCACCATATCCATAAGAGTACGATTTCGTCGTTCAGCTACACCGTTTTGTTCAGGTGTTCCCGGCATGGTGTATTGAGCGACAATGCCATGCTCTTGTAGATCTGAGGTGAAGGGTCACAGATTGCGACACATTTGAGTACCTACCATAGTACTCTCGGCTTCTATCAGATCTCACAATTTTAATCTTCGAATTGAGTTGTAACTCAACTTCGGCTTTATAGATTTTAAACATATCCAGGGCCTCAGATTTCTCGTGAATGAGAAATATATAATCAAAACGAGAATAATCATCAGTGAAGGTAATAAAATACTTTTGAATAGCGGGAGTTGGAAACGATCCACAAATATCGATGTGGACTATTTCGAAAACTCGTGCTTCGAGAGCCCTTTCTTATTAGTCTTTGTGAGTTTCCTTTAACGCAATCAACACAAGTATTGAAATGGAGAAATCGAATCGATTATGTCATCTTTAATTAACCTCTCCATTCTCTTTGGATCGAAATCCTGCATTGAATTACTTATGTGAATAGTTGCAGGAATCTATCCACCAAGTATTGCATGGAGCATCAACATAAAGTGATTCAAAACACACAAAAGGTCATTACCTTTCTTAACTAGCCAATCTACGTATTTTGACAATTCTTCTTAATGTCCCTTCTTCTTCTGAAGTGACACTTGATGCCAAAAAGTAGATGTGCTAGCTTCTCCTTGTTTGGTTTGGTGGAGGAGCTTTCGTTCTTTCCTTTATATTGTCCGGTTTTTGAAATTTCGTTTCGATGGGCCAAGAGCGGCGCAATGGGTACTTCGGTTTTTCACCAAGTCGTTCTTCTTCTTGGACATGTAATAACTTGAAAATCACGCAAAAACTATGACCTCGGGATCCGTGGCCGATTGGTCACAAGTTTGACCAATCAGGAGATCAAGAGTTAGCATAGGATGTGATGAACGGACGAGATGTGATAGCTTGAGTGACTGCGTGGTGTGTGTTGTAAATATGAAGTCGCATATACCTATTGAGGTGCATGTGCTCAACACACAAACTAAGAGAGGGATAAAAGGGTTTAATAACCCTAGATAGGTATTTTGGGTTGTTGAAGGAGAGTAAAGAAGAGAGAGAGAGAGAGAGAAAAAAGAGTGATTAATGCAAGGAGTAAAGGCTAGTTGAGGAAGGAAGGATTCAAGTATTAAAGAGGCCGATTCAACGCAAGGGATCCGCTGAAAAGCTAAAGCTGGAACCCTAGCCTTCCAACCTTAGAGTTGAAATCAATTTGAGATCTATTCAAGGTAAAATTTTTGTAAATAAGATACATAGATTATAGGGGTTAAGTTGTGGTTAAATGTGGGTTAAATCATAGGATAATGGCTTAGAAAAATAGAGGAAAAAGTATGGAAGAAGATGATAATTTCTCGACAATTCGATTAATCGAAATTGGGTTTCGATTAATCGAAATTGGCCAGGAAGTTGAAAGGTCAGAGGACCACGATTTCGATTAATCGAATTTGGTTTCGAATAATCGACTTTGGATTTCGATTAATCGATTTGGGGATCGATTAATGTTGGCTCTCGATGGACCCGGGGTTGGAGGAAATGACTTGAGGAAAATCGACTAATCGAAATGGGATTTGATTAATCGATTTAGTTTTCGATTAGTCGATTTGGAATCGATTAATCAACTTATGAAAACTTCATTTATTGAACCGAGAGTCGACTTTGCGAAAGAAGGATTTCGATTAATGAAATTGGATTGATTAATCGAATGAAAACTTCATTCGTTCGAACGGTGAATTTACTTTGCGAAAAGAAGAATTTCGATTAATCGAGATCGGATTCGATTAATCGAATGAGAATTCGACTGTTCGAACTGAGAATGCACTTTCCGAAAAGGAGAATTCCGATTAATCGAAATTGCTTCGATTAATCGATATTGACCTTCGATTAATCGATTTTGGAAATCGATTAATCGAATCAGATTCGATTAATCGATTTTGGAGTTCGATTAATCGACTGACATAAATTATGTTGACTTTTAGGTTTGACTTTAAGATTCTTGGAGGATCTTATACCTTCTTTATTGCATCCTTTGTGATGTGTTTCACCTGTTATGTGGTACCATAGGTGGTACGTGTGGACTTGTGCACAAGGAGCCACGTGGGACCTTGATGCATTGATCAAATGAAGACTTGAGGTAGGGAACACCTTAAACATGTACCTTATTTTACAAGAGCATGTATGTAGTGATATAGAGTTCAATTCGAATATTTTACTGCTTAAAGAATTGTGAAAAGTGTGTGTGTGTGACATTCATAAGAGTAAACTAATGAGCCATCCCCAGGGGATGAAGAAGTAAAGAGATAAAAGCATCAGGTGTGATGTAAGTAAATGGATACATCCCAGGGATGTATCCAAGGATTGAATCATGTTTGATAGGGCCTAACTGATATAAGATAGCACATTTACACGGTGAATAACTATATGTAAGGCACCGATATTTTTGTTATTTGAGGTTTGATAGGGTACCCCACCGCCGTGGCGGGATATCCACGACTGACACGGCAGGATATCCGTGACCGATACGGCGGCGAAACCGTAGGCCAGTGCGGAGGCTTATCCGTACATAGTAAGCACACCCCAGGGGTGTTGATTGAGACAAGTGAAACCCCGCCACCAATCCCCAGGGGAAAGGGGCTTGGGTACTATTGGTATTCCCAGGGAATACGGTTAAAACTGTCTATATAGATGACGATGATGGGTATCTCATCGGGGCTCGATGCTATATTGCTCGGGGATTACTTAAGTTGAAAGTTTAAGTTTTGCTTTAGGCCTTCTCAGCATCATTCATGAGTAAATGAAAATATAAGTAATCAACAGTAAAACGAAATGCTTTTAATCTGTTTCATTAACAACTGCATAGATACATCATGCATGGCATATCATGGAATATATGTGAGTCATAATTTATATGTTCAACTGTGTTCGTTCCCTATTGAGCTAGGATGTAGCTCACCCTATAGACTATGCGTCGCAGGTCCACTATTAGCAGTTGCCGAGGCTTCAGGAGACGCTGATCCCGGCGAGTCGGACCTTGCGGCCGGTGAAGAGTTGGAGCCACCTCCAGAGGACTTCTTCTAGAGGACTCCGTTGTGCCACTTTGAGGGATTATTGGAGAAGTTTTGTACGGCTTGGTATGTCAAGCCTTGATTCTGTTTAAAATCATGTCTATAAGGAGTTGGGATTTCTCTTTTGGGACGAACCATCCGTGATGATTTCTATCATCGATGGTTCGGATCGGTTCTCCATTCATGCAGAGGCATGATGGTAGAACTGTCTTTTGGGAAGTTAATTAATATAGATTTAAATTCTGCAAACTCGTTTATTATACTTTTCTATGCTTGATATACCAGTGTTAGTGTGCTTAGCTAAAGTGCGGTCAAGATGATCGTCGATGGCACGGGTTTCGGGTGAAATCCGCATGCTTGGTATCAAAGCCATTTTCTTTTAGCAATTCTGACAAGGGTTCTTTCGTCAGAACATAGGGGCTTCTGCTAACGGAACTTTAGTTTCAAACGCAGCCGCAAATGTCGTCTAGAGGAAGAGGCCGACCAAGGGGAGGCCAGCAGAGGAGTCTACGTAGTGGAGATGGTTACATCTCTCCTACCAATAGAGTGCCTTTAGGAGGTACTGAGGCCCCAGGGGGCAGTAGTAGTAGACAACGGGATGAAGAAGATCGAGATCATCAGGATCAAGATCTAAGAGAACAAGAAAGATTGAGAGAAAGACAAGAAGACAGAGAAGAGCGACAAAGGATGATGCACACTATGGAGACTATGGCAGCTGCCATGGCACAACAGGCCGCATCCTTTGCAGCTCATGCATCAAGAGAACAGCAGCCACCTACACCACCTGTAGGACCTGCGTTGCCTGTGCCCTCATCTTTTACAGAGTTTAGGAGGATGAGACCTCCTTCATTTTCTGGACAGGCAGACACAATGGCCGCTGAGAACTGGTTGATGGAGATGGAGAAAGTCTTTAGCGTGCTAACTTGCACGGAAGATGAGAGTGTAAGATGGGCAGCTTACATGTTGGATGGGGAGGCTGGGCCTTGGTGGAAGTCCGTGATACGGACTCGGGCTCAGGAGACTCCAGAGTTGCCTTGGACTTGGGAGGAGTTTGTTGAGGAGTTCAACAAACAATATTTTCCAGAAGTGGTGAGGAACCAGCTTGAGATACAATTTTTACAGCTAGTGCAAGGGAGAATGACAGTGAGAGAATACGGGGTAGAGTTTCTACGACTTGCCCGTTTTGCTCCGGACTACGTCGCTACTGAGGTGATGAAGTCCAAGAGGTTTCAGCAAGGTTTGAAGCCTGAGGTTAGGGGAGGCGTAGCTCCATTTCAGCTGAGGACCTATGAAGAGGTCATGAGCAAGGCGTTGGTTGTAGAGGAGGAGAACAATAATAGATATAGACAGAGGGAACAGCTGAGAGGAGGAAATGAACAAGAAAGAACGGGGCACTATGAACCGGTGAACAAAAAGCCGAGGTTCATGGGCCAGAATCAGAGACCACAGTTTCAAGGGGCTTTCGGAAGACCGGCGCAACAGCAACAACAACAACACCAACAGAGGTTTCCATTACTTGCGTCGGGGAGACCTATTCGCTATGAGAGCCCTGCCATGTCTACTGGTGCCACTATCACACAGGGTTCTCGTACTGTTTCTTCCGCACCTCGGGAGACTTGCGCAAAGTGTGGCAAGCCTCATAGGACGGTGGACTGTAGATCGGGAACTAGGGGTTGTTTCCGATGTGGCAAGGTGGGCCACTTGATCAAGGATTGCCCCGAGACGGATAAGAGAAAGACGGTTTCAGTTGCAGCACCACGACCAATTCAAGCAAGGAAATCGATCGTTCAAGGGAGAGCCTATGCAGTCACTGCTCAGGAAGCAGGGAACGTGCATGACGTCATCCAAGGTGAGATTTTTATTTTAATTAAAGAAAAATTTTCATTTCATTAAGATCTTAGATAGAGAAGGAACATGAATTAGAAATTTTATAGATTCTTTTCTCAATACAAAAAGCTGCATGTAAATTAAGAGTGTATATTGATGTGTAAATTATTGTATGTATGCATGTATACTATAGGTACTCTAAATATATATGAAAAAGGATGCTTCGGTGGATATGGCGCTCGAGTGTTGATAGACCCCGGGTCTACCCACTCATTCGTCACTCCACGTTTCGCTAAGAAGATGAAGATTGCTCCAGAGACGTTGGATTTCGTCCTATCTGTGTCTATTCCGACTGGAGAGTTAGTAGACACGGAGTTAGCTTGCAAATCCATCATAGTAGCAGTTCGAGACTTGGAGGTGCATGAACTAGAAGCAAAGTTGATACTGTTAGACATGCAAGGGTTTGATGTGATCCTTGGCATGGACTGGTTGGCGCAGCATTGTGCGACCGTCGATTGCAAGAACAAGGTAGTCATTTTCAGACCCAACACAAGAAGATCATTTCGGTTTCAAGGTTGCAATTGGTTGCCTTTATTTACAACTCGAGATTCTTCCTTTGTCATTTCTAGTTTCATGGCCAATCTTCAACACCATGAATCTTGAGATCATGGACCTACCATCATATGGTTAGACTTTGATTCCATGTCACATTAGTTGGAATTTAAAGTCGTAGTGCATGTAGCCAATAAGAACTCAAGTCATGAGTTTATGCTCTATGATTCGAGTAAGATGATCATTACCTTATATATGATAAAAATTATATATGAATAAATATATAATATGAAATCATATATTTATAAGAGGTTTTAAATAAAGGATATTTCACTAAAATGTCGTGGGGTTAAACCTTTGAATAGTTTAATCTTTATGTCATTTTAGTAAAATTCCATCAAAGCTCGTAAAACCGTAGTCACAAAATTGGGGTTCAGCAATAATTCGATGAGGTTAAAATTCGGAAAAATCCGGCAAAATCGGGAAGTTCGGGGAAATATTCGGAGGAAAAATCGGTGAGAAAAATTTAAAATGAAAAGATTTAAAATTATAAAATAAAATAATAAATATTAAAAAAATTAGTTTGTCACCATTTTTTTGAAAAATCTGGGAATTATTCGGGAATAATTCGCGAAGTTCGGCGACTTCGCGAATTTTTGAAACATTCACGAATAATTCTAGGGCCCTTAAATTCGTGAATTATTCGCAAATTTTTCAAAAATTCGGCGATTTTTGTGACTATGCGTAAAACTATTAAATATTTCATGTACATGGTTCAAACATTTATATATATATATATATATATATATATATATAGGGAGCCGATTAGGTCCTCCAATAGAGGACCGTGACTGTCCTCCAAGATACACATGGAGCTCCAGGTGGTGGGTGTTACGTGGAGCACAAGTGGACAGTTTAGATCAATATTAAAAAAATAAATTTTGAAAAAAACTTTTTAAACCCACAAGTCAAAGTTTGATAGATTTCATTGGTCCACATTTCACGATTCAAAAAATACACGGTGGAGATGAGTTTCCAATTACTTCTTTTTTTCAAAGATGATCTAAGCATTGCACCCGAGGTCCACGTGGCATCGAAACAATGTTTTGGGTGCGTGGAAGCTAGGGAGGTGACCGTCCTCCCATGGAGGCGGACACCTTTCCATATATATATGGCGAGATTTGTATCATGGCACATGATTAAAAAGAAAAACTTTGTTATTTTTGGGATTTGTGCTACGTGGAACACCATCTAAGCCATCTGATTTGTAAGTCGACCATTAAAGTAGATGAAGGCCTTTGACTGCATTCAATCAAATGATAGAGATCATGTTTTGTGCCAATTTTTCGCCTCAAAGGTCTTTACATCATGGTATTCAAATCAGACGGCTTAGATTGTGTTCCATATGGCACAAATCCCCAAAATACCAAAGTCTTTCTTTTTAGCCACGTGCCATGGTTCAAATCTTGTGTCCAAGTTTTAGCTCCCTTATAATGTTATTTATATATATAAAAGAAAATTTCATTAAAAAAGCCGCATAAGCATCGAATTGAATGCTACATTGTTTGACACAAAAATAAACTAAACAATGTAAAGAAGTATTTCCTCCTAATCTCTTCTTGATTTTGAGAAGGACCAATTTCTTCTCTACTTATAAACTAAAACTGAAAAAAAAGGCAAATAAAAATTACAATTACCACTCAAAAGAGATGTTCTCATTATGGATGGTTCCATTCCACTTTGTTAGTCTCCCCTCCTCCAAAATTTTCCATGATTTGATTCCCAAACAAGTGAGGATATGATGCGACTCTTGGGAGTGTAGCCAACAATTGTTCATGAGATTCGTGAAAATCAAATTGCGTTGATCTGTCACCGTTCATCGTTATCGCCAAATCGTTCGTTCCATCATTAGTAACATTTTCTTCCAAACTACCAATGCCTCCATATTGGGTGCCAAGTGGCAATGGCTCATACAGGGGGTACATGGAAATCATCGCAACGACATTCTCCTCATTCAAGAATACAAATTTCGATGAGATAGTGAGTGCTGGGTGACCTGGGTGACCGCATTAAGCCCCCAGTTGTTTGAAGAAGGGCTCCCCATTCCACCATCCATAGAGAATAAAAATGGATTCCTCTGACGTCTAAAATCCTGGAAATCCATGACTAAATTGGGACAAAAGAAAACCCAAAATCAATTTAATGGAATTCTGTTCTTCACATATAAAGAAGTACCTCTGTTTGAGCTCACACAATCTCTAAAGGGCGCCTACGTTCGAAACCTCTTGAAACCCATTGATTGCTTCGAATAAGGTGAATCTTCCACATGATGGATCTTGAGACCAGAAATAGAGAGAAACTATTTGCACACGAGATGAAATTCCACATGGCACAAGATCCATCTTGTGGATGATTGGGTGAAAAATGATTTAGGTCGCCTCATTCGAAGCACTCATCGAGTTTCAGGGGGTTTCGAACATAGGCGCCCTTTGAGTTTGCGCGGGCGCGAACAGAGGAACCCAAAACACAAAAGTTCGAGATGTGAGTTGGCTACCTGATATTGGAGAAGTAGAATCAATTTGGCCAAAATTTGGGAAGAGATGTGTGGATGTCAAATTCAACGGAGGACGGACTAAAGCTGACATCGGATTACCGCCATGAACATATTGCGTCAGAAAAGTACCCATGTTTGATGGGTGGATCGTGGGCAAATATTCTGGTTGGAGGACATTTGGTTCGCCGTGATGATTTGAATATTCCACAGGATTAAGGCAGAAATAAGGCCCGCTCGCACTAGGGAAAGGCCTCTGGCTCAACATATATAGTCTGCTGTCACACTGTAGTAGCTTCTCATAGTGCTTCTCAAGAGTTCCTTCAGGGAATTGAATAAAGTGCCTCCTGAATGGGGAAAAGAAGAAGAAGATATAAGCTCGGATTTCGAACAAAAAATAATCTATTTACAGTTAGTTTAATCAATAGATTTTAAAAAATATAGGTACTCGCCATCTGTTGAAGCCATAATTCGACATGATTGTGAGGTAAAATCTGTCAAAAGAGAGGAAGAAGAGCGGAAACAAATCACCAATGAAATGAAGAGATGAATCCGATACAAAACAATACCTGAAAATGTTCCAAAATAAGTTGATATCGAAGTAGTAAGAATGAGATTTGTGATGGAATCTAAATGGATCTGACGATCCGACCGTCCAAAATTAAGCCGAGAGATCTAGGCGCATGATCAATCAAAAACAATAAACCAACCATCTATAAATTAGATATATGTGCGAACCTTGAGCATTAGCCATTAATGGTTGCCGATCTTCAACGATCTTCTCGCGTTTAATGTCTCCTAGCACAATGGGGATGCTCTCGCCAATAGGGAGGATTGAATTACGTCGAGCTATCGTTGGGACCAGACACCCCTTATATTTATAGCCAAAGAGTCCTATCCCATTAAAGACTGAAATTACTAATTATAGTGTGATTAGAAATCACAATCATACCTTAACTGAAAGACTCAATAAGCAGTTGCCTATTCTCTTCAAACTCACCAGAATAGCAATTGTACATCTTAAGGTTGATCTTATACCATTCACTGGTCAACGGGTTTGACCATAGTGATGGCCACCAAAATAGGAACTTCTTACAGTTTCCCACTTGGCCAAACTATGTCAAGAAACTCCGATTATCCAATGTTAGCTAACTTTCTTTGAATGGTAAGTCACAATCAATCTCAATCAAAGTCTTTATTATCAGTCCGGTCAAGTGAGAATTGCAACACAGAATCAATGTAGTCAATATATCATATCATCGATATATGACCGCTCATTAGTTACTGTATTGGAAGTCATCACTGACATGGATTCCAACTAGTATGATTTCACATAGATTGTAAGTTTACATAACTGAATGATGATTACATGTAAACTCAATCTAATATTGGTCCTACTTTATTGCCATCTACTGGCATCATATGTTCCAAGGAGTGATTTGCATAAAATGGAAAAGCAAATAAATAAGTTTTATTTCTGAATTAATTAAAAAAATGTATTCACTCGCATATCCACTCTCAAAGGCTACCAAAATTATCCGTTAACCCCATGCACGCAACATGCTCCAAAAAGAGCTTGGGAGGTAAACCTTTTGTGAGAGGGTCAGCCAACATGAGTGTCGTACTCATCTTTTTAACAGATATAATTTGATTCTGAACTTTCTCCCTTACAACAAGATATTTTATATCAATATATTTGGAACCCCCACTAATCTTGTTGTTATTGGAGATAGCAATCGCAGCGGAATTGTCATAAAAGATTCTCAGTGGCTTTGAAATAGTATCAACAACTCGAAGCCCTGAGATAAAATTCCTCAACCATATCGCCTCACATGTTGCCTCAAAAGCAAGCTAATTACTCGCTTCCATAGTGGACGAAGTAGTCAGCGTTTGTTTAACGCTCTTCCAAGATATAGGTCCACCTGCAAGCATAAAAATATAACCCGATGTGGGCCTACGAGTGTCTTGACACCCAGCATAGTCAGCATCTGAATAACCAATAACTTTAAGGTTATTCGACCTTTTGTACGTGAGCATGTGTCCCTTAGTCCCTTGTAAATAGCGAAAAACCTTCTTAGCTGCTTTCCAATGATCCAAACCAGGATTACATTGGTACCTGCCAAGCATGCCAACTATATACGCTATATCTGGACGAGTACAGACTTGTGCATACATGAGACTCCGCCGATGCATAGGAATTGTCTCCATCTGCTTTCTCTCAGATCGATCCAGGACTCAAGTAGACTAAATTTATCACCGGGGCAACAGAGCGTAATTTGTGCATGTTAAACCTTTTAAGAACTTTATCAATATAAGCTCTTTGAGACAATCCCAATATGCCACGGGCTCTATCTCGATGAATCTCAATTCCTATCACGTAGGAAGCTTCACCAAGATCTTTCATATCAAAACTCTTTGATAAAAAGTTCTTTGTCTCATATAACATGCCTAAATTGCTACTCGCAAGTAAGATATCATCAACGTATAAAACAAGGATGATAAACTTACTCCCACTGATTTTAAGATATATGCATTGATCCACAGTATTTTCTTTAAAACCAAAATTTGAAATGACTTCGTGAAATTTTAAGTACCATTGTCGAGATGCCTGCTTTAAACCATATAGAGACCTTTTGAGTCTACAAACTAAATGACTCTCCCCCTCAACCTGAAAACCTTCAGGTTGTGTCATAAAGACGTCTTCATGCAAGTCGTCATTCAGAAAGGCAGTTTTAACATCCATTTGATGCAATTCTAAGTCAAAATGAGCTACTAATGCCATGACTATCCGAAAGGATTCCTTTCTAGAGACAGGAGAAAATGTCTCTTTATAGTCTATTCCTTCTTTTTGAGTGAAACCTTTAGCGACTAACCTGACCTTGTATCTTTCTATATTACCTTTGGAGTCTTGCTTGGTTTTAAATACCCATTTACAGCCTACAGGCTTGACTCCATTAGGTAACTCACAAAGATCCCAGACCGAGTTATGTTTCATTGATTCCAACTCATCTTTCATGGCTTCGAGCCATTGAGTGGATTTGTCGCTCTTCATGGCTTGGCTAAAGGAAACAGGATCTGATTCCTTTCCAAAATCAAACTCACTCTCATTTAGGTAAACTATATAGTCATCAGAAATGACAGGCTTCTTTGCTCTCTCTGATCTACGCAATGGTAGATCATTGGCAGTCGCCATGGTAGCAAGAGCCTCCTCAATGTGGGGTGTGTCAATAGGTATAGCCACAGGTGTATCAACATTGGCTTGAATAACTGGTGTTGGTGCCACTTTTTCTTGGATAAAAGGGATAGAAATTATAACCCGATTCTCCTCAAAAGTGATTTTCCTAAGCTCTATACTCCCACTGATCTCACGATCCTCAAAGAATTTTACATGTCTAGTCTCAACAATTCGGGTACTATGAGTGGGGCAATAAAATCTGTAGCCTTTTGATCTATCAGGGTAACCAATGAAATGACAACTTATAGTTTTAAGGTCAAATTTTCCTAATTATGGGTTGTACACCTTTGCTTCAGCGAAATAGTCCCAAATGTGTAAATATCCTAAAGTCAGTTTTCTTCCTACCCATAGCTCATAAGGAGTTTTGGGAACTGCCTTACTAGGAACTCGATTGAGGATATGCACCGCTGTTTTCAAGGCTTCTCCCCACAAGAACATAGGCAACGTAGAGTTGCATAACATGCTTCTCACCATATCCATAAGATGCGATTAAATTTCCTACACCGCTTTTGTTCAGTGTTCGGCATGGTGTATTGAGCGACAATGCCATGCTCTTGTAGATACAGGGTGAAGGGTCCTGGATTGCGACCTGTTTCAGAGTATCTACCATAGTACTCTCCGCTTCTATCAGATCTCACAATTTTAATCTTCGAATTGAGTTGTAACTCAACTTCGGCTTTATAGATTTTAAACATATCCAGGGCCTCATTTCGTGAATGAGAAATATATAATCAAAACGAGAATAATCATCAGTGAAGGTAATAAAATACTTTTGACCACCAATAGCGGGAGTTGGAAACGATCCACAAATATCAGTGTGGACTATTTCCAGTAAACTCGTGCTTCTGAGAGCCCCTTTCTTATTAGTCTTTGTGAGTTTCCCTTTAACGCAATCAACACAAGTATTGAAATCAGAGAAATCGAGCGCATCGATTATATCATCTTTAATTAACCTCTCCATTCCTGCTGGATCGAAATCCCTGCATTGAATTACTTATGTGAATAGTTGCACCAGAATCTATCCACCAAGTATTGCATGGAGCATCAACATAAAGTGATTCAAAACACACAAAAGCAAGGTCATTACCTTTCTTAACTAGCCAATCTCTGTATTTTTGACAATTCTTCTTAATGTGTCCCTTCTTCTTACAGAAGTGACACTTGATGCCAGAAGTAGATGTGCTAGCTTCTCCTTGTTTGGTTTCCGGTGGAGGAGCTTTCACGTTCTTTCCTTTATATTGTCCCGGTTTTCGCTTGAAATTTCGTTTCGATGGGCCAAGAGCGGCGTAATGGGTACTTTCAGGTTTTTCAGCCCGAAGTCGTTCTTCTTCTTGGACACTGTAATAACCCGAAAAATCACGCAAAAACTATGACCTCGGGATCCGTGGCCGATTGGTCACAAGTTTGACCAATCAGGAGATCAAGAGTTAGCATAGGATGTGATGAACGGACGAGATGTGATAGCTTGAGTGACTGCGTGGTGTGTGTTGTAAATATGAAGTCGCATATACCTATTGAGGTGCATGTGCTCAACACACAAACTAAGAGAGGGATAAAAGGGTTTAATAACCCTAGATAGGTATTTTGGGTTGTTGAAGGAGAGTAAAGAAGAGAGAGAGAGAGAGAGAAAAAAGAGTGATTAATGCAAGGAGTAAAGGCTAGTTGAGGAAGGAAGGATTCAAGTATTAAAGAGGCCGATTCAACGCAAGGGATCCGCTGAAAAGCTAAAGCTGGAACCCTAGCCTTCCAACCTTAGAGTTGAAATCAATTTGAGATCTATTCAAGGTAAAATTTTTGTAAATAAGATACATAGATTATAGGGGTTAAGTTGTGGTTAAATGTGGGTTAAATCATAGGATAATGGCTTAGAAAAATAGAGGAAAAAGTATGGAAGAAGATTGGGAAGAACAGCTCGAAAGGGGCTGAATCTGACAATTTCGATTAATCGAAATTGGGTTTCGATTAATCGAAATTGGCCAGGAAGTTGAAAGGTCAGAGGACCACGATTTCGATTAATCGAATTTGGTTTCGATTAATCGACTTTGGATTTCGATTAATCGATTTGGGGATCGAGAACCTCCAGTGGACCCCAGGGGTTGGAGGAAATGACTTGAGGAAAAATCGACTAATCGAAATGGGATTTCGATTAATCGATTTTAGTTTTCGATTAATCGATTTGGAATCGATTAATCAACTTATGAAAACTCGACTGTTCGAACTGAGAGTCGACTTTGCGAAAAGAAGGATTTCGATTAATCGAAATTGGATTCGATTAATCGAATGAAAACTCGACTGTTCGAACAGTGAATTTACTTTGCGAAAAGAAGAATTTCGATTAATCGAAATTGGATTCGATTAATCGAATGAAAACTCGACTGTTCGAACTGAGAATGGACTTTGCGAAAAGGAGAATTTCGATTAATCGAAATTGCTTCGATTAATCGATATTGACCTTCGATTAATCGATTTTGGAAATCGATTAATCGAATCAGATTCGATTAATCGATTTTGGAGTTCGATTAATCGACTGACATAAATTATGTTGACTTTTAGGTTTGACTTTAAGATTCTTGGAGGATCTTATACCTTCTTTATTGCATCCTTTGTGATGTGTTTCACCTGTTATGTGGTACCATAGGTGGTACGTGTGGACTTGTGCACAAGGAGCCACGTGGGACCTTGATGCATTGATCAAATGAAGACTTGAGGTAGGGAACACCTTAAACATGTACCTTATTTTACAAGAGCATGTATGTAGTGATATAGAGTTCAATTCGAATATTTACTGCTTAAAGAATTGTGAAAAGTGTGTGTGTGTGACATTCATAAGAGTAACTAATGAGCCATCCCTGTGGGATGAAGAAGTAAAGAGATAAAAGCATCGGTGTGATGTAAGTAAATGGATACATCCTGTGGATGTATCCAAGGATTGAATCATGTTTGATAGGGCCTAAGCGATATAAGATAGCACATTTACGGTGAATAACTATATGTAAGGCAATATATTTTGTTATTTGAGGTTTGATAGGGTACCCCACCACGTGGCGGGATATCCACGATCGACACGGGCAGGATATCCGTGACCGATACGGGCGGCGTAAACCGTAGGCGGTCAGGAGGCTTATCCAGATATAGTAAGCACACCCTGTGGGTGTTGATTGAGACAAGTGAAACCCGCCACCAATCCCTGGGAAAGGGGCTTGGTACTATTGGTATTCCTGGGGAATACGGTTAAACGCATATCTATATAGATGACGATGATGGGTATCTCATCGGGGCTCGATGCTATATTGCTCGGGGATTACTTAAGTTGAAAGTTTAAGTTTTGCTTTAGGCCTTCTCAGCATCATTCATGAGTAAATGAAAATATAAGTAATCAACAGTAAAACGAAATGCTTTTAATCTGTTTCATTAACAACTGCATAGATACATCATGCATGGCATATCATGGAATATATGTGAGTCATAATTTATATGTTCAACTGTGTTCGTTCCCTATTGAGCTAGGATGTAGCTCACCCTATAGACTATGCGTCGCAGGTCCACTATTAGCAGTTGCCGAGGCTTCAGGAGACGCTGATCCCGGCGAGTCGGACCTTGCGGCCGGTGAAGAGTTGGAGCCACCTCCAGAGGACTTCTTCTAGAGGACTCCGTTGTGCCACTTTGAGGGATTATTGGAGAAGTTTTGTACGGCTTGGTATGTCAAGCCTTGATTCTGTTTAAAATCATGTCTATAAGGAGTTGGGATTTCTCTTTTGGGACGAACCATCCGTGATGATTTCTATCATCGATGGTTCGGATCGGTTCTCCATTCATGCAGAGGCATGATGGTAGAACCGCTCTTTGGGAAGTTAATTAATATAGATTTAAATTCGCAAACTCGCTTATTATACTTTTCTATGCGTCTTTGATAGCGCACGGGTTTAGTGCCGAAATCAAGAACATCACTGATTAAGTATCAAAGCCATTTTCTTTTAGCAATTCTGACAAGGGTTCTTTCGTCAGAACATAGGGGCTTCTGCTAACGGAACTTTAGTTTCAAACGCAAGAAATGTCGCTCTAGAGGAAGAGGCCGACCAGGGGTAGGCCAGCAGAGGAGCCTGCGTGGTGGAGATGGTTACATCTCACCTACCAATAGAGTGCCTTTAGGAGGTACTGAGGCCCCAGGGGGCAGTAGTAGTAGACAACGGGATGAAGAAGATCGAGATCATCAGGATCAAGATCTAAGAGAACAAGAAAGATTGAGAGAAAGACAAGAAGACAGAGAAGAGCGACAAAGGATGATGCACACTATGGAGACTATGGCAGCTGCCATGGCACAACAGGCCGCATCCTTTGCAGCTCATGCATCAAGGGAACAGCACCTACACCACACCACTAGGACTGCGTTGCACTGTGCCCTCATCTTTTCTGAGTTTAGGAGGATGAGACCTCCTTCATTTTCGGACAGTGCATACAATGGCCGCTGAGAACTGGTTGATGGAGATGGAGAAAGTCTTTAGCGTGCTAACTTGCACGGAAGATGAGAGTGTAAGATGGGCAGCTTACATGTTGGATGGGGAGGCTGGGCCTTGGTGGAAGTCCGTGATACGGACTCGGGCTCAGGAGACCCCAAAGTTGCCTTGGACTTGGGAGGAGTTTGTTGAGGAGTTCAACAAACAATATTTTCCGGAAGTGGTGAGGAACCAGCTTGAGATACAATTTTTACAGCTAGTGCAAGGGAGAATGACAGTGAGAGAATACGGGGTAGAGTTTCTACGACTTGCCCGTTTTGCTCCGGACTACGTCGCTACTGAGGTGATGAAGTCCAAGAGGTTTCAGCAAGGTTTGAAGCCTGAGGTTAGGGGAGGCGTAGCTCCATTTCAGGTGAGGACCTATGAAGAGGTCATGAGCAAGGCGTTGTAGAGGAGGAGAACAATAATAGATATAGACAGAGGGAACATGAGAGGAGGAAATGAACAAGAAGAACGGCACTATGAACCGCTGAACAAAAAGCCGAGGTTCATGGGCCAGAATCAGAGACCACCGTTTCAAGGGGCTTTCGGAAGACCGGCCCAACAGCAACAACAACAACACCAACAGAGGTTTCCATTACGTGCGTCGGGGAGACCTTTTCGCTATGAGAGACCTGCCATGTTCATCGGTGCCACTATCACACGTGGTTCTCAGATCTGCTTTCTTCTGCACCTCGGGAGACTTGCGCAAAGTGTGGCAAGCCTCATAGGACGGTGGACTGTAGATCGGGAACTAGGGGCTGTTTCCGATGTGGCAAGGTGGGCCACTTGATCAAGGATTGCCCCGAGACGGATAAGAGAAAGACGGTTTCAGTTGCAGCACCACGACCAATTCAAGCAAGGAAATCGATCGTTCAGGGGAGAGCCATCGTCAGAAGGTGGAACGTACATGACGTCATCCAAGGTGAGATTTTTTTTTTAATTAAAGAAAATTTCCATTTCATTAAAATCTTAGATAGAGAAGGAGCATGAATTAGAAATTTTATAGATTCTTTTCTCAATACAAAAAGCTGTATGTAAATTAAGAGTGTATATTGATGTGTAAATTATTGTATGTATGCATGTATACTATAGGTACTCTAAATATATATGAAAAAGGATGCTTCGGTGGATATGGCGCTCGAGTGTTGATAGACCCCGGGTCTACCCACTCATTCGTCACTCCACGTTTCGCTAAGAAGATGAAGATTGCTCCAGAGACGTTGGATTTCGTCCTATCTGTGTCTATTCCGACTGGAGAGTTAGTAGACACGGAGTTAGCTTGCAAATCCATCATAGTAGCAGTTCGAGACTTGGAGGTGCATGAACTAGAAGCAAAGTTGATACTGTTAGACATGCAAGGGTTTGATGTGATGACTTAATGCGACCGTCGATTGCAAGAACAAGGTAGTCATTTTCAGACCCAACACAAGAAGATCATTTCGGTTTCAAGGTTGCAATTGGTTGCCTTTATTTACAACTCGAGATTCTTCCTTTGTCATTTCTAGTTTCATGGCCAATCTTCAACACCATGAATCTTGAGATCATGGACCTACCATCATATGGTTAGACTTTGATTCCATGTCACATTAGTTGGAATTTAAAGTCGTGTAGTCGGGCATGTAGCCAATAAGAACTCAAGTCATGAGTTTATGCTCTATGACTCGAGTAAGATGATCATTACCTTATATATGATAAAAATTATATATGAATAAATATATAATATGAAATCATATATTTATAAGAGGTTTTAAATAAAGGATATTTCACTAAAATGTCGTGGGGTTAAACCTTTGAATAGTTTAATCTTTATGTCATTTTAGTAAAATTCCATCAAAGCTCGTAAAACCGTAGTCACAAAATTGGGGTTCAGCAATAATTCGATGAGGTTAAAATTCGGAAAAATCCGGCAAAATCGGGAAGTTCGGGGAAATATTCGGAGGAAAAATCGGTGAGAAAAATTTAAAATGAAAAGATTTAAAATTATAAAATAAAATAATAAATATTAAAAAAATTAGTTTGTCACCATTTTTTTGAAAAATCTGGGAATTATTCGGGAATAATTCGCGAAGTTCGGCGACTTCGCGAATTTTTGAAACATTCACGAATAATTCTAGGGCCCTTAAATTCGTGAATTATTCGCAAATTTTTCAAAAATTCGGCGATTTTTGTGACTATGCGTAAAACTATTAAATATTTCATGTACATGGTTCAAACATTTATATATATATATATATATATATATATATATATATAGGGAGCCGATTAGGTCCTCCAATAGAGGACCGTGACTGTCCTCCAAGATACACATGGAGCTCCAGGTGGTGGGTGTTACGTGGAGCACAAGTGGACAGTTTAGATCAATATTAAAAAAATAAATTTTGAAAAAAACTTTTTAAACCCACAAGTCAAAGTTTGATAGATTTCATTGGTCCACATTTCACGATTCAAAAAATACACGGTGGAGATGAGTTTCCAATTACTTCTTTTTTTCAAAGATGATCTAAGCATTGCACCCGAGGTCCACGTGGCATCGAAACAATGTTTTGGGTGCCACGTGGAAGCTTAGGGGACGGTGACCGCCCTCCCATGGAGGACGGACACCTTTTCCATATATATATGGCGAGATTTGTATCATGGCACATGATTAAAAAGAAAAACTTTGTTATTTTTGGGATTTGTGCTACGTGGAACACCATCTAAGCCATCTGATTTGTAAGTCGACCATTAAAGTAGATGAAGGCCTTTGACTGCATTCAATCAAATGATAGAGATCATGTTT
The DNA here is from genome assembly GCA_021018995.1 of Chloranthus sessilifolius. Classification (NCBI taxonomy): domain Eukaryota; kingdom Viridiplantae; phylum Streptophyta; class Magnoliopsida; order Chloranthales; family Chloranthaceae; genus Chloranthus; species Chloranthus sessilifolius. The sequence continues at coordinate 8,976,683 of CM037598.1, forward strand.
TGTGCCAATTTTTCGCCTCAAAGGTCTTTACATCATGGTATTCAAATCAGACGGCTTAGATTGTGTTCCATATGGCACAAATCCCCAAAATACCAAAGTCTTTCTTTTTAGCCACGTGCCATGGTTCAAATCTTGTGTCCAAGTTTTAGCTCCCTTATAATGTTATTTATATATATAAAAGAAAATTTCATTAAAAAAGCCGCATAAGCATCGAATTGAATGCTACATTGTTTGACACAAAAATAAACTAAACAATGTAAAGAAGTATTTCCTCCTAATCTCTTCTTGATTTTGAGAAGGACCAATTTCTCTACTTATAAACTAAAACTGAAAAAAAAGGCAAATAAAAATTACAATTACCACTCAAAAGAGATGTTCTCATTATGGATGGTTCCATTCCACTTTGTTAGTCTCCCCTCCTCCAAAATTTTCCATGATTTGATTCCCAAACAAGTGAGGATATGATGCGACTCTTGGGAGTGTAGCCAACAATTGTTCATGAGATTCGTGAAAATCAAATTGCGTTGATCTGTCACCGTTCATCGTTATCGCCAAATCGTTCGTTCCATCATTAGTAACATTTTCTTCCAAACTACCAATGCCTCCATATTGGGTGCCAAGTGGCAATGGCTCATACAGGGGATACATGGAATTCATCGGTGCAACGACATTCTCCTCATTCAAGAATACAAATTTCCCAGGATGAGATAGTGAGTGCTGGGTGACCTGGGTGACCGCATTAAGCCCCCAGTTGTTTGAAGAAGGGCTCCCCATTCCACCATCCATAGAGAATAAAAATGGATTCCTCTGACGTCTAAAATCCTGGAAATCCATGACTAAATTGGGACAAAAGAAAACCCAAAATCAATTTAATGGAATTCTGTTCTTCACATATAAAGAAGTACCTCTGTTTGAGCTCACACAATCTCTAAAGGGCGCCTACGTTCGAAACCTCTTGAAACCCATTGATTGCTTCGAATAAGGTGAATCTTCCACATGATGGATCTTGAGACCAGAAATAGAGAGAAACTATTTGCACACGAGATGAAATTCCACATGGCACAAGATCCATCTTGTGGATGATTGGGTGAAAAATGATTTAGGTCGCCTCATTCGAAGCACTCATCGAGTTTGGGGTTTGAACATAGGCGCCCTTTGAGTTCTTGTGTAATGTGAGGAACCCAAAACACAAAAGTTCGAGATGTGAGTTGGCTACCTGATATTGGAGAAGTAGAATCAATTTGGCCAAAATTTGGGAAGAGATGTGTGGATTTCAAATTCAACGGAGGACGAACTAAAGCTGACATCGGATTACCGCCATGAACATATTGCGTCAGAAAAGTACCCATGTTTGATGGGTGGATCGTGGGCAAATATTCTGGTTGGAGGACATTTGGTTCGCCGTGATGATTTGAATATTCCACAGGATTAAGGCAGAAATAAGGCCCGCTCGCACTAGGGAAAGGCCTCTGGCTCAACATATATAGTCTGCTGTCACACTGTAGTAGCTTCTCATAGTGCTTCTCAAGAGTTCCTTCAGGGAATTGAATAAAGTGCCTCCTGAATGGGGAAAAGAAGAAGAAGATATAAGCTCGGATTTCGAACAAAAAATAATCTATTTCTGGTTAGTTTAATCTGAATAGATTTTAAAAAAAATATAGGTACTCTGCCATCTGTTGAAGCCATAATTCGACATGATTGTGAGGTAAAATCTGTCAAAAGAGAGGAAGAAGAGCGGAAACAAATCACCAATGAAATGAAGAGATGAATCCGATACAAAACAATACCTGAAAATGTTCCAAAATAAGTTGATATCGAAGTAGTAAGAATGAGATTTGTGATGGAATCTAAATGGATCTGACGATCCGACCGTCAAAATTCCGAGAGATCTAGGCGCATGATCAATCAAAAACAATAAACCAACCATCTATAAATTAGATATATGTGCGAACCTTGAGCATTAGCCATTAATGGTTGCCGATCTTCAACGATCTTCTCGCGTTTAATGTCTCCTAGCACAATGGGGATGCTCTCGCCAATAGGGAGGATTGAATTACGTCGAGCTATCGTTGGGACCAGGCACCCCTTATATTTATAGCCAAAGAGTCCTATCCCATTAAGGACTGAAATTACTAATTATAGTGTGATTAGAAATCACAATCATACCTTAATTGAAAGACTCAATAAGCAGTTGCCTATTCTCTTCAAACTCACCAGAATAGCAATTGTACATCTTAAGGTTGATCTTATACCATTCACTGGTCAACGGGTTTGACCATAGTGATGGCCACCAAAATAGGAACTTCTTACAGTCTCCCACTTGGCCAAACTATGTCAAGAAACTCCGATTATCCAATGTTAGCTAACTTTCTTTGAATGATAAGTCACAATCAATCTCAATCAAAGTCTTTATTATCAGTCCGGTCAAGTGAGAATTGCAACACAGAATCAATGTAGTCAATATATCATATCATCGATATATGACCGCTCATTAGTTACTGTATTGGAAGTCATCACTGACATGGATTCCAACTAGTATGATTTCACATAGATTGTAAGTTTACATAACTGAATGGTGATTACATGTAAACTCAATCTAATATTGGTCCTACTTTATTGCCATCTACTGGCACCATATGTTCCAAGGAGTGATTTGCATAAAATGAAAAAGCAAATAAATAAGTTTTATTTCTGAATTAATTAAAAAAATGTATTCACTCGCATATATCCACTCTCAAAGGCTACCAAAATTATCCGTTAACCCCATGCACGCAACATGCTCCAAAAAGAGCTTGGGAGGTAAACCTTTTGTGAGAGGGTCAGCCAACATGAGTGTCGTACTCATCTTTTTAACAGATATAATTTGATTCTGAACTTTCTCCCTTACAACAAGATATTTTATATCAATATATTTGGAACCCCCACTAATCTTGTTGTTATTGGAGATAGCAATCGCAGCGGAATTGTCACAAAAGATTCTCAGTGGCTTTGAAATAGTATCAACAACTCGAAGCCCTGAGATAAAATTCCTCAACCATATCGCCTCACATGTTGCCTCAAAGCGCAATTTACCTTCCATAGTGGAAGTAGTCGATTTGTTTAACGCTCTTCCAAGATATAGGTCCACCGCAAGCATAAAAATATAACCCGATGTGGGCCTACGAGTGTCTTGACACCCAAAGATAGTCAAGATCTCAATAACCAATAACTTTAAGGTTATTCGACCTTTTATGCGTGAGCATGTGTCCCTTAGTCCCTTGTAAATAGCGAAAACCTTCTTAGTCGCTTTCCAATGATCCAAACCAGATTACATTGGTACCGCCAAGCATGCCAACTATATACGCTTATATCCGGACGAGTATGACTTGTGCATACATGAGACTCTAACCGCCGATGCATAGGAATTGTCTCCATCTGCTTTTCTCCAGGATCGATCCACAGGACTCAAGTAGACTAAATTTATCACCCTTAATGACAGGGCAACGATGAGCGTAAGCAGATTGTGCATGTTAAACCTTTAAGAACTTTATCAATATAAGCTCTGTGAGACAATCCCAATATGGCACGGGCTCTATCTCGATGAATCTCAATTCCTATCACGTAGGAAGCTTCACCAAGATCTGTCATATCAAAACTCTTTGATAAAAAGTGGTGTGTCTCATATAACATGCCTAAATAGCTAGTCGCAAGTAAGATATCATCAACGATAAAACAAGGATGATAAACTTACTCCCACCGATTTTAAGATATATGCATTGATCCACGATTTTCTTTAAAACCAAAATTTGAAATGACTTGGTGAAATTTTAAGTACCATTGTCGAGATGCCTGCTTTAAACCATATAGAGACCTTTTGAGTCTACAAACTAAATGACTCTCCCCCTCAACCTGAAAACCTTCAGGTTGTGTCATAAAGACGTCTTCATGCAAGTCGTCATTCAGAAAGGCAGTTTTAACATCCATTTGATGCAATTCTAAGTCAAAATGAGCTACTAATGCCATGACTATCCGAAAGGATTCCTTTCTAGAGACAGGAGAAAATGTCTCTTTATAGTCTATTCCTTCTTTTTGAGTGAAACCTTTAGCGACTAACCTGACCTTGTATCTTTCTATATTACCTTTGGAGTCTTGCTTGGTTTTAAATACCCATTTACAGCCTACAGGCTTGACTCCATTAGGTAACTCACAAAGATCCCAGACCGAGTTATGTTTCATTGATTCCAACTCATCTTTCATGGCTTCGAGCCATTGAGTGGATTTGTCGCTCTTCATGGCTTGGCTAAAGGAAACAGGATCTGATTCCTTTCCAAAATCAAACTCACTCTCATTTAGGTAAACTATATAGTCATCAGAAATGACAGGCTTCTTTGCTCTCTCTGATCTACGCAATGGTAGATCATTGGCAGTCGCTATGGTAGCAAGAGCCTCCTCAATGTGGGGTGTGTCAATAGGTATAGCCACAGGTGTATCAACACTGGCTTGAATAACTGGTGTTGGTGCCACTTTTTCTTGGATAAAAGGGATAGAAATTATAACCCGATTCTCCTCAAAAGTGATTTTCCTAAGCTCAATACTCCCACTGATCTCACGATCCTCAAAGAATTTTACATGTCTAGTCTCAACAATTCGGGTACTATGAGTGGGGCAATAAAATCTGTAGCCTTTTGATCTATCAGGGTAACCAATGAAATGACAACTTATAGTTTTAGGGTCAAATTTTCCTAATTGTGGGTTGTACACCTTTGCTTCAGCGAAACCGTCCCAAATGTGTAAATATCCTAAAGTCAGTTTTCTTCCTACCCATAGCTCATAAGGAGTTTTGGGAACTGCCTTACTAGGAACTCGATTGAGGATATGCACCGCTGTTTTCAAGGCTTCTCCCCACAAGAACATAGGCAACGCAGAGTTGCATAACATGCTTCTCACCATATCCATAAGAGTACGATTTCGTCGTTCAGCTACACCGTTCTGTTCAGGTGTTCCCGGCATGGTGTATTGAGCGACAATGCCATGCTCTTGTAGATACAGGGGGAAGGGTTTGCGACCTGTTTCAGAGTATCTACCATAGTACTCTCCGCTTCTATCAGATCTTACAATTTTAACCTTCGAATTGAGTTGTAACTCAACTTCGGCTTTATAGATTTTAAACATATCCAGGGCCTCAGATTTCTCGTGAATGAGAAATATATAATCAAAACGAGAATAATCATCAGTGAAGGTAATAAAATACTTTTGACCACCAATAGCGGGAGTTGGAAACGATCCACAAATATCAGTGTGGACTATTTCCAGTAAACTCGTGCTTCTGAGAGCCCCTTTCTTATTAGTCTTTGTGAGTTTCCCTTTAACGCAATCAACACAAGTATTGAAATCAGAGAAATCGAGCGCATCGATTATATCATCTTTAATTAACCTCTCCATTCCTGCTGGATCGAAATCCCTGCATTAAATTACTTATGTGAATAGTTGCACCAGAATCTATCCACCAAGTATTGCATGGAGCATCAACATAAAGTGATTCAAAACACACAAAAGCAAGGTCATTACCTTTCTTAACTAGCCAATCTCTGTATTTGTGACTATTCTTCTTAATGTGTCCCTTCTTCTTACAGAAGTGACACTTGATGCCAGAAGTAGATGTGCTAGCTTCTCCTTGTTTGGTTTCCGGTGGAGGAGCTTTCACGTTCTTTCCTTTATATTGTCTCGGTTTTCGCTTGAAATTTCGTTTCGATGGGCCAAGAGCGGCGTAATGGGCACTTTCAGGTTTTTCAGCCCGAAGTCGTTCTTCTTCTTGGAGACAGTGAGCAATTAGCTCGTTCATCTTTCACTTCTCTTTCTGCGTGTTATAATTGATCTTGAACGGGCCAAATTGTGTAGGAAGAGAAGTCATAATGAAGTGAACAAGATAACCCTCAGAAAAACCCATGTCCAGTTCTTTCAATTGAGTTGCCATGCCACTCATTTTCATAATGTGCTCCCGGACGCCGCTATGACCATCATATTTTATGGTTCCCATTTTAACAATTAGACTACTGGCAAGGGCTTTAGAAGCCCATTGAAATTGTTCCTTAATGGCTTGCAGGTATTCCTTTGCAGTGTGCGAGTCAGGAATACCTCCCCGAATCGCATCAGCAATGGAACTCTTTATGATCATGAGGCTCATACGATTTGATCTATCCCATTTTTCTAAATCCGTATGATTCACTGCCAGATCCTCAGCCGAGGCATCAGCGGTGAGCACCTTGGGTTTATCAGTTCGTATAGCATAGTCAAGATCCATGCAGCCTAGAACAATTGTAACTTGTTCCTTCCATTTCTTATAATTTGATCCACTCAAAAGTTCAATTCCACCAATCATACTGGTTATGATAGATGGGTTCAATGTTGCACAATAATTAAGAGCTTTATTATGTCCACATACAATCGAAATAACTATCAATTCCACAAGGTTATAATTATAGTATGTGACACGAAAATTAAAATATGTCAAGGAATATAAAAATTAAAACCAATGTGGTTTTATTGAGAAACGATTTGTGTCATTATAACCCTCCGTTGGGTCGAGCCATAACACACTAGTCGCTTCCTTAATCTATATTAATGATTGTGGTACTAATTGCGTCGTTATGACCCTCCGTTGGATCGAGTCACAACACGCTAGCAGTACCCACACACACAAAATAATGAATAGTGAAACACAACCATCATAGAACATTAAGTGATTCATCACCGTTGGGCAGAAGAATCCCTTATGTTGTGACGCCAACGTTCACTATACACTTTCACTGGATTTGTAACACGTTTTTGGATAAAATTAAACCTCACTATGAAAACCACGACACTAGAAAAGGTCATCACCGTTGGGCAGAAGAATCTTTTCAAGCCATGTTTTCAAATTAGGTTTGATAATATTTTAGATGATCACAAAACGTGTTATGAGGAGGTGTCAAAATTGACAATAAACGAGTATTATAATGTGTAAGTACCAGCCATGGTGGTGGAGCACAACCTCCACTATCCAATTCTAATGGGTGCCAAGTGGCAATGGCTCATACAGGGGATACATGGAATTCATCGGTGCAACGACATTCTCCTCATTCAAGAATACAAATTTCCCAGGATGAGATAGTGAGTGCTGGGTGACCTGGGTGACCGCATTAAGCCCCCAGTTGTTTGAAGAAGGGCTCCCCATTCCACCATCCATAGAGAATAAAAATGGATTCCTCTGACGTCTAAAATCCTGGAAATCCATGACTAAATTGGGACAAAAGAAAACCCAAAATCAATTTAATGGAATTTTGTTCTTCACATATAAAGAAGTACCTCTGTTTGAGCTCACACAATCTCTAAAGGGCGCCTAAGTCATGGATTTATATGTTTGAGCTCACGGAAAACTTCGATCGTGGCACAATCACTACCCAAAGAATCCCCAAAAGTTTTTTTTTGAATTATTTGCAAGAGCTAGCAGTCCCCTGCCTCACGGTGACTGACCGAGTCGGTGGTATTATCCGAGGCCATGACGCCGCCGTCCGGTGTCAATCCTAGGGAAAAACCCTTAAGGGCGCCCCTTTTTTTTTTTTTTTTTTTTTCAACTGCGCCATGCTAGTTTAGAAATTGACGCCCACAAAAAAAAAAACTTTTGTTCCTCTCATTTGAATGCACGACGAGAAGTCGAGATCTAAATATGATGTTTTGATTGACCAAACACCATCATGGCTCTGATACCAATTGATGGAATCTAAATGGATCTGACGATCCGACCGTCCAAAATTAAGCCGAGAGATCTAGGCGCATGATCAATCAAAAACAATAAACCAACCATCTATAAATTAGATATATGTGCGTACCTTAAGCGTTAGCCATTAATGGTTGCCGATCTTCAACGATCTTCTCGCGTTCAATGTCTCCTAGCACAATGGGGATGCTCTCGCCAATAGGGAGGATTGAATTACGTCGAGCTATCGTTGGGACCAGGCACCCCTTATATTTATAGCCAAAGAGTCCTATCCCATTAAAGACTGAAATTACTAATTATAGTGTGATTAGAAATCACAATCATACCTTAACTGAAAGACTCAATAAGCAGTTGCCTATTCTCTTCAAACTCACCAGAATAGCAATTGTACATCTTAAGGTTGATCTTATACCATTCACTGGTCAACGGGTTTGACCATAGTGATGGCCACCAAAATAGGAACTTCTTACAATTTGTTCTCAATTGAAGTTTAGAAGCGAAAAACTGAAATAGGCTTTTATTTCTTCTGTCTTTTAATTTTTTTCCTGTAATTGATTGGAACCGGGATAAACCAATACCCGGAACGCCCTTTAAAAGAAACAGTGTCAAAAATCCGACTTTGTAGCTGCGTAAAGACATTTCTTCGCTCCCCACATGGATAGAAGTAGGTAAACATACCTATATATGGGTGCTTGACCCCCTGTAAAATCAGTACTAGCTTGCCAGAGTGTGTGCTTTCTTGGTTGCGGATTAGTCTCTCCGAAGAACAGAGGGGGACGCTCTAACTGCATCAAACACCACATCGTCAAATTTCAAAGGTTGAAAACCTCTTAAATTCACAGTAAAAATGTAGGATCAATTCGACAGGGACCTAACCAAAAGGGTTCTTTAGAAAACCATGCCTACTTCCAATCAAACTTTAGGAAAACATGTTTGCTTTTATTAGTTTACGGAAAACAATGCCTACCCATTTTTCGAAAAATTGAAACATATGCGCACGATTTTTTTCAAAAAATATGGACATGGTTTGTGGGCTACACGTGACACCCATCTGGGATTGGATACCGACAACTTACCAAAAGATGATGAACTATCACCCAAAAAGTTTGGGCATGATCCGATATATATTTACAGTTGAAAAAATAGTCAAAGATGCTCACATTCAATGCACTATATTAGGTGGGCTTTAGGGGCGTAGTCAAGAATTTTGTTGGTGGGGGATACAAATGATAAATAATCATACTTAATAGAAACTCTAAAGTTAAATGGGAGCTTGAGCCAAATTTGGGGGCTTATGTACAAACAAAGGTTGTATAAGAATCATACCTAATAGAAACTCTAGAGTTAAATGGGGGCTTGATCCCCCGCACCCTTCTATGTGGCTACGCCATTGGTGGGTGTTTCCCTAACTTTGATACCTCAAATAAAGGGAAAAAGTATTTTCAAATAGTAATTTTTTTCTTTTTGAAATCACATTTTGGGTAGATAATCTACCCAACACATGTGTTGTTTTGGATTGAATCATTTTAGAAAAAGTTAGTAGGCATTATTTTCCTAAAACTCATAAAAGTATGCATTTTTTCCTAAGTTCATTAAAAGTAGACATATTTTTCCAATTTTCTCTAGCCCAAAAGCACCTAGATGCGAATGGAGATAAGCTCTTATGCATTTGTGGGCAACTAGGTAAGCATGTTCTCGGATCGTCTCAACTATGACTTAAACCTGAGACGTGGTGCTGATTCAGATACCATTTGTTAAGGACCTAATCAATACACCCAAAAGCACCTAAGCATTAATGGGAGGAAAATTAAAACCTTTTGAATTTGGGGTCGCAACCTAAAAGCATAGGATCGATTAAAGGTAAAAATGCCAAACCTCAATTTCTAGAATGTCGGGTTCATTTTCGCGAAAGATTGCTCGAATCGCTGAAATGTCAGACCATTGGACCTCAATCTTACTCTTAAGTCCATCATGCAAAACCTCCCAGACCAGTTTACGCTTCGCATAGTAACATTTTGCTACTAAATCACCTTTGTTTCTAGAAATTCTCTGCAAATTAAAAGGAGAAAAATGTTGGTATTATTTGATAATTATCACACATCAGTTATCTTATATTTGTAATCTCAGCATGAACCTTAGTTAGAAAGCTACGCGCCAACAAAAAAGAAGCAAAACATCTTGGATCAACTGATAAATGACGGGTTATGCTTTGAACTTTTTGGTTGGATAGATAAAGGAGAAAGAGATTACACCTCCCAAGAGCCGATCTTGAGCAACATCGCGTACAAATTTGAGGCCTTCAACTTTTCGGCATTGGACCGTGAAGCGGAGCCATTGGTCATTGATTTCTCCCTCTCGAAGCCGATATCATTCATCGGCTCGGAGGGTGGCATCGGCTCGGAGGGTGGCACTCTGTTCCACCTCTGAGAGAGTGTGGACTCAATGAGATCTATAAAAGACGGAGTTTTCTGTAATTTCAAACCAAGCGGACTCGATCCTTTGGATGCATTAAGAGGCATTGCAACCTGCATTTGGAAAAAAAATAAATTTAATTCAAAGATGATAAAATTCCATGGGCCTAACTCAACCTCATAAAATTAGCTTGTAAGGTGAGGAGTGCCCAGATTATATATAGCTCAAGACCCCCATCACGTGGAGAATTGAATTGGGTGATGTCGAGTAGAGAAATACCTACCCTGATGTCATGATAAGAAATTCAATGGACCTAACTCAACCTCACAAACCCGACTTTTAAGGTGAGGAGTTCCAGATTCTATATAGCCCAAGACTTCCAAGCCAACATGCAATATGGGACTATTCTAACAAAAGAAAAAATTGAAATCCAAATAACAGAGATTTGAAGATCATGCAAGCCATCTGATAGAGCATGACAGTGGAATCAAGTTACTAGCTTGCTTCACCTCGTATTGATTCACCGGGATTCGTGGAGTCAATTATTCCACATATCCAATGGTGAATCCTCTCTTTGTATGATCAAGTATGTTAGGAATATGGGATCTACACAAAAACTCATAAAGATTTTAGTACTCAAAAGCACTAAAATCAAAAAGCATGAAAGGAGATTGATCTCAGCCACACCTTTTGTTACTTCTACGATTCCTACCAAAACCTTAGTTACATGCATGATTGCATGGACACAATTTAAAAAAAAAAAAAACTAACAGCTTTATTTTATTTGATTTGCTGCTTCAGGAGAGAGAGAGAGAGAGAGAGAGAGAGAGAGAGATTGCATGGACGTAAGTTAAAAAAAAAACAAAAAAAAGCTTTATTTTATTTGATTTGCTGCTTCCGGAGAGAGAGAGAGAGAGAGAACCTACGTTGATTTCAAGAGGTGGATGAAGAAGACGCTCGCTTGAGGAAGACGAGCTCGTTTGATTACTAAGCATCAGGGCAGTTGGAAGAGACGTGACCGCGGGAATAACCTCAGTCCCCGGGTGTTTTATATAAGAACCTGATTAGGGATTTTCTTTATGCGCAATCCAAGATTCCCCTTGCTCAACCCGCTTGCAAATGCTTGAAGCTGTTGACCACTTAATATCGGATGGTTAAGATTGTTTTTCGTCTCAATCTTTGACAAAATAGTTCTTCACATACTGGAATACCATCAGACGGTCAGATTGCTATTTCAAATGAACACATTCCAAAAAGTAAGCCAATAATCCACCCGTGATGTACTCTGTGTTTTGGATGTTTGCCACTTGTAATCAAATTTCACCGTCTGATGGTAGCCCATGACATCAAGATCTAGTAGGTAGCAGATTTGGCAGACAAATGATCTCTATCATCTGATTCAAAACAGTCAATAGTTTAACTCGGGTTGAGAAGGAAGAATGTCAGATTGTAAATAAAGATACCCTAGCTATATTTTAATAATTAATTAATTTTTATAATCTCGGAGTTTTTATTGGATGTTATCTAATTTCCTTCTCCGATTCCTCCGAATACGTTTTCGAATTTGTAGGTATCCTTTTTGAATTTTTATTGGATGTTTTTTTAAGTAGAATTGCTGCTACTGGAGTCATCTATAACGCACAATTGGCCAAATCTTAGTTAGTATTAGGCGCGTGGCCTGTGCACCGGTGCAAGGTATGCACATCTTATTCATTTAACAAAAAAGATATGTACTAGTATAGGAGTCAGCCACCCAATACCAACTCATATCAATATGGTGTTAGATCTATAGATCAAAATCTCGGATTTTCGATACGAATCGTCCAACCCCAAAATCGATACGTATCGGACGATACGTATCATCCAACCCTCAAAAAAAAAAAATAAAAAAAATCAACAATAAAACCGATAATTTGAAATTATAGGACAATAATTTCAAATTATCGTCCGATACATTGAACGATATAGACAATACTTTGAACCATAATTTGATTGTTTTTTAAGGGGGCGATAAAAACCCAGTGTATTGTATCGTTCAAGTCCAAAACCGATACGTATCGGTATTGGACGATATTTTGATCTAGGGTTCAAAATTTCGGCCATCGATTTTGGTGGCCCCCGAAACAAAATCTCCATATTTTCGGTATCGGATTCAATATAGCATGTTATCGGCCGATAAATTACTAATTACTAAATTATCGGCCGATATTTTTCTCTTTAGTAATTTGAATTTAAAAAAGAAAAAAAGTTGCACTGAAAATTTAAAATTTCAGGACCAAAATCGGAACAAAAATCGAAATTTTAATGGTTGATTGGATCTACTACTTGTTACTTGGCAACTCCCCTAAATTGTGTTTGAACAATCTTAAAACTTTGTTTTAACTTTTAAGGGTGAAAGATGTGTGCAGTACACATCATGAAATAGATACATCCTGTATGAAAGGGCAATGGGTGGGCCGAAAAATCAACCGTTTTACTGTAACATCAACTGTTGTTTTTAGTTTTAAAAGAGTCATGTTCAAAAGTATGTTGCGAGTTGGGGTGTCAATGCTTGAAGGTGTAACGTGGAAATCCATGATCATGTGCTATGATCACGATCACTTACAGATGTGTGCCATGGGAATCAACATCTGACCGTCTGATATGTGTCCAATGAATTGAAGATCTAATGTAGGAAAGATTGGGACGAAAATTTAGTGATTGCTCTAAAGTAGACGATGAAGATTGTTTTGTACACAAGGGATCTTGAGATGATGAGTGTGTTATCACAAAGTTAGTTTTTTTATTTCAAGTGGCACACACCCCAAAAAAATAATCTGGAAATGAGGTTTGAGAATCATACATGTCACATGATTTTTTTTATCACTTTTTTGTGCCATTTGTCAGGTGTAATAGAAATCTAACTTTATGATGACACACCCTTTTGTGCAAGAATGGGGCAAAAATCAATCTCCATATTTCCATTCAAAGGAGTCAATGATTTTTTTTTTTTTTTTTCTTAGGTGCCCTCCAAGATTATGTGGGTGTTAATAAAGCTACCCTTAAATTCCAAGGATTCAAGTAATATTTTTAATCTATAAAAACCGCTGCTTTGTCTCTCTCTCTCCCACAGTCTCTTTTGATTACGATAATTTTAACCATGTTGTTAACTACACTATAGAGGTTACAAATGATCGTAATGAAACCATTAAGCAATTAAGCAATTAATCATGAAGAATGAAGAACTCTAATGAGACAAGTATCAGATTAAGAGGAGATTTACGAAAGTCAATGAGGAAAAAACCTAGAAATTGAGAGAGGTAAGTGTGTACATTGGAAATTTGTTTTGTTTTGTTTGTTTTTTATGGTGAATATTAATCAGGAAGAAGACTAATTATTGTAATCAAGAGGCATTCTGTAACTTCGGTATTGGTGTAAATTCGCTCACCACCTCTGAAAATGCAATGACTTATTTTGTGCCGTTAGGGAGTGCACTGTAGCAGCAGAATTAGCGGCCGATGAAAAAATTTGCATCGTAGTGTGTGAAGAGAAGAGTTGCTGTGCTTGTGGCGATGATTATCGATAGTTTTTTTTTCTTTGATTAATACGGTTATGTCTATCTTTGTTTTATATTTTATACTAAATGAAATTGGTGATCAATATGTAGTCTGGTCGATAGATTTTACACTAAATGAAATTGGTGATATCATCTCCACCGTCTAATATGTAGTCCGGAAATGACTCGATAAAATCTTGAGATTTTATGGAAATAATTCCTAATAAATTTCCCAGCATTGTCAATTAAATATCAAAATGATTTTACGCCATTAAATTAGACTTTTGATCTTGTCTTCTTAAAGTGTGGTTTACTATTATGACATATGTGGTGCATATTTGTGATTAATTTAAATTGTGGTTTACTATTATGAAATATGTGGTGCATATTTGTGATTAATTTAAATTCTTCAACTACAATCCATCATTAGAACATAAAGAATCATGCCTATAAGTGGATGTGAATTATCTGATGGATAAAACTTTAATAACAACTATTAAAACTAAGAAAAATGGTTGATAACAAAGTGTACAAACAGGACGGTTCAAATCTCTCAAAAAGGGAGAGTTTCATTGTCCTTCAATGTAGGATTTTTCAGTTTGATGGTACAGTTTATCCATATCTTAATCCATTAACAGTTTAAGATCATTTAAACACCATTTTGGTGTTGAAATGACCCTTATATGCTGTTCATTAAAGGTAAATCTTAGCCATCGGATCCTCAATATAAATCATCACAAAAGTTAATTAAAGACTATATTGTAGACTTTCTTACGGTGAAAAGAACAAGCATTTTACATGTGAAAAAACAAATTTTGCAATCAATCTATTCACCAAAATGTCATTACAAGAAATACACTGAAACGAATCGTGTGCCCTAACCCACCCATGGCTAAGGTTTAGGGCCGTGGCCGGTCAGCCGGAAACCTGCTCCCACTAGCTAATGATCACTGTAATTCATCAAACGGTTGGTATTGACTGACATGGCATGGGCACTAAGGATGGTTTGTGGATCATCAATGGCATGCACAAAATTTAGTTTGAAGAAAATCAATCTTAACCACCACCAGTGCGAAAAGCGCAGTGAAGTCTTTATATTTTTTGGATAGGTTAGCTGGGTTCGAATTTGCAAGCTTGAAGTTGCAATATGGTTAAGCTTCCATTGTGCTATAGGTTCAAGCCTTGATGGGCAGTAAAGTCCATATATAACATGTAGAAGGGCATTGATCAGATGGTTAAGAAAACCTGTAAGATAGAGAGTTTTGTGATAATGGCTCAAGCCCTGATGGAAATATAGAACAATAAAGATAAAGTTAAAAAATTAGCGATAACAACTCCTGACTAACATTTGAACACTGCGGTGGCGTTTAAATGATCTAGCACAATTCAGTTTGTAACTTTTCCTGTTGGATATTTAAAACTTTTAAATAGTAGGGGATTGTTAGATATTTAAAAGTTTTATAATTTATGTCTTTTCAAAGTGGTGTGTCTTTTCAAAGTATTATATCTTTTCAAAAGAAGTGTCTTTCTAAAGTTGTGTGTCTTTTCTCAAGGGATGCGTGTAGAACCTTTTTAGAGGAAAATGGTGCATTAACACACCACTTGATTTCTATTTAAGGAATCTAAAATTATTTTTTAGACACTATAATAGAGTCTTATTTCTTATCACTTTTTATGTCTTTTAAAGTCTTTATCAGAGCATTCTTGCAATATTTAGTGTTCGGATAGTGTGATCGGATTCGCCAAATCTTTCACAAGAATATACAATCGGTTCATTGTATCCTGGAACCAATTTACCGGTAACTTGTTGGTGACAACTTTGTCGAAGTGGTGGGGGCAAATATTGGTTTAAAGGCAATGATATATCGCGTGCCTCGGATAGATTCCCTGTATTATTTCGGATCAACATTTCAATTTTTTCAATAATTTTAAACCAATATTTTTGTATCAATGACTGGTGTTTAGAAAGATGATGGGTAAATGAGAAATGATTGTCTCTCGTCTCTTGGTGAAATGGTAAATTCACAGTGATAATTTTCTGAATCGCCCATTTTTGGGGATGAATGCCGATACGGTGCGGTCGCCTTAAATGAAGTAGCTCTTGGGATCAATCATCCATCTTGAAGATTAATGTCTACTGATGAGTACTGAAAAATGAGGATATTTCACCCCTAAATACCTATATTTAGCTGTCCGATGAAGGGTATCTGATGAGATTGATTAGATTTGAAGTGTTTCAGGTAAATACAAGCCAAGTATAGAAAACAGTCCAAGAATTCTAAATATAATGTCAAAACACTGCAACTTCGGGTAATCAAGAACTTGGTGTGACTTGCGGCTAAATTTGGACCTTCAAGACGCCCGAATTACGAAATTGTCAAAACATGGAAGTTGTATATCTTTTCGTTAGCTTTCCAACGGCGTAAGAATCGTCTCAATCCGAGCTCGATACAAAAAGTTATGGCCAAAATACCGAAATAGTGTCTGAACCAAGAAGAAGTGCTGAATTTCACGGATTTCTGGGGTCGATGCATCGACCCTACAGGTCGATTAATCGAGCCAGAGTCAGAGTCTGACACGAAACTGACACTGGAAACCTAATTTTTGGGACTTTTTGGCGGCTCGATGCATCGACCCTCCCTGGTCGATTAATCGACCCGAAAATATTGGCTTGGGAGACTCCCGCAAGGAGAGTCTATTTAAAGCGACTCAAGCACTTCGGGAAAGAGAGAATTAGAGTAGATTAGAGAATTAGCAACGTAGGAATTAATTAGATAGAATTAGTTTTAGCAGAGAGTTTTAGTTTTAGAGTTCTTAGTTTTTAGCCATTATTTTTCATAGTTAGACATAGAAATAGGAAAATTTTATTATTCTTTTGAGAGCTTTGTTCCCTTCAATTTTTCAGTACTCATTCCTAAATTTTGTTCAAAGTTTATTTCTGCATTTATTTCGTTTCTGAAGATCATCATACTTGTGGATCAAAGTAATTTATTTTGAAGTTTGAGGTAATTTTAATTAATATTTTTTTCCCGTCTTTATTTATTTATGTCATTTAATTACAATATGTGTGGCTAAATTTATAGGGATGGGGATCTAATGATTTCCATCCGAGGGATGTACTTTTAATAATATAAATTTAGGATTAAAATATGAGATTTTATTTTATGGTTGTTGTGCTATCATGAACGGATGAAATCCCCGCCACTAACCGGGATCGCGTGTGCCGAGCCATGCCCGGGATCTCAGATATGTGACGGTAATTTTACCTAATCATTGTTATGGTCTTTTTGCTTTCATCGTGTGGATCTAATTACGATTATGTTCTGGGATCGAGTGTGCCGAGCCATGCCCTGGATCTTGGTTCTGTAATGGTAATTTTATCTTAAATAATCCCTAATCTGAATAAAGTGTGCCGAGCCATGCCCTTGATTTCAGATTTATAAGTGGTATTCTTGTTGAAATTTTTACCCACTTTGGGGATGATTTTTATTTGAACCTGAGATCATGTGTGCCTAGCCGTGCCCTTGATCCCAGATCTATATATGAAAATCATCTAAGTCCTGATTGCAGGGATGCAACGTGGAACCTATTAGGGTGTTGACCATTGATCTTCCATAAAAGATGTTTGTTACCAATGAAATATCTCATAATTTGATCCTTAGATTTATATTATGGGAAGAACGGACCAAGGATGGGAGGATTTAACATCTTCATCTTTATCATCATCTTCACTTTTATTTTTGAATTATCAATTGAATTTTAATTTGTAGTCATTAATTACCATCTCATCAACCGCTTAAATCATAAAACTGGTAGAATACTGTTAGATCTTCATAGATTTCTAGAATTGTTGGTCTCTTTTAGATATTTCAAAATTAGTCCTCGTGGAAATGATCTCGTACTCCGCACCCACTATATACAAACCGATTCGTGCACTTGCGAGTAAAACATTACATTAAAAATATCACATCATCTACTATCATTGCTAGCCCCCGCCAATGGAAAATCCTTGCTTCACCCTTGCTTACTAATGTGGGTAAATTTATAGGTTCAGTGGGTGAATTTAAAGGAACCCTTTAAAATATCGCTCGAGGGTAAACATTCGGTGCCGATAGATATAATAATGATACAACGTCTCGCCTAGGCTGTACATAAGCTTACCTTTTAATAATTAAAATGGACATGATAAAACCCCGAAGGCGCAAAGTTTTTTTTTATAATGTTAGCACTGAGTTACTTGTTTAAGAAATGCACAAGATTATTACACCATAATAGAATGTACGGGAAGAATATTTTTAATCTACAAAAATTGGCGGGCACTCTCTCTCTCCCCACAGTCTCTTCCACAGCCACTTCCGAGCTTTGAACTCTGTTTTCCTCTTTTCTCATGCGGGATTACGATAATTTTAACCACGTCGTTAATTACACTATGAGAGTTACAGATGATCGTAATGACACCATTCAGCAATTAATCATGGAGAATGAAGAACTCCGGCGAGACAAGTATCAGATTGAGAGGAGATTTACGAAAGTCAATGAGGAAAAAAATCTAATGCGGAGTGAAGTTGACGCCTTGGTATGGAAGCTTGAGAACTTGGGAGAGGTAAGTGTGTAAATTGGAATTTTTTTTTTTTAATGGTGAATAGGAAATTAGGAAGAAAACTGATTACTATGATTAAGGGGCATTGTGTAACCTTGGGTATTTGTGTAAATTCGCTCACCACTCTCTGGAAATGCAACGACCTATTTGGTGCCCCTACAGAGTGCGTTGTAGCGGCATAATTTGCGGCCGATGCAAAAATTGGATCGTCGTGTGTTAAGAGAGGAGTTGCTGTGCTTGTGGCGATGATCATCGATAGCTTTTTTTTAATTTTTTTATGAATACAGTTATATCTATTTTTGTTTTTGATTTTAGTCTAAATGAAATTTGTGATTAATATGTAGTCTAGTCGATAGATTTTATACTAAATGAAATTTGTGATCATCATCTCCACCGTCTAATATGTAGTCCGGAAATGACTCATTTTATGAAAATGATGCCTAATAAATTTCCCACCATTGTCAATTAAATACTAAAATGATGTTACGCCATTGAATTAGACTTTTGATCTTGTATCCTTAAAGTATGGTTTACTATTATGACATATGTAGTATCAATGACCGATGTTTAGAATGATGATAGGAAAATGAGAAATGATTGTCTCTCGTCTCTTGGTGAAATGGTAAATTCACAGAGATAATTTTCTGAATCGCCCATTTTTGGGGATGAATGCGTATACGTGCGGTCGCCTTAGATGAAGTAGCTCTTGGGGTCAATCGTCCATCTTGAAGATTAATGTCTACTATCATTGCTAGCCCCACCAATGAAAAATCCTTGCTACGCCCCTGCCCACTAATGTGGGTAAATTTCAAGGTTCAGTGGGTGAATTTAAAGGAACCCTTTTAAATATCGCTCGAGGCTAAACATTCTGTGCCGATAGATATAATAATGATACAACGTCTCGCCTAGGCTGTACATAAACTTATCTTTTTCTAATTGAAATGCACATGATGAAAAAATGCACATGATGAAACCCCCCAGGCGCAAAGTTTTTTTTTATATCGTCAGCACTGAGTTACTTGTTTAAGAAATGCACAAGATTATTACACCGTAACAAAATGTACGGGAAGAATATTTTTAATCTATAAAAACAGCCAGGGCTGGCTCTCTCTCTCTCTCTCCTCCACAGTCTCTTCCACAGTAACTTCTGAGCTCTGAGCTCTGTTTTCCTCTTTTCTCATAGGAGATTACAATAATTTAAACCACGTTGTTAACTACACTATAGAGGTTACAGATGATCGTAATGACACAATTCAACAATTAATCATGGAGAATGAAGAACTCCAGCGAGACAAGTATCAGATTGAGAGGAGATTTATGAAAGTCAATGAGGAAAAAAATCTAATGCGGAGTGAAGTTGACGCCTTGGTATGGAAGCTTGAGAACTTGGGAGTGGTAAGTGTGTAAGTTGGGAATTTTTTTTTTTTAAATTTTTTATGATGAATAGGAAATCAGGAAGAAAACTGATTACTGTGATCAAGGGGTATTCTGTAACCTTGGGTATTTGTGTAAATTCGCTCACCACCCTCTGGAAATGCAACGACCTATTTGGTGCATAGAGTCTTATGTAGCGGCATAATTAGCGGCCGATGTAAAAATTTGCATCGACCTTTGTGAAGAGAGGAGTTGCTGTGCTTGTGGCGATGATCATCGTTAGCTTTTTTTTTTTTTATGAATATGGTTATATTTATCTTTGTTTTAAATTTTAGACTAAATGAAATTGGTGATCAATATGTAGTCCGGTCAATAGATTTTACACTAAATGAAATTGGTGATCATCATCTCTACCGTCTAATATGTAGTCCAGAAATGACTCGATAAAATCTTGAGATTTTACGGAAATGATTCCTAATAAATTTCCCACAATTGTCAGTTAAATACCCAAATGATATTACGCCATTAAATTAGACTTTTGATCTTGTATCCTTAAAGTGTGGTTTACTATTATGACACATGTCGTATCTATGACCGGTGTTTAGAATGATGATGGGTAAATGATAAATGATTGTCTCTAGTCTCTTGGTGAAATGGTAAATTCACAGAGATTATTTTCTGAATCGCCCATTTTTGGGGATGAATGTGTATACAGTGCGGTCGCCTTAGACGAAGTAGCTCTTGGGATCAATCGTCCATCTTGAAGATTAATGTCTACTATCATTGTTAGCCCCCACCAATGGAAAATCCTTGATTTGCCCTTGCCCACTAATGTGAGTAAATTTCAAGGTTCAGTGGGTGAATTTAAAGTAACCCTTTTAAATATCGCTCGAGGTTAGAGATCCGGTGCCGATAGATATAATAATGAAACAACGTCTCGCCTAGGCTGTACATAAACTTACCTATTTGTAATTGAAATCCATATGATAAGCCCCCAAGGCACAAAGTTTTTTGTATAACGTCAGCACTGAGTTACTTATTTAAGAAATGCACATGATTATTACACCGTAACAGAATGTACGGGAAGAATATTTTTAATATATAAAAATCGCCATGGCGGGCTCTCTCTCTCTCTCTCCCACAATTTCTTCCACAATCACTTTCGAGCTCTGAGCTCTGTTTTCCTCTTTTCTCATGGGAGATTACGATAATTTTAGCCTACACTATGGGGATTACAGATGATCGTAATGATACCATTCAGCAATTAATTATGGAGAATGAAGAACTCCGGCGAGACAAGTATCAGAAAGAGAGGAGATTTACGAAAGTCAATGAAGAAAAAATCCAATGCGGAGTGAAGTTGACGCCTTGGTATGGAAGCTTGAGAACTTGGGAGAGATAAGTGTGTACATTGGATTTTTTTTTTTTTTTTTTGTTTTTAATTTTTTTATGGTGAATAGGAAATTAGGAAGAAGACTGATTACTGTGATCAAGGAGTATTCTGTAACCTTGTGTATCTGTGTAAATTCGCTCACTACCCTCTGGAAATGCAACGACCTATTTGGTGCCGCTACGGAGTGCGCTGTAGCTGCAGAAGTAGCGATTGATGCAAAAATTTGCATCGTCGTGTGTTAAGAGAGGAGTTGCTATGCTTGTGGCAATGATCATCGATAGCTTTTTTTTTTTTGATGAATATGGTTATATCGATCTTTGTTTAAGATTTTAGACTAAATGAAATTGGTGATTAATATGTAGTCCGACCGATAGATTTTAGACTAAATGAAATTAGTGATCATCATCTCCATCGTCTAATATGTAGTTCGGAAATTACTCGATAAAATCTTGATATTTTACGGAAATGATTCCTAATAAATTTCCCACCATTGTTAATTAAATACCAAAATGATGTTACGCCATTAAATTAGACTTTTGATCTTGTATCCTTAAAGTGTGATTTACTATTACGACATATGTCGTATCAATGACCGGTGTTTAGAATGATGATGGGTAAATGAGAAATGATTGTCTCTCGTCTCTTGATGAAATGGTAAATTCACAGAGCTAATTTTCTGAATAGCCCATTTTTGGGGATGAATGCGTATATATTGCGGTCGCCTTAGACGAAGTAGCTCTTGGGGTAAATCGTCCATCTTGAAGATTAATCTCTACTTTCATTGGTAGCCCCCACTAATGGAAAATCCTTGCTACGCCCCTACCCACTAATGTGGGTAAATTTCAAGGTTCAGTGGGTGAATTTAAATGAACTCTTTTAAATATCGCAATTTTTTTTTTATATCGTCACTGAGTTGCTTGTTTAAGAAATGCACAAGATTATTACACCGTAACAAAATGTACGGGAAGAATATTTTTAATCTATAAAAATCGTGAGGGCATGCTCTCTCTCTCCCCCACAATCTTTTCCACAGTCACTTCCGAGCTTTGAGCTCTGTCTTCCTCTTTTCTCATGGGGGATTACGATAATTTTAAGCACATTGTTAACTAAACTATGGGGGTTACAGATGATCGTAATGACACCATTCAGCAATTAATCATGGAGAATGAAGAACTCTGGCGAGACAAGTATATGATTGAGAGGAGATTTACGAAAGTCAATGAGGAAAAAAATCTAATGCGGAGTGAAGTTGACGCCTTGGCATGGAAGCTTGACAACATGGGAGAGGTAAGCGTGTAAATTGGAAATTTGTTTTTTTTTAAAAAAAAAAAAAATTATTATTATTTTTTATTTAATGGTAAATAGGAAATCAGGAAGAAAACTGATTACTGTGATCAAGGGGTATTCTGTAACCTTCTGTATTTGTGTAAATTCGCTCACTACCCTCTGGAAATGTAATGACCTATTTGGTGCCGCTACGGAGTGCGCTGCAGCGGCGAAATTAGCGGGCGATGTAAAAATTTGCTTCGTCGTGTGTGAAGAGAGGAGTTGCTGTGCTTGTGGCGATGATCATTGATAACTTTTTTTTTTTGATGAATATGGATATATCTATCTTTATTTTAGATTTTAGACTAAATGAAATTGATTATCAATATATAGTCCGGTCGATAGATTTTACACTAAATAAAATTGGTGATCATCATCTCCATCGTCTCATATGTAGTTCAGAAATGACTTGATAAAATCTTATGATTTTACGGAAATGATTCCTATTAAATATCCCACCATTGTCAATTAAATACCAAAATGAAGTTACGCCATGAAAATAAACTTTTGATCTTGTATCCTTAAAGTGTGGTTCACTATTATGACATATATCGTATCAATGATCGGTGTTTAGAATGATGATGGATAAATGAGAAATGATTGTCTCTCGTCTCTTGGTGAAATAGTAAATTCATAGAGATAATTTTCTGAATCGCCCATTTTTAGGGATGAATGCGTATACGGTGCGATCGCCTTAGACGAAGTAGCTCTTGGGGTCAATCGTCCATCTTGAAGATTAATGTCTACTATCATTGCTAGCCCCCACCAATGGAAAATCCTTGCTTCGCCCTTGCCCACTAATAAGGGTAAATTTTAAGGTTCAGTGTGTAAATTTAAAGGAACCCTTTTAAATATCGCTCGAGGCTAGTCATCCGGTGCCGATAGATATAATAATGATACAACATCTTGCCTAGGTTGTATATAAACTTACCTTTTTATAATTGAAATCCATATGATAAATCCCCCAAGGTGAAAACTTTTTTTTTTATAACGTCAACACTGAGTTACTTGTTTAAGAAATGCACATGATTATTACACCGTAACAGAATGTATGGGGAGAATATTTTTAATCTATAAAAATAGCCAGGGCAGGCTCTCTCTCTCTCCCACAGTCACTTCCACACTATGGGGGTTACTGATGATCGTAATGACACCATTCAGCAATTAATCATGGAGAATTAAGAACTCCGGCGAGACAATTATCAGATTGAGAGGTGATTTACGATAGTCAATCAGGAAAAAAACCCAATGCAGAGTGAAGTTGACGCCTTGGTATGGAAGCTTGAGAACTTGGGAGAGGTAAGTGTGGTACATAGGAATTTTTTTAAAATTATTTTTATTTTTTTATGGTGAATAAGAAATCAGGAAGAAAACTGATTACTGTGATCAAGGGGTATTCTGTAACCTTGGGTATTTGTGTAAATTCGCTCACCACCCTTTGAAAATGCAACGACCTATTTGGTGCCACAACGGAGTGCGTTGTAGCGGCAGAATTAGCGGCCGATGTAAAAATTTGCATCGACCTTTGTGAAGAGAGGAGTTGCTGTGCTTGTGGTGATGATCATCGATAACTTTTTTTTTTTTTGATGAATATAGTTATATCTATCTTTGTTTTAGATTTTAGACTAAATGAAATTGGTGATCAATATGTAGTCCGGTCGATAGATTTTACACTAAATAAAATTGGTGATCATCATCTCCGCCGTCTAATATGTAGTCCGGAAATGACTTTATAAAATCTTGAGATTTTACAGCAATGATTCCTAATAAATTTCCCACCATTGTCAATTAAATACCAAAATGATGTTATGCCATTAAATTAGACTTTTGATCTTGTATCCTTAAAGTGTTGTTTACTATTATGACATATGTCGTATTAATGACCGGTGTTTAGAATGGTGATGGGTAAATGAGAAATGATTGTTTCTCGTCTCTTGGTGAAATACTAAATACACAGAGATAATTTTTGGAATCGCCCATTTTTGGGGATGAATGCTATTACGGTGCGGTCGCTTTAGACGAAGTAGCTCTTGGGGTTAATCGTTCATCTTGAAGATTAATGTAAATTTCAAGGTTCAGTGGGTGAATTTAAAGGAACTCTTTTAAATATCGCTCGAGGCTAAACATCTGGTGCCGATTGATATAATAATGACACAACGTCTTGCCTAGGCTGTACATAAACTAACCTTTTTGTAATTGAAATGCACATGATAAAACCCCCAAGGCACAAAGTTTTTTTTTTATAACGTCAGCACTGAGTTACTTGTTTAAGAAATGCACAAGATTATTACAACGTAATAAAATATACAGGAAGAATATTTTTAATCTATAAAAATTGACAGGGCAGGATCTCTCTCTCTCCCCCCACAGTCTCTTCCACAGTCATTCCAAGCTCTGAGCTCTGTTTTCCTCTTTTCTCATGGGGGATTACGATCGGATTGAGAGGAGATTTACGAAAGCCAATGAGGAAAAAAATCTAATGCGGAGTGAACTTGACGCCTTGGTATGGAAGCTCAAGAACTTGGGAGAGGTAAGTGTGTAAATTGGAAATTTGTTTTTTTTTTTTTTTTTTAAATGTTTTTTTTTAAAATGGTGAATAGGAAATCAGGAAAAAAACTGATTACTCTGATCAAGGGGGTATTCTGTAACATTGGGTATTTGTGTAAATTCGCTCACCACCCTCTGAAAATGCAACGACCTATTTGGTGCCGCTACGGAGTGCGCTGTAGCGGTCGATGCAAAAATTTGTATCGTCGTGTGTGAAGAGAGGAGTTGCTGTGCTTGTGGCGATGATCATCGATAGCTTTTTTTTTTTTTTGATGAATACGGTTATATCTATCTTTATTTTAGAATTTAGACTAAATGAAATTGGTGATCAATATATAATTCGGTCGATAGATTTTACACTAAATGAAATTGGTGATCATCATCTCCACCGTCTAATGTGTAGTTCAGAAGTGACTCGATAAAATCTTGAGATTTTACGAAAATGATTCCTATTAAATATCCCACCATTGTCAATTAAATACCAAAATGATTTTATGCCATGAAATTAGACTTTTGATCTTATATCCTTAAAGTGTGGTTTACTTTTATGACATATATCGTATCAATGACCGGTGTTTAGAATGATGGTGGGTAAATGAGAAATGATTGTCTCTCGTCTCTTGGTGAATGGTCATAGAGATAATTTTCTGAATCGCCCATTTTTGGGGATGAATGCGTATACGGTGCAGTCGCCCTAGACGAAGTAGCTCTTGGGGTCAATCGTCCATCTTGAAGATTAATGTCTACTATCATTGCTAGCCCCCACCAATGGAAAATCCTTGCTTCGCCTTTGCCCACTAATGAGGGTAAATTTCAAGGTTCAGTGGGTGAATTTAAAGGAACCCTTTTAAATATCGCTTGAGGCTAAACATCCGGTGCCGATAGATATAATAATGACACAACGTCTCGCCTAGGCTGTACATAAACTTACCTTTTTGTAATTGAAATGCACATGATAAAACCCCTAAGGCGCAAAGTTTTTTTTTATAGCGCCAGCACTGAGTTACTTGTTTAAGAAATGCACAAGATTATTACACCGTAACAAAATATACGGGAAGAATATTTTTAATCTATAAAAATTGCCAGGGCGGGCTCTCTCTCTCTCCCACAGTCTCTTCCACAATCACTTCTGAGCTCTGAGATCTGTTTTCCTCTTTTCTCACGAGGGATTACGATAATTTTAACCACGTTGTTAACTACACTATGGGGGTTACAGATGATCGTAATGACACCATTCAGCAATTAATTATGGAGAATGAAGAACTCCGGTGAGATAAGTATCAGATTGAGAGGAGATTTACGAAAGTTAATGAAAAAAAAAATCTAATGCGGAGTGAAGTTGACGCCTTGGTATGGAAGCTTGAGAACTTGGGAGAGGTAAGTCTGTAAATTGGGAATTTTTTTTTTTTTTTTAAATTATTATTATTATTTTTTATGGTGAATAGGAAATTAGGAAGAAAACTGATTACTGTGATAAATGGGTATTCTGTAACCTTGGATATTTGTGTAAATTCGCTCACCAGCCTCTGGAAATGCAACGACCTATTTGGTGTTGCTACGAAGTGCGCTATAGTGGCAGAATTTGCGGCCGATGCAAAAATTGGATGGTCGTGTGTTAAGAGAGGAGTTGTTGTGCTTGTGGCGATGATCATCTATAGTTTATTTATTTATTATTATTATTTTTTTATGAATACAATTATATCTATCTTTGTTTTAGATTTTAGACTAAATGAAATTGGTGATTAATATGTAGTCCGGTCCGGAAATGACTTGATAAAACCTTGAGATTTTACTAAAATGATTCCTAATAAATTTCCCACCATTGTCAATTAAATACCAAAACGATGTTACGATATTAAATTAGACTTTTGATCTTGTATTCTTAAAGTGTGGTTTACTATTATGACATATGTCGTATCAATGACCGGTGTTTAGAATGATGATAGGTAAATGAGAAATGATTGTCTCTCGTCTCTTGGTGAAATGGTAAATTCTCAGAGATAATTTTTTGAATCGCCCATTTTTTGGGATGAATGCTTATACGGTGCGGTCGCCTTAGACGAAGTAGGTCTTGGGGTTAATCGTCCATCTGGAAGATTAATGTCTACTGTCATTGCTAGCCCTCACTAATGAAAAATCCTTGCTACGCCCCTGCCCACTAATGTGGATAAATTTCAAGGTTCAGTGGGTGAACCCTTTTAAATATCGCTCGAGGCTCAACGCGCAAAGTTTTTTTTTTATATCGTCAGCACTGAGTTACTTGTTTAAGAAATGCACAAGATTATTACACCGTAACAAAATGTACGGGAAGAATATTTTTAATTTATAAAAACCGCCAAGGCGTGCTCTCTCTTTCTCTCCCCCACAGTCTCTTCCACAGTCACTTGTTATAGATGATCGTAATGACACCATTCAGCAATTAATTATGGAGAATAAAGAACTCCGGTGAGACAAGTATCAGATTGAGAGGAGATTTACGAAAGTCAATGAAGAAAAAAATCTAATGCGGAGTGAACTTGATGCCTTGGTATGGAAGCTCAAGAACTTGGGAAAGGTAAGTGTGAAAATTGGAAATTTGTTTTTTTTTTTAATGGTGAATAGGAAATCAGGAAAAAAACTGATTACTCTGATCAAAGGGGTATTCTGTAACATTGGGTATTTGTGTAAATTCGCTCACCACCCTCTGGAAATGCAACGACCTATTTGGTGCCGCTACAAAGTGCGCTGTAGCGGCAGAATTAGCGGCCGATGCAAAAATTTGCATCGACTTGTGTGAAGAGAGGAGTTGCTGTGCTTGTGGCGATGATCATTGATAGCTTTTTTTTTTTGCTGATGAATATGGTTATATCTATCTTTGTTTTAGATTTTAGACTAAAAGAAATTGGTGATCAATATGTAGTCCAGTCGATAGATTTTATACTAACGTAAAAGTTACAAATTGAATTGTGCTAGATCATTTAAACACCACCGCGGTGTTTAAATGTTGGTCAAGAGCTGTTAACGCTAATTTTTAACTTTATCTTTGTTGTTCCATATTTCCATCAGGGCTTGAGCCATTAGAACAAAACTCTCCGTCTTACAAGTTTTCTTAACCATCTAATCAATGCCCTTCTACATGTTAGATATGGACTCTACTGCCCATCAGGGCTTAAGCCTGTAGCACAATGGAAGGTTGACCATATTGCAACCTCAAGCTGGCAGATTCGAAAAAGTACTCCGATAATCCACCCATGATCGTATTCTGTTTTTTTTTTTTGATGTGTGCCACTTGTAATCAAATTTCACGGTCTGATGGTAGCCCATGATATCAAGATCTACTAGGTAGAAGAGTTGGCAGACAAATGATCTCTATCATCCAATTCAAAGAAGTCAACGGTTTAATCATTTGAAACTCGGGTTGAACAAGAAGAATCTCGGATTGTAAATAAAGGTACCCGGTTTATATTTTAATAATAAATTAATTTTTATAATCTCTGAATTTTTATTAGATGTTCTCTAGTTTTCTTCTCGGGTCAGGCACCCAATACCAACTCACATCAATGTGGTGTTGGGCACTTGGTTCCTATGACCCAACTCTCCTAAAATTGTGTTTAAACGACCTTAAAACACTGTTTTAAGGGTGAAAGATGTGTGTAGTCCACATCATGAAAGTGATAGATCATGAAGGGAAATAGGTGGGACCAAAAACCAAACGTTTTGAGAGATTTGAACCATTTGATTCTTGGACTATAACATCAACCGTTGTTCTTAGTTTTAAAAGAGTCAGTGTTGGGGTGTCAATGCTTGAAGGTCTAATGTGGAAATGTTGTGAGTTGGGGTGTCCATGATCACAATCACTTACGGATGTGTGTTATGAACATGAGTTGGGGTCTCCATGGTCACAATCACTTACGGATGTGTGCTATGGGAATCAACATCACATTGATGAAATTGTTGTGAGTTGGGGTGTCCATGATCACAATCACTTACGGATGTGTGCTATGGGAATCAACATCAGACTGGAAAAGATTGGGATGAAAATTTATCGATTGCTTCGAAGTAGACGATAAAAATTGTTTTCACCCTAATCAGTAAGTTTCTGTTTTATTTCAAGTGGCACACACCCCAAAAAAGTAACCTGGAAATCAGGTTTGAAAATGATGCATGTCACATGATTTTTTTATCATGTTTTTGGACATTTGCCACTTGTAATAGAAATCTAACTTTATGTTGATACATGCATGATCTAAAGATACCTTTTGTGCAAGAAGTGGGCAAAATCAATCTCCATATTCCGATACGGGTCCATCGTTTGAACCCTAGGTCACGTGTCCCGTGGCACATAATCTCAAAACAACACCCGTTTTGAAATCATAATTATGTGGCATTTGATCTAAAAAAAATTAAAGAAAAAAAGTTTTTTTGGTGGTCAAAATTTTCGTTAAAGTTTGGGTACCGCCCCAAATATCTTCATGCATTAATTTTTTTTCTCCTTTGACCACATTTTGAATTGTAAATATCATCGATCTTATTTATTTATTTTTTAAATGGACCTGATCATCCTTGGGCAAGTTGTTGTGGCACCTGATCCCCTGGATGGGTGCCACATTGACCCCACCTGGTTCAAATGCATGGATCCACCATGGATTCGAACCCATGTTCCGGGCCTCTATTTTATATAAGTTGCTTGGAACAATATGCAGTCCCTAGTAGGGGTGGCAATAGGCTAGGTACCTTGGACCCAGCTAGTCTCGACCCGATTTAAAGAGGGTTGGGGCTTGACATAAAGCTCATGGGCAGGGCTTGGGCGAACAGTTTTAAGTCTGAAATTTAAATGGGCTACACTTGGCCCTAAGCCTTTAGGCCCATTAAATTAGGCTCTCATGCACGACATATATCTAGGCCTATTAGCTGCACATGTAATTTTAAAAAAAAAAAAACCCTTAAAGGGAATTATGCATTTTCATATTTTAAACTCCCCACTTTCTTGGAAATAGATATTAAATTTTTATTAAATACTTATAATATACTAAAGTTCTACTTTTATAAATATAGAGCAAATTTTTGTAAATTAATCAATAATCTATTAATAAATGTGTTGGGCGGGGCTTTGAAAGTTTATAACCGACCAGGTTTGACCTTAGGGTCATAAGCCCGCCATAGGCTTGAGCCGCCTTAGGCCAACTTCTAATCTGTCAGATTGGACTCGAGTTTACTGTAGCCTGGTCTATTGCCACCCTTAACATCTAGGGCTCGAGCTAATTAGTACTAATTGAGTGCTACATGCATAGTGGCCAAATTCACCAACTACTTTAAAAAGTCGCCAGCAATTCACAAATTTATGAAAAAATGAATAAAATCTAAATTATTTGGAGTATTCGAATGAAATCCAAATTTCTCAAATTATTCCCAAAATTTACAAATTATATGGGAACTGAATGAGCAAAAGGTCACATTTTCTACTTAAAATACTTTTAGTTGACTTTGGAGCGTTGAATTGGAAGTAGGCATTTATTGACTACCTCAGATCGACCTCGTGGGATTTTTAGACCCAAACTACATCGACCTGTTGGGTTAGCTCAGGTCGTGTAGAACTATAGGCATGCTACCTTAACAGGAACTTGGTACATGTTTGTTATGACCATGGTATCAAGTATCGGTCGAGACGTATTGGTATTTTGGCCAACTGATACCGATACGACCCCGATACAGTATAGGAGTCGTATCGGTATCGGCTGATACGGATTGGGTATCTACTAATACCTCCTTCAATATATATATTTATAACAGTGTCCGATACATATTGATCCTCAGGGACCGATACCCAATTCAAAACCTTGGTTTCAACATATACATGCATTTGTTTGGGAGCCAATACAATTGCTCCCCAAACAAAAGCTATTGCACCATTTAAAAAGAAAGATAGGAATTAGAAAAAGTTGAAAGGTACACCAACTTTGAAAATACTTGCACCCCATTTAAGATCCTTATAAAAGTCTAAAAGATAGTGCAAGTTCTCAGTCATTCCTTTCCCCCTATTTAAATCTTTATAAAATAAAGAGACAAGCATTCGGAGTCGGTTCTTTCTCCCCTATTTGAAATCATTATAAAACAAAGAGACAAGCAGAGAAAGAGAAAACAGTCAAAAAGAAATGTTTCACGTAGTTTGTGATCAAGAAGAAGAAAGCAATTGAAGATCAATCAATCTAAAGCTTATGGATCGATTGCGCAAAGCGTATACTATGGATTCTGATGAAGAAGCGACAACTTTCTTTCAAATTTCTAAGGTTTCAGACGATTTATTTGTGATTTCTCAAATCTACAGTATATTTTTCTTTAATTTTAATTATTGGACAAGCAATACGAATTCTTCAATCATTGATTGCACAACTTTTTTTTGGATAGGAAATAGCATATCAATAACAAGAGAAATCCAATATAAGAGTGCCCTAAACTTGTGGAGGGGCATCCTCTATCCATACTTCATTACACCCATCGATAAATCCAAGTTTGGCTAGCCCATCCACAACACCGTGTGCAATTGCTTGACAAGAGCTCTCGAGCAAGACGAAAAGCATGAAGCTTTAGTCTTAATATTATTAAGAAAGTAGAGAGTTCGGATAAATCCTCCTCATGGTAGACGCACCATGAATTACCCTTGTGGAATCTCCTTCAAAAATGATCCTGTTGAAACCTGTTTCAGCCGCAAAAAATGATAACTTCTAATAAAGCAATAGCCTCACAGTGATCACTAGAGGAGACATATAGATAGTTCTTTGCCAACGAACCCATCACTCGGCCCGTGTGACCCCGAATAATAACGCCAACACCAGTAGCCCCCTTTTGAGCACTCCAAGCTCCATCAAAATTTGCTTTATAAAGACCATGCGCCGGAGGTGACCAAACGCTAGGAACAGGAGGAGCACAACTTAACTTATTATTATTATTATTATTATTATTATTATTTTCGATTTTAAGTGGGGTGCAATCATATACTACTTGTCAGTCATTAAAATGGTGAAATGGCTCCTTTAGGTACAATAAAAAACTTACTGTCTGATAAGTGCGACATGATCTCAAGATCCATTGTACGTAAGCTTTCATGAGTCTTCAAACTTTACACTGAAATGCCATATGTATGGCTAAGAGAGTAGTGCAAAGGACATTGATACATGACGGACCTGAGACGATGGACCCTACAACGGACCGCTTATGTGGCACGATGCCTGTGCAGTGGGGCCATCATGCCATGTAAGCATTCGTCCGTTGTTAGTTTGCTGCTTTATTGTCCAGTCATTATAATTTTCCGTAGTACAAAATGTTGGTGGGCAATAAAACCAATACCAAACTCCCTTTTCCAACTCGTAGCTTAAGCTTAGAGTTGGGGCTATAGTGCCCACTGTAGCAAATGTCGGGGACTTAGGCTCCGTATGACATAGCTCTCTGCTAGCCCCTGCCATAGCAGAATTCACCTTCTTTAGCAGGTTCCCATCCTCTTTGTTAACATCCTCCTACCTGCTTTGGTAGGTACCATTTCTCTCTGATAACTCCTTGCATAACAAGATTTTATCCCAGATTTACCTTTTCAACAATTCTACCCTCCTTTCTATTCACTTCTTGTCATAGCTGATTTTATTTGCTCTGATAAGGAGCCAGTAGAGAGCATGGAGGTTACTGCTAGAGCAGGTAAATCCTCCTTTACAGGGAATTAGAAGAGAGAATGAGAATCAACTAAAGCAATTGGACCCTACCGTGGCAGAGACTAGCAAAGAGCTATGCCATACACAACCTTAGCTTTTTGTATGAAGAAGAAATAATAACACCGTCCCCATAAATTTAATATATTGCGACCATTATATTAAACAAGCGATATAACGGATGAAGTAAAACAAAGGTATAGAGATTTTGGTGAAAATTTTGCAGCAAATACTTTCTTTTTAACCTGAGCTTGATATGCTTTGCATTTTTTGGGCCGAACTAATCAAATCGGACTGAACCGCCAATTTTTGTCTGATTTGGACGGGTACCGGTTTGAGTTTTGTTTGACAAAAAGAAATACCAAAAAGTTCAGTTTGGTTTTGTTTCCGAGCCTTCCCAAGCCGAAGCCCACCAACCCAAACCAATTGTATATATATATATATATATATATATATATATATATTCCACTTGAGTTAAGCAGAGGATTGAGCCTTGGATTTTCGGTCCAAATTTGGGCCCAAATTTAGTTTTTCACAACCATACTTAAGTAGAACTTATAAAAATGGGCCAATCTTCGCCACAATAGATTGTGAGATCATCAGTCTACCATTCGTGTGTGAGACTTCTAATGTCCATGCACACCTTCTAAAAAATAACATTACATGGATGTGCATCAAACGTAAATTTTGGATCATTTTTCAGGTTGTGTCGCTCGAAATTAAAATCTAATCATATGATGGTAGGATAATGATTTCCAGATCTATTCGGTCAAATAATAGTACAAGAAAAGTTTCTATTGTCTAACTAAAAGTAGTGGGCAACTTAAGACAGGAAAAACTTGGGTTGAGAAAGAAGAATTTTGGTTGAAAATATAGTTACTCATGAATAATCCTTCCATTCATATTTTCCTACTTTTTCTGAGCGAAAGAATGTTCTCTACTTTCTAGTATCTTACTCTATCCATAGCAAGGATCAAAATTTCCGGCCATGACCGAAACCGAAAATGAAATCCGAAAAATTGGCCGAATTTCAGCTGGAATTTTGATCCCCATACAAAAGTGACCGAAATTTTGATCATTTCAGCCGGAATTTTGATCCTTGATCCATAGGTGATTTTTTTTGTCAAAATATTTTAACTAAGTGCAGCTTTAAATGCACCCATCTAATCTTGCTGGCTGGGCACCTACACTAAAAACCATTGTTTGGTTTAATTAGATGACGGAGATCCGTTTTTTCTCCAATCTTCCCCACAAGGGATCTTGAGAACATGGCGCACCTACCAAAAGGTTAGTTTTAGATTTCACATGGGACAGATCCCAAAAAAGTGGCCCTAAAGTCACACGGCACATATCATGCTCAAATGTGACTTTAGGGCTAAGTTTTTGGGATCTGTGCCATGTGGAGTCGAAAAATGATCGTTTGATAGGTACACTATAACCTCAAGATTTATTGGGCGGACGATTGGAGCGAAAAATGATCTCCATCATCTTATTTAAAGCAATTGTTGATTTTTAGCCTAGGAGTCCAACAAGATTCAGTAAAGCGACCCTTTTAACTAATTATATATACGTGGAAAAGGTGTCCCAAATTTAAGTACATATCTGTAATTTTCACAAATGTATAGCCAATGTTATACGGTAGACAGTTTTTGATAGATAATTTTGCACGCAGCTTATGTAGTGCGACGTGAATGGCTGAACACACATGGGCAGCACACATGGGCCCAAGTTGCAAAATTCCCGAACACATGGTAGCATATATATTAATTCCATTTGCTTTTTTAATTTTAATTTTGACAAGTTTTTTTTCTATTTTTCCCGGAAATTTTGCCTTCATCGAATGAATTTTAGCGATTTTTTACTGAAATTAAAAAATTAAAGGGATAATGGATTGTGTCAGACATTTAAACAACAAAACTTGTTTAAATGATTTAACACCATTAAAACATGATGATAAGCCACCTGATTACAGAACTTTAAATAATAATAAAAAAAAGGTGATGAGGAGAATGCATCAGAATAATAAAAGGGTAAAAAAATGAGGAAATTAAAAGAAATCCTCAAATAAAAGGCCAAAGAAATACAGGATAAGACAATTACTTAAATTATATAAAAAAATTAAAGAAAATGCGGGAAATGACAACCACAAGAATTATAAAAGGAAAAAATGTGGAAAACAACAACTACATGAATTATAAAAGGCTTAACGTGAATTATAAAAGGCGTCTACATGAAAATAAAAAGCCAAAGAATAAATACGGGAAAAGACATTCACATGAATTATAAAAGGCCAAAGAAATTATAGGACATAACTTCCACATGAAAATTAAAAGGCCAAATAAAATATGAGAAATGACATCCACATCAATAAAGGGATATCTCTTACTAAATGTAAAATGGATGAAGAGAAAAAAATGAATAAATGTAAATAGAATGAGTAGAAAAAAAAATGAAAATTACATGATTCAATTTAGATCATACATATTGATACAAATGAATTACATTGTCTTACCATATAAAGTATATATAAATAATATGACAAATATAATCGTGTATGGTTATAATTAGTTTAATAGGAATCAAAATTTGAGTATGGAACTTGAAAAACTTCAAACTGGCAAGGGAAGCATAGGCGAGAGTTACTGTGGAAGAAATAATGGAAGGTATAAAATTATGCATAAGGTGTGAAGATGATACTACTCAAAAGCACTAAAATCAAAAAGCATGAAAGGAGATTGATCTCAGCCACACCTTTTGTTACTTCTACGATTCCTACCAAAACCTTAGTTACATGCATGATTGCATGGACATAATTTAAAATAAAAATAAACTAACAGCTTTATTTTATTTGATTTGCTGCTTCAGGAGAGAGAGAGAACCTACATTGATTTCAAGAGGTGGATGAAGAAGACGCTCGCTTGAGGAAGACGAGCTCGTTTGATTACTAAGCATCAGGGCAGTTGGAAGAGACGTGACCGCGGGAATAACCTCAGTCCCCGGGTGTTTTATATAAGAACCTGATTAGGGATTTTCTTTATGCGCAATCCAAGATTCCCCTTGCTCAACCCGCTTGCAAATGCTTGAAGCTGTTGACCACTTAATATCGGATGGTTAAGATTGTTTTTCGTCTCAATCTTTGACAAAATAGTTCTTCACATACTGGAATACCATCAGACGGTCAGATTGCTATTTCAAATGAACACATTCCAAAAAGTAAGCCAATAATCCACCCGTGATGTACTCTGTGTTTTGGATGTTTGCCACTTGTAATCAAATTTCACCGTCTGATGGTAGCCCATGACATCAAGATCTAGTAGGTAGCAGATTTGGCAGACAAATGATCTCTATCATCTGATTCAAAACAGTCAATAGTTTAACTCGGGTTGAGAAGGAAGAATGTCAGATTGTAAATAAAGATACCCTAGCTATATTTTAATAATTAATTAATTTTTATAATCTCGGAGTTTTTATTGGATGTTATCTAATTTCCTTCTCCGATTCCTCCGAATACGTTTTCGAATTTGTAGGTATCCTTTTTGAATTTTTATTGGATGTTTTTTTAAGTAGAATTGCTGCTACTGGAGTCATCTATAACGCACAATTGGCCAAATCTTAGTTAGTATTAGGCGCGTGGCCTGTGCACCGGTGCAAGGTATGCACATCTTATTCATTTAACAAAAAAGATATGTACTAGTATAGGAGTTAGCCACCCAATACCAACTCATATCAATATGGTGTTAGATCTATAGATCAAAATCTCGGATTTTCGATACGAATCGTCCAACCCCAAAATCGATACGTATCGGACGATACGTATCATCCAACCCTCAAAAAAAAAAAAAAAAAAAATCAACAAAACCGATAATTTGAAATTATAGGACAATAATTTCAAATTATCGTCAGATACATTGAACGATATAGACAATACTTTGAACCATAATTTGATTGTTTTTTAAGGGGGCGATAAAAACCCAGTGTATTGTATCGTTCAAGTCCAAAACCGATACGTATCGGTATTGGACGATATTTTGATCTAGGGTTCAAAATTTCGGCCATCGATTTTGGAAACAAAATCTCCATATTTTCGGTATCGGATTCAATATAGCATGTTATCGGCCGATAAATTACTAATTACTAAATTATCGGCCGATATTTTTCTCTTTAGTAATTTGAATTTAAAAAAGAAAAAAAGTTGCACTGAAAATTTAAAATTTCAGGACCAAAATCGGAACAAAAATCGAAATTTTAATGGTTGGTTGGATCTACTACTTGGCACTTGGCAACTCCCCTAAAATTGTGTTTGAACCATCTTAAAACTTTGTTTTAACTTTTAAGGGTGAAAGATGTGTAGTACACATCAAGAAATAGATACATCCTGTATTAAAGGGCAATGGGTGGGCCGAAAAATCAACCGTTTTACTGTAACATCAACTGTTGTTTTTAGTTTTAAAAGGGTCATGTTCAAAAGTATGTTGCGAGTTGGGGTGTCAATGCTTGAAGGTGTAACGTGGAAATCCATGATCACAGTGTATGCGCTATGATCACGATCACTTACAGATGTGTGCCATGGGAATCAACATCTGACCGTCTGATATGTGTCCAATGAATTGAAGATCTAATGTAGGAAAGATTGGGACGAAAATTTATTGATTGCTCTAAAGTAGACGATGAAGATTGTTTTGTACACAAGGGATCTTGAGATGATGAGTGTGTCATCACAAAGTTAGTTTTTTATTTCAAGTGGCACACACCCCAAAAAAGTAATCTGGAAATGAGGTTTGAGAATCATACATGTCACATGATTTTTTTTATCACTTTTTTGTGCCATTTGTCAGGTGTAATAGAAATCTAACTTTATGATGACACACCCATGCTATGAAGATCTTTTGTGCAAGAATGGGGCAAAAATCAATCTCCATATTTCCATTCAAAGGAGTCAATGATTTTTTTTTTTTTTTTTCTTAGGTGCCCTCCAAGATTATGTGGGTGTTAATAAAGCTACCCTTAAATTCCAGGGATTCAAGTAATATTTTTAATCTATAAAAACCGCTGCTTTGTCTCTCTCTCTCCCACAGTCTCTTTTGATTACGATAATTTTAACCATGTTGTTAACTACACTATAGAGGTTACAAATGATCGTAATGAAACCATTAAGCAATTAAGCAATTAATCATGAAGAATGAAGAACTCTAATGAGACAAGTATCAGATTAAGAGGAGATTTACGAAAGCCAATGAGGAAAAAACCTAGAAATTGAGAGAGGTAAGTGTGTACATTGGAAATTTGTTTTGTTTTGTTTGTTTTTTATGGTGAATATTAATCAGGAAGAAGACTAATTATTGTAATCAATAGGTATTCTGTAACTTCGGTATTGGTGTAAATTCGCTCACCACCTCTGAAAATGCAATGACTTATTTTGTGCCGTTAGGGAGTGCACTGTAGCAGCAGAATTAGCGGCCGATGAAAAAATTTGCATCGTAGTGTGTGAAGAGAGGAGTTGCTGTGCTTGTGGCGATGATTATCGATAGTTTTTTTTTCTTTGATTAATACGGTTATGTCTATCTTTGTTTTATATTTTATACTAAATGAAATTGGTGATCAATATGTAGTCTGGTTGATAGATTTTACACTAAATGAAATTGGTGATATCATCTCCACCGTCTAATATGTAGTCCGGAAATGACTCGATAAAATCTTGAGATTTTATGGAAATAATTCCTAATAAATTTCCCAGCATTGTCAATTAAATATCAAAATGATTTTACGCCATTAAATTAGACTTTTGATCTTGTATTCTTAAAGTGTGGTTTACTATTATGACATATGTGGTGCATATTTGTGATTAATTTAAATTGTGGTTTACTATTATGAAATATGTGGTGCATATTTGTGATTAATTTAAATTCTTCAACTACAATCCATCATTAGAACATATCTTAGCTAAAGAATCATGCCTATAAGTGGATGTGAATTATCTGATGGATAAAACTTTAATAACAACTATTAAAACTAAGAAAAATGGTTGATAACAAAGTGTACAAACAGGACGGTTCAAATCTCTCAAAAAGGGAGAGTTTCATTGTCCTTCAATGTAGGATTTTTCAGTTTGATGGTACAATTTATCCATATCTTAATCCACAGTTTAAGATCATTTAAACACCATTTTGGTGTTGAAATGACCCTTATATGTTGTTCATTAAAGGTAAATCTTAGCCATCGGATCCTCAATATAAATCATCACAAAAGTTAATTAAAGACTATATTGTAGACTTTCTTACGGTGAAAAGAACAAGCATTTTACATGTGAAAAAACAATTTTGCAATCAATCTATTCACCAAAATGTCATCGAAAGTGGATTTTATAAGAAATACACTGAAACGAATCGTGTGCCCTAACCCACCCATGGCTAAGGTTTAGGGCCGTGGCCGGCCAGCCGGAAACCTGCTCCCACTAGCTAATGATCACTGTAATTCATCAAACGGTTGGTATTGACTGACCTGGCATGGGCACTAAGGATGGTTTGTGGATCATCAATGGCATGTACAAAATTTAGTTTGAAGAAAATCAATCTTAACCACCACCAGTGCGAAAAGCGCAGTGAAGTCTTTATATTTTTTGGATAGGTTAGCTGGGTTCGAATTTGCAAGCTTGAGGTTGCAATATGGTTAAGCTTCCATTGTGCTATAGGCTCAAGCCTTGATGGGCAGTAAAGTCCATATATAACATGTAGAAGGGCATTGATCAGATGGTTAAGAAAACTTGTAAGATAGAGAGTTTTGTGATAATGTCTCAAGCCCTGATGGAAATATAGAACAATAAAGATAAAGTTAAAAAATTAGCGATAACAGCTCCTGACTAACATTTGAACACTGCGGTGGTGTTTAAATGATCTAGCACAATTCATTTTGTAACTTTTCCCGTTGGATATTTAAAACTTTTAAATGGTAGGGGATTGTTAGATATTTAAAAGTTTTATAATTTATGTCTTTTCAAAGTGGTGTGTCTTTTCAAAGTATTATATCTTTTCAAAAGAAGTGTCTTTCTAAAGTTGTGTGTCTTTTCTCAAGGGATGCGTGTAGAACCTTTTTAGAGGAAAATGGTGCATTAACACACCACTTGATTTCTATTTAAGGAATCTAAAATTATTTTTTAGACACTACAATAGAGTCTTCTTTCTTATCACTTTTTATGTCTTTCAAAGTCTTTATCAGAGCGTTCTTGCAATATTTAGTGTTCGGATAGCGTGATCCGATTCGCCAAATCTTTCACAAGAATATACAATCAGTTCGTTGTATCCTGGAACCAGTTTACCGGTAACCTGTTGGTGACAACTTTGTCCAAGTGGTGGGGCAAATATTGGTTTAAAGGCAATGATATATCGCGTGCCTCGGATCGGTTCCCTGTATTATTTTGGATCAACATTTCAATTTTTTCAATAATTTTAAACCAATATTTTTGTATCAATGACTGGTGTTTAGAAAGATGATGGGTAAATGAGAAATGATTGTCTCGTCTCTTGGTGAAATGGTAAATTCACGGGATAATTTTCTAATCGCCCATTTTGGGGATGAATGCCGCGATACTAGATCGCTTTAGATGAAGTAGCTCTTGGGATCAATCATCCATCTTGAAGATTAATGTCTACTATCATTGCTAGCCCCCGCCAATGGAAAATCCTTGCTTCGCCCTTGCTTACTAATGTGGGTAAATTTATAGGTTCAGTGGGTGAATTTAAAGGAACCCTTTTAAATATCGCTCGAGGCTAAACATTCGGTGCCAATAGATATAATAATGATACAACGTCTCGCCTAGGCTGTACATAAGCTTACCTTTTAATAATTAAAATGGACATGATAAAACCCCGAAGGCGCAAAGTTTTTTTTTATAACGTTAGCACTGAGTTACTTGTTTAAGAAATGCACAAGATTATTTCACCATAATAGAATGTACGAGAAGAATATTTTTAATCTACAAAAATTGCCGGGCACTCTCTCTCTCCCCACAGTCTCTTCCACAGCCACTTCCGAGCTTTGAACTCTGTTTTCCTCTTTTCTCATGCGGGATTACGATAATTTTAACCACGTCGTTAATTACACTATGAGAGTTATAGATGATCGTAATGACACCATTCAACAATTAATCATGGAGAATGAATCATGGAGAATGAAGAACTCCGGCGAGACAAGTATCAGATTAAGAGGAGATTTACGAAAGTCAATGAGGAAAAAAATCTAATGCGGAGTGAAGTTGACGCCTTGGTATGGAAGCTTGAGA
This sequence comes from Chloranthus sessilifolius, assembly GCA_021018995.1. NCBI lineage: Eukaryota > Viridiplantae > Streptophyta > Magnoliopsida > Chloranthales > Chloranthaceae > Chloranthus > Chloranthus sessilifolius. The sequence continues at coordinate 9,017,556 of CM037598.1, forward strand.
ACTTGGGAGAAGTAAGTGTGTAAATTGGAATTTTTTTTTTTTAATGGTGAATAGGAAATTAGGAAGAAAACTGATTACTATGATTAAGGGGCATTGTGTAACCTTGGGTATTTGTGTAAATTCGCTCACCACTCTCTGGAAATGCAACGACCTATTTGGTGCCCCTACAGAGTGCGCTGTAGCGGCAGAATTTGCGGCCGATGCAAAAATTGGATCGTCGTGTGTTAAGAGAGGAGTTGCTATGCTTGTGGCGATGATCATCGATAGTTTTTTTTTAATTTTTTTATGAATACAGTTATATCTATTTTTGTTTTTGATTTTTGTCTAAATGAAATTTGTGATTAATATGTAGTCCGATCGATAGATTTTACACTAAATGAAATTTGTGATCATCATCTCCACCGTCTAATATGTAGTCCGGAAATGACTCATTTTATGAAAATGATGCCTAATAAATTTCCCACCATTGTCAATTAAATACTAAAATGATGTTACGCCATTGAATTAGACTTTTGATCTTGTATCCTTAAAGTATGGTTTACTATTATGACATATGTAGTATCAATGACCGGTGTTTAGAATGATGATAGGAAAATGAGAAATGATTGTCTCTCGTCTCTTGGTGAAATGGTAAATTCACAGAGATAATTTTCTGAATCGCCCAATTTTGGGGATGAATGCGATACGCAAGTCGCTTTAGATGAAGTAGTTCTTGGGGTCAATCGTCCATCTTGAAGATTCGCTCACATCATTGCTAGCCCCACCAATGAAAAATCCTTGCTACGCCCCTGCCCACTAATGTGGGTAAATGTCAAGGTTCAGTGGGTGAATTTAAAGGAACCTTTTTAAATATCGCTCGAGGTTAACATTTTGTGTCGATAGATATAATAATGATACAACGCTCAGAGGCTTACATAAACTTATCTTTTTCTAATTGAAATGCACATGATGAAACCCCCCAGGCGCAAAGTTTTTTTTTATATCGTCAGCACTGAGTTACTTGTTTAAGAAATGCACAAGATTATTACACCGTAACAAAATGTACGGGAAGAATATTTTTAATCTATAAAAACAGCCAGGGCTGGCTCTCTCTCTCTCTCTCCCCAACAGTCTCTTCCACAAGAACTTCCGAGCTCGAGCTCTGCTTTTCCTCTTTTCTCATAGGAGATTACAATAATTTTAACCACGTTGTTAACTACACCATGGAGGTTAATGATGGTAATGACACCAAGAATTAATCATGGAGAATGAAGAACTCCAGCGAGACAAGTATCAGATTGAGAGGAGATTTACGAAAGTCAATGAGGAAAAAAATCTAATGCGGAGTGAAGTTGACGCCTTGGTATGGAAGCTTGAGAACTTGGGAGAGGTAAGTGTGTAAATTGGGAAATTTTTTTTTAAATTTTTTTTATGGTGAATAGGAAATCAGGAAGAAAACTGATTACTGTGATCAAGGGGTATTCTGTAACCTTGGGTATTTGTGTAAATTCGCTCACCACCCTCTGGAAATGCAACGACCTATTTGGTGCCGCAACGGAGTGCGCTGTAGCGGCATAATTAGCGGCCGATGTAAAAATTTGCATCGACCTTTGTGAAGAGAGGAGTTGCTGTGCTTGTGGCGATGATCATCGATAGCTATTTTTATTTTTTTTTATGAATATGGTTATATCTATCTTTGTTTTAAATTTTAGACTAAATGAAATTGGTGATCAATATGTAGTCCGGTCAATAGATTTTACACTAAATGAAATTGGTGATCATCATCTCTACCGTCTAATATGTAGCCCAGAAATGACTCGATAAAATCTTGAGATTTTACGGAAATGATTCCTAATAAATTTCCCACAATTGTCAGTTAAATACCAAAATGATGTTACGCCATTAAATTAGACTTTTGATCTTGTATCCTTAAAGTGTGGTTTACTATTATGACATATGTCGTATCTATGACCGGTGTTTAGAATGATGATGGGTAAATGATAAATGATTGTCTCTCGTCTCTTGGTGAAATGGTAAATTCACAGAGATTATTTTCTGAATCGCCCATTTTTGGGGATGAATGTGTATACAGTGCGGTCGCCTTAGACGAAGTAGCTCTTGGGATCAATCGTCCATCTTGAAGATTAATGTCTACTATCATTGTTAGCCCCCACCAATGGAAAATCCTTGCTTTGCCCTTGCCCACTAATGTGAGTAAATTTCAAGGTTCAGTGGGTGAATTTAAAGTAACCCTTTTAAATATCGCTCGAGGTTAGAGATCCGGAGCCGATAGATATAATAATGAAACAACGTCTCGCCTAGGCCGTACATAAACTTACCTATTTGTAATTGAAATCCATATGATAAGCCCCCAAGGCACAAAGTTTTTTGTATAACGTCAGCACTGAGTTACTTGTTTAAGAAATGCACATGATTATTACACCGTAACAGAATGTACGGGAAGAATATTTTTAATATATAAAAATCGCTGTATGTGCCTCTCTCTCTCTCTCCACGCTTTCTTCCACAATCACTTTCGAGCTCGAGCCTGCTTTTCCTCTTTCTCGTGGGAGATTACGATAATTTTAGCCTACACTATGGGGATTACAGATGATCGTAATAATACCATTCAGCAATTAATTATAGAGAATGAAGAACTCCGGCGAGACAAGTATCAGAATGAGAGGAGATTTACGAAAGTTAATGAAGAAAAAAATCCAATGCGGAGTGAAGTTGACGCCTTGGTATGGAAGCTTGAGAACTTGGGAGAGATAAGTGTGTACATTGGAATTTTTTTTATTTTTTTTGTTTTTTATTTTTTTATGGTGAATAGGAAATTAGGAAGAAGAATGACATCGTGATCAAGGAGTATTCTGTAACCTTGTGTATCTGTGTAAATTCACTCACTACCCTCTGGAAATGCAACGACCTATTTGGTGCCGCTATGGAGCGCGCTGTAGCGGCAGAAGTAGCGACTGATGCAAAAATTTGCATCGTCGTGTGTTAAGAGAGGAGTTGCTGTGCTTGTGGCAATGATCATTGATAGTTTTTTTTTTTTTTTGATGAATATGGTTATATCGATCTTTGTTTAAGATTTTAGACTAAATGAAATTGGTGATTAATATGTAGTCCGGTCGATAGATTTTACACTAAATGAAATTGGTGATCATCATCTCCATCGTCTAATATGTAGTTTGGAAATTACTCGATAAAATCTTGATATTTTATGGAAATGATTCCTAATAAATTTCCCACCATTGCCAATTAAATACCAAAATGATGTTACGCCATTAAATTAGACTTGTGATCTTGTATCCTTAAAGTGTGATTTACTATTACGACATATGTCGTATCAATGACCGGTGTTTAGAATGATAATGGGTAAATGAGAAATGATTGTCTCTCGTCTCTTGGTGAAATGGTAAATTCACAGAGCTAATTTTCTGAATAGCCCATTTTTGGGGATGAATGCGTATACATTGCGGTCGCCTTAGACGAAGTAGCTCTTGGGGTAAATCGTCCATCTTGAAGATTAATCTCTACTTTCATTGGTAGCCCCCACCAATGGAAAATCCTTGCTACGCCCCTACCCACTAATGTGGGTAAATTTCAAGGTTCAGTGGGTGAATTTAAATGAACTCTTTTAAATATCGCAATTTTTTTTTTTAATATCGTCACTGAGTTGCTTGTTTAAGAAATGCACAAGATTATTACACCGTAACAAAATGTACGGGAAGAATATTTTTAATCTATAAAAATCGTGAGGGCATGCTCTCTCTCTCTCCCCCACAATCTTTTCCACAGTCACTTCCGAGCTTTGAGCTCTGTCTTCCTCTTTTCTCATGGGGATTACGATAATTTTAAGCACATTGTTAACTAAACTATGGGGGTTACAGATGATCGTAATGACACCATTCAGCAATTAATCATGGAGAATGAAGAACTCCGGCGAGACAAGTATATGATTGAGAGGAGATTTACGAAAGTCAATGAGGAAAAAAATCTAATGCGGAGTGAAGTTGACGCCTTGGCATGGAAGCTTGACAACATGGGAGAGGTAAGCGTGTAAATTGGAAATTTGTTTTTTTTTTTTTAAATTATTATTATTTTTTATTTAATGGTAAATAGGAAATTAGGAAGAAAACTGATTACTGTGATCAAGGGGTATTCTGTAACCTTCTGTATTTGTGTAAATTCGCTCACCACCCTCTGGAAATGCAATGACCTATTTGGTGCCGCTACGGAGTGCGCTGCAGCGGCGGAATTAGCGGGTGATGTAAAAATTTGCTTCGTCGTGTGTGAAGAGAGGAGTTGCTGTGCTTGTGGCGATGATCATTGATAACTTTTTTTTTTTATGAATACGGTTATATCTATCTTTATTTTAGATTTTAGACTAAATGAAATTGCTTATCAATATATAGTTCGGTCGATAGATTTTACACTAAATAAAATTGGTGATCATCATCTCCATCGTCTCATATGTAGTTCAGAAATGACTCGATAAAATCTTATGATTTTACAGAAATGATTCCTATTAAATATCCCACCATTGTCAATTAAATACCAAAATGAAGTTACGCCATGAAAATAGACTTTTGATCTTGTATCCATAAAGTGTGGTTCACTATTATGACATATATCGTATCAATGATCGGTGTTTAGAATGATGATGGATAAATGAGAAATGATTGTCTCTCGTCTCTTGGTGAAATGGTAAATTCATAGAGATAATTTTCTGAATCGCCCATTTTTGGGGATGAATGCGTATACGGTGCGATCGCCTTAGACGAAGTAGCTCTTGGGGTCAATCGTCCATCTTGAAGATTAATGTCTACTATCATTGCTAGCCCCCACCAATGGAAAATCCTTGCTTCGCCCTTACCCACTAATAAGGGTAAATTTTAAGGTTCAGTGTGTGAATTTAAAGGAACCCTTTTAAATATCGCTCGAGGCTAGTCATCCGGTGCCGATAGATATAATAATGATACAACATCTTGCCTAGGTTGTATATAAACTTACCTTTTTATAATTGAAATCCATATGATAAATCCCCCAAGGTGAAAACTTTTTTTTTTATAACGTCAACACTGAGTTACTTGTTTAAGAAATGCACAGGATTATTACACCGTAACAGAATGTATGGGGAGAATATTTTTAATCTATAAAAACCGTCAGGGCAGGCTCTCTCTCTCTCCCACAGTCACTTCCACACTATGGGGGTTACTGATGATCATAATGACACCATTCAGCAATTAATCATGGAGAATTAAGAACTCCGGCGAGATAATTATCAGATTGAGAGGTGATTTACGATAGTCAATCAGGAAAAAAACCCAATGCAGAGTGAAGTTGACGCCTTGGTATGGAAGCTTGAGAACTTGGGAGAGGTAAGTGTGGTACATAGGAATTCTTTTAAATTTTTTTTTATTTTTTTATGGTGAATAAGAAATCAGGAAGAAAACTGATTACTGTGATCAAGGGGTATTCTGTAACCTTGGGTATTTGTGTAAATTTGCTCACCACCCTTTGGAAATGCAACGACCTATTTGGTGCCACAACGGAGTGCGTTGTAGCGGCAATATTTGCGGCCGATGTAAAAATTTGCATCGACCTTTGTGAAGAGAGGAGTTGCTGTGCTTGTGGTGATGATCATCGATAGCTTTTTTTTTTTTAATGAATATGGTTATATCTATCTTTGTTTTAGATTTTAGACTAAATGAAATTGGTGATCAATATGTAGTCCGGTCGATAGATTTTACACTAAATAAAATTGGTGATCATCATCTCCACCGTCTAATATGTAGTCCGGAAATGACTTTATAAAATCTTGAGATTTTACATAAATGATTCCTAATAAATTTCCCACCATTGTCAATTAAATACCAAAATGATGTTATGCCATTAAATTAGACTTTTGATCTTGTATCCTTAAAGTGTGGTTTACTATTATGACATATGTCGTATTAATGACCGGTGTTTAGAATGGTGATGGGTAAATGAGAAATGATTGTCTCTCGTCTCTTGGTGAAATACTAAATACACAGAGATAATTTTCGGAATCGCCCATTTTTGGGGATGAATGCCATTACGGTGCGGTCGCTTTAGACGAAGTAGCTCTTGGGGTCACTCGTCAATCTTGAAGATTAATGTAAATTTCAAGGTTCAGTGGGTGAATTTAAAGGAACACTTTTAAATATCGCTCGAGGCTAAACATCTGGTGCCGATTGATATAATAATGACACAACGTCTTGCCTAGGCTGTATATAAACTAACCTTTTTGTAATTGAAATGCACATGATAAAATCCTCAAGGCGCAAAGTTTTTTTTTTATAACGTCAGTACTGAGTTACTTGTTTAAGAAATGCACAAGATTATTACAACAATAAAATATACGGAAGAATATTTTAATCTATAAAATTGATGTATGGATCTCTCTCCCCCCACAGTCTCTTCCACAGTCATTCCAAGCTCTGAGCTCTGTTTTCCTCTTTTCTCATGGGGGATTACGATTGGATTGAGAGGAGATTTACGAAAGTCAATGAGGAAAAAAATCTAATGCGGAGTGAACTTGACGCCTTGGTATGGAAGCTCAAGAACTTGGGAGAGGTAAGTGTAAATTGGAAATTCGTTTGTTTTTTTTTAAAATGTTTTTTTTTTAATGGTGAATAGGAAATCAGGAAAAAAACTGATTACTCTGATCAAGGGGGTATTCTGTAACATTGGGTATTTGTGTAAATTCGCTCACCACCCTCTGGAAATGCAACGACTTATTTGGTGCCGCTACGGAGTGCGCTGTAGCGGTCGATGCAAAAATTTGTATCGTCGTGTGTGAAGAGAGGAGTTGCTGTGCTTGTGGCGATGATCATCGATAGCTTTTTTTTTTTTTGATGAATACGGTTATATTTATCTTTATTTTAGATTTTAGACTAAATGAAATTGGTGATCAATATATAATTCGGTCGATAGATTTTCCACTAAATGAAATTGGTGATCATCATCTCCACCGTCTAATGTGTAGTTCGGAAGTGACTCGATAAAATCTTGAGATTTTACGAAAATGATTCCTATTAAATATCCCACCATTGTCAATTAAATACCAAAATGATTTTACGCCATGAAATTAGACTTTTGATCTTATATCCTTAAAGTGTGGTTTACTTTTATGACATATATCGTATCAATGACCGGTGTTTAGAATGATGATGGGTAAATGAGAAATGATTGTCTCTCGCCTCTTGGTGAATGGTCATAGAGATAATTTTCTGAATCGCCCATTTTTGGGGATGAATGCGTATACGGTGCAGTCGCCCTAGACGAAGTAGCTCCTGGGGTCAATCGTCCATCTTGAAGATTAATGTCTACTATCATTGCTAGCCCCCACCAATGGAAAATCCTTGCTTCGCCTTTGCCCACTAATGAGGGTAAATTTCAAGGTTCAGTGGGTGAATTTAAAGGAACCCTTTTAAATATCGCTCGAGGCTAAACATCCGGTGCCGATAGATATAATAATGACACAACGTCTCGCCTAGGCTGTACATAAACTTACCTTTTTGTAATTGAAATGCACATGATAAAACCCCTAAGGCGCAAAGTTTTTTTTTATAACGCCAACACTGAGTTACTTGTTTAAGAAATGCACAAGATTATTACACCGTAACAAAATATACGGGAAGAATATTTTTAATCTATAAAAATTGCCAGGGCGGGCTCTCTCTCTCCCACAGTCTCTTCCACAATCACTTCTGAGCTCTGAGATCTGTTTTCCTCTTTTCTCACGAGGGATTACGATAATTTTAACCACGTTGTTAACTACACTATGGGGGTTACAGATGATCGTAATGACACTATTCAGCAATTAATTATGGAGAATGAAGAACTCCGGTGAGATAAGTATTAGATTGAGAGGAGATTTACGAAAGTTAATGAAAAAAAAAATCTAATGCAAAGTGAAGTTGACGCCTTGGTATGGAAGCTTGAGAACTTGGGAGAGGTAAGTGTGTAAATTGGGAATTTTAAAAAAAAAAAAAAAAATTATTATTATTATTTTTTATGGTGAATAGGAAATTAGGAAGAAAACTGATTACTGTAATAAATGGGTATTCTGTAACCTTGGGTATTTGTGTAAATTCGCTCACCACCCTCTGGAAATGCAACGACCTATTTGGTGTTGCTACGAGTGTGCTATAGAGGCAAATTTTGCGGCCGATGCAAAAATTGGATGGTCGTGTGTTAAGAGAGGAGTTGTTGTGCTTGTGGCGATGATCATCTATAGTTTTTTTTTTTTTTTTTTTTTTTATGAATACAGTTATATCTATCTTTGTTTTAGATTTTAGACTAAATGAAATTGGTGATTAATATGTAGTCCGGTTCGGAAATGACTTGATAAAACCTTGAGATTTTACTAAAATGATTCCTAATAAATTTCCCACCATTGTCAATTAAATACCAAAACGATGTTACGATATTAAATTAGACTTTTGATCTTGTATTCTTAAAGTGTGGTTTACTATTATGACATATGTCGTATCAATGACCGGTGTTTAGAATGATGATAGGTAAATGAGAAATGATTGTCTCTCGTCTCTTGGTGAAATGATAAATTCTTAGAGATAATTTTTTGAATTGCCCATTTTTTGGGATGAATGCTTATACGGTGCGGTCGCCTTAGACGAAGTAGGTCTTGGGGTTAATCGTCCATCTGGAAGATTAATGTCTACTGTCATTGCTAGCGCTCACTAATGAAAAATCCTTGCTACGCCCCTGCCCACTAATGTGGATAAATTTCAAGGTTCAGTGGGTGAATTTAAAGGAACCCTTTTAAATATCGCTCGAGGCTCAACGCACAAAGTTTTTTTTTTATATCGTCAGCACTGAGTTACTTGTTTAAGAAATGCACAAGATTATTACACCGTAACAAAATGTACGGGAAGAATATTTTAAATTTATAAAAACCGCCAAAGCGTGCTCTCTCTCTCTCTCTCTCTCTCTCTCCCCCACAGTCTCTTCCACAGTCACTTGTTACAGATGATCGTAATGACACCATTCAACAATTAATTATGGAGAATAAAGAACTCCGGTGAGACAAGTATCAGATTGAGAGGAGATTTACGAAAGTCAATGAAGAAAAAATTCTAATGCGGAGTGAACTTGACGCCTTGGTATGGAAGCTCAAGAACTTGGGAGAGGTAAGTGTGTAAATTGGAAATTTGTTTTTTTTTTTAATGGTGAATAGGAAATCAGGAAAAAAACTGATTACTTTGATCAAAGGGGTATTCTGTAACATTGGGTATTTGTGTAAATTCGCTCACCACCCTCTGGAAATGCAACGAACTATTTGGTGCCGCTACGGAGTGCGCTGTAGCGGCAGAATTAGCGGCTGATGCAAAAATTTGCATCGACTTGTGTGAAGAGAGGAGTTGCTGTGCTTGTGGCGATGATCATTGATAGCTTTTTTTTTTTGTTGATGAATATGGTCATATCTATCTTTGTTTTAGATTTTAGACTAAAAGAAATTGGTGATCAATATGTAGTCCAGTCGATAGATTTTATACTAACGTAAAAGTTACAAATTGAATTGTGCTAGATCATTTAAATACCACCGCGGTGTTTAAATGTTGGCCAGGAGCTGTTAACGCTAATTTTTAACTTTATCTTTGTTGTTCCATATTTCCATCAGGGCTTGAGCCATTAGAACAAAACTCTCCGTCTTACAAGTTTTCTTAACCATCTAATCAATGCCCTTCTACATGTTAGATATGGACTTTACTGCCCATCAGGGCTTGAGCACAATGGAAGGTTGACCATATTGCAACCTCAAGCTGGCAGATTCGAAAAAGTACTCTGATAATCCACCCATGATCGTATTCTATTTTTTTTTTTTGATGTGTGCCACTTATAATCAAATTTCACGGTCTGATGGTAGCCCATGATATCAAGATCTACTAGGTAGAAGAGTTGGCAGACAAATGATCTCTATCATCCAATTCAAAGAAGTCAACGGTTTAATCATTTGAAACTCGGGTTGAACAAGAAGAATCTCGGATTGTAAATAAAGGTACCCGGTTTATATTTTAATAATAAATTAATTTTTATAATCTCTGAATTTTTATTAGATGTTCTCTAGTTTTCTTCTCGGGTCAGGCACCCAATACCAACTCACATCAATGTGGTGTTGGGCACTTGGTTCCTATGACCCAACTCTCCTAAAATTGTGTTTAAACGACCTTAAAACACTGTTTTAAGGGTGAAAGATGTGTGTAGTCCACATCATGAAAGTGATAGATCATGAAGGGAAATAGGTGGGACCAAAAACCAAACGTTTTGAGAGATTTGAACCATTTGATTCTTGGACTATAACATCAACCGTTGTTCTTAGTTTTAAAAGAGTCAGTGTTGGGGTGTCAATGCTTGAAGGTCTAATGTGGAAATGTTGTGAGTTGGGGTGTCCATGATCACAATCACTTACGGATGTGTGTTATGAACATGAGTTGGGGTCTCCATGGTCACAATCACTTACGGATGTGTGCTATGGGAATCAACATGAAATTGTTGTGAGTTGGGGTGTCCATGATCACAATCACTTACGGATGTGTGCTATGGGAATCAACATCAGACTGGAAAAGATTGGGATGAAAATTTATCGATTGCTTCGAAGTAGACGATAAAAATTGTTTTCACCCTAATCAGTAAGTTTCTTTTTTATTTCAAGTGGCACACACCCCAAAAAAGTAACCTGGAAATCAGGTTTGAAAATGATGCATGTCACATGATTTTTTTATCATGTTTTTGGACATTTGCCACTTGTAATAGAAATCTAACTTTATGTTGATACATGCATGATCTAAAGATACCTTTTGTGCAAGAAGTGGGCAAAATCAATCTCCATATTCCGATACGGGTCCATCGTTTGAACCCTAGGTCACGTGTCCCGTGGCACATAATCTCGAAACAACACCCGTTTTGAAATCATAATTATGTGGCATTTGATCTAAAAAAAATTAAAGAAAAAAAGTTTTTTTGGTGGTCAAAATTTTCGTTAAAGTTTGGGTACCGCCCCAAATATCTTCATGCATTAATTTTTTTTCTCCTTTGACCACATTTTGAATTGTAAATATCATCGATCTTATTTATTTATTTTTTAAATGGACCTGATCATCCTTGGGCAAGTTGTTGTGGCACCTGATCCCCTGGATGGGTGCCACATTGACCCCACTTGGTTCAAATGCATGGATCCACCATGGATTCGAACCCATGTTCCGGGCCTCTATTTTATATAAGTTGCTTGGAACAATATGCAGTCCCTAGTAGGGGTGGCAATAGGCTAGGTACCTTGGACCCAGCTAGTCTCGACCCGATTTAAAGAGGGTTGGGGCTTGACATAAAGCTCATGGGCAGGGCTTGGGCGAACAGTTTTAAGTCTGAAATTTAAATGGGCTACACTTGGCCCTAAGCCTTTAGGCCCATTAAATTAGGCTCTCATGCACGACATATATCTAGGCCTATTAGCTGCACATGTAATTTTAAAAAAAAAAAAACCCTTAAAGGGAATTATGCATTTTCATATTTTAAACTCCCCACTTTCTTGGAAATAGATATTAAATTTTTATTAAATACTTATAATATACTAAAGTTCTACTTTTATAAATATAGAGCAAATTTTTGTAAATTAATCAATAATCTATTAATAAATGTGTTGGGCTTTGAAAGTTTATAACCGACCAGGTTTGACCTTAGGGTCATAAGCCCGCCATAGGCTTGAGCCGCCTTAGGCCAACTTCTAATCTGTCAGATTGGACTCGAGTTTACTGTAGCCTGGTCTATTGCCACCCTTAACATCTAGGGCTCGAGCTAATTAGTACTAATTGAGTGCTACATGCATAGTGGCCAAATTCACCAACTACTTTAAAAAGTCGCCAGCAATTCACAAATTTATGAAAAAATGAATAAAATCTAAATTATTTGGAGTATTCGAATGAAATCCAAATTTCTCAAATTATTCCCAAAATTTACAAATTATATGGGAACTGAATGAGCAAAAGGTCACATTTTCTACTTAAAATACTTTTAGTTGACTTTGGAGCGTTGAATTGGAAGTAGGCATTATTGACTACCCTGGAGCTTGTTTCTTTTTCCACGTGAAATGGGATGATACGTGGGAGATCTTTTACGCGTCAAAAGAGCCGTTGGACTCAGTTGATGTGGAATTGGCGTTTCCATTGGAGAATGGAGATTCTCTTAGAGCTACTTGTGCCATGTAGCGGATTGAAGGGCATTGGAATGCGGCATTATGTTAAGGGGTGTAAGCAGGTCAGATCGACCTCGTGGGATTTTTAGACCCAAACTACCTCGACCTGTTGGGTTAGCTCAGGTCGTGTAGAACTATAGGCATGCTACCTTAACAGGAACTTGGTACATGTTTGTTCTGACCATGGTATCAAGTATCGGTCGAGACGTATTGGTATTTTGGCCAACAGATACCTATACGACCCCGATACGGTATAGGAGTCGTATCGGTATCGGCTGATACGGATTGGGTATCTACTAATACCTCCTTCAATATATATATTTATAACAGTGTCCGATACATATTGATCCTCAGGGACTGATACCCAATTCAAAACCTTGGTTTCAACATATACATGCATTTGTTTGGGAGCCAATACAATTGCTCCCCAAACAAAAGCTATTGCACCATTTAAAAAGAAAGATAGGAATTAGAAAAGTTGAAAGGTACCAACTTTGAAAATACTTGCACCCCATTTAAGATCCTTATAAAAGTCTAAAAGATAGTGCAAGTTCTCAGTCATTCCTTTCCCCCTATTTAAATCTTTATAAAATAAAGAGACAAGCATTCGGAGTCGGTTCTTTCTCCCCTATTTGAAATCATTATAAAACAAAGAGACAAGCAGAGAAAGAGAAAACAGTCAAAAAGAAATGTTTCACGTAGTTTGTGATCAAGAAGAAGAAAGCAATTGAAGATCAATCAATCTAAAGCTTATGGATCGATTGCGCAAAGCGTATACTATGGATTCTGATGAAGAAGCGACAACTTTCTTTCAAATTTCTAAGGTTTCAGACGATTTATTTGTGATTTCTCAAATCTACAGTATATTTTTCTTTAATTTTAATTATTGGACAAGCAATAGGAATTCTTCAATCATTGATTGCACAACTTTTTTTTGGATAGGAAATAGCATATCAATAACAAGAGAAATCCAATATAAGAGTGCCCTAAACTTGTGGAGGGGCATCCTCTATCCATACTTCATTACACCCATCGATAAATCCAAGTTTGGCTAGCCCATCCACAACACCGTGTGTAATTGCTTGACAAGAGCTCTCGAGCAAGACGAAAAGCATGAAGCTTTAGTCTTAATATTATTAAGAAAGTAGAGAGTTCGGATAAATCCTCCTCATGGTAGACGCACCATGAATTACCCTTGTGGAATCTCCTTCAAAAATGATCCTGTTGAAACCTGTTTCAGCCGCAAAAAATGATAACTTCTAATAAAGCAATAGCCTCACAGTGATCACTAGAGGAGACATATAGATAGTTCTTTGCCAACGAACCCATCACTCGGCCCGTGTGACCCCGAATAATAACGCCAACACCAGTAGCCCCCTTTTGAGCACTCCAAGCTCCATCAAAATTTGCTTTATAAAGACCATGCGCCGGAGGTGACCAAACGCTAGGAACAGGAGGAGCACAACTTAACTTATTATTATTATTATTATTATTATTATTATTATTATTATTTTCGATTTTAAGTGGGGTGCAATCATATACTACTTGTCAGTCATTAAAATGGTGAAATGGCTCCTTTAGGTACAATAAAAAACTTACTGTCTGATAAGTGCGACATGATCTCAAGATCCATTGTACGTAAGCTTTCATGAGTCTTCAAACTTTACACTGAAATGCCATATGTATGGCTAAGAGAGTAGTGCAAAGGACATTGATACATGACGGACCTGAGACGATGGACCCTACAACGGACCGCTTATGTGGCACGATGCCTGTGCAGTGGGGCCATCATGCCATGTAAGCATTCGTCCGTTGTTAGTTTGCTGCTTTATTGTCCAGTCATTATAATTTTTCGTAGTACAAAATGTTGGCGGGCAATAAAACCAATACCAAACTCCCTTTTCCAACTCGTAGCTTAAGCTTAGAGTTGGGGCTATAGTGCCCACTGTAGCAAATGACGGGGACTTAGGCTCCGTATGACATAGCTCTCTGCTAGCCCCTTCCATAGCAGAATTCACCTTCTTTAGCAGGTTCCCATCCTCTTTGTTAACATCCTCCTACCTGCTTTGGTAGGTACCATTTCTCTCTGATAACTCCTTGCATAACAAGATTTTATCCCAGATTTACCTTTTCAACAATTCTACCCTCCTTTCTATTCACTTCTTGTCATAGCGGATTTTATTTGCTCTGATAAGGAGCCAGTAGAGAGCATGGAGGTTACTGCTAGAGCAGGTAAATCCTCCTTTACAGGGAATTAGAAGAGAGAATGAGAATCAACTAAAGCAATTGGACCCTACCGTGGCAGAGACTAGCAAAGAGCTATGCCATACACAACCTTAGCTTTTTGTATGAAGAAGAAATAATAACACCGTCCCCATAAATTTAATATATTGCGACCATTATATTAAACAAGCGATATAACGGATGAAGTAAAACAAAGGTATAGAGATTTTGGTGAAAATTTTGCAGCAAATACTTTCTTTTTAACCTGAGCTTGATATGCTTTGCATTTTTTGGGCCGAACTAATCAAATCGGACTGAACCGCCAATTTTTGTCTGATTTGGACGGGTACCGGTTTGAGTTTTGTTTGACAAAAAGAAATACCAAAAAGTTCAGTTTGGTTTTGTTTCCGAGCCTTCCCAAGCCGAAGCCCACCAACCCAAACCAATTGTATATATATATATATATATATATATATATATATATATTCCACTTGAGTTAAGCAGAGGATTGAGCCTTGGATTTTCGGTCCAAATTTGGGCCCAAATTTAGTTTTTCACAACCATACTTAAGTAGAACTTATAAAAATGGGCCAATCTTCGCCACAATAGATTGTGAGATCATCAGTCTACCATTCGTGTGTGAGACTTCTATTCCATGTGCCGCACACCTTCTAAAAAATAACATTACATGGATGTGCATCAAACGTAAATTTTGGATCATTTTTCAGGTTGTGTCGCTCGAAATTAAAATCTAATCATATGATGGTAGGATAATGATTTCCAGATCTATTCGGTCAAATAATAGTACAAGAAAAGTTTCTATTGTCTAACTAAAAGTAGTGGGCAACTTAAGACAGGAAAAACTTGGGTTGAGAAAGAAGAATTTTGGTTGAAAATATAGTTACTCATGAATAATCCTTCCATTCATATTTTCCTACTTTTTCTGAGCGAAAGAATGTTCTCTACTTTCTAGTATCTTACTCTATCCATAGCAAGGATCAAAATTTCCGGCCATGACCGAAACCGAAAATGAAATCCGAAAAATTGGCCGAATTTCAGCTGGAATTTTGATCCCCATACAAAAGTGACCGAAATTTTGATCATTTCAGCCGGAATTTTGATCCTTGATCCATAGGTGATTTTTTTTGTCAAAATATTTTAACTAAGTGCGACTTTAAATGCACCCATCTAATCTTCTTTGGGCACCTACACTAAAAACCATTGTTTGGTTTAATTAGATGACGGAGATCCGTTTTTTCTCCAATCTTCCCCACAAGGGATCTTGAGAACATGGCGCACCTACCAAAAGGTTAGTTTTAGATTTCACATGGGACAGATCCCAAAAAAGTGGCCCTAAAGTCACACGGCACATATCATGCTCAAATGTGACTTTAGGGCTAAGTTTTTGGGATCTGTGCCATGTGGAGTCGAAAAATGATCGTTTGATAGGTACACTATAACCTCAAGATTTATTGGGCGGACGATTGGAGCGAAAAATGATCTCCATCATCTTATTTAAAGCAATTGTTGATTTTTAGCCTAGGAGTCCAACAAGATTCAGTAAAGCGACCCTTTTAACTAATTATATATACGTGGAAAAGGTGTCCCAAATTTAAGTACATATCTGTAATTTTCACAAATGTATAGCCAATGTTATACGGTAGACAGTTTTTGATAGATAATTTTGCACTATGTGACTTATGTAGTCACGGCGTACATGAATGGCAATTGCAAAATTCCCGAACACATGGTAGCATATATATTAATTCCATTTGCTTTTTTAATTTTAATTTTGACAAGTTTTTTTTCTATTTTTCCCGGAAATTTTGCCTTCATCGAATGAATTTTAGCGATTTTTTACTGAAATTAAAAAATTAAAGGGATAATGGATTGTGTCAGACATTTAAACAACAAAACTTGTTTAAATGATTTAACACCATTAAAACATGATGATAAGCCACCTGATTACAGAACTTTAAATAATAATAAAAAAAAGGTGATGAGGAGAATGCATCAGAATAATAAAAGGGTAAAAAAATGAGGAAATTAAAAGAAATCCTCAAATAAAAGGCCAAAGAAATACAGGATAAGACAATTACTTAAATTATATAAAAAAATTAAAGAAAATGCGGGAAATGACAACCACAAGAATTATAAAAGGAAAAAATGTGGAAAACAACAACTACATGAATTATAAAAGGCTTAACGTGAATTATAAAAGGCGTCTACATGAAAATAAAAAGCCAAAGAATAAATACGGGAAAAGACATTCACATGAATTATAAAAGGCCAAAGAAATTATAGGACATAACTTCCACATGAAAATTAAAAGGCCAAATAAAATATGAGAAATGACATCCACATCAATAAAGGGATATCTCTTACTAAATGTAAAATGGATGAAGAGAAAAAAATGAATAAATGTAAATAGAATGAGTAGAAAAAAAAATGAAAATTACATGATTCAATTTAGATCATACATATTGATACAAATGAATTACATTGTCTTACCATATAAAGTATATATAAATAATATGACAAATATAATCGTGTATGGTTATAATTAGTTTAATAGGAATCAAAATTTGAGTATGGAACTTGAAAAACTTCAAACTGGCAAGGGAAGCATAGGCGAGAGTTACTGTGGAAGAAATAATGGAAGGTATAAAATTATGCATAAGGTGTGAAGATGATACTACTCAAAAGCACTAAAATCAAAAAGCATGAAAGGAGATTGATCTCAGCCACACCTTTTGTTACTTCTACGATTCCTACCAAAACCTTAGTTACATGCATGATTGCATGGACATAATTTAAAATAAAAATAAACTAACAGCTTTATTTTATTTGATTTGCTGCTTCAGGAGAGAGAGAGAACCTACATTGATTTCAAGAGGTGGATGAAGAAGACGCTCGCTTGAGGAAGACGAGCTCGTTTGATTACTAAGCATCAGGGCAGTTGGAAGAGACGTGACCGCGGGAATAACCTCAGTCCCCGGGTGTTTTATATAAGAACCTGATTAGGGATTTTCTTTATGCGCAATCCAAGATTCCCCTTGCTCAACCCGCTTGCAAATGCTTGAAGCTGTTGACCACTTAATATCGGATGGTTAAGATTGTTTTTCGTCTCAATCTTTGACAAAATAGTTCTTCACATACTGGAATACCATCAGACGGTCAGATTGCTATTTCAAATGAACACATTCCAAAAAGTAAGCCAATAATCCACCCGTGATGTACTCTGTGTTTTGGATGTTTGCCACTTGTAATCAAATTTCACCGTCTGATGGTAGCCCATGACATCAAGATCTAGTAGGTAGCAGATTTGGCAGACAAATGATCTCTATCATCTGATTCAAAATAATAGTTTAACTCGGGTTGAGAAGGAAGAATGTCAGATTGTAAATAAAGATACCCTAGCTATATTTTAATAATTAATTAATTTTTATAATCTCGGAGTTTTTATTGGATGTTATCTAATTTCCTTCTCCGATTCCTCCGAATACGTTTTCGAATTTGTAGGTATCCTTTTTGAATTTTTATTGGATGTTTTTTTAAGTAGAATTGCTGCTACTGGAGTCATCTATAACGCACAATTGGCCAAATCTTAGTTAGTATTAGGCGCGTGGCCTGTGCACCGGTGCAAGGTATGCACATCTTATTCATTTAACAAAAAAGATATGTACTAGTATAGGAGTTAGCCACCCAATACCAACTCATATCAATATGGTGTTAGATCTATAGATCAAAATCTCGGATTTTCGATACGAATCGTCCAACCCCAAAATCGATACGTATCGGACGATACGTATCATCCAACCCTCAAAAAAAAAAAAAAAAAAAAATCAACAATAAAACCGATAATTTGAAATTATAGGACAATAATTTCAAATTATCGTCAGATACATTGAACGATATAGACAATACTTTGAACCATAATTTGATTGTTTTTTAAGGGGGCGATAAAAACCCAGTGTATTGTATCGTTCAAGTCCAAAACCGATACGTATCGGTATTGGACGATATTTTGATCTAGGGTTCAAAATTTCGGCCATCGATTTTGGTGGCCCCCGAAACAAAATCTCCATATTTTCGGTATCGGATTCAATATAGCATGTTATCGGCCGATAAATTACTAATTACTAAATTATCGGCCGATATTTTTCTCTTTAGTAATTTGAATTTAAAAAAGAAAAAAAGTTGCACTGAAAATTTAAAATTTCAGGACCAAAATCGGAACAAAAATCGAAATTTTAATGGTTGGTTGGATCTACTACTTGGCACTTGGCAACTCCCCTAAAATTGTGTTTGAACCATCTTAAAACTTTGTTTTAACTTTTAAGGGTGAAAGATGTGTGCAGTACACATCATGAAATAGATACATCCTGTATTAAAGGGCAATGGGTGGGCCGAAAAATCAACCGTTTTACTGTAACATCAACTGTTGTTTTTAGTTTTAAAAGGGTCATGTTCAAAAGTATGTTGCGAGTTGGGGTGTCAATGCTTGAAGGTGTAACGTGGAAATCCATGATCACAGTGTATGCGCTATGATCACGATCACTTCTGAGATGTGCCATGGAATCAACATCGATCATTCGATATGTGTCCAATGAATTGAAGATCTAATGTAGGAAAGATTGGGACGAAAATTTATTGATTGCTCTAAAGTAGACGATGAAGATTGTTTTGTACACAAGGGATCTTGAGATGATGAGTGTGTCATCACAAAGTTAGTTTTTTATTTCAAGTGGCACACACCCCAAAAAAGTAATCTGGAAATGAGGTTTGAGAATCATACATGTCACATGATTTTTTTTATCACTTTTTTGTGCCATTTGTCAGGTGTAATAGAAATCTAACTTTATGATGACACACCCATGCTATGAAGATCTTTTGTGCAAGAATGGGGCAAAAATCAATCTCCATATTTCCATTCAAAGGAGTCAATGATTTTTTTTTTTTTTTTTCTTAGGTGCCCTCCAAGATTATGTGGGTGTTAATAAAGCTACCCTTAAATTCCAGGGATTCAAGTAATATTTTTAATCTATAAAAACCGCTGCTTTGTCTCTCTCTCTCCCACAGTCTCTTTTGATTACGATAATTTTAACCATGTTGTTAACTACACTATAGAGGTTACAAATGATCGTAATGAAACCATTAAGCAATTAAGCAATTAATCATGAAGAATGAAGAACTCTAATGAGACAAGTATCAGATTAAGAGGAGATTTACGAAAGCCAATGAGGAAAAAACCTAGAAATTGAGAGAGGTAAGTGTGTACATTGGAAATTTGTTTTGTTTTGTTTGTTTTTTATGGTGAATATTAATCAGGAAGAAGACTAATTATTGTAATCAATAGGTATTCTGTAACTTCGGTATTGGTGTAAATTCGCTCACCACCTCTGAAAATGCAATGACTTATTTTGTGCCGTTAGGGAGTGCACTGTAGCAGCAGAATTAGCGGCCGATGAAAAAATTTGCATCGTAGTGTGTGAAGAGAGGAGTTGCTGTGCTTGTGGCGATGATTATCGATAGTTTTTTTTTCTTTGATTAATACGGTTATGTCTATCTTTGTTTTATATTTTATACTAAATGAAATTGGTGATCAATATGTAGTCTGGTTGATAGATTTTACACTAAATGAAATTGGTGATATCATCTCCACCGTCTAATATGTAGTCCGGAAATGACTCGATAAAATCTTGAGATTTTATGGAAATAATTCCTAATAAATTTCCCAGCATTGTCAATTAAATATCAAAATGATTTTACGCCATTAAATTAGACTTTTGATCTTGTATTCTTAAAGTGTGGTTTACTATTATGACATATGTGGTGCATATTTGTGATTAATTTAAATTGTGGTTTACTATTATGAAATATGTGGTGCATATTTGTGATTAATTTAAATTCTTCAACTACAATCCATCATTAGAACATATCTTAGCTAAAGAATCATGCCTATAAGTGGATGTGAATTATCTGATGGATAAAACTTTAATAACAACTATTAAAACTAAGAAAAATGGTTGATAACAAAGTGTACAAACAGGACGGTTCAAATCTCTCAAAAAGGGAGAGTTTCATTGTCCTTCAATGTAGGATTTTTCAGTTTGATGGTACAATTTATCCATATCTTAATCCAGCTTTAAGATCATTTAAACACCATTTTGGTGTTGAAATGACCCTTATATGTTGTTCATTAAAGGTAAATCTTAGCCATCGGATCCTCAATATAAATCATCACAAAAGTTAATTAAAGACTATATTGTAGACTTTCTTACGGTGAAAAGAACAAGCATTTTACATGTGAAAAAACAATTTTGCAATCAATCTATTCACCAAAATGTCATCGGAAGTGGATTTTATAAGAAATACATCAAAGAATCGTGTGCCCTAACCCACCCATGGCTAAGGTTTAGGGCCGTGGCCGGCCAGCCGGAAACCTGCTCCCACTAGCTAATGATCACTGTAATTCATCAAACGGTTGGTATTGACTGACCTGGCATGGGCACTAAGGATGGTTTGTGGATCATCAATGGCATGTACAAAATTTAGTTTGAAGAAAATCAATCTTAACCACCACCAGTGCGAAAAGCGCAGTGAAGTCTTTATATTTTTTGGATAGGTTAGCTGGGTTCGAATTTGCAAGCTTGAGGTTGCAATATGGTTAAGCTTCCATTGTGCTATAGGCTCAAGCCTTGATGGGCAGTAAAGTCCATATATAACATGTAGAAGGGCATTGATCAGATGGTTAAGAAAACTTGTAAGATAGAGAGTTTTGTGATAATGTCTCAAGCCCTGATGGAAATATAGAACAATAAAGATAAAGTTAAAAAATTAGCGATAACAGCTCCTGACTAACATTTGAACACTGCGGTGGTGTTTAAATGATCTAGCACAATTCAATTTGTAACTTTTCCCGTTGGATATTTAAAACTTTTAAATGGTAGGGGATTGTTAGATATTTAAAAGTTTTATAATTTATGTCTTTTCAAAGTGGTGTGTCTTTTCAAAGTATTATATCTTTTCAAAAGAAGTGTCTTTCTAAAGTTGTGTGTCTTTTCTCAAGGGATGCGTGTAGAACCTTTTTAGAGGAAAATGGTGCATTAACACACCACTTGATTTCTATTTAAGGAATCTAAAATTATTTTTTAGACACTACAATAGAGTCTTCTTTCTTATCACTTTTTATGTCTTTCAAAGTCTTTATCAGAGCGTTCTTGCAATATTTAGTGTTCGGATAGCGTGATCCGATTCGCCAAATCTTTCACAAGAATATACAATCAGTTCGTTGTATCCTGGAACCAGTTTACCGGTAACCTGTTGGTGACAACTTTGTCCAAGTGGTGGGGCAAATATTGGTTTAAAGGCAATGATATATCGCGTGCCTCGGATCGGTTCCCTGTATTATTTTGGATCAACATTTCAATTTTTTCAATAATTTTAAACCAATATTTTTGTATCAATGACTGGTGTTTAGAAAGATGATGGGTAAATGAGAAATGATTGTCTCTCGTCTCTTGGTGAAATGGTAAATTCACAGTGATAATTTTCTGAATCGCCCATTTTTGGGGATGAATGCCGATACGGTGCGGTCGCCTTAGATGAAGTAGCTCTTGGGATCAATCATCCATCTTGAAGATTAATGTCTACTATCATTGCTAGCCCCCGCCAATGGAAAATCCTTGCTTCGCCCTTGCTTACTAATGTGGGTAAATTTATAGGTTCAGTGGGTGAATTTAAAGGAACCCTTTTAAATATCGCTCGAGGCTAAACATTCGGTGCCAATAGATATAATAATGATACAACGTCTCGCCTAGGCTGTACATAAGCTTACCTTTTAATAATTAAAATGGACATGATAAAACCCCGAAGGCGCAAAGTTTTTTTTTATAACGTTAGCACTGAGTTACTTGTTTAAGAAATGCACAAGATTATTTCACCATAATAGAATGTACGAGAAGAATATTTTTAATCTACAAAAATTGCCGGGCACTCTCTCTCTCCCCACAGTCTCTTCCACAGCCACTTCCGAGCTTTGAACTCTGTTTTCCTCTTTTCTCATGCGGGATTACGATAATTTTAACCACGTCGTTAATTACACTATGAGAGTTATAGATGATCGTAATGACACCATTCAACAATTAATCATGGAGAATGAATCATGGAGAATGAAGAACTCCGGCGAGACAAGTATCAGATTAAGAGGAGATTTACGAAAGTCAATGAGGAAAAAAATCTAATGCGGAGTGAAGTTGACGCCTTGGTATGGAAGCTTGAGAACTTGGGAGAAGTAAGTGTGTAAATTGGAATTTTTTTTTTTTAATGGTGAATAGGAAATTAGGAAGAAAACTGATTACTATGATTAAGGGGCATTGTGTAACCTTGGGTATTTGTGTAAATTCGCTCACCACTCTCTGGAAATGCAACGACCTATTTGGTGCCGCTACGGAGTGCGCTGTAGCGGCAGAATTTGCGGCCGATGCAAAAATTGGATCGTCGTGTGTTAAGAGAGGAGTTGCTATGCTTGTGGCGATGATCATCGATAGTTTTTTTTTAATTTTTTTATGAATACAGTTATATCTATTTTTGTTTTTGATTTTTGTCTAAATGAAATTTGTGATTAATATGTAGTCCGATCGATAGATTTTACACTAAATGAAATTTGTGATCATCATCTCCACCGTCTAATATGTAGTCCGGAAATGACTCATTTTATGAAAATGATGCCTAATAAATTTCCCACCATTGTCAATTAAATACTAAAATGATGTTACGCCATTGAATTAGACTTTTGATCTTGTATCCTTAAAGTATGGTTTACTATTATGACATATGTAGTATCAATGACCGGTGTTTAGAATGATGATAGGAAAATGAGAAATGATTGTCTCTCGTCTCTTGGTGAAATGGTAAATTCACAGAGATAATTTTCTGAATCGCCCAATTTTGGGGATGAATGCGTATACGTGCGGTCGCCTTAGATGAAGTAGTTCTTGGGGTCAATCGTCCATCTTGAAGATTACTGTCTACTGTCATTGCTAGCCCCACCAATGAAAAATCCTTGCTACGCCCCTGCCCACTAATGTGGGTAAATGTCAAGGTTCAGTGGGTGAATTTAAAGGAACCTTTTTAAATATCGCTCGAGGTTAACATTTTGTGTCGATAGATATAATAATGATACAACGTCTCGCGTAGGCTGTACATAAACTTATCTTTTTCTAATTGAAATGCACATGATGAAACCCCCCAGGCGCAAAGTTTTTTTTTATATCGTCAGCACTGAGTTACTTGTTTAAGAAATGCACAAGATTATTACACCGTAACAAAATGTACGGGAAGAATATTTTTAATCTATAAAAACAGCCAGGGCTGGCTTTCTCTCTCTCTCCTCCACAGTCTCTTCCACAGTAACTTCCGAGCTCTGAGCTCTGTTTTCCTCTTTTCTCATAGGAGATTACAATAATTTTAACCACGTTGTTAACTACACCATGGAGGTTACAGATGATGGTAATGACACAATTCAGTAATTAATCATGGAGAATGAAGAACTCCAGCGAGACAAGTATCAGATTGAGAGGAGATTTACGAAAGTCAATGAGGAAAAAAATCTAATGCGGAGTGAAGTTGACGCCTTGGTATGGAAGCTTGAGAACTTGGGAGAGGTAAGTGTGTAAATTGGGAAATTTTTTTTTAAATTTTTTTTATGGTGAATAGGAAATCAGGAAGAAAACTGATTACTGTGATCAAGGGGTATTCTGTAACCTTGGGTATTTGTGTAAATTCGCTCACCACCCTCTGGAAATGTAACGACCTATTTGGTGCCGCAACGGAGTGCGCTGTAGCGGCATAATTAGCGGCCGATGTAAAAATTTGCATCGACCTTTGTGAAGAGAGGAGTTGCTGTGCTTGTGGCGATGATCATCGATAGCTATTTTTATTTTTTTTTATGAATATGGTTATATCTATCTTTGTTTTAAATTTTAGACTAAATGAAATTGGTGATCAATATGTAGTCCGGTCAATAGATTTTACACTAAATGAAATTGGTGATCATCATCTCTACCGTCTAATATGTAGCCCAGAAATGACTCGATAAAATCTTGAGATTTTACGGAAATGATTCCTAATAAATTTCCCACAATTGTCAGTTAAATACCAAAATGATGTTACGCCATTAAATTAGACTTTTGATCTTGTATCCTTAAAGTGTGGTTTACTATTATGACATATGTCGTATCTATGACCGGTGTTTAGAATGATGATGGGTAAATGATAAATGATTGTCTCTCGTCTCTTGGTGAAATGGTAAATTCACAGAGATTATTTTCTGAATCGCCCATTTTTGGGGATGAATGTGTATACAGTGCGGTCGCCTTAGACGAAGTAGCTCTTGGGATCAATCGTCCATCTTGAAGATTAATGTCTACTATCATTGTTAGCCCCCACCAATGGAAAATCCTTGCTTTGCCCTTGCCCACTAATGTGAGTAAATTTCAAGGTTCAGTGGGTGAATTTAAAGTAACCCTTTTAAATATCGCTCGAGGTTAGAGATCCGGAGCCGATAGATATAATAATGAAACAACGTCTCGCCTAGGCCGTACATAAACTTACCTATTTGTAATTGAAATCCATATGATAAGCCCCCAAGGCACAAAGTTTTTTGTATAACGTCAGCACTGAGTTACTTGTTTAAGAAATGCACATGATTATTACACCGTAACAGAATGTACGGGAAGAATATTTTTAATATATAAAAATCGCCAGGGCAGGCTCTCTCTCTCTCTCTCCCACAGTTTCTTCCACAATCACTTTCGAGCTCTGAGCTCTGTTTTCCTCTTTTCTCATGGGAGATTACGATAATTTTAGCCTACACTATGGGGATCGTAATAATACCATTCAGCAATTAATTATAGAGAATGAAGAACTCCGGCGAGACAAGTATCAGAATGAGAGGAGATTTACGAAAGTTAATGAAGAAAAAAATCCAATGCGGAGTGAAGTTGACGCCTTGGTATGGAAGCTTGAGAACTTGGGAGAGATAAGTGTGTACATTGGAATTTTTTTTATTTTTTTTGTTTTTTATTTTTTTATGGTGAATAGGAAATTAGGAAGAAGACTGATTACTGTGATCAAGGAGTATTCTGTAACCTTGTGTATCTGTGTAAATTCACTCACTACCCTCTGGAAATGCAACGACCTATTTGGTGCCGCTATGGAGCGCGCTGTAGCGGCAGAAGTAGCGACTGATGCAAAAATTTGCATCGTCGTGTGTTAAGAGAGGAGTTGCTGTGCTTGTGGCAATGATCATTGATAGTTTTTTTTTTTTTTTGATGAATATGGTTATATCGATCTTTGTTTAAGATTTTAGACTAAATGAAATTGGTGATTAATATGTAGTCCGGTCGATAGATTTTACACTAAATGAAATTGGTGATCATCATCTCCATCGTCTAATATGTAGTTTGGAAATTACTCGATAAAATCTTGATATTTTATGGAAATGATTCCTAATAAATTTCCCACCATTGCCAATTAAATACCAAAATGATGTTACGCCATTAAATTAGACTTGTGATCTTGTATCCTTAAAGTGTGATTTACTATTACGACATATGTCGTATCAATGACCGGTGTTTAGAATGATAATGGGTAAATGAGAAATGATTGTCTCTCGTCTCTTGGTGAAATGGTAAATTCACAGAGCTAATTTTCTGAATAGCCCATTTTTGGGGATGAATGCGTATACATTGCGGTCGCCTTAGACGAAGTAGCTCTTGGGGTAAATCGTCCATCTTGAAGATTAATCTCTACTTTCATTGGTAGCCCCCACCAATGGAAAATCCTTGCTACGCCCCTACCCACTAATGTGGGTAAATTTCAAGGTTCAAGATGGGTGAATTTAAATGAACTCTTTAAATATCGCTAATTTTTTTTAATATAAATCCTTTGAGTTGCTTGTTTAAGAAATGCACAAGATTATTACACCGTAACAAAATGTACGGGAAGAATATTTTTAATCTATAAAAATCGTGAGGGCATGCTCTCTCTCTCCCCCACAATCTTTTCCACAGTCACTTCCGAGCTTTGAGCTCTGTCTTCCTCTTTTCTCATGGGGATTACGATAATTTTAAGCACATTGTTAACTAAACTATGGGGTTCTGAGATGATCGTAATGACACCATTCAGCAATTAATCATGGAGAATGAAGAACTCCGGCGAGACAAGTATATGATTGAGAGGAGATTTACGAAAGTCAATGAGGAAAAAAATCTAATGCGGAGTGAAGTTGACGCCTTGGCATGGAAGCTTGACAACATGGGAGAGGTAAGCATGTAAATTGGAAATTTGTTTTTTTTTTTTTAAATTATTATTATTTTTTATTTAATGGTAAATAGGAAATTAGGAAGAAAACTGATTACTGTGATCAAGGGGTATTCTGTAACCTTCTGTATTTGTGTAAATTCGCTCACCACCCTCTGGAAATGCAATGACCTATTTGGTGCCGCTACGGAGTGCGCTGCAGCGGCGGAATTAGCGGGTGATGTAAAAATTTGCTTCGTCGTGTGTGAAGAGAGGAGTTGCTGTGCTTGTGGCGATGATCATTGATAACTTTTTTTTTTTATGAATACGGTTATATCTATCTTTATTTTAGATTTTAGACTAAATGAAATTGCTTATCAATATATAGTTCGGTCGATAGATTTTACACTAAATAAAATTGGTGATCATCATCTCCATCGTCTCATATGTAGTTCAGAAATGACTCGATAAAATCTTATGATTTTACAGAAATGATTCCTATTAAATATCCCACCATTGTCAATTAAATACCAAAATGAAGTTACGCCATGAAAATAGACTTTTGATCTTGTATCCATAAAGTGTGGTTCACTATTATGACATATATCGTATCAATGATCGGTGTTTAGAATGATGATGGATAAATGAGAAATGATTGTCTCTCGTCTCTTGGTGAAATGGTAAATTCATAGAGATAATTTTCTGAATCGCCCATTTTTGGGGATGAATGCGTATACGGTGCGATCGCCTTAGACGAAGTAGCTCTTGGGGTCAATCGTCCATCTTGAAGATTAATGTCTACTATCATTGCTAGCCCCCACCAATGGAAAATCCTTGCTTCGCCCTTACCCACTAATAAGGGTAAATTTTAAGGTTCAGTGTGTGAATTTAAAGGAACCCTTTTAAATATCGCTCGAGGCTAGTCATCCGGTGCCGATAGATATAATAATGATACAACATCTTGCCTAGGTTGTATATAAACTTACCTTTTTATAATTGAAATCCATATGATAAATCCCCCAAGGTGAAAACTTTTTTTTTTATAACGTCAACCTTTGAGTTACTTGTTTAAGAAATGCACAGGATTATTACACCGTAACAGAATGTATGGGGAGAATATTTTTAATCTATAAAAACCGTCAGGGCAGGCTCTCTCTCTCTCCCACAGTCACTTCCACACTATGGGGGTTACTGATGATCATAATGACACCATTCAGCAATTAATCATGGAGAATTAAGAACTCCGGCGAGATAATTATCAGATTGAGAGGTGATTTACGATAGTCAATCGGAAAAAAACCCAATGCGAGTGTAGTTGTCGCCTTGGTATGGAAGCTTGAGAACTTGGGAGAGGTAAGTGTGGTACATAGGAATTTTTTTAAAATTATTTTTATTTTTTTATGGTGAATAAGAAATCAGGAAGAAAACCGATTCGTGATCAAGGGTATTTGTGTAAATTTGCTCACCACCCTTTGGAAATGCAACGACCTATTTGGTGCCACAACGGAGTGCGTTGTAGCGGCAATATTTGCGGCCGATGTAAAAATTTGCATCGACCTTTGTGAAGAGAGGAGTTGCTGTGCTTGTGGTGATGATCATCGATAGCTTTTTTTTTTTTAATGAATATGGTTATATCTATCTTTGTTTTAGATTTTAGACTAAATGAAATTGGTGATCAATATGTAGTCCGGTCGATAGATTTTACACTAAATAAAATTGGTGATCATCATCTCCACCGTCTAATATGTAGTCCGGAAATGACTTTATAAAATCTTGAGATTTTACATAAATGATTCCTAATAAATTTCCCACCATTGTCAATTAAATACCAAAATGATGTTATGCCATTAAATTAGACTTTTGATCTTGTATCCTTAAAGTGTGGTTTACTATTATGACATATGTCGTATTAATGACCGGTGTTTAGAATGGTGATGGGTAAATGAGAAATGATTGTCTCTCGTCTCTTGGTGAAATACTAAATACACAGAGATAATTTTCGGAATCGCCCATTTTTGGGGATGAATGCCATTACGGTGCGGTCGCTTTAGACGAAGTAGCTCTTGGGGTCACTCGTCAATCTTGAAGATTAATGTAAATTTCAAGGTTCAGTGGGTGAATTTAAAGGAACACTTTTAAATATCGCTCGAGGCTAAACATCTGGTGCCGATTGATATAATAATGACACAACGTCTTGCCTAGGCTGTATATAAACTAACCTTTTTGTAATTGAAATGCACATGATAAAATCCTCAAGGCGCAAAGTTTTTTTTTTATAACGTCAGTACTGAGTTACTTGTTTAAGAAATGCACAAGATTATTACACCGTAATAAAATATACGGGAAGAATATTTTTAATCTATAAAAATTGACAGGGCGGGATCTCTCTCTCTCCCCCCACAGTCTCTTCCACAGTCATTCCAAGCTCTGAGCTCTGTTTTCCTCTTTTCTCATGGGGGATTACGATTGGATTGAGAGGAGATTTACGAAAGTCAATGAGGAAAAAAATCTAATGCGGAGTGAACTTGACGCCTTGGTATGGAAGCTCAAGAACTTGGGAGAGGTAAGTGTGTAAATTGGAAATTCGTTTGTTTTTTTTTAAAATGTTTTTTTTTTAATGGTGAATAGGAAATCAGGAAAAAAACTGATTACTCTGATCAAGGGGGTATTCTGTAACATTGGGTATTTGTGTAAATTCGCTCACCACCCTCTGGAAATGCAACGACTTATTTGGTGCCGCTACGGAGTGCGCTGTAGCGGTCGATGCAAAAATTTGTATCGTCGTGTGTGAAGAGAGGAGTTCTTTGTGCTTGTGGCGATGATCATCGATAGCTTTTTTTTTTTGATGAATACGGTTTATATTTATCTTTATTTTAGATTTTAGACTAAATGAAATTGGTGATCAATATATAATTGATCGATAGATTTTCCACTAAATGAAATTGGTGATCATCATCTCCACCGTCTAATGTGTAGTTCGGAAGTGACTCGATAAAATCTTGAGATTTTACGAAAATGATTCCTATTAAATATCCCACCATTGTCAATTAAATACCAAAATGATTTTACGCCATGAAATTAGACTTTTGATCTTATATCCTTAAAGTGTGGTTTACTTTTATGACATATATCGTATCAATGACCGGTGTTTAGAATGATGATGGGTAAATGAGAAATGATTGTCTCTCGCCTCTTGGTGAATGGTCATAGAGATAATTTTCTGAATCGCCCATTTTTGGGGATGAATGCGTATACGGTGCAGTCGCCCTAGACGAAGTAGCTCCTGGGGTCAATCGTCCATCTTGAAGATTAATGTCTACTATCATTGCTAGCCCCCACCAATGGAAAATCCTTGCTTCGCCTTTGCCCACTAATGAGGGTAAATTTCAAGGTTCAGTGGGTGAATTTAAAGGAACCCTTTTAAATATCGCTCGAGGCTAAACATCCGGTGCCGATAGATATAATAATGACACAACGTCTCGCCTAGGCTGTACATAAACTTACCTTTTTGTAATTGAAATGCACATGATAAAACCCCTAAGGCGCAAAGTTTTTTTTTATAACGCCAACACTGAGTTACTTGTTTAAGAAATGCACAAGATTATTACACCGTAACAAAATATACGGGAAGAATATTTTTAATCTATAAAAATTGCCAGGGCGGGCTCTCTCTCTCCCACAGTCTCTTCCACAATCACTTCTGAGCTCTGAGATCTGTTTTCCTCTTTTCTCACGAGGGATTACGATAATTTTAACCACGTTGTTAACTACACTATGGGGATTACAGATGATCGTAATGACACTATTCAGCAATTAATTATGGAGAATGAAGAACTCCGGTGAGATAAGTATTAGATTGAGAGGAGATTTACGAAAGTTAATGAAAAAAAAAATCTAATGCAAAGTGAAGTTGACGCCTTGGTATGGAAGCTTGAGAACTTGGGAGAGGTAAGTGTGTAAATTGGGAATTTTAAAAAAAAAAAAAAAAATTATTATTATTATTTTTTATGGTGAATAGGAAATTAGGAAGAAAACTGATTACTGTAATAAATGGGTATTCTGTAACCTTGGGTATTTGTGTAAATTCGCTCACCACCCTCTGGAAATGCAACGACCTATTTGGTGTCGCTACGGAGTGCGCTGTAGTGGCAAAATTTGCGGCCGATGCAAAAATTGGATGGTCGTGTGTTAAGAGAGGAGTTGTTGTGCTTGTGGCGATGATCATCTATAGTTTTTTTTTTTTTTTTTTTTTTTATGAATACAGTTATATCTATCTTTGTTTTAGATTTTAGACTAAATGAAATTGGTGATTAATATGTAGTCCGGTTCGGAAATGACTTGATAAAACCTTGAGATTTTACTAAAATGATTCCTAATAAATTTCCCACCATTGTCAATTAAATACCAAAACGATGTTACGATATTAAATTAGACTTTTGATCTTGTATTCTTAAAGTGTGGTTTACTATTATGACATATGTCGTATCAATGACCGGTGTTTAGAATGATGATAGGTAAATGAGAAATGATTGTCTCTCGTCTCTTGGTGAAATGATAAATTCTTAGAGATAATTTTTTGAATTGCCCATTTTTTGGGATGAATGCTTATACGGTGCGGTCGCCTTAGACGAAGTAGGTCTTGGGGTTAATCGTCCATCTGGAAGATTAATGTCTACTGTCATTGCTAGCGCTCACTAATGAAAAATCCTTGCTACGCCCCTGCCCACTAATGTGGATAAATTTCAAGGTTCAGTGGGTGAATTTAAAGGAACCCTTTTAAATATCGCTCGAGGCTCAACGCACAAAGTTTTTTTTTTATATCGTCAGCACTGAGTTACTTGTTTAAGAAATGCACAAGATTATTACACCGTAACAAAATGTACGGGAAGAATATTTTAAATTTATAAAAACCGCCAAAGCGTGCTCTCTCTCTCTCTCTCTCTCTCTCTCCCCCACAGTCTCTTCCACAGTCACTTGTTACAGATGATCGTAATGACACCATTCAACAATTAATTATGGAGAATAAAGAACTCCGGTGAGACAAGTATCAGATTGAGAGGAGATTTACGAAAGTCAATGAAGAAAAAATTCTAATGCGGAGTGAACTTGACGCCTTGGTATGGAAGCTCAAGAACTTGGGAGAGGTAAGTGTGTAAATTGGAAATTTGTTTTTTTTTTTAATGGTGAATAGGAAATCAGGAAAAAAACTGATTACTTTGATCAAAGGGTGATACGTAACATTGGGTATTTGTGTAAATTCGCTCACCACCCTCTGGAAATGCAACGAACTATTTGGTGCCGCTCTAGTCTTGAGTGGCGCAGAATTTGCATCGACTTGTGTGAAGAGAGGAGTTGCTGTGCTTGTGGCGATGATCATTGATAGCTTTTTTTTTTTGTTGATGAATATGGTCATATCTATCTTTGTTTTAGATTTTAGACTAAAAGAAATTGGTGATCAATATGTAGTCCAGTCGATAGATTTTATACTAACGTAAAAGTTACAAATTGAATTGTGCTAGATCATTTAAATACCACCGCGGTGTTT
Source organism: Chloranthus sessilifolius (assembly GCA_021018995.1). Classification (NCBI taxonomy): domain Eukaryota; kingdom Viridiplantae; phylum Streptophyta; class Magnoliopsida; order Chloranthales; family Chloranthaceae; genus Chloranthus; species Chloranthus sessilifolius. Next base: position 9,049,853 of record CM037598.1, read on the forward strand.
AAATGTTGGCGAAGGTTTTAACTTTATCTTTGTTGTTCCATATTTCCATCAGGGCTTGAGCCATTAGAACAAAACTCTCCGTCTTACAAGTTTTCTTAACCATCTAATCAATGCCCTTCTACATGTTAGATATGGACTCTACTGCCCATCAGGGCTTAAGCCTGTAGCACAATGGAAGGTTGACCATATTGCAACCTCAAGCTGGCAGATTCGAAAAAGTACTCCGATAATCCACCCATGATGCTATTCTATTTTTTTTTTTTGATGTGTGCCACTTATAATCAAATTTCACGGTCTGATGGTAGCCCATGATATCAAGATCTACTAGGTAGAAGAGTTGGCAGACAAATGATCTCTATCATCCAATTCAAAGAAGTCAACGGTTTAATCATTTGAAACTCGGGTTGAACAAGAAGAATCTCGGATTGTAAATAAAGGTACCCGGTTTATATTTTAATAATAAATTAATTTTTATAATCTCTGAATTTTTATTAGATGTTCTCTAGTTTTCTTCTCGGGTCAGGCACCCAATACCAACTCACATCAATGTGGTGTTGGGCACTTGGTTCCTATGACCCAACTCTCCTAAAATTGTGTTTAAACGACCTTAAAACACTGTTTTAAGGGTGAAAGATGTGTGTAGTCCACATCATGAAAGTGATAGATCATGAAGGGAAATAGGTGGGACCAAAAACCAAACGTTTTGAGAGATTTGAACCATTTGATTCTTGGACTATAACATCAACCGTTGTTCTTAGTTTTAAAAGAGTCAGTGTTGGGGTGTCAATGCTTGAAGGTCTAATGTGGAAATGTTGTGAGTTGGGGTGTCCATGATCACAATCACTTACGGATGTGTGTTATGAACATGAGTTGGGGTCTCCATGGTCACAATCACTTACGGATGTGTGCTATGGGAATCAACATGAAATTGTTGTGAGTTGGGGTGTCCATGATCACAATCACTTACGGATGTGTGCTATGGGAATCAACATCAGACTGGAAAAGATTGGGATGAAAATTTATCGATTGCTTCGAAGTAGACGATAAAAATTGTTTTCACCCTAATCAGTAAGTTTCTTTTTTATTTCAAGTGGCACACACCCCAAAAAAGTAACCTGGAAATCAGGTTTGAAAATGATGCATGTCACATGATTTTTTTATCATGTTTTTGGACATTTGCCACTTGTAATAGAAATCTAACTTTATGTTGATACATGCATGATCTAAAGATACCTTTTGTGCAAGAAGTGGGCAAAATCAATCTCCATATTCCGATACGGGTCCATCGTTTGAACCCTAGGTCACGTGTCCCGTGGCACATAATCTCGAAACAACACCCGTTTTGAAATCATAATTATGTGGCATTTGATCTAAAAAAAATTAAAGAAAAAAAGTTTTTTTGGTGGTCAAAATTTTCGTTAAAGTTTGGGTACCGCCCCAAATATCTTCATGCATTAATTTTTTTTCTCCTTTGACCACATTTTGAATTGTAAATATCATCGATCTTATTTATTTATCTGTTAAATGGACTGATCATCCTTGGGCAAGTTGTTGTGGCACCCATCCCTGGATGGGTGCACATTGACCCCACTTGGTTCAAATGCATGGATCCACCATGGATTCGAACCCATGTTCCGGTCCTCTATTTTATATAAGTTGCTTGGAACAATATGCAGTCCCTAGTAGGGGTGGCAATAGGCTAGGTACCTTGGACCCAGCTAGTCTCGACCCGATTTAAAGAGGGTTGGGGCTTGACATAAAGCTCATGGGCAGGGCTTGGGCGAACAGTTTTAAGTCTGAAATTTAAATGGGCTACACTTGGCCCTAAGCCTTTAGGCCCATTAAATTAGGCTCTCATGCACGACATATATCTAGGCCTATTAGCTGCACATGTAATTTTAAAAAAAAAAAAACCCTTAAAGGGAATTATGCATTTTCATATTTTAAACTCCCCACTTTCTTGGAAATAGATATTAAATTTTTATTAAATACTTATAATATACTAAAGTTCTACTTTTATAAATATAGAGCAAATTTTTGTAAATTAATCAATAATCTATTAATAAATGTGTTGGGCGGGGCTTTGAAAGTTTATAACCGACCAGGTTTGACCTTAGGGTCATAAGCCCGCCATAGGCTTGAGCCGCCTTAGGCCAACTTCTAATCTGTCAGATTGGACTCCAGTTTACTGTAGCCTGGTCTATTGCCACCCTTAACATCTAGGGCTCGAGCTAATTAGTACTAATTGAGTGCTACATGCATAGTGGCCAAATTCACCAACTACTTTAAAAAGTCGCCAGCAATTCACAAATTTATGAAAAAATGAATAAAATCTAAATTATTTGGAGTATTCGAATGAAATCCAAATTTCTCAAATTATTCCCAAAATTTACAAATTATATGGGAACTGAATGAGCAAAAGGTCACATTTTCTACTTAAAATACTTTTAGTTGACTTTGGAGCGTTGAATTGGAAGTAGGCATTATTGACTACCCTGGAGCTTGTTTCTTTTTCCACGTGAAATGGGATGATACGTGGGAGATCTTTTACGCGTCAAAAGAGCCGTTGGACTCAGTTGATGTGGAATTGGCGTTTCCATTGGAGAATGGAGATTCTCTTAGAGCTACTTGTGCCATGTAGCGGATTGAAGGGCATTGGAATGCGGCATTATGTTAAGGGGTGTAAGCAGGTCAGATCGACCTCGTGGGATTTTTAGACCCAAACTACCTCGACCTGTTGGGTTAGCTCAGGTCGTGTAGAACTATAGGCATGCTACCTTAACAGGAACTTGGTACATGTTTGTTATGACCATGGTATCAAGTATCGGTCGAGACGTATTGGTATTTTGGCCAACAGATACCTATACGACCCCGATACGGTATAGGAGTCGTATCGGTATCGGCTGATACGGATTGGGTATCTACTAATACCTCCTTCAATATATATATTTATAACAGTGTCCGATACATATTGATCCTCAGGGACTGATACCCAATTCAAAACCTTGGTTTCAACATATACATGCATTTGTTTGGGAGCCAATACAATTGCTCCCCAAACAAAAGCTATTGCACCATTTAAAAAGAAAGATAGGAATTAGAAAAAGTTGAAAGGTACACCAACTTTGAAAATACTTGCACCCCATTTAAGATCCTTATAAAAGTCTAAAAGATAGTGCAAGTTCTCAGTCATTCCTTTCCCCCTATTTAAATCTTTATAAAATAAAGAGACAAGCATTCGGAGTCGGTTCTTTCTCCCCTATTTGAAATCATTATAAAACAAAGAGACAAGCAGAGAAAGAGAAAACAGTCAAAAAGAAATGTTTCACGTAGTTTGTGATCAAGAAGAAGAAAGCAATTGAAGATCAATCAATCTAAAGCTTATGGATCGATTGCGCAAAGCGTATACTATGGATTCTGATGAAGAAGCGACAACTTTCTTTCAAATTTCTAAGGTTTCAGACGATTTATTTGTGATTTCTCAAATCTACAGTATATTTTTCTTTAATTTTAATTATTGGACAAGCAATAGGAATTCTTCAATCATTGATTGCACAACTTTTTTTTGGATAGGAAATAGCATATCAATAACAAGAGAAATCCAATATAAGAGTGCCCTAAACTTGTGGAGGGGCATCCTCTATCCATACTTCATTACACCCATCGATAAATCCAAGTTTGGCTAGCCCATCCACAACACCGTGTGTAATTGCTTGACAAGAGCTCTCGAGCAAGACGAAAAGCATGAAGCTTTAGTCTTAATATTATTAAGAAAGTAGAGAGTTCGGATAAATCCTCCTCATGGTAGACGCACCATGAATTACCCTTGTGGAATCTCCTTCAAAAATGATCCTGTTGAAACCTGTTTCAGCAATAAATGATAACTTCTAATAAAGCAATAGCCTCACAGTGATCACTAGAGGAGACATATAGATAGTTCTTTGCCAACGAACCCATCACTCGGCCCGTGTGACCCCGAATAATAACGCCAACACCAGTAGCCCCCTTTTGAGCACTCCAAGCTCCATCAAAATTTGCTTTATAAAGACCATGCGCCGGAGGTGACCAAACGCTAGGAACAGGAGGAGCACAACTTAACTTATTATTATTATTATTATTATTATTATTATTATTTTCGATTTTAAGTGGGGTGCAATCATATACTACTTGTCAGTCATTAAAATGGTGAAATGGCTCCTTTAGGTACAATAAAAAACTTACTGTCTGATAAGTGCGACATGATCTCAAGATCCATTGTACGTAAGCTTTCATGAGTCTTCAAACTTTACACTGAAATGCCATATGTATGGCTAAGAGAGTAGTGCAAAGGACATTGATACATGACGGACCTGAGACGATGGACCCTACAACGGACCGCTTATGTGGCACGATGCCTGTGCAGTGGGGCCATCATGCCATGTAAGCATTCGTCCGTTGTTAGTTTGCTGCTTTATTGTCCAGTCATTATAATTTTTCGTAGTACAAAATGTTGGCGGGCAATAAAACCAATACCAAACTCCCTTTTCCAACTCGTAGCTTAAGCTTAGAGTTGGGGCTATAGTGCCCACTGTAGCAAATGACGGGGACTTAGGCTCCGTATGACATAGCTCTCTGCTAGCCCCTTCCATAGCAGAATTCACCTTCTTTAGCAGGTTCCCATCCTCTTTGTTAACATCCTCCTACCTGCTTTGGTAGGTACCATTTCTCTCTGATAACTCCTTGCATAACAAGATTTTATCCCAGATTTACCTTTTCAACAATTCTACCCTCCTTTCTATTCACTTCTTGTCATAGCGGATTTTATTTGCTCTGATAAGGAGCCAGTAGAGAGCATGGAGGTTACTGCTAGAGCAGGTAAATCCTCCTTATCAGGGAATTAGAAAAGAGAAAGAGAATCAACTAAAGCAATTGGACCCTACCGTGGCAGAGACTAGCAAAGAGCTATGCCATACACAACCTTAGCTTTTTGTATGAAGAAGAAATAATAACACCGTCCCCATAAATTTAATATATTGCGACCATTATATTAAACAAGCGATATAACGGATGAAGTAAAACAAAGGTATAGAGATTTTGGTGAAAATTTTGCAGCAAATACTTTCTTTTTAACTTGTGCTTGATATGCTATGCATTTTTTCGGCCGATCTAATCAAATCGAATTTGAACCAGCCAATTTTTATGCGATTTGGGCGGTGCAGTTTGAGTTTTGTTTGACAAAAAGAAATACCAAAAAGTTCAGTTTGGTTTTGTTTCCGAGCCTTCCCAAGCCGAAGCCCACCAACCCAAACCAATTGTATATATATATATATATATATATATATATATTCCACTTGAGTTAAGCAGAGGATTGAGCCTTGGATTTTCGGTCCAAATTTGGGCCCAAATTTAGTTTTTCACAACCATACTTAAGTAGAACTTATAAAAATGGGCCAATCTTCGCCACAATAGATTGTGAGATCATCAGTCTACCATTAGGTGTGAGACTTCTATTCCATGTGCCGCACACCTTCTAAAAAATAACATTACATGGATGTGCATCAAACGTAAATTTTGGATCATTTTTCAGGTTGTGTCGCTCGAAATTAAAATCTAATCATATGATGGTAGGATAATGATTTCCAGATCTATTCGGTCAAATAATAGTACAAGAAAAGTTTCTATTGTCTAACTAAAAGTAGTGGGCAACTTAAGACAGGAAAAACTTGGGTTGAGAAAGAAGAATTTTGGTTGAAAATATAGTTACTCATGAATAATCCTTCCATTCATATTTTCCTACTTTTTCTGAGCGAAAGAATGTTCTCTACTTTCTAGTATCTTACTCTATCCATAGCAAGGATCAAAATTTCCGGCCATGACCGAAACCGAAAATGAAATCCGAAAAATTGGCCGAATTTCAGCTGGAATTTTGATCCCCATACAAAAGTGACCGAAATTTTGATCATTTCAGCCGGAATTTTGATCCTTGATCCATAGGTGATTTTTTTTGTCAAAATATTTTAACTAAGTGCACTTTAAATGCACCCATCTAATCTTCTTTGGTGGCACCTACACTAAAACCATTGTTTGGTTTAATTAGATGACGGAGATCCGTTTTTCTCCAATCTTCCCCACAAGGGATCTTGAGAACATGGCGCACCTACCAAAAGGTTAGTTTTAGATTTCACATGGGACAGATCCCAAAAAAGTGGCCCTAAAGTCACACGGCACATATCATGCTCAAATGTGACTTTAGGGCTAAGTTTTTGGGATCTGTGCCATGTGGAGTCGAAAAATGATCGTTTGATAGGTACACTATAACCTCAAGATTTATTGGGCGGACGATTGGAGCGAAAAATGATCTCCATCATCTTATTTAAAGCAATTGTTGATTTTTAGCCTAGGAGTCCAACAAGATTCAGTAAAGCGACCCTTTTAACTAATTATATATACGTGGAAAAGGTGTCCCAAATTTAAGTACATATCTGTAATTTTCACAAATGTATAGCCAATGTTATACGGTAGACAGTTTTTGATAGATAATTTTGCACGCAGCTTATGTAGTGCGACGTGAATGGCTGAACACACATGGGCCCAAGTTGCAAAATTCCCGAACACATGGTAGCATATATATTAATTCCATTTGCTTTTTTAATTTTAATTTTGACAAGTTTTTTTTCTATTTTTCCCGGAAATTTTGCCTTCATCAAATGAATTTTAGCGATTTTTTACTGAAATTAAAAAATTAAAGGGATAATGGATTGTGTCAGACATTTAAACAACAAAACTTGTTTAAATGATTTAACACCATTAAAACATGATGATAAGCCACCTGATTACAGAACTTTAAATAATAATAAAAAAAAGGTGATGAGGAGAATGCATCAGAATAATAAAAGGGTAAAAAAATGAGGAAATTAAAAGAAATCCTCAAATAAAAGGCCAAAGAAATACAGGATAAGACAATTACTTAAATTATATAAAAAAATTAAAGAAAATGCGGGAAATGACAACCACAAGAATTATAAAAGGAAAAAATGTGGAAAACAACAACTACATGAATTATAAAAGGCTTAACGTGAATTATAAAAGGCGTCTACATGAAAATAAAAAGCCAAAGAATAAATACGGGAAAAGACATTCACATGAATTATAAAAGGCCAAAGAAATTATAGGACATAACTTCCACATGAAAATTAAAAGGCCAAATAAAATATGAGAAATGACATCCACATCAATAAAGGGATATCTCTTACTAAATGTAAAATGGATGAAGAGAAAAAAATGAATAAATGTAAATAGAATGAGTAGAAAAAAAAATGAAAATTACATGATTCAATTTAGATCATACATATTGATACAAATGAATTACATTGTCTTACCATATAAAGTATATATAAATAATATGACAAATATAATCGTGTATGGTTATAATTAGTTTAATAGGAATCAAAATTTGAGTATGGAACTTGAAAACTTCAAACTGGCAAGGAAAGCATAGGCGAGAGTTCCTGTGGAAGAAATAATGGAAGGTATAAAATTATGCATAAGGTGTGAAGATGATACTACTCAAAAGCACTAAAATCAAAAAGCATGAAAGGAGATTGATCTCAGCCACACCTTTTGTTACTTCTACGATTCCTACCAAAACCTTAGTTACATGCATGATTGCATGGACATAATTTAAAATAAAAATAAACTAACAGCTTTATTTTATTTGATTTGCTGCTTCAGGAGAGAGAGATAACCATTGATTCCAAGAGGTGGATGAAGAAGACGCTCGCTTGAGGAAGACGAGCTCGTTTGATTACTAAGCATCAGGGCAGTTGGAAGAGACGTGACCGCGGGAATAACCTCAGTCCCCGGGTGTTTTATATAAGAACCTGATTAGGGATTTTCTTTATGCGCAATCCAAGATTCCCCTTGCTCAACCCGCTTGCAAATGCTTGAAGCTGTTGACCACTTAATATCGGATGGTTAAGATTGTTTTTCGTCTCAATCTTTGACAAAATAGTTCTTCACATACTGGAATACCATCAGACGGTCAGATTGCTATTTCAAATGAACACATTCCAAAAAGTAAGCCAATAATCCACCCGTGATGTACTCTGTGTTTTGGATGTTTGCCACTTGTAATCAAATTTCACCGTCTGATGGTAGCCCATGACATCAAGATCTAGTAGGTAGCAGATTTGGCAGACAAATGATCTCTATCATCTGATTCAAAACAGTCAATAGTTTAACTCGGGTTGAGAAGGAAGAATGTCAGATTGTAAATAAAGATACCCTAGCTATATTTTAATAATTAATTAATTTTTATAATCTCGGAGTTTTTATTGGATGTTATCTAATTTCCTTCTCCGATTCCTCCGAATACGTTTTCGAATTTGTAGGTATCCTTTTTGAATTTTTATTGGATGTTTTTTTAAGTAGAATTGCTGCTACTGGAGTCATCTATAACGCACAATTGGCCAAATCTTAGTTAGTATTAGGCGCGTGGCCTGTGCACCGGTGCAAGGTATGCACATCTTATTCATTTAACAAAAAAGATATGTACTAGTATAGGAGTTAGCCACCCAATACCAACTCATATCAATATGGTGTTAGATCTATAGATCAAAATCTCGGATTTTCGATACGAATCGTCCAACCCCAAAATCGATACGTATCGGACGATACGTATCATCCAACCCTCAAAAAAAAAAAATAAAAAAAATCAACAATAAAACCGATAATTTGAAATTATAGGACAATAATTTCAAATTATCGTCCGATTGATGAGCGATATAGACAATACTTTGAACCATAATTTGATTGTTTTTTAAAGGCGATAAAACCCGATTGTATTGTATCGTTCAAGTCCAAAACCGATACGTATCGGTATTGGGACGATATTTTGATCTAGGGTTCAAAATTTGACCCATCGATTTTAGTGGCCCCAAACAAAATCTCCATATTTTGATCGGATTCAATATAGCATGTTATCGGCCGATAAATTACTAATTACTAAATTATCGGCCGATATTTTTCTCTTTAGTAATTTGAATTTAAAAAAGAAAAAAAGTTGCACTGAAAATTTAAAATTTCAGGACCAAAATCGGAACAAAAATCGAAATTTTAATGGTTGGTTGGATCTACTACTTGGCACTTGGCAACTCCCCTAAAATTGTGTTTGAACCATCTTAAAACTTTGTTTTAACTTTTAAGGGTGAAAGATGTGTGCAGTACACATCATGAAATAGATACATCCTGTATTAAAGGGCAATGGGTGGGCCGAAAAATCAACCGTTTTACTGTAACATCAACTGTTGTTTTTAGTTTTAAAAGGGTCATGTTCAAAAGTATGTTGCGAGTTGGGGTGTCAATGCTTGAAGGTGTAACGTGGAAATCCATGATCACAGTGTATGCGCTATGATCACGATCACTTACAGATGTGTGCCATGGGAATCAACATCTGACCGTCTGATATGTGTCCAATGAATTGAAGATCTAATGTAGGAAAGATTGGGACGAAAATTTATTGATTGCTCTAAAGTAGACGATGAAGATTGTTTTGTACACAAGGGATCTTGAGATGATGAGTGTGTCATCACAAAGTTAGTTTTTTATTTCAAGTGGCACACACCCCAAAAAAGTAATCTGGAAATGAGGTTTGAGAATCATACATGTCACATGATTTTTTTTATCACTTTTTTGTGCCATTTGTCAGGTGTAATAGAAATCTAACTTTATGATGACACACCCATGCTATGAAGATCTTTTGTGCAAGAATGGGGCAAAAATCAATCTCCATATTTCCATTCAAAGGAGTCAATGATTTTTTTTTTTTTTTTTCTTAGGTGCCCTCCAAGATTATGTGGGTGTTAATAAAGCTACCCTTAAATTCCAGGGATTCAAGTAATATTTTTAATCTATAAAAACCGCTGCTTTGTCTCTCTCTCTCCCACAGTCTCTTTTGATTACGATAATTTTAACCATGTTGTTAACTACACTATAGAGGTTACAAATGATCGTAATGAAACCATTAAGCAATTAAGCAATTAATCATGAAGAATGAAGAACTCTAATGAGACAAGTATCAGATTAAGAGGAGATTTACGAAAGCCAATGAGGAAAAAACCTAGAAATTGAGAGAGGTAAGTGTGTACATTGGAAATTTGTTTTGTTTTGTTTGTTTTTTATGGTGAATATTAATCAGGAAGAAGACTAATTATTGTAATCAAGAGGCATTCTGTAACTTCGGTATTGGTGTAAATTCGCTCACCACCTCTGAAAATGCAATGACTTATTTTGTGCCGTTAGGGAGTGCACTGTAGCAGCAGAATTAGCGGCCGATGAAAAAATTTGCATCGTAGTGTGTGAAGAGAGGAGTTCTTTGTGCTTGTGGCGATGATTATCGATAGTTTTTTCTTTGATTAATACGGTTATGTCTATCTTTGTTTTATATTTTATACTAAATTGGTGATCAATATGTAATGCAGTTGATAGATTTTACTATAAATGAAATTGGTGATATCATCTCCACCGTCTAATATGTAGTCCGGAAATGACTCGATAAAATCTTGAGATTTTATGGAAATAATTCCTAATAAATTTCCCAGCATTGTCAATTAAATATCAAAATGATTTTACGCCATTAAATTAGACTTTTGATCTTGTATTCTTAAAGTGTGGTTTACTATTATGACATATGTGGTGCATATTTGTGATTAATTTAAATTGTGGTTTACTATTATGAAATATGTGGTGCATATTTGTGATTAATTTAAATTCTTCAACTACAATCCATCATTAGAACATATCTTAGCTAAAGAATCATGCCTATAAGTGGATGTGAATTATCTGATGGATAAAACTTTAATAACAACTATTAAAACTAAGAAAAATGGTTGATAACAAAGTGTACAAACAGGACGGTTCAAATCTCTCAAAAAGGGAGAGTTTCATTGTCCTTCAATGTAGGATTTTTCAGTTTGATGGTACAATTTATCCATATCTTAATCCACAGTTTAAGATCATTTAAACACCATTTTGGTGTTGAAATGACCCTTATATGTTGTTCATTAAAGGTAAATCTTAGCCATCGGATCCTCAATATAAATCATCACAAAAGTTAATTAAAGACTATATTGTAGACTTTCTTACGGTGAAAAGAACAAGCATTTTACATGTGAAAAAACAAATTTTGCAATCAATCTATTCACCAAAATGTCATCGAAAGTGGATTTTATAAGAAATACACTGAAACGAATCGTGTGCCCTAACCCACCCATGGCTAAGGTTTAGGGCCGTGGCCAGCCTAAACCCGCCTCCCACTAGCTAATGATCACTGTAATTCATCAAACGGTTGGTATTGACTGACCTGGCATGGGCACTAAGGATGGTTTGTGGATCATCAATGGCATGTACAAAATTTAGTTTGAAGAAAATCAATCTTAACCACCACCAGTGCGAAAAGCGCAGTGAAGTCTTTATATTTTTTGGATAGGTTAGCTGGGTTCGAATTTGCAAGCTTGAGGTTGCAATATGGTTAAGCTTCCATTGTGCTATAGGCTCAAGCCTTGATGGGCAGTAAAGTCCATATATAACATGTAGAAGGGCATTGATCAGATGGTTAAGAAAACTTGTAAGATAGAGAGTTTTGTGATAATGTCTCAAGCCCTGATGGAAATATAGAACAATAAAGATAAAGTTAAAAAATTAGCGATAACAGCTCCTGACTAACATTTGAACACTGCGGTGGTGTTTAAATGATCTAGCACAATTCAATTTGTAACTTTTCCCGTTGGATATTTAAAACTTTTAAATGGTAGGGGATTGTTAGATATTTAAAAGTTTTATAATTTATGTCTTTTCAAAGTGGTGTGTCTTTTCAAAGTATTATATCTTTTCAAAAGAAGTGTCTTTCTAAAGTTGTGTGTCTTTTCTCAAGGGATGCGTGTAGAACCTTTTTAGAGGAAAATGGTGCATTAACACACCACTTGATTTCTATTTAAGGAATCTAAAATTATTTTTTAGACACTACAATAGAGTCTTCTTTCTTATCACTTTTTATGTCTTTCAAAGTCTTTATCAGAGCGTTCTTGCAATATTTAGTGTTCGGATAGCGTGATCCGATTCGCCAAATCTTTCACAAGAATATACAATCAGTTCGTTGTATCCTGGAACCAGGTTACAGAATTTGTCCAAGTGGTGGGGCAAATATTGGTTTAAAGGCAATGATATATCGCGTGCCTCGGATCGGTTCCCTGTATTATTTTGGATCAACATTTCAATTTTTTCAATAATTTTAAACCAATATTTTTGTATCAATGACTGGTGTTTAGAAAGATGATGGGTAAATGAGAAATGATTGTCTCTCGTCTCTTGGTGAAATGGTAAATTCACAGTGATAATTTTCTGAATCGCCCATTTTTGGGGATGAATGCCGATACGGTGCGGTCGCCTTAGATGAAGTAGCTCTTGGGATCAATCATCCATCTTGAAGATTAATGTCTACTATCATTGCTAGCCCCCGCCAATGGAAAATCCTTGCTTCGCCCTTGCTTACTAATGTGGGTAAATTTATAGGTTCAGTGGGTGAATTTAAAGGAACCCTTTTAAATATCGCTCGAGGCTAAACATTCGGTGCCAATAGATATAATAATGATACAACGTCTCGCCTAGGCTGTACATAAGCTTACCTTTTAATAATTAAAATGGACATGATAAAACCCCGAAGGCGCAAAGTTTTTTTTTATAACGTTAGCACTGAGTTACTTGTTTAAGAAATGCACAAGATTATTTCACCATAATAGAATGTACGAGAAGAATATTTTTAATCTACAAAAATTGCCGGGCACTCTCTCTCTCCCCACAGTCTCTTCCACAGCCACTTCCGAGCTTTGAACTCTGTTTTCCTCTTTTCTCATGCGGGATTACGATAATTTTAACCACGTCGTTAATTACACTATGAGAGTTATAGATGATCGTAATGACACCATTCAACAATTAATCATGGAGAATGAATCATGGAGAATGAAGAACTCCGGCGAGACAAGTATCAGATTAAGAGGAGATTTACGAAAGTCAATGAGGAAAAAAATCTAATGCGGAGTGAAGTTGACGCCTTGGTATGGAAGCTTGAGAACTTGGGAGAAGTAAGTGTGTAAATTGGAATTTTTTTTTTTTAATGGTGAATAGGAAATTAGGAAGAAAACTGATTACTATGATTAAGGGGCATTGTGTAACCTTGGGTATTTGTGTAAATTCGCTCACCACTCTCTGGAAATGCAACGACCTATTTGGTGCCGCTACGGAGTCTGCATGGCAGAAGGCAGAATTTTCGATGCAAAAATTGGATCGTCGTGTGTTAAGAGAGGAGTTGCTATGCTTGTGGCGATGATCATCGATAGTTTTTTTTTAATTTTTTTATGAATACAGTTATATCTATTTTTGTTTTTGATTTTTGTCTAAATGAAATTTGTGATTAATATGTAGTCCGATCGATAGATTTTACACTAAATGAAATTTGTGATCATCATCTCCACCGTCTAATATGTAGTCCGGAAATGACTCATTTTATGAAAATGATGCCTAATAAATTTCCCACCATTGTCAATTAAATACTAAAATGATGTTACGCCATTGAATTAGACTTTTGATCTTGTATCCTTAAAGTATGGTTTACTATTATGACATATGTAGTATCAATGACCGGTGTTTAGAATGATGATAGGAAAATGAGAAATGATTGTCTCTCGTCTCTTGGTGAAATGGTAAATTCACAGAGATAATTTTCTGAATCGCCCAATTTTGGGGATGAATGCGTATACGTGCGGTCGCCTTAGATGAAGTAGTTCTTGGGGTCAATCGTCCATCTTGAAGATTACTGTCTACTGTCATTGCTAGCCCCACCAATGAAAAATCCTTGCTACGCCCGTGGGTAAATGTCAAGGTTCAGTGGGTGAATTTAAAGGAACCTTTTTAAATATCGCTCGAGGTTAACATTTTGTGTCGATAGATATAATAATGATACAACGTCTCGCGTAGGCTGTACATAAACTTATCTTTTTCTAATTGAAATGCACATGATGAAACCCCCCAGGCGCAAAGTTTTTTTTTATATCGTCAGCACTGAGTTACTTGTTTAAGAAATGCACAAGATTATTACACCGTAACAAAATGTACGGGAAGAATATTTTTAATCTATAAAAACAGCCAGGGCTGGCTTTCTCTCTCTCTCCTCCACAGTCTCTTCCACAAGAAACTTCCGTTCTCTTAGGAGATTACAATAATTTTAACCACGTTGTTAACTACACCATGGAGGTTACAGATGATGGTAATGACACAATTCAGTAATTAATCATGGAGAATGAAGAACTCCAGCGAGACAAGTATCAGATTGAGAGGAGATTTACGAAAGTCAATGAGGAAAAAAATCTAATGCGGAGTGAAGTTGACGCCTTGGTATGGAAGCTTGAGAACTTGGGAGTGGTAAGTGTGTAAATTGGGAATTTTTTTTTTTTAAATTTTTTATGGTGAATAGGAAATCAGGAAGAAAACTGATTACTGTGATCAAGGGGTATTCTGTAACCTTGGGTATTTGTGTAAATTCGCTCACCACCCTCTGGAAATGCAACGACCTATTTGGTGTCAAGAACGAGCAACAGAATGTATAAAGATAATTTGCATCGACCTTTGTGAAGAGAGGAGTTGCTGTGCTTGTGGCGATGATCATCGATAGCTATTTTTATTTTTTTTTATGAATATGGTTATATCTATCTTTGTTTTAAATTTTAGACTAAATGAAATTGGTGATCAATATGTAGTCCGGTCAATAGATTTTACACTAAATGAAATTGGTGATCATCATCTCTACCGTCTAATATGTAGCCCAGAAATGACTCGATAAAATCTTGAGATTTTACGGAAATGATTCCTAATAAATTTCCCACAATTGTCAGTTAAATACCAAAATGATGTTACGCCATTAAATTAGACTTTTGATCTTGTATCCTTAAAGTGTGGTTTACTATTATGACATATGTCGTATCTATGACCGGTGTTTAGAATGATGATGGGTAAATGATAAATGATTGTCTCTCGTCTCTTGGTGAAATGGTAAATTCACAGAGATTATTTTCTGAATCGCCCATTTTTGGGGATGAATGTGTATACAGTGCGGTCGCCTTAGACGAAGTAGCTCTTGGGATCAATCGTCCATCTTGAAGATTAATGTCTACTATCATTGTTAGCCCCCACCAATGGAAAATCCTTGCTTTGCCCTTGCCCACTAATGTGAGTAAATTTCAAGGTTCAGTGGGTGAATTTAAAGTAACCCTTTTAAATATCGCTCGAGGTTAGAGATCCGGAGCCGATAGATATAATAATGAAACAACGTCTCGCCTAGGCCGTACATAAACTTACCTATTTGTAATTGAAATCCATATGATAAGCCCCCAAGGCACAAAGTTTTTTGTATAACGTCAGCACTGAGTTACTTGTTTAAGAAATGCACATGATTATTACACCGTAACAGAATGTACGGGAAGAATATTTTTAATATATAAAAATCGCCAGGGCAGGCTCTCTCTCTCTCTCTCCCACAGTTTCTTCCACAATCACTTTCGAGCTCTGAGCTCTGTTTTCCTCTTTTCTCATGGGAGATTACGATAATTTTAGCCTACACTATGGGGATTACAGATGATCGTAATAATACCATTCAGCAATTAATTATAGAGAATGAAGAACTCCGGCGAGACAAGTATCAGAATGAGAGGAGATTTACGAAAGTTAATGAAGAAAAAAATCCAATGCGGAGTGAAGTTGACGCCTTGGTATGGAAGCTTGAGAACTTGGGAGAGATAAGTGTGTACATTGGAATTTTTTTTATTTTTTTTGTTTTTTATTTTTTTATGGTGAATAGGAAATTAGGAAGAAGACTGATTACTGTGATCAAGGAGTATTCTGTAACCTTGTGTATCTGTGTAAATTCACTCACTACCCTCTGGAAATGCAACGACCTATTTGGTGCCGCTATGGAGCGCGCTGTAGCGGCAGAAGTAGCGACTGATGCAAAAATTTGCATCGTCGTGTGTTAAGAGAGGAGTTGCTGTGCTTGTGGCAATGATCATTGATAGTTTTTTTTTTTTTTTGATGAATATGGTTATATCGATCTTTGTTTAAGATTTTAGACTAAATGAAATTGGTGATTAATATGTAGTCCGGTCGATAGATTTTACACTAAATGAAATTGGTGATCATCATCTCCATCGTCTAATATGTAGTTTGGAAATTACTCGATAAAATCTTGATATTTTATGGAAATGATTCCTAATAAATTTCCCACCATTGCCAATTAAATACCAAAATGATGTTACGCCATTAAATTAGACTTGTGATCTTGTATCCTTAAAGTGTGATTTACTATTACGACATATGTCGTATCAATGACCGGTGTTTAGAATGATAATGGGTAAATGAGAAATGATTGTCTCTCGTCTCTTGGTGAAATGGTAAATTCACAGAGCTAATTTTCTGAATAGCCCATTTTTGGGGATGAATGCGTATACATTGCGGTCGCCTTAGACGAAGTAGCTCTTGGGGTAAATCGTCCATCTTGAAGATTAATCTCTACTTTCATTGGTAGCCCCCACCAATGGAAAATCCTTGCTACGCCCCTACCCACTAATGTGGGTAAATTTCAAGGTTCAGTGGGTGAATTTAAATGAACTCTTTTAAATATCGCAATTTTTTTTTTTAATATCGTCACTGAGTTGCTTGTTTAAGAAATGCACAAGATTATTACACCGTAACAAAATGTACGGGAAGAATATTTTTAATCTATAAAAATCGTGAGGGCATGCTCTCTCTCTCTCCCCCACAATCTTTTCCACAGTCACTTCCGAGCTTTGAGCTCTGTCTTCCTCTTTTCTCATGGGGATTACGATAATTTTAAGCACATTGTTAACTAAACTATGGGGGTTACAGATGATCGTAATGACACCATTCAGCAATTAATCATGGAGAATGAAGAACTCCGGCGAGACAAGTATATGATTGAGAGGAGATTTACGAAAGTCAATGAGGAAAAAAATCTAATGCGGAGTGAAGTTGACGCCTTGGCATGGAAGCTTGACAACATGGGAGAGGTAAGCGTGTAAATTGGAAATTTGTTTTTTTTTTTTTAAATTATTATTATTTTTTATTTAATGGTAAATAGGAAATTAGGAAGAAAACTGATTACTGTGATCAAGGGGTATTCTGTAACCTTCTGTATTTGTGTAAATTCGCTCACCACCCTCTGGAAATGCAATGACCTATTTGGTGCCACTTCTGAGTCTTGGCAATGGAATTAGCGGTGATGTAAAAATTTGCTTTGGTGTGTGAAGAGAGGAGTTGTCGTGCTTGTATGATGATCATTGATAACTTTTTTTTTTTATGAATACGGTTATATCTATCTTTATTTTAGATTTTAGACTAAATGAAATTGCTTATCAATATATAGTTCGGTCGATAGATTTTACACTAAATAAAATTGGTGATCATCATCTCCATCGTCTCATATGTAGTTCAGAAATGACTCGATAAAATCTTATGATTTTACAGAAATGATTCCTATTAAATATCCCACCATTGTCAATTAAATACCAAAATGAAGTTACGCCATGAAAATAGACTTTTGATCTTGTATCCATAAAGTGTGGTTCACTATTATGACATATATCGTATCAATGATCGGTGTTTAGAATGATGATGGATAAATGAGAAATGATTGTCTCTCGTCTCTTGGTGAAATGGTAAATTCATAGAGATAATTTTCTGAATCGCCCATTTTTGGGGATGAATGCGTATACGGTGCGATCGCCTTAGACGAAGTAGCTCTTGGGGTCAATCGTCCATCTTGAAGATTAATGTCTACTATCATTGCTAGCCCCCACCAATGGAAAATCCTTGCTTCGCCCTTACCCACTAATAAGGGTAAATTTTAAGGTTCAGTGTGTGAATTTAAAGGAACCCTTTTAAATATCGCTCGAGGCTAGTCATCCGGTGCCGATAGA
This sequence comes from Chloranthus sessilifolius, assembly GCA_021018995.1. Classification (NCBI taxonomy): domain Eukaryota; kingdom Viridiplantae; phylum Streptophyta; class Magnoliopsida; order Chloranthales; family Chloranthaceae; genus Chloranthus; species Chloranthus sessilifolius. Next base: position 9,067,870 of record CM037598.1, read on the forward strand.
TATAATAATGATACAACATCTTGCCTAGGTTGTATATAAACTGTGACGACCCGACTTTTCCAATCCTTACGGTATAGGAAAGGCCGGTTCATCAACTTATTGATTTCTCAATAAGCCGTATTCAAACAGAAGCCGGCACATAACAATGATCTAAAACAGAGGCAAAGTAGAGATAAACCATAAATCAAAAGCTTGATATAACAAATCTATCACTATGAGGAACCAAAAGGAACCACCGGTGATGGCCAATCCAACACCTAAACTAATGGTTCACGATGATGGTTCCTCAAGTGATATCAAAAGAACAAAATAAGGCCTAGGGCCCAATATTCAAAACAATATTCAAACAAGATACCAAAAATATAGGATCTAGAGATCAAGGGAAGAACTCCTCAGCAGGTAAATCTAATTCCTCCTCAGGAATATAGTCAGAATCCTCCAAATCCTCCGATCCCAAATCAGTCTCAGCACCTGTGGCGTATAGTCGAGGGTGAGCTAACAACAAAGCCCAATAGAGGAAATGATCTATTTGCATTTCATTATAAGTAAAGGTTTTTCAAAAGATGAATTCAATCAAATATGGTTTTCAAATGATGCTTTGCAAACGAAATCTCCAGTTCTAATCGAAGTTAAAATCAATACATAAATCGATGTGTTCAAATTTTGAGCATGCTTCTTATATTAAATTTATAACTTAATTTTATCTCTCAAATTTCCTATAGCATGAGAGCAAGGTGCATTACCGATGGGAAAACCCTACTGACCATCGTCGTTCATGAACCCTTTTTCTGAATGCAACAAGCCCCTACGCTATGAGGGAAACTTGCGCCAAAGTTATACCGTCAACACGGTTGGTAGAATCTAGGGCATCGTTCTGACATACCTCAAATCAAATGCAAATGCTAACGTATTTCAATACTTATATTCATAACATAATACTGATTTTCGGAAGTTCTGATTCAAGATTTAACTGAGGTTCTGAGGTTCAATTTGCAAAGTTCTTAGTTATAACAAAGTTTCCAAATTTTCAGATTTGTGTCATATAATCAGAGTTTTATTCATGCTGTGTGCAACTGAATTTCCAAATTCATACTTCTTAATTTAACAGTAAAACCGTCTTTACTTACAATTTAATGCAAATAAAATACAAGGTTCCCCTACCTTAACAAAGAGCTTCCAATCAAGCGCAAAAAAAGTCCTCACCAAGGACTCCCAACAGTCAAAACCTACATATATTAACACTCTCAGTGTTAATATAAAACCAAAAATCAAACTAAGAGATTGCGGATCAAAAATCCAACAAAAGATTTGAATGCCGAAACAGATGACGATTCCCTCGAATTCAAATTGTGGGTCGAATTTGAAATTGATGGTCGATTCTAAATTTAATTTCAATTTCAATTTACACTTCAGCATAAATTGAATCGACACTCGATTTTCAATTCGATGGTCGATGCGAAATTGACCCTCGATTTGAAAATCGACAGTCGATTTTCTCAGACATGAAATTTTGTAAAAATTTGGATCTTTGATCCTTTTTCTAAATTTTTTTTTTTCGCCACAAATTGTTTAGCCAATAATTACCTTTATAAACTAAACAAAAAAACAACATAACATGTTTAACTAACAGGTTTTAAAAACCTACCTTTTGACGTATATTTAGTTGTTTCCGTTGCCCCAATCACGCATGGAAAACATCTCAAAGCTCGGATTCAAATTTTCACTTGATCCATCCAATAAGGTGACCACGGCCTCATCAGTCAACTAAATCACACAGAGGTTCTCACTTTCCACATCACTCTTCTCTTTCTATAGATCAAAATGATCCGAATACAAATCTAAGGTTAATTAATGGTTGAGATGTGAAGAGGAGTTCTAAATCTTACAAGATCTAAGATCAATGAAGCAAGGCCTTTAAGGCTTAAATTTCCAACGAGAGATAGAGATTAATCTTCTCTTGCACTCTCTCTCTTATAACCGAAAACTAAACAAATTAATATCTAGATATTATATTTTTGTAACTTATCTCCTAAAATAGAAAAAGTGTCCGACGCTAACCACAAACACCTACGTTATGGTGTAAGTCATCGCTTACATGACTTGCACACATCGTTTGACAAAAACCTCTTACCACTAGTCTTATCATAGCCTTATCTTACTAAAAGTCCAAAAATATTATACCGTATTTTCCGGGCACGCTTCCCGAGGTAAACGAAAATAGGTCAAAAATATCAGGGATATTACATTCTCCCCTCCTTAGGAATTTTCGTCCTCGAAAATTGAAGACAACATATACCACAAAAAAGGAAACGAGAAAATAACAGGGTGCACAGTGCGATGGTCTCACAGGGCACGCAAGTCAAGGGATGAAATCCGTAGTAACGTGGATGCACTACATGTGGCACCGGAAGGGCCATAGTGGGTTGCATCCGTACATGGATGCCCACCCCAAGTGTCACGTCTTGGGAAACCGTCACACCCACACACTGAGCAAAACCCGAGCAAAAAGCAGACATAAACAAGCAAATACAAGGAAGCAGGCGGAGGTACTCGAGGAGAGTACAAAGCGGAGACCAAGCCCAACACGCATAAAAACCCCACATATGGAGTGCAATAAATCAAACATATCCACAATAGAACAAGTACCGTGCCAAGAAGGAATGGATATGAAAATAGACGCACGTAGCATGTCAAACCAAAATAACAGAATATCCAATGCACGTCAAAAGTATATAAGAGATAACAAAAGATATAAGGACCACCAGGCCCTAAATAATCAGTGAAAATAATACATGCCCACAAAAACAAAAAGCAGATCCCCCACCATGGAATACTCGAAATCCCCCACGAGATGTGTCACTTTGATCCGCATCATCATCGCGCTCAACATCGTCACCCGCATCTGCCGTAGAAGGAATATCGTAACCGGCGCCCGACGTCGAAGGCGATAGACCGGCAGCGTAAGTCAGCCCGGTATGTGGTGTAATCATCGAGAACGCGTCGATCGGATAAGAAAGAGCGCGCCATGCACATCCAACTCGGCGCGCCAGAGTCGGCATCTTTGTGTGAGCTCGTGGATCACGTGGCTCATCGCGGTCATCATCGTCATGAACTCGAGAGCGTAAGGATATCGCTCTGTGGGGGGCGAGAGGGCAACATGGCGGGATCCTCATCGGCATCACGTGCATCCGCATCGAACTGCTGGTTCTTTAGGAGGTTTCACAAAGCGTAGTAGGTTTGACCCCAATTGACCGGTTATACATCTTTCTACCGATGAGACTTGAGTTCGGTGATGGAGAAATGTCATATTCGGGACCCGCTCGATAATTTACTATCAGGATAGAAACTAAACGGGCATAGGGAATGCCCTTCTTGGCGTTTTTATTTGTTTCCCAGTTTCTCACGTGCCTTAATAAGGCCTTTAAAAGTACCTCAGGAGCACTAAACCATCGCTCTTTAAAAGCAGCAAATAAAAATCATTGGAGGGGACGTGCGCTCGGTTATGTCCAAGAGGGTAAAGGTAGTCTTAAAATTTTATCCAAAATCCACATAGATTCTGGCATATGTGTGCGAACAATGGACCTACCAGACCCGTGACGTCCTTGCGTCATTTGAGCCATTACCTCGTGAGAAGGGACTGGTTTGGGAAAGGGAGGACCTAATCCCATGGTTTTAGAGTAATTCAACGGGCAACGTAATGCCACAGCCATGTCATCTAAGTCAAAGTATAATCTAGCCCATCAATTTCGATGTAAATTTTCTTCCCGTCCTTTAGCATATGTTGGTAAAGCAGGCGCACTAAAGCGAGGATAAAATGGTCACTAAATTGATTCTGCAGGAAGGTCAATTTGGGCTTTTCAAGGTATTCACTCGCCGTGTGGTAGTTTGTTGGTCAAACAACTCGGGTGAAAAACATACTCATAAGTAAGCCCTTGATGCTCAAAATTCATTGGGCTGCTCGGGCATTGGAGGGCACAGATGGTGTGAAATTTGAGAAGGTGGTGGAACAATGAGGTGGTTCGGTGTAAATTTTTCGTGTAGGGCGGCTAGAGGAACCAGCTTTCGAAGCCGGCCTCTTGGTGGTGGGGTTGCGAATAGGGGTGGGCTTGTTAGGCCCCATTTGAACAATGAACAAAAATGTAACAAAAACCACGAAAAATGCACAAATTGCAAATAAATTGGGGCGTGGGAGGAGTTACCTTGTGAAAAGCCCCAAATCGGGTTTTGCAAGGAAAATTTTGAATCCCCTTGACAATGTGGGCACTCTCCTTGGATTTGCAGCTCAAAATACTCGAGAAGTTCCAAATCGCCAATCGCTCCAAACCCTAGCTCAAAACCCACGGAAAAAGCAACCGAAAATAACGAGCCGAAATAGGAGCCCCACTTAAAGCGAGAAAATCGACCCTCGATTTCAAATTAAATGGTCAATTTGAATTGACCGTCGATTCAAAAATCGACACTCGATTTTGTGAAAATTTCTCGAGCCTAAATTTGGCCTTAAAATGCCTATAACAATGCAAAAAATCGACCCTCGATTTTAAATCGACCCTCGATTTTTCAAGTGTCTGAGGTCTTCAAAATTTCAAATTTTGACATTTTAAGGCATTACCTTGGGTCCAAATGGACCATTTGTGTGTCCATTTCATGCAAAACAACTCGATTCTGAGATAATAGCTATATTTGGTCAATTTGGGCTAAAAAGTTTTACGAAAATAAACTTAAAAATTTGTTGTGATGGAAAATAGCAAGTCCGGGTCTGATTGGACTCGTAATTTTTTTCTGGTTTGTTCAGCAAGGAAAAACTGTGAAAGAGTTACAAAATGAGCATATTTTGGACCATGACCATGACATGTCAAGGCCAAATGGTTCAGTAAATGTCCAAATAGGTAAGTGACCATAGACCGAATTTAGGTCACTAGACCTATAGTGAGTAGCATACCAGAATTGGGTCTAAGGCCCAAAATTTTTTCCGATTTCTATAATGTAGGGATTTCGATATAGACCCACTCAGTAAAAATACCTTGATCCTCCAAAATTTCTCACAGAAATATTTATATGTATATATAAAACCAATAGGTACACATAATGTCAAATTATTACTCAGTCTACACAAAGTGAGAAATATAAAATTTTAAGCAAAAAGGCTCGGAAATTGGTCCCGGAGCTCAGCTTCACGCTCCCAAGTGGCTTCCTTCGGTGTATGATTCCTCCATTGTACAAGAACAAAAGGAATCGTTTTAGAGCGTAGGATCTGCTCCTTGCGATCCAAAATCTGAATCGGGTCCTCAATCACCGTCAAACCATCCTGAAGCTCAATGGGTTGGTAATCAAGCACGTGAGTCGGGTCACGTATGTATCGACGAAGCATCGACACATGGAAGACGTTGTGCATGCTAGACAATTGTGGCGGTAGCGCCACTCGATAAGCAACCTCTCCGACTCGGCCTAATATCTCAAAAGGCCCAACGTACCGAGGACTCAACTTCCCTCGCTTTCCGAACCTCATGCGCCTTTGGCGAAATCCGAACAAAGACATTCTCGCCAACCTCAAAATCACGTGTAGCCTCTTGAGATCGGCGTAGCTCTTGGCGACTACGAGCTACTAAGTCGCTCGCGTATCAAGCTTATCTCAGGTCCAATAATGAGCTTCTCACTCACTTCTTCCGGTTCAGCGGCGATCGACGTAAATCGTCCATATAAAACCTCGAGCAGACCATACCGATGCTAGCACTTTGAAAGCTATTGTTGTGGCGAACTCGATCGAGGCAAGTGTTGGTCCCATGACCCGTGAAAATCCAACATACAAGCTCTCAGCATGTCCTCTATGATCTGATTCACTCGCTCAGTCTGGCCGTCCGTCTGTGGGTGAAATGCTGAACTAAAGTCAAGACGAGAACCCATTCCTTCCTGAAATTTCTGCCAAAAGTGTGAAGTAAACAACGGGTCCCTGTCTGACACAATACTAGCCGGTATCCCATGCAGTCTAACAATCTCCTTGAGGTATAACTCTGCAAGTCTACTAGTATCGGTATTGTATGGTAGGAAATGGCGATTTGGTTAGCCGATCGACAATGACCCAAATGGCATTGTTCTTCCTTAGTGTTTTCGGCAAACCTAGAATGAAGTCCATCGAAATGGCTTCCCATTTCCATTCAGGCACAGGTAAAGGCTGTAATAACCCTGTTGGATTCTGATGGTCAACCTTAACCTGCTGACAAACTAGGCACCAGCGATACGTTTTCAAACCTCGCCACCAAAACTTTTCATCAAGTCTGATACATCTTGGTGCTACCGGGATGTATGGCATACATGGATTTGTGAGCCTCTTCTAGAATAGTGTCCGGCTCACGAGCTTGTCGGTACACATACTGCGATCCGCGAAACAACAAGGTTCCATCTGGTCGAATGGAGAAATCCTTCATGCTGCCACACTCGACATCTCGTCGAATCGGCATCAGCTCATCATCGGTCATCTGAAGCTTTCTAATATTCTCGAAGGCGTGGCGTAGTACAAGAGTAGCCATCAATGCTCCGGAGCCGTCTACATCGAGCATGAGCTGCCCAAAGCCATATCCTCCAAAAGCTTCCATCGCTGAATCGGGCCCGCAACATGTGATAAGTGTGCTGTGGGCCTTCTACTGAGAGCATCAGCAACGACATTTGCCTTTCCTGGGTGGTACTGAATCGAGCAAGCATAGTCTTTCAAAAACTCCATCCATCGTCGCGGCCTCATGTTCAAGTCCTTCTGAGTGAGCAGTGCCAGAGACTCTTGTGATCGGTGAATATATCAAATATTTCACCGTAGAGGTAATGTCTCCAGATCTTGAGCGAATATAAGCTGCTGCTAACTTTCGAGATCATCGTCGGATAATTTCTCTCATGGTCCTTCAAGCACTAGAACCATAAGCAATAACCGCTCGTGTTGATTAAGCACGACCTAATCCGCCATAAGAAGCATCCTTGTACCTTTACAAAGCCTCCTTTGCTGAAGGTATAGCAATCAGTCTTTGTAGTCAGCGGCCTTCAACTCCTGAAAACTCTGCTCACACTGCTCTGTCCAATCGAACTTTGCATTCTTTCTTGTGAATTGTGTAGCGGACCGGATAATTTTGAAAACCCTCGACAAATCATGCGATAGTACCGCAAACCAAGGAAACTCGGACTTACATAGCTTTGTTAGGTTGTTCCCATGTCACCTGAGAATCGATCTTTGCTTGGATCCCGAAATGCCCGACTCAGACAACGTGGCCTAAGAAATCGACTGACGAGCCAAAACTCACACTTGCTGAGTTTGGCATATAATTGATGGTCCCTGAGTGTTTGAAGAGCCATCCTTAGATGTTGCACATGCTCCTCTCTGGTTTTCGAATAGATGAGGATGTCATCTACGAAAACAACCACAGATTTATCAAGGTGTGGTTTGAACACCCTGTTCATCAGATCCATGAAAGATGCAAAGATTTGTCAATCCAAATGGCATCACTAGAAACTCATAGTGGCCATAACGCGACCGAAACGCAGTTTTGGATACATCTTCCACCTTGATCTTGAGTTGGTGATAGCCTGACCTCAGATCAATCTTTGAAAAGAATTTGGCACCTTGCAATTGATCAAACAAGTCATCTATCCGCGGAAGAGGATAACGATTCTTAATCGTCATCTTGTTGAGTTGCCTATAATCGATACATAGACGCATCGATCCATCCTTCTTTTCACAAATGTAACCGCACCACCAAGGAGAAACACTCGGTCAATAAAGCCTTTGTCTAACAACTCTTGAAGTCGCTCCTTGAGCTCCTTCAACTCAAGAGGTGCCATTCGATAAGGAGCCTTGGACAATGGTTCTGCATCTTGAGCTAAGTCGATCGCAAAACTCAATCTCTCGATCCGTGGCAATCCAGTAAGTCATCGTGAAAAACATCGAAACTCACTAACCATCGTAAAAAGTGCAATGTCCCGATCTTTCTCCTTACTATCTTGCAAGTAAGCAAGATATCCACAACATCCGCTCTCATCATGCGCCCGGATGGCGGAAATGATAGGTGCAACGCTCGATTTGACTCGCAAAATCGAAATGATTTCATCTTCGGTGGCTCGGAAGGTTACGATCTTCCAAAACAGTCCATTCGCATGGTATGCACAACCAATCCATCCCGAGAATCACGCCGAACCCCCGCCATTTTCACCAGAATCATGTCGGCCATTGTCTCGTGGTCATCAACTATCACACTTGCACACCAGATTCAGGTTGAAAGCGAAGCTCTCAGAGGAACCTTCACATCCAAGACAAACGCAAGGGGTTTGGGTACAATGCTCATCTTCTCGAGAAAAGAGGAGTAATGAACGAGTGACTAGACCTGTGGTCTATTAATACTGCGTGCTTCAATTTTACTTGAGTCGCTTCCACAACTCATCATAAGTGTACCTTAATTAAAAAGTTTGTCATTAATTATGTATGCTTATATGCAATGATGTTATTGTATTTTCAATGTATTGACAAGGAATATATAATTCAATCAATAAAATTTAATACTAAAAGTAAAATCGAACTTTAAAAATACCTTGGACCACGCTCATTCGATGTTACTCGACCTTGAACTGTAGGTCGCGTCGACTTTGCGTAGAGGACCGTCAGAGTGGTCAATCCTTTCTCAACAATAGGACAATCCTTGATCATATGACCAACTTTGTCCCACACCAAGCATGCTCCAAAGTTGTTCCGCTCGCAATCCTCTGCTTTTATGTGTTTTCCCACATCTTGCACACGTGGAGTAGAAACAGAGTAATTGATCCCTTCGTTGAACCTTGAGCCACGAAGCTCCACTCGCAGAGAGTGCTCCCAGCTCAAATGGTTGTCCCGGTGACGAACTCTGCGGTCTCTGATAGGAAGACGCCACCGGGTCCGGGCAACAGCATGGTCTAGAGTATGATGGTCGACTAGGGTAGGAGGAGGTCTAGAGAACCTCGGCTTTTTGTTCACCCGCTCAAAGCACTCATCCCCTCGCCAAACCGATTTTTATTTCCTCGCTCGCCTCAAGTATTGTTTTTGAATGTCCTCCTCCGCTATGAGGGCCTTTGTCATGACGCCAAAGATACGCCTCCATCTCCCACTTTCGAGCTCATCACCACAGGCAAGGGTGCAAATCCGAGAGTCTATCAAACTTCGCTGCATTTCGCAAGATGCATCATCTCATCTGTTTACCGATGAACTGGACTTCCCATCGATGACGACGATCTTAGGAAAATATTGATCGTTGAACGCGTCCACAAACTCTCGCCCAAGTCCATGGAGTATTAGGGTAGTCCTGCTCTCTCATCCTAGAAACAGACTTCCACCACGGACTGGCCTCTCCCAAAAGTTTGAAGGATGCCCAGCGTACTTTCTCAACATCTGTACACTGCAGCACTTCAAATATCTTCTCTATCTCATCAAGCCACGCCTCGGCTTCCATAGGATCCGTCTGTCTCGAGAATGTAGGAGGTCTCATCCTCCCGAACTTCGTGAATCCTCTGGCGATGTCCGGCCGCCAAAGATCTCTCTCGTCTATCAATGGTGCAATCTGTTGGGCCATGTTAGTAGCCAAGGCTGCCAATACCTCCTCTACATTCCCTCTGTCCTGCCTAGCAGCTCCCAAACGCTCTGCATTAGGGCCAGACGCAACTCGTCCTCTGCCATGTGAGGTGCCTACGCCCTCATCTATCTCCTCAATACGAAATGTCTGAGGTCCTCTATACCTCGGCCTCTGCCTCTAAACCGCGGAGGCATGCTGATCTGTCATTGTTGAAAAACAATAACAATTGATCAGTAAGATTGTCAAGACAATCTATCCCTAGTCCTAAGACTCTGAACCTAGAGCATGGCTTTGATACCAACTGTGACGACCCGACTTTTCCAATCCTTACGGTATAGGAAAGGCCGGTTCATCAACTTATTGATTTCTCAATAAGCCGTATTCAAATGTGGCACATAACAATGATCTAAAACAGAGGCAAAGTAGAGATAAACCATAAATCAAAAGCTTGATATAACAAATCTATCACTATGAGGAACCAAAAGGAACCACCGGTGATGGCCAATCCAACACCTAAACTAATGGTTCACGATGATGGTTCCTCAAGTGATATCAAAAGAACAAAATAAGGCCTAGGGCCCAATATTCAAAACAATATTCAAACAAGATACCAAAAATATAGGATCTAGAGATCAAGGGAAGAACTCCTCAGCAGGTAAATCTAATTCCTCCTCAGGAATATAGTCAGAATCCTCCAAATCCTCCGATCCCAAATGGGCCTCGACCGTGACGTATAGTCGAGGTGAGCTAACAACAAAGCCCAATAGAGGAAACAGATCTATTTGCATTTCATTATAAGTAAAGGTTTTTCAAAAGATGAATTGAATCAAATATGGTTTTCAAATGATGCTTTAAAACGAAATCTCGATTCTAATCACGAGTTAAAAGCGAATACATAAATCGATGTGTTCAAATTTTCCGATCGAGCATGCTTCTTATATTAAATTTATAACTTAATTTTATCTCTCAAATTTCCTATAGCATGAGAGCAAGGTGCATTACCGATGGGAAAACCCTCCGACCATCGCCGTTCATGAACCCTTTTACGAATGCAACAAGCCCCTCACGCTATGAGGGAAACTTGCGCCAAAGTTATACCGTCAACACGGTTGGTAGAATCTAGGGCATCGTTCTGACGTACCTCAAATCAAATGCAAATGCTAACGTATTTCAATACTTATATTCATAACATAATACTGATTTTCGGAAGTTCTGATTCAAGATTTAACTGAGGTTCTGAGGTTCAATTTGCAAAGTTCTTAGTTATAACAAAGTTTCCAAATTTTCAGATTTGTGTCATATAATCAGAGTTTTATTCATGCTGTGCAGTAAATCAATTTCCAAATTCATACTTCTTAATTTAACAGTAAAACCGTCTTTACTTACAATTTAATGCAAATAAAATACAAGGTTCCCCTACCTTAACAAAGAGCTTCCAATCAAGCGCAAAAAAAGTCCTCACCAAGGACTCCCAACAAATAAAACTACATATATTAACACTCTCAGTGTTAATATAAAACCAAAAAATCAAACTAAGAGATTGCGGATCAAAAATCCAACAAAAGATTTGAATGCCAGAAACAGGACAGAATTCGACCCTCGAATTCAAATTCGTGGGTCGAATTTGAAATTCGATGGTCGATTCTAAATTCGACCCTCGAATTTCGAATTTACACTTCAGGCATAAAAATTGAAAATCGACACTCGATTTTCAATTCGATGGTCGATTCTGAAATTCGACCCTCGATTTGAAAATCGACAGTCGATTTTCTCAGACATGAAATTTTGTAAAAATTTGGATCTTTGATCCTTTTTCTAAATTTTTTTTTTTTCGCCACAGATTGTTTAGCCAATAATTACCTTTATAAACTAAACAAAAAACAACATAACATGTTTAACTAACAGGTTTTAAAAACCTACCTTTTGACGTATATTTAGTTGTTTCCGTTGCCCCAATCACGCATCGGAAAACATCTCAAAGCTCAGCAGTTCAAATTTTCACTTCAGTCCATCCAATAAGGTGACCACAGCCTCATCAGTCAACTAAATCACACAGAGGTTCTCACTTTCCACATCACTCTTCTCTTTCTATAGATCAAAATGATCCGAATACAAATCTAAGGTTAATTAATGGTTGAGATGTGAAGAGGAGTTCTAAATCTTACAAGATCTAAGATCAATGAAGCAAGGCCTTTAAGGCTTAAATTTCCAACGAGAGATAGAGATTAATCTTCTCTTGCACTCTCTCTCTTATAACCGAAAACTAAACAAATTAATATCTAGATATTATATTTTTGTAACTTATCTCCTAAAATAGAAAAAGTGTCCGACGCTAACCACAAACACCTACGTTATGGTGTAAGTCATCGCTTACATGACTTGCACACATCGTTTGACAAAAACCTCTTACCACTAGTCTTATCATAGCCTTATCTTACTAAAAGTCCAAAAATATTATACCGTATTTTCCGGGCACGCTTCCCGAGGTAAACGAAAATAGGTCAAAAATATCAGGGATATTACATAAACTTACCTTTTTATAATTGAAATCCATATGATAAATCCCCCAAGGTGAAAACTTTTTTTTTTATAACGTCAACACTGAGTTACTTGTTTAAGAAATGCACAGGATTATTACACCGTAACAGAATGTATGGGGAGAATATTTTTAATCTATAAAAACCGTCAGGGCAGGCTCTCTCTCTCTCCCACAGTCACTTCCACACTATGGGGGTTACTGATGATCATAATGACACCATTCAGCAATTAATCATGGAGAATTAAGAACTCCGGCGAGATAATTATCAGATTGAGAGGTGATTTACGATAGTCAATCAGGAAAAAAACCCAATGCAGAGTGAAGTTGACGCCTTGGTATGGAAGCTTGAGAACTTGGGAGAGGTAAGTGTGGTACATAGGAATTCTTTTAAATTTTTTTTTATTTTTTTATGGTGAATAAGAAATCAGGAAGAAAACTGATTACTGTGATCAAGGGGTATTCTGTAACCTTGGGTATTTGTGTAAATTTGCTCACCACCCTTTGGAAATGCAACGACCTATTTGGTGCCACAACGGAGTGCGTTGTAGCGGCAATATTTGCGGCCGATGTAAAAATTTGCATCGACCTTTGTGAAGAGAGGAGTTGCTGTGCTTGTGGTGATGATCATCGATAGCTTTTTTTTTTTTAATGAATATGGTTATATCTATCTTTGTTTTAGATTTTAGACTAAATGAAATTGGTGATCAATATGTAGTCCGGTCGATAGATTTTACACTAAATAAAATTGGTGATCATCATCTCCACCGTCTAATATGTAGTCCGGAAATGACTTTATAAAATCTTGAGATTTTACATAAATGATTCCTAATAAATTTCCCACCATTGTCAATTAAATACCAAAATGATGTTATGCCATTAAATTAGACTTTTGATCTTGTATCCTTAAAGTGTGGTTTACTATTATGACATATGTCGTATTAATGACCGGTGTTTAGAATGGTGATGGGTAAATGAGAAATGATTGTCTCTCGTCTCTTGGTGAAATACTAAATACACAGAGATAATTTTGAATCGCCCATTTTTGGGGATGAATGCCATTATGTGTCGCTTTAGACTTAAGTAGCTCTTGGGGTCACTCGTCAATCTTGAAGATTAATGTAAATTTCAAGGTTCAGGTGAATTTAAAGGAACACTTTTAAATATCGCTCGAGGCTAAACATCTGGTGCCGATTGATATAATAATGACACAACGTCTTGCCTAGGCTGTATATAAACTAACCTTTTTGTAATTGAAATGCACATGATAAAATCCTCAAGGCGCAAAGTTTTTTTTTTATAACGTCAGTACTGAGTTACTTGTTTAAGAAATGCACAAGATTATTACACCGTAATAAAATATACGGGAAGAATATTTTTAATCTATAAAAATTGACAGGGCGGGATCTCTCTCTCTCCCCCCACAGTCTCTTCCACAGTCATTCCAAGCTCTGAGCTCTGTTTTCCTCTTTTCTCATGGGGGATTACGATTGGATTGAGAGGAGATTTACGAAAGTCAATGAGGAAAAAAATCTAATGCGGAGTGAACTTGACGCCTTGGTATGGAAGCTCAAGAACTTGGGAGAGGTAAGTGTGTAAATTGGAAATTCGTTTGTTTTTTTTTAAAATGTTTTTTTTTTAATGGTGAATAGGAAATCAGGAAAAAAACTGATTACTCTGATCAAGGGGGTATTCTGTAACATTGGGTATTTGTGTAAATTCGCTCACCACCCTCTGGAAATGCAACGACTTATTTGGTGCCGCTACGGAGTGCGCTGTAGCGGCAGAAAGCGGTCGATGCAAAAATTTGTATCGTCGTGTGTGAAGAGAGGAGTTGCTGTGCTTGTGGCGATGATCATCGATAGCTTTTTTTTTTTTTGATGAATACGGTTATATTTATCTTTATTTTAGATTTTAGACTAAATGAAATTGGTGATCAATATATAATTCGGTCGATAGATTTTCCACTAAATGAAATTGGTGATCATCATCTCCACCGTCTAATGTGTAGTTCGGAAGTGACTCGATAAAATCTTGAGATTTTACGAAAATGATTCCTATTAAATATCCCACCATTGTCAATTAAATACCAAAATGATTTTACGCCATGAAATTAGACTTTTGATCTTATATCCTTAAAGTGTGGTTTACTTTTATGACATATATCGTATCAATGACCGGTGTTTAGAATGATGATGGGTAAATGAGAAATGATTGTCTCTCGCCTCTTGGTGAATGGTCATAGAGATAATTTTCTGAATCGCCCATTTTTGGGGATGAATGCGTATACGGTGCAGTCGCCCTAGACGAAGTAGCTCCTGGGGTCAATCGTCCATCTTGAAGATTAATGTCTACTATCATTGCTAGCCCCACCAATGGAAAATCCTTGCTTCGCTTTGCCCACTAATGAGGGTAAATTTCAAGGTTCGATGGGTGAATTTAAAGGAACCCTTTAAATATCGCCGAGGCTAAACATCCTGCCGATAGATATAATAATGACACAACGTCCTCGCCTGGCGTACATAAACTTACCTTTTGTAATTGAAATGCACATGATAAAACCCCTAAGGCGCAAAGTTTTTTTTTATAACGCCAACACTGAGTTACTTGTTTAAGAAATGCACAAGATTATTACACCGTAACAAAATATACGGGAAGAATATTTTTAATCTATAAAAATTGCCAGGGCGGGCTCTCTCTCTCCCACAGTCTCTTCCACAATCACTTCTGAGCTCTGAGATCTGTTTTCCTCTTTTCTCACGAGGGATTACGATAATTTTAACCACGTTGTTAACTACACTATGGGGATTACAGATGATCGTAATGACACTATTCAGCAATTAATTATGGAGAATGAAGAACTCCGGTGAGATAAGTATTAGATTGAGAGGAGATTTACGAAAGTTAATGAAAAAAAAAATCTAATGCAAAGTGAAGTTGACGCCTTGGTATGGAAGCTTGAGAACTTGGGAGAGGTAAGTGTGTAAATTGGGAATTTTAAAAAAAAAAAAAAAAATTATTATTATTATTTTTTATGGTGAATAGGAAATTAGGAAGAAAACTGATTACTGTAATAAATGGGTATTCTGTAACCTTGGGTATTTGTGTAAATTCGCTCACCACCCTCTGGAAATGCAACGACCTATTTGGTGTCGCCACGAAGTGCGCTATAGTGGCAAAATTTGCGGCCGATGCAAAAATTGGATGGTCGTGTGTTAAGAGAGGAGTTGTTGTGCTTGTGGCGATGATCATCTATAGTTTTTTTTTTTTTTTTTTTTTTTATGAATACAGTTATATCTATCTTTGTTTTAGATTTTAGACTAAATGAAATTGGTGATTAATATGTAGTCCGGTTCGGAAATGACTTGATAAAACCTTGAGATTTTACTAAAATGATTCCTAATAAATTTCCCACCATTGTCAATTAAATACCAAAACGATGTTACGATATTAAATTAGACTTTTGATCTTGTATTCTTAAAGTGTGGTTTACTATTATGACATATGTCGTATCAATGACCGGTGTTTAGAATGATGATAGGTAAATGAGAAATGATTGTCTCTCGTCTCTTGGTGAAATGATAAATTCTTAGAGATAATTTTTTGAATTGCCCATTTTTTGGATGAATGCTTATATGGTCGCTTTAGACGAAGTAGGTCTTGGGGTTAATCGTCCATCCGGAAGATTAATGTTCATCATTGCTAAGCGCTCACTAATGAAAAATCCTTCATACCTTACTAATGTGGATAAATTTCAAGGTTCAGCAGTGAATTTAAAGGAACCCTTTTAAATATCGCTCGAGGCTTAACGCACAAAGTTTTTTTTTATAACGGCAGCACTGAGTTACTTGTTTAAGAAATGCACAAGATTATTACACCGTAACAAAATGTACGGGAAGAATATTTTAAATTTATAAAAACCGCCAAAGCGTGCTCTCTCTCTCTCTCTCTCTCTCTCTCCCCCACAGTCTCTTCCACAGTCACTTGTTACAGATGATCGTAATGACACCATTCAACAATTAATTATGGAGAATAAAGAACTCCGGTGAGACAAGTATCAGATTGAGAGGAGATTTACGAAAGTCAATGAAGAAAAAATTCTAATGCGGAGTGAACTTGACGCCTTGGTATGGAAGCTCAAGAACTTGGGAGAGGTAAGTGTGTAAATTGGAAATTTGTTTTTTTTTTTAATGGTGAATAGGAAATCAGGAAAAAAACTGATTACTTTGATCAAAGGGGTATTCTGTAACATTGGGTATTTGTGTAAATTCGCTCACCACCCTCTGGAAATGCAACGAACTATTGTCTGTTATGTAGCAGCGAATTAGGTGATGCAAAAATTTGCATCGACTTGTGTGAAGAGAGGAGTTGCTGTGCTTGTGGCGATGATCATTGATAGCTTTTTTTTTTTGTTGATGAATATGGTCATATCTATCTTTGTTTTAGATTTTAGACTAAAAGAAATTGGTGATCAATATGTAGTCCAGTCGATAGATTTTATACTAACGTAAAAGTTACAAATTGAATTGTGCTAGATCATTTAAATACCACCGCGGTGTTTAAATGTTGGCCAGGAGCTGTTAACGCTAATTTTTAACTTTATCTTTGTTGTTCCATATTTCCATCAGGGCTTGAGCCATTAGAACAAAACTCTCCGTCTTACAAGTTTTCTTAACCATCTAATCAATGCCCTTCTACATGTTAGATATGGACTTTACTGCCCATCAGGGCTTGAGCCTGTAGCACAATGGAAGGTTGACCATATTGCAACCTCAAGCTGGCAGATTCGAAAAAGTACTCTGATAATCCACCCATGATCGTATTCTATTTTTTTTTTTTGATGTGTGCCACTTATAATCAAATTTCACGGTCTGATGGTAGCCCATGATATCAAGATCTACTAGGTAGAAGAGTTGGCAGACAAATGATCTCTATCATCCAATTCAAAGAAGTCAACGGTTTAATCATTTGAAACTCGGGTTGAACAAGAAGAATCTCGGATTGTAAATAAAGGTACCCGGTTTATATTTTAATAATAAATTAATTTTTATAATCTCTGAATTTTTATTAGATGTTCTCTAGTTTTCTTCTCGGGTCAGGCACCCAATACCAACTCACATCAATGTGGTGTTGGGCACTTGGTTCCTATGACCCAACTCTCCTAAAATTGTGTTTAAACGACCTTAAAACACTGTTTTAAGGGTGAAAGATGTGTGTAGTCCACATCATGAAAGTGATAGATCATGAAGGGAAATAGGTGGGACCAAAAACCAAACGTTTTGAGAGATTTGAACCATTTGATTCTTGGACTATAACATCAACCGTTGTTCTTAGTTTTAAAAGAGTCAGTGTTGGGGTGTCAATGCTTGAAGGTCTAATGTGGAAATGTTGTGAGTTGGGGTGTCCATGATCACAATCACTTACGGATGTGTGTTATGAACATGAGTTGGGGTCTCCATGGTCACAATCACTTACGGATGTGTGCTATGGGAATCAACATGAAATTGTTGTGAGTTGGGGTGTCCATGATCACAATCACGTACGGATGTGTGCTATGGGAATCAACATCAGACTGGAAAAGATTGGGATGAAAATTTATCGATTGCTTCGAAGTAGACGATAAAAATTGTTTTCACCCTAATCAGTAAGTTTCTGTTTTATTTCAAGTGGCACACACCCCAAAAAAGTAACCTGGAAATCAGGTTTGAAAATGATGCATGTCACATGATTTTTTTATCATGTTTTTGGACATTTGCCACTTGTAATAGAAATCTAACTTTATGTTGATACATGCATGATCTAAAGATACCTTTTGTGCAAGAAGTGGGCAAAATCAATCTCCATATTCCGATACGGGTCCATCGTTTGAACCCTAGGTCACGTGTCCCGTGGCACATAATCTCGAAACAACACCCGTTTTGAAATCATAATTATGTGGCATTTGATCTAAAAAAAATTAAAGAAAAAAAGTTTTTTTGGTGGTCAAAATTTTCGTTAAAGTTTGGGTACCGCCCCAAATATCTTCATGCATTAATTTTTTTTCTCCTTTGACCACATTTTGAATTGTAAATATCATCGATCTTATTTATTTATTTTTTAAATGGACCTGATCATCCTTGGGCAAGTTGTTGTGGCACCTGATCTCCTGGATGGGTGCCACATTGACCCCACTTGGTTCAAATGCATGGATCCACCATGGATTCGAACCCATGTTCCGGTCCTCTATTTTATATAAGTTGCTTGGAACAATATGCAGTCCCTAGTAGGGGTGGCAATAGGCTAGGTACCTTGGACCCAGCTAGTCTCGACCCGATTTAAAGAGGGTTGGGGCTTGACATAAAGCTCATGGGCAGGGCTTGGGCGAACAGTTTTAAGTCTGAAATTTAAATGGGCTACACTTGGCCCTAAGCCTTTAGGCCCATTAAATTAGGCTCTCATGCACGACATATATCTAGGCCTATTAGCTGCACATGTAATTTTAAAAAAAAAAAAACCCTTAAAGGGAATTATGCATTTTCATATTTTAAACTCCCCACTTTCTTGGAAATAGATATTAAATTTTTATTAAATACTTATAATATACTAAAGTTCTACTTTTATAAATATAGAGCAAATTTTTGTAAATTAATCAATAATCTATTAATAAATGTGTTGGGCGGGGCTTTGAAAGTTTATAACCGACCAGGTTTGACCTTAGGGTCATAAGCCCGCCATAGGCTTGAGCCGCCTTAGGCCAACTTCTAATCTGTCAGATTGGACTCGAGTTTACTGTAGCCTGGTCTATTGCCACCCTTAACATCTAGGGCTCGAGCTAATTAGTACTAATTGAGTGCTACATGCATAGTGGCCAAATTCACCAACTACTTTAAAAAGTCGCCAGCAATTCACAAATTTATGAAAAAATGAATAAAATCTAAATTATTTGGAGTATTCGAATGAAATCCAAATTTCTCAAATTATTCCCAAAATTTACAAATTATATGGGAACTGAATGAGCAAAAGGTCACATTTTCTACTTAAAATACTTTTAGTTGACTTTGGAGCGTTGAATTGGAAGTAGGCATTATTGACTACCCTGGAGCTTGTTTCTTTTTCCACGTGAAATGGGATGATACGTGGGAGATCTTTTACGCGTCAAAAGAGCCGTTGGACTCAGTTGATGTGGAATTGGCGTTTCCATTGGAGAATGGAGATTCTCTTAGAGCTACTTGTGCCATGTAGCGGATTGAAGGGCATTGGAATGCGGCATTATGTTAAGGGGTGTAAGCAGGTCAGATCGACCTCGTGGGATTTTTAGACCCAAACTACCTCGACCTGTTGGGTTAGCTCAGGTCGTGTAGAACTATAGGCATGCTACCTTAACAGGAACTTGGTACATGTTTGTTATGACCATGGTATCAAGTATCGGTCGAGACGTATTGGTATTTTGGCCAACAGATACCTATACTAATTGACATTTAGTATAGGAGTCGACGTATCGGCTGATACGGATTGGGTATCTACTAATACCTCCTTCAATATATATATTTATAACAGTGTCCGATACATATTGATCCTCAGGGACTGATACCCAATTCAAAACCTTGGTTTCAACATATACATGCATTTGTTTGGGAGCCAATACAATTGCTCCCCAAACAAAAGCTATTGCACCATTTAAAAAGAAAAATAGGAATTAGAAAAAGTTGAAAGGTACACCAACTTTGAAAATACTTGCACCCCATTTAAGATCCTTATAAAAGTCTAAAAGATAGTGCAAGTTCTTAGTCATTCCTTTCCCCCTATTTAAATCTTTATAAAATAAAGAGACAAGCATTCGGAGTCGGTTCTTTCTCCCCTATTTGAAATCATTATAAAACAAAGAGAAAAGCAGAGAAAGAGAAAACAGTCAAAAAGAAATGTTTCACTTAGTTTGTGATCAAGAAGAAGAAAGCAATTGAAGATCAATCAATCTAAAGCTTATGGATCGATTGCGCGAAGCGTATACTATGGATTCTGATGAAGAAGCGACAACTTTCTTTCAAATTTCTAAGGTTTCAGACGATTTATTTGTGATTTCTCAAATCTACAGTATATTTTTCTTTAATTTTAATTATTGGACAAGCAATACGAATTCTTCAATCATTGATTGCACAACTTTTTTTTGGATAGGAAATGGCATATCAATAACAAGAGAAATCCAATATAAGAGTGTCCTAAACTTGTGGAGGGGCATCCTCCATCCATACTTCATTACACCCATCGATAAATCCAAGTTTGGCTAGCCCATCCACAGCACCGTGTGCAATTGCTTGACAAGAGCTCTCGAGCAAGACGAAAAGCATGAAGCTTTAGTCTTAATATTATTAAAAAAGTAGAGAGTTCGGATAAATCCTCCTCATGGTAGACGCACCATGAATTACCCTTGTGGAATCTCCTTCAAAAATGATCCTGTTGAAACCTGTTTCAGCCGCAAAAATGATAACTTCTAATAAAGCAATAGCCTCACAGTGATCACTAGAGGAGACATATAGATAGTTCTTTGCCAACGAACTCATCACTCGGCCCGTGTGATCCCAAATAATAACGCCAACACCAATAGCCCCCTTTTGAGCACTCCAAGCTCCATCAAAATTTGCTTTATAAAGACCATGCGCCGGAGGTGACCAAACGCTAGGAACAGGAGGAGCACAACTTAACTTATTATTATTATTATTATTATTTTCGATTTTAAGTGGGGTGCAATCATATACTACTTGTCAGTCATTAAAATGGTGAAATGGCTCCTTTAGGTACAATAAAAAACTTACTGTCTGATAAGTGCGACATGATCTCAAGATCCATTGTACGTAAGCTTTCATGAGTCTTCAAACTTTACACTGAAATGCCATATGTATGGCTAAGAGAGTAGTGCAAAGGACACTGATACATGACGGACCTGAGACGATGGACCCTACAACGGACCGCTTATGTGGCACGATGCCTGTGCAGTGGGGCCATCACGCCATGTAAGCATTCGTCCGTTGTTAGTTTGCTGCTTTATTGTCTAGTCATTATAATTTTCCGTAGTACAAAATGTTGGCGGGCAACAAAACCAATACCAAACTCCCTTTTCCAACTCGTAGCTTAAGCTTAGAGTTGGGGCTATAGTGCCCACTGTAGCAAATGTCGGGGACTTAGGCTCCGTATGACATAGCTCTCTGCTAGCCCTTGCCATGGCAGAATTCACCTGCTTTAGCAGGTTCCCATCCTCTTTGTCAACATCCTCCTACCTGCTTTGGTAGGTACCATTTCTCTCTGATAACTCCTTGCATAACAAGATTTTATTCCAGATTTACCTTTTCAACAGTTCTACCCTCCTCTCTGTTCACTTCTTGTCATAGCTGATTTTATTTGCTCTGATAAGGAGCCAGTAGAGAGCATGGAGGTTACTGCTAGAGCAGGTAAATCCTCCTTTGCAGGGAATTAGAAGAGAGAATGAGAATCAACTAAAGAAATTGGACCCTACCGTGGCAGAGACTAGCAAAGAGCTATGCCATACACAACCTTAGCTTTTTGTATGAAGAAGAAATAATAACACCGTCCCCATAAATTTAATATATTGCGACCATTATATTAAACAAGCGATATAACGGATGAAGTAAAACAAAGGTATAGAGATTTTGGTGAAAATTTTGCAGCAAATACTTTCTTTTTAACCTGAGCTTGATATGCTTTGCATTTTTTGGGCCGAACTAATCAAATCAGACTGAACCGCCAATTTTTGTCCGATTTGGACGGGTACCGGTTTGAGTTTTGTTTGACAAAAAGAAATACCAAAAAGTTCAGTTTGGTTTTATTTCCGAGCCTTCCCAAGCCGAAGCCCACCAAACCAAACCAATTGTATATATATATATATATATAGTCCACTTGAGTCAAGTAGACGATTGAGCCTTGGATTTTCGGTCCAAAATTTGGGCCAAATTTTAGTTTTTCACAACCATACTTAAGTAGAACTTATAAAAATGGGCCAATCTTCGCCACAATAGATTGTGAGATCATCAGTCTACCATTCGTGTGTGAGACTTCTATTCCATGTGCCGCACACGTTCTAAAAAATAACATAACATGGATGTGCATCAAACGTAAATTTTGGATCATTTTTCAGGTTGTGTCGCTCGAAATTAAAATCTAATCATATGATGGTAGGATAATGATTTCCAGATCTATTCGGTCAAATAATAGTACAAGAAAAGTTTCTATTGTCTAACTAAAAGTAGTGGGCAACTTCAGACAGGAAAAACTTGGGTTGAGAAGGAAGAATTTTGGTTGAAAATATAGTTACTCATGAATAATCCTTCCATTCATATTTTCCTACTTTTTCTGACCGAAAGAATGTTCTCTACTTTCTAGTATCTTACTCTATCCATAGCAAGGATCAAAATTTCCGGCTATGACCGAAACCGAAAATGAAATCTGAAAAATTGGCCGAATTTCAGTTGGAATTTTGATCCCCATACAAAAGTGACCGAAATTTTGGTTTCGGTCCTCACCGAAACAAAATTTTTGACTGAAATTTTGGTCATTTCAGCTGGAATTTTGATCCTTGATCCATAGGCGATTTTTTTTGTCAAAATATTTTAACTAAGTGCAGCTTTAAATGCACCCATCTAATCTTGCTGGCTGGGCACCTACACTAAAAACCATTGTTTGCTTTAATTAGATGACGGAGATCCGTTTTTTCTCCAATCTTCCCCACAAGGGATCTTGAGAATATGGCGCACCTACCAAAAGGTTAGTTTTAGATTTCACATGGTACAGATCCCAAAAAAGTGGCCCTAAAGTCACACGGCACATATCATGCTCAAATGTGACTTTAGGGCTAAGTTTTTGGGATCTGTGCCATGTGGAGTCAAAAAATGATCGTTTGATAGGTGCACTATAACCTCAAGATTTATTGGGCGGACGATTGGAGCGAAAAATGATCTCCATCATCTTATTTAAAGCAATTGTTGATTTTTAGCCTAGGAGTCCAACAAGATTCAGTAAAGCAACCCTTTTAACTAATTATATATACGTGGAAAAGGTGTCCCAAATTTAAGTACATATCTGTAATTTTCACAAATGTATAGCCAATGTTATACGGTAGACAGTTTTTGATAGATAATTTTGCCTTGACTTATGTAGTCGTGAATGAATTGAACACACATGGGCCCAAGTTGCAAAATTCCCGAACACATGGTAGCATATATATTAATTCCATTTGCTTTTTTAATTTTAATTTTGACAAGTTTTTTTTCTATTTTTCCCGGAAATTTTCCCTTCATCGAATGAATTTTAGCGATTTTTTACCAAATTAAAAATTAAAGGGATAATGGATTGTGTCAGACATTTAAACAACAAAACTTGTTTAAATGATTTAACACCATTAAAACATGATGATAAGCCACCTGATTACAGAACTTTAAATAATAATAAAAAAAAGGTGATGAGGAGAATGCATCAGAATAATAAAAGGGTAAAAAAATAGGAAATTAAAAGAAATCCTCAAATAAAAAGCCAAAGAAATACAGGATAAGACAATTACTTAAATTATATAAAAAAATTAAAGAAAATGCGGGAAATGACAACCACAAGAATTATAAAAGGAAAAAATGTGGAAAACAACAACTACATGAATTATAAAAGGCTTAAGGTGAATTATAAAAGGCGTCTACATGAAAATAAAAAGCCAAAGAATAAATACGGGAAAAGACATTCACATGAATTATAAAAGGCCAAAGAAATTATAGGACATAACTTCCACATGAAAATTAAAAGGCCAAATAAAATATGAGAAATGACATCCACATCAATAAAGGGATATCTCTTACTAAATGTAAAATGGATGAAGAGAAAAAAATAAATAAATGTAAATGGGATGAGTAGAAAAAAAAATGAAAATTACATGATTCAATTTAGATCATACATATTGATACAAATGAATTACATTGTCTTACCATATAAAGTATATATAAATAATATGACAAATATAATCGTGTATGGTTATAATTAGTTTAATAGGAATCAAAATTTGAGTATGGAACTTGAAAAACTTCAAACTGGCAAGGGAAGCATAGGCGAGAGTTACTGTGGAAGAAATAATGGAAGGTATAAAATTATGCATAAGGTGTGAAGATGATACTACCGAATACCACCCTGATAACGACTGCCGTGTGCCACGTGGAATTAAAATCCCTTGAACTCATGGTCTATTATGTCAAAGATAATTACGACATAAAAATCCATGAAATTTGAGCAAGCAAGAATCTTAGGTTATACTACCCGTTTCAAAACTTTCGACGTGAGTTACTTTTTTTATTTTCTAGAGTTTTCATTAGATGTATATACTCAAAATATGATATTAAAATTATGTTTGAGTGTGATGTGTCATTGTGTATAAAGGGCATTTTTTAGTGATTTGTAACATGTGAAATAAAAAACTTACTATGAGTTTTTTATTTCTCAAGATCCATTATGTGAAATATTGGGGTGAAACACGATCTCCATGATCAAGTCCAAAGCAATCAACGAGTTTTAAGGGATTGCACACATGGGCGCTCTCAAATTTCACGGATTTTTATGTTGTGATTATCTTTGACATAGTAGAGCATGAGGTCAAGGGATTTTAATTCCACGTGGCACATGGCAGTTGTTAGCATCGGGGTGGTATCTCAGTAGGATCATCTTCACATCTGATGTATATTAGCAATCCGGGTGGTATCTCAGTAGGATGATCTTCACATCTGATGTATATTTTTATATCTTCCATTATTTATTTCCTAACAACGTGACACCAAATCGTAGGTTTCAGCTGTATTCTGTAAGCTTGGGTATCTGTAGTGGCAGAATTAGCTGCCAATGCAAAAATTTGCATCGTCGTGTGTGAAGAGAGGAGTTGCGGTGCTTGTGATGATGATCATCAATATCTTTTTTTTTTTTGATGAATATGGTTATATCTATCTTTGTTTTAGATTTTAGACTAAATGAAATCGGTGATCAATATGTAGTCCGATCGATAGATTTTACACTAAATGAAATTTGTGATCATCATCTCCACCGTCTAATATGTAGTCCGGAAATGACTCGATAAAATCTTTAGATTTTACGGAAATGATTTCTAATAAATTTCCGAGCATTGGCAATTAAATACCAAAATGATGTTATGCTATTAAATTAGACTTTTGATCTTGTTTTCTTAAAGTGTGGTTTACTATTATGACATATATGGTGCATATTTGTGATTAATTTAAATTGTGATTTATATGTGGTGCATATTTGTGATTAATTTAAATTGTTCAAATGCAATCCATCATTAGAACATATCTTAGCTAAAGAATCATGCCTATAAATGGATGTGAACTATACGATGGGTAAACTTTAATAGCAGCTATTAAAACTAAGAAAAATGGTTGAAAACAAAGTGCACAAATAGGACGGTTCAAATCTCTCAAAAAGGGTAAGTTTCATTGTCTTTTAATGTAGGATTTTTCAGTTTGATGGTACAGATTATCCATATCTTAAACCATTAACAGTTTAAGATCATTTAAACACCATTTTGGTGTCGAAATGACCCTTATATGTTGTTCATTAAAGTTAAATCATAATCATCAAATCCTTAATATATATCATCACAAAAGTTAATTAAAGACTATACTGTAGACTTTCTTACGGTGAAAAGAACAAGCATTTTATATGTGAAAAAACAAATTTGGCAATCAATCTATTCACCAAAATGTCATCGAAAGTGGAATTTACGAGAAATACACTGCAACGAATCGTGTGCCCTAGCCCACCCATGGCTAAGGTTTAGGGCCGTGCCCGGTCAGCCGAAAACCTGCTCCCACTAGCTAATGATCACTGTAATTCATCAAATGGTTGGTATTGACTAATTTGACATGGGCACTAAGGATGGTTTGTGGATCATCAATGACATGTACAAAATTTAGTTCGAATAAAACCAATCTTAACCACCACCAGTGCGAAAAGTGGGTTGCAGTGAAGTCTTTATATTTTTTGGATAAGTTATCTGGACTCAAATCTGCCAACTTGAGGTTGCAATATGGTCAACCTTCCATTGTGCTACTGGCTCAAGCCCTGATGGGCAGTAAAGTCCATATCTAACATGTAGAAGGGCATTGATCAGATGGTTAAGAAAAGCTGTAAGACGGAGAGTTTTGTGCTAATGGCTCAAGCCCTGATGGATATATGGAACAACAAAGATAAAGTGAAAAATCAGCGTTAACAGCTCCTGACCAACATTTAAAAACCGCGTTGGTGTTTAAATGGTCTAGCACAATCAATTTGTAACTTTTACCTCCCACCGTAGAAGTGTGATTTATCATTATATCACAATCTAAATTGTCCAAGTAGCCGTCCATCATTGTAGCATATCTTAGCCCAACAAAGCACACCTTTAAGTCGATATGAATCATCCAATTGATGATCTTTGATATCAGCTATTTAAACTAAAAATAATGGTTGGTATATTATAGTCAACAAATAGGGTTATTTGAATCGCTCAAAAAGCTTATTTTTTGACTTTAATATATGATCTATCAATTTGACAGTGTGGACTACCCACATACTCGACCATTAATGGTGTAAAGAGATCAGTCCTGTCCGTAAAAATTCATACGAGACAGAAGTATACTAGTGTCACGACCCGAAATTCTACCCCATCCCGAGGGCCTAGAATTTCGAGTTATGACCCGCACATATCTCGGATATGCTAAGCGGACATACACCTAATCAGAGTTCTCGCGCAATAATGGTTCCACGAAATCCGTGAAAGCCAACACATAAAGGTGGAAATAAAAGCAACCATAAATAATGAATAAATGCGATAGAATCAACAAATCTACCAATAAAATATAATTCGAAGTTGGAGACAAATCCGATAAAGGAAATCATAAAATTAATGATAATAATAGAGATCCAATCTACTACCAAGTCTGCAGCGATCAATATCCAGCACTCGGATCGAAATCAGCACCGTAGCCCTCCTGGTACTCAACACTCGCGGGATCAATGAAATCAGCGTCAGCCGGATCTGGATGACCGACGTCTACTCCACTAGCGTAATCACCTGCAACTGTTAGATTATCGTGGGATGAGTTTACTCAGTCACGTAAACTCAGTGGGATACACCACCAATCCACCCCATACTACTCAGGTGCATTGTGGGTGCATCTTGTGAGTGATAAATATAATATGTCAAAGCAGATAGCAAAAGAATGACAAAATCACATGCATATTATAAAGCTCATATCATAAATGCAAGACTATGATCTAGACACTCATATCCTAACGTACCTTACCATATCTCATAACATATCCTACCATGTCTTATTATTATTCTCGCACATACGTCTGTACATCGCATGAGCGTAACTAACATACTCGTGAAATCCTAAACGACCTGTGCCAGAGTCGCTGCTCGAGCTACCATGGGAGGGTCAACATAGTATCATACCACCATATCATAACGCCCTCGTGTCATACTCATACTCCACCATCCAGCCAATGGGGAGACATAATGGCCAAACTCACTCATAACACACTCCTACTCATAATCTCTCCCAGAGATCCGTCTTGGCTGAAAGACGTTGTTGCCCTTACGGTGGCTACGCAAGGAACGGCACGTACAGAGACTTAAGTTCTTTATCTTTTGCTGGCCTACACAGCGATGTCTTATCATAATTTATCTTATTTCATACTCATATCTTATCATACTCTTATACTTAATCCTAGGACAAACTATAGTGAGGCAACTTTTCTAATTTACGCTTCCCAAGAAAAAGGTTCCGTAGTAACCTGGATGTACTTCGTGTGACAGCCCATACTATCATAGAGGCGTTGCATCCGTACATGGACGCCAATATTTCGAGTTTCACGTGATCGTAGAAGAAACTTCACCACAGCCAAAGCCTATGGTCGAACCTCATAACTTAACTCATAACTCATACTATCATATTTGAACTTTGATGAATTGGTATATATGCCACCGTATACGAGGTTACACTGAATTCACACTCACCCGACTCGTCATGGGTCCCATTCCACCATGAGTTGTAAGGCATATGAATACGGTGTATTTCTCGCTTCGATACCATCTCAGTGAATCACCACGCTCAAGCGTAGGCATGATCTCATACTCTCTCGTACTCATGATCTAACATATCCCTAACTCATATAAATTGATTAAGTTGCAAATACAAAAGCATCACACATACAGAACGGTTTACACTTAGATTTGGATTATATTTATATTTATATTTATTTACATAATACACCAATATAATTATATAATAGGGTTATAAGTATAATTTCGATAATCGTAAAGGTCAGAGTTCGATTTCATAAAGACATCGAAGTTCTAACACTTTATGTTATCGAAGTGGTCGCATTGAAGTGATAAAAGCGAAACTTTTATATATTATTATTTATCATTATTAAATGCCTAAATTAAATATTATTATTTTTAAAGTTAAGTACATCACGATCGCATTAAAGTGCAAGTGCACTAAATTTTTTTGGTCGTGCAAAAATAAAATTTTGGTGTGAATCAGGTCGTCTATTCGGATGAGAATCGATCGATTGAAAAAAATGAAAATCGATAGATCAGATTTAATAAGGTGTAAGTTGTCGTTTGGCTCATGATTGATTGGTCGATTTTAATAGGTCAATCCATCGATAAAAAGGAAACTAATTGGGCTCTGACATGGGATACTACTACTCATATATCTTATAAGATAATTTTATAATATTAAAATAAGGTAGTAACCAAGTACATTTATTTTATATGATAATAAAATATAAGTATATAATATTTATTAATTTTATATTACTATCTAAAATCACTTTCTCTTTAAATATATCATAATATATTATAAAAGATATTTTAATTAATTTAATACCATCCTATGAAATGAAATCAGATGGGCTGATCTAAATCAGATGGGCCAAAGTCCAACATCGAATGGGTCAAAGTCCAACATCAGATGGGTCACGATCCACATCAGATGGGTCAAGATCCAACATCAGATGGGTCAAGGTCCGACATCAGATGGGTCATGGACCAACACCAGATCGGTCGCAGTCCAACATCAGATGGGTCACGGTCCAACATAAGATGGGTCACAGACCTCCAACATCAGAATCCCACGTGGCAACCTAAGTATGAAGTTGTCTAACGCTTAAGTTGCTTATTTAGTGCTAACTCATCCTCTCTATCGACCATATATATATATATATATATATATATATATATATATTACCTCCCATGGGAGAAAATTCAAACTCCATCGTTGGGCATTATAAGGTGATCCCGTGGTAGGCTCTCTAGTTTTAGAGTCAATACTCAATTGAGACCTCATGATATTAATAATAATATTACTTATTAAAATTTGATCACGCCTACATGATTTATATCGTTTGAAAATTATAGCCTTGGGAAATAATTATATATGTATATATTTTTTTGTTTTGATAAGTAACCGCAAGATTTATTGTTGCCTGCTAATATAAATGTAGTCACTTCTTGATTTTTATTGTATAGAGTCTTATGTTAAAATAATCTATGTAATATCTCTTTCCTTAAAACAAAGTCTTAGATACTACATGGGACCTTTTGTAAACGCTGGACTTGGAAATATGTTTAAAATAGGTCATGGGTCTATATATATATAGAAATGCTTAGTTTCTAAAAAATATAAAATATTATAAAAATTTTAAAGAAATTATAGGTTTAAATCATGGTTGCGTAGATTTTTAGTTTGAACTCAGATTCACGATTTTATAATGTCCATAAAATGTCTTTTACTAGAGGGATGATGGAATAGAGTATTAATCATTTGTGTTATTTTTAATTGTTAAAATAACAAAGTATAAAAAAAAATAATAACATTAACAATTAGGAAAATAATTATGACTAAATTACAAGCAATCACATTTAGAGCAAAATCAATAAAATTAGATTATAAGCAATCACATTTAGGGCAAAATAAATAGGACTAAAATATAAGCAATCACATCTAGGGCAAAATCAATAAGATTAGATTATAAGCAATCACATTTAGGGCAAAATAAATAGGACTAAATTATAAGCAATCACATCTAGGGCAAAATCAATAAGATTAGATTATAAGCAATCATATTTATGCTAACTACTTTACTCATTTTAAAATAATATTATAAAGAGTGAAATAAAGTTTATTTTATTTGTGATCGAACGTATCCTACGCGACGGGATCTGAGAAGAATGAGATGGATGGATGGGTACCCACCTCTTGAAGCGTGACCGACAGATCGACGACGATTAGGGCGATAGAGATCGGCGTCCACACGATGATCCGTCCATGATTACGCCACCTTCTTCCACCACGATTTGACGGCAGAAAAATACTACGGTGTTCTTTGTGGAAGAATACACAAGAAATTTAAAAGAGATTTGGGTGTTTTTAAAGAAGGGTGGCCAGAGAAGAAGATGGATAAAGACAATTTTAAATATAATACCTCTTTAAAATCAAAATGTGTATTTTCTGAACTAGGGTAGGTTTTGGTATAGAGCACTAACACCATGCAAGGTATAAAACACAATCTAACACCAATAAAAGAAAGTTCAAAAATTCGGATTGTTACAACTAGAAAACCTGATAAAAGAGAACTAAAGAATTGTTGCTTGAGATGATTTGAGAAGGATTAGAGCAATAGAAGCACAAGGAATGAATTGGAGAATAATTTGAGAGAAGAAGACAAGGAGAAGAGGGAAAGAGTAATATTGAGAGAAGTCCTGAGAAATGACAGGAAAGATGAGACTAATAACAAAGAGCAAAGTGCCGATGATAATGATGACGCCGACATGGAGCTCGTTTGAGTACTAAGCATTAGGGCAGTTGGAAGAGACGTGAGCGCGGGAATAACCTCAGTCCCCCGGGTGTTTTATTTAAGAACCCGATTAGGGATTTTCTTTATGCGCAATCCAAGATTTCCTTTGCTCAACCCGTGTGCAAATGCTTTCAACTGTTGACCACTTTGTATCAGATGGTTAACATCGTTTTTCGTCTCAATCTTTGACAAAATAGTTCTTTGCATCATGAGTATATCATCAGACGGTCAGATTGTTATTTCACATGAACACATTTCAAAAAGTAATCCAATAATCCACCCTATTCTGTTTTTTGAATGTGTGCCACTTGTAATCAATTTCACCGGCTCTGATAGCACATGACATCAAGATCTACTAGGTATTCCTCCGGATATGGGTCAGGCACCAAGTCCCGGTGTTGGATCTACTACTTGTTACCTATGACCCAACGCTCCTAAAATTGCAGGCAACCAACGCCAAAGTCACATCAATGTGGTGTTGGATCTACTACTTGCATTTGGTACCTGACTCAACTCTCTTAAAATTGTGTTTAAACCACTTTAAAACACTGTTTTAAGGGTGAAAGATGTGTGTAGTCCACACCATGAAAGTGATAGATCATGTATTGAAGGGCAATGGGTGGGACCAAAAATCAAACGTTTTGATAGATTTAAACCATTTGATTCTTGGACTGTAATATCAACAGTTGTTTTCGTTTTAAATGAAAATTTATTGATTTCTTTGAAGTAGAATGAAGATTGTTTTTGCCCTAATCTTGTACACAAGGTATCGTGAGATCATGAACGTGGCACACAGTAAATTTATTTTTTATTTCAAGTGTCACACACCCAAAAAAGTAATCTGGAAATCGGGTTTGAAAATGATGTATGGCAAATGATTTTTTATCACTTTTTTGACGTTTGACACGTGATTCAAAGGAATCAAACTTCCGGAATGCAAGTAATGGGTCACAATTTCATATTTCAAAGCAAATTGTTTCCGACACATTTTATAGGGAAAGGGGCGTACGGGTCCAACGTTTGAACCCTAGGTCACGCGTCACGTGTCACATAATCTCAAAACAATACTCGTTTTGAATCATATCTATGTGGCATGTGATCTGAAAAAAATGAAGGAAAAAAGTTTTTTTGGTGGTCAAAATTTTTGTCAAAGTTTGGGTACCGCCCTAAACATCTACATGCATTAATTTTTTTTTTCTTATTTGACCACATTTTGGATTGTAAATATCTATTGATCTTATTTATTTATTTTTTAAATGGACCTGATCATCCTTAGGTTGTGACACCTGATCCCCTGGATGGGTGCCACATTGACCCCACCTGGTTCCATGCATGGATCCACCATGGGTTTGAACCCATATTCTGGGCCTCTATTTTATATAAGTTGCCTGGAACAATATGCAGCGCCTAGAAGGGGTGGTAATGGGTTAGGTACGTTGGACCCAGCTAGGCCTGACCCTGATACAATATAGGGTGGGGCTTGACATGAAGCTCATGGGCGCAGGCTTGGGCGAACAGGTTTAAGTCTGAAATTTAAATGGGCTACACTTGGGCCTAAGCCTTTAGGCCCATTGGGCTCTCATACATGACATATATATATATATATATATATATATATATATATATATATATATATATATATATATATATATAGGTAATAAGTAATCTATAAATAAATGTGCTGGGCCGGGCTTTGAAAGTTTATGACCGACCAGGTTGGACCTTAGGGTCATAAGCTCGCCATAGGCTCTAGCTGGCTTAGGCCAACTTCTAATCCGTCACATCGGACTTGAGTTTACTGTAGCCTGGTCCATTTCCACCCTTAACATCTAGGGCTCGAGCTAGTTGAGTACTAATCGAGTGCTACATGCATATTGGCCAAATTCACCAACTTCTTTAAAAAGTCTCGAATAATTTGTGAATTTATGAAAAAATGAATAAAATCTAAATTATTTGTAGTATTCGAATAAAATCCAAATTTCTCAAATTATTCCCAAATTTTACAAATTATTTCAGACTTTAAATTTTGAGAGGTCCAATGGGGGAACATCAAAAGTAGCCATTTGGCTAGGGGTGCAAATGGGTTGGGTTCGGGACGGGTTTAGGGCCAACCCGACCTGATAAGCCCATTTCTAGACCTGAACCCGACCCGACTTGCTCATATCTAACCATTGACTTGAACTTTTACATGACTTGGTGAAAAAAACCCAAACCTGGACCTGACTTGTACCCGGCCTGCTACATGATAACAAACCTGGACCTGGCCCAACAAGCTTTGACAACCAAGCCTGTTACTGTATTTTGATCCCCTCTTCTAGCCTTTTCTTCCTCTTTCATCATTCTCATCTATCATCTCTAAGGAGATCTGATTTTGCTTCAAAAATAGTTTCAACCAATCAATGTTATGAGGGTTTAGGCCGGGGATAATGGTTCATTAAATTAAAAAAATACAATAAAAGAAGCTATGAAAGTAGAGATGAGAAAGGAGAAGAAATTAGAATAGAAGAGGGAAAAAGGAAAATTAGCAACTAGAAGATGAGAAAAAGGAGGATGGATTGAGGACTGTACTCTCTAGATTTCTAGGTTAGGTTTTGAAATTAGAATTTACATATATATTAAGTAAAAATCTGTTATTATATATATATATATATATAGAGAGAGAGAGAGAGAGAGAGAGAGAGAGAGAGAGAGGGGTACCAAGTCGGGTTTGGGTCGGGTTTGAGTGTAACTTGTACCTGACCTGTCTAGGTATCAGGTTGAGATTTTGAACCCAGCTTTGCCCGACAGGTCAAATGTTGAAACCGAAACTCGACCGTTTGCACCCGATTGTTTGGCTGCGAATTGTTGTATCTTATTCCACGTCAAAAGGTCACATTTTCTATTTAAAATATTTTTATTTAACTTTGGAGCGTGGAATTGGAAGTAGCCAATATTGACTACCTTGGACCCTGTATCTTATTCCACGTAAAAAGAGGATGATACGTTGGAGATCTTTTAGGCGTAAGAGGAGTCGTTGGACTCAGCAGATGTGGAATTGGCATCTCCATTGGAGAATGGAGATTCTCTTAGAGCTACTTGTGCCATGTACCGGATTGAAGGGCACTGGAATGCGGCATTATGTTTAAGGGTGTAAGCGGGTCAGATCGACCTCGTGGGAATTTTAGACCGAAACTACCTCGACCTGTAGGGTTAGCTCAGGTCGGGTTGAACTATCGGCATGTTACCTTACCAGGAACCTAGTACATGTTTGTTATGACCATGGTATCAAGTATCGGTCAAGATGTATCGGTATTTTGGCCAACTAATACCGATACGACCCCGATACAATATAGGGGTCGTATTGGTATTGGCCGATACGGATCGGGTATCCACTGATACCTCCTTCAATATATATATATATATATATATATATATATATATATATATATATATATATATATATATATATATATATAAAATATTTATAACAGTGTCCGATATGTATTGATCCTTTAGGGACCGATACCTGATTCAAAACCTTGGTTTCAACACATACATGCTTTTGCTTGGGAGCCAATACTTGCTCCCTAAATATAAGCCATTGCACCATTTAAAATGAAAAATAGGAATTAAAAAAAGTTGGAAGGTACAGCAACTTGGAAAATGCTTGCACCCCATTTAAGATCCTTCTAAAAGTCTAAAAGATAGTGCAAGTTCTAAGTCATTCCTTTACCCCCTATTTTAAATCGTTATAAAATAAAGAGAAACATTCTGAGTCATTCCTTTCCCCCTATTTTAAATCGTTATAAAATAAAGATACAAGCATAGAAAGAGAAAACAGTCAAAAAGAAATGTTTCACTTAGTTTGTGATAAAAAAGAAGAAAGCAATTGAAGATCAATCAATCTAAAGCTTTTGGATCG
Organism: Chloranthus sessilifolius; assembly: GCA_021018995.1. Classification (NCBI taxonomy): domain Eukaryota; kingdom Viridiplantae; phylum Streptophyta; class Magnoliopsida; order Chloranthales; family Chloranthaceae; genus Chloranthus; species Chloranthus sessilifolius. The sequence continues at coordinate 9,102,764 of CM037598.1, forward strand.
ATTGTGTGAAGCATATACTATCGATTCTGATGAAGAAGAGAAAGCTTTCTTTCAAATTTCTAAGGTTTCGGACGATTTATCTGTGATTTCTCAAATCCGCAATATATTTTACTGTAATTTTAATTATTGCACAAGCAATACGAATTCTTCAACCATTGATTGCACAACTTTTTTTTGGATAGGAAATAGCATATCAATAACAAGAGAAATCCGATATAAGAGTGTCCTAAACTTGTGGAGGGGCATCGTCCATCCATACTTCATTACACCCATCGATAAATCCAAGCTTGGCTAGCACATCAGCAGCACCGTTTGCAAATGCTGACAAGAGCTCACGAGCAAGACGAGAAGCAAGAAGCTTTAGTCTTAATATTATGAAAAAAGTAGAGAGTTTGGATAAATCCTCCTCATGGCTAGACGCACCATGAATCACCCTTGTGAAATCTCCTTCAAAAATGATCCTGTTGAAACCCGTTTTAGCCGCGAAAATGATAACTTCTAATAAAGCAATAGACTCATAGTGATCACTAGAGGAGACATATAGATAGTTCTTTGCCAACAAACCCATCACTCAGCCCGCGTGATCCCAAATAATAACACCAACACCAGCAGCCCCCGTTTGAGCACACCAAGCCCCGTCGAAATTTGCTTTAAAAGACCATGCGTCGGAGGGGACTGATCATTCACAAAATTTATCATTTTATCACCCTTAACTTAGTGATGCTAGGACTTAGTTTGCTACAAATGAGCTACTAATGTGCAAATATTAAAGATAAGCAGTAAAATAGAGCCCTATTGTGATAATTAAGTTGTACTCGCAAGTGCACGAATCGTGATGTAGTTAGTGAGTGCAGAGTACGAGATCGTTCCCACGAGGATTGGTTAGAAAATTTAAAAGAAGAGATAACAATTAACCAAAAGAATTACCACAGATATAGCAAGTATTTAAACTAATTTTAAAGATTCTGAGAGTTTGATGGATGAGATAAACAGTAAACAATAATTTAAAATTTAAACAGATACTGAAAGATAAGGATTGGGATACTAAATTCTCTCATCGTAGGTTTATCATTCATACAATACAAATATATGGATTAAGATATGAGATTCAGAAAAGATGTCTATGTGCAAACACGAGACCCGAACACACATAAGTTCTAAATTACAGATCTAAGATCACGGAGATGTATGATTAACATCCCATGAGTGTATGATTAATACTCACACCTCAGATAGTATTCAGAACCCAATCTCTCGGTAAATTTCATACTACCGATCTAAGATCAAGGAGATGTATGATTAACATCCCATGAGTGTATGATTAACACTCATACCTCAGATGGTAATTGGAACTTACTCCTGGGGTAAAGTCTACACTATCGATCTAAGATCACGGAGATATATGATTAACATCCCATGAGCGTATGATTAACATTCACATCTCAGATAGTGATAGAACTTAACTCAGAGAAGACAATAATTAGATTAAAATCACCATTACAGATATGAAATTATAGGACATGATTAACTCCTAGATTTCAAATTACAATCGGATTATATTCATATCGATAACAACATCAGGGTCATTAAAACAATCTCATATCTCAACATGTAGATTTGTATTATTATGAATAAACACCTCGGATGAGGTTTATTAGATCTCCATCCCCAATGAAACTAGCCACACATGATAGAAATAAATGATAAAATTAAGACATAAATTAAAAATAACATTAAAATATCGTAAAGAGCTTCAACAAAATTCACAAAAGCTTTAATCTAATCCGGTACAATCCTTCTTCAAAATGCAGAAATTAAACTAATCTAAGACCTAAAATTAGGAAAAGGAAAAAATAATGCTAAGGAAAATAAAAGGCTCTCCAAAGGGAGAGATTCCTTGACTCTAACTCTAATTTTTTCTTAAATAGGATCTAATTTCGAAACCCAACTTTTCTCCCTAATTTTGAGCTTTAAAAACATAAAGATTCGATCCAAACTTGATTGATCGAGTCTATTGGTCGATGCATTGAGCTTCCCAGATTTTCGTGAAGCTCGACCTAACTCTTCAACAGATATAGTCTCATTATTTTGGTCATAACTTTCTATCCCGAACTTAGATTGAGGCGATTCTTACGGCGCTAGAAAAAAGACGACGAGCTCTACAACTTTGGTGTTTTAATAATTTTGTGAATCCAATATTTTAAAGGTCAAAATTAACCTTCAAGTTGAGATAAGTTCTGGATGATCTAAGGTATAGCACGAATTTGACATTATATTATGAACTCTTGGGTTATTTTATGCTCGACACATCTCCAGACCTGTAAATCATTAAAACTATATAAAACATATTAAATAAATTTTGTCGGGTGGCTAAATGTAGGTCTTTAGGGGTAAAATATTATCATATTTAACTACTTATCACACCCCAAACCTACACTTTGCTAGTCCTCGAGCATAGAAGAAGATAAATAAAACTAAAAAATAAACTAACAACCTAAGAAAAGTAAAGAATGCCACTTTCGTAAGGAGCACGATTGCATTTAGCGTATGTAACAAGCCTTTAAACCGTTAGGTGATCCCTAGTGGAGGAGTTTTGTCTCCTGAGGGTTTCTAGCGAAGTTACCCACAAACTTTAAGATATTTTCTATAATTGACTCTGTGGGATTTGTTATTTGCCTTTATCATGCAATTTCTCCTTAAACAATATGCATGCCATGCTATTCTCATTGATAATTAGTTAAGTTAAGCCAATACTTCAATTTGCAGATAAATTCATCACCCATCCTTAGATGTGTCACATGTAATTATCAGACCAAATTCGATTTATCTGAAAATTTATCCTATTTGTGAGCCGTAAAGATTTATGTTTTGATTCAAACCTCACAATAGGTGTACTCTCAAAATAGAAATTCACCGATGATGGGTATATTTTCACACACATGTGAGGGATCAATACAAAGCAAATAAAAGATCTCACATAACAGGAGAAACATGATGTAATCAATGAATAAAAAAAATAAATCTCATAAGAATAGATACTTGTGTATCCTAAGCATATCACATCAGGTGCCATAGGCATCACATATTCACTCTCCATGAGGCAGTTACCAATGCAAGACCGGATCATGAAGGTCTTTTGCAGGGTTGTAATGGGGCTCAGGTAAGGGTAAGACAGAAATGAAAGTTGGGATTCAAAATTTCTGAGGAATTGGAAAAGAAACTAACTTTTGATTTTTTTATTTCTCTTCATTTTCTTTTCTAATCTCTCACTATTTTCCTCACTATTTTTCTATTTTCTCAATTTTCTTTTCTTTTCTCACTTCTTTTTCTTCTTTTCAATTTCATTTTCTCGAAACACCTCATATTTTTCATTTTTTTTTTCTTTCATTTTTTTAAAAATTTCTACCATACACTCTTAGTAAATACCACAACTCGGTATCTCTCCACTTACTCTCTTTTCGTTTATTTTCATTCCTCGTTCCTAATCTCTCAGAAATAAAAAGGGTAAAGCTGAATTTTCAGAAATTGTGAAGGGTTAAAGGTTAACGTGGCTTATCAAAGAATGTATAAAGACAATTTTTTAATAGGCTCAAAGGGGTACTAGAAGGATAAATTTATATGAGGTAGGGTATTTTAAGCACAAACGAGCCAAAAGTGGCCTTCAATCATGCCATTAAAAGATGGTAACTTTGCCTATTTGTCTTGAGCAAACATATGATACGTTCTAGCACAATGATATGAATTTAATGTCATGCAAAGTCACAAGTCAAAATAAAATGTATGAGATTATGTAAGAATAATTCGTATTCAAAGACAACTCTGAATTTATGTAAACTCTCATCAAGGACGGGAAATGAACTCTAAAGCTCACCGGGTTTAATCTCCACTAAAATCCTTTAGTTCACAATTTTAGATAAATTTGCTTGAGTTTTAGCTTTTCAAACTCAGTCAAACATCATGACTTTCTTAGAGGTGAGTTCAAATTTATAAGCCAATCCCCACATTGTCTTTTTCTCTCTTAATAGCAATGATAAAAAATGACACTTAATATTATTCCAGTGAGATTATATAATTAAACCATGCCAAATTCCACAAATCAATTATATGAAATAAAATTCATCGAAAAAATCTTCAAAGTGCACAGTCGATCGATCAAAGCATTTTTTTTAAAAATTATTTTTTTAATAAAAATAAAAAAGTACTATTTGCCACCCCTAAACCTAATCTGTGCAATGTCTTCATTGTACCGAAATAGAGGTGTAGCACCCAAACCTACATTAAAATTCGTACAGATCAAGAGACAAAGAGGAGGTGAAAAGCATCATTGAAAATATGGAAAAATTCATTAATTCAAATGTGCAATTTACACTTATTGAAAAATAGAAATTAATAAGACCTAAATCTTCCTAAAAACAAACAAAAATCACAAAACAAAGAAAAAGTAAAATAAATCCTAAAACATCTTTAAAAAGCCTAAAAGTCCTAAAAATCCCAAAGATATTTCAACAACTTCTTTAAGCATCAGCATCATGTCCCGATCCTGGCTTCGATTTTGGAAAAGCTAAATTCTACATTGCTTCGGTGAAACGGCCAGGATTAGAGAAATGTTGAGTCACATCAGGGGGAGGCGGAGTAGATGATTCGGCTATGGGTGATGGTGGGTCCAGATCAATCATCTCGATATCATTCGATATGATTGTCGTAGGCTTGGCTGATCGATTGGTTCTCTTTTTCGCTAGTTCTTCCCATCTTTGAAGAGGCACGGGATCAAGCTTCACCACATCTACATTAGTGAGATCGAATGGAACAGGTTTTCCGTTAGGCCTTACCCTTTTTCTAGCAGTTTCCTCCATCGTTTTCATGGTCGCTCGTGTACGAGAAATTCTTCTGGCCATTGATGCTTGATAGAAGTGAGAGGCTTAATTGAGGATGACAAGTTTGGTAAAATCCTCAGGGTGGCTGAAATAAATAGAGAAAGAGTTGGAAAAGAGTCCCACTAGAGAGAAAGAAAAGTTCGAAAATACTAAACGGCTAAGTTGAAAATATTTTAGACGGATTTTATTTATTTATTATTATTATTTTTTTTTTTATTATTTTTTATATTTAGTTTTTTTTTTCGAAAACTACCATGTCGATTGATCGACAAGGTTGGTTGATCAATCGACACCTCTAGTCACCAAGTGTTGACTTTATAGAACCTCGATTAATCGACAGTGTGAGTCGATTAATCGAGAGTGCGTTTAGACAGAGGCCTTTTTCTAGAAGAGGTCGATTAATCGAGCTATTGAGTCGATCAATCGACTGTTAGAATTTTTGCTCAAAAGAATACACGAAAATGGAAATTTTTTATTGATTTTTCTTTTGATTACAACACACTAACATGTTCCTAATCCTACACAAACTCAAATTAGAAATCCTACCTAAACAAACTTAAAAAATTAAACATTCTAAAGTTAAAAATCTAAAACAATGCAAAAGAAATCCTAATTCTAATCATCTTCTTCCTCTTCTGCCTGTCTTGCACGGGCCCTCATCTCGTCATAGCCATCGGGCCACAATCGTTGGCCCAGTTAATGCATGAGACCGATCATAACGGCTGTGACGATACTGCCGTTGTTGCTCATCGATCAAAGAGTTAATCTGTGCTTGCATAACTTCGAGGGACACTCCCTCATTGCGGGCTTGTTTGGGCTCGGCAGCAGGCTCTTCTTGGCACACATGACAGCACTGAGGTGCAGGCTGGGCAGGGGGACGCTGACCAGCAACATTGCCGGCTCCACTAGGATTGCCCAAATGACACATACTTCACTTCCAATTAGTCGGCCCATAACGATAAAACGGAAGGTTGCCAATATTATCATCAAGATAAAAAGGGAAACCTAGGTGATGCAGGAGTTGCATCATCAAATGGGGGAAGTAAATAAGGGCTGCATCTCCAGCGGGAGGGTTGACGATTTCATCGTGGCATCGCCACATCGAATCATGCAAAAACCACAGAATATTGAGCCATGAATTTTTATAACCACCAAACAGAGCCTTCACCTGAGGTCCAATTCGTTCTGACACGTGACCTCGCGGGCAAAGACTAGAAGACAAGACGATATCCTAGAATAACATATCGGTCGGTAGAGCCGATCATTTTGTTGCATTTCCTCATGATGCATAGATGCCATTACACATATTATCAATCATTAGCCTTTGATTGACGTTGAGTTCTTCTCCAAGTTGGTGGTTCAGTAGACGCTCAGTAAGAATGTCAAAAACATCTGCGATCGTCTCTGGATAAATCTTCCTCTCCCATCCGTCAATGGAGACAGTGAAGTGGGCTTTTTCATTAGTCTCGATTAATGCCTTTTCCCACTTCATGTTCTGATAGAACAGGCGGACCACGTGCTCAGAAACGTTGATTGCTGGCGGCGTCATCAGAAAATAGGGATTGAGAGCCACAATGTACGCGAGAGAGACCGCGCACTCAGGCATTGCATGGAATGCTGGCAGATCGTACACATATTCTGATGAGATCTCCTTGGTTGCAAAACAACCATTGGGTCGTTCTCTAAAGACTCCTTACGGTCAGGGAGGAAGTTTAGCAGAAGAAGATGACGCCATCACAGAGAATGTCAGGGGAAGATCAGAGAATTTCGGAGCATACTAGGAATGTTGGAGAGAATGAGGAATAGAAAGGACGTTAGGTCCTTAAACAAACACACAGGCACCTCTTCATTCACGGGCGCAATGCTTCACCTCGATCAATCGAGGTGTATAGCTTGATCGATCGACGCTGACCTTGAAAAGACGCAACATGAAGGCATACGTCGCTTTGAATAATGTCGATGCATCGACGTAGATGGGTCGACTGATCGACACTGACATGCAGTGCTTCCCCAGGAGTTGGAACGGTACGTTAACAGGCGTGAATTGACTTTCGATAAAGTCGATTAATCGACCATATGAGTAGATTGATCGAGGACAGTGCATGCATGCGTACGAAAAGACGTGACAATTAATTTTCCTTGAAAATGAGCGACGCATCAGGTCGATTAATTGAGTAACCGCATCAATTGATCGACCAAATAAAATATCAGCCTGAAAAGGCGTGATAGTAAATGGCACGAATTGAATGTCGATTGATCGACAAAAGCTCTATTGATCGACCATTTGGCTTATTGTCGATCAATCGAGGTGTCAAGTTTGATTGATCGACCAAAATTTTTTATTTTTATTTATTTATTTATTTTTATTTTATTATTATTATGTTTTTGACACTTGGGTTGCCTCCCAAGAAGCGCTAAATTTAGTGTCGCTAGCCCGACATTCCAACTTTTTAACTTTATCCCGATTGATCAGGATTGCTTAATGCAACTTCATCAAAATTTTCAATTACGTTGTCTAAAAACGTTTTCACCCGTTGCCCATTGACTCGAAATATTCCTCCATTTTGAGGATTGCAGAGTTCAATTGCTCTATTCAAAAATATTCGATTTACCTTGAATGGACCGTTCCATCGGGTTTTAAGCTTTCCCAGAAATAAATGAAGCCTTGAGTTGTATAACAACACTTTCTAACCCGCAGTGAATGATTTTCTTAAAATAAATTGATCATGGGCACGCTTCATGTGGTCCTTGTAAGATTTTGTACAGTTGTATGCATCGGCCCTTACTTCTTCCAATTCAGCAATGTCTAAGCTTCACTTCTCACCCGCGTTTTTCAAACTAAAATTCAGAGACTTGATAGCCCAATAGGCCTGGTGTTCTAACTCAACAGGTAGATGACAACCTTTACCAAAAACCATCCTAAAGGGTGACATTCCAATGGGAGCTTTGAATGCTGTCCGATAAGCCCAAAGTGTGTCGTTCAATTTTAATGACTAATCTTTTCAATTAGGCTTTATCGTCTTCTCTAAAATATATTTTATCTCCCGATTTGAAACCTCAACTTGTCCACTGGTTTAAGGATGGTACGGTGTAGCCACTTTGTGCATGATCCCGTACTTTTTCATTAGCTGAGTAAAAACTTTATTGCAAAAGTGCTTTCTACCATCGTTAATGATAGTGCGTGGAGTATCGAATATCAGAAATACCTTGTTCTTAAGGAATTTAACAACCACCTTGTGATCGTTAGTCTTGCAGGCCATTGCTTCGACCCACTTTGAAACATAATCTACTGCAACGAGGATATATGAATTCTCAAAAGAATTCGGGAATGGGCCCATAAAGTCTATGCCGCATACATCGAACACTTCAACCTCAAGAATTGGATTTAAGGGTACCATATTTCTCTTTGAGATTCTACCTAACATCTGACAATTACTACATGACATACAGTGCTGGTGGCAGTCCTTGAAAATTGTCGGCCAATAGAATACACATTGGAGGATCTTAGTAGTAGTCTTTCTTGAGCTGAAATGTCCCCCACATGACAATTCATGACAGAATGAAATAATTTTTGAGTGTTCAGATTCCGGAATGCACCTTTTGATAATTTGATCGACACAATATTTAAATAAGTACGGATCCTCAAAAAAATAGTGCTTTACTCGTGCTAGAAAAACAACTTTCTTGTTTTTATTCCAATGCCATGGTACTTGATCCGTCACCAAATAGTTGACCAGATCTGCATACCATGGTGAATGTTCGATAGCAAACAATTATTCATCAGAAAAGTTTTCCAAAATCGGAATCAGATCATTTGATTTTTCGACGATAATTCAAGATAAATGGTCAGTCACCACATTTTCAGTTCCCTTTTTATCTTTAATTTTCAGATCGAACTCTTGCAAAAGTAAAATCCACCGAAACAAACGGGCTTTTGCATCCTTCTTCGCAAAGAGGTAGCGAAGAGCCGCATGATCCGTAAACACCACAACTCTTGATCCCAACAAATAGGATCAAAATTTATCTAGCGCAAAGACTATAACTAGGAGTTCGTTTTCTGTGGAGTAATTCAATTGCGCATCATTCAGCGTGTGACTTGCATAGTAAATTACATGCAGAATTTTCTCCACCCTTTGACCCAGTATTGCTCCTACCTCATAATCAGATGCGCCACACATTATCTTAAATACTAAATTCCAATCCGGAGATTGGATTATTGGGGCTTGAACAAGTTCAGCTTTAATTACCTCAAAAGCTTTCAGGCATTTCTCATCAAAAAGGAATGGGATGTCTTTATCGAGTAAGTTGCATAGAGGTTTTGCATTCTTACTAAAGTCCTTGATAAATCGTCGGTAAAAGCCAGCATGCCCAAGGAAAGACCTAATCTCCCTGACTGTTTTGGGTGGTGGAAGATTTGAAATTAAATCTACTTTCGCCTGGTCCACCTCAATGCCTTTGGATGAAATGACGTGTCCAAGGATTATACCACTCTGTACCATGAAATGACATTTCTCCCAATTTAAAATAAGGTTCTTTTCCTGACATCTCGCAAGAACTAGAGATAACATCTGCAGGCAATTACTAAAATTGTCCCCGTGAATTGAGAAGTCATCCATGAAGACTTCCAAAAATTTCTCTATCATGTCTAAAAATATACTCAACATGCATCGTTAAAAGGTGGCTGGGGCGTTGCAGAGCCCAAATGGGATTCGCCTGTAGGAGAATGTTCCAAATAGATATGTGAACGCTATTTTCTCCTGATCTTCTGGTGCTCTGACTATCTGATTATATCCAGAATCGCTATCGAGAAAATAGTAGTATTGATGTCCTGCCAACCTTTCGAGCATTTGATCAATAAACGGAAGAGGGAAGTGATCCTTCCTTGTCATTGAATTCAACTTTCTATAGTCAATGTATACTCTCCAACCAGTTTAAACTTTATTTGGTATTAGTTCATTCTCTTCATTCTTCACCACGGTTACTCCAGACTTTTTGGGGACCACTTGTGTCGGGCTAACCCATTCGCTGTTGAAAATAAGATATATAATCCCCGCGTCTAGCAGCTTAATAACCTCCTTTCTCACAATGTCTTACATTATTGGATTTAATATGCGTTGTGGTTCTCTAAAGGGTTTAGCGCTTTCCTCCAAATGAATTCTGTGCATACACACCGTTGGACTAATACCCTTAATGCCCTTGATGGACCATCCAATTGCACTTTTGTGATCTTGGAGTACTTCAATGAGCTGCTCCTCTTGATCCTCATTCAGTTTTACTGAAATAATTACCGGATCAATTTCATCTCTGCCCAAGTATGCATATTTCCAATCGGCAGGGAGAGATTTCAGTTCCAACTTTGATTTCTCTTCTTCTCCTGATGCTTCTTAACTTTCTTCCTCCTTGGGCTCATCTTTCAGTTGCCGTTTATTGTCTCCCAAGAGTAGCATCGAATTTAACATCTCATTAACTTCGTAGATCACTTGATCCACATCGAAGTCTTTACCGAAATGTGCTAGACATGCCTCCAATGGATCCTTATATTTCGAAGCAAAGAATATATTTTCCACTATACTATCAATCATGCATATTTGTGCATGTTCCTCATATTCAACAGGTTGCCTTGCAATGTGAAAGATATTCAATTCTACAGTCATGTTCCCAAATGACAAATCATTATCCCATTTCAACAATTAATTAATGCATTCGATATTGCTAGGAAAGGTCTTCCTAAGATTACTTGAACATTATTTTTCAGTTTGGGATTAGGTTCGGTATCCAAGACAATAAAATCAACTGGAAAGTAGAAAGTGTCTACTTTAATCAGGACATCCTCGACTATTCCCCTAGGAATCTTGATTGACCTATTGACAAGTTGAAGGGTCATAGCTGTGGGCTTCAGTTCGCCCAATTCGAGTTCCTTGTAAACCGAGTATGACAATAGTTTAACACTTGCTCCAAGGTCTAGAAGTGCTTGATCAATGTGATTCTCTCTTATAATTATTAAAATTATAGGACAACCAGGGTCCTTGTACTTAATCGAAAGTCTCGCTTGCAATACTGAACTCACCTGCTCTGCTAAGAAAGCTTTCTTCGGGACATTAGTCTTCCTCTTGATCGTGGCCAACTCCTTCAAAATTTTTACATATGTTGATACTTACTGAATGACATCTAGGAAGGGGATATTGATCTTTAACTGCTTGAACATTTTAATTATTTATTCCTGATCGCAATTTTTCTTTGGTCTCATTAGCCTTCGAGGATATCGGGCTTTGGACACAAAACTTCTTTCTCTCTCACTCTTTTCTTCTGTCTTATTTTCTTGTTTCTTCTCTTCTTCGACTTCCTCGTTCATCTCAATTTTATCCTCAAGTTCAGACTTCTCACCTTCTTCAGGCATCTCCACTCTGTTATCAACCTGCTTTCCCAATCTCAATATTGTGATTAATTTGATTTATTGCTGATTTTCTTCATGTGATGAGGTCGAGGCCTGCTCGACAACCATCTGTCCTCTTGGGTTTGGAATTGGTTGGCCAGGAACTGATCCCTTTTTCCTTTCACATAAGAATGTTGCCAGTTGACCAAGTTGAGTTTCTATCCTTGATATCGAAGAAGTATCTGATTGAATTAACTTCCACATATCCTCATTCTGAGGATATTGGTTTTGTGGATGATGTGGCGCAATGTTTCCTTGTTGATTCTTGAATCTAGGCGATGGAAAATTTTGCTCAAAACCAGGTTGACTCACGAGTTGTTGTACGGGTTGGTTCTGATATCCCAACATTGGTTGTGAGAATTGATAATTCTGGTTGGATTACTTGGATTGCCCATTTTGATTTTGGTGAAGTTAGTTTCCACCGCCATAGTGCTGTTGTTGGAATTGTCCTTGACTAAATTATTCTTGTGGTCCTTGATTGAAATTTTGATTTGGATAAAAATTCATCCCTTGTCCTCTACCTTGAGGTTTTTAATTTCCTTGCTTCTATGAAAAATTTTGATGATATCTCCAACTATTCGGGTTGTTTTCATTGTAGACATTTCCCTGATTTCAACCATAATTGCTCAATATGTTCAATTGCTCGCAAGGATCTTTTGAGTAATTCTACATTGAAGGGCAACCATCAGATGTGTGCATTGGACTTACACAATATGAACATGGATCTATTTGTACATTTACAACACTCACGTTCTTCTTCAACTTTAATTCCTCAACTTGTTGAGTGAGGAAATCTATTTTTGTCATGAGATCAGGTGTTTCTTTTATCACATACAACCCTCCTTTCTTTGTTGAGCTTCCTGCTTAATCTCGGCTCTTGCTTGGTTGATCTCGAGTTTTCAAAAAGTCCCATTGCTGTGAATCTTCAGCCAACTTTTCCAAGAATTGATAGGATTCACTTTCCCTAAGTCCAAGGAATCCTCCACTGTTCATTGATTCAATCAGATACCGATTGGCTTGATACAGTCCATTGTAAAAATATTGGACCAATCTCCATTTTGAGAATCCATGGTGCAGACACTTCAATAAGATATTTATGAACCTATCCCAAGGTTCATAAAATCTCTCATCCTCTTCTTGTGTAAAATTGGTGATTTCACGTCTTAAGGTATTAGTCTTGGCCGTGGGAAAAATTTTTGATAAAAATTTCTTAACCATCTGATCCCAAGTGGTTATGGATCTAGCTGGTAAGGAATTTAATCAGGCTTTGGCCTTATCCATTATGGAGAAAGGAAACATACGTAATCTCACAGATTCCTCACTGAAATTCTGATACACTGACGAACAGACTTCAATGAAGTTTTTGATGTGTTGGCACGGGTCTTCTCTATCCATGCCATGAAAAATTAGAAGGATTTAAATCACATTTGTACGGATCTCAAATCTGCCACCAGGTGTGACAGGATACGTGATGCAAGAAGGGGTGCTTGTAGTTATAGGAGCAAACAATTCTCCTAGAGTTAGTTCCTCCTCATTTTCATGTGGGTGATCTTCACAACCGTTTGCATTTATGTGGGTGAAAATTAATGTTTCACTTTTAGCTTCTCGCCCTGTTCTGATTTCTTTTCGATTCGAACGACAAGTTCGCTCGATCTCAGAATTAAAAGGTTCTAAAGATTTATCTATAGAGGACCTCATGTGCATACAAAAGGTACAAGAATTCCACACAAGATGTGCCAATTTTTGATTTTTTAAGTTGTTTTTTTTTTTTTTTTTGTGTTCGGTTGATCGAGGGTTTAGGTCGATCGATCGCTCGAGAACAGTCTTCGATTGATCGAGGTTTTAGGTCGATCAATCGAGGATTAAAATTGAAATTTGAATTTTTTTTTTTTCGAATTTAGAAATTCAAAAATTTTAATTTTGAAATTCTAAAAGCCCAAAGATTATGGTTGGTGGAGAAATTTTCTGATTTTTTTTGGAGTCGATTGATCGAGTGGTTTGCTCGATTGATCGATCTCAAAAATTTTTGATTTTTTTTTTTTTGGAAACTAATAAAATTACTGATTTAAACCTATAGAAAATTTTAAAATTAATTTTCAATTTCCTAAAAATTATAAATTATTTACGCCTAATCCCCGGCAACGGCGCCAAAAACTTGTTGTGATAATTAAGTTGTACTCGCAAGTGTACAAATCGTGAGGTAGTCAGTGGGTGCAAAGTACGAGATCGTTCCCACGAGGATTGGTTAAAAAAATTAAAAGAGGAGATAACAATTAACCAAAATAATTACTACAGATCTAGCACAGTATTTAAACTAATTTTAAAGATTATGAGAGTTTGATGGATGAGATAAACACTAAACAATAAATTGAAATTTAAACAGATACTGAAAGATAAGGATTGAGATACTAAATCCTCCCATCGCAGGTTTATCATTCATGCAATACAAATCTGTGGATTAAGATATGAGATTCACAAAAGATATCTATGTGCAAACATGAGACCCGAACACACATAAGTTCTAAATTGCAGATCTGAGATCACGGAGATGTATGATTAACATCCCATGAGTGTATGATTAACACTTACACCTTAGATAATATTCAGAACCCAATCTCTAAGTAAATTCTATACCACCAATCTAAGATCAAGGAGATGTATGATTAACATCCCATGAGTGTATGATTAACACTCACACCTCATATGGTAATTAGAACTTACTCCTGTGGTTAAGTCTACACTACCGATCTAAGATCATGGAGATGTATGACTAACATCCCATGAGTGTATGATTAACACTCATACCTCATATAGTGATAGAACTTAACCCAGAGAAGGCAGTAATTAGATTAGAATCACCATTATAGATCTGAAATCATAGGGCATGATTTGCTTGTAGATCTCAAATTACAATCGGATTATATCCATATCGATAATAATATTAGGGTCATTAAAATAATCTCACATCTCAACCTGCAGATTTGTATTATTATGAATGAACACCTCGGATGGGGTTTATTAGATCCCCATCCCCAATGAAACTAGCCAGACATGACAGAAATAAATGATAAATTAAAGACAAAAATTAAAAATGACATTAAAATACCGTAAAGAGCTTCAACAAAATCCATAAAAACTTTAATCTAACCTGGTACAATCCTTCTTCAAAATACAAAAATTAAATTAATCTAAGACTTAAAACTAGGAAAAGAAAAGAACAATGCTAAGGAAAATAAAAGGCTCCCCAAAGGGAGAGATTCTTCGACCCTAACTCTAATTTTTCCTTAAATAGGGTCTAATTTCGAAACCCTACTTTTCCCCCCAATTTTGAACTTTAAAAATATAAAGATTTGGTCCAAACTTGATTGATCGAGTTTGTTGGTCGATGCATCGAGCTTCCCAGATTTTCGTGAAACTCGGCCTAACTCTTCAACAGACACAACTTGAATATTTTGCTCATAACTTTCTACCCCGATGTAGGATTGAGGCGATTCTTGTGGAGTTGGAAATAAGACGACGAGATCTACAACTTTGGTGTTTTAACAATTTCGTGAATCCGATGTTTTAAAGATCAAAATTAAGCTTCAAGTCAGGATAAGTTCTGGATGATCCAAGGTATAACACAAATTTGATGTTATATTATGAACTCTTGGGTTATTTTATGCTCAACACATCTTCAAACATATAAATTACTAACACTATATAAAACATATTAAATAGCTTTCATTGGGTGGCTAAATGTATATCTTTAGGGGTGAAATATCATCATATTTCACTACTCATCAAGCCCTAATGATAATCTTTGTTAAAGTGAACTCAAACGAGTATAAAAAAGTGATTAAGCGTAAAAGACAAAATCGCCGCCTACTGAAGAGTGGAAAATCGTATTTTGCAATTCTAAGAGACGATTGAGCGTTACAACTGAAGAACTATAGGAAATCGTAAGCTACGATTCTTCAGAAAAAAAGAAGCAAGAAGAAAGGCGAGGAATTGTAACTCAGAGAATCGTCCAGCCCAGTTAAATGAAGAAGCTATGAAAGAAAGGAAATTGTGATTGACGATTTTCCACAGAAAAGAAGAAAATAAATAATCATTATCTACGATTATATAAATAAAAGCTTCTGAGAACTGTTGTTGCTGCTAATCATGTGAGAACCATCACCGTCATATGCAGAATTAGAAGAATTCTACAATTAGAAGTTCTACTGATTACGGATCTGGGTGATTGATGAAGAAGTATCCCGAAGGACTTTGCTGCTACTAAGTAAAGAATATTCCAGAAGTACATTAATTGTTGAAAGGAAGGAAAAGATAAAATTAGAAGTAGAGTTATATTAGGATAGTTTTTATTTCTTTTATTAGAATTTGGACTTGTAAACCGACTCCTTATGATCTATAAATAAGAGAGCCTGGTGTAAAAATAAACCATCGAAGAATTCAACATCAATTGATGCCCGAGGTTGTATTTTCTTCTGATCAAAGTAATGTATACTAGTTAGGATAGATTAGATACCAGAGGTTTCTCAAGAGCAATTGACGACTGCAATTGAGTGATGAGATTGGTGTAGATATCTGTAGTTTCTCAGAAGAAATTGACGATTTCGGCTGAGGGGTGAAGGATATATTTTTACTTTAATTTTTAGTTTAAAATTTATTCCTTTGTAAACATCTTTAAGTTTTGATTTGAATTGACAATTTAGGTTAGAATTTGCAGATTAGTGTAATGATTTTTTATTTTTCATCTTCAATTTTCTAGAGTTTGATTGACGCCCAGATTTTAGGAAGTTGTTGATTAGATTAAATCTGTATTGATAGGATTTTAGTATTGATTGACGCCCAATGCTAGAAACTAAAAATATGGTGTAACGGTACTGTTTAAATTCGTAAATATTCGATAGCTAAAGATTGGGATTGACGACCTCAATATGAAGAAGGAGGATTTAGATTTATTTTATATACTTTAGTTTAAATAAAAATTCTTTTATTTCATATTTCTTCAGTAGATTATATCTTAAAGGTAAATAAAAGTTTTTAAAATAAGAATTTAATTAGGAGGTATAAATAAGGAGATAATAGATAAATAAACTTCCTCGTGGGAACGATCCTATGCTAGTACTATGATTTCCATTGTGCGCTTGCAATTAAGATATATATATATATATATATAGAGAGAGAGAGAGAGAGAGAGAGCAAGTCAAGTTTTTTGACGTGAACAGGGACTAAACGCTAGGCATAGGAGGAGCACAACTTAATTTATTATTATTATTATTATTTTTGGTTTTAAGTGGGGTGCAATCACATACTGCTTGCCAATCATTAAAATGGTGAAATGGCTCCTTTGGGTGCAATAAAAAACTTACCGTTTGATAAGTGCACATGATCTCAAGATCCATTGTACGTAAGCTTTCACGGTCTTCAAACTTTACACTGAAATGCCATATGTATGGCTAAGAGAGTAGTACAAAGGACACTGATACATCACGAACGTGAAACGACGGACCATACAACTGATGGGTAGTGAAATATAATGATATTTCACCCCTAAATACCTATATTTAGCTGTCCGATGAAGGCTATCTGATGAGAATTACTAGATTTGAAGTGTTTTAGGTAAATACAATCCAAGTGCATAAAACAGCCCAAGAATTCTGAAAATAATGTCAAAGCACTGCAATTTTGGGTCATCGAGAACTTAGTGTGACTTGCAGCTTAATTTGGGCCTTCAAGACGTCAGATTCATGAAATTTTTAACACACAAAAGTTGTCGAGCTTGTCGTCTTCTTTCCAACGCCATAAGAATCGCCTCAATTTGAGTTCGGGGACAGAAAGTTATGACCAAAATACCAAGGCAGTGTCTGATACAAAATTGGGCGGGAGTTCACGGAAATTGCTTTTAGATGTCAATCGATTGAGGACTAAGTGTCAATTGATTGATAGGAGAAGACAATTTTGTCCCTACTTAAAAGTCACAATTGAGATTTAATTCTCAATCGATTGAGGTTATTAGGGTTAGGTTTGCTCGACCCTATAAATTGTAAGCTACGAGTTTGCTTAAGGGGAATTTTTGCATCTTTGGGGGCTCTTCACCGGGTGAATTTTAGGATTTCTCTTTTCATCTTTTCAAGGGTTTTTCTACTCTTCTTCTCTTAGGGCTTCTCGGTATTGATTGTACTTAGGGCTTTTGCATTGTTCTGCTTTTACATTTTATGATATCATAGATTGTATTTAGGAGAAACATTGTAAAAGATCTTTGGGAGATAAATGAAAAGTGGAATGACTTTGAATGTGCAAAGAGATCGTACATAAAAGATGAGAGGCTAAATCAATTGATCGGGGAAGATGCGATCCCCAGATAAGTAGTAATTTTTTATGATTAATATCGCAGCCTATTATTGTCATCATGGAATCGTTTTGCTAAAAGTTTGTGTTATTGAAAATACATTGAATGCTTGTTATGACCGTTGATTGCGCATATAAACGGCCGTAATCGCTAGATCTGAACCTGCAGGTTGATCTAGGCTGCAGAGCGATTAAGGACTTACTGTTGTGATCTAAACATCATGAGATACGCTATGCTTCTTACATGACTCATACCGCAATGATAGGCTGAGTCATTATTTTTAGATAGGGTATGCCGGATTGATGATCATATTTTATTACGAATCATTTTTCTAGACGAATGATGGTGTGAATGATCTTTAATGAAACTGTGGGTTTTAATGATAGAAAAGGAGTACAAATCTGGGGTAGCATATTCCTTGATCATATTTAAATATTGTTCTTAGATTCATCATAAATTAGTTATTTAGATTAATTTATTTTTCTTGTATTTAGGAAAAGTGTGATAAATTTTTGGTAAAATTGAATTTGGCCTTTGGTACTTCCTTGGGGACGTTTTTAAATCTCTGAAAGAATTAATTAAAATTTACGTTTCTCTGTGGGTTCGACACCCTTGTTTTTACCATACTACAATAGATCTTGTGCACTTGCAAGGGTTACACTTAAAATCGATCAACAACAGACCGCTTACGTGGCACGATGCCAGTGCAGTGAGGCCATCATGCCATGTAAGCATTCGTATGTTGTTGGTTTGCTGTTTTATTATCCGGTCATTATAATTTTCTGTAGTATAAAATGTTGGCGAGTGGGTGACAAAACCAATACCAAACTCCCTTTTCCAACTCGTAGCTTAAGCTTAGGCTGTGTTTGGGTTAGCTCTTATAAGAGCAGAAGCATCTCTTTGTCTGCTCTCTGTTAGAGCAGATAAAATCCGCTCTGAGATATGTCAGGCATAGAGCAATTTTATCACTTAAAACAGCTCCTCGCCAGAGAAAATGAGGCAAAGAATTGTGTTACCAAATGTAAAAGTAGTTCTCTGCCGGAGCCAAAAAGTGAAAGAGCTGCTCTTTGCCCCAAAAGAGCTAACCCAAATGCAGCCTTAGAGTTGGGGCTATAGTGCCCACTGTAGCAAATCTCGGGGACTTAGGTTTTTGTATAAAGTGAAGAAGAAATAATAAAACCGTTCCCGTAAATTTAATATATCATGACCATTTTGTTAAATAAGCGATATAACTGACGCAAGAAAAAAAAAAAAAGCATAGAGATTTTGGTGGAAATTTTGCTGCAAATACTTCCTTTTTAACCTGAGCTTGATATGCTCTGCATTTTTTGAGCCGAACTGATCAAATCAGGCCAAACTGCCAATTTTGGTCCGATTTGGACGGGTACCGGTTTGTTTGCGTTTGGTTTGACAAAAAGAAAAATCGAAAAGTTCAGTTTGGTTTTGGTTACAAGCCTTCCCAAGCCGAAACTGACCAAACCGAACCAATTGTAAGTATATATATATATACTTATAAGAAACCCTTGTCACTAAATGCTCGAATTTCCTCCATTTGGTTTGACCCTTTGACCATCCCTTTGGTTAAGGTGGGTTTTTTGAGGTTGGTTGCACCCCCTTTGAGCTTATTGGCAACCCTTAAGTCACCCATGGTCTCACCCCATCATCCGCCATTAAAATCAATTTCCCAAAACCCTAGGACCTTGAAAACCTAGAAAACCTTAGATGGGGGATTACCTAATTGCTAAACCAATTAGCTCTTAAGTAAGCCCCTAACCCATCCCTTCTCTATAAATAGAGAGGCCCTCCTCTTCCCAAAGGGTTGGTTGAAAAAAATCAAGGTTGAAAAGATTAGGGTGAAAGCTTGAGTTAGGAGAGAGAGAGCCCTAGTGAGAGAAAGTTCTTTTCTTATATTTTCAACCAGAATTCCAGCATGCATAGATCATCATTTGTAACCCTCTTCAACCATTAGATCACCTCTTTTAATTAAAGCTTAGTCCTTAGTTTCATTCCACACCTCCTATCTACCGAATCCTAGCATTAGAACCTATTCTTCTACCGTTTAAGCCATCTAAAGCCATCGGAAGCACGCCGAAGCGAAGGTCTTCCACGGTGCAACAAGGGCCCGTGAGCTCTGTGTCACGGGGTCACTCTTCTAGCAGTGACAACCCGTGCGGCACTCAACGCCTGCTGCGCTAAGTCAGCCTATTTCTCTCAAATGCGGCACGCGATGCGGATTCCCAGATGCTACGAAGGGTGGAAGGCTTGTCCTACTCAAGCTTCACCTCAACCTCTACGTTCGGACTTCGCCTTGCGAAGCAACGCAGCAGGTTAGAGCCGGCAACGACGACCGTCAAGGCAACATGCAACAACGAGTGATATAGCGATAGGCAGCGACGAGCATACATCAAGCCCCCCTTGGGCAAGAACCCGCACCTCGAAGGTGGTTGGGAACCACCAACGCGATGGCCCTAGTACACGACGTAGCTAGGACGACCACGCCCTAAGCGTGGCCCGGATGCACGCCGATAAGCCCACGAGGCTAGTGCACGTGTAGGGTCGGGGGACCCCAACTCATGTCCCCCTATATATGGTTTAAACATCAACAGTGCCTAAATGGCAGGAGGACCTCAAACGTATTGGTTTGGCATACCGCAACGCCCTCCCGCATCGCTAGGCCGGCCAAGGCCCATGTCGCGACCGTGTCTCACCCTCCACCCCAACATGCCTGGCCCGATACATCTGGTGCCGCCCTCATGGCCTTGGCGCTTTTGATCATACTCAACACTTGGAGAGGAAAGTGGCCCTACGGCTGCCCCGAATGGCCACGCCGTGTGCCCCCGTCACATCCTCCTCCACTCAAAATCGTCAACGTCCTCGTTGACGCGAAGGCACACATTCTGAAATTCAGTCCTGTATGTCACTTGCCACGGTTCCTCGACAGCACCCTGCCTTCACTCTCTGTAAAGCATGACCAAGCGCACATTTCAAAATCTGTACACTGTTGGTGTCTGAGTCTTCCCACGACCCACACTAACAAGACCGCAGTGTAATTCTTTCTCAACAGTCAATTAGTCGGAGCGCCCCAACTCTAGCAATGGGCGCCTCGTCATCAACCTTTTTCTTCCCTTTTTCCGCGACCATCGCGTTCAAGGCGGCTTTCTCTGGACAATCGCGCACCAGATGTGGCCCATTACACAGGAAGCATCCCTTCTTGCTCGGCCTTTCGTCTTTCTTCTTCTCAAACCTACCGCCTTTGTCCTGACCAGATCGCACATATCCTGTATCATTCTGCTTCTTTCCCTGCTTGTCAGCATTGTCAGTGGATGCTTGGACTGTCTTCTCTTTCTCAAAGCGGTGTTCGATTAGCCGCTCCGCAGCAGCCAAATTCTCATCTAGGGTCTTCAACCCTCTATAAGTCAACTCCCGCTGTGCCCACGGTGCCAGGCCATCTATAAAGTAGAAGATCCGATCCTTCTCACTCATTTCATCAATGTCCAACATCAGGCTAGTGAAAGTCTTAATGTACTCGTGCAACGGTCCCGTATGCTTCAACGTCGATAATGCCTTTCGTGCTGACCATCCGACGTTGGTAGGTAGAAATTGAGCTCGCAACTCTTTCTTCAGATCGGCCCAAGAATCGACTGCACCATTCTCCATGCGCACCTCTGACACTCGGTGCCTCCACCATAACTTGGCATCACCGACCAAGTATCTCGATGCAATTCTTAGCTTAACTTTAGCATCGAGGTCCCCCAACGTTTCGAGGTACTCCTCCATGTCCCATATGAAGTTCTCGAGGTCCTTCGCCTCGCGGGAGCCCTTGAACGTCTCTGGCTCGGGGAACTTAAATCTAGGTGTCGGCGTCCCTGCTGGCACCCCTACTGGCATTGCCAAGATGAGCTTTTTCAGCACGCTCATCTCGTCACGTACCTCCTCCAACGTGACCTTGATTTCTCGTACCTCTGCTGCCAATTGCTCTACGGTCTCAGCCACATCGGCATTTATCCTTTCATGCCTATTCAGTCGTTCCCCATGTAGTGTCATTACCGATACCACCGACTCGAACTGGTCCGCTTGAGCTTCCAAACTATCTAATCGTTCCCTTGTTGATCGTTTTCTTGTCCGTCGTCTTGCATCCTCGCTGGTCCCTTCCATCTCAGCCATCACTATGGCTTTGATACCAAATGTCACGGGGTCACTCTTCTAGCAGTGACAACCCGTGCGGCACTCAACGCCTGCTGCGCTAAGTCAGCCTATTTCTCTCAAATGCGGCACGCGATGCGGATTCCCAGATGCTACGAAGGGTGGAAGGCTTGTCCTACTCAAGCTTCACCTCAACCTCTACGTTCGGACTTCGCCCTGCGAAGCAACGCAGCAGGTTAGAGCCGGCAACGACGACCGTCAAGGCAACATGCAACAACGAGTGATATAGCGATAGGCAGCGACGAGCATACATCAAGCCCCCCTTGGGCAAGAACCCGCACCTCGAAGGTGGTTGGGAACCACCAACGCGATGGCCCTAGTACACGACGTAGCTAGGACGACCACGCCCTAAGCGTGGCCCGGATGCACGCACATAAGCCCACGAGGCTAGTGCACGTGTAGGGTCGGGGGACCCCAACTCATGTCCCCCTATATATGGTTTAAACATCAACAGTGCCTAAATGGCAGGAGGACCTCAAACGTATTGGTTTGGCATACCGCAACGCCCTCCCGCATCGCTAGGCCAACTTGAGTCAGTCGCGTCCATGTCGCGACCGTGTCTTCACCCTCCACCCCAACATGCCTCGACGCCATCGTGGCTCAGCCCAGTACATACGGTGCCGCCCTCATGGCCTTGACGCACCAGTCATACTCAACACTTGGAGAGGAAAGTGGCCCTACGGCTGCCCCGAATAGCCACGCCGTGTGCCCCCGTCACATCTGGCTCACCCCTCTTTTCCTCTACCTTCTTGGTGTTTCCTCCCTCCAAGGATTCAAGCCGTTACGCCGCCGAAATTTCGGTTTGGCTCAAAGCTTGATAGGACCGTATTGCCTTCGGGCAAGGGGAAGCGCCTTCCATTTATTTTTATTTTTGGCCATAGATAGAGACCGCTATATGCGGGTTGATCGGGTGCCTAAACCCTTCCCGATCGATAACCGAAGCCCCTACCCTAGAACCCTTGACAAAGACCGGTAAATTAGAGTCATATTTAGCATTTCGGTGCTCAAAATATTGATTTAAAGGTTTCCCGGGTCACTAAAAGCTCCGGGTGGCGACTCTACATTTTATTCCATCGCGAGTGCATCGCCGCGACGGGTTCGAGAGGATCCATGCTCGCACAGATGGCGACTCTGCTGGGGATTTCATCCTAGCGCTTCCCCTCTTGTTGGCCTTTCCTTTCCTTCTATTTTTTTTTTTACTAATCATGGCTGTTTTTTGTTCTAATTTGTTGCTGTTTTTCTTTATTTTTTGTTGTTTTTACTAACGTACTCACCCCTACGATTCAGTCCTTTAAGTGCCTTAGCCGATTGTAATTATAATACACCGCTACTGAAAATTCGAGGCCCAATCGAATTTTTAGTTCAAAATTTGGGCCCAAATTTAGTGTTTCACAACCATACTCAGGTAGAACTTATAAAAATGGGCCAAAATTTATTTTTGTTATCTATTTTGAGAAGGGTGAACATATTATAGAAGTAAAACAACTCCGGAAAAAATGAAAATAGTAAAAGTGTAAATCAGGTTGAGAAATTGGGAAAATTGTAACTGACCAAACCAAACTGAAACTGAATCGAATCGGGTTGGTTTGGTTCAATAGTTGGACAGTTTGGTTTGAACATTTAGAAATTGATTAGAACCGATTTGGTTTATGATTTTGATCCAAAACCAACAAAACCGAACCAAATACACTGCTACTTAAAATGTTGACTACCTTGAAGTGAAGGATGGAGATTGCTTTTTGTCCCAATCTTCGTCACAATAGATTGTGAGATCAGCAGTCTACCATTGGACGGTGAGGCTTCTATTCCATGTGCCACACACATTCTAAAAAATAACATAACATGGACGTGCATCAAACGTAAATTTTGGATCATTTTTCAGGTTGTGTCGCTCGGAATCAAAATCTAACCATATGATGGTAGGATCATGATTTCCAGATCTATTCGGTCAAATAATGGATCAAGAAACTGATCAAGAAAAGTTTCTATTGTCTAATTAAAAGTAGTGGACAACTTAGGATATGAAAACATGGGTTGAGAAGGAAGAATCTTGGTTGAAAATTATCGAGGAATAATCCTTCCATTCATATTTTCCTACAGTTTTGAGCGAAAGAATGTTCTCTACTTTTAGTATCTTACTCTATCCATAGCAAGGATCAAAATTTCGGGCAATCCTTCCATTCATATTTTCCTCCAGTTTTTGAGCGAAAGAATGTTCTCTACTTTTGGTATCTTACTCTATCCATAGCAAGGATCAAAATTTCGGCCGAAATTTTGGTTTCGGGCATGACTGAAACCGAAACTGAAATCCGAAAATTTGGCCGAAATTTTGATCCTCATACGAAAATGACTGAAATTTTGGTCCAAAATTTTGTTTCCAAAACCAAAATTTTAATCATTTCGACCGGAATTTTGATCCTTGATCCATAGGCGATATTTTTATTCAAAATATTTTAAGTAAGTGCAACTTTAAAGGCAAAAAATATTGTTTGCTTTAATTAGATGTTGAGATCATGGCGAACCTACCAAAAAGTAGGCTTAGATTTTACATGGGACAAATCCCAAAAAAGTGGCCCTAAAGTCACACGGCATATATCATGCTCAAATGTGACTTTTGGGCTAAGCTTTTTGGATCTGCGCCTTGTGGAGTCGAAAACTGATCATTTGATAGGTGCCCCAGAACCTCAAGATCTATTGTGCGGACAATTGGAGCGAAAAATGACCTCCATCGTCTTATTTAAAGCGATCATTGATTTTTAGCCTAGGACTCCAACAAGATTCACTAACGCCTTTTAACTAATTACTAGTATAAGTGCACGTGCGTTGCACATGTTAATATAAATGTGAAGATACCATCGAATTCCTCTGATTTAAATGTCATATTCTAAAAATCTTCGATCTCTATCATATGACTTAACACAATAAATGGTCATCATCTCATCCATATTTGGCTGCTTTGAATTATATAATAGAGATTTTATTTTATACCAATCTTTTGCATTAAACATATTTAGAACATGACCTTCAAATCCGATGGCTAAGATGAAGTTTTTACTTGACATAAGTCCTTCAAATATCAAGTCTTTCCTTTAAAGGATAACTCTAATTATACCAATCAGATTTCTAAGTGTACTACATTCAAAAAATCATTAACTGATGTGAACCAGATGATAAAGATCAATTTTCTTTTCAATCTTTCAGATAATGGAGCTTGAAATCAATGGTGTACCATCAGACGGTCAATTTATGATTTCTATTGCATACATCCCAAACAAATGATCGAAAATTATGGGGCACGCATCATACTCAAACGTGATTTTCGATTACTTTTTGGGATGTTTTATGTGTACCACATGCAATAAAAAATTAACTGTCAGTACACTCATTATCTCAAGATCTACGATTTGGATGAAAACGACCGTTATTGTCTAATTCAAAATAGTCAATGGTATTCGGCTATGATGTCATTCAAAATTGATTTCCAATTCGATCTTCTATATGATGATCCTGAGGTAAATGGTGTACCATTAGACAGTCAATTTTTAATCTGCATGACACACATCCCAAAACAGTAACTGAAAATTATGTAACAGACATTATGCTCAAATATGATTTTCGATCACGTTTTGAAACGTGTAATACTTGAAATAAAAAGTTGATTGTCAGTACTCCCATGATCTCATACATTATGGGAAAGATTGTGCGACAAACGATCTCTATCTTCTGATTCACAATAGTTAATGGTTATCGGTCATAGTACCATTAAAAATTCGATCATTGTAAATAGAACGGTTCAATTTTCGTTTTAATCTTTCATCCCAAAAAATAACTGGAAACCATGTGGCACACGAAAATATGATCATGGGCATACTATTAAAAGGGCAAAGAGTTATGTAGCTTACTAATTTTTGGAACATGTACAAGAATTTGGTTCGTGCAATTGGCAGACCGACTCGTGTCATTTGAGATTCAATCGATTTATTGGTTATATAATTAAAAACTTAGAATCATTAACTATAAATCTCATAAAAATGCATGTGCATTACACATGATGCCAAAATAAAAATTTTAACTGAAAAATGTGACAGAAGATGTATAATAATCACTTGCACCATGTATCAGTATATGGTGTCAAAATGGTATCCCATATATAAAATCTCTAATCTTAATTTTATATGCATGCCATCATTTTAAAGCCACATGATTTACATGATCATCATATAAATCATATTTATGTTAAAATAACATTAAAAAATAAAAATAAACATATAATTTAGAACTTAAAAGTAGGGTTGCCAATGGGTCGTGTTAAAGCTTTGACTGTTCGATTGGTAAATGACATATGCTGACCTGACCTAACCTGATGGTGCACCATGATTCGACCTAATACTCGAAGGGTCAAGGGTATATGCCCAGCCCGACCTGACACCTATTCCGACCTTAACCTGAAGAGTCGAGTGTATATGCCCAACCCGACCTGACACCTGATTTGACCTGATTGAAAACTCTATTTTATTATTATTATTATTATTATTACTACTATTACTATTATTAATTATTATATAAAATCTTGTAACTCGAGCTTAGTCGACCAAACCCAACTTGACACCTATCCCGACCTTAATCTGAAGGGTTGAGTGTATATGCCCAACCCGACCTGACACCTGACTTGACCTGGTTGAAAACACTCTATTATTATTATTATTATTAATTATTATATAAAAGCTTGTAACTCGAGCTTAGTCGATCAAAATTTTCCTTAACCCGACCCAACCGTACCTATAAATTGTGTCTGACACTTCATGCCTGACTTTGCCGAATAACCCAAGTTTAGTACCTAGCCCAATAAAAAAGTCAATCTGTTGAGAGCCTTACGTAGAAATATCATATGTTTGTCTAAGTCATATAAAGTTAAGTGCCCCCCTAAGTCTTACGACCAATATACGTATGAGTGCAAGTAATCCGATCAGGTAAGATGACAAGATTTGATCAGGGATACATTAATTGTGGCTCAGAGGGTTTCAACTTTCGAGTAAATTATTATTTTGGTAGCTTTATTAACACCCGAGGAATCTTAGAGGGCACCTATGCAAAAAAACATTGACTCTTTGTATTAGTTGATGGAGATCATTTTTCGGCCCAATCTTCCACATAAGGGATCTTAATATCATTGGCTTACCATTAGACGATCATTTTTTTATTTTATAAGGTGCAGATCACAAATATGGCCCTAAATTTACATGACATACATCATGCTCAAATTTAATTTTTTGGCTATTTTTATGTGATCTATGCCACATAATTTAAAGCAAGTCAAATATTTTATGACAAAATTGTTAATTCTCTTAACTTTGTGAATTTATTTGAAGTTGCTAAAAATAAGGAAGGAAAGATAACTTTTATAGCAAAATTGTTAATTCTCTTAACTTTATGGATTTCTTTGAAGGTGCTAAAAATAAGGAAAGAAAGAGAACTTATTTGGATACCATTATTTACGTTATTTCCATTGGAAAAGAGATTCTATTTGGGTATCATTATTTGCAACCCTTAAAATTGTGACCTCGTCAATATCCTCTAGTAGGTATGAAATGACCGCATTGAATTAGAAGATGGAGATCATTTTTTATCCCCATATTTTACCTAAATGATTTTGGTATCATGAGAGTATTATTAGAACGTCGATTTTTTTAAAAATGATATTAAAATCATGTTTGAGAGTGACGTATGCCATTTGATTTTAAAGTCACTTTTTTGATTGTATCAAGTGAAATAAAAATTTTATCGCCTGATGATACAAACAGGATGTCAAGATCAACTATATAGAAGATTGAGACGAAAAATAATCTCCATCATATGATTCAAAGCGATCAATATATTCAGATTGAAAGATGTGAGATGAAGTTACAATTTTTTGGATGGTAAATAATGATACCCATTTTAATTTTATTGTCACGGCTTAGGAGTGTATATAGGGGCAAGTATGGAAACAATGATTGAGAGAAACTATTTTAGCTTTCATATAGTAGTAAGGATAGAGATACATAAGGAAGAAGATGAGGGTAGATGGAATAGCTGAGGGGTATTTTGAGTTAGGGATATTTTGTTACTAAAAATATGAAAACACTAAAATTGACAAAAATTATTTGTACTTTTATACAGTAGTAAGGATATATACGTGGAAAAGGTGTCCCATATTTAACTACATATATGTAATTTTTACAAATATATAATTTTGCATCCAGCTTATGCAGTGCGAGTGACCCAAGTAGCAAAATTCCCTTGGTGCCACATTTATTAATTACATTTGCTTTTTTAATTTTAATTTTGACAAGTTTTTTTTTCTATTTTTCCAAGTATTTTTATTGTAGCAATTTTTTCTGAACTTAAATAATTAAAGGTATAATGGATTGTGCTAGACGTTTAAACAACAAAACTTGTTTAAATGATCTAACACCATTAAAACATGCTGATAAGGTGATGTGAACCATCAGAACTTTAAATAATAATAAAAAAAAAAGTGACAAAGAAAATGCATCAGAATAATAAAAGGATGAAAAATGAGGAAAATAAATCCTCATAATTAAAAGGTCAAATAAAAGGCCAAAGAAATACGGGATAAGACAATCACTTAAATTATATAAAAAATTCTAAGAAAATGTGAGAAATGACTACCACATGAATTATAAAAGGAAAAAAATGTGGAGAACGACAATTACATGAATTATAAAAGGCCTAAAAATATATGAGAAACAGCATTCACGTGAATTGTAAAAGGCGTCTACATGAAAATAAAAGTCAAAGAAAATATATGGGAAAAACATTCAGATAAATTATAAAAGGCCAAGGAAATTATATGAAAAGCCGTCCATAAGAAAATAAAAAGCCAAATAAAATATGAGAAATGACATCCACATGAATAAAGGGCTATCTCATACTAAATGTAAAATGAATGAAGAGAAAAAAAATGAATAAATGTAAAAAGGATGAATAGAACAAAAATGAAAATTACATGATTCAATTTTTTCATGTAGAAGAGATAAATGGCTTGAATGCAAGTAGCCAATCATGATTTAATCACTTCGTGTACAAAGCAAACTTTTGAATCCTTTTTATTTTAGAAATCTGAATTTCGTTGGAGATAAATATAAATTTCTTATAGTAGGCCCAAATTCTCAAGATCTACTTTTGATTAAGACAAATCGTCTGATTTAAATAAAATCATTTTGGCACAGGAAAACCGGTAGACTAATGATCTCTGTCATCCTATTCATAGCAGTCAATAATTTAATCATTTGAAATTCAGGTTGAGGAAGAAGAATCTCTGAATTTTTATTGGCCTGAGAGATTTGAACCTTTGATTCTTGGACTATAATATCAATCCTTGTTTTTTGTTTTAAAGGAATCATATTCAAAAGTATGTTTGGGAGTTGGGGTGTCAATGCTTGACGGTCTAAAGTGGAAATCCTTGATCACAGTGTATACGCCATGATCACAATTACTTATGGATGTGTACCATGGGAATCAACATTTGACGGTCTGATATGTGTCCCGTCATTTGAAGATCTAATGTGAGAAAGATTGGGATAAAAATTTATTGAGGGATCTTGAGATCATGAACGTGGAACAAAATAAATTTTTTTATTATTTGAGTGTACCTTTGCCACGTGTAATAGAAATCTAACTTTATGATGATATACGCATGATCTGAACATCCCTTTTGTACCAGAATTGGTCAAAAATCAATCTCCATAGTTCGATTCAGAGGAATCAAACTTCCCGAATGCAAGTAATGAGTCCCAATTTCATATTTCGAAGCAATTGTTTCCAACACATTTTACGCATTGGGGGTCCAACTTTTGAATTCTAGATCACGTGGCACATAATCTCAAAACAACACTCATTTTGAAATCAAATCTATGTGACATGTGATCTAAAAAAAATTGAAGAATATTTTTTTTTGTGGTTAAAATTTTCGTCAAAGTTTGGGTGCCTCGCCAAACATCTTCATGCATTAATTTTTTTTTCTCCTTTAACCGCATTTTGGATTGTAAATATCCATCAATCTTATTTATTTATTTTTTTAAATGGACCTGATCGTCCTTGAGCTGGCTTAGGCCAACTTCTAATCCGCCACATTAGACTTGAGTTTACTTTAGCCCGGTTGATTGCCACCCTTAACATCTAGGGCTCGAGCTAGTTGAGTACTAATGTGCTACATGCATAGTGGCCAAATTCACCAATTTTTTTAAAAAGTCGCGAATAATTCATGAATTTATGAAAAAATGAATAAAATCTAAATTATTTGGAGTATCCTAATAAAATCCAAATTTCTCAAATTATTCCCGAATTTTACAAATTATATGCGAACTAAATGACTTTTGTTCAATTTCGGTCACAAATTTTTTATATTTATTAATACATTTTTATTTTTTCCAAATTTTGATTGTATTATTCCCAAATTTGACAATTTTGACGGGATTTAAACTTTTTCCAAGCCGAGTGATTCCCAACTCCGATTTAGTGGGCATATTAGAAAATGTCTGAAAAAAGCCTACATCTAGCACTAGTGACCATGTGATCATTGGTTTCTAAAATAAATGGTGACTTGCAAGATCTAGTCAACATTAACTTTTGCACCGTCAGATCAGGGCTACACATGTGCAATTTAATTTAATTTCACTTTTTAAATCAAAAGGGAACATGCAAACCCTTAGAGCATCTCCAATGGAAAGTAATCAAAAATAGTTGTTGGAGAATGAGAAGGTAAATTTGAGTACTTGATTCCACCCTAGGGGTACAAATGGGTTGAGTTTGGGACGGGTTTAGGGTCTTCCTGACTTGATAAGCTCATTTCTAGACCTGAATCCGATCCGACCTGCTCATATTTAACCATTGACGTAAACCTCTACCCGACTTGGTGAAAAAAACCCAAACCAGGACCTGACTTGTACCCGACCTGCTACATGATAACAAACCTAGACCTGGCACAATAGGCTTTGACAACCAAGCCTGCTAGTGTATTTTAATCTCATCTTCCAGCCTTTTCTTCCTCTAAAGAGAGACTATTTCATCTTTCTCATCTATCCTCTTTGGGGAGATCTGAATTTGCTTCCAAAATAGTTTGTCATCTACTTATTTTATTCTCTAAGCTTAGTTTTCAACAATCTTAATTATTTTTTCAGCAAACCTCATTTTTGCTCGCCTTTAGCAACTCGAATGAGTTCCACTAATTCCTAAATCAACATGAACCATTATTCCCGACCCAAACCCTCATAACATTGATTGGAGAAGAAGAAAGAATGGAGAAGGTTATATATAAATACATTTTAAATAAAAAAAATACAATGAAAGAAGCCATGAAAATAGAAAGATGAGAAAGGAGAAGAAAATAGAATAGAAGAGGAAAAAAGGAAGATTAGAAAGTAGAAGATGAGAAAAAGGAAGATGGAACGGGGACAGGGTACTTATATATCAAGTGAAAATCTGTCATTATATATATATATATATATATATAGAGAGAGAGAGAGAGAGAGAGGGATCAGGTCGGGTTTGAGTGTAACCTGTACCCTACCTGTCTGGGTAACATGTCGAGATTTTGAACCCGACTTGACTTGACAGGTCAAATTTTGAAACCCAAACCCGACTTGTAATAGGTCGGGTGTAATAGCCCGAAAATTTTGAACAATAACCTGACTATTTCGATATGCGTGTCTGACACGAGAATCGAGACAAATTTAAAAATTTGAGATTATATTATTAGAAATAATGTTAAGCCGTAGTTAAGTGAATTCATGTGTGAATTCTCACTTTAATCCAAGTCTTGAAAGACGTCGATGCGGCGTAATACGCCGTGAAAACTACGTAGGTGCTCCACACCGGAGTTTAAGTTTAAGGAAAACAGAAATATCTGTTTTCTTAGCTTATAAGGGAAGGAAGAGGGTTGGAAGGGTTACTTTACATCTTCTCCTTCTCTCTTCCCTGAAAGATCTGCAACTAGGTTATAGGTTTAAGTGGGTTCTTTGAGAAAACGGGGTTGGGAATAACCTAAATCATATATTTGTCTGGCGTAGAGTGTGGAGGGGTCGGATACAAAGCCTCATATTGAGTCTGGGAATGGGTGCTGAGACTGTGTGCTGGAAGCGGAGCTGAGCTTCTCCTTATCCGAGTTGTTGCGGCAATAAACTCTAAGTTCCTGATCCGAAACCCTCGTTCGGATCGATTTGCCGAAACCCCGAAAGGGCCCAAGCAAAGGTGAGCCTATGCTTTTAAATAGGGGCAAATGAGAGACCTTATATATATATATGTGTGTGTGTGTGTGTGTGTATTAATGGTTGCAAAAAACCATTAATGATGCTGGGTCAAAATAGGCGAGATAGATGACCTCCATTAATGACAGAGTTTCTGTCATTATTGATCGATCAATGACAAGATTGTTCGATCAATACCTGGGTGATCAATCAATGAAAGCCATTGATCGATCAATCTGTATAAGACAAAGATGTGAACAGAAGCCTTGAAAATTTTGGAAGTTCAATGCACGAAGAGTATTGATCGATCAATTTGTGGATTGATCGATCAAGCCTGAGTATTAATCGATCACAGAGAAGGTGATCGATCAATGATTGTTAGTGATTGATCAACAAAGATATTAATCGATCATTGGTGTGTATTGATCGATCAATAAAGGCATTGATCGATCAATCTGTATAAGTATTAAATGTGAACAGAAGGTTGGAAATTTAAATTTTAGGTTATTGATCGATCAACGAAGGCATTGATTGATCAATAGGATGCATTGATCGATCAACTGAGCAAGTGATCGATCAATTTTCCTTTGTGAATTGTGAAGAGGAAAGGAGGTATTGATCGATCAATGCTGAGAGGTGATCGATCAATAGGGGCTATTGATCGATCAATTGACTATGTTACTAGTTAAAGGTTGAGAGAGGATTGATCGATCAATGGGGTCATTGATCAATCAACAAGAGGGATTGATCGATCAATAATAGTGATGATCGATCAATCACCCCTGTTTTCTGCATGTTTTAGTTTTGTGAATAAAATCTCACTGGACATTATGCCAGTTTATGTTCTGACATTCCTTACACTTAGAATGCTATGTTTAGGGCCTAGGATCAGACCATGACTTTCTGAAAGGCTTTGGATTTGCTTAGAAAGAAGTTTGACTTGAGGTAGGGGAATTCCATTGAAAGTGCATTTATTTTTAATCTCATGGTTTCAAAGCTTCTGTATTCGACTGCATAGTCTGATTTTATCGTCCAGTTATGTTTAGCATATGTGTGACAACTCTGTTATGAATCTGACACTGTTATCTGTTATCTGATTTCCATTAAGTATGATACGCCTGCATGTGATTTAAGGTTTAATACTTTGACGAATCTCACCGACTCGACGGTATATCCGTTTCTGGCACACTCGTGCATCTGCTTGAAAATCCTCGACACAATTGCACTCCGTAGTTGAGGCATTGTTGTATTTCTTGAAATTGTTCATGTGAACGACGATGGTCGAGATTACCCATCGGACCAAATCTGGCTACCACGTGCTATACTCACGGGAGTTATTTAAGTTTATTATTCTAAGTCATTAAACAATATATGCATCATACCCTGTACACTATGATAAGATTGGCATGCTTTGATAATTTTTGCATAATTGACACATCTATTTGCATCTGTTCAGTTCTGTTTATATTTTCTGCAACCATGTTTTACAATTAAGATGCAACTTTAATTGATATTCTTATACTGAGATATGATGTAGCTCACCATGCTTCCTATTAACTTTATAGGTTTTGAGGCTGTAACTCCCGACACAGAGAGCGACCCAGATTACCAGCTTAACCCAGAGGCTGAGGTCGAGGACGAGGAGACGGACATCCAGGCGGACGAGTTCTATCTGTAGCCTGGGTAGTTGAGTTCGATGTTTGTATTTTGATATTCCGGATTATTGTGTGCCTGGTAGCCACCGTCTGTATATATATATTACTATAGATATTGTATTTATGTGCTTTTATACATTCCATTGGAACCACTATCAGGAACCATTGTTTGGGTGATGGATGCCCATCACCAATGGTTATTCTTAGTTCCTTTTTGGGAATGTATATTCTTTTGGTAAATAAAAATACATGTTTTATTTATTGTACTCATTTATTGTAAATGTCTTATGTGATGACTCGACCTACCACTGCTGGACAGTGTCTGCTTGATTTCTGCTATACGAGCAGACACTTTATGATTTGTCTTGAGGATCATCCAGAGTATGATCCTGATGGCACAAATTTTCAGACGTAAAAATCCGAGCTGTCACACCGGGTCTCCAAAACCTGCCATGTAAACTCGATCCGTTTGCACCCGCTGCAAATTATTGTACTAAATGAGCAAAAAGGTTACATTTTCTATATAAAATACTTTTATTTGACTTTGGAGCGTGGAATTAGAAGTATTCAATATTAACTAGCTTGGAGCTGGTATCTTATTCCACATGAAATAGGATAATACATTGGAGATCTTTTAGGCGTCAAAAGGAGTCGTAGGACTCAGCTGATGTAGAATTGGCATCTCCATTGATGCTCTTAGAGCTACTTGTGCCATGTAGCCGATTGAAGGGCACTGGAATGGGCATTATGTTTAGGGGTGCAAGCGGGTCAGATCAACCTCACTACAAAAAAGTAGTTTGTTAATAGCGACAGTTTATGGCTGCTGCTAATAATCTTATATTTTGTAGTGCTTGTTGGGATTTTTAGACCCAAACTACCTCAACCTGATGGGTCGAACTATCGGCATGTTACCTTAACAGGAACCCGGTACATGTATGTTATGACTATGGTATCAAGTATTGGCCGATACGTATGGGCATTTTGGCCAACTGATACCGATACGGCCCCGATATAGTATAGGGGTTGTATCGGTATCGGCCGATACAGATCGGGTATCGACTGTTACCTCCTTCAATATAATATATATATATATTTATTTATTTATTTATTTTACCTGCATGAATGAGCAAACGATTGCATTAAAGTAAACATCTAATTTACACTTGAAAATAAAATTTATTTTTTAATTATTGCTATTTTAAAAATATTAGATTATATTTTATTAAATTTATTTGATATTATTCTAATTTTTATAAAATTTAGATTATATTTAAATTTTTATTTTATATTATTCTAATTTTTAAAAGATTAGATTATATTTTACGAAATTTATTTGATATTATTATAATTTTTTAATATTTATTTGATATTATTATAATTTATAAATATTTATTTGATATTATTTTTATTTTTGAATATTTATTTGATATTATTATAATTTTTAAAAATTTATTTAAAATTTATTCCATATTATTCTAATATGTTATGGGGCATATCCCATAATATTAATTATTTTAATTATATGTGACGATCACATATAATCAATATGGGTCACATATAATTAAATTTATTATTAAAATCAATATGGGTCACATATAATCAATATGTGACCCATATTAATTTTAAGTTTAAATTATATGTAACTCATATTGACCCCATTATTTGATTAATTATATGTGATCCATATGATATGTGACCCATATTGATTACATGTGACCCTTAATTATAATTATTTATATTATTTTTGACCCATCAATTTAAATATTTTAAATGGGGTCACATATAATTATTTTTGACCCATTATTTATATTATTTATAATTATTTTAAATATTTTAAATTATTTTTTCCTCTTCTTAATTTAAATAATTTAATTATTTTAAATAATATTAATTATTTTAAATAATTTTAAATAATTTAAATAATTTAAATAATTAATATTATAGGTAAATGATAAAATTTAAAGGTAGATCTACTTAATTTAATGGTAGATCTACACTTATATAAGGTAGATCTATCCTTAAATAAGGTAGATTTACACTTATTTAAGGTAGATCTACCCTTAAATAAGATAAATCTACACTTATTTAAGATAAATCTACACTTATTTAAGGTAGATCTACCCTTAAATTAGGTAGATCTACACTTATTTAAGGTAGATCTACCCTTAAATTAGATAGATCTACCTTATTTTAGTATTTAAAATGAAATAAAACGATGGTAAAATGATAAACACGTACCTTCCACGTAGATCTCATGATTTTTTGTACGATTTGGCGCCAATTTAGGGTGCAAATAACCCAAAAATGAGAGAGGAAGAAGAAGAAAGGAGGAAAATGGAAAAAAAAATAAGGGAAACCTGACCCTTTAGTCGGGTCAAAGGGTGGGGCCCACCGGTATTTTGAAATTATCGTCCGATATGAATGATAATTTGAAATTATCGTTCGTATCGGACGATAATTTCATCCTTTTTAAAAATTTTCACCTTTACTCAAATTATCGGACGATAATTTGAAATTATCGTCCGATACGGATGATTCGAACGATATTTTGTCCGTATCGGGCGATAATTTGCCTATTTTATACAGGGTACGATACATACCCTATGTATCGTACCGCTGACCTCCAAAACAGATACGTATCGTCCGATATGTATCGGTATCGGACAATATTTTGACCCATGGATTCGCCTGTTTGAATCGTGATCGGATAAAGAGGAGACGTCAAAAGAGAAAGTGAACCCACGAATGATTTTTTTTTTTAAAAAGGCCCGTTAAAGACCCGTTTCATCATAAAGAAGAAAATCCAAAATTATTAGGGTGGTCTTCAACTTTCAATCCCGTCACTTTTATGTTTTGCCTATTTTGAAGTGTCAAACGAAGTCGAATTGATGTGAAATTAGTCATATTTGAAAGCTTATCGAAGTAGCTTTCCAACGAGCCAAAAATTGAGCAATTCCGACAAGTATTGAAGAATGTCAGTTTTCGGAAGCTGCACATAAAGTGACGAATTTCAAGAATCCTAATTGAATTAGGATTAGTCCATTTTATATTTTATTTTAGAAAGTAAGAGTTGTTTCTTTTATTAGAAACATGATTAGTTTCCTTATTGTTTTAGAACTTTATTGTTTTAGAAGAATTGGGATATTTCTTTTATTAGGAATTAGAGTTATACTAGGATTTCTAATTTTATGCATTTGTTAGCCTATTTAAAGGCTTGTAAACACTTTTATTATTACTTTTTGGTTAATGAAAATTACTTATGAAAAATTGAGAGTTCTAAACTTTCGTGAGGGTGTGATTCTCAAAACGAAGAGCGGTTCTTCGATTCCCGCTTGTGGTTTGGTGCGAGGCCAACTCTTCTTCCATCTCTATCTTCTTTAGATCTACGGTTTGCGTAAGTAGCGTAGTTCTAGTTATTTTATTTATTTCATAAAAACCCAAAATCAACCTTTTGTTCATCATTAACTTTATTAGCCTTTTATTTTTGTTTGGTATCGAGAGAACCCGCTTACGAGTTCGTTCGACGCCCTAAAACTATCGGAAATCTAGCCGCTCATAAGAGCCCTAATCTTCTAGATCCGCGATAGGGAATGCACACTAAAATAACGCTATTTTGGGCCAGAATTAAATCACCTAATTGAATTTCTAAAATTTTTCGTGACAATTTATTATAAGAAATTGTTATTTGTTTATTAATTAAATTAATTTTAATCCTAATCTCAACCTTAACATTGCATTTAGTAAGTTCCCGCATCAGGAAGAGGCCAAGAAGTGTCGATAGTATCAGCAGTATGTGAATCTATGAAGCTTGTAGCATTTGGAAGAATCATGCACCACCCAAAAACAGAAATAGCAAATAGTGAGAGGGTGGGGTCTCCTCGCCCTTCGTGATCACCAGTGCGGCCACCACGGCCTCCATGGAAACCACTCCCCCTACCCTGAATGTCGGAAGCAAGGGCATAATGCTCAGTAGGAGTGGAGTGAGGAACAACAAGGGTCCATCAACGCCTCATCACCATCAATCTCGCATAAACTATATGGAGTGGGGAAAGAGGATCAAAAGATAAGAGCTGAACTTAGCATTGCTCAAACTCGGGTTGAAGGGCCATCAAAAAGTAATTTATCTATTGGCACTCTAATCAGCGAGCAACAATCCGAGATCCCTCACCCGTATACTCCAATGGAGGTTTGTATTGACAAAGCTCATCCCAACAACTCTGTAGATAACCGAAATATTAAAAAGCACTCCACTGACTCTGCTCAACATGGGCAAGCTCTATGAATAGCTGGTAAATTCTAGTATCATTCTTCGCATAGGTATACATTTGGGTCAATGCATTCCATAGCAAAATCGTGACCTTACTACACATAAACATGGTGTAGATAGGCTTCTCCATCAAAGCAAATAACCATGCCATCATTGTATAACTATCAATCTCCCAATGTGCGAATGAAACATAGAATAAGGATGGGAGCATGGTAGTTAAGGTGACACTATAGCCTTACCATGGAGAGGTCATATGACGGGGACGCCACTTACATGAACATTAGATTCGGACCGCACCGATTCTATCGGCGTCGGAAGAAGCGTAGAGGAAGCCCGAATACCATAGCCTTAGAGGAGGAACAGACACAAATCATAAGGAGAGCAACGCTGCACGCAA
Source organism: Chloranthus sessilifolius (assembly GCA_021018995.1). Lineage (NCBI taxonomy): Eukaryota > Viridiplantae > Streptophyta > Magnoliopsida > Chloranthales > Chloranthaceae > Chloranthus > Chloranthus sessilifolius. The sequence continues at coordinate 9,141,180 of CM037598.1, forward strand.
GGAGAACGATGCTACAGAGAAGCCTCGATCGAGCGAGCACTTAAAATTGCTCGAGTGAGCCTCGAGTAAGCAAGCACTTAAAATCGCTCGAGCGAGCCTCGCGCGAGCGATAACTTAAACTCGCTCGAGCGAGCCCGTAAGATGGGATTTCATGCGAAAACTTCTTTTTTGTGTTTTATTAGTAGTAAAACTCTTTTATTTCAAAATTAATTATTGATGGCCTATATATAGAGGCTTGTAAAGATTTTTAATGAGTTGATTGAATATTTTGAATGCTTTTATGCTTGAATATTCTTCGCCTGAGATGGGTGTGGTGTGAGGCCAAGGGAGTGATTCATAAAAGCCAATATTATCTTCTCTATCATATTTGCTATCTAAATCTCTGTGTGCTTCTCTAAACCCAAGCCTACAATCTTCCTAGATTTCTGAAACCCTAAACCCGTTTGAAGCCTAAATCTCAACGCCAACACCCTTTCCAACACCCTTTCCAAAACCATAAATCGATCTAACAGCCATAGACCTTTACAACCCTAATTCCCTTTCACAATCCAATTTGGAATCCGTGAATTTACATCAGACCGAAGACGAGCGCCTAATCCTGAAAAAGCTAGAGTCCTATCTCTAGGCCGATCTTGCCTCGACTCTAAAAATACTTACGCATCAGATTGGACCCTACCTGGATCTCGTGTGATCTACTCATCAAAATTCTGCAAACCCTAAAAATATCTTAAGATAATTTTACGATTAAACTTGAATTACTTTATTTAATTTCGACAAAATCTACATAAAATCATATTTCGCATTTTAGGGTTACCGTCCCACGTCACTATAACTTTTAGGGAGAAAAATTATCACAAGAACCAAATAATTAGTGATCTATGTAATAGCGACATTGTGGTGCCGCTATATTGGAATAGAGGCATTGCATCACCATATCCGCTAATTTGGCAAATCACCACTGAGTGTTAATGGGGGTAAGTAATGTTGTCACTTCTAAAATTTTAAAGGGGATTTTCCGTATTGCTAATAATGTTCAAAGGGTAGTTTTGTAAAAAAAATAAAACTTTATAAATTACTCTGAAGCAACAAGTCTCTCTCCTTCGATTTCGTGATAGGCGGTGGCATCTCTCTCTCTCTCTCTATATATATATATATATATATATATATGAGCAGCCTTCTCTAGGATTTCTCACGGATCACGCAGCAAAAAAATTTCTCAGTAATTGGAAATCAGATATCTGTCTCCGCGATCATAGCACGAACCACAGTAAGTATTTTCTTTTTTGGTTTACATATTCCTTTTTTCCACTCAGCACATTGTTTTTCCACTCGACACAAAATAACTATTCTCTTTCTTCTCTCTTTTACATCTATCTTATTTTTCCCCGATAAAACACAGAACAGTCAACAGAAATAGTTATGCCCAGTTTAATTGTATTGTGTTGTTGTCTCCTCTAAGTTAAAATAAGGGTACCTCTGTTCGCGTCCATGCAATTTCTGAGGGCACCTACGTTTGAAACCCCTGAAACCTGTTCATTGCTTTGAATCAGACGATCTACATCGTTTTTCACCCCAATCTTCCACTCGATGAATCTTGAGATCAAGAACGTTCCATCAGATGAACTGTTTTTTATTTCACACGATACAGATCCACAAAAAATGCTGTTTGAGCATGATGTGTGCCATGTGGAATCTCGTCTCGTGTGCAAGTAGTTGCTCTCTATTTTTTGGAGATTTGTACCACATGGAATAAAAAACAGACTGTTTGATGGGATGTTCATGTTCTCAAGATCTATAGAGTGAGAGATTGGGTAGCACACCGATGTAGATCATCTGATTCAAAGCAATCAACGTGTTTCAGGGGGTTTCGAACGCAGGCGCCCTCAGAGATTTCGTGGGCGCAAACAGAGGTATCTTAAAATAATCATAGGCAAGAGAGCACGATTTCTATTACTGCATAGTTTACTGGTGTTGCACTGCTGCCCGTATAAATTAAAACAACCACAGATAGGCAGCAACGTTAAACTGGGAAGCACCATTTATGTAAAATTTCCATTTTATGGTGCTACATAACTGCCCCTTAAGTTAAATAACCATAGGCACATGCCGCACCGTTAATGTTAATCGTTTTTTTAATGGTTCAGCTCCGTTGAGACAATAAAAAAAGAATTGAATGCCGCATGGCATGTCACCCCAAAACAACACGTTTTGGGATCATATCGCATGTGATCTAAAACAACATTTTTTGGTCAAAATTAGGGTCAAAGTTATGGTACCGCCCCACACATCCTAGTGCATTGATTTTTTTAACCTTCGACCAATTTCGGATGGGGCATTAAATAGATATAATCGTCCATGATAAGTTGTGTGTAGACACCAAATTTTGGCCCGATCCTTTCGATATTGTATGAAGTTGAACACTCTAGTTCATGATTATTTGAGGCTTCCGAAAGCATTCCCCGTAACCCTTGATACCCTTAGGAAGCTTAGAAAAACCTTAGAGAAAGACCCCAAATTCCTGAATGATCCCAAAGTCAAACCAATGGAGGCTCGAGGCCCCAAAAAATATTATTTCACGGATTCATGGTGTTATGCGGCCCTCGACAGCGAGCGAAGTAACGATGGTCATAACTTTTGACAGCAGAGTCCGATTAAATAATCTGGAGGAGAGCAGGGCACTTTCAGCCAATGAGCGAGAAGAACGGGCTCAAACAAAGTAGAATTTCAACAATCTTTCTAGAGCCGAGGAGGTTTCTTGGGAACAAAAGGCGAAGGTGCAGTGGCTGAAAGATGGCGACCTGAATACGAAATATTTTCACACCATTGCCAATGCGAGAAACAAAAAGAATTACTTGGGTTCTGTGACTGTTGAGGGGGTGACCTTTGTCGGTTACGATTAGATCCGTGATCAGGTTGTACGATTCTATTCGAAGCTATACGAGGAGGATGACAAGATGCGCCCAGAACTAGATGGTGTGTCTTTTCATACCATCATGGCTGATGAAAGCGTTGAGATCGAACTTCCGTTTCAGTTAGAAGAGGTATGGAATGCCATAAAGAAAGGGGGGAAGAACAAGTCTCCGGGACCCCACGGTTTTACCTTGGAATTCTTTCGTGTGTTCTGGCCGGTGCTCAAGGAGTTGATGGAAGTGCTCTACAAATTTCATAAAACTGCTTTTATTGGTCGCAGTTTTAACTCCACTTTCATCACTCTCATTTTGAAAAAAGACGGGGCCCAGGATCTCGCTTATTTTCGTCTGATTTGCCTCATCAATTGCCTTTATAAGATCCTAGCTAAGGTGCTAGCTAACAAGCTCAGACCATTAATGGGGAAATTGATCTCAGACACACAGGGTGCATTTGTGCAGGGAAGACAACTAGTGGACCAGGTGGCGGTAGCTCACGAAGCTATCCATTCTGCTCATTTAGAGCGGATACCGGCAACCCTGTGGAAGGTTGACATCGAAAAGCCGTATCAGCTGGTCCGGGCTGGATTATATGCAAAGAAGGTTCGAGTTCGGAATAAAGTGGAGGAACTGGATGCGGGGGGTGCTACTCAACTCTCTGGTTCTCGGTGCTGTTAAATGGAACACTAGCGGGTTATTTCAAGAGCTCTCGTGGCATCCGACAGGGAGACCCCCTTTCCCCATATCTTTACAACCTGATGGGGGAAGCCCTTGCGGGGCTTATTACTCGTGCGAGACACCTGAACCTTCTTTCGGAGATCAAAGTTGGTGTACATCACCGAGCCATTTTGATCCTTCAGTTTACTGATGACACTATCTTATTTAGTAAGGCTAAGGTGGAGGAGTTCAGGTCCCTCGCGGAGGTGCTATTCTTGTATGAGGCAGTTTCGAGGCAACGCATTAACTTCCACAAATCCAAGATCACAGGCATTGGGATAGACAACACGACCTTACAGGAGTTGGCGTGCACAGTTACTTGGGGTAGTCAAGACTTCCCAATCAAATATCTGGAGCTGCCTTTGGGTTTGTGAAAACCGACGGCCACATCGTGGGAGCCGGTGATTCAACGCTTTCAACAACGGTTATCTATTTGGAAAGGTAAACTTCTCAGCAGCGGTGGCTGGCTGATTCTGCTCAATGTTGTTCTTGCAAGCCTACCAATCTTCTATATGTCGATGTTCAAGTACCCTACTGGAGTTATACTTCGAATTGAACAAATCCTACGTAACTTCCTATGGGAGTGGTCGGGCTCGGAGAAAAAGTACCATCTCATTAATTGGGACACATGTTTATTACCGCTGAGTTATGGAGGACTGGGAATTCGCAGTGTTAGATGGATCAACATCTCCCTACTTGGCAAATGGTTCTGGCGTGCCGGTAATGGGATGAAATGGGCAGTTTATGATGTAAGGTTCTGATTGAGAAGTATGGGCTGTCTGATTACAACTGGGGCGTCATTACCTGAGTTACCAAAGGCACCTCTGCCTGGTAGAAAAATATATGCGGTACTTGGAAGCACTTTTCTAAGGGACTTTGACTCAGCTGGGGTTGTGGCACCCGTATACAGCTCTGGGAGGACAGATGGGTAGAGGGGGGGATTCTTAAACTGATGTTTCAGCGTGTATACTCCATAGCTCGGAACCCAACGGGGCGGATTGTCGATTTTGTTTCAGAGTCCAATGGAACAAAATTGTGGGAAGTGTACACTCGTCGTAACCTGTGTACTGATGAAGAGGAAGAGTTGCAAGATTTTTACAAGTGTTGTACGGGATGAGTCGGAATCCCCACAATCAAGATCGGTGGAGATGGGACCCTAGCAAAAATGGTATGTTCAGTGTCAAATCGTACTATCGGATGTCAACTCGTCGACCACTAATCAAATTCCAAAGAGCAATGTTGTGGAAGGCTAATATCCCGCTTAAAATCATGTTCTTCGCCTGGGCCTTATTCAAAGAGAGAGTGCTCACGATGGATTTACTCATTCGTAGGGGAAAGAATATCACTAATTGTTGCGTTATGTGTTCTCAGGAGGAGGAATCGGCCGCTCATCTATTCATCCACTGCGTTGTGGCTTCCGAGATTTGGAGTATCATTTTGCAATTGCTTGATATGAATTGGGTCATGGCTGCTACGCCTTACGTTCATTTCCTGAACTGGAACGTGGCATGGAGGGCCAACTAAGGAATAATTGGAAAGTGGCCTTCTTTGCAGTCATTTGGAGTATATGGAAGGAGAGGAACTTGAGGATTTTTGAGCAAAAAAAGAAACCAGTGGGGTTTATAGTGAAAGCTGCCAAAGACCTAATCTCACTATGGTTATCTTCTAGGAGTGAGCTGACTTCGGAACCCTGGGAGCCGGGTAGCTTGAATATAGATCTGATGCTGATTAGATGCTAGGTGTTTATTTTGTTTTCCTTTTCTGATTTGTTGCCCCTTTGGTTGGTTGTTTTGTGGTCCTACGTTGGTCGACCAGGTTTTGTATTGTTTCTTCCAGCACCTTGCTGGCTTTTCAATATACTCTATTTACCGATCATTTACCGATCAATATATATATATATATCGTTTTGGAGTAGCTCGAGACGATACATCCAATGGGCATGACCAATTCTCTTTTTTCTAGAAAATAGCCATCAACTCGGGTTCTAACTTCTCAAAAAAATTTGTGGGAATAAACCCATGCGTGCATAATATGCACGCATGAGTTAAAACCTGCAACTTCGAGATTTTTGAGATCTTCATCGATCTTCTCTTGAATGGTTTTTATATCATTTAAGTGGCTACCCTATCATCCACCATTAAAACCCATCTTCATCTTCTCCAAGCCTCCAAAATCTCTAAATCCTTAGATGAACCCATTACCTAAAACCTAACCTTCCATTAGGACTAAAACCAAATTAGGAGCCCCTTAATCAGTCCTTTCTCTATAAATAGAGAACCCCACCCCCTCATTTAGAGATCCCTAATCTTAGAGAGGTGAAACCTTAGGAAATCCCTTCCATAGCTCTAAAATCCTAAATTTGTAAGCCCTCAAGCCTTTCCAAACCCAAACCATATATACTTCATCTCATATCCTTGCAATCGGAATCACATTGGAGTACACGTATAGCGAAGGATCAATAGTGTTGCTACAAGGTGTTTGGGGGTTCACCCCAAGCCGGTCTCTCTCTTCCACCCTCTTTTTTTTCTCTTAAGCTTTTCCTTTACCCAAGGTTCTACATCATTATGCCGCCGAATTTTCGGTTGAGTGGAGTGCTATCATCCACTATTAAAACCCATCTTCATCTTCTCCAAGCCTCCAAAATCCCCGAATCCTTAGATGCACCCATTACCTAAAACCTAACCTTCCATTAGGACTAAAACCCAATTAAGATCCTCTTAATCACTCCCTTTTCTATAAATAGAGACCCCTACCCCCTCATTTAGAGATCTCTAATCTTAGAGAGGTGAAACCCTAGGAAATCCCTTCATAGCTCTAAAATCCTAAATTTGTAAGCCCTCAAGCCTTTCCAAACCCAAACCATATATACTCCATCTCATATCCTTGCAATCAGAATCACGATGGAATACTCGTAGAGTGAATGATCGACGGTGTTGCTACAAGGTGCTTGGGGGTTCACCCCAAGCCGGTCTTTGTCTCTTCCACCCTCTTTTTTTTTCTCTTAAGCTTTTCCCCTACCCAAGGATCTACGTCGTTAGACTGCCGAATTTTCAGTTGAGTGGAGTGCTAAAGAAGGGTTCGAGTGCCTTCGGGCAAGGGGAAGTGCCGACCAAATCTCTCCATTCTTCTCCTCTACCTAGCTTCTATGGTGCCTTTTTCCCTATAGCAAAAAGGACACACGGGAGTTCGATTTTGCCTTCGAGCAATGGGCCATAATCCACATTTTTTCTTTTCTTTTGGCTATAGTAGAGACCACTTTGTGAAGTGGGCCGGTTAGGTACCTAACACCTTCCTAACCGGTAATCGAAGTCCTCACTTAGAGCATTTGGTGTAGATCGGCAATCCGGAGCCAAATCTAGTACTTCGGTGCATATGATATTGATTTAGGTATCCCGGGACACTAAAAGCTCCGAGTTGCGACTCCATACTCTACCCATTGTCATGACGGGTCCGCAAGGCCCACAGTTGCACAGATGGCGACTCCACTGGGGATGTGTTTGAGCTTCAACTTAAAGTTTGGACTTTTCTATCAAGGCAACATTTGCGGTGGCCTTGTCCCAACCTTCCATTTTATTATATTGCACTTTTTTTATAGACAGTCACTTAACTAGCAATGTTGTTTACATTTTTGTATTTTTATCCGCCTAAGCCGTTTGGCGGGCCTACTTGATAATTAGATTTAAATTCCCGTTATTTATATTTTTGCAATTTTTTCCTAGTTTTGACTGGCATTTATTAACATTCGGTACCTTATATTTTCGTAATTTAATTACCATTTAATTTATGCAATTTATTTCTATCACCTATTCACTTGATTGGCATCGTCATTTTTTTAGGGGGGACATATCTCACCGTTGGACACCAGGCCGATGCGGCGGCATGGGACTTGAATAGCCCAACTTTTGAACGTCAACAAAGCATCGATATTAGACTTAATTTAGTTCCCCCTAAAATCAAATCGAACTATTAAAAAAAGCGCTTAAAATCCCTGATTCATGTGAAGAGAGGTGAAACTTTGATAAACTTTTGATAGGAATTAATCCCCAGATATTATCTTTTGAGTTGGAACTCCGTATAACTTTTTCGGAGCCCTTTCCTAAGTTTGGAGCTCTCTTTTGACCTTGCATGCATAATATACGCGCATAGGTTAGGGTTCAACTCTTGCTCTCGGGAAAGTAGCACTATAAAAGGAACAAAAATATTTGTCCCTCAAGGCATGCGTGCATACTATGCACGCATGATTAAAACTTCTTTTTTTCATTTTTGCCTTTCATTGTTTGAGCCCCCGCATTTCGGTACAAGTCGTGAAGATTGACCCTCTAGTGTCTCTTACACATTGGCACCCAATATCTTCACCGGTCGAAGGAGGTCACTCCTTTTGACTCTTTCAGAGGTTTGTGGTTCCGCCGTAAGACCCTTAGTACCCTTACAGATCAAAGAAGTCACTATTGACTCTCACAGGGGTATTGGCTTTCGCAATAAAAAATCTCAGAAAGTATATATCCCCCCCCAAAAAAAAAAATCAAGTTTAAAAGACTCCCGATCACTATATCCATCATTGAACTCCTTCACAAGGAGTAGATCTTTGCAATTTGTGCTAAGTACGTTGTTCGATGCTTCGAGTTTGAGATTGATCAAATCGATTTTGGGTCTCAATTCACTACCCAACCATTTACACCCCTCTCTAACCAATATTGGCAATCTCGATTCCATCATCCCAATACCTTTCAACACCCTCATTACCAATACCCAATTCAATCCCCTCAACAACCATTCCAATCCAATCAACAGCCCATTTACCAGTACCCAATTCAATTGAATCTCCAACCTATTTCTCAATCCCCCTTCAACAAAACTCAAACCCAATATAATCAATATACCCAATTTCAATACCCTCAATGTCACGCTTCCCAAAACCAATTCCAAAATCCCCCAACCAATCAATACCAAACTCAATTTCCATCAAGCCAACAAACGCAATTCCAATACCTTCTAATGCTCAACCAAAGTCAAACTCAAGCCCCTAATCTCGTCCCTCAACCTCAATATCTTCAATCGCTCTTTGGCCCTACCCAAGCACCACAAAACCTTTCTCCAAGTATAAGCCATGTTCCTCCCTTGGATAGTGGATATCGACCCGAAGAGGACTTGGGTAGTGAACTTGAATCCGAAGAGGCTTTTGACCCATCTCAATTCATAATTGTTGAAAATGACACTCTTTTGTCTAAAAAAGTGGGTGGTTGCCGATTTGAGATAATTTCATGCATGAGTACAAAACAAGTGTCATCTTCCTCAAGCTCACCCGCAAGCAAAAGCGAGTCTTGCATGGAACCGCTCATTCTAGCAGAATATTTTCCCTCAACCTCAAAAGGTCAAGCTATTGGATTGTCGACCGATGGAGATATCATCGATGGTGAGTGGTTCTTTGATGATCAAGAAGATGAGGACAAGACGTTTGAAGATAAGGATTTTGAGCTAACATACTCAAGTTGTCAATTCTCAAAACCAATGCAATATGAAGGTCCAACCTTGAACTTACAAAAATGCCTTTCATCTATGCCAAAGAACACTATAACCGTTGATACATCTCAAAAGTCACATGTTCGACGCAGGGGGGCTTGGAGACGCCAATTCATGTGTCCCTTACCTTCATCTAAATCGAAGCCTCACAAAATTGTCAAATTCTCTCACAATTTGCAATCGTCGAATGAACCCAGGGAGGCAATGGATCAAGATGAAGATGAAGGGCTAAGGCAAGGGTATCCCCAAAGAGAGGCACACCTCTACCCTCATAAAAAAATAAAGGAGCAGGTCAATGAACACCTCACGACCTCCTCATTAGAGTCAAAGAGGACGCAGGTTGAGGCAGTCGTTGAGAAACTGCCAATGATATCTTTGGAAATGCCCATAATGTTTGCCAAAGAAAACTTTCTAATTAGAGACTCAACTTTTGTAGCCAAGAGGCAGAAGATTACCACTGCTCTCAATTACCAAATGTTTACATGTAAAGGCCCGAACAGTTTTGAACCCCTCCAAACCATAAAAAGGGGTAGTGAAGGATTAAAGTTGACTTTCAGCATGTCCTTTGTCAGCCTCGACTTATGTGTGGAACCATGCACTAGGGCATCAAGAAGCCTAATGAGACCGACAGTGGGTGACATCAATGTCAAGCTTTATGGCGAACCCATGGGAATCATGATTGTTAAGGTCACTCCACATTTAGGCCATCCCTTGGCCCACAATGTCCAAGGCACCCCATCTACACCCCATACAAAGAATTTTTCCATCACCCTTAATGTCGAGGCGTCGACGGGATTGGAAATAGATACTTTCTTGATGAAGAATCTTTCCTTCAATGAAAAGGAGCAAGCAATGACTCAAAGGTCAGGACTATATAATGTAACAACGATACATGATGAACTACAGTTAAATTCTTGCGTCTCTTGCACCAATCTGAACTTAAAATTTGAGCCTACCGCATGGTGGACCTCAATCATGAGTAGAAGAGTACTTGGAAGAAAAGAGAGCAATGCCCAATTCGAATTGGCCATTGGATCCTCAAAGTTGAAGATCACCGTACCTTCTATTTTGTGATTGAGGCAATTGTACTGTCAAGAAATTGTCGGCACCCCACCAATGGTCCAGGAGGAGGAATTTGCCCCCCAACACTTAATTGTGTTATCCATGATCCTCACGGATCATTCCTTCACCCATCCATTTCCCAACATCTAAAGTCATTCACTCTCCATGATCCAAAATCCATCATTCTCACTAATCCAAATCAATCAGTTTGATAAATCCAAGGTTGCTCATTCCCCCAAAGATGAAATCATTTGCACTCAAAAGCCTCAAATCGTTCACATCCATCCACTCAAAACCATGCAAATCATCCTTGGGACCATTAATGTCATTCCCATCATCATTGGTTATTTTGAAGCCAAAGCCATTTAACATTTCCTTCAAACTCATGGACCGAGCTCTCCATGTCGTACCACCTCTTTCTGAATATGCCAACAGGTCGTATCTGGAATCCTATGCAAGGATTCAACGCTCACAAGCACCACTCAATTCTCCAAGACCAACCTGTCCAAATAAATGGCCACGCCTTCGTGATGTCAAATCTCCCACAGGTAAGTAGCAAAGGTATGGTGTCATTAGAGAAATTTGTCCCACTCATCATCCAGGCAGAACATCGCCATGATCAAAATGTGTCGAGTCAGTTGATATTTTGAAGAACCCTTGGCAAGCTTAATTGTATAAATGTTTTAATCCTGCCAAGGGCCAAGCGAAAGAAAATTGTTTAAAGCATATTGAAAATCTTTAAAAAAGGAAAAAAACTATAAAAAAAAAAAGAAAAAAATTCTTTTTCAAAAAGATTCAAAAAATCTTTGAGGGTCGAACTTGGTTAAAAAAAAAAGAGAAAAAAAAAACCTTTAAAAAAAATTCAAAAAAATCTTGAGGGTTGAACTTGGTCGAAACCGCTCACTTTTAACTCTTTTTATGAAGGTAATTTACCGCGAATGTTAGAATGGAACGGACTTATTGGCGCAATATGTGATTGTGTCTATCTCCATCATGGAGGATGCCAAGAGACATACCTAAATTCTAAGGGGAAACCAAAGCCGACAAAGATGTGGGCATTTTGTCTCTAAAGAAAAGAGGCGACCTGATTGATTACCTTAGTCGGTTCTAGGATGTTCTCGTCTGGTCTCAAGAAGAATTATCTCATTTGGATAAAGATCGAGTAAAGAATAAAATCAAGAGCAAGGCCTATAAATCGAAGAATTCAGATTCCCGATGAAGTTGGAGATCATACATCATCTTAAAGCATTCAAATCGATAGATCAACATCGAGCTTGTGCCTCTGAAAGGAAGAAAATTCACTGATTAGCTCTCATGTCCGCATCCGTTGGTGTTTCTCTTTCATTCATTAATGCACAAAACATGCAGGGGCATGCACTTCAAGTTTCAAAACGAGGAGATGACCCATTGGCCGTCCATAACTTCTCAATGCGTTGTCAACGAATCGTCAATGCAGAATGCATAACGATGGCCCGCCAGGGGGCACACACTCATCAAAAAATATCTCCTCTACCAACAAAGGAGTTTTATTGCAACCGACTCTATCCATCAGTTTTTTAAACTCAACAATCAAGATGTAACCATCGTTGTTCGATGGTACTCTCAACATGGAACAACATTATATCATTATAGAGGTTCTCCTAAGGCACATGCCCCGTCTCATTTTACAGATGAAGGTGATTTTACAGATGGAGGTGACTTTCCTGATCCATCAACGCTAAAATGTGTGCAGCCGTTACTTCTAGGGCCTGATGATAAGGCAAATGATGACAAAATTGGATACCGAGTCATTCAAAGATCTCCTAAAGGAAGCCATCATTTCATAACCAATTAGCGAAGTCTTCCATCCTTGAAACTATATATCCATTGATACACAATTTGAGCTTTGGCCTTTTCTTTCAATTAACCCAAAGAACTCAACAAAAAAAATAAAAACATCAAAACACAAAAAAATAGAAAATTCAAAAAAAAAAATAGTGTCATGCAAAGGAAGAATCACTTGTCGTACCAATTATGGAGGGTTATGCTAAAAAAAAGGAACAAAAAATTGTACGACAAAAAGGGACAAAAAATACATAGAAGAAAAAAAAGAGAATTTCAAAAGGGTGAAGAAAAGATAGAAAAGAAATTGAAGCCATGAAGCGTACATATAAAGTGAAAAATAGAAATTACAAACTCCTCAGAAGAACAAAAAAAAATAATTATCATGGCAATGAATTGTACTCATCCCTTTTAAGGTCTCGTTTTAAGTCTGTATGTACCTGTGAATTCCTAACCCATCCCTTTTAACCTCAAGGCCTCGTTTCATCCAAGAGAAAGCCCTCTTAGAGATCAATGAATGCCTTTGATATCCACGAAGTCAATATGAGTTGAATCAGAAGGTGAAAGGTGACATGCTATGACGGAGTCCTCATATGCCAGGGCATTGAATGGCATAAAAGCGAAGAAAGAAAAAAAATTCAAGTACAAGTTCAAAGCAAAATGGATGTGGTGAAAACCCGCAAAGGGCGCCATGGATAAAAATAGTGAACTTTTATCGGACGTAGTGAAAACCCGAAAGGGCGCTACAGGTAAAAATGAGCATAATTGGACACGATAAAAAGCCAAAAAGGCGTTGTGGGTAAGAATGAAAAAAAGGGGCAATTTTTTTTTGAAAATATAGGTACTGCATTTTTGAGTCCTTAGACGTTTGTTACAGTCGGACAAGCACATAGTGGGCTGTTTCAAGGCATGATAGAAGGTTGAATAAATTTTGAGGGTTGTACACCCTAATCTTAGAAGGCTAGCGAATGTCCCAAAGAGTGTAAACTGATCAAGACAATGATGAAGATAAAGTCAGACGATTTTGAGTCACAGGCCCTTCTAATCTGATAATCATGATAATGGGCACTTTCTTTTCATCTTTCAAAAAAATGAAATTGTAAAAAAATATATATTTCTATTCCTTTTTATATTCATGTACAAATTTGCAGCATTGTACTTTCGTCTCTAAAAAAAAAAGAAAACAAAAAAAATCCAAAAAATATGTATTTTGAAGAAAAACATGTAGGTAAAAGTTTGTTTCTCCTTCTATTAATTGGGATGCATATTTGTTAACTATGTAACTAAAAGGGACTGACGTTTTCTTGAGAATCTGCAGGAACATCAAATGGCCCAAAGCCTCAAATCAAGCAACCTCTCAAGTTGCCAAAACATTTCATGTCAACGATGGTGGTGGACGGATTAGATGAAGCATCTCACCACTCACCTAAGATGTCTAGTCTATTCAAAAAAATGAAAGAAAGGAAATCATAAAAAAAAAGTGTTTTCATGTCCCAGAAAAGGAGAAAAGTCATTGTACTTTTTGTCACTTTTCACGCGCACGTGTGCTTCAATGTGGTAAAATGTCAATAGTTTTCCGACAACGTAACTGTGCTAAATTGATGTCCTAGGCCTAAGGCTCGCCTTAGATCTTCGAATCTCACTTTAAAGTAGGAGCAACAATGTCAATCACGGTCAAACGGTCAATGTTTCAATCGGATTGATTCAACCGTTAATTCTTTACTTTGATCACTCCAGTACTTTTTGGATTCATATGAACTTGAGTGTATTAAACTTAAGATTCGTTACAAACTATTTCGGAGTAGACTCTCGGTCTACGCTACTTGGGTGTGCACCCTACGGGGTTTGAGGTCCGGATACCTCCGTTATTAAAAAAGTTATTCGTTGGTTAAATCCAACCTATCAAATATGAAAATACATATCAAACAACTACATTAAAACATGCATGCATAAGGGTTCATTTCCCTTAATCATTCTTAGTTGCAGGCTTAAAACCTACATTTGTGCACGGTATCCCTGTAAAATGTACGCAAATGCATCTGGGTATCCGTTGAATGGTCATTGTTCCTATAACATGTACCAAGTCATAATCTAGGTTAGGACTACCATCGCCTTTGTTATTGATTGCCCCTGATGGGTCTCTGCTGATGCATAGTTGAACCGTTTGTAAGATCATTCTTGGTAGAGACCAAGGTTGGGTGTCTCCTTCTTTGGTCTCATTCTTGGTAGAGACCAAATAGGGGCATCTGTAGACACCCAATTTTGCCCCGATCCTTTCGATATTGTATGAAGTTGAGTACTCTAGTTGATAATGATCTAAGGCTTCAGAAAGCATCCCCCGTAACCCTTGATACCCTTAGGAAGCTTAGAAAAACCTTAGAGAAAGACCCCCAATTCCAGGATGATCCTAAAGTCAGAGACCAATGGAGGCTCGAGGCCCCAAAAAATTGCATTTCACTGATTCATAATATTGTGCGGCCCTCAACAGTGAGCGAACGTCCGATGGTCATAACTTTTGACAGAAAAGTCCGATTAATTAATATAATATATCATTTTGGGATAGCTCAAGACAATACATCGGGCATGACCATATGCACGCATGAGCAAAATTTACTCACGCGTGCATATTATGCGCGCATGACCAATTCTCTTTTTTTTTTTCCAGAAAATAGCCATCAGCTCGAGTTCTAACTTCTCAAAATATTTGTGGCAATTAACTCATGCGTGCGTAATATGTACGCATGAGTTAAAACCTGCAACTTCGAGATTTTTGGGATCTTCATCGATCTTTGTTGACTTTGGGACCAACTTGAACCTTGAGGTAGTTTTCAAACATCCCCATTATGCCCCTAAGCAGCTCTTGAATTGCTTTTATGTCATTTATGTGGCTACCCCATCATCCACCATTAAAACCTATCTTCATCTTCTCCAAGCCTCCAAAATCTCTGAATCCTTAGATGAACCCATTACCTAAAACCTAACATTCCATTAGGACTAAAACCAAATTAGGAGCCCCTTAATCACTCCTTTCTCTATAAATAGAGACCCCCACCCCCTCATTTAGACATCCCTAATCTTAGAGAGGTGAAACCCTAGGAAATCCCTTCCATAGCTCTAAAATCCTAAATTTGTAAGCCCTCAAGCCTTTCCAAACCCAAACCATATATACTCCATCTCATATCCTTGCAATCAGAATCACATTAGAGTACTCGTAAAGCGAAGGATCGACGGTGTTGCTACAAGGTGCTTGAGGGTTCACCCCAAGCCGGTCTCTCTCTATTCCACCCTCTCTTTTTTTAAGCTTTTCCTCCACCCAAGGATGTACGTCGTTGCACCGCCGAATTTTCGGCTGAGCAAAGTGCTAGAGAAGTGCTACCGAAATCTCTTCATTCTTCTCCTGCCTAACTTCTATGGTGCCTTTTTGCCTATAGCAAAAAGGACAAACGAGAGTTTAGCTTTCCTTCAAGAATGGGTCATAATCCACACTTTCTCTTTTCTTTTGGCCGTAGTAGAGAATATTTTGTGAAGTGGCCTGGTTAGGTGCCTAACACCTTCCTAACAGGTAACTGAAGTCCTTACTTAGAGCCATGGATCAAAATATTGTCCGATACGTATCGGTTTTGGACCTCACCGATACCATATCGGTGTCTCTAATACATAAAAGCAAAATACCAGACGATACATACCAATGTATCGTCCGGAACCAATACGTATCGTCCGGTACATAACGATTTTGGAGCTGGATGATACATACCGGTTTTTCGATTTTTTGACCTATGCTTAAAGCATTTGGTGTAGACTGGTGACGGGGACGCCGACATTGTAGACATTGGATATGGACTGTTTCGTGTATACTGACGTCGGAAGAAGTTGAATGGAAATCAGAAATAGGAGAATGAAGCGAAAATTGGCGAGAGAAGAAGATTAGGAAGAATCAGCCAATTCGATCGATCGAATGGCATCGACAGATTTATATAGTTTTGGAGTGATATTTCAACCCATCGAATTTCGATTTCGATCGATCGAAATCGCACCGGGTTTGTTTAGTTAATTTTGAAGTCTAAGTCGAATTTTCGTTTGAAGGGTTTATTTGTCTTTTATTTTATTATTTGTTTTAGGGTTTTCTTTTATTGTAAGGACTCCTATATAAGGTCCTTAAGTTGAACAATGTAATTAATGATTGATTATTGAATGAATGAGCGTTTTGCTTTGAGACTTGAGATGAGTTTCTTCGAAGAGTGATTCTTCTTCCCGATAAGGGTTTGGTGCGAAGCCAAGGGTGTGAAGCCTGCAAATCTATCTTTATCCGTCTATCTATTTTCATCATCTCTGCTTGTGTGTTGAGCCTTACAATCCTACATCGACCATCTTCTTGTGAAATCCTAAACCCTAATTTTCCCTAAACCCTTGAATCGATCAAATTCAACAACCGTAGATCCCAGTAGAGTTATTAAACCTTTCGCATAAAATAATCAGAGAAAGTCAATGATCCCATCATTGAATTGTGAGCGCCCTAATCTGGAAAAACCTAAAGTTCTATCTCTATGATTGATCTACACTGCAACCTAACGGATCTAACACCCGGACTGAACCCTGCCTGAATTATGCGTGATTCTCCCATGGAATACTACGAAAACCTGAGGTATTCGTTATATTTTGCAAGTTATATTGTTTAATTTAATTCCAATTTAATTTCAGCAAAATCACTCATATCATTCACGTAGTTTAGGGTACCGTCCTGCGTCAGTTTTGGTATCAGAGCCCTAGGTTTTAGGTTAGGGCATACTGTGTAACATTGCATTCATTGCACTTTAATTTCATCACATATTATTTCTGTGTGACATTGCAGTAATTGCACTTTAATTTCATCACATATTATTTCTGTTTTGGCCAGTGTTCATCTTGCACTCCATTCTAGAACCCGTCATTAGTGAACCGTATCACCATGGACATGAGTGAGATCGCCGAGGCTAACGGCATGAGGGCTGATCTAAAATCGATCAATGATCGAATCACTGCCTTAAAGACAGCCAAAGGACTCTTGAAACATCCAATGAGAGGTTGTTGGACCGAGTCAATCGGTTAGACGAAGGTGATGAGTACTTCGAACCACCCCATGAGCGTAATGGTTCACGGTTCGAACGAAACAGCTACCAACATAATCGGAACCGGAACCATAGGATAGATCATCATGGAGATGACTAGGACTCGGAAGGGAGACTCCTCAAAAATGTCCGAGTTGAGTTCCCAACTTTCGATGGAAGACTAGACCCTCAGGTCTTCGTCGATTGGTTAACCGATATGGACCAGCACTTCGAGTGGTTTGACACAAGGGTCAAAATACCGGAAATCCGGTACGTATCGTCCTGACCTCCAGGACGATACGTACCGGGTATCGTACGATACATTCAATGTATCGGCGACACATTGAATGTATCGGTTTGATACATTCAAAAAATCGGTTTTTTGAAAAAAAATCCCAAAAAATTTGAAAATTTATATTTATTTATTTTGTATTTATTTCAACTATTTTTGCTTTTATTTTTGACTTATTTGATGCATTATTTAGATGAATATATAAGTAAGATGCCTATTTTGTAACTTATTTTTGACTTAAGATCACATTTTTGATTTAATGTAATAGATCTTCTAACATTATGTTCAACCAGCTGATCAAATGCCTATTTTATTAACAATATTTCATAATTTGATCGACACAGACACGCAGTCACGCATAAACTAAATTACAATGTATATTGACAAAAATAAATTATATATTGTCAAAAATAATTGCTATGTTGATAAAAATAAATTTAATTGTACATGGAAAACTTTAGAGCCACATTGAATTTCGTGGTGGTTCTTGGCCCTCATGATTATCGTCATCATCGGTGCGCAAGCTTTCCGGCTTTTGCCTATAATGTTGCCCATATTGATACCCATGATTATATGTGCCCCCTTAAAACCGAAATGTAGAATAATATGGCTCAATGTAGAATGCGTAAAGGCGGTTCCTCCAAAAATCGACCCAAGTCATATGGCACCGTAAGTTTGTTGTGGTTGGTAGTATGGGTTACTAGTTCTTTGAATCTTCGTATTTTGCAAACCGAATCCCCAAGCTAGTAACCCATATCCGTATCATCTTGTGGTGGTGGTGGTGGTGTTTGATATGATCCCGACGCTCCTCTTCCTTCAACCCCTCCCATTCTAAATATAGGAGTGCCGAACTGTGTTAACGGCGTCGAGTCATCGTCCCATGCCGCCATATCTCTATAAGGATCAGAGGTACCAACATCCTCCCCTCCACCACTAGTGCCAACGTCCCCTCCACCATCATGCCCTCCACCATCATCCTCACCACTCCCATCATCACAACAGGGCTGCGTTTCGTCATCAGATCCAACCACTGAATGACGATTTAATCTTCTTTTCCGCCTCGGTGGTTGGGAAGTCTGCTGCTCCGCTACTCTTTCAGCATTGTCCAACCATTCAGTGCTCTCACTATCCAAGACTGGCTCTTCTCTCTCTTCGATCCATTCATTCAAAGGGTCATCCTCCTCGAATATATAATCCAACTGGATGGGATCAAAATAATCACCGTCTGTAAGGTAGAATATGATAGATGAATTAGTATAATATGTAAGTAAGACTTCATATAATTGAGGATCTAAGACTTCATGTAATTGCTTACCACGATTGGTCCTCTGTATATTCCTGACCCTTAATCGCATGTTGTAGTGGCAGTAGACTAACTTTTCCAATCGGTCCATAGTTAGTCTATTCCTTGTCTTAGTATGAATGAGAGAGAAAGTGCTCCAATTCCGCTCGCAGTTGGACGAGGAACACGTTTGCGACAATACCCTCATTGCTACCCGCCTCAATATCGGACCATCACCTCCATAATGCATCCACCAATCAGCGGGTTTGTCGTGTTTAATTTGGGATTGCGCCAACGGGGTCCCAAATGACCCATGTCTCTTGCGAAACATGTCAATCTATAAAGATGAAACACAGTAAGGCACATATCAATAAATAGATGATAATATCACATGACATTTGACTTATTACTTATAAGATATGATACTATGATCACTCACATCTCTTATGGCTTGGCCTTGGTCCGCCAACTCAGGAAGCATTCTTTGGATTACATTGAGCAAACCGGTATACACTTCATCAGTGTCACTCATTTCGAGCGTCACATTATCTTTGGAAGGTGGATTCAAGTAGTGTGCTACACATCAAATATGAGCAATTTCATCAGTATATGAAAATAATGAATAAATAAATAAAAATCACTACATAATTGTGCAACATGTTATACCTGCTGCATGCAAGTACTGGTGAAATTGTGCATCCCACCTCTTGTCGATAATCGCCCAGTATCGTTTATATTTTGTAGGGCATTTGGTTTTTATAGCCAATTTTGCCTTATCCATTGACTCAAACGTACCCCATCGTTGGTTTCTCATCACTATCAACCATTCTCAACACTTGCACCAACGGGGTAGTGACGGCGATCAGGTGGTCGACATTTGCCCAAAACTGTGTGCTGTAGATCAGGTCAACAACTTCAGTGCAAGCTAGTCTCTTCGCTCGTGGGAGTCCTATTTCATGTTGATTCCATTCTTTCGACGACACCATGCTTTTCAGCTCACGCCTATATCTAGCCAAACTCTGTAGGGCCAAAAACTGTGTTGCAAAACGTGTAATCGCAGGTCGGAGCAACTCATTATTCGTGAAGGCTCTCATTAAATTGACCAGCTTGTCACTGTTGTACAGGTAGGAAGTAATCGTTCTTCCCTTTTGAATAGTTGCCTGTGCCTTGCTTCTCTTTCCTAAATCCTCAAAAATGAGGTCCACGAATGTGCAGCTCGGTCCGATGCAGTGGCGTCTCTTCGCCATTAGTTTTAATCCGGCGGCTTTGTAGTTTGCGCGTTATGTTCGTTACCACCTGCACAACCTCATGAACTACCATATCCATTAGTTTAAAGAGGTAGTCAACAGTCTTTACGTGTCTAGAAGCATCAACTGATTTCAAAAATACTGTCCCGGCATCGCTGTAAACCAAAAAGTTTATCAAACTCTTCTTTGTGGGACCAGTCCATCCATCGTACATAATTGTGTAACCTCTCTCATCCCATACATCCTCAAAGCTTTGTACATAGACAGTTATCTCATGGTACTCATATGTTAGTAAGGGCCCAGATATCTCGTATGGAGAAGGCTTTTTAACTCCTGGACCAATTTCTGCACTTGTATCAATCATGCTTTTGAAGTACGGCGAGTCTGCTACTTGGCTCGGAATGTGGTTGTATATAAAAAATTTGGCAATGGATTTTCCAAGCTTCTTCCCCATTTTTTAAGTGAGATTGCACTCAATTTGGTTTGTTAGGAGCTTTCAGTGAGATACATGAATGGATCCATGGGGGCTGTAGTACGGCCTCTAGTAGACGGCCTATAATCCCTCCCAGATGCTGACCTACTCAACCCGACAGTCTGCTCAACATCCTCATCATCCTCAACATGCGGCCTATGACTAGATCCACCACCGGTAGCAGGCATGGATGGGCCCCTCAACCTGGACCGAAATCGATAATCGGCTTCTTGATCTCACCGCTGTTGTGCTTCTCTGACACACTCTCTCATAGCTCTCGCTATCTGCTCATCCTCATCCTCATCATCCTCAGGTGCAACTGATGTAAACTCTGAATCTGGCCTCCTGATTCTCTCATATATTTCCCTATCACGATCGACTTCAGCTTTTTTATTTCCCTTTGCCGCTTGTAAACTAGCTCTGATATTTTTTTTTACCTCTCTGGGTACACTGGGATACCCTCTTGTCTTTCCCTTTACATGAGCCAGATGCTCCTTTAACCGTGTAATACCTCCTCCCAACAGTTTTTTTCCACAAAGCTTATATTGTATCTCTAGTCGATTACCATCTATTGTTGTACCGTATTGCCACGTTAGATCTGTCGAACGTACCATATTTATTTATTTCACCTGCATGAATGAGTAAACGATTGCATTAAAGTAAACATCTAATTTACACTTGAAAATAAAATTTATTTTTTAATTATTGCTATTTTAAAAATATTAGATTATATTTTATTAAATTTATTTGATATTATTCTAATTTTTATAAAATTTAGATTACATTTAAATTTTTATTTTATATTATTCTAATTTTTAAAAGATTAGATTATATTTTATCAAATTTATTTGATATTATTATAATTTTTGAATATTTATTTGATATTATTATAATTTATGAATGTTTATTTGATATTATTTTAATTTATGAATATTTATTTGATATTATTATAATTTATGAATGTTTATTTGATATTATTATAATTTTTGAATGTTTATTTCATATTATTTTAATTTTTGAATATTTATTTGATATTATTTTAATTTTTGAATATTTATTTGATATTATTATAATTTTTAAATTTTTATTTAAAATTTATTCCATATTATTCTAATATTTTATGGGACATATCCCATAATATTAATTATTTTAATTATATGTAACGGTCACATATAATCAATATGGGTCACATATAATTAAATTTATTATTAAAATTAATATGGGTCACATATAATTTAATATGTGACCCATATTAATTTTAAGTTTAAATTATATGTGACTCATATTGACCCCATTATTTTATTAATTATATGTGACCTATATTATATGTGACCCTTAATTATAATTATTTATACTATTTTTGACCCATCAATTTAAATATTTTAAATGGGGTCACATATAATTATTTTTGACCCATCATATTATTTTTGACCCATTATTTATATTATTTTTAATTAATTTAAATATTTTAAATTATTTTTTTCCTCTTATTAATTTAAATAATTTATTTAAATATTAAATATTTTAATTATTTTAAATAATTTAAATAATTTAAATAATTAATATTATAGGTAAATGATAAAATTTAAAGGTAGATCTACCTAATTTAAGGATAGATCTACACTTATATAAGGTAGATCTACCCTTAAATAAGGTAGATCTACACTTATTTAAGATAGATCTACACTTATTTAAGATAGATCTACCCTTAAATTAGGTAGATATACCTTATTTTAGTATTTTAAATGAAATAAAATAATGATAAAATAATAAACACGTACCTTCCACGTTGATCCCGTGATTTTTTGTGCGATTTGACACCAATTTAGGGTGCAAATAACCCAAAAATGGGAGGAAGAAGAAGGAAGAAGAGAGGAAGAAGAAAGGAAGAAAATGGGGAAAAAAAAAGGGAAACCCGAGCCTTTAGTCGGGTCAAAGGGTGGGTCCCACCGATAATTTCAAATAATCGGACTATAATTTGAAATTATAGTCCGATAATTTGAAATTATCGTCCGATACGAACGATAATTTCAAAGTATCGTTCGTATCAAACGATAATTTTGTCCTTTTTTTATTTTTTACTTTTTAGTCAAATTATGGTCCGATACGGACGATATTTTGTCTGTATCGGACGATAATTTATCTATTTTATATAGGGTACGATACATATCCTATGTATCGTACCGCTGACCTCCAAAACCGATACGTATCGTCTGATACGTATCGGTATCGGACGATATTTTGACCCATGGTTTGGCATGAGCGACGAAAGATGTGTTAGACTTACTAAAATGAAGCTCATAGGGCAAGCCCAACTCTTTTGGGTCAACGTTGAACGCATCAGAACGAATGCGGGTTGTACTCCCATTACCCGTTGGGAGGACATGAAGGAACGACTTACAGAGAAGTACGTCCCTTCTTCATATTACCATCGTCTCCTTGACCAATGGCAAAATTTGCGACAAGGTAGTATGCCCGTGTCGGATTACATTGGCAAATTGGAAGAGTTCATGATGAGAGCCAAGGTATCCGAAAACTCTCAAGTCACTCTATCCAGATTTCGCATCGGATTGAGACTTGACTTGCAAAAAGAGTTAGTCTCCCACCCTGTGGAGACTCTCACCGAGTGTTACACCGTCATTCAAGACCTTGAACGATACTTAAAAATGATGGTAACTAGGCGATCTGATTTCCACCCCGATCAATTCCGAACCGGCGAAGTGAAATCTAGTGTTGGAAACCCGCCTGCCAAACTCACGCAACCGACATCTACCAATGTGAGGTTTGACAAAGGTAAGGGTATAGTTGGAAAATCCTCGAAGAGTGGGTCTCATGTCAAATGCTATAAATGTCAAGGATTGGGTCACTTTGCTGCCCAATGCCCTATGAGAGACCCACAAAGGAATCTCTTCATTGACGGAGAAGGAGATGAAAGTGAAAGAGTTTAGGAGGAAGAAGTCTTTGAGCCGAATACCACACCTAGTGACGAGGAAGGTGATGACATGGGTCGCGCTCTAGTTGTGAGGTGTGCCTTTGCACAGCCTCAACGAGATGAAAAGGAGGATTGGCGAAGGAAGAACATTTTCCACACCTGTGCCACATATGGGACAAAGAGTTGTAGGGTTATCGTGGATAACGAAAGTTGCACCAATGTGGTGTCAGAACATGCCGTCATCAATTCCCGAGACCTTACAAAGTCGCATGGGTTGACTCCTCATCCATTCCCGTATCTCAGAGGAGTCGTGTACCCATACAGTTAGGTTCGTACTTCGACACCTTATGGTGCGATGTGATGCCGATGGATGTGGACCACATTATCTTAGGGAGGCCATGGCTCTATGATTTGAACGTGACCATTTTTGGGCGATCTAATGTTTGTACGTTCAATTACAAGGGCAAGAAAATCACTCTTAACCCTTTGGCTCCCAAAGCACCATCAGTCAACAGAATTGAGAAGAAGGGAGGTCAAGCCAAGGCCATCAATATTGTGACCCCTTCAGAGTTTGAGAGCATCGTTAGATGAGAGTGTCGTGTATGTCGTCACTGTTGAGAGTACTTCTTAGTCAATCCGTGAGTACCCCAAGGAGGTAGAGCCCATCCTAAATGACTTTGCGGATGTCTTCCTCGAAGACTTACCTAATGAGCTCCCTCCCATGCTTGACATCCAGCACGCAATTGACTTAGTTTCTGGATCTACATTACCGAACCTGCCCCACTACAGGTTGAATCTGGTTGAGCACGCCGAGTTGACCCGACAAGTCAATGAGCTCCTTCAAAAGGGGTTCATTCAAGAGAGTCTGAGCCCGTGCGCCGTACCCGCGTTACTCACTCCTAAGAAAGATGGTACATGGCTTATGTGTGGATAGCCGTGCGATTAATAAGATCACTGTTAAATATCGATTTCCCATACCGCGGCTTGATGACATGCTTGACATGATGATTGGAGCCATTATCTTTTCCAAGATAGACCTTAAAAGTGGCTACCATCAAGTGCGTATTCGTCCTGGCGACGAATGGATAACCGCCTTCAAGACCAAAGGCGGTCTTTATGAGTGGATGGTCATGCCTTTTGGGTTTTCCAATGCCCCGAGCACATTTATGAGGCTCATGATCCAAGTGTCGAGGCCATTCCTTGGCAAATTCCTTGTCGTATACTTTGATGACATCCTAATTTACAGCCTAGACAAAAAACAACACATCATCCACCTGAGGTTGGTTTGCGAAACCTTGAGGGGAGAGAGGCTATACGCGAATCTCAAGAAGTGCACCTTCATGCAGCACTCTGTTGTATTCTTCGGATTCATTGTCTCGGTAGACGGGATGGTTGCAGATCCTACGAAGGTTTAAGGCCATTGTGGAGTGGCCCGAACCTCAGAATATTCATGAAGTCCGTACCTTCCATGGTTTGGCCACGTTTTATAGTCGCTTCATTCAAAATTTTAGCACCATCATGGCTCCCATTACCGATTGCATGAGAAAAGGGAGTTCTTGTAGACCAAAGCCGCGACGAGGACCTTTGCCGAGATAAAGGAGAAAATGGTTACTGCACCCGTCATGCGCCTACCGAACTTTTCTAAGGTCTTCGAAGTAGAATGTGATGCGTCAAGTGGAGGCATAGGAGTGTTGAGCCAAGAAGGCCACTCTGTGGCCTATTTTAGTGAGAAACTCAATGAGGCAAAGCAAAAATACTTCACCTATGACAAGGAGTTTTATGCGATCGTCCGATCTCTATGGTATTGGAAACATTACCTGAGACCGCAGAAATTTGTGTTGTTTTCTGACCACGAGGCCTTACGTTTCCTTGCTTCCCATAAAAAGTTGAACCCGAGGCATGCGAATAAGGCTGGTGTCGAGAACAAGGCTGCTAATGCGCTTAGTCGTCGAGTGGCGACTTTGCAGTCTATGAGCACCGAGGTCGTCGGATTTGAGCAGTTGAAACAAGATTATCCTGATTGCCCAGATTTCGGGACAGAATATACTGCTTTCCTTGAAAATCCGAACAATATTAACTCCGAATATACCCTGCTGGATGGGTATTTGTTTAAAGGGAATCATTTGTGCATCCCTCACACTTCATTGCGCCGGAGGGATTGTCAGACATTTTGGGCGCGATAAAACCAGTGCGCTTGTTGAGGATGGGCTCTATTGGCCTAGCCTTGTGAGAGATGTCTCTAGGGTCGTGAAACAGTGTCGTACATGCCAAGTTGCGAAGCATATCAAGCAGAATACCGGCTTGTACACCCCTTTACCTGTGCCGCACACCCTGTGGGAAGACGTCTCTATGGATTTCGTGCTCGAACTTCCAAAGACCCAACGGAAGCACAATTCCATTTTTGTGGTAGTGGACCGCTTTTCCAAGATGGCCCACTTCATACCCTGCTCTAAAACCTCCGATGCGGCTCACATAGCCAAATTATTTTTCGGGGAGGTTGTGCGTCTACATGGTTTACCCCGGACGATTGTGTCGGATCGAGATGTGAGATTTACCAGTTATTTCTGGAAAACTTTATGGCACATGATGGGTACCATGTTCCAATTTTCGTCGGCCTATCATCCTCAAACAGATGGCCAAACGGAGTCCACCAATAGGAGTTTAGGTAATCTTCTTCGTTGTCTTATTGGTGATCACCCTAGGACTTGGGATTCTATTTTGCCTTTAGCCGAGTTTGCATACAACAATTCAGTCAATAGGTCCCTAGGTATGAGTCCTTTTGAGGTCATCCTTGGTCAGAGGCCTAGAACACCCATTGATCATAGGCCTAGAACACCCATTGATCTAATTCCTATGTCAGCATCCCATCGACATAGGTCAGAGGCCTAGAACACCCATTGCTCATAGGCCTAGCACACCCATTGGTCGTCCTTGGTCATAGGCCTGAACACCCATTGATCTAATTCCTATGTCAGCATCCCATTGAGTTTCCGAGTCAGCCGATTCATTTGCACAGCATATACATGAATTGCATGCCGAAATTAGAAAAAGAATTAATGCCAGCAATGAACAATACAAAATATCTGCGGATGCGCACATGCGCTTCAAGGAATTCCAGGTTGGAGATTGCGTCATGGTTCGGGTTAGGCCTGAGCGGTTCCCATTGGGAGATGCAAACAAACTTCAAGGCCGCAGCGCTGGGCCTTTTAGAATTGTGGCAAGAAGCGACCCTAATGCATATATTCTCGAGCTTCCACTGAATATAGGGGTCAGCTCTACATTCAATGTGGAGGACCTGGTTCCTTCTTTGGTCCCAGCTCCACCCCCTCACAACCCCTTCCAAGCAGCCCCGAGCCCGAATACCAGCCCCACCCTACAACCCCTACCCTTCCCTTCCCTTCTCCACGCAAGCAACGTAGAGATGAGATCGAAGGGATATTAGATGATTTGGCGATATCCACCCATGGGGGCGGAATTCAAAAGTACTTAGTCAAGTGGTTGGGAAAGCCGGACTCTAAGAACTCATGGTTAGCTAAAGACGAAGTACGACGTTTGGACCCCGACATACTCGAGCAATATCACGACGCCGCTTCATCGGTGATGAAGCCTTTTCGGCCCGGGAGAATTAACGGGGACGCCAACATCGTAGACATTGAATATAGATCGTTTCGTGTATACCGACATCGGAAGAAGCGGAATGGAAATCGGAAATAGGCGAATGAGGAGAAAATTGGCGAGAGAAGAAGATTAGGAAGAATCAGCCAATTCGATCGATCGAATGACATCGACAGATTTATATAGTTCTGGAGTGAGATTTCGACTGATCGAATGGAACATTCGATCGATCGAAATTTCAATTCGATCGATCGAATGTCGACAACGATATTTTATATGAAAAAAAAATTCGATCGATTGATTTTACTTTCGATTAGTCGAAATCGCGTCGAGTTTGTTTAGTTAATTTTGAAGTCTAAGTCGAATTTTCGTTTGAAGGGTTTATTTATCTTTTATTTATTATTTGTTTTAGGGTTTTCTTTTTTTGTAAGACTCTTATATAAGGTCCTTAAGTTGAACAATATAATTAATGATTGATTATTGAATGAATGATTGATTATTGAACATTGTTTTAGGGTTTTGCTTTGAGACTTGAGATGAGTTTCTTCAAAGAGTGATTCTTCTTCTCGAGAAGGGTTTGGTGCAAAGCCAAGGGTGTGAAGCTTGCAAATCTATCTTTATCCGTTTATCTATTTTCATCTTTTCTGCTTGTGTGTTGAGCCTTACAATCCTAAATCGACCATCTTCTTGTGAAATCCTAAACCCTAATTTTCCCTAAACCCTTGAATCAATATAATTCAACAACCGTAGATCCCAGTAGAGTTATTAAACCTTCCGCATCAAATAATCAGAGAAAGTCAGTGATCCCATCATTGAATTGTAAGCGCCCTAATCTGGAAAAATCTAGAGTTCTATCTCTAGGATCGATCTACGCTGCAACCTAACGGATCTAGCTCCCGGACTGAACCCTGCATGAATTATGCGTGATTCTCCCATGGAATACTACGAAAACCTGAGGTATTGTTATATTTTGCAAGTTTTATTGTTTAATTTAATTCCAATTTAATTTCGGCAAAATCGCTCATATCATTCACGTAGTTTAGGGTACCGTCCTGCGTCAACAGGCAATCCGGAGTCAAATCTAGCACTTCGGTGCATATGATATTGATTTAGGTATCCCGGGATACCAAAAGCTCCGGGTGGCGACTTCATACTCTACCCATCGTCGTGACGGGTCCGCAAGGCCCATGGTTTCACATCGTGGCACTAGATTCCCTAGATGGGTGCCACGTGGACCACTCCTGAATCGAACGCATGGATCCACCATGTGTTTGAACACATATCCTGGCCATATACATATATATGGGAAAAGGGTTTCGTCCACCAAGATCTCACGTGGAATCTAAAACACTGTTTCCATGCCACATGGAGCACAGGTGCATTGCTGAGATCATTTTTAAAAAAATAAAATAAAAATTGAATACTCATCTTCACTAAGAATTTTTTTTAGCAGTAAAGTTTGGACTATTGAAACTAGTAAAAATTTGACTTGTGCTTTAAAATTATTTTTTTAATTGATATAAACAACACACTCGTGCTCCACATGGCACCCAATAATGTTTTGAATGCCATGTGTACCTTCGAGGACGTGACCGTCCTCCATTGGAGGATGAAACCAGCTCCCATATATATATATATATATATATATATATATATATATATATATATATATCTTAGACAGTCTTCGTGGGCAGTTGACTGAAGCAGAAAGATTCCCCTTGTTTGAAGACAAATTGGAGCGATGGAATACGTAAGTGGGCATCCACAAAGCACCATTCTAGAGCCTGATCCGAGTTCAACAAATACTGCTAATGAATTTTGGGAGATGACAATCCATCTCTCTTGCTAAAACGTACAATCCTAGCATGGATGAAGGTATATATATATATATATAGGCTGCAAGTAAACGATGCAAGGTATATCATTCCAACCTAGAAATTGTTAATTGAGAAGTTTAAAATTAGGGCTGGCAATGGTAGGGCTGATCCTTAAGCTCAGAGACCATCCCAAAAAGACGGTTAGGGCAATGACCCATCCGGTTTGTGTGTGTGTATTTATGTTTGTTTTGTAATTACGTTTTTGTTATTATTATTAAATGGTTTGTTATCATACGTTTCTTGTGTTAATATTGGGCAGTGACTTTCTATTTTAATAGTCTATGGAAGTTTTTAATACCTAGATTAAATAGTGAAATAAAATGAAAATTGCCATCTTTGGTCAAATGGATAGATTAAAAAGTCATAACTAAAAGAAATAAATAAATAAAGACTAGACAATAATAATTCATAAACAATTTACAAGACCGGCCGAGAAAGGGTTTGGCCACTTCAAGTCCCGCAGGGCTAGGTGTGACGTGGGCTCGCGGCGTGGCCATCCGAGCCAGCCGCAGGGCCACTTGTGTCACTAGTGCGTCAGGCATTGGTGGGTTGAAGCTGGAGCATCGTCAGAGCATCACCAAGCCATGAGGGCTTCGCCATTGATACTCCAAGAGCTTCGGTCGTGGGCCAGGAGGGCACGCGACATGGTGGCAGTTGGTCGTAATGCAGTGCCAGCAGGGCACGTGATGCGGACGCGACTGAGCCAACTTGGCCTAGCGATGCGGGAGGGCGTTGCGGTATGCCAAACCAATATGTTTGAGGTCCTCCTGCCATTTAGGCACTATTGATGTTTAAACCATATATATGGGGAAAGGATCTAATGACCCACGTGACGTGTCGCCGCCAAGTGGTCCCCTACGAACGTGTATGATAGCCTTGTGATCCGGGCCTCGCGATAAGTGTTAGGTCGCTCCTGGCGTGCTTGGAGCCATCATGTTGGTGGTCCACGACCTCCCTCATGGTGCGGACCTAAACTCTAAGTGGGCTTGCCCCTCGGACTATCGCTGGGTATAGCTATATCTCACATTGCATTAAAATCCGCATAGTTTCTAACCTAATGCGCTCTGTGCGGTGTTTGAAACACAGTAGGCTGAGCTAGATCGAGAAAAGCTAGTTGTCCGACGAGTTCACGCCGCTAAAGAGTAACTCCGTGATGTATTGGTATCGAGCCTAGAGATGGTGAAGGACCAAGAATGGTACACGAGACGGACCAGAACGCCTAGACGACCTTGAAGGTCGCGAATGGAGACAGTGGTTTCACTTGTGGAAGACCATGCAGAACGGTTAAACAAGCAAGAAGAAAACCACACCACATTGGCTGAAAACCACGCCACGTTAGCTGAGAACGTGGAGATTCTTGCAGAAGATACGAGGGGCACCGTCGAAGCCCTTCGTTTACAGATTGAGGAACTGACCACTAAGATGAACGTCCTGATGAGGGCGATTGGGTCTGGGACTGTTCAACAGCCAGAAACTTCCCAACGAAAGGTCAAGATACCCGAGCCGCGGTGCTACGGAGGTGCTCGGGATGCTAAGGAGTTAGAGAATTTCTTATGGGATATTGAGCAATACTTCCGTCTTGCCCCGCCTGCGAAGAGATGAAAGTGGTCACAGCGACCATGTATCTTGAGGGAGATGCCAAACTATGGTGGCGTACACGCTACGTAGAGATTCAGAATGGTCGTTGTGTCGTAGACACCTGGGAAGACCTAAAGAAGGAATTGAAAGTACAATTCTTGCCCGAGAACATTGACTATATCGCTCGGCGAAAACTACGGAAGCTACAGCACACCGGCACAGTGAGAGAATATGTGCGACAGTTCTCCGCGTTGATGTTGGACATCAGGGAAATGTCCGAAAAAGATAAAATATTCTACTTCCTTGAAGGCCTTAAGCCTTGGGCCCAGGCTGAATTGAATAGAAGGACACTACCGGATCTTGCGAAGTATGGCGGCAGAAGGCGACTAACAGACTATGGGCCCTCAGATCAAAATAGGAAGAGGTCGCACGAGAATAAAAGTGGTTCGAAGAATCCGTCCAAAGCAAACAAGAAAAACAAGAGCGGCACGCAAGAAAAGAAAGCGCACGAAAAAGATTCACATGCCAAGTCAGCTGAGTCCGCCAACTACGTGCCGAAGTCGGGTTGCTTCTTGTGCGGAGGGCCTCATCGAGTTAAAGATTGCCCACAGAAACAATCGTTGAATGGGCTTCAGGCTACTGCTAGCGCGCTTGCAATCCTTCCTAAGGAGGAACCAAGAATGGGGGCACTAAAGTTCTTGAATGCCATAAAGGGCAAGTAGAGAAAGGAAAGACAAGAGCGCTAAGGGGTGATGTTCATAGAGATGTGCATCAATGGAAAAGTACCCGTGCCATGGTGGACGCGGGGGCGACGCATAACTTCATTGGCGACAAAGAGGCACGTCGCCTAGGCTTAAAACTTGAGCAAGACGCTAGTCGTATAAAAGTTGTGAACTCGGAGGCGCGCCCCATAGCAGGAGTAGCAAAGGGGGTACCTGTGCAAATAGGGCCGTGGAGCGGGGCCACAAACTTTATGGCAGTAGAGATGGATGATTTCAAGGTTGTCCTTGGGTTAGAGCTCCTACACTTAAAGCAAAGGCCCATGCCATACCTCGGGTCACAGTGCATGTTTGGAGAAGAGACCCTTGCATGATCCCACCATTCAGAAAGATAAGGAAGCGGAGAGTGATGGGTTTATCTCAAGACCACGCTTAAAGAAGGGACTCAAGAGGGAACCTACATTTCGTTAGAAGAGAAAGCAACTGGGCCAGCAGAGTGTGTGCCAGAAAGTGTGTCAGGATTACTCCAGGAATTCCAAGATGTCATGCCGCCCGAATTGCCTAAGGTGTTGCCACCCAGAAGATCAGTAGATCACCAGATCGAGCTAGAACGGTCAAGCCGGCCAAAGCTCCCTAAAGAATGGCTCCTCCCGAGTTAGCCGAGTTACGTCGGCAGTTAGATGAATTGTTGGGGGCAGGATTTGTTCGGTCGTCTAAAGCTCCATTTGGCGCCTCAGTTCTATTCCAGAAGAAGCGCTATGGTTGCCTTCGATTATGCATTGGCTACAGAGCGTTGAATAAGGTTCTTGTCACAAGAATAAGTATCCGGCCATTGATTGCAGATTTGTTTGATCGGTTGGCGGTACTTTACTACCAAGCTAGACTTGAGATCCGGCTATTATCAAAGTAGTCACGAGGAGATGAAAGCAAGACTACCTGTGTGACCAGGTATGGAGCCTTTGAGTTTCTGGTAATGCCCTTTGGGCTGACTAATGCCCCAGCCACATTCTGCACCTTGATGAATGAGTTGTTCCATGCCTACCTCGACAAGTTTGTGGTGGTGTACTTAGACGATATCGTTGTGTATAGCAACACATTGGAAGAACATCTCAACCACCTCCAAATCATCTTCAAGATACTGCGAGAAAATCAGCTCTATGTCAAGAAGGAGAAGTGTTCATTTGCACAAGAGCAGATTATGTTTTTGGGACACCGTATTGGAGGAGGAAACATCAGCATGGACCTTGAGAAAGTTCGTGCAATCCAAGACTGGAGAGTGCCAGAAGGCGTGACCGAGTTGCGGTCATTTTTGGGTTTGGTCAACTATTACAGAAGGTTCATCCCCGGTTATTCACACCGTGCAGCACCATTGACGGACCTGTTAAAGAAAGATCGACCGTGGCAGTGGTGGGAAAAATGCCAGAGAGCATTTGAGGATTTGAAAGCGGTGGTCATGAGTGACCCCGTGCTGAAGCTACCTGATCACTCCAAGCCATTTGAGGTGCACACAGATGCCTCCGACTATGCGATAGGAGGAGTATTAATGCAAGAAGAGCATCCAGTGGCCTTTGAGAGCAGAAAGCTGAACGATACCGAGCGACGGTATACGGTTCAAAAAAATGAGATGACAGCAGTAGTACATTGTCTAAGGACGTGGAGGCACTACCTACTTGGGTCGAAGTTCCTAGTGATGACCGACAATGTGGCCACAACTGAACCCAATTCTTTTGGTTGGCACTGACAAAATGTCTCAAATATTCCTCCAAAATAGTATTCACCCTTTCTGTCTGTCCGTCTGTCTGTGGATGCATGCTGGATGAGAAGTTCAGTTTCGTCCCTAAGAGCTGGAATACTTCTGACCAAAACTTGCTAGCAAACCGTGGATCTCTATCACTGACAATCGCTTGCGGCACTCCCCACTGCTTCACAACATTACTGACAAATAATCGTGCAGCTTGCTCTGCATTACAGTTCACCGGTGCCGGAATGAATGTAGCGTACTTTGAGAATCGATCCACAACTACTAGGATGGACCCGAGTGTCCCTACTTTGGGCAATGCAGAGATGAAGTCAAGGGAGACGCTCTCCCACGGTCTGGATGGCACTGGTAACGGCTGCAGGAGTCCAAATGGTTTAGCTCTTTCCACTTTGTCCTGCTGGCATATCAGGCAAGTCCTGACATACTCCTCTACGTCCTCTTCCATCTTAGGCCAATAGAAACGCCTTTCCAACAAGGCGAGCGTGCGATGAATTCCTGGATGACCAGCCCACAATGTGTCATGACACTCTTTCAAGAGTTCTTTTCTAAGTTCTTTCACTTTCGGCACATAGATTCGGCCCCCTTTGTCACCACATACCCTTCCTCACCCGTAATCGCCGTGTTCTCCCCTCTTGTATCTGCTGTAGTAGGGTCCTCGCGAGTGGATTTAGTTTTAACCCATCGCGCAATCTATCGGGGATAGTCCAACTAATGCGGCTAGCTGCAATTTGTTCTTCAATTTTTAACGCTGCTAACTGAACTTTCAATGCTGCTAACTCTGCTTTACGGCTCAAGGCGTCTGCGACTTGGTTGGTCCTGCCAGGCTTGTACACCAAGTCCATATCGAACTCGGCCAAGAAATCTTGCCAACGGGCCTGTTTCGACGATAATTTCTTTTGTGTCTGAAAGTAGCTAGTCGCCACATTGTCGGTCATCACTAGGAACTTCGACCCAAGTAGGTAGTGCCTCCACGTCCTTAGACAATATACTACTGCTGTCATCTCCTTTTCTTGAACCGTATACCGTCGCTCGGTATCGTTCAGCTTTCTGCTCTCAAAGGCCACTAGATGCTCTTCTTGCATTAATACTCCTCCTATCGTATAGTCGGAGACATCTGTGTGTACCTCAAATGGCTTGGTGATGCTCTGACGATGCTCCAGCTTCAACCCACCAATGCCTGACGCACTAGTGGCACAAGTGGCCCTGCGGCTGGCTCGGATGGCCACGCCGCGAGCCCACGTCACATCGGGCTCAGCCTTGGCCTTTGAAAGTCAGGCATGTACAAACCCCAGCACGTTGTCAGCCAAGTTTTAAATAATTCAACTGTGAGCGTTAGATGGATAATCATGCTTACTCTACAGGAAATCGTAGTTCTTCATCAAGTTGATAACCAAATGGCTTTTTTCCACAAGTTGGACACACACGCTGCAAAATGAGTTGAGGAACAAATGACAGGAAATTAGAAGGATTGTATGATGGTATTGTCAAAGAAGCGTACATATTCCGCTGCATAAACCTATCCTAGGAATAAGACTAAACAGATTGATTAGCATTGATAACAACCAACACAAACCTGAAAGGATGAATCGAATAAAATTGGTAGGATGATATTTTGCTCTCAGAAAACCTACTATTTGTTGTGTATATAGAAAATAGAATGATGCAAAATAATGTGGTTATAGGTAATCTCCAGCATATTACAGGAGAAAGAAGCTCGGTTGAAGACATCAAAAGCAAAATCCAACCGACACAGATAAACTAACGAAAAGGTGCAAAAATCGTCACTACAAGTTGAAACGATTTAGTCTTACACATAGATGGATAATTTTACATGGGTATGAAGTAAAAAATGATTGCATCAAATATGAACCTTTTAGTCATGATTGTGAGGATCCATGTCACATAAAATTAAACCTGACATTAAGTTTGATGTTCTTATATACGAAAAAATGTAAATACTTAGCAGGATTCATACTTCTAGACAGATTTTGGAAGCTACAGCTTCACCAATTAGTGTTTCTACCACATAGAGGTGTGCTTTTATCCTGATAATTCCAGGCTTTTGTATACTCCTTTATTAAATGATTTACGTATAACCAATATTATTCTTGGTTACTTCAAACATTGGCAAAAAGAAATACATAAGTTCAAGTAGTCACTAAATCAGTGTTTGCAATGTTGATGACAGTTGTGTAAGGCTGCAATGGGCAGTCTTGGCTTTTAGCATGTATTGTTGGTCTTGGTCTTGTATCCCATGTGAGCTAATACTTGTAATTATTTTCTACACTTGATTCTTGTCTCAGTCATTATTCTACTATTCTCTCCCTGATGTTCTCCCTCAATAGTTGACACAGTTTTGAATGATTCATTTGTTCTTATAGAAAGAGACCACAATGCTCTTCCATAATTCTTCATGCACCTTCTTTGCTTCACCACTTGCCTATTTCTCATTACAACCGGGTCCATTACAGCACGTCACTAGGAAGGGACGCCGCAAAACATGTCTTCGTAATAGGTCACATCACACATGATTGTCAAGGCGATGCCATGGCCTCGCCATGGCAAATAGCAAGGGAAATTGCCATATTGAGGTAAATGGTTAAATTCTCCAAATAGCGTCGCTATGGCGTTTCCATGGCGGTATAGCATCATGGCGCCGCCATAAGCGCTATTCGTCAATTAATTTTTCTTTTGAAGGAGGTGGCAATCTTGTATTATAAATGGTCATAAGTTATAACCTATAACACTTTTTGCTTATATATAAATTATAATTCTTATAAGTTAAAACTTATAACCTAAGTTAAAACAAAGGCAATCAAACCCTATTAGTGGAACTGTGCCACCTAAAACACCATCTAAGCGGTCTAGTTTGAAGGCAATCGTATAAAAAATTTTGCTTCCAAAGATTGGCATGAAACATGATCTCTATCATTTGATTTGTCCCAATCAACCATTGAATCAGATGATTCTCTTTGACTATGTTGAATCAGATGATAGAGATCACTTTTAGTGCCCAACTTTGGCAAAAAAGATCTTTACACCATGGCCTCCAATTAGACGACTTTGATATGGTGTTTCACGTGGCATAGATACGAAATATTTTATAATTAATGTTTGAATTGATGTTCCATAGTTGATAATTAATACTTGATTTGTATTTGTTGATATTTGTTAATGCATAATGTCTAAGAAGATGAATTTTTTGTTCTCTATGAAAGATATAAAAATAAAAATAAATAATAAAAAAATATTAATGATTGTTAAATAAAAAGTAAAAATTATTAAAAACTAAAAAATAATTATAAATGGCCTTGCCATAGCATAGCGAGCCTCGTCGTCATCACTTCGCCGCACAACCTTAACTACCTTGACGTCACCTCATAGGGATTTAGCGGGGTCTACAATCAGTGATCAACCTGATGCCGACCCTTCTCTCTCATCCAAGCTTGGGATTGGCCACGGAGAAGTTCTACCTATATACTAATACATTGTGAGTATGAGATTGTAACTCCTAGTCTGAGTTTCCTACACCAACTTCCCCTTCCTCCTCGTCTCTCCTCTTTGTTCTTTCACACTTATCTAATTAATTTAAACCGGTAACATATGATGTGGGACGGTACGCACGCTAACCCTAAAATAGCATAAATCCCGCACAATAGGGGTTTAGGGTTCTCAATCTTCAATTAAAATAAAAAAATAAAAGAAAAATAAGATAGAAGATCTTCGAATTCGCTCCAAATACGCTTGTCGGCTTCGCACCAATGATAACTTTAAAGAATCACTCCACAAAGGCGAAAACTTTTTGCAAGTTTTCTACGAAAGATTCACTATTTCACAAGATGCACAAAAGCAACTTAATTTTCCATTCCATAATCCACCCCTTTTACAATGTTATAATGACCTTATATAAGAAATCTCAAAACAGAAAACCCTAAAACAGAACATTTACTAAACTACCCTAAATGCTTACATACGAATCCAAAGAAAAACCTAGGAAAAAGGACTAAAATGTCAACACTTGGAGTGACTCGCTCGAGCGACAACCGATGCTCGCTCGAGCGACTTATTCCAGAGAAAATTCTTTGCGCTCTTCGATGTCTCGCTCGAGCGACAACCAAACTCGCTCGAGCAACTTTTGACCGAAAGTTTAACCTGTTGATGCAGGAACTTACTAAATGCAATGTTAGGGCTAAGATTAGGATTAAAATTAATTTAATCAATTAAAAAAATAACAATTTTTCATAACAAATTATCACGAAAAATTCTAGAAATTCAATTAGGTGATTTAATTATGGCCCTATCGCGGATCTAAAAGACTAGGGTTCTTATGAATGGCTAGATCTCCGATAGTTCTAGGGCGTCGAACGAACTCGCAAGCGGGTTCTCTCAATACCAAATGAAAATAAAATGCTAATAAAATTAATGATGAACAAAATATTGATTTAGGGCTTTTATGAGATCAATAAAATAATTAGGATTATGCTACTTATACAAACCATAAATCTAAAGAAGATAGAGATGGAAGAAGAGTTGGCCTCGCACCAAACCGCAAGCGAAAATCGAAAAATCGCTCTCCGTTTTGAGAGAATCACACCCTCACGAAAGTTTAGAACTCTCAATTTTGCATAAGCAATTTTCATTAACCAAAAAGTTATAATAAAAGTGTTTACAAGCCTTTAAATAGACTAACCAATGCATAAAATTAGAAATCCTAGTATAACTCTAAGTCCTAATAAAAAAAATATCCTAATTCTTCTAAAACAATAAAATCCTAAAACAATAAGGAAACTAATCATATGTCTAATAAAAGAAACAACTCTTACTTTCTAAAATAAAATAATAAAAGAGACTAATCCTAATTCAATTAGGATTCTTGAAATTCGTCACTTTATGTGCAGCTTTCGAAAATTGACCATAACTTCTTCAATACTTGCCGGAATTGCATGTTTTTAAATATGACCAATTTCGCATCAATCCGACTTCGTTTGATACTTCAAAATAAGCCAAACATAAAAGTGACAGGATTGAAAGTTGAAGACCATAATAAATTTTAGATTTTCTTCGTTTTATCAAACGGGTCTTTAACGGGCCTTTTTTTAAATACCCATTCGTGAGTCCACTTTCTCTTTTGACGTCTCCTCTTTATCCGACCACGATTCAAACAGGCGGATTTAAAATACGCATCACTTGTCCCATGTTGCTTCACGGGTCGTATGAAAGCCCATTTATGGGTCCACTTCTTCCTTGTTGACATTCTTCGATTGGCCCAACCACGATCCAAATATGCAGATCTAAATTCCGTATCAACATAGTTACGGGATCACCATCCACAATACGCAACTCTAATAACCATTGCTACCCATTGACGTCAGCACGTCACTGCTAAAACTGACCACACCTTTTTTGGGAAAAAAGGATGAGGATAGATGGACTATGATGTGGGATAGAGTTCACGGCTGGGGCGTGGAGGGATTTCTGTGCTTTCAGTTGATCAACAGTCCCTATGTTGGTGTTCTTGATTGATAGCCTCCATGTCTTTATTGACCTATAACCAGTGTGGAGTGTTTCTGCTATCAGGTGGGGGATAGTATATGATCATGTATATCCATCGCTGGTTGATCTCTTGTAAATTGCAGAGATCAAGTCAGATCCAATCCATTTGGTCATGGGATCAGTTTTACGTAGGGAATTCCACTTTTGAGATTTTGTTGTGCCGACACTTGGTGGGACTTGGGCACTCCTCAACACAACACGATACTCTAGACATATATGAAAATGCCACAAAATGCTATCAAAATGTTTCTCATTGTGACATGACAAAATGAACCAGCGATTTATAAATAAAAAAATTGTGTAAATTATCATTTTTATCCTTGAAAACAATTTGGCCAATATAGTATACTCTTAATTAGATTCATGGCATAAATTATGCATCTTCTCCTTACATATCTCAATTGGCTCTCTAACATTTCCCTTCAATATTCTTTTCTAGATACATTTTATTTGTTCAAAGTTTTATCTGTGTAAAATTTTATTCTCTTAAGGTCATGCCGCCATATTAGAATCGTTAGAAAGTGGAATGTCAAACATCTATAACACCTTGACACTTGGCACCCGTGCCACGTGTCAAGGTAACACTGACATGGATGGCCGTAATTTTCCAATCACAATTGTCAACTTCGATGTTCAAATTATCTGGAGTGGTCCAAATCTTCCAAATTCTCTTAGTGGGAAGAAGAAATAAGGGTATTTAGTGGTGCTATTAAACCATCTGGTATGGCCAATCCTACATATGTTGATCGGAAATAAAATAATATGATGGTATTGTTGTAGGCTTTAAAACTGAACAGAAATGAGAACTACGGATCTAGATTCTAGACGGCTACAATTTCAACCTTCAAAGCACTACATCTTTCAACTTGGAGAACGAATTAAGATAATTCCAAATTGGAATATGGAAGGAATAAAGAAATATACGAGACCATAAAGCCCATTCTATTTTAGATGTACATACTAGAGAAATTTTTAAAAAATCATCTTGTTGGCCCTAGTAACATTTATATGGAAGTAGCACGGTCCATGATTTTTAAAAATTCTTGTACTCAACACAAAGATCTGATATTTTGTGGAGAGAAAACTCAGACTAAATTAGAAACCCCCATAAAAATTCTAAAATTACCCGATAAGTATAAGCCTTGCAAATAAGAGATACACAAAGAAATGAATAATGAATTCTTTCAACAGCAGTTCAGTTCGTGTGTTACCTATGTGTTATGATGATGCTTTTACGATTGATGGAATACCATA
The DNA here is from genome assembly GCA_021018995.1 of Chloranthus sessilifolius. NCBI lineage: Eukaryota > Viridiplantae > Streptophyta > Magnoliopsida > Chloranthales > Chloranthaceae > Chloranthus > Chloranthus sessilifolius. Next base: position 9,180,870 of record CM037598.1, read on the forward strand.
TGTTTGGGCGAAAGCTGTGAGATATACACGTGATGAGGTGGATTGATCTATGATATGTAAGTGATATGGCTAATAGCTACTCATGATGATGTGGATTTATCCACGATATGCAAGTGATATGAACAGTAAACACGTGACACATGATGAAGATACCAGTATATCATATGTTAAATCAAGGGATAAAAGCATCTGGTATTCGTGCCCAAAGGCCACGTAACAGTGGCTTTAGCTATCTCTTAGCCAACCGCTATATGTCAGTTTAGCTATTTAAGTTACTGATTTAAGTAAAGAAAATGGATGCAAGTCAAGTGAAGGATCGCGAAAACATGAATAAAATTCACATGCATGCGATGGTAATTAAATTTGATACACAGATTCCCAGAGTAAGGTATCAATTCTTTTCACATGATGTTGATCCTTATACTTTTCAATTTAAATCTTCTCCTTAATGTATGCATATTTTTCATTCAAGTGCTGTCAACACTTGTTTTCTTGATGCTCTTTCATGTATTTCCTGGCCCTACGCTATCAGACGATCATGTGTTATAACTCTAGGTTTTATTGTATTTTGCAATCTGTCCTATCTTCTCCCTAATTAAGTAAACCTAAGGATTAAGGGAGTTGTGGATTGTCACTCATCCCTTAATTATCTACACAGAGAACTTTTCATCTTAAAGGAAAAGAAAGCGGATGGATACTTCCAGGGAAGTCTACGTTTCGAACGACATAGTAAGATTTACTTCGTATTAATCATGTAGTCAGAGGAATAAATAGTCGTCACTAAGGTGGACTCCAGTGTATCTCGTTACAGTTACTTTACATATCGTGTATTGAAAATATTGGATTTTGAATTATATGACAATTTTCATTTTTGTTTTATTTAAATCAAAAATTTTACTGCATTGTCATATGTAGCTAACCCTTTGTTGTGTAACGTCCCCAAATTCACACACCGGATCAATGCGCTCAGTTAGGCACATCACACTACATCACATAATCATAATCATAATTAAATCAATTAATCCATAAAGATTCATCCGCATATAAACGCAATGGAAAAATAACTATTAAAAGTGCACACATAAATTTTTCTTTTTCCATCATCATGAGAGCAATGCTAAAATATGAGATAACAACTTATTATACCAAATTCTATGTCTACTCTTTAAATTAAATAAAGTTGAAATCAAGCATAATCCATCATTAACATGAACTTGTTCATAAAATAAATTTAAAATTTGTCTTAAAATCCTTCATAATGCATAAAGAAAAATCTAATCAACTAAGCTTCAAATCCTTTTTCGCTCAAATCTTAATTTCCATCAATCATAGACGCAGCTACTTCATCCACTCCATGTATAACTATACTCCCTGGAATCCCAAACAATGGGTCAGTTTACCAAGTAAACCGGTATAGACCATACATGATAAGGCTAATAGAAAATGTGCATAACTCAAATCAACTCATAAAATTAAACAATAACAGAGATATAACATGACATAATAATGAGTAAAGCAATAGAATGAAACTGAAACATAGCATTAAATCTAAATATAACATTATGGCTTGGGTCTCTACCCTAATTTCATGTGTAGTCATTTTTAATTGTACATTTAATGCTCTTGAATCGGCATACATAATGGACATAGTTATCTCTTTCTTAATCATTATCCTAATCTTCTATGATCCTTCGATTAGTATCTACGTAACCTTCTCATAACTTCTCTTTAATTAAGTAGTAAGCTTAAAATTAAAAACCTTCTCCATCTCTTCAGTCTTATCATTAATGCATGAATACATAACTTTTATTACTTGTCATTCTTATTCATGTTAATTCTTTTAGCATAAGCCAAAATGAATTCTATCGTAATCATAGAAATATTTTCTTTCATGTGTCATATCATAAATGTACCTTTTCACTTTTATGAACACCATGAATATACATGCATAGAAAAACTGGAAATCAACAGATCATGCAATAGCTCTTTCACTTGTTTAGGCTTAACACATCATAAATATGTAATCTCTATTGATTCCTACTTGTTTCATGTTGTATAAATCAAACATCCTCGGTTGCATGGATTCTAAGCAATAAAAACAAATAATAAGGATGAACATAAATAAACATTTAAGCATGATGGTTAAATATAGGTTATATTTGAATTGAAATTCATTGCTAGCATCCTGGACAAATTATGAATTTCCTGATAAATTCTGGATTCTGTACAGATTCTGGACAGATTCTAGATTCTAAACAGATTCTATATTCTGCACAGAATTTCGTAATCAATCGCAAAATCCCGTGTACCATCGAAAACCCGCGATTAGGCATAAAATTTAACAATCTAACATGAAGAATATTCATTAAATGAAATAAACCCTAGTTCTTATTTTATTTTTGTGTTATCCACGTTTCCGATTAATCTCAACATGATTTCGCCGTACCTCTAGTCTTCGTGTAAAATTTACATAACTCCTCTCCCTTGATCCAATCCGAAGCTCTAATCTGAGATCCGATCGCGTCGTAAGCTCTTCTTGCGTTCTTCTAAGCCTTCAAACCAAAACTCTAGGGTTCCTCTTCTAATTCTCCTTCTCTAGAATTTTCTCTCTTTCTTAATAAGGTTCTTAGGTTATAAGAGTTATGTAAAATTCTGTAAATTAGTCTTTATATTTATAATACTTTATGGTTTCCTATTTAAGATCCAATTCTATTTAGAATTCTTTAAGGTTTCCTATTTAATATCCAACTCTATTTAGAATACTTTAAGGTTTCCTATTTAAGGTCTAACTCTATTTAGAATACTTTAAGGTTTCCTATTTAAGATCTAACTCTATTTAGAATACTTTAAGGTTTCCTATTTAAGATCTAACTCTATTTAGAATTTCCTACATGGGTCTTAAGTGATTTTACTGGGCCTTTAATTACTTAATGGGTATCCAATTACTTATTGGGTCTTTAATTAGTTAATGGGTCTTTAATTAGTTATTGGGTATTTAATTACTTAATGGGTCTTTAATTACTTAATGGGTCTTTAATTAATTTACTAACATATTTTAAAGGTTCATTAAACATTACTAATGGCACCCCAAATTATTACTAACATATATTTAAAGGCTTTTACAGTCTATTAATTAGATTAATTAATTATCATGAGTCATTATTAAATAATTATAAATCTAGCAAATAATTAAGGACTAAATAAGCAAAATTCTCGGTCGCTACATTCTTCCCTCATTATTGAAAATTTCGTCCTTGAAATTAGATTGTACCTGAAGTAAAAGGGTGTGGATATTCCTTCCTCATATCATCCTCGCGCTCTCCCAGGTAGCTTCTTCTCGTAAGTGGTGCTTCCAATTAACTAAAAACAATGGAATCTTCTTATTACGTAGTGTCCTCTCCTTTCTTTCTAGAATCGAAATCGGTACCTCAATGACAGTCATGTCCTCAATTTCCAATGGCTCCAAATCGATCACATGTGAAGGGTCCTTGAAATACTTCAACATTAATATGTGAAAAATATTGTGCATCTCGGCTAACTTTGGTGGTAACTGAATCCGATAAGCCGTCTCTCCAATCCTCTTTAATATTTCAAAAGGTCCAACATACCTCGAACTTAGTTTTCCTCTCTTTCCAAATCTCATCACACCCTTGATAGGTGAGATTTTGACAAAAACTAGATCTCCCTTAGCAAATTCTGCATCTCCTTTCTTTATCTACGTAACTTTTATGCCTGCTTTGAGCCGTTTTCATACGTTCTCTGATTAGCTGCACCTGTCTCGCCGTGTCTTCAACAATATGTGGTCCAAGTAGGTTTCTTACTCCAACCTCATCCCAGCATAACGGTGTTCTGCAGCTCCTTCCGTAAAGTGCTTCATATGGTGACATTTGAATTGCCGCTTGATATCTGTTGTTGTACGAAAACTCTGCTAATGGTAAGTGATCATCCCAACTTCCCTTAAAATCTAGCGTGCAGGCTCTTAACATCCTCTAGAATTTGATTCAACCTCTCAGTCTGACCAATTGTATGAGGGTGAAAAGCTGAACTATACTCCAATCTTGATCTCATACCATCCTGAAAACTCTGCCACATATGTGAGGTAAACCTGGAATCTCTATCGAAAATAATACTCGCTTGCACGCCATGTAAACGCACAATTTCCCTTATGTAGATATATGTCAGTTACATAGACGAAAAAGTAATCCTAACTAGAATAAAGTGTGTCGATTTTGTCAGTCGGTCTACTACAATCTAAACTGAATCGTTCCTTTGCTTCATCCTCGGCAATCCCGTGATAAAATTCATACCGATGCTCTCTCATTTCCATCCTGGTACAGGTAACGACTACAATAATCCTGGTGGTTTCTTGTGCTCGGCCTTCACTTGCTGACAAATAAGGCATCTGGACACATTATCCGTTATTTCCCTCTTCATATTAGTCCACCAATAATTCCTCTTTATATCTTGATACATCTTTGTACTTATTGGGTATATCGCAAATTTTGATCCGTGAGCATCGTAGAGAAGTTGTTGTTTCATTTATGCATCATTTGGTACGCAATATCTTCCCTTAAATAGCATTATTCCATCCTCTTTGAATGTTACTTTTGTATTCTTACTCTCCTCCAAACGAACCAACATTGGATCTTCTAACTGTTTCCCTCTAATTTGATCCAATAGTACTGGCTTAATATCGATTACGATAATAAAGCCCTTGGTCTAAGTATCTTCTCTGAAACATTCTTACTCAGTGCATCAGCTACTATGTTAGCCTTCCCTAAATCTCAGGGTTAAAGTTTATCAGAGTCTCCATCCATCTCTTCTGCCTCAAGTTCAGATCCTTCTGCGTAAACAAGTACTTTAAACTCTGATGGTTCATTGATACGATGAACTTCTCCCTGTAAAGGTAATGTTTCCATAACTTCAACGCGAAAATAATTGTCGCAAGCTCTAAGTCATGCGTCGAGTAGTTCCTCTAATGATCTTTCAATTGCCTCAAATCGTAGGCGATGGGCTTTCTCATTCTGCATCAACACACAACCCAAACCCTTGTTTGTCGCATCCGTATAAATAATAAAACCTCCACTACCGGATGGTGTCATCAAAATTGGTGCGATCATCAATCTTCTTTTTAACTCTACTCACATTCATCGGACCAAATAAATTCCGTCTTCTTCCTTGTCTAATTTGTAAGCAGTCCAGAAATCTTTAAAAAACCTTCTACAAATCTTCGATAATACCCTGCTAAACCAAGAAAACTCCTAATCTCGGTCACACTCTTCAGTCTTACCCACTGAATAATCACCTCGATCTTCGCAAGATCAACCGTAATTCTTTTCTCAAAAACCCGATGGCCTAGAAAAGCCACCTCCATCATCCAAAGCTCACACTTGCTCAACTTGGCAAAGAGTTGGTGCTCCAAAAGTGTCTAAAGCACTATCCGTAGGTAAGTAGCGTGCTCCTCCTCTGATCTCAAGTAAACTAAAATGTCATACACAAAGACGACTACAAATTGGTCCAAAAAGGATCTGAACACCCTATTCATCAAGTCCATGAACACTGCAGGTGCGTTCGTCAAACCAAAAGGCATCACTAAAAACTCGAATTGTCCATACCTTGTATTAAAAGGCGTCTTTTGTATGTCCTCTTCTCGTACTCGCACTTGATGGTGACCAGACCTTAAATCGATCTTCGAAAAGTATCGAGCACCTTGTGACGGAGGTATGCAACATGGCTACCCGGGCCATCCGCAGCGCCACTCGAGCCGCTTATACTCCGCATAGAGGCAGTGGCGATTTGGTGCCTGGGGCACGCGACTTGGGGCCAAAAGGGCCTCGCGACGTGGTCGTGCTGCGGTAGTCGCGACACGGTCGCAGGGTAAGACTTAGGAATGACACGGACGCGACATGGCCAGCTGGGCTAGCGAAGTGGGGCGGTGTGAATAGTAAAGTATGTCAAACCAAGGGGTTTGAGGTTCTCCTGTCATTACTTTTTACCCTTATATGGGGGAAGGGAGCGCGGGAGTTATTTCCCTACACACAGGGCCTTGCATTGCCAGAGGGGGCGCAAGTGTCTCCTAGGCCTAAAAGGGTGGGCCTAGGACATCGACGCAGCGATGCCGTGTGGCACCCAAGGTGAGGTTGAAGTATGACCCGAGCTACGCGTCGCGGTGCATACGGTTGGGCAACTTCACAAGCATTGCGTGGGACTCAGTAGAGCACGACAGCATGAGGGCTGCGTGGGACTCCATTGAGCATGGCAGCATGAGGTAGGCACACGACTGTGGGCTTGGTTCGGTATGCGAGCAAGACATGATGGCATGGGGAGCTACATGCTAATACTGTTGTGAAGCGAGGTACTAGTGCAGTACACAGGGTGAAGCTTGAGCAGGCCAAGTATGGAACAGTGGTGGAATTGAGCGTGTCATAAGGGGCACGATTTATCGGATGGTAGGCCGCGTAACAGAGGTAACCACGAGGGGGAGTTCCCGTCCTCTAGGCAGGTGGTATCAGAGCTGATGAAGAGATTGGTTGGCTTCGTTGCATGCTGTAACGAGGCACCGCGCGGGTTGATGGCGCGTCGAAGGACACCCCCATGACAGTTGGTATCAGAGATAGGCTGACTTAGCGCATCGGGCGTTAAGTGCCGCACGGGCTGGCACTGCTGGAAGAGTGACCCCGTGACAACCTCCTAACTAGTCAAACAAATCATTAATCCATGATAACGGGTATTTATTCTTCACTGTCACTTGATTTAACTGTCTATAATCGATGCACAGTCTCATTGAGCCATCCTTCTTCACAAACAAAATCGGGGCTCCCCATGGCGAGTGACTCAAGCGTATGAAAGCCTTCCCTTGTAACTCTTCCAGTTGCTTCTTCAATTCAGACATCTCAAGTAGTGCCATCTTGTAGGGTGTCTTCGAAATCGGTGTCATACTCAGTAATAAGTCGATTCAAAACTCCACGTCTCTAACAGGCAGTAAACTAGGAAGTTCCTCAGGAAATACTTCAGCAAACTCTCTAACTATAGGTATAAACTGGTCCATGAGCCGTTATCGTCATTAGTGCTTTCTGATTCTTCTTCTGCTCCTTGCAATCTTCCGCTTTATGCCCTTCTTTCCCGCAGTTGTAACATACGGTCGCTTCTCGTAAACATTTATCAAAATGTTGTTTCCCGCATGTGTTGCACGTCGGTTTCGACTTCGTCGTTGCATGAGTTGTCATAGTTGTTGGTTGTCCCTTTTGCTGAATCTGTTGGGGTTTACCATATGCGGTAAACTTCCTCCCTTGTTGATTGTTTTGCTTGCCCATGACTCGATCTCGTCCATTAAATTGATTACTACTCTGAGTCAGTTGACCAAAACTCTTCCCTTGATTTGTCTGGCCAACATCTCTCTACAACATAGCATCTATCCAATAAATCAATGAAGGTAGTACTCTTATGCCCCACTACAAGAGACCTGATCTCTGGCCTAAGTCCTTGCTCAAACTTCCTAATGCGGAAGGTCTCATCAACTATCATATTCGGCACAAATCTTCCAAGTTCAGTAAATGCCCTATCGTAGGCATCGATTGTCATGTTCCTTATTCCAACTTCAGAAATTCAGTAATCTTACCCTCACAAACACTTTGGGGATAATATTTATCATTAAAGGTTCTCACAAATTCTGCCCAAGTCCAAACATGTTATGGGTTTGCTGCAATTGTAATATCATTGACTTGGCTCCACCAGTGGTCTGCGGCGTCTTTCAATTTATAAGTTGTTAGTCTCACCTTACTAGCATCGGGGCACTCATTATCCCAAAATATTTTTTCAAAGTGTTTAATCCACCTTTGTGCCTCCATAACATCGTCAGTTTCATTAAAAGTCCTAGGATGATTCTTTCTAAACTCATCCACATCCAACCTAGGCACAGGTGCTCTCACTGCATTGATTGCCCTCGTAACAGCATTCACTTTGAATTTCCTGACAGATTTTGGATTCCAGACAAATTCTGGATTCTGTACAGATTCTGGATTTTAAACAGATTCTGAATTTTGCACAGAATTTTGTCATCAATCACGAAATCCTGTGTACCATCGAAAACCCGAGATTAAGCATAAAAATTTAACAATCTAACATGAAGAATATTCATTAAATGAAATAAACCCTAGTTCTAATTTTATTTTTGTTTTGCCTACGTTTCCAATTAACCTCAACATGATATCTCCATACCTCTAGTCTTCGTGTAAAATTTACGTAACTCCTCTCCCTTGATCCAATTCGAAGCTTTAATCTGAAATCCGGTCTCATCGTAAGTTTCTCTTGCGTTCTTCTAACATGAAGAATATTCATTAAATGAAATAAACCCTAGTTCTTATTTTATTTTTGTGTTACTTACGTTTTTTATTAATCTTAACATGATTTCTCCATACCTCTAGTCTTCGTATAAAATTTACGTAACTCCTCTCCCTTGATCCAATCTGAAGCTTTAATCTAAAATCCGGTCGCGTCGTAAGCTCCTCTTGCGTTCTTCTAAGCCTTCAAACCAAAACTCTAGAGTTCCTCTTCTAATTCTCCTTCTCTAGAATTTTCTTTCTTTCTCTATAAGGCTATTAGGTTATAAGAGTTATGTAAAAATTCTGTAAATTAATCTTTATATTTATAATACTTTATGGTTTCCTATTTAAGATCTAATTCTATTTAGAATGCTTTAAGGTTTCCTATTTAATATCTAACTCTATTTAGAATACTTTAATGTTCCTATTTAAGGTCTAACTCTATTTAGAATACTTTAAGGTTTCCTATATAAGATCTAACTCTATTTAGAATCTCCTACATGAGTCTTAAGTGATTTTATGGGCCTTTAGTTACTTAATGGGTCTTTAATTACTTTTTTTTTTATCAATAAAGGAAATTATATTAATAAGCAGCAAGGCGCTGAAAGATCAATACAACGACACGACCAAAAAAACAGAAAAGGTACAAAGCCCAAAAACATATCTCACGGACCCGGCCCATTTAGCCCGGGTCCCACAAGTAGGACTCCTCTCTAGGAACATTCCCTCCTCTCGACACCCAAAACCACACCAGGTCTCTAACCGACTTCATGATCATCCCCACAGGGCGGCTTTTGTTCTCAAAAATCCGCATATTTCTCTCGCACCATATACTCCAAAATACAATAAAAGGGGCTGCCATCCAGTATTCTCCAAGTCGGCCCTCCACTTTAATGGACGCCCATATCAGGAAATAGAGGTAATGCGTAGCCGGCATAACCCAACTCATACCAAAGGATTTTATGACGATGCTCCAAATCTCATGCGCCACCCCACAGTGAAGGAGTAGATGCGAGGTGGTCTCCTCCCCATTGTTACACATTACGCAACAATTCGGGATCTCCTTCCCTTTTCGAAAAAGCTGATATATTGTTAGGATTTTCTCTTTGAATAGAGTCCACGCAAAGAACTTAATTTTTGGGGGGGATGGCTTCCTTCCATAATCTTGCACCTTGGAATCTGACCAACCGACGACACGAAAGCATCCTGTAGTAGGATTTGACATTGAAGATTCCATCTCTGCTTGGTGTCCATATCATCTGGTCTTGACCGTGAGGATGCCGTTGTGCCTCATATAGCTTAAGTATTAGATTTGAGAATGATGCCACCTCGTCTCTCAGAAGCCTTCTGGTAACAACATCCCACAGTCTACCCCCTCAGTTTCATAAACAAACTCTACTATCCTACCAAGTGGATTCACAGATATGGCATAGATATCCAGGAATGAGGATTTGAGGGGGGTCCACTATCCACCCATGCATCCTCCCAGAAGCGGATACGGGTACCACAGCCCCAACTAAAGTACCGCCCTCTGGCGAAGAGGTCCCAAGTGCTGCAGATGCTTTTCCACCAAATCGAAGTGCCTCTGTGAACCGTATTATTGATACCCCAATTACCCATTGAGTGCTTGCACTTCTCGATCAGCATCACACGCTAAAGACTATCCCTTTCCTCAACCCTCCCCGCTCGCCAAAACCATTTTCCTAGGAGCACGATATTAGTCCACCTCAAACTGCGAATTCCCAATCCTCCACATCCGACCGATAGCCAACACGTGTCCTAGTTAATTAGGTGATATCGTTTGTCCAAGCCTGATCCCTCCCACAAAACATTCCGTTGAATTTGCTCTAGGCGATTGATAACTCTCATCGGACATTTGAACATGGACATGTAGAAGATGGGCTGCGACGATAAGACCGTTTTCACTAGAACAAGCCGGCCTCCACTACTGAGCAGTTTCCCTTTCCACGACGACAAACGTTGCTCAAACCTTTGCACTACCGGTTCCCAATCTCTAGCTGTAGGTTGTCTGAGGCCGAGGGGAAGCCCTAAGTACTTAATTGGGAACTTCTCGATTGCACAATTCACCGTCTGTGCCAGATCTGCCATCAAAAGATCATCTGTACCAATACCCGTGATAGTCAACTTGGAAAAGTTGATACTTTGCCCCGAAACGGCATCATATACCAAAAGGACATCAACCAAGGATTTGAACTCCGGAACGTCGGCCTGCCAGAATATAATGGTGTCATCCGCAAATTGAAGGTGTGAGATGTATCTACCTTGATCTCCCACCTTAATCCCGGTTATGAGGATCATTTGCCTGGCTCACAAAATAAGCCTCGATAATGCTTCACCCACCATATTGAATAAGAAAGGGGAAAGCGGATCCCCCTGACGGATACCTCTGGAACTCTTAAAGTAACCAGCTGGAGTGTCATTGATCAAGACCGAGAACCATACCAAAGAATAACATCCCCTCATCCATCTCCTCCAAGTTGTTCCGAGCCCCATCCTGCCGAGCATGTAGTCTAAGCAGTCCCAACTGATCCGATCGTATGCTTTCTCCACATCTACCTTCCATAGGGTTGCAGGTCGGCGACCGTGATGCGCCGAGTGGATGGTCTCTCGAGCCACCGTAACCAGGGCCACTAATTGTCTACCCCTCACGAAAGCTCCCTGATTGTCCAAATCATCATGCTCATAACTGGTTTGAGTCTATTGGCTAGGACCTTGGATATAATCTTGTATAGGCAATTTGTGAGGCATATCGTGCGGAAGTCGGCAATATCATCAGCCCCTTCTCTCTTGGGAATGAGGGTGATGGATGTAGAATTTAGGCTTTGCCCTATGAAGCCGGAAGCGTGGAACTCGTGCATAACCTCCATCAGGTCCGCCTTTATGGTCACCTAAAAAAATCTGAAGAATTCCATGGTGAAACCGTCGAGTCCCAGTGCTTTGTTTTTTGCCCCAAACCTGACTACCCTCCACAACTCTTCTTCACTGAAATGTTGCTCCATACTCGGCCGATCCTCCTCAGTGATAGATTGAAAAGATATCCCGTCCAATTTGGGCCGAGGCAAACAATCATCCTTATAAATCTTCGTATAGAACGCGACGATGTTCGCCCGGATCTAATCCTCCTCCGAATAGGTCACCCCATCAACTACAATATTGCCCAGATAATTTGCTTTGTTCTGCGCGTTGGCGACCGCATGGAAGTATTTGGTGCTGGCATCTCCCTCTTTGAGCCATCTTACCTTGGCCTTTTGCTTCCAGCTCACCTCTTCGGCCATGCAAGCACTGTTGAACTCCATTTTTTTGTGGTATCTTTCATCTCGCTCCTGCGTCGTAAGGTTTCGTTGTTCCTCCAAATTGTCCAATTCCTTTAGTCGCAATAACAAAGCCTCTTTCTTGACCTGAACCAAACCGTACACTTCTTTGTTCCACAGTTTAATTTTTTCTTTAACCCGCTGAGGTTTGGAAATGAATCTGTAAGCAGTCGTCCTGGAAGATGTCGGTTCGCTCCACCAAACCGGCACCATCGCCTGAAATTGCCCATCTAGCAGCCACATGTTTTCGAATCGGAACGGAGTCGGCCCTTTCCCATGCGAATCGCAAGTGAAAAGCAGTGGCCGGTGATTGGAAACAGCCCGTGCTAAACATTCAAGTCTTGCACCCGGGAATACGTCTAGCCATTCCAGATTGCAAAGGAATATGTCCAGCCTACTCAAGGAAGGGTTCTCTTGGAGATTCGACCAAGTGAAATGCGCTCCAGTTAGCAAAACATCCATCAACTCCCAGTCCGAGATGAAAGAGTTGAAGTCGCGCATTATAGCTATATTCGGTGGCCCACCTTGTTTCTCAAAACCCAATCCTATGGCATTAAAATCCCCTCCCAAGCAAAAGGGGAGGTCCCATCTGCCTAAAAAGGCAGCTAACTCCATCCAGAAGTTGGGCGGTCTCTGTCAACAGACGGCCCATAGATACCTGCAAACATCCACGCTTTCCCTGAGTCCTTGTTTCGAAGCACCACCGAGGCTGAATATAGCCTCACTTCCTCATCCAATTTGTCAAATATTCGTGTGTTCCATGCCACCAGGATGCCACCCGATGCGCCATCGGAATCAACCCCCATCCACTCCCATTGATTTCCTCCAAGCACCGATGCCACTTTCCTCCTATCACAGCTGCCCCACTTGGTTTGTTGTAGTGTAATAACTGTCGGTTTGAGCGCATCAATCACCCAGTTAACCCCGGCTCGTTTGCACCCATCGCAGATCCCCCTCACATTCCAAGATAGCATCTTCATAAACAGCTAGCAGATGTCCAGCCCATACCCAAGGAGGTGAGGATTAGCTCCCCCCCATCCCCGACCCGCTCCCTTCCCATCCGACATCCCCCATTGTAATCGAGCAAGTTCTCGAGCCCCACCCCGCCACTTCTTCTTATTCTCCTTGCGACTAACCAAGATGGACCGGAACATATCCCGGAGAGCCTCATCGGACCCCTTGAATGACATCCCGAGATCGCATCCAACACGAATGAGGCGATCGATGTCATTTGCCATACCCATCTCAGCATCAGTCCCCTCTCCCATGGGTATCAGCTGCTTGCCCTTGGTGTTGGAATCCGATAAACCGCAACCACATAGTGATCCCTCCTCCATCTCAGTGTGCTCGATCGATCTCCCCTTCAGTCTTACAGGTAAATAGATTGGGCACAGGAACCCGGGGTCACGGGTCATGTCGACGATCTAAGCCGGCACCTCGCCAAGCAAGTTCGGAGTATCGACTACCCTCTGAACTATTGGTGTCGATGAATGTGAAGGGCCGAGTTTCAATGAGTCCCCAACTCGCCGAGTCAACCACCCCTCTCTCTTAGACCAGTTTTGTTCCACCGTTCCACTGTAATCCCGAGGTAACAGGCTCAGTAGATTCGGCCCAACTGAGACTCGGACCATCCTTCAAATGGACCCCTTACCCATTTGCAAAATGAAACCCCATGGGTCAAAGTTATAAATGACCCATAAGGTATTACCCGCCAGCTGGCCCCCACTTGGATCGATAGTACGTGTCTGTCACATGTCTTGGGGGCTTGGCTCTTCATACATAGTATGCGTATCACGTGCTACGACAGTATAAGGACACCCTACCACTCCCCTTTTGAGTTGCCCAAAGTCAACTCTACACAGGTTCGGCGACCAGCTTCCAGAAGCCTCCTTTGGTTTATGACGTGTCGTGATCCCAGACAGTTTCCCTCCTTGAGACCCCATATATATCCTTCCTCTTCATTGATAAACCCTAAAACCCTTTTTTCTGCCAGCATACTTCCTCCTTAAACGACATCCTAAAGCTTCTGTCTCCATCGGATCCCAAGTACGGCAACTAACATCATCCCTCCTCGCCGGCATCCACGACGTCCCACCAAATCCTTCGTTTGCAGGTGTCCTTTTTCTTATTTGGAGTACGAATCGATCTCAACCGTAAGTAACATCGATGATGAGAGATCCTTCTCGGCATCGCTCAGAAGGTGGTGTTGCAGCGTCAACTCTGGCATTTTATTGTGGTTCAGCTACTCCGGCGATTGATTCTTATGGATGTAGTCACCCTGACCAGTCCTGAAGAAGGGTGAGTCGTCGTTCAGATCTTGGAGCTCACCTGCAATCTCCTCTTCTATTTCCTCTCTTGAACAATGAGTGATACGGGCAACCCCCGAGGGACCAATGTCCCCCCGTCGCCGTGGAAGACCCCCTGTGTATACCGCCGCACGCCAAATTCGCGGACAGGCACCCCTCCAAGCGCCTCGATACATCCCGCCCGAGCCTTTCTACCCCGTCCCTGCTTGGTTCGATGACCGGCGAGGTTTCTTCTGCGGCACCACCGAGTACGTCTATCGTGATGTTCCGGGCCCTCAAGGTTGCATCACGCGACTGTTGCGGAACGAGCACCCTCTCTATGAGCGCCATTTCTATGAAGACCTTGAATTTCTGGCTACCGAGGCAGATCTCGCACGACCTGGGGATGTGTTGTCAGGAGTCTACGGCGATCAGGATGCAAACCGCTCTAGTGTCCTAGAGGTTGACGGAGCTCCCGTCCGTGAGGATGAATCGACCGCATTGATTTTTGATTCCCATAAGAACCTCGGTGGTCCAAGCATGGATTGGAAGCCCAATCAATCTGATCCAGACTCCCCCCTCCCACCATTGTAACTGAAAGTCACCCACTGATGGTTCCTAGACACCGCATTCCACCGAGGCGCCGTCAATCCGGAAGGATTTTTTGCGGCGAAGATCCATTGGTCCCTCCTCCAATGGGAATCTTAGGAGAAACTTTGTATTTGTAATTGTAGATAATGTTGGTCTTTCTGATACTGCCATGAACTTTGTATCCACTGATGTAACTGGAATAGAGATAGTGTATCTTTGATGTTGTATAATACCACCCAATACTGCTTTAACTTCTTAGCAAGAGAGCCAAACTGAGAGGAATTAAACTCCAGCCAGTCTCTATTAAGCCCCACCTTGACTGTGTGAGCTGGTACAGAGAACGGAGATGGGCGGGCGATGTGAGCTCCTCCACTCTCCGGGCCATCATCATTCCCAACAACCTCAACCAAAAAGATGTCCATGTGTGGTTGCTAGTCTTGATGAACGAGTCCACAGCACGTTTGAAACTCTTGTCAGCGATAGCCCATCCATCTCTAAGGTCTCTGACCTGACTGGCTTTGAGCACCAATTGTTGATGGTTTCTCCTCCATGGAATCAATTCATCGGCAGACTTAACGACCACTCCCTTATCTCTGGTTGAGCCACACCCTAAACGGCGGCAAACCTTCCTACGCCGGAAATTGAGGTTCCAGCAAACCGCGCAAACCCAATCCCCCACTCTAAGCACCAAAGCCATTATGAGAATGCCGATCTTACATCTTTTTTTGTTCCATGCTTTCAACCAAGTGAAAACGCATTCTCTGTAATTGTAGATAATGTCGGTCTTTCTGAGTACTGCCATGAGCTTTGTATCCACCAATATGGGTCTTCAATTACTTAATGGATCTTTAATTACTTATCGGGTCTTTAATTAGTTAATGGCTCTTTAATTAATTTACTAACATATTTTAAAGGTCCATTAAACATTACTAAACGCACCCCAAATTATTACTAACATAAATTTAAAGGCTTTTACGGTCTATTAATTAGATTAATTAATTATCATGGGTCATTATTAAATAACATAAGCATTATAGTCATGCACAACAACTAATCACATGCATCAAATCAATCAAACTAATCATAATTATAAATATAGCAAATAATTAAGGACTATATAAGCAAAATTCTCAGTCGTTACATGTTGCCAGGTTCATATGTTGTAACACCCTAAAATTCGTGTATAGACTTTCAGAGCGTTACAAGCAGGATACATTAAAAAAAAATCATGTGAGAAAAGAAAGATATAACAAATTTCATAAATTGGCTCATGATACTACTCAAGGTGCATGGTCCATATCAACACGAGTTAATAAGCTCAATTGCATGCCATTGATAAGCTGAGGAGTCCCTCGAATCCAAACATGCATAAACCATTTTTCTAGCCTGCGGATCCCTCGAATGTTAGGATCTCTATATGTTCTTCAACAGATATGATTTGATCATTAACATGGTAGAGCGTCTTTATCTTTTTATGACACTTAGTGCAATATGTCGGATCCCTACTCACTAGACACCACCTTTATCCAAGAGTCCCAAATTTATTGCCAGTGAAATTGTGGGCATCCAACCACTAAAGCATGAGTTCAGCTAACCCAATCATCCTACCTCCCATTCGACGATTAATTTGGGAAACGTATTCGGAGACATACGTGTCATCAAATGGGAGGTAGGATGACTGGGTTTGATGCACTCATGTCTTAGAGCAATATGTTGAATCCCTACTCCCTAGACACCACCTTTATCCAAGAGTCCAAATTTATTGCTACTGAAACTGTGGGTGTCCAACCACTAAGACATGAGGGCATCAAACCCAGTCACTCTACCGCCCATTCAACGACTAATTTTGGGAGACGAACTTGGAGAAAAAAGTTTCGCCATAGAATAATTACTCGTTAAATCCAATCTCAAAACCAAGTCTTTATTTTTTTTTTTTTTTTTTTTTTTTTTTTTATCAGTAATGAGAATTGTATTAATAACCAGCAAGGTGCTGAAACCCAATACAATCAAGACACACAATCAAAAGAAGAAAAAGGGAAAAAAGAAAGAGAGGCTACACAAAGAAAGAATAAACAAGGTAAGAAGAACCGCAAGCAGCCAAAGACCATGGAATGGAAAAGGAAACGAGGCCCCTTAGTCCGGGTCTCACAGGAATTGGCGGTGTCCCAAGCGTCCCATACCGCCTAAAACTGAAAGGTGTCTAGAACCGACCTAATGACCATGCCGACAGGTTTAGATATCTCTTCAAAATTTCTGAAATTTCTCTCACGCCATAGGCACCAGAAAACGGCAAACATTGCCGCCCTCCAAGCGAGCCTATCATCCCCCATCAGCTTCACTTCATTCTAGCTGAGCAATAGCAAATACACGGATCATGTATAGACCAGGACATACCAAAAACTTTTAGGACAGCTCCCCACACCTCATTAGCCATACGACAATGTATGAAGAGGTGAGACGCAGACTCCTCCCCTTCAGAGCACATAACACACTAACTCTGGACATCCTTTCCTTGCCGAAGCAGTTGGTCCCTGGTAAGAATTCTGTTCTTGCATAGCGCCCAAACAAAGAACCTGATTTTTAGCGGGATGGGCACTTTCCACAACCACCTACCCTCAAACTTGATAAGCGGACGACACGACAACCAAAGGTATAGCGATTTGGCGTTGAACTTCCCATCCCGGTTTATGACCCAAATCCTCTAGTCAGCCCGTGAGCTGTTTTGCTTTGCCTCATACAGCCTACTCAGCAGATCCAGATAAGGCCCCTCCTCGCAATCCGTGAGGCGCCTTCTGATAACAACATCCCAAACACACCTCCCGCCAATGGTCGACACAAACTCGTCTACCCGATCGTCTGGGTTCATCAATAAAGCATAAATATTCGGATATATATCTTTAAGCAGCCCCACCTCCATCCAATTATCCTTCCAAAATCGAATCCGAGAACCACAACCCCAGCTATATCTAACTCCTTTTGCCAAAAACTCCCATGCACGCGAGATCTCTCTCCACCATCGCGAGGTGCTCCTGTGGATAGAGAGCTCTATCCCCCAACCTCCCCAGGAAATCCCATACTTCTCGCTAAGTACCCGCCACCACAAACTTCCCCTTTCCTCCTCCCTCCCTGCTCTCCAAATCCATTTACCAAGAAGCGCCAGATTGGTTTTTTTAAGGTTCCGAATCCCCAACCCGCCGCAAGCAATCGGCAACTGACAAGTATCCCAGTTGACTAAGTGATATCGCTTATTTAAGCCAGCCCCCTCCCAGGGAAAGGACCTTTGGATACTCTCGAGACGACCGAGGATCTTGGTAGGACATCTGAACATAGACATGAAGAAGATCGGTGTTGAAGATAACGCCGCTTTAACCAATATCAACCTCCCCCCAATACTCAGAAGCCTTCCTGTCCAAGAAGACAGTCGCTGCTCAAACCCCTGCACAGCCGGCTGCCAATCTCGGCTCGACGGCTTTCTAATCCCAAGCGGCAATCCAAGGTATCTAATAGGCAGCCTCTCAATACCACACCCCACTGACTCCTCGAGAAGCGCCATGGACTCCTCATCCACCCCAATGCCAAAGACAGTAGATTTTAAGAGATTTATTCGATGTCCTGACACCTGCATAACCAAAGCACATCACCATAGTGCGGCACTCACTTCAATGACCCAAATAAAATAGTATCATCCAGCATCTGCGGTGCGTGATGGCTCGCCACTGCTCTCAACACGAACTCCAACAAGCACACTTCCGGTTCCTTACGGCCAATCAGCCCGGATAAAGCCTCCCCAACCAAGTTGAAAAGAAAAGGGGAAAGAGGGTCCCCCTGCCTGAGGCCCCTAGAGCTCTTGAAATACCCAGCAGACGTACCATTCACCAAAACCGAAAACCACGGAGAAGAATAATAGCCACGCATCCACTTCCTCCAAGTAGCCCCAAAACCTGCCCTTTGCAACATGTAATCCAAATTCACCCAGCTCACCCGATCATAAGCTTTCTCCATATCTACCTTCCAAACCACCGCCGACCTTCGGTAAACAGAGGCCGAATGAATAGTCTCGCTAGCGACCGCCACTAAATCCGCCAGCTGCCTACCACGAAGGAAAGCCCCTTGATGTTCCGAAATGATAGAGCCCATCACCCACTTCATCCTGTTGACCAGCACCCTTGATATAATTTTATACAGGCAATTAGTCAAGCTAATAGGTCGATAGTCGAAAATATCCTCAGCCCCATGCTTCTTTGGGATGAGGGTAATAAAGGTAGAATTTAGAGCTCTCTCGACAAAACCCGTCGAATGGAACTCGCGAAAAACCTCCATCAAATCCGTCTTAATGACCTCCCAGAAAGTGTGGTAAAATTCCATAGTAAGTAAACCGTCGCCCGTGCTTTGTTTCTGTTGTCCATACTTCTTCTCCGTAAAACACTCTCCAACCCGCCGATCTCCTCCGAGAGCGGAAAACTATCTCATCAAACCCGGCCCTCGGAGGGTCATCTGACACAATCGTCAGAAGCCAACAATGCGCCTCAAGACTTTTGATCATGTCCCGAGTCGTCACCCCATCGTAGTGTGCTCCCGGATACTTTTGCTTATTACGAGCATTAGCAACCGCATGAAAATACTTCGTATTGGCATCCCCCTCTTTAAACCATCTGGCCTTCGCCTTCTGCATCCACAGCACTTCCTCGGCCCTACATACCTCTCTGAACTCCACCTTAGCCTGCAACCTGCTCTCCCTCTCCTCCCCCGACAAGTTTCTGGTTTCCTCCAAATTGTCAAGCAATCTCAGCTTAGAAAGTAGGGTGTCTTTCCTAACTTGCACCCTTCCATACTCATCTCTGTTCCAGGCCTTGATATTATCCTTTAACTGCCGAAGCTTAGAAATGAACCTGAAGGCAGCCGTCCCATTGGGCAAGTGCTCACCACCATCCTCAACCTTCACGAACTTCTCATCCATTAACCACATGTTTTCGAACCGAAAAGGGGACGGGCCCTTTCCGCAGGACTTGCAGGTAAGCCCAATAGGGCGGTGGTCAGAAATGGCCCGTGTGAAAGCTTCCAAGTGAGCCCCTTGGAATATGTCAAGCCAATCTGTTGAGCACAGGAATCTGTCTATTCTAGGGACTGCTTCTACCACTCACGTGAACTGCGCCCCAACTAGCGGAATATCGAACAAGCCCCAGTCTCCAATGAAGGAGTTGAAATCCCTCATAACCCCCTAATTAGCGGGACCACCCTGCTTCTCGGAATCCCATCGGATAGCATTGAAGTCCCCAGCGAGGCAAATCGGCAAATCCCATTGAGCAGCCACAGCATGTAGTTCTAACCAGAACTCTTCCCTCTCCCGATCAGCCGCTAGGCCATAAATACCTGCAAAACTCCATGATTTCCCCTTGACTTTGTCCCGTAGCACCACAGAAGCCGAGTACGAACCAAGTTCCTCGTCAACCTTGTCAAACAGAACCGTCGACCAGGCCACAAGAATCCCTCCAGAAGCACCCACGGAGTCGACTCCAACCCAGTCCCAGTTGTTCCCCCCCAAAACCGAGGCTGCCTTCGCCCGTCACAGGTGCCCCACTTAGTTTCTTGGAGTGCGACAATCACAGGATTAAATCCCGCAATCACCTGCTTAGCCCCCGCCCGCTTCTGTCGATCACATAATCCTCTTACATTCCAAGATAAGACCTTCATTGTAACCAGATGATGCCCGCCCAACCGAAAGGAGACCAACTATAGCCCCCCCGCCCTCCTCCCATCCGACATGTCCCATCGCAGCCGCGCCAGTTCCCGCGACCCGCCTCGCCACTTTCTCGTGGTAGTCTGACGGCCCGTAATAACCGACTTGAATACCGCACGCAATTCATCCTGAGAGCCCTTAAATGACATCCCCAGATTTCGCCCCACTTCTATCAACCGGTCTATTTCCACATGTAATTCGACCTCCAGGGCACCTCCAAGGGGATCTGGGCAAAGCTGCACCTACATCTCCTCTTGCTCCAACCAGCTTAAGTTACTCATCCCACCTTCGGTCGTATCGGGCCAGCACGTTCAATGGATCTCCAATCCTAGATCATCAGAACCCGATTCACTCACCACCTCCGAGCACGTGTCGGCACCCTTATCGGTGACGTTGTTCCATAACAAGACCCCCAGCTTCCTCTGGTAGCACGTCCCCGTCGTCCTCATCCTAAAATTTGAAAGGGAGAGACGGGTCCCCCCCTCCATACCGTGGGTCACCATCTGGGCCTCCTTGTCAATCCATCTGTGGGGAGACCCACCTAAAACCCCAGTATATCTCGATCCACAAGTCCCCGCATAAAGATCCACAGACCCGGGCTCGAGGAGTCGGATCGGCAAACCCCAACAGCCTTCGCGGAAGCGGTGAAGCTGCCACGTGGCATCCTCCCCTGCGCATTTAAAACCCCCTTCCTTCTACCAGTTTCGAAGTCAAAAGACGAAAAGCCCCTCGACGACCGTCTGGAACCTTCTAGGACCAGACCACGTGTCGAGCAAATAAAGGTGCTCGCTCCCCGAGGCCCCCTCCTGCGTCTTCGTCTTCTGATATACACCTTCATCTGCTTCCTAACTTCAGACGCAGCAGAGCTCCGAAAAAGGTCGACCACTTCGAGAAGCATCGGATCCCAGGTACAATCCGTTACCTCTTTCATCCCTTCCGACAAGCCCCTGTACTCACCTACCCTCTGCAAAGCGGTCGACGAACTGTGGCGAGGTGATCTTGGCCGTCGGTTCACCCGCCGGTTCAGTGATCTCCGGAAAGGCATCGGAACGAAGCTCGGAGCCTTTCTCCGATAGAGAATGAGCGAGACGGAAGGTGAAAGCAGCCTCTCCCGGCGAGGTCGAGCACCCATTCGTGGTCGCCGCAAGTAGCATATTCGCCGGAGCCCATCGAGGTCGGACTGGGTCCGGCAACGCCGGAACTACCAGTACTGGCGGATTCGCGAGGCCAACACCGGAGGGAACCACCCTCGGAGTAACTTCGATGGAATGATGCTCGGCGACCGTCCTCTCCCGACGATCGAGTTCTACCACGAGCTGACATCTCAGGCCGTCGATCAGCACGTCAACGAAGCGAGGAATACTATGGACCGACTCCACAGCGACGAGGATGCGAACATGAGACGTGTCCCAGAAATCATGCATCACGCCGATCGATCAGATAAAGCGGCCAATAGCTTTCCAATCCCAGAGAAGACCTCCGGGGACCAGACATGTAGCGGCAGGCCAAAAATCAGAACCCAAACCCCCTCTATCTCCTCCACAATATGTACCTCACCTACGGTAGGCTCACACCTTTGGCTTGCAGCCGGACTTCCGTCAATGCAGATCCGCATCTTAAGACAACCTTCAGCCAGATCCTCCGAGCCGAACCGCAAGAGGAAAGAAGAAGAAGAAAGGGGCGATACCATAGGTCGATCAGCGTACTCCCACGTGTAATTAATCCATCTGTGTACAGCTAGCAGTGAGAGTGTATCCTTGTTTGCATCGATGACCACCCAGAAATGACGGAGATTAACCGCAAGAGATCGACGATGCGGTAGTTCTATCCTAAAAGGCCCTGGACCGGTATGGTCATCCAAAACTCGCGGCAGAACCGGAAGAAACTTCCCGCCACGATCAGAGGACGAAACGGGACAATGTTCCCCCACCGCTAGCGAGGCCGAATCCACCGCTCTGTTTCTCTTGGCGACAACCGACCACCCCCGACTCACATCCCGAATCTGAGACGCCATTAGGAAGGTTTGCCTCTCCCCCCTCGACCACGAAACACGATCATCAGCAGAAGTAACAGTCCTACCTTGCGCTCGGGTAGCGTCGCAGCCGGAACGATGGCATATCGAATGGCGGCGAAAATTGATATTGCGACACCTTCTGCATATCCAATCCCCCGCCCTGAGCACAAGGCACGGCTTAGCACTCTTCATCTTTTTCACTCAGCACTCGTGATTGCTGAGTGGCGCCAAAAATCGAACGCTCATTGGTTGCGGGAAGGGGAAGGGAACAATAAGTTTTTCCATCTCGTTGCTAATGGGAGAAGGAAGAATCACATCTCTTCCATTAAGATTGAGCGGATGGTGTACACGGATCCTGTTTTAATCCCGGCCAAAATTGTGGACTATTACGAACTTTACTCCTCCGAGGCGACTCTTAGACCGCTTATGGACGGGATTTCTTTCAAGCCCATTACCATCACGCAGGCAGCTGGCAGAACCAAGTCTTTATTATATTGAGTAATATGCCAAATAGGAAATGGAAAATCCAATCATACATGGTCATATCCACAAGTATTGTCATGGGTCCTTCATTCTATGTCACCCATATTACTAAGACATATGCTCGTAGATTCAGCTAAATACGGAATGTCATAGCGGATTCTCATTCCCATCAACAGAATATTAATAATGTGTTCCAGTGACTAATGAAATTGCATCTTTTCGCAAGGGAGACCGGTCCCTTAGTGATTACTATTTTCAATTGCGGATTGTGGGAGGAGATGAGCCAGTATGAACCAGTATTCCATATGGTATTTAGATTGATCAGACAATTTATTATCTGTTGTGAGGTGTGAATTCTGAGTATGAGTTGATTCATGCTAGTGTACTCAGTAAAGAGACTCTTCCTCATGTAGGGACCATTTTTTCCTCCTTCAGCAAGAAGAGGGATGGCGTATGCTTATAGACATTACCAATAGTATTCCTAAGAAGATTGCCCTTGCTTTCAATATGTCCGAGTGGTCGTATTAGTGGTCATGGTAGGGGATGTGGCAGCACACCCCAGTCTCATAAGGACTGGCTCAAATGTACACATTGTAGTCATGCTCATCACATCAAGAAGACATGTTGGGCCTCAGTCATCCAAATTCTAAGAATGTTTATGCCTAGTACCCCTGTTCAAATGAAATTATTACCATATATGCCTCAACTTCTTCCTTAACAAGACTACCATGCCCTCTAGGGAGTATAAAACTGATGGCAATTAGCCATAGTGCCTCACCCACTCCCACTTAGCTCAAACAGATACATCTACTATTCCTCATGTTTCCCCGCCCTCCCAACTCACCTTGGATCATTTGATTCAAAGGCCAATAGTCACAAGACTCGTATGTATTGTTGTCATAAGCAATCGCATAAAAGATAATGTGATCACTTAGGCATTCTATAGACTTATACAACCGCATATAAAAGTGTGCAATCACATAAGCCATATTTTATAGTTTATGTGATTGCATACCCAGTACCATCACCATTAGCATCATCATTATTCATCATCACCGAAGCCCATTCCATCTATTTGGGGTTGTCTTCGCGAGTCCCATTTTCCACTCATTTCAGATTAGCGCTAGGCTCTCTATAACATCGCAATCCTTCAATCTCTTTTCACAGCTTCCATCCAAGTTTTCATTGGTCTTCCCCTTCTCTTACGTCCATGTGCTTGTGTAATCTCAACCATTTGTATAGAGTCTGCTTTTGGCCTCTGGTGAACATGTCCAAACCACCTCAACCAACACTCAATAATTTTTCTTTATAGGTGCCTCCAATTGCATACTCAACATCTGATCGCATATTGCTCCAATGGTAAAAATATGATCGTTGGAGCAAGTTGCAATTATTTTTTGGGGTCCCCTATCCTCTATAAAAGGAGGGGTTTGGGCCTCATCTCTTCTCACTATATTCTAAAGCCATTTCCCCTCCCTAATCTACTCCTATGCTCCTAATCCTCTAATCTTTCTAACGATATTCTTTTGTTTATTTTTTTAGTACTGTAATGCTTGCAATAATGTTCTAAATTTGTAATTAGTATTTTTTTTAACCTCGAGCCAAGCCATCAAGAATCAAGACTCAAGCGGGAAGATAACAATCTCTCGTCATAGAAGATAGAAGGAAGGAGTTCATCAATTCATTACTCAAGCTTCCACCATTTAATTCATCACCTACACTTTGGGAATTTCTTTTTTGTTTAAATTAAATTACCTAGCCTCTAATCTCTATGTTTTATCATCAAATCATCATGTCTACTTCTAATGTCGATCCTCTAAGACCTAGATCTAATGACCCGACGATATAAAAGTCCTATAGAAAAATCTATAATAGTGTGCACCTTGTGTGAAATAAAAGTTTTGCAAGCCTTGGTCAAAGAAGATCGAAGGTAAATGGTGGCACAAATATTGCTCCAAAATCAATTTCGGGCTGGTGTGGCACAAACCCTACATGATTCTCAACCAATCGTAGAGGTGCTACGATTGGTGGATAGTGATGAGAAGTCCAAATGGAGAACCTCGCCATACTCCAACATCCACATGGAGGTCCACGTGGCCACCCAAATATTGTTTTGGTGCCACATGGAGCTTCAGCAGCCTGTATAGATCAATTTTTAAAAAATGAATCTAAAACTGATTTTTAAATTTAAAAGTCAAATTTTGACTATGACTCAAGGATCTAGATTTTACAACCCAAGAAATATATGGTGGAAATGTTTTAGATTTTTCTTTTTCATAAATGATCTAAACAACGCTAACTTGCTCCACATGCCACCAAAAATATGCTTTGACTGCCATGTGGACCTTCACGTGGATGTTGGAATACGGTGTATTTTCCCAGCTCCCATATATATATATATATATATATATATATATATAGAGAGAGAGAGAGAGAGAGAGAGTTTTATGAAGGAGAAAGAAAAATCAAGTCGAATAACATGTACAAATTAGGATTACATCAACTCATCTTGGACAAAATAAACGAGAGGTGGGGCAGCCAAATGATGTCTCCACTCTATTCGGCAGCCTTTATCCTCAATCCGGCTGTATATTTTTTATGCTCAGATTGAGGTGAAGCAGATGCCACTCGTATGATAGGTTTTCTAAATGTTTTAGAGAATTGGTCCCCAATAGAGGCAAATGGGATAGGATTAGCTATTAGTTGGACAGCTAGAAGGCGAAGAGAATTTTAGGAAGAGTAGTACTCCGACATAGAGAAACTAAAATTCCAAGTTAGACTAAATGTCTTGTTCAATTTCAATCAATTAATTTATTTTTAATTCTATATTTTAATAATTTAATTTAACATGAAGCTGACTGGCGGGCGGCATATGGAGTAGATGCAAACACAAAGGATCCCTCTTGAAGACATTAGCCATTAGGATTCTTGACCTAACTTATTCCACAGTGGGATGTGAAAGGAGTTGGAGCTCATTTGAGATAGTTAATAATCTTACATTAATGTCTTTCTTCAAAGAAATTAATATTATACATAAATTTAATAATGTGTTTCTACTTAATGTGCAACAGATTCAAGCCAAGAAGATGAACAAACTTGAGAAACAGAAGCTCAATAAATAGTACAACCAAAAATCACGTGAACGATTCCTTGAAAGCGAGAAAGACCACGATTCTATGATCCCATCTGTGTTGATGATGTGGCTCCTAACCATCCTTGGATGGTTGATGCACCAGATGAGTTCGTCTTCGCAGGGGAAGATTTGAGATGGGCTTAAGTTGAAGAAGTCGGTCTTGGGCCGGTACCCGATGATTGTCCATCACAAAGGAGGAGGCGACCAGTTGGAAGTAGCAGCCAAGGCCTCCAACTAGAAGAAGAAACACAACTAAAGATTTGAACTCCATACTGGTAGGTTCTGATGAAGAAGAAACAGAGGAGTATATTAAAGAGGGTGATGATTTCGATGGTGACAGTAATGCTAGTGATGATGATGATGATAGTAGAGATGTATTACAATGGGTTAAAGACCAATGTGTAGAGTACATGGCTATTACTCAATATCAATACCGGTGAGCCATAGACTAATGTAATTTGAAATTATAATTCTTTCTACTTTATACAATTGAACTTTTAATTAAATAAATAAAATATCATTTTCCCCTTCTCTGCCAACAGTTATTCATTTTAGTATAATTATATAAATACGCTTTGATTGGTAAATAAAAGGAATTAGGATAGATCAGTCTTGGAACAATTCACTGCATTAATGCTTCGATACTTAATGCTATACTTATATTATATTATAAGGGGCAAAAAAGGTTTGTACACAAACAAAGTCTTTCCTTGCAGATGTCTGCATGCCCTCTCTACAAAGTAGCCCTCTCGATCAATAGTCTTCCCGATCACCAGTCAGTCGGTTTACGGTCCAAGGAGGAAAGAGTTCTCCTATAGACTAGTAGTAGAAATGTAGTATAGGATTTTAGAAAATAATATAGAATATTATGAGTATTTCTAATGAATTTTTTAGGTGCGAAATCGCATAAGCAATTTGGTTAAGGATCGCTTAGCATTGCTTGAGCGATTTGACAACATTGCTCGTATGTCCTTGGGGATTTCTTTGGTACCCTATTATATGAACTCCATCAAGCTTGTATTATCGATGTTCCTGTTGGGCCTGTAGAGGGTATTAGAGACGATTAACACTACTTGCTTTCTCTTGGAATCCACATTGCATGTAACAAGTATGTCTACTAACCCATTAGGCATTACTAAATGCCTCAACTATAATGCAAATTTTTTCCCCTTATTGTAATTTTTCAAGAATTAATGAAGGAGGGGGCATTTGATCGTAAACGTGAGAAGTGGGGGTTTCCACATACTTGATGTTAAGAGGTCATCTTTGTAGGCTTTTGGTTTTGATGTTGTTTCACTCCAAGTATTGTGTAGTTGTGGCACCCCATATTGGTCGCTTCTTTGTATCGAAGTTGCATATTGTCTTTCATAGCTAGCATAACTTTTTTAATAGTTTTCTGTTACGTCATATATTATGTCAACTATTCAAGTATTGTCAAAACACTTGGAGCCAGTTTAGAGGCACAATTTTACGAAATGTAATTTAATTTTTACCAATAATGCAGATATATTAGAAATAAAACAGGAAAAATAAACACAAACGAGAGCTGTAGAGAATAAAGGAACATAACACAACAAGAAAATTTAGAAACCAAGTAAAAACAAAGAAAACAAGACACCAAACAATACATCCTTCAGCCAAAACCCCAAGCCTATAGAGCAAGGAGCAGCCAAAAAGAACGAGAACACCACAATCACCTGGGGACCAAATAATGAGATCCCAAGCTCCTCCCTAGCCTGTTTTTGTTTGTGAGTATCACACTCAGTGAAACAAACGATTACTCCTTGTTTTATGATAAACTAATGCTTGAACGCCCTCATAGATGGCATCAAATCGTCTTTGCCTCAAAATCCAAAGATTTTCTCTCTAGACTCGAATGTAATGAAGCCCATAACGCCTTTCTTTGATGGTGTCATTGTTATAATGAGCCAAAAAGTTAAATTCTTATCTTTATAATGATGGCGTCCAATCTTCTTTGCCTCAAAATCCAAAGATTTTCTCTCTAGACTCGAATGAAATGAAGGCCATAACGCTTTCTTTGATGGTGTCACTGTCATAATGAACCAAAAAGGTTATATTTTTATCCTTATAATAGTATGTCTCATCTTGAAGGACTATTAGTTTCGGAAATTTGTTTTCATCGGAATTTTGACTTGTGTAACAAATATGATCGTTAGTTGGTATTTAAAGTAGTTATCTTTACCCTATCGTAACAATCTGCATGTGTAATAGTCCCTATGGAAACCGTTTCCAAATCGTTTTTGAAACTTCTCATAAACCGTTTTAGAAATGTGCTTTAATATATAATTAAACCTCGTTTGATTTTAAACAGAATCCAGTTTCTATCTTAGAGGAAACTAGTTTCAATTTATATAGAAATTTGTTTCTATTAAAATAATATTGAATTGATATTTCCGTCTCTTAAAGATGAAAATAGTTTGTCCTTCTATACAAAAGTGTTTTAGAGCCATTATATTAGGTCAAAATCTGACTTTTACGAATATTAAGGGACGTTGAAATAATTTTTAATAAATAATAAAATTAGGGAATGAGCTTCTTGAGCATATGATTGAAAATTATATACTAGTAATAGAAATTTTGAATTAAGTATTTTTTCACCTAATGATAGATAAAGTACAATGAATCATGTGTCTAAATTCTAAAACTTAAAAGTATAAATAATAATATATACAAATAAAATTTTCATATATAGGACGAATCCATTTCGCATGTGTTACACTACTAGCATTTCTAGGACAAATCCATCTTATAGCCCTGTCGTACTAATGTTGTATTTATTTCGTGCCTATAATGCGTCTATTTCGTACCTCTAACGTATCAATTACGTTTCTACACTATATCGATACCGTATCAAAGGCGTATCAATATAAACATATCCGAAACTTTTTTCACCTAAATGTACCAGTATTAGTACTAGTACACTATACCAACTCCTGGCAACTATGAACACCAAAGCATGACCAAAGGGTGTGATCTTCCACCAACAACCATTGGATCTTGTAAAGAATCGACCAGGACGCTCCATTGTAAGAACCAAAGGTTGCAACTACTTGTGAAAGGATGTAGGGGGACTGAGATGTAGATGAAGAATAGGCAGTATCGACAATGCCCAACTTGACAAGATGAGTGGCAAAGCCTTAGGTACCTAAGGCTCGTTGCACGAGTCTTGATACTCGCTTTGTGTAAGTGTAACAAAACTGTTGTCTTCTACATCACCCACCCAACAACGATCCTTAGTTCCTTACAGACAAACGAACAAACAACTGGGTGCACACAGCCAAAACACCCCCTCACCAAACAATAGGTGCTTGCAACAATTACTAGACTAATCAGCCTTCCGCACAACTTCACGAAAAGGTGTTAGCAGGTCCAGTCACATACTGGATATAACTCCAGCCCGTAGGCCTTCTTTGGTACTGAATAGGGTGATTCTTTCTCGGCCAACACGAATGACAATGAGCACGGCTATATCGGGTACTAGTATCAGGGTTTAAATGGTTAAAAAAAATTTCAAGGGGTAAAAAACTGAGTCAATCATTGTATACTGCAGAGCAGAAGCACAAACAAATCAACCAACTGCTGTACACATGCTAAAGCAGTACCTCCATAACATCCAACACCTGAAAATACTGCCAATACAACTGCTATATACACAGCTTCAGCTTCTTAGATGCAGCAGCACTGCTGGTAGAAAGCTCCAGATCAGCAATAATCAGTTTATGTACTCAGAACTCTCCAACAAACAGCAGTATACACAGCTACCAATTATCCCACAGATCCGATTTTAAAAAAGATGTCCATGAAACAGCACTCTGCTGATATATTAACTGTTGTATAAACAGCACAAAATACAGCAATACTGATGTATGCATTTATACCCACAGCAGCACACAAAAACACCAGCTTTAATCAACACGAAGGCTGTACAGCCATCAAACAACAATGATACCACAAATCTCAACATTCGCACTATTGACACTCAATAACCTGCCCATAATATACAGTTTATTGTTATTCAGCAGGCTGAAACGTGACACATGACCTCATGAAACTTCACCTATCTCTTTCAAATGAGCACCAAATCAAGCTCGCACACATTCAGATGGTAGGTCTCAAAAAACCGATGCAAACCCAGTACGTTATCTTGACAGAATGTCGGCACAGTATCCAGGAGTACTGATTGTTGTGAGATCCACTGAAATTAAGAGAAAACTGAATATTTGTGAGATCTTTGCTAACACCACATGAGACCTCAAACAACCATCCTAGATCAACTTTAGTGATCATCCCGGTTCAATCAAAGGTGCATTACAACCATCGATCGGGTCTCACGAAACTTGGGATCCAAGAAACTGCGAATCCCTTGTGCCACAAAGATCCTCTCGAAAATACTCAAATCAAAAATGATGTAAGAGAAGAAAATACTCACCTCTAAATTCCGATCAGAACTGTGTGAGAAGATCGGAGGTCAAATCTTTGACCATGATGACATCAGCATGATGTCAGCAATGATGTCAGTCCAAGTGTTTGCCTTCGAGGAACCAGCTCTAATACCAAGATAAAACGTGGAATGATAAATCAGGGTTTGGGTTAAGTTGGTGAAGATGAAGAAGAGGAGGAAGAAGAAGAAAAGAAGAAAGTTAGGGTTATGAGTTAGATATCCTCGTACCCACTTATCACTAATATTTATATCACTTACAAGTTGTTATTGATATCCATATACTATCTAAACCATACCCACTTACACAGACACACACAGAGACCAGCTAAAGACATAATAATACATACACACCAACAACCACCACGACCACTACCCCACAACCACTACGACCACCACAACCCCACCACCGCTACCACTACCCATCACCATTGTTACTGCCTCAACCTCCTCCGCCTCACCATAACTTCCATCTCACTAACACTGCCACCACCCCACCTCCACAACCACCAACACTACTAGCACCACCACCATCACCACCGTGACCACCACCACCAACACAACCTTCTTCACTTCACCATCAGTCTCCCATGATGACCAACATACCCCACCTCACCATGACCATTACCACCACCACAACCACAACCACCAACACTACTAGCACCACCATCATCATCACCATGACCACCACCACAACCTCCTTCGCTTCACCATCAACCCCCCATGATGACCGGTATACCCCACCTCACCACCACAACCGTTACCACCACCTCCCAACCACTGCCGCCACTAGCACCACCACCGTTTCCAATAGCACCTAAACCACCACCACAAATAAAACTATCACAATGACCACAACATCAAACCCTACCTGACCACCACCATCACCACTACAACCACCCTAGCACGACTATTATCGTCACCACCACAACCATGACCAGAACCTCACCACCACCACAACTACCTCCTCGACCATGACAACCACCATCACCAAGTTCTCCACCACCACAACCTCTTCATCCTCCACTGCCAACACCACCACCATCACACCTCCACCACTACCACCTTCTTCAATATGACTAACACCACCTCTTCACTTCCATTAATAAATAGATTGTCATTGAGAAGTTTTAAATGTTAACCAACCAACAAACTTATTAGTCACTAGAAAGCCTATATGTTACAGAACAATAGGCAGAACAGATCAGAAAAAATTGTCCACAAACAAATTTGTCTCTGGATTAAACTTCCCTTTGGACTAGAAAGCCATAGGATCCAAACGGGACATTAAAGAATTCGACTTCACACACAATTTCCTTATAGAAAAATCTTGATCTCCGGCTTAAACTTCAGATAAATAAAATAAAATAAAATAAAAATAAGGTTCCACTCCCTCTCGTATACAAGGCCTCCAAAAGTGATTTAATATTTCCCTTGTACATTACAAACATAGACTAGAGGAATGGTGAGTTCAATGAATGGAGGTTAATACACTGGCTATTACTGATTCAATAAAAAATTAATTACGCAATCTCCAGTCAACAGTCAACTGTGGAGTGATCGATTTCGTATAAGGTCCAACAAATCATTCCCCTTAAGTCCGTAGCACAAACCATCTTAAATAATTATATCCATCAGGTATTTTCCATACAATCATGGATTTAGGATTTTCCATAGATATATAAATATCAAAAGAAATGAACGGTTTAATACTCGTCGTGAAACAAACATTACAGATATTACTTATGAGTCTCCACAAATATACTCAATAGACAAAAACAATGTTAAAATATCCCAACAGAGATTACTCATGACAACATCCTATAATCCTTTCACCCCTTCAACCTATGATTTATTCGATTATTTTATTTTATTTTTTAAATTAAGGGTTTAAGGAAAAAAGAATATGTTGAATGAATGGAAGAATGAAAATCATAATGGAAAAGTAGATGCCATGATCTAGCTCATGGTTTTCAGAAATAAAAGCGAGACTGTAGAGTAGACAACTGTACATCATACTTGCAATGCACAATTAACAAGAGTGACTCCTACTCCAAGATCGTCATTGTTTTTTGTATTGATTTTACAAAACAACAACTAAATGATGCCAAAAAACTAAATGATTATTCATAAATGCCTGACATGGTACATAGTCCGTTAACATTCTGAGTAGTGCAAATTTTCCTACGGAGAATGACCAAAATTGATTCAATCAATGTATTATGCCATACAACTGCAAATAAAAATTGAAGGTAAATAACAAGAAGAAATCTGCAGTTGTAAGCATAGTGACAAATTTCGTTTTCGGTAATTTTTCGTTGGGGGTCCTTTCGGTACATTTCGGATTAATTTCGATACATTTCGGAAAAATTTCGGGAAAGTTTCAGGAATTAAAAATAAATAAATAATATATTTAATATTTTTTATAAAAAATTAGCAATTGATCCAAGTGGCCAAGCACTAACACGGAGCTCAAGCATAGAACTATAGAAGACAAATTGACAAAGGGTACAGTTATACTCACCCAAAGGCTGCTTTTTCACCCCACCTCCTCCACTAGGCATGCATTGACCGCCTTTGATCAGATGGTGGAGGTCATTTTTCGTCCCCATATTTTGTACAGTGGATATATGGATCATGAGCGTACCATCAGACGGTCACTTTTTTATTACACGTGGTACACATCTCAAAAAGTGATGCTAAAATCATGCTTGAGTGTGATGGAGGTCATATGATTTTAGGGTCACTTTTGAGGTGTGTGTCGTGTATAATAAAAAATCGACCGTCTGATGGTATCCCCACAATCCATAGATCTATTGTGAAGAAGATGGGGACGAAAAACAACCTCCACCATCAGATTCAAGGCAGTCAATGATTACTAGCTGAAGAAGTTAGAATGAGAAAGCAACTAAGGAGAAGGGACTAGGAGTTACTATTTTTTACAAAGCTTTTTTAGTCCCACATCGCCTGGGAGTAAAACCCTCCACACTCTACCCCTCTATATAAGAGGTTTCATTCCCACTTGAACGTCACATTCAGCTGTATGCTGGCTCACCGATTAAATTATTAATTTATTCGGAATTTTTTTATTTTTTTTTTAAAGTTGAAAAAATTGGCCGAAATTTACAGAAATTTTTGAAATTTCGTCGAAAAATGTCGAAATTGCCGAAATATCGAAAACTGTCGAAATTTCAACGAAACTTTTGTTGAACCCCATTTCGGTGAATTTCACGAAATTTCGCCGAATTTCGGCGAAATTTGTCACTATGGTTGTAAGTTTTTTATCATTCCTATAAACAACGCGTATATATGCTAAAAAAACCATTAAATTCTTATCAAACCAACAACTCTGGGATCATGAAACTGGTTGCAATGAGTAAATTAGTCATGCTTCTCATTTACCCTTTCACGGTAGAGCCATTGACCATTCTCAATTTTTGGGCAATTTGGACACTCCATCATTCCTTTCACATTGAATGTTGAACCAATGCAAGCTGAAGAAAAATGACGAGAAAAAAATTGTAGTGAAAATTTGCAGGATCATATCCGAACAATATCCATGAAATCACAATTTATTGTTAGAAGAATGATATTAATAATATATAACCCATAGAAAGCTCGTATTAGGTATGCAACCAGGCAACAACGGCAGTGCTCGCGTCAATCTCCTATCTAGATGGTCAAACCTTGGGAGCTAAAAATCTATTATCAAATCAATGAAAGTTTACTTTTGACCTATCAGCGAAAATATCAAGACTGGCATTGGAGATTCACCCGAGCACTGCTGAGCTCAAATCGAGTACCTTAGTCCAAGTCACCGGATAAATATAAAACCAAGAGAATGCAATGAGAACCGACTGACAAAAAGTCATCCAAAGAAAATCTCACTTGTGTTAGTGCTATGGAAAAATGTACATCAAAGAAAACTAGAACGAGCGAACAACCAAAAACAGAGCTATGTGAGATAAAAAGCTCCAAAGGATTATGCCTTAGAAGCAAGGGTCAGCTTGCTCATTTACAAAAAACTGTGCCATATTGAACCATATAAATAATATAAGTTTATCTCAGATGATATTATGCAATAATATGCAAATACTGCTTCATACATTCCAATAAAAACAAATGCATATGTTATATTGCCAGCGCAAGTTTTGATATTTTGTCAAATCACATGTAATGTGTTGGACAATATTCTAATCAATGATCCAAAATATAAAAAAATATATTCTACGTGACAGCTTAATATAAGGACAAAAAGGCAACGTAAATTTAAGAAAAAATCGATAATTAATGATAAAAATGTGGTTACCTACTTATTAAAAACCAATTATGCCTATTTCTGTATTAATTTAGATATTTATTGCAACTTCCAGGACCCGACAAATAATCATATGTTTAAATCCAATAATAAAATTTAATCACTTGGAGGAAGACCGGAGGTCCTTCAATGCCATCGGTAGGAAGAAGACAGGGGCTGTCTTTTGCTGATGTTGTTAGTGGAGACCCCCCTCTTCTTGAAGGGGGGGCCAAGGCTCCGGCCTGCTGCAAGAATTCTATCTCTAATACTGGTAGGGATGGTAATATCCTACGGTGTTTCTCTAATCCTCCTATTGAGTCAGTGGCCAAAAACATCAAAGACTATTGGATTATCCTTTACATCTTTAAAGACACAACCTTTACATATTTACTACTGGTTATACATTGGTGTTTACCAGATAGACCGGTAGTTTCGATGTTAACTGATACTAAGAAATTTTTACGTTGCCCGTCAACTGCCGTCGCCAACAAAATTCTTTCCAAAAAAACTTTCTCCATTGATGGCAAACCCGTTGAATGTTCAAAATGGGACCCCCTCGCAAACTCCCTGCAACTCCACCGATGGATGGGCGGAGTTTGGATTAGGCTATTCGGCCTGCCCCTGCATGCTTGGACTTCTGAGATCCTCAAGGAGATCGCTGAGGTTTGTGGAGGATACATCCTCATTGACAAAAGCACCGTCGACTTGTGGGAAACTCGATTCGCCAGAGTACCGGTGAGATCCGATCATTGGGAGAACATCCCCCGATCTTGTGAGGTTAGCCTCAACAGCCAAAAATTCACAGTCTTCGTAGAAGTGGAGTGTATGGAGAGGATGTTCCGCCCGCGGCAACCGAATCACGAATCCGAGCGGACCGGGGGTGCCGAGATATACAAATTCTGTGGTGCCACAGAAGAAGTCCCGCTGGTTATCGAACCATTCTGGCACGGGGAACCACGGTCCATATTGCACCCAATGCGTTCCTCGAAGGGTGGCGCGTTCTCGGAACCGTCGCTCAGTTGGAGGCCGACCGCGACCCTGTTGCTCCACCAAGGTTTCTTCCCGCCGACGGGATCTCCAAACAAAGGTAAAGAAGCCGAAAGGGATGACGAGGCGTCTGGAGCGCTGACTCTGTCGTTCACGTCCACCGACGTTGCTACTGCTTTCACCAGTTGCCATGAGAAAGAGATTTCGACCGAGGAGCTGGAGGAAGGGGAGATTGAGAATATTGGTATCGATTCGCAGTCGCCTGAGGCTGGTTACGAGGAGATGGATGACCGTGGGGGGACCGGTCACCGGCCTTGTTGAACCACCTTGGGGCACCGGAGTTGATGCGGCAGACTTTGGGTATCTCTGACAACGACTTTCCGATGGATCTCACACCGTTGGCGTTGCCTACGGCTGGGATTTCATCGTACCCCAACAACGTTAACCTGCAGGAGACCAAAGATGTGTTAGGTGAGCCGACTTGGACGCCGACAGAAAAGGACGACTGCAAAGATTGTACCTGGGATCCGATGGGAATGGAGGCTGCGAATTTCTATTCCAAGGAGAGAACCAGAGGAAGGAAGAAAGAGGTTAGGGTTTACGTACGCAGAAGGAGAGGGCTTTTGAAAGGTCGTATTCCAAGAGTTTTTGGATGGGCGACACGTGGTCTGCCTCGTGGCGCGAGCTTACATGGGATGCAGACACATCTTTATAGGGAGCCTTCTAGAACCAGAGATCTTTTTCTATCGAGAAAGGAAAGTTTTGACCGGGGGGGTTAAAGGTCATATCCTCCATCGATGCTGACTGGACTCTGAGGTGGCGGACACGTGGCGGTCGTTTCGACTGCATGGAAGCGACATGCACGATGCTCAACTGGATTCCTTTCTGGGCTGAGTCTGCTGACCCAACGGTCCTTATATGTGTTTCGGGCCCAGAATCCATTTGCCCCTGGTTCAGGGTCCAGGTTGGCCTGTTTAGTTGGGGTTGGCTGTTCCTGAACTCTTGGGACCCGGACAGCAACCCTCAGACCCGGAAGAAGAAACCAACTCTATCTGAGACCCCAACGATGCTTTTGGAAGTTCCGACTGCTGGTCTCCCTCTCCAAGGGATGCAAATTCAAACTTCGGGCTCTTCTCCTTCCACTCAGACGGTTGCCTTGGAGATGGTGGCGATGGAATCCCGGAGATCTGATGGGGCTCTTCGTGACCTGGAGGAGCCGAACGTAATCGGAAGACAAATCCAGGTGGGGCACGAGCTCGGTATGTCGTTCAAAGGGACTAAGGAGTCTTTGCGGGAGATTTTCCAATCCATTCTGGTCAATCGCCAGAGTAACAGGAAACATCGCCTGGCGAGCTCGCTCGATTACAGTGGGGGATGGCGGATGGGAGGGGGAGTGGGGGAGCTTGACCCCCATCCTCGGTGACTGGGCGGGCTTTTTCGAAGGTGATGGATGAAGATGCTTTCTTGGAATGTGAGGGGCATATGCGACGGTGCTAAGCGTGCTAGGGTTAGACGAGTAATAACGTCGGTTAAGCCGGCTATTATTACGCTTTAAGAAACTAAATGGGGTACTGCGATAGGGGAAAAGTTGGGTCCGTGCTCAGAGGGAAGAACTGGGGCTGGGTGGGTTCACGGGGTGACTCGTCCAGCAGTGTCAGCCCACACGGCACTCAACGCCCGATGCGCTAAGTCAGCCTAATTCAAACTCACAACTGAGCAATGCAGTGCGGATCCCCAGATGCTACGACGAGTATGATGTCTGGCCTGTTCAAGCTTCAACTCGACCTCTGCGTTAGTACTTCACCTGCGAAGCAACGCAGCAGGTCAGGGACGGCGACGACGACCGAGAATGCAATAGGCAACCACGAGGATATATCGAGCCCCCTTTGGGCTTAGACCCGCACTACGGAGGTGGTTGGAAACCACCAACACGATGGCCCTAGTACACGACGTAGCTAGGACGACCACACTCCAAACATGGCCCAGATGCACGCACATAAGCCCACAAGGCTAGTGCACGTGTTGGGTCGGGGGACTCCTAACTCATGTCCCCCTATATAAGGGTAAAACATTAACTTGGCTCAAATGGCAGAAGGACCTCAAACCCCTTGGTTTGAGATACTTTATTGTTCACACCGCAACGCCTCGCATCACTAGCCCACCTGGCCATGTCGCGTTCGTGTCACGCCCAAGTCTCAACCCCCATATAGCACCAAGATATTGTGTGCCCTGTCAACACCACATTGTGTGCCCCAGACACCAAATCAACACACTCAGAGCCCATCGATGATGCAGCCCTCATGGCTTAGTGTCACGCGGCTTCTCCCGAGAGCACAAGTGTGGTGGCAGAATTGCATCACCCCGTCACAGGGGGCTTAGGGTGGTATCCTTATGGTGTGCGATTCTGGGCTTTTCGATCAGATTGACGAAGAATTGGGCATTTACACGACCTCTGTGGTACTACGGAATAGAGACAATGGTCAGTGTTGGGTGTTGTCCGGTATCTACGGACCCTCGACTGATTGGCAGCGAAGCGATTTCTGGTTTGAGTTGGCAGCTGTTATGGCCAGATGGGACTTCCCGGTATGCTTGGGGGTGATTTCAATGTCATTCGATGGAGGTATGAAAAACTTGGTGGGTCGCTGGATGTGGCCGTCATGAGGGATTTTAACTCCTGGATTGTGGACTAGGGGCTCATGGACTTCCCTTTAACGGGTTCTAGATTCACTTGGTCCAATCTATAAGATAATCCGTCTATGACTTGGTGGGTCGCCGGATGTGGCCGTCATGAGGGATTTTAACTCCTGGATTGTGGACTGGGGGCTCATGGATGTCCCTTTAACGGGTTTCAGATTCACTTGGTCCAATCTACAAGATAATCCGTCTATGAGCAGGTTGGATCGGTTCCTTTGCAGTACATAATGGATGGAGATGTTTCCGGCCGCCAGGTTAGAATGTCTCGCGAGAGCGGTATCCGACCATCGGCCGTTGTTGCTCACGTGTGAAGCAAGGGGGAAAGGGCTGA
Source organism: Chloranthus sessilifolius (assembly GCA_021018995.1). Classification (NCBI taxonomy): domain Eukaryota; kingdom Viridiplantae; phylum Streptophyta; class Magnoliopsida; order Chloranthales; family Chloranthaceae; genus Chloranthus; species Chloranthus sessilifolius. Next base: position 9,219,534 of record CM037598.1, read on the forward strand.
CCCCATTTAGATTTGAAAATATGTGGTTACTGGATGAGCAATACCGGGAGGCACTGCCAGCTTGGTGGAATGAGTGTAGGCTGTCGGGTACAACGGCTTACCGGTTCATCTCCAAGCTACAATGGATCAAGAAGCGTACCATCAAGTGGAACAGAGAGACTTTTGGGCTTCTTCACCTCAACAAGGAGATGCTCCTGACGAGGTTGCTGGAGATCGATAATTTGGAAAAAGGTAGGCTTTTATCGAACGGTGAATGCGAAGAACGGGCTCAAAAAAAAACAAGAATTCAATAACTTGTGCAAGGCCAAGGAGATATCTTGGAAACAAAAGGTGAAGGTGAAATGGGTAAAGGAGGGAAATCTTAATACCAAATTCTTCTATGCGATTGCCAATGCACGGAATAAAACTAATTATTTGGGCAGTGTTGGGGTCGAGGGTGTGACGTATGTAGGGATAGACCGAATCCGTGAAAAGGTGGTCAAGTTTTATTCCAAGTTATATACTGATGACGGTCTGCCGCGCCCAGCTTTGGATAGGTTAACCTTACAAGCCATCACTACTCAAAACTGTGAAGGTTTGGAACTACCCTTTCAAGAAGAGGAGGTCTGGAGAGCCATTAAAAAGAGGGGTAAGAATAAATAGCCGGGTCCCGACGGTTTCACGATGGAGTTTTATAGCGTTTTCTGGCCTTTGATTAAGGAGGATCTAATGAAAGTGCTCCTGGAGTTTCATAGCTCAGGCTTCATTGGGCGCAGCCTTAATTCAACCTTCATTACTCTCATACTGAAAAAAGTTGGGGCGGAGGACATAGCGGATTTTCGCCCGATCTGCCTTATCAATTGTCTATATAAGATAATCGCTAAGGTGCTCGCAAACAGACTTGGACCATTAATGGGGAAAATTATATCAGCCAATCAAGGGGCTTTCGTTCAGGGGAGACAATTAGTCGACCAAGTGGTTGTGGCCCATGAAGTCATCCACTTCGCCCATCTTCATCGCATCCTGACTGCTCTTCGGAAGGTGGACATGGAAAAGGCTTATGAACGTGTTTGTTGGAGCGGTTTGGACTACATGCTTACAGGTTGGGCTTTGGAACAAAGTGGAGGAGTTGGATGCGGGGCTGTTATGCTACGCCGTGGTTTTCGGTGTTAGTTAATGGCACGCTTGCTGGGTATTTCAAGAGCTCTCGGGGCATTCGGCAGGGCGATCCCCTTTCCTATTTATTATGATGGGGGAAGCGCTTACGGGACTCATCGAAAGGGCGAGACAGCTGAACCACATCTCAGGGATTAGAGTGGGGGGCCATGGCAGATTCATCTCAATCCTTCAATTTGCTGATGATACGATCCTTTTCGGCAAGGCTGACACGGGTGAATTCAAGTCCCTAGCCGATACCCTATCAGTTTATGAGGCGGTGTCCGAGCAGCACATCAATTTCCACAAATCTAAGGTCACAGGTATTGGAATCGATAGCCTGCGGTTACAGGCTATTGCTGAGACGGTGGAATGTGAAAGCGAAGAGCTTCCCATCAGATATTTGGGGCTGCCTTTGGGCCTGCGGCAACTTTCGGCAAGAGCTTGGGAACCGGTGATCCAGTGGTTCGAGCAACGTCTTTCCACGTGGAAAGGGAAATTGTTAAGTAGTGGTGGGCGCCTAATCTTGTTGAAATTTGTTCTTGCAAGCTTGCCGACTTTCTACATGTCTATGTTCAAGTGTCCGATCGGAGTAATCAATCGGATTGAACAAATTCAACGAAATTTTATGTGGGAGGGGTCGGGTCTCGAGAAGAAATACCATCTCATTAATTGGGATACTTGCCAACTCCCGACGAATTGTGGTGGGCTGGGGATCCGTAATTTAAGGTGGAACATCGCCCTTCTCGGGAAATGGTTTTGGCGAGTTGTGAACAAGGAGGAATTGGACAGTCTTTGGCGTACGGTGTTAGCGGAAAAATATGGTCACTCCAATTCTAAATGGGGCATCAACATTGATAGTAGTACCTCGACCTGGTGGAAAAAGATTTGTGGCACTTGGCTTCTTTACGCTAAGGGGATTCGCTTCAGCTGGGGTTGTGGCACCCAAATTCAGTTCTGGGAAGATAGTTGGGTCGAGGGGGGGCCTCTCAAATCGACGTTCCCTACTATCTATTCCTTATCCCTGAATCCTAGGGGGTGGATTGACAAATTTGCCTTTGATACGGGTGGAGGAAGAATGCGGGAAGTCACTTTACGCAGGAATCTAAGAGCTGATGAAGAGAATGCTTTCTCCAAACTCCTCCTTTCTCTCAATGAGACGCAGCGAACCCCTCAAAATCAGGATCGTCGGCTGTGGTCCCCAAGCAATAATGTCAAGTTCACTGTTAAATTCTACTACCAGTTGCTGTCCCGCCGGCCTCTTATCAGATTTCAAGGAGCAACGCTATGGAAGGCTCCCATCCCGCTCAAAATAAAGTTTTACTCGTGGACGGTGTTCAAGGAGAAAGTTCTTACGCAGGACCAACTCATCCGGAGAGGGAAAGATATAACCAAGCAGTGTGTCATGTGCCCCCAGGGCGACGAGTCTATCTCACACCTTTTCCTCCATTGTGCGGCAGCATACAAAATTTGGAGCATTGTGCTGAGGTTCTTTCATATGAGCTGGGTCCTCCCAGCCACACCTTATCTGCATTATTTAGCTTGGGATGCGGGTAGACTGGAAAAACAAGATGGGAAGATGTGGAAGGGGATTTTCTTTGCGGTCATTTGGTGCCTCTGGCAAGAGAGGAATAGGAGAATCTTCCACCATAAATCAAAACCGGTGGGGGCCATTGTCAAAGACATTGTGGACCTGGTAGGCCTATGGGTTCCAACGGTCGGTGACCAGTCCAGGATAGAGTCGTGGCCCTGGGACCCGGGTTAATGTCTGCCTAGGGGATGTCATTCCAATCCTGGTACCGGGTGTTTCTCCTTTTTTATTTGTCGCTTGTGTCTTTGTTTCATTTGGTATTGTATTGTTCCCTCAGCATCTTGCTGTTTTTCAATATATTATCATTTACGGATCAAAAAAATAAAAAAATTTAATCACTTGGGGTACAAAGCAAACTTTTGAATCCCTTTTTATTTTAGAAATCTGACTTTCTTTGTTGGAGATAAATCTGTAATGCAGTTCAAAATTTCTTTTAAATATTTTACATAAATCACTGAACCAGCTTATAGCGGTTGGCTTACCACATATAACATATTTCGGGCATGAATCCCAAGTGCCTATTTCATATCAGATATCTGACACTTCTTTTGGACCAACCCTTCTGATGTGGGACTGAAACCGAGTCACCTTAGGGGGTCCTACCCCATCAATAAGGATACTCTAATGACGAGGACGCCGACATCGTAGACATCGGATATGGACCTTTTCGCGTATACCGACGTCGGAAGAAGCGGAATGGACATCAGAACTAGGCGTAAAGAGAGGAAATTTGTAGGGAAAACACTAGTTATGGAGTATATAATTCGATCGATCGAATTATATACTCGATCGATCAAATTTCCATTCGATCGATCGAGTTTGAAACTCGATTGATCGAGTTCCAGCGGCGATATTTGATAAGGAATATGTTTCGATCGATCGAATTTCAATCGAGTTTCACTATCGATCGATCAAACCTGCGCATAGTAGTTTCTTTTATTTTCGAACTTGAGTTTTAGAGGGCTTATTTGTCTTTTATTAATATTTGTTTTTAGGGCTTTCTTTTATTGTAAGACCTCCTATATAAGGTCCTTAAGATAAACAATGTGATTAGTTTTTGATGATTAATGAAAAGAGCTATTTGTGCTTGAGTTCTTGAGATGAGCATATACGAAGAGTGAATCTTCTTCCCGAGAAGGGTTTGGTGTGAAGCCAAGGGTGTAAAGCCAAGGGTGCGAAGCCCGCGAAATCTACCTATCTCTCTATCTATTTCTTATTTTCTCTGCTTGTGTTGATCCCACAACCCTAAATCAGTCATCATCCTTTTGAAAATCCCATAAACCATAGAAGAACTTGAGATCCCACCATTGAATCGTGAGTGCCCTAATCTGGAAATCTGGAGTTCTATCTCTAGGATCAATCCGCGCTGCAACCTAACGGATCTAACGCCCAGACTGGACCCTGCTCGAATCATACGCGATCCTCCCATGGAATACTATGAAAGCCTAAGGTATTTGCTATATTTTAGGGCTTATTGTTTAATTTAATTCAATTCAATTTCGGCAATCAATTAATCATAGCATTCACGTAGTTTAGGGTACCGTTCCGCATCATCTAATCAATGTCTAACAAACATATAACAAGCAACATATACGTTGGCCAACTAAATTTTATACCCACAATTCTTGGGGCATCGACTTATTGATATTCCATATAAATAAATCATAAAACGGAAACAGTCCCTTTTGGAAAGCCTTTTTTTATAAATCAGAAACATTTTTGAATTTGATATCAGAGAAAATAAAGTGATGGAGTGGGTTATTCGGGCATACATATGGTGCCACTTTAAGTGGCACCCTTTTTAAAAAATGAAATTTTGTCTGGTAATCCGGAATATTCAATTTACCGGCCGAGACAACTGGCAAATTGGTTGTCCCAGTCGGTAACATGCTGGAATTTTAGGGGGCGGTATTTACCTAAGTACCGTCTCGCCCCTAGCCGAAACCAGTATGTACCAGTTTCGGCGAAATTTTTGAACCATGTTGGTGAGTCTTTAAGGTGACCAAGGCTGTTTTGAGATGTTGTAGGTGCTCGTCCTAAGATTGACTATAAACAAATATGCTATAAAAACTACAACAATAAACTTCCACAAATGAGAGCGAAAAACCTTGTCATGAGATTTTGGAACGTAGAGGGAGCTTTAGTGAGCCCAAAATGCATCACTAAAGATTCATAGCGACCCTCATGAATTCAGAAGATATTTTGAGGATATCTTCCTCAAAAATTATTTGATCATAGCCCACGCTGGAATCAAGTTAGAGAAGAATAATGATCCATACAGTGGGAAACATATAATCAACTACACACCAAAAATAATATAATTAGGGTTTATTGAAGAATGAATGAAAGGGGGAGAGAGAGAGAGAGAGAGAGAGAGGAAAGCAATGGACACTAAAGACTACCCAGTTGCTACTGAGATGAATGAGTTACATGGGATGGCCCTTTGTATAAGGGGTAAACAAGCCACTAATTCCATTCCCAACCAATGGGAGCAGCTAAGAAAGAGAAAGTGATATCGCTATATTAAATGAAGCGCAGCTTTATAAGACATTGTCCGAGCGTCCCGAAGTCTCGAGCTAAGTGCCTACAAGATGAGTTGGGACTAAACCATTGCATTAACGTATTGTCTACAACACAAGACACTTATGACATTAAGACACCACACACCTACTATACACAACAAATTTGCGTAGAAAATATATTCATTCACAAACATATCACGACAAATTTCCCCTCGCTAGGAGAGGGTTTTATTAATAATGGTGGATTTATCACTTTCGGGTATCGCCTTCGATTGCCCCGTTAATTACATAAAAAATGAATTGATTACCTCTGATTAAAAGCTACGAAAGAAAACAAATACGTATGTCTCTGAAAATAATGAAAATCCTAGACTCTAGATCTTTCTCAGCATCATGATCATCACCTTCATCTTCGACACTAGTATGTTAAGAGAGGAAAACTCAGCATACTCTCCTCGTTCAAAATTTGCTTGATGTGGAACAAAGGTCAGCGAATGTATGAACCTCTATGCTGGAAGCCAGATCCGTCCGATTGATAGGTGTGGAGGAGTATAGGTGAAAGGAACTCATGGACGAGTCCTAACACGAATTCTTGGTGTCGAATTTCAAATACGAATTCAAATACGGGATCCATGATCTCTCTTTTAATAGCTGATCATCAAATTCATTAGTATCCTTAATCATAGAGATGCCTAAACTTGGTCAGAATCACCCGATTCCTTAGAATCCGGGCTTAGTTTTCACAATGGGCCTCGATCTAGGTCTGTGCCTTTTGCGTGCCCATTGTGATTCGAACCTAAATTCGAGAATTCTGTATAGGTTTGGGTCTTATTCCAGAATAAGTGGTGATGATTTGAACCTTAATTCTCATTATTTGAGTAGTTCAGGCCTTGGCCCAACACGGCCTATTAAGGCCATCGCGTGATTTAAATATTTATTAATCATGGTGGAGACATTTTACTTGGGTGATTTCCTATATCGCACGTTATCGGATCGGACCTGACCTCGTTTTAAAAGAACTTTCCATCTCGAAGTTAAGGTCTGAACTCTAAATTTAAGAGGTCGATGGCCCAAATCGCAAGGGAAATTCCAACAATAGGGAGATTAATTATAAACTCACAGATTGATCATGAACACGAAGCAACGAGAATCGCGCTAAGCGATAACCCATCGGTGTTGATTAGGATCGCATAAAGAGATCTTGATCGAGATCTCGGGGAGCGATGATCTTCTAATTGTGATCGCGCAAAGTGATAATCACGTTGTCATAGGATGGTAATTTCTAATATATTGGGTGTCGATGCCTGAATCCGTCTTTTTACTTCATGGTTGCAACCCATTGTATGCAAGGACAACAATTCAAAATTTTTGTGATTGCAACCCGAATATATAAGGGTCTAGCCATGGATGTCAGGACCCATATAACCTTAACATAACCCGAATATATAAGGGATTAGGCAAGGGTATCATGACCCGTATAACCTAGTTTGTAACCTCCCAAATATTTTAAACTTAGACATGGGCCATTAGGACCCACATAATTCAAGTATTACCAAAGTATAGGAGGGTCTTAGGCATGGACATCAAGTTCCACACAACCTAAGTGCAACCTAAATCTTAAGACTTAGAGGTGAGTATCGAGAACCACACAAGCTAATTGTTAAGCGGGAGAAGAAAAAAGTAAGTAAAGGGAAGAAGAGAATAAAGAAAGAGACACCTTAAGGTATCTATGCAGAGAATCTTCAAGCAAGAGAAATTTCGACAGAGCTTTCACGTTCGCAGATTCGGATCCGTAATAATGAGGGGAGGCTGCTATTTATAGAGTTACCGCGGTAGTTACTGAAAGTTATCATCCGACAACCTCCGCATCTCAGAATGAAATCTAAGGTGAAAAGGGGCTTGCATAGGTTTTAAGTATCACGCGAATCGATAAGATAAGGTGGTTGTATAGATAATAAAAAGAATTACTACCTACGTAGGCTCACGCGCATGGGTCTTCAGATGATGCAAGAAGAGAGATAGTGACGTGGGACCCACGCAAGTGACCCTACTTGGGTCTTAAAGAGAGAGAGAGAGAGAAGAAGAAGAAGAAGGACCCACGCAAGTGGGTCCCTGGGTGGGTGAGAAAGGAAGAGAGAGAAAAAAAGGAGAGAGGGGAAAGAGGGACCCACGCAGGTGCGTGGGTGGAGAGAGGGGAGAAAGAGAAGAAAGAGGAAAAGAGAGAAAGACCCACAAGGAAAAGAGAGAAGAGAGACCCACGCAGTTGGGTCCCTAGGTGGGTGAGGAGAGAGAGAAAAGGGTTGGAACCCACACAAGTGTGTCTCTGCATGGGCGGAGAGAGAGAGAAAGAGAAAAGAAGAGAGAGAGAGAGAGAGATTTGGGACCCTGTATGGGTCATTGGGAGAGAGCAAGGGACTATAGTCCATACTCTTGGAGAGAGAAAGAGAATGGGACCATAGTTCGTTCTCTCAGAGAGAATGGAATTGGAGGAGAGAGAAAGATAGTGGGAATAGGACTATAGTCCATTCCATAAGCTTTCAACGATCCCGGTTGGTAATTTTCGTCACAGTTATAGCAAAACCCTACTCCATAAGCTTCAACTGGAGTAATGCTCTTGATGGTTGGGAAGGTGGGTGACTTAAGAGGAGGCAAGCAGTTGCACCAGACTTAGATCCTCTAGAACAAGCAACTAACGGAGACAACAAAGTGTTGCTACTCTTTTTTCTTGTAACCTCGCCTACCTTATGTACTGGCTGAGCGAGGTTGGATGTAATAACCTAGAATTTTAAGGCATGATTAATATGATAAAAAAAAATGTTCATTTCCTAATTTAAAGCTAACAATAAATTTAATATTTTTCAAAGCATTTTTATAGTCACTTTGATATATAGTTTGCCCTAGGGGAAGTTTGAGAATTTCAATAATCAGTGGAGGTAAAATAATAATTTTACCCCAGAGGAATTTGGAGTTTCTAAAATGCTAAGGGCATAATAATCTTTTCACACTTAAGGAATGTGTGTGCAAGTAGTCAAATATGTGTGTACAATCCTTAATAAGATGGGGTGCATCTAATATGGGGTGTGCATGAGAAGAGTGGTGTGTGTAAAGTATTGTGGTACATGTGTGTCATGTGTAAGTGAAAAGAGGTAACATGTGCAAGTGAAAGAGATGATGGAAATAGTAAGTGACGTGTGTAGCATGCATGTAAGACATGTGTGGCATGTGTGAGCAAACAATGAAATGCAAAGAAGTGAGTGACATGTAACAAGCAGTTAATAATGGGTGGCATGTGTAAAGTAGTGGAAATGTTTAACATGTGGAGCATGCATGTAAATTTGGAGGGGGGGGGGGGGGGGGGAGAGAGAGAGAGAGAGAGGTAGTGGGACAAAGGAGAAAGAAGAGAGAGAAAAAGAAAGCTAGAGAGAAGACCCAGGAAAAAAAGAAAGAGACTTGGAAGATGACGTATCTGCTCCCTCGGCTCCAAATCGGCTTCGACTCCGGTTCCCATAAGGTAAGTCCTTCCTTCCCCCTTGGTGTTATTTTTATATGATGTTTCCCGTCCTATTTTCTTCAGTTTGGCAATCACAAACCGCACCCCATGACTCGAAAAAAATCAGATTGAATGTTATGATGACCACCCTATTTAAGTTCTCGAAAACAATTTTAAACATAAGATTGTAGAGTTGATTTAAAACCTTGTCTCTACTGTATTCTGCTTTTAAATCAGTACACCAATTCAGCCTAGGAAATGGAGTTGTCAGCATGTTTATGGGTTGCTATGCCAGCCATCAACCTAAACCTTTCAGTTCTCTAATTCCAGTTCTAACTTGTACATTTATCATGTAACTAGTTGTCCTAAAGGCGGCGCATTTATAATCAGCACTACCAAGGCCTGAATTTTAGGCACAGCTAACAACTCTATAAGTTGAACAGTCGGGCCAGCCCCTTAAAGCTGAAATTAGGGATGTACTTCAGTTCCCATCGTTGATAAATGAACCCTATGGACCCTCCTTATGATGAATTGTCACCCAAAAAATTACGATAAAATGTTGGTCATGAAATTTGTTTAAAAAGGTGTTTGGTTCTTTACTACATAGCATGCATCCACGTAGGGTGGTTACAAGTAATCACTACATGAAAATATTATATGTTTAACCATGTTACGAAATGAAATCCTAAGAAGAATATGGTAGCATGGTATGGGTTAGTTTCTGAATCTGAATTCATAAAAAGTTGGTAAACCCTAACATGATAAAACGAATGAAATATGAAAAGAGAAAGATAAGATGAAGGGAGAGAGGACCAATTGATCATAATACTTGATATTCCAAATGATGACGTGCCAGTTAGGCAACCTAAGTTAAGAAAAAGACTAAAAAGCATTATATTATGTGATATGATATTTCTTGATTTCGATGGAATACATATGGACGGCGTGATATGTTGATGTGGAGACGACCACTTTATAGACTGGTCAGTCAACCAAATGAACTAAAAGGACCAAATAATGAAATGATAAATGATGAAAAGGAATTATGGGTAGGGGTCTCAAATGACCGGGCTAGAGCCCAGCCCAGCTCACTATGGGCAGGGTATGGGCCACACTTTGGGCAGGCAGGGCTAGCGTGGCCCAGCTCACTATGGGCAGGCAGGGCTAGCGCACTTGCATAAACGGGCCAAGCTTGTGCATTAGGAATAAGCCCGCAGACCCACTATACTATAGAGCTATTTTGCCCCGGCCTGACCCGACCCGATCCCAATAAAAATATGTATGTTTAAATTTTTTTATGCGCCCATTTCAATACATATACATAAGCTAATATTAGTTTTTATCCATCAAAATTTTCTAGCTTCTTGAGAGGGTAAATTTTGTGATTTACCTTAACTACATTTGCTATAAAGGGTCGAATAGCTCATATCCAGCCCAAATTCGGCCAAACGTAAAATACGACTCAAATAGGCTCATGCCCGGCCCTGCCAGAACAAAGCCCGATTATTCCCCGGGCCGGGTATTGACTAGGTTATTTTTTCATTGGCCAGCCCGGCCCGAAAAATCAATGAGCCGGGTATGAGCCGACCATTTAGCCCGTTTAAAGCCTAGCCTATTGAGACCCCTAATTACGGGTAATTCATGAAGGGCATCTGGTATTCGTGCTCAACAATCATGATAGATGACTTTAGCTATCTCTTAGCCAACCGTTATATGCCGGTTCAGCTTATTAAGTTAAAGATTTAAGTGTCTGGTTTGTCAAATGGCAAGGAACAAGGAAAGGAAGAATGGAGATGGTACAAGATACTAACAGTAAACTGAATATGATCACTGTGAAACGAGCTAAGATAAGATTAAATGATACCAAAACACCAAAAGAAGAAACTAAATGTCACCTGATATGATCATGATTCATTGTATACCTCATTGTGGCATCATTCTTTTATATTACATGTTATTTATTTGTTCTATTATCTCACACTTTCAGCTGATCTCACCTTCCTCCGCATCATATAGACGTAAGACCTTTGGGGAAGGTTATCCCTTTATTTTTTTCATAGAGGCCCTTGATTTACAAAAGGCGCGAGGAGGTTGAGTAAAGATCACTCGAATCGTGTGAGTTGTCCTTTGGAGGTATCGGCTTAGGGTAATTTACTTTGTCGTTGATTGACAATAGTTGGTATCATAGGCTCTATGGCAGTTGTTGTTATCAGATGTTTTGTACGATGTATGATGTAAAAAAAGAAGTAAAGTAACGAAAGAACCAGTTTGTTTTATTTTTATGCAATTAAAAGAAAAAGGGAAATTTCACTGCATTTTCTATTATACTTTCCACTAAGTTCTGTTCACTAACCCTTATTGATAGATTCATATATTGTAACACCCTGAAATTCGTGTATGGATTTTTGAGGCGTTACATTGGTCGAAACGTCTATACCTCCAACCAAACATCATCTTTGAGTCCGCAAACGAAAAAATAACCAAAAATGCTTTCGTTAACCCTTTTGTACAATTAGTTAATCTCTCAGATGATGTAAACCCTTGCACAAGAATCCCACCAATACTATTTAACGCTTCTCCCTGTAGGTGGAACTAAGTTATGGCTAGGTGTTATGTTTGGGCATATTGTTATGTGTAAAAAGTTGCTTTTGCGCGATAGCGCCATGCCGATGAATCCTCCCCTCCCCTTCGAAGGTTTGAAACTCGTCTTCAAAGAGCGGGAATGAGGGTTAAGGGTGGTGCAAGATCGCCATGCCTCAACCCATTTCCAAGGTACGTATCTTGGTACATATTATGATGGTATGCGGGCAAGCAGTGACAGATTACAGCACTTGAGTTCAGATGGATCAGCTGAATGATATAGATCGCCTAGGATTCTCTCTATGCATAGAAATTGATGCTGTTCAAATCAACTTTCGAGGACTGATTAGTCATCGAAAAACCTCCTCCATCAAAAGTCTCAATGAGAAAACAACGTCCCAGAGTTGGTCAGCTCCATTGGTAGATGGGTAGGCACATTCCCCAGCCATAACCGCTGGCTTTGATACCAAATTGTTACAAATATCCCTAGGGAACACACAAGACGTGAAATGCATTTGGGCCTTTCCATTTCCATTTGAATTTTTAAAATACAACATATACAATACATCCAAACTACCCATATACTAACTACTAAAACACCATTGGGATAACTAAGAAAGTGGCTACAAACACTAAACCAACTACCAGCTAATTGTTGTTTATACTCTATGAAGACAAGGAAAATTTCAGAAAATTCACGAATAATTTTTTTAATTTGTGAGTTTAAACTTTAAAGGTTCACGAAAAATTATAATTTTATTCGTTTTTTCACAAAATCCCAAACTAGTCGCGACTTTCTACAAAATTCGGAGAATTTGTTCACCTCACGCGCCTGAATTGGCTATATATATATATATATATATATATATATATATATATATATATATATATATATATATATATATATATATATATATATGGTACTAAGCATATACAAATCTGCAATATATAATGCGGATCATGGAATGAAAATGAGAATGGTATTGAGTACGCACGGAGATGAAATTGGTGCCCGCATTTCAGCTGTACGGGGGTTGCATCTCCGTAAACGGTCACCAACTCGAGGCAAATCGAGGACGAATCAGCAGAATCCATAACTTCGTACCAAAACCCTAAAAGACAAGAGAATAGAAATGGTGGAAAAAAAAAATTAAAAATCAATCGAATCGCAATAACAAATTACAGAGAATCAGAATAAAAAAAACGAAAGGTTGCGATGGAGGTCCCGCTTCTTAAGCTTACATGAGCAGGAAACGGAGATGGTTACAATGGGCCGCGTATGGACTACACTTTTATGCTCATTTAATAAACGGGCCGGGTCCGCAAAAAACACATCAACTATATATCTCTAACGGAGCCATTACTGTGTTTTAAGCATGGTTCAAAATCTCGGCCGAAATTTCAAATTTTCAGCGAAGACGTCTCACCGAAGTACCCATTTTTTTTTGCAAAAATCAAGGAATTTTTTAAATTATTTTCTTCTTTCTTCTCTTCCTCCTCCCCAAACAACCCTTCTTCTCCCCGGAACCTCGCCGGATCTCATTGGATTTCATGATTTTCCCCCTGTTTTTTCCCTTCTTTGCTTCTTTAATCCGAGAAAAAAAATATATTGGAGGAGGTGAAAAAGGATAAAAAAAAAACAAAAAAAGGGAAGACATAGTAACACCGTTTTTTTACTCTTTTTGCAACTTTAGTTATCTTTAAAAAAAAAAAAAAAAAATCTACTATAAGTTATGATACGGTGTTACTATGTAAGTTATAATACGGTGTTAAACCCTATTACAAAGCTAGTTATCTTATAAAAAAATATATATAGTTATGATATGGTGCTTGGAATGCATACGGCTGCTCTTTGTGCAGTCCAATGTTTGTGTATATTTCTAACTAGTTTTCAGACAGCGTGAATATCTAAAATCCACTGAATGCTAGGAATCAGAGATAGGGATAGTTTTTCACCCTGAACTTCAACATAATGAATCTTAAGATTATGAGCATATCATCAAAAGGTCATTTTTTTATTTCACGTGGCACAAATAATCCAAAAATGGCCATAAAATCATATGACACATCATGCCCAAATGTGATTTAGGGCCTTTTTTGGATCAATGACAGATGGAATATAAAGACCATTAATCAATAATGAGCCCAAAAATATTTTTTTTATGGAGATTTAAGCCATCTGATTTGTAGAGTTAATATCAATCAATGTTTTCAATTTAATGGTTGATATTAAAGACCATTAATCAACGATTTAAGATGAGCCCTAAAGGTACAAATTTTTAAATTGGTTTAAGAAGGGCTATGATTTAAAAAATTGAAACTCTTAATTTTTAAATGACCGACTCTCCTGAGTCCTGACTATCATTAGTGTTTAAATGATCTTACACCATCAATGGTTTAAGATGTGAGTGATTCGATCCATCAAAGTGACAGATCATATATTGAAGTGCAACATGCTTAAAAATAGTATTTTAAGGATATCTAAACCATCTAATCCATTGACTACAATACCACCCGTTGCTTTTAGTTTTAATGGCTGATATTAAAGTTCGTCAATCGGATTGTTGGCATCCACTTATCCGTATATTTCATTGGGCTGAGATTGTCCATCCAATTAGGGAGATTTAAGTCATTTGATTTCAGTCAAAATAGGCCCAAAAATATTTTTTTAGAGAGATTTAAGTCATCTGATTTTTGGAGTTAATATCAACCATTGTTTTCAATTTAATAGTTGATATTAAAAACCATTAATTAATGATTTAAGATAGGCCCTAAAGGTACATATTTTAAAATTGGTTTAAGATAGGTTGTGCCTTTAAAAATTGAAGCATTTAATTTTTAAGGGAGAAACTCTTCTGACCATCATTCGTGTTTAAATGATCTTACACCATCAATGGTTTAAGAAGTGGGTGATCTGAACCATCAAAGTTACAGATCATATATTGAAGTGCAATATGCCTAAAAATAGTATTGAAGGAGATCTAAAGGTGATATTATAGTCAATGGATTGGATGGTTTAGATTCTAAACCATCCGATCCATTGACTATAATATCACCCGTTGATTTTAGTTTTAATGGTTGATATTAAAATTCGTCAATCGAATTGTTGACATCCAATTATCCACATATTTCGTTGGGCTGAGATTGTCATTCCAATGATAGATTAGTACTTGAACAATTTAGATTGATGGCTGATATGTCAAATTTCAATGGTGTAAAATAAAAAAAGCATTGTAGGGAGATCTAAGCCATCATAAATGGCCAAAAAAGGTATTGTAGAAACTTTTAAGCCATCTATTTTGTGGCCTATAATGTTTCACACAATCTCCATCATATGTTTCGAAGCAATTAATGGGTTTAAAGGGATTGCACATATGGGATGTGCCAAGGAATCAAAATATTGAATCAAAATCCGACTCTCTGATGATACGAACATGATCTCAAGATCTATCGTGTTAAAGATTGGGATGAAAAACACTCTCTATCGTCTTATTTAAAAGAGTTAATGATTTAAGTACAAAAAACTCATGTTAACAATGAAAAATCTGTACTTATAATAGACATATAAGTACTTTAAACGGACAAAAATTAGCCTCACTAGTGTATATATGTGTTCTAATAATGTTAAAGAGCTTTAAAAAACAGATAAAATAAAATTCGACAAAGTTCGGTAAAGTTCGGAACATATTTTAAAAAAAAATTCGAAATTTATCGAAAATTTGACTGAAATTATCGAAATTTTGACCAATTTACGATTCGGGTCAGGACCGAAACCGAAACCGAGATTTTGATCCATGGTTTCAAGCGATTGCACCAAATTTAAAGAAAGACTTAGTATTTTAGGAACATGTGATATATAAAAATGCAATATGAGCTCTCTGATTTGAAGTTCATAATCAATAGATCTCTGGTACATAAAATTGGAGCAAAACACAATACTTGTCATATGATCTATTGTCGTCAACTGTTGAATTATATAATAGCATTTGACTCCATTTAATCAAATGATGCAAATTATATTTTGTTCTAATCTTTTTCAATTGATATCTTTAAATCATGTTCTTCAAATCAAACGGCTTAGATGGTGTTTTCACAAAGTAGAGATCGCCAAACTTACAAGTCTTTCTTTTAAATTCGGCGCAATCCGGTGCAATCACTTGAAAAGCGTGTGCAAGTAATGGCTCCCTATCTCTAAATGTCCAATTAATACAACTTTACAAGGTAAATATCTAACATTGGCCACACATTTTTTAACAATCTGCCATGTGTAGACTCTCGATCAGACGGTGAGGATCATCCAATATGAATGTGTATGGACATCTCCCATCCATAAGATGGAAAGCCACATGACGATTCAGATTTATGATCACGTA
Source organism: Chloranthus sessilifolius (assembly GCA_021018995.1). Taxonomy (NCBI): domain Eukaryota; kingdom Viridiplantae; phylum Streptophyta; class Magnoliopsida; order Chloranthales; family Chloranthaceae; genus Chloranthus; species Chloranthus sessilifolius. The sequence goes on from CM037598.1 coordinate 9,235,224, forward strand.
GGGCATATTTGATTTCAAGGGAAAATAGGGGAAATAAGGGAAAATCGATAAGCGGGAAATAAATTGTTGCATTTCCCATTGTTTGGATAACATTGGAAAGGTCGGAAACTATCTTTCCATTTCCCGTTAAAACTCGACAACAAATACCGAGGGAGTCTCTCAGTTTTCTATTTTCCCACCCTTCAGACTTTTCATCCGAACGACTCTTCTCACCCGTTTAGTAACACCACACAATTTTTTCACGAACAAAAACCATTGAGTAATTTGAATCAGACGATGGTCATGACGCCCTTATTAGATGGTCTGATGTTGATTCTATATGACACACATCCCCAAAAATCAGAGGTAGAGCCACGTTATGACTTGGGTGGTCAATTAACTATCCAAACTTTCTAAAAATTTGTTACTAAGCTTTAGGGGTCCTAATTTATATTAGTGGATTCTTATTCATCCAAAATTATCTTGACCATCTAAAATTATCAAAAATCTTCAAACAATTCTTTTTATGTTATTTATTTTCATAATAAATATTTTTTCTTTGATTTTTTTTAACTAAATCCCACAATTTTGGCCTATTTTTAAGTTCCCCTCCATCTATTTAGGTGTTTTACGGATTTAGATTTATTTTTGAAGAGATTTCTCTCAAGGCTCTACTATGTTATAAAGTTATATATTCATATATATGGTGTATATACTCTAGTATAATTAATTTAAAATAATAAATAATTTATTACACATAATAAGGTTTGAACTTATAACCTAACTTTCACAAAGCACTAAATCAACCACTAGAGCAATTCACTAAGATATGTAAAAAGAAAAAAAAACTTAATACATATATAAGTTTTTGGTCATTTGGATATTTTTTTTGTTATGATATATTATTTTCTTACAATTTCCTACATATGTATCCAAACACAGGATTTGGTTAATCCCACATTTTCCCAATTAGCAATGTGATTATCCCAAGAGCGAAAAACAAAGAGAAACAAAGGAATCCCATGGTTTCCTATAACTTAGGTATCCATGAGAAAACATAGGATTATTATTTTAGTTTCTCACAATTCTCGTGTTTTATCCAAACAGGCCCTTAAAGTATAGCACAAAAATCACAATACATTAGTAGTTTTTTCGTCAACTAATAAATAAATAAAGGACAATGTTATACAGTAGGCAATATTTGATAAACAATTTAACAGACAGCTTATGTGACGCGACATGATTAGCTGCAAATATAGTGGGCCCAAGCATTATAGCCAATCACGTTGTGTCACATAAGCTGCCTGTAAAATTGTTTATAAAAAAATTATCCATTATTTATAATATTTCATAATAAAATATCTTCTTTTTTCTTTTCTTTTTTATATATCAGAAAATAAAGAAAGGATTATATGAGCCTAGCTTGAAGAGGCAACTGAAAGCAAGACTGCAAGAGAGCTTCTTCCTCCATCTCTAAACGCAAAAAATGTCTTCAATTGATGACACCATACATTGTAAATATAGAAATTATTAGCTTTATTTATTTATTTATTATTATTATTATTATTATTATTTTATTGTTGCTTGTAGGGATGCAGGTTCGGTCTACTGAACCGAACCGAACCCGATTTTTTCTGTGTTCGGTTCGGTTCAGTTTAGTTGAAATACCTATTTTTAGGATATTTTTTTGGTTTTTTCGGTTTGTTTTTTCCTGATTTTTTCGGTTTACTCAACCTACTACCTCAGTTTTTGGTTTCTAGCCATCCAAACTGAAACTGAACCGAATTGGGGTTCGGTTCAGTTTGTGTCGGGTTTCGATCCGATTCGGCTCCCTCGGTATTCAATTTCGTTTCGGTGTTCAGTTCAAGACTTGCATCCCTAGTTGCTTGGACTTCCAGCCTCCAGGCTCACAAAGGCTAGTAGAAAGTACATAAAGGGAGCTGCTACTAGCACCCCACCAAATTCTGAATGTCCATATTAAGCATAGCCGATAGCCATTGACGGCTTTGAATCGGCTTGGGGAGATCATTTCACAAAACTGATCTTGAGCTCGTGGGAGTTTCATCAGATGGCCAGAATTTGATTACAAGTCAATTTTTTGGACCCAAAGATCACGTGGCACACATAAAGCTTCAAAGTCATTTTTTTGGCATGTGTTCACATAGAATTAAATTCTCACTGTCTAATAATATTCTCATGTGAAGATTTGATCCAAAAAACGATCTCAATTGTCTAATTCTAAGCAGTCAACGATTTTTAGCTATGTACCAATTTTAAATGTGAAAATAAGGTATGCTTTTTGTTTAAAAAATAAAAGAATAATAGATAAGAAGAGGAAAATTACCATTTAAACCGGTCAAACCTCATGATATGCATGAACTAACATTTTTTATTTTTATTTTTATGATTGGATCATTTTAACAAATGAAAATTGCTGTGCACCCTCTGCGATGAGAAGAGTATATATCTAATAGTAATCCAAAAGAAGCATGCAAATGACCAATGGTAGAACCCGGGAAATGGTAGAACCGGATTTTCAGTCCTACCCATCCACTTCCCTTAGAAATATAATAATCTTGACTTTCTTGATTTTCACTTTTATAGAATAACGTGCGTTCACGGTTCTCTTATTACCAAGGGAAGTGGAGTGGATGGAGCAGGACTGAAAATCCGATTTTACCTAATAGGACCTAACCATTGCCCATTTAAACCCTACAACTAATGGAATCAAAATATTTCAACTAAGGGATTTGTCCCGGCTCAGAACGGGCTAGGTTTTAGTTACATCTCAACCTGCCCAATATATATATATATATATATATATATATATATATATATATATATATATTCAAACCATTACGTGGTTAAAGTATGTTCTTTCTTCTTGAGCATTGATAGGTATATAAGGCGGAGCAGTAGACATGTGGGCTTAACATATATCCCATTTGTAGATTTGTAGATAAAAGAGATGGAGGGATCCATGAGCACTAAAGCCAAAGACCATATATACTCTAGTTACTTTCAGTCCCTCGCTCCCATTCCGGATCAATCGAATTGGTGTGGAAGTTATAACTTTAACAGGGAAACATGGATCAAAATTTTGGCCGAAATGCATAGATTTCGGGCATGTCCGAAACAAAACTGAAATCTACCTCCAAATTTGTATAGAGAGAAAAATTTTAAACCGAAATCCAACCCGAAATTTTGATCCTTGCCTGGGAGAACCCAACGACTTATTTGGATAACCCGGGGACCTAGCAATTGTAGAAGTAGGATCTTTGCCAACCAATAACTTACTAATTTTCACTTCCGTTCATTGAGAGCATCTACTTGCACCCGAGGTTTATGCCATTGCATATAATAGAGTTTAAAAGAAAATTTTAGTATTTATGGCACCTCTGCTGCATGGCACCCCAATGGTATTAAGAAAAAAAAAAGATATCCACCATCTAATCCGACGCAATCAATGATTTTGAAGGGATTGCACGCACGAGTGCTTTCAGAGATTCGGTGGCCGCTAACAGAGGTACCCTAAACATTTTTGGTGGCAAAACTTCTCACAAAATTGACGCAATCAACAATTGAATTTGACGTCGTTAAATATTTATAAATAAATAAAAGTGCCTCTATGTTCGCCTAAAGACCGAAACCTACCTAAACCCGTCGACTCTTGAGATCTGATGATGCATATCGTTTTTCACTTCTATCTTTCACAAAATGGATCTCTAGATTATGATCTTACCATCAGAAGGTTATGTTCTAATTCCACATGGAGCAGGTCCCAAAGAAATGGCCCTAAAATCATGTTTGACTATGGACCATGGTGTTAATATTTTGCTTTAAAACAAAATAATTACCATTAACCAGTAATTCGCCTGTCATACCGAATTGGACCATATTGAACTGCAAACTGGTTCGCTGTACCTAATTTGTTGTTCGCTAGGTGAATGAGTGAATTCATGAGACAATATGTATCAAATTGTATAAAAATATACACTCCTGTTAGGTCCCCAATGTTGAAGTTTAGTCCCACATTGGGTAAATTATAGCCTTGTCTCTCCCCTTATAATATCCTAGGCCCCTCCACCTAATACCAATTGGTTTTGAGTTATATGCACATATTAATCATGATATCAGAGGAGGCCTTTCTCCACTCCTCGTCACCCAGTTTAATTGCCTATGTTATTTGGCTCAGTCCCGCCAACACATGCGGGGGCGTGTTGAAGTTTACTCCCACATTGGATAAATTATAGCCTTGTATCTCTCCTTATAATATTCCAAGTTTATCACCCAATTGTAGGGATGCATGCCCTAAACCGAAACCGAATCGAATCGGTTTTCGTGTCGTTTTCAGAAAAAAAAAAAAAAAAACACCGAACCAAATGGGTTTTGGTTTCAGTGTCGGGTTGCCTCAGCCCCATTTTCAATCATGGACTAGCTAAAGTTTAGATCTTAAGTGTAGGGGATTTTGTTTTGTTGCCAATAGGTCATGAGATCGAGCGTTGGCGTCTCCGTTCTGTGATAACAGGATGCCAAGTAGGTGTGTAAATCGCGAAATACTCATTACATGGTGGGGGCGAGGGCATCCGGGATTAGTCCAAGCCTAAGCTTGGGATTACCCTCAGTTATCAAAAGAAAAGGCAAAAAAAAATTAACGGTCAAGGGCCTCACAAGAAGGGGCATGAGATTCCAATATATAACTGTCACCATAAGGCAGTTGAGCATTTTCTGGTACACTGCCCGGCTTTGACGATGGTTTTGACCTTCTATCGACGAATTTTTTATATAATTAGCTGCTTTCTAGGCCCCTCTAAGGACCTACTGGCGGCTGAGTTCCTATTCCCTGCTAATGAAAAGGGTGGTCTGCTGCTGGTTTTTCCGTGTTCCAAGGAGTGCAAATGGTAGTCTGCTATGTTAGGAATTCTACCCATTCTATCAAACTCCCGATCGCGATGAATGCGGAAAATTTAAGAAGGCACAAAGAATAATCACACACAACACAAAAGCTTTACGTGGTTCACCCAATCGAAGGCTACGTTCACGGGAGTATATGCACTATTTTTGAACGTTTACAATGCACACACTCTCCTCTCTAGTGCACTCTCAAACAAGATCAAACACGATCTTTAACAGTAAAACCATTGTTGACTCAAGGACGTTGTCCTTCAAAAAACAGAGAAGAGATCTACCGGAATATAGTAACGATTCCGATATAAGAACGGCTTCAATCGGATCTTCAATCCCCCAGCAATTCTTCAATACCTTACCTCCCAAAGTATCCTCTCAAGTTTGCTCTCTTGAAAACTCTCTCAAAGTAATCTCCAAGCTCTCTCTTACTCATTCATGAGCTTTCCCTTTATATAGAAGTCTCAAATCATACTTCTAATCTAAAAGAAACTTTCCAAAAATGGAGTCTTCACGTAACTTGACTTCGCGGGTCGCTCGAGCGACAACCAAACTCGCTCGAGCGACTTAAGCCAGAGAGTTTGCTCCGTGCGAATGCGCACTAGTCAATCCAGCAACAACCAAATTTGCTCAAGAGACTTTCACCTGAAAGTTTGCCTTCGTTTGAGTGCTTACCTCGCTCGAGTGGATTTGGTTCCTACTCGAGCGGCCGACCTATAGCTGTTGGAGTGAAAACTAAACCAACATGCTCAAGGACTTTAAGGACTTCTCAGGCTTGTTGATTTTGGAATTTAGGACGAGTTGGGTGGGGTGGGGCAAGGTTGATCAGGCCGAGTTCGGGTAATAAACCCAGCACCCAAACCTGAATTGTTTAATGAACAGGTCAAGATTTCCAACCCAACCCGACCCAACTTGATGGGTCAGAATGTTAGGCCAAACCCGACCCGTGGTGGATCCTATTACTCAAACCGTTGGGTCAACCCAACCCATTTGCAGCCTTAATAAATTTTATAAATTTTTTTTTTTTTGAAAAGTAATAAATTTTTTAATTATAGCAGCGGCAATGGAAATAATGATCATTTAATCAACTTAGACATTAATAAGAACAAGCCACAAAAGCATTACAAGTGTGCCTACCGGTATAAGTAATGAACTGCAATGCCATCTTATTTGACAAAAACTAAAGAAACATATTTTTTGATAAAATTGAAGCCTTATTTTAAGATCACAAAACTAAAGCGGATCAAAAAGAGGAGTAGCGGATTGAAAAAAAGAAAATTAACACTGTAATATACAGAATATGTCTACGAGGACTATTTTTTAATCTACTTATACGAGAGACAAACTCAAAAAAAAATTTACAATTACCCCTAAGATTCTCATAGAAAATTGTTCCATGCCATGTCAGGCTCCTCATCTCCAAAATCCTCCATCGTTTGATCCAAAAACAAGTCAGGATATGATGTGATTCTTGGGAGATTTGTCGTCACTTGCTCATTAGATTCTTGAAAATTCAACCACTCTGATGAAATTGGGCACAACCCATCGTCATTCGTCCGTCCGGGTCTTATTGATACTGCCAAATCGTTCGTACAATTCTCAGTAACATTTTCTTCACACTTCATGCCCATATTTTCATATCTAGAATATGGTTGTAGGCCAAGTGGCGACACCTCAGGTAAGGGATACATGGAATTCACTGGTGCAGCGAGCTTCGGTTCATCGGAACATATGGATGCTGATGGGTCACTTAGTAAGTGCTCCGTGATTGCATTAAGTCCCCAATTGTTAGAAGAAGGCCTCCCCATTCCATCCATAGGCGATTGATAAGTGATCTGTTGAGGGAGCAAAGAACTGATTTGATCTCTGTTTCTTTCACCAATGGTCGTTTCATTTTTTATTCTATCGTTCGAAAATGGAGTCCTCCGATGTTGCAGAATGGTTCGAGGGTCTTTGATAGGTGGCAAATCGATGACTAAATTGGCATTAAAAAAAAAAATCAATTTAACAGTTACGCATTCTTTGCATCATAAAAAAAAAAAAACTTTCCAGATGGAGGTCAGGTACCTGAGCTTGGAAAAGATGAATCACTTGGACAAATGTTTGGTATAAGATGTTGGGATTTCAGAATCTGTGGAGAAGGAACTATTGTTGATCTTGGATTAACCATATCAGCATACTGTGATACATAATCGTCCCTGAATGAGGGGTTGATAACGGGCGAAAATTTCGGTTCAAGGGCACATGGATCGCAAGAATAATCTCGAAATTGGGGATGATTTAAGTGAAAGTGAGGTGGCAGGCTTACTGCTGGAAAAGGCCTCTGACTCAACATATATAGCCGTTCATCGCACTGAAGAAGCTTCTCGTAATGCTTCTCAAGAGTTCCTTCGGGAAATTGAAGAAAATGCCTCCTAAAAAAGAAATCTTAAAAGTTTGAGAATTTAAATAATAGTCTAAACACTATTGGCTTAAGCCAAATGTATATATAGGAACCTAAAATAGATATAAAGCCTCCCTCAACAATGAACAAAAAGGAATTCCCATCAAAAAAAAGAAAGCAATGAACAAAAAGGACTAACCAGTCCAAATAGGGTAAAAAATAACCACCTTAGGCTACGTCGCTCACTATTTTGTGCAGTCCGAATTGTCCAAGTGGGTAAAAAACATTCGATTCGGAGGGTGGCAGTCCAAACTGTCCAAGTGGGGAAAAAACATTCAATTCGGAGGGTGTGCAGTCCAAATTGGCCAAATTGTCCCAGCCAAAAAACATGTTCATCAGAGGGTTTAAACCATTCGATTCGGGAAGTTTAACATGAACTGTTGTTCTAACATAGGATTGATATTGAAGTTCTTGGATTCGATAGTACAGAACCTCCAACGGACATGTTTTTTGGGAGCAACAAAGGTCATAGTTTGTTCTTCCACTTGGACAATTTGGATTGATAAAACTGTATTCCACATGGCACTATAGGGTTTAAGAGTGAGGACCAAAAAATGTTTGTAGTAGAGTCTATATCAATTGAATGAGAGTGGTTTTCAATTGAAATTTGAAAACAAAATACCCGAAAAGGAGGACTACTTTAATCCAAAACCAAGATCCGAACTTGTTTCTTGAAATGTTTATAGTGATCTAATATTTCAAACATAAAGTAATGTTTATAGTGATCTAATATTACAAAACCAAGAATCGAAGATATCGATCCAATATGAGGTTCATTCTAAATTGAAATCTCGGACAAAAACCTTGAAAAAAGGGATCAGCATATGGTTTCTTTTTTCTGTACCTGCACATAGGTGCTTGACCGCCCGTAAAATCTGAAGTAGCTTGCCAGAGTGTGTGTTTTCTCGGCTGGGGACTCGTCTCTCCGAAAAATAGAGGAGGGTGATTTAACTGCACCATAGATCAAATTTTCACATTTTAGAGTTCGTAGACAAAAATTAGGATTGAAGAACTGTTCAATTTGACAGTAAAATCATAAGATGGGTTTAAGGAAAATTTGTCTAACCTCAATTTCCAGAATCCCAGGTTCATTTTCATGAAAAATTGCTTTAATTGCCGAAATATCAGACCATTGGATCTCGATCTTACTCTTCAATCCGCATTTCAAAACCTCCCAAACCAGTTTACGCTTGGCATAGTAACATTTGGCGACCAAATCGCCTTCGTGTTTAGAAATTCTCTATAAATATGAAGGAAAACAAAGCAAAATGTCCTCAATCAACCAATCCCAAAGGCAATACTTCATATTAGATTATCTATTGACCTTATTGCTTGAATATATATATATATATATATATATATATATATATATATATATATATATATATATGATAAATATATTTTACCTCCCAAGAGCCAATTCGGAGAAACATCGCAGGGAAATTTGAAGCCTTCAACTTTTCTGTAACAGGTCGAGCAGCCAAGTCATCGTTCATCGCATTCTCCGTCAAGAAACTGACGCTTTGCACCATTTCGACTGGTGGTGCTCTCTTTCTCCCCTGAGACAATTTCATCTCAACCAGATCTAAAAATGAGGGAGTTTTCCGTAATGTCAAACCGAGAGGACTCGATTGATCGGACGTATTGGGAGGTAATCTAGCCTGCAACATTTTTTAGAAAGAAAAAAACATCGTTACTATAGAAGATAAAAAAAAAACATAAACATCTAATTGTTACTGTAGTACAAACACAGGAGGAGCGGTGCCACATGGATGTAGGGAGGCTTAATCAAATATACATTGTTAAAAATTCTTTTAAAAAATAGGCCAAAGTCGCGATCAATAGTTTTAAAAATGAATGGTGAAACCACATATCGGCTCACCATTCTCTTTCATTACCATTGATCATGGTGATTTATATATCTTTTTCTTTTTTTCTTCTACAACTCAAAAGGGAGGAGTGAACCCTAGGAGGGAACCGGCACCGCCACGTGGCCACAAGTGGACACCCTTCCCCAACCTTTTTGACTAGGGAAGGGTGTAGCTTCCCCTTTTTCCAAGAGATAAGTAAATAAAGACCATTAAAATCCAAGTAAAAGAGATTTTGAGGCTGCAATTCCATAGATTTCACTGTAGGCTTCCTTAGAGAAAAAGAATGTCAAATGCATTTCTACCGTAAGATTAAGGGATTCTTTCAAAACCCAATGGTGGAATCAAGGTCGCTTCAGCTGCAACTAAATTCCCAATTGGAATTCAATTATTCTACATATCCACTGGTGAAAATTCCTTTTTTTTAAATCTATTAGGAAGGCTATTATAAGATCTATACAAAAACCCATGAAGAATTCAGTACTCCCAACTACTGAAATCATAAAATGAGTTTACAATTCCACTTTTACTTCCACCCCTCATAATTTTGGACCCATGAACTATAAGATAATGGGGATGACACTATCATAAACAGGGGATTAAAATATAACTTTTCAAAAAATTGTAAAGATAGGGCATAGGGGGATAAAAAAAATGAGAAATACAAAAAGATTCATGAAAATTTTGAATACCCATCACTTCAAATGGTTGGTCATGCAAAATGAATTCACAAATTCCTCATTAAGCCAATAAAACAAGAAGAATTTTAAAAAAGAAGAAGAAATGAAAACTAGTATAAATCTGATTGAAAAACTGAAAAAAACAAACACTGCACTATAATGGGGATGAACTATCAGAAACAGGGGATTAATATGGTTCTTTTTCCAACAAAGTGTAAACATAAGGAGAAAAAACACAGGAAAAATTTACAAAAAATTCAAGCAATCTTTAAAAACCCATCAATCCAAATGGTTTCTTCATTTAAAATGAATTCAAAAAATCTATTAAACCAATAATACAATAAGAATTAAAAAAGAAGTAGTGAAAAATAGTATAAATCTGGTTGAAAAAAATAGCATACCTGCACTATGAATAATCAGAAACATGGGTTTAAAATATAATTTCTTTTCCAAAAACAAGATAATTCACAAAAAAAATCATGCAATCTTTAAATACCTATCAATTGAAATGGTTTCCTCATTGAAAATGAATTCAAAATTTCATTATTAAACCAATAAACCCACAAGAATTAAAAAAAACAAAAGAAAAGAAGAGGAAGAGAAAACTTGTTAAAAATATGTTTGAAAAACTGAAAAATAACAAGAAGAATTTAAAAAGAAGAGGTGAAAACTAGTACAAATCAAATTGAAAACTATCATAAATATTTAACCTGCACTATATAAGATAATGGGATGAACTATCAGAAACAGGGGAAATTTACAAAAACAAGAGAAATTTACAAAAAGATTGATGCAATCTTTAAATACCCATTAATTCAAATGGTTTCTTCATTCAAAATGAGTTAAAAAATTCATCATTAAACCAATAAAACATAAAGAATAATAATAAAAAATAAAAAATAAAATAGAACAAGTGAAAACTAGTTAAAAATCTGATTGAAAAACTAAAAAATTAACAAACCTGCTGTTGATTCGAATCCATTAGCTTAACACGCTTGAAATCGACTTTTGGCGCAGCAAACCCATAAACCATGTGATCAAAAGAATCAAAATCTCTCACTAAATCAGAATTACAGAGTCCATCGAAAGCAGAAAACCTTTCAAAATTTTCAATCTTATGAGACCCAAAAGAAGAAACCATAACTATATAGCAGCAACAGAAGATGAGAGGAGCATGTTTTAGATCAAAATATATGTAAATATAATTAAATAAAAAAATTGACGGCTTAAACCCTTGAGAATTAAGAGTTTGAAAACGTTCAATTCCAACTGATTTGAAAGTTGGAACCAATCATGGCTTATAATGAGGACAGAATAAGAAACTAATATTTTATTAATGAATGGATTTAGACCGTAGAATGATATGCTTCTGTTGCCTTTGTTGCTTTCACGGATCTCAATGCTCTTTTAGGAGATTCCACTTGCGTACAAGTGACTTTTGACGGCCAAGTCATTTGATGACGTAATCAGATGCCACGTGTAAAAAGCGCATGCCGCGTCCACTTATTTAGAGATTGCGTATGTTTCACGTTTTCATATAATTTGGTTACATGGAATCTGACGTTGGATTTGATTACATTAACGACCTTCCTTTACATAAAGTACAAGGATACATAATTGGGAGCCATTACTTGGGAGCCAATTACTTGCACACATTTTTCAAGTTATTGCACTGAATTTAAAAAAAGATTTAATATTTTAGGGACATGTGATATATAAAAATATAATATGGGCGGTCTGATTTGAAGTTCATAATCAAGAGATCTCTGGTACATAAAATTAGAGTAAAACACCATAGTTGTTATAAGATAGTCAACTGTTGAATTATATAATAGTCTAACTCTATTTAATCAAATGATGAAAATTATATTTTATTCTAATCTTTTGCAATTAATATCTTTAAATCATGACCTTCAAATCAAACGGCTTAGATATTTTCACATAGTAGAGGTTGTCAAACTTGCAAGTCTTTCTTTTAAATTCAATGCAATCACTTACAAAGCGTGTACAAGAAATGGCTCCCTATATAATTTGGTTACATATAAAAGGATATATATATATATATATATATATATATATATATATATATATATATATTTATATTTATATCACAAAAATCTAAAAGGAGCCATTACTTGCACACGCTTTTCAAGTGATTGCATCGGATTACATTGAATTTAAAAGAAAGACTTGCAAGTTTGGCAACCTCTACTATGTGAAAACACCATCCAAACTGTTTGATTTGTAGGTCATGATTTAAAGATATTAATTGCAAAAGATTTTAACAAAATAAACTTTTCATCATTTGATTAAATGGTGTCAAAGGCTATTATATAATTCAACAGTTGACTACAATACAATTATCGTGTTTTGCTCCAATTTAATGTACCAGAGATCTATTGATCATTAACTTCAAATCAGACGACCCATATTATATTTTTACATATGACACGTCCTTAAAATACTAAGTTTTTCTTTAAATTGGGTGCAATTAATCACTTGAAAAACATGTGCAAGTAATGGCTCCCAAATCTAAAGGGTGTCTTAATTTGCACCCACTTAAACTCAAGGGGAAGGTCAGCTGACACGTATCGGGTATCAACATTGATTCGTGATTGGTATCTATAGCGGCATCAGCTATTGGCCGATACCTCTAGTTTCGTTATATATTAGTTTTTTAATGGGCACTGTTTTGCATCCGTATCAGCCGAGGATTGATACCCCAGACCGATACCTGAGTTGACACCTTGCTCTAGAGCACCCCGGCTCCTAATGTGTGCCACATGGAATCAATATATGAGGATTAAGAGCCTTCTTATACTATGCCTATGATCATGGTTTGAAATCTTGGATTTCCGAGTTGTCTCGGACAGCCTAGAGACCGAGACATCTTGGCGAGACGGCAAAATGAAAATAGCCCTTTGAATGATCTTACACTATTAAAATAAGTGTTTGACATTACACCATTAAAGAATACTTCACTGTTTTGTTGTGTGACAAATATTTGAGATCAATCTAAAGAGTGCAAGTGATTGTTCATGATTAGAACACATCTTCATTGAAGAATCACACCTATAAATCAATTGAATATTGTGCGATTAAGGATCTTTAATACTAGACTTTAAAAAATTAAAATAATAGTGATATCAGCGTGCCTAGATTTGGTCACACTATTATAGTCACATATAGGATACCGTAAGATAAAGAAGTACTGTGTTACAAAGAGAATGAGCAGTACAATTTTAATAATATACAAGTCTAACACCTTATATAAATTATAATATAAAAATAATATTTTTTATGTTTCATTTTGAAATGAATCACACCAGAATCTCATCTCGCTGAGGCTCGAAATGTGAGACGTCTCGTCTGGGGCGAGATTTCTGCCCATGATCTAAAGATCGATTATGTCAAAGATTAAGATAAAAGAAAGGATCATTGCTGGCTAAATCAAAATAATCAAAGGCCAAATAAATCCAATTGGTTCTCGGCCACTTTACGAGATGTGTGCCACTTGAATTTACATCTCAGTCGTCTTATGGTGTGCCTATAATCTCAAGATCTATTGTCAGAAAGACTAGGACAAAAGATAATCTTCATCGTCTAAATCAAAGCAATCAATGTTTTTTAGCTGGTTGATCTTGAGTTTTAGCGGTCATTCGTTAAATTTTTTTTAAAAAAATTTGAGTTTTAGAGGGTGCAAATAGAGTCATCCAAATCTAAAAATAAATATTGGTCCCGCTACTTATTATTAGCTATAATTTTACACCTTTTTGGTGTTTTTGATGTTTGTCTTTAATCAAATTATGAGATATCAAGGATCAAAAAATGGGATTTCATTTAGGTTTTGGTGGGGATTAAAATCAAAATTTTGAACCGAAATTTTGCTGCAATGCCGAAAACCACCGAAATTTTGAGTTTTTGGTTCAGTTTTGGTGGGGACTAAAATTGAAACATTTCGGCCGACAAAATTTTGAACCATTTTGAGATATAACGACTAAAAGGAAATGAAATCAATTGATTTACGGTGAAAATAAAATTTTTGTTGTTTAAATAGGCTGTTTGAAAAATGAGTTTCTTTAAAAATTGATTTCTCTTATTTGAAAAAAATTCAGAAATAAAAGCTTTTATATTCAAAGAATAAAATAATAGCCTTTATTATTTGGAAAAATTTTATTTAAATCAAAATTATTGATGAAATGACAAAAAATTAATTATTGTGATCATGAGAAATGTGAGATTTGGTCAAGTCCAATCAATTAAACAATGAATGAGATTAAATGATTTTAAAACCATTGTATGCATAGAAATCTTGACTTCAACTTTGCTAAGGTGACATGTAAGTCCGGGACCATTGGATCCAACGTTTTTTATAATCGATTGAATCCCTTTTAGGGTTTTAGTGATCGGACTTAACCAAAATGCCCTCTTATAATGCTATCAAATACAAATATAAGAAAGTTCAAAGTGGCCGGGCTACCCATTATTGAAAAGAACGAAAAAAAAAAAAAATTGCCTTTATTTCCATAAATATTTGACATTTAATTAGGGTACGTACGTCTATTTGCACCAACTAAAACGGTTATTTGCACCAACTAAAACTTTAAAAGCACTCACCTAGCCCCAACCTTAGCCTGTAGATGAGATTTGACAGGTGGCAGGTGAGTGCTATCAGAGTTTTAGTGGGTGCAGATAGAATTGCCCTCCATGTTATGAAATATGGCCGAAAATAAAAAGAGTTAGTCTACAATATATAGGTGTGCACTCATCATGAGTAGACATCACAATTCACAAGTCCGTGTGACTAAATGACTTGCACATATTTTCATGCTTTGAAAATCCGTGCAAGTGTCTTGGTCACGAAGATATGCGAACTGTAATGCCCATTCATGATGAGTGGACACTCATTGTAGACTAAATCAAATAAAATAGGGTACCTTTGTTTGTGTGTCCATGCCATCTCTGAAAGCGCCCACGTCCCAGACCTCTTGATGGAGATCGTTTTATAATCTAATCTTCCACACAATATATCTTGAGATCATGGTGCACTTATCATACGCTCAATTTTGTAATCCATGAGTCGCATATCCTCAAAAAATGACCCTTGAATGATATGATAGAAATCATGCTCAAACGTGAATTTAGGGTTCATTTTTTTTTGAAAAGAAATTTAGGGCTTTTTTGTTGGATCTATGACACATAAAAATAATCCCATCAAAAAAAAAAACCTGACACATAAAATAATAAATTGGCTGGCTAATAAGTGTGCTCTATTCTCAATATCTATTGCGTGAAATATGATGATAAAACACAATCTCCATCATTTGATTTGAAGGAATCAATGATTATCAAGGGGTCTGTGGGCGCTTTCCGATCCGACGGTCATATCATCCACTAAAAGGTATCCAATAAAATAAGGATACCTCTATTAGTGCCCACACAATCTCTGAAAGAGCCTATGCGTGCAACCCCTTCAAAACCATTGATTGCTTCGGATTTGATGATGGAGATCGTGTTTCACTCATATCATCCACTCAAAGGATCTTGAGTACATTTATCACCTATCCGACGGTCAGTTTTTTATTCCACATGTCACAGATCACCCAAGCATGCCCCTAAAATCACGTTTGAGTGTGATGTGTGCCATAAAATTCAAGGGGCTTTTTTTGGGGATCTGTGGCACGTGGAATCAAAAATTGCCCGTCTGATATGTGAAATATGATCTCAAGATCTATTTTAATGAAGATCTAGGTGAAAACCGATCTCTATCGTTCCCATTCGAAGCAAATCAATGATTTTCCAACGTGGGCAATAATAGAGGTGCCTATAAAATATTAGAAAGCCATTTACTTGCTAATAATATTGGCAGATTCATTTGGGATTGGATAGATTCTGAATTATATGATGTTGCAGCCAACCTTTTGCTCTTGGATTGACTCCACGTCACCATTGATATGAAGCCTTTTGTTCGGAGGTACAAGGAACCGAGGTGGCTTTTTTCTCCACGTGTCACTCTCATATTTGATTATGTGAGGATAACTTGCTCGTAAGAGAAGCCGCCGTTAATTCAATCACTACCGTTAAACTTGATCGATCTTTGCAGTCGGTGGCAAGTGGGACTACTCATGGGTTAAAAAATCGTCCGATACCGATACGTATCGTCCGATACGTATCGATTTTGAACATGGGCGGTACGATACATTGCCTATGTATCGTACCCCCTAAAAAATAAGGTAATTATCGTCCAATACGGGCAATATATCGCCCGTATCGGACGATACGGATGATACTTTGAAATTATCGGGCGACAATTTCAAATTATCGTCCCATAATTTAGTTTTTAATTTTAAAAAAAAAAAATGATTTCAGAACGATACATTCAATGTATCGTCAATACGCGATATGTATCGAACGATACACGATACATATCGAACGATACGGATGATACGTATCGCCTGTATCGTACGATACGGACGATAATTTGATTTTTTTGATTTTTTGAAATATATATATATATATATATATATATATATATATATTCAATCGATATATTCAATGTATCATCAATACATTGAATGTATCGGAAATTCGATATTTTAACCCTTGGGACTACTTTCCACCTAGTTTTTCAGTGCGAGAAGTTGCACCTCTACGCTTGCTAGGAAGGCTGCTTGCACACCCATCAACTAGGATACTTGTCCCTAGGTAAGAAGTCGAAAAGTAAGTAGGAAAGTCAATAATGCCTTTTGTGCCACAATCCTCAATCAACACATGCCAACCTTCTTCCATGCGTTCATTAGTACACGATGTCCTCCATCGGTCAAACCATTCAGGGTAGCTTTGTTCGCACTCACGTGTGCAAGCCCTCAAAACTTATTGGTTAGGTTGGATCAGACGATGGAGATTGTGTTTTACCTCAATCTTTAACACAATGGATCTTGAGACCATGTTTGCACCTATTAAATGATTAGTTTTTATTCCACAAGTCACATATCTCCAAAATATGCACCTTGTGTGCAATGGCATGCATCACGCTAAAACATGATTTTAGGTTCATATTTTGGGGATATGTGATGTGTGGAATAAAAAATTAGCCGTCTGATTGGTGCGACATGGTCTCAATTAAGATTCATTGTGTGGAAGATCAGGGTGAAACACGATCTCCATCCTTTGATCCAACCCAGTCAATGGGTTTTTAGGGGTCTCGACGTACGTGCTTTTAGAGAACGCGTGAGTGTGAACACAACTAGCCAGCCATTTATTAGTCATTGAAAATTTGTGGATGGGAGCCATTGGTTGCACACCCAAATACTTTTTTTGCACATTGTTAGAAGTGAAAGACTGGGAATGGGTACTCACCGTCACACTTTTACAACTGATAGAAAATACCCACCGTCACAAGTTTAGTGATAATTTCCTTATGTTTTAAGGTTTTTTAGGTTTATGTTTTTTAGGTTTATAGGTTTTTTAATTGTGATTAATAGTTCAGTGATGTTACAAGTTCTTGGAGAAGAAGAAAGAAGAAGAAAAAAGACGAGAAAGAAGAAGATGGTGATCCAGTAATGTCAACAAGCGATAGTCGGAGAAGAAGGTGGCTAGAAAAGAAGATGAAAAAGAACGATGAGTGCCCTCAGAGAATGACCGATCTCAACGTGAGCGCTTTCAGTAATTAGGCGCTTTTAGAGATTGCACGGGCGCAAACAGAGGTACCCCTTTAAAAATGCGATTTAATCCATTTGATTTGAAGGCCACCATCTAAAGATCCTTCATGCAAAAGATTAGCACGCAAATGATCTCCATTATGTGATTTAGCATAGTCAACCATTGAATTAGATGGTAGCCTTTGACCATGTTGAATCATATTATAGAAATTGTTTTTCATGCCAATCCTTTTCATTAAAGCTCTACAGGTCATAGCTTCCAAATCAGAAACCTTGGATGGTGTTCCCATATGGCACAGGTCCCCAAAATATCAAGTACGTCTTTTACGAGTTTGTCTATGATGAGTGGTCCGACCATTATGAATAGAAAAGAGATTATACATGCTTGGACTTTGTGGGGCATGGAAGTCCATGTGCGTGACAAGATCGCACGACAATCATGTGACGTGCACGGACTTTGCAGGGCATGGAAGTCCATGTGCCTCACAAGATCGCGTGAAATGGTTGGACAACCCATCAAAGACAAAATCTTTCTTTTAACTCGGGTGCAAGTAGTAGTTTCCCTTTGGTGAATATACTAAAATTTAGTCCAAAGAAACATGTCTATAAGAAACATGTCTCAGCCCAAAGAAACTTGCCTATAAGAAGATGTGAACCATCCAATTGAGTTCATGCCTATAAGAAACGTGTCTCAGCCGAAAGAAACTTGCCTATAAGAAGATGTGAACCATCCAATTGATGAAACTTAATATCAGCCATTAAAACTAAAACAACGGTTGATATTAAAGTCCACAAATTGGACTGTTTAAATCTTCCTAAAACACTATTTTTTCGGGCTTGTTGCCCGTCAATCTATGATTTATCACTTAGACGGGACGGATCACCAACATTTTAAATCATTGATGGCGTAAGATCATTTAAACACAATTTTGGTGTTTAAGTGACAATCAAGAGAGTCAGCTCCTATCATATGTTGAAGAAAGAGAGATAGGTTATTGAGATTACATAAATAGGACAATCAAAACAAGCAATCACAAATACAAGATTTACGTTATTTTAGCAATTTGCCTACGTCCACAAGTGATGTTGAGTTCCTTTAATAAAATCTGTGAAAATTAGGGTTACAAATTTCCCAAACCTCGCCTATACAAAGTGTAACTGTCTCATATAAAATGACTAAAATACCCAGACCAACCCTAGAAAATTGAGTTTCTTTCATATGAAACCCTAACTAAATTAGCTCGACCAACAAAGTTATGGCTTGGCGTACAATTCAACCTTTTCATCAGTACCACGAACAAAATTCAAGGCATAACATCAACAGTGGTTGCTACCTCATGTTATCAAATCTCACCTTATGCCACGTTTTTTAATACCTATGAGGCTGTAATATTGTTGCCTCGTTGGACATTAGTTTAATTCTCCTACAACTTTTTAACAAAGTGGAAGAAAGAGTGTGTCATTGGCTGAGGTCAACACAAGGATAAAAATTTCGGATTTCGTTTTGGTTGCGGTCATGATCAAAATCGAAATTTTCCTATAGTACATTAAATATCCAAAATTTTGATTATTGGTTTTAGTTTCGGTAGGGACTGAAATTGAAATGTTATTTCGGCTGAAATTTTAATCCATGATCAAGACTCTCCAGACTTTACTGGCGAGAGAAGTCGACAAGCCATCTTAAGCTACTTTCACTAACACCATCTTAGCTCGACCAGAACAATTATTCGGCTGATATTTTGATTCAAAATTTTGATTTCGGTCCAAACCAAAACCGAAACGAAATCCAAATTTTTGATCCATAGAGGTGGCTACCTCATCTTATCAAATATCACCTTATCCCACGTTTTCAATACCTTTGAGGCTTTAATGTTGTTACCTCGTGGGAGATTAGTTTAATTCTCCAACGACTTTTTGACAAATTAAGTGGAAGGAGTGCGTAATTTGGCTGATGTCAGCACTCCCCACTTTGCATCGCCCGACGAGAGAAGTCGACGAGTCGGGTTAAGCTACTTTCGCTAACACCATCATTTGGTCTTAGCTAGCTGTAAGCCATACGATTAGGATTAGCATCCAACTGTTCAATTAGTTTTAATCATTTTTGGCAAAAGTTCCCTACAAATCCATGGGTTACCGTTCTAAATGGCTCTATTTCAACCGTTTAAATGAAGGAATAAAGGCCACTCATGTGTTTTACCCTTCTCTATGGGTTTTTAAAATTATTGACCGTTTGTTAGATCGATGGTGGTTAATGCGGTTGTAATTGCAATTTTTCAGATGACAATGGATCGATCTTGTGCCCAAGTTTATGACACTTAAAACTTGTGTTTGAGTGCCACGTGACTCGTCTACGGGAGTAGAGATTACTTTAAAATCACATTTTAAGTACAACTGTATTTCATTAACATACAATTATACAGGATGTATGGATGCCATGTAGAGTCCACCTAATTCAAATGCATGGAGCCATCATAAATTCCAATTCCCATATCCTCGGGCCTCTTCTTTATTGGAAAAAGGGTATAGAATTGCACTTGAATCACACGCCACATGACATGTGATCTCAAAACAACACTTATTTTTGTATAATGTGTCACATGGCATATGATTTATACAAAAAATTCAAAAGTAATTTTCTTTTGGTGGTCAAAGTTTGGGGACTGTCCCACACATCCTGGTGCATTGAATTTTTTTTTTCTTTTAACCATATTTTAGATGGTAGATATGCATCAAATTATGTCCAAATTTTTTGAATGGCCTAGTCATTCAAAAAGTTGTCGTGATACCTAATCTCTTGTATGGGTTTCACGTGGACCCCACATGATTTAAATCTATGGACCCACCTTGCATTCCAACCGATATCTCGAGGCCTCCATTATACCATGTTTACAAAATGTGTTATATATATATATATACCTTCCTCCTTTTGTTAATGAACTTTTCCCTTCATCAAAAAAATGTATTGTGATCTCATATGATGGGTCAACTCCTAGACTATAGGTCAATTGGAGGAGAAATGTACACATACTAATATAGATTGATGAATCAACTCCTAATGTCTTTAGGGCCGGGCTAGGTGGGCTGGCGGACCAGCCGATCCTATTAACCGCTTAATGTCAATGAATGAAAAGAAAATTTTGATCGATCCAGTAGATGTCAATGGACCCATGCACCTTTTTTTAAATAGTTAATTATCTATACAATTTTTCGAAGCTCCATATGGCACCAAAATAGTATTTTGGGTGCCATGTGGACCTCTCCACATGAGCTTGAGTACTTTACTTATCTTAAGGGTCGGGTCGAGGGAGTTGGGCTCGACTCTTACGGGCCTACAACTCCTTGTACCTTGGGCTTTGAGCGTACCTGGAACTTTTTTAAAAGTATAATTTTTGTTGGGCTTGGCCCCTAGCACAATGGAAGTTTGATAATATTACAACCTTAAGGTTGGAAGTTCGAGCCTAGATTACTTGTTAAAAAAATAAAATATCATTTTTGTCAAAAATATAAAAAATAGAATTTACTAAAAAATTCGGGAATTATTTAAAGCACGGGAACTTTTTTGAAAATTTGTGAATAATTAGGGATTGGGTACAACTATTCTTACCCGTTTTCAGGGTAAGTATCACACTTTTTCACGGATGAAAAGAATTGATTGATTTGAATAAGATGATGGAGATTTTTTTTTATTCCAATTTTCCCCACATAGATCTTAAGATCATGGAGCTCCTATTAGATGGTCAAATGTTGATTCCACATGGCACACGTCTCTCAAAGTGAAGGTCAACTCCTTTGTCTATGATTTAGGCTAATTTTGGGGATGTGTTCTACGTGGAATCAATATCTAACTGTCTGATAGGTGTGACATGATCTTAAGATATGTTTTTTTTAATATAGGGACGAAAAAATCTCCATCGTGTGATTCAGTCAATGATTTCCGTCCTTGAAAAACTCTGTCATACTTACACCGAAAATGGATGAGAATAGCTATACCTTCTAGATTAATTTGCAAAACGTGAATTTCGTGAGTTATTCATAATTTTTTTAAAAATTTAGTAAATTTTGTGACTATGAGGGTCTTGTGATGGTAAAAATAGGTGAAATTTTTGAGGTGCAACGAGTAAGGACCCATTCATGCCTAACTTATAAAGTGCACTACCGTACTACCATTTTAGTGGATGGAAAGAGGGTACCCTTCCACACATTCATGATGAGAATTTGATTTTATTCATTAGTCATCATATCTTCCTCATACCTTAAGAGCTGCTAGGAAGGTACGGTCTGAAAGAAGTATGAGGTAGTGAAGGGTCACAGATACCCTTAGATTGTCCCCACACACTTTAGAGATGATTGATGGCGAAAGGAAAGTAGATCTTTGATGTTATGTTTCGGTATGACTCTCGCTCCTTCTGAAGCCTTTAATGAGGAACAAGGTATAATAAATCGACCCATACAGATACGTATCGGTTTGAGCCCTATATATATATATATATATATATATATATATATATATATATATATATATAAAAGTTACCGAGTTGTATCAGCATCGGCTGAGTCGTATTTGCTCACCATGGACTGAAATTGATACCAAGTTTAACACTTTGCTTGGGTGTGTGTTTGGTAAATCTGCTGAGGTGAGGAGATGTCTTAAGGCTGCGTTTGGGATTAGCTCTTTCGGGATAAAGAACAGCTCTTTTACTCTTTCGGAACAAAAATATCCCTTTAATCATATGGCACACATCATGCTAAACATGATTTTAGGGTCATTTTTTTAGGATTTGTAACATGTGAAATTAAAAGCTTATCATCTGATAAGTACGCTATGATCTCAAAATCTATTATTTGAAAGATCAAGGTAAAAAAAAACTCCATCATTTTATTAGAAGGAATTAATAGTTTTTAAGTGGTCTCAAAAGTGAGCATTTTCAGAAAACGCAGAGTGCAAAGAAAAGTATCAAAGTCTAATTTTAATGGTGTATGATCATTTAAAGTTTTAAACAATAAATTTGGTGCTTAAATGTCGGTGAGAGCAAGTATCTCTTTTTCTATTTTTAACACTACATCAGCGAAAAGGGAAAAGTCAAGAGCTGCACTGTCATTGATTTTAGTGCTCATAAAGGGCTTATATTTCTCAATGTTTTAAGTTCGGACATTTAAGGCTAAGAGAAATAGACCCGTGCACCGAAAGATACTTAATAGGCTAATACCAACTGACCATGAGTTGGAATTAGGTACTTGAATAGAGCACCGCTGGCTCTCCATGGGTCATTCTGTCTGTTTTTGCCAGCTTTAAATTAATGAAAGGTCAAAAATATTTGAGTGTCAAATTAATGAACGGTCAAAAGTGTATTTCACTGATTTAGATATAGGGAAAATTTTCGCGATCGACCTTTAGGGCTCGTTCTAGTGTTTCCTGAATTTTCACAGAAAAATTCAAATTCTTAGATATTCAGATTCTTGACAAATTCTTAGCAGATTCGGATTCCTAATTTTTTTCATATGTGTTCTTAAGTTACTCAGAGTGCTGACTTTTTTTTATAAAAGATGAAATTTTTTTATTTTTAAGTTCCTCTCAGAAAATCCTTAGAATCGATTCAATGGGTGGTTATCTTATGACCGTAAAGACGTTACTTAATTATCGGTTTGTAGTCGGATTTATCTTAAAATTTATGGGCAACCAATTGAGATGGGGCTGAATATATTTGACAAAGTTTTTTTACGAATCTGATTTAATGACCATTACTTTTAGAATGGGTCACTAAAGTAACTTCCCGGATTTGCCAGATTTTTTCGAATTTTTACCTCATCGAACTATTGCGGAACCCTGATTGGTGACTATGAGCGGGAATAGAGGTAGCTTATTTCATGTGGCACAAGTCTTAGTCCTTTCTTAATTTTTGCGCAACAACACAAATTTTGTGTGCAAGTAGTCTCTCCTTTTGCATGGAAGTTATGTGTGCAAGTACTGAGTTCATAAAATAATGGTGTTCATAAATTATCAACAACCAACTAAGCCACCACCACAACTTCATATATGAATGCTGTATATGGTGTCTGAATATGGACACGTGTCAAATGACGTGGTTGTTGGCTTGGCACCCCGTCTTCTTCATTCCCTCTCCTCACCCTTCCTTTGTAAACGCACATTTCCTGAAGACGAAAAAAGAAAAAAAAATGGCGGGTAAAAAAGTCCAAAGCTAGGGTTAAATTTTAGTCCCAAGCTCACCAAATCTTCCTTTGTGTTCACGTTTTGTTGTTTTTGCAGCGAAGTGAGGGGGCTGTAACAACCGAAAATCCCTTGTAAAGCATAATTGGAGATCTCAAGTCATTACTTACATATCATGATCGTAAAGCAACATTTATTACAACGATACATGAAAAATGTGACCAATTTATTTTAAATGGATGTCAATGTTAGAAAATGTCTATCATTTAATTTTAACCTAAGTTTATAAATATTTTATACTTATAAATAAGGGGTATTTTCTTTAAGTCATAAACGGTTAATCGCACAACTAAACGGACTATGCCATCGCGTCCAGAACGTTAAAAAACCTTGAGATGTATCCTAGTTTCTTCAATAAGGTTTTGGTGATTTTTAAAGTTAAAAATACGTATTTTATATAGTTTTAAACTTTAAGTTATAATATCAATTAACTGAAATATGAATTAGGAGTTTAATTCATTTAATCCTATCCATCGGATTGAAAATAAACATAAAATAATTAGGGGTAGGTCATTGGACCCAACCTCTAATTTTACTTCTAGGGTACTCTTATCAATAAGTCAAGGATTTGCTAAATCAATGGTTGATGAGTACTAATCACTACATTTATTTCCCACGTCCTATCACACACTTTGAACCACCAGATCAAAATATCACCCCATTTTATGACAGGTTTCATTTCTGTAAGTTTTCTAATGTGGGCCTGCAGTCCCAAAATAACTAAACTCCCCCTTTTTTTTTATATAAGGGTGGTCTTAGATAGGGGTTGCACCATTTTTTGGTGAAACTCCAATACATTGAATTTGAACCCATCAAAAAACAAGGCTTTACCTGATACCTAGCTCTACGGGAGAGGTGCCTACTCCACAATTCTACAATGATCCTATCGGATCAAGGTCAGCCAATTTGACGGTGAGGAGTGTCATCCAATCGAGCAGGTTACAAGTTTTTAATTGGTGCCGGTCCGGTGACCGACCAGTAATGTCTGGCGGCAGACCGTCAGCCAGAAGAGCCCACCTTTTCTCTTCTTTTTTTGTTTTAAATCTGTAATTTGTAGAGAACGAGGAAGAAGACCCTTCTTCCTTCTTTTTTTGTATACTTAAGTGAAGTATACTCAATGCCTACAATTTTAGCTCAGAATCTGAGCTATTTCGAGCAATTTGCTCGGACGAAAAGATGTCCTTTTCACTCGGAAATACCTTAGATTCCCATTTCCCAACGAGAACTCCCGAAAGCAAGAATGACCCAGAAAATCTCTCATTCTTGCTACTTTCTAAGCAAAAAGTCAGATTCTGAGTGAAATCTGGCCCCTAAACGAGACCTTATAGTTTTACCTTTTATGCAGTGGACCTCTAGTTTCACCTTTTCAGGCTTGAAGCCGACCATAGATTAAAAGTCGTACATTCTCTAGAAGTCCACTTTTGAAAAATGTAAAACTATCAGATCTTGGAATTTGTCTATGGAAATTTCTCTATATATGATTGTAAAATTCTGAAGCTTTGACCATTCTGGAAATAAGAGATTGACATAGGGCCCGAGCATTGGTGGAATGACTGAATGGGACTTCCCTAAGTCAACAATTCCAGTCAATTATTCACATCTAATGGTCTACACTACGCGTTTATGGTGCACAGTTAACGGAAAAAGTTGACCAATCTGATGGTTAGGATCATTTGTGCATTATGCTCTGTAGCCTTCCAAGATAGTGACATCTGAGTGATTTAACATCTTTTTGTCGATGACATTAGTCAAAGGGAAATTTACCTGACCAGCCTTGTCAGATGTACCTTTTACGTCAGAGGCCCTGTAGTTTCACCTTTACCCAAATTGACCCGCTGCGCGCCGAGCCGTCGCCCGCCTTTAGGAAATGGTGAAACTACCCCCAATGTAATAAATAGCCGCCCTTTTTTTAACTCTTAACTGTTTATTTTTTTTTTACTTTTTACTTTTTCGTTCAAAGTCGGTGGAGAGGCGGTGTCGATTCGTAGGCGCTAGTGTTCCGTTCTTTAATTTTCAAGCTACCAAATCTGTAAGTTGGAATTAAAATTATGTTTCATTGCTGTAGAGTTTTTTCTTCTCCTTTCGTCACTACATATTTTGTCATAATTTTTTAAGGTTACTTTACATGCAGTCGATATCGATTGTATATAAAATCGATATCGATTGAATATAGAATCGATATCGATTCTATTTAGAGTCGATAACGACTATATATAGAGTCGATATCGATTGCATATAGAGTCGATATCGATTCTATATTCAATTGATATCGATATTTACAGCTTATATATTACTGTTCATTTAACATATAAGCAGTCCGTGTTAGTATGGGACTCAGTCATTTCTTTTTTATTATAGTTTATTTCAACAAGCTGTCAAAATGGTTGTACACAGACCTGTTGCCAAGTGTTCCCCTAGTGCCATTTCGAATCTCTACGATACCGCTAACCCAACTCGAAAGGAGTTGCTGAGAGCTTCAGTTTTCAGTGGAATATTTCAAATGCCTAAGGGTGTGGGATTTCTTGGAGATGTGGTCGATGCGATATTGACTTTTTGGGTTGAAAAAAATCACTTTCGAATCGGAGTGACTGATGTCTATCTTCGGAAGTTGGACATTGCATTGATACTGGGCCTTGCCGTAGTTGGCCTCGAAAAGTATACCCCGTCCGTTAAACTATCAAAAGAACAAACCATTCGATACAAATATTTTCGTGGAATGACTCCTGGAAAAATTCTCCGTTCACATATAGATGCTGCAATTTGGAGAGCAGAAAGTGATGACGACTTCGTAAAGTTGTCTCTTCTATATTGTTGTGTATATTTTTTTTTCTCGAGTCCCACCATCAACTGACGGAAGACCACATTGACCTCATCGATGGCGTCGATAACTTTAACTGAACTCCATGGAGTCTCTACGTGTACCATGACTTGATGGTGTATATAATGAAGGGCGCGGCGAATAGAAAGACTGTCGAGATGGATAAAGCCCTTGAGACATACAACACATATGGATGCATATGTGTACTTCAATGGTGGACTTATGAGATATTGTCAGATATCTCGCCTGCCTATATAAGCCTTAAGGACCCTTTCCCACGACTGGTGAAATGGTCTGACAGGGCGCAATCAAGGATCAAAGGTTACACTCGCGGACAGATGTTAGACATCAAGGTATGATGTCTATTAAATAATTTAAATAAATAAAATTAAGGAGTAGAGAGACCTGATGCCGATTCAAATAAATAAGTTATCGATTTTGTAATGAATCTTTATCGACTTATTAAATACTCGTTATCGATTCTGTAACAAATAGCTATCGATTATTTAATAAATCGTTATCAATTCTGCATTGAATCGATAACGACTTAATAAATAGTTGATAGCGATTCATTACGAAATCGATAACGACTATTTAATAAGTCGATACCGATTTATTTTAGAATCGATAACGATTTGTTAAATAATCGATAGCGATATGTTACAGAATCGTTAACGACTATTTAATAAGTCGATAACGACTTATTAAATTGTCGATACTTTGCATTTAGAATATATTATCAATTTAGTCTGTTATTTATCGTGTTTTCTTATATTTTAAAATGTTCGTGCTCCCCTCATGTTTGTTGTCTTTGAATTAGGGATATCCGTCTTAAAAGAATATCTATGGGGTCGAAATGCCACTGAGGGGAAGAAGAAAGAAGTTCCCCTCATGTCGGTCAAAAAAGCTGTGGAAGAGTTGCGGTCGAAGAAGAGAAATTATATTTCGGTCGAAAATATTGACGAGGAAGAATTTGATGGCCAATCAATGTCGGATGAATAATCTTCCTCGAAAGAGGGCCCCGTCCATGTAGATGTAGAGCGGCCGAGAACTAGGGGGGCTACGAAGGAGAGCCCAGCTGCGAATGGGAGCCCAGTTGTATCGTCCTCCTCCAATGAGTCGTTGTTGAGGAGGGTCGACGCTTTAGCGCAGGAGAACTTGAAGCTCATCCAAAGAGTGAGCCATTTGGAGGGAGAGAATGTGGTCCTGGTGAAACATTGTGCCTTCATGAAGAAACTATGCAACTCCTTGAATGAGCGGCTCAATTCAAGGGATGCCGAGTTGCAGAAGTTGAATCACTACAACTCGTTGGTCAGAAAGGGCCAGAAGAATATAAAAGAACTTCTTGAAAATTTACTGGAGGTGAGACCTAAGGTATGTGTTGATACGTAGTTTTTATATATGTTTAGGATTGTTAACATAAATCGATATTGACTGCATATAGAGTCGATAACGATTGTAACTACAATTGAGATCGACTATATGTAGAATCGATAACGATATTATGTACAATCGATATCAACTCATATAAAGTCGATAACGATTGTATTGGCAATCAATATCGACTTTTTGTAGAGTCGATAACGATTAAATTTAAAATCGATAGACTTTTTATAATAGGGACCAAAAATTATTTCTTATACTGCACCATTATTTCGATGTTTAGGATGTCGCTATTGAGGAGCTGATATCGAAGGTGTGTGACACAGTCGTCGATAAGGAACCATCAGCTCTAATGCATGAGGATCCTCCCATGGACCAAGTGACAGCAGCTGCTAACGGGCAGTCTGAGACTGAAGCCAATAAGAGTCCAGCTGGTGAAGAGCAAACATCTTCCTAATTGCCTCCCCAACAAATTGACCCTCAGTTAAGACATAGGCAAGGGAAACTCATCAAAACAACTGTCGTTAAACCTAGGACACAGCGAAGGAGAGCGACAGTGAAAAAGCCTATAACCGAGAAGGCCATTGAAGGACCCTGCTAAGCCTCGACCGTGGATTTGATGCTACCACGAGCACAGGTCTACGGTGATGATGCTACTTCTTTGGTGACAATCGAAATATATGCCAGACATATGGAACAAGCCTGAGTCTGAGGACGAGTAAGTCATTCTTCACAAGAACAAGCCTGAATCTTTTACTTTATTATTTATTATGAAAATTAGTTACATTGGCCTTTATTTATGCAACAACTACGTATGCACTGTCGATAATTATATGCTGGTGATACAATCTTTCAGATGTTTGGTGGGCACGCATTACTTGGATAATTTTGTAAGTAAAATAACCCTACTGTAGGTACAAATAGAATTATATAAAGATATCGACGACTCGAAATAGAGTCGTTATCGACTCTACAACGAATCGATATCGATTCATTGAAGAGTCGATGACGACTCTTTATATAGTCGTTATCGACTCTAGAACGAATTGATATCGATTCATTGTAAAGTTGATAGCGATTATTTATTTAGTCGGTAACGACTATATGGGGAATCGATATCGATTCATTGTTGAGTCGATAACGATTATTTATTTAGTCGGTAACGATTGTATGGAGAATTGATATCGATTCATTGTAGAGTCGATAACAATTATTTATATATTATTAAAGTGTAAGAAACGATTCTTTTGAATGTTGCATATTTAACTGTAATTGCATTGGTTTCAGATTATGGGCACCTACCTGAGACACTTGGAAGTAATTGATGACAATATTCATCCTGATGCAAAAGACAAATGCTTCCTTATGTGCCCTACCGCTCTGACCTACATGGGCTTGAAACTGAACGATTTCAACAAGTTCCTTCTTGCTGAAAAATTATACGAAGAATCGTTCGAGTTTTAAGTCAAACGATGGACTGCCCATAAATTCGAACATAACCAAGGCAAGAAGCTGCTGGAAAATTTCTTCTTCAATCAGTTTCGGAAGCTGTGGGCTCCCGAGTGCAGCACAGTATGCTTCCAACCACTTTATAATTTTTCTTTATAATATTTTCTACCATACCCTTTGAGATTATATTACTTATATATATATATATATTTATCCCAATTCATTCACAACAATCATTACACTGGGCGCTTGCGATCATGAAGGTAGTTGAACGATCGATAATGGTCGTCGACCTTATTTTTAATAGATCCTCTAAGGAAAGATATCCGACCCAATTGCAAACGCTGGTAAGATATTATGCTTAACATATCTTTCATCATTGTTAGCTTAGCATATCTGACATTCCTCTATTTCGAAACAGACCCAATACCTTATCGAAATTTTATATTTGTACGGTGACTCCACTGCACTAAATGCGAAAACCTATCCTTGGTCATCTAGTGACTGCCGGATCAAAGCCGACAGACCAATTCAAGTGATTGTGGGATGTTTGTGGTGAAGTATGTGGAATACTTTATGTCGGGGAAGAAATTTGACTTCGCGCAATCAGAGGATAGGATCAGGATAGAAATTTGTCATACACTGGCTAAATACACCGGCGATGAAGGAGGAGAATTTGAGCAGAACGACAAAAAGGGGGAGGCGCAGTAGTAGTATGGTTATAATGTAAACAAAATATTTTATAAATGTAAATAACACATTTTTTGTAAATGAAACATTTTTAATATAAATGAAATATTTTTAAGTAACAGTGATTATAATGTAAAAGTAGCAGTCATTATCGACTTTATATAGAGTCGTCATCCATCGACTATATAGATAGTCGATAGCGATTCTACAATGAATCGATGGCGACTCTACATAGAGTCGATATAGAGTCGCCATCAATTATTTATTTAGTCGATGACGGCTCTATATTCAATCGTCAACAACTCAATATACAGTTGTCACGACTATATATACAATTGCTGACGGCTCATTTATACATTCCATGTTGCATGTTTTTGAGTAACTATATACTCTAAAATTATAATTATTACGAAATAAAAAAATTGAGATTCCGAGTTTCTTAGTAAATATACATTGTCTCATTTACATTCCATTTATCATTATAAAATATATACACTATCAATCCATCGGTCCTACTACCGTGCAACTCCTGCAATTGTGATCATACTCACTGCACCTGTTACACTGTAGGGCCCTAACCTCACCCTTAGACCGTATCCTTCTCTTCCTCGAACGGCTGGCTTGCTTTAAAAAATTATAGGGTGGTCTCACTTTCATATTTTTAGAGAGTTACTCTGCTTGAAACTCCCATTGGCTTTTATCGAGGGTGGGAAGCCACTACTCGTCGTATGTTTGTCTAAAGCAAGCGGTAAAAAATCACTTCTCACAGAAGTTATGGTAATCATAACTTCTTCAATTGATGACCGCAACGGTATGGGAGCAAGACAAGCTATGAGTGTGTCAACGGCGGCAAGTACACGTCTTGTGTTAAGTCGACGTGATGAATGAAATTTTCGGAATTGGCTTGGAATTGATCGCGCCCGTATGGTTGAACTCTCTTTCTACCGGCCCATTGCAACACTTTCTTCATATGCTTGTCTGCTTTCGAGCAAAGGAAGGTGGTCGATTTCTAAGATATTTGTCGGCACTTTTAAAAATGATCGGTAACTTTCTCTCTAGTAGTTCTGATTAAGTCGAGAATTGGTCTCTCTCGACCTATATTTAATACACTGTTTAAGCTTTCGGCATTATTCGTAGTCAAGGAATCGTACTGCCTTCCTTCCATATATGTGCGTGCCCAATGCTTCGGGTTTATTTTTGAAATATACTCTACGACCCGAGGATCAATATGATCTTTCTTCATTTCGTTCATAAAATAATCAAATCTCTCTATTGAATATGCACGTGCAGCTTTCTACCATAGACCCTTCACATTGTTCTTGGGATACTTGTGTGTCAAATTTTGTGTCATATATCGCATGCAGTAGTTGTGATATGCGTTAGAGAAGATATGTTTCACCGCTTTTATTAAACCCTTCGACCTATCGGTGATATAAATGAAATCTTTGTTAAACCGACTAATCACAAACGCACCTACCCGCTCAAGAAACCACATCCACGTATCTTCTTCTTCTAACTCGACGACGGCAAATGCTACCGGTAATATATGACTATTACCGTCTTACGCCGAGGCGATAAGTAGGATCCCTTCGAAACGTCCTCGTTAGTGTGTGCCGTTTATAAGCAATATGCGACGAAGTGTATTATGGTAGCTTCCGATGCACAGGCCAAAACTCTAAAAAAATCTTTGGAACTTACCGTCAAGCGTAAGTTGAAAAGATGTTTGTACATTAGGATCTACCCTCTCCATCTCCTTCACGTAGGCCCGTAAGTCTATAAATTATCCTTCTCAACTGCCTCTAATATCATTAAGGGCAAGTTCTTTTCCCTTCAAAGCCTTTACATATGAGATTTACACATTATAAGCTTTTGCAATATCAAATATTATCGACGCCGGTGTGTAGTCGAATCCTTCCATAGGTTTATCCCGTACATAGTTGACTACGAAGGAGATTATTTCATTACGGTGATCGTGCGATCCGATCTTAGCAGCCCCGCATGTGTGAGTACTATTGAATATCTTGATTTAGAAAGAGTCGAGCCCAGTCAATTTAGACGCATATATTCGCCACGAATAATCTGGTTCGCAGCATCCGGCTGTCACTCGATAACTAGCGGTTTTTAACGGCTGAATTTGAAGTTTTTCTCTATCGCGTGCTCTTTCAATGCTCTTTGAAATATTTGCTTATCTCTGAAGATCTCTCCAACTTTAAAACGTCCAATTTTGATATTCAGTTTCCACCTCTTCATCGGAGGAGTTGCCCGATGTCTCTGACATTTCGTAATCTCCGTCTACTAGGGGATTATCAATGCCTCTCATAAAAATTTTCGGATCATCTTTTATAAACTCATCTGATTCGCTTTCATAATCTTCTTCTAAGGTATCTTCATTAGTGGGTTGAGGATGACTACGTCATTAACTAGCGGTGTTCTCAGGTGTTGACCAGATCCTTCACCGAAGGGGTTCTGATGTGATTGACTAGATCCTTCATCGAATCGATAATGGCGTGGTTGACTAGGCCCTTCACCAAAAGGGTACTTATATGTATGGACATAAGGTTGAGTTTCTCCGGTAATTCCCATCGATTTAATGGTAGAACATAATTCGTAAGTCAACCAAGTTGTTCATCCACCGGAAAAGATATTACTGAAATCGTCGGTATCCACCACCCTTTCTAAAGTCTAGTCTAACTATTGACTACATTATTGTGACTCATGCATATATTTTAGTGGGTCATTATACAATTCAACCGGAGCATCATTTAAATCAAAAGTTACTTTCCTGACAGTCATGTTTGCCGTAATATCGTTGTCATCGCCTAACGGGAGGTATCGTATATAGTTTCATCCTCCTCAAACTTACATGGCTGAAATGAATGGCTACCCATAAAATCAGTCCCGCCAAAATCTACTTGTTCAGCTTCGATTCGGAAGGATGATGGTTCCTTAATGATAAATACCTTTATGACATCCACCCCAGATTTATAAAACGTATATAGGGTGGCCAAATCATCAGCGATCAAAATGTCGGCAACCACAGGGGTATTCACAATCTTCATATGAACCTTTATGAAAATCATTTCATCCGCCCTCGTAAAACTAACAACAGATATTCGCCTCATGAATTGTTTTTAAGAAATACTAGTCGAAATGTTAATAACCTTTTGCTGGCCACCTTCATATAAGTCATCATCGTTTACAAGAAGGCCGTCATAGTGATAAAGAAGAGGAATCCTTACCTTCTTCATCTCCTGTTTAAGAATGAGAAGGAAGGAATCATAAGACTGATGACACAAAAGAAAAAAGATGATTCTTAACACATATCGACTCTAAATACAATCAATATTGACTCTATATACAGTCAATATCGATTGTATTTAAAGTAGTTATCGATTACATTTGCATTCGATATCGATTGTATGTAGAGGTGATAACGATTATATTTGCAATCGATATTATGTTTGGAAAAAAATGATATAAGGAAATAAAGACTTTCTTATATTGCACCATTAAGAGACCCTGATAAACTGAAAATGAAATTTAAGTAAGATACCTCGCGTCGCAAGGGCAAACTGCAGGGTCTTCTTGTCACAATGGAGAAATGCAGGGGCTTCTTCTTCCAAGCCTCTGTTTTCTTCTTCGAAATAGCAGATCAGAGCATATCAGACTAAGGAAGAAGACGTCGTCACCTGACCCACCTCTAAATTTTTAACAGATTAAAATGAGGAAGAAGAGGATGCTTTGTGGGTTAAAGAAAGTCATAGAAGGGGGTAATTTAGACTTTTTACTCTGCTTAGGGTTGGCTAAGCTTGGAGCTTGTCGGTTTGGGTAAAGGTGAAACTACAGTGCCTCTGACGTAAAAAGTGTATCTGATAGAGTCGATCAGGTAAATTTTCCTTCCATATTTCCAACGAGAGAGAGAGAGAGAGAAAGAGGGAGGTGGATTAATAGGTGCTATTAGATTTGTGAAAGTAAACATTTGACTAAGGGAAATTTACCTGATCGACCCTATCAGATAAATTTCCAAATTGTCTCGGCTACCAAGACAATATTATTGACTTGTTGTATTAAAAATGTAATGGAAGTTTTGAATCGAACCTCGAAACCGAATCGAAAACCAACGATTCCGAATCGGACCAAAAACCGAAAAATTTGAAACAAACTGAACCCAATCAGGTATGGTTTCGGTTTAGGGTGGCAAACACCAAAAATTGAGGGGGTAGGATGAGAAAACTGAAAAATATAAAAATCAAAAATAAAAAAAACCGAGATAATACATTAAAAAATAGTAAAAATATCTAATCCGAGCCGAAAAAATCGAAATATTTTGAGTTCGATTTTAGAAAAAACCAAAACCAAATCGAAACCGATTCATTTTGGTTCGGTGTCGGTCTTGGTGTATCGAACCAAATACCAAAAAAATGGGTATCGATTCGATTTGGTATACTGAACTTGCATCCCTAATTAAAGTGAGTGAGGCCCAGCCGATTGTACTCAAGCCAATTAAGTATCACGTGGCATTCAATTAAGGATCACGTGTATGTGCGCATACATAAGGTAACAAGGTTGATAAAGAATTATTAAATCTCTACCCCTCTCTCTCTCTCTCACTCACTCTCTGGGACGGAGCCAAGGGAGGACCCATGGAGGCCATGGACCACACCACCCTAAAAAACAAAATATTTCTTAGAGGCCCACCTGCCCAAAGCTCCCAACGTAGTTCAAATGGCCCCACGCCCTACCGTTCCAACGTAATTCTGACAATATTTTGGTGATTTCGCCGATATATCAAAATTTCCTTTCTTTTCGGGAAATTTTGAGAATTTGGGGCTTTTTCGGTGGTTATTTTCCTCAATCTGCACTCTGCGGCCGGTGAAAATTTTAACTTAGAACTTATGAGGTAGTGGCTGTTGCCAGATACCAAGATGATGTTTAATTGATTTTACACTATTAAAGTTAGACTTTTTATCTCACATCATTGAAGTGATTCTCATTATGCCCGTAAGACATATATTTTTATCAATCTAAATCATCCAAGTGAATCTTTCATTGGAAAAATGTTTCAGCCCGAAAAAAACATGATAATAAGTAGATGTGAACCATCTGATTGATGAACTTTCATATCAGTCATTAAAACTAAAAAAGAACAGTTGGTGTTAGAGTCAAGTTATTAAAGGGTTTAAGGCTACGTATGACATAGCTCTCTGCTAGCCCCTATCACAGCAGAGTTCACCTGTTTTAATTGGTTCTCATTCTCTTTTCTAACTCTCTGCAAAGGAGGATTTAACTGATCTAGTAGCAACTTTTCTGCTCTCTACTATGTCCCTATCAGAGTAAATAAAATTTGTTCTGACTGCATTTCAATTTAAGATCTCACTTCAGCAGTACAAATCACCCACATCTCACTCTCACTTTGAGGGTATGGATCACCCACATCTCAAACCGTTGGTGGTGTAAGATGATTCAAAAACCATGTTGGTGTTTAAATGACCGATATGGGAGTTAGTCACAAAAGTTGGAGGTACATTTATTTACAATCCAAAATTCTTTCTTCTCAACTCAATTTTCACGTGCCTAAATCATTGACTACTTAATAAAAGGATAGGGTCTCTTTTTGTCCCAATATTCGAACTATGGGCTTCTTATGGCAATAATGTGACTTTCTGATGTTAATAATATAATGGGAATTACTCTCCTACCTGCCATTTACACACCAAAGTAGTTTTTGAATGATCCTAACACATCAAATGGTTTAAGATTTTGGTAAACCACACCGTTAGGGTGACAGATCATAGTCTGAAAGGCAATGTGCCCAAAAATCACATTTTTTTTAGGGGTTTTTTGCAAATACTCTCCTATGTTATGCTGAAATTGCATAAAACCCTCTGAGTTATGCCTATTTACACTGCACCCCCTACTTTTATGTTTCCTATATAAATATCCTCTTATTGTTAAATGACAGTTAACTAGGCATCATTTCTATAATTAAATGACGCATTTGCCCTTACTTAATATTATATATAAACTGGCCATTGTATTTTTCCCAACTTTGATCGCATTTTAAATGGTAGATAAGCATCGGATTCTGCCTAAATTTTTTGGGTGGAACATAATTATTCTCCTATAAGTTGCTGTGTTACCCGATTTTCGATTTGGGTGTCCATGACGCTCACTTAAATCGTAGGTAGCGCTAAAATGCTACCCTCATTGGTATCATCCCTACCCTACCATCGTTACGAACCAACTGAGTATCATGACAACCAAATCAAAAATCGGGTAACACAGCAACTTAGAAGAGATTAATCAAGTTTCACCCAAATAATTTGGGTAAGATCTAATGCTTATCCTGTTTAAAATACGGTCAAAGTTGAGAAAAATACAATGGTAATTTTGTATATAATATTAAGTAAGGGCAAATGCATCATTTAATTGAAGAAATGACACTTAGTTAACTATCATTTAACGGCAGGGGTATTTGTAAAGGAAACATAAAAGTAGGGGGTGCAATGTAAATAGGCATAACTTAGGAGATTTTATGCAATTTTAGTACAACATAGGGGGTATTTGAAAAAAACCCTTTTTTTAGTTGGCTCCTCTATCTTTGGCCCCCTCCTATAAACGTTTCCGACTCCATGCCTCCTCTCTCTCTCTCTCTCTCTCTCTCTCTCTCTCTCTCTATATATATATATATATATATATATATATATATATAGGAAAAGGTGTCCGGCCTCCAAGCTTTCACGTGAAGCTCCACGTGGCACCCACAATATTGTTTCGATGTCGCGTGGAGTTCAGGTGCATTGCTTAGATTATCTTTGAAAAAATAAATTGAAAACTCATCTCCACCGTGTGTTTTTTGAATCGTGAAATATGCACTAATGAAATCCGTCAAACTTTGACTTTTGGGTTTAGAATTTTTTTTCAAATTTTCTTTTTTTATATTAATCTAAACCGTCCACCTGTGCTCCACGTGACACCCAAACAGTATTTTGGGTGCCACGTGGAGCTCTCCATGTGTATCTTGGTGGACAGTCATTGTGCTCCATGTGTATCTTGGTGGACAGTCATTGTCTTTCATTGAAGGACCTAACCAGCTCCTATATATATATATATTAAATATGTTTTTAACATAGTTACTTTTGTGGTCAAGGTGAAATTTTTTGAAGGTAAACTTTTTGGGTTGAAAATTGATATGTTTAATCCATGAAATGAAAGGGCAGAGATATTTAAATAAATTTTTTTTGATGGATTGGTGAGCCGTTAAGGATGTGATGTAAGTCAGAATTGTGTGCTACATCGCATGTGACTTCCGTGTGCAACATTTTTTTTTCTAGATCCATGAGTCTGATCGACTTGATATCCTCGCCCGACCCAGATTTCTTACTGGGACGGAACTTGACCTGTGGAGTTGAGACGGGCATATACCCTAGACCAATTGGGTTGGGTTGGGTTGGGTTGGGTTGGGTTGGGTACAATGGGGTGCACCATCGAGTCGGGTCGGGCATATGCTGTTTTCCGGTTGGGGGAGCCAAAATGTTAGCCTTATCTTATCCGGCCCATTGACAATGCATTTTCTCAATTTTCCTTCATAAATTTATCATCTCTTCCAATAGTCAATTATCGATTTTACCAAGTAATATACAATTGTACTCTATTTTGCCGGACAATTTTAACTATTAATCATAACCAAGGTAACAAACTCGGTATCAGTATCGGGTATTGGATCTTCAAGAACCAATACAAATCGGCCGATTTGTATCGGTCGTTATCGATAAGGATCAGCCCATTTTATTTTATTTTAAAAAAAGAGAAAAATATAAGTATCGACTAATACCTAATACGTATCTTCCGTATCGGCCGATATGGATTCCAATATCAAGTTAAAGTTTTTTTTTTTTTTTTGAAATGAAATGATATCGAGTTAAAGTTGATCAATAATTTATGTCACAGTGATATTTTTTTCATAGTTGTTTCTGGTTTTAAGAAATCCCTAGGAGGGCCTGAACCCTAATAGAGACTCGTGCAGTGGTCTAGGCTGCATAAGGGACGAGGGGCTCGACCCTTAAGGGCCTACAGCT
This sequence comes from Chloranthus sessilifolius, assembly GCA_021018995.1. Classification (NCBI taxonomy): domain Eukaryota; kingdom Viridiplantae; phylum Streptophyta; class Magnoliopsida; order Chloranthales; family Chloranthaceae; genus Chloranthus; species Chloranthus sessilifolius. Next base: position 9,273,404 of record CM037598.1, read on the forward strand.
CCTTGCACCTTGTGCTTAGAGCCTAGCTTAGATGGAAGTTTAAGCCTAGCTTGCATGTCAAAAAAATAAAGTATAAATTTTGTCCAAAATATAAAAAATACAATTTACTAAAATATTTGAGAATTATTTAAAACATGGGAACTTTTATGAAAAATTCGCGAATAATTCGAGATTGGTTACGGCTATTCTCACTCGTTTTCGGAGTAACTACCACACTTTTTCATGGATGAAAAGAATTGATTGATTTGAATCCAACAATGGAGATTTTTTTGTTCCAATTTTCCCCACATAGATCTTAAGATCATAGAGCGACTATGAGCCGGACAAATGTTGATTCCCCATGGCACACAGTCCCTAAAAGTGAAGGTCAACTCATTTATCCATGATTTAGGCTACTTTTGGTGATGTGTGCTACGTGGAATCAACATCTAACTGTCTAATAGGTGCTACATAATCTTAAAAACTGTTTTTTTAAATATTGAGACAAAAAAAATCTCCATCGTCTGATTAAGTCAATAATTTTCTTCCATGAACGCGAGAGCGCAAACATAGGTACCTAATAGGGTAAGAGTAATAGACCTGTGCACCGAAAGGTACCTAATAGGGTAATACCAACTCACAATGAGTTGGAATTATGTACTTGACCAGAGCACCGCTGGCTCTCCATGGGTCATTCTCTCTATCTTTGCCAGCTTTGAAAATTACACAAATATAGCAAAAGGTCAAAAGTGTACTTTCACTGATTCACTGATTTATAAATAAGAAAAATTTTCAAGATCGACCTTAATGGTTTTACCATTTTCAGCGTGGACCTCTAGTTTCACCTTTTGGGGCTTGAAGCCGACCCAAGTTTAAAAGTCATAAATTCCCTCAAGGTCTTTAAAATGACCCTAAACCAACTTTTTAATCTTGGGTGGTTCTAAACGACTTAACATTATTGACTACTTTGAAGCTCATGATGGAGATCATTTTCTGTCTTAATCATTAACATGATTGATCTTGAAATCATGAGCGTACCATCAGACGGTCCATTTTACTCAAAAATGACTAAAATCAACACGGAGCAATATTGTTGCCACAGAGGAGCAATATTGCTGCCATAAGGGAGCGATATCGCTTCTATAGTAGCTTCAGCCTTTTCAGATGGTTAGCTCAACGTTTTTTCGTAAAATAGACCATCTGATGGTACGTCCATAATCTCAAGATCAATCCTGAGAAATATTATGTTGAAAAAATTTCCAGCATAAGATTCAAAACAATCAATAACGTAAGGCATTTAGATTCGCCCACGACGAAAATGTTGGTTTTATCACTTTTTCAAGACCTTGAGAGTATTTAAGACTTTGTAATTTGAGGCCCACTTTTGGAAAATGTAAAACTATAAGATCTTGGAAATTTGTCTATGGAAATTTCTCTATATGTAATTGTAAATTTCTGAAGGTTTGATAATTTTGGAGCCGGGAGATGCATTCGTGAATGACTTTGAATGGGACTTCCGTAAGTCAACGATTCCTGTCACTTATTCGCATCTAATGGTCTACACTCTACACCACACGTTTATGGTGCAAAGATAACAGAAAAAGTTGACTAATCGGATGGTTAAGATCATTTGTGCATTATGCGTTGTAGCCTTGCAAGATAGTGACATCTAAGTGATTTAACATCTTTTTGTCGATGACATTAGTCAAATGTTTACTTTCACATATCTAATAGCACCCATTTATCCGCCTCTCTCTCTCTCTCTCTCTCTCTCTCTCTCTCTCTCGTTGGAAACATAGAAACATGTCTCGGCTGCCAAGACAATATTGATGACTTGTTGTATTGAAAATGGTAATGCAAGTTTCCATGTCTCGGCTGTCAAGACAATATTGATGACTTGTTGTATTGAAAATGGTAATGCAAGTTTCCATGTCTCGGCTGTCAAGACAATATTGATGACTTGTTGTATTGAAAATGGTAATGCAAGTTTTGAACGGAATCCCAAAATCAAATCGAAAACCAATGATTCCGAATTGGACTGAAAACTGAAAAAAATTGAACCGAATTGAACCCAATTAGGTTCGGTTTCAGTTTAGGGTCGCAAAAGCCAAAAATCAAGGAGGTAAGAAGAGAAAACTGAAAAAAATCGAAGAAAAAAAAAAAACTAAGACACTACATTAAAAAAGAGTAAAATTATTTAAATCGAACCGAAAAAACTGAAATATTTCAGCTTTGATTTAAAAAAAAATTAAAACCGAACTGAACCAAATACCGAAAAAATTGGTATCGGTTCAGTTTTGTACAGCGAACTTGCATCCCTAATTAAAAATTGAGGCTGGGGTTATGCATATGGGTGAGGCCCAGCCGATTGTACCTAAGCCAATTAAGCGCCACATGGCACTCAATTTAAGGATTAGGTGTCATGTGCGCATACATAAGGTGAGAAGGTTGATATAGAACCGGTAATATTCTCTCTCTCTATATCTATATATATATATATATATATATATATATATATATATATATATATAGTTACTTTTGTGGTCAAAGTGATATTTTTTAAATCATGTGACCAAGGATCAAAATTTTGGCCGAAATGACCGAAATTATCGATTTCGGTCCACACCCAAACGATAATTTGGACCAAAATTTCAGTCATATTTTATATGGGATTCAAAATTTTGGCCAAAATTTCAGCCAAATTATCGGTTTTCGGCCGAAATTTTGATCTTTGCATGTGACTTCTATGTGCAACGTTTTTTTGTAGATCCACGAGTCTCATCAACTTGATATCGGACTCGCCTAACTCAGATTTTTTATTGGGTCGGGCACATAAACTTGACATATCGAGTTGAGTCGGGCACATAAACTTGACATATCGAGTTGAGTCAGGCTTATACGCTTGACCAATTGGGTTGGGTTGGGTTGGGTTGGGTCAAGTCAGGTCCAATGGGGTGCACTGTGCACCATTGAGTCAGGTGGGGCATATGCTATTTTCTCGTTGGGGCAGCCAAAATGTTAGCCTGATCCTATCCGACCCATTGACAATGCATTTTCTCAATTTTCCGTCATAAATTTATCATCTCTTCCAATAGTCAATTATCGATTTTGCCAAGTAAAATGGAATTGTACTCTACTTTGACGACCATTTCAACTATTAATCATAACCAAGGTAACAAGCTCAGAATCGGTATTGGGTATCGGACCTTGAAGGACCGATATGAATCGGCTGATATGTATCGGCTGTTACCGATAAGGATCGGCTCATTTTATTTTATCTTAAAAAAAGAGGAAAATATAGGCGTCGACTGATACCTGATATGTATCGCCTGATACGGTCTTGTATTGGCCAATATGGATTCCGATACCGACTTAGATACTCAATACGTGTCGGTGCAAATACGTATCAGTTTGCATCGGTATCAGCCGAAACAAGTCAAATTTTTTTATAAATAGTGACAAATTTATGGACACGCCGCTTTCTTTATTCACTGGTTACACATCAAAATACCTTATTTTCTATTTCAGTGGAATTTGGAAATGAGACCATTTTGCTTTTACCTTATTTGGATTTTGGACAACCAAATCTCTCTTTTCCTTCTTTAGAAACTTCTAATGGTACCTCTGTTCCCGCCCTGGCGTTCTCTAAAAGCACCAAGATGCGTGGGCGCCACTAAAGGTACACTTTAATTAAGTGAAATACAACTATACTCTACTTAATTATGGTTGCAGCAATTATCTGTAATTTATTAATTAACTAATCAAACCAAAATTTGGGATACGCGTAGCTGAAGCCGTGCGAAACATGTAAGGTCAAACCTCCCAACAACAAAACAAATGGTTGACTATTAGAATTGACCTGCAAAACACGTCTTCAAGGGACAATAGAGGCAATCAAATAGCCCTAATTTAATGTCCTATTTTTGTGCCACATGGCACGTCCCTGCCTAATTTAAGGTCCAATTTTGATTAGTTGGACGCTTGTTTATGTGACACCTGATCATGCGAGAGTTGACTGTTCCCAGGGCTAGGGTGCCATCTCCTTTCCTCTAGCTTTGCCATATTTGGGCAACTCTCTTTGTGCCCATCTTTTTCTCCTTTCTTAACATGGAGCCTCCATTACATCATACCAAATCTTCAAATTCCCACGCGTTGTTAAAAGTGGGCATCAAGAAAGTCAAATAAAACGATATGGTTAGGCCTTCTCATTGCTTTTTTTGGGCTCCAAAGACCCCTTTTTAACCCTCAATCCTGCCCCTCCTCTCCTCACCACTCTTTTCTCTTACTTGCTCACATCTCTATCCCTTAAAAGAGAGCACAGTTGAACTCCTTAAAGCTTGTGGAAGGTGACAGGGAGAGAGAGAGTCCAAGAATTTTTTAATGTCCAAAAAGAACTTTAAATCAATCTCTATCTGATCGATTTGCCTCTCTGGATTAGATTGAACAGACCCATGTGAAATTTTTGTTGAAAAAACCTGTTTGGAATTCTCTCTTTGGCAGCCATGATTGGGGTGGTGTTCTGAGTTGGCCCATTTGAGGTGAAGACGTTTTTGCACGTGGCTTTTAAACTATATATAGAGAGAGAGATTGAATTTTTGTTCAATCGCACGTGATTTTTAAAGTATCTATATGAAATTTTTGTTCAAAAAACCTGTTTGGAATTCTCTCTTTGGCAGCCATGTGGGAGGGTGTTCAAATGGCCAACTAGGAACACCCACCCCAATTATGGCTTCCAAAGAGGGAATTCCAAACTGGTTTTTTCAACAAAAATTTCACATAGGTCTGTTCAATCTAATCCAGAGAGGCAAATCGATCAGATAGAGATTGATTTTAAGTCCTTTGTGGACATTTAAAAATTCGCGGACTCTCTCTCCCTGTCACCTTCCACAAGCTTTAAGGAGTTCAACTGTGCTCTCTTTTAAGGGATATGTGACATGTGAAAATGCAATATTGGCGGTCTCATTTAAAGTTTATGATCTATAGATCTTTAGTGGGTAAGGTTTTAGCAAAATATCATATAATCTATTGTTGTCAACCGTCAAATCAAATAATAGCCTTTGACTATATTTAATAACATGATGAAGATTATATTTCGTGCTAATCTTTTGCACTTAATATCTTTAAATGATGGGCTCCAAATCAAACAGCTTAGATGGTGTTTTCATATAGCACAAGTCGCCAAACTTGTAAGTCTTTATTTTAAACTCGGTGTAAAAGCCAAGTTTTTCAAGTGCATATAATGGCTCTCTCTCTCTCTCTTTATATATATATATCATAATTAGGGCTACCAACGGCCCGGTTGAGTCGGACCAAAATTTTGGATTTCCAATTTTAATCACCAAAACAACCAAACAAAATCTCAACACCAAAAACATGGCAACTCAGGCATTGAACTCGAGAGAAGAGATTTTTTATCATTTCAGTCAGTCATAAGGGCATTTCCGTCATTTTCTGGTAAACGTCGAGGTGCCAGCAATGCACTTGCACCCTATTCTCAGCACTGATTTTCAAGTCTTTTTGTCCTTATATAAGGTTTTGGTGTTTAAAATTTGGGAAATGTGTAATTTCACTTTTCCCATAACCAATCAAGTTTAAGCCGACGTAGCTCCAGCTAACACGAAAAGTCTCAAATGCCCGTATTTACACTTTTTATCGTTTTATATAGTCTAAAAGTTTAAAATTTTACACTTTTTCATATTTATGCGATGTGAAGCTGTATCTATAATGTCTGATTTGAAGGTCACAACATAAAGATCGATGGTATCAAAGATTGACACAAAAAGTGATATCATCTCTTTAAACAGTCGGTATCACTTATTAGACTGTACCTATACATCAATTATCTCGTTCATCTTATTTATACATAATCATTTTATCTTCTTCTTTTCTCGTTCATCTTCCTGGTTTTCTTCTTTATACTAGATACAATTGGTTTATATAAATCTTTAAAATTTTAAAATATATAGAATAATAAAAAGTGTAAGAAATGGTCTTTTAAGACTTTTGTGTTAGCTGGAATTGGCTTTGGCTTAAAGTTGGAGGATTATGAGAATCGTATAGGATCTTGGGCAGAAAAGGTGAATTTGACCGGGTTAATAAAGATTTGGTTCATTGTTTTAAACATTAAAATATGGTCAAACAATTCTACCATAAAAACCCTTTCTCTCTCTCTCTCTCTAAATATATATATATATATATATAAAATGTCTAATGGGATATGCCGGATCCAACTATACCCAATAAAAGAACTCCTATTAATTCATGATTTTTATTGACATCTTATCATGTTGTCGCTCGACCAAAATTTAATTGCCAAAATAACCAAATAATTTTTAAACACCCAAACTATGGAAACTCAGGCGGTGAACCAGAGACGACAAGAGACTTTTCAGGGGCATTTCATTATTTCTGTCATGCATAAGGGCTAGGGATGCAGGTTCGGTGTATCAAACCGAACCCGATTTTTTTGGTGTTCAATTTGGTACAACCCAAACTAAAATTGAACCGAAATTCATTCGATTCGTTTATTTGTTATTTTTTGAACCCGAAATCAATCCGGTTCAGTTTGGTTTGGTTCCGTTTAGGGAAAATACCTTATTTTTTCGATTTTTTCCCCATTTTTTTGGTTTACTCAACCTACTAACTCGGTTTTCGGTTTCCACCCATCCAAACCGAAACCAAACTGAATTGGAGTTTAGTTCTGTTTGGTTTGTGTCGGGTTTTGATGCGGTTCGGTCCAGTTTGATTTCCTCGATTTTTTATTTGATTTCAGTGTTTAGTTCAAAACTTGCATCCCTAATAAGGGCATATCCATCATTCGCTTCTAGGCGTCCCGGTGCCAGCAATTCGCGCGTGCCCCGTTCACTAAAAACGGCTTTCCCCATTCATTTCAACGTTACATGATATTTCGGTGTTTAAAATTTTGGTTCATCATTTTAAATATTAAAATACAGGCAAACAATTCTATGATAAAAATCTATTTTTGTATATATAATATCAGGTATGGTCGGGTCGATCTGACCCGATTTTTACCCGACCTCTTAGTCCTACCAAACCCGATCCGACTTAAAGGTTGGGTCGGATGTCTCATGTTTAACCGACCTGACGAGTCTAATTTATGTGCCCAACCCAATAAAAAATCCAGGTCGGGTATCGAGTCAACCAGTTGACTACCCTAATCATTGTGATTAGGCTTTGTCCTTGGAGTTCCCAAAGTGGGGTACCATCGTGGGCACTCTAGGGTCACATTCCTCTTCATCATTAGTTGCAGTCAACTAACCCAATCCCAAGAGTAAGTGGGTATTAGGTGGACAGCTTGAACAGTGGGCCTGACTGACTTAGGGTCAACGGGTCAGGCCCTTTAAAATTTCGGCTGCCCAATAAGTAAATTGCAAATTTTGGACCTACCATGGTGCGCCAAACCTGACTAGATCCAATATTGCACTCAAGCTTACCCGACCTGACCCGAAAACCCAACTCAGAGGAAGGCATCTACTTGAGAGAGAGAGAGAGAGAGAGAGAAACTTGTCTGAAACATGATACACCTCTAGTCGAAACAAGCGTTTTCCGCTTCTTAAAATAATGTTTTGGAGAAGCTGCCCAATGATACTTCTCAAATATGGGTTTATTAGAAGAAGAATAAAGGCAAGGTTGCTTCTCAAACTTTACATCATAGTGCTTTTCAAACAATATTTTTACTTGAAAAATTATTTTTTTAATATGATGTTGCCAAATAAGGCCAAAATTGGGGTAATAATTACTTTTCACTTAATGACTTGACTACCTCTAACTGAAAATAATGTATAATTGAAGACCCACTTTTTTCAACTAGAAGGGGCTAATTCCTTTGGTAGATTTGCAACATTAAGTAATAAAGATTTACTGATTGAGCAAGAGCTCAGTTTGCATCCTAACCCCTTGTGGGGGATGAGCTCGTGTGTTTGACCCTACGTTGCTTCCTCCCTTTGTATTAACAAAGGTGTGTTATCGTTGTGTGAGATTTATTTCATAAGGTTATGCTCTCAGTGTGGTAGGCGATAGACGGATCCTATCTCCATGTAGGTTGCACAGGCACTACATTTGGATTGTTATATACTGGATGGCATTATAAATAGGGAAAATTTCTTGAATCTCTCCCCTTTAAAGTAACTTTTTTAAATCCACGCCATAGTTTTGTAAATATCTAATAAGCCCCTCTACTTAAAACTTAATTATCTCTACCCTCAACAATAAATATCCACCATAATATCAAATTAAAAGGGGAAGATTTTAGAAAATGGGTTGGTCCGCTCCGCAAATCGGCTAGTAAAAATTTCATTAAAAAAAGTAAAAAGTCATTTTTTCACACAAAAGAAAACAGAAAAATGTATTAAAAATCCAAAAAATTAGAAATTTTGTGAGAAAAATAATAAAAATATGTAAATAAATAAATACTTTGTAATCTCAAGAAAAAATAGTAAAAATCACATTTAAAACGTAAAAGTTAAAGTGAATATTTATGGTTAAGGGGGCATTTAGATAAACTAAGTTTTAATTACAGGGGTTATTAAATATTTAAACAAATATGAGGAGGATTCAGAAAAGTAACTTTAAATGAGAGAAGTTTTAGAAAATTTTCCTTACAAATATATAAAATAATAATAATAAATAATAAATTTTTTTTAAAAAGTATCATAGATTTAATCCACTTGTATCATGTGTCAGAGAGTTTTGAGAAGCCGTTTTGATAGATGAAAACAAAGGGGACAAGTGAGTAATAATCCCATCCCAACAAACCCATTTTGTTACCTCACTTTCTCTTCTATGATCTTTCCATGCTTTTTTGATATCTTTGAATCATAATGGGTCCCTGAAGTTCTGATTTTCTTCTTTTTTTTCTTGTTTGTTTTTTTAAGATCCTTTACATCAACTAATCTTGCACTTTCACCGAGCCTTTCTGCCCTCCAATTGCCTGCATGAAAAGTGGCCCCTAAGTGCTTGGTACTTTTCCGTATCCACCTTGATCTAAAAATAGAATATAAAATAAATAAATAAATAAAAGGTAGAGAAATAAAGTCACAAAGGCCACCTGATTATTCGTCAAAATAAGGGTGGGGTTATTCACAATCTTTCCCAGGAAAAAATTGTTGACAGCCTTGAATGAGACGATATAAAACATTTTTCATCCCAACCTTCAACACAATAGGTCTTGCAATCATGGCGGACCTATCAAACGATCAGATCTTGATTCCATATGGTCACACATGCCCAAATGTTACCATAGGCATACGCGTACCTATCAGATGGTAACTTTTGGGATATGTGCCATGTGGAATCAATATGCCATCATATTATAGGTGCACCATGATCTCAAAATCTACTATGCGGAAGATTGGGATGAAAAATTAACCTCCATCATCTAATTCAGGGGAGTCAATGATTTTTTCTTGCAAAAGAACATGTGCTCTTCACAAGAAAAACGGGTGCAGTCCAAATAACACCACCCAATCACCAAATTCATAATTACAATATATATATATATAATCCAATTCGCTCAAACCCCGTTAAGGGTGCAAACAGTACACGTAACCTGACAAGTTTTGCTAATGTGACCTGTTACAAATCGGGTTTGGATTTGAAACACTCAAGCAGTCGAGTGTAGTTGGGTAAATAATTTCAACCTGTTCTAGCTAAGGTTAGCTAGAACAGGTCACGTAACCTAGCAAGTTTTGCTAATGTGACCCGTTACAAATCGGGTTTGGATTTGAAAAACTCAACCAGTCGAGTGTAGTTGGGTAAAAAATTTCAACCTGCTCTAGCTAAAGTTAGCCCCAAACTCGACCTGAATCCAACCTGGTACCTATTTGCTACAAGTCATCCACATTATAAGTTTTAACATGTCAAGATCGGGTCCAAACCTACAAACGCATTCATGTCAGATATAGGTCGGGTCCAAAAGTAGTCAACAATAAACAAATCGAGTACAAACATGAATATGCAACAATAAACAAATCGAGTACAAACATGAATATGCAATTAAGTCAGGTCTAGGTCGGGTTCAAGTTGGGTGCGAGTGCAGGTTTAAGTCTGGATCCAAGTCTAACTAGCAGGTCAAGTACAACTCAGGTCCAAGTTCGGATATTTTAACATGTTGGGTTCAAGTTCAGGTCATGGTTTAGAAGGTCAGTTCAGGTCAAGAGAACTGGTTAACAGGCCAGGTTCAGATTAACCCCAAACCTGCCTCCAACCCAACCCGCTTGCACCCTTAAACCCAACACTGTGAAGCAGTTTGTGGTTCGGTTCAGGTTAGACCAGTCAGTTTGCTTGTTTTGGATCGGCCTAAACAAGAATTTTTTTTTTCTTTTTTTCCAAAAGCTTTTTTTTATATTTTTGATGGTTGTTAAGCCTGAAGCTCACCTAACAAACAACAGCCTGAAGAACAACAGGGCATAAATAAAATGCAACAAAATCAAGTGTTTTTCTATAAGAATTTTGGCCCTGACATGTTCCATCCCACAAATAAGATTATGATTGCTACAAGTGGATGGTGTGAATTTTACATGGGCAGTAAAAGAGATGAATAATGGATTAAAGAGGTAAATAATACATGATTTAGAATAGGTTGCATCTACAAAACTGCACGGGTTTAAGATTGGTCCTTACCGCCATGGCTCGTAATTTTAGCTGCAAAGGTTGTACTTGCCACCTTAAAAAATTGGATCGTTTGGAGAAGAGCATTGATACAAGCAAAATTTATTTCTCTGTAACTTGATCACTTTTGAATGCCAGTTCAAGTATCTGATTGTAATCATCTACGAAGTGAACTTCGAGACCTTCTTTTACGTTTGCGGCAAGCTCGTCAAAGTCCCTTCTATTGGCTGCAGGGAATACAACAGTCTTCACCTCACTTCTCCTTGCAGCTATAGTCTTCTCTTTGACCTGTTTCAATGGGAAATTAATTCTTTTTTTGGTGTCAAATTAAATTCCCAGCCTTAAAATACAAGAAAGCGGATTCTGGAAAAAAAACCTCCCGTAAGTTCGTAACACTACTTGCAATATTGCCACGATCAACGGAGCCTTGTCTAGTGTAGTAGGATATACTATTTTTGTCTTTTAGACCAGTGGTAATGGTACACTTATACAAGTGTCAAAATTGCTCCACTAGCACAATTGCCTGGTGGGTTAGTTGTGTGTGGTGCTTAGGAACATTTACAGTTTAGGGTTTAAGGTTAAGGGGGTTAGGGTTGGGTCACAGCACACAGACATCAACAAACAATTGCTTATATCTAGATCGTCAATAAACTATGGGCACACACCCCACATTAGTAAATGGTTGTGGGGTGTGTCCCCTCAAGAGGTGGGCCGGTGGCCCATCAATTCCTCTGTCAAAATTGCCAACGGACACTCATTAAAATAAATAAATAAAAGGGTACCTCTGTTCGCGTCCACGCATATACTGAAACCACCCACGTCGGAAACCCCTTAAAACCCATTGATTGGGTCGAATCAGATGATGGAAATCATGTTTCACCCCGATCTTCCACACAAAGGATCTTGAGATCATGTCGTATCTATCAAACGGTCAATTTTTTATTCCACATGTCACAGATCCCCAGAATATGGCCCTAAAATCACGTTTGAGCGTGATGTGTACCATTTGATTCAAGGCCATTTTTTTGGGGATCTGTATCACATAGAATCAAAAACTGGCCGTCTGATAGGTGATAAACGATGTCAAGATCCTATGTGTGGAAGATCGGGGTGAAATACGATCTCCATCATCTGATCTGACCAAATCAATAGGTTTTAAGGGGTTTCCAACGTGAGCGCTTTCAGTAAACGTGTGGGTACGAACAGAGGTACTCTAGATAAAATTACGGAGGTACATTGATTCATGGGTGGAGATGGGGTGCACCATCAACTAACGTGACACTAACCAACACATTATGATTTTTCTTTTACTTAGTAACACCATATCATATAAAAGCAAGGATAGCTAGATAAATTGAATGATCTATGCAAATCTTATGTCTCCAAAAATCTCCTGCCAGTATTGGTGATCAAAGTGTCAGTATCGGTATTGGGTACTGGTCCATCTTGGACCGATACGTACGGACCGATACAGTTTCTGGAAAGAAAAAACGTCTTGGTCAATATCGCCCGATTAAGACAGTATTGGCCGATACTGACCCGTTTTAGTCCGATACAGATACTGATACCGATACCACCCCAATACTGTATCGGGGTGGTATCGGTATGGTTCTGGAAAAAACTGATACATATCGGTATCGGCCGAGTTTGGATACCATGCTTGTGATAAGAATCACTTCAAAGTTCAAACTGTATAATAAAAACTACCCAAAGCACTGTTTTCGGTGTGCATAAGTAGTTCAGTTTAGTTCACATACCCCACCAATTGGAAGAATCCGCCCCGTCAATGTGACTTCCCCAGTCATTGCAAGGTCCCTTTTCACAGGCTTCTTCATGGCCAGCGAAAGCATTGATGTGATCATGGTGCAGCCCGCACTTGGCCCGTCCTTTGGAGTCGCACCTGCTGGCACATGCAAATGGAGCTTGGTATTGGCAAAGAAAGAGTTCTCTGGTTCCTTCTCTTGCAATATTGCCCTTGCAACTGTATGGGCTATTTGGGCACTCTCCTTCATGACATCTCCGAGCTGCCCAGTAAGATGGAGGGCACCCTTCCCTTCTCCTTGTTCCACATGGGTGGTTTCTATATACAGTGTTGAGCCACCCATAGCAGTCCACGCAAGACCCATGACTACCCCTACAGGTGTCTGATCATATATACGCTCCGCATGAAATACCGGTTTGCCGACAAAATTAGACAGGTTCAATACATCAATTACTACTTTCTCTGCCGCCATCTTCACATCTGTTTCCTGGCCACTATTTTTATCTGTGTTGTCCTGCTAGTAATAGACAATTCATAGACAGCGTGAGCATGCGTCAATGTCAAGCACAGTAACCAAACCAGGAATCGGTAGTTATTTGGTAGTGACAAAACATTCACGATTTAGAAGAAAAAAATTCGATAAAATCCAGATAAAGTTCGGAAAAATTCAAGGGAAAAACCGAGATTGGAAATAATTCGGTAAAGACAAAAAAACTTAAGCTTGGGAAAAACGGTAAAAATTAAGAGAAAAATCAGAATGGATATTAGAATTTAGAAAATTATGAAACTCTGGTTTTCTTTTTTGCTTTGTTTTGTTTGGGTAGACCCTTGCTACCCACTAAGGTATGTTTTCTTTGTCTTTTCCTTTTCCTTTTGCTTTTAATATATTTCTTTGTTACCGCCTCCAAAAAATAAATAATAAATAAATAAATAAAAATAAAAAAATCAATTGCCCTACACTTTAATTGGATTTCAGAAATAAAAACCAAAGTAGAAGTTTAAAATAGAGACTTATAAAAATAATTTTTCTTTAATAATTAATAGTAAAGATTATACTTCATGAAAACATTGTGATTAAGACATAAAATTTGTGATTTGATCATGAAAAATATGAGGAAAAAATCACAATTTAAATGAGACTTATTCAAGAAATTTGGGAATTTTGTATTATGATCTGTCAAGCATACTTATCCTTCGTGAAAAAAATTGGTTTTGACTTGATAATACCTTTGAATCAAGTGGTTCCTCAGATTGAGATGGAATTTGCTCGGCTTCTAAGGAGGTTTCAATGGCCTGTTCATGGCTGGTAGCTTCCTCTGGTTCGGCAATCGTTTGTTTTTCAGCAACCTCTTCACTTGATTTTTCAATAGATTCCACTCCGGATTCTTTGTTTCCCACATCCTGAACACTGACATCTGAAGGAAGACCATTTGATACTCCTTGTCGCACAAGTTGCAAGGCTATCTGTCAATGATCCAAGCATGCAATTAAGATAACTATAACCAACCTGAACCTCAGTTCGGGTGTGAGTAACATTTGTTCCACTATGAATAGCTTCAACATTCATCAGTGCAGTTTATGTAGGAGTAGGACTGTCAACGGTTCAGGTCACGTTGGCACGTCACCCGACCCACCTGACCTGGTTCAAGAACCAGGTTGGGCATGAAGCATCTGACCTGACCTTGGGTCAGGTCAACTCAAAGGTTGGGGAAAAAATATGCCTAACTGACCCGATAAGAGTTCAGCCACCAAATTTCTTGAGGAGTTGACCCATCAAATTTGTTGACATTTCTTGAACTCCAACCTGAAGATACGCTTAAGAAATGTGCAGGCCCAACAAATTGCTTCATCTATTTAATTGAGGAGTTTTGTTGATCATGCTTGTGGATTCCCATCCTCCATTTGAAGGTCAACTCTAAAATAGGCTATGTAGCCCAAAGATCAGACCGACTGGGTGTTCTATCCATCCTATCGATAGTCCACCTTTGGATGATAAGTGTACTTATGAGCAGCTCTACAAAAATTCCATTGATCGGTAGATTAGGATCATCCAATTGGTGAACTTCTGGGCTATAGGGTGCAATGCATCGAGTAAAATCTCAGATATCCGATATGTCTCAGAGGAGGCTGAATCCAATAAAAGTAGAATAATGTCATACCAAGATGGCATGATATAAAAAAATTAAACATCACTTGAAAAGGGGGAAATAATGAAAATTATAAAAGGAAAACATTTATAATTGCAAAATTATTGTGAATTTATGAGACTAACACAAATTAGTGTGAACTGATGAGACAAGCGCACGTTGGGGAATAGTCTACACTAATGAGACTACATGTAGTAGATTGAGATTGAAATTTGATCTAAATTGAAGGCATGCTATAATCTATATTGCAAAAAAAATACGTACTAAAGCTCCATTAGCATCCATAAAGCATTAAAAAAAACACCATGCATACATGCACAAACACAAAATTGGTAGAAGAATAAGTCTGCAACAGACAAGAACACTCAATCACTAACCTACCATCAACAAAGAGAACTCTTCGTTTTTTCCTGAAGTATTAAAAAAAATCAAAATTACTATTTTTTGTATGAGACATTTTCTTTCAGCCTAAAGATGTGGCCCATCACCTGGACGATCAGGTCGATTTGCATGTGCAGCAATTTAACAACTTACTGGGGTGAAGTATGAAAAAAGAACAACAATGCACGGCAAAATGCAGCCATTCCTCATTACATGTATACCCAGGTGTCCTAGAATTTTTTGAAAAAAAAATTATTCACATTAATGCTATAATTTTATAAAACAAAACAAAATCACAGTCAATGAAGAGGTAGAGTGAGATGCTCCGACCAAAGAAAGCGAAAACAACAAAACAAAAAACAAGAGAAAAAAAAACAATAACAAAAATAAAACAAAATACAGGAAAATCAAGAAGCCACAGACGAAGGGCTCAAGGATGTGATTGGAATATTGCATTACTGACAGTTGTCTAGGCAAGGAATTGTAAAAACTATTATCTATCCACACCCTTTGCACAAAGTGAAATAAAGCCTTCACATGAGGTTGCTCTTTCCATGTTATAAAATGCAAGCTTCATACAAAACATACATTTGAGCAGTTAAAAAGTCAAGAGGAAGGACCTGAAGAAGCTACATGTGAGTAGTAAATCCACAAGAGAATACAGATCTATCAAAGTTTAACATCTCGGTATCGGTATGTGCCTATACCGAGACATATCGTCCCGGGTATCTCCAATGCAAACTTTGTGCCAGCAATAAAAAAATTTTTAAAAATGGTCCAGAATTGATTTATTTTTAAACAATTTATAAAAAAGATGAATGTTATATAGGGCCCGAGACGCATGTATTTCTTGTATGGACCCTCCTTACAATACGTCTCGGTATTGGACGCGATTTTCAAATATAAGATAAATAAAAGAAATGTTGTTATCAGCAAATAATTTTTATATACAAGAATTTGTTAAGTCTGCCATTGGCACTAAAAGGAAAGACAGACACACTATGATAAATTAATAGGAAAGGCAAACCTTGCGGTATATCTTCTCGATATGCTTTTGTAGATTCCTAACACCTGCTTCTCTGCAGTAGTTTTCTATCAGTGCAAGAAGAGCAGCATCAGTAACTTCAACCTGCACCACATTATTCCAAGGAAATTTACATTATCTTGGGCCAGAATGCCAATCGTGCTAGTAGGTGTAGAAAAGCTCAACAATTCTCTGAACCACTTACTAGGCTACTAGAATAAGAACTTCTTAAGTCTAATAACTGGAAATACAAAATTAAGCAAATATATTTCACTCAGATCCCAAACATGAAAGGTAAATGCAAAACCAAAGAGGACTTCTAAGCTAACAAAGGTTGAAAGTTAAAGCACTTTAAAAAAACATTTATTTTACTTCAAAAGGGCTTTCTATCAAAAATAGCACAGAGATTTTCACTTATTTATTTATTTATTTATTATTATCAGTAGTCAAAGGTTTGTAGATTAAAAGCGAATAAAGTACAAAAGGAAATTGCACGCCAGAAGCAAGGAGTGTTATTAACCAGAAAGAGCAAGCAGGGGATTTTTTTTATGCAACTTCCACAACACCTTAGGTGATCAAAACTATAAAAAAGCAATAAAGTCATCATCATCGCAGCCTTATCCCATCTATTTGGGGTCGGCTTGGCGAGTCCTATTCCTTCACTCATTTCTAATCAGCACTAAGCTCTCAGGTAGCAACTTCACAATCCTTCATGTCCCTTCTCACGGCTTCCCTCCAGGTCTTCACTGGTCTTCCTCTTCTCCCACTTTATTGTGCATGTAGTGTGTCTCAATCCTTCGAAAAAGATTTTCTTCTGGCCTCTGATAGACAAGTCCAAACCACCTAAAGCGGCATTCCGTAATTATTTTCCTTTATAGATGTCACTCTCAAATTTCTTCTTTTGTCTCGTTTTGAATTTTACCCTTTGTTGCTACTCCATGCATCCCTATTAACATACAAATCTCAGCCACATGTACTCTATATTTTCGTCCCTTTTTCGTAGCCCAACATTCTGCACCATATAATATAGCAGGTCTAACCGTCACCTTATATATCATCCCTTAAATTTAAGTGAAACTCTGCTTGCTTGTCTCCATTTCATACAACCTGCATAAATCTTATCAAAGACATCCTCTTCAAATGCACCATCTAATTATAAAGTAAAGGCTAAATAATGAAATTTATGACAACGTGACACTAGATGATTTTCTATTTTAACTAAATCCTCCTCCAGGCTATCATGTTCACTAAATTTGCACTCCATATATTCCGTCTTTGACTCTTTGTTCTGCTAATTTTCCAACCACTTGACTCCATCGCTTTTCTCCATAATTCGAGCTTATCATTTATTTCTTTCCTTGTTTGGTGAATTAGTATCACATCATTCACAATTACATGCACCATAGAATCTCTGCTTGTATGTCTGGTTAACGTACCATGGAATCTCTTCATATAATTTTTTACAAGAGCATAAATACTTTTAGGGTTAGAGAACTGATTTAGTTCCTTCTCGTCTTAGTAGGGCGTTGGGGCTAAGGTCTTTTTTTTTTGTTCTATTCTTTCAGTTTTCATTCGAAAAGAGCTAATTATAAACATAGAAAAAAAATAGTCAATCTCTCATTGCCAAAAGGTGACATGTACAGATTTCAAGGGCACTGACATCTGAAATGCCAGCTCTTTAGATGTAACAGCCATCTAAATGGCTATTACATTGCAATTTAATCAGATAGAGCCGGTGATAGGAGTCGGTCTCATATTTTTAATAGCTAACTTGAGCTACAAGCTGATTGCTTGCCTAAGCTAACTACTCCAGCCAAAAAAAGGCCATTACCTAGTGCTGGTCCCCTAATTACGGTGTGCTGGGAGGGGTAGATGGGATACAGACCTAACTTTCGGCTTTACACACAAAGTGGCTGCTCTAGAGACTTGAACCAGCGTTTTCATGCTCAACAACCCAAACATTTTACCATCGCACCAAGCAATGGCCCCTAAAAAATTCCAGCCACATGCAATGATTTAATGAAGAAAAAGACCTCTTAAAAAATTATCAAACGATGAAGGATTCATACTTGTTCTGGCTTGATGCCACAAGCTTCACGAGTGGTCTTCTCCAAATAGTCCCTAGCAATATGCATTTTTTCATCAGTGATATAACCAGCAAGGGCAATGATTTCCATTCTGTCCAGGAGAGGATTTGGTATCATCTCGATTACATTTGCCGTGCAAACAAATAGAACCTACAATGTAAACTCCGTACAAAGAGGTGTCAGAAAAAGTAAGAAGTGTAAGAGTATAAATTATCGAATGCATGCCACGTTGAGTCAAATAATTAAATTTAGAGAATTAGAAAAAAGGGTGATGTACCAAAAAGAGCTGTTATTAGGTACCCCGACCTGAGTGCCAAGGCAGCACTCGGGTCAATCTTCCAACACCATCATTAGGGAATGTGGAGATATTGTTGAGGTCTAAATCAGTGAAAGTTCAGAAGTGTACTTTCACAGATCTGTGTGCTCATAAATAACTGGTCACTTCCCAAGACTTGGCCATTTGGTAAGAACGAGATTCACCCGACAGATTGGGCACTGAATACTAACTCTTTAAAAAAAGAGACATTAAACTTCTAAACAGTAGACACATGATACTGAATGGTTTACATCAGAAAAAATTTCAATTGCACCATTACTCACCTTTGATAAGTCAATGGGAACATCAAGATAGTGGTCAAGAAAATTTGCATTTTGCTCAGGATCTAGAAGCTCTAACAAAGCACTTGCTGGATCACCAGCATGTCCCCTCCCCAGCTGTTTTGAGGCACATTGTTGGCAAAGAAAAATTAAATGGGTCATCACGGCAATCCAAAGGCACCATAATGTTAGTTAAATGTCACTACTAATAAAAAATACCACCATAAATCTACCTTGTCAATCTCATCAATTAGAACAAGAGGGTTAGCTGTTCCCACATTTTTCAGGCACTGCACCATTTTTCCAGGCATAGCACCAATATAAGTCCGCCGATGCCCCTGGTAATTACAGTAAGTTAGTAAATGGGATATTTTGGTCAAATAAATCTCTTCATGTTGACCTTATAGCCCTTTATTTGATGAATTGTTGCAGTACCTTGATTTCCGCCACATCAGCCAAACCCCCGACCGAAAATCGATAGAACTTACGATTTAGGGCACGCGCAATTGAACGACCAATGCTAGTTTTACCCACTCCAGGCGGCCCTGAAAGGCATATAATTTTGCCTGCAATTGACACAAGAACAATTAACCAGGTCATGTGATATTCCAAATATAATAAATGAATATACTTGGTGGAGATAAAAATTTAAAAATTTGTGATATAATGTAAAAGAAGCAAATAAAAGCTAAATTTGCTTTTTCTTTATCTTGCCAATGATTCAAAAACCAGACCGAACCGGCCGGTCCAACCCAGTTCTACCGGAACCGAGAGCCTAGCTGGTTTGATCCGATCAAAAACCAGAAGTTTCAGTTTTTTTGTGTCCAACCGATGAACCGGCTGGTTTTGTGATGAACCGCGCGGTTCATCTGGTACACAAAAAACCAATTCGGTTCATTTAATTTTAACTTTTTCCAATTTTGAAATTTGGACATCCTTGTTTTTGTTATTTTTATAATTAAAATAACTGTAAAATACTAACTTATACACTTTACATCAATAATTTAGAAAGAAAAAGGATAACTTCTAATTTAAATTGAAAAAATTAGGAAGACATTTCAAAAAAGACAAGAATCCTAAGTTAACAGGGATTCTATTTTTTAAATATAAAATTAATATTTTTAGCTATTTTAGTTAGTTTATAATGAAATTAATGAGTTCATGAATGTCACTTTTATATTATTTTTGTTACGATATTAAATTATTTAATATTTAATGAATACGTAAATATTAAATATTTGAATTCATTATTATTTTTAATATTTAATATTTTTAAAAAAAATTGTATTATATTGTAAATATATATTTTACTATTATTTATTATTTTTAATATTACATGTAAATATATATAATTGTTAAACTGGTCCAGTCCAACCCGGTCCCACTGAACTGGTACCTTCACCGGTTCGGAGTCCGGTTCGGTTTTTAAAACATTGTATCATGCTATATCATCAAATGTTCTATGTGCATGTCGATAAGAATAGCATGACAACCTCTCTGGAAAATGAAAGGTCCTTGATACATAGATGCTGTATAGTATTCAAGGAAGCCTATACCAATTGAAACAATAAATTTATCCACGTAAAAACACTAAGCAGAGTGGAAAAAAACATACTGACCTTGAGAAGTTCCTCGGAGTTTTCCAACGGCTATAAATTCCAATATCCTTTCCTTAACATCAGATAAACCATAATGGTCTTCGTCTAATATTACTTGAGCATGGTGGACATCAAAGTTCTCGTCACTGCAGTTGGATAATGTGAAAAAGAAACAATTAACTTAAACATTGCCAAAAGTACTCCATGAAGTGAAAAATCAGCAGGTTAGTACTATAAGCATTGAATAGAACTGTAAGAACAGAACATTCAAACAAAATAACGTCAGTCATTTAGTCCAATTTGTCCAATTCAGGGCAACTATGTTTGGGACACCCCCATTTTTGCCTGAATTATGTGTGATATAGAATGGTGAGGAAAGCAGGCCCAGAGCAACGGCTTCACCCATAGTCAATTTGAATGCGAGAGGAAAAAGTCTCTTGCACACCTTTTCATTCAGACGCCCGGGAGAAATATATCAAGAAAACTACATAGCTACAAACGCCTCTAGGCGTTGGAGATGATGCTTACCTTCTCCTTTATAGAAGTGATTATTCCATATCGAAAAGATGAATTTTCTTTTAGAGTCATTCACCGAACATAATGCATGCATCAAGCTATTTATCTTATCAACCTCCTTCAAGTCGGCAACCATAGCCTCTAAAATGCTAATCCCAGACAGGGAAAGGCGTGCCAATATGTGAATATTCTCAAGGGTTGGCATGATTTCTCTCCACTAATGGATGAAGGTATGTGTGGCTTGACACAGAAATCTAATAAGCGTACTAAAGACAGTATGTCGTCGTGAATACTAAGTGAGCCCGACAATGTCATGCCATTTTTCACTTGCTCTTCCTGAAGAATTGCAACAATTTCTTAATCATATAACATGTCGTTAAGCCACTCGGACCATTCCATTATAGAGACGCTCATTGATTGGAATAAGAGGTCCGATATCTTAATCACTTGTCAATCGACCTTCTCGACAAGTAGATGAGTATGAGCATAATTTCTTTTTCTCTGTTCACGTTGAATGATAGGTACCACCGCGTCCAGAAAGGCGACGTTGTCGGATCTCCTTCATGGCCTTGTCGGAGGAAAGAGCAACTAGAGGAAGCAACCCAGAGATTTCAATGTTCGACCTCATGGAGAAAAGGGTTGAACCGTTGAAGATACAGATGTGCAGTTTAAAAAGGATATAGCAATATATACACCCCCTAAAGAGGTGGCGGCGGCCCAATAACACATTAAGTTGTGACAGGAGTTGGCACAAAAATTTGTAGTGCCATTATGACATGCAACTTTTGTGTCAAAGAAAAAAAAAATATTGGTTCACGTATCAAATTAGTAGAAGTGCTTGTTGTGGTAGCCTGATGCTCGATGCACAACAACAATCAAGGGGCTAAATATGGATGGTCACTTCTCTGTGAACCATCAACGCGTTGATAATTTGGTGAAACGACTCGGCGATCAGCCCACACTTCTACACACAAAATTATCAATGGTAAGCCTTGAAAAAAAGGGCTTTCAAAAAGGCTTTCACAAGCCTTACACCTAGAACAACTTATATGTGTTTTATACTTTTGCTTTACCATAAAAAAGTAAATCTATAAAAAACCCACTTATGACAAGTCCATGGGAAGTATGTCAAGTCTCATGTTATATTCAACTTATATAATATCAACACTTTGGTCCTTTGCCATAAAAGACAGCCCACTTATGAGGTGACAGTTAGAATGCATGCCCACATATATGATGCAAAGTTGTATGCGTTTAGCTCCTAACCTAACTGTTAGGTAACCTTAGGAATCTATTCCCAACGCCAACTAATGATTAGGCGTTGGGGAAAAGCCTTTAAATGCCTCTCTCATTAACACCTTGTGCAGATATAATATTTTTTATATTTTTTCTTTTGACCGCTAATAAGATCGTATTATGGCCTCAAAAAGACAAGTGGTACGTAGCCTGAGGGCTAAAGCGAGTTGGGGTCGTGGTAGCATCGGCACCTTAGCGCGACTTGTGAAGGACAACTACTCTCACAATGTCGGCTGCTTTGTGACGTGTTCCTTTTACTTCTTGCTACAAGAAATAGTGTCATCAGAAAGTTGCTCTCATGGTGACAACAAGATATACACAAGTTTTTCCCTCATGGAAATGGCTTCGAGCCTACTTGTGTAAATAGCATTTTGACAGAACATTAATTAATTACCGAATGCATCCCTCATACACGAGAGTTTTAGGCTCTGTGGGCGTTACCGAGGTGAGTTACACTAATAACTGTGGTTATTCAATATAGATGGAGTGATGCTCCTCGTCTTAGAATGCTCATGCCTGAGTAAAATTTTGGAAAAGGGTTTGTCTCTCTACATCATTATAGTGCCTGGAACTTGGGGCTTTTGTCGCGGTGTTGCAAGGACTGGATAATGGTGGGACGTGTTGGTAGTTAGGGGGATCTCGGTGTTATGCAATGAGGGAGAATAAGGGTAAAACACGTCTCCCGAGGACCATGCATGAGCAATGAGGATATACGTTGCACCTCATTAGTTGAGGTCCAGGACCTCGAGACACGTGGCTACATCCCGATCAACGATAAGAGCTAGTGCCAGTTTTCACCTGCTCTCCCCCCCATCATTGCTTGTTATATTGGCTCTCTCTGTGCTCCTGTCACAGCAGACTATACCTTGCCACATGGGTTACACTTGGCATTGGTATCAAACAAACCGCCGCATGGGCAACACCTAGCACCTGGAGCAGACGAAATCCTATTGCATGGATTTCACTTGGCACCTCTTTTCTTGCCATGGTTAGCTATAACGAGGGTGCCCACGAAGGTCTCGGGGGTTTGAAAACTACACGAGGATAAGTCAATAAGCGTAAGTATTATCCCTTAGGAAACTCTCATCCCTACTTAAATCCATGTCCCTTGCTTAGTTCAGGCACATGTCATCCCCTCCATACTCACTAGCACTATCCGCTTATTAAACACTTCGTCCTTACACCTTGACACACAACGCCGCTTGAACGACTGGTGACCCAGCTTAGGCGGGTAATGAGAACAAGGCTCCTTATATCTTTATCACATTATATTCTTTTACCCATTTTGACACACTACATGACCTTAAACTAATTTAGGGCAAAAAAAAATCTGTGTATAAAAAACGTTGACAGTGGAAGATTGATGTGGGCACCGCCATTGATGCATGAGTCAGGTACTTAATAACAACTCATGATATAAAACATATATATGAAGTTTCAAAGTATATTTATGATACATATTATGCTAAAGGAGTAATAACTAAACACTAACCTCTACCATCCTTTCTCATAACTTATCATTTCCTGCCACCTCTCGCAGAAATATATCTCTCTGTCTCACACACCACCAATTTTCATTGGAAAATCTCTCAGCAGTGCTAGAATATCGAAAAATCATATAATAAAGGTTAAATTAAGCGCACTTTAACCCTCGCCATTGGAAATAATATCATGTGTCAGAGAAATACAGAAAAATAAATCTTCGAAGCTATAATGCGGAAATCATCTTCTAAAGACTAAATTGAAGTGCACTTTATCCCTAATTAAAGGAAATCATGCAATAGGTGTCAGAAAAACAGGGAAAAAATTATATCTTAAAGCTATAATGCAGAAGAAAAAGGTTAAGTTATTACATTTTATTTACATAAAATGTTTTTACTTCAATTTTTTTACTTGAAACAAAGAGTTTTAAAACCTACATTCAAGGATTGTTAATGAAAAATTGTCATAATGTTTGAGGATTGTTAATGAAAATTTGTCATAATGTTTGTACTGCCTAGACAAACGGTGTTTTTAAATTATTAGATTGTAGCACTCAGTTAAAATGATGTTTTAAATTTACCAAGGGGTCTGTATGTGGTATGTTCATACCCTTTGTCCGGGATGGTATTGGAATGCATTGGACGGGACAATCCAGTACCAAACAATACTTTACACCATGAGTTTGACTAACCATAATAATTGGCAGAGTTTTGGATGGCTCTACTTTTATAGAAAAGGACTACAGTGCTATTTCTTCATTCTTTGGGTATTTTTCTTGTTTTCAACATTTGGTTTAACAATTTGACCAATCAAAGGAAGCCCTTCTCACCCTAACCAACTGGTCCCACTGGTTTCCTTTTCTTCATCTTTGCAAGGTTGTTTTAATTCCCTTTTCAATACTTTGCTAATCATTGATTTGTTCTCCTTCTTGGTCTATTTGCCCTGCATAATACACATTTGACAACTCTTAAATATACATGATTTATCTATTCTTTCATGAGCTTCTTTTACCAAGATCATTTAATCTCCATCCTTATGTACCTAAGCCGATCAAGGAATCTAGGTTTCTTTCTCTTGAATTAGTAAGGTTGTGGATATCTTTCTCCTCCATTTTCCCATCTTGGCATACAAATTACTATATTTTTTATTGATAGGTAAGCTGGACTCGAACCAGTGAGCTTGACGTTGCAATATTGTCAACCTTCCATTGTGCATACAAATTATTATAAGCTCCATACTTAATCTAACGACTTTATTTGCTTCCCTTTTTACGAGCACATATCTTTCAAGATCTTTTGCACTTGTTTTTTGTCATTCCTTGAAGCATGATTTCGTTTTCAGTGATAAATTTTTGAAACTCTACATTCCACTGTTTCCCTTTGCATATAACTCTTCCTTTGAATTCCCCAAATCAATTAGACATCATTTGGATCTCCACATCAATTCCACACTCTATTGATCATTAGATCTTTGAATGCTGTTATTTTTTTCCTTTTTTAATTCCATCACCTTATTCTTGGGGAATATTTACTTCTTACTCATCTGACTCTTAATATGAAATGAAAATCCAAAATCACTAATCTATGTTGTCGATAACTTTAATCCTTGCAAATTGAAAACCTGCTTCATCTTAACAAACAGTCACATATTTCTGACATATTTAATAAAAAGTTACAAGATGCTGTCTCCTCTCAAAGCATGTAATTGCTGTTATAAGATCAAAGATTACTGTAAAATCAAAGATAACTCTTTCCATTTCACTTTTTTCTCAAAAATCATGTCCTCCGTGTATCTTCTCATACTTGTTTCCTGTCTTCTCCACACAAAACTATATGCCAACAAAAATATGTATAATCAAATCTTGAAGGAAAAAACAGCATATCTCCATGTTGCTCCTCAACCACGATCAATTTACATTTTTATTAAAAAATTCTGATAGCAACACTTGACCATTGAAAATGGCACATGGTGCATGTTGTGTCGTGGCAACCTAGATATCATTTTGTAGGGCCTGTAAAGATCCTCCCATAAAAACTAGTTGCCATGGGTCAAAATCTCGTCCGATACCGATACATATCGGTTTTGGACCTGGGCGATACGATACACAAGCTATGTATCGTATGGCCCTTAAAACAATGTAATTATCGTCTAATACGGGCAATTCATCACCCATATTGGACGATAATTTGAAATAAACAAATATGGTATGATCATCAGATCCAGCCTGACAATACGGCGCAACAATAGATGGTGATAAATTCCGAATAGAATGCAAGCTTTGTGAGAAAAAATTACTGGGAGGAGGAATCACACGGTTGAAGGAGCATTTGACTCACGTTAAGGGAGAGACAAAAGAGTATCCCAATGTACCTAGAGAGGTGAGAGAAGTTAGAGCCAGTTTACAGGCGGCTAAGGGAAAGAAAAAAAGCAAAAGCCGATTGAGATAGAGAAATATATGAGAGAATAAGGAGGGGAGATCCAAAGTTTCCTGCACTTGGATCTGAGGATGATGAGGATGAATAGACAGCGAGAGTCATGAGGGAGAGTGCTAGAGAAGCACAACAGCGACGAGATCAGGAAGAAGCCGATTATCGATTTCGGTTTAGGTTGAGAGACCCATCCATGCCCGCTGCTGGTTGTGGATCTAGTCATAGGCCACATGCTGTTGATGATGAGGGTATTCAAGAGACTGTCGAGTTGCGTAGGTCAGCATCCGCCAGGGAGACCAGGCTGTACTATAGGTCCTATGGATTCGTTTATGTATCGGACAAAAAGCTCCAAACAAACTAAATTGAGTATAATCTCATTGAAAAAATTGGGGAAGAAGCTTGAAAAATCCATTGCAAAGTTCCTGATATACAACCACATTCCGAGTCAGGTTGTAGAGTCGCCTTACTTCAAAAGTATGATTGATACAAATGCAGAAGCTGATCCAGGAGTTAAAAAGTCTTCTGCATACGAGGTATCTGGGCCCCTACTAGATGATGAGTACAAGGAGATAAGAGTTTATGTAAACAGCTTCCACGAAGTATGTGATGAGAGAGGTTGCACAATTATGTGCGATGGATGGACTGGTCCCACAAGGAAGAGTTTGATCAATTTTTTTGTCTACAGCGATGCCGAGACAGTATTTCTAAAATCAGTTGATGCTTCTAAACACGCAAAGACAGCTGATTACCTCTTCCAACTAATGGATAAGATAGTTGAAGAAGTTGAAGAGAAGCGGGTTGTGCAGATGGTAACAGACAATACCGCCAATTACAAAGTCGCAGGAAGACAATTAATGTTGAAGAGACCTCACTTGTACTGGCCTCTGTGTGTGGCTCATTTATGGACCTCATTCTTGAAGATTTGGGAAAGAGAAGCAATGGACAATCAACTATTCAAAAGAGAAGAACAATTACTTCCTACCAATACAACAGTGACAAGTTGGTGAATCTAATGAGAGACTTCACTAAGAACGAATTGCTCCGGCTTGCGATTACACGATTTGCGACACAATTTTTAGCCCTACAAAGCTTGGGTAGATATAGTCGTGAGCTGAAAAGCATGATCAACTCCGAAAAATGGAGAGAATATGAGTTAGAGCTCCCACAATCAAAGAGACCTGCTTTGAATGAAGTTGATAGCCTGATCTACAGCCCCCAGTTTTGGGCAAATGTTGACCACCTGATCGTCGTCACTACCCCATTGGTGCAAGTGTTGAGGTTGGTAGATGGTGATGAGAAACCAATGATGGGATATGTTTACAAGTTAATGGATAAGGCAAAATTGACTATTAAAACTAAATACCCTACAAAATATAAACGATATTGGACGATTATCGACAAGAGGTGGGATGCACAATTCCACCAGTACTTGCATGCCGCAGATATAACATGTTAAACTGTTTATGTAGTAATATTTATTTATTTATTATTTTTCATATTAATCACTGTTTCCATATACTAATGAGATTGCTCATATTTGATATATAGCACACTACTTGAATCCGACCTTCCAGTATACGCGAAGCTTCAAGTTGAGTGAGGATGATGAAGTGTACAACGGTTTGCTCAATGTGATCCAACGAATACTCTCTGAGTTGGCGGACCAAAGTCAAGCCATCAGATATGTGAGTAATCATACCTTAAAACTAATAAGTCAAATGTCATATGATCTGTTTATTGATATGTGGGTTATTGTATTCCATCTTTGTAGATTGACATGTTCCGCAAGAGACATGGGTCATTTGGGATCCCATTGGAACAATCCCAAATCAAGCACGATAAACCCGCTGATTGGTGGGTGCACTATGGAGGTGATGGTCTAATACTGAAGCGGATTGCAATGAGGGTTTTATCGCAAACATGTTCCTCGTCCAACTGTGAGCGGAATTAGAGCACCTTCTCTCATTCACACGAAGACAAGGAATAGGCTCACTATGGAACGATTGAAAAAGTTATTCTATTGCCGCTACAACATGCGATTAAGGGTTAGGAATATGCAGAGGACTAATCGTGGTAAGCAATTATATGAAGTCTTAGTTCATACAATTTTTATTTGATTTAATTGATGAGGCATATACTAATTCATCTATCATTCTACCTTACAGATAGTGAATATTTTGATCTCATCCAGTTGGATTTCATGAAGGATGACCCTTTAAATTAGTAGATCGAAGAGAAAGAAGAGCTAATGATGGATACTGAGAGCACTGCATGGCTAGACAATGTTGAAAGAGTAGCGGAGGAGCAGGCTTCCCAACCACCGAGGCAGAAAAGAAGATTGAATCGTTATTCAGTGATTGGATCTGATGACGAGATGCAGCCCGGTAGTGATAATGACGATGATGGGGGTGATGGTGGAGGCGATGGAACCCACGCTGGCACTAGTAGTGTAGGAGATGATATTGATCTCTCTTATTCTTATGGAGGTATTGCCGCATGGGATGATGAACCAGTAAGAATGTATGACACTCCTACATTTAGAGGTGGAGGAGTTGAAGGAAGAGGAGCATCAGAATCTTACCAAACACCACCACCACCACAAGGTCCACAAGATTATGTGGGTTATATGACTTCCAACTTCGGGGGATTTAGTTTGCAAAACACCGAAGATTCAGTAACTAGTAATTTTTCATATAGAATATATCTTCTAATTTTGATCATGAGTTATGTACAATGTAATTTAGGTTCTGCGTTGATAAAATTATGAAATATACATCAAATAAGCCTTAAATAAATTTTAAAAAAAAGTTAAAATAAACAAAAAATTATTAAATTTATTTTTCCTGATTTTTTTAGTATTTTTTAGGATTTTTTTGAAAAAAAAAATCAATGTATCAAACCGATACATTCAATGTATCGGACGATACCCGATACGTATCGTCCTGGAGGTCAGGACGATACATATCGTTTTTCCAGTATTTTGACCCATGCTAGTTGCAATTGCAAATTTTTTGGGTCAAAATGCATTATAAAAATTCAGAAATATCCATCAAACAGACAATCTAAACTCATATAGCACTTCATTGTCATCTCCCATCAGACTTCCATCTAAACTCATATATCACTTATTATTTCATAAAAAGAAAATCCACCGATAGTTTATTCAGTGTCTTCAGCTCCTTTGTTACCACACTTGAAGCACAGAATGTCGATATTTTGATCAGTATAACTAATACTCCTTTAGAAGCATAATGAGGAGTGGGAAGAACACTTCTCGGGAGTAACACCCAACGCATACCTAAACAAGTATTGGATCACATGCTGATATTTTAGGAATCTTGGGGGGTAAAAACGGCCTCAATCCTTTTATATTCAAAAATATTTTGCTAAGAGGTCCTTGTTCTCTACGTGGCCACCACAAGGTTCTTAGGGATTCAAATGCTATAATGGAACCATAGTCACGAAAAGTTTCCGACTTTTTTCAAATAATAGGAAATAGTCGGCAAATTGTAATTATCTCGACTTTATCACCGATTAATCGGCCGAGTCGCGTTTGTGATGTGTTCCGATTTTTTCTTCTTTTTTTCGTTGCTTATACTTAAGGGGGAAAAAACCTTTAGGTTGTGTGCTATTTTTGTTCAGTTTATTCATAAAAAACCTTTGGGTTTTGCCTGTTTTGTACTATTTTCTTCATTAAAATCATTATTTTTAACTGAAACAAATTACAATAAAATTTTTATTTTCCAATTTTTTCGACTTTGACCAACTTTAACCAAGGGACATTAGTGGTCTAGTAAACTTACAAAGCTGACCCAGGTGCCCCATTTACTCAATAAAAGCGTATTGGATATACACTTGAATTTTGTCACCAGCCCGTACACCCACGGTCAGTATATGACATATACAATTAATCTGGTCCGACCCGTGCAGAAATCCATAACCGAAAATCAGTATAGCACACCTGAATTGGACTTTACTTAAGTACATCACATTGAAAACTACTCCTGCATACACTAAAAGAGTGTAGCAAAAACATATGAGATCCAAGCCTTATAAGGCTTATAAGATTTCTCACGACTGATGACTCCACGTTAGCATGAGTCATTTTATAACCCCATGCACGTCAAGTACAAGGGCGATAAAACCCCCACAGCTATTCCTCTAACCTCTCACACTTTAAGCTTCAAACCAGAATAAACCCCCACCGAGAAGAATAAAATTCGTTTTTCACCTCTCAAACCCACTCCTCATTGTGGGAAGAATCCCAAATTAAACCTCTTCAAACCTGTAGATCACATGGTGATTCTACGATTCGGCTGGGAGAAATTGCGCAAGGCGACTGGCTGATCTCTGGAATTTCCTCACATCCTTACCTCTTAAATCAACCCCGCGAATTTAATATCGACGCCATTCCAACGTCGTCGCAAACAAGAATCCACAAAAAGGTATTCCATAATGCAAGCCACATATTTGATTAGTTTCTCGTGTACTAAATTATAGGTAGTTGATGCCGACTCCATGTGATCAGATCGACAATTCAGAGAAATCGGAGTTGTATGAGTGTTTCGGAGTCGAAATCTTCAAATTTCCACACTCTGGAACCTTACATATCAATTTAATGATACAAATGAACAAATTAGTAGAATTATAATTTTGAAAATAGTGTGAAAGACGTGTGCTTAGAGTAGGAAACTCAAAAGATTTAGAAAACCAAAACCGGAGAAGAAGACACGCAGCAAGCCATGTCTATCAGGCTTGCCGCGGCAAGGGGCAACCCTGTGCCTTGCTGAGGCAACCCTGTGTGTTAGTATGTGGGTTGTATTTTATCAAGTTAGACTTGTGTCAGTCACATGAAGGGTACCTTACATATCAATTTAATGATACAAATGAACAAAGTAGTAGAATTATAATTTTGAAAATAGTGTGAAAGACATGTGTGCTTAGTAGGAAACTCAAAAGATTTAGAAAATTAAAACCGGAGAAGAAGACACGCAGCAAGCCATGTCTATCAGGCTTGCCGCGGCAAGGGGCAACCCTGTGCCTTGCCGAGGCAACCCTGTGTGTTAGTATGTGGGTTGTATTTTATCAAGTTAGACTTGTGTCAGTCACATGAAGGGTCTAGGGTGACCCAGAATTTGTATGCTAAAACATATCTACATGTATTATAGGTATTCACGAGGACCCGTGAAGGGAGATGATTTGGTTTCGTACACGTTAAATCATGAACGCTCATCGGAGGTGGAAATTTTACCTTGCACCTTGCATGTTACTTTTGATTTTTGTATTGAAAGTAAGTTAGGTATAAAAGTACTAAACTAGATAAACTCAGATGATAAATATTTGCATGCTTCCACTTCTAGTCTTTCCGGAATTATATCAGCCTATTTTGTCTTGTCACATGCTGTTTCGTCACATGCTAGGATACTCGATTCATGCCTATAATTTCTTTGGTATTATTGTACATGTGTTAAGCTATGTTTCAAGTGATCCGGCTAACTCGGGAGTTGAACTTCTTGTTCTTGTGTCCAAGTGATATCGCTAACTCGGGAGCTTGGTATCTCAGTCTAAGTGATCTTGCTAACTCGGGAGCTTGGCAAGTGATCCCGCTAACTTGGGAGCTTGATATTCGTAGTTCTTGTACATATGTGCATTTTTTTGTTCCTTCTAGATTTTATGGTGTTCTTTCTAGACTGTGTAGACCAGTTTAAGATTGATTCCGTAAATATGATTTCCTATTCAAGTATGTTGTATTCAATATGAGTTCTATGTAAGCATGATAATATAGATGTTGATTAATATTGTCCTTACCTATTTATGAGATATATGACATGCCATATATGAATGAGATGAAATAAATGATTAAATTATGCTGAAATATTGGAAATCTCTTGCTAACTTGTAAGCATACAATGTGAGATTTATATTGAGCTTTGATGGTAGCTCATCCTACGACCTCGTGTCTTAGCTGCAGACCTTGAACGGGACCCAGAACACGAAGGCGATCCCACCTACCAGCCCGAGGAGGAAGAAGAAGAGTCTGCAGAGAACTTCTTCCCTTGATCGGTGAGAGAGAGAATATTAAGCGAAACTTTTTGAGAAAACTTGTGTAGATAAAACAGTAAAAATGTTTATATTTAGTGCTACTCATGTATAGGTTTTCTTTTCATTATTTAGATGACGGATGGTCGTCATCGGTGGAAAGCAATACATAGTTTATGTTTTATGTCTCTTTGTCTACTTTACTGCTTTAGATAAAAGAATGAATATCAGATGCGTGCCATATGTGTGTCCATGTAAGAGTTATTAGTTCGCTTCTGCAGTATAATACTTGGTACACGATGCACTTGTAAGAAAGGATCATCTTACGTGAACCGACGGCGCGACCTTTCCCGGCTAGTGTAGGGGGAAAAGTCAGGTCGTCATAGTACAGCTCATAAAACAAATAAAAATATTGCTCAAGAAAATCATAACTTTGAAAGAAATTTTTTTTTTAAAGCAAAACCTGTAGTTTCCCCAAGGCAATGCAGTGAGCCAATCCAGATAATTACGAGTCACATTGAACTCGCTCGAACTAGCCTCTAATAGCTGCAGCTTTGTGAGCTCTTCTTCTATAACTTGCAAAACATGAGGTGGGCATTTTTCCTTATTTGGCTCAAGCCTTTCCCTAAACTTTGCTACAAAAATAATAATAATAATAATAATAAGATCTTATAACAACCATGTGTATGTACCCCAAGAAAAAAAACAGATGGACATGAAAAGTAACAGATTCACTAGAACTACCAGATAGTGCTGTTTTGTCATCTGTTTCCAAACCCAGCTCCTGGATTAAGAGAAACAAAGTTAAATTCCCACCCTTTCAATCTGAAGCCTGGTAAAACTTCTCAAGATTGCTTCCCAATCATGAAGTTTTGGCATATACATTTCACAAGGATGGAAATGCAATAGTCCATAGAATACAGTTTACAGGAAAATAATTTGGATTTTCAAGTCATAACATTCTAACGAACCTTTTTTATTGCTTTAAGCTGCTCATTCAACAAGTAACGACGCTGCTCACCACTGATCTTTTCTTCAATAGCTTTTGCTATTGATTCCTAGCACGTGACCAAGATAAGAATAGAGAAAAAATAGAGCAGGCATTCAGCCAAATTCTCAACAAAACTTGCGAGAGGAGAATGAAACATAGAAATAGAGTACAAAATAAAGTTTGGGCATAAACCTGTATCTTGCTGATCTCCATCTCTTTCTTTACTAATTCTAAAGTCAATTTTAAGCGCTTGTATACCTGAATCAGCAGAATATTATGAGTTATAAGGAATCGTGAATAAAAAATTGACTTGGGCCAGAAAGCTTAGATTTCAATAACTGATCCCTAAGACAAATTTCAATTCAAATTTTGACGTAAAAAACATGCCTGCAAACATCATTTGATAAAATCAACAACTCAAATATCAAACCTAACAAAACAATTTAGCTTTTTGAAGCCTAATTTGGCACCATTTGAGATAAAAGAACAAGGCATACAAAAGAGCCTTCTTCCCAGTATCCCTGGCATTGGGTTTCCAGCAATTCTATTTTTATTAAATTGGCTTTTCAGTTTGTTCTACCTACGCCCAGGAAATTAGCTACCCACAACGTCACTAGGAAGATTTCGGGCCTGATCTTTCTCTCTTTCAGACTGAACGCCATGAAGATACTTGTGTCAATCTCTTTACCTCCTCCAAAGATCATAGGCATACTTTTCTTTTTACCAGTATGTAAAGAATCTCCTTGTATCGACCTTCGCATTTCGGAGATTATATAAACTAAAATGATATTCATATCATTAATTACTTCCAATCGATAAAATGTTAGGACTATATAACACATCCATAACCATAGTCACAAAAGTCTCCGACTTTTTCAAGAAATCAGAAGCAGTCCTCCTGCCTACATCGCCGATAATCGTCAGAGTTCGCGACCCGGCCTGTTAATCAGCGATTCAGTGATGTCCAATTTTTTTGTTCACTTACACTAAAAAGTAAAAAAATTAAATAAAAAATAAATAAATGAATAAATCCTTTAGGACTATCGCCCTCTCTTCTGCCTACGCGACTTAGACCTCACTGCTCTTCTTCTTTTCCCCTATTTAGTACAATTTTGTTCGTTAGAATCATTATTTTTTAACTTCAAATATATTATGATATATATATATATATATATATATATATATATATATATATATTTGAATTTTTTTATTTTTACCAATTTTTTTCAACTTTGACCGATTTTTCCCAACTTAGACCCTTGCCGATTTATTGCTGACTCCCGACTTTGTGACTATGCCATAGCCCGCATTAACTCCAATGATCCGTGCAGCGCAAACAATACCAATTTCATTCCAAAAACCAACATGGACGCTCAGACATTAGGTATATTTTGGTGCATCAAAAGAAAAAATGCATGCTGAAATAATTTCTAAGAAAATATTTGCAACTTGGTCTCCCAAAGTAGGGATAGAAAGATGCATGCTTCTTACGTCTAGCTCTTCAAGCACTTGCTGGCAATGCAATTTGTTGGCCCCAGAGATGGCAGCTCCAAAATCTGCTAATCTTGGAAAATTAAAATCACCAATATGCTGCAATTATATATTGAAACAATAATCAGAAAGTATTTTGGAACCATCAAAACCATGGATTCATATTGTCTATTAAATATTTATAGTTTACGACTATAGAAATACAATGTAAACTGTTAATTTTCTTAACTGTCGATTTCTATTACTACAAAAACTGAAATTACAAACTGGATTCATACAAATAAAAATTTTCTTTCCATATATAGAATCATATAGTGCTTCCTCGGATTACCCTCAAGTAACAATAACATAATTTAATGGTCAGGAAAAAAACAGGCAGTTATGAACCAGAAAGAATATGTATCCATGTCTCATAAGAGTTAATATTACGAGAACTAAAACTCTTTTGCGATGTCATTATTTCTTGAAAAAAAGCTTTAAAACAGGCAGTTAGTAAAAGAACCAACAAATACATACAAATCTTCCCTGGCTTGTAGACACCAGTTTTGCACAGTTCACCAAATTGAGAGCCAGATGTCCAATGTGATATGCAGTGTTACGTGATTGTTTTTACTTTGGAGCTTTTTGAATTGCCAACACATGGTGGCACTTGGACACACTCCTCAAGACAACACTACCATGGTATCAGTATCTGTATCAGACTGAAACTGGTCAGTATCGGTCTATCGGGGTGGTATCAGTATCTGTAGCAGACTGAAACTGGTCAGTATCGGTCTATCCGGGTGGTATCAGTATCTGTAGCAGACTAAAACTGGTCAGTATCGACTGACACTGACCGATACAACCAATTTTTAATAAAAATATTTACTTCCTTTTTTCAAAAAAAAAAACGACCGATACGGTACTGGCAATACCTTATCTATACAGGCCGATACGTATCGGTTCAAGATAGGCCAATACGTATCGGTCCAAGATAGGCCGATACCGATATTGACACCTTGAACACGACACTTCCAGACATGTATAATAAAAATACCATCAACATGCGCCTCGTTTCAATACAGTGCAATGAGTTGTCATTTTAGGAAAAATTGTGGGTAAGTTTCGTCACTTATTAGTGAAAAGGCTTGGGTCCTTGAAAACCATTTGTATAATATGAAATATTTTAAGTAAAGTCCATGACAGACATTACACATACTTTTCATTTTTTCATCACACGGGTTTTTCAATTTGCTCTAAAATTTGCTTTCAATTTTGTTTTATCATATATATTTTAAACTTTTATTTTTTTTATGACTGCCGCCATATTGGAATTTCAAGAAATTGCTGAGCCAAACAGCTATGACACCTTGCCACTTGACACATGTGCCATGTGTCTAGGTATGACTATTGATCTTTCTTTTGTTGTGGGTTTGGAGTTTGGACTGACCTTTTTATTACCTGCCTTTTCCACATTCCTCGTTGTTAACTCAAAAACCTTTCATAATCACCAATTGAAACTCTCACACATGTTGCAAAGACCTCAAAGATCTTTCTAAAGAGCCTTAAATTGAGAATTGCATTAAAGTAGGTAGTCTAAAAGCCAGAACACTCGCGACAACTACAGACTGCTCCTCTTTATCCTTTATTTAAAATGCAATTTCTCTTAATTATTGAGCAATGTTTAAATCAATAGTTGCCTATCAAAAAAACAGTATTAATCAATAGTTAAAATTCTACAGCAGCATTTCAACGACTACATAATTGTCAAAATCCAACAAAAAGGAATTTATGGCTAGAGTACCATGCACCCTTCCCATCCTCAAATTTGTGGTTCTGATAAGTCCTTGGTGGGTTCCGGGCTGCTTTTATGTTTTGGGTTTTTTTTTCTATTAAAAAAAAATACTTACGAAAAAAAAAAAAAGTTATTGCATGGAAGCAAAATATCACACATCTAAGTATGGTAGTTCTTAAGAAGGAAATCATGTCTGACAGAGACTGCTTTAAGTGATTTCCTTGAGAGTCTCTTTACATCAAATATAGCTTTCTGTGTGGTAATCAAAGTGTATTAAAATAGAAAGGATTACAAGAAACATCCTTACGAGTTACAACAAAAGTATCATATATCCCAATAAAAAGCAAGGTGCTTTTGGCAAGTAAGGAGAATATATCAGATAAATAAATAACAAAATCAGTACTTTAACCACTAAATCTTTAACAAAGGATTGCTACTGCACATAGTTTTAAGGGATAATGGCTCCTGACTGACATTTAAACACCAGTATGGTGTTTAAATAATCTTATACTATTAAAGTTAAGACTTTCAATCTCACATCATTGAAGTGTGATTATCATTATGTCATTTGGTGGCTTCTGTGATCAATCTTAATTGCCCAAGTCGCAATCCATCAGTCGAACATGTCTCGTCCCAGATAAACATGCCTATAAGTGGATGTGAACCATCCGCTTCATTACTTTAATATCAGCCATTAAAACTGAAAACAACCATTGCTACTAAAGTTGACAGATCGGATGGTTTAAATCTCATTTAAACACCAATTTTGGGTCTGCCGCATGTCAACCTATGATCTATCACTTTGACAGTACAGATCATTCACATCTTAAACCAATGATGGTGAAAGATCATTTAAACACCATTAGGTACTTAAATGACGGTCAGGAGAGTCAGGACCTATTTTCTTTGGAAAAGGAATGCACCTGAGTATATGTTTGAACATGATCTCTCCAAAGGGAACTTGTCTTCAAAACATCTCGCAACGTTGATATAACTTCAAACGAGGTTGCCTTTATAATGTCGTCATCTTTATTATAAGGTTTATCCTAAAGAAAATCGCAACAGAATGTGAGATATAGAAAAGTAAGTAATGTCCTCAGAATATATTGAAATCACAATTTATATTCAAATGTATCTTAAAGCATACGAGGTAATACCCATGCAAGTCAGTATTTAACTTCGAATTCAAAACCGCTATGTTTAAAGTGGACTCATGGATATCCTACTAACTCCTGAACTAAAGAAACCATTCATGCATTCTTTCTTAAGATGGTAACTAGAACTAAAGATTAGAGTGTCTACGCGCCAAAAACAAAAAAATTTCTGAGATAATAATGTAACAGATCTAAGCCCCTTTATATAAAGCAGTGACCAAGTACAAAAATGGCTTGTATTCAATACGAATACATACCCAGAAAGCACAAAATATCACTAAACATGAATAAAATAATACATTTAGATACTATTGAGTTTGTATTCTCAACAATCCCCCTAAAATGTAGGCCATGGTGATCCTTTTTTTCAAACTCTCCGTTTCTTTTTTGTTAATATATGGTTTGTCTGCACTTGTGTGTGTGTGTGTGAGTGAGAGAGAGAGAGAGAGAGAGAGAGAGAGAGAGCGCTTTAACTCAAGATAACATAAGTTCCAATGGTGATGACAATCACGAGTATGTTGTATTTTAGGGACGAAACACTTAACAAATTAGAGAACCGGTAAGTTGAATTGTGAGAAAGCCGAATGCACATTGAATGATAAATGAATTACCGGTGCATATAGAGATATATGGCTACATACTATATACCGAGCGTATGTGTAGAGGAAAAAGCACCTCCCTCCATCCCTCAGTCAAGTTGGGATACCGATAGGCATATAAAGGAAAGAGGAAAAAATATATATAGAAACGTATAATGCCCAAACAAATGCCTACAATAGAACTGATTTAAGTATAACATCAAAATAGTGGGCTAGAGATTTGTAAATGGAGCCCATTTGAGGATATGGGAAGATGCTCGATTGAAAAAACAGTCAAGCTGGATCTCAGATTGGGCGATGGAAGATGTCCCGTTAACTGGCTCTCGCTTCACCTGGTCGAATCTTCAAGGCCTTCTAGCCGGCTAGACCGATTCATATGCAGCACAGAGTGGATGGAAATGTTCCCAGCGGCCAGATTGGAATGCTTAGCAAGGGCCACGTCCGACCACAGGCCGGTGCTGCTGACTTGTGATGCGAGGGGGAAGGGGCCTAGCCCGTTCCGATTCGAGAACATGTGGCTGCTGGACGACCGGTTCCGTGCTGCGGTACCGGAGTGGTGGAGAGACCTTAGGCCTAGGGGAACTGCGGCTTTTAGATTCATCCCTAAGTTGAACGGAATTAAAAAAAAAAAAAGCAATCGACTGGAATAGAGAGGTTTTTGGAAATTTGCAAAACAATAGAGAGGCGTTTCTATTGCAGCTGAGGGTCCTTGATGACTTGAAGGAGACCAGGGCGCTATCGGCCATCGAACACGATGAACGCGACCAGATCAAACAACAGTTCGTATCTAACGCTAGAGCTAAGGAAGCCGCCTAGTGCCAAAAAGCGAAGGTGCGGTGGCTGAAAGAGAGAGACTTGAATACCAAATACTTTCATGCCATTGCCAATGCAAGAAATAAAAGGAACTACTTGGGGTCTGTGACTGTAGAGGGGGTGACGGCGGTTGACTATGATCAGATTAGAGAACAAGTGGTTCGTCTCTATTCGAAACTCTATCAGAACGATGGCCTAGTGAGACCCGAGTTGGACGAGATCCCGTTTAATTTGCTCGCCGATGAGGATAAGGAAGACATTGAAAGGCCGTTCCAAGCTGAGGAGGTTTGGAACGTCATTAAGAAAGGGGGAAGGAATAAATCGTCATGCCCTGATGGTTTTACTTATGAATTCTTCTGAGTTTTCTAGCCAATCCTTAATGCTGAATTGATGGAAGTGTTCCATGAATTCCACAACCCGGCGTTCATTGGGCGCAGCCTTAACTCAACCTTCATCACGCTCATTCCTAAGAAAGACAGGGCGCAGGACCTCACTGATTTCCGCCCAATATGCCTCATCAATTGCCTGTATAAAATTCTCGCAAAGGTACTAGCTAACAGGCTGAGTCCCTTAATGGAGAGGCTAATCTCCAACTCGCAAGGGGCCTTCGTCAAAAGAAGACAGCTCGTAGACTAGGTGGCTGTGGCCCACGAGATTATCCACTCTGCGCATTTGGATCGTGAACCGGCTGCTCTTTGGAAGGTCGACATGGAAAAGGCATACGACCGCATTAGCTGGTCTGGTCTGGACTACATGCTTAGCAGGTTCGGCTTTGACAACAAATGGAGGAATTGGATGCGGGGTTGTTACGAGACCTCTTGGTTCTCGGTGCTAGTTAATGGGTCGCCTGCGGGGTATTTCAAAAGCTCCCGAGGTATCCGACAGGGAGACCCTCTCTCCCCCTTCCTTTATAACCTGATGGGGGAAGCCCTTGCAAGGCTTATTGCCTATCCTAAATTGTTGGATCTAATCTCGGGAATTAGAGTAGGAGCCCTCAACCGATCTATCGCTATCCTACAATATGTTGATGATACGATCCTCTTCAGCAAAGCCAAAGTGGAGGAGTTTAAAAACTTGGCGGACGTGTTGACGGTGTTTGAAGCGGTCTCGGGGCAGCGCATTAACTTCCAGAAATAAAAAATTACGGGTACTGGGACTGATAATAGTCTCATTCGGAAGCTGGCTCACACAGTTAAGTGCGGTAGTCAAGATCTGCTGATCAATTATTTGGGCCTGCCTTTGGGATTGTGGAACCTGCTGTCAGTGATTGGGAGCCGATGATCCAAAGATTTCAGCAACGGCTTTCCACATGGAGTAGCAAGTTTCTTAGCAGTGGTGGCCGGCTAATTCTGCTTAGAGCGATACTGTCTAGTCTTCTGGTCTTCTACTGGTCTATGTTCCGATGCCCAGCGGGCGTCCTAATGCGGTTCGAGCAAATCCAACGCAATTTCCTATGGGAAGGCCCAGGATTGAAGAGAAAATACCACCTGATTAACTGGGACACGTGTAAACTTCCGCTGAGTTGCGGAGGAATGGGTATACGGAGTGCGAAGTGGACCAATGTGGCGCTGCTTGGCAAATGGTTTTGGCGTGCTGGTATCGTGGAGGAAGAAGACAGTTTATGGCGAAAGGTTCTAATGGAGAAATACGGCCCGTTTGAAAACAATTGGGGAATAAATACGGGTGCTAATAGGGGCATGTCCAACTGGTGGAAAAGTATCTGTAGCACCTGGACTCACTTTTCGAGAGGAATTCGCTTCAGCTGGGGTTGCGGAACCCGAATTCTGTTCTGGGAGGATAACTGAGCAGAAGAAGGGAAGCTCAATCAGATTTTTCAATGCATCTATTCCTTAGCTCGGAATCCCTCGGGACAGATAAACAATTTTCTCTCCGCGTCCAATGGTATTAGAGTCTAGGAAGTGGTCACCCGGTGCAATCTACGAGCCAGCGAAGAAGAGTAAACTAGAATCCTATAGCTGTTGTACAAGTTGACCACGAATGCTGATAATTTGAACCAGCGGAGATGGGGCCCGAATAAGGATGGTACGTTTAGCGTCAAGACGTACTACCGCATGCTGACCTGTCAGTCACTCATCAAATTCCAAGGGGCTGGGCTGTGGAAGATGAAAATCCCTTCTAAAATCAAGTTCTTCAC
The DNA here is from genome assembly GCA_021018995.1 of Chloranthus sessilifolius. Classification (NCBI taxonomy): domain Eukaryota; kingdom Viridiplantae; phylum Streptophyta; class Magnoliopsida; order Chloranthales; family Chloranthaceae; genus Chloranthus; species Chloranthus sessilifolius. The sequence continues at coordinate 9,314,347 of CM037598.1, forward strand.
CTGGTCCCTATTCAAAGAGAAAGTGCTCACGATAGATGTGCTCATTCGTAGGGGAAAGGACATCACCAATCGCTGTGTCATGTGCTCTAGGGAAGAGGAATCGATGGCGCATTTATTCATCGACTGTCAGGTCGCTTCCGAGATCTGCGGCATAGTCATAAACCTATTCAAGATGAATTAGGCCATGTCTAATATGCCGTATGAGATGTATCTCACCTGGTCCGCTGCTGACATGGATTGCAGAACTAGGAACAGTTGGAGAGTGTCTTTCTTCGCTGTTCTCTTGAGCATTTGGAGAGAAAGAAACTCCCAAATTTTCGAAAAGAAGAAGAGATCCGTGGGGTGTATTGTGAAGGCAACTTTGAACCTTGTCGCCCTTTGGGTTCCTGCTGGTGTTGAGGAGTCTTTAGAACCTTGGGACCCGGGGTAAACTCCCCGATTGGGCCGGGTTTTGAGGCGAGGGGGTGTGTTGTGTCCTTTTCTTTCTGTTGTATTATCTTTTCTTGATTGGTTTCGCGGCTCAACTGTGTTGGTCGCCCCCTTATGTTGTTCCTTCCAGCACCTAGCTAGCTTTTCAATATAATTTTGCTTTTACCTATCAAAACAAAAAAAAAAACAGTCAAGCTCCTAGCATACAAACTGGATTGGGTAGCATGATGAGTTTTGTGGAGCTTGGTCATGTTGTTAGTTGGCCCTTTTCCATAATACGGGGATGTGGGAGGGGTTTCCCACCTATTATTATCATTGTTGCACACATTCCCCATTCAGGGAATTTTTACTGGTTACTCTATTTACAATACATAATCCCAAAAAATTCTAGACAATTTATAAGGTCAGATCCAACCACTGAGTTTAATTCTAGGGCTAAAAACTAGGTACATATAGTCGCTTTACTCCCTTTTAGGTCATGATAATGAAAATTGAGAGATTGTGAAAGAATGAGTTTTGTAAAGCAAAGAAAAAGTTTGTTCCCTTCATTGTATTTCTCATTCAAAGTATAAAGAACAGGAGTGAATCCCTGTAAACCTAGCATATCAAATGAACCACATGAATCTTGTCAGGTGGTTATTATTTTCTTTTTTGCATGCTCTTCTCTTTTTCCATTCACAACATAGCAAAACTGCCTGGCAGGAAGATTGGTGACCTAAATTGTAAAACATGATTTCCAGTTTTTGCTGCAAAACAATCCAACATAGTGGCATTGCATAGAGCATACATCAAAATGATCCAAAATAATGTAAATTGAACAAGATTTACCCACACTCAGGTGAAATAAGTGTTATGATTCTCTATTACGAGGTGAAATAGGTAAATAGGTTTTGTTTTTTCATTTCATCATAGACAAAATAGGTTTTTGAAAATACTGATTTTATAGGAAGTTAAATTGGCCTTGTGTAGGTGAAATAGGTTTTCAAAAGTCATAAGTGTATAGGAAGTTGAATTGGAGTTGTTTAAGGATCAAAAAAATCATTTTGAGGTTGTTTTGACTTTGATGGCGATAAATACTGGGTTCTTATCTAATGACGAATTTAACTTGATTTACGTACGAAAATGTAGTATAGTTTCTTTTGGGTTTGAGAATTGCGATCTTTCTTTAATCTTCTAGTTGCACATTCTCTCTTGTTTGCTTTATAGATTGACTCAGGTCATCAACATTAATAGACATCACCATCACTGGCACACTTTTTGGCTGCCTGGACCCACAGGATACACATTTTTGACCAATTCAATCCATCCAAATGACTGGATATGTGAAATTCGCTTACCAAAAAGCATACCCATTAGAGGATCATATCCATCCATTTGAGCACGTCAATAGGATCCTATGCTAGATATGACCAACAGTTTTTATTAAGGTGTCCGAATTGGATAGTTTCGAACCCTTTTCTGGGCACACTTTTTAGGCTAACATCAGATCACATGATTGCCACTTGGACAACTTGGAAGAGTAAAAGAGATGTGTCACATGGCAGAAAAGTGTGCTTTTTTTTTCGATCGGTAGGCAGAAAAATACGCTTGTAAGTGTTTTATCTATTGATGTCAGTGATGCCCAAGCAAGCCTCTGCCTTATCATTCGAGGTGCATATATTTAAATTGCTATATTAGTTTGTTCCCTTCTTTGCAAATATCTGCTCAGATAGCTGACCTCTACCTTATTATTGGAGGTGCATATAAATAAATTGCTATATTATTTGTTCTCTTCTTCGCCAGTATCCGCCTAGATAGCTGAATAATGCATCCATGAATAACAAAGCACCCATAGAATACTATAGCAAATGAGTTTAGCATTAAAATTAATTAACAAACAAGAATACAAGATATGTGCTACGAAAATGGCAGATAACATGCCTTGAGATGATCAACTTTTACTGTGAGGGGATCCTCTTCAACCTGTAACGAGGTAGATTGTTTCTTAAAAAATGTTCTTTGTTCAAAGATCAAGGGAAGATAAGATCCATCTTCAAAATTCAAGCTTACCATCTCAGTTATTCGTAACCTCCGATGGCCAATGAGCACAACCTGGTCTCCTTGTATGCTGGTTATCTAGTTCAGCAAAATTCAAGAAACGGGAATATTAGAAAGGTTCATTTACTCGCTACTGACTACTGTAAACTTCTAATATGTTGAAATATGGTAGCTATGATAATAAATAAATAAAGTAAACAATGGTAAAATATATAAAAAAAAAAAAGGTGACCTATGGTAAAATATGAGATACCTGTGCCAAGGTACCGACTTCGTGCAGACGCTTGAACAATTCTTTTCCTTTGAGATCATATATGTTTTTCTCAGTGTCGGAACCAGATGAAAGACTAGGATCAGTCCCTGGTTCATCTTTAAGAAGAAAAGCACCTGCATAAGGAGCTGATCTTTTACGATTTTCCACCAAAGCTGCCAACAACTTAGGATCCTGCAAGAAAACTCAAACAATTTGCGAAAATATTTCAATTGAGTTATGTCTCTACATAAAGGTGTTGCTAGTAACAAATAGAAAACTTGAGGTCGCAGGTTCAATCCCAGCTTACTAAAAAAAGGTTCACTGAGAATTGAGACAACAACGATATGAGACGTATTCAATATGGAAATCCACTAAGTATGTCAGAAATCATAACTACATAAAATATAGCTGCAATTACAAGTTAAAATTCTGACTTGTATATCAGAATTTAGGCATATTGAAGGAAAATCGCTGTGCATATGTCAAGTCAAACATCAAAGACATGATCTGCAGTTGTGTCAAACTACAACACACAACTTAATAAACCCTAATATATGACCTATCAAGACTGATTTGAAAATTGCGAGATCAATTATAAATCTCAAGAGGCTGATTCAAAAGATTATTAATTTTCTTTTGCCATCATTCATAAGGCATATTTTGCACATCCATTGAAAAGCAAATTACAAGGCAGATATATTAGCAAGTCACAGCATAATAATTCATTTATGATCTAGCAATACGACTACTAGAAAGTTCCTGGTAGGCTACACACTCTATGCTTCTACCAACAGTCCTCGTAGTCAGCTCCTGCAAAAACAATGAAAAGGATAAAAAACAACACAACAGTTTCATTGTTTGGCGATACGGCTAATAGAAAGCAAATTAGTAAAGATAGTGAAGAGGTTAAAGGAATGGTTTCAAAACCCATAACAGGAGTAATCCATCAGCAAGTCGAACCTGAACAGAGGTACTAGGAATAGAATAGGTAGAGAAGCCTTGTAACTTACTCGTCATGTGATCAGTAGCACCGGAATAAATTACGCAGCGAGAGGAATAGGATGAGGAGGAGGCAGCAAATGCAGAAGTACCTGAAGGCTTGGATCCAGGAATAGAACTAGCACTAGCAGTAGATGCATGAGTCCACAACTCAGCTCAAACCATTTCTAATAAATCAGCCCATAGAGATCCAATTATAGCGTAGATCAAGGAGGATCCCTAGCAAGCTCAGAAGTAGAAGTTGTAAGTGTGAGCCAATGACTGTGACTGAAAACAGTGAAAAGTATCAGGATATTGACGCCCCTACCACGGCCACAATCACCCTGCCTACACTCGGCAATACCACGAGTAAGCTGATAAATCCATGTTCATGTTCAGTTGGGGCAAATATCTCTTCAACTTTACTCCAGAATAAGGCAAAGGACTCAAAACACAAAAGTTTGAGAAATATTCTGATCCATTGAGTTAAACAACCAACCAAGGATGAAGGCATTGTCAGGCTGGGGGATCCAGGTTTAGGTTTAGGAATCGAGACCCCATGAGAAGACTATTTTCTTCCTAGAACATATAATGTAATAGCTCTCTTCCATTGGAGACAATTAGATAACAGCATGATCATGGTTATACTAGCGGGAAGATCTCATGGATTTATCAACCATAACGAAAAAGCCTGATCAGCCAACAGGAAAATACTTAATTAAACTTTGAAAAAATTATGCAACAGGATCTCTATCAATACTACTAATAGTATTCAAGCAGCAAAAAATAAAGACATGCTTCAACCATCAAATAATAGCAAAACAGTCCATATGTGATTCATCCCATATGGTACATCATCAACCATAAAAGATGGATCATCAACCATCAAAAATGCAGCAGCAAACATGAATAATCATATATGAGAAGGATTCGGAGATGAACATTTACCAGCTATGAGGAACAGTGTCGAATATGACATAAAGAAGAGAAAAACTGAGACAAATCATAACTTGAAACACACTAGAACCAATCAAAATCTTTCAGAGTTGAACCAAAAATGCTGATGTGTCTTTCAGTAGACTCGTATTGGTGTTTTGATCCTTCACCATGTAGTTTGCACGAGAAACAAGCTGCTCAGAAGTTCGTTCCATGAAAAATATGTAAGACAAGGGGGGAAAATGAGGAAGGAGATGGCCTCAAATCAAAATGTAATAGAAGAAAAAAAATCCTCACGAAAAAACTATTCAGGAGAAGCTAATTCTGAGTGTTTGATCCAGCTGACATCATGCTGATGCCAGCAGGGAGGGAGATGATGCCATCCATATCTGTGCGGGGAACCGTGCTCTGATACCGAGAGGTAAGTTAAGGTTAGTATTAATAAAGTTTAGATTGGGAGAAAGGTAGGTTTAGGGTTAGAGTTTGTGAAGAAGGAGAAGAATATAAAGAGAGGAGAAAAATTAAGATTAAATAGCTTAGAGAGGAAATGATACTGGCAAGCTTTAAAATAAGAGAAGTATTACAAACAAGCCCACTAATATATATTACACACCACATAGTATAAACTCATCACTAACAAGTATTACATTTGCACTTTGTTTCTAGTATAGTTCCAATTTATCGGAAAAAACATCACCTTCCATCATCCCCAAAAGTTTCTGAAGGACAGGTAGAGAAGATAGACTTTTATTAATAACGAAGATACCCAAACACGAATATGGATATAGACACAAATACAGGGGCTGAGATACAACAATGGTTTTAACTTCCACTCAACGTCTCCATTGAGATTTATCGGGGTGTCAAGCACTGGCGAGATTTGCGAGTAGGCTTTTATCACGCAATACAAGTCTATGAGGGCTTATTTTCATAAACGACTAGCCTTATACAAGTTTGTGATGCAAGCTGAGCACGATAGCCACCTACAGAGGGTAGTAGTTTTGGCACAGAACTAGCAAAATATAAAATCTACAAAAAGTCTAAAATTAGTCTTCCAAGTTGGTAGAATTTAGGAATATCCCACCAAAATTTCTCTGCCAGTGAACTAGGAACAGCTAATACTAACTGCAGCTAGTACGAAAAGCTTTGAACAAAATATTTCATTCAACTCTCTATTAAATTCTAGCACTACTGGCCTTTAAGCTTTTATAATGCATAAAATTAAAAATCTTAATTTAACACTAATTTCTAATTATTAAAAAAAAAAATAACCTAACTTTCCTAGAATAATGAAATAAAATCGTACATGAGGAGACTAAACCGATTTCTAATAAAAGAGACAAATTCTATTAAGAGAAGTTCAACCTTCTCTACAATTGCCCTTGTCTCCACTTCGTTAAAACTTGGAAAGCTATCAAGCCCACTCCATCTTACAGACTACCGTCGACCTTAGATTGCCTCCGATTCCCACAGGACCTGGATTTTAAACTACCATTGGGGTTCAAATTAGTGGTTCCACTGGGAGGATTCCAAGATATAACAATCTAGGAAGTAGTTAAGTAAAACTGCTCATCTGAAGTTGCTATTTCAATAAGCATAGCACAATCTCTAATTACAAGATAATTTTGGCACCCCATTAACTAAGCATTACAACATATTTTATATAGTTTAAAAATAAATAAGACAAGCAAGGTCGATTTATATCAGCAATGAATAAAAAACGCATGAAACTGTCAGGTTATTACTCACAGTTTTAATCGAATGTAGTAGATTTTTGGCAGTGAAACAAAGTTGGCAACCAACATATCATAAAACTCTCAGGTTTATCGTCATAATTGCCTTGTCCCATCTATTTGGGATCAGCTTTTCAAGTCCTATTTTCCCTTTTTTTAAAAGGGATTTAATTCTGTTATAACAACTATAGTTATTTTAGTGGACTTTTTGTATAATGAGAAAATTTTAACGCTTCTATAAACTCCAAGTGTTCTTCATTCAATTCATAATAAAAATAATGATTATATAAATAAAGCAAGATCTATACATTCAATATGAACAACAAAAAGGAATTTCAATTTTTTAGATAACTTAAATTCTTATCCTTGCCACAATCTACAGACATACCTTCACATAAATTGGCATGTAGAAACCAGGAAATAAGGGTCTATGTGGCAACGGCAATGCTATAACCTGCCACAAAAGTGCAAAAAAAAATCATTATGAGGATGGATGCAGAAAATATCACCAAAATATGTGAATATATATATATATATATATATATATATATATATAGGGAGCCGGTTAGGTCCTCCAATGGAGGACGGTGACCGTCCTCCAAGATACTCATGGAGCTTTACGTGGCACCCAAAACACTGTTTGGGTGCCACGTGGAGCAAAGATGGAAGGTTTAGATCAATATTAAAAAAACAAATTTTGAAAAAACCTTTTTAAAACCACAAGTCAAAGTTTGACAGGTTTCATTGGTCTACATTTCATGATTCAAAAAATACACGGTGAAGATGAGTTTCAATTATTTTTAAAAAAATGATCTAAGCAATGCACCCGAGCTCCACGTGGCATCGAAATAATATTCTAGGTGCCACGTGGAGCTCCACGTGAAAGCTTGGAGGACGATCACCGTCCTCCCATGGAGGACGGACACCTTTTCCATATATATATATATATATATGCACTGCACTGGAACTTATAGCATCCCCCTTCTTTTTCTGATTTTATAATTAAGAATTTACAGGGAGGAGGAGAAAGTGGTCCTTTCCAATAAGAGTTTCATATAAAAAGAAAGAAAGAAAAGGAAAAAATAAATAAATAAATACCCACTAACAAGCATCCAAACTTAATTAAACGCTGGTTATCAAGCCACAAGCAAACACAAAACAGTATCATGGCCTTTCAACTTCAAGACGGTTCAACAGTTCTCCTTAAACTGAATCTTTGTTGAACTCAATGCCATGTTTCCCACCAACTCCGCTGCACAATTTTCCTCAATTTCTCTCTAAGATGGAAATAATCCAATGCATGATTAAGAGGGAATCAAACGACTTGGATAACTATTTCCCCTACATCCAAATGAGATTTTCAATTATGAAGGAAAGCCACTTGCATTCAGTACATAATTTACGATAGGCAAGTTTATTATCCTAATAAAATTGAATAACTAAAAAGCTAGGGCATAGAATAACTGGTGTTGAATGTAATATTTTCTTTTCTGGCATGTAGTGTTGTTAATCTCTTAGGTCGTTCTACAAATAATTTGTCCATGAAGTGTGCATCTTGGGAAAGCTGACAGATCAACTCAACTGTGGTGATTGGCCAGCGTGGGATGCTAAATTGGATATGAACGTTGTTACCAAGGTGTCAAACTCGGTATCGTTATCGAGTATCAGTCCATCTTCGACTGATACATATCGGCCAATACGGATACGGTATTGCCGAAACCGTATCAGTCAATATTTTTATTTGAAAATAAGTAATATATATATATATATATATATATATATATATATATATATATATATATATATATATATATATATATATATATATATATATATATATAAAATTGGTTGTATCCATTAGTATCGGCTGATACCGAGACAGAATCAGCCGATACTGACCGGCATAATCTGATACCGATACTACCTCGATACTTGTACCGGGTGGTATCAATAGGTTATTGGCGAAACCGATAAGTATCGCCGATACTTATCGGTATCCACCGAGTTTTTATACCATGGTTGCTACCCACATTGTGGCAGCTGTACTTGATTATAGCAAATAATCTCCAGGGAATGACTCCGTCACCGGCATCACGCATGTAAGAATTTTTAGCCACCAATTTGCATGGAAAGCTGAATTTCACAAATTTCGAGGTACCATAACCAGTGATAGTTAATTTTTTGCAAAAGAATCAGCAGCTGAGAGGCATTTCATCAAGGATAAAGCCTCGCCCAAATTGCAACCTCAAGATCGCAGGTTGAGCCCCGCTTACCTATAAAAAAAAGGATAAAGCTTCGCCCAATTAATTTTCATCTAAATAATCGGTATAAGATGCGTTTAGTCCATCTACCAAACTTCAAGATGGTAGCCGCGTCTAGATCTCATCAGATAATAACATGGGAAACATTCCATTTTTGTTGCTTACTTGATCACCCTGCATTTGATACATTTTATGAAGGATTGATGACTATCACCATTCCATTACATGTTTTAGATCAACTGAAGCCATCAAATTGGTAGCGCTCATATCTTAAGCTCAAGTAGCCTAAAAATTCTCATTGTGCAATTTGAACCATCTGATTTATTACTTTAATATGGACAGATGTGCACTTTTTTGATGGCCAATATTAAAGTGACAATTTTAATCCATTCATAGTTGCGATTCTTTTGGCTGAGACGTGTGCTAATAACAAGCTGTTGCGTGAACTGGTGCAATACTTGGACTGATCAAAGATGTATTCAATGTGGCATAAAAGTGGGCTCGTGGCACTATCTATCCAACCAAATTCTTTTATAAATTAAGATTATTATGTGTGAAAATTCATGATGACGTATGGTGGGTTACTAATATATAAAGTCATAGCATGTAGTGACATCCACCACTCCATATTTTGACCTATACAAACTGCCATAAACACTACATGCAAGTAGTTAGTAATAAAACCCATAATTCCATTCTTTGTTGTGCAGAAAATTCTAAAACAACAAGATTAATTTTTAGCTGAGAATTATGAATCACAAACTTAATTTATGATTGTAAAGGGCACATATTTTAGAAAAATTCATGTAATAATAGCCAGAAATTCTGGCAACTCATACGAACCAATGATGAGTCCTCCTTGTTCTTTGATTTGAACAACTCACATAATCTAATTTGCAACCATAACAATCACACATAAATGCAAGTGTTGGCAAGATATAATTGAAGATTTCACATTGGCAAAATAAATTCTCAGTGTACCCAATACAATGACTTTAAAACAAACAAACAAACCAGAACAACATCCGATGAAATTTACGGATTAATTGTTAAATTAACCAAAAGTAAACCACTTTATCAAAAAAAAAAAGGTAAACCACAAAACTAAATTAAACAAGTAATCAGTACATCACCAAAAAATCGGTTTTTTCTCTTCTCCAATTGCAGTTCCAAACTTCTAATGAATTAATAGCACAGAATAATATAAAATAAAATCACTTGCAGTTTCAACATTCGAGTAATTTACTGAATTAAACATATAATCACCAAATGACCAAAAAGATTTTAAAAATTCAAAAAAATCGCTGACCGTAAGATAATCTTCGGGCCTTGGATTCGTAGAAACGATCGCCGACGAAGGTTTCGAATCGACTTCCTCCGAATTCTCTGCCGCACTTTCAACTTCTATGGCATCCACCACCTTCGCTTCTACTCCTCCTCCTTCTGATCCATCACCGCCAGATTCCGAGCAGAAAAAAACCCTTTTGTTAAAAACCTGAAGATTTCTCGAATTGGGGCTTCTCAAAAACCCTAGAATTTGAAACAGAGGAGACCTATCGTCTCCTCCATGAGCCAAGTTTGCAGGGAATCTCAATCGACCCTGTGAGAATGGAGCCGACAACACCTTCAGCATTGATGACGAGTGATCATAAAACTATAAATTTATAAGAATTAAATATAAAAACCCTAAACAAAAATCGAAATTTAGGGTTTATATTGCACTAATTTTATGTTTTTGATTGGAGAAGAAGAAATCCCAGTGGCGGACATGAAAAGTAATGTATGGGACTTCGCTAGAACCCTACTAAAACCCTCGTCGCTGGTCACGTGGATGAGGCATGAGATGTGACGATAATACCCTTTACCTTTAAAGAAAATGCAGATATGTCCCGACAAAGACATACGTTGCCTTAATAGGTAGGGGGAAATTATAACTCAAGGATAAATTTGATATAGACAAAGTGCAGACAGCTGACATGGCGCAACTTAATTAGCTACACCTACCTATATTAATTAGCCTCACTGCTCATGCAGCTAATTTCGTCATACCACATCAGTCATTCGCACTTTGTCATCATAAAATCCTTCCTCCATTTAACAATGTTTTAGGTAAGAGTGAAAAAGAAAATAGAAAATCTACACAATCGAAACGAAACCAAAAAACCGAAATCAATTTGTGTTTGGTATCGATTTTGAGTGCCAAAAACCGTTATAGTAGGAAAAGAAGATTGATGAAATTTTGACAAAACTGAAAAGCACTTTAAAAAATAAAAGAAAATTGAAAAAATTGAAAATTGAACCAAACAAAATCAATCGAAATCGATATGGATCGATTCAGTATCGATTTTGGTATTTTAATTATCGACTTACTGAAATTAAAACCAATAAGCTTTCGTTCGGTGTCATTTTGGCCAGACCGATACCAAAATTGAAATTTTGGTTTCGGTTTCATTTCAATATACTGAATTTCCACCCTTAGTAATAATAGGTTCGCCATCCATGCATGGGTGAAGCATGCGGGAGGTCAATCTGTTGACTCTAGGATGCTCACCGATCTTTGTACTCTTCAAGGACACACTATCAAGGTATGGTGTGCATGCCAAAACACTGAATCAGGAGTCATAATCTAGGGCTAACGGGCAGGTAGAATGAAAACGAAGGTATAAAATAAGCATTGGAGAGCAGCGAGTGTACTCTACGAAGTACCGGTGTATTTGATTCGGTTTGGGTGGTTTTAGACCAAAATCACAAATTAAATCGGTTTTAATTGGTTTTTAGAGTCTCAAATCAAATCAAACCGTTCAACTCTTAAATCAAATCAACCCGATTTGATTCAGTTCGGTTTGGTTTCGTTGGTTTCGGTTTTTATATAAGTTCTACTTGCACATCAAAATTTTCTCAACTTATCAATCGATTTTCCTATAAATTCTACTTTACCGCTTTAGGATTTAAGAATAGGCTAAAGACAAGGATAGTGTTTTATACAAAAATTTGCATTTTACTTAAATGCCCTTTAAAATTAATCAAAACCCATGCCTATATATATATATATAATTACTTTTCAGTTTTCTTTTTCCCAAACCAAACCTAAATCGGTACCCGTCCAAATTGGACCAAACCTGGCAATTCGGTCCAATTCGGTCGGTTTGGTCCAAAAAATGCACAGCCCTAAGCTTAAAGCTGCGTTTGGATTAGCTCTTTTAGGGCAAGGAGCAACTCTTTTGCTCTTTAGTTCATAGAGATAGTGGCGAATCCATTCATAGATGCGTGCGGGTGAGCGCCCATACTCAACCAAAACCTTTTTTTTTAATAAAACCCTTTTAAGTAAGGCAAAACAGCGCCCTTTCATAAGGCCCTTTTTTTCTTTTATAAACCCTCTCCTAGGACTCGTTTAGGAGTCAAGGAAATAACTTTCCTTGAGCATTTTCTGTAAAAAATGACTTTCTTGAGCATTTCCTAAACTTTTCTTCTGTTCTTGAGTTTCTTTGGGTTGCGTGTTTTCTGAGCATTTTCTGCTGAAAGTGACTGTTGGTTTTCGGAGGAATTTGCTCAGGAAAGCTCAATTTCTTAGCTGAGCAACAATTTATATAGGATTGGTATCAGGTACCCCACCCATGCACCAAGGGCAGTGGACAGATCTAATTCCTTTGACACCTATATATTTTAGTGCAATTTACAACAAAAATAAGGACCTTACATAAGATGATCTCCACATAAAGTTCAGTTATGATTGTATATAAGATGATCTCCACCCTGCATATGATGAAGAGAAGTTTAGTTGAATCAATTTGAAAATTTTAATTTTGGCAACTTATAATTTTTGTTCATAATATTATTTTCGGTTTTAATACACTCATCCGATGCTCAATCAAATGTTGTTGAATTTTTTATTTTGACTTTGTTTTGATTGGATTTGGTGGACTGATTCCAATTTAAAACTTTGGGATCAACCGAATATGATGTACCCCAATTTTATCAGCCTTGTGTTACATATTGTAGTCCTATGGATGGCCCATTTGTCTCTACTATGCACACTAATCAAGTTTGGATTCAGCAACTATTTAGCAAGGGTCAAGGCAGTTTAATTTGGATAAACTTGGGAAAGATTTGGAAAAAATTCAGAAAAATTTCAGTGATTATAAAACATAAATATTAAAAAATATAAAAAGATATAACCTATTTAAAGTTTAAAATGATGTTTTTAAGCAAGAAAATAAGTGCATTATATAATCCTAATGCATCTCAAATCCATAATCATAAAAAAGATAATACATAGGATGTTTAAAGCAAGTGTCAAAAATCATACAAATTCAAAAAAAATTGAAAAGATTCAACGAAGTCGGTCCCTTACCTAATATGCATAACTTATATTCATTAAGTCCAAGTGTCATGTTGCTTTAAACAATTTAATTCGAACTAAAATGTGTCAAAAAATCATACTCACGGAAGGATTTGAATCATCCGATCTATACATTTTAATCAACATAATTTTTTGGCTAGACATGTATCAATGATGGACTAATAGTTGAATTACTTGGGTCGATCAAACATGTGCACCACGTGATATAAAGGTGTATCTATCATCTGTTTTAAAGGCAACCATAGGAGTCATCTACTTATAATTAGTAGTGTCTAAGTGAGTCTCCTTTTGATCAAATCGTCAAACTTTGCCGATTTGATGATCAAAGGCCCGGGTTGTGCACAATTATTTATGAGTATGCAAACTAGTGAAAGTATACTTTGATCTTTTATTGATTTTGAGGTTAAAATTATGAACAGTGTTATATATATGGAGGACAGATTTTATGCAGACAAAGTATAAGCGGCTAATGTGTCGCGACGCAATTGGTTGCAAGTGCGATGGGGTTCAATTAATGCATGTTGGTGCAATCAGTCACGTCGCGCCATGTCAGTCGCCTACACTTTGTCCTCAACAATTCTGTCCTATTTATGCATCTTGCAATGTTGACTCTGTTCTTCGGGTATTTAATCTTGCTCTTATTATTATAAATAAAACGAGAAGAGTTATTGTCACACCCTCTTTTTTATCCCAATCTTCCAAAATAGATATTGAAATCATGGCTTATCAGGATGTGGATTTGACTTCAAACCCGTGCCATCAAGACGATCATCTCTTGACTGCGTTCTCAACTATGCACTAACAATCGGTATATCAAGCATAAAATAAATAAGAACAACTTGCGGAATTTAAATCTACATAGAAATACTTCTCAAAAGACAATTCTACCCTCATGCCTCTGCATGAAGGGAGAACCGATCCGAACCATCGATGATAACCATCATCATGGATGGTTCGCCCAAAAGAATACTCTGATATCCATATACACAAGGTTTAATCAAAACCGTGCTTGACATACCAAGCCGTACAATCTCTCCAACTAAAACTCCTCAAAGTCGCCCACCAGAGTCCTCTAGAAGAAGTCCTCTGGAGGTGGCTCTACCTCTTCGCCGGCGGCAAGGTCCGACTCACCGGGGTCAGGGTCTCCTGAAGCCTCGGCAGCTGCTAGTAGTGGACCTGCGACGTATAGTCTATGGGGTGAGCTACTTCCTAGCTCAATAGGAATGTAACACAATTGAACATATAAAATATAACTCACATGTATTCTATGATATGCATGCATGATGTGTCTATGCATTTATTGATGAAAAATTAAAAATACTTCAATTCTTCGTAGATTACTCATGTCTTTTAGTTAATCATGAATGATGTTGAGCAGACCTAAAGCAAAACTTAAACTTCAACTTAAGTAATCCCCGAGCAATATAGCATCCCGCCCCGACGAGCTACCCTTCATCGTCATCTATATAGATAGTTTTACATGTATTCCCTGGGCATACTAATAGTACCCAAGCCCCTTTCCCCTGGGGATTGGTGGCGGGGTTTTACATCTCATCAACACCCCTGGGGTGTGCTTACTCTGTACGGATAAGCCTCCGTACTGGCCTACGGATTAGCCGCCATATCGGTCACGGATATCCTGCCGCTGGTGGTTATCCCGCCACGCTTGGTGGGTACCCTATCAAACCTCAAATAACAAAAATATCGGTGCCTTACATATAGTTATTCACCGTGTAATTGTGCTATCTTATATCAGTTAGGCCTCATCAAGCATGATTCAATCATGGATACATCCCTGGGATGTATCCATTCACTTGCATCACACCTGATGCCTTTACTTCTTCACTTCATCATCCCCTGGGGATGGTTCATTTAAGTTCTCTTATGAATGTCACACACACACACTTTTCATAATCATTGAGTAGTAAAACATTTGAATTGAATTGATATCACTACATACATGCTCTTGTAAAATAAAGTACATGTTCAGGGTGTTCCCTACCTCAAGTCTTTAGCTGATCAATGCATCAAGGTCCCACGTGGCTCCTTGTGCACTCGTTCTCACGTACCACCTATGGTACCATATAACATGTGAAACACATCACTAAGGATGTAAAAGAATAGTTCCAAGACCCCCCCCCAAGAGTCTTAAAGTCCAAGTCAAAAGCTTACAAAAAGTATCCCAGTCGATTAATCGAACTCCGATTTCGATTAATCGAATCTCATTCGATTAATCGATTTCCAAAATCGATTAATCGAAATCCAATATCGATTAATCGATTCTAAATCGATTAATCGAGATTCCCATTCGATTAATCGAATCCCATTTCATTAATCAATTTCCCTACTTTTGGCAAGTCGATTCTCAAATCGAGTAATCGAGTTCTCAAATCGATTAATCGATCCCAAATCGATTAATCGAAATCTAAATCGATTAATCGAAATCCCCATTTCGATTAGTCGATTTCTTTCATCCTCCAAATTTCTCCGGGTCCACGAAGTACCAATCGATTAATCGATTCCCAAATCGATTAATCGAAATCCAAAATCGATTAATCGAACTTTACTTGATTAATCAAATCGTGTTCCTTGACTTTTCAACTTCTCGAATTTGATTAATCGAATCTCGATTTTGATTAATCGAAATTGCGATTCAAATTTCATTTTTCCCAATCTTTTTCCCATCTCTTTTCCTCTATTTTCTAAACCTTTTATCTATAATTTTAACTATTCCTAACTACAATAATTCACCCATAACTCATGCATTTAATTCACAAGAAATTTACCTCAATCAAATCTCTATTTGATTAGATCTAGTGGTTGGAAAGCTAGGGTTTCACTCCTCATTTAATGATTCACGCCGTCAAATCCGGCGTTGAATGCTCAAATCTTCTCTTCCAATCACTTGCAATAACTCCTCTTAAATCCTCCCTTTCTCACTCCTCTCTCTCTTCTTTTCTCTTTCAACAACTCAAGGCATTGATTTTAGGGTTCATTAAAACCCATTTATTCCTTTTCTAGCTCATGTGTTGAGTACATGCACCCCACTAGGTGTACGTGACTTCACACATCCATCATACGCCTCATAGGCGCTCAGTCTATTACATCCCATCCGTTCATCACACCTTATACTGACTGTTGATCTCCTAATTGGTCAAACCTATGACCGATCGGGCACGGATCTCGAGGTCATAGTTTTGTGTGATTTTTCGGGCTATTACACTTACCATCAGACGGTCATATGCAATATATTAAATATCAACCGATACCGATTCGTATTTGTTTTTTGGCAAACCAATATGTATTGGAATCCAACTCGGCATATATATATATATATATATATATATATATATATATATATATATATATATATATATTAAATAGGTTGATTCGTATCGGTCCTCAAAGGACCGATACCCGATGCCGATTTTGTTACCTTGGTCATATCACTACAAAAAAAGAGTCCTACACCGACGGCTGTTATACGAAGTTGTCGGTGTATATAAACCTTACGCCATCGACTAATATAACATGCCGTTGGTGTAGGAAAGTGTATACAAGTTACCTTCTTTCCCTTTCTTTCTTAATCTTTACCCGAACCTTATTACAACCTTAAAAAAAGACCTTTGTGTTCTGATCTTGATTGGTAAATGCCTTGTGGAGAGTATTAGCGCAATGTATATGGTGCTTGATATAACGCGCTTAGGATACAAATATCTTTCACCATGAGATTTCTTTTAATTCTTTAATGCACTGCTTTTCTTATTTTATGTGAGAATTTTTGTTGATGTTGTAACTTTCCCTCATAAAAAACAAAAAAGTAAACCATACATTGAAATAATTTCATTTTTGAGTGCATACCTACGGTGAGGATTGAGTCAAGACATAGGATCTAAAGATCCCTAGTTTGAACTTGTTCCCTGATAAAAGAATTTTAGCAGTAGTAAGTGCATGACACTCTGGGCATGAATCATGAGTTATTAATATGAATGAGCATTGATAAGATTAGCATGACCGGAAGCATCTTATAAAAATTTCGCGGACATTTAACGATCTAAGGGCATGACAATAGGAATTTATTAGTTTCTGAAGTTTGTAGGTATCTTCACTGAAAACCTTTAGGAGACACAACTCCTCCACTAGGGATCAACTAGGAGTTTAAAGGCTTATTGCATATGCTAAATGCAATTATGTTCCCTATGAAAGTGACATTCATTTTGAAATTGTTAGTTATTTTCATTCTCTTTGCTCGAGAACTAGCAAAGTGTAAGTTTGGGGGTGTGATCTGTGTCAAAATATGATCATAATTCGCACCCTAATACCACCATTTAGCTATCTAATGAAAGCTATATGATGGCTATTGTCTAATTTTAGTGATTTCAGGTGTTTCTGACTATTGGATATTCAAATAGCGTAAAAGAGGATAATTAAGGGTTACACAAGAATATTGGACCAAGAAGTCAACAAAAGCACCAAAATCCGTGAATATGATTGATTGGCCCAGAGCATCCACCAGAAAAATGAAGATGCTACCTTTATGTGTCAATCAATTGAGAACCTAATCTTAATCGATTGACAAGAAAGATAATTTTTCCCCCTTTATTTGAATTTTGAAATAATTCAATCGATTGATATTTGAACTCAATCGATTGAAATTCAAATTTGAATAATATCACCAAAAAAAGAATTTGAACTCAATCAATTGAGAATGAAATTTCAATCGATTGAGCCTATTTTTGAAAGATGTTTTGCCCGCTCCCTATAAAAACAAAGCTACGACTTAGGGTTAGGAGCCTATTTTCAGTAGATTTTTTCTTAGCTATCTCCTTTGGTAGATTGTTTTTGGGTTTTCATAATTTTTCTTTTACAGTTATTTTTAAATGATAGTTTGTAATTAGAAATAAAATATTGTAAGGAGAGATCTTTTAATAAATAAAAGTATATGTTTAGATAATGATTTTGGATTTACAATGGGCTTGTAGATCGAGGATGAGCAGCTAAACTTCCTCGTTCAAGGAAGAAGTGACTCTTAGATAAGTAACTGTTTTACTATTAATTCTATAATTTCTTAGCATTGTTATATAATTATTCTGTAAAAAAGCGTGTACTTAATTGAATATCATTGAATGCTCGATCTTGATTATCGACAATCATAAAAGAGTTATTCTATCTAGATCTGTTACTGCAGGCTGATCTAGGCTGCAGAGTGATTGTTTCTTACTGTCGTGATTCCGAATTTTGATATATGCTATGTCTTTTACATGATTCATACCGCAGTAGGCTGAGTCATAGTTTTTAGATAGGGTATGTCGGATCAATAATCGCGTTATTTACGATTCATTTATTTTCTTGATAAATGATGGTATTTTGATGTGATATGAAATCGTGAGATTAATTGTAGAGAAGTTACAAATATAGGGTTAGCAAACTTCTTGATCATTTCTTAAATTGTCATTTTCCTTATCATAATTTATTCTTGCTTAGATTGATTTACGTTTATTGCTCTAGTATCATGTAGTAATTATTTAGCAAATCGATTTTCTCTCCCTTGGTACTTCCTAAGACATTTTCTTTCTTTTTAAAATTAATTTAATTACGCACTTCCCTGTGGGTACAACACCCTTGATTTCACCATGCTATAACCGATCTTGTGCACTTGCAAGGGTATTCTTTGTAACCGACCAGGGTACTAATCATGCATCTCTATGATCTTAGATCTACAATGTGGAATTTACATCGAAATCTTTATTACGATAATTTTACATCTCAACCAGTAGATCTGTATTTCATAAATGATAAACTTACGATGGGAGGATTTAATATCATAATCCTCGCCTTTTAATATTTGTTCAAATTCATTTTATTGTCTAGTTTTAAATCTTTTCACCCTCTCAAAAATCAGTATGTTAGTTGAATACTGCTTTCAATCTGTGATTATTCTTGTAATTAATTGTTGTTTCCTCCATTTAATTTTATCTCTAATCCTCGTGAAACGATCTCGTACTTCATTGATCTATTGCTACAATAAATTCGTGTGCTTGCAAGTACAACTTTATTTATACAACAATTATACGAATTAATCCCTAATTATTCGGGAATTTTCCAAAAATTGGTGAGAACACAAAAAATCGTAAATTATTCTCGAATAATTCTCAATTTTTTCAAGAAATTGTGATTTCTTATTTTCTTTTTAAAACAATAATAACTTTAAATTTTATTTTTTAATTTTCTCTCTAATTTTTCCTTCAAA
This sequence comes from Chloranthus sessilifolius, assembly GCA_021018995.1. NCBI lineage: Eukaryota > Viridiplantae > Streptophyta > Magnoliopsida > Chloranthales > Chloranthaceae > Chloranthus > Chloranthus sessilifolius. The sequence goes on from CM037598.1 coordinate 9,333,584, forward strand.
CATTTCCCCGAATTTGCCGAATTTTTCCGAACTTTAACCTCACCGAATTATTGTTGAACCTCGACTTTGTGACTATGATTCATGCCAGTGATACTAAAAGGTTGTACCCAATGTACATGGTTTATAAGGTTCTCGCTTTTAGCGGGAGTCTAAGAGAGGTAGGTGGTAGGCAGCCTTACCCTCATTTTGGAGAGGCTAATTCTTATTTCTTGTTAACAATGCTAATAACAAAGGGCCCAAGTCTCCTAACCATCACCATCAAGGGATTTAAGATGTCGGTGATCCGTACCATCAAAGTGAGATTATTGACATAGAACTCTCCCAAAAATGGTGTTTAAGAGAGATTTAAATAATCCGATTTGTGGACTTTAAAATTAACCGTTGTTTTTAGTTTTAATAATTGATATTAAAGTTCATTGGATTGTTCACATTAAATTATTAGGTTTGTTTCTTTGGGTTGAGACATGTTCCAATAATTTGTTGCCACTAAGACGATTAAGATAGATCACAAATATCCATCATATGGCATAACACACATGAATGGTGTGAGATTAAAAGTATAATTTTAATGGTACAAGATCATTTAATGGATGAGGCGCCATTATCCCAGTAAAGAAGGGACCATCTCTCCTGACTGTCATTTAAACACTAAGATGGTGTTTAAATGATCATACACCATCAATGATTTACAATATGGGCAATCCACATTGTCAAATTGATAGATTTTTTTTTAATAGGTAAGATCGAGCTCGAACCTAGGACCTCGAGGTTGCAATATTATTAACTTTCCATTGTGCCATTGCCCCAAGCCTTGTCAAATTGATAGATCATAAGTAAAAGGGTATTGGGCTCAAAAATCAGATGGTTTGGGAGGTTTGAATTAACTGATCTGTAGACTCTAATATTAATGATTGTTCTTAGTTTAATGGCTGCTATTAAATTTCGTTAATCATATGGTTCACATTCACTTATGGGCATGATTTTTTGAATAAAACATATTGTAATGATGGATTGTCACTTGGACAATTTAAAGGGAGTCATTACTTGCACTCAGAAACTTGGCCCTTGCACCGAATTTAAAACAAAGATTTGCAAGTTTGGTGACCTCTATTATTTGAAAGCACCATCTAAATCGTTTGATTTAACGACCATGATTTAAAGATATTAAATGTAAAAGATTAGCACGAAACATAATCTTCATCATGTGATTAATTATAGTCAAAGGCTATTATCTAATTCAATAGTTGACCATCATAAATCATATGATAAAGATCATGTTTTGATCCAATCTTATGTGCTAAATATCTCTAGATCATGAACTTCAAATTAGGCAGGCCAGATAGCATTTTCATCATCACATGTCCTTAAAATATCAAGTCTTTCTTTAACTTCTGCGCAAGGGCCAAGTTTACGAGTGCAAGTAATGGCTCCCAAATTTAAATTGCTCACAAATGTGTGCCACATGGCATAATGATAAATCGCAGTTCAACATTGTAACATGAAAAGCTCTAATTTAGTGGTGTAAGATCCTTTAGACACCAGGTGTGCCGGTGGGAGCTATTATCCCCCCAAAAAAAGGGATAATGGCTCATGACCAATATTTAAACACTAAACCATTCTCAAACTATATATATATATATAAACACCAAATGGTGGTGCTTAATCTTACACCATTAAAATCAGACATTTTATCTCACACCATTGATCATTCTAAAATTTTCAAGTGACAATCTATCATTGGAATATGTCTCAGCTCAATGAAATATGCCTATAAGTGAATGTGAACCATCCGATTGATGAACTTTAATATCAGTCATTAAAAATAAAAGACAACGGTTAATATTATAGTCCACAGATCGAATGATTTAAATCTCCACAAAACACCAGTTTTGGGCCTACTACACATCAATCTACAATCTACCACTTTGATGGTCTGAATCACCCACATCTTAAATCATTGATGGTGTAAGATCATTTACACATCATTTTAGTCTTTAAATAACTGTTAGGAGAGTCACTCCTGAAAAAAATACATTCAAAAGGCTCAAAATGGAACTTTAAACATGTTACTAAACTATTTGATATTCAAATGGTCAAATTCATTTAATGGATGGTCACTAAACTAAGTTTTTAGTTATAGGAACCTCTACTTTGCGTTAGGAGTGGTAACCCTTAATAGACTACAAGAACCTCTATAAATTAAATCCTATAACCTAATTACCTTATTAATTTGATAAAATATGTCACTTTGTGTTAGGAGTTGGTATTAAATTAATATTATTGAGTATCTTTTTCTTTAGAATATTATTTTTAATCTTCATATAATTTAATTTTTATTATATAATAATCTATGATTTCTTAATAAAGTATCACCGACGTCCATAAACAAAAGAATAAGGAGATTATTGAGTATCTTGCTCTTTAGAATATTATTTTTAATCTTCATATAATTTTATTTTTATTATATAGTAACCTATGATTAATTAATAAAGTATCACCAACATCCATAAACAAAAGAATAAGAAGTTGTCACTGTTTTAATAATTCAACTCATCAAAGTGGTTGCTCATATATTAAAAAAGTATTTCTAAATGCACTCATGTGTTCATTGAAATTGCCCATGTCCTAAATCCCTTGAAAACCATTAAATTATTTTTCATCATGATCTTCCACATAAGAGATCTTGAGATCATGGCACACTTATCAAATGGCCAATTTCTGATTCCAGGTGTCACATATCCTAAAAAAATGACTTAAAAATCATATTTGAGTATTATGTGTGCTATATGGTTCAGGGGCCATCATTTTTGAGAGATATGTAATACATGGAATAAAAAAATGACCGATGGATGGTGCCCCGTGATATGAAGATATATTGTGTGAAAGATTAAGGTGACAAAAGTTTTCCATCAACTGATTTGAAGGAATCAATGATTTTCAAAGGGTCTAAGACTTGGGCACTTTCGGAGAACACGGGAGCACATTTAGAGGTACCTTGTATTAAATTGAAGGGGCCCAAAAATCGAACTTAATTTAGAAATTTTAACCACTCTTTGCATGTTGAATTAATAATATCTTTTTATTGCTTTATAAGTTTTCCCCATTTTTTATGACTTTGTCATTTCTTTTATGAAATTTTTAATTTTTTCCCAAACTTGTTTATTCTCTAAGACAAACTTAGGTCATTTGATTCTCAATTTCTCTCACCGGAGCTCCATTTTTAGCAAAAATTATCAGATTTTCCATTTTCACATCCCATCAAATTGAAAATACATATAAGAAATCCAATTATTTAAAAAAATTCATAATTTATCATTAGAAATTGCTAGAAATGGGGTCAGTCTCCATCGTTTGATTCAAATCAATTAATGATTTTCGTATATGAAAACTCCACACCAACATTAATGTATCTTACACTAGTTATCGACAATGACTAATTAATTAATGAAATTACTCATCATACCCCAATTAATTCTACATGCCCACCAATTAATCAAAACACTTAAGCCTCGTTCGGCACTTTCTACCCAAAAAACCATTTTATGAGGAAAATGGCTATCTCAGTTTCTACCCAAAAACCTATTTTCTAAGGAAAGTCTGTTTTTGAGGTGTTCTTGAGTTACTCAGAAACCCATTTTCTTAGCATTTTTGGCATTTTTTTGTGTTCTACACTTTCTCAAGAAAATGCCAGAAAGTACATTGTGTTATTTCACACCCTATAGTTGCATGTTTTTATGACATTCATCAAAGAGGTTATATTGACCGGATGATTATCAAAATTTATAAACATCCAATCGGCAATGTATTAAAAACTTCTGTCGAACAGATTATGAGAAAATCACTTCAAGGACTAAGTTCTTTTATGTGGTTGTATATTCAGCTTATATATATATATATATATATATATATATATATATATATATATAATGGGCTTCGTTAACATATTTGTCAGGTACACCCTCTCTCCAATACCCATTTGCTTAAACTTCTATGTTGGGTCTATTTCCTAGATTCAACCATGTTCATTCATTGTTTTGATAGCCTTTTATTTCATATAGTAATAGCACCGAGTCAACCATCAAACTATTGAAGCCCCAAGTCAAGTGGACTACTGTCAGTAAAGAGTCTTGTTGGAAGAAGAATAAAATAACTTAAAGAAGAGATGTCATTAAGATGAGTCCAATGGTCCTTCAAAACCGCCCAGATTTTTATGTTTCTCGAACGAGGCCTTAGGGTACAACTACAGCTCTACTAACACCCTGAAAGTGCCCACGTTTGCAAGCCCTTCAAAATTGTTGATTGCTTTGGATATGATGGTGAAGATTGCGTTTCACCCTGTTCTTCTACACAATGGATTTTGATATCATTTCTCACCTATCATATGATCTGTTGTTTATTCCACATATCATTAGATCCCCAAATAATGCTCCTTGTGCGCAATAGCACACATCACGCTCAAACGTGTATTTAGCGCCGTATTTTGGGGATATGTGACATGTGGAATAAAAAACTAATGGTCTGATAGGTGCGACATGATTTCAAGATCCTTTGTGTGAAAGATTTGGGTGAAACACGATCTCCATCATGTAATTTGACGCAATCAACGGTTTTGAAGGGCTTGCACACGTAAGCACTTTTAGGGATAATGTTCTATGGAGGATAGATTTTATGCAGACAAAGTGCAGGCGGCTGATGTGGCATGACACAAGTGGCAGAACCAAGATTTTCATCTAGACGGGGCGCAAGTCATGGAGATAAATTTCGACGAAATTCTCCTGAATTCGCTGGTCGAATGAAACTTTTAATAAAATTTCTGTCCCTGAAATTGCAAATTTTTCATTAATTTCAACAAATTTAACAAAATTTTACCAAAATTATGGGACCACGATCTTAAGATCTGTGGTGTCGAAAATTGGGACGAAAAATAATTTCCATTATTTGATTAAAAATGTCAACATTATTAACACTTAAATGCATGCATGAAGAAATCTATTTTTAGAGATGAGAGATGGGTACCTCTATTTGCGCCCACACATTCTTTGAAAGCGACCATGTCTCAGACCCCTTGAAAACCATTGATTGCTTCGGATTAAATGATGGAGATCGTTTTTCACCCCGATCTTCCACACGATTGATCTTGAGATTATGTCTCACTTATCAGACGATCCATTTTTTATTCCATGTGTTAAAGATCCCAATGACCCTAATTCACGTTTGAGTATGATGTGTGCCACATGATGTCAAAAATATGTCATATGATTCAAGGATTATTTAGGAATTTGTGACACGTGGAATGAAAACGGACCGTCTGATAGGTGAGACATGATCTCAAGATCTATTTTGTGGAAGATTGGGGTGAAAAACGATCTCCATCATCTGATCTAAAGCAATCAATGACTTTTAAGGAATCTGAGGCACGGGAACTTTTAGAGAATGCATGGGCGCAAGCAGAGATGCTCATGAAAGATTTAGGGAGCAAAAATAGGTGCTTAGTTAAATAACGATGTGCTTTATTATTTGCAACTATAGATTTACTCTTTATAAATAAGTGGAGACACACTTTTGGAGATGTGTGTCATGTGGAATCAACATGTAATCGTATGATAGGTGTGTCATAATCTCAAGATATATTGTGTGGAAGATTGGAACAAAAAACAATCTCCATCGCTTGATTCAAGGCCGCCAACTTTTTTTATTTGGGGGTGTCGCATGTTCTTCACAAGTTTACACAAGTTTAACAGGTACAAATAATACCATCCTTTAAAAATGATGGATCTAATATTAAATCCCATGTGCTATTCACGTGTAGATAGAGAAATTTTATAGGGATGCGAGATTGAGGGAGGAAAAAAATAGGCGAAATTATATAAGATAAGTACTATTATTTGCAGGCTTAAATTTTTAAATAGGAATATCCATTACATATAAGATAAGTGAAAAAAACTTTAAGATCCATTACAGGCAGAGGCCGTTACTCGCCCCTTAGTGTGTCCGCCACTGACTGCAAGTACTGTGAGACTAAATTAATGCAGGTCGGTATAATCAATCACATCGCGCCACGTCAGCCACTTGCACTTTGTCATCAACAAATCTATCCTAAGTATATAATTTTCTCACTTTTAGAAATTGAGTTACCCAAACACTTATTACACCCTAGTTGATGAAGTACTTATGAAACATCAACTAATACCATACACACAACAATTAATAAAAGCCTCCTCCCTTAGTGCATGTGCAATGAATAAATGATGGTTTGGAATTAGCCGCACTCAAATTTTTACAGTGCCCAATAGGAGTGAAAGAAACAATGGAAACTGAAAATCAAGCGTTCTGAACAGGACCGAAACCGATTGCAAACCGATACTAAACCCAACTGATTGAGCCCGGTTTGGTTTCAATTTTGGCGCCTAAAAACTGTAAATCGGTTGGATAGGGTGAGAAAACCGACAAAAAACTAAAAAATTAAATCCAATAATATATATATATATATATATATATATATATATATATATATATATGAAGAGAATCTGAAAATTGAACCGATTGAAACCGAAATCGGAACGGTTCGGTTTAGGTTTGGGGGGATTGCAATGTTCTGTTAACCGAGACTGAAATGTTTCGTTAAGGTTTGGTTTTGCAGAAACTGACCTGGAAACGAACATTTCGGTTTTGGTTCGATTAACCAAATCTGCACCCATAGTGACCAAGTCCATATTTGGCAATCATTCGGTGGGGTGTCATTTCGGATAAATTTGGATAAATTCGAGAGACTCGGGAAAAATTCGAAAAATTAGGGATTATAAAAAATAATAATAATAATAAATTAAAATATTATATATAAAAACTTATTTAAAGTTTAAAAATGATATGTTTAAATAATAAAATAATTGTATTACATCCGCATGCATTAAGACTTATAAAAAATAATACAAAGTATGATTAAAAGCATGAATCGTAATGTTAAAATTTTAAAAACATTTAAAAGATTCCTCAAATTCAAAAATAATGAGAAAAAATAAAAAAATTGACAAATCAAGCAAATATTTGATATACCCCTAATCTCGTAAGAAGCTGATTGGCAAGGACTTTAAGGCCCTGTTCGAGAGTTGCAAAGAATTCATATTCTGAGAGATTCTGAGTTTTGAAGGGTGAGTATGGCATTTGAGAGATAGCATAGGGAAATGGGAATCTGAGTGTTTTCCGACTGAAAACAACACCTCATCGTCCGAGCAATTTGCTCGAAAAAGCTCAGAATCTGAGCGCTGATTGTAAGTGTGTACCACAGATCTGAACTCCCCCCCGTTTTTTTTTTTTCCTTTCTCGTTCGTGTGCGAGAGAGAATTTGGAGACTTTTTTTTTTTAATTGGTTGTTTAATTGTTGGATGTGTATTTAGGCTTTGTGGTCTATTGCATTATTGCATATAAAGATTTTATTATCTATAAAAAGTAGAGTGTGGGTGTTAGTTTTTTAGTTTATTTATTATTTCCTGATTATTTAATATATTTTAGGTTTACAGGAACTATTTATTTATTTGATATTGTTATTGATAAAAATAATATTTTTAATTAGTTTTTAGTTGTTGGATGCGTTATAGCTTATAGTGTTTATTTTCTTTGTTTTTATCCGGAATTTGTTGTTTATTTTTAAGTAGTTTGATTAATTGTTGTGGTTCTAACTTTTGTTTCTTTACTTTTTTATAATTTTATATTTACTATTTTTTTTTTTATTATATTTAGAATTTAGAGAGCATTTATTTAGGTATCTTTCCCTTAGTCTGTCTTTAGGTAGGATTTTTTGTTTTTAATTTTTTGAAAAAGTTATTTCATTTGATTTTGTTTATCAGTTACTATTTCTCCCTCCCCCTATGACTCTGTAAATTTATGTCTAATTTTTATTCTATTTTTGTGTGCTTTTTACGATCTATATGTCGCTCTTCATGATAATTATAGATTTTATTTAATTATAATTTATTCAATTGGTTGTGTGGGATATAAGTTTTGACCTTAAACCTACCCCGAAAATTGAGCAAACCAAATCGGTTCGAACTAGGTGGAAAACTGAATCGAACCGAGCCGACTCTAATTCGGTTCGGTTTCAATTTTAGGTGGTGAAAACAAAAAAGGTATTCGGAAGGATTAGAAAACCAAAAAATCTGAAAAAAAAAAAAAAAAACTCGAAAAATTGACAAAATAGCTTAAAAATACAAAAAACGATGAAAAACCAGAAACTAGACCAAAAAAGCAAATTTTTCGTGTATCAGTTTAGTTTTGGTTTCAAAAGATAAAAAACTCAACCCGAATTGATTCATTTTGGTTTTGTTTTGATTCTCGCTGAACTGAATCGAAAATCGAAATTTTCAGTTTTGGAAAAAGACTCCGTCAAATATGTTCAACCCCATCTCGATCGATTGTCAGTAAATTTTAAGAGAAATATGAGTATGACACATAAATCGATGATTAGATAACGTTTCTACAATTATAGCATAACCACTTGTTGAATCGATTCTAAGGATTTTCTTAGAAGAACTTAAAAACAAAGGATTTTCATCTTTTTTAAGAAAAGTTAAGAATCTGAGTAACTTAAGAACGCATATGGGAAAAGCCAGAAATTTGATTCTGCTAAGAATCTACAGGAATCTAAGTGTTCAAGAATTTGAGCTTTTATGAGAAAAACTAATAAACGCATGCTCTCATTGTCATGCCATGTGGCACACATCATTAACCAATCTAAGTTGACAAATCGCCCACCATTTTAAGCTGATGTTTGCCTAAACAGGGTGCTCGTGCATTTCAAACCATTCGATCCAAGCAATTTAATACTGGCACAACATCGGGTCTACTTTAGAGTGCTCAGATTGGATGATATGATCAATAAGGGTAATGGTTAGGTCCAACCAGGTTGAATCAGATTTTGAGTTCAACCACATCTACAACCCTTGGAAATAGGACAATCTTAATTGCACGTCATCCTATAAAAATGGGAAACCATGGAAGTCCAGATTCTCCTATTTCCAAGGGTTGTAGATGTGGTTGAACTCGAAGTCCTGTTCAACCTGACCATTGCTCTGATAAGGAAATAAATATGTTCATTAGGACTTGGCTGATATGTCGATACATGTCATTTTTAAAGGTTGCGTATGGTATAGCTCTTTGCTAGTCCTTGCCATATCAGAGTTCGCAAGGAGTTATCAAGGAGAAGGGGTACCTGCTAATGCAGGTAGTGAGATGTTAGCAAAGAGAATGGGAACTTGCTAAAGCAGGTGAACTATGTTATGGTGGAGGCTAGGAAAGAGCTATACCATACGCAACCAAAATCTTTGGCCCACACACCCTTAGTTCAAGGGGTACTCAAAGTTGAGACTTACGGGGAGCAAACCCATGACCTCAACCACTCATGTAGCCACATAGTTTCTATTAAGTATAATTCTTATACAACCTTTGTTTTTATATAAGATCCCAAATCTATGATGTACAAGTCCCCATTTAACTCTAAAATTTCTATTAAGTATGATTCTTTATCATTTGTAGCCCCCACTAACAAAAATTCTCACACTTGACTTCAATCATGACGCTAACACCCTTACAGGCTTATATGGTTAGTAAGGGCTTATATGGATAAGATATTAAGATCATATTGAACAAGCCGCCTCAAGGTTGCAATATTGTCAACTCTGATCTACTCGCCCAACTCATTATTATTATTATTAATATTATTTATTTGCTTTAAGATAGAATATAGATCAACATGCTTGCTTTTCTACTTTTGAGACTTGGTCTATTTTCATTTCGTTCTATTTGTGAGTTAGATCATAGCCCACCGTTGACCACTTGGGTATGCTCTCAAGGTCGTGAGTTCAAGACGATTTCACTTTTGCGATAAAAGGGTGTAACGTAAGGTGCGTAAAGCGTGAAATACTCGTGACATAATAAGAGCAAAGGCACTATATATATATATATATAATACTCGTGACATGATAAGGGCAAAGGCACTATATATAAGTCGAAGTTTGTATTATGGCCCTAAAATGAAAATAGGATTTGAGTTGATTTCTGGTAAGCCTTAACATTATCCGAATATAAAATTTTTGTCTGGATCCAAATAGCCGCAAAGGGTTGATGTCTATATGTTCGATATTGAGACAAAAAAACATAGATGAGAGGTCTCATCCATTGTACAAAGTGGAGAGAGATGGACCCACACTTCAAGCACGCCAAAGGAGTTAGGATTCCCAACTATTTGTTTGTCAAATTTGATGTGCTTGCAAACTGGCCCTTGTTCACAAAAGTATAAGCACTGTGTTTTTCATAAACATAGTATTTTGTGTGTTCATAAATCTATCACTGTAAAGTAGACTTGATCGATATCAATTGATGATCGAGATATTTTTTCATCATAATATTAGTCCAGGAAAATTTCTAAATTCTAAATTCACCCTATATTTTTGTAAATATGTAATAAACCTATAAATACCCACTTTAATACCAAAATTTCTCTTAAAAAGCGGAGATTCTAGAAAATAGGTTGATCGGCTAGACCAATAGACTAATAAAGCTTACATTAAAAAAGTGGAAAATTATTTTTTTTCACAAGAAAAAAATAAAAAATATTAAAATTTTAGTAAAAGTCTAAAAAATTAAAATAACTAAGAACATAATCTCTAAAAAAAATATATTTTTTAATTTTAAGAAAAAATAGTAAAAATTGCATTTAAAATATAAATATTAAGATGAATATTTATGATTGAAGAGTATTTAGGTAATTAAGTTTTAAGTAGCGGGGTTTATTAAATATTGACAAAAGTATGTGTTGTATTTAGAAAAAGTAACTTTAGAGGGAGGAGATGTTAGAAATTTTAAGCATGAGCTTTTAGCCCTTGACCTCAATGCTACATGATTTTGGATCGTGATTGTTAAATCACATGAAACACTTGTTGAAAACTGGAAATCACTTTAAAAAGTGAGTCTTGTATAAAGTGTAGGGCAGTCAATGTGTCGGGTTGATCCGATACCTCTAGACACTACCTGACCCAATATGTTATAGGGCCGGAATAAATTGGCTTGTCGGGTCATACATATTTTCCACTGATTTGTATGCACATTAAATAACTAAGCACTTCCCAACAAGTGTAAAAAATATTGGGCAAAAATTCAGTTTCGGCCTTGGCCGAAAACGAAAATTTGAAGTATTGACCGAAATATTTTGGCTGATAATTTAAGGGTTTCGGTCAAATTTCGTCTTTATATATATATTTTTTAATGAAAAAATTGATATTTTGAATAGTGTTTAAATCATCGGCTAATAATTTGCTAATTCTCAAATTATCGGCCGATAATTTGAAGATTGGCATATTTCAACCGAAATTTTCTAGTTTTCGTTTCGGGCTTAGCTGAAATTGATACGTATCGGCCGATATTTTGAACCATATTTCCCAAAGCTTGGCCATTTGTCAAAATCGAGATTGAGGGAGATGCCAAGATTGGAGATTTGTATTGATCACTTCGAATCACACAATAAAGATGTGTTTTCTGTTTGTTCTCATCTTTTACACCATAGATATTTACATCATAGTTAGGGATCGATGGTGCGATGGCAAGTACTTCATACCATTTGTGTAGGGGTGAAAAAAAAAATTGAAAACCAACCAAAAACCGGGCCATCCGAATTGGCCCGAAATCAATTGAAAACCAACATTAAACCAATCCGATTCGATTTCGGTACCCAAAAAATGGATGGGTAGGGTGAGAAAATCGATACTTTTTTGTTAAAATGAAGAAAAGCTGAAAAACAAGCTGAACCGACTGAAACTGAAATCAGTTTAGTTCAGTTCGGTTTTGGTTTGGGTTTGAAATGCTTGGTTAACCGAAATGTTTTTGTTAGGATTTGATTTTACAGAAACCAACCCAATGCACCTGTACATCTACCTCTCAAACCCTGCTAAAAGTGGAAATCTTGTGCACCTTGGCACGACCCTTTATCTTTAGATCTTTGCTAGCCCCTGCCATAGGAGTTTGCATTAGACATATAGGTTGCGTATGACATAGTTCTTTGGTAGCCCTTGCCACAATAGAGTTCGATTGATTTAGTTGCTTCTCATTCTCTTTTTTAACTCCGTGCAGAGTCGAGAGGAGGATAAAACTGCTAAACAGGAAAATCTTGCATAAAATTTTGCTATATAAGGAGTTATAAGGGAGAAGGGGTACCTGCTAAAACAGGCAGCAGGATGTTAGCAAAGATAATGAGAACTTGCTAAAACATGTGAACTCTGCTATGGCAGGGGCTAGCAGAGAGCTATGCCATACGCAACCATAACGACCGTGTACCTAGTGCTCCAATTGCTGCCATGAGATCCCTAGATCGGGTGCTCCCAGTGTAAGAAGAATTTGACTTGTGGCCAGTTTACCTATTTTCTTCTTTATTATTACAACCTTATCCTATCTTTTTGGGGTCTGTTTGCGAGTCATATTTTTCCATTCATTTCTATCGATTTAATTCTTGACATAGAAATTTAATGAAAAATTTCTATAGTCGGTTGTTAACGTGACCCTAATCCCCCTCCTTGCTCATCCAAACTTGGAACAATAGTCACCAAGTTGGGGTTTGGCAATAATTCGGTAAGGTTAAAATTTGAAAAAATATGACAAAATTAAGAAAGTTTAGAGAAAAATTAAAATATTAAAATGTAATGATTTATTAAAAAATCCTGGATTATTATAAATTATCCTCGAAGTCTCTGAACTTTTGAACCTCAAATTCGTTAAAACTCAAATCTATATTGTATATTGCGTATACAACCATCTTTAGTGTATAATATATGTTTCGTATACAACCATCTTTAGTGTATAAGCCTCCAAATCTATATTGTACAAGCCTCCTACATCGATCGTAAAATAATTATTAACATCTATTGATCATTGCTAGCTCCCACCACTAGCAAATCGAGGCTACCTCCCTATATGTACATATTACAAACTCCTAAATAAAATGAGTATACAAAAGCTTTGTGTGGTGGATGATCATAATGTTCCCACATCCTGGGCTACCGTACTTAAGCTCATGCTCACTCTATAACACCGAATAGCAACTCAGTATGAGTTGCTTACAAGTTACAGCCTTACAGGGTGCATGTGAATGCACCTACTACCACTTTACCACTTTGACCCACTTGTATAGAGTTGGTATTTAGTGTGCTACCCGTGCACTATAGGTGGTGCACAGGCCACAATTCTATACTCACGGAATGCTTATTTTTCAAATTTTTAGCATGAGTCAATTTTTAAATAATTTCCACCGTCTGATCAAAATCTTATAAAAGCTTTCGATTGGAAGATGAAACAACATGCACGCAACATGAAAAGTGATTTGATCAGATGATTAGAAACGTTTTTGAAGCATTAGTTTTAGATTGGGATCTGATTGGATTTCTCAATTGATCAACCAAGTGCGCTACATGTACAGAATTTGGAGACCCGCATGCTACATCTAGTGCATGGGTACGCTCACAATATAGAGACTCTATAATACATGTGAGACCATAGTCATCAATCCTTTACGTGTGATACATATGGTCTAATGGCTATTATTGTCAATGGGATTTGGCCTGAGAGGCCCCCTATTGCCTCTACCATGTGACCAAGAGCCTGGCAAGAACTGAAAAATTGTCTAACATTATACGAACAAAATTGCTTTGTTCCATATTATTAGCGGTTTTTTTTTCATAGAAAGTTGGGATTGGAGAACGTATTTAAACCAAAATTTGAGTTGTTGACTTAGAATCATTTGTTTTCTGACCCTTTCTAAACTTTTCCTTTGGTTGTGAGTATTTTTGGGGATTCATGTTTTCTGAACATTTTTTAGTGAAAGACAGAGTATTAATTTGCTAATCAAAAACTCAGAAATATTTAGAATCTGAACTTAAAAAATTAAAGCCATAATACTCGTTAAAACTAGGAAGATGAGAATTTAAGAATACAAAAATCTAAGGTTTATAAACCAAATTCAATAATAATACTCAAAACGACTCACAAACTATAAGTTTGAGTGTACTCGGGCCTTGTTTGAGAGTAGGGAAAAACTCAAAATATGAGTTTATACTCAAAAAGCAGCCAAATTCTGAGTTTTGAAGGGTGAATCTAGCGTTCGAGAGATTACCTAGGGAACTGGGAATCTGAGTGTTTTCCGACTGAAAACGACATCAAGTCGTCCGAGCAATTTGCTCGAAATAGGCCATGTTCTGAGTACAAATTGTAGGTTGTAATGTATACTTGAGAGAAAGTGTATATATCAAATAATCATAATTATTTGTGAATGTTATTTGCGATCTCAGAAGCAAAGGTTTGCGTGACGGGGGAAGGGTGTGTAGTGATGAATGAGAAGGTAGAGGTAGTAGTGAGGAGGAACAGGAGAGTGCTTTTAGGGTTAGAAGATATACCGGAGGAGGGAGAGATTGAATCTGACGATTGTAATTGCGGGGAGTTTGATATGGAATCGGACGGCGGAGATTGCGAGGATTTTCATGATTTGGTAGAGACTGAATGTGTGAGATGGGCGGTGGATATTGGGATTTGGGTTATGTGTTTGGGTGTGTGGCTTTTGGTTTCTAAGGTTTCATCCAAAAGTTTAAGGAGGAGATGAGTGAGATGAAGAGGGTTCTGGCTTGAGTGGCAATATATTTGATTTTTATTTTTTTTTCTCATGTAAACGAAATTTTACCAAGATATTTTTGGGTAAGATGAAGGTTTTGACTTTTTGAGTGGAAATATGTATATTTTTCAACTTGCATGGTCATGATAACTTACATGTTTCACACTAATTTCCACCCACGTGTCACCCGATCATATATCATAAATATGAGCGACTCGATGATCACAAAATTAAAATATAAAACATAAAATTATGTGGTCAAAAGAGTTAATTGCATGGTAAATGAACAATAAATCACATTTGATTTTATCATAATTATTTCACACCATGGTTGATGCCTAATATGTTATGCTAATATTTTTTGTAGGACGATAAATTGTTTTACTTTTTGATTGGGCATTAGTGGCCAATTTTAAAAGTATTGACCATTAAATCAGATTTAGAAAAAGACTCCGTCCAATATGTTCAACCCCATCTTGATTGCTTGCCCGTAAATTTTGAGAGAAATCTAAATATGACATATAAACCGATGATTAGACAACGTTTCTATAGTCATAGCATAATCACCCATTGAATCGATTCTGAGGATTTTTTGAAAGGAATTTAAAAACAAAAGATTTTCATCATTTATAAGAAAAGTTAGGACTCTGAGTAACTTAAGAATGCATATAAGAAAAGCCAGAAATTTGAATATACTAAGAATTTACAGGAACATGAGTGTTCAAGAATATGAACTTTTATGAGAAAAATCAAGAAACACTTAAAATGAGGCCTCATAATCTGAAAGAATCGTAGCTAATTAGATCTTGAGCTTTTCTGGGAAAAGCTTAGAATCATTCGAACGAGGCCGAAGGGTTCTATTATTTGCGCCCCTTTTTCTTCGTGAAGAGCACACACTCTTTCACATGAAAAAATCGTTGACTACCTTAAATCAAAAGAAGGAGATTATTTTTTCCCTTAATTTTCCACACAATAAATCTTGAGATCATGACACACTTATCAACAAACACATGTTGATTCCTCGTGGCACACATCTCCAATAAGTGACTGCTTAATAGGTATGCCCATGATCACAATTATATTTGGGGATGTGTGCCATGTGGAATCAAGATCTAATCATTTGATAAGTGCAGCATAATCTCAAGCTCTATTGCTTGGAAGATTGGGACAAAAAAAATCTCCATCATCCAATTCAAGGAAGTCAACGGTTATTTTCATGTGAAAAAGCATGTGCTCTTCACAAGAAAATCACAAGAAAAACAAGTGTGGACGCCTCCATCTTCGGAAGTTGGATCGAGCAAAAGTCAACGAAATTATGATCTACTTCAGCCCAAGCCTCACCTTAGGAGATTGACCCATACACCAAGTATAGTGCACGGGAGGGTACCTAATACCAACTCTTTCGAATTCCACAAGGTGCACCACCATGGTGCACCCAAAACCCCGTACCTATCTAACCCAGGGAATATGCTAGATATATACTTACAGATATTTATTCAAAGTATTGGTATTTGCAGCCAAAGGTTCTTTCTCCACAGCTCGGCGTCATCAGTGCTAATGTGGTTCACTACCTTCAATCAGTGGATGGAGATCTTCGTTTTTCTTTCTAATCTTTCACACAATAGATCTTGAGATCATGAACCACCCATCAAACAACCAAATATTGATTCCATGTCGCACAAATCTCTAAAAATAATCATATGATCATGGCCATATAAGAGAAGTATTCCTTGACACTTATGGGAGATGTGTTCATGTGAAATCAACTAATAACAGTCTAAAATTTATTTAAATATCAAAATGATGCTTAAATGATCTTACACTATTAAGGACAGAAGAGGAGGTAATCCACACCATCAAAGCAAGGATCAAAATTTTGACCAAAATGATCGAAATTTCGATCCTTGGTCAAAATTTTGATCCAAAATTTTGGTTAATTCAGTCCCTTTTGTAGTTTTCGGCTGAAATTTATCAAAACCGAAGTAAAATCCAGAATTTTAATTCTTTTTTGTTTTGTGCTTTGGAATTTTGATAATTTTGATGGCTGATATTAAAAGTTCATCGATCAGATAGTTCACATTCATATATAAGCATGCTTCTTTAGACTGAGATATGCTTTAGTGACGAAATGGCTCTTATACATATTAGATTGGTCTAAATATGTGGTTTGAGATTAAAAAGTTTAAATTTAATGATATAAAATCATATAAACACACAATAGTCGACATTTTTAACAATGGAAATTTTAGGCTGAATCTACGGCTGCAAATACTAGTCAACATTTTTAACAATGAAAATTCTAGGCTGAATATACGGCTGCAAATACCAATACCCGGACCAAATTCAGCATCTTCCTATTTACAAGCGCCTTGATTTTAGAGTCCTTTTTCTGAATTTATTTAATTCTGACAGCTGGTAAAGATTCTGGCTTGGTTGGCGCACGATGCATTTGGCAACTTCCTTGATCCTTCTGGATATTAATAAAAAAATTCAAGAAAGTTGCCTTTTTTAGCTATAAATTCACCCATTTGTGCACCAGCATAACCTTCCTCTCTTCTCTATTTTGGCCAAAATCTCTTTGGTTTTCTGCTGTTTTTTCAGTTGGGTATTTAGCTAATCTGCCTTAGATCGGTTTTCTGAGGTATTTCTCTGTTTTTTCTGTTAGATTTTTTAGGTTATGTTTGATTTAGAAGAACCCAGTTGGGGTAATCTTGTGTTTTTTTGCTGTTGATTTTATATTTCTTTTTTTAGAAAAACCATTTCCAGTTTATGGGTTTTGGAAAATTTCAGGGTATTTTAAATATAATTTTTTGATTAGAGGAGAAATATAGATCCAAAAATATTGGGTTTTTTTTTGGCTTTTCCTAGGTTTTGTTCTTCGATTTAAGTCTCTGTTGATTCAAAACCAGGGCCCTTTATTCTCAAATTTCTTTTTTTCTTTTTGGTGATTTCTATGTAGGTTTTGGCTGAAGAACTTCGTGTTCAACCCTTGATTTAATAACCTAAATTGTTAGATCTTTCATCTCATATAGTTTTTCTAATGATCTCAATGGTTTTTGGTTTAAAACGTTACCAAACCCATCTCTAGCATATATGAACTTCAGTAGTTTCCTACGCAAACTTCGATTCTGTCGTCTCCAATCGTTCTCAGTCGTCTTCCTCTACTGGTTTTATGTGTTTTCCTGAATTGGGTTTCTCAAATTAATCTGTTTAGACCCTTCTGATACCAATTTTTCATTAGTCTTATACCTGCCATTTCCAAACGTACTGCAATAAAAGATAAAAGAATGTCTTCTTCCCCACCATTAGCCCCAAACTCCGGATCTGAATCTGATCCTCGAAACGATATCGATCAGAGGAAACGGAAAAGGATGCTTTCGAACAGAGAATCCGCGAGGAGGTCGCGGATGAAGAAGCAAAAGCAATTGGATGATCTGATCAGCCAAGTGACTCTGTTAAAAGCCGAAAACAGTCAGATATTGACTAATATCGATCTCACAACGCAACATTACCTCAATATCGATTCGTCGAATTCGATTTTGAGGGCTCAGATGTCGGATTTAACCGAAAGATTGCAGACTTTGAATTCGGTGCTTCACATCATGGAGGAGGTCAGTGGGTTGGCAATGGACATACCGGAAATACCGGACCCTTTGATGAGACCATGGCAGATTCCGTGCCCATCTCAGCCTATAATGGCTTCTGCAAACATGTTTCAATGTTGAATTGTGCCTGTTGGAGTGAGCATTTATTCTCCTTTTTAGTGTCTTGTTTAGCTTAATTTAGTTTTATTTTGAGGTTCTATCTTTTATAATATGTAATCTGATTTTATATATTTTGTTATTTCCTCAATGTTATGAATTATGGGTTTGGTTCAGTAATTTGTTATGTGTTTTGTTGTTTATTTATTTATTTTTATATTTTGTGAAACAGCGAAAGCCATAACTGTCATTAGGAATTTAGGGTTAATGAAATTTACTGTGGATTAGAGGTGAGCTTAGGTGACTTTAAATGGAGTTTGTGCATTATAATCAGTTCATGAAGCGATTGTCTTCGCGAGTAAGGGATGGTTGACCCACTCAACAACAAACCTCTATTGGTTAGAGTCCGCCATGTAAAGTAAAAGAAGAAAAGGTCGCCAACTGCTACTAAGAACCTAACATAGCTTTTCAAAATGTGGGTTCTAATTCACTCGCCTCTTTGGGTGAGAGGCCTACGCCGAGTGACCGATCCACCTATAACATTTGCTAGAGCCTATGAAACGGCATGGCTTATAACATTTCGTCTGAGTGAACCAGCTTGCTAATCCATTTAAAATCGACAATGCGATGAGTACTTTGTATATTTGTGTCTATTTTATTTATTTTTTGTGAAACGAAGAAAGCCTAACGTTCTTTAGGATAACGGAACTCACAGTTGATCAGGGGTGAGATTAGCAAGATGCTTTGGTGATTTGAAATGGGGTTTGTAAATTATAATCTGTCTAGAAAATGGTTCTAAATTTGGCCCGAAACAAGTACTGGGTTTGTATAAGTGGGTGAGACGATTTAGAAGATGGCTCACCGGCTTATACTGTGTTCTATATGGCCTTGTCTTGCCGGAATTGGTAGGCAAATTACTTCTATTGGTGCAAAATCTGCAATTATAAACTATGGTCTAAGATCACTTTGTTTGAGATGCTTCAGAATTATATTTGGTTTGAGAGTATGGGTTTCTTCTGAAAACCAGGTTTTTGGATGCTTGCATTTGTTGTGCACGAATGGGAGCTGGAACACTGCATAAATTGTGCCTGAAGTGTAAGTAATTTGGTTTCCTGATGAAGTTTCAGAATGTTGTGATATGTGAGCACTTGGATGCTTCTATGTGTAATAAATATTGCAGAACATTTTTTGTCCCTTATTTTGTAGTATTTGGTATGTGGATTCTTATGAATTTGCAGGTGTAAATATTTGGAAGTGGAAATGTTCCGAGGGATGTTCATCCATCAATCTGAAATTTATAAAAAAATTATAAATATTGTAAAAAAAATTTTGTCCTTGATTTTGTAGTGTTTGGTATGTGGGTTCTTTTGAATTTGCAGGTGTAAGAATTTGGAAATGGAAATGTTCCGAGGGATGGTCATCTATGAGTCTGTTAATTTTAAAAAAAATGTTTAGCCATTTACTATTTTGTCCAGAAGTTCATTTATCTTGGATGGTTGTTTTTCAGAGATTAATAGAAAAAATCATATGAACGGTAAGCTGAAATTGATGGATATAAACAGGCTTTTGTTGACCTAAATCAGTACTGTTTGTGTGAAACTGTTTTGTTGGATGGGTGATTGAAATATTGAATCATTGAAAAGATGTTGATTCAATGCGAGTCTCTTTTCAATTCACTGTGAGTCTTAAATTTCATATATATATATATATATATATATATATATATATATATATATATAGAGAGAGAGAGAGAGAGAGAGAGAGAGAGAGAGAGAGAGAGAGAATTTAAGACTGAATTTTAAAATTAAAAGTCAAATTTTGATTCAAGGACCTAAATTTTTAGACCTAAAAAAATAGATGATGGAAATGTTGTTTTAGATTTCTCTTTTTGAGAAACGATCTAAACAACTTACTTTGCTCCACGTGGCATCCAAAATATACTTTGACTGTCACGTTGACCTACATGTGAATGTTGGAGTACGGTGAGAGACAGTATTTCACTTAGAATACGTTCCCGGCTCCCATATATATAAATATATATCGTATTCACTATTGAGTAGGTGTAACCTATTGTCATGAATTGAGCATTATTAGGTGTTTAAGATATTTGATTAGATGTTATTATAATACAATGGGGAAGTTATTATTTATTCTATTCTAAAAAGGGAAAAAAAGATGAAACATAATGCAATAGTAGTTCCTTTCTCTCGGGGAAAGTTGGGAAGAGAGTTAAGATTCACGAAGTTTTCTTTAGAGAAATATTTAGTGCACGTAGAGGTGAGGGAGGTGTTTTCTTCATTCTGTGCTTTATTTTTCAATTTCTTCACAATTTTTGAGGTGATCTTCATTAATTTCATATATCCATTGCTCTATACAAGGATAAAAAAATTGGATTTTGTAAATTTCGGCCGAAATCTTTCACACAATACTTTTAAGACCCAAATTTTTTTCGGCCGAAATTTTGATCCATGGGTCTACAGATTATAGTAATTAGTAAAATTCAATGAGGCTAACTCAACCTTACAAAATCGGCTTGGAAGGTGAGGATTGCCCGACTCATATATAGCCTAAGGCTTGTAGCACATAGACGATGTAGAGAGAAACGATACACGTGAGGGGGCGCGAATGATAGTTCACATGGCATGTGTGTTGGAAGCTTGAGCTATATAGAATCTGTGTAATTCTCACCTTACAAGTCGATTTTGTGAGGTTAAGTTAATCTCATCAAATTATATATAATATCAGAGCAGGTACCACAGGGATGTAGAGACATATTATACGTGAGGGGGCATGAATGATAGTACCATATCGCCTGTCGGTTGAAAGCCTTGGGCCATATATAACTTGGGTAATCCTCATCTTACAAGCCGATTTTGTGAGGTTGAATTAGGCCTATAAAATTCTACAATTAATTTTTAGGGTTGGCCAAACGCTTTTAAAATGAATGACTAAAATGGGTTCTGAATATTTACATAGTAGCGGTTGATGTTTGAGAAAAGTTTGTCTAAACCTAAGACCACTATAGATATTTTTTTAAGCGATCTTTGGCGCCATATGTGTAAGCATCAAGTGGAACACCTCATGAAAAATAGTGCTACATATCTCTGTTAGCATCTAGAGGGATGCTATCATACAAGCTTGCTTCGGGTGCGGCTGACGGAAGCACCTCTGTAGATTACGGTGATTCATTGCTGCTTTAGTCTTTGGAAAGTAGCTTTGTTGGTGTCATCACCTCACTTGTAATGCTGGGAATACCTGTGAGTGTATTCACAACAGTGACTTTGTGATCATCTTATGATTTTTTAAATTATATATATATATATGAAAATGAATCCCTGGGACATAGTCCTACGGTCGATAAGGTCTATTTGGGTTTATATATATATATATATATATATATATATATATATGAAAATGAATCTTTAGGACATAGTAGTAGGGTTCAACCCTACGGCAAAGTCTATTTGGGCTGTTACGAAACACTCAAATTCTATAAGATGACACTCGTTCCTCTTAGGGTTCACCCATCCCTTTAAGTTTTTAGAAAATGAAAACTTTTTTGCCCTTAAAATCACAAGTCAAATAACATGGTTCAAATATGGTGGAGTAATTTTTTTCCAACTTTCACCTAATATTCAGTGGTGAAAAAAATCATTTTCTTTTTCCTTATATGGTATTAGATTGGCCTTAGGCAATTTGCCTTGATACCACATGGCACCCAACTGACCACGCCATAGAGTTCAACCCTACAACCATGTCCTGGGGAACCGACATGGTTCTTTGGCTGCATATACCTACATTAGTCGAGCCGGAGCGGTAGCCGTATGAACAGACATGGTTATGTAATGTCTGGTATTTCAAATCTCATTACAGGCTGGTATTTTCCTATATAAAAGAGAAATTAAATTAAAAATATATATTACCAATATATACTTGAAAATATTGGCTAGTAATTCCAATATATACCAATATTTTTGACAAAATGCGAAGTACTAAAATGGAAAAAAAGAGCAAGTTAACTTAGTCCCACATCAGCTTGTTGTCACGTGACACCTAATCTCATGACCGGATCTCACATAAAGGAGCGGTTCAATAATCATTACAATGTTGTAAATTTCTTCTTTAAATGTCATATAAAACTGTGCAGCCAACAAAGTCAACCACACAAAATATAAACGGTTGTAAAACTATATTTGGTTTAACCATTTATTTTCCCTACGGTTGATAATATTAACCATATATATATATATACATATAAAATTATTTTTTTACAATATATATGATTATTGAGCCAATTTTTTATGTGACACATGGTCACATAATCGGGCATCATATGGCTGAAAACTAATGTAAGACCAGGTAAATTACCCGATCCTTAGTATCAGGCTACCTTTATCCTTTTAGTATATGCCGATAAATGTCTCGCTATTTCTACCGTAACTCTCATTCTCACACACTTTTATGTAGATCACATGCCTAGAATCAAAGGGCTCTCTCTACAGATGGGGATGACCTGATACCCGCTATTGGGTTGAGCGCATAAATTAGTTCCGATAGGTTGGGTCGTGCATGACTCATGAGGCGCTGACTCAACCTTCAGGTTGGGTCAACTAAACGTTTGGGTCAAGTGAAGGAAGATTTTTGGGTCAGTTCGGGTTTGGTCGGGTCAAGGTGCACCACCAGATCGGGTTCACTCAAGGGCACCATTGGGGACATGTACAATCTTCACGTCGGGCAACTAAAATTTTGGCCTGACTTGGCGTCCGTATATGTCAATGCCAGCTGTAATCGGTACACGTACTCGAGTGACATTATAAAGGAGTTTGTCCAAAATGAGTGTCCATACCTTTGTCTATGACACAGTGACAAATTTTATTTTCGGTAATATTTTTGTACGGATCATTTCGATTCATTTCAGGTATGAAAAATTTGGGAGAGTCTGAATCGTATTTATTAGTTTCATGATATAATAAATATAGAAGTCTTATTTATTATTTTAAAATGATTGAGATTAAAAAAATTTCTTTAATTTTAGCCAAATTTTGATAATTTCGCTGAAATTAATGAAATTTCAAGGATTTCGGAGAAATTATCGAAATTTCGCAGAAAGTTTCGTCCAACCCTTATTTCAGTGAATTTAGGAGAAATTTCAGAGAATTTTTTACTATGACTGTATGACATGTACAGACTTCCAATGCATGGAAGTCCGTGCACGCCACATAGTTGCACAGGTGTGTGAACCAAGGTAACAAACTTGGTATTAGTGTCGGGTATCGTTTCTTAGAGGACAGATATGAATCGGCCAACACCGCGATACGGATTGACCCATTTAAAAAAGAAAAAAGAAAAGAACGAAAATATAATTATCTGCCGATACCCGATTTGTATTTGCCGATTTCCGATTTGTATCGGCCGATATACCAGTACCGATATAGAGTTGAATATTTGATATGTCGGTACTGATATGTATCAGTATCGACCAATATTTAATACCATAATATAAATTGCTTTAATGCACATGATGGGTTGTGCCCGAGTGTAGACCAACTATATTATAAAACTTGGGTAGGAGGTACAGATTCCATTGTCCACCAGTTGTAGGAGGGATTCTTGCCTACAAATGGTTCTAAGATTGGAGATTGAGGTGATGAAACCAAGGAGTTTTTGTGTGTTTACATGTGATGCATGTGGGAAAAAACATTAAACTTGAGGTCAAATGAATGCTACTAATGTAAAAATATTAGCACATTATTAAAATATTAAACATCCCGAATCTTGGAATAAGTTGTTTCTCACAGAGTCAATGATCTTTCCACCTTAAAAGCAAGATTTAAGCTATGTTTGGGATTGCTCTCTGGAGGCCAAAAACAGCTCCCTACTCTGGGGTAGGGTAGAGGACTTTAGTATGTAACTGTGTTTGGTTGTAAGTGCTCTTAGCTTCATCGAAAAGTAAAAGAGCTCAACTTTGGGTCTCTTTAAAAGAGCAATCCCAAAACCCTTAAATCCTACTAAATAATCATTTCGGGCTATGTCTGCGGCCATATCATTTGGTTAAAAGGGTTTGCTGGCCGACATATTGGTCTAGCCATATGGCCAATATATACTGACGGATATGGACCAACCGATTTGCAATCAAGGTATAAAAAATCGGCCAATACTGATACGTATCGGTTTTCGGCCAAACCGATAAGTATTGGTATCTCGTAGTGGTATCGCCGATACATATCGGCTGATTCGGAATCGGCCGATACGTATTGGGTATCGGTCGATATGTCTCGGTTTCAACTGAGACATTTTATTTTATTATTTATTTATTCTTTTAACAAAATTGACCGATACGTGTCGGTATTGGCCAATACATATCGGCCCTAGGCAAACCGATACCCGAGACCAATACCAATTTTAATACCTTGTATGCAATATATATCTGCTATATTGGCCAATCTCAATGGCAATTTTTTATATAAAAAAAGTAACCAAAAAATATCGCCCATATCGGACTATACCGACCAATATGTTATATAATATCAGCAATATGTTGCTGATATTTATGCTCAACCATATCGCTTATATATATATATATATATATATATATATATATATATATATATATATATATATATATATATATATATATATATATATATATAATGACTCAATTGGGCTAGAATTCATCATATCAACTGATATGTATTTGGAATTCGGAATCAACCGATATTTACAACCTCGATCGCCAGTATTAAGCCTCGAGGGTAGGGATGCAAGCGTTGAACCGAAACCTGACACCAATCCGAACTGGCCCAAAACCCATAAAAAACCAAACTAAATCGAAACTAGATTAATTCGGTTTCGATTTTGGGTGGCATACACCAAAGGGGTAAAATAAGAAAACCCAAATACTAAAAAAATTGAAAAAAATGAAAACTATGTATATAAATTAAAAATATGTTTTTTGCATATACCCCCTTACGTTTTGGCATATTTATAAATACCACCCCCTATTTCACTTATTTATATATAACTCCCTAATTTATAATTTTGTGTTAAAATAACACCTTGAATTATTATTCCGTTAACCGCCGTCTCTGAGAAAGAAAAGTGATGTTAGAGAAGTATTCTACCAGGAGGAAAAAATAATGTAAGTAATAATTACACTTTACTTTTTAGAGACAACAGTTAACGGAGCACTAACTCAAGATGTTATTTACACACAAAACTGCAAATTAAGGGTTATATATAAATAAGTGAAATAGGAAATGTCATATATGAATATGCCAAAACATGGTAAAAAATTATTTTATAAAATATACAAAAAATCAGTTTTGAACCTAAGAATTTGGTTTTGGTTTTGGAATTTAGGGTTTCGGTGCACCGAAACCGAAATCAAATTGATTATCAGTTTCAGTACACCAAATTTGCATCCCTACTCGAGGGTATATACTGAGGTGGTCCAACCCATATTTTCAACCCTATTTACAAGTCTTATGTTGACTCCAAGGAATCAACATAAGACATGTAAACAGGATTATATTTGTAAATTACAAACACTGCAAATAGTTCACCGCTCAGAATGTTGATTTAACATTTGTTCGAATCTCAGCGTTTAATTTATAAATACTACGGATTCTTTTCTAAACTCGATATCTCAACAAGGGTGAGATATCGAGTTTAGAAAAGAATCCGCAATGTTTGTAAATGGAATCAGAGCCAAGGTTATAGTTGCTTGAGTGTTTGGTGTGAGCATTGATGTTTGCTTGTCGTATTGGTCACAACAGTCATTGTAAGTATGTAGATAATGGAACCAATATATGTTCTTACTTTTAATATATCTGCTGTTTTGTTTTTAATTATTCATGTTTGTATCATAATGTTGTTTATCTATATTAATATCATTTGAGATCATATTAATCTAAAAAAAAAAAAAAAAAAGAGTTTTTCTGTAATAGCCCGAAAAATCACGCTAAACTATGACCTCGGGATTCGTGCCCGATCGGTCACATGCTTGACCAATTAGGAGTTCGATAGTTAGCGTAGAGTGTGATGAGTGAATGAGATGAGATGATTTGTGAAACCATGTGGTGTGTGTTGTGAATCTGAAGTCACATACATCTATTGAGGTGCATGTGCTCAACACACAAGCTAGGGGGGGGATAAAAGGGTTTAATAACCTTAAAACCAATAACTTTGGTGGTTGAGAGAGAAGTAAAGAAGAGAGAGAGAAGGAGAGCATAGTTGATGCAAGGAGTAAATGCTAGTTGTGGAAGGGGGATTCGAACAATAAACGTCGGATTCGACGCGAGGGATCCGTTAGAAGCAAAGCTGGAACCCTAGCCTTCCAACTACTTGATTTGAAATCAATTTGAGATTGATTCAAGGTAAATTTTTGTGAATAAAATGCATAGCTTGTAGAGGTTAGATTGTAGTTGAAAATGGTAAATCATAGGAAAATGGTTTAGAATAATAGAGGAAAAAGTGTGGAAAAAGATTGAGAAGAACAGCTCGAAAGGGGCTGAATCTGGCAATTTCGATTAATCGAAATTGAGTTTCGATTAATCGAAATTGGCCAAGAAGTTGAAAAGTCAGGAAACCCGATCTCGATTAATCGAATTGAATTTCGATTAATCGACTTTGGATTTCGATTAATCGATTTGGGTATCGATTAATCGACTGGGAACCTCCAGTGGACCCCAGGGGCTGGAGGAAATGACTTGTAGAAAATCGACTAATCGAAATGGGATTTCGATTAATCGATTTCAATGTTCGATTAATCGATTTGGGATTGATTAATCGATTTTAGGAACTCGATTACTCGAATTGAGAATCGACTTGGCTGAACAGAGAATTTCGATTAATCGAATTAGGATTCGATTAATCGAATGAAAATCTCGATTAATCGATTTGAGAATTGATTAATCGATATTGACTTTCGATTAATCGATTTTGGAAATCGATTAATCGAATCAGATTCGATTAATCGATTTTGGAGTTCGATTAATCGACTGAGATAAATTATGTTAACTTTTGAGTTTGACTTTAAGATTCTTGGAGGGTCTTGGACCTTCTTTATTGCATCCTTAGTGATGTGTTTCACCTGTTATGTGGTACCATAGGTGGTACGTGTGAACTAATGCACAAGGAGCCACATGGGATCTTGATGCGTTGAGCAAACAAAGACTTGAGGTAGGGAACACCTTGAACATGTACCTTATTTTACAAGAGCATGTATGTAGTGATATAGAATTCAATTCAAATGTTTTATTGCTTAAGAATTGTGAAAAGTGTGTGTGTGTGACATCTATAAGAGTAATTATAATGAGCCATCCCCAGGGGATGATAAAGTGAAGAGATAAGAGCATCAGGTGTGATGCAAGTAAATAGATACATCCCAGGGATGTATCCAAGATTGAATCATATTTGATAGGGCCTAACTGATATAAGATAGCACACTTACACGGTGAATAACTATATGTAAGGCACCGATATTTTTGTTATTTGAGGTTTGATAGGGTACCCCACCGACGTGGCGGGATATCCACGACTGACACGGCAGGATATCCGTGACCGATACGGCGGCGAAACTGTAAGCCAGTGCGGAGGCTTATCCGCACATAGTAAGTACACCCCAGGGGTGTTGATTTGAGACAAGTGAAACTCCGCCACCAATCCCCAGGGGAAAGGGGCTTGGGTACTATTTGTATTCCCAGGGAATACGTTAAAAGTGTCTATATAGATGACGATGAAGGGTATCTCATCGGGGCTCGATGCTATATTGCTCGGGGATTACTTAAGTTGAAAGTTTAAGTTTTGCTTTAGGCCTTTTCAGCATTTTTCATGAGTAAATAAAAGATACGAGCAAACTACCAGTAAAATGTAATACTTTTTAACTGTTTCATCAGTAATTGCATAGACACATCATGCATGGCATATCATGGAATATATGTGAGTAATAATTTATATGTTCAACTGTGTTTGTTCCCTATTGAGCTAGGATGTAGCTCACCCTATAGACTATACGTCGCAGGTCCACTACTAGCAGCGGCCGAGGCTTAAGGAGACGCTGACCCTGGTGAGTCGGACCGTGCAGCCGGAGACGAGTTGGAGCCACCTCCTGAGGACTTCTTCTAGAGGACTCCGTTGTGCCACTTTGAGGGCTTTTTGAGAGAGATTTGTACGGCTTGGTATGTCAAACCTTGTTTTGTTTAACCATGTATATATTGAGTTGGGATTATTCTTTTGAGACGAACCATCCGTGATGATTGCTATCGTCGATGGTTCAGATCGGTTCTCCATTCATGCAGAGGCATGGGGGTAGAACTGTCTTTTGGAGAACTGCTTTAATATAGATTTAAATTCCGCAATTTCGTTTATTATTTTATTTGATGCTTGATATACCAATGTTCCGTGCATAGCTAAGGGGCACGGTCAAGATGATCGTGCTGATGGCACGGGTTTCGGGGTGCCAAAATTCGGGCTGTCACATTTTCTGATTTTTACAAAATATTTTGGTCAACATATTTGATATAAAACCCATATATTTATCGTTTGGTAAAGCCCATATCCCTTTAAAGACGTTGGTAGCTGTAAAAGTTTTTATCTATTTGGGAACGGTTTAAGCACTAAAATGACATACATTAAGCGATTTTAGGTACCTGTATCAAATAAAATGACAGAAATATCTAATAAAAATTTAGAAATACCTATAGATTGTATAAGCTCTTGGACAAATAAAAACCAAGAAGATTATAGACATATATTTCATATAAATAAAACTTTTGAAAATAATATACATATAATAAGTAATTGTATAAATAGTCTATTAGATATAACAGGTACATGACTAAAGAAAATATACAAGAAGCAAGATGATATGAAAATACAACTATATGCTATTCATAATGAAGTAATGATAAACAAAGAAAATATTTTGGCCCTAGGAAAGTTAATCAATTTGGATATAAAAGAAGAGACTAAATCAAAAATAGAAAATCTAATAACAAAATTAGATCAATTAAACTTAGAAAAACAAAACGATGAATATTCGAACACACAATTATTCTATGGAATTAATGAAATCAATGCCGATGACATCTGTGTCTTAAATGAAAAATTGAATATAATTATAAAAAATATTTAAATATAAAAGAAATCATTGAGTATTGGCAAAACTTATATCTGGATGAAACCCTTCCAGTTGAAGATAGAAATACTATCATCTCTCAAATAAACAAAGTTTCGTTAAAATATGAACCTCTTTTAACTTACTTCAAAAATCAGGAATTAAATGAAGAATCTGAGTCTGATACAATGAATATCACTTCTGATCAATCAGACACTTCTTTGACTCTTAGTGAGTCACAAACTCCTCTCACTCCAAGAAAAAGAAAAGCTGAAGAACTATTATAAAAATTTGAAAATTTAGAAACATATCTAAAAACATTGACTCTTGAAGAACAAAAAGAATATCTAAAACATCATATTCATATGAATGATGGTAGTTCATCATCAGGAATTAAAGATGAGGAAATTTCAATTCCTACAAATAATAGAAGAGATGATTTGAACAAACAAAACGTAGCTCAAGGTATTACATATCTTGATTTAACAAATGTTCCATTTAAAGATCAAAAAAAAGTTATTGACAATTGAGAAAAATCCATGTTCATAGTAATTACAAACCAAAAAATAGTTTGGTCTAAAGAAAGATTTCTTGATTATATTACAGTAACACTCCAAGGTAATATTTTGCAATGGTTAAAATAATGGTTATTTGAAGATCTATTGGTACAAAAATCAAAATCTCAAAGCTAGATGATTGAAATACAAGCTTCAGGAAGTAATCTATACTTTAGAGATGCAAGAATTGCATCTTTTAATTCTGTAAAAGATGAATGTCTTCCTTTAAAAAATAGTGAATCTAGAGCATCAACATCTCGTGCTCCAGAACCAACTCAAGACCAAACGCATATAGCAGTAATAAAAATATACAAGTTCCTATCCTACTCGGAATATAGTTTGCTCATGAACTAAAAATAGTTCAACTTTATCATTTTTAATCAAAAAATGCTGAAATATTATTTTCCCCTAGTTATGGAAAAAGACGATATATATATGTTTTAGGAAATTTTATGTTTCAAAATTATAAATCATATAATTTATGTGTCTTAATGGATACCGGAGCCACAATCAGTACTTGTCGGTATAATGTTTTGCCCTCTGAAAAATGGATTAACATTAAACATCCTATCAAGGTCAAAAGCATTGAAGGAAGAGAAACAGTTATTGAGTTAAAAGCAAAAAATATTTCTATTTGGCTTAATGATAAAAAATTCATTATTCCTAAAACATCGCGGATTCTTTTCTAAACTCGATATCTCAACAAACACTGCAGATTCTTTTCTAAACTCGATATCTCAATAACTGTCTCTCTTCCTTCAATGCCTTTGACCTTGATAGGATGTTTAATGTTAATCCATTAAAAAAAGTTGCATTTGTAATTTACAAATGCAACTTTTTTACAAAAAAAAAGAAAAAAAAGATGCATTTGTAATTTACAAATACTGCAAATAGTTCAATAAGATTCGAACCATCCGATCTGTGCATTCTAATATCAACGATTATTCTTAATTTTGATGGCTGATATTAAAGTTCACCGCTCAGATAGTTTACATCCACTTATAAGCATGATACTTTGGTTGGGACATGTCCCAACGATGGATTGCCACTTGGGCAAGTTAGATTGATCATAGATGTGTGACACGAAAAACCACAGTTCAATGGTGTGAGATAGACATTTTAGAAGCTCATATATGTTGGGTCGGTTCACGTCGCATCTAGTCGACCCAACCTGTTGACAGCTCGAATTTGAGTCCATGAACTACATGATGCTAACGTGTTAATGGGTGTTTTTTTGGTTCCACCTAACTCGCAGCCCCGACCATTATTTGAACACCAATTTGATGTTTAAATGATCTCACACTTTGTCTTTTATGATAGATCAAATATTGAACTGCAAAGTGTAGAAAAATCTTACTAATTCTAAATTTTTGACTATTTGATCAATGTACTCTAACTCTACCCTTGTTCTTATTTTTTAAAAATGATGGATGGCCTCTTAAACAATTTAGACTATTTTTAGACATGTATCAGGTGGCATAATGGTATACCAAACTTTGATGTAGCATCCTTTAAACCCTATTTGGTATCTAAATGTCAGTCAACAATATTATTATTATTATTATTATTTTAACAAATTGAATTGAAGTTAAATAAGAAATGAGAGGGTGGGTGTTTCCACTCCTTTGCCTTTCAATTCTTTATTCTTTTTTTTTTTCTTCATATTTTTTTTTCGTTTGATCTGTAGGGGCAGTAAATCTTCTTGTGGCTTATGAGATGAAGGTAGTGAAGATTTTTTTGATATGATAATGAACAAGAATTTTCTGGTTCTGTTTAATGTCTGCAGAGAGAAAAAAAAAAAAAAGGGAAATTTATAGAAACAGGATTGGGAAAAAAAAGTTTCTCACTATTATACTGAAATCAAAAGTTTTTCATAATAAGGATGCATCGTATTTCAGAGTCCTCAAAATCCGTGAAATATATTGTTTAGTGATTAGTGAAATGACCTTGATACCCTGTTTTTTCAAAATTTTGCACCAAGAAAATCCGTGCAGTCCTGATTATGAGAAACTTTCCCTTTGAGTATAATGGTGAGAAACTTTATCAATATGAGTCCTCTTTTTGAAAAATGCCCAAGAAAAATTGTTGATTTTCTGTCATTGGTTAAGTTTGTTTTTATAGTGTCTAAATGAGTTTACGAGTAGCCAGTTTTCCTTGATAGTTGATGAAGACGGCTCGTAATTTTTGGGTATTTTGGATTCTCGGGTGAAGGTTCAAGTTTCGACAAGAATACATATCAGAACATGATGCAGTTTCAATGCTTTCCTTTTGCGGTCAGAGCTCAATATGAAGTGATTCTTGGGGATTAGGACTTTGGTTTCTACAAGAATACATATCATATTACGACGTGATCAGTTTCAATGCTTTCCTTTTGCGTTCAGAGCTCAATATGAAGTGATTCTTGGGGATTAGGACTTAGATTTACTTTTAGTTTTGAGATGAAGTTAGTGAAGATTTCAAGATATGGTGATGAACAGGATTTTTTTGATACGGTTATATGGCGACATGATGCAGTTCTAGTGTTGAAGTTTGGATGCTTTACTTTAGCGCTCAGAGATCAATATGATGTGATTCTTGGGATTGTCCAATTTTTCCTTGTTATTATAGGATTTTGTTAGGACTTTGATTTACTTTTAATTACTAAAAGGGAGAATGCTCTCGAATCTTTTGTAATCCTGTTCTTTTCATATATAAAAAAAAAATTGAAAAATCACTTTTGATCATAGTGCAAATTTTTTTTCGGCAATATTCTGATAGGGAGTTGTTTTAGTTCATTCTGGACCAATGTTGGAGAAAAAATTGCAAAACTTTCTGAAATTTTTTGGGGAAATTTCATTCAAAGTTTAAAAAGTAGTTAAAACTATAAAATTTTCTTTCAGTTTTGCGAAATCAATTAAATTATGCTCAAGTTAACAAAAATTTCATTCAAAGTCTGGTCCGACCCTTGTTTCGCGAAAATTTGTGGCACCGCTTCTGATGGGAGAGGATTAAACAAGTGTTATTATGAAAGAGGAAATTGGTCACCCACTCTCACTTCATTTATGTTCAAAAGTGACTTCATGGGAGATTTGGTGAATATTGATTTATCCAAATTCTGTAGAGAGATTGTGAGGAAGAGGAGAGAGAGAGAGTGGTTATTGTTATTGGGAAGTTGGATTTGGTTGGTGTTTGATTCCCACAATTTTGAGAATTCTTCAAAAATGCTCACCATTTCTTTCTAATCCAGATTCAACAGATTTTGGATGTTGGTTTATTTTTTCAAGTTTCAACAGGTTTTGGTAGAAGATGGTCTCATTTTGATGTGGGGCCCACCTAATCTTGGAGATAAGGCCCAAAATTAAACTACCTATATAATGGGTACCCGAGCCGAATGGGGCTACACATAATCAAGCCATAACTCTGCCTAGGCCTGGCTTAGACACTAAAAAAGCCCAGACTTTCTAGGCCACGCCCGGCCAGGTTGCAGGCCGATTGGCATACTCAGTTTGAGTAGGGTATATATTGGGACATGTGGACTTGACCTAATTTTTGCTCGATTTGACCCAACCTGAAGGTTGGATAGGATTTCTCATACTTGACTTGATAAAGATTTGGGTAATAGTCCCACATCGGATAGGTAAAAGTTCTCACCCTCTGCTATATGTGATTGCGAACGCTACATGTCATGATGCGTTTTGGGTGGGGACTTAAGCCCATGCCAAAAACAAAACCGGGGCGGGGACCTAAGCCTAGAACATGACAATATTGTGGCATGTGGGTCTAGGTCTTCACAGGTCGGGTATCAAGATGTTCCGATCCATTGACTACCGTAGTTTTGAATTGGAGACAACTTTTCAGGCCATCAAAAACGTTTGAATGACTCAAAAAATGAGCCAACTTTTGCAACTCAAAATCCATTACTTTAAACCTTTGTTTTCAGAATTTTGTTGTGCCGATGCTCGGTAGCAATTACGCTGTGTTTGGGTTAGCTCTTATAAGAGCAAAAGCAGCTCTCTATCAAAGCAGATAAAATTTGCTCCGGCATAGAGCAGACAGATAGCAGTTTTATCACTTAAAATAGCTCCCAGCCAAAGCAAATAGGGCAAAGAGCTCTGTTACCAAACATGAAAGCAACTTTTTGTCGGAGCCAAAGAACAAAAGAGTTGCTCTTTGCCTTGAAAGAGCTAACTCAAATGCAGCCTTAAACACACCTCAACACAGATAACACTACAAAAAAAAAATGACTTTTGGAGACCGTTATAGGAATCGTCTCTCTATATAAAATAACATATAGAGACGGTCATGATAGTCTCCATAAGGTTCTGGTCATGTACAAGCAGTAGAAAGTTTAGAGACTACTTGAAAAACAGTTTTTAAAAGTCTCATTAATACTAAAAGAGACGACTGATAGGTGCCGAAATGTGACTATATTTCGCACCCTAATTCCTACATTTAGCTATCCAATGAAAGCATCTGATGGTTGTTATGAGGTTTTAATGATTACAGGTATTTCTGACCGTTGGATCGTTAAAGAGCATAAAAGAAGGTAATTAAAGGCTACATAAGAGCTATGGACAAAAAGGTTAAAAGAAGCATCGAAATCTGTGAAGTAGCTCAACATCCAATAAGGGAATGAAGACTCTACCCTTATGTGTCAATCGATTGACACAAGAATGTCAATCGATTGACAATAGAAGACAGCTTTGTCCCCACTTATGTCGAACCAAAAGCCAATCGATTGAGACTTCAGTCTCAATTGATTAAGGCTATTAGGTATAGGGTTTGCTTGGTCACTATAAAATAAAAGCTACGGTTTGAAAAAAGGGAGCTTCACTTTGGAATTTTGGGATTTCTCTTTTCATTCTTCAAGGGTTCTTCTTTTCTCCTTCTTCTAGGGTTTTATCTGGGTAGACTGTACTTAGGATTTGTAATGTTTTTCTTTTATAAAATCATAGATTGTATTTAGGAAAAATATTTTGTAAAAAGACTTTTGGTAATAAATGAAAGGAAGAAAGACTTTGAATGTGCAAAGAGATCATACACCAAGGATGAGCGGCTAAATCAATTGTTCAAGGAGGATGCGATCCCCAGATAAGTAGCATTTGTTATGATTAACTCCATAAGTCCTTAATGTCATCATGGAATTGTTCTGCTAAAAGTGTGTTGATTGAATATATGTGAATGCTTTATTATGATCGTTGATTGCGCGTATCAATGACCATAATCGCTAGATCTGGTCCTGCAGGCTGATCTAGGCTGCAGAGCGATTATGTGCCTATTGTTGTGATCTAAACATTATGAGATACGCTATACTTTTTACATGACTCATACCACAATAATAGGCTGAGTCATTGTTTTTAGATAAGGTATGCCAGATTGATGATCACGTTTTTATGAATCATTTTTTTTAGCTAAATGAGGGTGTGAATGATGTGATTTGGAATTGTGGGGTTGGTAATAGAAAAGTTACAAGTCTGGGGTAGCATATTCCTTGACCATTTTTAAATATTGTTTCTTTTATTCTCCAAAAATCATCTCTGCTCAGATTAGTTAATTTTATTGCATTTAGAAAAGTGTTTTAATTAATTGGTAAATCGAACTTTCTCCCTTCGTACTTCCTCGGGTGTTTTAAATCTCTGAAAGAAGTTGATCAATTTCACATTTTCCCTGTGGGTTCGACACCCTTGTACTTACCGTGCTACAATAGATCTTGTGCACTTGCAAGGGTACACTTTAAAACCGACCAACGACTGAAGCCGTCCCTAACAGATCTAGTTTGGCTGCAAATAACCTAACTCAGCTGGCCTTATATAAGTAAACAAATATAATCATACTTCATGTCTTCAACTCATCGCGAGGTGAAAACTCTCTCTCGTTCTCTCTAATCTCCGAGAGGGAAAACCCAAGCAAAACCCTTTCTAGAACCCTAATCAATCTCCCAATTTTTCTCTCCAATCTCCCACTCTCTTAAAAAATTAACGAAGCTAGGGTCTCGATCGGAATTAGGGGTTTCCAGAGATCTCTATCGAGCTCTCAATCACTCTTCCTAACCCTAATTTTGTTTGAAACCAGTGTTCTGTTCGTATTTTTCGTTTTCGTATCGACTAAAGCTTGAATTCGGCTTAGTTTTGTTCTAGATCTCGGTTTAATCGGTGTGTCCGTGTGGATCTTTGGAATCACTTCATTTGATATTTTTTTTTGGTTCGCGTGGATACATTGATTAGGTGATTTTCGAATTTAGAGTGATTTTGATTGGTGTCGAACTCTCAAATCACTTTGTATGAACGTAGTTTCGCTGTCTTTGAGGTAATTTTCGAGATTTCTAGTAATTTTGATCGGCCTGAAGCTCTCAATCACATTGTATGAACATAATTTTGATTGAAACCAGTGTTTTACTGCGGATCAATTGTATTATTCTCAGTTTAAGCTTCTATTTTTATTCAAA
Organism: Chloranthus sessilifolius; assembly: GCA_021018995.1. Classification (NCBI taxonomy): domain Eukaryota; kingdom Viridiplantae; phylum Streptophyta; class Magnoliopsida; order Chloranthales; family Chloranthaceae; genus Chloranthus; species Chloranthus sessilifolius. The sequence continues at coordinate 9,370,023 of CM037598.1, forward strand.
AATTTTCCCTACTGTTTGGAATCTCGTTTTTATGCTCGTGTAGATTAATCTCTGTGATCTCTAAAAAAAGAAGCTGATTTTTTCAAATTTCATGTAGTGATGTAGTGAGCTTTAATGCAGAGAATGAAAGATTATTGAGTTGTGCTAGACCGCGAACGATTTTGGTTTGAGAATTTTTATCACTCAAAATGGATATTGCCGCCCAGTTAAAGCGTGGTATATCGAGGCAATTCTTGATTGGATCGATGAAAAAGAGCGTGTGCAACCGTAGGATTTTTGATAATCCCGTCATGACGATGCGCCCGCTAATAAAATATATAGAGTTGCCACCCGGAGCTTTTGGTGTCCCGGAAAACCTATATAATTTTTATAAGCACCAAAGTGCCATAAATATGACTCTGAATCCGGTCCACACCAAAGGTTCTTGTGCAGGGGCTTCGATTATCGATTGGGAAGGTGTTAAGCACTCAATCAATACGCTCAATATGGTCTCTACTTATGGCCAAAATAAAAATGATATAAAAGAAAAGAAAATAACTTCCTCTTGCCTAAAGGGGCTTAGAATCCTATTTGTGCTCCTCCGTTCCTATCGAAAATTCGGCGACGTAATGACACGAATGAGAGGATGGAGGAATAACTGAGAAGGTAGAGGAATAGAGGGGAGAGCCAGAGCTCTCAGGCCCTTGTTGCACCGTTGGGGAGCCTTTCGCTTACTTTGATGAGCTTTTGAAGGCTCGTATGGTGGAAAGAGATTTTAACCTCTAAGGCTTGCTAGCTAAGAGGTTGAGAGGGAAGGCGAATGGATAGCACACACCTAACCTAGAGGCTTTTTATGAAATGTAAGGCTTGGAAGGAGGTTTATCAATTCTGGAATTTGTATGAGCAATGATGCATCAAAGGAAGAAAGATTTTCTCACTTAAGCTCTTTCTCTTTTAGGCAAATTTTCTCAACCTTTAACCCAAGGGGAGGGGGGCTCTATTTATAAGAAAAGGATGGGTTAGGTGGCTACTTAGAGGCTAAACAAGATTATGAATTAGGTAATCTAGCATCTAAGGTTTTCTAGGATTTTGAAAGCTTGGAAAGGAGTGAAGGTGGTTTTAATGGTGGATGATAGGTTGGTGTTTCAAATCACTTAAGGATTATAAATAGGTACTAAAAGGGTGCCATAGGACTATGAAAACACACCCCAAAGATCAAGGTGGTCAACAAGTCAAACCCTAATCTTTATTTTCAAGGCAAAAACTATGGGTTACTGTTCATATACCTGGTGCAACTATTAGTTGAGCCAGGTGTATGCACAGTAAAACAGTGCATGCATAGTACTTGAAAGTTGGCTCCCCGAGGTGGGGTCCACCTTAAAGCTGGCGCAACTATTAGTTGCACCAGGCCATTTCTGGAGAGAAATGGCTTGGTGCAACTAATAGTTGCGCCAAGCTTACCCATAACTGGCGCAACTATTAGTTGCGCCAAATCCCTAAGGGGATCCACTTGAAATTACCTCTTTGCCCCTTGGGTTCGGAATGTGATATCTTTGCGCACACAGCTCTGATTGGGGTAATTCTTAGCTCGTTGGAAAGCTGACGACGTTTACTTTTTAATGGTATAAGATTTGATCATAGTAGAAGGCCATAGCTAGTCCCGATACACCATCCTTCATCCATTGCTCGAGAAAGCTAGGCTTAGGTCCGGAATGGGCTCTAAGGGTTGGGATTGGTTTCTAAGGGTTCGGAAAGGTTCCTAAGGGATCTAGGATAATTCCTAATGGTTTAAAAGGGTTCCATATATGCCATCAAAATCTCAGAGGCATGCTTCTCTCGAAATGTGTCTCGATTGGGCCTTGGGCCAAATTTGGGTGTATACAGATGCCCCTGTTGTTGTTCTAAGTGTGCATGATTTATTTATATTTTGAAAATCGATTTGCAAATGATGAATTATACTGAATATGGAAAACTAAAAAGAATAAAGAAATATCAGCACAGAGAGAAGTTAATTAGCCTGCAAGATAAAGGCCAATTGTAGCAAGTTTTAAATGTAAGTGAGTAAAAGATCGTCCACAGGGAATTGATTTAAAATGTAGGATAAACCTCCAGATCTGAGCTACCAGATCTGGCCTCTGATCCTATCTACAAAGCAAATAAGATGGGAGGTCGAATTTGTCACATTAACTAAATTATCTGAAAGTAGAATTAAAACTAAGTGATCTAGATCCAAGTTGGGGGAATTGGAAGTAAAATTAATAAGAATGGAGAAATAACAACTAACTTCAGCTTAGTGCTTGATTGCAGAATGAGAAATAGTGTAATATAGATGAGAAAGTATCAACTCTTCATCTGGCTACTAGCTCAGATGTGAGAGTAAATAATCCAATTCAAGGATTAGAATTGAGTTAAACTTATGGCTATGATCTGTCCACTTTAATGGACATAGATCATCCAATAGTTTTCAATCCAAACTCTTGATTCAGAACATAAGCACCACTACAAATGCTGTAAGAATCCGATTACAAACACAGATTCTCACAGGGATAATGAATTAAGGGAAATTACTTTAAAAACAACAAATCTAAAGGAGTCTAATGACTGAGGAGATCACAATGAACCCTCAACATGAATCCGATTGAGAATGTACTGATGAAAGCAACCTTTTCAAATCCACCGTTACAATTATAGAGCACAGCTTAAAACAGCCTCTCAGATTTGTAGTCTTGAATACAGTTCTCACTTGAATTACATAAGTATCTCACAGTTCTCAGTTACAGACAAAAGCTAGGCTATTACAGAAGTTTCAGACAAGCTATCTTGATCTGAATTGGAAATGGGGCAGTAGGAATGAAACTCAAATTCTGGATACCCAAATTGGGCAAACAGTTCGTCTATTTATAGTTTTCCCCAAGTCTAGCTCAGATGTGTATCAACCAATCAGACTTGGTTAGATCTGTATCAACCAATAGGAGTCGAGCATAAGGATCCAGATCTATTTTGGCCAATCAGAACTGCTTGATCTGGTTCAGCCAATTAGGCGATAGAAGCATAAATTCTGTTATGTAATTCAAAAATTTGTTTTAGCTTCTAGAAGTTCTCGCCAAGTAATTTCATCTTTGGGTGTTCACATGGAGTGGAATATGCCTATGGTTCGTGCTCAGAATGTTCCTGGGTTTTCAAATGCATTGGGGCGCGTGCAGAGATTACTGAATTGCCCTTACAGATGCTGGGAATCTTCAGAATACCATTTCGCATAGCTTGGAGACCTTTTCGAAAGGTACTGTAACTTCTGAAGCTCTATTCACACAGATCTAGTGCTGTTTGCAAGGAGATTTCTTCTTTTTGAATAGGTCAGGAATCCTTTTGAATAGATCAGGTGCTCTTCGAAAACTAAGCCTGGAGCTTTTAGTTCTTTTCAGAGAGTTCAGGTTCTTTTTGAAAAGTTCAGGTTCTTTTCGAAAAGCATTCTGTAATGCATTCTTCTTTTTGAGTGACTCCAAACTTATTTCCTGGGTGAACCAAGCCTCTGTTTATTCTAGTTTAGGTATTTTGACAACCAGTGAGGCTGTCCCTTCTCCTTCTTCCTCTAGATCAACATGGATCAATATCTTTTTGACAGTTTTAGGTTGCTTTTAGGGTTAAGCCTGTCTTTATTGTTAGCTGTAAAACAAACACTTAAAACACTTATTTAGTTTTCTCAAAGGTCTATCAAGACCCAGGTTAAGGGGTGGAAAATGGTATTTTCCAATTCTCAACACACCCCCAAACCTAAGCTTTGCTAGTCCCTGAGCAAAGACAAAATTAATAACAGAATGAAAAGCCATTTTTGTAGGGAGCATAGTTGCATTTAGCATATGCAACAAGCCTTTTAAACCCCTAGGTGATCCCTAGTGGAGGAGTGAAGTCTCCTGAGGGTTTTCAGTGAAGGTACCCACAAACTTCTACAATAAATCGGTTAATATCAATGCAGTTCTGTTAAAGCAGACTTTTATCCAATCAGATTATTCACACCTGTATCAGTCAAGCAGTAAGAAGATTCTCAAGAAAACATCAGTTCAAAACTAAAATTCTGCTGTAATTCGTTTTACCATTCACTCAAATTGTGTCAGAAAGTTTTTACAAGAGAAATTAATGAAAAGCTTGCCTTCTATTTGAGAATCCTGTTATGATGTTACCCCAAATAAGTTGATTTTAAACCCAACTCTCACCAGGGTTTTCACTGAACATGGCAGTAGGAGGGTTGTACTATTTCACACAGCTCAAGAGCAGTTACAACCCTCAAATAGGACTGTAAGCAGGAGCATAGGCATTACTTTTCAGGTCTGAATTTACTGCTCTTTTCATCATAGATTACACAAATCCTTATCTCCATGTGACAGCTCAATCCATCTTTGATCAGTAAGGACTTTAACTAAGGTTGTAATGTGGCTTATGGGTGAAATTTATCAAGAATAAAAGGATTGGAATGGAGTTCAAAATCTAGAAGTCAGACAAGGTAAGGAAGTGATGGACACACCTTCTTCAATTCATCACAATTTCATTTTCTCCTTTGAATTTTCAGAGCCAAAGTGGCCATCTTTTTCTCTTTCTTTTTCAAACTTCCAATGAAATGACTTTTCTCTCTTTTTTTTTTGACAGTGACATTGACTGGAATGCCACACTTCTTCTGCTGATACATCATTGCCTTCAACTATCTTTCTTTTTCTATCACCAAACTGTTACCCAACTCTCCTTTCTTCAGCTTCCTTTCCTTTACCTTCTGAATTCTTAGAGTGAGGGTTGGGCTAAATGAGGTTGATGAGGTTTCAAAGAAATCTTAGATTTATAAAGCTCAAATGGTGTGTATCAAGGGCAGTTTCAAAAGGTGGGGCTTTTTGAAGTTTAAACTGTCCAAAAGGAGGCCTTACTTCATGTCTATAATATCATGATTGCTGTCAAGTTATTTCAATTTGGATATGTGTAACTTCTAGTGAAAGTAAGTAGGTTCAAACAGTCCCTAGAGCAGAAAAAATTGCCAATTCATATCTCCAAAGAATCCATTTCAGGCCCAAAGCTCACTGGTTGTGGTTTTTTATCAAATTCCTGAGGTATATCATTACTATTTTCTCTCTTTTTAGGTTTGCTGAAACATCAATTTTCTTTTGAAACTTTTCTGACATTCACTATATGATAGTATTAGAATTACACTAGAAATCAGTTTTAAAAAAGTTTTAACTTCCTCATTTTTTCAAAAATAAACAGGTGTGAAGGCACTTCACTTCCAAAAAAAATTCTGCTGATCATGGGCTGCATTGATGTTAACTAAATTATTGGCATCTTTGCCACACCCCCAAACCTATGAGGAGAAGTGTCATCACTGGTCCAGAAGTGGATAAAAAAAGAAAAGAAAACATAAACAAAATAACAGAGAAAAATAGATGTACAGTAATTGCAAATTAACAGGAGTCAACGGTCAACATTAATTTCACACTACACAAAAAACACAAAAACAAAATTTTTTTTACAAGATAGTCTAAAAACTAGGGTCAAAATCTGTATCATAAGTTGGTTCAATGGGGTCAGAACTGGAATCACTGTTGGAGTCTGAACTTGAGTCAGTATTGGAGTCTGAACTCGATTTAGCTTTCTCATGGATTGTGGATTGAAGTTCAGTGTACTCCTCAGATTTGATCTTTTTGGTGAGGCCAATATATTTTGCAAGTCTATTAGCCCTCAATTTTTCTTGTTCAAGCTGCGCTTGTAACATGGTAACTTTGTGCTGCTCACTCCTAACCATCTGAAAAGTTTGGCCCAACAGGTCCTGCATCTTATCTCTCTCAAATTTCATGAACAGCTCCAGCTTCCGAATTTGGTCTTCATAAGGGATTTTGATGTAAGCGTGGAAATCTACAATCCCCTTAAGGATGTCGTGAAAGATGTAAGGATTCTCTTCTATAGCCCTTTTAAGAGTGGCAAAACGTGGGATGGGAATGGAGTAGTAGGGGACCATATGTATTCCAGCAGTGGGGGTAGGAGAAGATGAATCTACAAGCACTACCTCAGGGTCAGTTTGGGTGGCTTGATCAGAGACAGTAAGGATGGGTGTAGGTGAATCCAAAAGTACTACTTCAGGTTCGAATTGAGTAGCATGGTCAGAAACAGTGAGGATGGGTGGATCTAAAAATATTACCTCCGGATCTGTTTGGGTAGCTTGGTCAGAAACAGAAGGTACTATGGCTAATTGAGGGGGATCAAGTATGGGAACAGATTCGAGCCCAATATTCTCCAAGATAGATCCCATCAAGGATGAATAGGCCTCAGTGGTGAATATCTCAGGTTCAGGAGTATGGGTGATTTCAGGTGTATGATCTGAATGAGCAGGTGAACCTGAGAAGCTTTGGAGAAGAGGAGTGCTAGGGGAGTGTACAACAAAATCTGTGGCAATATCTTGGAGATTGTTAGGTGAAATTGGTGGTGTAAGTATGGCTGGAGTGGTTGGTGTAGGGGGAGAATCTGTAATTGGAATTATGGTGGTGATGAGTGATGACACTGCTAGAATGGGTGAAGGGATAGGAACTGTGATAGGTGAAGTGGGTAAGATAATGACCTCCTCAACAATGGGTATAGCTAAAGAGCTGGTCACCTTTGGTTATGGTATAGTAGGTTCACTGGCTGTTGCAGGGGCAATGGGTGCAGCTAAAGAGCTGGTCACCTCAAGTGCAAGTCTAGCAGGTTCTTGGACTGGCTCAGCCTCTTCCCTCATTCTATTCAACATGGTTTGGCTTGTAGTCCAAGCCTTCTTCCCAAAAGCATGAGGGGATACGATCTCAAATGGCTCTTACGTATCAATGTCAAATTTGGCCCTTAGCAGGGCTATGATCAGCCTTCCAAATGGTATGCCAGCTATTTTTTGTTCCTTCTTCATCTTGACACTGATGTCAGCCATGGCTTCAAAAATCAGCATAGGGGCATTGAAGAATTGCCCCTTAGAAAAATGAAAGAGGGCGTCCAAAATGGGTGTCCTTCTTTCCTGACTGTGCCCAGTGACATAAAAACATCCTCTCAAGATGGAATCCATCAGCAAAAATTGAGGTGCTAAGTCTCTCCTCATGATGAACTGCCCAGTTCCAACTATGCCTTGGGTTTGATGTGCAGCCATTTCTCTAAAAGAAGCTGTCTCTGGTGGAGCCAAAGGACCAGCCGGATCATGCTGAAATGGTATCCCTAAGGCATTTCCAATATCCTCATAAGTGACTGTTAGATCACAATCGTCAATAAAAATTACCAGAGTTGGGGCATCAACATCCTTCTTAGTCACTTTTACCATGTTTTGGTACCATAATCTCACCATTCTTGGATAAATTTTCTCTGGAAGAAGGGTTAGGATATTGCTCAGTGAAGCATCCCTGATGTAGTGTAAGGATAGCTTACATTCAGGTTTGTTCAAGAAAAAATTTTCATCAACAATAAGCTCTGGGATCAGCTTCTGAGCTTCAATGAACGGGTTTGGCAGTACCAAATGTATAGGAAGAGGAGGAAGCTCAGGGTCAGGACTAGAGTCAGCTGCTGGGATGGGCTCCTCAAGTCTAACCTTCTTTCCTTTCTCAATCTTATCAGTCTTATCCATCGACAGTTTCCTCTTGGCTGAGGTTTTAGCTTTTCCTTTGGTGGAGGGTTTGCTAATTTTCTTAGCAGAAGACCTAGGGAACATCTTAGCCAGTATTTTTCAGTTTTCCCCATTCTACAAACTTCGTTGAATCTCACACAATGTATGCTAACATAGAAATCAACTTTGTAAAACAGAAACAGAGGATATGAAAAGAAAAATATCGAAATCTAGGGTTTTGCTTGAAATCTCTGTTCGCTTGAATAATTCCACCAGGATCAGAGGCAAAGGATTCTTCTCTTCAAGTTTAATCAGTGGAACATATATGAAGGAAATTGGTTCTGAACTCCAAAAGATCGCAGAGGTAGAAAAAAAAAAAGGGTTTTCTGCGAAACAGGACACTATGGGAATGCTTTCGAATATGAAACCCTCGCTTCGAAAGGGTTTAAATATGCTTAAATCGATTTCGTAAAGCATTATTGAAGTCTTCAAAATGTTCAAAACAGTCCTTTTCAAAAAGGAGAATGGCATCAATACCATTCGAATAGCAAAAAACTTCATAAACAACTATTCAAAAAGTAAAAAAGCTTCAGAAATAACTATTCGAAAAGTTTATTATTCTTTTCGAGCAGTTGTGATTTCAGATTCAGATCCTTTTCGAAGAGGAGATGATACTTTTCGAAATGAATTTTATCTTTACAAATTGATTTTCCACATACTTTAAACTTCTCGAATTGAGTGTAAAACTGTTCAAAGTGGTTGTAAAACATGACTAAAACAAAGAGGCACCAAACTATGCAAAAATTACAAAACAAACACAGTTAAAATACATATGATACAGTTGTTTGGCATCAGATTTGTGGAGGTTCTTGATGATAGATGGTCAGCACAGGCTCCAGGATATTTTCAATGCATGGCTTGAGCTTCTGACCATTTACTTTCAAGGTTCTCCCATCACTTGGGTCCATAATTTCAACAGCTCCAGAAGGAGATGCTTGAATGACAGTATATGACCCTTCCCATCTGGATCTCAGTTTTCCAGGAAAAAATTTAAGTTTTGAGTTGAATAACCATACCTTAGAGCCAGTTGTGAACTCTTTTCTCAGCAGATTTTTGTCATAGAAAGCCTTAACTTTTTCTTTGTATAATCTTGCATTGGTGTATGCATCCATCCTCAGCTCTTCCAACTCAGCGAGTTGCAGTTTCCTGTGATTACCAGCAGTAGTAAGATCCATGTTCAAAGTTTTAATAGCCCAAAAGGCCTTGTATTCTAACTCCACTGGTAAATGGCATGCTTTGCCATAGACCAATCTGAATGGGGACATGCCAATTGGGGTTTTATAGGCTGTCCTATATGCCCACAATGCATCATTCAGCTTAAGGGACCAATCTTTTCTGTCCTTCTTCACAGTCGTTTCCAGTATATGTTTGATTTCTCTGTTGGAAATCTCCACTTGTCCATTGATCTGTGGATGATATGGAGTAGCTATTCTGTGAGTCACAGAGTACTTTTTCAAAAGAGCTTCAAAATGCTTGTTACAAAAATGGCTTCCCCCATCACTGATAATGGCTCTGGGGGAACCAAACCTGGAAAAGATGTTGTCCTTTAAGAACTGTGGTCATTGGTTTTAGTGGCTGTAGCTTCAACCCATTTGGATACATAATCCACAGCTACTAAGATGAAATTAAAACCATTTGAAGAAGGAAAAGGTCCCATAAAATCTATCCCTCAAATATCAAACAATTCAACTACCAAAATAGGCTGTAAAGGCATTGAATTTCTCTTAGAAATGCTGCCCAATCTCTGGCAGTTCTGACAAGACTTACAGTGTTGCAGTGCATCTTTGAAGAGTGTGGGCCAATAAAATCCATACTGCAAAACCTTTGTAGCAGTTTTGTTTCCACTAAAATGACCTCCACAGGCCTGTTCATGACACATTGAAAGTATGCTATGGAAGTCTTCTTCATGGACACATCTTCTAATTATTTGATCTGCACAAATCTTGAACAGATAAAGATCCTCCCAAATAAAATGTTTAACCTTTGAAAAGAAGAGATCTTTATCCATTTTATTCCAGTGTTGAGGGGTCCTTCCAGTAGCCAAAAAGTTGACTATATTTGTAAACCAAGGGGTGTGTACACTGATAGCAAAAAATTGCTCATCAGGAAAAGAGTCATTGATAGGCAACCTATCAAACTCAGCAGTTATAATTCTAGACAGGTGATCAACCACTACATTTTTCACTCTTTTTATCTTTAATCTGCAAATCAAACTCCTGTAATAGGAGGATCCACCTGATTAATCTTGGTTTGGTATCCTTCTTAGACAGAAGGTATTTCAGGGCTGAGTGGTCAGTGAACACTACAATTTGTGAACCCAAAACATATGACCTGAACTTCTCCAAGGAAAAAACAACTGCCAACAGCTCTTTCTTAGTTGTTGTGTAATTGAGCTGTGCATCAATCATCGATCTACTGGCATAAGCTATGACATGAGGCAGCTTATCCTTTCTCTGCCCAAGAACAACTCTCAAAGCATAATCTGATGCATCACACATCAGCTCAAAAGGCAGTGAATAATCTAGAGACTGTAGTATTGGAGCTGAAATCAAACAATTTTTTAAGACTTCAAATGCTTTAAGGCATTCATTATTAAAAACAAAAGGGACATCTTGGCACAACAAATGGCAAAGAGACTTGGATAATTTACTGAAGTCTTTAATGAACCTCCTGTAAAATCCAGCATGCCCCAGAAAACTTCTGATTTGCTTAACAGTTTTGGTAGGAGGCAAATGTGCAATTAAATCAATTTTTGCTCTGTCCACCTCAATGCCCTTATGGGAGACAACATGGCCAAGGACAATGCCTTGGGTGACCATGAAATGGCTCTTCTCCCAGCTCAAAACTAAATTGGTTTTCTCACATCTCTGTAACACCAAGCTGAGATGATGCAAACACTAGGTAAAACTGTCTCCATATATTGAAAAGTCATCCATAAAAATCTCTATAAATTGGTCAATCATATCAGAGAAAATGGAGTACATACATCTTTGAAATGTAGCAGGAGCATTACAAAGATCAAAAGACATCCTCCTATAGGCAAAAGTGCCAAAGGGGCAAGTGAATGTGGTCTTTTTCTGATCTTATGGATACACAGGAATCTGGTTGTAACCAGAGTAACCATCAAGAAAACAGTAATAAGTTTTTCCTGCTAGCTTATCTAAAATTTGATCAATGAATGGAAGAGGGAAATAGTCTTTTCTGGTCATTGTGTTGAGCTTTCTGTAATTAATACAAACCCTCCAACCAGTTGTTTGTCTTGTTGAAATGAGCTCACCAGAATCTGAGGTTACCACAGTAATCCTCGATTTCTTAGGTACCACCTGTGTAGGTGCCACCCAAGTTGAATCTGAGATGGGGTAGATGACCCCTGCATCCAACAACTTAACAACCTCCTTCATGACCACTTCTTGCATATGAGGATTCAGCTTCCTTTGCATTTCTCTAGAAGGCTTTGCATCATCTTTCAAGTGATTTTTATACATGCAAACAGCTGGACTGATTCCTCCCAAATCAGCAATAGTCTAGCCAATTGCCCTCTTATGCTGTTTCAATACAATCAACAACTCTTCCTCCTACTCCTCAGTGAGGGAGGAAGAAATAATCACAGGCAATATTTTATGGTCTCCTAAAAACACATATTTTAAATTTTCTGGCAACTGTTTCAGCTCTACATCAGGTGGACTGAGAAAAGAAGGTAACAAAGGTACCTTGGCTGCTTGTGGAAGGGAAGAAATAGCAGATTTCCATGAAGAAAACCTTGCTGATTGGACATGAGTTTCTTGCACAGCATTAACCTCTTCAGTCTTTGAGGCACAAGTTGTCTCTTCCACAGTATTTCTCCAAATATCTTCAAAATTTGTGGTTAAATCTTTACACTGCAAGAACTGTGGTAAAGTTTCTTTTACCAATTCATCCAACAAATCAACAAGAAAGCATTCCTCAGAACTGAATTGAGGCTAGGTAACTGCATTGTAAACATTTAACTTTACCTCTATATTTCCAAAAGACACTTCCATAATACCAGACCTGCATTGAATGCAAGCATTGACTGTAGCCAGGAATGGTCTCCCCAAAATGACAGGGATGGAAGTTTTGCTTTTTATAGGTCCCATGTCCAATACCAAAAAATCAGCAGGGTAGAAAAACTTATCTACCCTTACCAATACATCCTCAATCACCCCAACTGGTTTCTTTCAGATCTGTCTCCTAGTTGTAACACCACATGAGTGGGTTTTAACACTCCCAAACCTAGTTTCTCATATACAGAATATGGAAGCAGGTTGACACTAGCACCCAAATCTAATAAAGCCTTTTTAATGGTATGTTCCCCAATAATGTAAGGGATTATGGGGATTCCAGGATCTTGAAGTTTAGGAAATGTGGTAATGGAAAAACCTGTTTAACTCTTTCCACAGCCTAGACCTTCTTGGATAACTGTATCCTAGATTGTCTTTTGTGAGTGCAAATGTCTTTCAAAATTTTTGCATATGCTGGGACTTGCTTGATTGCATGAAGCAAAGGAAGATTTATCTTGACTTGCTTGAAACTCTCCATCATTTCATCTATTTTTATATTTCCTTTATCAAAAGGGGATGCAGATTTCATGGCATGGGAAAATAGTAAATGAGGAACTAGTCCTTCATTTATTGCTTTAGAATCATCACCAGAATTTTTTTGATTTTTCTGTTTTTCATTTTTTTTATTTTTCTGAGGTACTACATCAGCACCCCCAATGCTAACATCATGCTGCTCCTGTTGCATATTTCTAGCAGTTTCCTCAATTTTTTCTTCTTCCTTTTCAGTATCCACATTGTTATTTACAACTCTTTCACTTCTCAAAGTAGTGATAGCTTTTACTTCTTCATGTGAAACAGAAGCCTCTCCAACTATGAACTGTCCTTTAGGATTGTTCAAGGGTTGGCTAGGTAACTTGCCTTCCTCTCTTCTGGCCAAAGTATTTGAAAGTTCCCAATGTATCTTCAATCTTCTTTATACTCTGGCTGTGAAAGTTTACAGTCTGAGTTAAAGACCTTAAATTCTGGAGTGAAGTTAGAACTTGGTCTTCAAAAGAAGGGGATCTAGAAGGGGTTTGAACTGGAGCAGATTGCTGCACAGGTTGTGCCATCTGTTGTGGAATGGGTTGCTGAAAATTAGGCTTGGTAAAGAAATTTTGCAGGTATGGCTAAGCAGTTTTGAAAGGTAATTGATTCTTTGGTTGCTGCTGCTGTTGTGATTGATAATTTTCCTGGCTCCACCTTAAATTGGGGTGCCCTCTCCATGCATATTCATTCGATTGCATCTGTCCAAATGATTGGGCAGCATGAGCTTGCTCCACCACTAGATCTGGGAACTGTGGTGCAGCTGAACATTGATCATGGGTATGAGTAGGAGACTGGGATATCAGACATGCCTCCTCCACTCTTGCAACCATTGGATTTTTAAGTGAGTCCATCAATCTATCAAACTTGGTGGTCAAATTATCCATCTTCCTTTCCAACTCATTCACCTCAAAAACTTTCCCTTGGTAGTCTGCTGATTGTTCGACTAAGTAGGATTCTCAATGTCTCTTGACAAAGATTCCTGTTGAGTTGAATTTTCACCAATAACTTCAAATAGGTCCCAGACCTCCTCAACTGTTTTTTACAAATAGGTGCCTCCACAGGAAGCATCTACCATATTCTTCCCCTTTTGATCAATTCCCTGATAAAAGCTTTGAATAAGCTGCCATTTGGGAACTTAATGATGAGGGCATTGCCTTAAAAGTTCTTTAAACCTTACCCATGCTTCATGAAAGGTTTCAGTTGAGTGTTGTGAGAAAGAAAAAATATTTTGTCTCAACTGGCTGGTCTTAGACATAGGGAAGTATTTGGCTGAAAAATGACATTGCAAATCATTCCAAGAAGTAATACTGTTTGGTGGCAACATGGACAACCATGCTCTAGCTTTATCCTTTAATAAAAAAGGAAAGAGCCTAAGCTTGGTTGCCTCTGGACCCAGTCCAGCTATGTTGAATGTGGTACAAAGAGACAAGAATTCATCCACATGCTTGTATGAATCTTCCTTACTCAAACCATGGAAGGAAGGAAGCATCTGGATAGTTGATGATTTGATCTCATAATTTCCTTCAACAGTAGGAAATTGAATGCAAAATGGGGAATTATATGCACAATGGGGAATTATATGCACCAGGTGCAAAGTAATCCCTCAAAAGTCTAGGTTGTTCACCCATAGTAGTAGTCTCAGTAGAATTTTGTGATGTTTTTCTGGTTCTTAGTAGCCTTTCAACCTCTAAATTTAGAGGAACAATCTCAGGATTGAAAGTCCTCCTACCAAACATACAACACAGAAACAAAGAGTAAAATTATGCACCGCAAACCTTCAGTATTCCTTACAGAGTAGATTCCAAGCTCAAATGTATAGGAATAATTGCACAAATTTAAATAATAGAACAGTTAGCACTGATGTAACAATAAAAAAAAAAAACTTAGGTCTACCAATTTTAAAATCTATTCCTCGGCAACGACGCCAAAAACTTGTTGTTGTTCTAAGTGTGCATGATTTATTTGTATTTTGAAAATCGATTTGCAAATGATGAATTATACTGAATATGGAAAACTAAAAGGAATAAAGAAATATCAGCACAGAGAGAAGTTAATTAGCCTGCAAGGTCAGGGCCAATTGTAGCAAGTTTTAAATGTAAGTGAGTAAAAGATCGTCCGCAGGGAATTGATTTAAAATGTAGGATAAACCCCCAGATCTGAGCTACCAGATCTGGCCTCTGATTCTATCTACAAAGCAAATAAGATGGGAGGTCGAATTTGTCACATTCACTAAATTATCTGAAAGTAGAATTAAAACTAAGTGATCCAGATCCGAGTTGGGAGAATTGGAAGTAAAATTAATAAGAATGGAGAAATAACAACTAACTTCAGCTTAGTACTTGATTGCAGAATGAGAAATAGTGTAATATAGATGAGAAAGTATCAACTCTTCATCTGGCTACCAGCTCAGATGTGAGAGTAAATAATCCAATTCAAGGATTAGAATTGAGTTGAACTTATGGCTATGATCTGTCCACTTCAATGGGCACAGATCATCCAATAGTTTTCAATCCAAAGTTTTGATTCAGAACATAAACACCACTACAAATGCTGTAAGAATCCGGTTACAAACACAGATTCTCACAGGGATAATGAATTAAGGGAAATTGCTTTAAAAACAGTAAATCTAAAGGGGTCTAATGACTGAGGAGATCACAATGAACCCTCAACATGAATCCGATTGAGAATGTACTGATGAAAGCAACCTTTTCAAATCCACCGTTATAATTACAGAGCACAGCTTAAAACAACTCTTAGATATGTAGTCTTGAATACAATTCTCACTTGAATTACATAAGTATCTCATAGTGCTCAGTTACAGACAAAAGCTAGGCTATAATAGAGGTTTCAGACAAGCTATCTTGATCTGAATTGGAAATGGGGCAGCAGGAATGAAACTCAAATTTTGGATACCCAAATTGGGCAAATAGTTCATCTATTTATAGTTTTTCCCAAGTCTAGCTCAGATGTGTATCAACCAATCAGACTTGGTTAGATCTGTATCAACCAATAGGAGTCGAGCACAAGGATCCAGATCTGTTTTGGCCAATCAGAACTGCTTGATCTCGTTCAGCCAATTAGGCAACAGAAGCATCAATTCTGTTATGTAATTCAAAAATCTGTTTTAGCTTCTAAAAGTTCCCGCCAAGTAATTTCATCTTTGGGTGTTCACATGGAGTGGAATATGCCTATGGTTCGTGCTCAGAATCTTCTAGAATGTTCCTCGGTTTTCAAATGCATTAAGGCGCGTGCAGAGATTTCTGAATTGCCCTTGCAGATGCTGGGAATCTTCAGAATACCATTTCGCATAGTTTGGAGACCTTTTCGAAAGGTACTGTAACTTTTAAATCTCTATTCGCACAGATCTGGTGCTGTTCGTAAGGAGTTTTCTTCTTTTCGAATAGGTCAGGAATCCTTTCGAATAGATCAGGTGCTCTTCGAAAACTAAGCTTGGAGCTTTTAGTTCTTTTCGTAGAGTTCAGGTTCTTTTCGAAAAGTTCAGGTTCTTTTCGAAAAGCATTCTGTAATGCATTCTTCTTTTCGAGTTGCTCCAAACTTATTTCCAGGGTGAACCAGGCCTCTGTCTATTCTAGTTTAGGTATTTTGACAACCAATGAGGTTGTCCCTTCTCCTTCTTCCTCTAGATCAACATGGATCATCATCTTTTTGGCACTTTTAGGCTGCTTTCAGGGTTAAGTCTGTCTTTATTGTTAGCTGTAAAGCAAACACTTATTTAGTTCTCTCAAAGGTCTATCAAAACCCAGTTTAAGGGGTGGAAAATGGTATTTTCCAGTTCTCAACTGCCCCTCTTGGTATCCGATCACTAATGATCGAATGCCAAAGAAAAGAGTCATTTGAGAGGACCAAGGCATTACTGACGGGTCAGTCGCATTCTGAACGAACTTCAAACATCAGATGAGTAACATAGTGAGAAAACGAAAGCCCTGTATGTTAGGCTAAACATCTGTTTCTCAAGGAATTAGTCCCCAAGCGCTTAGCGATATTACTGGGCATAATCGAGGTGAAGTGAGTTGTGAAAGCCCTGTATACCAGACTAAACATTCGCCTCTCGAGATGATTTAAAGGTATTTGATGTTTAAGATTCATTCTGAATACAACAGCTTTGCAAGTAAGAGGGGTGATCGACCCACATTCAAAGATAGGAGTGAAATAAACACTCGCAAGGCTCCACAGTTTGCGTCCAATCCTACGAGGTATTTGATTACCCCATCTGACTATTCCCGAGTGCCCCTGCCTAAGGCAGGGTTTGATAAGCAACAAGGTGATGGAAGCCCCGACCCGGACCTGCCTAGATATAATTTAAGGGAATAAACGACCATCATACGGATATCCAGACGCATGGCATACACTTTACAGGGATACCGCTACCAATATAGGTTTTAAGCCTATAGAAAGTAAAGGAAAAATAAACCCTTCTAGATATATGGTTGCACATAGTTTGATTGATACGTAATCTCATTCTCAATAGGTTGGTCTCAACCAACGATTGACCTTTTCCAACGGAGTTATCCGGACCTCAAACCCTGCACGCGCCCAGACCATACGGACCAAGAGTCCACACCTTCGAAGAGTTCGTAAAAAATTTGAAGCTTAGACTCTCACGTTCATATGAATCAAAGATAGAGCACTTAGCTCAATAATTTAGCAGTGGAGTTGTCCTGACCGAAATATTGATCATCTGATCATGATTGACACTGTTGCTCCTACTTTGAAGTAGGATCCATGGATCCAAGGCGAACCTTAGACCTAGGACATTAGTTTTGCACAGCTGCGTTGTCGATAAAATATTGATATTTTACCGCATTAAAAATACGCATGTGCGTAGCTGTGCATGAAGAGTTCATAGATTTCTTTTTTTCTTTTCAAAATGATTTTCATTCTCCCTTTTTTTTTAATAGACTTGACGTCGATGGCGGGATGCTTCATCTGATTTGTCCATTGCTGAGAAGTTGCCTGCTGTGAGGCTTTGGATCGATTTGATGCTCCTGCACATCTCGAGAAAACGTCAGTCCCAATATGAATCTTAATTAGCAGAAGGAGAAACAAATATTTACCTACACATTTTTAATATTTAAGATTTATATATATTTTGGATTCAGAGATTTTTTTATTCTTTTTCTTTATTTTGAGATAGAAGTATGATATTGCATATATATATATGTGGAGATAAAGAGAGTGGGGATATATGTTTATGTATTTTTTAGATTTTTGATTGATTGATTTTTTTATTCTTTTTCTTCATTTTTTGAAATGGAAGTACGGTGCTGTACATATGAAGAAGAGTAGAAACATATACAATTTTAGATTTTTCTTGATTTTTTTAATTCTTTTTTGGCTTTTCTTGATTTTTTGGTGTGGTGCCTTAATCATCGGGTGAGATCTCAGGTCCCCTTTTGAGCATGATTGAACCCCCCTTTTAAATAGTTGGGTCTGAGGGAGTTTCAGCAGCCTTATCAAGACTGGAACATCAATCCCTTTGGGCTGAGTCGAACCATTCTCCTTAACTTGGGTCATACGTTTGACAAAGCCGTTTCACAAAGATAATTCTGGCCGGGGCCTGATTTGAACTAGCATGAGTAGCCTAGAAAAGGGGATCTCAAACATTAATTTTATCGACCCATTCCAATAATTTTTTTTTTTTTAAAACTCTTTTACTCACAACGCCCAAGGTGGGTTCGTCGTGCCCGTTTTTACCATCTTTTTATTCGTGGCGCCCTTTCTGGTTTTCACCACGTCCGTGGATTTAGCTCTCTTTACCCAAGTGCCCTTTCGGGTTTTCACCTGGTCCGCACAAACTCGTTATTTTTATATGTAGCGCCCTTTCGGGTTTTCACCACGTCCATCTTGCTTTGAGCTTGTATTTTATTTTATTTTTTTTTTATTTCTTTCGCGGCTACACGGGGTCTGGTGTCGTCTCACAACTTGGCTCGTGTTGACTTAACAGATACTATGACTGTTTGTGAACCTGAAAAGAGGGCTTTCTTCAAGGTGTAACTTGGCCATGGGTCATGTTAGGATTTGAAGGTATGCTGGGCTAAATAGGATTTTCTTGATATGACTTTAGTTTTTCTCGACATTCTTCTTCCTTGGGGGATTTTACTGTACACGCCTCATGATTCTACTTTTTCTTTTTTCTTTATCTTATTTTAGGCAATCTCTTTTTGAGGTTTTGCTTTTTCGATTTTTTTAGATTTTCATGGTAACTTTACTTCCTCTCTTTTTTTGTATATGTACACATTTTTTCTTTTTCAGGGAAGTGGTTCATTGAAAGAAAGGCCTAGGCTCAAAATGGGGTAGTAAAGGATATCATCTTTTTTAGGGGTGCTTTTTGGCTACTGTGCTTAGAATGATGACCTCTTTTGGGTGGTTCTTAAGTAGTTACGTATTTGTTTCACCAATACTTACCTTATTGTGATAGACTAAGCATAGAACCGTCGAACGTATCAAGCGTTGATGGGCTCAGGAAGATGATCTCCGTCTATAGTGGCGAGGCAGATGGCGTATCCCGGTAGCACCTCTTGAAGGACGTAAGGTCCTTCCTAGTTCGGCTTGAATTTCCCTCTCGGATCGGTGTGGAGGGATGGGAAGATCTTCTTCAGTACAGTGTCTCTTACCTTCAGATCTCAACTGCAGACATGTTTATTGTAAGCGAGTGCGATTCGCCCTTAGTAAACTTGAGTATGGCACAAGGCTAGGAGTCTTTTCTCGTCTAGTAGATTCAATTGTTTGAAGCAGGATCTCTCTCTCTCTCTCTCTCTCTCTCTGCTTCTGGTAAGCCTGATTCTATGAGAATTCGGAGCGAGGCTACTTCAACCTCAATCGGTAGGATGACCTCGGTTCCATACACAAAGGAGAATGGTGTTGCCCCTGTAGCGGTATGGATTAACGTTCTATAGGCCCATAAAATAAATGGCAGCATTTCACTCCAATCTTGGTAAGTGACGACTGATGTGAATTTTAATTGTGATATTTTACTCCCAAGTGCACGAATCGGATTGTATATAGTGGGTGCGGAGTACGAGATCGTTCCCACGAGGACTAATTTTTAAAGATCTAAAAAGACAAGCAATTCCAGAAATCTACTAAGATCTAACAGTATTCTACCAGTCTTATGATTTAGGTGGTTTGATGAGATGATAATTACTGACTACAAACTAAAACTTAACTGATAATTCAAAAATAAAGATAAAGATGAAGATACTAAATCCTCTCATCTTTGGTCCGTTCTTTCCATAATACAAATCTACGGATTAAACTATGAGATATACCATTGAGAACAAATATCTTTTATGGAAGATAAATGGTCAAAAACCCCGATAGGTTCCACGTTACATCCCTGCAATCAGGACTTAGATGATTTTTATATATAGATCTGAGATCAAGGGCATGGCTCGGCACACTTGATCTCAGGTTCAAATAAAAATCATCCCCAAAGTGGGTAAAAATTTCAACAATAATACCACCATAGATCTGAAATCAAGGGCATGGCTTGGCACACTCGATTTTAGATTAGGGAGTAATTAAGATAAAATTACCATTACAGATCCAAGATCCAGGGCATGACTCGGCACACTCAATCCCAGATCATAATCGTAATTAGATCCACACGATGAAAGCAAAAAGACCATATAACAATGATTGGATAAAATTACCGTCACAGATCTGAGATCCCGGGCATGGCTCGGCACTCGCGATCCCGGTTAGTGGCGGAGATTTCATCCGTTCTTGATAGCACAACAACCATAAAATAAGATCTCATATTTTAATCCTAAATTTATATTATTAAAAGTACATCCCTCGGATGGGAATCATTAGATCTCCATCCTTATGAATTTAGCCACACATATTGCAATTAAATGACATAAATAAATAAGGAAGAGAAAATAATATTAATTTAATGAATTAAAAATACCTCAACTTCAAAAAAAATTACTTTGATCTAAAAGTACGATGGTCTTCAGAAACGAGAATAATGCAGGAATAAACTTGAGCAAAAATATAATAAACTGGAGGAATGAGTACTGGAAATTAAAGGAACGAAGCTCTAAAAAGGGAATAAATAAAAACTCCCTATTTCTATGTCTAACTATGAAAAAGAAAAGAAAAAAATTAAAACTCTAATCTCTCCTATCTCCCTAATTTCTAATTCTCCCTCGAAGTGTTTGAGTCGCTTTAAATAGATTTCCGGTCGCAGAAGTCTCCCCAGCCGCCAATTTAGGGTCGATTAATCGACCCAATAGGGTCGATGCATCAACCCTACAAAAGAGACTCAAAATCAGCTTTAAAGTAGTCAATTCTGTGTCAGACTCTCCTTCTCCTCGATTAATCGACCAAAAGGGTCGATGCATCGACCCCCAAAAATTCGTGAATTTCAGCACACTTTTTGTATCAGACACTACTTTGGTATTTCAGCCATAACTTTCTGTCTCAAACTCGGATTGAGGTGATTCTTAAAGGTCCAAATTTAGTCGCAAGTCGCACCAAGTTCTCGATGACCCAAAGTTACAGTGTTTTGACATTATTTTCAGAATTCTTGGGCTGTTTTCCACACTTGGCTTGTATTTACCTGAAACACTTTAAATCTAATAATTCTTATCAGATAGCCTTCATCAGACAGCTAAATATAGGTATTTAGGGGTGAAATATCATCATATTTCAGTACTCATCAACGACCATCTTCTCAAGGATGCGGATGACCATCTTATTTGCAGCTTCCACGGCTCCATTAGTTTAAGGCCGATAAGGTGACGAGTGATGGTGCTTAATTTTGTATTGTTCGCAGAAGGCTCAGATGCGCTTATTCATAAAGTTTGTGCCATTGTCCATGATAATATCCTTGGGTACTCCAAATCGGCACATAATATTAATTTTGAGAAATTTCTCGATGTGATTGGCTGTGATATTAGCATATGACGCTGCTTCTACTCACTTGGTGAACTATTCAATGGCGACGAGGATGAATCGATGTTCGTTTGATTCTTTCGGATTAATTATTCCGACGACGTCAAGGCCTTAGGTAGCAAATGGCCAAGGAGTGGTCATACAGTGTAGATCGATGGCAAGAGCGTATATCAGACTGGAGTGTTCCTGACACTTGTAGCACTTATGAATATGTTTGTAGCAATCTGATTCTATAGTGGTAAAAAAGTATTCATGCCGCAGAATTTTCTTAGCAAGCATGTGATCGCTAACATGGACTCCACATACTCTCTCGTGGATCTCCTTCATGATATCAGTCGCTTCACCTTCTGTCAGACACCTGAGTAAGATGTTATTGTAGGATCGCTTGTAAAGGCATTCCCCAAAAATGATGTAGCCTGCCGCTAAACGTTGAATGGTTCGTCGGTCCATTTTGGACGTACTCTCAGGGAAAGTTAGTGTCTCGAGGAAATTTTTGATATTTGAGAACCAAGGTGGCTCATCATCAGGCTTGGTAGGTTCCTCAATCTGGAGGCAGAAGGCCGTTTCATTCCTTTGCTCGATCATGATCGGCTTCATCTCAACACCATACGGGGTTTCTATCATTGATGCCAGCGTTGCTAGTGCATCGGCAAAGCGATTCCTTATCTGGGGGACATATGAGAATGTCATGTCTTGAAAGCAAGCTATTAGATCCTCGAGGTGCTCATGATAGGGGATCAATTTCTCATCTTTCGTCTTCCAGTCACCATTCATCTGGCATATAATTAACTGTGAATCGCCAAACACTCGGAGGTGAGTTACATTTAGATCGTGAGCCGCCTTCAAACCAACGGCACAAGCTTCGTACTCAGCCATGTTGTTAGTGTAAGGGAAGTTGAGCTTGATAGAGACGAGTACGTGGGTTCCTTTCGGTAAAATCAGAATGGCGCTAACTCCTTGACCCTCGACATTTGTGGCCCCATCAAAGTGCATTACCCATGATTCTTCTGCTTCTTCTGTATCGTTTTCTATCATAAACAGGATGTTCTCATCGAGGAACTTAGTTCTCAAAGGTTCATAATCTAGCAAAGGATTGTCGGCAAGATGATCGGCGAGTGCCTGCCCCTTAATCGACTTCTGAGTGACGTACGTGATGTTGAACTCAGACAATAAAAGCTGCCATCGTGTGGTTCATCCAGTGAGAGCTGGCTTCTCAAACAGGTATTTCAACGGGTCCATTCGGGCCAAAAGTAGAACGGCTTGAGATAACAAGTAATGGCGGAGCCTTTGAGTGGCCCATACAAGAGCTAGGCATGCTTTCTCCAGATGAGAATATCGCGTCTCATAATCAGTAAGCTTTTTTCTCAGATAGTAGATGACTTGCTTTCTTCTTCCCGTCTCATCGTGCTGCCCTAAGACACATCCTATCGGGACCTCCGTCGTGGAGAGAAAAATTAAGAGTGGTCTCCCCGGCTCGGGTGGTACTAACATAGGTGGGTTAAGGAGGTAGCTTTTGATTTTATCGAACGCTGCCTGACAATCGTTGTTTCATTCAACGGGCGAGCTCTTCCTTAGTAGCTTGAAGATCGGCATGCAGATTGGAGTTAGATGTGCAATGAACTGACTGATATACTGTGTTCTGCCTAAGAATCCTCTAGCTTTTTTCTCAGTAGACGGTGGCGTCATTTCAGTGATGGCTTTAACTTTGATTGGGTCGACCTCGATCCCTCTCCTACTGACGATGAATCCTAATAATTTTATAGACATAGCGCCAAAAGCGCACTTCTGTAGATTCAGACGTAACCTGTACTTTCTCAGTCTTTCAAACAACTTTTGAAGGTTTACAAAGTGATCGCTTCACTCCGGTGACTTAGCTATCATATCATCGACATACACTTCAATTTCTCTATACATCATGTCGTGAAATAGTACAGTCATTGCTTTCTGGTACGTTGCATCGATATTCTTTAGCCTAAATGGCATGACTCTGTAGCAAAAGGTTCCCCAAGGAGTGATGAACGCAGTCTTCTCTCGATCTGCCTCTGTCATTTTTATCTGATTATATCCTGAGAATCCGTCAATAAAAGAAAGTATCTCGTGCTTAGCAGTGTCATCGACCAAGATGTTGATGTGCGGTAATGAGAAATCATCTTTCAGGCTTATCTTGTTCAAATTGCGGAAATTGATACACATGCGAACCTTTCCATCTTTCTTTGGCACAGACACTATATTGGCTAGCCACTGCGAGTATTTGGACACCATGAGAAACCCCACGTCATACTGCTTGATAACCTCGTCCTTGACTTTCAACATTCACTCGGGTCGGAGACGTCTCAGCTTCTGCTTAATCGACTTCATATCAGGGTAGAGAGGCAACTCATGCTCGACCAAATCAGTGTCTAGATCAGGCATGTCCTCGTATAACCAGGCAAAAATGTCTTGGTATGACCGAAGGAAATCGATCATGCTTTTTCTTTCTTCGGGAGACAGTGACATTCCAATCTTGATAATTCAGGGAATCTCCCCAGTTCCCAGGTTAACGTCCTTAGTTTCTTCGACAATGGGGGTAGGGCCATGCTCAAATTCGACAAACTGGTCAAGGAGCTCATTGGGGAGCTCCTCCAAAGAGATATCCTTGTCCAGACTCATAACTCCTACCTCTTCTTGTATTTCTGCAGGAAAGGGGTCGATTTTACATAGGACAGGTACTTTGATTAGGACATCTTTTTGTGGGACTTTATTTAGAATTTTAAACGATAATATTTTTAGACTTTGTATTTTTTTAATGTTTATGAGATTTTGTATTTCTTCGGAGACGGATCCTTGGCAGCGCGAGTCTGTGTATATACAAGGTATTGCCTGCCAAGGGCTTATCTCACTTTTTATAGGTTATTTTTTTTGGGAAACGGGTGCCAAATGTTAGGCCACTCCCCGCTTCCAGGGTTTGGGGTAAAAATACCCAATTGCGTACCTGAGGGGCCGCTCTTTTACCTGATTGGATGGAAGGGGCTGACTGATACGACTCTTCGGAGTCAGCTTCCATTATGTTGATCTCCATTTCGTCTGAGATGACATCCTCAAACGCTAACAAAGTTTTGTGGTGATTCACCACAGGGGGAGTTTGTTCAGGTATGGCCCGTTGTTCCTCAAAGAGGGATAATGCGGCCAAGTCTATCTCAAGGTTGGGAAAGGTGATGTAGGGATTGGTAGGGTGTACTGGTGTTGTGGGCTTGTGTGGGGTTAATCAGGTTACCCCATTTCGGTCAATCTTCACAACCCCGACACTTATGAATGAATTCCTAATATGAGGCTTGGGACAAGGCTTTTCCTCTTCCAAGTGTATCCCCCTGGCTCTTGCGGTCGCCGTATGACGGGCCTTCTCCATGGCTTCTCGGACCTCTTCCTCTATGGGCTCGTAAACTAACCCAAAACGAACTTTCTGTCCCTTGGCCATTACCGGCTCTCTTTTACCCTACAGTCCGAGCTCGAGTCCTCTGCCTTTTTGATAGCCCCATTTCTAGAGCATCGCCACTGCTGCTTCCGTTCCGCCGCCGGTTTTGAAGACTATGCTTTTTGGAGGTTCTGGGCCTACTATTGACACCTCATATTCGAAACTATAGAGGTCGGTGTCTTCCTCAGTATGTAACACATCTATTACTTTAGGATTGTCAATGCAATGGGTGGCCTTGTCTTTGTCGTCATGTCCTTCACCAATGATGGTGACAACCTTTTGTCCGGATATGAATTTTAATTTTTGATGGAGGGTAGAAGGTATCGCCCCAACCTCATGCAACCAGGGGTGTCCTATTAGTAGATTAAACAAAGATTTGATATCCATCACTTGGAAAGGTAGTATGGAAAAGGTAATGGGCTCGATTACTAACTCAAGGCCGACCTCTCCCATTATTTATCTTCTTGTGTTATCAAAACTCCGAGCACTTGTTCCTGTCGGCCTCAGCATATAGGGGTCCACATCGATTTTGGTGGCAGTCCGCAATGGGCACACATTCAGAGCCGACCCGTTATCAATTAGAACTAAGGGAATTATCATGTTCCCAAATTCGACAGTAATATTGAGGGGTTTAGCATGACTGTTTTCCTCCTCCTGCAGATCTGCATCCGAAAATGAAATGGCATTGGGTGCCATTACTTGTTCAATTATTTGCTCAACTTTATCTGGGCTCACCTGCTGGGATACGTGGGCATTCTTTAACGCTCTCATTAAAGCTTGAAAATGGAGTGGGGACGTCATTAATAGATCCCAGACAGTGATATGGGCCGACATTCTTCTTAGTTAGGTCTCAAGGATGTGCTCCCGGCTCATCTTTTTAAATGGGTCGACTGCACTGTCTCTCTTTCCCTCTGACTGTGCTGGTGGTGTTACTGTTGCTGTTGTCATTGCTGCCTCAGGCTGTTTCGAGATCTTTCCCGATCTGGTAACGAAGTCCACGGCCCCTTCTCTGCTATTGCTGCCAACATTAGCATTGGTCTGTTCATAGCTCAACGGGACCTGATGAGGATCATAGCTTGGCCCCGTGATTTGGAACGGTAGGGCTGCTGGCTCTTGACGTGCGTGTGCTGATGGTTCGGGCAAGGTAGGCAAGACTTGGTTTACCTCAGTGAATGATGGGTGGGTGGCAAAATTGGGCCAGGTAAGGGTGGTGAGGTTTAACAGTGGTTGCACCAGGGGTAATGGGGTGGGTGTAGGCCATTGGTAGCTAATGGGCTGTGGAGGATTGGGGGTTTGATGGGCCATTAGGTAATTGACGAGGGTGATGGAGTTTACAGGTGGTTGAACCGGGGGTAACGGGGTGGGCGCAAACCATTGGTAGTTTATTGGTGGTGGAGGATTGGGGGCCTGCTGGTTTATTGGGTAATTGATAGGGGTGGTGGTGTACGGTTGGTACGCATTTATTTATACATAATTGATGAGTGTTGGTGCTGGAAAATAGGTCCTAAGATCTAGGGGCACAGCTTGTGGTGTAGGAGTGGGAAAATAATCTGCTAGATTTAGTGGTTCAATTACCCCAACAGTTTTTTCTTCTTAGTCTCTCCACCTTGGGGCCATGAAAGTTTCCTGGTTACAAATAAAGTCTGGCGGATCAAACTCTAATTCTTCTTCAGATTCCTCTACCATCCCTATGGTGGGTCTGGGACCTGCTATTATGATAGGGTGTAGGGGCAAAGGCACATGGTGCATATTTGCGTGCTGGTTCATTTGGGTGGGTACAGGGAGAATGATCTTCCCAGCATCGATTAAATCCTGGATTGCGTGCTTTAATGGGAAACAACGATCAGTTGGGTGACTTGGACCCTGGTGGAAATTGCAAAGAATATTGGGGTCAAAATTATATGGGATTGGATTGGGAGGAGGTCGCGGTTGGAGAGCAGTTATTAATCTCTTTTTAATTAACAGACGTAAAAGTACACTCAGAGATTGCCCCAAGGGCGTAAAGACTTGATCATAACGGGCTCTCCTCTCTAGGGTCATTTGCATCCCCTGTCCATTCCCTGCTCTTTGTACTGACCCTGTCCCAACGGGAGCTGATTGTGTTACTTTAAATTAGAAGGGGCCTACATTGTTATTGTTGGGCCGGGTGTTTGCAATATTCTGTACCTCTGCCCCTATTCTTCTGTCATTTCTCAACTCGGAGAACCTCCTAACCCTGATGGGCCCCTGGGATGCATTCTTGTTCAACCGCCCTTCTCTGATGGAGTCCTCATAGAGGTTGACGTTCCTTACCAAGTCAGCAAAACTGGACTGCTGCTGGTATACAAGAAAATCTGAGATCACTGACAGGATATTCTTTGAGATCATTTCTATCTGCTCGTCGTCAGGTATCCTATTTCTTACTTAAGCTGCCAGTGCTCTCCAACTCCCTAAGTAATCCCTGAAGGTTTCATTAGAGTTCTGCATCAATCGAGCTAGATCTGACTTGCGGGGCTCAATGTCTATGTTGTAGACATATTTCTCTTGGAATAGGTGGGTCAGATCTTTTCATGTTTTAATTATTGATGATTCAAAAGATGTGAACCATTTTAAAGTTGGGCTGGCTCAACTTTTTTGAAACACTTTGATGAGGAGTCATTTGTCTCCGCCGTATTGGCACATGTCCCTACAGTAGGACTTAAGGTGTGTAATAGGGTTGCCTGTGCCATTATATTTTTTGAAGATCGACATTTTGAATTTACGGGGTAGGGAGATCTCAGCAAACAGGCACAAGTTTGTGAAGTCTGTGGCGTGGATTTCAGCACCACCCATCTTCAATAACTACTTCTGGATCTTGTCCAATTGTTCCCTCAATTGTTCTGATTCTTTGGACATGGGGGCCGTCTTCTCAATTGTGAGTTTGGACTCACTCTGGGTTGCCAGGGGTGGGATAATTATAGGTGGAGGACTAACATTGGTCAATGCCCCGACGTAGGCCCCATGTTTCTGATCTCGTCTTCCTCATACTGCTGATCTACATAAGGTGCAGTGATGATGAGATTCTCGGGTTGTTGTTGCATGGACTGGGTGGGCATGGTCTGAATGGGGGTGGGGTGAGACCATTAGATGTGGGGGAAGTGTTGTGGGGTGATGGGATGAGTGGAAGTTAGATTTTGGAGCGGGGTCTGATGAGGCCATTGAGCATGGGGGAAGGTTTAGAGATGGCCTTGGGGTGTGGGGCCATGGAAAAATTGATTTTGAGGTATGGTTTGGGTTTAACCCGGGTGTGAAGATTGGGGGTGGGCAAAATTTTGGAGGTATTGGTGCGGGTTCCAACGTTTTGGGCTCGAGTTTGGGCCATGAAGCCTTGGGATGGTTGGGCTTGGGTAAAGGACAAGGGATTTGGCGGGTCTTGGTCCATTAGGCCTTGATGGGTATAGCCCATTGGCCTTTGGAGGGTTTGGGCTATGGGCCATTGGTGGGTTTGGGCCATGGGCCCTTATTGGGTCTAACCCAATGGGCCTTGACGGGTCTGACCATGGGTCCGTTGGGTCTGACCCATTGGGCTTGTGGGTCTGGGCCATGGGTCCTCAATAGGTAAGAACTATGGGGTTTTGAGCCATGGGGCCTTAGGACATGTCGAAAGTGGGGATTTGGGCCAATGGGCCTTGGGTCATATGGGAAATGGGGGCTTGGGCCTGTGGGAAATGGGGGTTTGGATGGTGTGGATGATGGGGGTCATGGGGGAGTGAGGCATGGAGATTGGCTAGGGTATAGGATGGGTTCATGGATATGGGGTGTGGAGGAAAGGAGGCATTTTGGAAAGCCTTCCACATGAAGTAGGCTTGGAACATCTCCTCCATCATGGTCATGGATAGAGGGTTGGATGAAGATGGTGGATTTAAGGGGTGATGAGATGTAGATGGGGTGAATGTGGTGGGTAAATTGGGGATGGTCTCGGTAAAATAAGCCATGACCCGGGTAACTGATGGGATATGGGGTGGATTGGAGGGATGAAGTGGGGCATTGACAAAGGGGGATGGGTTGAGAATGTTTAGGGATGATGAAGGGTAAAGTGTGGGTGTTTGGGAAAAATCAAGCATGGCCCCGATAAAAATGGGCATGACCTGGGTAGATGGGAGGATTTATGAGGGGCTGGATAAGGTGGTGACATAGGTGAATGAGGGTGGATTGGTCCTATATGGGGAAGATGGAAAATGGGGCATGGATGTGGATGGGAAAAATTGGGTTGGATTTTGTATGGATGTGGATGGGAAATGTGTTGGATTTGGCATGGATATGGGAGGAAAAATAGACATGATTTGGGTAAAAGATGGGGAATGAGGGGGTTGATTTTGGATATTTTGGGAAGTGGTGGTTGGGAAAATGGGGACCCGATAATTAAAAAAGGTGATTGGGTGAGGGGGATGGTGGAAAAAACTTCTCCCGAATGGGAGTGGGTTGGAGAATATAGCGGGGATGAGTCGGGGTCGGTGTAAGTCGGGTCTACTACTCACGACATTGTTTGTTGGCGGGTTGGGTATGGGTGCCTTGGATAAGGTTTGAATTTTTTTTTTCTTTTTCCCCTACGGGATGATGGAGGATAAGATGATGTCGTTATACCGGGACCACAAAGACTAGTTTTTTTTTTTTTTAATTTTTTAAATTAATTTTTTTTTAGAGGAATTTTTTGTAAAAACAAAGGTTTCGAGGCCTTGGAATTCCTTTCTTGGGTGACTTTCGTACCCTAACTTAGGACTTGCGACAATGATTTCAAAGCGATTCGGAAGAATCAAAGGAAGACCTTTGATCTATTGAAGGCACAGAAATCGAGGCGAACAACCCGATCCCCCGAAATGAGTAAAAAAGAAGTTACCTTCTTTTGATCGGCGGGGACGTATTGGGTGTCAGAGATGGCAGGGCTCAAACAGAGGCACTAAGACACTAATCGGGAGACTCGAGATGTGAAAAAGGCCACAGATTCGGACTGTTGCTGTCTAGAATAGGCTTGGCGCAACTAATACATGCACCAGGCTAAAAATGCCCCTATTTTACATTGGCGCAACTATTAGTTGCGCCAAGGTAAAATTGGCCAAATTTAAAGCTGGCGCAACTAATAGTTGCGCTAGGTATAATTCCAAAATTTTTACACAGGCGCAACTAATACTTGCGCCAGACTAAAATGGGGCTCCAGATGTTTATGATAGCAGCAAACAACACCCGAAATGAGTCTCTTTTTTTGGTTCTTGCGGAAGTTAGGCTTCCAGAAACTAACTGATTTTTTAGTGAATCGTTCTCTCCTCACCGAACCTAAAGGTTGTGAGTCTAGTATAACTCGTTAGCGCGCTCCCTAAGGGTTATAAGCTTTGTAGGATAGGGAACCCACTCGATATACCTCCATTGCAAGCGCCTTCTCAGATACTAGGTGGATTAGGACTTTTTTGGATCATCACCACTAGGGGCTGCCGCTATACTAAGATCCGGGTGGTTGCATGTGTGCCTAAACCCAACCCTTTTAAAAAATCTACCCCGTAAAAATAAATTGATTAAGTTCCCTATCTTGGTTCAATTTTAATTAATTTTTTTCAAAGCCTTTTTTTTTATGGAAGTTTTCTTTAGTTCAAAAATCGGGGGTGATGATCCCGTGCCGCCACTACAGGCCGGCGTCCACTGTTAGAATATGTTTATACAAGTAAGCCCGCCAATCAGCTAAGACACTTTAAATGACAGGAATTTAAATAAAGTTAAAAGACAATGCGCAAGTAGGCCCGCCAATCGGCTAAGGCACTAAAATTACAGAAAAGTAAAGAAAATTAAAAGGCAATACGCATGTAGGCCCACCGATCGGCTAAGACACGTAAATGACGGAAAAGTAGGGGTGAGTAAAAAAATAAAAATAAAAAATAATACAAAAATAGCAAAAAGATTAGTAAAATAAAAAATAAATGGCCAAATTTCAACGAGAAACTCTACAAACTATCCCCAATAGAGTCGTCATTTGTGCAACCGTGAGATTTTTGACGATCACGTAGCGACGATGCGCTTGCTAACAAAATATATAGAGTTGCCACCCGGAGCTTTTGGTGTCCTGAGAAACCTATATCATTTTGATAAGCACCAAAGTGCTACAAATATGACTCTGAATCCGGTCCACACCAAAGGTTCTTAGGTAGGAGCTTCGATTATCAATTGAAAAGGTGTTAGGCACCTAATCAACCCGCTCAATGCGGTCTCTACTTATGGCCAAAATAAAAATAATATAAAAGAAAATAAAATGACTTTCTCTTGTCCAAAGGGGCTTAAAATCTTATTTGTGCCCCTCCGTTCCTACAGAAAATTCGACGGCGTAACGACACAAATGGGAGGATAGAGGAATAACTGAGAAAGTAGAGGAATAGAGGGGAGAGCCGAAGCACTTGGGCCCTTGTTGCACCGTTGGAGAGCCTTACGTTGGCTTGCTTTGATGAGCTTTTATAGCCTTGTATGGTGGAAAAAGGGGTTCTAACCTCTAAGGTTTGCTAGCTAAGAGGTAGAGAGGGAAGGCGAATGGATAGCACACACCTAACCTAGAGGCTTTTTATGAAAAGTAAGGTGAATGGATAGCACACACCTAACCTAAGAGGTTTATCAATTCTGAAATTTGTATGAGCAATGGTGCACCAAAGGGAGAAAAATCTTCTCACTTAAGCTCTTTCTCGCTTAGGCAAATTTTCTCAACCTTTAACCCAAGGGGAGGGGGGCTCTATTTATAGGAAAAGGGTGGGTTAGGAGGCTACTTAGAGGTTAAACAAGATTAGGAATTAGGTAATCTAGCATCTAAGGTTTCCTAGAGTTTTGAGAGCTTGGAAAGGTATAAAGGTGATTTTAATGGTGGATGATAGGTTGGTGTTTCAAATCACTTAAGGGTTGCAAATAGGTACTAAAAGGGTGTCATAGGACTATCAAACACACCCCAAAGATCAAGGTGGTCAACAAGTCAAACCTCAATCCCGATTTTTAAGGTAAAGACCAGGGGTTACTGTTCATATGCCTGGCGCAATTATTAGTTACGCCAGGCATATGCACAGTAAAACAGTACATGCACAGTGCCTGAAAGTTGGCTCCCCGAGGTGGGGTCTACCTTAAAGCTGGCGCGCTAGCTCATTTCTGGGGAGAGATGGCATGGCGCAACTAATAGTTGCGCTAAGCTTACCCATAACTGGTGCAATTATTAGTTGTGCCAAATCCCTAAAGGGGTCCATTTGAAATTACCTCTCTGCACATCGGGTTCGGAATATGATATCTTTGCGCACACAGCTCCGATTGGGGTGATTCTTGGCCTATTAGAAAGCTGACGATTTCTAATTTTTAATGGTATAAGATTCGATCACAGTAGAAGGCTGTAGCTAGTCCCGGTGCACCATCCTTCATCCATTGCTTGGGAAAGCTAGGCTCAGGTCTGAAATAGAATCTAAGGGTTGGGATTGGTTTCTAAGGGTTCGGGAAGATTCCTAAGGGATCTAGGATGATTCCTAAGGGTTTGAAAGGGTTCCATACATGCCATCAAAAGCTCGGAGGCACGCCTCTCTCGAAATGTGTCTCGATCGGGCCTTAGGCCAAATTTGGGTGTCTACAGAGCGGTCAGTTCAGTTTCAGACGTCAGTGGTGTTCGAACCAAAACATATAGCATCATGATTTAATTTTGGCTGCCAGTCGTTAATGGATCCTAATCATCGAAGCCCTCTAAGGGACGAACTGACAGTGCTAGAGAATCTCGACTCAATGATGCAGCTTCTGTTCATGGCTTGCTAGGGAGATGTGAATGGTGTGGAGGATTTGCTGAAGGAGGGGATTGATGAAAATTGCATCAATTTGGATGGTCGGACTGCATTGCATATTGCGGCTTGTGAGGGCCACATCGATGTTGTGAAGCTCTTGTGGAGTAGGATGGCCAATATTGATGCCTGTGACCGATGGGGGAGTAAGGTAAAATTTCTCTTTTTTTCCTTTGTAATTATATTTTTTGTACTAAATTTATAGTTATGTTATACAAAGTTATGGAGCTTTAGATTATGTTAGGCACTGTTCATTTTAGTTTCGTTCTAAACCAGTTTTATTGTTTTAACTAAGTTGTGGTAAATGAATAATATATGTTCATAAATTTGTTAATTTAGCTTCCGTCGCTTAGTTTCCTTTTTAGGAAATAAGTTTGTTATGATGTTTTATATCTTTTATAATTTTGGACAATAATATCCCTTCCCGATCTGATCAAATAAAAATAATACTATTAATACGCCAATTGACTGTTGGGTCTTCGTTAGGCAATCTTATGTCTGGATGCATTGTGATCATTCTCAGGGCAAACTTGTAACTACAGAGAAGTACCCCTAGCCCCTATTTGTCTAACAAAAGAAAAGGAATTGACAGATGACTAAAGGGATGCTTAACACTTACCCGTTTGGCATGAGTCGTTTTCAAAAAAGGACCCTTGTTTGTCCTAATCATGCACTTATCCAATCAAAATGTAACTTAAGATAATTTTGAATAATGAGGTGTTATATAATGCCAATGAATCAATTAAATGCTATACCTTAGCGTAATCCTTTTTCAATTACTTGTGATTGGGATTTGATAGGAAGCACATTTAGGTGTTCAATCAAAATTTTTTTAGGACAATCTATAATGAGATCTTGATTTTGTCATTCAATTGCTCTACATTTTTTATTGTGTGATAAAAGGTTAGTCCACATAAACATGATGTTAGGAGACTAGCTAGAAGTTAACCTCGAACCTAATGTTAAATTGTACTCTATAGTACTAGCCTACTAAGGCAATAAAAGCATTGTTAGTTTGACCAAATGGGACATACTCTTTGGCATGTACATCTTGAATCTTTAGTGTGCTAAACCAAACCATATGGAGTTGAAACTGTTTGATCCTGCATTAAAAGCATTGTTATTGGTGCTATTGGCTTTTCTCCATTCTCAAAGAAAATTTCAAATTATTCACTTACTTAATCAAACTCATTGGCTTTTCTTCATTCTCAAAGAAAATTTTAGTGACAACCCACTAAAATTATGACATAAAAGTCCTTGGTACTGTACCATAACATTAAAAGATCCGAATATTATAATTAGGGTAAAACCTATGGTCTATACAAAGATGGGCATAGATGAATTTGAAATACAAATTAAAGATTTATTAGAGAAAAAA
This sequence comes from Chloranthus sessilifolius, assembly GCA_021018995.1. Taxonomy (NCBI): domain Eukaryota; kingdom Viridiplantae; phylum Streptophyta; class Magnoliopsida; order Chloranthales; family Chloranthaceae; genus Chloranthus; species Chloranthus sessilifolius. Next base: position 9,403,798 of record CM037598.1, read on the forward strand.
CTCATTGAATCTATAAAAAGCCTTCATTCTAGCCCTGCATTTTTAGCTCGAAATCATGCCGAAATTAAACGCGAAAAAGCTAGAATGGTTTTAAACTATAAAAAATTAAATGAAAATTTAGAATTCGATGGATATTTCATTCCGCGAAAAGATGTTTTGATTAACCAAATCAAAGGATCAAAATTCTTCATTAAATTCGACTGTAAATCGGGATATTGGCAATTAAAGTTAGACGATCAATCAAAACTTTTAACTGCTTTTAGTACCTCATGTGGACACTATCAATGGAATGTCATGCCCTTTGGCTTGAATATTGTGCCACAAATCTATCAAAGATGGATGGATTCGATTTTTTCTCCCTATAAAGAATTTTGTGTTGTATATATAGATGATATATTAGTGTTTTCTGAAACAAAAGAAGAACACAAAAAGCATTTAAAACAAATGTGCATGAAATTATCCTTTCACCTTCAAAAGTAGAAGTTGAAAAAGAATCAATAGAATTTTTAGGTCTTATTCTAACACATGATGGTCTAAAATTACAAGATTATATTATTATAAAAATAAAGAATTTTCCTGAAGAAGTAATTGATAAAAAATAATTACATAGTCTTTTAGGATTATTAAATTATGGAAGAAACTACTTAAAAAATTTAGCAGAAAAAGAAAAATCTTTCATAAATAAATTGAAAAAAGTAGAATTTACATAGACAGATAAAGATAAAGAACTACTAAAACAAATAAAACAAGATATCCTAGATTGTCCTATAATTTATCTTCCAACAACCGAAGATAAATTAATCTTAGAAACTGATGCGTCTTGAAGGCTATTCCTGCAAACGACTGGAAAGAAAAAGATTCCTGTCAGTTTAATGGAATAAAATCACGAAAATCACCTTTAACAAAAAAGGTACAAAATAAAGAAAAATTATGTGGATATAATTCTGAAAAATTTAAACCAAATGAGCAAAATTATATTATATTTGAAAAAGAGTTATTAGCAATAAAGATAGAGAAGTACTAAAACATAGATTGTCCTATAATTTATCTTCCAACAACCGAAGATAAATTAATCTTAGAAACTGATGCGTCTTGAAGGCTATTCCTGCAAATGACTGGAAAGAAAAATATTCCTGTCAGTTTAATGGAATAAAATCACGAAAATCACCTTTAACAAAAAAGGTATAAAATAAAGAAAAATTATGTGGATGTAATTCTGAAATTTTTAAACCAAATGAGCAGAATTATATTATATTTGAAAAAGAGTTATTAGCAATAAAACGTATTCTTAAACGTTTTCATATTTATCTAGCCTCCGAAGTTTTCATTGTACGGACGGATAACAAAGCAATTCGAGATTTTTTAATAAATAAAAGAGATATTTTAGATGGAAGACGACTAAAATGGTATAATTAAATAGCTCTTTATACTTTTGAAGTCGAACATGTTAAAGGAAGTACTAACGTTTTGACTGATTTTTTAAGTAGAGATCCAAGTTTAAACCACTAACCAAGTGGACGTATTTACTGCAGGAAGAAGATTTATGTTACCACTAAACCAGTAAATTTTACTCTGTAAACGATAGAAGATGACAGAAGAAGGAAACTCCTCATCTTCTTCCCAATCCCAACCACCTCTATTCATAAGAAAAACTTTTGTTGTGTTGAGAGGACACTAGCCTGGACTTTATACCTCTTTTCTAGCTTGTCAAAAATAAGTTACCAACTTCTCAAATTCTCTTTATCAAGTTCATGATTCGTTCAATGAAGCTAAATCAACTTTTACTTTATATCAAGTCCAACAATCTCAGTATTTGCTAGAACAAACTAGCATCACCATAAACAATGCCCCTGATTTTTATAATCTCGGAATAAGTGCTAAACTGTATCATGAGATTAATGGAGCTTGGAAAAGCCAACTTCTCCATGACAAGAAACAATTTAGGCGTCATATGAGCAATTTATCACAAAAAATCTTTGAAAAAAAATAAAAATTAAAAAAATTACAAAATAGTTCGAATGCCCTTGTTAAATCCATAGCATAAGATTCTGAAACGTTTTCAGAAAACTTTTCTTTTGAAAAAATCAATCATTTTTTAGAACTAGCAGACTTTATGGATTCAAATTATCCGAACTCGATTTTTCACAAACTCAAACGAATTTATTTGTTTGAAAAAATAAAATATATTCTACCATGTGATATCAGTAAACCTCTGATAACACAAATTGAAAATCAAGAGATTAAGATTAAACAAATCTTGATGGACAATTATAATATTGCTCAGTGTTATAAAGTTTTTTTTTCAAAATTGTCAGTTTACACTAAAAATCCCATATATAATGTGGAAGAATGTCTTGATTGATAATTAATAAAACAACTAATCTTTCTCAGCTATTCTATCAATGAATTTCTTATGATGATCAAAATAATGGTCTATCATCTCACCAAAAACCTTAATCGCACCGTCTATTATACGTTCTAGATAATAAGCACAATAGGATGGAGATCGAAAAAAAAGTTTTATCAGTCATATCAAATCTGTTTTTTAGATAAAACTAAAGACTACGAATTTGATGAAGTCGACAACTCTATGGCAAAAGCCAGCATCATGTCTATTAATCCAAAATCATATTGGATTCGATCATTGAAACTTTTTCATCAATGGCAAGGCAAATTCGTGCTGCCGATAATCAATTCAATATATCTGATGGTCACAAACTTTTTTCTATAAATATGCCAATTGAATATATGAGAACTAATGAACAAAAGGTTGAAGCAAATTCTCTACTATTAAAAATGGATTCTCGAAAAGACTTTGACCACCCAGAAAATCTCGAGATTGAAATCACAATGGTCGAAGAATATGAGATGCAAGCTAGCTATGATCCTCACAGCCCGACCTCGAAAGATTTAGTTTTCTATCACAATCTGGAAAGTCGTATAGAAGCATAGTGGACTCTACAATTATCAGTGGCAAGGACGACTCCAGATCATCCAGAACACGTTGCTACGCACAATCGTCAGCCATGACGTTTTTAACACTTATGTCTTTATCTTACTTTAAGCAAAAGAAAAGTGAGATTCGTCTTTTGAAAAAGAAAAGCATCTTTTTCGAAATGATTATACTATTTGTAAAAAGTAGTTTGTCCATTAGTGTTTGTAAGAGATCAAGGAAAGTCTATTTAAGGGCAACTCTCACTCTTGTTGAGATATCGAGTTTAGAAAAGAATCCACAGTGTTTGTAAATGATATTGCTTGGAGTCAACATAAGACTGCAAATAGGTCAATGAGATTCAAACCATCCGATTTGTGCATTCCAACTCTTTTATTCTATTTGTAAATGCAAATAGTTTAGAAGAATAAATGGTTTAATTTCAAATTCGGATTTTGGAGAGTTGACCAAAACTAAAACCGACCAAAATTATTTTGGTTCAAGTTGAACTGAACCGAAATCCAAAATCTCCTAGTCTACTATTTGAGCTGGAAGCATTGTTGAAAATTAGATATTGGCCATATCTAATATCTATTTACTTCCACTGATACAATATACACCTCGATCTCTTATATGTTATATTTTGTCGCATTGGTCAAATATAAGTCACTATTGGCCCATATTAAGTCATTTCAACCGATGTGTTATTGATAAAAATATGTGATATACTGCCAAAAATGTCTTTAGAACAAATTCTTTAATTATTTTAAAATATTTGTATTTTCACCCTTTAAAAAGAACACTTGAATATTTGCTAGTGTAGCCAACACATATATCCAATGTGTATCGGCTTGAATTGGGCTGATCGATTTATGTCTAAATCACTCACTATAAAAATAAGGTATTTTAGTGATAATTAAAACTGTTGCTATGAACCAAAAATTATTACTAGTAGTCCTATTGCTACTAAAATAAGTTAACAACAAACTTTTTTTTGTTAATAACGACAGTTTTAGCTGCCCCTAATAATCTTATTTTTTATGGTAAAATATGCGTGACATGTATCCTTCAAAATAGCGCCCATTTTGGTGTCTATGTGGAATTATTTTTTATGGTGACTTATGCGTGACATGTACCCTTCAAAATAGCACCCATTTTGGTGTCAATGTGGAATATATATATATATATATATATATATATATATATATATATATATATATATATATATAGCATTTGCACACTACACTATTGTTGAGATCTACTGTCATATGACATTATATATATAGTCTTAATTATATAGCATTTGCACACTACACTAGTTCTAATGCCATTGGTGACATGTGATTTAAAAAAAATACCTGATTAGTGGTTTTTGAGTGCCATAGACATGATAGATTTTGTCTATGTTGCCTTGATACTTGATCTTCTTGATTAGGTCTTGCCATCCAAATGACACTAATATAGTATTGAACGCTATATCACTAATGTAGCATTCCGCTGCTCATATATATATAGGGAGCCAGTTAGGTCCTCTAACGGAGGACGGTCACCGTCCTCCAAGATACACATGGAGCTCCACGTGGTACCCAAAACATTGTTTGGGTGCCACGTGGATGATATTGATTAATATTTAAAAAATAAATTTCGAAAAAAACTTTTTAAACCCACAAGTCAAAGTTTGACGGGTTTCATTGGTTCACATTTCATGGTTCAAAAAACACGCGGTGGGGATGAGTATTCAATTATTTTTTTTTGAAAGATGATCTAAGCAATGCACCTGAGCTCCACGTGGCATCGAAACAATATTTTGGGTGCCACGTGGAGCTCCATGTAGAAGCTTGGAGGGCGGTGACCGTCCTCCCATGGAGGACAAACACCTTTTCTATATATATATATATATATATATATATATATATATATATATATAGGGAGCCGGTTAGGTCCTCCAATGGAGGATGGTGACCGTCCTCCAAGATCTATGTGGAGCTCCACGTGGCACTAAAAACACTTTTTGGGTGCCACATGAAGCTCCACGGGTAGAAGTTTAGATCAATATTGAAAAAAAAAATCGAAAAATAAATTTTAAACCCATAAGTCAAAGTTTGACGATTTTCATTGGTGCACATTTCACGGTTCAAAATATACACGTTGGAGATGAATTAAATTTTTTTTTTTTTTAAAGATGATCTAAACAATGCACCCAAGGTCCACGTGACACCCAAAAAGTATTTTGGGTGCCACATGGAGCTCGAAGGTTGGAGGACGGGCATCGTCCTCGAAGGTTCCAGGTGGAGGTCCATGTGGCATCCAAAAAATATTGTTTCAATGCCACATGGACCTCGGGTGCATTGCTTAGATCATTTTTAGAAAAAATTAATTTTGAAAACTATTCTCCACCATGTGTTTTTTGAGCCGTGAAATGAAGACCATTGAAATTAGTCAAATGTTGATTTATACTTTTAAAAGCTTTTTTCGAAATTTCTTTTTTTAAAATTGGTCTAAATCATCCACCCGTGTTCAGGTGACAATCAAAGAATGTTTTGGGTGCCATGTCACTACAAAAAACAGGACTATTAGCGACAGCCAAAAACTGCTGCTAATAGTCTTATTTTTATAGTGTGTGTACCTCTACGTTAATCTTGGAAGATGGTGACCGGATGGAACCGGCTCCATATATATATATATATATATATATATGAAAATTTAAAGTCTTTTTGTCGTTCAAATAGTAGGATGACACCTACCGGCACTTGGTGCGGTGATTTTTATTAACTTTGACCACATTTTTTAGTAGTGGATAAACAACCTTTCTACTTTTTTCAGAGTGTATTTGATCGAACTTAGGCAAGTTGCTATGGCACCTGATTTTCAAGTTGGGTGCTACATTGTGCTGACCTGGGCAAGTTGCTATGGCACCTGATTTTCAGGTTGGGTGCCACATTGCTCTCACCTGGTTCATGCTAACTATCACCATGATTAGGAACGTAAACAGGCCGGCTACAGGTTGCAGAATTAACCTGTACGTGACCTATTAACCTCATTCTTGGAACTGAGCCAACTTGTCAATGTCTAAATTTAGACCTGAACTTGTACCCGACACTACAAAAAATAAGACTATTAGCGGCAACCTTGTAATGCGACCTGTTGAAAAATCCCATATCTGATCCTAACATGAACACGGCTTGCTACCTGAAACCAGACCTAGACCAAGTGACCAACGACCAATGAGAACCCGAGCTGATGTTGTAGTTTAATTGCCTTTTCAGGTCTTGACCCGTCCAGTTACCAACTTTTGAACTTGACCCAATTAAAACAATTTAAAAGAATAAAATTTGACTTGTATTATGAGTAATATATATATATATATATACTAGTAGACCCTGGACGTGTAGCAACTTACTTAAAATTATGTTTTATGTCATTAATTTTTATTGATATATCTTTTTTATTAAATCAAAATGGTGCTTTCACATCGTACAGGCTCGAAATGTCGTGCTTTCACATCGTTCGGGATGATTTCTAAGGGTTTGAGAAATGCTTTCGGAAGCTCAGGGGTACGCCTTTCTCGAAATACATGTTGATCGTCCCTTGGGCCAAATTTGGGTGTCTACAATAAAATATAAAGCTGTACAGCCAATGATGTCAGCAGTGGTAAAAAAGTAAACGGAAAAATAAAATTGGATTTTATCCCTCATTTTATGTGAAATTGACTCTTTTGATCGTTTATTGATCTCATAAACTTTTGATATATCTTTTTTATTAAAATCAAATTGGATTTTGCCGCTCATTTTATGTTTTATGTCATTAATTTTTATTGATTTTATTAATTTTATATTTCTATATTTTAATTTTTTTTCACCAAATGATTGTAATTATCTCGCTCCTATCCGCGACATCCAATTACGTGATTAGTGCGACACATGGCTACAAATTAGTGTTGGGATCTGGTATGATCCATATAACGGAGATACCTAGCTTTATGATCCGTATAAAATTGATAGAAAAGCAAAAAATAAATCCCTACAAACTCTAAAGCTTCAAATATCTCACCCCTCAAGGACGTAAAACGTTGATAGGAAAAGAGATGTGTTTATGGAAAGAAAAGAAATATATTCAAATAAAGCATAAGCTTGGCCACACCTTTAAGATGGATTCCTCGCACATCTTGCATTGGGACTGCTTCATGTGAGGTCTGTGATAGCTGCCTATGGAGACCTTCTATAAAGATTCTTGTCACATGTCTCCTATGGTGCTCACATGTCTCCGCAAGCTTTTCTTTTTTTTGCCATTGCCCTTGGATTTTAGGCATCAAAATGAAAAGGCTCAAGATTTATTATCTTAAAAGAGGTGATAATATGTACAACAAGGGAGACCTGAGTTCAAATCCCCTCTTAGGCCTCTTTTATCTAGTGCTTATCGGGCATGTGCTAACTTGAAGCACACACGTGGCCTTGAGATTAGTCAGGTGCTCTAAGAAGCCCTGATACCTGAGTTATTAGACCCAAAAACAAAAAAAAAAAAGAAAAAAAGATTTCACATACTTCCTTTGAAAAAAAAAACCATGAAGCTTTCAAAATTCTTGGTTCTTCCTTGTGGATGGGGATATGTAAGGAAACAACCGAAAGGTAACATTACATAGAATTAGGGGCACTTAGCAAAATGAGGATTCATGTTATACAAGTTTTGCATTATTATACTACTTCAAAAACTTTTGCGCAATCAGGACTGCACGGATTTTTTGGATTCAAAAATTTGAGTATTCACGGGTTTCAAATTAGCATTCACGGATTTCAAGGACACTGAAATTCGGTATTCCTGATTATGCAAAACTTTTCCGCTTCGGTATAATAGCGCAAAACGCTTTCTTCCCGATCCTGTAATTATGCCTAGAATTAGTAAGGAAGCACACCCTACATGAAGTAATGAGCCTTGTTATTCTTCATCGGACATTAAAGTACAACATGAGAGAGAGAGAGAGAGAGAGAGAGAGAGAGCAAGGACTTGAATCATGTCTTATATAACTAAAGGAAAACCCATTTAATTCTCACAACCACAAAGTTGCTAGTACCAATGAAATTTTGGAAAAAAAAAAAAAAACCCAACAATAATCATAATCGACAGAGATTGCCTTTAATTATCTCCACCTTGCGAAGAAGACGCCGTAGCCACATCCGCGAGCTTTTGCAGATTCAACTTCACAACTGTGTCAACAAACATCTTAGTATCCTCTACAGTGTTCCCCTCTGGTATGTCCACAACATATGATTCCACAACTAAAGTATAAACCTTCCCTTCTTCATCGTTTCTAAACTCATTAACAGAAGTCACAGACCTATAATTCTTCAACCTATGTTCACCACCCACAACACTGAATCCCAATAGATGCTTCTCGTCGTCCAAAACCTCCAATCTTTCGGTGCTGGTCGATGCTGGGAGACCCGATATTACCGTCACATCTCTTATGCTTCCGACGTTGCCATCACCCCTCATCGAACAGCTCTTAATGAAGTGTTTATAACGCTGAGGGCTGTCGAAGCTCCGGACGAAGGGCCATACTGCTACAAGTGGAGCATCTATCCTTTGGGTTATTAAGGAAGTGCATGTGCCGGAGGAGCACTGGAACGTGTGATACGTCTGAATGAGCGGCTCCAATTCCTTATATTCTTCATTGGTGAAACTCTGCATTTCCATTGCTGATGAGCAGAACTATGAAGGAGATGGAAATGGAGAGTTTTTTATATTTTCATGGGTTGAGGTAGGGTAGTTGTACTTCTAACTATGAAGAAAGAACCTTGATGGTTTATTTATGGTTTTGGCTTTATCTCCTGTGACTGATGAGACCCTTTTGATTTTGTTTTTTTCATTAATAAATTAAAAGATAAAAAATAAATGAGTGGGCAATTTGGCTTTTTCCCAATAAAGGCAACAAACTGAGCAGTTTCAGTTTCTCTGAAAAGTCAAATATGTGACCATGAAAGAGTACATATTATACATGGATAAGAGAGGAAGTTTGTATCATTTTCTGACCATGACATTGAGGCATCATGCTACCATTAGGGTTTAGGTTTTAGTTGTTATTACTATTAGGTACCCTACGTGTGTACCGAGGGTGACAATTTCCCTCTTACAAAATGGTCAAACCTCTGCCTCAGGGGAGGTCAACGGGCAGGAGGTTTCACAGCTCTTTATGAGCATGTGAATCACTGAAGTAGGCTTTTGACTTTTCATTATTCATAATTTTGCATGCACTTTAAAGGTTTGTGGAGGTAAAATGGAGCTAGTTGGTATTAGATACGGGATCTGTGGAGATAAATGGAGTTGGTATTAGGTTACTGACCTGAGTCGCTTTTTTGGATCTGTGCCATGTTGAACGATCGGGCACTCTGTGTGATGATTTGGAACCATTGTTTCAATCTAAAGATTCATTCTTCAATTCAAAGCGATCAAAGGCGCTAATAGATTAATGTTATTTTAGTTTCACATGATAATTTTTTCTTTTTGTTTTCAATAAGTCAGCTTGAGGTTGATGGGACCTCACCTTATATTAAAAAATAACTTAGAGATTATAACTGATTAGGAATCAAAGTGTCATCTCTCAAGAGAAAGGTAAAAGGAGGAACGATATCTACACTATTCCATCTTACGACATTGCTAACATCTATGCCTAAAACAAAAATAAACACTACAAAAATAAGGGGTTTTAGTGGTTCTTGGTCATTTATTTTTGTTTTGGCGGCATAGATGTAGGATGTCATACGCCATATACAGCTCAGTTGTAGTGCCTGTGCAAATTGCACTCAGAGAGGATTCTGTTTTGGTGGCACAGCACGCCGAGAGGAGACCTGCACAAAGGAGAAACGCAGGCTAAGAGATCAGAACCACAACCTGTTTCTTCCACAAGGATAGAGGATACAAGTTGAACTATCACTCAAGCGGTATGTGCATCAACATTAAGCTCTTAGAAATATGTTAAATCACTAAGATTAGAATCCATTCATCGATTAGTTCAATATAACATCAAAACATCATAAAATGAGGACCTACAATAAAATAATAAACAATAGCTAAAAGCCTAAAAGAAAATGATGAAATAACAAACCCAATGGATAACAAGAAATCAAAGATCCTTGCATTCTAAGGAGCAACTGATAGTTTCATCGCTCACACGTTCACTGCCTTGAATCACATGATAGAAGCCACTTTTTGTCCTAACCTTGCGCACACATTAAATTTCGAGTATCCAAAAACAATGTCTATCTATCCTATGATTGAGGCACTCAAGGGCGTGAGCAAAATCTTTGGTTGCAAAAATTGCTATCCTTATTTTAAACACCATGAAAATCACCTCAAAACTCACGAAAATTAAATCATGATGTAGAGAGAGAAAGAAAGAGATTTGGGAATCTGATGGGAACTAGATTAGGCTCCTGTAACTGGATCCTTGTGGAAGGAGAACCGAGAACGAAGTTTCCCAAGAAAATTGCATGCCATCACTAATCAATGATCAATGATTTGGTGGTGACTGCGCCTAATTTGTATGTATCTATCTTCCACACACACACACACACACACACACACACACACACACACACACACACACACACACACACACATATATATATATATATATATATATATATATATATATATATATACACGCGCGGTGATGCAGGATTGGGTACGTTTATAATCACTTCAAAAGACTGGTTTTTTCACCTTATCTTCTCCAGCTGGCATGTAGTGATTGCCTTTAATCAGATGATGGAGATAGGTTTTCGTACCCATCTTACGCACAGTGGATCTATAGATTATGATCCTACCATCAGACGGTCACATCCCAAAAAAGTCATCCTAAAATCATTTTTGACCATAATGTATGTCACATGATTTTAGGATCACTTTTTGGGGATGTATGCTACATGTAATAAAAAAAATTGACCGTTTGATAAAGCGACCATGATCTATAGATCTCTTTCCAAGAAGATATGGACGGAAAACAATCTACATCTTTTGATTCAGAACCAATCATTGCATGCCAATTGGAGAAGATGGAGTGAGAAAGCAGTCTTTTGGTTGAATATAACAGTATCCTGTAAAATTTTCTAGATCCTAAAATGACTCCACAAGATCCTCTCTCTCTCTATCTCTCTCTCCTAAAAATGTCTTATACGGCTATTTTCTGCACATCTACCATCTTAGCAGTATGATTTGAAGGCTATGATATAAAGATTTCTTACGCAAAAAATTGACACAAATGAGGATCTCTATCATCTGACCTGTCAAAGTCAGCCATTGAGTCGGATGATAGCCTTTGATTGTATTCAATCAGATGATAGTGATACTTTTCTTTCCAATCTTTGGCCTCAAAGATCTTTCCATCGTGGTCTTCAATTCAGATGGCTTAGATGGTGATTCACGTGATACAGATCCCAAAAATAATGAAGTCGAACCATGTGCCACGGAATAAATCTCATGTGCAAGTTGTAACTCCCAATAAAATATTGTATAGATGCATTAGAAATTTGGGTACCGCTGTCTGCACTCACGCATTCTCTGAACGCGTGAGTGCAAAAAGACCCCTTGAAAATCATTGAATCCTTCGGATCAGATGATGGAGGTGTTGTTTAACCCCTATATTCGATATAATAGATCTTGAGATCATGACGCACCTATCAGACGATCAATTTCTAATTTCATGTGTTACAGATCATCCCCCTTGTAGAATATTTACTCAAAAAAATAAGTAGTGTGCTAATATAAAAATTTGGCGTGCAACTAGAAAATATTTACTTAACTTGAGGTATAATGGCACCTGAGGAGCTTAACCACCACTGTAGTAGAAATAACAGGTAGTAGGTACTAATCTCAATTTATTTTATGACACCTCACCATTTTGAAGTAGACTTTGATAATATCATTTTTAATAGTCTTTTTATCTATATTGAGGTGTGTTTAAAATTCTGAAAGCAAAGGAGGTAATGGATTTAAAATTACTATATATCCTCGAGCCTTTCAGAAATTTTGAGTCATTCAAACGTTTTTGATGACCTGAAAAGCTGTCTCGATTCGGCTCGTGTACACAAGGTTACGGCTTGATGATGTGTAGCTCGATTCGGCTGGTTACCCATTTTATATATATATATATAATTTAATTTTGAATAAGAAGGCTTCTATGATAGATTATATCTTTTCCATACGAGAATCTAAGGGTATTCTAAGAAGACACCCATCATGACTTTCTCAACATTAGATTTATAATTTAATGTTAGAGAAAAAATAAATTATAAAGGAAAAAGAGAGTTTATAAATAAAAAATATACGTATAAAAAAAATTCAAGAGACAAAAAATTGCCTCCAACCTGGTCCGACCTGCTCAGCTTAGGGTCGTGCTAGGGCTGAGTGCATATTGGCCCAGCTCAGAGCCAGGCTAGGGCTGAACACTTGGCAGCCCAGACTTCGACCCTACCCATTGATAGCCATACTAGTCAAAAGTCAAAACACAAGTTTGGGACTTATCTCGAGGAATAGGTGGGCCCCACATCAAAATGAGATCATCTTATACCAAAACCTATTGAAAATTCAAATAAACTGTTAGGAATTCTATTCATACTACGAACTCCCTATCGCGATGAATGCGGAAAAATAAGAAGATTCAGGCAAAAATTAATCACATGCACAACACAAAGATTTACGTGGTTTACCCAATCGAGGGTTACGTCCACGGGAGTATATGCACTATTTTTCTGAATGTTTACAACACACACACTCTCTTCTCTTTAGTACAAACTCAATCAAGATCTAGCACGATCTTTAACCACAAATCTGCGATTAAACCAAGGACGCGGTCCTTCAAATAATAGAGAAGAGATCTACCGGAATATAGTCACGACTCCGACATAATAACGGCTTCAATCGGATCTTCAATCCCCAAGCTATTCTTCAATACTTTTTTTCTCAAAAGTATTCTCCCATAAAACTTTTACCAAGCTCTCTCTTTCCTTAGAAAAGAAACTCTCTACCAATAGGGCTCCAAGTTCCTTTTGGATACGTAACTCTCAAATCTCCTAAGAGTTGCAAGTATTCAAAACACTTCCAATAATAGTCTCCTAATAACTTAGGAAATCTTGGCTAAAGTGAGATTTCCGAAATTAGCCACTTATTCAAAACTTACGGATCTGCATTCGCCCATCAGTCAATTGATTGACAATCCCAACCTCAATCGATTGACATCCCAACCTCAATCGATTGATTTTTCAACGTCAATCAATTGACAACGGTGGTTGGGATTATACCTTATTCAACAATCTCCACCAAGGTATCATCCCCAACCCCGTCATCGCCCCAACGGGCATCAACAACTTCGACAAGTGTTAATCAAGTTTAGGCAATGCCCAAACTTCTTTTGTGTAGCCGGTTTTATCAACATGTTCACTGCATTCTCTTTCATAAGTGCAAGTGTTAACAGAACCATGTCCTTAAACTTTTCAGGACATTTCTTCATCCTCTCTGATCTTCTCAAGGTAGTCTGAACCGGTACTTGGGACTGCAGGTCTTGAGAAATTGTGCCATCTTCATTATCTTTTTCATCTTGCTCATGCCTTTCAACATCAACTTGTACCTGAGGTTCACCAGATGACTGAGGTTTGTCTTTCGCCTTTTTCATCAGAAACTCATCTTCGTTGAAAGTAATATCTCTTTCAACTATCACTTTGTGAGATTGTGTATCCTACAAACGATAACACATGACTCCTTCACCATAGCCAATCAAGAAACACTTTTTGCATTTTGGATCAAACTTGGATCGTTCACTTCCCTGAAGTAATGCATAAGCCGCACATCCAAACACCCTCAAGTGAAAGTAGCTCCCATGTCTTCCATACCAAACCTCATCTGCAGTTTTCGAATTCAATGCCGCTGAAGGAGATCGATTGACCAAGTAACATGTCGTGTTCACTGCCTCTGCCCAAAACCCATCACTCAAGCTGGAATGATTCAACATATACCGCGCTTTTTCCAATAGTATTCTGTTCATCCTCTCTGCTACTCCATTTTGCTGAGGATTTTTAGGAACTGTTAAGTGCCTAACAATCCCTTGATTTTCACAGTAAGCCTTGAACTCTGATGACAAGTATTCCCCACCATTATCTAATATGAGAATCTTTACCTTTCTTTCAGTCTGTTTTTCAACCATACTCTACTACTGCCTGAATTTCTGAAACACATCTGATTTATTTTTAATCGGATACACCCAAACTTTCCTGGAATGATCATCTATAAATGACACAAAATAGTTGGCTCCACCTACTAAAGTGACTTTAGCTGGTCCCCATACATCTTCATGTATGTAATCAATCACCCATTTCGAACTGTGTTTTCCAGTAGAGAAACTGACTTTCTTCTGCTTCCCAAAGATACAATTTTCACAAAAATTCAGTTTACAAGTTTGAATTTCAGAAATTGCCTTGTTCTTTATGAGCTCTGTGAGCCCACGTTCACTCATGTGACCAAGCCTTTTGTGCCACAAATTTGAGATGTCCTTAGAATCTTTTGTAGCTGCAATACCACTGTCGCTGATTGTGTTGCCTACTAAAGTATACAGATTTCTCATCTTTTCACCTTTCATCAAGGTCATAGCACCACGCACAACCTTTACTTTACCGGATTCTAGAATGACTCGACATCCTATCTCATCCAATGCCCCCAACGAGATCAAATTTTTCTTCAGATCAGGCACATGCCTAACCTCAGTAAGAGTGCAAACACAGCCATCAAATATCTTGATTCTGATCGAACCGATACCCACTGCTTCACATACACTGTCATTCCCCATCAAAATCGTCCCACCATTGGCTACCTTATACTAGTCAAACCAATTCCTGTACGGACACATGTGATACGATGCCCCTGAATCTAGGATCCATCTATCATCAAACTGACTGGAGCTTAACAATGCACACAATAGGTCTTCACCGAAATCTGACTTAGGAACACTAGCCTGTTGCGAAGTCCCTTCATCACCGTTATTATTATTCAATCTCTGCTTGCAATATTTACGAATATGTCCAGATTGCTTACAGAAGTAACAGATAATATCCTTTCTGTCACCCCTAGATTTGGACCTGCTGTTTCCTCTCGTTGATTTATTATCCCCTCTGAATTTGTCTCCTTTGCGATCATGGTTTCGACCCTTTTCGCTTAAGAGACTAATCCCTTTGGAGTTAGATTCAGATTGTTTTCTCAATTCGTCAGAAAGAAGTACAGCTGTCACTTCTTCGACGACAATAGTGTCTTTACCATAAATTAATGTGGTAACAAGGTGCTCATAAGATGGTGGCAATGAGGTGAGCAAGAGAAGTGCGAGATCTTCTTTTTCAAGTTTCACCTCAATGCTCAATAGTTCACTAACTATTTTATTAAATGAATTCAAATGGTCATAAATACGCGTACCAGCCTTCATAGGAAGGGTGTAGAGTTGCTTCTTCATGAAGAGTTGGTTGGACAACGACTTTGTCATGTAGAGAGATTCCATCTTCTTCCACAGATCTATGGTCGTCCTCTCGTGAAGAACGTTGTACAAAACTTCATCGGACAAGCACAATCGGATAGTGCTTACGGCCCTCTTATCAATAGAGTTCCACTCTTCATCGGACATCTCTGCCTTCTTCTCCATATCTTTTCCAAGTAGGGTATCATCAATGCCTTGTTGGACAAGGAGATCTGTAACCTTGACTTACCACAAAGCGAAGTTATTATTCCCAGAAAACTTCTTCACCTCAAATTATACATTCGAGACCTTCATCACCATTGTAACGTAAACCTCGCTCTGATACCACTTGTTAGGAATTTTACCCACACTACGAACTCCCTATCGCGATGAATGCGGATAAATAAGAAGATTCAGGCAAAAATTAATCACGCGCACAACACAAAGATTTACGTGGTTCACCCAATCGAGGGCTACGTCCACGGGAGTATATGCACTATTTTTCTGAATGTTTACAACACATACACTCTCTTCTCTCTAGTGCAAACTCAATCAAGATCTAGCACAATCTTCAATCACAAATCTGCGGTTAAACCAAGGACGCGGTCCTTCAAATAATAGAGAAGAGATCTACCGGAATATAGTCACGATTCCGACAGAATAACGGCTTCAATCGGATCTTCAATCCCCAAGCTATTCTTCAATACTTTTTCTCTCAAAAGTATTCTCCCATAAAACTTTCACCAAGCTCTTTCTTTCCTTAGAGAAGAAACTCTCTACCAATAGGGCTCTAAGTTCCTTTTGGATACGTAACTCTCAAATCTCCTAAGGCCTCGTTCGGTAACCCAAAATACTCAGAATCTGGGCAGATTCTGAGTTTTTTTGCAAGATCTGAGCAAAGCCCACGTTCGAGAGCCAAGTTTGGGAAGCGGGAATCTGAGTGTTTTCTGAGTGAAAACGACGTTTGGTCGTCCGACCAAACCTCTCGGATTAGCTCAGATTCTGAGCTCAGAATCTGGGTTGGTGAAGTATACTCCTCATCCATCTATGCAGCTGATCAAAACTGTGTCCTCCCCAGCTACGCAGTAGCTTCACCTGATTCGCTACTTATCCTGGTTGGCAGAGAGAGGTGCAGAGATTTGAGAGAGAGAGAGAGAGATGATATAAATTCATAGTCATAGAGTACTGTTATATCCACCCACCAAATCTTTGCGTTCACCCACTCTTTTACACATTGATTATAGGGAAATTTACCTGACCGGCCTTGTAATCGATGACGACTCAGTACAGAGTCGGCATCGACTCGGTACAGAATCGTCATCGATTACATAAAAAAAAAAAAAAAAAAATTTATTTAATTAATTTTTTTTTTTTTTATGTAATCGATAACGATTACATAAAAAAATAAAAAATAAAAAAAAATTAATTTAATTTAATTTTTTTTTTTAATGTAATCGATGACGACTCAGTACAGAATCGGGATCGACTCGGTACAGAATCGTTATCGATTACATACAAAAAAAAAATAATAAAATTTTTTTTATAATCGATAACGACTTCGATCAGAATCGGCATCGACTCGATGCAGAATCAAGATTATCGGCCTAAATAATCGTGCAATGGTAGTGTTAGGGACCCATTTTAAAAATAATAGTAATTAAATCAAATTCGAAAAAAGACTCCGTCAAATATGTTCAGCCCCATCTCGATTAGTTGCCCGTAAATTTTGAGAGAAATTCGAGTACGACACATAAACCGATGATTAAGATCACGTTTCTACGGTCGTAGTATAACCACTGATTGAAGCTATTCTGAGGATTTTCTGAGAGGAATCTGAGTGGTTTAAGAACAAAGGATTTTGAGTTTTGTAAGAATCTGTCAGGAATCTGAGTGGTTAAAGAACGCATATGGTGAAAACCAGGAATCTGAGTTTGCTAAGAATCTGTCAAGAATCTGAGTGTCCAAAATCTGAGCAAAATCTGAGCTTTTCTGGGAAAAATCAGGAAACACCCGAACGAGGCCTAAGAGTTGCAAGTATTCAAAACACTTCCAATAATAGTCTCCTAATAACTTAGGAAACCTTGGCTAAAGTGAGATTTTCGAAATTAGCCACTTATTCAAAACTTACGGATCTGCATCCGCCCATCAGTCAATCGATTGACATCTCAACCTCAATCGATTGACTTTTTAACGTCAATCGATTGACGACGATGGTTGGGATTATACCTTATTCAACATAAACCAACATCCAAAATATGTTGAATCTAGATTAGAAACAAATGGTGAGCATTTCTCAAGAATTCTCAAAATTGTGGGAATCACCACCAAAGCCAACTTCCCAATAACAATAACCTCTCTCTCTCTCTCCCTTTTCCTCACAATCTCTCTTTACGGAATTTGGAAAAATCAATATTCACCAAATATCCCACTAGACAGGCGAAGTCACTTTTAAACATAAATGAAGTGAGAGTGGGTGACCAATTTCCTCTTTATAGAAACACTTGTTTAATCTTCTCCCATTAGAAGTAGTGTTACAAATTTTCGCAAAGCAGGAGTTGGACCAGACTTTGAATGAAATTTCGTTAACTTGGGCATAATTTAATTGATTTCACAGAACTGAATGAAATTTTTATAGTTTTAACTACTCTTTAAACTTTGAATGAAATTTCCCCAAAAATTTCTAAAAGTTTTGACATTGGTCTAGAATGAACTCAAACAACTCCCTATCAGAATATTGTCGAAAACAAAATTTACACTATTATCATAAGTGGTTTTTCGAAAAAAAAATTTATATATAAAAAAAAAAGGATTACAAAAGATTCAAGAGCATACTCCCTTCTAGTAACTAAAAGTAAATCAAAGTTCTAACAAAATCCTAAATAACAAGGAAAATTTGGACAATCCCAAGGAAAATTTGGACAATCCAAACTGCAACACTAGAACTGCATCATGTCGTCGTATAACCGTATCAAAAAATTTATGTTCATCACCATATCCAGAAATCTTCACTAACTTCATCTCATAAGCCAAAAGAAGATTTACCGCCCTTTTGATTTAAAGAAAAAAAATATGAAGAAAAAAGAGACAATAAGAAATTCTAAGGCAAAGGAGTGGAAGAACCCACCCTCCTACTTCTTATTTAACTTCAATTCACTCTATTAAAATAATAATAATATTAATGTTGTTGATTGACATTTAGACACCAAAGTAAGGTTTAAAGGTTCTTACATCAAAGTTTGGTATACATTATACCACTTGATGCACGTATCAGAACAGTCTAAATTGTTTCAGTGGACATCCATCATTTAAAAAAATGAGAATAGTCTAAATTGTTTAAGTGGCCATTCTTCATTTTAAAAAAAATGAGAATAAGGGTAGAATTAGAGTACATTATCAAATAGTCAAAATTTTGGAATGAGTAAGATTTTTCGACACTTTACAGTTCAATATTTGATCTTATCATATATAGGATGTCAACGGGCCGAGTCGGGCTGGGTTTTGCATCGACCCAATTTTTTTAAAAGAAATAATTTGGGCCCGATAGCTAACCAGACCGAGCCGGGCCCAGCCCGATTTTGAAATTTTGTAGCCCGAACCTGGCCCCTTTAGTTATTCGGGCCGGGTTTCTAATATTTAAAAAAAAACTTAATTTTTTTTTTAAAATTAAGCTAATTGGGTTGGGCCAGGCCTTACAATTTGAAGCCTGAACCTGAACCCATTTCTTATCTCGGTCGGGCCTGTTTAATAAATGCCTAAAAAAAGTGGGCCCAAACTCGGGCTGAAACCCGGCCCGTTGACAGCCCTAATCATAAAAGACTTAAAGTGTGAGATTATTTAAACATCAAATTGGTGTTCAACCAATGGTAAGGGCTGGGAGTTAGGTGAAAAAAAAAATACCCATTAACAGGTTAACAACATGCAGCCCATGCACTCCAATTAGGGCTGTCCACAGGTTGGGTCGACCCGAACCGACTCAACATATATATATATATATATATATATATATATATATATATATATATATATATATATATATATATATATATATATATATGGGTTTTTTATTGGGAAGAGGCGAGCCAATTTTAGTGCATCATCAGGTTGGGTCGGTTGAGCATTTTCAAATTTCTTATTGAGCAACAGAAGTTATGACCCAATCCGACCCAACCCAGCCGGTTGACAGCCCTAACTTGTTTATATGGATGGGAAGGTAGAAATACATAAGTCGGGTACGTACATGAGGTTGCATTAGTCAATCATATAATCAAATTAATTAAATGTCGAGATATATGCATATCGTTTGGATCTCAGAGTGATACCTATCCGATATGTTTCAACCAAATGGGAGATATTAGAATACCTTATATATTTTTAAAATATTAAATAATACAACAAACAATAAAATAATGTGTTGGCTTTTTTTGATATTCTATCCGATTCATATGGCCACCGGAAATGTTCCCATATTATTGGTTGTTTATCATATGAGTCTAACCCGATATATATCAGATATTGTTGATACATAAACCCATGGTTAAGAGTCTTAACAGAAATTTAGATCCGCTAAATATATGAAAGTATATGGACCAACTTAGTATTGGCATTTGATCAGTGGTGCATATTGACACTTCCTGTGTACCCATATAGTTTCTGAAAATATAAAATATTAATTAAAGCAATGGTATTATATTTTCTTACCACTCCTTTGCTCCGACAGCCTTACCTACAAGCAACAAGATTCAATTATTCATAAAATTATTTGAAAAATAAGAGAGGAATAAATAATAATAATTTTAAAATAAACCTAATAATAAAATAAAAAATTAAATTTTAATTACCACTCACAATATAGGATTTCCCTATCAATGGTAGGTCTACTAATATCCATAACGGTAGAAATTTAATTAAAAGAATTTATAAGATTATCTTTACTAATATAAAAGGAGAAAGCCAAATATCATATGATTACAGTTTTAAAACAAGACTACACTACCGATTAAAAAAATATTTTATAAGTGATGATAATTTTGAAAAAGTATGAGATTGATGACATTCATTTATATAAGAAAAATAAATAAATAAAAATTGCCTCTCCTGTACTAATAATGTGAGATCAATAGAACCAAAATAGAAAGTGGCGTAAATTAAAATGACAAAGTTACGATTTTCACTTATAATGCTATGTAGGCTTGAACAACTGTGAAAAACAGTATAATGACTTTCTACTTATGACATTTCACTTTAAATATTTTTTCACATCATCAAATAAACATATTTACATAATTGTGAAAAAATAAATGTCACAACTTCCGTGCTTTCCAGCCCGTTTTCAATAATTCCCTCTCTCAAGAAATTTCACATCCTCTGTAGTATTAATAATATATTTCATGAACATTGCACACCTAGTAACGGTGCATACCTAGTAACGTGCATGTTCGAAAAATAAAAGAGACAGTTGTGAAAAACAATATAATGACTTTCTACTTACATCATTTCACTTCAAAAAAAAATTCACATCATCAAATAAATATATTTGCACAATTGTGAAAAAATAAATGTCACCTCATCTGTGCTTTTCAACGCGTTTTTAATAATTCCCTCTCTCAAGTAATTTCATATCCTCTGAAGTATTAATGATATATTCATGAACATTGCATACCTAGTAATATGCATGTCCGAAAAAGGGAGGCACGACTCGAAAACAATAAGGTTACGCATGAGAGAGTAATATTTTTCTAAAAATTTTTGAAGGGGTAATTGCATAACCCCTTCAAAATTTTTTGTACAATTTTTTATATTCATAAAGCTCTATCTGTTTCCTTTCAACCTAAATTTAACTCCGGATTTCAAGAGTTTTATTACGGAGGGAAGTTGGTAAGACGAGCGATTTTTGTAGGCAAAAGAAAATGATGACTTAAATGAGAAAGATGAAGGAAATGATGAACCTCTTTTGCTGATGGCTTACGCTTCCTTAAATCAAATATAATGAAGGATCCATATTTAACTATAAAAGACAAATATCCTTCTCCTTCACTTGCTAATGGAGTTTCAAGGTTAACATTTGTCTCACTTTTCATCAAAAAATTATATAAATATTGTAAAATAATGAAGGGGGTCTAATTTTCTAGCAAAAATACGTTATTAATAATCATGTTTATTATCCAACTTGTATTATAAAATGCCATTTTCTTTTTCTTCATTTATTTTTAAGAAAAATTCTACTATAAAAGCGACAGGTGAAGCTAAATTAGCTTCAAAATTCTAATTCTCAAACCTATTAATTTGGAAGTAATATTTTTTAATCCGATCATTATGGTTAATCAACTAATTCATAAAATTATTTAAATCACGATTCTTTCTAAAGAGAAGATCATGTGATTATAGATCTTCTCATCTATGCTTCGTATGTCCTAGAATATATCATTGCCTTCTCCAATCATTTATGACTCTCCTCTGTACATTTTGATTTACCTTTTATAAAAAAAAATTTGAATAAGTTATTTAAGGTTAAAAATAGGGAAATTTACCTGATCGACCCTATATTTTCACCTTTAACCAAACCGACTAGCTTGAAGCTGAATCGACACCTGCCTTTATGAAATACCGAAATTACCCCCAAGGTAATAAATAACCGCCCTAAATTGAAATCATTATCATTTTCTTTTTACTATTTACTTTTTACTTTTTTGTTTTTCGAAGTCGGTGGAAGGCGGAGTTGTTTTAAAGTCGGTGACGCTTGATTGTTCAATCTTCAGGCTATAAAATCTGTAAGTTAAAAATTAAATTATCTTCCATTACTGTAAAAAAATATTTTCTTCTTTCAATGGTCTTTATTTTGAAATAATTTTTTGCGACTTTAAAATAACAATCGATAATGACTGTGAACGCAATCGATATCGATTGTATTCACAGTTGTTATTGATTGTTATCTTAGGCTTACTATACACTTCAATTTTATTACAATTCATTTACAGAAGCTGACAAGATGGTTGTATAGCAGGCTATTGCCAAATGTTCACCTGTTGGTATTTCAAAGCTCTACGAGGACGCTAGCTCGGTGCATAAAGAGCTGCTGAGAGCATCAATTTTTGGTGAAATATTTTAAATGCCAAAGGGTGTGAGTTTTATTAGAGATGTCGTAGATGCGATATTGAGTTTTTGGGTTAAGAAGAACCACTTTCAAATCGGGAAGAGAGATGTCTATCTTCGGAAGATGGACATTACCTTAATACTGGGGTTTGCCGTGGTGGAACCTCAACAGTATACCCCTTCCGTTAAACTACCGAAAAAAGAAACCATTCGATACAAACATTTTCGTGGACTGTCTCCCGAAAAAATTCTTCGGTCTCATATAGAACATGGAATGAATCTAGCGAAAAGTTACGACAACTTCGTAAAGTTGGCTCTTCTATTTGTGCTATGTATATTTCTTTTTCTCGGGTCCCACCATCATATGTCGGAAGACCACGTTTAACTCGTCGATATTGTTGAGAACTTTAATCAAACTCCGTGGGGTCTCTGCGTATTTTATGATTTGATGGAGTATATAGAGAAAGATGTGACAAATAGAAAAATTGTCGACAAGGATAAAGCTCTTAAGCCGTATAATATTTATGACTGTATGTGTATACTTCAATGGTGGGTCTATGAGATGTTGCCTGAAATCTCACCTGAACGAATGCCTCTGAAGAACCCTTACGATTATTGAAATGGCGAGAGAAGGCGCAAACATGGACAAAAGGCTATATTGTTGGGAATATGTTAGACAACAAGGTATGATGTCTATTTAAAAACTTCAAATTTCTAAAGGTAAGGACTGTAAAGAGTAAATTGGAAGATATCAACTTCATGACCAGTCGATAATGATTGCTTCCACAGTCATTACCGATTGTTTAAGAAATCGTTATCGACTGTAAATGATTTTGACTCGTTAAGCAGTCGATATATTGCATTCATTAATAGTTCAATTTTCTATATTTGATTTATCATATTGATATTTTATTTTATGTGTTTTCTTTGTCGTAACAGATTTATGCTCCCCTCGAACCTGTTTTCTTCGAGTTGGAGATACCCCTCGTAAGGGATTATCAGCGGGGTCAAAAGGCTGTTGGGGGGAAGAGGAAAGAAGTTGTTGAAGAGGTAAAGAAAGCTGTGAAAGTTGATTTACGGCCCAAGAAGAAAAGAAATTACATTCCGATCAAAGAAATTGACGAGGAAGAGTTTGAGGATGAAACAATGTCGGACGAAGACTCGTCGTCAGAAGAGGTCCCCGTACAATTAGACCGATCGAGAACAAGGGACGCCACAAAGACGAGCGACAGTGCACCAACCTCTGCTAATGAAGTGTTGTTGAGGAGGATTGATGGTATGGAATTGGAGAACTTGAAACTCAACCAGAAAGTAAGCCATTTGGAAGAGTTAGTAAAGCAGTTGGTGGAAGAGAATAAGCTTCTCCGGAAACAAAGCACCTCCTTTGATGATCGGCTCATGTAGAGCTGCAAACGATTAATCACTCCAACAAGTTGATCCGAAAGGAGCAAGGGAAAATTATTGAACTCCTTTAAACGATCTTAGAAGTGACACCTAAGGTATAGGTTGTAATGTATGTTGAAAAGTTTGCTATGAATAATACCGATTGTTTATAGAGTCGATAGCGATTGTATATAGAGTCGTTATCGACGGTGTAGGAAGTCGATATCGATTGTTTTTATAATCGATACCGATTGTGTTTAGATTCGATATCGATTGTTTTTAGAGTCGATATCGATTGTGTTTAGAGTTGATATCGATTGTGTTCATAGTCGATATCGATTGTGTTTAGCGGGCATATCAATTGTGTTTAGGATCCCATATTTGGTTATCGATTTAATTTCTTTCTATATTTAGGATGGTGCTGTTTCGAAGTTGTTATCGACCGTGCCTCTCACTGTTAATATGAGACAAGAAGATATGAGTTCAGCAGATAAGGGACTAGCAGCTATGGGACCACCTCCTCCCATGCAAGAGGAGGTGGCCGCTGCTGACAACCAACTCGAGGCTCAAGCCGATAAGGGCGGTCCGACTGGTGATGAGCAATTTAAGCAGCCATTCGACACTCGCTTGAGGCCTAAGACTAAAATAAAACTATCTATTTCGACGAGACCTAGGACCAGAAGAGAGTAGCCGAAGAAAAAACTTGCAACGGAGATGATGTCCTCTTCTACGGTTGAGCTGACAGCTGAGTAGAGGTACATAAATGTCATCTGAAAATCTTCTATTGAGGAAAATGAATAAGTTTTTAATTTTTTTCTTGATAGTTAGTTAGTAGTTAACTTCGTTTTCAAAATTGGGCGTTATTTATGCAGCACCTACATCAGTACAGTCGGTGATTATATACTCCGAATGCAGTCTTTCAGATGTTTGGAAGGTAGAGAATACCTAGACAATATTGTAAGTAAAAAAATTTGCTTTCAGTGATGTTATTTTTTTCTTGTTTAATTTCTCTCAGTAACGATTGTCAAAACAGTCGATAACGATTCTCTCCATAGTCAATAACGATTGTCTCCACAGTCGATAACAATTGCCAACACAGTCAATAACGATTGTCTCCACAATCGACAACGATTGTCTATACAGTCAATAACTTTAATTTTCTTCTTTCAGATAGTGAGAACGTCCTAAAACTCTTGAAAGTCATTGATAACACTGCTCATTCTGAGTTAAAAGATAAATGCTTCCTAATGGGCCCCACCGTTTTGACCCATATGGGCTTAAACTATAATGATTTCAAGCAATTTATAATTTCTGAAAAACTCAACGACGAAGTGTTGGAGACACAAATTGAACGGTGGTCTGCCCATAAGGATGAGGTGAACCAAGGTAAGAAGGTGCTTCAAAACTTTTTTTTCAATCGATTGCTGGATGTCTAGGCTCACCAATGCTCCACGGGACATTACGATCGCCACCAATAATTTTTATAATTTTCAAATTGTATCCTCTAACATTATATTAGTCATTTTAAATATTTATCCCAATTCCTAGTCACAATCCATTACATTGGGCGCTAGCGATCGTTAAAGTTGTCAAACGATCGGTAGTGATTGTTGACCCTATTTTAGATAAGCCCTCCAAGGAGAAGTATCCAAACCAATTGAATATCCTGGTAAGACTATAATACAAAATGTCCATACTTATAAATTATTTTCATTGTTTGCTTATCTTATCTGAAATTTTGAAATAAACCCATTACCTTCCCGCGATTTTGTATTTATACGAAGACTCTAATACATTGAGCGCTGAGATATATCCTTGGTCAAGTTTTGATTGTCGGGTCAAAACTATTCCCCGACAGACTAATGGGTGAGACTGTAGGGTGTTTGTATTATATTTAAAGTATGCAGAGTACTTTATGACGGAGAAGACATTCGACTTCACCCAAGAACAGGTGAGTCAGATCAGGGTAGAAATTGGTCAAGCTCTTGCTAAATTCATTGTCGACGGAGAAGCAGATAGAGAAGGTGATAAAGAAGCTACTAAAGATGCACCACCATAGTAATTTTCTTAGATGTACTTTTTGGGATGAACATTCATAAAAATTTATATATGTGTAACATTAGACTGGTTTGTAAATTTGTAATATATATTACATTCATGGAAATTTGTAATATATGTGTGACTAATGCAACATTAGATTGGTTTTGGACATGTTGACAGTCTATATCAACTGTATTGACAGTTGATATCGATTGTGTAGACAGTTTATATAGACTGTCAATACAATAGATATAAATAGTCTATTCAGTCGATATAGACCATATAGACGGTCGATATCTACTATCTATACAGTCAATATCGAGTGTCTATACGGTCGCATCACCTCTCAATATACAGTCGTTCTTTAAATTGTTGTAATGCTATTGCTGGAAGTTATGAGAAAATGCTGAAAGTTTTACTAAAATGTACTTCTTTACATGTTTAATAGAAATTCGTCGTATATATTACATCCAAATTTATAACTATTAAACAAAAATTACGGCCAAACTTCGTTTTGTACGATCTAGCCGGCTTCTTGTACTGTTTCTGGATGCGACCTATCTCCATCCCTTGGTAGATGACTTGTATAAAAAAACTATACCAAGGTGCCCTACTTCACAAAGGAAAATGCAAACTAATCTTTATCAGTACGCATGTTGAAGAAAAAAATCTTATTTGTTAATAGATAGAAAAATGTAAGTTATCAAACTCCTAGATAGAAAATACAAGTTAGTAAACATGTAAAGGAGGTACGTACTGTATTAACCATCGGTCTCATTGCCGTACAACTTCTGCGATTGTGACTGATTGTGACCATATATTCATTACACCTGCCACACTGTAGGGGCCTAACTCACCTTTAGACCATATTCTTCTCTTCTTTGGACGGTCGACTTGCTTTCTGAAATTATAGGGCGGTCTCACTTTCATATTTTCTGACAGTTACTCAACTTGAATTAGCCATTGACTTTTATCGAGTGTAGGGACCCATTGTTGATCGTATATTTGTCTAAAGCAAGTGATAAAAAATCACTTTTTACAGAAGTTATGATAATCATAACTTCTCCGATTGATGGCCACCACGACATGCGAGCAAGGCAAGTCATGAATGTGCCAACAATGATAAGTATATGTCTTGTGTTCCAATTCGATATGATGAATGAGATTTTTGGAATTGACATAGAATTGATCACGCCCATATGGTTGAACTCTCTTTCCACTAGCCCATTGTAGCACCTTTTTTATATGATCGTCTGCTTTCGGACAGAGGAGGGTGGTCCATTTCTTATATATTTGTCGGCGCTTTTGAAAATGATCAGCGACTTTTTCTCTAGTAGTTCTGATTAAGTAGATAATTGATCTCTCTTGAGCTATCTTCAGTACGTTTTTCAAGCTTTCAGCATTATTCATAGTCAGGGAATCGTGCTGCCTTCCTTTCATATATGCGCATGCCCAATGCTTTGGGTCTATTTTTAAAATATACTCCACGGTTCGAGGATCAATAATATCTTTCTTTATTTTATTAATAAAATAATTAAATCTCTCTACTGAATATGCACGCGCAACACTCCACCATAGACCCTTCACATCGTTCCTGAGATACTTGTGTGTCAAATTTTGTGTCATATGTCTTATGCAGTAGTTATGGTATGCGTTAGGGAAGATATGTTTCACCGCCTTTATTAAACCCTTCGACCTATCCGTGATAACAACGAAATCCTCGGTAAACTCACTGATCACAAACGCACCTACCCGTTCAAAAAACCACATCCACGTCTTCTAACTCGATGATGACAAACACTAACGGTAATATATGGCCATTACCGTCTTGTACCGAAGCGATATGTAGGATCCCTTCGAAACGTCTTCGTAGGTGTGTGTGTCATCTACAAGTAATATGTGACGAAGTGTATTGCGGTAACTTCCGATGTACGGGCTAAAACTCTAAAAAAATCTTTGAAACTTACTGTCAAGTGTAAGTTAAAAGGATATTCGTATATTAGAATCTATCCTCTCCATCTTCTTCACGTAGGTTGGTAAATCCATAAATTGTCCTTCCCAACTGCCTCTAATATCATTCAGGGCCAGTTCTTTTCCTTTCCAAGCTTTAACATATGTGATTTACATATTATAAGTTTTTACAATGTCAAACATTATCAACGCAGGCGTGTAGTCGAATCCTTTCATAAGTTTATCCCTTACATAGTTTACTATGAAGGAGATTATTATATCACGGTAATCATGTGGTCCGATCTTAGCGGCCCCGCATGTGTGAGTATTATTAAACGTTTTGATTTTGAAAGAGTCGAGCCCAGTCAATTTAGACGCATGTATTTGCCACCAATAATCGAGTTCGTAGCATCTCACTGTCACTCGATAACTAGCGATTTTCAAGGACCGGATTCGAAAGTTTTTCTCCACCATATGTTCTTTCAATACTCTCTGAAATATTTGTTTGTCTCTGAAAATCTCTCCAACTTTAAACGTTC
Source organism: Chloranthus sessilifolius (assembly GCA_021018995.1). Taxonomy (NCBI): domain Eukaryota; kingdom Viridiplantae; phylum Streptophyta; class Magnoliopsida; order Chloranthales; family Chloranthaceae; genus Chloranthus; species Chloranthus sessilifolius. Next base: position 9,432,215 of record CM037598.1, read on the forward strand.
AATTCTGGTATTCGATTTTCACCTCTTGATCGGAAGATTTGTCTAATGTCTCTGACACTTCGTAAGCTCCATCTACTAAGGGATTATCAATGTCTCTCATAAAATTTTTCGGATCCTCTTTTATAAACCCATCCGATTCATCATCATAATCTTTGACGTTCACTTCACTAACGGTGTTCTGAGGTGGTTGACTAGATTATTTTTCACCGAAGGGGTTCTGATATGGTTGACTAGGCCTTTTATGGAACAGGTCATGATATGGTTGACTAGGCCCTTCACCAAACGGGTTTTAATATGGTTGACTAGGCCCTTCACCGAAGGAAGGGGTACTCATGTGTATGGACATGGGGTTGAGCTCCTTCGTTAATCCCCTTTGATGACATGGTAGAACATAATTTGTGAGTCAGCCAAGTTGTGAATCCACTAGGGAAGATATGACCAAAATCGTCTTTATCTCCCATTTTTAGATACGTGTAGTCTAACTCTTGACTACAATATTGTGACGCATGTATATGTTGTAGTGGGTTATCATATGATTCAATTGGGGCATCGTTTAAATCAATAGTTGCTTTCATGATCGATATATTTGTCGTAAAATCGTCGTCATCGTCTAATCGAATGGTATCATATGTAGGTCCATCCTCCTCAAACTTATGGTTAGAAGGAATGGTTACTCAAAAAATCAGTCCCACCAAGAGGTACTTGTTCAGCTCCGACCCGAATTTATAAAACAAAAATAGGGTGACAGAAAAGAGAAATTTCTCATCAGACATCGACTGTTTAAGAAGGAGAAAGAATGGGTCATAAGACTGATGACAAAAAGGAGGAATGACAAATTATTAGCAAAACGACTGATACACAATCGTTATCGATTATTTAAACGGTCGATATCGATTATAAAAATAATGGATATCGATTGTATAAACAGTCGATAATTTATACGATCGATATCAATTGTATATAGGATCGATATTGATTGTTTTTACAATCGATGTCGACCGTTTAAACAGTCAATAACGATTGTGTATAAAGTTTTTATCGAGTGTTTCAGAATATTTATCCAGTAAAATTAATTTTTCAAAATAAAATTATATTTTTTATACTTCACCATTGTATTTCTAATAAACTTAAAATGGGGTTTACACTGGATCTGAACATACCTCGCTTTCGCAATGGCAAACTGTAGGATCTTCAACTCTCAATGGAAAAATGAAGGGGCTTCTTCTCTCAAGCCTTTATTTTCTTCTTCCAAATAACATATCTGAGGCAGAAGACGTCGTCGCCTTCACCACCTCTAACTTCTTACTAATTCTAGCAGATGAAAATTAGGAAGAAGGGGATGCATTCGTGGGTTAAAGGAAGTCAGAAAAGGGGATAATTTGGACTTTTTATTCTCTTTAGGGTCGACTCAGCTTCGAGCTGATCGGTTTGGATAAAAGTGAAAATATAAAGTCTATGACGGGAAAAGTGTATCCACAAAGGAAGGAAAACACAAAATACAAGGTCAATCAGGTATATTTCCCTTAAATATACCCTACAGAAGGAAGGAAAACACAAAATACAAAAAGAAAAAAGAAAAAAAACATGAAATGCACTATTAAAATTTAAGAGTAAAAAATAAATAAAAACTTAGGTATTGAAGTGTAGAGAGTAGAGGGAAAGAGATGGACTCGAGAGATATATGAGTACAGCGAGAGTAGAGGGAACAGAGTATATTGAGGGAGAGAAGGTGTGGAGATTTCTAAGTATAGAAGATTTGAACAAAGTTTCTCTTATTGCGTTCCAACTCTTAAGAAATAGTACCATTGGGTTTTGCAATTCCTAGCTTTGCAACTATCGTTTTTGGTTATTGCAGTTGCTTGCTGGGCAAAGAGATCCTTATAGCAAAAGAGATCCTCTAACCAAACCGATCGATATTTCTAAGTATTTTTATTACTATTAAAATATTATAATATATACATTCGTATCGTGAACCATAGAAACATAATAAGACAATAAAAACGTCATAAATAGTGGAAGATAAAAATTTCTTTAAAGCATTAATTAATTAAAATAACTCATGATAATGTTTTTATTCTATTAACAAAGTTCAACATGATTAAAGCTTAAAAAGTCTTAATAAAATATTAACTGATCAATGACTCATTTATTTAAAACCAATAAAATAGATAATTAGGCTACGAAGTCATCATCGCCATTCAATTCAGTTTCCTGAGCATCACGTACAGTCTCATTGTCATAGACCCATACGTTGTCATCGGCTACACCTGTCTCATCTGGCCACCTACATCAACAAGGGATATAAGTTTACACTTGTATAAACCAAACATACAATCCATTGAAGCATAAAACATCAAACATAGCCATAAGAATATTTCTGTATATTTCATGTGTGTGTTTGTGGCATGTATAATCTCTATAAGCTGAAATGAATCGAACATAAACATAAATATCAAAGTTGCATGAATGCATAATTTCTTTTAATTTAATCTTTCTTATCATTTAATGTACGTTAAACTCCGTCCCGCTCAAGACGTTGGGTCGTAATCATGCTTATCACTTATTTAGTTAGACTTCGTCATGCTCAAGACATTAAGATCTTACAATCAAGAGGTTGTGAGATTTCGGGTCGCTACACAACCTTTACGCGCGTTGAACTTCCTTTGAATACTCTCGGTCGGCCAGGTCTAACAGCTTCACAACGCGGTCCGCTACGGACACAATAGCCCATGCCCAATGGTGATGTTTCTAGTTATGCATTAGAAAATAAATTTGTGTATAATCGGAGATCTAATTAGTATTATGTTAATTAAGAATATAAAAAATGTTAATGTAATTTAAAAAAGAACTTACTGTCCCACAATCAACAATATCAATACCGCGTATCGTACTCTTAAACAGGGCCTCAAGTAACTTGCAATGGTGACGAACCTATCACTTGTCACAGTACGCTTCCCATCTATCCAAGCCGTTGAGTGGTCATAAATTTTTATCACGGATAAATTTTTAAAATTATTGAGTGGTCCGCTATAATGAGGGTCTGAAATTGATCATTAGAATAAGTCATTAATTGAAATGCGTGAATGACGTAAATAAATAACGGCAGATAAATAAATACAATAATAAATAATAAAAACGATACCAGTGCCGCAGCCGATGCAAACTAGCTCTTGTCCGTCATTTTCGTAAACATATTATCGTTCTTACTCTCTAAGACTTTGAAGTGCGCGTCCATCACTTTATTGTCAAGCCACGTCCTTCCCTTAAGGACTCTTAAATTTCCTACGGTGACGTCAATACCCCCGATTGTATTCACGATCGCAAAATCATCATCCGTAATCCGGTTCCACATATTGATCATAAATTTATGTTCCATAGACTGTGTCTCAACCCCTTCTTTTTTCACGTTGATCACTTTTTACTGTTTTATACAAATTTTCGTAATTGGCGTCTTTCTTTTCTTTCGTGCTCGCAGCTCGTATCTCGTGCCCTTCGGCTTTACTCTTTGATGTAGAAAACTTTACTAGTAATGATTTAAGTGAAGCCGGCTACGACTCATGTGTAGGCTAGGTTACTGGAGCATCAACCATCGTTGAAGCCCTCGTGGCCAGTTGAGGTTTGAGGGTAAAGGGTTGAGAGGCAGAAGGCTCATGGACATGAGATTGAGAAGCAGGTGATTCTGGTATAGAGGGCTTAGGGGCAGGGGGTTGAGAGGCAGGGGCAAGCTGATAAGAGGCAGAGGCAGGGGGCAGGCTGATGAGAGGTAGAGGATTTGGGTTTAACAAAGGTATCAAATATAACAGAAGAAAGAATTTCATCATACATAATGTTAAAACATGAATTTAACCAAAAGAATTCGAAATATACTAATAAATAGAGAACCGCCATCTTTAGATAGCGAACCACTATCCTAAGATGGTGAACCGCTACCTTATGATAGCGGTTCGCTATCTTAAGTACGCGATCCGCTATCTCAAGATAGTGGTCCGCTATCATAAGGTAGCGGTCCACCATCTTAGGATAGCGGTTCGCTATCTTAAGATGGCAGTGCGCTACCTTGAGGTAGCAGATTGCGTACTTAAGATAACAGTTTGACCAAAATTGACTGTCTAAAAGTTATGATTTGAAAAAAATATTAATTGTTACTGTTAGATTCTATACCTTTGACAAATGAGATTTGACTGTTGCAAGATCGTTCCTCATGGCAATATTTTTGCTCTTCAAATAAGCTACTTGATCTTCTAGAGACATTACTTGCTCCTATAGGGTATTCTTGTCTCTTCTCAACTGCTCAATTGTTATTGCTTGTCCTTTTAAAACAGTGAATGCGCAATTGAAATCGTCTTTCATTTCTTAAATTGCCATCCGGAGAGACGAGTACTATTTCCTATGCTCTTTTACTTCATATATAAGTTGGGGATGCCTAGTCGGCTGTTCTCTAGATGGTTGCCTACTTTTCGAATGTTTCTCATTTAATTCAGCTTGGTGATGTAAAATGAACTTGTACTCATCATTATCGTCACTTTCATCATCGTCATCGTCATTATCCTCATCGATATCATCGTGTTGTCCATGCTCTATTTTTTTGGTTGGGTATTCCCTTTTTTGGGTCGGGTATTCTTTTGACTTTCCCTTTCCATCTCTTTTTGCCTGAAGAAGAGTCGAACTGATCGATATTGTAATTCATGTTTTTCAACATCGAGGTCGACGATAACAGGAGAGTTAAGAATTGCTTCTCAGAAATAATTTCGATTTCGACTGAATTTCAGTGCTTCTCATTTCATCAACCTCGGAAAGAGATTTTTCAACTGTCTACTATAAGCTAATCTAAGTCTCTCTCTAAGCCTCTCTCTAATCATATGTACGACCATAGCATTATCTTTGAGAATTTTCGAACCCAATATAAATTTCTCTCCGATTTCTTCCCAGTTGATAGGCGATCTGCATCGCCTTTCATAGAAAGCTTCATACGGCGTCATCCCAATGCTCGCTTGAAAGCTATTATTGTATACAAATTCGATCAACGGTAGATGTTGATCCCACGACCCTTGCAATTGTAGCATACACGCCCTGAGCATATCTTCGATCACTTGATTTACTCGCTCCGTCTGCCCATCGGTCTGCGGATGGAACGCCGAACTAAAATCCAAACGAGTGCCCATACCTTTCTGAAATTTCTGCCAAAACTTTGAAGTATACAATGGGTCGCAATCAGATACAATACTGCTTGGAATGCCGTGCAACCGCACTATCTCCTTCATATACAGTTCAACAAATCTTCCTGCCGTGTACATAGTATATTATTATAGGGTAAGAAGTGAGGTGACTTCGTCGGTCTATCTATGACAACTCATATAGCGTTATTCCTCTTTGTTGTTTGCGGTAACCCAATTATGAAATTCATGGAGATTTACTCCCATTTTCATTCCGGTATGAGTAGAGGTTGTAATAATCTAGCAGAGTGTCTATGATCAACCTTCACTTGCTAACATGTTAAACATCGTGACACATACTTCGCTATATCGCGTTTTAGACCTCTCCACCAATAGCTTTTCCTCATATCTTGATACATCTTGGTGCTACCAGGATAAATCGCGTATAGCTTCATCTAAAATCGTTTGTCTCAAATCGGTATCAACTGGATAACAAGGAACCATCCTCCCGTATAGAGAGGATAAATCGCGTATAGCTTCATCTAAAATCGTTTGATACATCTTGGTGCTACAGAGGCGTCCCCTAAATAATAAGGAACCATCCTCCCGTATAGAGAAATCCGGTCTGGTGCCTTTAATCTTGTCAAATCTTGACCAACTCTGAGTCATCTGTAACTCGTGAATGTGTTCAAATATGATCGGTCTCACTGAAATATTGGCCAAAAGAGCACCTGAAGCATGTACCTCAATTTTCGTATCATAAAATGATAGGTCTTCAAACGATTTCCACTTGTACATTCCCATCACAAGGTTAGCTAACTGAGCCGAACCCTTACGATTCAAAGCATCTGCTACCACATTAGCCTTGCTTGGGTGATATTGAATGGAGAAATCGTAATCTTTGAGAAACTCCATCCACCTTCGTTGCCTCATATTCAGTCCTTCATATAGAGTTCAGCAAGTCTTCCTGCCGTGTACATCGTATTATTGTAGGGCAAGAAGTGAGCTGACTTCGTCAGTCTATCTATGACAACTCATAGCGTTATTCCTCTTTGCTGTTTAGACTCTCATTTCCATTCCGGTATGAGTAGATGTTGTAATAATCCAGCAGGGTGTCTATAATCAACCTTCACCTGCTAACATGTTAAACATCGTGACACGTACTTAGCTATATCGCGTTTCAGACCTCTCCACCAATAGCTTTTCCTCATATCTTGATACATCTTGGTGCTACCAGGATAAATCGCGTATTTAGACTTGTGAGCTTCATCTAAAATCGTTTGTCTCAAATTGGAATCAACTAGAATACAGAGGCGTCCCCTGAATAACAAGGAACCATCCTCCCGTATAGAGAAATCCGGTCTGGTGCCTTTAATCACCTCTTATCGAATCTTGACCAACTCTGAGTCTTTCATCTGTAACTCGTGAATGTATTCAAATATAATCGGTCTCACTGAAATATTGGCCAAAAGAGCACCTGAAGCCTGTACCTCAATTTTCGTATCATACAATGACAGGTCTTCAAACGATTTCCACTTGTACATTCCCATCACAAGGTTAGCTAACTGAGCCGAACGCTTACGACTCAAAGCATCTGCTACCACATTAGCCTTGCCTGGGTGATATTGAATGGAGCAATCGTAATCTTTGAGAAACTCCATCCACCTTCGTTTCCTCATATTCAGTTCTTTATGTATCAGAGACTTTTATGGTCAGTAAAGATCTCAAAGGTCTCCTCATATAAATAGTGTCTCCAGATCTTCAATGCGAACATAACCGCTGCTAGCTCGAGGTCATGTGTCGAGTAATTCTTCTCGTGATTTTTCAGCTGCCTCGACCCATAAGCAAGTACTTTCTTGTATTGGTTGAGCACACAGCCTAACCCGTTATAAGAAGCATCGCTATAAACCGCAAAACCTCCACTGCCTGAAGGAAATGCAAGTACTTGGAAGCCGCTTCTTAAGTTCTTGGAACCTTACTTCACACGCATCATTCCACTCGAACCTCACATCCTTCCATGTGAGTCTCGTTAGCGGTCCTGATATCTTTGAAAATTCCTCCACAAAATGCCTATAATACCTAGCAAGACCAAGGAAACTGCGAATGTCGGTCACCGTCTTGGGCTGTTCCCACTGTACTACAGCTTTGATCTTGGTTGGATCCACCGTGACACCCTGTTTTGAGATGACATATCCTAAAAAGCTAACTTTCTCCAACCAAAACTCGCACTTACTGAACTTGGCATAAAGTTGGTGTTCACGCAAAGTTTGTAGAGCGGTTCTCAAATGTTCTTCATGTTCCTTATTTGATTTGGAGCAGATCTGGATATCGTCAACGAATACTACGACGCAAGAGTTCAGGTGTGGTTTAAACACCCGATTCATTAAATTCATAAACGACGTTGGTGCATTCGTCAATCTAAACGGCATCACCAAAAACTTGTAGTGTCTGTATCTCGTCCTAAAAGCAATCTTTTGGACATCCTCTGCCTTAACTATTAGTTGATGATATCCAAAACGTAGATCAATCTTAGAAAAATATCTTACCCCTTGTAGCTGGTCAAACAAATCATCTATTTTTGACAATGGATATCTATTCTTTATAGGGAGTTTATTTAACTGGTGGTAGCCAATGCACAACCTCATTGACCCGTCCTTCTTCACAAATAAGACCAGTGCTCCCCAAGGAGACACACTCAGTCTTACAAACCCCTTATCTAAGAGCTCTTGCAACTGCTCTTTTAATTCCTTCAACTCGGCCGGAGCCATTCTGTATAGTGCCTTACAAATCGGCTCTGTTCCAGGTGCCAAGTCGATAGCAAATTTCACCTCTCTATCCGAAGGTAGCCCTGGCAATTTTTCTGGAAAGACGTCATCGAACTCGCATACCACTGTGATCTCAGAAACAACGTTCTTTCCTTTTTTATCCTTTTTCAAGAATGCCAAGTACCCACTGCATCCAACAACCTTATTCTTACAATTGACTGTTGCATAGTATTGTGACAACCAGTCCATGCCAAGGATCACGTCGAATCCTTGCATGTCTAATAGAATCAAATTTGTTGGTAGCTCAAAAACATCCCTATCTCTTATGGATACTATCATCGACCTACAGACTAAGTTCGTATCAACCGATTTTTCGGTCGGGATAGACACTGCCAAGACAAAATCCAAAGTCCCTGGCTTAATTTTCATCTTCTTTGCAAACCTAAGAGTAATGAATGAATGAGTAGATCTAAGGTCTATCAACACTCTGGCCACATACGCTACATCACTCTCTTTCCCATATACATCTAAGGTACCTATAAGGTATACACATTTCAGCATTTGCTTCATGCATGCAACATAGCAAAATACGATATGTAAGATCAATTACTCTCACAATACAACCTAGATAGAAGCACCTTCTCTATCTAAATTTTTATTTATTTATTTATTTTTTCAACACTCTTAACACAATGTATAATTTAATCCAAGTAAAGCTCACATTCTATAATATCATTTGAATTTTGGGCGTTCTGAGTCGTAACTGTAGAGGCCCTTCCCTATACGACCGGCTTCTTTGCTTGAATCGGTCTAGGCAAATTGCCCAAGTTATGCCAAGTCACTTATATCCACATTGGCTAGACCGATCCGATATGAGAACCCTATTGGCACCGCAGGAGTGTCCGCTATTTAAGGCTAGGGATTGAAGCTGGTGCCGTAAACCTCGGCTTCTTTGCTTGAATCGGTCTAGGTACAGAAACAAAAACCGTTCTTCCCTTATTCATTTTCGGACAATCCCGAATCATATAGCCGATCTTTCCACATTTGTAGCATCGCTTCATTCCCCGTCTACAATCAATTGTTTTGTGAGACTTGCTACACTTAGCACAAGTCTCATTCGGTGTAGAAGAGGCTGCTCGTGAGAAGCCTTAAGTAGCGGACACTCCTGTGGTGCCAGTAGGGTTCTCATATCGGATCGGTCTAGCCAATGTGAATATAGGTGATTTGGCATAACTTGGGTAAGCAATCTGCCTAGGGATTGAAGCTAGTGCCGTAAACCTCGGCTTTTTATTGTCTGAGTCATACTCACCTGTTCTCCCTTGAAAGGTTCTACCTTTATCTTGTTCTCTCACCTGTTTCCCATCACATCTGCATAGCTCTCAAACTCAAAGATCGATACTCGTTCACGAACATTGGGTCTCAAACCTTCCTCAAACTTGCAGCCTACCCAACATAAAATCATTACTTTCATAATTTAAAAAATAATAATAATAATAATAAATAAATAATAAAAAGAAGATTACCTTTCAATAGGCAACAATAATGGTGGTCGAAGCAAATGTGAGAATGGAGAGTGGGATGGAGCTAGGGGTTTTTTTTAGAGACGAATGACAGAGAGGGAGAGGAAGTGATAGGAGGAGAGGGAAGAGATGGGATGAGAGAGAGGGAGAGGGACAGGAAGAGATGGGATGAGAGAGAGCAAGAGATGGTTTAATTTGGGCGTTTATTTTAGATTGGTATAGCCATCGTGATAATAAGAAGATGCCATCAGGTAGTATCTGCCATCCTATTGCTAAATTTAAGACAGTTACAGACTACCTTATTTAAAGACGAAAAAACTCATTTTATTTTATGTCTTTTTTAGACTTTTTTGACTTTAGTGTATAAGATTTCCAATAAGAGAATTATATCCGTCGTCAATTGATTGAAGTGGAATTTTTATCAAACCATTATCAAAATTTATATCCAAAATGCTATGAGGATCATTGCACTTTTCGAACTTAACTCCAATTTGGTGAAGCATTGTTGCGCATGGAATGGCTTGTGGTTGATGAATGAAGAGTTCTTCATGTTCTTTGAGTCGTGTATTGGACTTTCGGATTTCTTATTGGAATTATTTGATATTAGATTTGGGTAGATGCTCATGTTAAAAAAATGGAGCAAATGATGGACGAAACTGCTTAATACATCCAAAAGAGAAGTCACTCTTGATCCTCCTTCTCAATAAAGCCAAATAAAAACTCTAAAATGAAGAAATGGAACTGATTTTCTAGAAGAAACATGTCATGAATTATATGAGGAAATATCCCAATTGTGGTAAATAGTTTATCTTCTGTCTCTTTCTTGAATATCTTTTTCAAATAGAGAGAAATTGTGGATTAGTAAGCAATTTGAAATGATAATTGGGTTGGGTGTCCCTAGCATTTTTATGTTTTTTGATAAATTAGGATATATCCCAAACTTACGCTTGGACTAATCCCGAAGGGATTCCCTTGTTACCACCGTGTCACAAAAATTTCACGGCTTATGCACCTTACGGAGGCATCCTGTTATCGTAGAAGAGTAGTTAATTAAACTAATGACCATGGGGAGCAACAAACCCAGGTCGTCAACCACTGCAATAACCCCTTGGGGCCACGAGATTTTGAAAGAAGTTGACCGTGACATTAGTATAGGTCGGCTTATGGCTGAAACTGATGTAGCTAAGGGACAGAGGCTGCATTTGGCGCCAAAGCAGGTTGATATTCTTTTTATGTTTGTGGGGACTGAGGCTGCATTTGGCGCCAAAGCAGGTTTTACTGGCTTTGCGGAAGTTGAGGTTTTGAATATATATATATATATATATATATATATATATATATATATATATATATATATATATTGAGGATGCCATACTCCATATACAGCTCAGATAGTGCCTGTGCAAATTGCACTCAGAGGATTCGGTTTTGGCGATGCAACACACTGGGAGGAGACCTGCACAACGGAGGGGTGCAGGCTAGTGGAGCCCACGACTTGTCTTGTTGGTGTAGCTTGGCCATGTGAGTTTGATGGGTCAAATGCTGCAGAGGATTCGGTTTTGACGGCGCAACACACTGGGAGGAGACCTGCACAACGGAGGGACGCAGGCTTGTTGGTGTAGCTTGGCCATGTGAGTTTGATGGGTCAACTGCTGCAGTGGATGTGGTTTGAGTAGATGGCGGAAAAGGGGTTGGAGTAGACTGTGAAGATTGGAGGAGACCTGCACAAAGGAGGGACGCGGGCTAGGGGAACCCACGACCTGTTGGTGTAGCTTGGCTATGTGAGTTTGATGGGTCAAATGCTGCAGGAGATGTGGTTTGAGTAGATGGCGGTAAAGGGGTTGGAGTAGACTGTGAAGATTGGCTTGTGTGGTAGATAAGAGTTGGGGTACTAGGTGTGGATTGGTGGGAGGGTGTGGAAATGGGACTTTGTGTGGTGGAAGACATGATAGTTGTTGTATGGGTAGGGAAATAATATGGAGTATGCATAGGGAAGGATGGATGATGGGGTGCGTGATATTTATATGAGATGGTTTAGGAATAGGTTTGGTTTCAAAGGGAAACCCTTTCTCATTAAATATCACATGTCGCGAGATAAATAGACGCCCAGTTGGAATGTGGTAACATTTATAGCCTAGGTGTGTTCCACTGTATCCGAAGAATGTGATAACATTTATAGCCTAAGTGTGTTCCACTGTATCCGAGGAATACACAAGAAATAGATCGAAAAAGTAATTTATGGGCGAAGAAGAGGAAAACACTCACAACCAACGACTTTAAGAGGTGTAGTTTGGTGGACGGTTGAAGAGACGTTCAAAAGGAGTTTGATAGGCTAGTGCAGGGGAAGGTATGCGGTTTATGAGAAAGACAACGGTTTCAAAGGCATGACCCAAAAATTTTGAGGGATAAAAGGATGCGACATGAGAGTCAGGCCGGTCTCAACAACGTGTCGGTGCTTTCAACAATGCCATTTTGTTCAGGCGTATATGGGCACGAAAGCGCCTAAATACCGTGTTTTACAAGGTATGGCTTAAATTTAATAAATTCACCTCCGCCATCACTATGAAATATTTTGACCTTGGACTTGATGAATGCCGGCAATGCATCAGGTTACACAAGGGAGAAAATCCATGTTAAGCGAGTGAAGACATCAATAAAACTCGGAGTGAATTATTTCAAGGTGCTGAAGTAGTGGGAAATTTGTGGCTTTTGCCCATTTGACAAGGGGTGAAAAAGCCCATACATTTCTTGGAAAGTAAAGGCAATTTATTTGAAAATAAAATAGAACAAGTGGTTTGGAGATCCGGACGACCAAAGCACTGATGCCAAATGTCCAATAGGTAGGTGGACGAGCATGAAGACAGTACAAGTCTTCTTTATTCAGTCCTTGGAGAAGGAGTTTCCCCGTACGACGATCCTTGATAGAGAATAAAAAAGGCTGGACGAAATTCAAAGAATGTATCTCAGGAACACGAAGAATTTGATTTAAGCGAAAAGATAAATTAGAAATATGAAAAAGAGGACTCAATGTGGGTAATGGGAAGCCCTAAACCATTACCTATTTTCAGTTGCTTAAATCTACAGTGAAATGATTTGTCGCACCGGAATCCGAATACCAAGCATTGTCAATGTTGTAGTGGGTGGTTTGAAAGGACCAGCAATTTATATCGTGTGATAGAACCGGCCACAAAGTTGGCATTGCACACGATCACCACGTTGGGCAGCAAAGTTGGAGAGAGATTGGCGACCCCGACGACATCCACGACCGCGACTATGGTTGCGATTATCACGAGAGAATTACTGATCGGATTCGTTGTTAGAGGAGCCAAAGACTTTGGACGCCATGTGAGTTTGGGAAGTTAGACCTTTTGATGAAGGTTATTGTTGAAGGCGCAACTCCTAACCATAAAGATTATCTATGGTAACTTCGAATTCAACAAGTCGAGCGTGAAACGCGAAGATGAATGGGACACAATTTGAGAGACACGAGATCGGAATCAGACACAATTTGAGAGACAATGGCCAAATTGTCCGACAACACTTTTGCTTTTTAAAGGTAGTTTGAGTTTTAACTGCATAATATGACCCTTTTTGCACGAGGCAAAGTGTTTCTCAAGGATGCTCCATGCTTCCTGAGAGTGTCAACAACTCGGAAGAAGGCATACTCAGAGAGTGAAGACAACATCCAAGGATGTAGTTTGCTTGGTCAAGTTCTAGGATGTAATTTGTTGGTCAAGTTCAAGAGAAATAATGTTGTGGTGGACTGTGGGGAGGTGAGAGAAATGGAAAGAAGAAGAGGCACCGATACCATAAAAGACTTTATGCACAATAATAGTAAATTGAAATGAATTAACTGTCAGACCTAACTGATATGCAATACCTAGATTTATAATTCAAAAAGTTTCTCAAAATAACAGGTTGGAATGAAATCAAGGAATAAGATTTTGGTTGATTTTATGTGATAAGGATTATCTTGAGTAATCCTTATCCCAGTGAAGATGTGTTACTATTAATAGCTTCCACAAGAAAAAATGATACACCCGTATGTGCATTAACATTAAACTCTTAGATATGCAAAATCAAGTATGATTTTACAGTCACCTATAACATCAAAAACATCATAAAATCAGAACCTACAACAAAATAATAAACAATAGCTAAAAGAAAATGATTGAATAACAAACCAAATGGATAACAAGAAATCAAAGATTCCTACATTCCAGGGAGTAACTGACGGTGTCACTGCTCACACCTGCCTTGAATCAGATGATAGAGGTCACATTTTTTGTTCCAATCCCACGCACACGATAGATTTCGAGTCGTCATCACGACGGACCATAGTACACTGATTAGGAATGTTTGCCACGTGTAATTAACATCTGCCTGTCTGATGAGGCCATGCCCTTGAGACATAATGTTTAAATCATATTGTGACAAAAAACAATATCTATGCGTGAGCAGCGGAATCATCACTTGCGCCGGAAGAATCTTTGGTTGCAAAAATTGCTACCCTTATTTTAAACACCGTGAAAATCAACTCAAAACCCACGAAAATTAAATCAGGATCTAGATTAGGCACATGTAACTGGATCCTTGTGGAAGGGAGAGTGAATATATATAGGAAAAGGCTTTCGTCCTTCATGGGAGAGGACGGTCACCGTCTTCCAACTTTTTACGTGGAGCTCCACGTGACACCGAAAATACTTTTTAGGTGCCATGTGAACCTTGGGTGTTAGATTATTTTTGAAAAAAAATAAATTTAAAACTCATCTCCACCCATGTATATTTTGAACCATGAAATGTGGACTAACGAAAACTATCAAACTTTGACTTGTGGGTTTAAAATTTATTTTTTGAGTTTTGGGTGCCATGTGGAGCTCCAATGGAGGACGGTCATCGTATGTATGTATGTATGTATGTATGTATATTTATATATATATATATATATATACAATGACCAAGTACGGTGATGTAGGATTGGGTACCCTTATACTCACTTCAAAAGCCTGCTTTCTCACCCTGTCTTCTCCAGCCGGCATGCAGTGGATTGTCTTTAATTAGACGATGGAGATTGGTTTTCGTCCCCATCTTCCCCACAATAGATCTATAGATTATGATCCTACCATCAAACGGTCACATCCCAAAAAAGTCAACCTAAAATCAATCTTGAGTGTGATGTATGCCACATGATTTTAGGATCACTTTTTAGGGATGTGTGCTACATGTAATAAAAAAATTGACCGTTTGATGACACGATCTAGAAATATTCTAGATCTACATCATTTGATTCAGAGCCAATCATTGCATGTCGATTGGATATAACAGTATCCTGTAAAATTTTTCTAGATCCTAAAATAATTCCACAAGATCCTCTCTCTGTCTATCTTAAATTGACCTACTCACACGTCTATTTTCTTAACTTTTTTTTTTTATATTTTAAATGGCACTATTACAACTCAGTATCAGCCTATACGTATCAGTCCTCAATACCTGAAACTGATATCGAGTTTGATACCAAAAAAAAGACTTCATTATTTTGGCGATATGTGTCACGTAGAACACCATCTGAGTGGTATGATTTGAAGAAGATTTTTTAGGCAAAAAATTGACACGAACCAGGATCTCTATCATCCGACCTTTCCAATCTTTGGCCTTAAAGATCTTTCCATCATGGTCTTCAAATCAGATGGCTTCGATGGTGATTCACGCGATACAGATCCGACGTTAATGAACCATGTGCCGTGGAATAAATCTCATGTGCAAGTTGTAGCTCCCAATAAAATATTGTATAAATGCATTAGAAGTTCCTTTTGCACCCGTGTTATCTGAAAGCGCCCATGTTCCAGACCCCTATATTCCACACAACTGATCTTGAGATCATGACACACCCATCAGACAGTCAGTTTCTAATTTCATGTGTAATATTTACTCAAAAAAATAATTACTCAAAAAAAAAAGTGGTGTTGCTAATAGAAAATGTAGGTGTGCACTTAGAAAATATTTACTGAAAACGATCTCCCTTGGGAGTAATCTCAATTTCTTTTATAACTCTCCTCACCATTTTTCCTGAAACAGCAACTCTATTTACTATGTACACTTTGAAAATAGCAACTCCTTTCCGAGTATCGGCACAACAAAATTCTGAAAAGTTGATGGCCTGAAAAGTTGTCTCCATGGTAGTCAATGGATCGGAGCATCTTGATAACCGACCCCCGTCTGACAGTCGTTCTTTTAAAGGTTCCGGTGTTGTTTATTTCAATTTTTCATGTACACCCTACACAAAGGGGAAAATAGGTTCTGTTAGATTGAATTTTTAGCTTTCAAATATTACTTTTACATCGGGGAGATCAGTTGATCAAGTGGTGCATCTCGTCATGGGTTATGTGGTCCAGGACTGCTGATGCACCACTTGAAATAAAAGTAATATTTGAAAACTAAATCTCTGGCTGCCAGGGTCTATCTTAATTAGTGTCTCACTAAATCTCTGGTATCTACAGATTTCCTTATATCGATAAAATAAAAAATTAAAAAAAAAAAAAAATAACTTTATAATACTGTAAGAACATTCATTTATTTTGGAAAGCCCAACAAAATATATGAATAAGACCAACCCTAAATTTGAAGACAAATTTCCACATAAATAGTGAAGTTTGTTAATGAATTTTTTTAAACAAAGGTTAAAACATGATAGTACGGCTAATACTATTTACCGATACCAGATATTAGACTGATTCGGTATTGTTCTCCTCATATAGAACAATACCTTGTTCTATCGTTGATAGAACAAGGTATTTTTTGTACATTCAAAAATCTGCTACAGTTAGAGGAAGACGGATTACATGCTGAGTGGCATTGTCCAGCAGCAACAGCGCAAAGCATGGCATGACAGACAGAAGAGGGAGCACATGAAGGGTGTTTGGTACTACAGCAGAAAAGTGGATGTTACAACAGCTTCAAACGGCTTTCAGAGTTGTCTCAGATAATGTAGAATGGTGAAGACAAAGTGGTCACCCTGGTGCAACGAGTTCCACAGATGTAAGACGGCTCTTACACAGCAGGGCTGACGCTTAATAAGTCATAAGTCATGGTTGGACCAAAAAAAGGAAGGTTTTATATGCTTCCTCAAAACAGAAGCTATCTGGAGAACAAAAAAAGGATGAGTGGCTGGCTGGTCCTCAAAGTTTTCACAATCAAACTTAAGTATTAAACAACGCAAAAAAAAAAAAAAAAACATCTATAAAGAACGAATTAAAGATACTACTACATCATGTCTCACCCAAAATTTTAGAAGACCTGCAAATTTTATAGTCTGGAACTGAGAAATCAGAAGCCAAAAGTAAAAAGTAAATAAAAAAAAATCAGAAGCCAAAAAAAACAAGGAAAAAATTGAATCACTTCATATTGATCTCTGAGTGCTAAGAAGCCAAAAAAAACAAGGAAAAAATTGAATCAACTGTTCAAAAATAACAAGCAAAAAATTGAATCACTTCATACTGATCTCTGAGTGCTAAGAAAGCATCGAAACTGGAACACGGTTTGGTCCGACCACACCGTGACCGCATCATATCACAAATTTCCTCTTGAACTTTTTCCCTTTTCATAGAAACACTTGTTTGATGTTCTCCTATCATAAACATATTTCACCGATATGTGCCAAAACAGGGGTCGGACCAAATATCGTGTTAGTTGATTTCACAAAATTGAATGGAAATTTTAACATTTTAACTACTTTTTTAAACTTTAAACTTTCTCCAAAAAATTTGAAAGTTTTGAAAAAAAAATTCCCACCAGAATTTGCACTATTATATATATATATATATATATATATATATATATATATATATATATATATATATATATAATCAAAGTAAATCAAAACTAATCCCCAATAATTACTTCATCTCTGGAAAGCATACTACATCATGTCGCAGACGAATTCTTCTAGTAACAAAGCAGATTATCTAAATCCAAAACTAAAAAGTAAATCAAAGTCCCCAAAAATCACTTCATATTGATCTCTGAGCGCTAAAGGAAACGACACTATGGCCGGAGCCGTGAAATGCCATGTCACAAATTTCCTCTTCAACTTTTTACCCTTTTCCGCGAAAAAATTTCGTTAACTTGGGCTTGATTTTGTAGAACTGAATGAAAATTTTAACTACTTTTTAAACTTTCAATGAACTTTTTCCCCAAAAATTTATGAAAGTGCCAAATTATTTTTCCCACCAGTGGTTTTTCAAATTTCATTTTATTTTAGAGAAAAAAAAAAAAAAAAAAAAACTACTAAGCAGGCAGACTCTTTAAAGCAAAAACTAAACCCACTTCATATTGATCTCTCGACGCTAAAGGATTGAAATTGCATCTGTCGCAAAAAAACCTACTTTTTAAACTTTCAATGAACTCTTTCCCCAAAAAATTTCTAAAAGTGCCAAATTATTTTTCCTCAATGGTTTTTCAAATTTCATTTTATTTTATATATATATTTATATATATATATATGAAAAGGATTACAAAAGACAATCTCTTTAACAAAAAAAAAAACTACTAAGCAGGCTCTTTAAATCAAAAACTAAACTCACTTCATATTGATCTCTGGACGCCAGAGGATTGAAATTACATCTGTCGCAAAAAAGACTACTTTTAAACTTTCAATGAACTCTTTCCCCAAAAAATTTCTAAAAGTGCCAAATTATTTTTCCTTAGTGGTTTTTCAAATTTCATTTTATTTTATATATATATAATGAAAAGGATTACAAAAGACAATCTCTTTAACAAAAAAATAAAACTACTAAGCAGGCATACTCTTTAAAAAAAAAACTAAACTCACTTCATATTAATCTCTGGACGCTAAAGGATTGAAATTAAATTGCATCTGTCGCAAAATAACCTACCTTTTAAACTTTCAATGAACTTTTTCCCCAAAAAATTTCTAAAAGTTTAAATAAAAAACTAAACTCACTTCATATTAATCTCTGGACGCTAAAGGATTGAAATTAAATTGCATCTGTCGCAAAAAAACCTACCTTTTAAACTTTCAATGAACTTTTTCCCCAAAAAATTTCTAAAAGTGCCAAATTATTTTTCCCACCAGTGGTTTTTCAAATTTCATATATATATATATATATATATATATATATATATATATATATATAATGAAAAGGATTACAAAAGACAATCTCTTTTAAAAAAAAACTACTAAGCAGGCAGACTCTTTAAATCAAAAACTAAACTCACTTCATATTGATCTCTGACCGCTAAAGGATTGAAACTGCATCTGTCGCAATTTGATTGTTGTCAAAAATACCCGAGAATCCAAAATACCCAAAAGCTGGTTGTCTTCATCAAACCACCAACAACCATCTATCGCAATTTAGACACTATAAAAACAAACTTAACCAATAACAGAAAAACACCGATTTTTTCTCTCCGCAGATATTAAACAGAACCAGAAAAAAAAAGAGTAAGGAATTCAAACACTCACCTTATTTAACTTCAATTCACTTTGTTTAAAATAATAATAATAATAAATATTGTTGATTGACAGTCTAAATTGTCATCATCTAAAAATATAAGAACAAGGGTAGCATCAGAGTACATAGATCAAATAGTTAAAAAAATTTAAATAAAATTTTTGATTGATCTATCACTTTTCGACTTAATGTCATTCAAATAATGGTCATGGCTGGAATATCAAATAACAGGTTAACATCATGCAGTCCATGCACTCCAATTAGAGGTTGGGCCGACCCGAACCGGGCCAACTTTACTGCACCATCAGGTTGGGTCGGCTGAGTATTTTCAAACTTCTTATTAGGCAACAAATAAGAAGCCGGGCAGAATTGGGTCAACTTTATGTAGATGAGAAGGTAGAAAAATATATCGGTCGTGTACCTACCTAAGGTTGCATTGGTCAATCATATGATCAAATTAATCAAATGTTAAGCATATCGTTTAGGTCTTTTGACCAAATGGGCAATGGCAATATAAAATACTTTTTCTATTTTTAAAATATTAAATAATACAATTGTATTAGGCTTTATTGGACTGACATATCTTATGGGCTTAACTCGATATATATCCGATATGGCCCAAACCCAGAAATTTAGATCCGCTAAATATATGGACCAACTTGGTCCATAGATTTATATTTTCTTACCACTCTTTTGTACCTACAAGTAACAAGATTCAATCATTTGAAAATAAAATAAAAAAGGAATAAATAATAGTAATTTCAAAATACACCTGATACCCTTTGCTAATAGTGACTAAAATTAAAATGACAAAGTTACCATTTTCACTTACAATGCTGCGTAGGATTGGACAGCTATGAAAAACAATATAAAAACGGAAGCAATGAATGACATAATCGACCAAAATAATGCCTAATGAGAACATGGCTTTAATTACGTCATTTCACTTTAGAAAAAAAATTTATATCAAATAAAACTGATATATAGTTTTACACAATTGTGAAAAAATAAATGTCACTTCTTATGTGCTTTCCAAAATATTTTTAATAATCTCTCTCAAGCAATCCATACTCTCTAAAGCATTAGTAATATATTTCATGAACATTGCATAACTAGTAACGTGAATGGAAAAGGAGAGGCAATAAGGTTGTGCATGAGTAATTTATTCGAGATTTTTTGAACGGGTAGCTGTATAATCTCTTCATTTTTTGAACGGGTAGCTGTATAATCTCTTCATTTTACGAGGAAAATGAAGAGCTTTATTGCGGTGGTAAGTTGGTAAGAATTTTTGTAGGCAAAAGAGAACGATGAGTTAAACGAGAAAAATGAAGGAGATGATGAACTTATCTGGTGGCTTACGCTCCCTTAAATCAAATATTAATGATCATAATTTATCATTAAAGATAAGTATGCTTCTCCTTGTTTTGTTTGACATTGCAGAGTTATATAAATATTATAAATAAAGGGATCTTATTTTCTAGTAAAAATAGGTCATTAATAATCATATTTATCATCAAACTTGTATTATATAAAATCTCTTTTTCTTTTTCTTCATCTGTTTTTAAGAAAAATTCTACTATAAAAGCGAAATTTAAGGCAAATCAACTTCAAAATTATAGCTCTCAAACCTATTAATTTGGGAGTAACATTTTCTAATGCTATCATTATGGTAAATCAACAAATTCTTAAAATCATTTAAATCCCGATTCTTCCTATCAAACAATTGATTGAAATTTTTTTTGAAGATGCTTCATCTTCAAGTTGTGATTATAGGAATGATAGGAACGTAAAGAAATGATCATGGGATTATAAATCTTTTCTACGCTTCGTATACATTGGGGTACTAAAAAAATGATGGTTTCATTAGTAGGTAGTTCTTGAGGAGATCGTTGCGTCGACACATCTTGGAATATATAGTCTTCGCCAATCCTTGATGACGAAGACTATATATCGGTCAGTTTGGTTAGAGGATCTCTTTAATGTAAGGATCTCTTTTTACCCGGCAAGCAACTGCATTAAACATAGTTGTAAAGTTAGGGGCTGCAAAACCTTATGCACTTTTTAGGTGGTGGGTAAAAAAATATATGGGCATGGTATACTATTTCTACTCTCTAAAAAAAAATAGTTTGAAAGCAATAGGAGAATGCCTTCTCTCCCTCAGTATAGTCTCCTCTCGTTGTACTCAGAAATCTCTAATCCATCTCTTTCCCTCTACTCTCTACGCTCAAATACGTAAGGTTTTATTTATTTTTTACTCTTTTAAATTTTAAGAGTGCATTTCATGCTTTATTTTTTGTATTTTGTGTTTTCCTTCTGTAGGGTACTTCAAAACTTTTTTATAAATGGTAAATCAAAATGTACAAAAGAGAGTCATCAAGGATTAGAGAAGACGATTATATATTCTAAACCACCATTTTTTAGTACCCTAATGCATACGAAGCGTAGATGAGAAGATCTATAATCCCATGATCATCTCTTTAGGTCCCTACCATTCAGATAATCATAACTTGAAGATGAAGCCTCTTAAAAAAAAAATTCCTATCAATTGTTTGATAAGAAGAATCGGAATTTAAATGATTTTAAGAATTAGTTGATTTACAATAATGATCGGATTAGAAAATGTTACTCCCAAATTAATAGGTATGAGTTACAATTTTGAAGTTGATTTAGTCTTAGATGTCGCTTTTATAATAAAAATTTTCTTAAAATCTAAAGAAAAAGAAAGGGAGATATTATATAATACAAGTTGAATGATAAGCATGATTATCAATAGCCTATTTCTACTAGAAAATCAAATTCTCTTTGTTATTTTATAATATTTAGCCTTGAAATTGTATTAGCCTTGAAATTGTAGATAAATTAGGATCCTTCATTATATTTGATTTTATATTTGATTTAAGGGAGTGTAAGCCATCAGCAAAAGTACATCATCTACTTCAGCTTTCTCATTTAACTCATCGTTCTCTTTTGCCTACAAAAAAAATCCAGAGTTAGATAGAGTTTTATCAACATCGAATTTCGTAATTGGATTATATAATTACTCTTTCAAAAAAAGCCTCCCTTTTTCGAACATGCACGCTACTAGGTATGCATAACCTTATATGGAATTGTTTGAGAGAGGGAATTATTGAAAACGCTTTGAAAGCACAGAAGATATGACACATTTCTTTTTTCACAATTGTTTAAACATGTTTATGTTGACCACAAATCAGTTTAATTTGATGATGTGAAAAAATTTCTAAAGAGAAAATGGTGTAAGTGGAAAACCATGTTCATATTTTGGTAATCCTTAGTCGATTATATGTTGCCGTTTTTATACTATTTTTCGAACATGCACGCTACTAGGTATGCATAACCTTATATGGAATTGTTTGAGAGAGGGAATTATTGAAAACGCTTTGAAAGCACAGAAGATATGACACATTTCTTTTTTCACAATTGTTTAAACATGTTTATGTTGACCACAAATCAGTTTAATTTGATGATGTGAAAAAATTTCTAAAGAGAAAATGGTGTAAGTGGAAAACCATGTTCATATTTTGGTAATCCTTAGTCGATTATATGTTGCCGTTTTTATACTATTTTTCACAGTTGTCCAAGCCTATACAACATTGTAAGTGACAATGGTAATTTTGTTATTTTAATTTAAGTCACTTTCTATTTTGCTTCTATTGATCTCACATTATTAGTACAGGGGAGGCAGTTTTTATTTTTTATTTTTCATTATAAATGAATGTCATCAATCTCTTATATGGAATTGTTTGAGAGAGGGAATTATTGAAAACGCTTTGAAAGCACAGAAGATATGACACATTTATTTTTTCACAATTGTTTAAACATGTTTATGTTGACCACAAATCAGTTTAATTTGATGATGTGAAAAAATTTCTAAAGAGAAAATGGTGTAAGTGGAAAACCATGTTCATATTTTGGTAATCCTTAGTCGATTATATGTTGCCGTTTTTATACTATTTTTCACAGTTGTCCAAGCCTATACAACATTGTAAGTGACAATGGTAATTTTGTTATTTTAATTTAAGTCACTTTCTATTTTGCTTCTATTGATCTCACATTATTAGTACAGGGGAGGCAGTTTTTATTTTTTATTTTTCATTATAAATGAATGTCATCAATCTCTTATACTTTTTCAAAATTACAATCACTTAGAAAATATAAATAATCATGTAATTTCTTAATTTCTTTTAACTCAATTTTTACAATTATGGATATTGAGTAGCAATTAAAATTGAATTTTTTATGTTGTTACTCTTGATCAGGTTTATTTTGTAATTATTATTATTTACTCACCTCTTTTTTTCAAATAATTGAATCTTGTTGCTTGTAGATAAGGCTGTTGGATCAAAAAGTTGTAAGAAAATATAGCACCATTGCTCTAATTAATATTTTATATTTTCAGAAATTATATGAGTATAAATGAAGTGTCAATATGCCACCGATGGGTTTATATATCAACCATATCGGCTATATATCAGGCTAGGCCCATATGATATATCAGCCCAATAATATGAGTCAAATATGGGTACATTTCGGGTGACCCATATTATTAGACCACACAATTTTAGATATGAACCGGACATAATATCAAAAAAAGCCCAACACATTATTGTATTTTTAATATTTTAAAAATAGAAAAGGTATTTTAATATCGCCCATTTAGTCGAAACATATTCGATAGGCATCGCTCCGAGACCCAAACGATATGCCTATATCTCGACATTTGATTAATTTGATCAAATGATTGATCAATGCAACCTCATATAGATACACGACCTATGTATATTCAAGCGCTTGCATTTCTAACTTCTCATCTACACGACCTACTTCTCAACTCAACCGGTTGAGTTGGGGTGGATCGGGTCATAATTTCTGCTTCCCAATAAGAAATTTGAAAATACTCAACAGACCCAACCTGATAGTGCACTAAAACTAGCCCGACTCTGTCTGGTAAAAAACCCATATTTTTTACACTTCATATATATATATATATATATATATATATATATATATATATATATATATATATATATATATATATGTTGGGTCGGTTCGGGTCGACCTAACCTATTGACAGCTCTAATTGGAGTGCACGGACTGCATGATGTTAACCTGTTAATGGGTGTTTTTGCTTTGTTCCATCTAACTATATATATATATATATATATATATATATATATATATATATATATGTTGGGTCGGTTCGGGTCGACCTAACCTATTGACAGCTCTAATTGGAGTGCATGGACTGCATGATGTTAACCTGTTAATGGGTGTTTTTGCTTTGTTCCACCTAACTCTCAACCCTGACCATTATTTGAACACCAATTTGATGTTAAAATGATCTCACACCATCTTTTACGATATGGATAATCCATGTGGTCAAAGTGAAAAAGATAGATCAAATATTGAATGGCAATGTGTCCAAATATCTTATTAAAAAATTTTGACTATTTGATCTATGTACTTTGATGCTACTTTTTGTTCTTAGACAATTTAGATGGTCCTCATATGTGCATCAGGTGGCATAATGATAAACCAAACTTTTCAGTCAATAAACCAAACAAGTTAGGGTTGTCAACCGGTTGAGTTGGGGCGGATCGGGTCATAATTTCTATTTCCCAATAAGAAATTTGAAAATACCCAACGGACCCAACCTGATAGTGCACTAAAACTAGCCCGAATCTGCCTGATAAAAAACCCATATTTTTTACACTTCATATGTATATATATGTTGGGTCGGTTCGGGAGGACCTAACCTGTTGACAGCTCTAATTGGAGTGCATGGACTGCATGATGCTAACCTGTTAATGGGTGTTTTTTTTGTTCCACCTAACTCCCAACCCTGACCATTATTTGAATGCCAATTTGATGTTTAAATGATCTCACACCATTAAGTCTTTTACGATGTGGATAATCCATGTGGTCAAAGTGATAGATCAAATATTGAACGGCAATGTGTCCAAATATCTTATTCAAAAATTTGACAATTTGATCTATGTACCTTAATGCTACCCTTTTTAAATGACGGATTGCCTCTTAGACAATTTAGATGGTTCTCATATGTGCATCAGGTGGCATAATGGTAAACCAAACTTTGACGTAAGATCCTTTAAATCCTATTTGGTGTCTCATATTAATACTATTATTATTATTATTATTATTTTAACAAGTTAAACAAGAAATGGGAGGGTGAGTGTTTCCAATCTGATAGTGCACTAAAACTAGCCTGAATCTGCCTGATAAAAAACCCATATTTTTTACACTTCATATATATATGTTGGGTCAGTTTGGGAGGACCTAACCTGTTGACAGCTCTAATTGGAGTGCATGGACTGCATGATGCTAACCTGTTAATGGGTGTTTTTTTTGTTCCACCTAACTCCCAACCCTGATAGTGCACTAAAACTAGCCTGAATCTGCCTGATAAAAAACCCATATTTTTTACACTTCATATATATATGTTGGGCCAGTTCGGGAGGACCTAACCTGTTGACAGCTCTAATTGGAGTGCATGGACTGCATGATGCTAACCTGTTAATGGGTGTTTTTTTTGTTCCACCTAACTCCCGACCCTGATCATTATTTGAACGCCAATTTGATGTTTAAATGATCTCACACCATTAAGTCTTTTACGATGTGGATAATCCATGTGGTCAAAGTGATAGATCAAATATTGAACGGCAATGTGTCCAAATATCTTATTCAAAAATTTGACAATTTGATCTATGTACCTTAATGCTACCCTTTTTAAATGACGGATTGCCTCTTAGACAATTTAGATGGTTCTCATATGTGCATCAGGTGGCATAATGGTAAACCAAACTTTGATGTAAGATCCCTTTAAATCCTATTTGGTGTCTCATATTAATACTATTATTATTATTATTATTTTAACAAGTTAAACAAGAAATGGGAGGGGCAGTAAATCTTCTTGTAGCTTATGAGATGAAGGTAATGAAGATTTTTTGATACGAGGATGAACAAGAATTTTCTAGTTATGTTTAATTTCTGCTGAGAAAAAAAAAATCGTTACTTTCTGTCATTGGTTATTATTTTAACAAAGTGAATTGAAGTTAAATAAGAAATGGGAGGGTGAGTGTTTCAACTCTTTGCCTTTGAATTCCTTACTCTCTCTTTTTGTTTTCTTCTTTTTTTTTTTTGAGCTGTAGGGGCAGTAAATCTTCTTGTGGCTTATAAGATGAAGGTAATGAAGATTTTTTTATACGGGGATGAACAAGAATTTTCTAATTATGTTTAATGTCTGCAGAGAAAAAAAAAATCGTTACTTTCTATCATTGGTTAAGTTTATTTTTATGAACTTAACCAGTGAGTTGGGGAGTAGCCAGTTTTCCTTGGTGATTGATGAAGACGGCTAGTAATTTTTGGGTATTTTGGATTCTCGGGTGAAGGTTCAAGTTTCCACAACAATACATATCATATTGCGACATGAGACAATTTCAATGCTTTCCTTTAGCGTTCAGAAATCAATATGAAGTGAGTCTTAGGGATTAGCACTTTAATTTACTTTTTAGATAGTCTGCTTAGTTTTTTTTTTTTTTTTAAGAGATTGCCTGCTTAGATACTAGAACGGGTAGTATGCTCTCAAATCTTTTGTAATCCTTTTCATTATACATATAGAAAATAAAATAAATTTTGAAAAATCACTTTTGATCGTAGTGCAAATTTCGTTTTCGGTAATATTCTGGTGGGAAATTTTGGGGAAAGTTCATTCAAAGTTTAAAAAGTTAAAATTGTCATTCAATTCAGGGAAATCAACTAAATTACGCCCAAGTTAATGAAATTTCATTCAAAGTTTGGTTCGACCCCTGTTTCGACACATATCGGTGAAATGTTGGAACTTTTCGCGTAAATTTGCGACACATATCAGAGAATATCAAACAAGTGTTTCTATGAAAAGGGAAAAAGTTGATTTAGGAAAATTGTGTCGTGATGCAGTTGCATTTCACGCCCCCAGCCCTAGTGTTGCAATTTCGATGCTTTCCTTTAGCGCTCAGAGATCAATATGATTCTTGAGGATTGTCCAATTTTTTCCTTGTTATTTTAGGATTTTGTTAGGGCTTTGATTTACTTTTGGATTTAGATAGTCAACTTAGTTACTAGGGCCTCGATCGGCAGCCAAGAAAATGGCATTTCCAGAGCATTTTCTGCAGAAAAATGGGTTTCTTGAGCACTTTCTGAGCTTTCCTTCTGTTCGAGAGTTTTTATGAGGCTGCGTGTTTTCCGAGGTTTTTCCACTTAAAGGGATAGATCATTTTCGGAGGATATTGTTCAGGAAAGCTCAGTAGTGCAGGACGAGGGGTCTCACGGAATCGTTCCTTCAACTGATTGCAGCTCCAGCCAACGTTAGCAATGACAGTTAGGGATCTCTTTAACTGTCATTGCTAATGTAACTAGCTGCAATTGGACCAAGGCCAAGACTCTTTAAATGTCATTACTAATGTAACTAATTGTCTTTAACTGTCATTGCTAATGTAATTATCTGCAATTAGAACAAAATACGAATAACTTAAAACTAATGATTATAATCAATTTGCAGGTACAAAGACTGACTGATTATAATTCAATTTTAATAGAATTATAGTACATATATAATTAAAGTACATATATAATTAAAGTATATATATATATATATATATATATATATATATATATATATATATCTCAGCAGATTGGCTGAATTTGAAGCCCATATGTAGCTGCTATCAGTTGCCATCAGTTGAATCTGAAGCCCATACTTTAATTGTAAAGCAGAAACTGAGGGTAGACATTTTATGAGCTTTCCCAAGGAGAAAGCCGAGAAAATATTGCCAAACCCTCCTAATAGAATTCAATCTTTGCACTTGTTTCTATAAGAATGTTTAATGTTTGATTGTTTTGGCTTCTGATTTCTTAGTTCCAGACTGTAAAATTTGCAGGCCTGTTAAAAGAGATCCTCTAACCAAACTGATCGATATTTCTAAGTATTTTTTATTACTATTAAAATATTATAATATATACGTATACCTGACATGTACCTTGCAAATAACACCCATTTTGGCGTCCATGTGGAATATATATATATATATATATATATATATATATATATATATATATATATATATATATATATATATATATATATATATATATATATATAACACTTTAAAAAGATATTTGCTATCAGTAGAACACAAGAAAAGGTCAGAAAAGCTAAGAAAATGTGTTTCTGAGTAACTCAAGAACAACCCACTCGAAATGTGACTTTCCTCATAAACTAGCTTTCTGAGCAGAAACTGAGGGTAGACATTTTATGAGCGACCAAGGAGAAAGCTGAGAAATTGCCAAACGAGGCCTAATAGAATTCAATCTCTGCACTTGTTTCTATAAGAATGTTTGATTGTTTTGGCTTCTGCTTTCTCAGTTCCAGACTATAAAATTTGCAGGCCTGTTAAAAGAGATCCCCTCTAACCAAACTGATCGGTATTTCTAAGTATTTTTTATTACTATTAAAATATTATAATATATACGTATACCTGACATGTACCTTTCAAATAACACCCATTTTGGGGTCCATGTGGAATATATATATCCTAAAAACACTTTAAAAAGATGGCTTCATAAAATAAAAATAAATGAACTAAAAGAGAATGATTTCGATTTCGGCTGAACGCAATCGAAATTTAAAAAAATTGATTTTAGCCTGCATCTCTAACCCAATGACAGCAAAAAATAAATAATAAAAATGATCTAATGAAATAATTAAGGAAAACCTTAACATAGAATGGTTTCGATTTCGGCTGAACCAAATCGAAATTTTAAAAAATTGATTTTAACCTGCATCTCTACCCAGTGACAGCGTCATTGCAAAAATAAATAATAAAAATGATCTAATGAAATAATTAAGGAAAACCTTAAAAAACCCTACACATGATAAACCAAGGAAAATAGATAAATTAAAAAAATTAAATAGTTATTAAAAAACTAAAAACTAAATAAAAACATACAAGAAAAGTTTAGAGCTATTATTTATGCATTTAGGCAATAGAAATGAAGTATATCAAATTTCTAAAAAATATATCTAGCCACCGTACACTAATCTATAAGAACAAAACGGCATAAACCCTAGTTCATGTTTCACAAAAATAAGTTTCTAGTTTCTACCAAGGCCACTGATCAAATATGAGAGGTATAAAAGTTAAGCATCAACTCAACACTCAACAGGGTGAATAACATCAACAATAACCATCAAAATTACAAGAATTAAATAGTGAGTGAACGGCCATAATTTAAAAAGTGTTCTGATCAACGTTATCATTTTCCTTTTCTTCTTCACAATTAACTTCCTCGAATTAATCAGTAACAAATCAGAAGATTCGGCAAAAATTAGGAAAAATTGTGCGAATAACAGGACTCCCAGACTCAGCAGATTAATCAGCTGTGTAAATATCTGAGATTTTCTGTGACTTTTTAAAATAATCAGAGACTCTTGTCACTGTGCATATCCATGCAATTAATCACAAATCTATAAGTAAATTTCAGAATCTGCATTGTGATTAAACAAAAAAAAACATCTTTCTTACAATTACACTTCAACATATGTATCAAAATGTCCCAGAAAATAATAAATAAATAAAATAAAGGAGACTTACAGCCCAACCTCCATGATATCGTTTGAATCCACGAAGGACATCAGGCCTGTTAGTTCTCTTTTCTGCTAAAACTAGAGGGAATTTCCTATCAGAAGCTACGCCATTTGCGAGCCCTGGAGCAAACTCCAAAAAATCGGTTGCCCATGGCGCCAAATTCTCGCCCTCTGAAATTAAGAGAAAAAAAAAGGAATGAATTGAAGGAATTCGTTTACACATTAAACAAACTAAGTTCCATCAATCCGATCAAGCTATAAAAGTTTAAACAGCATATAACCAAAAAAACTCACAGAGAAAAATCCATAAAAAGTAAACTAGATCATTATTCAAGGCTCCATATCAATGAAACTAACATTGAAACAAAAGCATAAACTCCTTTACCAGATCAATCAAAAAATCTGAAAAATAGGAAGAAACCAAGATTCACAAGTATAAACCAAGATCACTAACCTAGAGCGAACTTCTGCGACTCATCATATGCGTAGATCACGCGTAAGAAGTGAAAACGAAGAAGCAAAGAGTTATGAGAAGCTTCATTTGCAAAAGAAGATGCGGTGAAGAAGACGGGAATGCAATGAGCTGGGACTTATAGCAGGTGGTCGTCACAGGGAGTAGAGACTAGAGAGATCCGTTGAAGGTAGCCGTTGCGGTGGAGTAGTCATCAGGTACCTATGTCAGAGTGGAGTATACTCCACTCTCGTCAGTTTTCTGACCGTTTGCTAAAAAAATTGCTGGGAAATGCAAAACTGGCTGACACTCCTCCATTACAAAGAGAAGACCTCTGGTTGTATCAAATGCATTAAATGAGAAGCAATAAAACCTGCCCAGTACATGTAAGAGAGAGGATAAATTAGGTGTTTTATTCTATTAAAAGGTGGGCTACTAGCTAATCTAACGCCATCAATCCATTAAACCTTTAAGAGAGTTACAAATATTATTGAGAATAGAATCGGTACTTCTAGTTTCTCATCATCTTAGGGAAATATTCATGATCGACCTTGTCATTGTACCCTTTTACCCAAAATACCCTATAGTTTCACGCATAGTGACAAATTTCGTGAATCCATTGAATGGAGATCTTGTTTCATCCTGATCTTCCACACAATAGATCTTGGGATCCTGGCGCACCTATTAGATGATCAGTTTCTAATTCCATGTGTTATAGATCCCCAAAAAAAATGACCCCGGAATAATATGACACACACATCACGCTCAAATATGAATTTAGGGCCAATTTTTGGGGTCTATGATGCATGGAATAAAAAATTGACCGTGTGAGTAGTACACCATGATCACAAGATCTATTATGTGGAATATAGTGGTTAAACAAGACCTCCATCATCTGATTTGACGCAATCAATGATTTTCATGGGGTCTCGAACGTGAGCGCTTTCAGAGTACGCGACCAGAGGCACCCTAAAAATTTACTATCCTAAAATAAATTAACCACCCTTTTTCTTCTTGCACATAGGAATAGGGTTCTCAATGGGCCGAGCCAAAATTTGGCCCCCGCCCAGCCCCGAAAAAGTGATACTTTTTATCAAGCAAACCCAATCCAGTATCCAGACCGGGCTAAACATGTTGCAACCCAATCCAGTATCCAGACCGGGCCGGGCTTGGGTTGAATATTCCAATACCCAGCCTGCACCCGGCCCGGATATATATATATATATATATATATATATATATATATATATATATATATATATATATATATATATATATATAGCCTGCACCCGGCCCGGATATATATATATATATATAGTGCATTGAAGATCATAGAGCGCTTCCGTGATAATGAATTTAGAAGAGTTCATGGAGATGATGACCCGATCCAATGCCTAATTGTATAATTTCAATAACAAGCAATTAATCCAAATTGTAGTCTTGGTGTTTCCGGCCAATTCTTTTGGTTATCCTGTTTTTTTGTTTGGCTTAATTAAGGAAGTTTCATATTAGTTGATATCAGAATCGGATGATGGTGCATCCAATTCAATCTTCAATCTTGCAATGTCGAGGGTTACGCCTGCAGAAAAGGCTACCGTTGGCCTCACACACTCGCAAGATCAGAAGGGTTGCACTGTCATCGCGCGGAGCACAGTCCTATGACATAGACCTGAATGGCTTTCGATTGATAACAGATAAATTTTTTGATATCTTTGTCTGTGCACAATTTTTGCAATCCCACTTCTATTCGTCATCGTCCGATCATCAAGAATTGGATTCAATGGAGGCTCAGCGGCTGATTTGGACAGTGATGGGTACATAAGTTTCAAATAATTTGCGTCGGTGAATGAGACAGAGTGTGATTCAGCTAAGTGCATTGAAGATCTTCGAAACGCTTTGACGATAGTAAATTTCGAAGAGTTCATGGAGATGATGGCCCAATCCTATGCCTAATTGTATAATTTCAATAACAAGCAATTAATCCAAATTGAAGTCTTGGTGTTTCCAATTATGTTGGTTATCTTGTTTTTTTGGTTTTCCTTAATTAAGGAAGTCTCATATTAGTTGATATTATAATTGGATGATGGTGCATCCAATTCGATCTTTGATCTTGCAATGTCGCGGGTTACGCCTGCCGAAAACGCCACCATTGGCCTCACACACTCGCAAGCTCAAAAGGGCTGCACTATCATCGTGCGGAGCACGGTCCTATGGCATGGGCCAAAAAGGCTTTCGATTGATAACAAATATATTTTTTGATTTCTTTATCTGTGCACAATTTTTGCAATCCTACTTCCATCGGTCACCATTCGATCATCACGAATTGGATTCAGTGGAGGCTTAGATAGTATAGATATGGGGTTTGATGTGATATGGATGCGTAATATTTCAATACTCACTGCAGAAATTTTGGTTTCGGTCAAACCTTGCACCCCTAGCCATCGATAGAAATTTCGGTTTCAGTCAAACCTTACACCCCTATCCATCGGTAGATAAGATGCAGAACACCTTGCTTAACTTAATAAAAAATTTCAAAGAAAGAGAGAGAGAGAGAGAGAGAGTTATTTTATAGTTTATATTATATTAACCCAATGGATATTTAGGAAAATTTGCATTTTCAGCCTTACAAGTTTGCTTATTTGCAAAAACGAACCTATAGTTTGAAATTGTACAAAATAGTCAGCTCCAAGCCAAGCCAAGCCGTTTCCACTTCAGCGTCCACCTATTTTTTCATTATATATATGCTTATTTTTTATTTTTTTATTATCCCTTTTTTCAGTTATGACTACAATAGCGCTCACTTTCTTATAATTGCGGGTCATGGTATCCGGTATTTTAAGATAATAGGCGCTATTTTACAATAGCGAACGATATTTCATGATAGCACTCGCTAACATATGATAGATTTTAGGGTACGAAGAAAAAAGAGAAACTACTGTGTTATTAGACGCTATTTTACGATTGCGGATAATATTTTATGATAGCGCTCACCAATATAAATAACAAAAAAAAAAATCGCTAACATACCATTATCTTAAGTTAATAATCGCTAACATACCACTATCTTAAGTTAATAATCGCTAACATACCACTATCTTAAGATAGCAACTGTCATTTTAAGATAGCGACTACTATCTTAAGTTGACGATCGCTATTTTAAGATAGCATGCAGTTCGGATTAACATACCGCTATTTATTTATTTATTATTATTTTTTTAAGATAGCGGTATGATAGGGGTCGCTATCTTAAGATAGCGGTATGTTAGTATTTTTTTTTTACAATGATTTCATACCAATTAAATTACCATCTAATGCCGTCTTTAGATAGCGGTATATTAGCGATTTTATTTTTTTAATAAAAATTTCATGCTATGTACACAATTAAAATAAATTATCATCTAATGTCGTCTTTAGATAACGACTGTTAACTTAAAAAAAGGACGATAAAAAAATAATAATAAATAAGCATATATAAAATGAGAAAATAAGTACATGCTTACGTGAAAATGGCTTGGCTTGGTGCTGGCCTATTTTGTACAATTTTAAATTATAGGGCCGTTTTTACAAATAAGCAAACTTGTAGGGCCGAAAATATAAATTTCCCTAGTAGATGCTTAATATTTGAATACTTACTACAGAAATTCCGGTTTCGGTCAAACCTTGCACCCCTATCCATCGATAGAAATTTCGGTTTCAGTAAAACCCCCCCCCCCCCCCACCCATTGGTAGATAAGATGCAAAACACCTTACTTAACTTATAAAAAAATTCAAAGAGAGAAAGAGAGAGTTATTTTATAGTTTATATTATATTAACCCAATGGATACTTACTTTCTATGATGAATTAGCAAATTATAGTAAACCTTTAACACGTGTCATAATAATATAATTTATATCTCAGTATGCCCAAATTATGTTTTACTAAAAATCTAAAATTATATAAGCAAATTAAATAAAATATCAAATGATAGCTACTTTTCATGAGAATTTCATAGCTCATACCTCTAACTATATGTATCAATTAGAAATATTGATTTATGGTTATTATGTTTTAAAATGAAAAGACCTCAAACTATAGATCCCTTTTGTAGTTTATTGATCTTCATAACAAGTAAATCATATACCATTGATCCATAGTATTTTCATTATAAAGAGATCGTAAGTAACTATGAATCAATTGATTCGAGCCTAACGCCTCTGGCTAGGTTTGAACCCATAGATATTATGAGGATTGGGTTCAAAAAAAAATTTCCAATATGAATTATAGAATCTAACCAAAGAAAAACTATGATGATGATGAATTTTGTAAAATTAAGAAGCATATCCTATGAAGTACAAGGAATCAAATCAAAGTCCTATTGAAATAAACAATCGGAGGAAGAATTCAAACAAATGAATCTTTAAAAACTAAAATAAGTATAGAAAAAATAACAAATACACAGAGATTCAACACAAAAGGGTGAGGAGATATTTCCACTGATTTATTTATTAATTATTTTTTTAAGGGTTTATCTAAATAGGATTGATGAACTCATAGAATCCAACGGACTCCAAAGAGTGTTGTGCTCTTCTTCTTTGAAAAAGAAGCAAGTAATGGCTCTAACTATTTTCTTTTTGGAGACGAAGAAGAAGACGAAAAGACCTAATCTAAGTTAAAGGAGAGAGAAAGGGAGGAATTAGCGAGAGCAGAGATACAGATTAGAGAGAGATATTAGAGAGAAGAGGGAGACAATAGCTAAGAGATTAAGAGAGATTAGTGAGAGATTACCATAAAAATAGTAGAGAATAGAGAGATGAGTTAGGGGCATTTTAGGCATAAAAAACTGACAGAAATTATTTTTACTTTTATCTAGCAGTAAGGATATATATATATATATATATATATATATATATAGTTATCCTTTTAAAGTTGTAAAAAATTTTTATTTTAATTAAATATAATTTACTCAAATGTCATGAGATTAATCATTGTCCGTTATAACCATTGTGCAACAAAGTAAAATTAAATATTTGAATAAAAGCATGTACCCGAGCCTCTATAATGCTAATATAACTATTTAATTAAATTTTTAACTTTCTTTAAACTATCATTAGAAAAAAACAGTCTAAGCCCAACCAAATTTTATTAGAAAAAATATCCTTAAAAAAGAACCCAACCAAAATTTTTAAGAAAAAATTAGCGGAAAAAACCTGAAAAAACGCCTAAGCCCGGCTCGGCCCAATAGGGGTCGGGCCTCATCGCAGCCCGGGTTAAGGTCGGGATGAAAAATTTGGGAACCCGGCCTAAGTAGGTTAGGGTCGAGTTGAACCCCAACCCAGCCGTAATCCGGCCCATTGAGAGCCCTACATAGGAAAAAAAAAGTAGTGTGCTAATAGCAAATGTTGGTGTACACTTAAAAAATGTTTATGTAATAAACACCAAGTGGTGTTTAAATGATCTACCACCACTAAATTTTAATTGGGTAGCTCTATTTGCACTCACCCGTTCTCTGAATGAGCCTATATCTCAGACCCCTTAAAAATTATTGATTGCTTCGGATCAGATGATAGAGATCGTGTTTCATCCCTATCTTCAAGACAATGGATTTTGAGATCATGGCACACCTATCCGACAGATAGTTTTTAATTCCATGTGTCACAAATCCCTAAAAATGGTTCTTTAATCATACAACACACATCACGCTCAAATGTAATTTTTAGTGTGCTACTAGTAAGAATGTGCGGGAAGAAAAAAGTGTGTTCATGTGCGAGCAAGTGATAGGCAACATGGTAGTAACCAAGGTATCAAAATTGGAATCAATATCAAGTATCGGTCCATAAAGGACCGATACATATCAGCCTAAACCGGTAAGGCCCTAATTGATTAGACCAAAGATTAAAATTTTGACTAAAATGACCGAAATTTCAGTCAAAATTATCAGTTTCAGACTCCACCGAAATGATAACTATAGACCAAAATTTTGATCATTTTTGTATGAGATCAATTTTGGTCAAAATTTTGACTAAAATTTTAATTGTTCGGTGGAAATTTCGATTCAAATTTATCGAAAACATTTTACCTAAAATTTTGATCCTTATATTCGACCATTTCATATTGCTAAGTTCTTTTCTCTTTTCTTGTTGACTGAAAAGGAGTATGACGACTGAAAGTGACTATTGACTTACAAGTGCCAAAGACTTATTTATGGTATTGTGATTTGTGCCAAAGCCTTCTCCTAAATCCCTTGATGTTCCCCAAGGAGATATACGGAAGAAGCCTTTCTTTACTAGTTGATGTGACTGTTGACTGACAAGTCCAAGATATGATCGGAGAGAATACAATTTTTTTTTTAACTTCTTTTTATTTAAGGAAATGAGGTGGTACATGATACATTATATGTCAGATATATTTATTGGCTTGTACAAAAGTTCTTATATTATTAATGGTTTACGATATGATTAATCTGAACCATTAAAGTGATAGTAAATATGCATAAATTTGGTCTATCACTTATAACATCAACCAGTATTTTAAATTTCATTGGACGATATTAAAAACCATCAATTGGACGACAAACCACTGGGGTGAGACACCATTTTTTATTGATGAGACTAGTCGGCCCTTTTTCTTTCTTATTGACTGAAAGCGTGTCAGACAATTTATTGCGTCTACTACTGTAGCTGTGATACGCCAATACCGTAGGT
This sequence comes from Chloranthus sessilifolius, assembly GCA_021018995.1. Lineage (NCBI taxonomy): Eukaryota > Viridiplantae > Streptophyta > Magnoliopsida > Chloranthales > Chloranthaceae > Chloranthus > Chloranthus sessilifolius. The sequence continues at coordinate 9,468,916 of CM037598.1, forward strand.
GTAGGTATAGGTATCGGAATCGTTACACATTAATTGGTTTGGTCATATATATGGTATCAGTAACGAACGATTTTTGTGATGCCGGTAATAACCCACATTTTGGGACACGTGCTTAGGAAAAATAATGTGCTTTATTTGATACGAAAGGTATGATCTAAAGTTCTTTGACGTAAAAATTTGGTCGAAAATATAATTTCTATAATTCGATTAAACCCAATCAGTGGCGATAAGGAATTAACGGTAGGGCCACGTTTCAATCTTCGGTTACTTGGAAAAAAGGAAATTAATGGCATGCTTGATTACATCGCACCGTTTACATAACTCTTAAATTAAACAGCTACAATCAGACCAGTTGGACAATGTGTGTTTGGGTTAGCTCTTATAAGAGCAGAAGCTCCTTAAAATAGCTTCTTGTCAGTAGAACAAATAAAATCTGTTTTAGCATAAAGTAGAGAGAGCAATTTTATCACTTAAAAGAGCTCTTTGTCAAAGTAAATGGGGCAAAGAGCTGTGTTACCAAACATGAAAGCAATTCTCTGTCGGAGCCAAACAGTAAAAGAGCTATTCTTTGTCTTGAAAGAGCTAACCCAAACGCAGCCCAAGAATCACTTTATATTGATTGTTAAAGGCATAGTCACCAAATCGGAGTTTGACAACAGTTTGGCAAGGTGAAAATTCGGAAAAATCCGGTAAATCTAGGAAGTACAGGGAAATATTTTGAGGAAAAATTAGTGACAAAAATTTAAAAAAAAAAAAAAAATTAATTAAAAAATTTAGTAAGTCACAATTTTTTTAAAAAAAATTCAAGAATTATTCAAGAGTAATTCGCGAATTTTTGAAAAATTTGTGAATAATTCGAGATTAATTCAGGGACCTTAAATTTGCGAATTTTTCAAAAATTTTGCATTTTTTGTGACTGTGGCTAAAAGAAAGCATTGAAACTGCATCATGTCGCAATCTGATATGTATTCTTATCAAAACTTGAACCTTCACCTGAGAATCCAAAATAGCCAAAAATTACCAGCTGTCTTCATCAACCACTAAGGAAAACTGGCTACTACCGAACTCAATTTTAGTGCACCATCAGGTCGGGTCCGTTGAGTATTTTCAAATTTCTTATTGAAAAACATAAATTAAGACCCGATCCAACCCAACCGGTTGACAACCCTAACTTGTTTATTTGGATGGGAAGGTAGAAATACATGAGCTTGTACATATATAGGTCGTGTACCTACATGAGGTTGCAATGGCAATCATATGATCAAATTACTCAGTTGTCGATATATAGGCATATTAATTGGGTCCCGGAGTGATACCTATCTGATATGTTTCGATCAAATGGGCGATATTAAAGTACCTTTTCTATTTTTAAAATATTAAATAATACAAAAAATGATCAAATAATGTGTTGGACTTTTTTTATATTTTGAGCGGTTCATATCGATATATATGGGCCACCCGATATGTGCCCATATTTGACCTTTGACTCGATATTTGACTCATATTATTGGGCTACATATCATATCAGATGGGCCTAACGCGATATGTATATGATATAATTGACACATGAAGTCATTGTTAAGAGAATAACATAAGGAAAATTTACCAGATCAACCCCGTCAGATACACTTTTTCCGTCATGGGACCTTATATTTTCACCTTTACCCAAACCAACCAGCTCTAAGTTGAGCCAGTTCCAGCTAGCACAAAAAGTCAGAAATATCCCTTCTTACACTTTTTTTCGTTTTACATAGTTTAAAATTTTAAATATTTGCACATTTTTATATTTACGCGATGTGAAACGCGATCTATGCCGTTTGATTTGAAAGCCACAATATAAAATCGATGGTGCTAAAGATAGACACGAAAAAAAGGTGATATTGCCTCTTACAAAAAAAAAAAAGTTTAAATAGTCATTGCCGACTCTTTAATCAGTCAATGACAACTCTTAAAACAATTGGTACCGATTGTCTAAAGAGGCGACATCAACTGTAAAAAAAAAAGAAGAAATTATTATTATTTAAAAAAAAAATTATCTTTTTTATAGTTGATGGCGACTATGTAAACAATCGGTACCGACTGTTTAAATTTTATTTTATTTTTTTAACAGTCGATGGCGACTGTCTAAGCAGTCGATGTCGACTGTCTAAACAATCGATGTCACCTCTTTAAGCAGTCAATACCAACTATTTTAAGAGTCGCCATCGACTGTTTTAAAAATAAAAAATTAAAAAATTTAAGAGGCGATATCACCCTTTTTTTCGTGTCTATCTTTGGCACCATCGATTTTATATTTTGGCCTTCAAATCAGACGACATAGATCCCGTTTCACATTGCATAAATATAGAAAAGTGTAAGTATTTAAAATTTTAAACTATTTAGAACGGAAAAAAAAAAAAAAAAAAGTTTTGGTGCAGGCGCCCTGTATATGGGTTACACCTTTGGGAGGGCAGGCGCCCTATATATGGTGCATGGTTCTCTTTGTTCCTCTCGAGGTCTAACTTCACGTACGATCGAGTCGTATAACTTAAATTGGATCGAGAAAAGGCAAACGTCGTAAGTTCTGTTTAGTGGAAAGCCGCTCTTGCTTAATTCTGCTGCTCAATTCTTTACCATCGTATGCGTCTGAAAGTTGATGGGCCCTTATTGATTTGAACTGCCCATGATATTAAGTAGTGTGAAATTGTGGATCAGTAAGCAATTTGAAATGATAATTGGGTTGGGTGGGGACACCTTGCATTTTTATGTTTTTTGATAAATTAGGATATCTCAAGCGAGCATCTTTATGTATTTTTGATAAATTAGGATATCCCAAGCGTACCCTTGGACTAATCCCTAAGGAATGCCCTTGCTATCATATGCAAAAGCAAACAAAAAATAAAACTATTAATGGCAACCAAAAACTGCCACTATTACCCTCACCGACAGTTGTAAAAACTGCCGCTACTAGTATTATCACTAGATTGTTTTAGCGGCAGTTATATAGGTGTTTACTGGCAGTCAACTGCCATTAATATATTAACAACAACACTGAACTGCCGTTAAGTTGTCAATAGTAGTAGTAATTATAAGGGATAATTAGAAAAACAACCTTGAAAAACAAACGTTTTAGCAAAACAATCCCGAACTTAAACGTTTTAAAAAAATAGTGCTTTCACGGTTTTCAGAACTTTAAAAACTCGTGAAAATGGTGCTTTCACGGGTTTTTGAAGTTCTAAAACCGTGAAAGCACTGTTTTTTTAAAACGTTTAAGTTCGGGGTTGTTTTGCTAAAACGTTTGTTTTTCAAGGTTGTTTTTCTAAAGTGCTCAATTATAAACTATCGCTACCATGTTTATTGTGACAGCCCGGATTTCGGCACCCCGAAACCCGTGCCATCAGCACGATCGTCTTGACCGTGCCCCTTAGCTAAGCACGAAACACTGGTATATCAAGCATTGCAATATAATAATAAATGAAATTGCGGAATTTGAATCTATATTAATTAACTCTCCAAAAGACAGTTCTACCCTCATGCCTCTACATGAATGGAGAACCGATCCGAACCATCGATGATAGCAATCATCACGGATGGTTCGCCCAAAAAGAATAATCCCATCTATATACATATATACATGGTTTAAACAGAATCAAGGCTTGACATACCAAGCCGTACAAAAACTCTCTCCAAAATCCCTCAAAGTGGCACAACGGAGTCCTCTAGAAGAAGTCCTCTGGAGGTGGCTCCAACTCGTCACCGGCCGCAAGGTCCGACTCGCCGGGATCAGCGTCTCCTGAAGCCGCGGTAGCTGCTAGTAGTGGACCTGCGACGTATAGTCTATAGGGTGAGCTACATCCTAGCTCAATAGGGAACAAACACGGTTGAACATATAAATTATAACTCACATGTATTCCATGATATGTCATGCATGATGTATCTATGCAGTTGTTAATGAAACAGAATAAAAGCATTTCATTTTACTGTTGATTACTTACATTTTCATTTACTCATGAATGATGCTGAGAAGGCCTAAAGCAAAACTTAAACTTTCAACTTAAGTAATCCCCGAGCAATATAGCATCGAGCCCCGACGAGATACCCATCATCGTCATCTATATAGACAGTTTTAACCGTATTCCCTGGGAATACAAATAGTACCCAAGCCCCTTTCCCCTGGGGATTGGTGGCGGGGTTTCACTTTTCTCAATCAACACCCCTGGGGTGTGCTTACTATGTACGGATAAGCCTCCGCACTGGCCTACGATTTCGCCGCCGTATTGGTCACGGATATCCTGCCGTGTCAGTCGTGGATATCCCGCCACGTCGGTGGGGTACCCTATCAAACCTCAAATAACAAAAATATCGGTGCCTTACATATAGTTATTCACCGTGTAATTGTGCTATCTTATATCAGTTAGGCCCTATCAAACATGATTCAATCCTTGGATACATCCCTGGGATGCATCCATTTACTTGCATCACACCTGATGCTCTCATCTCTTTACTTCTTCATCCCCTGGGGATGGCTCATTATGATTACTCTTATGAATGTCACACACACACACTTTTCACAAATTCTTAAGAAATAACAATTGAATTGAATTCTATATCACTACATACATGCTCTTGTAAAATAAAGTACATGTTCAAGGTGTTCCCTACCTCAAGTCTTCATTCGATCATTGCATCAAGGTCCCACGTGGCTCCTTGTGCACTAGCTCACACGTACCACCTATGGTACCATATAATGTAAAACACATCACAAAGGATGCAATAAAGAAGGTATAAGATCCTCCAAGAATCTTAAAGTCAAACCCAAAAGTCAACATAATTTATCTCAGTCGATTAATCGAACTCCAAAATCGATTAATCGAATCTGATTCGATTAATCGATTTCCAAAATCGATTAATCGAAGCTCAATATCGATTAATCGAAGTAATTTCGATTAATCGAAATTCTCCTTTTCGCAAAGTAATTTCACTATTCAATTGAAGTTTTCATTCGATTAATCGAATCCAATTTCGATTAATCAAATTCTCTTTTCGCAAAGTAATTTCACCGTCGAATAATGAGTTTTCATTCGATTAATCGAATCCAATTTCGATTAATCAAATTCTTCTTTTAGACTCTCGGTTCAACGATGAAGTTTCACAAGTTGATTAATCGATCCCAAATCGATTAATCGAAAACTAAATCGATTAATCAAATCCTATTTCGATTAGTCGATTTTCTCAAATCATTTCCTCCAACCCACAGGGTCCTTTGAGTTCGATCGATTAATCGATTCCCAAATCGATTAATCGAAATCCAAAGTCGATTAATCGATTCCCAAATCGATTAATCGAAATCCAAAGTCGATTAATCGATTCCCAAATCGATTAATCGAAATCCAAAGTCGATTAATCGAAATCAAATTCGATTAATCGAAATCGGGGTCTTCTGACCTTTCAACTTCCTGGCCAATTTCGATTAATCGAAATTGTCAGATTCAGCCCCTTTCGAGCTGTTCTTCCCAATCTTTTTTCATACTTTTTCCTCTATTTTTCTAAGCCATTATCCTATGATTTTAACCCACATTTAACCACAACTTAACCCCTATAATCTATGCATCTTATTTACAAATTTTTTTACCTTGGATAGATCTCAAGTTGATTTCTATCAAACAGTTGGAAGGCTAGGGTTTCCAGCTTTTGTTCTAACGAATCCCTTGCGTTGAATCAGCCTCTTTAATACTTGAATCCTTCTTCCAATCACCCACAATAACTCCTTGCTTAATCACCCTCTTTACTCCTCTCTCTCTCTTCTTTACTTCTCTCTCAACTACCAAACATCTATTTTAGGGTTATTAAACCCTTTTATCCCTCTCCTAGTTTGTGTGTTGAGCACATGCACCTCAATAGGTGTATGCGACTTCATATTTACAACACACACCACACAATAATTCAAACTATCACATCTCGTCCGTTCATTACATCCTATACTAACTCTTGATCTCCTAATTGGTCAAACTTGTGACCAATCGGGCACGGATCCCGAGGTCATAGTTTAGCGTGATTTTTCAGGCTATTACATTTATACAACTGCCGCTATTGAATTAAAAAAAAAAATTAAAAATTAAAAACTACCTAGTGAGAGGTTGACTCCAAGACTTGAGCTTGCGACCTATTGTTGTACAAGTTTATAGCGAACCCTACTTGGTTGGGATACATCACGTGGTTCAGAGAAGAACAAGAAGATTTTATAGCAAACTCTACTTGGATGTTTATTGATCAGAGATCCTATCCATCAATCAAAATGCCGGAAAATCGGTACGTGTCGTCCGAGCAAAAAATCGGTACGTATCAGACAATACGCACTAGAACAGTAATGTACCGGACGATACATTGAATGTATCATCCCGCATGTACATATATATAAGACAATACGGTAAATTTATGTACCGTATCGTTAGGGTTTGATACCGATACGTATCGTCCTATACGTATCGGTATCGGACGATATTTTGATCCATGATCCTATCAATTGATGTAGGAGTTTAAATTGGCATGACTCATCACTTCTTTATTACCAAATAATAGCTTCCTAAAATTAACAAGGAAGTAACTGCTTTTTAGAGTTATATAGTTTCTACTCTTTGTAGAAAAGACCCTCCCCTGATTTTATAGCAACTTGGCAACCATAATAAATTACTCTCAAGACATAGATATATGGCTTTCTACACGAAGCAAAGCACACGCATCACAGACACACAAACAACAACAGCCAAAATCACTATCCCAATTACCACCAACAGAAGGCATGCAAGAGCAACCTCCTTTTGAACGTTTATTCAGAATCGCCAGTCTCTTTTGCACCCGCTGCGTTCACCACAATAACAATCAACAGGTTTAAGAAAACATGCTTGTGAGGTTTTTCATCAACTCGTTCACCACAATAACAATCGCCAGTCTCTTTTACTAACATATCTAGAGATATGTTAGTAAAGATCATGAACATGGAAAAAAATGAGAAGAGACAACTCGTAAGCTGAAAGGTCCAGATAACACAATAAAAAACTTGATAAATGTATCAGTACCTTGTTAAGTTTTGCCATTTATCTTTCAAATCAACGGGCAAACACCGATGAATAAATTCACCCCAAAATGAAACAAAACAACCTAATCAAACCACAATAAATACCTCTGTTCTTCCTTCAAACACTGCAGGATAGCAGCATAGAATATGTTTCCAATTCCCTTTGCCATGGCTACATAAACACACACAAAAAGAAGTTTGAAGAAATGCTTAACCCACTCAGATTACATACAACATATAAACTAGGTATAAAGATAATGTGACACTGTTATCACTTATCAGAAGTATCAATAAATAATACATAATGATTCCTTTCCAGAAACAAATACATTCGTTGTCACAGCCTTTGTCAAAGTCTCTTCCTCCTCTGGAGTCCACAACCTACTTTTTCTCCTCCTATAAATGTTCTTAACTTCTGGTCTGTCTGAAGGAGAAATTGTCTTGTGCTTTGGACTAGGCAATCCAAGTTCCCTCGAACAATTTGGTGACTTTTCAGAGAAACCAATCAAATCACCCCCCTACAAAATGGAGAAAAACCCAGCCTAGGGTATTTGGTAATCTTACCCTGTTTGAAAACAGAGTACATTCCTCTTACCCTATTTGAAACTGAGCACAAGGAGACTGGATCAGATATTTCTCGTTGGAGGCACCAGCATGCAGATATCCTTTTATGACAGAGTCATTGCAGTTTTATTTTAAGTGTTGAATATATCTATAGATCAAACCATATATTAAAAAGCTGACTCTGTGGTTGAAAATTTTAGATTTAAGCAAATGAAAATAAACAGGGTTTTCGGGCTACTAATGTACGCACCAATTACAAAACAAAGGCAAATTTGACAATTTCCAGTCCCCAAAAAACTGTTTGAAATGCACTTTCAAATGCTTAGAGGTTTGGATCAGATCAGAGAACTGATGAAACACAACTATGATAACCTGGAATATAGGCATGTGGTTTTTTTGTTTCTTTTGAAAAAGGGATTGCTGCAATCTACTAGAAACAGCTTTTGAAAAAAAATCTTCAAATGAATAGAGACCTACTAATTACCAAGATGGTAGCTTTTATGTTGTCATCTGTGAGACCGGTACCTTCCTGAACCCGGATGAGACCATCAACCAGATCTTCCCAAGCTCGTTCATCCCTGTTCACTTCTCCTCTATGTTCTTCAATGATCTTACTCAAGATCTGATCTAATACGACAAGTGCCATCTCTAACTGAAATTTCCAGTCACTGATCTTGCTAATGAATCAAAGAGAAGGGAAAAGTTAGTTGTGTTGATAGTTTGAACAAACAGGTCAACAAAGCAGAAGTATAGATCATAGTGGCTAATATCTATTTATTAGAATAGTTTACCCAACATTCCAAATTTTCAGAGACACCACGACTAATCTGATGAGAGTGAAATGTCCCAAGAAAAATAGGAGATTTATCATGACCGAGGAAAAAAATAGCATTTCTAGAGGATCCACTGCCTTAGAACTTGGAAACCCCTAAATAGCCTTTCTAGAGAACCATCCTCGCCAAGATATGATCAAGGAAATGTAATTCAATATAGCCATAAGTTTTCTTAATGTCCAATGTAAGCCCCACACCTGATGAACTTAGTATGTATACGACCTCAAGTAACGAAAAAGAAAACCTTAAGCATGAAATCAAATAGCTAATTCTTCATCAGTCTTAGAGCACAATTAGAATTGTCGCCAAGCTGCAAAATGAAAATGAGAAAAAGACATCGTTTGTAAGTTTATTAAACATCTTAAAAAAACTCACAATCTATTAAAAAATAAAAAGTTATATATATACCTGCCACGATAGAGTCAAGAACATGTTCTTAAGTTCTGTTATTTAGGCATTACTCTCCTTCAATTGCTTTGCCATCTGAGCCTCCCTCTGATTCAAGAGCTCTTCCAGTAAGTGTATTTTATCTTTCATTGCTACGAACTCACGCGCCCTGGTTTCTTAGGCCCCATAACCTTCCGGTACATATAATTTCGGAAGGTCTTATCATCAAACCATCTTCCGACAAGAATTCCTTCATCTTACGCTGCAATTGATTACATTTCATTTATCATCTTAATTATATAAAGTCTATAGATAATGAATGACGTAGTATGAACTTACAATCTTCTCTACAACCATTTCATTGACTAGTGTGACGTCTTTATGTTAATGCGTAAGCGAAAAAAACTTCTGCTCGGCTAGGCGGGTTCTGCCCTCCTCTTTTGAAGTGCTATGTCAACCAAACATATTTAATGAGTAGATAATGAATATTGACATAAAAGAGATACATAATAAATAAATTGACCTTAAATCTAAATGTATACTTCCTCATGATGTACTCTCGCGAAGCTTTTTGCACCGGCAGTATGGGCAAGTTTCTGGCACGACCTATTTCATTTATTTCTTTCGCTTTTTTTCTATACCACACAAATTGAATGATGTTGACAAGTTTGTTATGCAAAGTAAATTATTTTAAACTATTTTATGAAAAACATATACCTTGCCTTCATCAGAATCTTAAAAATGGATAAGAGTTTGTCATTGATCTGATAATACAATTATAGGGTGATTCTCGTACAGATCTTCATTCGATGGGCAATTGACATGTCACTTTTTATTTAGCTTGCACTTGTAGTCCCTTCATTTTTTGGCAAATGGCTGCAATACGTAGTGTTTCATCTCATCGCCAATATCAACTTTCACCTAAACCAGAGTTCAGGTAGAAAACATAATCATTTAAATATGCTGCATATAAAAAAATAAAATGTATAAGAAGAAATTGAAGCATGCATATTTACCAGAACATGTTTCCATGCCCTGTCCTTTGCTTCATCTTCAACTTCTTTCCACGACGGACGATCGATTGGCAATACTCGGCCATCTTTTGCCAAAATATCCAACTAAGTTGAAAATTCAAATGCACTTTTTTCTACGAGTTGTCCTGTCGCTAACGATGACTTGAAATTTCTCCCTATTTGCCAATCGTTGCATGTAGACACACTTGGAACGACCTCGTCTTGTCCTATTCCCAGATCATGAGGTCACAAATGCCGAGCTACCCTCACCAAATATAGCTTCAACACGATCCATCTCACTAGAATTGAACAAAGTAAATATCAAAATTAGACAAGAATGAGTTAAGATGCAAAATAGGACAATTTAAATGGCAGTCACAAGAACTTAGGTAGCACCAATGAACTAGGCACGTAATGGAATAATCGTCAATAAGGTACTTAAGTTTGCTTGCAATATAAAAAAATAAATCAGGTTGCATTAAATTCTCAAAGTAATGCTCTAGCTTGTGTCTATATCATTTTAGAGAAATGATGTATATAATACAAATAAATTAAACAAAAGATGTTTACCCCTTATCTCAAAGATAGAGCATGGATCATGCTCCTAAGTTCGAAAATCTCAGCATATTTTTGCTTCATTAGCTCCACTATTTGTTGTTTTGTAGAGTTCACCTGCTCCTCCATTTCTTGCTTTGTAGATTTCATTTCCTTCTCCATCTGCAGCACTTTGGTTTGCATTGCATTGAACTCGCTCTTGGAGGGCCTTCCAAGGGAAGAAGATGACCCCACAGACTGGTAAGAGTCGGGCCTAATCCGGAAAAAGGGGCACTGCAATAGCAATACTATGACTTATGAGGAAGAAAGAACCAGAAGATGCAGAGAAAGGGGCTGTTTCTGGGTTAATGGGGCTGCTTACAAGCTCTTTAACAATCTAGAGCCTGAGCTACAGAACTGTGATAAAGAGGATTCATAAATGGAGGGCAGCAATTGAGATATTCAGGTTCAACCAACTAGGAGAATAAACAGGTCAACACAGGCCTCTTTGAGCATACTTTGAGCCATACATGCTATTTTGAAGATGTAATTTATGAAATATACACAAATTAGTGATCTAAAGTGCTAGTTTCTATTAGTGTTGACAACTCTCTTTAGGCCTATCATGATCAATTAATTACTGTGAAATCAGGGGATGTTAATTGTGTTTTCAAAGAGTTAAGTTTAAAGTAGGTCACTTATCTTACTTTAAAGTACAGTGGGTGCACTGCGGTCTGCAATAAAATCTAATATATGCAACAAAATAATTACATGTAAGGCAATATATGTGACACAACACAAAAATAGAACCCTAAACTCCAGAGTCCATATCTATCCAATATCACATATAAAAAGCAATAAAAATGGTCAATCATCGGCAAGTCCAATCCAATGAAAACGACGGAGAAACATCAGATTCATACTCGAAAAATCATCGATAATCAAATCTAGTTTAGAAACGAAAGAGATGCGATTGGAAACCAGTTCACTACCTCCAATATCATAACTCAAACTGAGAAATCAGGAGATTGGGAACCATTTCACGATCTGTTATTGAGAAATCGGGAGAGTCGATCTGCTACACTTCTCAGCTTCATCTGCTACCAACATGGAGGCAAATCGGGAGAGTCGATCGAACTTCGCCTCGTACTCGGTCACGGACAGGTTTCCTTGCTGTAGTGCTAGGAACTCGCTCTTTTTATGAGTCTTCGTGGCATCAGTGAAGTACTTATTATAAAATACTTCTCTGAACTGTTGTCAAGTCCAGTATTCTTCTTCTTGCCTATCTGCTAACCTTTTCGCTGACCTCCACCAATTCTGTGCATCGCCTTGTAGGCACATCACGGCCCAAGGTACTTTCTCATTTTCTGCTAGAGTAGAGACTTTGAAATTTTTTCCTATTTGTGTAATCCAATCGTTAGCAGTCTCAGGATCCAACTGTCCGTGGAAGTGCAGAGGTCGGGCCTTGGAGAAAGTTACATATCTGTTATAATAGTTATCAAACCGAGGCGCTGATGGAGGTGTAATCGGGCCTCGGTTGGCAGGGTTGTTCAATTGTTGGGCAATCAGGTCCTGGTAAGTTTTGGCCTGCTATTCCAGCTGCTGATTGAACCCTTGGATCAGTCTGGCAGTTTCTTGCTGATGGGCCTCGTTCAACTGGGTCACATGTTGCTGTTGTGCTATCGTCAACTCGAGTAGCATATGTGCTATTTCACTTTTATCTCCCTGAGATGAAGATCCCGCACCATTCCTTCGCGGTGCCATAGTAATCATATTTAAAAAATTCAAGGACTTAGAACTCATAATAACTTAAATCCCAAAGTCTATAGAAAGTAAAGCCTGATGCTCTGATACCACTCTGTCACGACCCGAAATTCTATCTCATCCCGAAGGCCTAGAATTCTAAGTTATGACCTGCACATATCTGGGATATGCTAAGCGATCATACACCTAATTAGAGTTATCGCGCAAGTATGATTCCACGAAATTCGTAAAAACCAACACATAAAGGTAAAAATAAAAGCAGTCATATATACTAGAATAAAAGTAATAAATCTGAATAATCCACCCATGAAACAATAATGAAAGTCAGAGATAAATTTGATAAAATGAAATCATAAAATCAATGAAAATAATAAGGACCAAATATACTACCAAGTCTATAATGGTCAATATCCCGCACTCGGATGGAAGTCAGCATCGTAGCCCTCCTGGTACTTAGCTCCATCGCCCTCCTAAGGCTCCTGGTACTCAACACCCACGGGATCAATGAAATCAGCTTCAGCAGGATCTGGATTATCGGCGTCTACTCCATCAGCGTAATCACCTGCAGCTGTTAGATTAACGTGAGATGAGTTTACTCAGTCACGTAAACTCACTGGATACACCACTAATTCAACCCATACTACTCATGTGCATTGTAAGTGCATCAAGTGAGTAATAAATATAATATCTCAAAGCAGATAGTAAAAGAAAGATACAATCATATACATATCGTGAAACTCATATCATATCATAAATGCAGAACCATGATCTAGATACTCATATCCTAACATATCTTACCATATCTTATAACATATCATACCATATCTTATTATCATTCTCGCATATACGCCTGTACATCACATGAGCGTAACTAACATACTCGTAAAATCCTAAATGACATGTGCCAGAGTTGTTGCTCGCGTTATCATGGGAGGGTCAATATAGTATCATACCACCATATCATAATGCCCTCGTGTCATACTCATACTCCACCATCCAGCCAATAGGGAGACATAATGGCCAAACTAACTCATAACATACTCATACTCATAATCTCTCTCAGAGAGCCGTCTTGACTGAAAGATATTGTTGCCCTTACGGTGGCTACGTAAGGAACGCCACGTACAGAGACTTATATTCTTAATCTTTTACTGGCCTACACAGCGGTGTCTTATTATCGCAGCTTATCTTATCTCATACTCATATTTTATCATACTCTTATACTTAATTTTAGAACAAACTATAGTGGGTTAACTTTCCTAAATCACGCTTCTCAAGAAAAAAGTTCCGTAGGAATCTGGATGTACTTCGTATGACAGCCCATACTACCATAGAGGTATTGCATTCGTACATGAATGCCAATATTCTGAGTTTCACGTGACCGTAAAAGAGACCTCACTACAGCTAAAACATATGATCGAACCTCATAACCTAACTCATAACTTATACTATCATATTTGAATTCGGAGTGATCGGGTCACCGTATATGCCACTATATACGAGATTACACTGAATTCGTACTCACCCAACTCGTCATGGGTCCCATTCCACCATGAGTTGTAAGGCATGTGAATACGGTGTATTCCTCGCTTCGATACTATATCAGCGAATCACCACGCCCAAGCGTAGACATGATCTTATACACTCTCGTACCCATGATTTAACATATCCTTAACTCGTATAATTTGATTAGGATACAAACACAAAAGTATCACATGCACAGAATGATTTACACTTAGATTTTGATTATGTTTATACTTATATTTAATTATATAACACACCATTATAATTATATAATAGGGTTATAAGTGTGATTTCGATAACTTGAAGGCCAGAGTTTGATTTTTACGAGGTATCGAAGTTCTAATACTCCGTGTTACCGAAGTGGTCGCGTTAAAGCGATAAAAGTGATATATATATATATTATTTATTATCATTAAATACTCAAATTAAATATTATTATTTTAAAAGTTAAGTATATCACTATCATCTATCGAAACATTAAGTAATTAAAGTGCATTGAGTTTTGATCGTGCAAGTGTAGTTATAAGGTAAAATAATAATAATAAGAGCTATCGATTCAGACACAATCCGGTCGATTAGTTTGTGAAATCGAGCGGTCAATTTTAAAGTGATTTAAAATTAGCAGTGATTCGGTTCTATATAAAACTGATCTGTATAAAGTCGATCGATCGAACATAAGAAAAGAATAAACGTTCCTCAAAACTGTCTAACTTATTAATGTTAAACCAAAGTATAGCTAAGTTATATTATAATAGTAGATTATATAAATAAAACATTAAAGCACCTGAGTGCTTATTAACTTATATAGCATATAATAATATAGCTCTATATTTACATTATACTATAATAGTTAGCTTTTATATTACTATATAATATAACCGTATATATTTAATATAATATAATAGTCAAATTTGAATAGATTTTACTACCTGTCTTTTCATTCCTTTTGTCCTCTCCTACACGACTCCTATTCTCCGTAGGCTTTAACTTAGAATAATGAGAGGAAAAAGAATTACTATTAGGTATGGTCCCCTCGTGGGTGACTTGGCACTCGAGATGTATGCCACGTGTATGAGCATCACGGTAGTTCCATAATTACAACATGATTAGAGATTGTTTAGTGGATAATTAGCGGGTCCTTAAGAAATGTCAAATGGCCCTTCAGTTTTCTCAAACATATCATACAACCATCTAATATATGAGATCGTCGTTCAATATTTGACTTTCACCTAATATTTGACTATTTTTACCTTACCTTCTATTGTGTTGAGGGTGTGACACCGCCGAAGCTTTATGCCAGTGTATTTGATTTAATAGAACTAGGTCAGGTGCACAAATTTGGATTAAAATAAAATATTGTCATTTTCAATTGAAATTGGCCAAGTTTGAATAAATAATGGACTTTTTGACCTACACCCATCTTATGCCACAATATGGACGATCTAGATTGAAGATCTTGTGTGTGATGCACAATATTGGGATAGCAGAGTACCAGACCCTGCGGTCCTTACGTAGGAGCTGCCAGAATTTAGGGTAATTTTTTTGGATTTGTGACACATAGAATAAAAATTAACCGTGTGAGTGGTGCTCCATCAAGGTTCAAAAATTCGGATTTCATTTTGTCTTCGGGCTGGACCAAAACCGAAATTTCGGCCGAAAACTATATGAGGGACCGAAAACTACCGAAAATTTGGGTTATCGTTTCGGTTTCGGTGGGGATCGAAAGCGAAACATTTCGGCCAAAATTTTGAACCATGTGTACCATGATCTCAAGATCTATTGCGTGGAATATAGGGGTTAAAAAAGACCTCCATTTTCTGATCCGATGCAATCAATGATTTTCAAAGGGTCCGAAACGTAGGCGTGAACAAGTATATATAATTAAACATATATATATATATATATATATATATATATATATATATATATATATATATATATATATGCACACACTCCTGAACCCAGCATGTGCTATGCACAAAGTAGCCACTTGTTTAAAATTATGTTTTGGGAGTCATTACTTGCACATGCTTTTCAAGTGATTGCATCGAATTTAAAGAAAGACTCCTGAACCCTGCATGTGCTATGCACAAAGTAGCCACTTGTTCAAAATTATGTTTTGGGAGTCATTACTTGCACATGCTTTTCAAGTGATTGCACCGAATTTAAAGAAAGACTTAGTATTTTAGGGTCGTGATGTGTAAAAATGCAATATGAGTCATCTGATTTGAAGTTTATAATTTGTAGATATCTAGTACATAAAATTGGAGCAAAACACAATACTTGTCATATGATCTAATGTAGTCAATTGTTAAATTATATAATAGCCTTTGACTCAATTTAATCAAATAATAAAAATTATATTTTATTCTAATTTTTTGCATTGATATCTTTAAATCATGGCCTTCAAATCAAAACGGCTTAGATGGTGTTTTCACATAGTAGAGATAGCCAAACTTACAAGTCTTTCTTTTAAATTCAGTGCAATTCGGTACAATCACTTGAAAAGCGTGTGCAAGTAATGGCTCCCTTATGTTTTGTGTATTGATTGTATAAACTTTTGATATATCTTTTTTATTAAATCGAAGTTTGCTCATAAAACAGAAAATCTCCGCTTATAAAAGTGAAATTAGAAGGGTACCTGCAATCTATATATTTGATCTCATTTATATAATTAAAGAAGTATTTAAAACAAGCGCAAAGCTTGTTTGGCTAGCCAATGAGTAACTAACATTAGGTGATATTAAATGGCGCACAAACAATCATAAGAAATTCTCAGTTCTCGCATTTATGCAGTCAAAGGCCATGATTTGATTCATTAGTTGACTCTATTGAATCAGATCATAGAGATTGTGCTTTGGGCCAATCTTTTGTGCAAAAGATCTTTAGATCAAATCAGACAGCTTAAATGTGCTTTCACACCGTACCGGCTCAAAACGTCGTGTCTTTCTTTTTAAATGCGTGGGAGGGCAAACTTTATCCATCCAAAGTAGCTCCGAAACTTTTTATAATCCTGGTCAATCTAATGGTGTTAAAATAAGGGTATCTCTGTTGCGGGTACGTAAAAAATCCACTGACTTCTTGAGATTGAATGATTGAGATCGTTGATCCTTCTAATTTTTTAGACAATGGATCTTGAGATCAGGAACTTACCATCATAATGTCATTTTTTTTTATTTCATGGGGCATAAATCTCAAAAATATGGCCCTAAAATTAGGTTTGAGTGTGATGTGTCATGTGATTTTATAGCCATGTTATTGGGATCTGTGCCACATGGATTGGAAAACTATCCGTCGGATGGTACGGTCGTGGTCCTAAGATTTATTTTGTAAAAGATCGAGGTGAAAATCAATCTGCATCATCTGATCTCAAGCACTCTCACGTGTAGGAGCCAACAAAGATCTTGTATGCATAAACAGAATTCCCTTAAAATAAAGGATGGGATGATGAAATAAGGAGCAACAACTTGCATTCGGGATTTTTGTCGATCTCTTGTGTCGAAACAAGATCTCTATCGTCCAATTTAATATAATCAGCCATTGAATAAGGTGAGAGACTTCGACTCCGTCAAATTATATGATAGAGATCATATTTCCTAACAGTCTTAGGCAATAAAGAACTTTACATCATAGCCTTCGAATAAGATGGATTAGAAGATGTTTCAACTTCCCCATGACACGGGCCCTAAAAGTGTAGAAGTCTTTCTTTTTAAACTATATGCAATGTAACAAATCTCATGTGCAAATAGTTGCTCCTGATGAGATATTTTGCAACAACCAGGCTTTAAAATGTTATAATCGGGTCTTTTGGGCATGCTCAGCCTGATTACTATTCTGGCGGGGCCAACCTATTCATTGATCCGGCCAACCTATCTTATAGTTGGCCATCCGAGAGTAGCGGGCCAACCTATCTTAGCTCACACCCGCCCCATGGCAAGCTGAGTTGGGCCAAGCCCAAGCCTAATTTTTTGGGCTCTTTAGGATAACCATCATGTCGGTTCTAGTAGGGCTCTCAAAGAGTCGAGTAAGACCCAAGCCAGGGTCAGCTTTAGGTGCGCTCTTTTTTATTTGAGCCTAAAACTACTCAGCTCGTGATTGAGTTTATCGAATTCAAGCTGGTTGCAAGCATAGTAATATGTTATATTATTTTTTTATTTTAACTTTTTTTTACTATCATTCATTTTTCATTATATTTTAATTTATTTATATTTAACTAATTAAAACTTTTAGTCTTTCAAGTACAAAAGTATCTAATCAAAGCATTTCATTTTATAGTAAATTAGAATGATGAAAGTCATAAAGAGATGAGAGTTAGCTATTAACATTTGAGCCAATAGCTTTAAGCATTTATAAGTAGGTTAGAATTTTTATTTGTCAGTTTACTAAAATACTCAAAAGCTTCAAATGATTAATTTTTATGATATTTTACTCATTTATGTAATACATAATGTTATAATATAAATATTACATATCAAATCGAGCCAAAGACTACCTAACTCGTGGTCGGCTTATTTACCAATGAGCTCTTAACTCATAGCTTGGCTCGACGCGCAAGCTAAGCTCAAGGTACTTGTGAGAAGGGCCAGCCCTAGGGGGTGAAATATATAGGGGTGGAAATTCGGTATACCAAACCGAAATTGAAACCAATTTATCAATTTTGGGATTGGTTTGGCCTAAATCGAAACTTATCGGTTTCCGGAAACCAAAAAACAAAAATCCATAACCGATACTCAGTTTCGGTCAGTTTGGTTTGTTATTTTTTCTATTTTTTAATTTTTTAAAGAGAATTTCTATTTTTATCGATATTTTCAATTTTGTATTGGTTTTCTCTGCCAACTATATCAGTTTTCAGTTTTCGGCACCAAAAACCGATACCGAACCGAAGGCAAATCGGTTTTCGTTTATCAGTTGCGCCCCCCCCCCCCCCTCGCGGCCCCTCTCTCACCTGAAACCCTATCGGATTTGGACGCCCCCACCAAATTCCAATGCGTCGTCTGATAAACATCGCCAAAGGCTCTCCCCACCCTCTCTACGGATCTGCTGAAATCTTAAAAGATTATTTTACATGTAACTTAGCAACCCGAAATTCTATAATAAAATTGTTTACTAGTTTGAATTTGACGAGTAAAATTGCTTTTCATCCTAATTTTTCACATAATAGATCACACGGAAAGTTTGAAAATTTTCGATGATCGAAATGGCATACTTTAGCTTCCAAAAGTAGGAGACCTGGGTTCGAATCCCCTCCCCCCCCTTGAGGCCGCCACCCTAGGGATTTATATCCTATGCTGACCACACATGTACTGAATTTGGGGTGCGCATGTGCCCCTGAGATTAGACAGGTGCTTTGAAAGGCCCAGATACCCAAGTTATCAAAAAAAAATAGCATATTTTATTATGTTGCATATATTCCTATTTTTGTGTATGTTATGGGAAAAAAAAAAAAGAATATACCATTGTTTCGGGAAAAAAATTTCCTGTTCATATAAATATATATTAGGGTCTTATTTTGGAGATTTTTTATTAATTTAAATATGTTTCATTTCGGAATCTCAACATAGGCCTCCAAAACCTTAGGATCGGCCCTACTTGCAAGCCAATTTTTTTCGAGTTGAGTCTAGCGGGCTCCCAAGCTAGGTTGGCTCGTTGAGACTTGAGAACATCAAGTGATCGGGTCATGTATAGATGGTCGGTAGCAATGGCGGAACTACGTACAAGCTTGTGCGGGCGAGCACCCTCCCTCAAAACCCAAAACTCTCCCTTTTTTTTTTTTTTTTTTAAACTTAAAGTAATAAATAAGCTAACTTCCCCAATACGCCTCTCTCAAAACCTAAACCTACGCCCTCCCTCCCTCTTTTCTCTCTCTAAACCTGCGCCCTCCCTCCCTCCCTCCCTCCCTCCCTCTTTTCTCTCTGCTTCGTCTTCTTCCTTGCTCCAAACCAAGCAGTAGATTAGGCATCCTCTATTCCTCAGCAAGACTACACATCTGCAACTCCAACTCTCCAAGTCCAAGCCTCCAACTCTAACTCCCAATCTATTATCCACCTCCAACTCCATTAGGCAATAGGCATCCTCTGCAAGAGACTCCAACTCCAAGTCTATTAGGTATCTATTCCTCTGCAACTGCAAGACTCTAAGTCTCCGACAGTCCGACTCCAACTCAAGTCTTCGACGATCCGACGCCATCTCCAACTCTCCAAGTCTCCATCAGTCCATCTTCATGCCATTTGCAACTTTCAAGTGAGTAATCAGTTGTATTATATGTAATGCTATAGTAGTAATTGCAATTTTGAATGCTTATGAATCTTCCTTGAGTGAATTTTTTAGGATCGTTTTTGGGTTACTATCTATTATCCAATAAATGAGTCCCCCACATCTGATGATACTTATAGAAGACTAGAGATGCAAATTTTGACTTGAATCCCGAATCAGGCCGGAAACCGAGCAAACCAAACCAGTTTCCAGTCCAATTTTGATTTTGGGTGGCAAAAATCGAAAATCCAAAGGTAAGATGAGAAAACCCAAAAAAATAAAAAATAAATAAAAAAAACTAGAAACCCAGAAACGAAGAGGTAGGATGAGAAAACTGATAAAAAATTAAAAAATTAAAACCCTGAAATTGGAATGTTATTTTTTTATTTTTTATTGTTATTTATAATCAGTTGGAATGTGGAATGTATAAAATTTATCTCTAATTCATTTTGCGCCCCGCGTAGATGAGAATCCTGGTTCCACCACTGGTCGGTAGACTACCCATGTGAGTAGCATCGTGGTTAAGTGTGCAAACGGGTCGGATTGACCTGGCGGTGGCGGGTTTTGGAGAACCTACTGTGACAAGTCAAGTTTGGGTTTTTAAACTTGGGTTGTCGAGCCAAGTCGGGTGAAAATCTCGACTAGTTCCCTAAACAGGTCGAGTACAAGTTAGACTCTATGTGTGTGTGTGAAAAGGGCATATGAGTTGGAATATATGGATAAATTCGTGCATTTCAATTCCGGATCATGAGCTATGTGGCAGGTGATTTCAAAATAACACTCGTTTTCGGATCATGTGCTATTTGACATGTGATCAGGAAAAAAATTTACAAATTTTTTTTTAAAGTAATCAAAACCGTGGTTAAAGTTTGGACGCCCAACAAATTTTGGCGCATTGAATCTTTTTGCCTTTGACCAAATTGTGGGCAGTGGATATGCTTTGGATTGTACCCTAATTTTTTTAGTGACCTCTAATCATTTATAGACAAGTTTCTGTCTCGCTCAACCCCTTTGATAGTTTTCACATGGACCCCACTTGATTCGAATGCATGGACCCACCATGCATTCCAACATTTATAGAGAGAGAGAGAGAGAGAGAGAGAGAGAGAGAGAGAGAGAGAGAAAGTGAGAAAAATTATCATATGACTCGAGTCATGAGACATAAGCCAATGACTCAAGCTCCCATCGGTTACATGTGACATCAAGTAGATTAAAAAGTCAACTTCATGTGACATCCATTGCTACAGTCACTAAAGTATATTTGATGACTCAAGTGAAAGAATCATTTTATATATATATATATATATATATATATATATATATATATATATATATCGGGAAAAGGGTTGGTACCCACAATGGTAGCACCCAAGTGCCACCCAGATGGGCTAGATCAAATGCCATCACCACGATGGTTTCACCCAAGTGCCACCCAGATGGACTAGATCAAATGCCATCACCACGATGGTAGCACCCAAGTGCCACCCAGATGGACTAGATCAAATGCCATTTGACATGTGATGGCGATAAAAAAATTCATTTTAGATATAACTATGGGGCATGTAATTTATAAAAAAAAATTTGACTTTTAGGACTTTTGTCCCCTTCAAATTATGGGTTAAACGTAAGGTAGCATGAAATGCATTGATTTTTTTTTCCGACTTTGACGACATTTTAACTGTGGATGATCATCAAAATTTGCCAACATTTTTTGAGTGGTACCTGATCCATCTTACATAAGCTGCCTATGCATCCGATTTTATGATTGGGTGCCATGTGGCGTAGAGTGGACTAGTGGGTAGCGCTAAATCGCCACCCTCATAAGTAGCATCCAGTGGCATCCGAATACTATTTTGGTGCCACATAGAGCATTGGAGTATTGCTTACATCACCTTTGAAGTTTTTTTTGGAAAACTCTTCTTCACCATATATTTATTGGAGGGAAAATTTAAACTATTGAAACTTATGAAAGTTTTACTTGTGCTTGTAATTTTTTTGTCTTTGATATCAACCATTGCTACTAGTTTTAATTAGTAATGTTAAAGTTCATAAATGGGTTGGTACACATCCATGTATCGACATATTCCATTGGGCTGAGCTATTTCGATGATAGATTGCCACTTGGGCAATTTAGATTAATTATAGATGTGTGTCACATAGTATGATGATAAGGCACACTGCAATGGCACGAGAAAAAAAATCTAATTTTAATGGTGTGAGATTATTTAAAGGTATTTGACCAGCATATAAACAACATACTGGCGTTTAAATGATCAGACACTATTAAAGCTAGACTTTTAATCTCACACTATATGGTGAATATCTGTGAGCAATCTAAAATTTCCAAGTGGTATTCTATCATTGACAAGTGGCTCAGCCCAAAGAAACATGCCCTATAAGTGAATCCGAACCATCCCATTCATGATCTTTAATATCAGCCATTAAAACTTAAAACAGTGGTTGATATTAAAGTCCGCATATCAGATGGTTCAAATCTCCATAAAACACCATTTTCTGGATATTGTAGTTCAAAATAAGATCTATATGTGACTTTGACGATATGGACCACCTACATCTTAAACTATTAAAAAGCAAAATATTTATTGCCAAAGAAAACCCAAAACAAGAAAAGAAATAGTGTGTAAAACGGAAATAGAAAAAATAAAGGTAGGCAAACAGTCGTACCTGTGCATCCACATGCAGAGAAGGAGAAGTAGTAGCCATTACCACCATTTGTGCCTCTTGGTTTCACAGTACGTAATGACATCTTTATATATGTCAGGAAGATGGTTGATAAATGCATGCTTACCAAGGTTGTTAAAGAGGAGGGCCACCTCTTTGTTACTCCCAATTCTATTTTCAATAATTCCATGTTGTTGGAGTAATTCCACATCCTTTGATGTCTTTATAAGACACTTCATAAACAAAGCGTAGCTTGTGACGTAAGTTTCCGAATTCCGGTGGCATTGCTCAAAGGCTATAAGATTTTGAATAAGAGGATTATATCCGTCGTCAATTGATTGAAGTGGAATTTTCATCAAACCATTATCAAAATTTATATCCAAAATGCTATGGGGATCATCGTTCTTTTCCAACTTAACTCCAATTTGGTGAAGCACTGTTGCGCACGGAATGACTTGTTGTTGATGAATTACTAGTGGCTGTTGACTGTAGCAAAATGAAGAGTTCTTCGTGTTCTTGGAGTCGGGTATTGAACTTTGGGATTTCCTATCGGAATTAAGATTTGGGTAGATGCTCAAGCTAAAGAAATGGAGCAAATGATGAACAACTTTCATTGAGGGTTTCGACTTGTTCGGATTTAACTGCACGAAACTGCTTAATACATCTAAAAGAGAAGCCGCTTGCTCCTCCTTCCCAATAATAAAGCCAAATAAGCACTCTAAAATGAAGAAAGGGATCTGATTTTCTAAAAGAAACATGTCATGGATTATATGAGGAAACATACCAATTGTGGTAAATAGCTCATCTTCTCTCTCTTTGTTGAATATCTTGAGGAAAACCTCGAGGATAAAACATCCATCACACACCATCATTTCTACAAAGTCATCGCTACTAAGGTAGATATACTTATCTCTGTAGCACTTTCGTGCCTTTTCTTCAATATCCTTCATCGCTTTGACGATATTCTCTAATTTAATTTTCGAATTGCGAGAGAGAAATTCGTCTGCATAGCGCCATTTGAGCTCATTATTGGCCTCTACATCCCGGCTGCCTCTGTGGTATGGGCCAATAGAGATGCTTCTAGGTTTGTAGGTAGCTTCATCTAAGCGGCGTATGACTCGTGGGACTCTATAGATGGTCCATAGTTCTCTTTGTTCCAGTCGCGCTGTATGTTCACGTAGGCTCCGACCGCGTAACCCAGTTTTGATCGAGGAAATGCAAATGCTGTAAGGTCTGTTTAGTGGAAAGCCACTCTTGTTTAATTCTGCTGCTGAATTTTTTATCATCGCTTGCGGCTGAACTTTGATTGGTTCTTCATTGATTTGAACTGCGCATGATATTCAAGTAGAGAGAAATTGTGGATCAGTAAGCAATTGGAAATGATAATTGGGTTGGGTGGGGACACCTTGCATTTTTATGTTTTTTGATAAATTAGGATATCGAAAGCTTATGCTTGAACTAATCCCTAAGGGATGCCCTTGCTACCACCGTGTCACAAGAATTTCACGGCTTATGAGGCATCCAGTTATCGTAGAAGAGGAGTCGTTAATTGAACTCATGACCATGGGGAGCAAACCCAGGTCCTCAACCACAAGATTTTGAAAGAAGTTGACTTTCATGGAATTTTAGGGACCCTGACATTAGTATAGGTCGGCTTATCACTGAAACTGAAACTGATGTAGTTAAGGGACCCTTCATAAGGTTGATATTCTTTTTACAATTGTCGGGACTGAGGCTGCATTTTGCTCCCGCCAAAGCAAGTTTTACTGGCTTTGCAGAAGTTGAGGTCTGGAATAGGTTCGATCAAAATGCGAAAAGGTTTTGAATAAGTTCAATAAATATATATATATATATATATATATATATATATATATATATATATATATATATATATATTGAGAGTGCCGTACGCCATATACAGCTCAGCTGTAGTACCTGTGCAAATTAAACTCAGAGAATTCTGTTTTGGGGGCTCAACACACAGGAGACTCACACAAAGGAGGGACGCAAGCTAAGGGATTAAAACCCACGACCTATTGCTTCCACAAGGAAAGAGAATACAAGTTGAACTATCGCTCAACCGGTATGTGCATGAATATTAAGTTCTTAGAAATATGCAAAATCACTAATATTAGAATCCATAGATCAATTAGTTCAAATTATGTAATGGGTATGATTTTACAGTTATGCAGTCCAATATATGATTTTACTTATGACAGCAAACACATCATAGAATCAGAACCGACAACAAAATAATAAACAATAGCTAAAAGAAAATGATGAAATAACAAACCAAATGGATAACAAGAAATCAAAGAAAGGTTCTTGCATTCCAGGGAGTAATTGATAGTTTCACCGCTCACACCGTTGACTGCCTTGAATAAGATGATAGAGATCATTTTTTGTCTTAATCTTGTGCACACATTAGATTTCTAGTCGTGATGACAACGAACTATAGTACACTGTGATTACGGATGTTTGCCACTGTGTAATTAACATCTGACTGTCTGATGTGTGGGCCATGATCTTAAGATATAATGTGTAAATCTTATTGTTGCAACCCTTATTTTAAACACCATGAAAATCAACTCAAAACCCTAATCTAGAGTGAGAGAGAGAGATTAGGGAATCTGATGGGAACTTGATTAAGCACCTGTAACTGGTTCCTTGTAGAAGGAGAAGAGGGAACGAAGTTTCCCAAGAAAATTGCATGCCATCGCTAATCAATGATTATGGTTTGGTACTTGGTGATGACTGCGCCTAATATGTATTTCTCTATCTTATATATATATATATATATATATATATATATATATATATATATATATACATATATATATATGTATGTGATGTAGGATTGGGTATCCTTATAATCACTTCAAAAGACTGCTTTCTCACCCTATCTTCTCCTGGCGTGCAGTGATTTGCTCAGATGATGGAGATATCTTTCGCAGGATCTATAGATTATGATTCTACCATCAAACGGTCACTTCCCAAAAAAATCATCCTAAAATTATTCTTGAGTGTGATGTATGTCACATGATTTTATGATCACTTTTTGGGGATATGTGCTACATGTAATAAAAAATTGACCGTTTGATGACACAATCATGATCTACAAATCTCTTTCTAGGAAGATATGAACGGAAAATGATCTACATCATTTGATTCAAAAGCGATCATTGCATGCCCATAGGAGAAGATGGGGTGAGAAAGCAGTAATTTGGTTGACTATAATAGTATCCTGTAGAAATTTTCTAGATCCTAAAATAACTCCACAAGATCCTCCCCTCTCTCTATCTTTATCTTAAAACTTGACCGTCTCATACCTCTATTTTCTTAACTTTTTTTATATTTTAAATGACACCATTACAACCGATACGAATCGGTCCTCATCAAACAATACCCGATACTGATTTCGAGTTTGAGACCTTGCCTACAACTAGCACATGAGATTTGTAGATTTGTACTGTAGGACTGTAGCACATGAGATTTGTAGATTTGTACCGTAGGACTGTATCACATGATAAAAAAATAAAAAGACTTGATTAGTTTAGGGATTTGTGTGAAGTAAAACACTCTTTGAGCAGTATGATTTGAGGGCTATGATATTAAGATAATTTAGGTAAAAAAATTGCTAAGAACCAAGATCTCTATCATCTGCCCTGTCAAAGTCAGCCATTGAGTCGGATGAAAGCCTTTGATTGTATTCAAACATATGATTGAGATGCTTTTCTTTCCAATCTTTGGCCTCAAAGATCTTTTCATCATGGCCGTTAAATCAGATGGCTTAGATGGTGATTCATCTTTCGTTTGCATACCTCTGTTTGCGCCCATGTCCGAGACCCCCTTGAAAACCATTGACTACTTCAGATCAGATGATGGAGGTCTTGTCTAACCTCTATATTCCACAGAATAGATCTTCAGATCATGAGGCACCTAACAGACGGTCAATTTCTAATTTCATGTGTTACAGATCCCCCTTTGGAATATTTACTCAAAAAATAAGTAGTGTGCTAATAGAAAATTTTGGTGTGCACTTTGAAAATATATACTAAACTTAAGAGATAATGGCACCTGAGGCGTTAAAACACCACTTGGTGTTTAAACGATCTCCCTTGTGGAAGGGACAGGTACACTTTGATGATATCATTTTTAAAGGTCTTTTTATCCGTGTTGAGGAGTTGCTACCGAGAATCGGCACAACAACAAAATTCTGGACAAAAACATTTAAGGAAACGGATTTCAAGTTACTATATATCCTCAAGCCTTTCAGAAATTTTTCAGAGAGCAAAAGTTTGCTCCTTTTTTGAGTCATTCAAATGTTTTTGATGGCTCGAAAAGTTGTCTCCAATTCAAAACTATGGTAGTCAACGCTATCAGAACATCTTGATACCCCACCCATATGACCCAAATCTTTATCAGGTCGGGTAAAAATTAGGTCAAGTTCACATGTCCCAATATATATGCCATACAAAAATCATGAAATAAACAAATTTTTATGTTTTGAGTTGGTTGAGTTGTCGAGTTGGATCAGGTTTCGATGGCCTGCCCTATTCAAACTAAGTCTGTCAAGCGGCCTGATCCGCCTCCAACCCGGCAGGGCATGGCCCAGAAAGTCTGGGCTATTTTGGTGACTAAGCCAGGCCTACGCAAGGTTATGGCTTTATCAACATTACATTTATAATTTAATTTTCTAGAAAAAATAAATTATAGAGAAAAAAAAAAGAGTTTATGAATCAAATAAACACGTATAAAAAAACGAAATTCAAAAGACAAAAAATAGCCTGCAACCTAGAACGGCCCGCTCAGCTTAGGGTCATGCTAGGGATAAGTGCATGTTGGCCCAGTGCTAGGGCTAAGTACATGTTGGCCCAGCCCAGAGCCATGCTAGGGCAGAAAACTTAGCAGCCCGGACTTGGGCCCTGCCCATTGACAGCCATACTAGTCAAAAGTCAACACACGAGTAGGTGGGCCCCACATCAAAACGAGATCATCCCATACCCAAACATTTTGAAAATTCAAATAAGCCAACAACCAAAATCTGTTGAACCTGGATAGAAAGAAATGGTAAGCATTTCTCAGGAATTCTCAAAATGGTGGGAATCAAACACCACCAAAGCCAACTTCCCAATGACAATAACCTCTCTCCTCTTCTTCACAATCTCTCTCCAGAATTTGGAAAAATCAACATGCACCAAATCTCCCACCAGACAGGGGAAGTCACTACCTTCATCTCATAAGCCACAAGAACATTTACTGCCCCTACAGATCAAACAAAGGCAAAAGAGTGGAAACACCCACCCTCATTTTTTATTTAACTTCAATTCACTTACTAAAATAATAATAAGTGAATATTGTTTACTAAAATAATAATAGTAATAGTAATAATAATAATAATAATAATAATATTGTTTAGTATACCATTATGCCACCTGATGCAGTATGAGAACAATCTAAATTGTTTAAGAGGTCATCCATCATTTAAAAAAATAAGGGTAGAATTAGAGTACATTGATCAAATAGTCAAAATTTCAGTACGAGTAAGATTTTTGTGACACTTTGCAGTTCAATATTTGATCTATCATAAAAGACTTAAAAAGTGTGAGAACATTTAAACATCAAATTGGTGTTCAAATAATGGTCAGGGATGGGAGTTGGGTGGAACAAAGAAAACACCTATTAACAAAGTTAGCATCATGCGTCCATGCACTCTTTCAATGTGCGTCGGTGGGTAACCCAACCCAACACCCAACACTCAACACTCAACACACACACAGTGTAAAAAGCATTGAGCTTTTTACCGGGTAGAGTCGGGCCAGTTTTAGAGCATGCACCATCAAGTTGGGTCGGTTGATTATTTACATATTTCTTATTGGACAGCAGAAACTAATCAAATGTCAAGATATAGGCATATCGTTTGGGTCTCGGAGCGATACCTATCCGATATGTTCCAACCAATTGAGCGATATTAAAATAACTTTTATATATTTAAAATAATAAATAATACAACAAACGATAAAATAATGTGTTGGGCTTTTTATAATCATCAGTTCATATCTATACATATGGGCCACCTGATATGTTCCCAGATTTGACCCAATATTTGGCCCATATTATTGGGTTGTATATCATATAGACTTAACCCGATATATATATATATATCCGATATGGTTGATTCGCTAAATATATGAAAGTATATGAACCAACTTAGTATTGGCAGTTGATCAATGGCATATTGACACTTCATATGTACCCATATAATTTCTAAAAATATAAAATAATAATTAGATCAATGGTGCTATATTTTCTTGCCACTCCTTTGCTCCAACATCCTTACCTACAAGTAACAAGCTTCAATAAATCATAAAATTATTTGAAAAAAAGATAGGAATAAATAATAATAATTTCAAAATAAACCCGTTAGAAAATAACAAAATAAGAAATTAAATTTTAATTGTCACTCACAATATTGGATTGCCCTATCAATGGTAGGTCTTCAAATACGTATAACTGTAAAAATTGAGTTAAAAGAAATTATAAGATTATCTTTACTAATATAAAAGGAGAAAGCCAAATATCATTTGGTTACAATTTTTAAAACAAGACTACAATATCGATTAAAAAAATGTTTTACAAGTGATGGTAATTTTGAAAAAGTATAAGAGATTGATGACATTCATTTATAAAAAAAAAAAAAAAAAAAAAAAAAAAAAAAAAAAAAAAAAAAAAAAATTGCCTTCCCTTTACTAATAATGTGAGATCAATAGAAGCAAAATAGAAAGTGGCTTAAATTAAAATGGCAAAGTTACAATTTTCACTTACAATGCTGTGTAGGCTTGGACAGCTGTGAAAAAAAGTATCACAACGGCAGCGATGAATGATACAATAGACCAAGGATTACCAAAATAATCCCTAATGAACATGATTTTCCACTTACGCCATTTTACTTCAGAAAACTTTTTCACATCATCAAATAAAACTGTTATATGGTCAACATAAACATGTTTACACAATTGTGAAAAAATAGCCTGCAACCTAGAACGGCCCGCTCAGCTTAGGGTCATGCTAGGGATAAGTGCATGTTGGCCCAGTGCTAGGGCTAAGTACATGTTGGCCCAGCCCAGAGCCACGCTAGGGCAGAAAACTTAGCAGCCCGGACTTGGGCCCTGCCCATTGACAGCCATACTAGTCAAAAGTCAACACACGAGTAGGTGGGCCCCACATCAAAACGAGATCATCCCATACCCAAACATTTTGAAAATTCAAATAAGCCAACAACCAAAATCTGTTGAACCTGGATAGAAAGAAATGGTAAGCATTTCTCAGGAATTCTCAAAATGGTGGGAATCAAACACCACCAAAGCCAACTTCCCAATGACAATAACCTCTCTCCTCTTCTTCACAATCTCTCTCCAGAATTTGGAAAAATCAACATGCACCAAATCTCCCACCAGACAGGGAAAGTCACTACCTTCATCTCATAAGCCACAAGAACATTTACTGCCCCTACAGATCAAACAAAATATGAAGAAAAAAGAGTAAGGAATTCAAAGGAAAAGAGTGGAAACACCCACCCTCATTTTTTATTTAACTTCAATTCACTTACTAAAATAATAATAAGTGAATATTGTTTACTAAAATAATAATAATAATAATATTATTATTATTATTATTATTTAGTATACCATTATGCCACCTGATGCAGTATGAGAACAATCTAAATTGTTTAAGAGGCCATCCATCATTTAAAAAAATAAGGGTAGAATTAGAGTACATTGATCAAATAGTCAAAATTTCAGTACGAGTAAGATTTTTGTGACACTTTGCAGTTCAATATTTGATCTATCATAAAAGACTTAAAAAGTGTGAGAACATTTAAACATCAAATTGGTGTTCAAATAATGGTCAGGGATGGGAGTTGGGTGGAACAAAGAAAAACACCTATTAACAGGTTAGCATCATGCAGTCCATGCACTCTTTCAACAGGTCGGGTGGGTAACCCAACCCAACACCCAACACTCAACACTCAACACACACACACAGTGTAAAAAGCATTGAGCTTTTTACCGGGTAGAGTCGGGCCAGTTTTAGAGCATGCACCATCAAGTTGGGTCGGTTGATTATTTACATATTTCTTATTGGACAGCAGAAATTAATCAAATGTCGAGATATAGGCATATCGTTTGGGTCTCGGAGCGATACCTATCCGATATGTTTCAACCAATTGAGCGATATTAAAATAACTTTTATATATTTAAAATAATAAATAATACAACAAACGATAAAATAATGTGTTGGGCTTTTTTATAATCTGTCCAGTTCATATCTATACATATGGGCCACCTGATATGTTCCCAGATTTGACCCAATATTTGGCCCATATTATTGGGTTGTATATCATATAGACTTAACCCGATATATATATATATATCCGATATGGTTGATCCGCTAAATATATGAAAGTATATGAACCAACTTAGTATTGGCAGTTGATCAATGGCATATTGACACTTCATATGTACCCATATAATTTCTGAAAATATAAAATAATAATTAGATCAATGGTGCTATATTTTCTTACCACTCCTTTGCTCCAACATCCTTACCTACAAGTAACAAGCTTCAATAAATCATAAAATTATTTGAAAAAAAGATAGGAATAAATAATAATAATTTCAAAATAAACCCGATAGAGAATAACAAAATAAGAAATTAAATTTTAATTGTCACTCACAATATTGGATTGCCCTATCAATGGTAGGTCTTCAAATACGTATAACTGTAAAAATTGAGTTAAAAGAAATTATAAGATTATCTTTACTAATATAAAAGGAGAAAGCCAAATATCATTTGGTTACAATTTTTAAAATAAGACTACAATATCAATTAAAAAAATGTTTTACAAGTGATGGTAATTTTGAAAAAGTATAAGAGATTGATGACATTCATTTATAAAAAAAAAAAAAAAAAAAAAAAAAAAAAAAAAAAAAAAAAATTTGCCTTCCCTTTACTAATAATGTGAGATCAATAGAAGCAAAATAGAAAGTGGCTTAAATTAAAATGGCAAAGTTACAATTTTCACTTACAATGCTGTGTAGGCTTGGACAGCTGTGAAAAAGAGTATCACAACGGCAGCGATGAATGATACAATAGACCAAGGATTACCAAAATAATCCCTAATGAACATGGTTTTCCACTTACGCCATTTTACTTCAGAAAACTTTTTCACATCATCAAATAAAACTGTTATATGGTCAACATAAACATGTTTACACAATTGTGAAAAAATAAATGTCACTTCTTCCGAGCTTCCAAAAGCGTTTTCAATAATTCCCTTTCTCTCAAGCAACTCCACATCCTCTGAAGCATTAATGAGATATTTAATTAACATTGCATATTTAGTAACATGCATGTCCGAAAAAGGGAGACATTGCTCGAAAGCAATAAGGTTACGCACCAGAGAGTAATATTTATCAGAAATTTTTTGAAGGGGTAATTGTATAACCCCGTTATGAAATTCAATATTCATAAAACTCCCTCTATTTCGCTTCAACCTAAATTTAACTCCGGATTTCAGGAGTTTCGTTGCGGAGGGAAGTGTTTGCGGAGGAAAATTGGTAAGCCGGACAGTTTTTGTAGACAAAAGAGGACGATGACTTAAATGAGAAAGATGGAGGAGATGATGAACTTCTTCTGCCGATGGCTTACGCTCCCTTAAATTAAATGTAATGAAGGATCCTAATCTATCTACAAAAGACAAATCTCCTTCTTCTTCTATTGCTAATGCAATTTCAAGGTTAACATATGTTTCATTTCTCATTGCAAAATTATATAAATGGTGTAAAATAAAGAAAGGGATCTGATTTTCTAATAAAAACAAGTCATTGATAATCATGCTTATCATCCAACTTGTATTATATATAATCTCTCTTTCTTTTTCTTCATCTGTTTTTAAAAAAAATTCTACTATAAATGCCGCATCTAAGGCTAAATCATTTTCCAAATTGTAACTACCAAACCTATTAATTTCGGAATAACATTTTTTAATCCTAGCCACATGGTAACTCAACCATTTACGAAAATCCTCTTTAACCCGAATCTTCCTACCAAACAAGTGATCAGAATTTTTTTTTTTTTAAATCTTTCATCTTCAAGTTGTGATCATCCGAATGGTAAGGACCTAAAGAGATGATCATGGGATTATAGATCTTCTCATCTACATTTCGAATGCATTGGGGTACTAAAAAAATGGTGGTTTCATTAGTTGGTAGTTGTTGAAGAGATTGTTGTCCCTGAGATAGTTCGGACGGCACATCCTGGAATATATCATCGTCTTCTCCGATCCTTGATGATGACACTCCTCTCTGCATTTTGATTTACCTTTTATAAAAAAAAGTTTTGAATAAGTCATTTAGGCTTAAAAGTCCCTTACACGGAAGGAAGGAAAACACAAAATACATGCACTAATAAAATTTAAAAGAGTAAAACGAAATAAAAACTTACAGATTAGAGAGAGTAGAGCCGAGAGTAGAGAGAGGAGAAATTTCTGAGTGAGAGTAGAGAGAGGAGAGATTTCTGAATGATAGTAGAGAGAGGAGAGCAGAGAAGGCGTGGAGATTATATAGACCGTTTAAATAAAGTTAACCCACAACAAAAGTGTAGTTGCCTGCCGGGTAACATATACCTGACTATACGTTGCTATACCTGACATGTATAATGTACCCTTTAAAATACCATATATTATATATATATATATATATAAAATATACTTTTTGAGTAAAATAATTAAAAAGCCCAAAACAAGAAGATAATTCCTAAAAAACATCAATAAAAAAATTGCAAAACCCCAAAATAATACCTGAAAAAGCTTGAGAGTTGGTCGCTGGCCGGCGACTCCAAAGGTGGCCGTCTCGGAGTTACACGTGACGTGAGAGTGAGAGATAAGAGAGGAGGAGGTGGCCGGCGTCTCCAGAGGTGGTCGGCAGTCGATCGGCCAACTTGTGAGTTGAGAGAGATGAGAGAGGTTCGCTGTTTTAGCCGTCCGGAGTGGAGAAGCCAGAGAGAGGAAAAGGAAGAGAAGGGTTTTAGAGAGAGAGAGAGAAGGGTTCGCTCTTTTGTTAACTATTACTTCATCGCCACCTCGTAGCTCGTACATCCAGAACACTAATTAAACATATTCAACACATCTAGACCGTTGATTTCAACGAGCCTACTGTGACGGGGCCAATACTCGAGCTTGCGGCACGGTGCGTGTGGCACGACATGTGGTGCCAGGAGGGCACGCGACATGGGGCCGTCGCATGAGCTGACAACGGAGCGTCACGGTCGCGACACGGACGCGACATAGCCAAGGTGGGCTAGCGATGCATGAGGCGTTGCGGTATGTCAAACCAATAGGTTTGAGGTTATCCTGCCATTCTGGCTGAATGACTGTTTTACCCTTATATAGGGGAAGGGAGCTTGAGAGCTATTCCCCCACACACGGGGCCTTGCGTTGCCAGAGGGGGCGCAAGTATCTCCTAGGCCTGAAAGGGTGGGCCTAGGACGTCGACGCAGCGATGCCGTGTGGAACCCGAGGGAGGTTGATG
Organism: Chloranthus sessilifolius; assembly: GCA_021018995.1. Lineage (NCBI taxonomy): Eukaryota > Viridiplantae > Streptophyta > Magnoliopsida > Chloranthales > Chloranthaceae > Chloranthus > Chloranthus sessilifolius. The sequence continues at coordinate 9,503,114 of CM037598.1, forward strand.
TATGGCCCCGGACTACGCGTCGCGGTGCATACGGCTGGGCAACCTCGGAAGACAACACCAAGGCGCTGCGTGGGACTCAGTTGAGCACGACAGCGTGTGGGCTAAAGACGAACGTGTGCTAGTAATTCGGAACGCACACGAAGGCAAGCTGCGTGGGCCTCAGTGGGGCACGCGAGCGCGAGGCACAAGGCTGTGGGCTTGGTTCGGCAGGCGAGCGAGGTACTAGTGCCGTGCACTGAGTGAAGTTTGAGCAGGCCAAGTTAGCGCAGCGGTGCAGATTGGCCTGTCGCAAGGGACACGATGAGTTGAATGGTAGACCGTGAAACACAGGCAACCATGTTGGGAGGAGTTCCCGTCCTCTAGGCGGGTGGTATCAGAGCTGATGTGCAGATGGGTTGGCTTCGTTGCATGTGGTAGCGAAGCACCGCGCGGGTTGAAAGCGCGTCGAAGGACGCCCTCGCGATGATTGTTATCAGAAGTAGGCTGACCTAGCGAAGCGTGCGTTAGGTGCCGCACGGGACTGAGGTTGCATAAGTGCGACCCCGTGACACTACGGCCTCAAATTTACTAGCTCTTTCACAAGCACCATGCAGAACTAGAACGTCAATTCACTCTAAAGCAACGGTACGAGATTCACCGGCAGCTCTCATCAGGTCTCTCGAGCTAAGTTACCTCACCGTTTTATCACGTGCCACATGAATAATCACGTGAGGAGTGAGAGAATATGCAGCGGAGGAGGCTGGTGGGAGGTGGAAGAGGCAGAAATGAGGTTTCTTGTCATTATCATTGTCAGCGTTCTCTGTCTGTTAAGGCAGAGAGTTACTTTTTAGAATGGCATTAAATGAGAAGAAAAAAAAGCATGCGCAATAGTATGAGAGATAGAATAATTTATGTGTCTTATTCTATATTAAAAGGTTGGCCACTAGCTAATCTAACGCCATCAATCCATTAGAGTTAACAAATATTAATTGAATTGGACGATGAAGATCCATTTTCATATAATAAATCCTGACACCATGGCCGTATTATCTCAAAATTGGGTTTGGTCATCCGGTCATTTTGGGAAATTTGCACTTTCGGCCCTATTTGTTTGCGTATTTGCAGAAACGGCCCTATAGTTTCAACCGTTGCATTAATGACCAGCTCCAAGCCTAGCCGCCTCCGCCTGCTCCACGTCAGCAAGGACCTATTTTAAATAATATAAAAAAAAAAATTTCACCGCCCTTTAACAGAGAGTATAAAAGCTACTTTTACATTTCATTAGTTACTGTTACTTTTAAGTTTAACTTTTCTGAAAAAAACAAGAGAGCGGCGACTTAGCGGCGACAAAGCGGTAAAAGGTCACATTACATTTCCAGATAATTTATTTTTTTTACATTTCAACACATTTAGTCATCCCTAATGTTTCCCACCTAATCCGATAACTTACCGATAATCTAAGTTATCGATCGATAACTTATGTTATCGATCGATAATTTAAATTATCGATCGATAACTCAGATTATCGGTCGATAATTTAAGTTATCGGTCGATAACATAAATTATCGATCGATAACTTAGATTATCGGTAAGTTATCGGTAGGTTAGGGGATTAGTAGTTTTTTCAAAATCACTTCTTTTATTTATTAATTGCTTTTTATTTATATTGCAGTTCCTACTAAGTTATTGAAAATGACCATGACTCTAAAGCCCATCGGAAAATGTTCTGGAGTTGGTGTTAGGAAATTTTACATGCACTGTAACGAAGAGAGGAAGAAAATATTAGATGATTCAGTATTCGGTCATCTATTTAGGATGAATGAGAAATTAGGTTTCGTTGGAGACTTGGTTGACGCTATTTTAGGTTTTTGGGTTAAAGATAATATTTTCAAGGTCAAGAACACCAATGTACTCCTGCAACAGATCGATATAGCCTTGATTTTAGGCCTCAACATGTTGACGGAACCTGAGTCTGAGAAGGTGGCCGTAAAAGAGGAAACAACTATTCGATACAAATTCTTTCGGGGGAAGCCGGCGAAAAGATCTCGTATTGAAGAAATTATTGACAGTGCTGATTTATCCAATGATGATTTTTTGAAACTGTCATTATTATTGGCAGGGCATGGCCCAGAAAGTCTGTGGGCCCCACATCAAAACGAGTAGGTGGGCCCCACATCAAAACGAGATCATCCCATACCCAAACATTTTGAAAATTCAAATAAGCCAACAACCAAAATCTGTTGAACCTGAATAGAAAGAAATGGTAAGCATTTCTCAGGAATTCTCAAAATGGTGGGAATCAAACACCACCAAAGCCAACTTCCCAATAACAATAACCTCTCTCCTCTTCTTCACAATTTCTCTCCAGAATTTGGAAAAATCAACATGCACCAAGTCTCCCACCAGACAGGGGAAGTCACTACCTTCATCTCATAAGCCACAAGAACATTTACTGCCCCTACAGATCAAACAAAATATGAAGAAAAAAGAGTAAGGAATTCAAAAGCAAAAGAGTGGAAACACCCACCCTCATTTTTTATTTAACTTCAATTCACTTACTAAAATAATAATAAGTGAATATTGTTTACTAAAATAATAATAATAATAATATTGTTTAGTATACCATTATGCCACCTGATGCAGTATGAGAACAATCTAAATTGTTTAAGAGGTCATCCATCATTTAAAAAAATAAGGGTAGAATTAGAGTGCATTGATCAAATAGTCAAAATTTCAGTACGAGTAAGATTTTTGTGACACTTTGCAGTTCAATATTTGATCTATCATAAAAGACTTAAAAAGTGTGAGAACATTTAAACATCAAATTGGTGTTCAAATAATGGTCAGGGCTAGGAGTTGGGTAGAACAAAGAAAAACACCTATTAACAGGTTAACATCATGCAGTCCATGCACTCTTTCAACAGGTCGGGTGGGTAACCCAACCCAACACCCAACACTCAACACTCAACACACACACACAGTGTAAAAAGCATTGAGCTTTTTACCGGGTAGAGTCGGGCCAGTTTTAGAGCATGCACCATCAAGTTGGGTTGTTGATGTACCAATTTGATCCCAATTTCGCATCCCGAAATCCGTGCCATCAACATTACTCCTCATTATATATATACAGTCAAACGGTGATTGAAGCACTTGCGAATACCCTTAGCAAACAATAAGAACTTATAAGTTAATTAATCCTACCGGGCTGTTCTTGTTCCATGCCAATTCATGGACATAAGGACATACCCGAAAGTTTGATGATACTCATTCCTCCTAGGTGGTCTACCAAGTGACAGTATTTAAAACATTCAAATGAAAAGGCTCGATATACCGAGCCATACATGTGACTCTCTCTACTCACTATCAAAGTATGCAGCGGGTTTCCTAGAAGAATTCCTCAGGAGGAGGTTCTGACTCTTCTGTGGGTACAGTCATCGATGCCTTTGGATTTACTTCACCCGAAGTCCTTGCTGCCGTTAGTCCTTGACCTGCGACGTATAGTCTAAGGGGGGTGAGCTACATCCTAGCTCCGTAGGGAAAACAAAAGAACATATAGATTATCTATATAGTTAGTACCAACAACATAAATTCTCAAGAAATATTTATGTACAACAATTTGAAGGATAAAAGTAATTCAATGACTCCCAACCAATCTTAACACGCTTCTTTAATCTCTTTAAGAATTTATTTGTGAACTTGGCCTAATCACTTAAATCTTAACTTAAGTAATCCTCGAGCACTATAGCATCGAGCCCCATGGAATACCCGCCATCGTCCGCCTAACTAGACAGCTTATTATGCGTATCCCCTCGAATATCGCCAAGCCCCTTTCTCATAGGCGGCGGGGTCTATTCTCAATCTACATCCCTGGGATGTGTTACATCTATACGGATTGGCCGCCGTACCGGTCACGGATATCCTGCCGAGTCAGTCGTGGGTATCCCGCCACGTCGGTGGGGTATTCTGATCAACCTTAAATAATAAAAATATCAATGTGCTTTACATATAGTTGTTCACCGTGAATGTGCTAGATATATTACATTAGGCCTTATCACATTGTTTCTGTTTCTCTATTTAGTTTCTTACGCATCCCTGGGATGCCCCATACTTCTATTTCAACTTTCTCTGATTTAACCACCTTATATTTCGTCCCCTGGGGACCTCATGATTTTTCACACTTTACACACACACACACTTATCATGAGAGTTTATAGTATATACTACTATTTAAATAGACTTTACTACGCATATGAGTTAATAATGCACATGTTTCAAGAATACTCCCTACCTCAACAATCTCAAAGCATGCTTGTCCTTAGCGGTTATAGTGCATCAACCTACATTAAAAGAGAATTTACTTTAGGATGGTTTAAGGTCATTTGGGGTGTAAGACACCGAGTTCCCTCCTTAGAAAAACCAATATTTGAGTGGTCACGGACCTGCATCATGGTCATTAGCCCTCGCCGAAGCGGTCACTTGACCTCGGCGAAGCGGTCTTGACCTCGCTCGGCGGTCAAACGAGATCGCCGTTAAAATCGAGCTTTTAAATTTTGATGTGGACCTCGCCGAGCAAGCCTCCCTTTAGTTTCAGGGACCGCTCGAGCGAGTCCAGAGTCTCTCTTTTCTATGTTCATCCTCGCTCGAGCGAGCCTCTTTAGACCGCTCAAGCGAGAAACACCGATTTTTGTCCATGATCAGATCGAGATCATGTTTCCATCCTTCATTTTACCTTAATCTTATATAAAGCAACATACAGCCAACTTCCTTCCTACTATTTAAAACATTCCTAGGCATCTATATGATTTTTAACGTACCTCTGACGATGAAACACGCACAGGTTCGATTTAAGATTTGTAAACCAACTAGGCTATCCGGTCTCCCTGGTTCGTCCTCCCGTCATTACCTCTGATCTCCCTTGCCGAGCCAAGTTTCTGCAACCCTAGTTCTCCCAGGCTCCTTTCTTCCCTTTCTTTTTCTCTAGTCTCCTCCTCTCTATTTAGGTTAGAATAGTTTTACGTAAGGACTCCTCTTCTCTCTTCTTCACTTTTATATTTATCACAATTGGGATATACTAGTGTGTTTCCCATGTACACACTTTAAGTATTTGGGTGTTTTGGTCCCTTTGTGAAACGCATATACCTATGTGCAACGAAGTGTGCCATGCACAGATCTCAAAAATCTGGGTTGTGACAATCACCCCAACTTATAAGATTTTCGCCCTCGAAAATCGATATTATTTTCTTAACTCGGTACCATTTTTGTTATTTGACTTGCATAACAATCAGGAATTTAACTATGTAGCCGCATTTGCAGCTATCAGTGTTGGTCATACCCACAATTTTCATACAACAAAAATAAAACAATTTCATAAAAAAAAAAACATCGATACTGATTCCACACATCTTTATCATCTACCCAAACCAAAACTTGTGCCATTCATGCCACGCTAGTTTTAATCACAAAAGAAATTTAACATCCATATCAAGTTTTCCAAATATTACATGCCAGGTGTTCGAATATTTACTATTTCCTAATCTTCTTCCTCTTCGTAGTCATCGTCGTCGTCGTCGTCGTCGTCCACCGTGACGGCTGCGGTACCCCCTGTGGCGCTCCTCGTAGCCGGTCCGGAGGCAGATGCTCCAAATATAGAATCCCTCATGGCACCAACGCGCTGCATGTAGGTTTGCGGGTACGCATGGCCCATGAGGTCGATAAGTAGCGCCTCTTGGAACCTCTGATGCAACCTAATGTCCCTTCCTTGCTGAAGGATCTCTCGCATCATGCCCGTGTCAGTAGTGGGTATGGTCTGCGGAACTATGGTGGAGGAAGTAGTCGGTCCTGCCGGTGTTTGATGGGTGGTGATCCGAGACCACGGTCTCTCTTCTTGGCACGCGGTTTGGAGGCTTTTAAGATTTCGCCCATCTGGCGAGGTATGGGACGCACGTTGTCGGTGAGGAACAACTCGTCCTCCGAATCCTAAATCCTCCTTCCCGCTTTCGACTCCAAAAGTCGGAAATCGATCGTGCATACTGATGAGTGGTTGATAGGTGGAGGACAAAGACCTCACATTTCTTCTGTAGGCATGCGCCATGCCTTTTATAATGACCATAGGTGCATTGATCCACCTATTGTGAAATGCGGTGTGTAGGGCTCGCAAAAACGCATCTCGACGTTCTTGGTCATGGCCGGTGGGGTGCAAATTCTTTTTGAAAATTATGTCTAAAAGCCACATGCGCGGCGGTAGTTGTGATCGGGTGATGGACTGTCCCGAGGCGGACCTACCGCCAGTGATGTCGGAGATGATCGTTGAGAAATCTACGTTCCCAGAAAAGGTGGTAGGATGAGTGGGCTAGGAGTGTAGATGTGGGGGCATTTCATGGTCGAGGAGATATCGGCACATCTAAAAACTAACTCGTTACCATCGATGGTAACAAGTATGGCGTCCTCATCGATGCTCATTTGTAGGGTCTGGTAAAACAATTTCACTAGCCTCGGGTAATACCGATCCCCAAGGCGTAAGGTGGTCTTAAGGTTGTTGGTGAGAAAGTCCGATGTCCGGGTGGACGCCGGATCTCAAACACGAGGTGTATTTCCCATTCGCCCTCAAAATTTTTGCTCCCACCAATCATCTAGTGTGATTGGGGCAGAGGGCAGGTTTGATGATGGTTGCAGGTTTGTGGCGCTTTATTAGCCACCGACGCATCGAATCGCCATCCGCTTTTGGTTGAGGGTTCGGGCTTGAGGCCATTTAGTATAAATAAGGTTGAAAAATAAAGGAAAGAGTTTAGGAATCGGTAGATTTTACCTAAGAGAGTAGTCTTAGAGGATCAGATTGTCCAAATCGGACGGAAAATGTTAGAAATCGCTTGCCCTAACCCCTCGCTCGTCCCTTCTCCCTTTCGCTTGAAGATGAACAGGCGCTCTGGCCTCCGCCATTTTTATAGTTCCGCCTCCGAGCGGTCATTAGTCCTCGCTCGAGCGAGCACAGAACTCGTTTCTCATTGTATTCCTTCTTCGCTTGCGCGGTTATAGTGCCTCGCTCGAGCGGTTATAGTGCCTCGCTCGAGCGATTATAGTGCCTCGCCGAAGGAAAGAGAAAAGTTTCGCCGCTTCATGAGGATTTGTTAGCGCTCGAGCGAGAAAAGTGTGATTTTATGTAATGATCGCACGAGCGGTCATTTGTGATCTCTCGGGCGAGACCAGAAACACTTCTTGGTACCCTCTTGCTTGTTTTGTCTCAACATCTCCCTAGTTTCATCAATTTAGAGTTGAACAAAAGATTTCTCAAACATTATTTGCAATCATATATCAAAAGAAAACATACCTAACCTTCATAGTACCCGAAATTACACATTCTCAAACCAATGAAAATCATTCAGTTGGCAACTTCGAACAATTTGGGATATTGTTCTCTAACATCCGCCTCACGTTCCCATGTTGCCTCTTCGATCGGATGGTTCTTCCATCGAACAAGTACTAAGGGAATCACTTTTGTTCGCAACACCTGTTCCTTTTGATCTAAAATTTCTACGGGTTCTTCAATCATGGTCATATCTTCATGCATTTCGAATGGTTGGCCGCTCAGCACGTGATCAGGGTCATTGAGATATTTTCTAAGCATAGACACGTGGAACACGTTGTGTACCTGATCAAACAATGGTGGCAAACCAATGCGGTAGGCTACTTCTCCCACTCGACCCAGAACTTCAAACGGTCCGAGATAGCGGGGACTTAGTTTCCCTCTCTTCCCAAATCTCATCACTCCCTTCATTGGTGATACTTTCACAAACACATGTTCCCCCACTTTAAAGTCTACACTGGTCCGCTTGATGTCAGCATAACCTTTACATGCGCTCTGAGCCGCCTTTAGCCTCTCCCTGATCATGCGGACAATGGCAGCGTTATCTTCAAGTAGCTCGGGTCCCAAAACAAATTTCTCTCCAGTTTCTTCCCAATTGATTGGCGACTTACATCGTCTTCCGTACAATGCTTCATACGGTGCCATCCCAATGCTCGTCTGAAAACTATTATTATAAGCGAACTCAATCAATGGTAGATGTTGATCCCACGATCCTTGCAATTCTAACATACATGCCCTAAGCATGTCTTCAATGACTTGGTTGACCCTCTCAGTTTGCCCGTTCGTTTGTGGGTGAAATGCCGTACTGAAATCCAACTTAGTTCCCATTCCTTCTTGGAATTTCATCCAAAACTTTGACGTATATAATGGGTCTCGGTCTGAAACAATGCTACTTGGAATCCCATGTAGCCGAACGATCTCCTTCATGTAAAGTTCTGCTAATCTTCCCGCTGTGTAAATCGTGTTGTACGGCAAGAAATGTGCCGACTTAGTTAATCGATCAACCACTACCCAAATGGCGTTATGCCTCCTTGCAGTTCGTGGTAACCCGACTATGAAATCCATTGAGATAGATTCCCATTTCCATTCCGGTATGGGTAAGGGCTGTAATAGGCCTGCGGGGTGTCTATGGTCGATTTTCACTTGTTGGCACGTCAAACATCGTGAAACATACTCTGCCACATCTTGTTTCAACCCTCTCCACCGTAATTCTTTTCGGATCCCGATACATCTTCGCTTTCCCGGTGGATCGCATAACTTGACCTGTGGAATTCGTCAAGAATCGTTCGCCGCAATTCGGCGTTGTCCGGAATGCAAAGTCGCCCTTTGAATGTTAAGGAACCGTCTTCCTTGATTGAAAAATCAGAGGTAGTACCTTCTATTACATTTTGATGTATCCGTGTTAGAATCGGGTCTTTCCTCTGTAGTTCTCGTATGTGTTCAAATATCACTGGCTTCACTGATATGTTGGCTAAGAAGGCTCCTGTGGCTTGTGGTTGGATGTCTGCCCCACATAACGCTAGATCCTCCAACAACTTCCATCGATGTATACCTGAAATTAGGCTAGCCAGCTGTGCGGAACTCTTTCGACTCAAGGCGTCGGCCACTACGTTAGCTTTGCCTGGATGATACTGTATAGAACAGTCGTAATCTTTGAGAAATTCCATCCACATCCGCTGCCTCATATTCAGTTCCTTCTGTGTAAACAGGTATTTGAGGCTTTTATGGTCAGTGAAAATTTTGAATGTTTCTCCGTATAGGTAATGTCGCCATATTTTTAATGCGAATATGACTGCAGCTAGTTCCAGATCGTGTGTTGGGTAGTTCCTTTCGTGCTCTTTCAACTGTCTGGAGCCGTAAGCTATTACCTTTTTATATTGATTTAGTACACAACCCAACCTGCTATAATGAAGCATCACTATAAACTGCGAATCCTCCACTGCCTGATGGAATGGCTAACACTGGAGCTGAGGTGAGTCTTTTCTTGAGTTCTTGAAAACTCTTTTCACACGCCTCACTCCACTCAAATCTTGAGTCCTTTCTTGTAAGCCTTGTGAGAGGTCCTGATATTTTTGAAAACCCCTCAACGAAACGCCGATAATATCCTGCCAGTCCGAGGAAACTCCGGATATCTGTCACGGTTTTTGGTTGTTCCGCTCACTCATCGCCGATCTTAGCGGGATCCACGGACACCATGCTTGGAGACGACATGTCCCAGAAAGCTGACTTCTTCTAGCCAAAACTCACATTTGCTGAGCTTGGCGTACAGTTGGTGTTCACGCAAAGTTCGTAGAGCGACACGTAAGTGTTCTTCATGCTCCGCTTTTGATTTTGAGTAGATTAGGATGTCATCAACAAACACTACAACCCAAGAGTCTAAGTGTGGTTTAAACACTCGATTCATCAAATCCATAAACGACGCTGGTGCATTTGTCAGCCCAAATGGCATCACCAAAAATTCATAGTGTCCATACCGTGTTCTAAAAGCCGTTTTCTGAATGTCCTCGGCCCTGACTCTTAACTGATGGTACCCAGATCTTAGGTCGATCTTGGAGAAGTGTTTTGCTCCTTGTAATTGGTCGAATAAGTCATCTATTCTTGGCAACGGATACCGATTCTTCACCGTGACTTTATTCAATTGGCGGTAGTCGATGCACAAACGCATCGACCCATCCTTCTTTTTGCTCCCCACGGAGACACGCTTGGTCGTATAAACCCCTTGTCCATGAGCTCTTGCAGTTGTTCTTTCAACTCTTTCAACTCTGCAGGGGCCATTCTATAAGGTGCTTTTGAAACAGGTTCCGTTTCTGGTGCCAAATCGATCGCAAATTCTACTTCTCTTTCTGGAGGTAATCCTGGCAATTCTTCTGGGAATACATCTGGGAATTCTCGCACCACAGCTATGTCCGAGATAATATTCTTTTCTTCTTTATCCTCCTTCAAAAATGCCAAATAACCACTACACCCTTTCCTAATTAAACGTTCTGCTCTTACTGCAGATATAAGTGGTATCTGAGTCGACCTCTCCCCCTGAAATCGAAACGATCTCCTCGTGTTAGGGCGGAAAACAACAACCCATCCTTATGCAATGTTGGGACAGCCAATCCATGCCAAGGATTACATCGAATCCCTGCATGTCCAACCATATTAGATTTGCCTCTAATTCGTGGACCACGTGATCCCTAATACTTACTACTACCGATTTGCAGACTAATTCCGTGTCCACTAATTCACCTGTTGGGATGGACACTGATAACACAAAGTCCAGTGTTTCCGGAACAATCTTCATTCTTTTCGCAAATCTAGGGGTAATGAAGGAGTGGGTAGACCCTGGGTCTATCAGCACTCGCGCGTCATGTGCTACGTAGCACCCTTTCTCGTAAATCTGTAACGTACCTACAATACATGCATATACGTACACAACATATCCATAAACAATTTTCACTCTTACGTTTAATATGATATATATATTTATATATCCTAATATAAACTCATTCTTTATCCAGAGTTATATTGAAACCGAAATTCTCTATTTTAAAGGAGTTCTCACCTTGGATAATGCGTACACTCCCCTTCGCTCGAAAGCAAGAATCACAGAGGCTCTTCCTCGAATAACAGGCTTTCGAGCTTGAATTGGTTGTGGCATGGAGGTTGGAGCCGTCTTTTCTCTGGCTGTCTCAGGGCAGTCTCTCATCATGTGACCTATCTTGCCACACTTGAAACAGCCTCGCATTCCTTGCCTACAGTCCGTTGTTTTATGGGACTTGCCACATTTAGCACAAGTTTCCCTTGGAAATAAATTAGCAGCTCTCGGAAAAACTTGTGGAGTTGTAGTCCTGTTGGAATAAGTAGGACCTTGATACCTCATCGATCTCCCTGATGCGAGCAACGGATAATTTTGATGAGTCGATTGTGGAGCAGCTCTCCCATAACCCGACTGGAATGACGGTTTCTGATTTTGTCACAACCCAGATTTTTGAGATCTGTGCATGGCACACTTGGTTGCACATCGGTATATGCGTTTCACAAAGGGACCTAAACACCCAAATACTTAAAGTGTGTACATGGGAAACACACTAGTATATCCCAATTGTGATAAATATAAAAGCGAAGAAGAGAGAAGAGGAGTCCTTACGTAAAACTATTCTAACCTAAAAAGAGAGGAGGAGACTATAGAGAAAAAGAAAGGGAAGAAAGGAGCCTGGGAGAACTAGGGTTGCAGAAACTTGGCTCGGCAAGGGAGATCAGAGGTAATGACGGGAGGACGAACCAGGGAGACCGGATAGCCTAGTGGGTTTACAAATCTTCAATCGAACCTGTGCGTGTTTCATCGTCAGAGGTACGTTAAAAACATATAGATGCCTAGGAATGTTTTAAATAGTAGGAAGGATGTTGGCTGTATGTTGCTTTATATAAGATTAAGGTAAAATGAAGGATGGAGGCATGATCTCGATCTGGTCATGAACAAAAATCGGTGTTTCTCGCTCGAGCGGTCTAAAGAGGCTCGCTCGAGCGAGGATGAACATAGAAAAGAAAGACTCTGGGCTCGCTCGAGCGGTCCCTTAAACTAAAGGGAGGCTCGCTCGAGCGAGGGTTCGTATCTTAAATTTGAAAGCTCGATTTAACCGCACGAGCGATCTCGATATGACCGCCCGAGCGAGGTCTAGAGCCCCCCCGAGCGAGGCCAAGTGCCCGCTCGAGCGAGGGCTAATGACCGCTCGAGCGAGGTCTGGTGACCACTCAGATATTGGTTTTCTAATAAGAGGAACTCGGGTGTCCTACACCCCAAAGACCTTAGATCATTCTAAAAGTATAATTCTTTAAATGTAGGTCGATGCACTATAACCTCTGAGGACAAGCGTGCTTGAGATTCGTCGAGGTAGGGAGTATTCTTGAAACATGTGCATTATTCTGTGAACTCATATGCGTAGTAAAGTCTATTTAAATAGTAGTATATACATTAAACTCTCATGATAAGTGTGTGTGTAAAGTGTGAAGAATCGAGGTCCCTGTGGGGACGAAATATAATGTGGTTAAATCAGAGAAAGTGAAATAGAAGTATGAGGCATCCTGTGGATGCGTAAGAAATAAAATAGAGAAATGTAAACAATGTGATAAGGCCTAATGAAATATATCTAGCACAATCACGGTGAATAACTATATGTAAAGCACATTGATATTTTTATTATTTAAGGTTGATCGTAATACCCCACCGACGTGATACCCACGATCGACTCGGCAGATATCCGTGACTGCACGGGCGCCAATCCAGAGTATAGTTGTAACACATCCTGTGGATGTAGATTGAGAATAGACCCGCGCCTATGAGAAAGGGGCTTGGGCAAGATTCTGTGGATACACATAATAACTGCTTTAGTTAGACGACGATGGCGTGGTATTCCATCGGGCTCGATGCTATAGTGCTCGAGGATTACTTAAGTTAAGATTTAAGTGATTAGGCCAAGTTCACAAACAAATTCATAAAGAGATTAAACAAACCTGCTAAGATTGGTTGGGAATCATTGCTTTATTTTATCCTTCAAATTGTTGTACATAAATATTTCTTGAGAAATTATGTTGTTGGTACTAACATATGGGAGATGATCTATATGTTCTTTTTGTTTTCCTACTTGGAGCTAGGATGTAGCTCACCCTTAGACTATACGTCCGCAGTCAAGGACTAACGGCGCAAGGACTTCGGTGAAGTAAATCCAAAGGCATCGTGTCCGTATCGTAAGAGAGTAACCTCCTCCTGAGGAATTCTTCTAGGAAACCCGCTGCATACTTTGATAGTGAGTTGAGAGAGAGTACTGTGTATGGCTTGGTATATCGAGTTTTTTTTTACTTTGAATGTTTTAAATACTGTCACTTGGTAGACCACCTAGGAGGAATAAGTATCATTAAACTTTCGGGTATGTCCTTATGTCCATGAATTGGCATGGAACAAGAACTGCTTGGTAGGATCAAATAACTTATAAGTTCTTATTATTGCTTAGAGTATTCGGATGTGCTTCAATTACCGTTTGGCTGTATATATGAAGAGGAGTTATGATATGAATGTAAGGCACGGCCTTGAAGGTCGTGCAGATGGCACGGATTTCGGGATGCCGAAATTCGGGCTGTCACAGTTGGTATCAAAGCATTTCTTTCCAGAGTTCTGACTATCATATCGTCAGAATATAGGGACTTCTGCTAACGAGATTCTAATTCTCATGCAGACCGTTATGTTTCCTAGAGGGAGAGGCCGACCCAGGGGTGGCCATGATAGGAATTTGCGCAGTAGAGATGGGTTCGTCTCACCTACAAACAGAGTGCCATTGGGAAACAGGGAGATTCCCGAGAGTAGTGGCCAGGGAGGAAATCAAAATCAAGCAGAGGAGCAAGATCTAGATAGACATGATCGAGACCAAAGGGAACAAGATAGGGTGAGAGAAAGGAATGAGGAAAGAGAAGAGCGTCAGAGAATGATGCACACAATGGTGGCAATGCCATGGCACAACAAGGCCGCCCTTGGCAACAAGATATACGTCAGTAACCACAACGAACACCTACCCCTCCAGAAGGACTTACACCTTTATTGGCTCCAGCATTCACCGAGTTCAGGAGAATGAGACCTCCCAATTTTTCAGGACAGGCAGACACAATGGCCGCGGAAAACTGGTTGGGAGAAATGGAGAAGGTGTTCGTCTTGACGACATGCACGGAGGATGAGAGCGTCGTTAAAGATATATGTTAGATGGAGAAGCTGGACCTTGGTGGAAATCGAGTCGCAGAGCACAAGAAACTCCAAACGCCGTGGACTTGGGACGAATTTGTAGAAGAATTCAATAAACAATATTTTCCTGAAGTTGTGAGAAATCAGATGGAGACCCAATTTTTACAACTAGCACAGGGAAGAATGACCGTGAGAGAGTATGGAGTGGAATTCATGCTCGCTTCGCCTGCACACGTAATCTCGCACGGATGAAAGCGAAGAGGTTCCAACAGGCTTACTACGACATCCGAGGGGTGTTGCGCCTTCCAAATTAAGACTTATGGAGAAGTAATGAGTAAGGCATTGGTGGTTGAGGAAGAAAATAATAACCGATACCGAGAGGGAGGGAACATCAAGGCGAGAATGCACCGATCCGAATAGGACTGGGGTTATGAATCGTCATATAAGAAACAGAGAGGTTTATAACACCAAATCAGAAACCGTCATTTCCGTCGGGTTATGGGAGAGCTGCTCCACGATCGACTCATCAAAATTATCCGTTGCTCGCATCAGGGAGATCGATGAGGTATCAAGGTCCCACTTATTCCAACAGGACCACAACTCCACAAGTTTTTCCGATAGCCGCTAATTCATTTCCAAGGGAAACTTGTGCTAAATGTGGCAAGTCCCATAAAACAATAGACTGTAGGCAAGGAATGCGAGGCTGTTTCAAATGTGGCAAGATAGGTCACATGATGAGAGATTGCCCAGATGCTAAAGAAAAGACGGCTCCAACCGCCATGCCACAACCAATTCAAGCTCGAAAGCACAGATTCGAGGAAGAGCCTACTGTGATCGCCAGGAAGGTGGAGTGTACACGACATTATCCAAGGTGAGAACTCCTTTAAAATAGAGAATTTCGATTTCAATATAACTCTAGATAAAGAATGAGTTTATATTAGGATATATAAATATATGTATCATATTAAACGTAAGGGTGAAAATTGTTATGGATATGTTGTGTACGTATATGCATGTATTGTAGGTAATGCTATGATTTATGAGAAAGGGTGCTACGAGCACATGACGCCATGAAAGTGCTGATAGACCCAGGGTCTACCCACTCCTTCATTACCCCTAGATTTGCGAAAAGAATGAAGATTGTTCCGGAAACACTGGACTTTGTGTTATCAGTGTCCATCCCAACAGGAGAATTAGTGGACACGGAATTAGTCTGCAAATCGGTAGTAGTAAGCATTAGGGATCACGTTGTCCACGAATTAGAGGCAAATCTAATATGGTTGGACATGCAGGGATTCGATGTGATCCTTGGCATGGATTGGCTGTCCCAACATTGCGCAACAGTGGACTGCAAGGATAAAGTTGTTGTTTTCCGTCCTAACACGAGGAGATCGTTTCGATTTCAAGGGGAGAGGTCGACTCAGGTACCACTTATATCTGCAGTAAGAGCAGAACGTTTAATTAGGAAAGGGTGTAGTGGTTATTTGGCATTTTTGAAGGAGGATAAAGAAGAAAAGAATATTATCTCGGACTTAGGCGTAAAGCGAGAATTCCCGAGATGTATTCGGAAGAATTGCCGGGATTACCTCCGTAAAGAGAAGTAGAATTTGCAATCGATTTGGCACGAGAGCGGAACTGTTTCAAAAGCACCTTATAGAATGGCTCGCAGAAATGAAAGAATTGAAAGAACAACTGCAAGAGCTCATGGACAAGGGGTTTATACGACCAAGCGTGTCTCCGTGGGGAGCACCAGTGTTGTTCGTGAAAAAGAAGGATGGGTCGATGCGTTTGTGCATCGACTACCGCCAATTGAATAAAGTCACAGTGAAGAATCGATATCCGTTGCCAAGAATAGATGACTTATTCGACCAATTACAAGGAGCAAAACACTTTTCCAAGATCGACCTAAGATCCGGGTACCATCGCTAAGAGTCGTACGAGGACATTGAAAACGGCTTTTAGAACACGGTATGGACACTATGAATTTTAGTGATGCCATTTGGTGACAAATGCACCAGCGTCGTTTATGGATTTGATGAATCGAGTGTTTAAACCACACTTAGACTCTTGGGTTGTAGTGTTTGTTGATGACATCCTAATCTACTCAAAATCAAAAGCGGAACATGAAGAACACTTACGTGTCGCTCTACGAACTTTGCGTGAACACCAAGACGCGCCAAGCTCAAAGAAATGTGAGTTTTGGCTAGAAGAAGTAAGCTCGGGACATGTCGCTCCAAGCATGGTGTCACCGTGGATCTGCTAAGATCGAGGCAAGAGTGAATCGGGAACAACCAAAAACCGTGATGATATCCGGAGTTTCTCGGTGGCAGGATATTATCGCCTTCGTTGAGGGTTTTCAAAATATCGTGACCTCTCACAAGGCTTACAAGAAAGGACTCAAGATTTGAGTGGAGTGAGGCGTGTGAAAAGAGTTTTCAAGAACTCAAGAAAAGACTCACCTCAGCTCCAGTGTTAGCCATTCCATCAGGCAGTGGAGGATTCGCAGTTTATAGTGATGCTTCGTATAACGGGTTGGGTTGTGTATTAAATCAATATAAAAAGGTAATAGCTTACGGCTCCAGACGCTTGGAAGAGCACGAAAGGAACTACCCAACACACGATCTGGAACTAGCTGCAGTCATATTTGCATTAAAAATATGGCGACATTACCTATACGGAGAAACATTTGAAATTTTCACTGACCATAAAAGCCTCAGATACCTGTTTACACAGAAGGAACTAAATATGAGGCAGCGTAGGTGGATGGAATTCCTCAAAGATTACGACTGTTCTATACAGTATCATCCAGGCAAAGCTAACGTAGTGGCCGACGCCTTGAGTCGAAAGAGTTCCGCACAGCTGGCTAGCCTAATTTCAGGTATACATCGATGGAAGTTGTTAGAGGATCTAGCGTTATGTGGTGCAGACATCCAACCACAAGCCACAGGAGCCTTCTTAGCCAACATATCAGTGAAGCCAGTGATATTTGAACACATACGAGAACTACAGATGAAAGACCCGATTCTAACACGGATACATCAAAATGTAATAGAAGGTACTACCTCTGAGTTTTTAATCAAGGAAGACGGTTCCTTAACGTTCAAGGGGCGGCTTTGCATTCCGGACAACGCCGAATTGCGGCGAACGATTCTTGATGAATCACACAGGTCAAGTTATGCGATCCACCCAGGAAGCACGAAGATGTATCAGGATCTGAAAAAGAATTACTGGTGGAGAGGGTTGAAACAAGATGTGGCCGAGTATGTTTCACGGTGCTTGACGTGCCAACAAGTGAAAATCGACCATAGACACCCCGCAGGCCTATTACAGCCCTTACCCATACCGGAATGGAAATGGGAATCTATCTCAATGGATTTCATAGTCGGGTTACCACGAACTGCAAGGAGGCATAACGCCATTTGGGTAGTGGTTGATCGATTAACTAAGTCGGCACATTTCTTGCCGTACAACACGATGTACACAACGGGAAGATTAGCAGAACTTTACATGAAAGAGATCGTTCGGCTACATGGGATACCAAGTAGCATTGTTTCAGACCGAGACCCATTATATACGTCAAAGTTTTGGAGGAAATTCCAAGAAGGAATGGGAACTAAGGTGGATTCGATGCATTTCACCCACAAATGACAGGGCAAACTGAGAGGGTCAACCAAGTCATTGAAGACATGCTTAGGGCATGTATGTTAGAATTGCAAGGATCGTGGGATCGACATTTACCATTGATTGAGTTCGCTTATAATAATAGTTTTCAGACAAGCATTGGGATGGCACCGTATGAAGCCTTGTACGGAAGACGATGTAAGTCGCCAATCAATTGGGAAGAAACTGGGGAGAAATTTGTTTTGGGACCCGAGCTACTTGAAGATAACGCTGCCATTGTCCGCATGATCAGGGAGAGGCTAAAGGCGGCTGCGTAAAAGTTATCTTGACATCAAGCGGACGTGTAGACTTTAAAGTGGGGGAACATGTGTTCGTGAAAGTATCACCAATGAAGGGAGTGATGAGATTTGGGAAGAGAGGAAACTAAGTCCCGCTATCTCGGACCGCTTTGAAGTTTTGGGTCGAGGGAGAAGTAGCCTATCGCATTGGGTTGCCACCATTGTTTGATCAGGTACACAACGTGTTCCACGTGTCTATGCTTAGAAAATATCTCAATGACCCTGATCACGTGCTGAGCGGCCAATCATTCGAAATGCATGAAGATATGACCATGATTGAAGAACCCATAGAAATTGTAGATCGAAAAGAGCAGGTGTTGCGAACAAAAGTGATTCCCTTAATACTTGTTCGATGGAAGAACCATCCGATCGAAGAGGCAACATGGGAACGTGAGGCTGATGTTAGAGAACAATATCCCAAATTGTTCGAAGTTGCCAACTGAATGATTTTCATTGGTTTGAGAATGTGTAATTTCGGGTACTATGAAGGTTAGGTATGTTTTCTCTTGATATAGGATTGCAAATAATGTTTGAGAAATCTTTTGTTCAACTCTTAATTGATGAAACTAGTGATGTATTCAAACCTAAACGAGCAAGAAGGTACCCAGAAACATCTCTGGTCTCGCTCGAGCGACCACTTGTGTTCGCTCGAGCGAACTACATAAAATTTAAATTCTCTTCTCGCTCGAGCGAGGTCTAGTGACCGCTCGCGCGAGGTTTTTTGAACCGCTCGAGCGAGGCATTATAACCGCTCGAGCGAGGATATAGTATATAATAAAAACTAGTTCTGTTCTCGCTCGAGCGAGAATAGATGACCGCATGAGCGAAGAAGAAATACAATGAAAAACGAGTTCTGTGCTCGCTCGAGCGAGGTATATTTGAACCACTATAACCGCTCGAGCGAGGCACTATAACCGCTCGAGCGAGGAAGGATTATGCTGAAAACGATTTCTGTGCTCGCGCGAGCGAGGGCTAATGACCGCTCGAGCGAGGCGGAACTATAAATATGACAGACCAGGCGTCTGTTCATCTTCAAGCGAGAGAAAGGAGAAGCGATCGAGGAAAGGGTTAGGGCAACCGTTTTCAACCATTTTTCTTCCGATTCCAAACGGATTTGAGCAATCCGATCCGTTAAGACGATCATCCTAGGTAAACTCTACCTATTTCCTAAAGTTTTCCTTCTTTTTTTTTTATTATTATACTAAATGGCCTCAAGCCCGAACCCCCAACCAAAGAAACGGATGGCGACTCGGTCGCCACCGGCGCGCAACAAGGCGCCACAAACCTCGCAACCATCATCAAACCCACCCTCTACACCAATCACACTGGATGATTGGTGGGGAGCAAAAATTTTTGAAGCCGAATGGGAAATACATCCCTCTTGCTTCGGGGATCCGGCGTCCACCCAGTGGACATCGGACTTCATAACCAACAATCAACTCAAGTCCCTCCTTACGCCATTCGGGGATCGATACTACCCGAGGCTAGTGAAACTTTTCTACCAAACCTTAAACATGAGCATCGATGAGGACGCCATACTTGTTACCATCGATGGTAACGAGTTAGTTTTTAGATGTGCCGACATCTCCTCGACCATGAAATGCCCCCACATCTACACTCCTAGCCCACTCATCCTACCACCCTTTTCTGGGAACGTAGATTTCCCAACGATCATCTCCGACATCACTAGCGGTAGGTCCGCCTCGGGACAGTCCATCACCCGATCACAACTACCGCCGCGCATGTGGCTTTTAGACATAATCTTCAAAAAGAATTTGCACCCCACCGGCCATGACCAAGAACGCCGAGATGCGTTTATGCAGCACTACACACCGTGATTTCACAATAGGTGGATCAATGCACCTATGGTCATTATAAAAGGCATGGCGCATGCCTCATGTAAGAAATGTGAGGGTGCGTCCCTCCACCTATCAACCGACTATCAGATGCGATCGATTTCACTTTGAGTCAAACGGGAAGGGAGGATTTAGGATTCGGGAGGACGAGTTGTTCCTCACCGACAACGTCGTCCCATACCTCGCCCAGGACTGGAGCAGAAATCTTAAAAGCCTCCAAACCAGCGTCGACAAGAAGAGAGACCGACGTGTCTCGGATCACCACCCATCAAACACCGGCAGGACCGACTACTTCCTCCACCATAGTTCCACAGCCCATACCCACTACTGACACGGGCATGATGCGAGAGATCCTTCAACAAGGAAGGGACATTAGGTTGCATCAGAGGTTCCAGGAGGCGCTACTTATCGACCTCACAAACCTACATGCGCGTTGGTGCGATGAGGGATTCTATATTTGGGGCATCTACCTCCGACGGCCACGAGGAGCGCTTCATAGGGGAAATCCGTCACGGTGGACCATGACGATGAGCGACGATTTACTTTACATGACGAGCATTTAAGACGACGATGACTATGAAGAGGAAGAGGATTAGGAAATAGCAAATATTCGAACACCTGGCATGTAATATTTTTGAAAACTTGATATGGATGTTAAAATTTTTTTTGTGTTAAAAACTATCGTGGCAAGAATGGCACAAGTATTGGTTTTGGTAGATGATAAATATGTGTGGCATGTGTATCGATGATATTTTATTAAATTGTTTTGTTTATGTTGTATGGAAATTGTGGGTATGACCGACATTGATAGTCGCAAATGCGGCTACATAGTTAAATTCTGATCGTTATGCAAGTCGGATGACAAAGAGTTAAGAAAATAATATCGATTTTCGAGGGCGAAAATCTTATAAGTTGGGGTGATTGTCACAACCCAGATTTTTGAGATCTGTGCATGGCACACTTGGTTGCACATCGGTATATGCGTTTCACAAAGGGACCAAAACACCCAAATACTTAAAGTGTGTACATGGGAAACACACTAGTATATCCCAATTGTGATAAATATAAAAGTGAAGAAGAGAGAAGAGGAGTCCTTACGTAAAACTATTCTAACCTAAAAAGAGAGGAGGAGACTATAGAGAAAAAGAAAGGGAAGAAAGGAGCCTGGGAGAACTAGGGTTGCAGAAACTTGGCTCGGCAAGGGAGATCAGAGGTAATGACGGGAGGACGAACCAGGGAGACCGGATAGCCTAGTGGGTTTACAAATCTTCAATCGAACCTGTGCGTGTTTCATCGTCAGAGGTACGTTAAAAACATATAGATGCCTAGGAATGTTTTAAATAGTAGGAAGGATGTTGGCTGTATGTTGCTTTATATAAGATTAAGGTAAAATGAAGGATGGAGGCATGATCTCGATCTGATCATGGACAAAAATCGGTGTTTCTCGCTCGAGCGGTCTAAAGAGGCTCGCTCGAGCGAGGATGAACATAGAAAAGAAAGACTCTGGGCTCGCCCGAGCGGTCCCTTAAACTAAAGGGAGGCTCGCTCGAGCGAGGGTCCGTATCTTAAATTTGAAAGCTCGATTTAACCGCTCGAGCGATCTCGATATGACCGCTCGAGCGAGGTCTAGAGACCGCTCGAGCGAGGTCAAGTGACCGCTCGAGCGAGGGCTAATGACCGCTCGAGCGAGGTCTGGTGACCACTCAGATATTGGTTTTCTAATAAGAGGAACTCGGGTGTCCTACACCCCAAAGACCTTAGATCATTCTAAAAGTATAATTCTTTAAATGTAGGTTGATGCATTATAACCTCCGAGGACAAGCTGCGTTTTGAGATTCGGCCGAGGTAGGGAGACAAACATGTGCATTATGTGAACTCATATGCGTAGTAAAGTCTATTTAAATAGTAGTATATACATTAAACTCTCATGATAAGTGTGTGTGTGTAAAGTGTGAAGAATCACGAGGTCCCCGAGGGACGAAATATAATGTAGTTAAATAGAAAGTGAAATAGAAGTATGAGGCATCGAGGATGCGTAAATAAAATAGAGAGCGAAACAATGTGATAAGGCCTAATGAAATATATCTAGCACAATCACGGTGAATAACTATATTAAGGCACATTGATATTTTATTATTTAAGGTTGATCGAATACCCCACCGGCGTGGCGGGATACCCTGACTCGGCGGATATCCGTGACCGACGCAGCAATAATCCGTATAGTTGTTAACACATCCCGGGGATGTAGATTGAGAATAGACCCGCCGCCTATGAGAAAGGGGCTTGGGATATTCGGGGATACACATAATATAGTTAGACGGCGATGGTATTCCATCCGGGCTCGATGCTATAGTGCTCGAGGATTACTTAAGTTAAGATTTAAGTGATTAGGCCAAGTTCACAAACAAATTCATAAAGAGATTAAAAGCGTACTAAGATTGGTTGGGAATCATTGCTTTATTTTTATCCTTCAAATTGTTGTACATAAATATTTCTTGAGAAATTATGTTGTTGGTACTAACATATGCGGAGATGATCTATATGTTCTTTTGTTTTCCTACGAGCTAGGATGTAGCTCACCTTAGACTATCGCAGTCAAAGGACTAATGACAAGGACTTGGTGAAGTAAATCTAAAGGCATGGTATGAGTCAGAACCTCCTCCTGAGGAATTCTTCTAGGAAACCCGCTGCATACTTTGATAGTGAGTTGAGAGAGAGTACTGTGTATGGCTTGGTATATCGAGTTTTTTTTTACTTTGAATGTTTTAAATACTGTCACTTGGTAGACCACCTAGGAGGAATAAGTATCATTAAACTTTCGGGTATGTCCTTATGTCCATGAATTGGCATGGAACAAGAACTGCCTGGTAGGATCAAATAACTTATAAGTTCTTATTGTTGCTTAGAGTATTCGGATGTGCTTCAATTACCGTTTGGCTGTATATATGAAGAGGAGTTATGATATGAATGTAAGGCACGGCCTTGAAGGTCGTGTAGATGGCACGGATTTCGGGATGCCGAAATTCGGGCTGTCACAGATTTGGTGTTATAAACCTCTGTTTCTTATATGACGATTCATAACCCCCAGTCCTATTCAGATCGGTGCATTCTCTGCCTTGATGTTCCCTCTGCCGGTATCGGTTATTATTTTCTTCCTCAACCACCAATGCCTTACTCATTACTTCTCCATAAGTCTTCAGCTGGAAGGGCGCAACACCCCCTCGGATGTCCGACCGTAAGCCCTGTTGGAACCTCTTCGCTTTCATCACGTCTGAGATTACGTAGTCTGGGGCGAAGCGAGCCAGTCTCATGAATTCCACTCCATACTCTCTCACGGTCATTCTTCCCTGTGCTAGTTGTAAAAATTGGGTCTCCATTTGATTTCTCACAACTTCAGGAAAATATTGTTTATTGAATTCTTCTACAAATTCGTCCCAAGTCCACGGCACGTTTGGAGTTTCTTGTGCTCTCGTCCGCATAATCGATTTCCACCAAGGTCCGCTTTCTCCATCTAACATATATGCTGCCCAACGGACGCTCTCATCCTCTGTGCATGTCAGTACGCTGAACACCTTCTCCATTTCTCCCAACCAGTTTTCGGCGGCCATTGTGTCTGCCTGTCCTGAAAAATTGGGAGGTCTCATTCTTCTGAACTCGGTGAATGCTGAAGCCAATAAAGGTGTAAGTCCTACTGGAGGGGTAGGTGTTCGTTGTGGTTCTGGTACTGTATGCGCTGCCAAGGACGCTACTTGTTGTGCCATGGCAGTTGTCATGGTCTCCATTGTGTGCACCATTCTCTGACGCTCTTCTCTTTCCTCATTCCTTTCTCTCACCCTATCTTGTTCCCTTTGGTCTCGATCATGTCTATCCAGATCTTGCTCCTCTGCTTGATTTTGATTTCCTCCCTGGCCACTGCTCTCGGGAATCTCCCTGTTTCCCAATGGCACTCTGCTCAGAGGTGAGGCGAACCCATCTCTCTGCAGAATTCCTATCATGGCCACCCACAGGTGGCCTCTCCCTCTAGGAAACATAGCAGTGCATGAGAATTAAAATCTAGATTAGCGAAGTCCCTATATTACGATATGATAGTAACTGGAAGGAAAAGGCTCTGATACCAACTGTGATAGCCCGAATTTCGGCATCCCGAAATCCGTGCCATCAGCACGACCTTCAGGGCCGTGCCTTACATTCATATCATTACTCCTCATTATATATATACAGTCAAACGGTGATTGAAGCACATGCGAATACCCTAAGCAAACAATAAGAACTTATAAGTTAATTAATCCTACTTTTCTTGTTCCATGCCAATTCATGGACATAAGGACATACCGAAAGTTTGATGATACTCATTCCTCCTAGGTGGTCTACCAAGTGGATGTTAAAACATTCAAATGAAAAGGCTCGATATACGAGCCATACGATCTCTCTCTCTACTCACTATCAAAGTATCGCTGGGTTTCCTAGAAGAATTCCTCGGGAGGAGGTTGACTCTCGTGAGTGCCACCGATGCCCTTGGATCTACTTCACCCGAAGTCCTTGCTGCCGTTAGTCCTTGACCTGCGACGTATAGTCTAAGGGGGGTGAGCTACATCCTAGCTTCGTAGGGAAACAAAAGAACATATAGATTATCTGCCGCACATATGTTAGTACCAACAACATAAATTCTCAAGAAATATTTATGTACAACAATTTGAAGGATAAAAGTAATTCAATGACTCCCAACCAATCTTAACATTTTTAATCTCTTTAAGAATTTATTTGTGAACTTGGCCTAATCACTTAAATCTTAACTAAGTAATCCTCGAGCACTATAGCATCGAGCGATGGAATACCATGCCATCGTCGTCTAACTAGACTTATTATGCGTATCCACAGAATATCGCCCAAGCCCCTTTCTCATAGGCGTGGTCTATTCTCAATCTACATCCACGGGATGTGTTACATCTATATCTGGATTGGCGCACGCTGCCACGGATATCTGCCGAGTCGATCGTGGGTATCCGCCACGTCGGTGGGTATTCGATCAACCTTAAATAATAAAAATATCAATGTGCTTTACATATAGTTGTTCACCGTGAATGTACTAGATATATTACATTAGGCCATATCACATTGTTTACATTTCTCTATTTAGTTTCTTACGCATCACAGGATGCCCCATACTTCTATTTCAACTTTCTCCGATTTAACCACCTTATATTTAGGTCACAGGGACCTCATGATTTTTTTCACACTTTACACACACACACACTTATCATGAGAGTTTATAGTATATACTACTATTTAAATAGACTTTACTACGCATATGAGTTCCCAGAATAATGCACATGTTTCAAGAATACTCCCTACCTCAACAATCTCAAAGCATGCTTGTCCTTAGCGGTTATAGTGCATCAACCTACATTAAAAGAGAATTTACTTTAGGATGGTTTAAGGTCATTTGGGGTGTAGGACACCCGAGTTCCCCTCCTTAGAAAAACCAATATTTGAGTGGTCACGGACCTCGCATGGTCATTAGCCCTCGCTCGAGCGGTCACTTGACCTCGAGCGAGCGGTCTCTTGACCTCGCTCGAGCGGTCAAACGAGATCGCTCGAGCGGTTAAATCGAGCTTTTAAATTTTTGATGTGGACCCTCGCTCGAGCAAGCCTCCCTTTAGTTTCAGGGACCGCTCGAGCGAGTCCAGAGTCTCTCTTTTCTATGTTCATCCTCGCTCGAGCGAGCCTCTTTAGACCGCTCAAGCGAGAAACACCAATTTTTGTCCATGATCAGATCGAGATCATGTTTCCATCCTTCATTTTACCTTAATCTTATATAAAGCAACATATCGAACATCCTTCCTACTATTTAAAACATTCCTAGGCATCTATATGATTTTAACGTACCTCCGGACGATGAAACACGCACAGGTTCGATTTAAGATTTGTAAACCAACTAGGCTATCCGGTCTCCCTGGTTCGTCCTCCCGTCATTACCTCTGATCTCCCTTGCCGAGCCAAGTTTCTGCAACCCTAGTTCTCCCAGGCTCCTTTCTTCCCTTTCTTTTTCTCTAGTCTCCTCCTCTCTATTTAGGTTAGAATAGTTTTACGTAAGGACTCCTCTTCTCTCTTCTTCACTTTTATATTTATCACAATTGGGATATACTAGTGTGTTTCCCATGTACACACTTTAAGTATTTGGGTGTTTTGGTCCCTTTGTGAAACGCATATACCTATGTGCAACAAAGTGTGCCATGCACAGATCTCAAAAATCTGGGTTGTGACAGTTGATTATTTACATATTTCTTATTGGACAGCAGAAATTAATCAAATGTCGAGATATAGGCATATCGTTTGGGTCTCGGAGCGATACCTATCCGATATGTTTCAACCAATTGAGCGATATTAAAATAACTTTTATATATTTAAAATAATAAATAATACAACAAACGATAAAATAATGTGTTGGGCTTTTTTATAATCTGTCCAGTTCATATCTATACATATGGGCCACCTGATATGTTCCCAGATTTGACCCAATATTTGGCCCATATTATTGGGTTGTATATCATATAGACTTAACCCGATATGGTTGATCCGCTAAATATATGAAAGTATATGAACCAACTTAGTATTGGCAGTTGATCAATGGCATATTGACACTTCATATGTACCCATATAATTTCTGAAAATATAAAATAATAATTAGATCAATGGTGCTATATTTTCTTACCACTCCTTTGCTCCAACATCCTTACCTACAAGTAACAAGCTTCAATAAATCATAAAATTATTTGAAAAAAAGATAGGAATAAATAATAATAATTTCAAAATAAACCCGATAGAGAATAACAAAATAAGAAATTAAATTTTAATTGTCACTCACAATATTGGATTGCCCTATCAATGGTAGGTCTTCAAATACGTATAACTGTAAAAATTGAGTTAAAAGAAATTATAAGATTATCTTTACTAATACAAAAGGAGAAAGCCAAATATCATTTGGTTACAATTTTTAAAACAAGACTACAATATCGATTAAAAAAATGTTTTACAAGTGATGGTAATTTTGAAAAAGTATAAGAGATTGATGACATTCATTTATAAAAAAAAAATAAAAAAATTGCCTCCCCTTTACTAATAATGTGAGATCAATAGAAGCAAAATAGAAAGTGGCTTAAATTAAAATGGCAAAGTTATAATTTTCACTTACAATGCTGTGTAGGCTTGGACAATTTGTGAAAAGAGTATCACAACGGGCGATGATGAATGATACAATAGACCAAGGATTACCAAAATAATCCCTAATGAACATGGTTTTCCACTTACGCCTATCTTACTTCGTAAAACTTTTCACATCATCAAATAAAACTGTTATATGGTCAACATAAACATGTTTACACAATTGTGAAAAAATCAATGTCACTTCTTTCGAGCTTCCAAAAGCGTTTTCAATAATTCCCTTGCTCTCAAGCAACTCCACATCCTCTGAAGCATTAATGAGATATTTCATTAACATTGCATATTTAGTAACATGCATGTCCGAAAAAGGGAGACATTGCTCGAAAGCAATAAGGTTACGCACCAGAGAGTAATATTTATCAGAAATTTTTTGAAGGGGTAATTGTATAACCCCGTTATGAAATTCAATATTCATAAACTCCTCTATTTCGCTTCAACCTAAATTTAACTCCGGATTTCAGGAGTTTCGTTGCGGAGGGAAGTGTTTGCGGAGGAAAATTGGTAAGCCGGACAGTTTTTGTAGACAAAAGAGGACGATGACTTAAATGAGAAAGATGGAGGAGATGATGAACTTCTTCTGCCGATGGCTTACGCTCCCTTAAATTAAATGTAATGAAGGATCCTAATCTATCTACAAAAGACAAATCTCCTTCTTCTTCTATTGCTAATGCAATTTCAAGGTTAACATATGTTTCATTTCTCATTGCAAAATTATATAAATGTAAAATAAAGAAAGGGATCCGATTTTCTAATAGCAGTAGGTGGGCCCCACATCAAAACGAGTAGGTGGGCCCCACATCAAAACGAGATCATCCCATACCCAAACATTTTGAAAATTCAAATAAGCCAACAACCAAAATCTGTTGAACCTGGATAGAAAGAAATGGTAAGCATTTCTCAGGAATTCTCAAAATGGTGGGAATCAAACACCACCAAAGCCAACTTCCCAATGACAATAACCTCTCCTCTTCTTCACAATCTCTCTCAATTTGGAAAATCAACATGCACCAAATCTCCCACCGTGGAAAGTCACTACCTTCATCTCATAAGCCACAAGAACATTTACCGCCCTCTGAGATCAAACAAAATATGAAGAAAAAGAGTAAGGAATTCAAAGGAAAAGAGTGGAAACACCCACCCTCATTTTTTATTTAACTTCAATTCACTTACTAAAATAATAATAAGTGAATATTGTTTACTAAAATAATAATAATAATAATAATAATAATAATATTGTTTAGTATACCATTATGCCACGATGCGATGAGAACAATCTAAATTGTTTAAGAGGCCATCCATCATTTAAAAAATAAGGGTAGAATTAGAGTACATTGATCAAATAGTCAAAATTTCAAAGACGAGTAAGATTTTTGTGACACTTTGCAGTTCAATATTTGATCTATCATAAAAGACTTAAAAAGTGTGAGAACATTTAAACATCAAATTGGTGTTCAAATAATGGTCAGGGATGGGAGTTGGGTGGAACAAAGAAAAACACTTATTAACAAAGTTAGCATCATGGGTCCATGCACTCTTTCAATTGTGGGTAACCCAACCCAACACCCAACACTCAACACTCAACACACACAAAGGTGTAAAAAGCATTGAGCTTTTTACCGTAGAGTCAGTTTTAGAGCATGCACCATCAAGTTGGGTCGGTTGATTATTTACATATTTCTTATTGGACAGCAGAAATTAATCAAATGTCGAGATATAGGCATATCGTTTGGGTCTCGGAGCGATACCTATCCGATATGTTTCAACCAATTGAGCGATATTAAATTAACTTTTATATATTTAAAATAATAAATAATACAACTGTCACAACCCAGATTTTTGAGATCTGTGCATGGCACACTTTGTTGCACATAGGTATATGCGTTTCACAAAGGGACCAAAACACCCAAATACTTAAAGTATGTATATGGGAAACACACTAGTATAATCCAATTATGATAAATATAAAAGTGAGGAAGAGAGAAGAGGAGTCCTTACGTAAAACTATTCTAACCTAAATAGAGAGGAGGAGATTATAGAGAAAAAGAAAGGGAAGAAAGGAGCCTGGGAGAACTAGGGTTGCAGAAACTTGGCTCGGCAAGGGAGATCAGAGGTAATGACGGGAGGACGAACCAGGGAGACCGGATAGCCTAGTGGGTATTCAAATCTTAAATCGGACCTGTGCGTGATTCACCGTCAGAGGTACGTTAAAAACGCATAGATGCATAGGAATGTTTGGAATAGTAGGAAGGATGTTGGCTAGATACTACTGGTATAAGATTAAGGTGTAAAGAAGGATAAACAAAGGTAAGCATGACTCTAGGCTCGCTCGAGCGGTCCCTGTAACGAAAGGGGAGCTCGCTCGAGCGAGGGTCCACTGTCACATTTCGAAAGCCGATTTAACCGCTCGAGCGAGGTCAAAAGACCGCTCGAGCGAGGTCAAGAGACCGCTCGAGCGAGGTCAAGTGACCGCCGAGTAGTAAAATCGATCACATGAAGCAGGTCCGTGACCACTAAGATATTAGTTTTCTAATATAAGAAACCCGGGTGTCTTACACCCCAAATGACCTTAAACCATCCTAAAGTAAATTCTCTTTTAATGTAGGTTGATGCACTATAACCGCTAAGGACAAGCATGCTTTGAGATTGTTGAGGTAGGGAGTATTCTTGAAACATGTGCATTATTCTGGGAACTCATATGCGTAGTAAAGTCTATTTAAATAGTAGTATATACTATAAACTCTCATGATAAGTGTGTGTGTGTGTAAAGTGTGAAAAAAATCATGAGGTCCCCAGGGGACGAAATATAAGGTGGTTAAATCAGAGAAAGTTGAAATAGAAGTATGGGGCATCCCAGGGATGCGTAAGAAACTAAATAGAGAAACAGAAACAATGTGATATGGCCTAATGTAATATATCTAGCACATTCACGGTGAACAACTATATGTAAAGCACATTGATATTTTTATTATTTAAGGTTGATCAGAATACCCCACCGACGTGGCGGGATACCCACGACTGACTCGGCAGGATATCCGTGACCGGTACGGCGGCCAATCCGTATAGATGTAACACATCCCAGGGATGTAGATTGAGAATAGACCCCGCCGCCTATGAGAAAGGGGCTTGGGCAGTATTCCCAGGGGATACGCATAATAACTGTCTAGTTAGACGACGATGGCGGGTATTCCATCGGGGCTCGATGCTATATTGCTCGAGGATTACTTAAGTTAAGATTTAAGTGATTAGGCCAATTTCACAAACAAATTCATAAAGAGATTAAAAGCGTGCTAAGATGTGGTTGGGAATCATTGAATTATTTTTTTTTCCTTCAAATTGTTGTACATAAATATTTCTTGAGAATTTTTGTTGTTGGTACTAACATATGTGCGGGAGATAATCTATATGTTCTTTTGTTTTCCCTACGGAGCTAGGATGTAGCTCACCCCTTAGACTATACGTCGCAGGTCAAGGACTAACGGCAGCAAGGACTTCGGGTGAAGTAAATCTAAAGGCATCGGTGTCTGTACCCACAGAAGAGTCTGAACCTCCTCCTGAGGACTTCTTCTAGGAAACCCGCTGCATACTTTGATAGTGAGTTGAGAGAGAGTACTATGTATGGCTTGGTATATCGAGCCTTTTTATTTTGAATGTTTTAAATACTGTCACTTGGTAGACCACCTAGGAGGAATAGGTATCATTAAGCTGGTATGTCCTTATGTCCATGAATTGGCATGGAACAAGAACAGCTTGGTAGGATCAACTAACTTATAAGTTCTTATTGTTGCTTAGAGTATTCGCATGTGCTTCAATTACCGTTTGGCTGTATATATGAAGAGGAGTTATGATATGAATGTAAGGCACGGTCTTGAAGGTCGTGCAGATGGCACGGATTTCGGGATGCCAAAATTCGGGCTGTCACAACAACAAACGATAAAATAATGTGTTGGGCTTTTTTATAATCTGTCCAGTTCATATCTATACATATGGGCCACCTGATATGTTCCCAGATTTGACCCAATATTTGGCCCATATTATTGGGTTGTATATCATATAGACTTAACCCGATATATATATATATCCGATATGGTTGATCCGCTAAATATATGAAAGTATATGAACCAACTTAGTATTGGCAGTTGATCAATGGCATATTGACACTTCATATGTACCCATATAATTTCTGAAAATATAAAATAATAATTAGATCAATGGTGCTATATTTTCTTACCACTCCTTTGCTCCAACATCCTTACCTACAAGTAACAAGCTTCAATAAATCATAAAATTATTGGAAAAAAAGATAGGAATAAATAATAATAATTTCAAAATAAACCCGATAGAGAATAACAAAATAAGAAATTAAATTTTAATTGTCACTCACAATATTGGATTGCCCTATCAATGGTAGGTCTTCAAATACGTATAACTGTAAAAATTGAGTTAAAAGAAATTATAAGATTATCTTTACTAATATAAAAGGAGAAAGCCAAATATCATTTGGTTACAATTTTAAAACAAGACTACAATATCGATTAAAAAATGTTTTACAAGTGATGGTAATTTTGAAAAAGTATAAGAGATTGATGACACTCATTTATAAAAATCAAATAAACTAAAAAATAAAAAAATTCAGTAAAATTTGCCTCCCCTTTACTAATAATGTGAGATCAATAGAACCAAAATAGAAAGTGGCTTAAATTAAATGGCAAAGTTACAATTTTCACTTACAATGCTGTGTAGGCTTGGACAGCTGTGAAAAAGAGTATCACAACGGCAGCGATGAATGATACAATAGACCAAGGATTACCAAAATAATCCCTAATGAACATGGTTTTCCACTTACGCCATTTTACTTGTAAAACTTTTCACATCATCAAATAAAATTGTTATATGGTCAACATAAACATGTTTACACAATTGTGAAAAAATAAATGTCACTTCTTCCGAGCTTCCAAAAGCGTTTTCAATAATTCCCTTTCTCTCAAGCAACTCCACATCCTCTGAAGCATTAATGAGATATTTAATTAACATTGCATATTTAGTAACATGCATGTCCGAAAAAGGGAGACATTGCTCGAAAGCAATAAGGTTACGCACCAGAGAGTAATATTTATCAGAAATTTTTTGAAGGGGTAATTGTATAACCCCGTTATGAAATTCAATATTCATAAAACTCCCTCTATTTCGCTTCAACCTAAATTTAACTCCGGATTTCAGGAGTTTCGTTGCGGAGGGAAGTGTTTGCGGAGGAAAATTGGTAAGCCGGACAGTTTTTGTAGACAAAAGAGGACGATGACTTAAATGAGAAAGATGGAGGAGATGATGAACTTCTTCTGCCGATGGCTTACGCTCCCTTAAATTAAATGTAATGAAGGATCCTAATCTATCTACAAAAGACAAATCTCCTTCTTCTTCTATTGCTAATGCAATTTCAAGGTTAACATATGTTTCATTTCTCATTGCAAAATTATATAAATGGTGTAAAATAAAGAAAGGGATCTGATTTTCTAATAAAACGAGTAGGTGGGCCCCACATCAAAACGAGTAGGTGGTCCCCACATCAAAACGAGATCATCCCATACCCAAACATTTTGAAAATTCAAATAAGCCAACAACCAAAATCTGTTGAGCCTGGATAGAAAGAAATGGTAAGCATTTCTCAGGAATTCTCAAAATGGTGGGAATCAAACACCACCAAAGCCAACTTCCCAATGCCTAGAACCCCTCTCCTCTTCTACACAATCTCTCTCTAGAATTTGGAAAAATCAACATGCACCAAATCTCCCACCGGTGAGGAAAGTCACTACCTTCATCTCATAAGCCACAAGAACATTTATCGCCTCACAGATCAAACAAAATATGAAGAAAAAGAGTAAGGAATTCAAAGGAAAAGAGTGGAAACACCCACCCTCATTTTTTATTTAACTTCAATTCACTTACTAAAATAATAATAAGTGAATATTGTTTACTCAAATAATAATAATAATAATAATAATAATAATAATAATAATAATATTGTTTAGTATACCATTATGCCACCTGATGCAGTATGAGAACAATCTAAATTGTTTAAGTGGCCATCCATCATTTAAAAAAATAAGGGTAGAATTAGAGTACATTGATCAAATAGTCAAAATTTCGAAGTAAGATTTTTGTGACACTTTGCGCTTCAATATTTGATCTATCATAAAAGACTTAAAAGTGTGAGAACATTTAAACATCAAATTGGTGTTCAAATAATGGTCGTGGATGGAGTTGGGTGGAACAAAGAAAACACCTATTAACTGGTTAGCATCATGCAGTCCATGCACTCTTTCAACAGGTCGGGGGGGTAACCCAACCCAACACCCAACACTCAACACTCAACACACACACACACAGTGTAAAAAGCATTGAGCTTTTTTCCGAGTAGAGTCGGGCCAGTTGTAGAGCACGCACCATCAAGTTGGGTTGATTATTTACATATTTCTTATTGGATGTGAAATTAATCAAATGTCGAGATATAGGCATATCGTTTGGGTCTCGCAGCGATACCTATCCGATATGTTTCAACCAATTGAGCGATATTAAAATAACTTTTATATATTTAAAATAATAAATAATACAACAGACGTTAAAATAATGTGTTGGGCTTTTTTATAATCTGTCTACATTCATATCTATACATATGGGCCAATTGATATGTTCCCAGATTTGACCCAATATTTGGCCCATATTATTGGGTTGTATATCATATAGACTTAACCCGATATATATATATATCCGATATGGTTGATCCGCTAAATATATGAAAGTATATGAACCAACTTAGTATTGGCAGTTGATCAATGGCATATTGACACTTCATATGTACCCATATAATTTCTGAAAATATAAAATAATAATTAGATCAATGGTGCTATATTTTCTTACCACTCCTTTGCTCCAACATCCTTACCTACAAGTAACAAGCTTCAATAAATCATAAAATTATTTGAAAAAAAGATAGGAATAAATAATAATAATTTCAAAATAAACCCGATAGAGAATAACAAAATAAGAAATTAAATTTTAATTGTCACTCACAATATTGGATTGCCCTATCAATGGTAGGTCTTCAAATACGTATAATCAGAAAAATTGAGTTAAAAGAAATTATAAGATTATCTTTACTAATATAAAAGGAGAAAGCCAAATATCATTTGGTTACAATTTTTAAAACAAGACTACAATATCGATTAAAAAAATGTTTTACAAGTGATGGTAATTTTGAAAAAGTATAAGAGATTGATGACATTCATTTATAAAAATAAAAAAAAATAAAAAATAAAAAAAATAAAAAAAAATTGCCTCCCCTTTACTAATAATGTGAGATCAATAGAACCAAAATAGAAAGTGGCTTAAATTAAATGGCAAAGTTACAATTTTCACTTACAATGAGGTAGGCTTGGACAACAGTGAAAAGAGTATCACAACGGCAAATGATGAATGATACAATAGACCAAGGATTACCAAAATAATCCCTAATGAACATGGTTTTCCACTTACGCGATTTTACTTCAGAAAACTTTCTCACATCATCAAATAAAATTGTTATATGGTCAACATAAACATGTTTACACAATTGTGAAAAAATAAATGTCACTTCTTCCGAGCTTCCAAAAGCGTTTTCAATAATTCCCTTTCTCTCAAGCAACTCCACATCCTCTGAAGCATTAATGAGATATTTAATTAACATTGCATATTTAGTAACATGCATGTCCGAAAAAGGGAGACATTGCTCGAAAGCAATAAGGTTACGCACCAGAGAGTAATATTTATCAGAAATTTTTTGAAGGGGTAATTGTATAACCCCGTTATGAAATTCAATATTCATAAAACTCCCTCTATTTCGCTTCAACCTAAATTTAACTCCGGATTTCAGGAGTTTCGTTGCGGAGGGAAGTGTTTGCGGAGGAAAATTGGTAAGCCGGACAGTTTTTGTAGACAAAAGAGGACGATGACTTAAATGAGAAAGATGGAGGAGATGATGAACTTCTTCTGCCGATGGCTTACGCTCCCTTAAATTAAATGTAATGAAGGATCCTAATCTATCTACAAAAGACAAATCTCCTTCTTCTTCTATTGCTAATGCAATTTCAAGGTTAACATATGTTTCATTTCTCATTGCAAAATTATATAAATGGTGTAAAATAAAGAAAGGGATCTGATTTTCTAATAAAACGAGTAGGTGGGCCCCACATCAAAACGAGTAGGTGGTCCCCACATCAAAACGAGATCATCCCATACCCAAACATTTTGAAAATTCAAATAAGCCAACAACCAAAATCTGTTGAGCCTGGATAGAAAGAAATGGTAAGCATTTCTCAGGAATTCTCAAAATGGTGGGAATCAAACACCACCAAAGCCAACTTCCCAATGACAATAACCTCTCTCCTCTTCTTCACAATCTCTCTCTAGAATTTGGAAAATCAACATGCACCAAATCTCCCACCGCAGGAAAGTCACTACCTTCATCTCATAAGCCACAAGAACATTTATCGCCTCTACAGATCAAACAAAATATGAAGAAAAAGAGTAAGGAATTCAAAGGAAAAGAGGAAACACCCACCCTCATTTTTTATTTAACTTCAATTCACTTACTAAAATAATAATAAGTGAATATTGTTTACTCAAATAATAATAATAATAATAATAATAATAATAATAATAATATTGTTTAGTATACCATTATGCCACCGATGCAAAGATGAGAACAATCTAAATTGTTTAAGAGGCCATCCATCATTTAAAAAATAAGGGTAGAATTAGAGTACATTGAACAAATAGTCAAAATTTCAGTACGAGTAAGATTTTTGTGACACTTTGCAGTTCAATATTTGATCTATCATAAAAGACTTAAAAAGTGTGAGAACATTTAAACATCAAATTGGTGTTCAAATAATGGTCGTGGATGGGAGTTGGGTGGAACAAAGAAAACACCTATTAATGTGTTAGCATCATGCGGTCCATGCACTCTTTCAATGTCGGGTGGGTAACCCAACCCAACACCCAACACTCAACACTCAACACACACACAGTGTAAAAAGCATTGAGCTTTTTACCGGGTAGAGTCGGGCCAGTTTTAGAGCATGCACCATCAAGTTGGGTCGGTTGATTATTTACATATTTCTTATTGGACAGCAGAAATTAATCAAATGTCGAGATATAGGCATATCGTTTGGGTCTCGGAGCGATACCTATCCGATATGTTTCAACCAATTGAGCGATATTAAAATAACTTTTATATATTTAAAATAATAAATAATACAACAAACGATAAAATAATGTGTTGGGCTTTTTTATAATCTGTCCAGTTCATATCTATACATATGGGCCACCTGATATGTTCCCAGATTTGACCCAATATTTGGCCCATATTATTGGGTTGTATATCATATAGACTTAACCCGATATATATATATATATATCCGATATGGTTGATCCGCTAAATATATGAAAGTATATGAGCCAACTTAGTATTGGCAGTTGATCAATGGCATATTGACACTTCATATGTACCCATATAATTTCTGAAAATATAAAATAATAATTAGATCAATGGTGCTATATTTTCTTACCACTCCTTTGCTCCAACATCCTTACCTACAAGTAACAAGCTTCAATAAATCATAAAATTATTTGAAAAAAAGATAGGAATAAATAATAATAATTTCAAAATAAACCCGATAGAGAATAACAAAATAAGAAATTAAATTTTAATTGTCACTCACAATATTGGATTGCCCTATCAATGGTAGGTCTTCAAATACGTATAACTGTAAATGTCACAACCCAGATTTTTGAGATCTGTGCATGGCACACTTGGTTGCACATCGGTATATGCGTTTCACAAAGGGACCAAAACACCCAAATACTTAAAGTGTGTACATGGGAAACACACTAGTATATCCCGATTGTGATAAATATAAAAGTGAAGAAGAGAGAAGAGGAGTCCTTACGTAAAACTATTCTAACCTAAAAAGAGAGGAGGAGACTATAGAGAAAAAGAAAGGGAAGAAAGGAGCCTGGGAGAACTAGGGTTGCAGAAACTTGGCTCGGCAAGGGAGATCAGAGGTTATGACGGGAGGACGAACCAGGGAGACCGGATAGCCTAGTGGGTTTACAAATCTTCAATCGAACCTGTGCGTGTTTCATCGTCAGAGGTACGTTAAAAACATATAGATGCCTAGGAATGTTTTAAATAGTAGGAAGGATGTTGGAGTATGTTACTTTATATAAGATTAAGGTAAAATGAAGGATGGAGGCATGATCTCGATCGATCATGGACAAAATCGGTGTTTCTGCCGAGCGGTCTAAAGAGGCTCGCCGAGCGAGGATGAACATAGAAAAGAAAGACTGGGCTCGCCGAGCGGTCCCTTAAACTAAAGGGAGGCTCGCCGAGCGAGGGTCCAGATCTTAAATTTGAAAGCTCGATTTAACCGCCGAGCGATCTCGATATGACCGCTCGAGCGAGGTCTAGAGACCGCTCGAGCGAGGTCAAGTGACCGCTCGAGCGAGGGCTAATGACCGCTCGAGCGAGGTCTGGTGACCACTCAGATATTGGTTTTCTAATAAGAGGAACTCGGGGGTCCTACCCCCCAAAGGCCTTAGGTCATTCTAAAAGTATAATTCTTTAAATGTAGGTC
Organism: Chloranthus sessilifolius; assembly: GCA_021018995.1. Taxonomy (NCBI): domain Eukaryota; kingdom Viridiplantae; phylum Streptophyta; class Magnoliopsida; order Chloranthales; family Chloranthaceae; genus Chloranthus; species Chloranthus sessilifolius. The sequence continues at coordinate 9,540,871 of CM037598.1, forward strand.
GATGCTCTATACCCGCTGAGGACAAGCGTGCTTGAGATTCGCCGAGCTAGGCAGTTTTCTTGAAACATGTGCATTATTCTGTGAACTCATATCCGTAGTAAAGTCTATTTAAATAGTTCTTTATACATTAAACTCTCATGATAAGTGTGTGTGTGTAAAGTGAAGAACTCGAGGTCCCTGTGACTAAATATAATGTGTGGTTAAATGGAGAAAGTTGAAATAGAAGTATGAGGCATCGAGGATGCGTAAGAAATAAAATAGAAAGCGAAACAATGTGATAAGGCCTAATGAAATATATCTAGCACAATCACGGTGAATAACTATATGTAAAGCACATTGATATTTTTATTATTTAAGGTTGATCGAGAATACACCAAGCGTGGCGGGATACCCACGACTCGGCAGATATCCGTGGACATGCACGGCTGACCAATCCAGTATAGTTGTAACACATCCGAGGATGTAGATTGAGAATAGACCCATAGCCTATGAGAAAGGGGCTTGGCGATATTCGGGGATACACATAATAACGTCTAGTTAGGCAGCGATGGCGGGTATTCCATCGGGCTCGATGCTATAGTGCTCGAGGATTACTTAAGTTAAGATTTAAGTGATTAGGCCAAGTTCACAAACAAATTCATAAAGAGATTAAAGAAGCGTGCTAAGATCGGTTGGGAATCATTGCTTTATTTTTTATCCTTCAAATTGTTGTACATAAATATTTCTTGAGAAATTATGTTGTTAGTACTAACATATGTGAGATGATCTATATGTTCTTTTGTTTTCCCTACGGAGCTAGGATGTAGCTCACCCCTTAGACTATCGTCGCGGTCAAGGACTAACGGCAAGGACTTGGTGAAGTAAATCCAAAGGCATCGGTGTCTGTACCACGAAGAGTCGAACCTCCTCTGAGGAATTCTTCTAGGAAACCCGCATACTTTGATAGTGAGTTGAGAGAAAGTCTGTATGGCTTGGTATATCGAGCCTTTTTAATTTGAATGTTTAAGAATCATCACTTGGTAGACCACCTAGGAGGAATGAGTATCATTAAAACTTTTGGGTATGTCCTTATGTCCATGAATTGGCATGGAACAAGAACGACTGGTAGGATCAACTAACTTATAAATTCTTATTGTTGCTTAGAGTATTCAGATGTGCTTCAATTACCGTTTGGTATATATATGACGAGGAGTTATGATATGAAGGTAAGGCACGGCCTTGAAGGTCGTCAGATGGCACTGATTTCGGGTGCCAAAATTGGGCCCACAGCTTGGTATCAAAGTGTTTCTTTCGAATTACGACTATCATATAAATCGGAATATAGGGACTTCTACAACGAGATTCTAATTCTCATGCACTGCGTATGTTTCCTAGAGGGAGAGGCCGACCGGGTGGCCATGATAGGAATTCTTGCGATGAGATGGGTTCGTCTCACCTACAAGCAGTGCCATTGGGAAGCAGGGAGATTCGAGAGTAGTGGCGAGGAAATCAAAATCAAGCGGAGGAGCAAGATCTAGATAGACATGATCGAGACCAAAGGGAACAAGATAGGGTGAGAGAAAGGAATGAGGAAAGAGAAGAGCGTCGAGAATGATGCACACAATGGAGACCATGGCAAGCGCCATGGCACAACAACAAGCGTCCTTGGCGGTATACGATGCGACAACCACAACGAACACCTACCCCTCGATGGGACTTACACCTTTATTGGCTTCAGCATTCACGAGTTAGAAGAATGAGACCTCCCAATTTTTTGGAAGGTGACACAATGGCCTTGGAAAAGCTGGTTGGGAGAAATGGAGAAGGTGTTGACGTCTTGACATGCCACGGAGGATGAGGCGTCCGTTGGGCGCATATATGTTAGATGGAGAAATTTGGACCTTGGTGGAAATCGATTAGCCGGGCGAGAGCACAAGAAACTCAAAGCGTCTTGGTGGACTTGGGGAATTTGTAGAAGAATTCAATAAACAATATTTTCACGAAGTTGTGAGAAATCGGATGGAGACCCAATTTTACAACTACGAGGAAGAATGGACGTGAGAGAGTATGGAGTAAATTCATGGGGTGGCTCGCCGCCCAGACTCGTAATCTCGAGGCGTGATGAAAGCGAAGAGGTTCCAAGCGGGCTTCTGTCCGGACATCAGGGGGTGTTCGCCCTTCGGTGAAGACTTATGAGAAGTAATGAGTAAGGCATTGGTGGTTGAGGAAAATAATAATAACCGATACGAGGAACATCAAGGCGGAAGAATGCACCGATCTGAATAGGACGGGGTTATGAATCATATAAGAAACAGAGGTTTATAACACCAAATCGTAAACCGCTATTTGGGTTATGGGAGAGCGCTACGATCGACTCATCAAAATTATCCGTTGCATCGGAGATCGATGAGGTATCAAGGTCCCACTTATTCCAACAGACCACAACTCCACAAGTTTTTCCGATAGTCACTAATTCATTTCCAAGGGAAACTTGTGCTAAATGTGGCAAGTCCCATAAAACAATAGATGTAGGCAAGGAATGAGGTCGTTTTCAAATGTGGCAAGATAGGTCATGATGAGAGATTGCCCTCAGATGACCAAAGAAAAGACGGCTCCAACCGCCATGCCACAACCAATTCAAGCTCGTTATTCGAGGAAGAGCCTCTGGATTCGCCAGAAGCGAGTGTACACGACATTAGCCAAGGTGAGAACTACTCTAAAATAGAGAATTTCGATTACAATATAACTCTAGATAAAGAATGAGTTTATATTAGGATATATAAATATATGTATCATATTAAAGCGTAAGGGTGAAAATTGTTATGGATATGTTGTATGCGTATATGCATGTATTGTAGATGCGTTCTGATTTACGAGAAAGGGTGCTACATTGCACATGATGCAAGCGATCCGATAGACCGAGTCTACCCACTCCTTCATTACCCCTAGATTTATGTAAAAGAATGAAGATTGTTAAAACACTGGACTTTGTGTTATCGGTGTCCATCCCAACGGAGAATTAGTGGACACGAATTAGTCTGCAAATCGGTAGTAGTAAGCATTAGGGATCACGTTGTCCACGAATTAGAGGCAAATCTAATATGGTTGGACATGCAGGGATTCGATGTGATCCTTGGCATGGATTGGCTGTCCCAACATTGCGCAACAGTGGACTGCAAGGATAAAGTTGTTGTTTTCCGTCCTAACACGAGGAGATCGTTTCGATTTCAAGGGGAGAGGTCGACTCAGATACCACTTATATCTGCAGTAAGAGCAGAACGTTTAATTAGGAAAGGGTGTAGTGGTTATTTGGCATTTTTGAAGGAGGATAAAGAAGAAAAGAATATTATCTCGGACTTAGGAAGTAATTCCCGAGAATGTATTCCCAGAAGAATTGCCAGGATTACCTCCAGAAAGAGAAGTAGAATTTGCAATCGATTTGGCACCAGGAACGGAACCTGTTTCAAAAGCACCTTATAGAATGGCTCCTGCAGAGCTGAAAGAATTGAAAGAACAACTGCAAGAGCTCATGGACAAGGGGTTTATCGACCGCGTGTCTCCTGGGGAGCACCGGTGTTGTTCGTGAAAAGAAGGATGGGTCGATGCGTTTGTGCATCGACTACCGCCAATTGAATAAAGTCAGATGAAGAATCGATATCCGCTGCAAGAATAGATGACTTATTCGACCAATTACAAGGAGCAAAACACTTTTCCAAGATCGACCTAAGATCCTACCATCGATTAAGAGTCGGTCGAGGACATTACGGCTTTTAGAACACGGTATGGACACTATGAATTTTAGTGATGCCATTTGACAAATGCACCTATGGATTTGATGTATCGAGTGTTTAAACCACACTTAGACTCTTGGGTTGTAGTGTTTGTTGATGACATCCTAATCTACTCAAAATCAAAAGCGGAACATGAAGAACACTTACGTGGCTCTGAACTTTTGAACACAAGCTCCAAATGTGAGTTTTGGCTAGAAGAAGTAAGCTTTCGGGACATGTCATCTCCAAGCATGGTGTCACATCCTGCTAAGATCGAGGCGAGTGAAGGAACAACCAAAAACCGTGGATGATATCCGGAGTTTCCTGTGGCGGGATATTATCGGCGTTCGTTGAGGGTTTTCAAAATATCAGACCTCTCACAAGGCTTACAAGAAAGGACTCAAGATTTGAGTGGAGTGAGGCGTGAAAAGAGTTTTCAAGAACTCAAGAAAAGGCTCACCTCGGCTTGTTAGCCATTCCATCAGCAAAGGAGGATTCGCGTTATAGTGATGCATAACGGGTTGGGTTGTGTATTAAATCAATATAAAAGGTAATAGCTTACGGCTCTTGAAAGAGCACGAAAGGAACTACCCAACACACGATCCGAACTACATATTTGCATTAAAATATGGCGACATTACCTATCTGAGAAACATTTGAAATTTTCAACGACCATAAAAGCCTCGATAAGAAGGAACTAAATATGAGGCGGATGGAATTCCTCAAAGATTAAAAGCTAACGTGCCTGAGTCGAAAAGCTAATTGCGTATACATCGATGGAAGTTGTTAGAGGATCTAGCGTTATGTGGTGCGGACATCCAACCACAAGCCACGGGAGCCTTCTTAGCCAACATATCGGTGAAGCGGTGATATTTGAACACATCTCGAACTACGGATGAAAGACCCGATTCTAACACGGATACATCAAAATGTAATAGAAGGTACTACCTCGAGTTTTAATCAAGGAAGACGGTTCCTTAACGTTCAAAGGCTTTGCATTAGGACAACTGAATTGCGTGACGATTCTTGATGAATCACACGAGGTCAAGTTATGCGATCCACCGGGAAGCACGAAGATGTATCGAGGATCCGAAAAAGAATTCGGTGGAGAGGGTTGAAACAAGATGTGGCGAGTATGTTTCCACGGTGTTTGGCGTGCCAACAAGTGAAAATCGACCATAGACACCCGCAGCCTATTACGCCCTTACCCATACCGGAATGGAAATGGGAATCTATCTCAATGGATTTCATAGTCGGGTTACCACGAAGCGCAAGGAGGCATAACGCCATTTGGGTAGTGGTTGATCGATTAACTAAAGTGGCACATTTCTTGCCGTACAACACGATGTACACGGAAGATTAGCGTAACTTTACATGAAAGAGATCGTTCTACATGGGATACCAAGTAGCATTGTTTTGAGAGACCCATTATATACGTCAAAGTTTTGGAGGAAATTCCAAGAAGGAATGGGAACTAAGTTGGATTTCAGTACGGCATTTCACCCACAAACAGATGAGCAAACTGAGAGGGTCAACCAAGTCATTGAAGACATGCTTAGGGCATGTATGTTTAATTACAGGATGATCGTGGGATGACATCTACCATTGATTGAGTTAAGCTTATAATAATAGTTTTCGGACAAGCATTGGGATGGCACCGTATGAAGCCTTATACGGAAGATGATGTAAGTCAATTGGGAAGAAAGCGGGAGAAATTTGTTTTGGGACCCGAGCCACTTGAAGATAACACTGCCATTGTCCGCATGATCAGGGAGCTAAAAGCGGCTCGAAGCAACGAGAAAAGTTATCTTGACATCAAGCGGACCGGTGTAGACTTTAAAGTGGGGAACATGTGTTCGTGAAAGTATCACCAATGAAGGGAGTGATGAGATTTGGGAAGAGAGGAAACTAAGTCCCGCTATCTCGGACCGTTTGAAGTTTTGGGTCGAGTGGGAGAAGCTATCGCATTGGGTTGCCACCATTGTTTGATCGGTACTAGCGTGTTCCACGTGTCTGTCTTAGAAAATATCTCAATGATCACGATCCGCGGCAATAGATGAATCATTGAAATGCATGAAGATATGACCATGATTGAAGAACCCATAGAAATTGTAGATCGAAAAGAAGCGGTGTTGTGAACAACAGTGATTCCCTCAATACTTGCTGGATGAAAGAACCATCCGATCGAAGAGGCAACAAGGGAACCTGAGGCTGATGTTAGAGAACAATATCCCAAAGTGTTCGAAGTCGCCAACTGAATGATTTTCATTGGTTTGAGAATGTGTAATTTGGGTTACTATGAAGGTTAGGTATGTTTCTCTTGATATAGGATTGCAAATAATGTTTGAGAAATCTTTGTTCAACTCTTAATTGATGAAACTAGTGATGTATTCAAACCTAAGCGAGCAAGAAGGTAGAAACATCTACTCGGTCTCTCGGCGACCACTGTGTCGCTCGGCGAACTACTCATTAAATTCTCTTCTCGCTCGAACTAGTGATGTATATGAGGTTTTCATATTATCGCGCCGAGGGCATTATAACGGCGAGGATATATATATAATAAAACTAGTTATGTTCTCGCTCGGCGAGAATAGATGAGACAGTATGAACCACTAGCTCGGCGAGGCACTATAACGCTCGGCGAGGAAGGATTATCTTTGGCGATTTACGTACTCAGCGGCTAATGACCGGCGAGGCGGAACTATAAATATAGCCGGGTGATACATTTCATCTTCAAGAGAGAAAGGAGAAGCGATCGAGGAAAGGGTTAGGGCAACCGTTTTCAACCATTTTTTCTTGGATTCCAAGCGGATTTGAGCAATCCGATCCGTTAAAACGATCATCTAGGTAAACTCTACCTATTTCTAAAGTTTTCCTTCTTTTTTATTATTATACTAAATGGCCTCAAGCCCGAACAACCAAAGAAGCGGATGGCGACTTTAAAGCGCCACAAACCTCGCAACCATCATCAAACCCACCCTCTACACCTTGGATGATTGGTGGGGAGCAAAATTTTGAATGGGAAATACATCCCTCTTGCTTGAGGATCCGGCGTCCACCGGTGGACATGGACTTCATAACCAACAATCAACTCAAGTCCCTCCTTACGCCATTGGGATCGATACTACGAGGCTAGTGAAACTTTTCTACCAAACCTTAAACATGAGCATCGATGAGGGGCGCCATACTTGTTACCATCGATGGTAACGAGTTAGTTTTAGATGTGCCGACATCTCCTCGACCATGAAATGCCCCACATCTACACTCCTAGCCCTCATCCTACCACCCTTTTGCAGAGCGTAGATTTCCCAGCGATCATCTCCGACATCACTAGCGGTAGGTCCGCTGGACAATCCATCACCCGATCACAACTACCGCCGCGCATGTGGCTTTTAGACATAATCTTCAAAAAGAATTTGCACCCCACCGGCCATGACCAAGAACGCCGAGATGCGTTTTTGCGAGCACTACACACCGCATTTCACAATAGGTGGATCAATGCACCTATGGTCATTATAAAAGGCATGGCGCATGCCTACAAAAGAAATGTGAGGGGTGCTGTCCCTCCACCTATCAACCGACTACCGTATGCGGTGATTTCCCGACTTTTGGAGTGAAACGGAAGGGAGGATTTAGGATTCGAGGACGAGTTGTTCCTCACCGACAACGTCGTCCCATACCTCGCCAGATTGGGAGCGAAATCTTAAAAGCCTCCAAACCAGCGTCGACAAGAAGAGAGGCCAAGCGGGTCTCGGATCGACACACCATCAAACTCCGGCAGGACCGACTACTTCCTCCACCACAGTTCCGCAGCCCATACCCACTACTGACACGGGCATGATGCGAGAGATCCTTCAGCAAGGAAGGGACATTAGGTTGCATCAGAGGTTCCAAGAGGCGCTACTTATCGACCTCATGGGCCATGTACATGAAACCTACATGCGGTAGCGTTGGTGCCATGAGGATTCTATATTTGGGGCATCTACCTCCGGACCCACTACTGAGCGCCACAGGTACCGCCCGTCACGGTGGCGAACGATTTATGACGATAATGACGGCATGACGGCAGCAAGACGACGATGACTATGAAGACGAAGAGGATTAGGAAATAGCAAATATTCGAACACCTGGCATGTAATATTTTTGAAAACTTGATATGGATGTTAAAATTTTTTTTTGTGTTAAAAACTATCGTGGCATGAATGGCACAAGTTTTGGTTTGGGTAGATGATAAATATGTGTGGCATGTGTATCGATGATATTTTTATTAAATTGTTTTGTTTATGTTGTATGGAAATTGTGGGTATGACCGACATTGATAGCTGCAAATGCTACATAGTTAAATTCGTTATGCAAGTCAGATGACAAAGGTGGTACCGAGTTAAGAAAATAATACCGATTTTCGAGGGCGAAAATCTTATAAGTTGGGGTGATTGTCACAACCCAGATTTTTGAGATCTGTGCATGGCACACTTGGTTGCACATCGGTATATGCGTTTCACAAAGGGACCTAAACACCCAAATACTTAAAGTGTGTACATGGGAAACACACTAGTATATCCCAATTGTGATAAATATAAAAGCGAAGAAGAGAGAAGAGGAGTCCTTACGTAAAACTATTCTAACCTAAAAAGAGAGGAGGAGACTATAGAGAAAAGAAAGGAAGAAAGGAGCACAGGAGAACTAGGGTTGCGTAAACTTGGCTCGGCAAGGAGATCGGAGGTAATGACGGGAGGGCGAACCCGGGAGGCCGGATAGCCTAGTGGGTTTACAAATCTTCAATCGAACATGCGTGTTTCATCGTCAGATGCGTTAAAAACATATAGATGCCTAGGAATGTTTTAAATAGTAGGAAGGATGTTTTGTATGTTGCTTTATATAAGATTAAGGTAAAATGAAGGATGGAGGCATGATCTCGATCCGATCATGGACAAAATCGGTGTTCTCGCCGAAGCGGTCTAAAGAGGCTCGCTCGGCGAGGATGAACATAGAAAAGAAAGACTGCAGGCTCGCTCGGCGGTCCCTTAAACTAAAGGGAGGCTCGCTCGGCGAGTCCGATCTTAAATTTGAGCTCGATTTAACCGCTCGGCGATCTCGATATGACCGCTCGGCGAGGTCAAGACCGCTCGGCGAGGTCTAAGACTCGGCGAGGTCATGAGGATATTGGTTTTCTAATAAGAGGAACTCGGGTGTCCTACACCCCAAAGACCTTAGATCATTCTAAAAGTATAATTCTTTAAATGTAGGTTGATGCATTATAACCTCTGAGGACAAGCGTGCTTGAGATTCGTCGAGGTAGGAGTATTCTTGAAACATGTGCATTATTCGTGAACTCATATCGTAGTAAGTCTATTTAAATAGTAGTATATACATTAAACTCTCATGATAAGTGTGTGTGTGTAAAGTGTGAAGAATCCACGAGGTCCCCGGGGCGAAATATAATGTGGTTAAATCAGAGAAGGTTGAAATAGAAGTATGAGGCATCCTAGGGATGCGTAAGTAATAAAATAGAGAAACAGAAACAATGTGATAAGGCCTAATGAAATATATCTAGCACAATCACGGTGAATAACTATATGTAAAGCACATTGATATTTTAATTATTTAAGGTTGATCAGAATACTTATAGGCGTGGCGGGATACCTGGCCGACTCGGCAGATATCCGTGACCTAGACGGCCAATCCAGAGATAGTTGTAACACATCCCGTGGATGTAGATTGAGAATAGACCCGCCGCCTATGAGAAAGGGGGCTTGGATTCGGGGATACACATAATAACTGTCTAGTTAGACGACGATGGCGGGTATTCCATCGGGGCTCGATGCTATAGTGCTCGAGGATTACTTAAGTTAAGATTTAAGTGATTAGGCCAAGTTCACAAACAAATTCATAAAGAGATTAAACAGAAACTGTGCTAAGATTGGTTGGGAATCATTGCTTTATTTTTATCCTTCAAATTGTTGTACATAAATATTTCTTGAGAAATTATGTTGTTAGTACTAACATATGTGCGGGAGATGATCTATATGTTCTTTTGTTTTCCCTACGAGCTAGGGATGTAGCTCACCCCTTAGACTATACGCCGCAGTCAAGGACTAACGCAAAGGACTTCGGTGAAGTAAATCCAAAGGCACTGTTCAGACTACGTAAGAGTCAGAACCTCCTCCTGAGGAATTCTTCTAGGAAACCCGCTGCATACTTTGATAGTGAGTTGAGAGAGAGTACTGTGTATGGCTTGGTATATCGAGCCTTTTTAATTTGAATGTTTAAGATACTGTCACTTGGTAGACCACCTAGGAGGAATGAGTATCATTAAACTGTCGGGTATGTCCTTATGTCCATGAATTGGCATGGAACAAGAACAGCCTGGTAGGATCAACTAACTTATAAATTCTTATTGTTGCTTAGAGTATTCGTATGTGCTTCAATTACCGTTTGGCTGTATATATGACGAGGAGTTATGATATGAAGGTAAGGCACGGCCTTGAAGGTCGTGCAGATGGCACGGATTTCGGGGTGCCGAAATTCGGGCTGTCACAGTAAAAATTGAGTTAAAAGAAATTATAAGATTATCTTTACTAATATAAAAGGAGAAAGCCAAATATCATTTGGTTACAATTTTTAAAACAAGACTACAATATCGATTAAAAAAATGTTTTACAAGTGATGGTAATTTTGAAAAAGTATAAGAGATTGATGACATTCATTTATAAAAATAAAAAAAAATAAAAAATAAAAAAAATAAAAAAAAATTGCCTCCCCTTTACTAATAATGTGAGATCAATAGAACCAAAATAGAAAGTGGCTTAAATTAAATGGCAAAGTTACAATTTTCACTTACAATGCTGTGTAGGCTTGGACAGCTGTGAAAAAGAGTATCACAACGGCAGCGATGAATGATACAATAGACCAAGGATTACCAAAATAATCCCTAATGAACATGGTTTTCCACTTACGCCATTGTACTTCAGAAAACTTTTTCACATCATCAAATAAAATTGTTATATGGTCAACATAAACATGTTTACACAATTGTGAAAAAATAAATGTCACTTCTTCCGAGCTTCCAAAAGCGTTTTCAATAATTCCCTTTCTCTCAAGCAACTCCACATCCTCTGAAGCATTAATGAGATATTTAATTAACATTGCATATTTAGTAACATGCATGTCCGAAAAAGGGAGACATTGCTCGAAAGCAATAAGGTTACGCACCAGAGAGTAATATTTATCAGAAATTTTTTGAAGGGGTAATTGTATAACCCCGTTATGAAATTCAATATTCATAAAACTCCCTCTATTTCGCTTCAACCTAAATTTAACTCCGGATTTCAGGAGTTTCGTTACGGAGGGAAGTGTTTGCGGAGGAAAATTGGTGGACGCTTTTGTAGACAAAAGAGGACGATGACTTAAATGAGAAAGATGGAGGAGATGATGAACTTCTTCTGCCGATGGCTTACGCTCCCTTAAATTAAATGTAATGAAGGATCCTAATCTATCTACAAAAGACAAATCTCCTTCTTCTTCTATTGCTAATGCAATTTCAAGGTTAATATATGTTTCATTTCTCATTGCAAAATTATATAAATGGTGTAAAATAAAGAAAGGATCTGATTTTCTAATAAAGCAGTAGGTGGGCCCCACATCAAAGCAGTAGGTGGGCCCCACATCAAAACGAGATCATCCCATACCCAAACATTTTGAAAATTCAAATAAGCCAACAACCAAAATCTTGAACTCGGATAGAAAGAAATGGTAAGCATTTCTCAGAATTCTCAAAATGGTGGGAATCAAACACCACCAAAGCCAACTTCCCAATGACAATAACCTCTCCTCTTCTTCACAATCTCTCTCAATTTGGAAAATCAACATGCACCAAATCTCCCACCAGAGGTGGAAAGTCACTTCCTTCATCTCATAAGCCACAAGAACATTTCGCCCCTCAGATCAAACAAAATATGAAGAAAAAGAGTAAGGAATTCAAAGGAAAAGAGTGGAAACACCCACCTCATTTTTATTTAACTTCAATTCACTTACTAAAATAATAATAAGTGAATATTGTTTACTAAAATAATAATAATAATAATATTGTTTAGTATACCATTATGCCACCTGATGCAGTATGAGAACAATCTAAATTGTTTAAGAGGCCATCCATCATTTAAAAAAATAAGGGTAGAATTAGAGTACATTGATCAAATAGTCAAAATTTCAGTACGAGTAAGATTTTTGTGACACTTTGCAGTTCAATATTTGATCTATCATAAAAGACTTAAAAAGTGTGAGAACATTTAAACATCAAATTGGTGTTCAAATAATGGTCAGGGATGGGAGTTGGGTGGAACAAAGAAAAACACTTATTAACAGGTTAGCATCATGCAGTCCATGCACTCTTTCAACAGGTCGGGTGGGTAACCCAACCCAACACCCAACACTCAACACTCAACACACACACACAGTGTAAAAAGCATTGAGCTTTTTACCGGGTAGAGTCGGGCCAGTTTTAGAGCATGCACCATCAAGTTGGGTCGGTTGATTATTTACATATTTCTTATTGGACAGCAGAAATTAATCAAATGTCGAGATATAGGCATATCGTTTGGGTCTCGGAGCGATACCTATCCGATATGTTTCAACCAATTGAGCGATATTAAATTAACTTTTATATATTTAAAATAATAAATAATACAACTGTCACAACCCAGATTTTTGAGATCTGTGCATGGCACACTTTGTTGCACATAGGTATATGCGTTTCACAAAGGGACCAAAACACCCAAATACTTAAAGTATGTACATGGGAAACACACTAGTATAACCCAATTATGATAAATATAAAAGTGAGGAAGAGAGAAGAGGAGTCCTTACGTAAAACTATTCTAACCTAAATAGAGAGGAGGAGATTATAGAGAAAAAGAAAGGGAAGAAAGGAGCCTGGGAGAACTAGGGTTGCAGAAACTTGGCTCGGCAAGGGAGATCAGAGGTAATGACGGGAGGACGAACCAGGGAGACCGGATAGCCTAGTGGGTATTCAAATCTTAAATCGGACCTGTGCGTGATTCACCGTCAGAGGTACGTTAAAAACGCATAGATGCATAGGAATGTTTGGAATAGTAGGAAGGATGTTGGCTAGATACTACTGGTATAAGATTAAGGTGTAAAGAAGGATAAACAAAGGTAAGCATGACTCTAGGCTCGCTCGAGCGGTCCCTGTAACGAAAGGGGAGCTCGCTCGAGCGAGGGTCCACTGTCACATTTCGAAAGCCGATTTAACCGCTCGAGCGAGGTCAAAAGACCGCTCGAGCGAGGTCAAGAGACCGCTCGAGCGAGGTCAAGTGACCGCTCGAGCGAGTATAACTGACCGCGCGAGCGAGGTCTGGTGACCACTAAGATATTAGTTTTCTAATATAAGAAACCCGGGTGTCTTACACCCCAAATGACCTTAAACCATCCTAAAGTAAAATTCTTTTTAAATGTAGGTTGATGCATTATAACCGCTAAGGACAAGCGGGCTTTGAGGTAGGGAGTATTCTTGAAACATGTGCATTATTCTGTGAACTCATATGCGTAGTATAGTCTATTTAAATAGTAGTATATACCATAAACTCTCATGATAAGTGTGTGTGTGTGTAAAGTGTGAAGAATCCTGAGGTCCCCAGGGGACGAAATATAATGTGGTTAAATCAGAGAAAGTTGAAATAGAAGTATGGGGCATCCCAGGGATGCGTAAGAAATAAAATAGAGAAACAGAAACAATGTGATAAGGCCTAATGTAATATATCTAGCACATTCACGGTGAATAACTATATGTAAAGCACATTGACATTTTTATTATTTAAGGTTGATCGAATACCCACCGACGCGGCGGATACCCACTGACTCGGGCAGGATATCCGTGACTGCGGCGGCCAATCCAGATATAGTTATAACACATCCCAGGGATGTAGATTGAGAATAGACCCCCCCGCCTATGAGAAAGGGGCTCGGGCAGTATTCCCAGGGAATACACATAACAACTGTCTAGTTAGACGACGATGGCGGGTATTCCATCGGGGCTCGATGCTATATTGCTCGAGGATTACTTAAGTTAAGATTTAAGTGATAAGGCCAATTTCACAAACAAATTCATAAAGAGATTAAACAGAAACTGTGCTAAGATGTGGTTGGGAATCATTGAATTATTTTTTCCTTCAAATTGTTGTACATAAATATTTCTTGAGAATTTTGTTGTTGGTACTAACATATGTGGAGATAATCTATATGTTCTTTTGTTTTCCTACGAGCTAGGATGTAGCTCACCCCTTAGACTATACGTGCAGTCAAGGACTAACGGCAGAAGGACTTGGTGAAGTAAATCTAAAGGCATACTCGTAAGAGTCTGAACCTCCTCCTGAGGAATTCTTCTAGGAAACCCGCTGCATACTTTGATAGTGAGTTGAGAGAGAGTACTATGTATGGCTTGGTATATCGAGCCTTTTTATTTTGAATGTTTTAAATACTGTCACTTGGTAGACCACCTAGGAGGAATAGGTATCATTAAGCTTTCGGGTATGTCCTTATGTCCATGAATTGGCATGGAACAAGAACAGCCTGGTAGGATCAACTAACTTATAAGTTCTTATTGTTGCTTAGAGTATTCGCATGTGCTTCAATTACCGTTTGGCTGTATATATGAAGAGGAGTTATGATATGAATGTAAGGCACGGTCTTGAAGGTCGTGCAGATGGCACGGATTTCGGGATGCCAAAATTCGGGCTGTCACAACAACAAACGATAAAATAATGTGTTGGGCTTTTTTATAATCTGTCCAGTTCATATCTATACATATGGGCCACCTGATATGTTCCCAGATTTGACCCAATATTTGGCCCATATTATTGGGTTGTATATCATATAGACTTAACCCGATATATATATATATATCCGATATGGTTGATCCGCTAAATATATGAAAGTATATGAACCAACTTAGTATTGGCAGTTGATCAATGGCATATTGACACTTCATATGTACCCATATAATTTCTGAAAATATAAAATAATAATTAGATCAATGGTGCTATATTTTCTTACCACTCCTTTGCTCCAACATCCTTACCTACAAGTAACAAGCTTCAATAAATCATAAAATTATTTGAAAAAAAGATAGGAATAAATAATAATAATTTCAAAATAAACCCGATAGAGAATAACAAAATAAGAAATTAAATTTTAATTGTCACTCACAATATTGGATTGCCCTATCAATGGTAGGTCTTCAAATACGTATAACTGTAAAAATTGAGTTAAAAGAAATTATAAGATTATCTTTACTAATATAAAAGGAGAAAGCCAAATATCATTTGGTTACAATTTTTAAAACAAGACTACAATATCGATTAAAAAAATGTTTTACAAGTGATGGTAATTTTGAAAAAGTATAAGAGATTGATGACATTCATTTATAAAAAAAAAATAAAAAAATTGCCTCCCCTTTACTAATAATGTGAGATCAATAGAACCAAAATAGAAAGTGGCTTAAATTAAATGGCAAAGTTACAATTTTCACTTACAATGCTGTGTAGGCTTGGACAGCTGTGAAAAAGAGTATCACAATAGCAATGATGAATGATACAATAGACCAAGGATTACCAAAATAATCCCTAATGAACATGGTTTTCCACTTACGCCATTTTACTTCGTAAAACTTTTCACATCATCAAATAAAATTGTTATATGGTCAACATAAACATGTTTACACAATTGTGAAAAAATAAATGTCACTTCTTCCGAGCTTCCAAAAACGTATTCAATAATTCCCTTTCTCTCAAGCTACTCCACATCCTCTGAAGCATTAATGAGATATTTAATTAACATTGCATATTTAGTTACATGCATGTCCGAAAAGGGAGACATTGCTCAAAGCAATAAGGTTACGCACTGCAGAGTAATATTTATCGAAATTTTTGAAGGGTAATTGTATAACCCGTGCTATGAAATTCAATATTCATAAAACTCCTCTATTTCGCTTCAACCTAAATTTAACTCCGGATTTCGTGAGTTTCGCATGGAGGGAAGTGTTTGCGGAGGAAAATTGGTAAGCCGGACAGTTTTTGTAGACAAAAGAGGACGATGACTTAAATGAGAAAGATGGAGGAGATGATGAACTTCTTCTGCCGATGGCTTACGCTCCCTTAAATTAAATGTAATGAAGGATCCTAATCTATTTACAAAAGACAAATCTCCTTCTTCTTCTATTGCTAATGCAATTTCAAGGTTAACATATGTTTCATTTCTCATTGCAAAATTATATAAATGGTGTAAAATAAAGAAAGGGATCTGATTTTCTAATAAAACGAGTAGGTGGGCCCCACATCAAAACGAGTAGGTGGTCCCCACATCAAAACGAGATCATCCCATACCCAAACATTTTGAAAATTCAAATAAGCCAACAACCAAAATCTGTTGAGCCTGGATAGAAAGAAATGGTAAGCATTTCTCAGGAATTCTCAAAATGGTGGGAATCAAACACCACCAAAGCCAACTTCCCAATGACAATAACCTCTCCTCTTCTTCACAATCTCTCTAGAATTTGGAAAATCAACATGCACCAAATCTCCCACCAGACAGGAAAGTCACTACCTTCATCTCATAAGCCACAAGAACATTTACCCGCCTCTAGATCAAACAAAATATGAAGAAAAAGAGTAAGGAATTCGAAGGAAAAGAGTGGAAACACCCACCCTCATTTTTTATTTAACTTCAATTCACTTACTAAAATAATAATAAGTGAATATTGTTTACTAAAATAATAATAATAATAATAATAATAATAATAATATTGTTTAGTATACCATTATGCCACCTGATGCAGTATGAGAACAATCTAAATTGTTTAAGAGGCCATCCATCATTTAAAAAAATAAGGGTAGAATTAGAGTACATTGATCAAATAGTCAAAATTTCAGTACGAGTAAGATTTTTGTGACACTTTGCAGTTCAATATTTGATCTATCATAAAAGACTTAAAAAGTGTGAGAACATTTAAACATCAAATTGGTGTTCAAATAATGGTCAGGGATGGGAGTTGGGTGGAACAAAGAAAAACACCTATTAACAGGTTAGCATCATGCAGTCCATGCACTCTTTCAACAGTCGGGTGGGTAACCCAACCCAACACCCAACACTCAACACTCAACACACACACGCAAAAAAGCATTGAGCTTTTTACCGGGTAGAGTCGGGCCAGTTTTAGAGCATGCACCATCAAGTTGGGTCGGTTGATTATTTACATATTTCTTATTGGACAGCAGAAATTAATCAAATGTCGAGATATAGGCATATCGTTTGGGTCTCGGAGCGATACCTATCCGATATGTTTCAACCAATTGAGCGATATTAAAATAACTTTTATATATTTAAAATAATAAATAATACAACAAACGATAAAATAATGTGTTGGGGTTTTTTATAATCGTTCATATCTATACATATGGGCCACCTGATATGTTCCCAGATTTGACCCAATATTTGGCCCATATTATTGGGTTGTATATCATATAGACTTAACCCGATATATATATATATCCGATATGGTTGATCCGCTAAATATATGAAAGTATATGAACCAACTTAGTATTGGCAGTTGATCAATGGCATATTGACACTTCATATGTACCCATATAATTTCTGAAAATATAAAATAATAATTAGATCAATGGTGCTATATTTTCTTACCACTCCTTTGCTCCAACATCCTTACCTACAAGTAACAAGCTTCAATAAATCATAAAATTATTTGAAAAAAAGATAGAAATAAATAATAATAATTTCAAAATAAACCCGATAGAGAATAACAAAATAAGAAATTAAATTTTAATTGTCACTCACAATATTGGATTGCCCTATCAATGGTAGGTCTTCAAATACGTATAACTGTAAAAATTGAGTTAAAAGAAATTATAAGATTATCTTTACTAATATAAAAGGAGAAAGCCAAATATCATTTGGTTACAATTTTTAAAACAAGAGTACAATATCGCTTAAAAAAATGTTTTACAAGTGATGGTAATTTTGAAAAAGTATAAGAGATTGATGACATTCATTTATAAAAATAAAAAAAAAATAAAAAAAAAATTGCCTCCCCTTTACTAATAATGTGAGATCAATAGAAGCAAAATAGAAAGTAGCTTAAATTAAATGGCAAAGTTACAATTTTCTTACAACTGTATGTGAAAAAGAGTATCACAACGTGGCAATGATGAATGATACAATAGACCAAGGATTACCAATATAATCCCTAATGAACATGGTTTTCCACTTACGCCATTTTACTTCAGAAAACTTTTTCACATCATCAAATAAAATTGTTATATGGTCAACATAAACATGTTTACACAATTGTGAAAAAATAAATGTCACTTCTTCCGAGCTTCCAAAAACGTTTTCAATAATTCCCTTTCTCAAGCAACTCCACATCCTCCAAGCATTAATGAGATATTTAATTAACATTGCATATTTAGTAACATGCATGTCCTAAAAGGAGACATTGCTCGAAAGCAATAAGGTTACGCACCAGAGAGTAATATTTATCAGAAATTTTTTGAAGGGGTAATTGTATAACCCCGTTATGAAATTCAATATTCATAAAACTCCCTCTATTTCGCTTCAACCTAAATTTAACTCCGGATTTCGGGAGTTTCGCGAGAGGAAGTGTTTATGCGGAGGAAAATTGGTAAGCCGGACAGTTTTTGTAGACAAAAGAGGACGATGACTTAAATGAGAAAGATGGAGGAGATGATGAACTTCTTCACGATGGCTTACCTCCCTTAAATTAAATGTAATGAAGGATCCTAATCTATCTACAAAAGACAAATCTCCTTCTTCTTCTATTGCTAATGCAATTTCAAGGTTAACATATGTTTCATTTCTCATTGCAAAATTATATAAATGGTGTAAAATAAAGAAAGGGATCTGATTTTCTAATAAAACGAGTAGGTGGGCCCCACATCAAAACGAGTAGGTGGTCCCCACATCAAAACGAGATCATCCCATACCCAAACATTTTGAAAATTCAAATAAGCCAACAACCAAAATCTGTTGAGCCTGGATAGAAAGAAATGGTAAGCATTTCTCAGGAATTCTCAAAATGGTGGGAATCAAACACCACCAAAGCCAACTTCCCAATGACAATAACCTCTCTCCTCTTCTTCACAATCTCTCTCTAGAATTTGGAAAAATCAACATGCACCAAATCTCCCACCAGACAGGGAAAGTCACTACCTTCATCTCATAAGCCACAAGAACATTTACTGCCCCTACAGATCAAACAAAATATGAAGAAAAAAGAGTAAGGAATTCAAAGGAAAAGAGTGGAAACACCCACCCTCATTTTTTATTTAACTTCAATTCACTTACTAAAATAATAATAAGTGAATATTGTTTACTAAAATAATAATAATAATAATAATAATAATAATAATAATATTGTTTAGTATACCATTATGCCACCTGATGCAGTATGAGAACAATCTAAATTGTTTAAGAGGCCATCCATCATTTAAAAAAATAAGGGTAGAATTAGAGTACATTGATCAAATAGTCAAAATTTCAGTACGAGTAAGATTTTTGTGACACTTTGCAGTTCAATATTTGATCTATCATAAAAGACTTAAAAAGTGTGAGAACATTTAAACATCAAATTGGTGTTCAAATAATGGTCAGGGATGGGAGTTGGGTGGAACAAAGAAAAACACCTATTAACAGGTTAGCATCATGCAGTCCATGCACTCTTTCAACAGGTCGGGTGGGTAACCCAACCCAACACCCAACACTCAACACTCAACACACACACACACAGTGTAAAAAGCATTGAGCATTTTAAAGTGCACCATCAAGTTGGGTCGGTTGATTATTTACATATTTCTTATTGGACAGCAGAAATTAATCAAATGTCGAGATATAGGCATATCGTTTGGGTCTCGGAGCGATACCTATCCGATATGTTTCAACCAATTGAGCGATATTAAAATAACTTTTATATATTTAAAATAATAAATAATACAACAAACGATAAAATAATGTGTTGGGCTTTTTTATAATCTGTCCAGTTCATATCTATACATATGGGCCACCTGATATGTTCCCAGATTTGACCCAATATTTGGCCCATATTATTGGGTTGTATATCATATAGACTTAACCCGATATATATATATATCCGATATGGTTGATCCGCTAAATATATGAAAGTATATGAACCAACTTAGTATTGGCAGTTGATCAATGGCATATTGACACTTCATATGTACCCATATAATTTCTGAAAATATAAAATAATAATTAGATCAATGGTGCTATATTTTCTTACCACTCCTTTGCTCCAACATCCTTACCTACAAGTAACAAGCTTCAATAAATCATAAAATTATTTGAAAAAAAGATAGGAATAAATAATAATAATTTCAAAATAAACCCGATAGAGAATAACAAAATAAGAAATTAAATTTTAATTGTCACTCACAATATTGGATTGCCCTATCAATGGTAGGTCTTCAAATACGTATAACTGTAAAAATTGAGTTAAAAGAAATTATAAGATTATCTTTACTAATATAAAAGGAGAAAGCCAAATATCATTTGGTTACAATTTTTAAAACAAGACTACAATATCGATTAAAAAAATGTTTTACAAGTGATGGTAATTTTGAAAAAGTATAAGAGATTGATGACATTCATTTATAAAAAAAAATAAAAAAAATAAAAAAATAAAAAAAAAAAATTGCCTCCCCTTTACTAATAATGTGAGATCAATAGAAGCAAAATAGAAAGTGGCTTAAATTAAATGGCAAAGTTACAATTTTCACTTACAATGCTGTGTAGGCTTGGACAGCTGTGAAAAAGAGTATCACAACGGCAGCGATGAATGATACAATAGACCAAGGATTACCAAAATAATCCCTAATGAACATGGTTTTCCACTTACGCCATTGTACTTCAGAAAACTTTTTCACATCATCAAATAAAATTGTTATATGGTCAACATAAACATGTTTACACAATTGTGAAAAAATAAATGTCACTTCTTCCGAGCTTCCAAAAGCGTTTTCAATAATTCCCTTTCTCTCAAGCAACTCCACATCCTCTGAAGCATTAATGAGATATTTAATTAACATTGCATATTTAGTAACATGCATGTCCGAAAAAGGGAGACATTGCTCGAAAGCAATAAGGTTACGCACCAGAGAGTAATATTTATCAGAAATTTTTTGAAGGGGTAATTGTATAACCCCGTTATGAAATTCAATATTCATAAAACTCCCTCTATTTCGCTTCAACCTAAATTTAACTCCGGATTTCAGGAGTTTCGTTGCGGAGGGAAGTGTTTGCGGAGGAAAATTGGTAAGCCGGACAGTTTTTGTAGACAAAAGAGGACGATGACTTAAATGAGAAAGATGGAGGAGATGATGAACTTCTTCTGCCGATGGCTTACGCTCCCTTAAATTAAATGTAATGAAGGATCCTAATCTATCTACAAAAGACAAATCTCCTTCTTCTTCTATTGCTAATGCAATTTCAAGGTTAACATATGTTTCATTTCTCATTGCAAAATTATATAAATGGTGTAAAATAAAGAAAGGGATCTGATTTTCTAATAAAACGAGTAGGTGGGCCCCACATCAAAACGAGTAGGTGGTCCCCACATCAAAACGAGATCATCCCATACCCAAACATTTTGAAAATTCAAATAAGCCAACAACCAAAATCTGTTGAACCTGGATAGAAAGAAATGGTAAGCATTTCTCAGGAATTCTCAAAATGGTGGGAATCAAACACCACCAAAGCCAACTTCCCAATGACAATAACCTCTCTCCTCTTCTTCACAATCTCTCTCCAGAATTTGGAAAAATCAACATGCACCAAATCTCCCACCAGACAGGGAAAGTCACTACCTTCATCTCATAAGCCACAAGAACATTTACTGCCCCTACAGATCAAACAAAATATGAAGAAAAAAGAGTAAGGAATTCAAAGGAAAAGAGTGGAAACACCCACCCTCATTTTTTATTTAACTTCAATTCACTTACTAAAATAATAATAAGTGAATATTGTTTACTAAAATAATAATAATAATAATATTGTTTAGTATACCATTATGCCACCTGATGCAGTATGAGAACAATCTAAATTGTTTAAGAGGCCATCCATCATTTAAAAAAATAAGGGTAGAATTAGAGTACATTGATCAAATAGTCAAAATTTCAGTACGAGTAAGATTTTTGTGACACTTTGCAGTTCAATATTTGATCTATCATAAAAGACTTAAAAAGTGTGAGAACATTTAAACATCAAATTGGTGTTCAAATAATGGTCAGGGATGGGAGTTGGGTGGAACAAAGAAAAACACTTATTAACAGGTTAGCATCATGCAGTCCATGCACTCTTTCAACAGGTCGGGTGGGTAACCCAACCCAACACCCAACACTCAACACTCAACACACACACACAGTGTAAAAAGCATTGAGCTTTTTACCGGGTAGAGTCGGGCCAGTTTTAGAGCATGCACCATCAAGTTGGGTCGGTTGATTATTTACATATTTCTTATTGGACAGCAGAAATTAATCAAATGTCGAGATATAGGCATATCGTTTGGGTCTCGGAGCGATACCTATCCGATATGTTTCAACCAATTGAGCGATATTAAATTAACTTTTATATATTTAAAATAATAAATAATACAACTGTCACAACCCAGATTTTTGAGATCTGTGCATGGCACACTTTGTTGCACATAGGTATATGCGTTTCACAAAGGGACCAAAACACCCAAATACTTAAAGTATGTACATGGGAAACACACTAGTATAACCCAATTATGATAAATATGAAAGTGAGGAAGAGAAGAGAGTCCTTCGTAAAACTATTCTAACCTAAATAGAGAGGAGGAGATTATAGAGAAAAGAAAGGGAAGAAAGGAGCCAGGAGAACTAGGGTTGCGAAACTTGGCTCGGCAAGGGAGATCGGAGGTAATGACGGGAGGGCCGAACCAGGAGACCGGATAGCCTAGTGGGTATTCAAATCTTAAATCGGACCTGTGCGTGATTCACCGTCAGAGGTACGTTAAAAACGCATAGATGCATAGGAATGTTTGGAATAGTAGGAAGGATGTTGGCTAGATACTACTGGTATAAGATTAAGGTGTAAAGAAGGATAAACAAAGGTAAGCATGACTCTAGGCTCGCTCGAGCGGTCCCTGTAACGAAAGGGGAGCTCGCTCGAGCGAGGGTCCACTGTCACATTTCGAAAGCCGATTTAACCGCTCGAGCGAGGTCAAAAGACCGCTCGAGCGAGGTCAAGAGACCGCTCGAGCGAGGTCAAGTGACCGCCGGCGTAAATCGACCACGTGACCACTAAGATATTAGTTTTCTAATATAAGAAACCCGGGTGTCTTACACCCCAAATGACCTTAAACCATCCTAAAGTAAAATTCTTTTTAAATGTAGGTTGATGCATTATAACCGCTAAGGACAAGCGGGCTTTGAGATTCGTTGAGGTAGGGAGTATTCTTGAAACATGTGCATTATTCTGTGAACTCATATGCGTAGTATAGTCTATTTAAATAGTAGTATATACCATAAACTCTCATGATAAGTGTGTGTGTGTGTAAAGTGTGAAGAATCCTGAGGTCCCCAGGGGACGAAATATAATGTGGTTAAATCAGAGAAAGTTGAAATAGAAGTATGGGGCATCCCAGGGATGCGTAAGAAATAAAATAGAGAAACAGAAACAATGTGATAAGGCCTAATGTAATATATCTAGCACATTCACGGTGAATAACTATATGTAAAGCACATTGATATTTTTATTATTTAAGGTTGATCAGAATACCCCACCGACGTGGCGGGATACCCACATGACTCGGCGGGGATATCCGTGACGATATCTTGATGTACCAATTTCGGCACCCCGAAACCCGCGCCATCAGCACGATCATCTTGACCGTGCCCCTCAACTGTACACGGAACACTGGTATATCAAGCATGAAATAAATAAGAACAACTTGCGGAATTTAAATCTACATAAAACACTTCTCAAAAGACAGTTCTACCCTCATGCCTCTGCATGAAGGGAGAACCGATCCGAACCATCGATGATAACCATCATCATGGATGGTTAAAAATACTCGATATCCACATACACAAGGTTTAATCAAAAAGCGGGCTTGACACACCAAGCGGTACATTCTCCAAATAAGCCTCCTCAAAGTCGCACAGGAGAGTCCTCTAGAAGATGGCCTCTGGAGGTGGCACTAACTCGTCGCCGGCCGCCAGGTCCGACTCACCGGGGTCGGCGTCTCCACGAAGCCTCGGCGGTGCTAGCAGTGGACTGCGACGTATAGTCTATAGGGTGAGCTACATCCTAGCTCAATAGGAGCAGAACACAATTGAACATATAAAATATAACTCACATGTATTCTATGATATGCATGCATGATGTGTCTATGCATTTATTGATGGAAAAGCGATTAAAAGCGCTTCAATTCTTGGTAGGTTACTCATGTCTTTTAGTTAATCAAGAATGATCTTTGAGAAGGCCTAAAGCAAAACTTAAACTTCAACAAAGTAATCCCGAGCAATATAGCATCGAGCCCCGACGAGATACCCTTCATCGTCATCTATATAGGCAGTTTAAATGTATTCCACAGGAATACCAATAGTACCAACCCCTTTCCACAGGGATTGGTGGCGGGAGTTCACATCATCCACCCTGGGGTGTGCCCTTTACTCAGACGGATAAGCCTCCGTGATCGCTTCACGGATTAGCCGCCAGACGGTCACGGATATCCCGCTGCGGGCCGTGGTTATCCCGCCACGCCGGTGGGTAACCTATCAAACCTCAAATAACAAAAATATCGGTTGCCTTACATATAGTTATTCACCGTAATTGTGCTATCTTATATCGCTTAGGCCTCATCAAGCATGATTCAATCATGGATACATCCTCGATGTATCCGCTCACTTGCATCACACCGATGCCTTTACCTCTTCACTTCATCATCCCCTGGGGATGGTCCATTTAAGATCTCTTATGAATGTCACACACACACTTTTCATAATCATTGAGTAGTAAAACATTTGAATTGAATTGATATCATTACATACATGCTCTTGTAAAATAAAGTACATGTTCAGGGTGTTCCCTACCTCAAGTCTTTAGCTGATCAATGCATCAAGGTCCCGGATGGCTCCTTGTGCACTCGTTCTCACGCATCACCTATGGTACCATATAACATGTGAAACACATCACAAAGGATGCCATAGAGAAGGTATAAGATCTCCAAAATCTTAAAGTCAAACCAAAAGTCAACATAGTTCACTACAACATTAATCGATCTCCAAAATCGATTAATCGAATCGATTCGATTAATCGATTTCCAAAATCGATTAATCGAAGTCAATATCGATTAATCAAGCAATTTCGATTAATCAAATTCTCCTTTTCGCAAAGTCCATTCCTCGCTCAATAAATGAATTGTCATTCGATTAATCGAATCCATTTCGATTAATCAAAGATTTCATTAATCGAAATTCTTCTTTTCAAAGTAAATTTATCGTCAATAAATGAGTTTCCATTCGATTAATCGAATCCAATTTCGATTAATCGAAATCCTTCTTTCGCAGTAGACCTTTATTTCGAATAGTCGATTATTAAGTTGATTAATCGATTCCAAATCGACATCGAAACTAAATCGATTAATCAAATCCCATTTCGATTAGTCGATTTTTCCTGTTATTTCCTCCAACTCGGGGTCCATCGGAAGTTCTCACGATTAATCGATTCTCAAATCGATTAATCGAAATCAAAGTCGATTAATCAAATCCAATTCGATTAATTGAAATCGGGTCCTCGACTCTTCAACTTCTCGCCAATTTCGATTAATGAAACCCAATTTCGATTAATCGAAATTGTGTCGATTCAACAGTGTTCTTCCCAATCTTTTTCCATACTTTTCTTCTATCTTTCTAAGCCATTATCCTAATTTAAACTATTTAACTACCATTTAGCCTCTATAATCTATGCATCTTATTTACAAAAATTTACCTTGGATAGACCTCAAGTTGATTTCTATCAATAGTTGGAAGGCTAGGTTTCTATTTAGCTTTCTAACGGATCCTCAAGGCGTAATCCGCCTCTTTAATGCTTGACTCCTCTTCCAAACAGTTGCAATAACTCCTCTCTTACTCCTCTCTCTTTCTTCTTTACTTCTCTCAACCACCAAAACATGAAAGTTAGGGTTTTCAACCCTTTATCTTATCTCTTTTTCTGTGGAGCACATACACACTCATCATGTATGTGTAACTCTACAAATCCTCTATCTCTCACTCTTCTACACCGATTCACACATCACACTCTCATCTCACCTTAAGTTCCTCAATGAACTATCTCACGGTCAAACCTAAGACCAATCGCACGGATCCCGAGGTCATAGTTCAATGTGATTTTTTTCGTTATTACATCCTCCCCACCTTGGAAATTTTCGTCCTCGAAAATCACCCAAAGGTGTGGTGGTGTACACTCTCTCCCCCGCACTTTACTTGGAGGTGAGGTGGTTCATTTGACTCATACGATTTAAGTCTCACACATTCACACAACACAAACATGGAAGTAAAAGCTAGCAAAATTGAACAATTTATATAAAAATTTAATTTGTATTAAGGATTGAATATTTTGTATCTGAGGTGGCAAGATCATGCACGTGGTGGCAGCTCTGGCCGGTGCATGCCGTGGGGGTGGCCGGTGTGCCGGGTCAGGCGGATGTGGACGTGGAGGGAACGCGTCTGGTGGGATGGAAGACGGGTCCTCTATGGAAGGCGGCGTCCGCCGTCCATTCTTCTTCGCAAAGATATCCATGTAGGTGTGGGGTAGATGAACTGGAGGGTGTGAACATGAGGAAATCAATCCTCCGTTCATCCTCTCGTATTTGCGTCCATTCTGCCAACACGCCTCCTCTATGGTAGGACGGATGGAGCGGCGCCACGGCAGTAGGATGAGGTGGGTGTCGCGCGCGAGTGTGAGTGGTGTCAGTGGCTGGTGTGGGAGGGAACCCTCTCCACAGATGGCTCATGTGGGTAGGTGTGCCCCACCCTCAAGTGGGTCCCGCCGAGGTGGTGGGGGTGGTGGCGGTGCTACTGCCACGCTGGGGCTGGGCGGAGCGGGACCCGAGCCGGTAGGGTCCGCTCAAAGGTTGTTATAAGCAACGGGTCCATGAAGACTTTGTGAACGCTTCACGCTGATCGTAGCCCTCACCTCGTGAGGTGAAATAGTGTAGGAGGGCTCGTCAGAGTAGCACTCCAACATGCTCGAGATGAGCCGAGCATACGGCATCTTCTCCTTGGGCCGCATGTTGCCCTTCATCAGCTTACTCTTGATGTACCGCATCCCCTCAAGGATGACCATGGTAGCATCAAACCATCGGCCATGTAAGGTCGCAGAAGTGCATGTTGCACTTTATCCACGCCCGTGTCGTGGCGACGGGTAAAGGTTGCATTTTATGATGGAGTCGAGCATCCACATGTAGGGTGGAAGGTCGACCTCTTGATGGACGGAGCCCTTCTTCTTCCCGCTGGTCATGCGAGTCATGACCTCTTCAAAACGGGGTTCCTTTTCAAAGGGTGGGAACAAGGTAGTCTCGGGGTGAAAGTCGAGGTAGCATTCAAGCACCTCATGTATGTGGGCGAAAGTGATCGTATAGAGACGACCCTCGATCTTGGTTATAATACAATCGCTAGGGCCATTGGTCAGCCCTTGGTAGAACAACCTCACCAATCTAGGGTAATAGGAAGCCCGGATTGGTTTGAGAAGGTTACCCGGTCCGACACTAGTTAGGTAGTTGTGAGCCCATTGGGTCTCGCCTGGTAAATCGGGATTTGTGAATAAGGTAGGGGCGATGGTGTATTCGACCCCAAAGGTCTTGGCAGCCCACCACTCGTTTGGTTGCTCCACGTTGGTGGTGGTGGTGGCATGGGGTGGATTCGGGAAGACTCACAGAGATGCGCCGTCGAACCGGAGGTGGTCTCCGATTCCGACGGTGATGGAGTCCTCACCCATGGGGTAGGTGGTGGTGGTGCGGCGTTCTTACGCCTAACTAGGCTTGGAAGTTGCCTTCTTCGAAGACAATCGGGTTTTGGGCGGCATATTGGGGAAAACTAGGGTTTTTAACTAGCTCAAATGGAAAGAAAAACGGAAATCTAGGGTTTACCTTAGGTTTTCGAAGGCGGATTCGGAAGCGAATCGATGGAAGGTCCAAACCCTAGGGCACCGGCTTGTCGGAGTAGAGGGAGAAGATCAACCGTTTAAAAACCTCAAAGTGAAATGATTTCGAATGCCAAAGAAAATCCCCAATTTTCAATATATAGGCCCCGGCTCGATTAATCGAAATTCAGAATCGATTAATCGAGATTCAAAACTAGGTTAAGCCGCGTAAAATCGATTAATCGATTCCCAAAATCGATTAATCGAAAGTAAAATTCGATTAATCGAAATAATTTCGATTAATCGAAATCGTATCTAATTAAAATTTTAAATTTTTAAGCTCATCGCGAGCGGCCGACATCAAATCCATTTCGATTAATCGAAATTCCAAAATCGATTAATCGAGTTTAATTTAATCAAATCGCAGAACTTCTCAATTTCCAATTCTTAAAATAATCGACAATAAACTCATTTCATTAATCGAAATTTCAAAATCGATTAATCGAAACTATTTTTGATTGATCAAATTATCTATGTGTATTCAATTTCTTCCAATCTCTTAAGTAAATCGATTAATCGAAAATATAATTGATTAATCGAAATGTCCAAATCGACTAGTTGATCCCAAATCGATTAATGTCCAATATTAATCGAAATTGGTCTTCTATGTATATTCTAACTCTCTTTCATTTCCAAATACTCGGCACATGCCAGTCGACTAATCGAACAAAATTGATTAATCGAAATTCCAAATCGATTAATCGATTTGAAATTCGATTAATCGGTTTTGCCCTATTTTTTTTTTTTTTTTTTTTACAAAATTTCAATCTTTTCTTTCTTTTACTATTTTTGACAATTTATGACAGATTGGATCAAAATTTCCATTGAATTTCAAGCATAGTGGAAGTTTCACAAACGTGGTTGTGGTTTACATCGAATTCTCACGTTGTTGGAAACAAGGCCGGATATTGTTCTTTCACATCGGCCTCTCGTTCCCAAGTAGCCTCTTCTTTTGGATGATTGTTCCACCGAACAAGCACTAAGGGAATCACTTTAGTGCGCAGTATTTGCTCTTTTCGATCCAGAATCTCCACTGGTTCCTCTATCATGCTCATGTCCTCACACATCTCGATAGGTTGCTTCCCTAACACATGAGACGGATCATTCACGTACTTTCTGAGCATCGATATGTGGAAGACATTATGTACTCGATCAAATAGCGGTGGTAAACTAATGCGATATGCAACTTCACCTATTCGTCCCAAAATTTCAAATGGTCCAACATAACGTGGACTTAACTTCCTCTCTTGCCAAATCGCATTACACCTTTCATAGGTGACACCTTCACAAACACATGCTCGCCCACTTTGTAGTCAACACTAGTCCGCTTCATATCGGCGTAACTCTTCTGTCTACTCTGTGCTGTCTTCAACCTTTCTCTGATAATTCGGACAACGGTGGCGTTGTCTTCAAGCGATTCGTCCTAATACAAATTTCTCAATGTTTCCTCCCAATTGAGGAGGTGACTTGCATCGTCGTCCATACAGAGCTTCATACGGTGCCATGCCAATGCTCGCTTGAAAATCGTTGTTATATGCGAACTCGAGCATCAGAGATACTCATCCCAAAGATCCTTGCATATCAAGCATGCACGCTCGAGCATGTCTATCACTTGATTCACCCGCTTGTCGCCCATCGGTTTGAGGATGGAAAGTGAACTAAAGTCTAGTCGTGTTCCCATTCCTTCTTGAAATTTCTTCCAAAACTTGGACGATATAGTGGATCACGATCAAACGATCGCTTGGAATCCGTGTAATCTTACAATCTCCTTCATGTATATTCTGCCAGTCCTTCTGCAGATATGTGGTATTATACGGCAAAAGTGTTGATTTGGTCAATCGGTCTCTGACGACCCAAATGGCATTGTGTCTCTTGGCAAGACGGGGGTAATCCAACAATGAAATCCATTGAGATCGATTCCCACTTCCATTACGGTATTGGTAAAGGTTGCAATAGTCCCGCAGATGTCTATGATCAACCTTCACTTGTCGACAAGTCAAACATCGTGACACATACTCGCCACGCCTTGTTTGATCCTCTCCACCGGTAGTTCTTTTCAAATCTTGGTACATTTTGGTGCTACCGGTGGATAGCATAATTTGACTTATGGGCCTCATCAAGAATCGTCCTTAGATCGGCATTGTCCGGATGCATAGACGGCCTTTAAACAACAAAGAACCATCTTCTTTATGAAAAGTCCGACCTGATGCCTTCATTCACGTCTTGATGAATCTTTGTTAATGTCGGATCCTTCATCTGTAGATCGTGGATATGCTCAAATATCACTGGCTTTACTGATATGTTAGCCAAAAAGGATCCAGTGTCCTTTGACTTAATATTCGCATCATAGATTGCTAGATCTTCCAATAATTTCCATCGGTGCATACCCAAAATCAAAGAAGCTAATCGAAATAACCTTTTCAACTCAATGCATCGGCTACATACATTCGCTTTGCCCGGATGGTATTGTATAGAGCAATCGTAGTCCTTGAGGAATTCCACCATCTGTCTTTGTCTCATATTGAGCTCCTTCTGTGTAAACAGATATCGGAGGCTCTTATGATCGGTGAAGATTTCAAATGTCTCACCATACAAGTAGTGTCTCCAAATTTTCAGTGCAAAAATGACTGCTGCCAGTTCCAAGTCATGAGTCGGGTAATTTTTCTCGTGTTCTTTCAACTGTCTTGATCCGTAAGCTATCACCTTCTTGTGTTGGTTGAGCACACAACCAAGGCTATTGTATGACGCTGTCAGACATCGCGATCCTCCATCGTCAAGGAATTGCCAACACTGGAGCAAGTGAGTCTCGTTTGAGTTCTTGAAAACTCTTCTCGCATGCCTCACTCCACTCAAACCTTGAATCTTTACGTGTCGCCTTTGTGGAGAGGTCCCGATATTTTTGAAAACCCCTCAAAACGTCAATAATAGCCTGCTAAGCCCGTAAAACTTGGACATCACATCTTTGTCTTTGGTGCTCCCATTTAACTATCGCTTCTATCTTTGCCGATCTACCGTGACACCGCTTGAGACGACATGTCCCAAAAAGCTAACTTCTTCCAACCAAAACTCACACTTACCGAAGTTTGGCGTACAATTGGTGTTCACGTGGCGTTTGTAGAGCAATCCTCAAGTGTTCTTCGTTCTGGCCTCTTGGATTTGGAGTATATTAGTATATCATCAACGAACACTACCACGCAGAGTCCAAGTGTGGTTTAAACACTCTGCTCATCGATCCATAAATGACGCTGGAGCATTCGTTAATCCAAACGGCATCACAAGGAATTCATAGTGTCCATACCGTGTCCGGAAGCTGTCTTCTGTATGTCCTCTGCCTTGACTCGCAACTGATGATACCCTGATCTTAGGTCGATCTTGGAAAAATACCTTGCTCCTTGCGGTTGGTCGAATAGATCACAATTCTAGGCAAAGGTAGCGGTTCTTCACAAAGAAGTTTGTTCAATTGTCGATAGTCAATGCATAGTCGCATTGACCCATCTTTCTTCTTGACAAATAAGACCGGTGCTCCCCATGGAGACACGCTCGGTCTAACAAACCCCTTGTCCATTAGTTCTTGTAGTTGTTCCTTCAACTCC
This sequence comes from Chloranthus sessilifolius, assembly GCA_021018995.1. NCBI lineage: Eukaryota > Viridiplantae > Streptophyta > Magnoliopsida > Chloranthales > Chloranthaceae > Chloranthus > Chloranthus sessilifolius. Next base: position 9,572,501 of record CM037598.1, read on the forward strand.
TTTAACTCAGCGGGAGCCATTCTATAAGGTGCTTTTGAAATAGGCTCCGTTCCTGGTGCTAAGTCAATGGCGAATTCTACTTCTCTTTCTGGAGGTAATCCAGGCAATTCTTCTGGAAACACGTCAGCGAAGTCTCGCACAATTGTTATCTCAGAAATGACGTTCTTTTCCTCCTTGTCCTCCTTTAAGAAAGCTAAGTATCCACTGCATCCTTTTCTGATCATTTTCTCGGCCCTTATCACGAGATCAGTGGCACAGATGACGACCTCACTCCTTGAAACCGAAATGATCTTCTTGTGTTGGGTCTGAAAATGACTACCTTGTTCTTGCAATCAATGGTCGCACAATGCTGCGCCAACCAGTCCATGCCAAGGATCACATCAAACCCTTGCATGTCTAACAGTACCAACTTTGCTTCCAATTCATACACTTCTAAGTCTTGAACTGCTATGATGATGGATTTGCAAGCTAACTCCGTGTCTACTAACTCTCCAGTCGGAATAGACACAGATAGGACGAAATCCAACGTCTCTGGAACGATCTTCATCTTCTTAGCAAAACGTGGAGTGACGAATGAGTGGGTAGACCCGGGTCTATCAACACTCGCCATGTCTAAATACACTTCCTTCTCATACATAGTTAAAGTACCTATAATATATATACATACATATAGAAATTTACACATCAAAATGCACTCTTTTTATATTAAAAGAATCTACACTATTCCTAATGCATTTTTTCCATCTAAAATTCTTTATGAAACGGAATTTTCTTTAATAAAATAAAATTTCTCACCTTGATGACGTCGTGCACATTCCACCGCTTCTCGAGCAAAGGATCGATAGGCTCTCCCCTAACAATCGGCTTCCTTGCTTGAATGGGTCGTGGTGTCAGAAACCGTCTTGCCCTTGTATCTCTCGGGCAATCCTTGATCAAGTGGCCCACCTTGCCACATCGGAAACAACCTCTAGTTCCGATTTTGCATACCGATCCTATGCGGCTTGCCACATCGCACACGTCTCGAGGTGCGGAAGATCTGACGAGAACCCTGTGTGACTGGCGCAGAGACATGGCAGGCTCTCATAGCGAAAAAGGTCTCCCACGCAAGTAATGGAAACCTCTGTTGGTGTTGTTGTTGCCTTCCAAAACCTCCACAACTGCGGTCTCGATCACCCACGAACCTCGGCTTTTTATTCACCGGTTCGTAGTTCCCCATCCTTCCGTGGTCAAGTCCTCTCTGCTCTCTCTGCCTATATCCGCTTGTGTTCTCCTCTTCTACAACCAATGCTTTGCTCATGACCTCTTCATAGGTCCTCGGTTGAAATAGAGCTACGCCTCCCTAACCTCGCTTCAAACCTTGCTCAAACCTCTTGGACTTCATCACCTCGAAGCGACGTGTCCGAGCAAAACGGGCAAGTCGAGAAACTCTACCCCGTATTCTCTCACCGTCATCCTCCCTTGTACTAATCAGAAAATTGTATCTCTAGTTGGTTCCTCACCACTGGAAAATATTGTTTGTTGAACTCTACAACAAACTCCTCCCAAGTCCAAGGCAACTCTGGAGTCTCCTGAGCCCGAGTCCGTATCACGGACTTCCACCAAGGCCCAGCCTCCCCATCCAACATGTAAGCTGCCCATCTTACACTCTCATCTTCCGTGCAAGTTAGCACGCTAAAGACTTTCTCCATTTCCATCAGCCAATTCTCAGCGGCCATCGTGTCTGCCTGCCCAGAAAATGTAGGAGGTCTCATCCTTCTAAACTCTGTAAAAGATGAGGGCATTGTGCAACGCAGTCCCATGTGGTGTAGGTGGTCCGTTTCTTGATGCATGAGTCGCAAAGGATGTCGCTTGTTGTGCCATGGCACGCCATAGTCTCCATAGTGTGCATCATCCTTTGTCGCTCTTCTCTATCTTCTTGTCTTTCTCTCAATCTTTCTTGCTCTCTCAGATCTTGATCCTGATGATCTCGATCCTCTTCCTCATGCTGTCTGCTACTACTGCCCCCTGGGGCCTCGTTACCTCCTAAAGGCACTCTATTGGTAGGAGAGATGAAATCATCTCCACTACGCAAACTCCTTTGATGGCCTCCCCTTGGTCGGCCTCTTCCCCTAGCTGACATTGCGGCTGCATTTGAAACTAAAGTTTCGTTAGCAGAAGCCCCTATGTTCTGACGAAAGAACCCTTGTCAGAATTGCTTAAAGAAATGGCTTTGATACCAATCGTGATGTACCGAATTTCTAAGACTTCAAACCCGCGCCATCAAGACGATCATCTTGACCGTGCCCTCAATATACCTAACACCTTGGTATATCAAGCATGAAATAAATAAGAACAACTTTGGAATTTAAATCTACATAAAACACTTCTCAAAGATAGCTTCTACCCTCATGCTTCGCATGAAGGAGAACCGATCCAACCATCGATGATAACCATCATCATGGATGGTTCGCCCAAAAGAATACTCGATATCCACATACACAAGGTTTAATCAAAAACCGGGCTTGACATACCAAGCCGCATACAATCTCCAACTAAAACTCCTCAAAGTTGCACACAGAGTCCTCTAGAAGAAGTCCTCCGAGGTGGCTCTAACTCCTCCCGCAAGGTCCGACTCACCGGTCGGCGTCTCAAGCCTCGGCAATGCTAGCGGACTCGACGATAGTCTATAGGGTGAGCTACATCCTAGCTCAATAGGGAACGAACACAATTGAACATATAAAATATAACTCACATGTATTCTATGATATGCATGCATGATGTGTCTATGCATTTATTGATGGAAATTAAAAACGCTTCAATCGGTAGGTTACTCATGTCTTTTAGTTAATCAAGAATGATGCCGAGAAGGCCTAAAGCAAAACTTAAACTTCAACTTAAGTAATCCCCAGCAATATAGCATCGAGCCCCGACGGAGATACCCTTCATCGTCATCTATATAGACAGCTTTTAAATGTATTCCCCGAATACCAATAGTACCAAGCCCTTTCCCCGGGATTGGTGGCGGGTTTCACATCCGGATAAGCCTCCGTGTCCTCACGGATTAGCACGTGACGGTCACGGATATCCCGCCAGCGTCGTGGTTATCCCGCCACGCCGGTGGGGTAACCTATCAAACCTCAAATAACAAAAATATCGGTTTTACATATAGTTATTCACCGTAATTGTGCTATCTTATATCGCTTAGGCCTCATCAAGCATGATTCAATCATGGATACATCCACAGGATGTATCCGCTCACTTGCATCACACCGATGCCTTTACCTCTTCACTTCATCATCCCCGGGATGGTCCATTTAAGATCTCATGAATGTCACACACTTACTTTTCATAATCATTGAGTAGTAAAACATTTGAATTGAATTGATATCATTACATACATGCTCTTGTAAAATAAAGTACATGTTCAGGTGTTCCCTACCTCAAGTCTTTTAGATCAATGCATCAAGGTCCCGCATGGCTCCTTGTGCACCTCGTTCTCACGCATCACCTATGGTACCATATAACATGTGAAACACATCACAAAGGATGCCATAGAGAAGGTATAAGATCTCCCAAAATCTTAAAGTCAAACCAAAAGTCAACATAGTTCACTACAATGATTAATCGATCTCCAAAATCGATTAATCGAATCGATTCGATTAATCGATTTCCAAAATCGATTAATCGAAAGTCAATATCGATTAATCGAAGCAATTTGGATTAATGGAAATTCTCCTCAAAAGTCCATCCTCGTTAAACGATTGAATTGTCATTCGATTAATCGAATCGATTTATTAATCGAAATTCTTCTTTTCGCAAAGTAAATTTCTCGCTCAACAGTCCAGTTTCCATTAATCGATGAATCCAATTTCGATTAATCGAAATCCTTCTTTTCGCATGAGACCCTTATTTCAATAGTCGATTTTGTTGATTAATCGATTCCAAATCGATTAATCGAAACTAAAATCGATTAATCGAAATCCCATTTCGATTAGTCGATTTTCCTAAGTTATTTCCTCCAACCCCCGGGGTCCTTTGGAAGTTCTCACGATTAATCGATTCTCAAATCGATTAATCGAAATCAAATCGATTAATCAAAATCCAATTGATTAATTGAAATCGGGTCCTCGACTCTTCAACTTCCCGCCAATTTCGATTAATCGAAACCCAATTTTAGATTAATCGAAATTGTCGATTCGACCCCTTAGTGTTCTTCCCAATCTTTTCCATACTTTTCTTCTATCTTTCTAAGCCATTATCCATGATTTAACCCACATTTCGCAACTTAACCCTATAATCTATGCATCTTATTTACAAAAATTTACCTTGGATAGACCTCAAGTTGATTTCTATCAATAGTTGGAAGGCTAGGGTTTCTAGCTCGTTCTAACGGATCCCTTACGAATCCGGCCTCTTTAATGCTTGACTCCCTCTTCCAAACAGTTGCAATAACTCCTCTCTTACTCCTCTCTCTTTCTCTCTCTTCTTTACTTCTCTCAACCACCAAAACATGAAAGTTAGGGTTTTCAACCCTTTTTATCTTATCTCTTTTTCTCGGCGTGGAGCACATACACACTCATCAGTGTATGTAACTCTACAAATCCTCTATCTCTCCACTCTTCTACACTGATTCACACATCACTTCTGCTCATCTCACCTTAAGTTCCTCAATGAACTATCTCACGGTCAAACCTAAGACCAATCGGGCACGGATCCCGAGGTCATAGTTCAATGTGATTTTTTTCGGGCTATTACAGGTACGGCGGCCAATCCGTATAATTATAACACATCCCAGGGATGTAGATTGAGAATAGACCCCGCCGCCTATGAGAAAGGGGCTCGGGCAGTATTCCCAGGGAATACACATAACAACTGTCTAGTTAGACGACGATGGCGGGTATTCCATCGGGGCTCGATGCTATATTGCTCGAGGATTACTTAAGTTAAGATTTAAGTGATAAGGCCAATTTCACAAACAAATTCATAAAGAGATTAAACAGAAACTGTGCTAAGATGTGGTTGGGAATCATTGAATTATTTTTTTTTCCTTCAAATTGTTGTACATAAATATTTCTTGAGAATTTTTGTTGTTGGTACTAACATATGTGCGGGAGATAATCTATATGTTCTTTTGTTTTCCCTACGGAGCTAGGATGTAGCTCACCCCTTAGACTATACGTCGCAGGTCAAGGACTAACGGCAGCAAGGACTTCGGGTGAAGTAAATCTAAAGGCATCGGTGTCTGTACCCACAGAAGAGTCTGAACCTCCTCCTGAGGAATTCTTCTAGGAAACCCGCTGCATACTTTGATAGTGAGTTGAGAGAGAGTACTATGTATGGCTTGGTATATCGAGCCTTTTTATTTTGAATGTTTTAAATACTGTCACTTGGTAGACCACCTAGGAGGAATAGGTATCATTAAGCTTTCGGGTATGTCCTTATGTCCATGAATTGGCATGGAACAAGAACAGCCTGGTAGGATCAACTAACTTATAAGTTCTTATTGTTGCTTAGAGTATTCGCATGTGCTTCAATTACCGTTTGGCTGTATATATGAAGAGGAGTTATGATATGAATGTAAGGCACGGTCTTGAAGGTCGTGCAGATGGCACGGATTTCGGGATGCCAAAATTCGGGCTGTCACAACAACAAACGATAAAATAATGTGTTGGGCTTTTTTATAATCATTCGCCATATCTATACATATGGGCCACCTGATATGTTCCCAGATTTGACCCAATATTTGGCCCATATTATTGGGTTGTATATCATATAGACTTAACCCGATATATATATATATATCCGATATGGTTGATCCGCTAAATATATGAAAGTATATGAACCAACTTAGTATTGGCAGTTGATCAATGGCATATTGACACTTCATATGTACCCATATAATTTCTGAAAATATAAAATAATAATTAGATCAATGGTGCTATATTTTCTTACCACTCCTTTGCTCCAACATCCTTACCTACAAGTAACAAGCTTCAATAAATCATAAAATTATTTGAAAAAAAGATAGGAATAAATAATAATAATTTCAAAATAAACCCGATAGAGAATAACAAAATAAGAAATTAAATTTTAATTGTCACTCACAATATTGGATTGCCCTATCAATGGTAGGTCTTCAAATACGTATAACTGTAAAAATTGAGTTAAAAGAAATTATAAGATTATCTTTACTAATATAAAAGGAGAAAGCCAAATATCATTTGGTTACAATTTTTAAAACAAGACTACAATATCGATTAAAAAAATGTTTTACAAGTGATGGTAATTTTGAAAAAGTATAAGAGATTGATGACATTCATTTATAAAAATAAAAAAAAAATAAAAAAAAAATTGCCTCCCCTTTACTAATAATGTGAGATCAATAGAACCAAAATAGAAAGTGGCTTAAATTAAATGGCAAAGTTACAATTTTCACTTACAATGCTGTGTAGGCTTGGACAGCTGTGAAAAAGAGTATCACAACGGCAGCGATGAATGATACAATAGACCAAGGATTACCAAAATAATCCCTAATGAACATGGTTTTCCACTTACGCCATTTTACTTCAGAAAACTTTTTCACATCATCAAATAAAATTGTTATATGGTCAACATAAACATGTTTACACAATTGTGAAAAAATAAATGTCACTTCTTCCGAGCTTCCAAAAACGTTTTCAATAATTCCCTTTCTCTCAAGCAACTCCACATCCTCTGAAGCATTAATGAGATATTTAATTAACATTGCATATTTAGTAACATGCATGTCCGAAAAAGGGAGACATTGCTCGAAAGCAATAAGGTTACGCACCAGAGAGTAATATTTATCAGAAATTTTTTGAAGGGGTAATTGTATAACCCCGTTATGAAATTCAATATTCATAAAACTCCCTCTATTTCGCTTCAACCTAAATTTAACTCCGATTTCGTGAGTTTCGCTTGGAGGAAGTGTTTTGCGAGGAAAATTGGTAGTTTTACGCTTTTTGTAGACAAAAGAGGATGACTTAAATGAGAAAGATGGAGAGATGATGAACTTCTTCTCACGATGGCTTACGCTCCTTAAATTAAATGTAATGAAGGATCCTAATCTATTTACAAAAGACAAATCTCCTTCTTCTTCTATTGCTAATGCAATTTCAAGGTTAACATATGTTTCATTTCTCATTGCAAAATTATATAAATGGTGTAAAATAAAGAAAGGGATCTGATTTTCTAATAAACGAGTAGGTGGGCCCCACATCAAAACGAGTAGGTGGTCCCCACATCAAAACGAGATCATCCCATACCCAAACATTTTGAAAATTCAAATAAGCCAACAACCAAAATCTGTTGAGCCTGGATAGAAAGAAATGGTAAGCATTTCTCAGGAATTCTCAAAATGGTGGGAATCAAACACCACCAAAGCCAACTTCCCAATGACAATAACCTCTCTCCTCTTCTTCACAATCTCTCTCTAGAATTTGGAAAAATCAACATGCACCAAATCTCCCACCGCAGGAAAGTCACTACCTTCATCTCATAAGCCACAAGTACATTTACTGCCCCTACAGATCAAACAAAATATGAAGAAAAAAGAGTAAGGAATTCAAAGGAAAAGAGTGGAAACACCCACCCTCATTTTTTATTTAACTTCAATTCACTTACTAAAATAATAATAAGTGAATATTGTTTACTCAAATAATAATAATAATAATAATAATAATAATAATAATAATAATATTGTTTAGTATACCATTATGCCACCTGATGCAGTATGAGAACAATCTAAATTGTTTAAGAGGCCATCCATCATTTAAAAAAATAAGGGTAGAATTAGAGTACATTGATCAAATAGTCAAAATTTCAGTACGAGTAAGATTTTTGTGACACTTTGCAGTTCAATATTTGATCTATCATAAAAGACTTAAAAAGTGTGAGAACATTTAAACATCAAATTGGTGTTCAAATAATGGTCAGGGATGGGAGTTGGGTGGAACAAAGAAAAACACCTATTAACAGGTTAGCATCATGCAGTCCATGCACTCTTTCAACAGGTCGGGTGGGTAACCCAACCCAACACCCAACACTCAACACTCAACACACACACACACAGTGTAAAAAGCATTGAGCTTTTTACCGGGTAGAGTCGGGCCAGTTTTAGAGCATGCACCATCAAGTTGGGTCGGTTGATTATTTACATATTTCTTATTGGACAGCAGAAATTAATCAAATGTCGAGATATAGGCATATCGTTTGGGTCTCGGAGCGATACCTATCCGATATGTTTCAACCAATTGAGCGATATTAAAATAACTTTTATATATTTAAAATAATAAATAATACAACAAACGATAAAATAATGTGTTGGGCTTTTTTATAATCTGTCCAGTTCATATCTATACATATGGGCCACCTGATATGTTCCCAGATTTGACCCAATATTTGGCCCATATTATTGGGTTGTATATCATATAGACTTAACCCGATATATATATATATATATCCGATATGGTTGATCCGCTAAATATATGAAAGTATATGAACCAACTTAGTATTGGCAGTTGATCAATGGCATATTGACACTTCATATGTACCCATATAATTTCTGAAAATATAAAATAATAATTAGATCAATGGTGCTATATTTTCTTACCACTCCTTTGCTCCAACATCCTTACCTACAAGTAACAAGCTTCAATAAATCATAAAATTATTTGAAAAAAAGATAGGAATAAATAATAATAATTTCAAAATAAACCCGATAGAGAATAACAAAATAAGAAATTAAATTTTAATTGTCACTCACAATATTGGATTGCCCTATCAATGGTAGGTCTTCAAATACGTATAACTGTAAAAATTGAGTTAAAAGAAATTATAAGATTATCTTTACTAATATAAAAGGAGAAAGCCAAATATCATTTGGTTACAATTTTTAAAACAAGACTACAATATCGATTAAAAAAATGTTTTACAAGTGATGGTAATTTTGAAAAAGTATAAGAGATTGATGACATTCATTTATAAAAATAAAAAAAAATAAAAAAAAATTGCCTCCCCTTTACTAATAATGTGAGATCAATAGAACCAAAATAGAAAGTGGCTTAAATTAAATGGCAAAGTTACAATTTTCACTTACAATGCTGTGTAGGCTTGGACAAATTTGTGAAAAGAGTATCACAATGATGAATGATACAATAGACCAAGGATTACCAAAATAATCCCTAATGAACATGGTTTTCCACTTACGCCATTTTACTTCAGAAAACTTTTTCACATCATCAAATAAAATTGTTATATGGTCAACATAAACATGTTTACACAATTGTGAAAAAATAAATGTCACTTCTTCCGAGCTTCCAAAAGCGTTTTCAATAATTCCCTTTCTCTCAAGCAACTCCACATCCTCTGAAGCATTAATGAGATATTTAATTAACATTGCATATTTAGTAACATGCATGTCCGAAAAAGGGAGACATTGCTCGAAAGCAATAAGGTTACGCACCAGAGAGTAATATTTATCAGAAATTTTTTGAATGGGTAATTGTATAACCCCGTTATGAAATTCAATATTCATAAAACTCCCTCTATTTCGCTTCAACCTAAATTTAACTCCGGATTTCAGGAGTTTCGTTGCGGAGGGAAGTGTTTGCGGAGGAAAATTGGTGCGCTTTTGTAGACAAAAGAGGACGATGACTTAAATGAGAAAGATGGAGGAGATGATGAACTTCTTCTGCCGATGGCTTACGCTCCCTTAAATTAAATGTAATGAAGGATCCTAATCTATCTACAAAAGACAAATCTCCTTCTTCTTCTATTGCTAATGCAATTTCAAGGTTAACATATGTTTCATTTCTCATTGCAAAATTATATAAATGGTGTAAAATAAAGAAAGGGATCTGATTTTCTAATAAAACGAGTAGGTGGGCCCCACATCAAAACGAGTAGGTGGTCCCCACATCAAAACGAGATCATCCCATACCCAAACATTTTGAAAATTCAAATAAGCCAACAACCAAAATCTGTTGAGCCTGGATAGAAAGAAATGGTAAGCATTTCTCAGGAATTCTCAAAATGGTGGGAATCAAACACCACCAAAGCCAACTTCCCAATGACAATAACCTCTCTCCTCTTCTTCACAATCTCTCTCTAGAATTTGGAAAAATCAACATGCACCAAATCTCCCACCAGACAGGGAAAGTCACTACCTTCATCTCATAAGCCACAAGAACATTTACTGCCCCTACAGATCAAACAAAATATGAAGAAAAAAGAGTAAGGAATTCAAAGGAAAAGAGTGGAAACACCCACCCTCATTTTTTATTTAACTTCAATTCACTTACTAAAATAATAATAAGTGAATATTGTTTACTAAAATAATAATAATAATAATAATAATAATAATATTGTTTAGTATACCATTATGCCACCTGATGCAGTATGAGAACAATCTAAATTGTTTAAGAGGCCATCCATCATTTAAAAAAATAAGGGTAGAATTAGAGTACATTGATCAAATAGTCAAAATTTCAGTACGAGTAAGATTTTTGTGACACTTTGCAGTTCAATATTTGATCTATCATAAAAGACTTAAAAAGTGTGAGAACATTTAAACATCAAATTGGTGTTCAAATAATGGTCAGGGATGGGAGTTGGGTGGAACAAAGAAAAACACTTATTAACAAAGTTAGCATCATGCGTCATGCACTCTTTCAACAGTCGGTGGGTAACCCAACCCAACACCCAACACTCAACACTCAACACACACAGTGTAAAAAGCATTGAGCTTTTTACCGGGTAGAGTCGGGCCAGTTTTAGAGCATGCACCATCAAGTTGGGTCGGTTGATTATTTACATATTTCTTATTAGACAGCAGAAATTAATCAAATGTCGAGATATAGGCATATCGTTTGGGTCTCGGAGCGATACCTATCCGATATGTTTCAACCAATTGAGCGATATTAAAATAACTTTTATATATTTAAAATAATAAATAATACAACAAACGATAAAATAATGTGTTGGGCTTTTTTATAATCTGTCCAGTTCATATCTATACATATGGGCCACCTGATATGTTCCCAGATTTGACCCAATATTTGGCCCATATTATTGGGTTGTATATCATATAGACTTAACCCGATATATATATATATATATATCCGATATGGTTGATCCGCTAAATATATGAAAGTATATGAGCCAACTTAGTATTGGCAGTTGATCAATGGCATATTGACACTTCATATGTACCCATATAATTTCTGAAAATATAAAATAATAATTAGATCAATGGTGCTATATTTTCTTACCACTCCTTTGCTCCAACATCCTTACCTACAAGTAACAAGCTTCAATAAATCATAAAATTATTTGAAAAAAAGATAGGAATAAATAATAATAATTTCAAAATAAACCCGATAGAGAATAAGAAATTAAATTTTAATTGTCACTCACAATATTGGATTGCCCTATCAATGGTAGGTCTTCAAATACGTATAACTGTAAATGTCACAACCCAGATTTTTGAGATCTGTGCATGGCACACTTGGTTGCACATCGGTATATGCGTTTCACAAAGGGACCAAAACACCCAAATACTTAAAGTGTGTACATGGGAAACACACTAGTATATCCCAATTGTGATAAATATAAAAGTGAAGAAGAGAGAAGAGGAGTCCTTACGTAAAACTATTCTAACCTAAAAAGAGAGGAGGAGACTATAGAGAAAAAGAAAGGGAAGAAAGGAGCCTGGGAGAACTAGGGTTGCAGAAACTTGGCTCGGCAAGGGAGATCAGAGGTTATGACGGGAGGACGAACCAGGGAGACCGGATAGCCTAGTGGGTTTACAAATCTTCAATCGAACCTGTGCGTGTTTCATCGTCAGAGGTACGTTAAAAACATATAGATGCCTAGGAATGTTTTAAATAGTAGGAAGGATGTTGGCTGTATGTTGCTTTATATAAGATTAAGGTAAAATGAAGGATGGAGGCATGATCTCGATCTGATCATGGACAAAAATCGGTGTTTCTCGCTCGAGCGGTCTAAAGAGGCTCGCTCGAGCGAGGATGAACATAGAAAAGAAAGACTCTGGGCTCGCTCGAGCGGTCCCTTAAACTAAAGGGAGGCTCGCTCGAGCGAGGGTCCGTATCTTAAATTTGAAAGCTCGATTTAACCGCTCGAGCGATCTCGATATGACCGCTCGAGCGAGGTCTAGAGACCGCTCGAGCGAGGTCTAGAGACCGCTCGAGCGAGGTCAAGTGACCGCTCGAGCGAGGGCTAATGACCGCGCGAGCGAGGTCTGGTGACCACTCAGATATTGGTTTTCTAATAAGAGGAACTCGGGTGTCCTACACCCCAAAGACCTTAGATCATTCTAAAAGTATAATTCTTTAAATGTAGGTCGATGCACTATAACCTCTGAGGACAAGCGTGCTTGAGATTCACGAGGTAGGGAGTATTCTTGAAACATGTGCATTATTCTGTGAACTCATATGCGTAGTAAAGTCTATTTAAATAGTAGTATATACATTAAACTCTCATGATAAGTGTGTGTGTGTGTAAAGTGTGAAGAATCCTGAGGTCCCCAGGGGACGAAATATAATGTGGTTAAATCAGAGAAAGTTGAAATAGAAGTATGAGGCATCCTGTGGATGCGTAAGAAATAAAATAGAGAAATGTAAACAATGTGATAAGGCCTAATGAAATATATATCTAGCACAATCACTTGAATAACTATATGTAAAGCACATTGATATTTTTATTATTTAAGGTTGATCGTAATACCCCACCGACGTATGGATACCCACGATCGACTCGGCAGATATCCGTGACTGCACGGGCGGCCAATCCAGAGAAGTTGTAACACATCCTGTGGATGTAGATTGAGAATAGACCTCAGCCTATGAGAAAGGGGCTTAAAGATTCTCGGGGATACACATAATAACTGTCTAGTTAGACGACGATGGCGGGTATTCCATCGGGGCTCGATGCTATAGTGCTCGAGGATTACTTAAGTTAAGATTTAAGTGATTAGGCCAAGTTCACAAACAAATTCATAAAGAGATTAAACAGAAACTGTGCTAAGATCGGTTGGGAATCATTGCTTTATTTTTTTATCCTTCAAATTGTTGTACATAAATATTTCTTGAGAAATTATGTTGTTAGTACTAACATATGTGCGGGAGATGATCTATATGTTCTTTTGTTTTCCCTACGGAGCTAGGATGTAGCTCACCCCTTAGACTATACGTCGCAGGTCAAGGACTAACGCTGCAAGGACTTGGTGAAGTAAATCCAAAGGCATCGGTGTTCAGACTCACGAAGAGTCAGAACCTCCTCCTGAGGAATTCTTCTAGGAAACCCGCTGCATACTTTGATAGTGAGTTGAGAGAGAGTACTGTGTATGGCTTGGTATATCGAGCCTTTTTAATTTGAATGTTTAAGATACTGTCACTTGGTAGACCACCTAGGAGGAATGAGTATCATTAAACTGTCGGGTATGTCCTTATGTCCATGAATTGGCATGGAACAAGAACAGCCTGGTAGGATCAACTAACTTATAAATTCTTATTGTTGCTTAGAGTATTCATATGTGCTTCAATTACCGTTTGGCTGTATATATGACGAGGAGTTATGATATGAAGGTAAGGCACGGCCTTGAAGGTCGTGCAGATGGCACGGATTTCAGGGTGCCAAAATTCGGGCTGTCACAGTTGGTATCAAAGTGTTTCTTTCCAGAATTCTGACTATCATATCGTCAGAATATAGGGACTTCTGCTAACGAGATTCTAATTCTCATGCAGACCGTTATGTTTCCTAGAGGGAGAGGCCGACCCAGGGGTGGCCATGATAGGAATTTGCGCAGTAGAGATGGGTTCGTCTCACCTACAAACAGAGTGCCATTGGGAAACAGGGAGATTCCCGAGAGTAGTGGCCAGGGAGGAAATCAAAATCAAGCAGAGGAGCAAGATCTAGATAGACATGATCGAGACCAAAGGGAACAAGATAGGGTGAGAGAAAGGAATGAGGAAAGAGAAGAGCGTCAGAGAATGATGCACACAATGGAGACCATGGCAACTGCCATGGCACAACAAGCAGCGTCCTTGGCAGCGCATACGGTACCAGAACCACAACGAACACCTACCCCTCCAGTAGGACTTACACCTTTATTGGCTTCAGCATTCACCGAGTTCAGAAGGATGAGACCTCCCAATTTTTCAGGACAGGCAGACACAATGGCCGCGGAAAACTGGTTGGGAGAAATGGTGAAGGTGTTCAGCGTACTGACATGCACAGAGGATGAGAGCGTCTGGGCGACATATATGTTAGATGGAGAAAATTTGGACCTTGGTGGAAATCGGTCATGACGACGAGCACAGGAAACTCCAAACGTGCCGTGGAGTTGGGACGAATTGTAGAAGAATTCAATAAACAATATTTTCCAAGTTGTGAGAAATCGATGGAGACCCAATTTTACAACTAGCAGGAAGAATGACCGTGAGAGAGTATGGAGTGGAATTCATGAGGCGGCTCGCTTCAGGACTCGTAATCTCGGGCGGGATGAAAGCGAAGAGGTTCCAACGGGGCTTACTGATCCGGACATCCGAGGGGGTGTTGCGCCCTTCCAGCTGAAGACTTATGGAGAAGTAATGAGTAAGGCATTGGTGGTTGAGGAAGAAAATAATAACCGATACCGGCAGAGGGAACATCAAGGCAGAGAATGCACCGATCTGATTAGGACTAGGGGTTATGAATCGTCATATAAGAAACAGAGGTTTATAACACCAAATCAGAAACCGTCATTTCCGTCGGGTTATGGGAGAGCTGCTCCACGATCGACTCATCAAAATTATCCGTTGCTCGCATCAGGGAGATCGATGAGGTATCAAGGTCCCACTTATTCCAACAGGACCACAACTCCACAAGTTTTTCCGATAGCCGCTAATTCATTTCCAAGGGAAACTTGTGCTAAATGTGGCAAGTCCCATAAAACAACAGACTGTAGGCAAGGAATGCGAGGCTGTTTCAAATGTGGCAAGATAGGTCACATGATGAGAGATTGCCCTGAGACAGCCAAAGAAAAGACGGCTCCAACCGCCATGCCACAACCAATTCAAGCTCGAAAGCCTGTTATTCGAGGAAGAGCCTACGCAGTTACTGCCCAGGAAGCAGGGAGTGTACACGACATTATCCAAGGTGAGAACTCCTTTAAAATAGAGAATTTCGATTCCAATATAACTCTAGATAAAGAATGAGTTTATATTAGGATATATAAATATATGTATCATATTAAACGTAAGGGTGAAAATTGTTATGGATATGTTGTGTACGTATATGCATGTATTGTAGGTACGTTACAGATTTACGAGAAAGGGTGCTACGTAGCACATGACGCGCGAGTGCTGATAGACCCAGGGTCTACCCACTCCTTCATTACCCCTAGATTTGCGAAAAGAATGAAGATTGTTCCGGAAACACTGGACTTTGTGTTATCAGTGTCCATCCCAACAGGAGAATTAGTGGACACGGAATTAGTCTGCAAATCGGTAGTAGTAAGCATTAGGGATCACGTTGTCCACGAATTAGAGGCAAATCTAATATGGTTGGACATGCAGGGATTCGCTGTGATCCTTGCCATGGATTGGCTGTCCCAACATTGCATAAGGACCGCAAGGATAAAGTTGTTGTTTTCTCCTAACACGAGGAGATCGTTTAGATTTCAAGGGAGAATCGACTCGGTACCACTTATATCTCGAGCGTTTAATTAGGAAAGGTGTAGTGGTTATTTGGCATTTTGAAGGAGGATAAAGAAGAAAAGAATATTATCTCGGACTTAGCTGTGGTGCGAGAATTCCCAGATGTATTCCCAGAAGAATTGCCAGGATTACCTCCAGAAAGAGAAGTAGAATTTGCAATCGATTTGGCACCGACGGAACTGTTTCAAAGCACCTTATAGAATGGCTCCTGCAGAGCTGAAAGAATTGTAAGAACAACTGCAAGAGCTCATGGACAAGGGGTTTATACGACCAAGCGTGTCTCCGTGGGGAGCACCAGTGTTGTTCATGAAAAAGAAGGATGGGTCGATGCGTTTGTGCATCGACTAACGCCAATTGAATAAAGTCACGTGAAGAATCGATATCCGTTGCCAAGAATAGATGACTTATTCACCAATTACAAGGAGCAAAACACTTTTCCAAGATCGACCTAAGATCCGTACCATCGCTAAGAGTCGTACGAGGACATTCGAAACGGATTTTAGAACACGGTATGGACACTATGAATTTTAGTGATGCCATTTTGGTGACAAATGCACCAGTCGTTATGGATTTGATGAATCGAGTGTTTAAACCACACTTAGACTCTTGGGTTGTAGTGTTTGTTGATGACATCCTAATCTACTCAAAATCAAAAGCGGAACATGAAGAACACTTACGTGTCGCTCTACGAACTTTGCGTGAACACCAACTGTACGCCAAGCTCAGCAAATGTGAGTTTTGGCTAGAAGAAGTCAGCTTTCTGGGACATGTCGTCTCCAAGCATGGTGTCACTGTGGATCCTGCTAAGATCGAGGCAGTAGTGAACTGGGAACAACCAAAAACCGTGACAGATATCCGGAGTTTCCTCGGACTGGCAGGATATTATCGGCGTTTCGTTGAGGGGTTTTCAAAAATATCAGGACCTCTCACAAGGCTTACAAGAAAGGACTCAAGATTTGAGTGGAGTGAGGCGTGTGAAAAGAGTTTTCAAGAACTCAAGAAAAGACTCACCTCAGCTCCAGTGTTAGCCATTCCATCAGGCAGTGGAGGATTCGCAGTTTATAGTGATGCTTCGTATAACGGGTTGGGTTGTGTATTAAATCAATATAAAAAGGTAATAGCTTACGGCTCCAGACAGTTGAAAGAGCACGAAAGGAACTACCCAACACACGATCTGGAACTAGCTGCAGTCATATTTGCATTAAAAATATGGCGACATTACCTATACGGAGAAACATTTGAAATTTTCACTGACCATAAAAGCCTCAGATACATTTACCGTAACTAAATATGAGGCAGAGGTGGATGGAATTCCTAAAAGATTACATTGTTCTATACTGATATCATCCGAGCAAAGCTAACGTAGTGGCCGGCCTTGAGTCGAAAAGAGTTCCATACCGGCTAGCCTAATTTCAGGTATACATCGATGGAAGTTGTTAGAGGATCTAGCGTTATGTGGTGCAGACATCCAACCACAAGCCACAGGAGCCTTCTTAGCCAACATATCAGTGAAGCCAGTGATATTTGAACACATACGAGAACTACAGATGAAAGACCCGACTCTAACACGGATACATCAAAATGTAATAGAAGGTACTACCTCTGAGTTTTTAATCAAGGAAGACGGTTCCTTAACGTTCAAGGGGCGGCTTTGCATTCGGACAACGCCGAATTGCGTGACGATTCTTGATGAATCACACAGGTCAAGTTATGCGATCCACCCAGGAAGCACGAAGATGTATCAGGATCTGAAAAAGAATTACTGGTGGAGAGGGTTGAAACAAGATGTGGCAGAGTATGTTTCACGGTGTTTGACGTGCCAACAAGTGAAAATCGACCATAGACACCCCGCAGCAGCCTATTCTGCCCTTACCCATCGGAATGGAAATGGGAATCTATCTCAATGGATTTCATAGTCGGGTTACCACGAACTGCAAGGAGGCATAACGCCATTTGGGTGGTGGTGGATCGATTAACTAAGTCGGCACATTTCTTGCCGTACAACACGATGTACACAGCGGGAAGATTAGCAGAACTTTACATGAAGGAGATCGTCGCCACATGGGATTCCAAGTAGCATTGTTTCAGACCGAGACCCATTATATACGTCAAAGTTTTGGAGGAAATTCCAAGAAGGAATGGGAACTAAGTTGGATTTCAGTACGGCATTTCACCCGCAAACAGACGGGCAAACTGAGAGGGTCAACCAAGTCATTGAAGACATGCTTAGGGCATGTATGTTAGAATTGCAAGGATCGTGGGATCAACATCTACCATTGATTGAGTTCCCTTATAATAATAGTTTTGACGAGCATCGGGATGGCACCGTATGAAGCTTTATACTGAAGACGATGTGTAGGTCGCCAATCAATTGGGAAGAAAGCGGGAGAAATTTGTTTTGGGACCCGAGCTACTTGAAGATAACGCGCCATTGTCGCATGATCGTGGGAGAGGCTAAAGGTGGCTCGAGCGAGCGAAAAGTTATCGACATCAAGCGGACAGTGTAGATTTTAAAGTGGGGAACATGTGTTCGTGAAAGTATCACCAATAAAGGGAGTGATGAGATTTGGGAAGAGAGGAAACTAAGTCGCATATCTCGGACCGTTTGAAGTTTTGGGTCGAGTGGAGAAGTAGCCTATCGCATTGGGTTGCCACCATTGTTTGATCAGGTACAACGTGTTCCACGTGTCTATGCTTAGAAAATATCTCAATGACCCTGATCACGTGCTGAGCGGCCAATCATTCGAAATGCATGAAGATATGACCATGATTGAAGAACCCATAGAAATTGTAGATCGAAAAGAGCAGGTGTTGCGAACAAAAGTGATTCCCTTAGTACTTGTTCGATGGAAGAACCATCCGATCGAAGAGGCAACATGGGAACGTGAGGCTGATGTTAGAGAACAATATCCCAAATTGTTCGAAGTTGCCAACTGAATGATTTTCATTCGTTTGAGAATGTGTAATTTCGGGTACTATGAAGGTTAGGTATGTTTTCTTTTGATATAGGATTGCAAATAATGTTTTGAGAAATCTTTGTTCAACTCTTAATTGATGAAACTAGTGATGTATTCAAACCTAAACGAGCAAGAAGGTACCCAGAAACATCTCTGGTCTCGCTCGAGCGACCACTTGTGTTCGCTCGAGCGAACTACATAAAATTTAAATTCTCTTCTCGCTCGAGCGAGGTCTAGTGACCGCTCGCGCGAGGTTTTTTGAACCGCTCGAGCGAGGCATTATAACCGCTCGAGCGAGGATATAGTATATAATAAAAACTAGTTCTGTTCTCGCTCGAGCGAGAATAGATGACCGCGCGAGCGAGGTATATTTGAACCACTATAACCGCTCGAGCGAGGCACTATAACCGCTCGAGCGAGGAAGGATTATGCTGAAAACGATTTCTGTGCTCGCTCGAGCGAGGGCTAATGACCGCTCGAGCGAGGCGGAACTATAAATATGACAGACCAGGCGTCTGTTCATCTTCAAGCGAGAGAAGGGAGAAGCGATCGAGGAAAGGGTTAGGGCAGCCGTTTTCAACCATTTTTCTTCCGATTCCAAACGGATTTGAGCAATCCGATCCGTTAAGACGATCATCCTAGGTAAACTCTACCTATTTCCTAAGGTTTTTTTTTTTTTTTTTTTTTTGCATTATTATACTAAATGGCCTCAAGCCCGAACCCCCAACCAAAGAAACGGATGGCGACTCGGTCGCCACCGGCGCGCAACAAGGCGCCACAAACCTCGCAAGGATCATGAGACGCACCCTCTACACCAATCACACTGGATGATTGGTGGGGAGCAAAAATTTTTGAAGCCGAATGGGAAATACATCCCTCTTGCTTCGGGGATCCGGCGTCCACCCAGTGGACATCGGACTTCATAACCAACAATCAACTTAAGTCCCTCCTTACGCCATTCGGGGATCGATACTACCCGAGGCTAGTGAAACTTTTCTACCAAACCTTAAACATGAGCATCGATGAGGACGCCATACTTGTTACCATCGATGGTAACGAGTTAGTTTTTAGATGTGCCGACATCTCCTCGACCATGAAATGCCCCCACATCTACACTCCTAGCCCACTCATCCTACCACCCTTTTCTGGGAACGTAGATTTCCCAACGATCATCTCCGACATCACTAACGGTAGGTCCGCCTCGGGACAGTCCATCACCCGATCACAACTACCGCCGCGCATGTGGCTTTTAGACATAATCTTCAAAAAGAATTTGCACCCCACCGGCCATGACCAAGAACGCCGAGATGCGTTTTTGCGCATTTCACAATAGGTGGATCAATGCACCTATGGTCATTATAAAGGCATGGCGCATGCCTCTGAAGAAATGTGAGTCTTTGTCCCTCCACCTATCAACCGACTACCGTACGACCGATTTCCCGACTTTTGGAGTCGCTAAACGGAAGGAGGATTTAGGATTCGGAGGGCAGTTGTTCCTCACCGACAACATCGTCCCATACCTCGCCCAGCGAGCAAATCTTAAAAGCCTCCAAACCAGTGTCGACAAGAAGAGAGACCCAAGTCTCCGATCACCACCCATCAAACTCCGGCAGACTACTTCCTCCACCACAGTTCAGCCCATACCCACTCCCACGGGCATGATGCGAGAGATCCTTGACAAGGAAGGGACATTAGGTTGCATCGGAGGTTCCAAGAGGCGCTTATCGACCTCATGGGCCATGCGTACCACACACCTACATGCAACGTTGGTGCCATGAGGATTCTATATTTGGAGCATCTACCTCCGGACCCGGCTACGAGGGCGCCATGGTACCGCAGTCACGACGATGACGGCGACGATACGGACGGCAATGACGAAGACGATGACTATGAAGAGGAAGAGGATTAGGAAATAGCAAATATTCGAACACCTGGCATGTAATATTTTTGAAAACTTGATATGGATGTTAAAATTTTTTTTTTTTTGTGTTAAAAACTATCGTGGCATGAATGGCACAAGTTTTGGTTTGGGTAGATGATAAATATGTGTGGCATGTGTATCGATGATATTTTTATTAAATTGTTTTGTTTATGTTGTATGGAAATTGTGGGTATGACCGACATTGATAGCTGCAAATGCGGCTACATAGTTAAATTCCTGACTGTTATGCAAGTCAGATGACAAAGGTGGTACCGAGTTAAGAAAATAATACCGATTTTCGAGGGCGAAAATCTTATAAGTTGGGGTGATTGTCACAACCCAGATTTTTGAGATCTGTGCATGGCACACTTGGTTGCACATCGGTATATGCATTTCACAAAGGGACCAAAACACCCAAATACTTAAAGTGTGTACATGGGAAACACACTAGTATATCCCAATTGTGATAAATATAAAAGTGAAGAAGAGAAGAGGAGTCCTTACGAAACTATTCTAACCTAAAAAGAGGAGGACTATAGAAAAGAAAGGGAAGAAAGGAGCACAGGAGAACTAGGGTTGCGAAACTTGGCTCGGCAAGGGAGATCGGAGGTTATGGCGGGAGGACGAACCGGGAGGCCGGATAGCCTAGTGGGTTTACAAATCTTCAATCGAACACATGCGTGTTTCATCGTCGAGATACGTTAAAACATATAGATGCCTAGGAATGTTTTAAATAGTAGGAAGGATGTTGGTGTATGTTGCTTTATATAAGATTAAGGTAAAATGAAGGATGGAGGCATGATCTCGATCGATCATGGACAAAATCGGTGTTCTCGCTCGGCGGTCTAAAGAGGCTCGCTCGGCGAGGATGAACATAGAAAGAAAGACTCAGGCTCGCTCGAGCGGTCCCTTAAACTAAAGGGAGGCTCGCTCGAGCGAGGGTCCGTATCTTAAATTTGAAAGCTCGATTTAACCGCTCGAGCGATCTCGATATGACCGCTCGAGCGAGGTCTAGAGACCGCTCGAGCGAGGTCTAGAGACCGCTCGAGCGAGGTCAAGTGACCGCTCGAGCGAGGGCTAATGACCGCTCGAGCGAGGTCTGGTGACCACTCAGATATTGGTTTTCTAATAAGAGGAACTCGGGTGTCCTACACCCCAAAGACCTTAGATCATTCTAAAAGTATAATTCTTTAAATGTAGGTCGATGCACTATAACCTCTGAGGACAAGCGTGCTTGAGATTCGTCGAGGTAGGGAGTATTCTTGAAACATGTGCATTATTCTGTGAACTCATATGCGTAGTAAAGTCTATTTAAATAGTAGTATATACATTAAACTCTCATGATAAGTGTGTGTGTGTGTAAAGTGTGAAGAATCCTGAGGTCCCCAGGGGACGAAATATAATGTGGTTAAATCAGAGAAAGTTGAAATAGAAGTATGAGGCATCCCAGGGATGCGTAAGAAATAAAATAGAGAAACAATGTGATAAGGCCTAATGAAATATATCTAGCACAATCACGGTGAATAACTATATGTAAAGCACATTGATATTTTTATTATTTAAGGTTGATCGAATACCCACCAGCGTGGCGGGATACCACTGACTCGGCAGGATATCCGTGACCGGTACGGCGGCCAATCCGTATAGTTGTAACACATCCCAGGGATGTAGATTGAGAATAGACCCCGCCGCCTATGAGAAAGGGGCTTGGGCAGTATTCCCAGGGGATACACATAATAACTGTCTAGTTAGACGACGATGGCAGGTATTCCATCGAGGCTCGATGCTATAGTGCTCGAGGATTACTTAAGTTAAGATTTAAGTGATTAGGCCAAGTTCACAAACAAATTAATAAAGAGATTAAGCGAATGCTGCTAAGATCGGTTGGGAATCATTGCTTTATTTTTATCCTTCAAATTGTTGTACATAAATATTTCTTGAGAAATTATGTTGTTAGTACTAACATATGCGGAGATGATCTATATGTTCTTTTGTTTTCCCTCACGGAGCTAGGATGTAGCTCACCCCTTAGACTATCGTGGCAGTCAAGGACTAACGGCAAGGACTTGGTGAAGTAAATCCAAAGGCATCGGTGTATGCAACCTCCTGAGGAATTCTTCTAGGAAACCCGCTGCATACTTTGATAGTGAGTTGAGAGAGAGTACTGTGTATGGCTTGGTATATCGAGCCTTTTTAATTTGAATGTTTAAGATACTGTCACTTGGTAGACCACCTAGGAGGAATGAGTATCATTAAACTGTCGGGTATGTCCTTATGTCCATGAATTGGCATGGAACAAGAACAGCCTGGTAGGATCAACTAACTTATAAATTCTTATTGTTGCTTAGAGTATTCGTATGTGCTTCAATTACCGTTTGGCTGTATATATGACGAGGAGTTATGATATGAAGGTAAGGCCGCAGCCTTGAAGGTCGTGGCAGATGGCACAGATTTCGGGTGCGAAATTGAAATTGAGTTAAAAGAAATTATAAGATTATCTTTACTAATATAAAAGGAGAAAGCCAAATATCATTTGGTTACAATTTTTAAAACAAGACTACAATATCGATTAAAAAAATGTTTTACAAGTGATGGTAATTTTGAAAAAGTATAAGAGATTGATGACATTCATTGATAAAAAAAAAATAAAAAAATTGCCTCCCCTTTACTAATAATGTGAGATCAATAGAAGCAAAATAGAAAGTGGCTTAAATTAAAATGGCAAAGTTATAATTTTCACTTACAATCTTTGTGTAAGCTTGGGCATTTGTGAAAAGAGTATCTGGCAATGAATGATGAATGATACAATAGACCAAGGATTACCAAAATAATCCCTAATGAACATGGTTTTCCACTTACATCCATTGTACTTGGAAAACTTTTTCACATCATCAAATAAAATTGTTATATGGTCAACATAAACATGTTTACACAATTGTGAAAATAAATGTCACTTCTTAGGAGCTTCAAAAGCGTTTTCAATAATTCCCTTTCTCTCAAGCAACTCCACATCCTCTGAAGCATTAATGAGATATTTAATTAACATTGCATATTTAGTAACATGCATGTCCGAAAAAGGGAGACATTGCTCGAAAGCAATAAGGTTACGCACCAGAGAGTAATATTTATCAGAAATTTTTTGAAGGGGTAATTGTATAACCCCGTTATGAAATTCAATATTCATAAAACTCCCTCTATTTCGCTTCAACCTAAATTTAACTCCGGATTTCAGGAGTTTCGTTGCGGAGGGAAGTGTTTGCGGAGGAAAATTGGTAAGCCGGACAGTTTTTGTAGACAAAAGAGGACGATGACTTAAATGAGAAAGATGGAGGAGATGATGAACTTCTTCTGCCGATGGCTTACGCTCCCTTAAATTAAATGTAATGAAGGATCCTAATCTATCTACAAAAGACAAATCTCCTTCTTCTTCTATTGCTAATGCAATTTCAAGGTTAACATATGTTTCATTTCTCATTGCAAAATTATATAAATGGTGTAAAATAAAGAAAGGGATCTGATTTTCTAATAAAACGAGTAGGTGGGCCCCACATCAAAACGAGTAGGTGGGCCCCACATCAAAACGAGATCATCCCATACCCAAACATTTTGAAAATTCAAATAAGCCAACAACCAAAATCTGTTGAACCTGGATAGAAAGAAATGGTAAGCATTTCTCAGGAATTCTCAAAATGGTGGGAATCAAACACCACCAAAGCCAACTTCCCAATGACAATAACCTCTCTCCTCTTCTTCACAATCTCTCTCCAGAATTTGGAAAAATCAACATGCACCAAATCTCCCACCAGACAGGGAAAGTCACTACCTTCATCTCATAAGCCACAAGAACATTTACTGCCCCTACAGATCAAACAAAATATGAAGAAAAAAGAGTAAGGAATTCGAAGGAAAAGAGTGGAAACACCCACCCTCATTTTTTATTTAACTTCAATTCACTTACTAAAATAATAATAAGTGAATATTGTTTACTAAAATAATAATAATAATAATAATAATAATAATATTGTTTAGTATACCATTATGCCACCTGATGCAGTATGAGAACAATCTAAATTGTTTAAGAGGCCATCCATCATTTAAAAAAATAAGGGTAGAATTAGAGTACATTGATCAAATAGTCAAAATTTCAGTACGAGTAAGATTTTTGTGACACTTTGCAGTTCAATATTTGATCTATCATAAAGACTTAAAAGTGTGAGAACATTTAAACATCAAATTGGTGTTCAAATAATGGTCAGGGATGGGAGTTGGGTGGAACAAAGAAAAACACCTATTAACAGGTTAGCATCATGCAGTCCATGCACTCTTTCAACAGGTCGGGTGGGTAACCCAACCCAACACCCAACACTCAACACTCAACACACACACACAGTGTAAAAAGCATTGAGCTTTTTACCGGGTAGAGTCGGGCCAGTTTTAGAGCATGCACCATCAAGTTGGGTCGGTTGATTATTTACATATTTCTTATTGGACAGCAGAAATTAATCAAATGTCGAGATATAGGCATATCGTTTGGGTCTCGGAGCGATACCTATCCGATATGTTTCAACCAATTGAGCGATATTAAATTAACTTTTATATATTTAAAATAATAAATAATACAACTGTCACAACCCAGATTTTTGAGATCTGTGCATGGCACACTTTGTTGCACATAGGTATATGCGTTTCACAAAGGGACCAAAACACCCAAATACTTAAAGTATGTACATGGGAAACACACTAGTATAACCCAATTATGATAAATATAAAAGTGAGGAAGAGAGAAGAGGAGTCCTTACGTAAAACTATTCTAACCTAAATAGAGAGGAGGAGATTATAGAGAAAAGAAAGGGAAGAAAGGAGCACAGGGAGAACTAGGGTTGCGTAAACTTGGCTCAAGGGAGATCGAGAGGTAATGAGGGGAGGACGAACCAGGGAGACCGGATAGCCTAGTGGGTATTCAAATCTTAAATCGGACCTGTGCGTGATTCACCGTCAGAGGTACGTTAAAAACGCATAGATGCATAGGAATGTTTGGAATAGTAGGAAGGATGTTGGCTAGATACTACTGGTATAAGATTAAGGTGTAAAGAAGGATAAACAAAGGTAAGCATGACTCTAGGCTCGCACGAGCGGGCCCTGGAACGAAAGGGGGGGTCGCTCGAGCGAGGGTCCACCGTCACATTTCAAAGCCGATTTAACCGCCGGCGAGGTCAAAGACCGCCGAAGCGAGGTCAAGAGACCGCTCGAGCGAGGTCAAGTGACCGCTCGAGCAAGTAAAACTGACCGCGCGAGCGAGGTCTGGTGACCACTAAGATATTAGTTTTCTAATATAAGAAACCCGTGTCTTACACCCCAACTGACCTTAATCCTTCCTAAAGTAAAATTCTTTTTAAATGTAGGTTGATGCATTATAACCGCTAAGGACAAGCGTACTTTGGGATTCGTTGAGGTAGGGAGTATTCTCGAAACATGTGCATTATTCTGTGAACTCATATGCGTAGTATAGTCTATTTAAATAGTAGTATATACAATAAACTCTCATGATAAGTGTGTGTGTGTAAAGTGTGAAGAATCCTGAGGTCCCTGTGCGAAAATATAATGTGGTTAAATCGAGAAAGTTGAAATAGAAGTATGGGGCATCCAGGGATGCGTAAGAAATAAAATAGAAAACATGTAAACAATGTGATAAGGCCTAATGTAATATATCTAGCACATTCACGGTGAATAACTATATGTAAAGCACATTGATATTTTTATTATTTAAGGTTGATCAGAATACCCCACCGACGTGGCGGGATACCCACGACTGACTCGGCAGGATATCCGTGACCGGTACGGCGGCCAATCCGTATAGTTATAACACATCCCAGGGATGTAGATTGAGAATAGACCCCGCCGCCTATGAGAAAGGGGCTCGGGCGATTCTGTGGAATACACATAACAACTGTCTAGTTAGACGACGATGGCGGGTATTCCATCGGGGCTCGATGCTATATTGCTCGAGGATTACTTAAGTTAAGATTTAAGTGATTAGGCCAATTTCACAAACAAATTCATAAAGAGATTAAACAGAAACTGTGCTAAGATGTGGTTGGGAATCATTGAATTATTTTTTTTTCCTTCAAATTGTTGTACATAAATATTTCTTGAGAATTTTTGTTGTTGGTACTAACATATGTGCGGGAGATAATCTATATGTTCTTTTGTTTTCCCTACGGAGCTAGGATGTAGCTCACCCCTTAGACTATACGTCGCAGGTCAAGGACTAACGGCAGCAAGGACTTCGGGTGAAGTAAATCTAAAGGCATGTTATGCACCACAGACGAGTCAGAACCTCCTCCTGAGGAATTCTTCTAGGAAACCCGCTGCATACTTTGATAGTGAGTTGAGAGAGAGTACTATGTATGGCTTGGTATATCGAGCCTTTTTATTTTGAATGTTTTAAATACTGTCACTTGGTAGACCACCTAGGAGGAATAGGTATCATTAAGCTTTCGGGTATGTCCTTATGTCCATGAATTGGCATGGAACAAGAACAGCTTGGTAGGATCAACTAACTTATAAGTTCTTATTGTTGCTTAGAGTATTCGCATGTGCTTCAATTACCGTTTGGCTGTATATATGAAGAGGAGTTATGATATGAATGTAAGGCACGGTCTTGAAGGTCGTGCAGATGGCACGGATTTCGGGATGCCAAAATTCGGGCTGTCACAACAACAAACGATAAAATAATGTGTTGGGCTTTTTTATAATCTGTCCAGTTCATATCTATACATATGGGCCACCTGATATGTTCCCAGATTTGACCCAATATTTGGCCCATATTATTGGGTTGTATATCATATAGACTTAACCCGATATATATATATATCCGATATGGTTGATCCGCTAAATATATGAAAGTATATGAACCAACTTAGTATTGGCAGTTGATCAATGGCATATTGACACTTCATATGTACCCATATAATTTCTGAAAATATAAAATAATAATTAGATCAATGGTGCTATATTTTCTTACCACTCCTTTGCTCCAACATCCTTACCTACAAGTAACAAGCTTCAATAAATCATAAAATTATTTGAAAAAAAGATAGGAATAAATAATAATAATTTCAAAATAAACCCGATAGAGAATAACAAAATAAGAAATTAAATTTTAATTGTCACTCACAATATTGGATTGCCCTATCAATGGTAGGTCTTCAAATACGTATAACTGTAAAAATTGAGTTAAAAGAAATTATAAGATTATCTTTACTAATATAAAAGGAGAAAGCCAAATATCATTTGGTTACAATTTTTAAAACAAGACTACAATATCGATTAAAAAAATGTTTTACAAGTGATGGTAATTTTGAAAAAGTATAAGAGATTGATGACATTCATTTATAAAAATAAAAAAAAATAAAAAAAAATTGCCTCCCCTTTACTAATAATGTGAGATCAATAGAAGCAAAATAGAAAGTGGCTTAAATTAAATGGCAAAGTTACAATTTTCACTTACAATGCTGTGTAGGCTTGGACAGCTGTGAAAAAGAGTATCACAACGGCAGCGATGAATGATACAATAGACCAAGGATTACCAAAATAATCCCTAATGAACATGGTTTTCCACTTACGCCATTGTACTTCAGAAAACTTTTTCACATCATCAAATAAAATTGTTATATGGTCAACATAAACATGTTTACACAATTGTGAAAAAATAAATGTCACTTCTTCCGAGCTTCCAAAAGCGTTTTCAATAATTCCCTTTCTCTCAAGCAACTCCACATCCTCTGAAGCATTAATGAGATATTTAATTAACATTGCATATTTAGTAACATGCATGTCCGAAAAAGGGAGACATTGCTCGAAAGCAATAAGGTTACGCACCAGAGAGTAATATTTATCAGAAATTTTTTGAAGGGGTAATTGTATAACCCCGTTATGAAATTCAATATTCATAAAACTCCCTCTATTTCGCTTCAACCTAAATTTAACTCCGGATTTCAGGAGTTTCGTTGCGGAGGGAAGTGTTTGCGGAGGAAAATTGGTAAGCCGGACAGTTTTTGTAGACAAAAGAGGACGATGACTTAAATGAGAAAGATGGAGGAGATGATGAACTTCTTCTGCCGATGGCTTACGCTCCCTTAAATTAAATGTAATGAAGGATCCTAATCTATCTACAAAAGACAAATCTCCTTCTTCTTCTATTGCTAATGCAATTTCAAGGTTAACATATGTTTCATTTCTCATTGCAAAATTATATAAATGGTGTAAAATAAAGAAAGGGATCTGATTTTCTAATAAAACGAGTAGGTGGGCCCCACATCAAAAGCAGTAGGTGGGCCCCACATCAAACGAGATCATCCCATACCCAAACATTTTGAAAATTCAAATAAGCCAACAACCAAAATCTGTTGAGCTGGATAGAAAGAAATGGTAAGCATTTCTAGAATTCTCAAAATGGTGGGAATCAAACACCACCAAAGCCAACTTCCCAATGACAATAACCTCTCTCCTCTTCTTCACAATCTCTCTCCAGAATTTGGAAAAATCAACATGCACCAAATCTCCCACCAGACAGGGAAAGTCACTACCTTCATCTCATAAGCCACAAGAACATTTACTGCCCCTACAGATCAAACAAAATATGAAGAAAAAAGAGTAAGGAATTCAAAGGAAAAGAGTGGAAACACCCACCCTCATTTTTTATTTAACTTCAATTCACTTACTAAAATAATAATAAGTGAATATTGTTTACTAAAATAATAATAATAATAATAATAATAATATTGTTTAGTATACCATTATGCCACCTGATGCAGTATGAGAACAATCTAAATTGTTTAAGAGGCCATCCATCATTTAAAAAAATAAGGGTAGAATTAGAGTACATTGATCAAATAGTCAAAATTTCAGTACGAGTAAGATTTTTGTGACACTTTGCAGTTCAATATTTGATCTATCATAAAAGACTTAAAAAGTGTGAGAACATTTAAACATCAAATTGGTGTTCAAATAATGGTCAGGGATGGGAGTTGGGTGGAACAAAGAAAACACCTATTAACGAGTTAGCATCATGGTCCCATGCACTCTTTCAGCAGTCGGGTGGGTAACCCAACCCAACACCCAACACTCAACACTCAACACACACAGTGTAAAAAGCATTGAGCTTTTTACCGGGTAGAGTCGGGCCAGTTTTAGAGCATGCACCATCAAGTTGGGTCGGTTGATTATTTACATATTTCTTATTGGACAGCAGAAATTAATCAAATGTCGAGATATAGGCATATCGTTTGGGTCTCGGAGCGATACCTATCCGATATGTTTCAACCAATTGAGCGATATTAAAATAACTTTTATATATTTAAAATAATAAATAATACAACAAACGATACAATAATGTGGTGGGCTTCTTTATAATCATTCAGGTTCATATCTCTACATATGGGCCACCTGATATGTTCCCAGATTTGACCCAATATTTGGCCCATATTATTGGGTTGTATATCATATAGACTTAACCCGATATGGTTGATCCGCTAAATATATGAAAGTATATGAACCAACTTAGTATTGGCAGTTGATCAATGGCATATTGACACTTCATATGTACCCATATAATTTCTGAAAATATAAAATAATAATTAGATCAATGGTGCTATATTTTCTTACCACTCCTTTGCTCCAACATCCTTACCTACAAGTAACAAGCTTCAATAAATCATAAAATTATTTGAAAAAAAGATAGGAATAAATAATAATAATTTCAAAATAAACCCGATAGAGAATAACAAAATAAGAAATTAAATTTTAATTGTCACTCACAATATTGGATTGCCCTATCAATGGTAGGTCTTCAAATCATATACTGTAAAAATTGAGTTAAAAGAAATTATAAGATTATCTTTACTAATATAAAAGGAGAAAGCCAAATATCATTTGGTTACAATTTTTAAAACAAGACTACAATATCGATTAAAAAAATGTTTTACAAGTGATGGTAATTTTGAAAAAGTATAAGAGATTGATGACATTCATTTATAAAAAAAAAATAAAAAAATTGCCTCCCCTTTACTAATAATGTGAGATCAATAGAAGCAAAATAGAAAGTGGCTTAAATTAAAATGGCAAAGTTATAATTTTCACTTACAATGCTGTGTAGGCTTGGACAGCTGTGAAAAAGAGTATCACAACGGCAGCGATGAATGATACAATAGACCAAGGATTACCAAAATAATCCCTAATGAACATGGTTTTCCACTTACGCCATCTTACTTCAGAAAACTTTTTCACATCATCAAATAAAACTGTTATATGGTCAACATAAACATGTTTACACAATTGTGAAAAAATCAATGTCACTTCTTTCGAGCTTCCAAAAGCGTTTTCAATAATTCCCTTGCTCTCAAGCAACTCCACATCCTCTGAAGCATTAATGAGATATTTCATTAACATTGCATATTTAGTAACATGCATGTCCGAAAAAGGGAGACATTGCTCGAAAGCAATAAGGTTACGCACCAGAGAGTAATATTTATCAGAAATTTTTTGAAGGGGTAATTGTATAACCCCGTTATGAAATTCAATATTCATAAAACTCCCTCTATTTCGCTTCAACCTAAATTTAACTCCGGATTTCAGGAGTTTCGTTGCGGAGGGAAGTGTTTGCGGAGGAAAATTGGTAAGCCGGACAGTTTTTGTAGACAAAAGAGGACGATGACTTAAATGAGAAAGATGGAAGAGATGATGAACTTCTTCTGCCGATGGCTTACGCTCCCTTAAATCAAATGTAATGAAGGATCCTAATCTATCTACAAAAGACAAATCTCCTTCTTCTTCTATTGCTAATGCAATTTCAAGGTTAACATATGTTTCATTTCTCATTGCAAAATTATATAAATGGTGTAAAATAAAGAAAGGGATCTGATTTTCTAATAAAAACAAGTCATTGATAATCATGTTTATCATCCAACTTGTATTATATATAATCTCTCTTTCTTTTTCTTCATCTGTTTTTAAAAAAAATTCTACTATAAATGCTGCATCTAAGGCTAAATCATTTTCCAAATTGTAACTACCAAACCTATTAATTTCGGAATAACATTTTTTAATCCTAGCCACATGGTAACGCAACCATTTACCAAAATCCTCTTTATCCCGATTCTTCCTACCAAACAAGTGATCAGAAAAAAAAAAAAATTAATGTTTCATCTTCAAGTTGTGATCATCCGAATGGTAAGGACCTAAAGAGATGATCATGGGATTATAGATCTTCTCATCTACATTTCGAATGCATTGGGATACTAAAAAAATGGTGGTTTCATTAGTTGGTAGTTGTTGAAGAGATTGTTGTGCCTGAGATAGTTCGGACGGCACATCCTGGACTATTTCATCGTCTCCTCCGATCCTTGATGATGACTCTCCTCTCTGCATTTTGATTTACCTTTTATAAAAAAAAAATTTGAATAAGTCATTTAGGCTTAAAAGTCCCTTACACGGAAGGAAGGAAAACACAAAATAGATGCACTAATAAAATTTAAAAGAGTAAAACGAAATAAAAACTTACAGATTAGAGAGAGTGGAGCCGAGAGTAGAGAGAGGAGAAATTTCTGAGTGAGAGTAGAGAGAGGAGAGATTTTTGAATGATAGTAGAGAGAGGAGAGCAGAGAAGGCGTGGAGATTATATAGAACGTTTAAATAAAGTTAACCCACAACAAAAGTGCAGTTGCCTGCCGGGTAACATATACCTGACTATACGTTGCTGTACCTGACATGTATAATGTACCCTTTAAAATACCATATATATATATAAAATATACTTTTTGAGTAAAATAATTAAAAAGCCCAAAACAAGAAGATAATTCCTAAAAAACATCAATAAAAAAATTTGCAAAACCCCAAAATAATACCTGAAAAAGCTTGAGAGTTGGTCGCTGGCCGGCGACTCCAAAGGTGGCCGTCTCGGAGTTACACGTGACGTGAGAGTGAGAGATAAGAGAGGAGGAGGTCGCCTGCGTCTCCAGAGGTGGTCGGCAGTAGAGGAAAAGGAAGAGAAGGGTTTTAGAGAGAGAGAGTGTGACAGCCCGGATTTCGGCACCCCGAAACCCGTGCCATCAGCACGATCATCTTGACCGTGCCCCTCAACTATGCACGGAACACTGGTATATCAAGCATAAAATAAATAAGAACAACTTGCGGAATTTAAATCTACATAAAAACACTTCTCAAAAGACAGTTCTACCCTCATGCCTCTGCATGAAGGGAGAACCGATCCGAACCATCGATGATAACCATCATCATGGATGGTTCGCCCAAAAGAATACTCTGATATCCATATACACAAGGTTTAATCAAAAACCAGGCTTGACATACCAAGCCGTACAATCTCCAACTAAAACTCCTCAAAGTCGCACAGCAGAGTCCTCTAGAAGAAGTCCTCTGGAGGTGGCTCTAACTCCTCGCCGGCCGCAAGGTCCGACTCGCCGGGATCAGCGTCTCCTGAAGCCGCGGCAACTGCTAGTATTGGACCTGCGACGTATAGTCTATAGGGTGAGCTACATCCTAGCTCAATAGGGAACAGTACACAGTTGAACATATAAATTATAACTCACATGTATTCTATGATATGCATGCATGATGTATCTATGCATTTATTGATGAAAAACAGTTAAAAACGCTTCAATTACTGGTAAATTTCTCATGTCTTTTAGTTAATCATGAATGATGCTGAGAAGGCCTAAAGCAAAACTTAAAAATAATCCCCAATATAGCATCGAGCGAGATACCCTTCATCGTCATCTATATAGACAATTTAAATGTATTCACAGGGAATACTAATAGTACCAAGCCCCTTTCACGGGATTGGTGGCGGGTTTCACATCTCATCAACACTGGGTGTGCTACTCATGCGGATAAGCCTCCGTGGCCTCTGGATTAGCCGCCGTATCGGTCACGGATATCCTGCCGCGTCAGTCGTGGTTATCCCGCCACGTCGGTGGGGTAACCTATCAAACCTCAAATAACAAAAATATCGGTGCCTTACATATAGTTATTCACCGTGTAATTGTGCTATCTTATATCAGTTAGGCCTCATCAAGCATGATTCAATCATGGATACATCCACAGGATGTATCCGTCACTCACTACATCACACGATGCCTTTACTTCTTCACTTCATCATCCCCGGGATGGTCCATTTAAGATCTCTTATGAGCACACACACACACTTTTCATAATCATTGAGTAGTAAAACATTTGAATTGAATTGATATCATTACATACATGCTCTTGTAAAATAAAGTACATGTTAGGTGTTCCCTACCTCAAGTCTTTAGTCGATCAATGCATCAAGGTCGCGTGGCTCCTTGTGTACTCGTTCTCACGTACCACCTATGATACCATATAACATGTGAAACACATCACAAAGGATGCGATAGAGAAGGTATAAGATCCTGCAAGAACCTTAAAGTCAAACCAAAAGTCAACATAGTTTACTACAGTCGATTATTCGAACTCCAAAATTGATTAATCGAATCTGATTCGATTAATCGATTTCAAAATCGATTAATCGAAGTCAATATCGATTAATCGAAGCAATTTCGATTAATCGAAATTCTCCTTTTCGAAAGTCCATTCTCGCTCGAATAAATAATTGTCATTCGATTAATCGAATCCAATTTCGATTAATCAAATTCTTCTTCAAGAAAGTAAATTTCTATTGCTCAATAGGAGCTTTCATTCGATTAATCAATCCAATTTCGATTAATCGAAATCCTTCTTTTCGCAGCGCACCCTTAGTTCAATAGTCGATTTCACAAGTTGATTAATCGATTCCAAATCGACATCGAAACCAAAATCGATTAATCGAAATCCCATTTCGATTAGTCGATTTTTCCTGTTATTTCCTCCAACCTCGGGTCCATCGGAGGTTCTCGATCGATTAATCGATTCTCAAATCGATTAATCGAAATCAAAGTCGATTAATCGAAATTCAATTCGATTAATCAAATCGGGTCCTCTCGACTCTTCAACTTCTGGCCAATTTCGATTAATCGAAACCCAATTTCGATTAATCGAAATTGTCAGATTCAGTCCCCTTCGAGCTGTTCTTCCCAATCTTTTTCCATACTTTTTCTTCTATCTTTCTAAGCCATTATCCTATGATTTAACCCACATTTTACTGCAACTTAACCCCTATAATCTATGCATCTTATTTACAAAAAAATTTACCTTGGATAGACCTCAAGTTGATTTCTATCAATGGTTGGAAGGCTAGGGTTTCTAGCTTTGGTTCTAACGGATCCCTTGCGTCGAATCCGGCCTCTTTAATGCTTGACTCCCTCTTCCAAACAGTTGCAATAACTCCTCTCTTACTCCTCTCTCTTTCTCTCTCTTCTTTACTTCTCTCAACCACCAAAACATGAAAGTTAGGGTTTTCAACCCTTTTTATCTTATCTCTTTTTCTCGGCGTGGAGCACATACACACTCATCAGTGTATGTAACTCTACAACTCCTCTATCTCTCCACTCTTCTACACTGATTCACACATCACTTCTGCTCATCTCACCTTAAGTTCATCAATGAACTATCTCATGGTCAAACCTAAGACCAATCGGGCACGGATCCCGAGGTCATAGTTCAATGTGATTTTTCGGGCTATTACAGAGAGAGAGAGAAGGGTTCGCTCTTTTGTTAACTATTACTTCATCGCCACCTCGTAGCTCGTACATCCAGAACACTAATTAAACATATTCAACACATCTAGACCGTTGATTTCAACGAGCCTACGGCCTCAAATTTACTAGCTCTTTCACACGCACCATGCAGAACTAGACCGTCAATTCACTCTAATGCAACGGTACGAGATTCACCGGCAGCTCTCATCAGGTCTCTCGAGCTAAGTTACCTCACCGTTCTATCACGTGCCACATGAATAATCACGTGAGGAGAGAGAGAATATGCAGCGGAGGAGGCTGGTGGGAGGTGGAAGAGGCAGAAATGAGGTTTCTTGTCATTATCATTGTCAGCGTCCTCTGTCTGTTAAGGCAGAGAGTTACTTTTTTAAATGGCATTAAATGAGAAGAAGAAAAAAAAGCATGCGCAATAGTATGAGAGATAGAATAATTTATGTGTCTTATTCTATATTAAAAGGTTGGCTACTAGCTAATCTAACACCATCAATCCATTAGAGTTAACAAATATTAATTGAATTGGACGATGAAGATCCATTTTCATCTAAATCTTGACAACATGGGCGTATTATCAAATCGTCAAGTTTGAATTATACATGGCACAGATCTCAAAATTGGGTTTGGTCATCCCGACTTTTATGTATTACGACGGAAAATAGGACGATTTTAATCAGGTCGGTTCTTGTTTAATTTCAGGTTGGGCGTCTGATTGGGTCATGTTTTCGAGTTGGGTCAGGCATATGCCACTTTCATCAATCAACCAATTTGACCCGATTTCACTGCCATCAGCACGATCATCTTGATCGTGCCCTTTAGCTAAGCACGGAACACTGGTATATCAAGCATCAAAAGTACTATAAATGAAATTGCGGAATTTAAATCTATATTAATTAACTTCCCAAAAGACAGTTCTACCCTCATGCCTCTGCATGAATGGAGAACCGATCCGAACTATCGATGATAGCAATCATCACGGATGGTTCGTCCCAAAGGACAATCCCAACTCCTTATGTACATGGTTTTAAAACAACAATCAAGGCTTGACATACCAAGCCGTACAAAACCTCTCCAAAATCCCTCAAAGTGGCACAACGGAGTCCTCTAAAAGAAGTCCTCTGGAGGTGGCTCTAACTCTTCGCCGGCCGCAAGGTCCAACTCACCGGGGTCAGCGTCTCCTGAAGCCTCGACAGCTGCTAGTAGTGGACCTGCGACGTATAGTCTATAGGGTGAGCTACATCCTAGCTCAATAGGAAACGAACACGGTTGAACATATAAATTATAACTCACATATATTCCATGATATGCCATGCATGATGTATCTATGCAGTTGTTAATGAACAGTTAAAAAGCATTTCGTTTTACTGTTGATTTCTTATATTTTCATTTACTCATGAATGATGCCGAAAAGGCCTAAAGCAAAACTTAAACTTTCAACTTAAGTAATCCCCGAGCAATATAGCATCGAGCCCCGACGAGATATCCATCATCGTCATCTATATAGACAGTTTTAACCGTATTCCCTGGGAATACAAATAGTACCCAAGCCCCTTTCCCCTGGGAATTGGTGGCGGGGTTTCACTTGTCTCAATCAACACCCCTGGGGTGTGCTTACTATGTACGGATAAGCCTCCGCACTGGCCTACGATTTCGCCGCCGTATCGGTTACGGATATCCTGCCGGGTCAGTCGTGGATATCCCGCCACGTCGGTGGGGTACCCTATCAAACCTCAAATAACAAAAATATCGGTGCCTTACATATAGTTATTCACCGTGTAAATATGTTATCTTATATCAGTTAGGCCCTATCAAACATGATTCAATCCTTGGATACATCCCTGGGATGTATCCATTTACTTGCATCACACCTGATGCCCTTATCTCTTTACTTCTTCATCCCCTGGGGATGGCTTATTAGAATTTCTCTTATGGATGTCATACGCACACACACTTTTCACAATTCTTAAATAATTAAACATTTGAATGGAAATCTATATCACTACATGCATGCTCTTGTAAAATAAAGTACATGTTCAAGGTGTTCCCTACCTCAAGTCTTCATTCGATCATTGCATCAAGGTCCCACGTGGCTCCTTGTGCACTAGCTCACACGTACCACCTATGGTACCATATAACAGGTAAAATACATCACAAATGATGCAATAAAGAAGGTATAAGACCCTCCAAGAATCTTAAAGTCAAACCCAAAAGTCAACATAATTTATCTCAGTCGATTAATCGAATTCCAAAATCGATTAATCGAATCTGATTCGATTAATCGATTTCCAAAATCGATTAATCGAAGGTCAATATCGATTAATCGAAGTAATTTCGATTAATCGAAATTCTCCTTTTCGCAAAGTAATTTCACTATTCGAACAGTCGAGTTCTCATTCGATTAATCGAATCCAATTTCGATTAATCGAAATTCCTCTTTTCGCAAAGTAATTTCACTGTTCGAACAGTCGAGTTTTCATTTGATTAATCGAATCCAATTTCGATTAATCGAAATTCCTCTTTTCACAAAGTAGACTCTCAGTTCGAACAGTCGAGTTTCACAAGTTGATTAATCGATCCCAAATCGATTATTCGAAACTAAAATCGATTAATCGAAATCCCATTTCGATTAGTCGATTTTTCCTCAAGTCATTTCCTCCAACCCCTGGGGTCCACTGGAGGTTCTCAGTCGATTAATCGATCCCCAAATCGATCAATCGAAATCCAAAGTCGATTAATCGAAATCAAATTCGATTAATCGAAATCGGGGTCCTCTGACCTTTCAACTTCCTGGCCAATTTCGATTAATCGAAATTGTCAGATTCAGCCCCTTTTCGAGCTGTTCTTCCTAATCTTCTTTCACACTTTTTCTTCTATTTTTCTAAGCCATTATCCTAAGATTTAAACTATTTTCAACTACCATTTAGCCTCTATAATCTATGCATTTGATTTACAAAATTTTACCTTGAATCAATCTCAAATTGATTTCAAATCTAGGGTTGGAAGGCTAGGGTTCCATTTTTTTTCATGGATCCTCGTGTCGAATCCGCTTATCGCTTGAATCTCCTTCCTCAACTAGCCTTTACTCCTGCATTAATCACTCTTTTACTCTTCTCTTCTTTACTCTCCTTCAACAACTCAAAACACCCATTTAGGGTTATTAAACCCTTTATCCTATCTTGTGTTGGAGCACATACACACTCAGGTGTATGTAACTTCCTATTTACTCTCACACTTAAATCACCCAAACTATCACACATCTCGTCTGCTCATTACATCCTAAGTTCTCAATGAACTATCTCGATTGGTCAAACTTGTGACCAATCGTGCACGGATCCCGAGGTCATAGTTTTGCATGATTTTGGTTATTACATCCTCCCCACCTTGGGAATTTTCGCCCTCGAAAATAATCCAAGGTTTGTGTATGGTCTCTCTCTCTATCCCCCCCCCCCCCCACTTTCACGGTGGGTGGTTCAATTGGCTCCTAAGTATTTAAGAAGGGACTAACAAAAGCAAAGGACTCAAACATTGAAGAAGGCAAACAATTGTCATAAAAAAAATAGGATTTTCTATTAAGATCAAAGTTTATACAAGCCGATGAAAGTGGCATACAAGATATACATGAGCAGAATATATGATACAAAATACAATATAAGACTCATGCAGCCTCGCTCAGTGATTCGGTGCTGCATGGGTGGGTCTGCAGAGCCGGCTCCGGTGGTGGCGGCGGTCTGGCTGGGTGGTCGGGCCGTGGGTCATGCGGCGTCCAGAGGCGGAGTAGATGTGGATGTGGAAGGAGCCGCGTCTGTGGTGGGATGGAAGACGGGTCCTCTATGGAAGGCGGTGCGTCCGACTGTCCACTCCTCTTCCTGGGCGAGGTAGCGGCGGTAGTCGGTTGGGTAGATGTGGCGGAGTGTGTGGAACATCAAAAAGTCCATCCGTCGGTTCATCCGGTCGTTGTTAGCCTCCATACGAGCCAACACGTCCTCGATGGTAGGACCGGATGGGGCGGCGCGCCGGCGGTAGGATGAGGTGGGTGTAGCGGGCGCGGAGTGGGTAGGTGGTGTCGGTGAGGCTGTGGTGTGGGAGGGAACCCTCTCCACGGATGGCTCTGCTGCGGCAGGGTGTGCCCCACCCACGGGTGGGTCCTGCTGAGGTGGTGGGGGTGGTGGCGGTGCTACTGCTGCTGGGGCGGGAGCGGGACCTGGAGCTGGTAGGGTCCGC
The DNA here is from genome assembly GCA_021018995.1 of Chloranthus sessilifolius. NCBI lineage: Eukaryota > Viridiplantae > Streptophyta > Magnoliopsida > Chloranthales > Chloranthaceae > Chloranthus > Chloranthus sessilifolius. The sequence goes on from CM037598.1 coordinate 9,611,997, forward strand.
TTGAGAAAATTATAACTACGGGCCCATGAAGACCTAGAGAATGTCTTCACGCAGTCCGTAGCCCTCCCTTCATGCGGAGAGACGGCATAAGATGCATCGTTGGAGTAGCACTCCAACATGCTCGATATGAGGCGAGCATAAGGCATCTTTTCTTTGGGCCGTAGGTTGCCCTTCATCAGCTTCCCCTTTATGTATCTCATCCCCTCAAGGATGAGCATGGTGGCATCAAACCACCGGCCACAGAAGGCCGAGTAAAGTGCCTGCTGCACCTTCTCCACACGCTCAGTGTCGTGGCGCATCGGGTAGAGGTTGCACTTGATTATGGAATCAAGCATCCACATGTAAGGTGGAAGGTCAACCCTCTTGATGGAGGAGCCCGACCCCTTCTTGCCCTTTGTCATGCGGGTCATGACCTCCTCAAATCGAGGGTCCTCCTCGAAGGGTGGGAATAGGGTGGTCTCTGGGGTGAAATCGAGGTAACACTCGATTACCTCGTGGATGTGGCGACTAGTGATCGTATAGAGACGACCCTCAATCTTGGTTATAACACAATCGTCGGTAGGGCCATTGGTTAGCCCTTGGTAAAAGAGTCTAACCAATCTAGGGTAGTAAGAACCCCGGATTGGTTTTAGAAGGTTGCCGAGGCCGGCATTATTTAGGTAGTTTCGAGCCCATTGGGTCTCGCCCGGTAAATCGGGATCGGTAAAAAGGGTAGGGTCGATGATGTATTCGACCTCAAAGGTCTTTGCCGTCCACCATTCATTTGGTTGTTCGACATTTGTGGGTGGTGGTGGCATGGGGGTGGATTCGCGGGAAGACTCCACAGATCGCGTTGAACCGGAGGTGGTCTCGATTCGAGAAGGAGTCCTCACCGGGGGGGTGGTGGTGGTGTGCGGCGTTCACGCCTAACCAAGAAGCTTGAAGTTGCCTTCTTCAAGACAATCGGGTTTTGGGCGGCATTTTTACAAAACTAGGGTTTTCTAATTCAATTGAAGTGAAAAGGAAATTTTAGGGTTTACTGTGGTTTTGGGCGATTGCGAAGCGAATCATGGCAAATCCCAACCCTAGGGCGCTCGGATCGGAGAAGAGAGAGAAGATCAACGCCCTAAAAGCTTCAAGGTGAAATGATTTCGAAAGGGTAATGAAATCCCCAAATTTACTTATATAAGCTCCGTCTCGATTAATCGAAATTCAAAATCGATTAATCGAGATTCAAAACTAGGTTAAGCCGCGTAAAATCGATTAATCGAAAGTCAAATTCGATTAATCGAAACCATTTCGATTAATCGAAATCGTGTCTGTTTAAAATTTTAAAATTTTGAGCTCCTTTGGCCGAGCGATGATTAATCGAAATTCATTTCGATTAATCGAAATTCCAAAATCGATTAATCGAATTTCACTTCGATTAATCGAAATCGTGCAGTAACTTCTAAATTTTTCCGAATGCATTAAATATTCGATTAATCGAATCCATTTCGATTAATCGAAGTTCAAAATCGATTAATCGAGATTCACTTCGATTAATCGAAATCATCTATCTACCTCTAATTTCTTCCAAGTCCCTTTAGTAAATCGATTAATCGAAATTTTAAAATCGATTAGTCGATCCCAAATCGATTAATCGAGATTCCAATTCGATCAATCGAAATTTGTCTTCTATGTATATTCTAACTCTCCTTTCAATTTCTAGTCACTGGCACATGCCAGTCGACTAATCGAACAAAATCGATTAATCGAAATTCCAAATCGATTAATCGATTTGAAATTCGATTAATCGGTTTTGCCCAATTTCTACAGAATTTCAATCTCTTTCTTTCTTTTACTATTTTTGACAATTTATGACAGATTGGATCAAAATTTCCATTGAATTACAAGCATAGTGGAGATTTCACAAATATGTTTGTGGTTTACATTGAATTCTCACGTCGTTGGAAACAAGGCTGGATATTGTTCTTTCACATCGGCCTCTCGTTCCCAAGTAGCCTCTTCTTTTGGATGATTGTTCCACCGAACAAGCACTAAGGGAATCACTTTAGTGCTAAAGATTTGTTCTTTTCGATCCAAGATCTCCACGGTTCCTCTATCATGCTCATGTCCTCACACATCTCTATAGGTTGCTTTCCTAACACATGAGACGGATCATTCACGTACTTTCGAGCATTGATATGTGGAAGCGTTATGTACTCGAACGAGCAAGGTGGTAAACCAATGCGATATGCAACCGCCTACTCGTCCCAAAATTTGAATGGTCCAACATAACGTGGACTTAACTTCCCTCTCTTGCCAAATCTCATTACACCTTTCATAGGTGACACTTTCACAAACACATGCTCCCACTTTATAGTCAACACTAACTTTTCCGCTCACTCACTGTCTTTCAACCTTTCTCGATAATTCGGACAACGGTGGCGTTGTCTTCAAGCGCTTTCGGTCCTAATACAAATTTCTCACCTGCTTTCCTCCCAATTGAGGGTGACTTGCATCGTCCATACAGAGCTTCATACGGTGCCATGCCAATGCTCGTTTGAAAACTGTTATTATATGCGAACTCGAGCGTCGGTAGATACTCATCCCAGTATCCTTGCATATCGAGCATGCATGCTCTGAGCATGTCTTCTATTACTTGGTTCACTCGCTCTGTCTGCCCATCAGTTTGAGGATGGAAAGCTGAACTAAAGTCTAGTCGTGTTCCCATTCCTTCTTGAAATTTCTTCCAAAACTTGGACGTATATAGTGGATCACGATCTGAAACTATGCTACTTGGAATACCATGTAATCTTACAATCTCCTTCATGTATAAGTTCCGCTCGCCTTCGATATGTAGTATTGTACGGCAAAAAGTGCGCTGATTTGGTCAATCGGTCTACGACGACCCAAATGGCATTGTGTCTCTTGGCAGTACGGGGTAATCCAACAATGAAATCCATTGAGATCGATTCCCACTTCCATTCTGGTATTGGTAAAGGTTGCAATAGTCCCGCAAGATGTCTATGATCAACCTTCACTTGCTGACAAGTCAAACATCGTGACACATACTCGGCCACGTCTTGTTTCAGTCCTCTCCACCAGTAGTTCCTTTTCAAATCTTGGTACATTTTGGTGCTACCAGGGTGGATAGCATAATTTGACTTATGGGCCTCATCAAGAATCGTTCGTCTTAGATCGGCGTTGTCCGGAATGCATAGACGGCCTTTAAACAACAAAGAACCATCTTCTTTTACAGAGAAATCCGACCTGATGCCTTCACTCACGTCTTGATGAATCTTTATCAATGCTGGATCTTTCATCTGTAGATCGTGGATATGTTCAAATATCACTGGCTTTACTGATATGTTAGCCAAAAAGGATCCAGTGTCCTTTGACTCAATGTTCGCATCATAGAGTGCCAGGTCTTCCAATAATTTCCATCGGTGCATACCCAAGTTCAAAGAAGCTAACTGAGCTGAACCTTTTCAACTCAATGCATCAGCTACAACATTCGCTTTACCTGGATGGTATTGTATGGAACAATCATAATCCTTGAGGAATTCCATCCATCTGCGCTGTCTCATGTTGAGTTCTTTCTGTGTAAACAGATATCGGAGGCTCTTATGATCGGTGAAAATTTCGAATGTCTCACCATACAAGTAATGTCTCCAAATCTTCAGCGCAAAAATGACTGCTGCTAGTTCTAAGTCATGAGTCGGGTAATTTTTCTCGTGTTCTTTCAACTGTCTTGATCCGTAAGCTATCACCTTCTTGTGTTGGTTGAGCACACAACCTAGGTCATTGTATGACGCGTCGCTGTACACGGCGTATCCTCCACTGCCTGAAGGAATCGCTAATACTGGAGCCGAAGTGAGTCTCGTTTTGAGTTCTTGAAAACTCTTCTCGCATGCCTCACTCCACTCAAACCTTGAATCTTTTCGTGTCAGCTTTGTGAGAGGTCCCGATATCTTTGAAAACCCCTCAACGAAACGTCGATAATAGCCTGCTAAGCCCGTAAAAACTTCTGGGACATCTCCATCCGTCTTTGGCTGCTCCCATTTGACTACTGCTTCTATCTTTGCTGGATCTACAGTGACACCATGCTTTGAGACGACATGTCCCACAAAGCTAACCTCTTCCAACTAAAACTCACACTTGCTGAGTTTGGCGTATAATTGGTGTTCACGTAGCGTCTGTAGAGCAATCCTCAAATGTTCTTCGTGTTCCGTCTTGGATTTGGAGTATATTAAAATATCGTCGACAAACACTACGACGCAGGAGTCCAAGTGTGGTTTAAACACTCGGTTCATCAGATCCATAAACGACGCCGGAGCATTCGTCAATCCAAACGGCATCACTAGGAATTCATAGTGTCCATACCGTGTCCGGAAAGCTATCTTCTGAATGTCCTCAGCTTTGACTCGCAACTGATGATACCCAGATCTCAGGTCGATCTTGGAAAAATACCTTGCTCCTTGCAGTTGGTCGAATAGATCGTCTATTCTAGGCAAAGGGTAGCGGTTCTTCACAGTGAGTTTGTTCAATTGTCGATAGTCAATGCATAGCCGCATTGACCCATCCTTCTTCTTGACAAACAAGACCGGTGTTCCCCATGGGGATACACTTGGTCTAACAAACCCCTTGTCCATAAGCTCTTGTAGTTGTTCCTTCAACTCCTTTAACTCAGCGGGAGCCATTCTATAAGGTGCTTTTGAAATAGGCTCCGTTCCTGGTGCTAAGTCAATGGCGAATTCTACTTCTCTTCTCGGAGGTAATCCGGGCAATTCTTCCGAAACACGTCCAAGTCTCGCACAATTGCTATCTCGTAAATGACGCTCTTTTCTTCCTTGTCCTCCTTTAAGAAAGCTAAGTATCCATCGCATCCCTTCGATCATTTTCTCGCCTTCATCGAGATCAAGCGATGACGACCACTCCTTGAAACCGAAATGATCTTCTTGTGTTGGGTCCGAAAATGACTACCTTGTTCGCACAATCTTTGCGCCAACCAGTCCATGCCAAGGATCACATCAAACCCTTGCATGTCTAACAGTATCAACTTTGCTTCTAGTTCATGCACCTCTAAGTCTCGAACTGCTACGATGATGGATTTGCAAGCTAACTCCGTGTCTACTAACTCTCCAGTCGGAATAGACACAGATAGGACGAAATCCAACGTCTCGAACAATCTTCATCTTCTTAGCAAACGTGGAGGATTTAATGAGTGGGTAGACCCGGGTCTATCAACACTTTCGAGCGTCATATCCACCGAAGCATCCTTTTTCATATATATTTAGAGTACCTATAGTATATATACATACATACAATAATTTACACATCAATTTACACTCTCAATTCACATACAGCTTTTTGTATTGAGAAAAGAATCTATACAATTTCTAATGCATGCTCTTTCTCTATCTAAGATTTTAATGAAATGAAAATTTTCTTTAATAAAAAAATCTCACCTGATGACGCTTCCGCTTCTCGACTGGATCGCATAGGCTCTCCCCTGAACGATCGGTTTCCTTGCTTGAATGGGTCGTGGTGCTGCAACTGAAACCGTCTTTCTCTTATCCGTCTCGGGGCAATCCTTGATCAAGTGGCCCACCTTGCCACATCGAAAACAACCCCTCGTTCCCGATCTACATCACCGTCTATGAGGCTTGCCACACTTTCGCAAGTCTCCGAGGTGGAAGAAACGATCGAGAACCTGTGTGATGGTGGCGCCAGTAGACATGGCAGGGCTCTCATAGCGAATAGGTCTCCCGACGCAAGCAATGGAAACCTCTGCTTGGTTGTTGTTATACTTGGGTCTTCAAAACCCCCTTGAACTGTGGTCTCGATTACGGGCCATGAACCTCGGCTTTTTGTTCACCGATTCAGAGTGCCCCGATCTTCCTTGTTCATTTCCTCCTCTCTGCTTGCTCTCCTGTCTATATCTATTTGTATTCTCCTCTTCAACCACCGGTGCTTTACTCATGACCTCTTCATAGGTCCTTAGTTGAAATGGAGCACGCCTCCCCTAACCTCGTGCTTCAAACCTTGTCAAACCTCTTGGACTTCATCACCTCGGACGTAGTCCGTGAGTAAAACGGGCAAGTCACGAGAAACTCTACCCCATATTCTCTCACCGTCATTCTCCCTTGTACTAATCGCAAAATTGTATCTCAAGTGGTTCCTCACCACTTAGGAAAATATTGTTTGTTGAACTCCTCAACAAACTCCTCCCAAGTCCAAGGCAACTCTGGGGTCTCCTGAGCCCGAGTCCGTATCACGGACTTCCACCAAGGCCCAGCCTCCCCATCCAACATGTAAGCTGCCCATCTTACACTCTCATCTTCCGTGCAAGTTAGCACGCTAAAGACTTTCTCCATCTCCATCAACCAGTTCTCAGCCATCAGGTTCCAGCCTTGCCGAAAATGAAGGAGGTCTCATCCTCTAAACTCGTAAAAGATGAGGGCTGCAACGCAGTCCCATGTGGTGTAGGTGGTCGTTCTCTTGATGCATGAGCTGCAAAGGATGCGGCTTGTTGTGCCATGGCAGCTGCCATAGTCTCCATAGTGTGCATCATCCTTTGTCGCTCCTCCCTATCTTCTTGTCTTTCTCTCAATCTTTCTTGCTCTCTTAGATCTTGATCTTGCTGATCTCGATCTTCTTCATCCCGTTGTCTACTACTACTGCCCCCTGGGGCCTCAGTACCTCCTAAAGGCACTCTATTTGTAGGAGAGATGTAACCATCTCCACTACGTAGACTCCTCTGCTGGCCTCCCCTTGGTCGGCCTCTTCCTCTAGATGACATTTGCGGCTGCATTTGAAACTAAAGTTTCGTTAGCAGAAGCCCCTATGTTCTGACGAAAGAACCCTTGTCAGAATTGCTAAAAGAAAATAGCTTTGATACCAACTGTGACAGCCCGGATTTCGGCACCCCGAAACCCGTGCCATCAGCACGATCATCTTGATCGTGCCCTTTAGCTAAGCACGGAACACTGGTATATCAAGCATCAAAAGTACTATAAATGAAATTGCGGAATTTAAATCTATATTAATTAACTTCCCAAAAGACAGTTCTACCCTCATGCCTCTGCATGAATGGAGAACCGATCCGAACCATCGATGATAGCAATCATCACGGATGGTTCGTCCCAAAGGACAATCCCAACTCCTTATGTACATGGTTTTAAAACAACAATCAAGGCTTGACATACCAAGCCGTACAAAACCTCTCCAAAATCCCTCAAAGTGGCACAACGAAGTCCTCTAGAAGAAGTCCTCTGGAGGTGGCTCCAACTCTTCGCCGGCCGCAAGGTCCGACTCACCGGGGTCAGCGTCTCCTGAAGCCTCGACAGCTGCTAGTAGTGGACCTGCGACGTATAGTCTATAGGGTGAGCTACATCCTAGCTCAATAGGGAACGAACACGGTTGAACATATAAATTATAACTCACATATATTCCATGATATGCCATGCATGATGTATCTATGCAGTTGTTAATGAACAGTTAAAAAGCATTTCGTTTTACTGTTGATTTCTTATATTTTCATTTACTCATGAATGATGCTGAGAAGGCCTAAAGCAAAACTTAAACTTTCAACTTAAGTAATCCCCGAGCAATATAGCATCGAGCCCCGACGAGATACCCATCATCGTCATCTATATAGACAGTTTTAACCGTATTCCCTGGGAATACAAATAGTACTCAAGCCCCTTTCCCCGGGATTGGTGGCGGGTTTCACTTGTCTCAATCAACACCCACAGGGTGTGCTTACTAACGGATAAGCCTCGCTGGCCTCACGGTTTGCCCGTATCGGTCACGGATATCCTGCCGTGTCAGTCGTGGATATCCCGCCACGTCGGTGGGGTACCCTATCAAACCTCAAATAACAAAAATATCGGTGCCTTACATATAGTTATTCATCGTGTAAATGTGCTATCTTATATCAGTTAGGCCCTATCAAACATGATTCAATCCTTGGATACATCCCTGGGATGTATCCATTTACTTGCATCACACCTGATGCCCTTATCTCTTTACTTCTTCATCCCCTGGGGATGGCTTATTAGAATTTCTCTTGTGGATGTCATACGCACACACACTTTTCATAATTCTTAAACAATTAAATATTTGAATGGAAATCTATATCACTACATACATGCTCTTGTAAAATAAAGTACATGTTCAAGGTGTTCCCTACCTCAAGTCTTCATTCGATCATTGCATCAAGGTCCCACGTGGCTCCTTGTGCACTAGCTCACACGTACCACCTATGGTACCATATAACAGGTAAAACACATCACAAAGGATGCAATAAAGAAGGTATAAGACCCTCCAAGAATCTTAAAGTCAAACCCAAAAGTCAACATAATTTATCTCAGTCGATTAATCGAATTCCAAAATCGATTAATCGAAGGTCAATATCGATTAATCGAAGTAATTTCGATTAATCGAAATTCTCCTTTTCGCAAAGTAATTTCACTATTCGAACAGTCGAGTTCTCATTCGATTAATCGAATCCAATTTCGATTAATTCTTCCTTTGAATAACGATTGAGTTTTCATTCGATTAATCGAATCCAATTTCGATTAATCGAAATTCCTCTTTTCGCAAAGTAGACTCTCAGTTCGAACAGTCGAGTTTCACAAGTTGATTAATCGATCCCAAATCGATTATTCGAAACTAAAATCGATTAATCGAAATCCCATTTCGATTAGTCGATTTTTCCTCAAGTCATTTCTTCCAACCCCTGGGGTCCACTGGAGGTTCTCAGTCGATTAATCGATCCCCAAATCGATCAATCGAAATCCAAAGTCGATTAATCGAAATCAAATTCGATTAATCGAAATCGGGGTCCTCTGACCTTTCAACTTCCTGGCCAATTTCGATTAATCGAAATTGTCAGATTCAGCCCCTTTTCGAGCTGTTCTTCCTAATCTTCTTTCACACTTTTTCTTCTATTTTTCTAAGCCATTATCCTAAGATTTAAACTATTTTCAACTACCATTTAGCCTCTATAATCTATGCATTTGATTTACAAAATTTTACCTTGAATCAATCTCAAATTGATTTCAAATCTAGGGTTGGAAGGCTAGGGTTCCAGCTTTAGCTTTTCAGCGGATCCCTCGTGTCGAATCCGGCGTTTATTGCTTGAATCTCCCTTCCTCAACTAGCCTTTACTCCTTGCATTAATCACTCTTTTTACTCTCTCTCTCTTCTTTACTCTCCTTCAACAACTCAAAAACACCCATTTAGGGTTATTAAACCCTTTTATCCTATTCTTCACTTGTGTGTTGAGCACATACACCGCGGTAGGTGTATGCGACTTCCTATTTACAACGCACACCACGAAATCACCCAAACTATCACATCTCGTCCGTTCATTACATCCTATGCTAACTCTTGATCTCCTGATTGGTCAAACTTGTGACCAATCGGGCACGGATCTCGAGGTCATAGTTTTGCGTGATTTTTCGGGTTATTACAAATATATACCTCTGTTTTTCCGCAATGGGTGAAAATTATAAGCATATTTAAGGCTGATTTGATAAAATTTGCAGAGGACTTGACTGTTGTTGGCACCGACGCATCGTCCACTTGATTGTTGTCGGCACCGACACATCGTCCGATCACCGTTAAATGGTATATGACCGAAATTATGCTGCATCCAGATATAATGAGCAAAGCCAAACAAGAGTTGCAAGAAGTGGTAGTAGGGATGAAGAATTTAGTAGAGGAGTTCCATTTGCCTAAACTGCATTATTTGGGAGCGATAGTGGTCGATGGAAGTTATACACGTGCACACAGTGGCGCCGTTCTTACTCCCTCTCTGCCCAAGCCAACCGTGCACTGTGGGCGGATTTATGATTCCCGAGGGTGGACAAGTCTTTTTGAATGTGTGAGCGATACGTAGGGACCCCGAGTTTCGGGACAACCCATTAGAATTCCGGCCAGAGAAGCTCTTGATGGCCAAAAGTACATGGGATTATAGAGGGCACGACTTTCATTACATTCCTTTTTGGTCAAGGAGGAGGATATGTGCCAAGATTTCTACGGCACAGAGAATGGTGGTGTATGTGTTGCCTTCACTCTTGCATATGTTCGAGTGGCGGGTGTTGGAGGGGGCACAACTCATTCTTAAAGAAAAGTTTGGGATCGTTTTGAAGAAAAAGATGCCTTTGTTAGTCATTTCCATTTCGACGCCAAAATTAATTGATTCAGAGCTCTACATGTAGACTTTTTTACTTTTTTTTTTTCTGTTTTTTTTTTTTTTTTTTCTATGACGAGTATTTTGGCCTCTTAGAGCACACGACTGCCGGAAAGCACGTTCAACGCTCACATATCACAAGTATGGTAGTGATAATTTTTTTCGAAAGGCCAATATTACGTGGCATTTTTCAAATCAAAACAAAAGTTGACTTTCAAAAGCATTTTTCATATCAAAACCGAAGCTGACTTTCATATTGAAAACGGAAAACTGATTGTAGAAGCGTTTCATGTCGAAACAAGGTCAAATTTCAAGTTCAGATTCAGAGTTAATTATCAGAGTTCAAAATCAAGGTTCAATATTAGAGTTCTAATTCAGGTTCAGAGTTTGATTATCAAATTCGGATTCAAAGTTTCAGATTCAGAGTTCCAATTCCAGTTCGTATTCAATTTCACATTTTTTCGGATTCAGTTATTCACTTTCCAATTACATGCTGCTTATCAAGTAATGCATGACTTAAATCGATTTACAGAGTTTGGTTCACTTATATGACCTATACATTCAATTCACGGATATCCCGTCGTGCCGGTTAGTTTCACGGATTGGCCCCTGTACCGGTTCGATTCACGGATATCTCGCCATGTCGATTCAATTCACTTACATATAATATGCCCCAGCGGTCTACAATTGTACGAATAATTTACTTTAGCGGTCCACAGATACACATATAATCCACCCTAGCACTCCACAGTGTGTACATAAAAGCCGCCATAGTGGTCATCTTCAATTTACTAGACTTATTATTCGATTCATAGATATGTCGTCGTACCGATTAATTCATGGATACATCATCGTGCCAGTTCGATTTATGGATTAACTGTCATACCAGTTCGATTTACGGATTAACTGCCTTACCAGTTCGATTCACGGATATGCCGCCGTGTAGGTTCGATTCATAGATATGCCACCGTGCCGAATCGATTCACAGATATGTCGCCATACCGTTTCAATTCACGATAATGTCGTCGTGCCGATTCGATTTACGGATTAACTGCAGTATAAGTTCGATTAACAGTTATGTCGTCGTGCCGGTTCAATTCACATATTTATTTATATCAAATCAGATTCGATGTTCAACGATTTCGATATTCAAGGTTCATATCCGTTCGTATTCAATTCAAAAGTTCGATGACTCAAAGGGTTCGATTAGAAATCAATGCTTCAAAGGTTTTGATTTATCAAATACGGTCCAATTAACTGATCTACTTAAATTTCTAGATATCATAGTTTAGCCGAATTATAACACAAGAGTTTATAAATCAAAGACAAGGATCATATTTAAAATTGGATTCGAAGTTTGAAAATCATATTCAAAGCTCAAAGGATTTCAATTTTGTTTGGACTTACAAAATTCAAGGTTCAAATCATAACTATCACATTTCATTCAAGGTTCATATTTAACATTCATATTCAAGCTCATCTTAAAAATTCATGTTCAAATTCATATTCGAAGTTCAACTTCACAGTTCATATGATTCAAAAGTTTGACATTCAAATATTCGATGCAAAGATCACTTTTCAGTTCAAAGTCCCAAACATTCAGAGAGTATAATTTCAATTCAATTTCAAAGCTTGGATTCCTCAAAAAGCTCGATGTAGTAAAACTCAGTTCAATTTCAAATTCAAACTCAATGTTCACATTCAAATATATCATAGAGTCTATGAACCGAAAACCAAAAATGCAATTAGGTAGTGAATTTTCCCAACCTTGATTTCGAAGTCGTGGAGGAACGGAAACAAAATCAAGGTCCAATCAATGGGTTCTAACTCTCAATCTACATCACATATACGATGATACATAAAGGATTGACTCTAATTACTAATAACTTACATATTTAAGTGTTTTCTCAAAATCGAGGCGGAAATGGGCATGTTCGTACTAACTTAGAACTTGACCCAACTTCCCGCTCAATTTTGACCCTCAAAATATTTGATTCATGAGTTAGTTAATCCATACAAGTTGTAGAGTCCGTTGTCGTCTTTCTAACGTCGTGAAAATCGCTTAAATCCTAGTTCAAAGCAGAAAGTTACAATCGAAATACCGAGATAGTGTCAGTCCTTGATCTGTCAGTCACGCGAGCGACTATTTTCAATACTTTTTTGCTTGTTTTTTGAAAGCACTTCGCCCGTGCGAGTTTCCAACTCGCGCGCATGACTATGCGCGATAATGAGTGTTTTCCCCTTCTAAAACCCCCATTTTTTTCAACCTAATTTCCTCAAATCACTTGCATACATGCCCATCATCCATGAATCAAATTCAAACTAATTTTACACTAATGGGTTTGAAACCCACCTTTTCACAAGCTCTAATAGCAATGTTCTTGAAGATCCCAATCCTTTAACGTACACGACAACACGTATTCACATGCGATGGTGATCTTGAGATCTCAAACACGTAAGGTTTCAATGAATCAAAAGAGGGTTTTTAGGGAAACGAAACACTCTCATCCTTCACAGATTGTAACCACGTGCAAGAACGGCATTCCCTTGTGCCGAAATCAACGACAACCACGAATATGAGAGGGAGATCAACAACTACTCGGAGCATCGGGCACAAATGGGGAGCTTCTTCACACGGTTCTTCTTCTCTCTCTCACTTCTCTTGCAAATCCAAATAGCCTCAATGGCTCACGTGAGAAGCCTCCTTTAACTTATACTTGGGCCTAGATCTCTTGTGAAGCACACACACCAACTTGTGTGTGCGTTAGTCCAATCCAATGGTTTTGGTTCTTTTGCGAAGCTAAAACATTCATTTGAGATGTTAGTTCTTATTTACGTGGAGGTTTGGTCTGGTGCGGGGCTAACACACCCAAGTTAAATTTTAGCTCACCTACCAAAGGCAGGCTTAAATAGTTGGCCCAATCAATCGGCCCAACTAGTCGGCCCAATTAGTCGGCTCAAATGGTCGGCCCAACTGGTCCAATAAGTTTTAATCATAAAGAAACTTTTATTTTCTACAGAAAATTTGCCTCTAGGTTGTACACATGTACAGTGTGTCGCATGTCTTACCAAATATGTATACTTGGTTGGGTGTCACGTGACAGGCTAGGTTATTGGGTTCGGGTCTACTCTCGGTTCGAGTTGAAATTCAAGTTGGAGCCAAAGTTCAAGCATTGGGCTCGGATTCGTGTGCAACATGCACAAACGTGCATACGCTCTACATAAGGTACAAGTTGGGATTTACTGCGCTTGGCGTGTAACTCCAACCATCACAAGTGGGGTTTGAGGCCACGTTACTTAGGTCAAATGTTTGACTCGAATCAAATCAGTCAAAATATCGTAAATTCGTCAAAAGATCAATGATTCAATATTTTCAAAAATTTCGGGTCATTACACTATATATATATATATATATATATATATATATATATATATATATATAGTATAAAATCTATGGGGTTTTTACTGGGCAGAGTCGGATCAGTTTTAGTGCACCATCAGTTCAGGTCGGTTGAGCATTTTCAAATTTCTTATTGGTCAGAAGAAATTATAACCCGATCCGACCCGACCCAACCCAACCGATTGACAGCCCTAACTTGTTTATGTGGATGGGAAGGTAGAAATACATGAGTTTGTACATACAAAGGTCGTGTACCTACCTGAGGTTGCATTGGTCAATCGTATGATCAAATTAGTCAATTGTCGATATATATTCATATCGGTTGGGTCCCAAAGCGATACCTATCTGATATGTTTTGGCCAAATGGACAATATTAAAGTACCTTTTCAAATTTTAAAATATTAAATAATACAAGAAACGATAAAATAATGTGTTGGGATATTTTGATATTTTATCCGGTTCATATCGAAACATGTCCAAGAGGTCTTCATTATCAAAGACTTTTCGATATACCGTAATGTCAGGGGCAATACGTAATTGAACGATATCGGATGGGCTTAACCCGATATATATATATCCGATATAGTTGATACATAAAGCCATGGTTAAGGTTGCGTTTGGGTTAGCTCTTTTGGGGCAAAAAGCAGCTTTTTTACTTTTTGGCTTCAATAGATAACTACTTTTACATTTGATAACATAGCTCTTCGCCTCATTTACTCTGACAGGGAGCTGTTTTAAGTGATAAAGTTGTTTTATCCCAGAGCAGATTTTATTTACTCTGACAGAGAGCAGACAAAAAGTTGCTTCTGCTCTTATAAGAGCTAACCCAAACACAGCCAAAGAGAATAATATAAATTTAGATCCGCTAAATATATGAAAGTATATGGACCAACTTAGTATTGGCATTTGATCAATGGAATATGGACACAACTTCCTGTGTATCCAATAATTTCATAAATAATAGCTACATTTACTTATTATTAATTTATTAAACCTCATTTTCCTTTTTCTCTTAACTCCTTCATCAAGAACTGTAATAATTCGAATATATAAAATATTAATTAGAGCAAATTATTTGAAAAAAAGAGAGAAATAAATAAAATTAATTTTAAAATAAAAAAAATAGTAAATAACAAAATCAAAAATTAATTTTTAATTGCCACTCACAATATTGGATTGCGATGTCCCTACATATCACTTTGCTATCCCTACATATCATAACCTAATAAATGGTGTAACATTGTTTAAGAGGCTTTGAAAATTAAAATATTATAAATTATAAACTTTTGAAAATATATATTTTATAATTATATATTAATAAAATATACGAAAAACTGGTCCAACTGGTCGAACTGCCCACCAAAACGGTTCGCATACCGCTTCCCACATCATTGACCAGTCCAAGATTCCAAGAATTGTGGTCAACGCGATTTATTGACCGATCGAGCGGGGGTCGAACAGCAAAAAGAATGGGAACCGAAGCCATTCACGGGTTAGTGTGGTGACCGGCTCGGTATAGAAGGTTTAAATAAAGTGCCCGTGCCACCCGAAAAGTAGCAATAGTACAATGCCTAAACATCTCACGCTCTCAGCACACACAAAGGGTCCACACTGGTTCTCTCTTTCTCTCTCTCTCTCTCTCTCTCTCTCTCTCTCTCCAGGTGCCACCTACTGTACCTTCGCTCTCTGGCAGCCACGGAAGGCCCACACTCTTCTATGCTCTCTCTCGCTCTCTCTCTCTCTCTCTCTCTCCACATGCCACCTACTCTGCCAAAAGAAACTTCCATTCCGCAAATTAGAGTTGTGTGTACTATTTTGTAGAGAAGCTTCCTGCCCGCAAATCAGGCGACTGTCCACTGTGCATTATTTTGTACAAAATATGTCTCTCTCTTCTCAAATATTGGGTCATACAAACCGATATGCATTGAATATATATGACTGAAAAAAAACAATTTCTATCAAAAATGCCCTTTTCCATCTTTTATATTCTGATATAATTTTTATTATTATTTTTTTAAAAAGTTTCTTAAATTTAGGATTGTCTGATACCAGATATGTATGAACCGATATGCTGATATATGGGACTTTAAATCCCTGCTGTTAAGGTGTCCACTCCCTCTCATTTAAGTTAATATTAGGTACCCATACGAACAGTGTCATTAGTGTAATTTGAGTGTCATTAGTGTTATTTTAATCCATCAATTAAAATGATCAATTCTCGTATAGTGTTAGTTGTTTTAAGCGATTGTCGCGTCACAGTCTTCATCTGATCACTGCGCATTCCATGGATTGTTCCTTCGATCAATACTCATATACATGGTTTGAATTTTGGCCATATCTAGGGTTGGCCTAGGGATACGCCAGAGAGGCAATTGCTAGGGAGACCCTAAATTTTAGCCAAAAAAATAGGGCTCCTACCCCCCCCCAAAGGTGTACCCCAATTCAAAAGTTCAGGCCCCATTTTAGAAACACTTGTCTTAGGCTCTCAAAATCGCTGGGCCCTAGCCATATCTGATGCATATCCGCTAACATTGATTGCGATAGGGTCCATCCAATAGGATATACAACCTCAATTCGCTCTAGGGTCCATCCGATAGGATATACAACCTCAATTCGCTCTAGGGTCATATATTGGGTCAAACATGTCACGTATCGACCTATATCAAATCATATAAGCCCATCTCAACTATCATCGGCGGATATGTATATGTTATGAATTGGACAAAATACCAAAAAAACCACTTTTGCAATTTTTTATATTTTTATTATTATTTTAAAAATTAAAATAGGTAGGTGGTTAAATATTAGCCAACTTGACTCATAAGTTTCAGCCTGGGACTAGTTCGATATATATATATATATATATATATATATATATATATATATATATATATCGAACTTTAAATCCGCACTCCTGTACATTGCATGGGTTCTTCAAATGCACTTGTCCCAAAAATTTGAATTTCGACTGATAATTTCAATCCCATACAAACTTTAGACCAAAATTTCGGTCCAAATTATCATTTCGGTGGGGACAGAAACCGATAATTTCGATAATTTCGACCGAAATTTTGATCCTTGCTTGTCCCTCTTCCAATCGGTCATGCACATCACATGAATTTTTCTAGGGAACCATTACTTGCACACGCTTTTTAAGTGATTGCTCCGAGATTAAAGAAATACTTTATATTTTAGGGATATGTGACATGTGAAAACGCAATGTACGCCACTTGATTTAAAGTTCATGATCTATAAATCCTAAGTAGATAAGATTGGAGCAAAACACGATATTTATCATATGATTTATTGTTGTCAATCATTGAATCAAATAATAGGCTTTGACCATATTTAATTACATGATGAAAATTTTATTTCATGTCAATCTTATACACATTGGCCGATGACCTGACGTGGGCAGATATGCAAGGACTTAATAACCCATTTATATTGCAAGCTGAAATATCTGACAGGCAATGGCTAAGTCAGCTGATATTCAAGGGCTTTTTAATTTGAAAATATTAAAAAGGGAGCCATTACTTGCACACATTTTTTAAGTGATTGCATCGAAGTTAAAGAAATACATTATATTTTAGGGACACGTGACATATAAAAATGCAATATGGGCCATCTGATTTGAAGCTCATATTCAACAAATCTCTGGTACATAAAATTAGAGCAAAGAATGATACTTGTCATATGATCTATTATAGTCAACTGTCGAATTATATAATAGTCTTTGACTCCATTTAATCAAATGATGAAAATTATATTTTAGTTTAATCTTTCGCAATTGATATCTTTAAATTGTGGTCTTAAAATCAAACGGCTTAAATCGTGTTTTCATATAATAGAGGTTGCCAAACTTGCAAGTCTTTCTTTTAAATTCGGTGCCATCCGGTGCAATCACTTGAAAAACGTGTGTAAGTAATGGCTCCCTATTAAAAAAACATAAATGTAAATGCTAATTTTAAAATAATATAACATTTTGATGAAAGGACGTTTTTGATATTATCCGAAATGAACCGATATTTGACCGCTTTAACATGATATTTGACCCAATGTTATATGGGGGTTGTATATTGTATCGGAGAGGCCATAACTTGATACATATCACCCAAGGGGTCATGGTTTGAAATCTCGTCCACATATTGACAACTTTGATATATGATATTTGACCCGAGGGGTCATGGTTTGAAATCTCATCCACCTCAACGAAATGAGAATAAGTTGTGATTCATTTCTAGAACCACCATAAAAGATATTAATTTTATATTTTAGCCTATATAGGGTGTTAGGCTTAACACTATTAAAGGTGTACTATTCATTTTCTTTGTGTACGTGACACTATTTTATCTTATCGTATCCTATCTATGTATTGATCTCGTGAATGACAATCATAATGTGTCCAAATCTCTACCCACTAATGCTACTATTATTCTTATTTTTTAACGGTCAATATTAAAGATCATTGATTAAATGGTACACAATTGATTAATAGGTGTGATTCTTTTACTAAGATGTGTTCCAATCATGGACAATCACTTGAACCGTTTAGATTGACCCCCAATATTTGCCACATGGTATAACAATGAGGTATTCTTTGATGATGTAAGATCAAACGCCTATTTAACGATATAAGATCATTCAAAAAAATATTTTCGTTTCATGCTATCTCGCTGAGAAGACTCATGGAGATGGACGTCTCGGTCTACGGGTTGGCCGAGACATCTCGGAAATGTGAGATTTCTAACCATTTTAGGGAGTGTATATTATATAAGATGGGCACTGTACGGTCGATATTTAAAACCATGTATGTGATCATAAAGATCTAAATTTTTTTAACTTTTATTTTTATAAATGATCATAAAAATATTTTTTTGAGCAATTTTGCACCTATCAAATGATAGATGTTGATTTTACATGACACACATTTCTAAAAGTGATTAAACCTTCCATTAGTATTTTTTTGTAATATTAGCCGCAACGAATGAAAATCTGACCTCATAAATGAGACACAGCCTAAAGATCAGTAATTTATCTAGCTGGTTGGGCTAAAAACTGATCTCCATCGTTTAGGCATTCAACAACTTTAAAGGCCAAAAACCATGATCGCGAGTGTAGAATATTCGATTGCAGAGTACTGCTTTTAAGAAATGATTTGGCGAGATTAGGGCTCTCAACACAAATGTCAGTTAGGACCCATCAAAAAATAGCAAGCTTTTTGAGCGTGTAAACCGGGCAGGGACTTAATAAGGCTTGAGCTGGGACTAGGTAGAGGGGCAGCCCTAGGGGGTGTCAAGTGGGCAGCAGACACATGCCCCCAATCTGCTTAGGCCACCGGCTTATAAGTAAGTTTAAAAGAAAAATAAAATAAAAATGACATTTTCAATAAAATGATCTAAAGATCTGACCGTCTGATAGGTGTACTATGATCTAAAGATCTACTGTATGAAAGATTAGAATGAAAAATGTTCATCATCGGCAGTCAGTCATTTAAAGTCAGATCTTTGAGATGTTTTTTTCCTTTTAATGAGAAGATAGATCTTTGAGATGTTTATGTTTTGGCCCACATCATGGCTAGTGGCGCCTAGCCACAGGTGCCACTATGGTGGTACTTACTATTGTTTCATTTATGTGGCTAGGCGCCACTATGGCGGTACTTACTATTGTTTTATACAAAATATTAAAAACGTCCTCTTGTAACTTTTTTATATTTAAAATTATATTATTATTTTAATAATAAAAAAGATGCTTGACTATCGTCTAGTTTGACCGATACATATCCCCAGTTGATATGTAGATATATATCGGATTCCTTGCTTAGGGCTTGTTCGAGAATCCAAAAACACTAGGATTCTAAGTTTTCGACTGAAAAAAAATATTTCCGACCTTTTCCTTCGTTTGCGAGTTTTTTTTCAGAATCCAATCCGTGTTTTTTGAGCATTTCTAACTGAAAACTGAAGGCCAAGTACCCTTCGAAACAAGGAATTTGAGAACTCGAGAACACAAAATTCCGACTTCTTTGAGAAAATCTCAGAAAACCCAAGAGTTTGATCAAACTCAAGAACAACACTCAGAAAAGCTAAGAATCTAAGTCCACTCAAATTCCTCAAGAATTAGCTTATCAAATTCTGAGCTTTTTTTGGGATTTTTGAGTCGTCTTGGACAACCCTGAGACCGAGACGTCTCAACAAGATGGTGTGAAACGAAAATAATTCTTTGAATGATCTCACACCATTAAAATATGCGTTTGATCTTACACCATTAGAGAATATTTCACTGTTATATCATGTGGCAAATAGTTGAGATCAATCTAAACATTCTAAGTGGTTGTTTGTGATTGGAACACATCTTAGTTAAATAATCACAACTATAAATCAATTGTAAATCGTTCGATCAAAAAACTTCAATACTAGCCATTAAAAAATAAAAATAATAGCGATATTAGGGTGCATAGATTCAGACACACCGTGATAACTATTTACAAGATCATCACATAGTTTGGATATGATAAGATACAATACTGTTGTGTGTGTACAAAGAGAATGAGTAGTACATTTTCAATAGTGTGTACGTCTAACACCTTATATAAATTATAATATAAAAATAGAATTTTTAAGGTTGCATCTCGAAACGAATCATAACAGGATCTCGTATCACTATGGTCCGAGATGCTAGACGTCTCGTCCCGGACGAGATTTAAACCATGCTTAGGACATCCCAATTGCTGGAAAAGCCCTTGTTCTATAATTCCAACCTATTGGTCTTTCTGGTTTTTCAGTTGTCATGAGATTTATGTATGTTCTGAGTTCCTTTTACCTAATCTTTGAGAGCACCTTTGTTAAAAGTAATTAATTGCTTTGAATCAAACCATGGAGATCGGTTTCATCCCACTCTTCCATAATTCCATCAGACGATTAGAGTGTCATGCCATATAGTTCATGTCTCAAAAAGTGATAAAAAAACCGACATAGCACATATTATGGTCAAACATAATACGACATAGCATATATTACACTCAAACATAATCTTCAAGTCGCTTTTTGAGATGTGTGCCATGTGGAGAGGGATTGATGATAAGTTCATGATCTCAAGATCCAAAAGATTGGGAGAAAAAAATCACAATCAATGTGTTTCAATGTAGATGCTCAACGATTCGACGGGTGCAAATAAATGTACTCATTCAATTATTGGCAATATATTTTATCGTAGCTATTTATACTGTTTGAGACCTATTAATTGCTTGGAATCATAGCGACAAATTTCATTTTCGGTAATTTTTCGGTGGGAGTTCCTTTCCGTACATTTCGGATTAATTTCGATTACTTTTGGAAAAATTTTGGGAAAATTTCTGGGATTAAATATATATATATATATATATATATATATAATATTTAATATTTTTAAAAATTGACTGAAATATATACTGACATATTTAAAAATTAAAAACTATTTTTAAATATATAATGGGTGTGTGAATGAGGTTACTATCAGCCAAAAAAATAAAATAAAAAAATTAAACACATAAGAATTGATACAGGATTCAAGTAAACCTTTTGCAATATCACTCAAAAGCGTAGTGACATATTTCGTTTTCTGTAATTTTTCGGTGGGGAGTCCTTTTGGTACATTTTGGATTAATTTCGATACATTTAAAACACTATTTCTTTTCTTGTTTTGGATTTTCTTTGGCAATAAATATTTTTCTTTTTAATAGTTTAAGATGTAGGTAATCCATACTGTTAGAAATATTGTCATAATCATGATCAAATTTAGAAGTGCTCCTATGTGTCAAGTAGATTCAGTGGTTTGGATGGACGGACGTTATATGAAGTTAGCAGCAGTTCCGACGATTATAGGAAATTAGTATCTCAAGGATATCCTTGTCCCGATAGTATAAAAAGGATATGTGTGATTCGGGATATAAAGTTTTGAAGGAAAAATTATTTACGCCAAAAATCTCTTCAGAGTTCTCCATTTCCTTCTCTTTGAGATATTTAAGTGTTATTCTGAATGGATAAAAAAAATCTCAAAGAAACTTTGCCTCGGTAAATGGAGGTAGATCTTTATGTTTCAAATTTGTGATTGGCTCGTGAGTGAAACGAGTAGACCATCATGAGAGACGACGGTTAAAGGCGATAGCATTGTCACTACGAAAGGGATGATCGTGAGATACGGTAAATGTTGGTGAAGAAGAGTGATAGGGGATTTCATTCTTAAAGCACTATAATGAATTATTTTCATAGTGGATTGTTTGCCTTGGATATGAGGTAGATCCTATAATTTTTACCTGTGAAAGGGTTTTCTACGTTAAAATCGTCTTTGTTAATTTTGCGGTTGTGTTTGCATATTTTCTCTTATTATATCATCGATAACCTTGAAATTTCAATTGGTATCAGAGCCAGTACACTTGGTCTGATTCTCACGAATCGAGTGCCATAGCCAACTCGAAGTATCATGATCTTTCTAGAGAAGTTGTATTTACAACTTGACTTCGTTTTCGATGGTCCTTTTTAATCTGATCTTACTTGGTTAATTAGTTTAAGGGGAGCAAATCATATTGTAACTTTTTGTATTGCATGATAGATTGATGTATAAGACTTAGATGAGAGAAAATTTGATGTAATTTTTTTTAATCGAGTATTTGTAATCTAGGTTTTATCATGATTGTGACAAAGGGGGAGATTGTTAGAAATATTGCCATAATCATGATCAAATTTAGAAGTGCTCTTATGTGCTAAGCAGATTCAATAGTTTGGATAGACAGACGTCCATGAATGGACTCACGGACATCCGTGAGTGATTCACGCGCATCCGTGTTCGGTTATAGGAAGTTAGCGGCGGTTCCGACGGTTATAGGAAGTTAGTATCTCAAAGACATTATTGATCAAGAACATCCTTGGTCAAGGACATCCTTGCCCCGATGGTATAAAAAGGATATGTGTGATTCGGGATATAAGGTTTTGAGGAAAAAATTCTTCACACCAAAAATCTCTTCATAGTTTCTCATTTCCTTCTCTTTGAGATATTTAAGTGTTATTCTGAATGAATAAAAAAAATCTCAAAGAAACTTTGCTTCAATAAATGGAGGTAGATTTTTATGTTTCAAATTTGTGATTGGCTCATGAGTGAAACGAGTGGAGCATCGTGAGAGACAACAGTTGAAGGTGATAGCATTGTCACTATGGAAGAGATGATCGTGAGATGCAATCAATGTTGGTGAAGAAGAGTGATAGGGGATTTCATTCTTAAATCACTGTAATAAATTATTTTCATAGTGGATTGCTTGTATTAGATCTGAGATAGATCCCATAGTTTTTATCTGTGAAAGAGTTTTTCACGTTAAAATCGTCTTTGTTAATTTTATGATTGTGTTTACATATTTTCTCTTATTATATCATCGATAACTCCAAAATTTCACATACCATCAAAGTCATATATAGATCTTATTTTGAACTTCAATATCCTGAAAATGGTGTTTTATGGAGATTTGAACCATTTGATATGCGGACTTTAATATCAACCATTCTTTTAAGTTTTCATGACTGATATTAAAGATCATCAATAGGATGTAGGCATGTTTCTTTCGGCTGAACCACTTGTCAATGATAGATTATCACTTGAAAAGTTTAAATTGATCACATATATTCACCATATGGTGTGAGATTAAAATTCTAGTTTTAACAGTGTCAATTCATCTAAACGCCAATTTCAAGTTGAGCACCGGTGTATCGTTTAGATCAATTAGTCTAGAGATTGGATGGTTTAAATCTCCCTAAAACACAACTTTGGGCTTGTTGCACTTCAATCTATGATCCAACTTTGATGGTTAAGATCACTTACATCTTAAACCATTGATGGTGTAAGATCATTTAAACACAAATATATATATATATATATATATATATATATATATATATATATATATATATATATAAAGTAAACATTAAAAAATAATATTAAAATTTTGCGAAAAATACCGAAATTATAGAAATTTTTGTTTGACCCCCTTTTCGATGAATTTCGCAAAATTTCGGCGAAATTTGTCACTATGCTCAAAAGGGAAAATGATAGCAAATTGAAAAGACAAAAACTAAAACTAACAAAATAAAAAAATGAAAGATCATCAAAATACAATAAGCTAAACAGAAAACCAATTAGATAAATGGTAAGCGAGGAAAAAATACTAACAAAAAGATTCAGATATAATTTTCACTACATACTTCAAAATAAAACCCATTAAAATAGACTAATAATTCAATAAACAGGAAAGATTCTTACAAAAATCCCAAAACCATGTGAAATACATTTTTATACTCAGCTCACATTTCTTTGTTCAATTCTCCACAGTTAAGGATGGGCTGTTGGTTAATTATTAATATATATATATATTGTTGTCGGTTGGAAATAACACCCTAGTTGGTAAAATGCCCCATTTGATCAACAAAAAAACACTTCTATTGAAAAACTGAAAAACAAAAGAAGTATAAAAAAATATTAACACACCTGTGTGGGTTCGGAGCTTCGAAGGTTTGCCGGACATCGCAGCTTCGTTCTCGTTGAGGATTCCTAAAAAAATTTTAAAACAAACCCTTGAGAAGAAAAAGAAGAAAAAAATGAAGTATAGGGATGGCGATCGGCGGCGAGAGGTGGGGTTCACCGATCTTTTCTACCTGGTGTGTTCGTCGGATCACTGGACGGGACAACGGCGCGAGAATCTTTTAAGTTTTAACTCTAAAGTTAGGCGATTGCAAGTATTTTTTTTGGGTTGCATCTTGTAAATTGCATTGTGGAGTGCAGGGTGCAATTACCGAAATTACCGAAAATTTATTAAAATTCAACGAAAAACTATCGGAATCACGAAAATTTTGGAAGACTCCCATTTCGTCGAATTTCGGTCAAAATTGTCACTATGCTTGGAATCACTCCATGGAGATTATTTTCACCCTAATCTTTCACATAATACATTAGTCGAGGAGCGCACTATCATACTGTCAATTTTTTATTCTACATGAAACAAATCTCAAAAGGTGGCCCTAATTCACAAGGCACACGTCACACTCAAATGTTATTTTAGGACAATTTTTTTGGAATATGTGCCATGTGGAATACAAAATCGATAGCCGAATAGTATGCTCATAATCTCAAAATCCATTGCGCGGAAGATTAGGTGAAAGCAACCTCCATTATTGGATTCCAAGTAATCAATGGATTTCATACCTATATTTTGGACTTGTGGTGTGGGATACCATCCAAGCCTTTTGATTTGAAGGCCGTGATCTAAAGATCTTTGGTATCAAAGATTGACATGAAACAAAGGTTCTATCATTTGATTCAACACAGTCTACCATTAAATCAGATAACGGGCTTTTATTATGTTCGATTAAATGATAGAGATCCCGCTTTATGGCATTCTTTAGCACCAAAGATCTTTCCACCTTAAAATCCATGGTGTTTTCTTATTTTAAGTTTTAAATGACCTTACACAGTAATGGTTTAAGACGTGACTATATAAGTAATAGATAAATACGTTCAATGGCAATCAATCGTTCCAACTTTCAAGTGGCCGACATCTACGTTGACCAATGAGATATGTTCTAAAGACGGATTATTACTTAATAGATTTACATAAATTATAGGTATCTACTATGTAGCATAATGATAAGTTATATTTTAATAATGGACGATGAACAAAATTATTTAAAATAGCTCTGTTGGTTAGGCCTGGGTTTGCTCTCCAATGGTCACTAGTTCTAATTCTCTCAGGGCTATAGGAGTATTACCCGATCATTAGCTCCAGGAACCCGAGGGATTAATCTCTGTGAGCGCAAGCTGACTCGGATACCTACGGATATTAATACTTATCGAAAAAAAAACTTATCGACAAAAAATCATTTAAATACCATTTTGGTATTCAAATATGGGTGATTAGATCGTTAATGGTAATATGCTCATTTAAACACCAGGCGACGGCCAAGAGAGTTAGGCCTTTTTTAGAGGGGAAATGGCTCTTCTAGTGGACATTTAAACATCAAAATGGTGCTTAGACGAAACACTCAGTCCAAGTGAGCACCAGAGCATTGTACTTGATCCAATTGGACGCCATGTGGCCCCATATGAGGATTAGGTGTCAGGTCAATTTCGATAAGATCAATCAGGCACCGCCCAAAAAACATGCATAATCCAATGGATATCTATCATTGTAAATTTGGTAAGAGATTAAAAAAACTAATGCACCAACATTGTGGGACGTTAGTTTATGTGTGACCCATTAATTTAAGGGCAAAAAATTCATAAAAATATATATTTTCTTTAAATTACATGTGTAAAATATATGCAGTTTTGGGTTGATCATTACACATAGCGTGTGATCTAATCATGGCTCAAAAAATCGTTCGGTACCGATCCGTATCGGTTTTGGACTTGGGCAGTACGATATATTGTCTATGTATCATACCCCCTAAAAAATAGGATAATTATCGTCCGATACGGGCAATGTATCACCCGTATCGGACGATACTTTAAAATTATCGGACGATAATATTAAATTATCGTCCGATAATTTGATTTTTTATTTTTTGAAAAAAAAAAAAGTATCAAAATGATACATTCAATGTATCAAAACAATATATTCAGATACGCGATACGTATCGAACGATATGGACGATAATTTGATTTTTTAGGTTTTTTGAAAAAAAGAAAATGTATTGAACCGATATATTAAATGTATCGCTGATACATTGAATGTATCGGACGATACGTATCGAAAATCCGATATTTTAACCCTTGGATCTAACATCACAATGTCGCATTTTTGGGCTAGATCCGAATGCATATCCCCTCGGCTCCTCGAAGGCGAAGGCATTTTTAATATTTTCAAAGAGCAAAAGTCTGCCCATTTTTTGGGTCATTCAGGCATTTTTTATGGGGCTGTTAGTCGGCCTGATCGGCCCGCAACCTGATCGGGCCTGGCCTAGAAAGTTCGGGCTTTTTTAGTGACTAAGCCTGGCCCAGTCTAGACCGGGCAGGGCTATAGCTTGATGATGTGTAGCCCGATTCCGTGCTAAGCTCGGGTACCCATTTTATATATATATATATATATATATATATATATATATATATATATATATATATATATATATATATATATATATAATGTAGTTTTTAATAAGAAGGCTACGACGATCGATTATATCTTTTCCATACAAGAATATAAGGGCATTGTAAGAAAATACCCATCATGACTTTATCAAAATTAGATTTATAATTTAATTTTTTAGAAAAAATAAATTATAAAGAAAAAAGAGAGTTTATGAATCAAATAAGTACGTATAAAAAAAATTCAAAAGACAAAATATGGCATGCAACCAGGCCCGACTCGTTCGGCTTAGGGTTGTGCTAGGGCTCAGTACATGTTAGCCCAGCCCAGAGCCAGCTAGGCTTAACACTTGGCAGCCCGGGCTCTGGCCTGACTAGGGCCAAGCATGGTCCGACTTTTCGGAGATTGGGGAGGCGGTTCGGGAGATAGCGGAGCTCGTACCGGAGCCCAACGTTTCGGATCTTTTTCCGGGTCTGGCCCGAATCGATCTACAGGGTATCGTGTGGAAGACGAAGGGGATCTTGTTACAGATCGATCGAATCTTTGAAAGTATAATAGATCGACTGCTGAGAATGAAGGGAGAGGGAGTGAAAGAGAGCAAGGATTTGCTCGTGTTGTTTTTGGAAAAGGAGGAGGGCGCTGACCCAAAACTGCCCTTCACCGAGACCCACCTCAAGGCCTTATTTTTGGTAATTTTCCTGTCCCTACTTATATGGTTGACCAGAATATTTGACAGCTTTCATAGGCACATTTACTGTTTAATATGTTGGAAAAGTTGACCAAATGTTGGTTAAAAGGCTGTAGGAAGTGGTTCCAAATATTATTTTTTGTATATTTTTACCTTCTTTTTTTTTTATATATAATTTCCGAATTTTATCTTTTTTTTTTGTCATACTCATAGTAACAAATTTCACGAAAATAGTGGTTAGATGAAATTTCTAACGAAATTTATGTGATTTCTTCAAAATGCCGAAATTTCTTTGAAAAAATTAGTCACTTTTGACTGATAGATATATCTTTTTAATATTAAATATAACTTAAACTTCTAACAAAATTTATGTGATTTCTTCGAAATGCCAAAATTTCAATGAAAAAATTAGTCATTTTCGATTGATATATATATATATATATATATGTCTTTGTGGCACTCCCCAAAATTTTTCTGAAATTTTTTCGATTTTTTCCCAAAATTTATTCGAAATGAACCGACATAACCCTCTATCGAAATATTGTTGAGTAGGAAAGTTGTCACTATGGTCCTACTTATACTCTTCTTGTATGATAAATTCTTATTTTTTTTAATATTTTCCGATTTTGTTGGTTTTCTAAATTTTCCCTATCCGTTTTATTCTTGTACTCCATCTTGGTGAGTATGCAATCATTCAACCATTTTTAAAAGGTACCTCTATTTTGCGCCTCCCCAATTAGTGAGGGTGCCTACATTGTAATCTTGTTGATTGCATTGAATCTGACTATGAAGATCCATTTTCATCCAAATCTTCTACACAATTGATCTTGGCACCTTGGGCATATTATTAGACCGTCAATTTTGTATTCCACATGCCAACCCGACCGGATAATATATACTTTTGTGTTTCAGCATTGGGTGAAAATTATAAGCACATTTAAGGTTGATTAGATAAAATTTGAACATGACTTGATTACGGTCGGCACCGACTCGCCGTCGGTCACTATCGAATGGGCTACGACCGAAATGATGCTACATCTAGATATAATGAGCAAAGCCAAACAAGAGCTGAAAGAAGTGGTAGGGATGAAGAATTCAGTAGAGGAGTTCCATTTGCCTAAACTACATTATTTGAGAGCAGTAGTGAAAGAAGTTCTACGCGTGCACACGGTGGCGCCACTCTTGCTCCCTTGCCGCCCAAGCCAACCGTGCACTGTGGGCGGGTTTACAATCCCCGAGGGTACACAAGTCTTTTTAAATGTGTGGGCGATACATAGGGACCCCGAGTTTTGGGACAACCCATTAGAGTTTTAGCCAGAGAGGTTCTTGATGGCCAATAGTACATGTGGTTATATTGGGAATGACTTCCGTTACATTCCGTTTGGGTCGGGGAGGAGGGTGTGTGTCGGGAATTCTATGATGGAGAGGATGGTGGTGTTTGTGTTGGCTTCGCTATTGCATATGTTCGAGTGGCAGTTGTCGGAGGGGGCACAACTCGATCTTAAAGAGAAGTTTGGGATCGTTTTGAAGAAAAATATGCCTTTGCTAACCATTCCGACATCAAGATTAGCTGATTAAGAGATATACATGTAGAATTTTTTTTTTCAATGATGAGTATTCGGGCTCGAGCCTCTTAGAGCACTCGACTATCTCCAGGCATGTTCTGTTGAATAAACAATATTAATTAAAGATGATTTAATTTAAATAATTAATAATTTTAAACGAGGTTAGATCATACCTTGCCGCCGAGAATGATCTGCATGAGAATTCCGAGGAGTCGCGTGCTTAGAATTGATGATAATGTTACCTTGTTTCTATCTCCCTCTATACGATAGGCACAATTACATTGAGTTTAGATGAAGAGGGGACGTTATCCTCTTTTATAGCATGCCCTTGAATCCTAACCCATCAAAGATTCAAGGAAGAGGTGTATCACTAGAATAAAGAGGATTGATTTATCACAAACCAATCATGCCAAAATCGACTCCAAAAGTCGCGTGAAGTGGGATTTCGTTACCAATGAAAACTCTAAGTTTTTAATCAATCAATGTAAAAAGGTAAAAGTTATTGTGTGGGTCACAAATACCCAACAATATCCCACTTGAACCACACTTTAACTTTAATACTATTTTTTTAATAAAACAAAAAGAAAATAAGGAAAAACATCATGATTGACTTAGTTCAAAAGCGGATGACCATCTATTAAAATTTTGTAAAAAATTATTGACTTTCGAGATTTCGACGTAAAGTACATTCTCTCAAGTTCAGTAACAATCTTAATGTCGGATCATGAATGTCGATAATGTATAATTTCTTCAAATCTCATTATGACAGTTTTGATAGTCAAGACACTAATATAATTAATAAACTTGAGTGCTCGTTGTGGTTTTAGTGATATAAAAAAATATACACTTTAATGCAACTTCTTGTGTATATCTCCTCATTCGTCATGCTTTATACTCTAAGGTATGTTGTCCTGATATATTACGACATGCGCCATGTAAAAAGTATCACTCACCTATTAGGACAAAAGCTACACAAATCGTGGTGTCTAATCATGATAGCTCAAGTAACCTTATTGGAGCACTTATGCTTCCAGATAATAACATCATTGCATATTCTGAATCATGACCATAAGATCAAATAAAGATGCATCAAAGTAATATAATGTCAACAATAATAACTAAGGTACAAAAATAAGTACATTGTGAGATAACTCCCACTCAAACAAAGTCCTCAAATGATACATTGTGAGATAATTCTCACTCACACAGAGTCCTTAAAAGATTCTAGTATTCCCAATCTGGTCACACACATTTTAAATAAATATTTTGATCATTAGTGAATTTGGATTTTGTCATTTATTTCTAACTCCCACTGAATGAATCATCTTCAAGAAAGTTTATATAATTAGTCTCAACGTTTGTAAGGAGTTTTGCAAATGCTTGAAGCTATGGTAGGTTCAAAAAAATTTCGTTGTTTGGTAATTTTCTCTTTAACAAATTTTGTTGTTTTGTAAGGAGTTTTGAAAGCGCTTGAAGCTATGGTAGGTTCAAAACAATTTCATTGTTTGGTAATTTTTTCTTTAACACAAGTATACTTAGGCTCATAAAAAATAGAAGTCACGCACAACATAAAAGAACTAAACGAATTGTCAAGTAGTAATTAAAATAAAATATTTACTAGAGAACTATATCCAACACTAATAAGATCCAAAGTAATAGTCAAACTATCACCGAGAAGAGTAAAACTATAAATAGCTTTAATCAGTCTAACATTAGTAATAAAACTTTGTGTGAAGGATAAAATATAAAATAAAAGAAAAAACGTCCTCAATAAATAAAATTTGTCCAGAATTTGTTTTCATTGCCAAAAAATAATTTTTCATTCAACTCGGGGCTCCTTCTACTGATAACCCCTTATTGTTGCTTCTTCGTCATAATATTTGTCTATAAGTAGCAATCTTTCTTGATATGACATTTCTTCTTTCAGAAGTGGTAACCATTATTATCGTCAATCTTTATAACATTCAACTTGAAATATTTATTTATTATCTTACTATTGTGGTAGTTTTGCTTCTGACCATTCTTCTTGAAATTCTTCTTATGAGTTGGCTTATAAGTCGAATTGTAGTCAAAATTAGCAGACTCGACTTTATTTTCTCGAAGCCTCTCTTCTTCAATCACGCACATTGAGATCAATTGATTCAAATCCCATTTGTTCTTTTGAGCATTGTAATTCACTTTAAAAGTATCCAATTGCATAGGGAGGAAAGCAACAACTAAATGCACTATTGCAACTTCTTCGATGGTAATTTCTTGTTCTTTAAGCTTTATAACCAATATAGACATTTTAAGAATAAATTCTTCCACACTCTCATTGTTATCATATTGTATGTTGACTAATTACACCAAATAATCCTACTGTAGGAATTTTACTATTCTAACAAACTGGTCTTGGATGATTTTCAATAATTTTTTGACTATTTCTGTAGTTTTAATACCGCCTTTAATGGGTTAAGTAATAGAAGCACGTATGATCATCATTGTCATACGATTTGCCTTGTCCCATCGAGCGTATTGGACCTTTTGAGATTCAGTGGCATTGAACGATAAGGTCGGCTTGTTCTCCGTGAGAACAAAGTCATAGTCCATATACTTAAGGGTCAAATCAAGACTCATCCGTCAAATGTTATAATTGGTGTCATTAAGTTTTTCAATACTTGTCATCTGTTGGTGTAAGACTAATCCGTCCATAGTTAATATGAAAAGGAATAATTGTCAGCACATTGTTCAATTAGAACTTTATAAAATAAAATCCATACCCGGGGTCGAGGTTGAATTAATCAGAGTGTAAACAAACATGTGCAAAAGAACATTCACTCTGAGAGACAGACTTCACTCATTGTCTCTCAGTATCACCTTGGGGCAAAAGCTTTGACTTATCATAAGTCTCCCTAAGTTGTATTTAAGAACACACATAGACCTAGTCAGATGTGTTTTCTATTTGATCGAAGCTATCCATCACCTTAGGCGAGAAGTGTCACTTTTTTCTCACTTAGACACACATGACTATTCTACTCATTCCATCTATATGAATTTTCTAAATCAGTTTTGTCCAAAAATAGTAGTTCACACAGACAAGTGCACATGCAATCTTAATGAAATTAAAATTTAAAATTTAAGGATAATGTGTTCTCCATAGGTCGATCACTTTTGGGCAGACTACCAACCTACTTTAGCTACGCATCCCGAAATGATTGCTTTACCGTTCTACGTAAACCCCTTTATAGGTAGAACTAAAGTTCTTAGGCATTTTATCATGTCAATAGTTCATATTTTCATTCCAAGAGAATGTCTACATACTAATTTTGATTAAATTTAATTTCATGAGGAAAGTTCATGATAATAGTTGTTGTATGTGTTCCTTATATATATATATAATAAGTTCATTAACAAGAAAATTGCACATGATTTTACTAGGAACAATGACATGATAGTAAGAAGCAGCAAGTAGAAAATGTTCAACAATTCTTGTATAATATGAGGAAAATATGCATAATTGCATAAAGTAAATTTAATGAACTTTGACTGAAATTTTTAGGTCTAAAATAGTCTTAGACAACCCAAACAAAGAGTCCAACATGTAGAACTCGTCGAGTAGAAATAAAACGAATAGTCATATGTGTAAATCGGAGCTATATATCTTCGGATATTGCGTTTCAAAGAGTGCGCCCAGATTAGTCTCAATGAGGTGGTGAAAGCAAATTTATAGGATTAAATTGATATTTGCAGTTGGCAAAAACAGAATATGAATCAGGTTGTAATTAATCTAGTCTGCAAAGCATCAACTTTGGTGCTTAGCTTCACATGGGATAGCTACCCATTAAAGTCGGTTGCAACTTTTGGGTCTATATTATATATAATATATTAAAGTATATTAAAGTATACATAAATTAACGTATACAACAGCCTTTTGGATATATATATATATATATATATCCTAGAAAGTATACAGGGAAGTAATAATGTATCAACGTTGCATAGATCCATTCCAAGAGAATGCCCACATACTAATTTTGATTAAATTTAATTTCATGAGGAAAGTTCATGATAATAGTTATTGTATGTGTTCTTTATATATATATATATATATATATATATATATATATATATATATATAATGGTAAGAAACATCAAGTAGAAAATATTCAACAATTCTTATATAATATGAGAAAAATATGTATAATTGCATAAAGCAAATTTAATGAACTTTGACTGAAATTTTTAGGTCTAAAATAGTCCTAGACAGCCCAAACAGAGAGTCCAACATGTAGAACTCGTCGAGTAGACAAAAAACGAATAGTCATATGTGTAAATCGGAGTTGTATATCTTCGGATATTGCGTTTCAAAGAGTGAGCCTAGATTAGTCTCAATGTGGTGGTAAAAGCAAATTTATAGGATTAAATTGATATTTGCAATTGGCACAAACAGAATATAAATCAAGTTGTAATTAATCTAGCCTGCAAAGCTTCAACTTTGGTGCTTAGCTTCACATGGGATAGCCACCCATTAAAATCGGTTGCAACTTTTGGGTCTATATTATATATAATATATTAAAGTACATTAAAGCATACAT
Organism: Chloranthus sessilifolius; assembly: GCA_021018995.1. NCBI lineage: Eukaryota > Viridiplantae > Streptophyta > Magnoliopsida > Chloranthales > Chloranthaceae > Chloranthus > Chloranthus sessilifolius. The sequence goes on from CM037598.1 coordinate 9,645,488, forward strand.
ATATTAACATATACAACAGCCTTTTGGATATATATATATATATATATATATATATATATATATATATATATATATATATATATCCTAGAAAGTATACAGGGAAGCAATAATGTATCAACGTTGCATAGATCCATTCCAAGAGAATGCCCGCATACTAATTTTGATTAAATTTAATTTCATGAGGAAAGTTCATGATAATAGTTATTGTATGTGTTCTTTTTATATACATAATAGGTTCATTAACAAAAAAATTGCACATGATTTTACTATGAGCAATGACATGATAGTACAGAAGCAACAAGTAGAAAATGTTCAACAATTCCTATATAATATGAGGAAAATATGTATAAATTGTATAAAGTAAATTTAATGAACTTTGATTGAAATTTTTAGGTTTAAAACAATCCCAGACAGTCCAAACAAAGAGTCCAACATGTAAAACTTGTCGAGTAGAGAAAAAATGAATGGTCATATGTGTAAATCGAAGCTGTATATCTTCAGATATTGCGTTTCAAAGAGAGCCTAGATTAGTCTCAATGTGGTGGTGAAAGCAAATTTACAGGATTAAATTGATATTTGTAGTCGGCAAAAATAGAATATAAATCAGGTTGTAATTAATCTAGTCTGCAAAGCATCAACTTTGGTGCTTAGCTTCACATGGGATAGCCACCCATTAAATTCGGTTGCAACTTTTGGGTCTATATTATATATAATATATTAAAGTATATTAAAGTATACATATATTAACGTATACAACAACCTTTTGGACATATATATATTATTGTATTAAAGTACACAACCAATTTGAGCAAAAAAAGAAAGAAAAAGAACACAACCAATTTGTAAGGCGGTTCCTCTGGCCCCCATCATACAAAATATTTTATATATATATATATATATATATATATATATATATATATATATATATATATATATATATATATATATATATATATGCTAGAAAGTATACAGGGAAGTGATGATGAATCAACGTTTGAACAGAATAGGCGCCTTTGCTAACGGTAAGGTGTGATCTTTATAGAGTAATCAGTCGCAAAAGGGATGGCCCAACACATTGGCCAACAACCCCCAACGCCAGGAATCTTTCGGTACCGGTCCGGTGGGCATTCGATGAGCAAAAAAAAAAGCGTACTGGCGACGGTGAGATGCGACAAAACTCGCCATCATCTTCTCCAACCTTTGTTCTACAATTTTTTTATTATTTATTTTTTATATACATACTCCCTTTATGGGCCAGCCATTAGAGAGAATCACAAAAAACGGTGGCGGGAACTCACCGCCCGCTAGTGTCGCTAGATGTGGGCAAACCAATCTGGACAATTTTTATTTTATTTTATTTTATTGAAAATAAATTAGCCTTTAACTATGGCTCTGATACTAATTGTTTTAATTAAATGCGATTTAATTTTAATCATTAATAATTTTAAATGAGGTTAGAACATACCTTATCGCCGATAATGATCCGCAAGAGAAATCCGATGAGCCACATGCTTAGAACTTGAGGATAATGCTACCTCGCTTCTATCTCCCTCTATACGATTGTAGACACAATTACATTGAGTTGAGATGAAGAGGAGGTATTGTCCTCTTTTATAGCATGCCTTTGAATTTTAACCCATTAAGGATTCAAGGGAGAAGCGTATCACTAGAATAAAAGGGATTGGCTTACAACAAACCAATCATGCCGAAACCAACTCCTGAAGTCACATTGAGTGAGATTTAGTTACCAACTAAAACTCTAAGTCTTTAATCAATCAATATAAAAAGATAAAAGTTATTGTGTGAGTCACAAATACCAAATATGTTCAACACCCACACATCACAAGTATCATATAAGTAGGGATAAATTCTCGCTAAGTGGCCAATAGGGGGTGGAATTTGAACTTAGAACTTGTATGATGTCTTTTGGCTTGTGTTTTGATATTAGTCTACTTTGTCTAGTATGAGGTCTTTTAGGCCACGGAGCAGTTCTTTCACTCTTTGGCTCTAGTGGAGAATTATATTTATATTTGGTAATACAACTCCTTGCCTTATTTGCTCAGGCAGATAGTTGTTGTAAGTGAAAAAATTGCTCTAGCCTATTCTCTACTAGAGCAGCTTTTATCTGCTCGGATAGAGAGGTGTGTTTGATTTTATAAGAGCTAACCCAAACGTGACGTTTTAGTTTGTCTCTTGAGATAAGATGATCTCTATCATCTGATTTAATACAATCAACCATTGAATCATATGACGGGCTTTGATGGTGTTGAATCAGATGATAGAGATCACGTTTTATGCCAATTGATTGGCGCCAATATACCGTGGCTTTCAAATCAGACGACTTAGATGGTGTTCTACGTGGCATAGGTTCCAAAATACCAAGTCTTTCGTTTTTAACCTATGTGTAACAATAAAAAATTTGTATGCAAGTTGTAGCTCCCCAAACCACCAGATGGTGATGTAGCCACCTATGGAGAATGGTCGGGTCCTACTAAGTAGAATCGGATTTTCAGTCCTACCCCATTCGCTGCCCTTGGAAATAGGAGAATCTTGATTGCACATTTTGCTATTAAAAGTGAAAATCAAGAAAAACAAAATTCTCCTATTTCTAAGGGCACCGGATGGGGTAGGACTGGAAATCCAGTTTTACTTGGTAGGATCTGACCATTCCCCAACACCTATTCTAGTAGGCATAGTATAGAACCACCAATTGGATCACCGGCTAATGGTATGCGAGTTGTGCGAGCTGTGTGACTCCAAGATGTATGAGGATCTCAATGCTCTTTAAGTCTCCACGAGTCTCAAGGTCCATTTGATGTCCGAGTGTCATGCCATATGAGGGTGACCAGGTCCAAACAATGTTAAACAAAGGACAAATTTGTTACTGACAAAGTGCAAGCATGATGTGGCACGTCATAATTGGTTACATGGGCGGCGAGGATCAATTAATGCAGGTCGGTGCAGTCAATCACATCACACCACATTAGTCGTATGTACTTTGTTTGCATCCAATATGCCCTCCACTCCTCCCTTTATAATTTTTCACATTAGTCGCATGTACTTCGTTTGCATCAAGTATGCCCTCCACTCCTCTCTTTATAATTTTTCGGCTCGTCCCCTAAACTAGCTCTTTTCTAGCATCGCTATATTCGGTAAAGTTTAGTTTTTCTCTCTCTCATTCATCTTATGTCTGGAGCATAGATGATTTCTGCCATCCGATCTAGATGGGGGACCTATTTTCGCTCAAAATTTAGGATAAAATTTTGGGGCCCTAGGCAACCACCTCTTGGGCCTATGCCCAAGGCTGGCCCTAATCATGTAATTAGGGAGCAGGCTACCTTAAGATGCAAAAATGTGTTGATCAGATGGTTAAAAACCTCTAACAAGCATGAATTTTAGGTTGAGTCCAATCTACATTGGGTACATCTCTAGTGATATATAAATGGATATACCTCTAAACGCGCCCACGCATTCCCTGAAAATGCCCACATCTCAGACCTCTTGAAAATCATTGATTCCTTCAAATCAGATGATGAAGATCGTTTTTTACTCCAATCTTCCACACAATAGATCTATAGATCATGGTGCATCTATTAGACAATCAATTTTTTATTCCATGTGTGATAGTTCCACAAAAAATGACTCTTGAATCATATGACACACAACACTCTCAAATATGATTTCATGGCTTTTTCTTGGAATCTGTGACACGTGGAATCATAAACTTACCGTCCGATAGGTGCGCGATAATCTCAAGATCTATTGTGTGGAAGATCTGGGTGAAAAATGATCTCCATCATATGATTCAAATAAATCAATGACTTTCAAGGGAGTTTTTAAGGGGTCTGGGCGTGTTTAGAGGTACCCTAAACGAATTAGTGATAGATGGCAGATGCACTTCTCCAACAATTAGTGGGTACTCCTTTACCAATAAGGGTCAAAAATATATTTTCCCTAGTTTAGGGCGTATAAATATTTATGCACCTCCCAAGGTTTAACCAGTTAGTAGGTTGATCCGTTTATTGCCTTAGGTGTGCACCTAACAATTTTGATGAAAAAAAAGAGATTAATCGTGCACACAGTGACCAAGTTGGAGTTCGGGAATGATTCGGCTTTGAAATATTCAGGAAAATTTTGGAAATTTTATTAAATTAAAAAAAAAAAAATTTGCTCAAAATTTAAAAATAATATAAAAGGAAATAATAATAATAATTTAAAACATAAAATAATAGAAAAAAGGAAAATTTTAGACACTTGCAAATAGTTCTTGAGATTCACAATATTTTTAATAAATCATAAAATACGAATTACTATGATTTTATTCAATTTTCAAAAAATACGAATTACTCAACCTTTTCAAAAAGTTGGAGAATTTGTTCACTATGATTGTGCGCTCCAACCATGGTTGGCAATCTCATATTTCCAAGTTGTCTGGGAAGCCTTGAGACTCTCGGCAATACGACGTTAACGAAAATAGAATTTTAAATGATCTTACACTATTAAATTAGTAATTGATCTTACATCATTAAATTACACTTCACAGTTTTTCATGTGGCAAATATCTGTGATCGATCTAAATAGTCTAATTGATTGTCCATGATTGGAAAATATCATACTTAAAATATCACACTTATAAATAAATCGTATATAGTCCTATAAATGATCTTTCGATATTAGCAGTTAGAGAATAAAAATAATAGTGGATAATAAAATGCACAAATTCGGATATATCATGATAGTTGTTCATAAGATTATTTTATAGACTGATATGGTGAGAAAAATCAGGGTGTCGTTGGTGTCAAAATTGGTATTGGGTATCGGTCCATAGAGGACCGATACGAATCGGCTGATACCGATATGGGTTGGCCCATTTAAAAAAAAAAAAGAAAATACAGGTATCGGCCGATTCTGAGTTGGATACTCGATACGCATCAGCGCTAATATGTATAGGTCTGTCGAAAAATCAATATGTATCGGTAGCATGCCGAAACAAATCAATCTCTCCTCGCTAGTCCCCAAGACGCGAGATGTATCGCTCGAGATGATTCGTCGGGTTCAGAAAAAATCAGGCCGGTTCATATAATTGTACCAAATCAGTAAAAGGTAAAAGGTTTACTTTCACTGATTTGTGTGCATACAAATAGCCTTGCATATCTAAATTTTTGGCCCAAGGAAATTGAAATATTTGTATTCTACAAGCAAGCTTTCTCCCATCCATAGGGATGCAAGTTTGGTATACCGAGCTTAACCCATACTTATTTTTTCAATTTTCGGTTCGGTTCAGCCTGAATCGAAACCGAAATGAATCGGTCTCAATTCGTTCGTAATTTTTTTTTTGTTGAAACCGAAACATAAATATTTCAGTTTTTTCAGTTCAGTTCGGTATTTTTATATTTTTAATATATATATTCTCAGGTGCTTTGGTTTCTCTTCAATTTTTTCCGTTTTCTCATTATACGTCCTCATTTTTTGGTTTTTACCACCCTCAATTGAAACCAAACAAAATGGAATCGATTTGGTTTGGGTCGGTCTGAGTCGGTCTTTGGGCCGGTTGAGTTCGCTCGATTTTCGGTTCGGTTTCGGGATTCGGGTCAAAGCTTGCATCCCTAACCCTAAACCGTACCCATCCAAGTAGGGAACTTGGCTTTTTGCACTTTCCGGATTATAACGGTGACGTCGATCCGTTTTAACCGTTATATGAAGCTGTTCCGTCAGGTGCGCACGTTAGCGAAAGTTAGATGGGAAGGCAGTTAGAAAAAACGCTGCTAATTTCAGACAAAATCTAGGGCAGCGAAATCGCAAACCCTCACAAAACCCACGCATTTCTCTACTGAATCTGCCCTTCATGGACTATAAATCTCTAATTTTCCTCCGAATCTGCGAGTTCGGACCGCCGAGTCAACCGATTCAAGCTCCGATTCGGTTAATCTCGCCACCTTTCGATCCATTTTCCCTCTCAGCCATTTATGGCGTCTGTTAATGTTATATTGAAGAATTTATGGTTTTTTTCTGTTTTCAACGAAGCGATTTCATCAGAAATTGCTTAAGAGTGCGTAGATCTGAAAAAAATTGAGATCTACGGGGGCGGCCATGTTAGATTTCGCTTATAAGTTCTCAATTTCTAATGGTCCAGGTGATTTTTTTACTGTGTTTACTGTTTATTTTTTGTTTTTATTGTTGTTTTGAGTGTATTGGATTGTATATTTGTATTTGGTGGATCTTTCGATGTGCATGAGCTAGCGTTTGTAATGTTTTAGGAATATTTTTATAGAATTGTTGTAATTTGGGTATATTTATTTATAATTTATGATTATAGATTAGTTGTTACAAGTCACTGTGGTTCAAAATAACGGTTATCCAGTCTGCATAAGCCAGCTCCAAAACTGGTACGTATCGGTTTCAGATGATGCATTGGTATGTATCGCCCCATATATATATATATATATATATATATATATATATATATATATATATATTGGATGATACATTCAAAGTGTCAAACTGGTGACCTCCGAAACTGATACATATCAAACGGTATGTATCGGTTTCGTCTGGAATTTTGAACCATGCATGTCTCAAATACTGAGAATGGAGCTTTTTTGGATTTAGGCAGAGAGTGACCAAGTTTAGGTACTGGAATCAAACGGCTTCAGAAATATATTAAGGTAAATTTTACTAAAAATGGATTTTTTTTGAAAAATTTAAAAAAGTATTAATAATTATAAAAAAATGTATGTATACAGCCTTGTCACAAAAATGTGATTATTTCGCAACTTAAACGCGTTTAAAACATTTTTAAAAAACGTTTTTCTTTTTTTCTTTTTTTTTTTTTCTTCCGAAAAACACGTTTTAAATGACATTTCATACTTTTTTCAAGAAAATGTGTTTTAAACATGTTTTTTTCCAAAAAAAACACAGTATTGGTCACTATGTTTAGGGAAATGATGGAATTCATCTCTCATAACCTGCCAAAAATTGCGGCTTAAACCATCACATGTATATTTCTGAGAGTAACTTTAAATACAGTCACTGAATCTTTGAGGGCACCTACTTGAAAATCCATTGATTGCTTTGAATCGGACAATGGAGATCATTTTCCTCCCAATCTTCCACACAATAGATCTTGAGAATTGAGATCATGGCGTACCATCAGATGGCTAGTTTTTTATTTCACGTGGCACACACCTAAAAAATTGACCTTAACTTCGCATGACACTCATCATGCTCAAACCTGATTTGAAGGTTACTTTTTTGGGATGTGTGCCACAGAAAATAAAAAACTGATTGTCTGATGGTACGCCCATGATCTAAAGATCCATTGGATGGAAGATTTGGAAAAAAAAAAGGATCTCCATCATCTGATTCAAAGCAGTCAATGGTTTTCAGTATATGTGCCTTCAAAGATTTAGTGAGTGTATTTAAAGGTACTCTATTTCTGAATGCATTTCTCTTCAGAGATACCTACATTCTTCATCTATTAATGCTATCATCATCAGCACCATTTGTTTCTTCTTCGTTTTTGTTATCTCGAAATTTGCACTGATATGGAATCTAGGTCATTGATTAAATTAGGTAGTTAGTTACATACTTACATGTAATGCATCTATCTGCAGTGATCGATATTTTTTGCACAATTTGGACACCATGCTATGTTCTTGTCTGCCATTAATGGAATTCGCAATTTATTTGACCTTAGTACTTTGACAGATCTAAAATTTTGATTTTGTTTGAAATTTTGAAACTGCAGGAATATTAAAAAATATGCAAATGTTATTGCTGAAATATTTACTGGTTTTATCTTTTGTGGTATCAATTTCCAAATGCGAAATGTTCCACCAAATACCGGAAGCACCTTTGTTAGCCCCAGTTACTACCAATCTTCCCACACATACGAATCTTCCACCAATTCACAAATCACATAGGAAGCATTTTTTGGCTCATGCTATGTTCCCACAAGTGCCAGATCAGCCTCCACATTATGACTCATTAATGACCTCCAGTCACCTGTCCTCAAATTTGTCTTATGTATCAAAATTATTGATGAAGAGGAACCAAGATCCTACTCCCAGCCTTGCCCCAGCGCATTCAAATGAGGGTACCATTCCTTCCGGTTTAGTCCAACCGCCATTAGCTCCTCACATATCAGGTACAATATATTCTACATTCTAGAATTCTTTACATTTCTTCAAATTAGCATATTTTTGTTGAGCTTGAAATTTTTAGGAGTGGATGCATAAAAAAGTGGGGTTAATTTATCAACACTGCGTTCAATTTTAAAGGATGAAAATTCTCATTTTATTATAAATGAAAATGCCTCATGTTTGTGTGTGTTGCATTTGCATGCGCATTGTATGTGTGAGGGTTTATCGTTCTGATGATGTATCCATGTCTTCATGTGATGCTCCTATCAATGTCTACAAATCATAAAATTGAACTCAGAAAAACCAATCATTGACAGAAATAAGGGAAGGGTTAATGGGTGATCACTAACTCCAATAGATCTAGATCTATTGAAGTTGATCTCTCACTGCCAAACGATGGCATGTACAGATTTGGTAGGCACTGACATCTGTAAATGTCAGCTTTTGACATGTAATATGCTATTATATTTTAATTTTTTAAGATAGAGCTGGCTAAAGGACTTTGTCTCATAAGGGAAAGGTGGTGGGAACAGAAATTAAACAATAAGTATTATGCTTATAACAAAATATGGTGTATATATGTGTATAATTGTTTCAAATAATTATAATCTATTGTCTATCGAAAATAAAAAATAAATAAATAAAAAACATTGGGAAAATATATGTTGACTGATACGTATTCATACCAAGTGATACACATTTCATCAAGCTATACTTTAATTCTTCTTGTTTCAGAGTGTCCTTTTCAATTTTCCGTTTTATGGTGACAATGTTGAATTGGGTCCATGGATCAAAATATCGTCCGATACCGATACGTACCGGACGATACGTATCGGTATTGGACTCGAACGATACAGACCGGTACCGATACGTATCGTTTTGGAGCTCGGACGATACGTATCGGTAACCCGATATTTTAACCCATGATTGGGTCTAATGCATGGGTTAAAATATCGGGTTACCGAAACGTATCGTCCGAGCTCCAAAACGATACGTATCGGACGATACGTATCGGTACCGGTCTGTATCGGACGATACATTGAATGTATCGTTCGAGTCCAATACCGATACGTATCGTCCGGTACGTATCGGTATCGGACGATATTTTGATCCATGGTCTAATGTATATGTGTGTGCATTTGTTTCTTCATTTTGGCAGACTGCTGTGGACCAGACATGATTCGAAAACGAGGCAGTCAAGTTTGCGATTGTGTGTATCCAATACACCTCGAACTTCTCCTCATGAATGTTTCCTTTAGTAAGAATTGGAGTGCTGAGTTTCTCAAAGAATTAGCTTCTCAGCTAGGTCTGCGAGTATCTCAGTTTGAGATAGCCAACTTCTATGTAGTTGGATCTTCTGGCCTTAATATTTCTATGGACATTACTCCGCATAAAGTGAGTTTCTCTGCTGATGATGTGAACGCATTGAATTCTTCTCTTGCCTGGCATATGGTCCGCCTTGACCCTACATTAGTTGGTGACTACAAACTTCTTAATTTAACCTGGTATAAGCCACCAGCTCCTCCTCCCGGTAAGTCTTATTCACCCTCTTGGATTGTTTTATAACTCTTTATTGCTGCAGTATTGTTTTTTGTTAGAGAGTTACGGATTATGTTTGGGAGATGATAATTGAGTATGGTTTTTTTTTTTTTTTTTTTTCACTTATCACTAATATTATCATCGCCATTTCCATGTCCCATCTATTTGGGGCTGGCTTTGGAAGACCTATTTCTCCACGTATTTATGTTCAAGGCTCATGTATGACTAATTGATGGGGACATCCGATTCAAGCAACTGCCCATAACATATCGGAGGCGAAAGAAGAACATCAGAGTGATCAGAAAGAAGAAAATCCAAAATTTATTGTCAAAAATTCTCTGATCAGAGGGTCTTCAACTTTCAATCCTGTGACTCTTATGTTTGGCCTATTTTGAAATGTCAAACAAAGTTGGATTGATGCGAAATTGGTCATATTTGAAAGCTTATCGAAGTAGCTTTTCAACGAGCCAAAAAAAACAAGCAATTCCGACAAGTATTGAAGAATTTATGGTCAGTTTTCGGAATCTTCACAGAAAGTAATGAGTTTCAAGATTCCTAATTGAATTAGGATTAGTCTCTTTTATTATTTTATTTTAGAAAATAGGATTTGTTTCTTTTATTAGAAATAAGATTAGTTTCCCTATTGTTTTAGGACTTTATTTTATTATTTTAGAAGAATTAGGATATTTCTTTTATTTGAACTAAGAATTAGAGTTATAGTAGGACTTGTAGTTTCATGCATTGTAAAAGCCTATATAAAGGCCATTAGTGCTAGAATTTAATTATTGGTGAATTAAAAAAAATGTTTTGCAAACTTGAGAGTTATAAACTTTCATGATGGTGTGATTCTCTCAAAGCGGAGAGCGATTCTTCGACCCCGCGTGCGGTTTGGTGCGAGGCCAACTCTTCTTCTATCTCTATTTCTTTAGATCTACGATTTGCGTAAGTTGCGTAGCCCTAATTATTTATTTTTCAAATAAATCCCATATTTAGCATATTTATCCCATAAGAAAAAAGTCAAAATCAACCTATTTGCTCATCATAAATTCATTATTAGCCTTTTATTTTTGTTTGGTATTGAGAGAACCCGCTTGCGAGTTCGTTCAACTCCCTAAAACTATCAGAGATCTAGCCGTTCATAAGAACCTTAGTCTTCTAGATCCGATAGGGAACGTACACGGAAAGTAATGCTATTTTGGGCATGAATTAAAACATCTAATTGGATTTCTAGAGTTTTTCGTGATAATTTTTTATGAGAAATTGTTATTTTAATTGATTAAATTAATTTTAATCTTAATCTTAGCCCTAGCATTGCATTTAGTAAGTTCTCGCATCAAATTGGTATCAGAGTATCAGTTTAATTTTAGGGTTTCAGTGTTCATATAGGTTTTAGGGATTATTTCTTTTATTATTTTGTTAACACCATTTTAGATTTATTATTTCAGATTTGTCTAGATTTTGTCTGCTTTTTTCGTATAGCTTTTGTTTGGTTTTCGTCTAGTTTTTTTTTCCCTAGCTTTTGTTTGATTTTTTTGTCTAGCTTTTGTCTAGTTTTCATCTAGTTGTTGCCTGATTTTTTCGTCTAGCCTTTGTCTAAATTTTGTCTTGCACCCCCATAGATCTCAACAAGATAGAAGCTTTACTTAGAGACCTTATGTCTAAGGTGTCCGCCCTTTAAGCCCAGATGCAAACTCAGCATGAGGCTTTAAAAATCCCTAGTCGGACCTCCAAGGGTTTGGATGGAAATAGAGTTAGGGGATACCTTCATCAATATGAACCCAACTATGACTGCGGAGAAGTTTCTAAAATCCATTCGGGATGAGGTTCCAAATTTTGAATGGTGGATGAATCCCAAAACCTTTGTTGAGTGGTTGTGTAGTTAGAGGAGTATTTTGATTGGTATGACGTACCAAATGAGTATAAAATTAGGCTAGTGAAAACAAAGTTGGAGGGTAATGCCAAAAGTTTTTGGACTCGTGTAGAACGTCGCATTGAATCTCTTCGGATTGAACTCATCTCCATATGGGAGGACATGAAGGCGAGACTTATTGAAAAGTATGTTCCTTTAACACACTGTCACCTTCTTCGAAGTTTGAAAACCAAGACGGATAAGTGTCCTGATTGCCTTAAGTGTCAAGGGTTCGAACATTTTGCCTATCAATGCCCCACAAAATTTTCCACTCCGAATTTATTGACTAAAAGAGAGAGTCCTAAGGAGCCGAAAAATAGGAAAGTAGAAGAAATTGTGTATGACCCTCGTACTGTGACGAGTGAAGAAGAGATAGAAGAAGCTGAAGAAAGTGTAGAATGTGTTAAAGAGACTTTTATTCCCCTTGTGAGTCAGTTGAGTCACCCACATGAGAGTCAATCGAATCATCAGCGCGCGATTCGACCGAGTCACGTACGCACGATTTGTTAATGTCCGTAGAATCAGTTGTGCATGAGTACTTGGTAGAGTCGAGTGCACTTGAGTCTTTTACGTTGGTCGAATCGAGTACACACGAGCCAATCGAGTCGCTCACACATGGGTCGTTAGTGTCAGTAGTGTCACTTACACATGACCATAGAGAGTCGGTAGATGTACGTACACCTTTTTTAGGCCCAACAACAAAACCTTCAGATCCATTCCTTAATGCCCATCCACCTGAGCCAAATCCTAACTACTCATTGATTTCCAAATACCCGCCTAAACAATATGTGACGAGGTTAAATGGAATAGTTTTGGGAGATCCATGTTTTGTTACCAAGGTAAAGACACATTAAGCATAACGAGAGTATCTTCTTAAGTGAAAAGGTAAATCGAAAATTGACAATACTTAGACTGTAAGGAGAACGCAATCTGAGAAACATCAAGCATACCTCATCCAGTGGAAGGGTAAGCCGAATACTAGAACGCCCATAGATTTACTCCCAATGTCTATTCATCAAAGGTCATTAGAGTCTGTATCTACATTTGCACATCGCATTCATGAGTTGTATGCTAGGATTAAGAAAAGAATTAATGCGAACAATGAAAAATACAAGTTTTCTGTAGATTCTCATAGACGGTTCAAAGAATTCCAAGATGGTGATTTTGTGATGGTTCCGAATAGACCCGAGAGATTCCCGCAAGGAATTGCAAAGAAATTACACGCTCGTAGTGCTGGACCCTATAAGATCTTGAAGCGTACTGATTCTAACGCTTGCATCTTAGATCTTCCACTAGATTTGGGGATTAGCACGACTTTCAATGTGACAGCCCGGATTTCGGCACCCCGAAACCCGTGCCATCAGCACGATCATCTTGACCGTGCCCCTTAGCTAAGCACGGAACACTGGTATATCAAGCATTGCAATAAAATAATAAACGAAATTGCGGAATTTGAATCTATATTAATTAACTCTCCAAAAGACAGTTCTACCCTCATGCCTCTACATGAATGGAGAACCGATCCGAACCATCGATGATAGCAATCATCACGGATGGTTCGCCCCAAAAGAAATAATCCCATCTATATATATATACATGGTTTAAACAGAATCAAGGCTTGACATACCAAGCCGTACAAAAACTCTCTCCAAAATCCCTCAAAGTGGCACAACGGAGTCCTCTAGAAGAAGTCCTCTGGAGGTGGCTCCAACTCTTCACCGGCCGCAAGGTCCACTCACGGATCGGCGTCTCCAAGCCGCCACTGCTAGTAGTGGACGCGACGATAGTCTATAGGGTGAGCTACATCCTAGCTCAATAGGAATAAACACATTGAACATATAAATTATAACTCACATATATTCTATGATATGCCATGCATGATGTATCTATGCAATTGTTAATGAAACAGTTTAAAAGCATGTCGTATTACTGTAATTTCATGTATTTTCATTTACTCATGAATAATCTTTGAAAAAGGCCTAAAGCAAAACTTAAACTTTCAACTTAAGTAATCCCCGAGCAATATAGCATCGAGCCCCGGATGAGATACCCTTCATCGTCATCTATATAGATAGTTTAATGTATTCCCAGGAATACCATATAGTACCAAGCCCCTTTCCACAGGGATTGGTGGCGGGTTTCACTTGTCTCAATCAACACCCCGGGTGTGCTTACTATGTCTGGATAAGCCTCACTTGACCGCCTACGGTTTACGCAGACGGTACACGGATATCTGCCGCCGTGTCGATCGTGGATATCCCGCCACGTCGGTGGGGTAACCTATCAAACCTCAAATAACAAAAATATCGGTGCCTTACATATAGTTATTCACCGTGTAAGTGTGCTATCTTATATCAGTTAGGCCCTATCAAACATGATTCAATCCTTGGATACATCCCTGGGATGCATCCATTTACTTGCATCACACCTGATGCTCTTATCTCTTTACTTCTTCATCCCCTGGGGATGGCTCGTTAGTTTACTCTTATGAATATCACACACACACTTTTCACAATTCTTTAAGCAGTAAAATATTTGAATGGAAATCTATATCACTACATACATGCTCTTGTAAAATAAAGTACATGTTCAAGGTGTTCCCTACCTCAAGTCTTCATTCGATCATTGCATCAAGGTCCCACGTGGCTCCTTGTGCACTAGTCCACACGTACCACCTACGGTACCACATCACAGGTGAAACACATCACAAAGGATGCAATAAAGAAGGTATAAGATCCCCCAAGAATCTTAAAGTCAACATAGTTTATCTCAGTCGATTAATCGAATTCCAAAATCGATTAATCGAAGGTCAATATCGATTAATCGAAGCAATTTCGATTAATCGAAATTCTCCTTTTCGCAAAGTCCATTCTCAGTTCGAACAGTCGAGTTTTCATTCGATTAATCGAATCCAATTTCGATTAATCGAAATTCTTCTTTTCGCAAAGCAAATTCACTGTTCGAACAGTCGAGTTTTCATTCGATTAATCGAATCCAATTTCGATTAATCGAAATCCTTCTTTTCGCAAAGTAGACCTCGGTTGAAACGATGAGTTTCACAAGTTGATTAATCGATTCCAAATCAATTAATCGAAAACTAAATCGATTAATCGAAATCCCATTTCGATTAGTCGATTTTTCCTCAAGTCATTTCCTTCAACCCCTGGGTCCACGGAGTTCTCAACGATTAATCGATCCCCAAATCGATCAATCGAAATCCAAAGTCGATTAATCAAATCGGGTCCTCTCGACCTTTCAATTTCGTGGCCATTTTCGATTAATCGAAACCCAATTTCGATTAATCGAAATTGTCAGATTCAGCCCCTTTCGAGCTGTTCTTCCCAATCTTTTTCCATACTTTTTCTTCTATTTTTCTAAGCCATTATCCTAAGATTTAAACTATTTTCAACTACAACTTAAACCCTATAATCTATGCATTTTATTTACAAAAATCTTACCTTGAATATATCTCAAGTTGATTTCAAATCTAGGGTTGGAAGGCTAGGGTTTCCAGCTTTGTTCTAACGGATCCTCATACCGAATCAGCCTCTTTAATACTTGAATCCCTCTTCCAATCACCCACAATAACTCCTTGCTTAATCACCCTTTTTACTCCTCTCTCTCTCTTCTTTACTTCTCTCTCTCTCTTCTTTACTTCTCTCTCAACTACCAAACATCTATTTTAGGGTTATTAAACCCTTTTATCCCTCTCCTAGTTTGTGTGTTGGGCACATGCACCTCAATAGGTGTATGCGACTTCATACTTACAACACACACCACGCAATAATTCAAACTATCACATCTCGTCCGTTCATTTCATCCTATACCAACTCTTGATCTCCTAATTGGTCAAACTTGTGACCAATCGGGCACGGATCCCGAGGTCATAGTTTTGCGTGATTTTTCGGGTTATTACATCCTCCCCACCTTGGGAATTTTCGTCCTCGAAAATAACCCAAGGTTTATCTCTCTCTAGGTCTCTCTCTCTCCCCACACTCTCAGGTGAGGTGGTCCCGTTTACTTAAGCGCATTTAGGTACCCACAACACAAGCATAAAAATAAATTTGCGGAAATGAAACCATGTACTCAAAATAAATTCGATTTCTATTAATATCAAATATATTTACAAAGCGCCCATAAGTTGGCATATAACTATACATGGTCAAAAGAGAATGACTGATACAAAATAACTATACTACTCAGGTAGTCCCCTCGTCGGGCTGGTCAGTCTTGGGCAGTCGCTCCATCTGAGGTATGGTCGGCTGCTGGTCAAGTGGTCTGGCTGGAGTCTCAGGCTGTGGTGGTGGCGATCGAGGCTCTCGGGCCAGAGCAGACGTGGATGTAGAAGGAGCCGCGTCTGTGGCGGGATGGAAGACGGGTCCTCTATGGAAGGCGGTGCGTCCGGCCGTCCACTCCTCCTCCTGGGCGAGGTAGCGGGGGTAGTCTGCTGGGTAGATGTGGCGGAGGGTGTGGAACATCAAGAAGTCCATCCGTCGGTTCATCCGGTCGTTGTTGGCCTCCATACGAGCCAACACGTCCTCGATGGTAGGACCGGATGGGGCGGCGCGCCGGCGGTAGGATGAGGTGGGTGTCGCGGGCGCGGAGTGTGCAGGTGGTGTCGGTGAGGCTGCGGTGTGGGAGGGAACCCTCTCCACGGATGGCTCTGCTGCGGCAGGGTGTGCCCCACCCACGGGTGGGTCATGCTGAGGTGGTGGGGGTGGTGGCGGTGCTACTGCTGCGGCAGGAGCGGGACCCGGAGCCGGTAGGGTCCGCTTTAGGAGGTTGTAGCTACGGGTCCATGAAGACTTTGTAAACGTCTTCACGCGATCCGTAGCCCTCACCTCGTGAGGCGAGATGGTGTAGGATGGCTCGTTGGAGTAGCACTCCAACATGCTCGATATGAGACGAGCATAGGGCATCTTTTCTTTGGGCCTCATGTTGCCCTTCATCAACTTGCCCTTGATGTATTTCATCCCCTCTAGGATGACCATCGTGGCGTCGAACCACCGGCCACAGAAGGCCGCGTAAAGTGCATGTTGCACTTTGTCCACGCTTCGGTGTCGTCGCGCATCGGATAGAGGTTGCACTTGATTGAATCAAGCATCCACATATATGGTGGAAGAGTCAGCCCTCTTAATGGAGGGCAAACCCCTTTTACCATTATGCGGGTCATGACCTCCTCAAATCGAGGTTCCTCCTCGAAGGCTGGGAATTGGGTGGTCTCTCCGGTGAAATCGAGGTAACACTCGATTCCCTCGTGAATGTGGCGACGAGTGATTGTATAGAGACGACCCTCAATCTTGGTTATGATACAGTCGTCGGTAGGGCCATTGGTTAGCGCTTGGTAGAATAATCTCACCAATCTAGGGTAGTAGGAACCGGATTGGTTTGAGAAGATTGAGACCGGCATTGTTTATGTAGTTTGAGCCCATTGGGTCTACTTTGGTACATCGGGATCGGTGAAAAGGGTAGGGTCGATGGTATATTCGACCTCGAGGTCTTTGCCGCCCACCATTCATTTGGTTGCTCGACATTGGTGGGTGGTGGCATGGGGTGGATTCATGGAAGACTCACAGAGACGCTGGCCTTCGAACCGTGAGGTGGTCTCCGATTCCGATGAAGGAGTCCTCACCCGATGGGGTAGGTGGTGGCGGCGGCGTTCTTACGCCTAACCCAGAAGCTGAGGTTGCCTTCTTCGAAGACAATCGGGTTTTGGGCGGCATTTTGAGAAAATCTAGGGTTTTCTAGTTCAACTTGAAGGGAAAAACACAAATCTAAGGTTTACCTTAGGTGTCGATGTGAATATGGGTGTGAATCGCCGGAAAATCCAAACCCTAGGGCACCGGCTTGTCGGAGAAGAGGAAGAAGACGAAGCGCCCAAAAATCCCAAGCAAGAAAAACTTTCGAATGGGAAATGAAATCCCCAATTTCATATATATAGGCCTCGGCTCGATTAATCGAAATTCAGAATCGATTAATCGAGATTCAAAACTAGGTTAAGCCGCGTAAAATCGATTAATCGATTTCCCAAATCGATTAATCGAAAGTCAAATTCGATTAATCGAAACCATTTCGATTAATCGAAATCGTATCTATTTAAAATTTTAAAATTTTGAGCTCACTGGCGCGAGCCAGTCGATTAATCGAAATTCATTTCGATTAATCGAAATTCCAAAATCGATTAATCGAATTTAGTTTCGATTAATCGAAATCGGGCTATAACTTCTAATTTTCCAGAATTCCTTAAATTATTCGATTAATCGAAATCCATTTCGATTAATCGAAATTCCAATTTCTTCTAAGTCCCTAAAGTAAATCGATTAATCGAATTATAATTCGATTAATCGAATTTTCAAAATCGATTAGTCGAGATTCCAATTCGATCAATCGAAATGTGTCTTCATGTATATTCCAACTCTCTTTCACATTTCTAGTCACTGGCACATGCCAGTCGACTAATCGAACAAAATCGATTAATCGAAATTCCAAATCGATTAATCGATTTGAAATTCGATTAATCGGTTTTGCCCAGTTTCTACAGAATTTCAATCTCTTTCTTTCTTTTACTATTTTTGACAATTCATGACAGATTGGATCAAAATTTCCATTGAATTTCAAGCATAGTGGAGATTTCACAAACATGTTTGTGGTTTACATTGAATTCTCACGTCGTTGGAAACAAGGCTGGATATTGTTCTCTCACATCGGCCTCTCGTTCCCAAGTAGCCTCTTCTTTTGGATGATTGTTCCACCGAACAAGCACTAAGGGAATCACTTTAGTGTGAAGATTGTTCTTTTCGATCCAAGATCTCCACTGGTTCCTCTATCATGCTCATGTCCTCACACATCTCTATAGGTTGCTTTCCTAACACATGAGACGGATCATTCACGTACTTTCTGAGCATCGATATGTGGAAAACGTTATGCACTCGATCAAATAGCGGTGGTAAACCAACGCGATATGCAACTTCACCTACTCGTCCCAAAATTTCGAATGGTCCAACATAACGTGGACTTAACTTCCCTCTCTTGCCAAATCTCATTACACCTTTCATAGGTGACACCTTCACAAACACATGCTCGCCCACTTTGTAGTCAACACTAGTCCGCTTCATATCGGCGTAACTTTTCTGTCTACTCTGTGCGGTCTTCAACCTTTCTCTAATTATTCGAACGACGGTAGCATTATCTTCAAGTAGCTTTGGTCCTAATACAAATTTCTCACCTGTTTCCTCCCAATTGAGAGGTGACTTGCATCGTCGTCCATCTGAGCTTAAATCGGTGCCATGCCAATACTCGTTTGAGCTGTTATTATATGCGAACTCGAGCATCAGATACTCATCCCAAAGATCCTTGCATATCAAGCATGCATGCCCTGAGCATGTCTTCTATTACTTGGTTCACTCGCTCTGTCTGCCCATCAGTTTGAGGATGGAAAGCTGAACTAAAGTCTAGTCGTGTTCCCATTCCTTCTTGAAATTTCTTCCAAAACTTGGACGTATATAGTGGATCACGATCTGAAACTATCTTGCTTGAATACCATGTAATCTTACAATCTCCTTCATTCTTCCGCCAGTATAATGTAGTATTGTACGGTAAAAAGTGCGCTGATTTGGTCAATCGGTCTACAACGACCCAAATAGCATTGTGTCTCTTGGCAGTACGGGGTAATCCAACAATGAAATCCATTGAGATCGATTCCCACTTCCATTCTGGTATTGGTAAGGGTTGTAATAGTCCAGCAGGATGTCTATGATCAACCTTCAACCTCACCGACAAGTCAAACACCGTGACACGTACTCGGCCACGTCTTGTTTCAGTCCTCTCCACCAGTAGTTCTTTTTCAAATCTTGGTACATTTTGGTGCTACCAGGGTGGATAGCATAATTTGACTTATGAGCCTCATCAAGAATCGTTCGTCTTAGATCGGCATTGTCCGGAATGCAGAGACGCGGCCTTTAAACAAAGAAAGAACCATCTTCTTTACCGAGAAGTCCTACGATGCCTTCACTCACGCCTTGATGAATCTTTATCAATCGGATCTTTCATCGTAGATCGTGGATATGTTCAAATATCACCGACTTTATTGATATGTTAGCCAAAAGGATCCAAAGGTCCTTTGACTCAATGTTCGTGCATCATAGATTGCCGTGTCTTCCAATAATTTCCACTTGCATACCCAAAATCAAAGAAGCTAATTGAGCTGAACCTTTCCGACTCAGTGCATCGGCTACTACATTCGCCTTGCCAGGATGGTATTGTATAGAGCAATCATAATCTTTGAGGAATTCCATCCATCTGCGCTGTCTCATGTTGAGTTCTTTCTGTGTAAACAGATATCGGAGGCTCTTATGATCGGTGAAAATTTCGAAGGTCTCACCATACAAGTAATGTCTCCAAATCTTTAGCGCAAAAATGACTGCTGCCAGTTCCAAGTCATGAGTCGGGTAATTTTTCTCGTGTTCTTTCAACTGTCTTGATCCGTAAGCTATCACCTTCTTGTGTTGGTTGAGCACACAACCAAGGCCATTGTATGACGCATCATCAGACATACCACGTATCCTCCATCGCTCGAAGGAATTGCTAATACTGGAGCTGAAGTGAGTCTCGTTTTGAGTTCTTGAAAACTCTTCTCGCATGCTTCACTCCACTCAAACCTTGAATCTTTTCGTGTCAGCTTTGTGAGAGGTCCCGATATCTTTGAAAACCCCTCAACGAAACGTCGATAGCTTTGCTAAGCCCGGAAAAGCTACGGCCACATCGCCTTTGTCTTTGGTTGCTCCCATTTAACTACTGCTTCTATTTTAGCTGGATCTACCGTGACACCATGCTTCGAGACAACGTGTCCCAGAAAGCTAACTTCTTCCAACCAAAATTCACACTTGCTGAGTTTGGCGTACAATTGGTGTTCACGTAGCGTCTGTAGAGCAATCCTCAAATGTTCTTCGTGTTCCGTCTTGGATTTGGAGTATATCAGTATATCATCAACAAATACTACGACGCAGGAGTCCAAGTGTGGTTTAAACACTCGGTTCATCAGATCCATAAACGACGCCGGAGCATTCGTTAATCCAAACGGCATCACAAGGAATTCATAGTGTCCATACCGTGTCCGGAAAGCTGTCTTCTGAATGTCCTCTGCCTTGACTCGCAACTGATGATACCCAGATCTCAGGTCGATCTTGGAAAAATACCTTGCTCCTTGCAGTTGGTCGAATAGATCGTCTATTCTAGGCAAAGGGTAGCGGTTCTTCACAGTGAGTTTGTTCAATTGTCGATAGTCAATGCATAGCCGCATTGACCCATCCTTCTTCTTGACAAACAAAACCGGTGCTCCCCATGGAGATACACTTGGTCTAACAAACCCCTTGTCCATAAGTTCTTGTAATTGTTCCTTTAATTCCTTTAACTCAGCGGGAGCCATTCTATAAGGTGCTTTCGAAATAGGCTCCGTCCCTGGTGCTAAGTCAATGGCGAATTCTACTTCTCTTTCTGGAGGTAGTCCAGGCAATTCTTCTGGAAACACGTCGGCGAAGTCTCGCACAACTGCTATCTCAGAAATGACGTTCTTTTCTTCCTTGTCCTCCTTTAAGAAAGCTAAGTATCCACTGCAACCCTTTCTGATCATTTTCTCGGCCCTTCTCATCATTGAGATCGCCTGATGACGACCTCACTCCTTGAAACCGAAATGATCTTCTTGTATTGGGTGCGAAAATGACTACCTTGTTCTTGCAATCGACGGTTTGCTGTCTTTGCACCAACCATCCATGCCAAGGATCACATCAAACCCTTGCATGTCTAACGATCAACTTTGCTTCTAGTTCATGCACCTCTAAGTCTCGAATCGCTACAATGATGGATTTGCAAGTTAACTCGTGTCTACTAACTCTCCAAATCGGAATAGACACGATAGGACGAAATCCAACGCTCTGGAACAATCTTCATCTTCTTAGCGAAACGTGAGTAACGAATGAGTGGGTAGACCCGGTCTATCAACACTGAAAGGCGTCATATCCAATCAAGCATCCTTTTTCATATATATTTAGAGTACCTATAGTATACATACATACATACAATAATTTACACATCAATATACACTCTTAATTTACATACAGCTTTTTGTATTGAGAAAAAAATCTCTATATAATTTCTAATGCATGCTCCTTCTCTATCTAAGATTTTAATGAAATGGAAATTTTCTTTAATAAAAAAAAATCTCACCTTGGATGACGTCATGTACGTTCCCTACTTCCTGAGCAGTGACTGCATAGGCTCTCCCCTGAACGATCGGTTTCCTTGCTTGAATTGGTCGTGGTGCTGCAACTGAAACCGTCTTTCTCTTATCCGTCTCGGGGCAATCCTTGATCAGGTGGCCCACCTTGCCACATCGGAAGACCCCTAGTTCCCAATCTACATCATCTTCTATGAGGCTTGCCACACTTTGCGCAAGTCTCCCGGGGTGCGGAAGAAACAGTACGAGAACCCTGTGTGATAGTGGCACCAGTAGTCATTGCAGGGCTCTCATAGCGAATAGGTCTCCCTGACGCAAGCAATGGAACCCTCTGTTGGTGTTGTTGTTGTTCTTTGGTCTTAAACCCCTTGAAACTGTGGTCTCTGATTCTGGCCCATGAACCTCGGCTTTTTGTTCACCGGTTCATAGTGCCCCGTTCTTCCTTGTTCATTTCCTCCTCTCTGCTGCTCTCTCTGTCTATATCTATTATTATTCTCCTCTTCTACCACCAACGCCTTGCTCATGACCTCTTCATAGGTCCTCAGTTGAAATGGAGCTACGCCTCCCCTAACCTCAGGCTTCAAACCTTGCTGAAACCTCTTGGACTTCATCACCTCAGTAGCGACGTAGTCCGAGCAAACAGGCAAGTCGTAGAAACTCTACCCGTATTCTCTCCTTGTCATTCTCCCTTGTACTAACGCAAAAAATTGTATCTCTAATTGGTTCCTCACCACGGAAATATTGTTTGTTGAACTCCTCAACAAATTCCTCCCAAGTCCAAGGCACTCGGGGTCTCCAGGCAGAGTCCGTATCACGGACTTCCACCAAGGCCCACCTCTCCATCCAACATGTAAGCCGCCCATCTCACACTCTCATCTTCCGTGCAAGTTAGCACACTAAAGACTTTCTCCATCTCCATTACGCCATCAGGTTCTCGTCACTAGAGAAAATGAAGGAGGTCTCATCCTCCTAAACTCAGAATGATGAGGGCAGCAACGCAGATCCTACAGTGGTGTAGGTGGTCCGTTCTTGATGCATGAGCGCAAAGGATGCGGCTTGTTGTGCCATGGCATCTGCCATAGTCTCCATAGTGTGCATCATCCTTTGTCGCACTTCTCTGTCCTCTTGCCTTTCTCTCAATCTTTCTTGTTCCCTTAGATCTTGATCTTGATGATCACGATCTTCTTCATCCCGTTGTCTACTACCATCGCTTTGGGCCTCGCATTCTCCTAAAGGCACTCTATTAGTAGGAGAGATGTAACCATCTCCACTACGTAGACTCCTCTCACGGCCCCTTGGCTCGGCCTCTTCCTCTAGACGACATTTGCAGCATTTGAAACTAAAGTTTCAAGTAGTAGCGAAGCCCTATGTTCATGAAAGAACCCTTGTCGAATTGCTAAAAGAAAATAGCTTTGATAATTAATCGGATGTACCCGGATTTCAAGACCAAACCCGTGCCATCAAGACGATCATCTTGACTGCCCCTTAGCTAAGCACTAACACCGGTATATCAAGCATTGCAATAAAATAATAAACGAAATTGCGGAATTTGAATCTATATTAATTAACTCTCTAAAAGACAGTTCTACCCTCATGCCTCTACATGAATGGAGAACCGATCCGAACCATCGATGATAGCAATCATCACGGATGGTTCGCCCCAAAAGAAATAATCCCATCTATATATATATACATGGTTTAAACAGAATCAAGGCTTGACATACCAAGCCGTACAAAAACTCTCTCCAAAATCCCTCAAAGTGGCTGGCAGTCCTCTGAAGAAGTCCTCTGGAGGTGGCTCCAAAGGTCCCACTCACGATCATCCTCGAAGGCCGCTGCTAGTAGTGGACCTGCGACGTATAGTCTATAGGGTGAGCTACATCCTAGCTCAATAGGGAACAAACACTGTTGAACATATAAATTATAACTCACATATATTCTATGATATGCCATGCATGATGTATCTATGCAATTGTTAATGAAACAGTTTAAAAGCATGTCGTTTTACTGTAATTTCTTGTATTTTCATTTACTCATGAATAATGCTGAAAAGGCCTAAAGCAAAACTTAAACTTTCAACTTAAGTAATCCCCGAGCAATATAGCATCGAGCCCCGATGAGATACCCTTCATCGTCATCTATATAGACAGTTTTAATGTATTCACAGAATACCATATAGTACCCAAGCCCCTTTCCCTGGGATTGGTGGATGGGTTTCACTTGTCTCAATCAACACCCCGGGTGTGCTTACTATGTCACGGATAAGCCTCCGTGACTGGCCTACGGTTTCTTGCCCCAGACGGTCACGGATATCCTGCCGTGTCGATGTGGATATCCGCCACGCTGGGGTAACCTATCAAACCTCAAATAACAAAATATGCGTGCCTTACATATAGTTATTCACCGTAAGTGTGCTATCTTATATCGCTTAGGCCCTATCAAACATGATTCAATCTCTTGGATACATCCACAGGATGTATTCATTTACTCATCACACGATGCTCTTATCTCTTTACTTCTTCATCCCCTGGGGATGGCTCGTTAGTTTACTCTTATGAATATCACACACACACACTTTTCATAATTCTTTAAGCAGTAAAATATTTGAATGGAAATCTATATCACTACATACATGCTCTTGTAAAATAAAGTACATGTTCAAGGTGTTCCCTACCTCAAGTCTTCATTCGATCATTGCATCAAGGTCCCACGTGGCTCCTTGTGCACTAGTCCACACGTACCACCTACGGTACCACATCATAGGTGAAACACATCACAAAGGATGCAATAAAGAAGGTATAAGATCCCCCAAGAATCTTAAAGTCAAACCTAAAAGTCAACATAGTTTATCTCAGTCGATTAATCGAATTCCAAAATCGATTAATCGAAGGTCAATATCGAAATTCTTCTTTTCGCAAAGCAAATTCACTGTTCGAACAGTCGAGTTTTCATTCGATTAATCGAATCCAATTTCGATTAATCGAAATCCTTCTTTTCGCAAAGTAGACCCTCGATCAATAAATGAGTTTCACAAGTTGATTAATCGATTCCAAATCGATTAATCGAAAACTAAAATCGATTAATCGAAATCCCATTTCGATTAGTCGATTTTTCCTCAAGTCATTTCCTTCAACCCCTGGGGTTCACTGGAGGTTCTCAGTCGATTAATCGATCCCCAAATCGATCAATCGAAATCCAAATTCGATTAATCGAAATCGGGGTCCTCTGACCTTTCAACTTCTTGGCCAATTTCGATTAATCGAAACCCAATTTCGATTAATCGAAATTGTCAGATTCAGCCCCTTTCGAGCTGTTCTTCCCAATCTTTTTCCATACTTTTTCTTCTATTTTTCTAAGCCATTATCCTAAGATTTAAACTATTTTCAACTACAACTTAAACCCTATAATCTATGCATTTTATTTACAAAAATCTTACCTTGAATATATCTCAAGTTGATTTCAAATCTAGGGTTGGAAGGCTAGGGTTTCCAGCTTTGTTCTAACGGATCCCTTGCGCTGAATCAGCCTCTTTAATACTTGAATCCCTCTTCCAATCACCCACAATAACTCCTTGCTTAATCACCCTTTTTACTCCTCTCTCTCTCTTCTTTACTTCTCTCTCTCTCTTCTTTACTTCTCTCTCAACTACCAAACATCTATTTTAGGGTTATTAAACCCTTTTATCCCTCTCCTAGTTTGTGTGTTGGGCACATGCACCTCAATAGGTGTATACGACTTCATACTTACAACACACACCACGCAATAATTCAAACTATCACATCTCGTCCGTTCATTTCATCCTATACCAACTCTTGATCTCCTAATTGGTCAAACTTGTGACCAATCGGGCACGGATCCCGAGGTCATAGTTTTGCGTGATTTTTCGGGTTATTACATTCAACGTGGGGGATTTTATTTCGTTCCATGGCTACTCAACCATCCCTACTAACCCCTTTGAGCCTTCTACATCCGATGCCCCAATTATTCCCCTACCCACGCCATTACTTCCACTTACTTGACAAATTTGTGAGATCATTGAAGATGTGTTGGAAGATCAGATTGTGTCCACCACCCAAGGGGGACTTCAGAAGTATTTGGTCAAGTAGAAGAACAAAGCCGATTCAAAGAATACGTGGATAACAAGGGAAGACTTTCAGCAGATTGATCCAAATCTCTTGGACCTCTATCACAACCAGTATTTATCGGGGATGAATCCTTCTAACCCGGGGAGAGTTGATGAGGACATCCTCTGATTCAAGCAACCCGCTATAATATATCGGAGGCGAAAGAAGAACATCAGAGTGATCAGAAAGAAGAAAATTCAAAATTTATTGCCATAAATTCTCTGATAAGAGGGTCTTCAACTTTCAATCTCATCACTTTTATGTTTGACCTATTTTGAAGTGTCAAACAAAGTCAGATTAATGCGAAATTGGTCATATTTGAAAGCTTATCGAAGTAGCTTTCCAACGAGCCAAAAAACGAGTAATTCCGACAAGTATTAAAGAATTTATGGTCAGTTTTTGAAAGCTGCACAAAAAGTAACAAGTTTCAAGATTCCTAATTGAATTAGGATTAGTCTCTTTTATTATTTTATTTTAGAAAATAGGATTTGTTTCTTTTATTAGAAATATGATTAGTTTCCTTATTGTTTTAGGACTGTATTTTATTGTTTTAGAAGAATTAGGATATTTCTTTTATTTGAACTAGGAATTAAAGTTACACTAGGATTTCTAGTTTTGTGCATTGTAAAAGCCTATATAAAGGCCATTAGTGCTAGAATTTAATTATTGGTAAATTAAAAAAATTGCTTTTAAATTTTCGTAAGGGTGTGATTCTCTCAAAACGGAGAGCGATTCTTCGATCCCGCGCGCAATTTGGTGCGAGGCCAACTCTTTTTTCATCTCTATCTTCTTTAGATCTACGATTTGCGTAAGTAGCATAACTCTAATTATTTATTTCTCAAATACATCCCGGATCTAGCATATTTATCCCATAACAAAAAAAAAAAAACCAAAATCAACGTATTTGTTCATCATAAACTCATTATTAGCCTTTTATTTTTGTTCGGTATCGAGAGAACGTATACGAAAAGTAATGCTATTTTTGGCCGAAATTAAAACATCTAATTGGATTTCTAGAGTTTTCTGTGAGAATTTGTTATGAGAAATTGTTATTTTAATTGTAATTTTAATCATAATCTCAGCCCTAGCATTGCATTTAGTAAGTTCCCGCATCACTTGTATATTTTCATTATTAGTCTGTTGGTATTTGTTCTCAGCTTAGTTACCAAAATTGGTGTTTTTATGAAAAAACCTGTTTTGCATTTTTTTTAAACACGATTTTTTCAATAGAGCTTTTTTTTTGAAGAGTTGCAATTTTTGTGTTTTAATACATTTTTTATGATTTTTTTTCCAATATTTTTGTAATATTTCTCTAAAAATATTTATCTTTTAACATTTTCATTCTCTTGTCCACATGTTTTCCGATTTTTTCTCCTTGTTTTGCCTTGCCGAAATTTTCCTGATTTCCAACTTGGTAACTATGAACGGTTCTCAGTCTGACATTAATTAAATATTTCATTTTTCAGCATATTAACTTCATTACATGTACATTATTCAGGCCATTTTGTTAGATTCTGGGTGTGAACTGTATGTGCTAGTTTTGATTATAATATTATTACTGATGTTGCTCTAATAACTCATTTTTTTATCCACAGGACGACCCTCAGCTATGTCACCTATGCTTGCTCCACCTCATACATCCTCTAGGCATAGGCCTTCCAGTGCTGCTAATAGAGGGGAACATCCAAATCTGGTTTTTATCATTAGCTTAGGTGCTGGTAGTCTAATTGTAACTATTATAGTCGTGCTAGTTATTTGTGTATGCATGTCTTCTCGAGGAAAGAAGAAACCACCACCAGTCAAAGAAATCGGTATGCTTTTCAAATGCAAAATCTCCATGAATTTTTATTTTTATTTTTTGTTATTATTTTTTTTATCCAGTAGGGTTCGAGTCATTTGAATTTTGAAGGAGTGCAGATGGCAATAATAATGTATGGAAATATTGATGCTGTGAGATGGTGAAAATACATGAACAGCAGATAAGTGCTGCCAATGATGTGAAAGTTGATCTTGCTACAAGATCATAGGAGCGTCATGTCTAATCAAATTACTGAATTAGATTGTAAATCACAAGATTTTTATCAAATATTTCAGTAGCATTATACACAACAGTTTGGACCTCTCACTCACCTCTGCATTTCCTTTTAAGAAAGAGTCAAAAGCAAAAGGAACTGTAGGGGTTTAAGAGAGCAGAAAGGGAAGCTAAGAAGGTCATAACTAATTATAATGCAATCGACAATTTATACTCCTGATTGAGGATGAAGGGAAGAAAGATAATTACAAACTTGCCAAGATAAGAGAGGAAAATTAGCTGCCTTTATCAGGTAATGTACATTAAAGATAATGCTATTTCTTTTGAAAGAAGATGAGATAAATAATAGATGGGGAAGACATTTTCAAGACTTCTTCTATGCGGAGTATGCAAGGCAGTAGACCGAGAAGTGGAATCAAACCAACAAATGAATAAAGAAATGTCAAAAGTAGAAGTAAAACTAACCTGGCCAATTACGAAGAAAATTAATGCATTAGGACTAGATAGTATACCTAAAGAGGTATGGATTTTGATGGGTGAGAGGGGGCTTGTATAGCTGACTATATTGTTTAACAGGATATTGAGAAATAATACAAATGTCCGGAGAATGGAGACAGAGTATTGTCGTTCTTTTTAATAAGAACCGAACTTTTCAACCGACAAAAATAACGCCAACCTTATTAACAGATCAAATGGTAGATCAAAGGGAAACACAAACCAAGAACTCAAGAAAAATTGAGATCCAAGAGGAGAATATCCCATGCACAACAAAACAAACCAATAGATAGATTCAGATGTGTTTTCCAGGTAATATCAGATCAAGAAACAGGAATTTGCATGGGATTGTTGTCATTCAGAGGATCCAGGATAGATTACTAAACTGGGCTGTCAGCGTTAAGTAGCTCAGGAGAGCTTCCATAGATAAGATTACTGAGGTTGGGACAGCTTGGGCGGAAATTGAATGGTTCCATTACATTGGTTTGACCCACCTACTGCCTATGGCAACTTTGGCTGTTCTTTTTGTTTTTTGGGTCTGGTTGTAATATGGTGTATTTTCTCTATTGTGGAACTGTTTTCTCAAGCACCCCGCTCGTCTAGCTGTCTGCTTTATTTCCTTTTTTTTAGTAAATATTACCTTATTGGTCTAAAAAATAAAAGGGAAATTGCAAGTGATCTGATCACATAGACATTCACAATACCAAGAGAACAGCAGAAACCCAGGCCACCACTCGTGGTTCCTCCAAAACTTATCTTCGTGGTTCCTCCAAAACTTATCTCTGTGACTTTATATTCAAAGGAAAGAGTTATGAAAGACAACCATTCCTTAAAAACAACAAAATTGAGATCACAAAGAAAGTAAGGGATCGGGTTCAACTACCTAACATAAACAATAATCCAGAATCGAATGTTCTCTACCTCCTTAAAATAATTAAACCATGTAAACGATTCTCTCAAGTTTCATCAATCCAACCAGAAATAATTTCTGGCAGATTGGGGGGTGACCGGAGGCCCGATTGCAGTGATACCATGAAATATAGAGAGTCTCCTCTCGATGCATTGATGTGTGCCTGAGCATGAACACAAGTACAAGAATGATAATGATAATGCCTAAGCTACCTCATACACTCAATAGATACATGCAAAGTGACAAAATACGCTTACGGGTTTAATACAGTGAGTGAGAAAGTTGAAAAATCAAAAGGTTAAAAAACTGTAAAATACAGAAGACGAAAAAAAAGGAAGAATCGGGAAAACGAAGTTTTTTTTTTAAATACGGGAAAAAAACGATCAATATGTGAAAAATGCGTTTAATATATGAAATGCGCCTATTATAAGGAAATATGCATTTTATTTAAAAATAAGGTTATTATACGTGCTTAGTATGCTGTTGTAAAAAAACACGAATTATACGCATATTTTTCACAAAAAGCCATATTTTGTCACAATGGATACATGTAATGCACATCATTTAACAATAGCAAAGCTGTCCTAAAATAACAACACATGCTGATGCTACATCATGTAATATTCTAAAACTACGTTTTCCCTAAAACCTCTGTACATGAAATCTAATCATATCTCCTTATGCATTGAACTGTGTCCTGGATTTATTTTGTAGAAAAGCTAAGGACTCCAGTTGCTGCTTCCTTAGACGAGTCTTTCCCTCGTCCAACCAGTATGCGATTTCTTGGATACGAAGAGCTCAAAGAAGCAACAAATAACTTTGAACCTGCCAGTATACTAGGGGAAGGGGGGTTTGGACGGGTTTTCAAGGGAACATTAAATGATGGCACACCTGTTGCTATTAAGAAGCTTACTAATGGAGGACACCAAGGGGATAAAGAGTTCTTGGTTGAAGTCGACATGCTGAGCAGGCTACATCATCGGAATCTTGTGAAACTTGTTGGTTACTACAGTAACCGTGACGCTTCGCAGAACCTCCTTTGCTATGAGCTTGTTCCAAATGGAAGCTTAGAGGCCTGGCTCCATGGTCTCCCCCCTTTTGAGTTTACATGGTTTTGCTTGTCTCTTGAGATAATATTTTTGCTGTTCTTAGTAAAGACTGGGATTCTATTTAGTCACCTTGGGCAAAAATGTTTTCATTTTATTAATTTTTTCCCTGTGTTGATATGGATATATATTATTTTCAGGTCTCTTGGGAGAAAATTGCCCTTTGGATTGGGACACCAGAATGAAAATTGCCCTTGATGCTGCTAGAGGGCTTGCTTACCTACATGAGGATTCTCAACCCTGTGTCATCCACAGAGATTTTAAAGCATCAAATATATTGCTTGAGAACAACTTCAATGCTAAAGTTTCTGACTTTGGTCTTGCTAAACAAGCTCCCGAAGGCCAGGCTAATTATATTTCTACTCGTGTTATGGGAACATTTGGGTAAAGATCTCTCTTACTGATGCTACTTGATTTCTATCACTTCTCTTGATTGTTTTTTTTTTTGATAACCTGGGCATCCGGGCCTCTTAGAGCACCCGCCTAATCCCAGCGGCACATGTGCCGGGTCAGCACAGGATATAAATCCCTATCACTTCTCTTGATTGTTATCAGCTGTAACTGAATGGGTTTTAGGTATGTTGCCCCCGAATATGCAATGACCGGTCATCTACTAGTAAAGAGCGATGTGTACAGCTATGGGGTCGTTCTACTAGAGTTGTTGTCAGGAAGGAAGCCTGTTGATATGTCGCAACCTTTGGGGCAGGAAAACCTCGTAACTTGGGTGAGAACTTTCTCCTTTTTATTTTGCTTCCCTTTTGAACTGTATCAATTAATTTATCGTTACTTAACTGCAATAATTTAGACTTTCCCATTTTGTTTCTCATATATCGATTATTTTATTGGTGGCTTTATTAACACCCACGGAATCTTGGAGGGCACCTACACCAAAAACCATTGATTGCTCTGAATCAGATGATGGAGATTGTTTTGGATCCCAATCTTCCACAAAAGGGATCCTGAGACCATGACAGTACCATCATATTGGTCAGTTTGTGATTCCACGTGACACAGATTCCAAAATAGTGGCCCTAAAATCACAAGGCACACATCACGCTCAAACATGATTTTAGGGCCATTTTAGTGGGATCTGTGCCAAATGGAATTAAAAACTGATCGTCAGATGGTAAGCCCATGATCTCAAGATCCCATGTATGGAAGATTGGGGAGAAAAATGATCTCCATCGTCTGATTCATAGCAGTCAATGGTTTTTGGTTGTTTTGCGCCCCGATCTTCCACACAAGGGATCTTGAGACCATGAGCGTGCCATCATACGGTCAGTTTGTGATTCCACGTGACACAGATTCCAAAAACGTGGCCCTAAAATCGCAAGGCATCCTTCACTCTCAAACAAGATTGTAGGGCCATTTTAGTGGGATCTGTACCACATGGAATTAAAAACTAACGTTTGGCGTAGGTGCCCTCCATGATTCCCTGGGTGTTAATACACTTATTTTATTTGCATTTTATAAGTTATAGACAAGAAACTCCCACGCCAAAAAAAGAGTTTTGACCCAAACTGATGCATGTGGGATTTTGCGGGAGATTCAATTAAGGCTAAAAAGTTGATACTGGTTCAAAAGAATGGTCAGGGTATTTCTTAGTGGGCTGGATGATTCTTTTCAGATGTTCGCACAAAATTTTCAAACTTTGGTATAAAACTTGGTAATCATTAAAAATTTCGTTGGAAAATTCAATCACTAGATTGACTTTTTGGACTTATGTACTGAGTTTCTAATTTGTGAGGATTTCAAACCAAAACTTCTCAGTTCTTGCACTCCATGCGATTATGCGAAAACATTTTGCAATTAGTATTATTTTATATTTTTTGTGATTGTGCAACCAAATGAAGCCTTAGTCTATTGTGGTATGGATACATTGTCTCAAGTCAACCATTAGATGTCTTTTTTGTTTTAATAGGATTTGAATCCCTGACCTCAACGCTACACTGTTGAGGGCATCACCACCTGGGGGGCAAAGGTCCAATCCGTGTCAACCATTAGATGTCAAACCTCTAGTCGCCAGCTTACATCACCTGTAACATAAATTGGAAGTAACAAGCTATGCCACCAATTACCGCGAACCATGAATCCATAACTTCATTCAATCTTGTCCTAGATCGTAGCTTCTTACACTTGCACATTAAGTTTGGATAACTACAATCATTCAATCAATAAACTCATATTTATTATTATCTATAAGAGCGCAGGGGATATGCATCTGGATGCAGCCCTGAAGGGCTGCACCCGGACGTAGATTAGGTGCCACGTGGCATGATCAACCCAAAACAACACCCGTTTTGGGTTGATCAGCCATGTGATTTATAAATTTTTTTTTTTACCTTCATTAAATGGGTCAAAGATAAGGTTACGCCCAAACAACCTTGTCATTAAATTTGGTTACCTTTGGCCACATTTTCAACAGTGGATATGCATCGGACCAGGCCCAATTTTTTTAATGGCACCTGATCTATCTTGTCCAAGTTGTTGTGGGCCTGTGGACCTGATCATCATGGTGCTACATGGTGCCCAACTGCTTTGGATGCAGCCCGTAGGGCTGCGTGTGGATGCAGAGTCCCAGGCCTCTCTATATAAATACATATTAATATATTCAAATGGTATTTTATGCAGCCTCAGCCGCTTTCCTGCTTTCTGATTGTTTTTGGATTAATGGAGCTGTAGCTCCAGTTTTGTTATCTGATGTCTTTTGTTATGACAAGGAAATGACTTCTTGTTTCCATTGCCCCACTGTTATATGTAGGCCTGGCCAATTCTTCGCGATAAAGACCGATTAGAAGAATTAGCGGATCTGAAGCTTGAGGGAAAGTACCCAAAGGAGGATTTTGTACGGGTGTGCACGATTGCAGCGGCGTGTGTTGCTCCCGAGGTAAATCAGCGGCCCGCAATGGGCGAAGTAGTGCAGTCCCTTAAAATGGTACAGCGGAACAAAGGGTGTCAGGATTCTATCCCAACCACCTCCAACTGTCCCAATCTCAGACAATCTTCCACTACAAATGATTCAGATGGAGTTTCGTCAATCTTCTCTTCAGGCCCGTTTTCGGGTTTGAGCGTTTTTGAGCATGAAAGCATTTCTCGGGCGGCAGTTTTTTCAGAAGATCTGCATGAAGGACGATAATTTTTTTCCAGTAAATGTGTTGGCTTTAAGATGGGAAAAGTGGAGGAAAAGAGAGGCATTTCTATTTTCCCAGGAAGTGGTGATTCTCTGCGTGGTAAAATTGTACATTTGTGCCGAAAAAAAAAAAAATTGTACATTTGTGTATACTTTGATTGAATTGCTTTGAAAGGGCTTTTTTTTTTTTTCAATATT
Source organism: Chloranthus sessilifolius (assembly GCA_021018995.1). Taxonomy (NCBI): domain Eukaryota; kingdom Viridiplantae; phylum Streptophyta; class Magnoliopsida; order Chloranthales; family Chloranthaceae; genus Chloranthus; species Chloranthus sessilifolius. Next base: position 9,679,303 of record CM037598.1, read on the forward strand.
TATTATACGAAATTTGTTTTCTTGATGTGGTTTTTGTGCTGAGGGAATTTTGTTTGAAATGGTCTGCTTTTCTTTTTCTTAACTATTTATTTAGGGTACCACTGTTTGTGCCCACACATTTCCCGAAAGCGCCCACGTCCTTGGAAACCGTTGATTGCTTCGGCTTAGATCATGGAGATCGTGGTTCACCCCGATATTTCACACAATAGATCTTGAGATTATGGCTCACCTATTAGACGGTCAGTTTTTTTATTACATGTGTCACCGATCCTGAAAACATGATCCTAAATTCACATTTGAGTGTGATGTGTGCTATATGATTCAAGGACTATTGTCTGGGGAGCTATGACACATGGAACAAAAAATTGACCATCTGATAGGTTTGCGATCTGTTGTGTGGAAGATCAGGGTCAAACAAGATCTCCATCCCCTGATATGAAGCAATCAATGGTTTTCAAGGGGCTTGTGTGTGGGCGCTTTCAGAGAATGTGCGGGCGCAATAAGAGGTACCCATTTATTTATGTGTAGCTCTACTCACCCCTACTCAATTATTGAGGGCACCTGCACTAAAACCCGTTTGCATTGAATCTTTCCCATGATTGATCTTGAGACCATTGGGTGTACCATCATACAATCAATTTTTCATTCCATATGGCACGAATCTAAAAAAGTTATCGTAAAATGATGTTTGACTAGAATAGCATAGAAAGTGTGTGGTGTGTAATTAGAAGAAAGAAATTTCGATAATGGGTGATGTAGCTCATTATTATCATTATAGTCCATGGTTCAAAATTTCAGCTATCAGCCTATTCGTTTTGGTTTCGTTCCCCACAAAAATGATCATTTGAACCGAAAATTCGGTCCAAGTATACATGGAGGGGAAATTATTGGCTGGAATTAAATTTTTTTGCCAAAATTTCAATTCAAATTTTCTGTTTCAGTCATGCCCGAAATCGAAAATGAAACAGCTATTTTGTTCCTTGTTATAGCCTCTTCCCATCTGTTCAGGTCGGCTTTATGGGTTTTATTTCTCCACTCATTTCTTCTTATCAATGGTAACTACATAATCTTTCATCTCATTTAACACTACTTTACTGTATTTAATGGTCTTCATCTAATGGGTCATAAAAGTTTGAAAAATTATAAACGGACGATAGATTTGATGCAAACAAAGTATAAGCAGCTGACGTGACACACTTGACTTGACTGTCTGTACCACGACTTGGACCTGCATTAATGGACCTTAACCGTCCAAGCAACCAATTGCATTGTGCCACATCAGCCACTTGCACTTTCTCTACATAAAATGCGTCCTTCACTTAACAGTGTCTAACAGTTACACAAGGAAGATACTTTAGTCATGACTTTAGAATGGCATCAAATTAAAAAAGATCAAATCTATTGAAAGGATGACTCAAATGCCTTTATCATAGATTTTTCCACATAGTTTTTAGGTTTGAAAATTAGATCTTTAAGCACAAGTCAATTTCAAAAATAAAAAAAATAAGACCAAAAAATGACTTTAGATTTTGAATTTTTTGGTAACTACAAGCCCTCTTGAATTTGAATAACTCAAAATTCAATCCTCATAAGTTTGGACCAAGGATTTAATAACCGATTCATATTGGCCGGGTTTCAAACCGATTCGTACGTATTATATATATATATATATATATATATATATATATATATATAAATATATATATATATATATAAAAACCAAATATATCCAATATGGACCAATATTGACTGATACATGACCACTTTGACTTATATTAGAGCTTATATAGTATCGGGGATGTATATTATATCGGATGGGCCCTATCTCAATGCATATCGGCCGGCATGTATTGGATATGACTGATATTTAAAATTATGATTCGGACTGTCAATTTCATACGCCAAAAACACCTATCCAAAGTAAGTCATTTAAATAAGGTCAATCCGACCGGGACCTGAAAGTCAGGTCGGATGCCTCATGCCCGACCCAATATGACGGGATAAAAATTCAGGTAGGGTGGATCAAGCATTTGGTTCACCCAGGCTGTTGACAACCTACCTAGCAGGAATGGCAAGCTTTTGCGCTAATGTGCAGATGACCAAGTTGGGGTCGATGCTTGGAAAATATTCTTAAAAATCTGGCAAAATTTGTCAAATTCAGGAAACATATGATCAAAATTTGAAAAAAAACAAAAAACAAAAATTATAAAATATATATTAATTAGAAATTTATAAAATGAAAAAAGAAGAAGTTCTCAAGCAAAATCGGAAAAAAATTGGGAAGAAGCATAGTGACAAATTTCGTTTTCGATAATTTTTCTGTAGGGGGTCCTTTCGGTACATTTCAGATTAATTTCGATACCTTTCGGAAAAGTTTCGAGGATTAAAAACATATACAAAATATATTTAATATTTTTTAAAAAAATTACTTACAATACATATTAAATTACTAACATTTATTTAAAACAAAGGAAAAAAAAACAAAAAATTAAACATAAGAAAAAAAAATATCAAAATTTCTGAAATTTCGCTGAAAAATACCAAAATTTTCGTTTGACCCTCTTTCAGCGAAATTTGTCACTATGGGAAGAAATCGTAAAATTCCCATATAATTTGCAAAATTCACGTGCATTTGAAAATTTGCAAATAATTTGAATTTCATTTGCTTTTTTTAAAAAACAATTCGCGAATTTGGTCACTATGCTAATGTGAATTGGCTGCACACGTACTTATTGGACCCGGATTTCAGCCCATTATAGGCCTATTTCTATTTGGATACCTCTAGTAGCACTCATGCTTTCTCTCGCGTCCCAAACCTTTTGAAAATCATTGATTGCTTCAGATCAAATGATGGAAATCGTTTTCCACTCTGATCTGTCCCACCTATGGCCGGGTTAGTTTTTTATTTCATGTATCACATATCCTCAAAAAAATGGCCTTTGGAGCATATGACACACATCAATGCTCAATTGTGAATGTAGGGCCATTTTTTGGTGATCTTTGATAGATGGAATAAAAAATTGACCGTTCTGATATGTGTGACATGATGTAAAGATCTGTGATGTTGAAGATCTGGGTGAAACACTATCTCCATCATCTGATCCATAGCAATCAATAGTTTTCTAGGGGTCTAGGACGTAGGCGCTTTGAGAGAATGCGTGGGTGCAAGCAGAGGTACCCTTTCTATTTTATCAGTGAGTGTTAATTGTCCTAACCTGTGCACCCCCAAAAAATAGATACACAGTCGGAGGTTAGAGAGAGAGAGAAGGGTAGAAGAAAAGGGATGGCGAAGATTAACGGTCTTCTTTTCCATTATTCACCATCGTATAATAGGTTAACACCCAATCACTTCTCTATCAAACAACAGCGACAACGAGAACGCAGGAAGAAACGAAGAAAAATCTCCAACCCCATCACCCCAACTTTCAATATGGGTCGTCCCATTTAGGGTTTTGCAAGCTCTACTTACAAGGTAACATCTCTTTCCTTCGCTGATTCTCACCCATTCTTCATGATTTCCATCTGGGCTTTTTGATTTATTTCTCTGTTATAAGTTTTAATGGGTCGATTCAAATTTGTTTCTTCTCAACTTGGTTTCTTGATTTCTAAGGGTTAGATGGTTTCTTGATTTCTCTGCTTTTATTGCCAACTGGGTTTCGATTTCTATGTTTTTTTCATCTTGATCTTTTTGGTTTTTTTGATGTCCAATTTTTTTAGTATGGCTATTGATCCCTTTTGTTCCTTTTTTAGGTTTTCTATCTGGGTTTCTTTGTTAATTCATCTGGGTTCCTTTGATTCTTTCTTCTCTAATTGGTGTCGCTTTGATTGATTTGTTTAGGTGTCTAGATTTGTTCTTAATATAAAAAGTGCACGAAAGCCTAATTGAAGTATTAGGTTTCTAGAGCTAGCTTATGAAGTTTTATTTAGCATTAGCACTTAGTTAAAATGCAACCAGTCAAGAGTAGTTATAGACATATCACCAACAAAGTCGGGTTCGACAAAAAATCGTAAAATTCGGCAACAATTGGCAAGTTTGCGAAAAAACAAAATAAAAAAATAAAAAAAATAAGATTAAAGGTATAAATTTTTTTTAAAACGTTAAAAATCATAATTTATTGAAAAAGTAGTGACTTATTTGCGAATTTCGCAAATTTTTTAAAACACACGAATTTTAAAAAAAATTGACGAAATATGTGACCGGTTATAGGTATAGTGACAAATTTCGTTTTCGGTCATTTTTTGGTGGGGGGTCCTTTCAGTGCATTTCGGATTAATTTCGATACCTTTCGGAAAAATTTCGGGAAAGTGTTGGGGATTAAAAATATATTTAATATATTTTTTTTAAAATTACTACAATATATACTAAATTACTAACATTTATTAAAAAATAAATAAAAATAAACATAAAAAAAAAACGGAATTTACCAAAATTTCCGAAATTTTGCCGAAAAATATCGAAATTACTGAAAAATACTGAAAATTTCCCGAAATTCTTTTCGGCGAATTTTGGGAAATTTCGCTGAATTTTGGCGTAATTTGTCACTATGTTTATAGGGTGAGCAAAAAGATAAATCTTAAAGTTAATACCAAAAAACAGAGATTAAAAGAGTAATCCTAAAATCTGTCCATCTGTCTATCCATCTATCCCTTTTTTTTTTTTTTTTGATCGGTACTATCTATCCATATATCTATATGTAAACAAAATTGTGGGGACTTAAGAGAATTAAAACCTTAGAACAATATAAAATAGAAGATCTTAGTCATCAGAGATAAATAATCATCCGAGGAAAAATAATAGTTGAACATAAACTATTTTTGTTATCTTTTTTGTTTCACGAAAATTATTATTGTCATCTTCTGAGGGAGTAACATTTGTGTGGGCCCAAGCACCATTCCGGGGGATTGATGGCAGTTTATGTTTTCTCAGGGATTTATACAATATATGTGAGAGATTGACTCTCCTCATTGAAACTTTCCTGTCCTACTTTTAGGCCACATGGTGCCATTTGCTACACATTATTGGCAACGATTTGAACATATCTTGGCTGAAAAGTCGTGGCCATTATTCATACAATCTGATCATAGTACTTTAATATGGATCCTATAGTATGGTCCATATTAGAATTCTGTAATTGAATGGTTCAAATCCTCTGATGGTGTCATTGACTTCTGTGTTCAGTTTAGTTCAAATGAAGGCCTGTCATTTTGACAATTTGGATTGGTAAAAAATTTATGCTGCATGGCCTAAAAAGTGGGATGGTGAGGGTGTAATCTCGAACTAGACGGTTAATTCCCATTAATCTTATATGTAATTATTCTTTGTGTTTTTTTAAGTTATTGAAGAATAAGATAGTGATAGGCATTTTTCCAGGTTTTCTTCTATCATTAGGCTGTTGGGAGATTTTCGTTTATTCCTATGGAAGGATTTGGAGGTTCTGGATTTGTTGATGTAAATACACCTGTGAGGAAAAAGAGGAGCATTCCATCCAGGCGGCCTCGTCCTGATTCACGGCCATTTGTGGACGGTGGAGATCATTCACCTCCTATAGATTCCCTGAACAATGTATCCAATGTCGAAAATGCCCGCTACAGTACCAGTTTCCAAAGGAAAGAGTCCAATCTCAATGACTCTGCTTCAAGGTCCATTAACAGAGGCGAAGGTGAAACTATTTCCAAAAGGATTAGGAAGGTTAATGAGTTTGTTGGGTCTAACAGTAATTCTAGCTCGAGATTTGGGCTTTCATCAAGTAATGATAAGGGGGGTAGTGGGTCGGGTTTCAAGCGATGCAGTGAAGGTGTCCTTGCCCCGGCTAATTGGAAAGGCACGAGCAAGGTAAAGGAGGAAAGCTCGAGAAATTCGGATTGCTATACTGACAATGGGAGAAATTTTGATAGCCAAAATTCAGGGCAATCGGGGATTGCTGCAAATGATTTGGTGAATCGAGGAGATTCTTTGTCAAATGAGAATAAGTTAAGGAAAGTGAAGCTAAAGGTTGGCGGAGTTACACGAACGATACATGCGAAATCCGTGTCGAATAGTAGCACAGAGGGTGGTTCTTCTTCCATGAAGCCTTCACAGTCCTCAGAGTTGCCAATAATTCAGGTACTAGCTCTTTTGTATGCTATATGAGGAAGACCTGGTATTGGGTACCGACGAGAGTGCCAGTGATGGCACTCAGGTCAATCTCCTTTTGCCAAATGGTCAAGCCATGGGAGCCGCACTGCTATTTATGAGCTCGCAAATCCGCGAAAGTTCACCTTTGACCTTTTATTAATTTGGCGCTCAAAATTACATGTTCATTTCCAAGATTTTTTGTTTGAGATTGACCCCAGACCCAGTGAGACCACTGGCTTTTGGGTCGGGTACCTTATATTAAGTCATATGCAAAAATTATCATGTGAGTGAGCTTTCAAAGTGATAATGTGTGGTTGATAGTGAGGAAATTCTATTAAAAAATGCATTCATATAACTAAACAAGAATCCGGGTGACATTTATCATAGAGCTAATATAGAGCGATCAACCCGAACACCGGTGCATGGCAAGCAAGCCAAGTTTCACGTGGGCCTTTAGACACACAGAATTAGAACATGGACATCTTCTCTCGCCGCAGATTCCACTGCTCGCATGCTGTGTGCTGGTGATCAGATCGGTCACTCTATACTAGATCGATTATCATGTTATTTTCTTTCTATTTTGGACTTTGTTTTGATGCTGCTAATATGAAGCAGTATCAAAATATATAAGCATTTAGATGCTTTTTAGTTGGGAAACATAAAAGCATTTATTTGCTGCAGGAAAATTTGGGTGGGGGTTTTCAAAGAGGGGGTTATAGTCACAGAGGGAAGGAGGATTTGAGAGGGAAAATGTCAGATGGAAGCATAGTTGAAAACCAAACAGACAAATCTAATGCCATACCTTTCTCCGAGCCAGTTCGTAAGAGCAAAAGGGTGCCTAAGAGGCGTGTGCTAGATGGCGAATTTGAACCAAACGATGAAGATGATGAGATCCGATCTCTTGAGAGGCTTAAAACCCCTATTGTTAACACTGATTATGGAGCTGAGTATGAATATGATGGTCAAGAGGACAGAAGGAAAAAGGGAACTTCGAGAGCTTCTAAAAATCGAGTAGGGTATGTTGAAGAATATGGTTCATCACGAGCGCTCAAGGAGAGTAGGAAGAAGTCAAGATTGCCGAGGTTTGAAGATACAGATTATATAGGAGAAGAAGAAGAAGAGGAAGAAGAAGAAGGATCAGATGTTGGGTTCGATTCTAAGAGGAAAAAGCAAAGGAAGGAATATGTTGACTCTTTGACTGATGGTAAGAAGGAAATCTCTCTTACGATGCGTCAGCGTGCACTTCAGTCAGGAAAGGATGTGTCTGCTGGAATCAGTGGGAGTTTGGTTGAGTTCCCAAATGGGTTACCCCCCGCACCAAGGAGTAATATTTTTTTTCATAAGCTATGCTTTTGTGATGCTTAAAATTTTCTGATCTCAGTATACTTAAATATGCTTGAATTTTTTTTTTTTTGTGTGGTTGTTGATTGCAGAACAAAAGGAGAAGCTCTCAGAACTGGAGCAGCAACTGAAGAAAGCTGAGGCTGCACAGAGGCGAAAAATGCAAGTAGAGAAAGCGGCTAGGGAATCTGAGGTTTGGGTCTAATGTTCCGCTTCAAACTTATTGCTCTTTTCAAATCTTTTCCTTCTCTAATTTGGGAAAACAGACTTATTCGATCTCAATTTTCAGGCGGAGGCAATCAGGAAGATATTGGGTCAAGATTCCAATAGGAAGAAACGAGAAGATAAGTTGCGCAAGCGGCGCGATGAGATAGCCCAGGTGGGTTCTTCTACGGATAATGATTGGTGGTTTATTATTTACATAAATTGTGGAAGTAAACTATGTTGTTCGTACAGGAAAGGGCTGCCAATGCCGTAATTCCTGCTTCGGATGCTGTGAGATGGGTCATGGGCCCAACTGGTACGGTGGTTACGTTCTCCAACGATGTAGGTCTGCCCAGTATATTCGAATCCAGGCCATGCAGGTCAGACCTTTCTTTCTCTTTCTTTTTTTTTTTTGACAAAAAATAAAATTGTTTGAATGTTGTGAGTAAATTGGTACTCGTTAATTGTTGCTTGTGCCTACATTTAAAAATTCATTTTTCACAATTATAGAAGAGGTTCTGTGGTCTGAAGGAGTACCTTCACCTTACATTGAGCTCTAGACGTGGCACCCCAAATATGGAGCAAGGTCACATTGCTTAGGTATATAATAAAGAAAAAAAAAGGAATTTCAAATCAAAACTGCATCTCGATCACTTAGATCATCTTTGTTTAAACAAAAGTGGAAATTTAAAAAAAAAAATGCATCTCCACCATGTGTTTTTTGAGGTTTGAAATTTGAACCATTTAAGTCAAAATTTGACTTTCCTCAAAACTCAGTTTTATTTTTATGTTTTTAGAAAAATATTGATCTACTCTACCTGCTGGAGCACCACATGGCACCAACCATTATTTTGGGCGAAATATGGAACTCCACATGAGAGAGAGAGAGAGAGAGAGAGAAAGAGCACGTGACTCTAGCCTCTACCTCAGGTGCAGAGCATGGGTTAAAATATCGGGTTACCGATACGTATCGTCCGAGCTCCAAAACGATACGTATCGGACGATACATATCGGTATCGGTCTGTATCGGACGATACATTGAATGTATCGTTCGAGTCCAATACCGATACGTATCGTCCGATACGTATCGGTATCGGACGATATTTTGATCCATGGTGCAGAGACTACATGCTGCACCCGAGCCAGCCCATAGATGTGGAACCAAACCCAAGTTTGAGTGCCACATGGACGTGCGTAAGGTTGATCCAAAATCGTTGAAAAAAAAAGAAGACCATTGACCCTCGTCAAATCAATGGTGATCAATGGATGTACAAATTAACAATGAAACAGTATATCATGCCACTGTTCATTATTTGATCATTAGATCGAGGCTGTAAATTTTTTCCAAATCCCCCGAGGGAGCGGTTATCCCTAAGAGGATCCATGGGTGCCACATTGCGCACTGGAATAAGAGGCTAGGCCAGGGTAGGATCACCAGGGAAGGAACCGAAGACCCTTTATTTCCATATGCATCATCATCACTGTCTTATCCCACGTATTTATGAAAAAATATATGTCGGTAGGAGCACTTTTTTATTTCTAATATATACAATATATATGCCTGTGTACACGTGTATCTGTACCGTAGAATTAATCAATGTGTGATCTTTTGATTTCATAATCCTCGTAGTTCATTTGTTGATGATTGCTTATTAGGATTCTGTTGGTGAATTCAGTTATCCTCCTCCGCGAGAGAAATGTGCGGGCCCATTGTGCATGAATCCATACAAGTACCGGGATTCCAAGTCGAAACTCCCCTTATGCAGTCTCCAGTGTTATCGAGCAGTACATGAAATGATGCACCCACTATCAACCTGCTGATGCTCCTCCAATCTTTCCTAAAATACTTACTTAAATTAAATAAAGCATAATATATATATATATATATATATATATATATATATATATATATATATATATATAATACTCGATGCAAAATGACCAAGATGTTTATGCACAGGCTTTTTCGCTCTTGAGGTTGGCCACTTTTACCTTGCATTTTCTGGGGAATTGATTGTTTTTGGTTGTGATTTGTGAAAGGGTACCTCTATTTCCAGGTACTGAATCTTGAAGTGCGTCACAGCTGAAAGCCATGAGCTGCTTTGAATCAAATGATGGAGATTGTTTTTTGTCTTAATATTACACACAACGGATGAGATCATGAGCGTATCTTAAGGTAGACAATTTTTTATTCCATTTGGCATGCATAGGAAGTGCTTTGAATCAGCAGATGACCGTACCTTAAGATAGACAATTTTTTATTCAATTTGGCATGCATCGGAAGGTGCTTTGAATCAGCCGAAAACCATTGTCTCGCACTTTTGGGGGCATTGATTTTGCTTGTGAATTTTGTTGCCATGATCCGTACCAGTACGACGCCTTATGTTAGGGTTAGTGTTACTATCACGACGCCTTATGTTAGTGTTACGCGTTCCGATTCCGTGTATCAATCTTTATTGTTAGTGTTACTATCACGACGCCTTATGTTACAACCACCTTAGCTGATCAATCACATGCTAAAACTTTTTGATTGCTTTGTACCTGACAATATAGATTGTATTTTTTCCCAATCCTCCACACAATAGATCTTGAGATCATCGGTCTACCATCAAAAGGTCAGAAGTTGATTTCATGTAGCAAATATTACAAAAATTGAATTGATAGTACGTCGTGACCACGCTCTCTTTTTGGAATGTGTGTCACGGTCTGGTGGTAGGTCCATGATCTCAAAATTTGTTTTGTGGAAAAATTGGGATGATAAATGATCTTCATCTTCTGATTCAACAACGGTTTAAGCATGTGAAACCTGAGTTGAGAAGGAAGATTTTTGAGTTGTAAATAAAGGGACCCTTCCATGAAAGTGTCACTTCAACATCAAGGGGTTAGGCAACATAGCCCCGTATCTGCCTCCAAAAAAGCAGGAGATGTGAGTTTGAATCTTATCTCCCCCTTCGGCAGCATAGTGATTTATATCTGAGAGGTTAGGATAAGTTATTAAAAAGTAAAAAAAAAATAAAGGGACCCCTTCAAAAAATTACGGTTTGATTACTGATCTTACAGGCTTACGATGATTCGAAAATTACTTAACAAATCCCTAAAAATTGAGAGCAACTACCTTCACGCAAGACGAGATTTTGTGTGGCACACATCACGCTCAAACGACATTGTTTGGGTATCTGTGTCACATGGAATAAAAAACAAACCGTTTGATAGTTCGCTTAGAGTCTCAAGATCCATCGTCTGATTTGAAGCAATCAACGGGTTTCAAGTAATTTTGAACATAGGCACTCCGAGATTTTGTGTGTGGTACCTTTACATCTTTAAGGATAACAATTGTTCGTTGCACACTTTGATCTTGTGCTCCGGTGGATGACCAGCATCATAATATTAGGTTAGGGTTCAGTTTGGTGTAGGTCAAAATTAGGTTGTTGCAATCCATTTAAAACAAAGATTCGATATTTTTAAGATCGGAGCCAAGTTTCAACATCATCTAAGCATTATCTAAAGACCTCTGGTGCGAAAAATTGGAATGAAACATGCCCTTTATAATCTGATTTAATGGAGTCAGCACTAAGTTATGCAAATGCCTTTGACTATTATGAATCAAATGATAGAGTTTGTGCCATTCCAGTACCTTTAAATTCACTCGCCAAATCTTTGAGTTCACTCGTGCTGAAACACATTGATTGCATTGAATCAGATGATGGAGATTGCTTATCGTCTCAATATTTTACACATTGGATCTTGAGATCATGGGTCTACTATCATACGGTCGATTTTTTTATTTCATGTGGCACACACCTAAAACAGTGACTTTAAAATCAATTTTGAGCGTGCACGTGATATTAAAGTCACTTTTCTAAGATGTGTGCCATGTGAAATAAAATACTGACCGTTTAATGATACGCCTCTGATCTCAAGATCCATCGTGTGAAAGATTGGGAGGATAAATGATCGCTATCGTCTGATTCAATTCAGTCAATGTATTTCAGCATGGGTGAACTCAAAGAATTTTGTAGCAAATAACTCAGATCATGATCTTCAAATCATACTGCTTAGATGGTATTGAAACGTGACACACATCACGTAAATCTAAATCTGTTTTACTCCATTAGTCTTATCTAACGCTGACTTCCACGTGTGTCGATGCAAAGGTTGACAACTGGAATTAACGGTTATAGGTCATCCCCATGGAAGCCACTGTGTTAATGGTAGAGGTGGAACTTGTACCATTTTAATGCACTCGACTTGATGCCTGAACCATGGATCAAAATGCCGGAAAATCGGTACGTATCGGACGATACGCATCGGTACCGGTCCGTATCAAACGATACATTGAATGTATCGTTCGATACATACCACACATTTGAATGTATCGAATGATACATTGAATGTATCGTTCATGTCCGATACCGATACGTATCGGTATCGGACGATATTTTGATCCATGGCCCGGACGCAGATTTTTTATCAGGTCGAGCACATAAACATGACTTATCGGATCGAGTTAGGCAAAAATCAGGTCGATCCGATCCAATGCGATATCTTATATCTAAAATCATAAAATGGGATATCTAAAATCATAAAAGGGGGTTTTTATCTGTTCTGGTAGCGTTTCCGAGTTGAGTAGGACTCTCAAAGAGCCGGGCATTGCTTGTCAAAGGGTTCGGCAGGCCCTACAAGCGCTATCTGGCCCAGCCCTAAACGTTAGGGCTAAGGCGAAAATTTGAGGGCCCTAAGGTAAGGATTGGGCCCTTAAAAAATATATATAGGGTAGGACTTGGCCTTTAAAATATATAAGTAGGTAAATATTTATTTTATACTTTTAGTTTGTCAAATGTATCATTCTTTTTAAGCTTTTTCTTAATGTATAAATAGAAGGTTAATTTGACTGTTTTTCAAATTGTAAGTCATATTCAAATTTATTTAATAATAGGAATATGTAAATATATTTTTTATAATATAAGAGCAATAAAAAAAATAAAAATGGTGATGTACGAAAGCCTAAAGCTCGGCTCTAGTCTGGCTCTAGCCTAGTCGGACTGGGCTAGGGCCAACCCGCTACGGCTAGGGCTGACCATAATAAGGCCCGCCTAATGATAGGGCAGGGCAATGCAATAGCTCGGCCCGTATGTAGCCCATTGACAGCCCTAGAGTTTAGTTTTTGGCTATGGTGAGGTATATACCTTTGACCCTTAAGGTCGGGTCTGGTTGGGTCAGCTAGGGTGCACGATCGGGTCGGGCATATGCCCTTTTATTCAATGAGCAGCGGGGATATTGGCCCGACCTGATGATACCCGTATGCGCAACCAGATACTCTACAAAGATGGTGGACGGATCAATCTCCTTCCACCAATCTAGGGTTTAAGGGTTTAAGAAAAAAGAGCGTCTTGCTCTCTTTGAAACCCCCTTACGCATTCAACAACTGAAGCTGTAATATATAACCTGAATTCCCAAAAGATGGAAGCTTTGAGTTCCCCTATTGAAGACTACAGAGATCCTCCGACAGACTCATCTTCCATTTTGATCCCCAAATTTGAAGATCTCGTCCACCCTTTACACGATTTCGAGTCGATAGAAGATTGGATTGTGGAATCTGATTCCCTTGCGACCCCAATCAACGAAAAGGAAGACTCATGCCCAAATGGGTCTGATTCTAAGGAGCTTGTGAAGACGATGAACGCAGAGATCAGCAGAGAAAACCCATCTCTAGATTTGTCTGATTCATCTAAAGAAATTGGGTGTTCGAGCCATTCGATTGAGCAGGAATTGGGGAAACTAGGGAAGTTTAGTTTGGTTGGAGACGCTGAAGAAGTAGAGAAGTCGAAGGAAGTGGCAAAAACAGAGGAAGATATTAAATTTGTAAGCAGTTCAGAAAGTAGTGAACGCAGTAGCGATTCTGATTCTGGTTCTGGTTCTGGTTCTAATTCTGATTCTGATTTAGATTATGATTCTTCAGCGTCATCTTCGAGTAGCGATGAAGGTGAAGAAGATGAAAAAATGAATGGTGGTGATGATGACGAAAGGGAAAAGAGTGATATGGAAGTCACTGGAGACGCTGAAGAAGGTGAGATTAAAGATTTAGATATAGAGGAGATTGTTGGATACAGCGATGATGAAGATGAGATTGAGGTTGTAAAAGGACCCATCAAGTCCAAGAATGAAGTTGAGGTAATTTTTTAACATATTTTTATTACAATTTTTTTTCTGTTTCGAAATATCATCTTGGGAGTTGGATGGATTTAAAGTTACTTCAGTAAAATTCCGTTTGAAATTATCATTATAATATAAGTACCCATCATTTTTTTTTGGAAGTACTGTATAGTTCCATGGAATTTAAAGTTATTGTGTTGTGCTAATTAGATTGGAGGGATTAGCAAAATTAGTTGATTATATCAATAATCTTCCTAAGCTTGGTGTGGCTTAGAATGTTGATGGGCTGACCAAATGCTTAATGTTGATGGGCTTAGAATGTTGATGGGCTGACCAATTGAGTAAGCATGAGATATAGATTTACCCTTAGTTTGAATTCACATTCACACACACATTGAAAAAAAAACAAACAAAAAACACTGAAATAAAGTCAGTAACAGGTTTCGCCGGACCGGATTTGAATGATCAAACCTAATTTTGTGCGAGAATCTGCAAGATCGTTCTTAGCCCTTGGTACATGAGTCATGAGTGAATGATGCGCTTGAACTTCTCCTAACTCTAGTCATGGGAGATAACCCAAAACTGGTTTTTTTTTGGTTGAATTTGTTAATAGGTCACATGACACATGATCCCAAAGCGGGTGTTTTTTTGGAATCACGTGCCACATGGCATGTGATCTTGGGTTTGAACCCAGCGCCCGCAGTATGGGTTCAAACCCAATGTCCCATTTGCCATATATATATATATATATATATATATATATATATATATATATATATATATATATATATATATATATATTCCTACAAAAAATGTTGTGTCCAACTAGAGCCTCAGATAAATGCAACCTAGCTGACCTTGTTGTACTGTTATTATTTATTGCCAATTAAACTGTAATGTGTACTCATTGAGAGGTTATGTTGCAGATTCTTCCTCCAGTTCCGCCAGTGGATGTCGCATTGGAACCACATCATTGCACTTCACCTGTGGGAGTGGTCTTGTCTGTAAGTTCATACAAAATCATACGACATGCTCATTTTCCCATTTCATTTATTCTATTAATTTAAACTATAAAAGTGAATATTATTTGATGAGCTGGTAGAGCATGCATTTTTTTCAAGTGCAAAACCCCAAAATCCATCTAATTACATATATTAGTGGGATTTAGCGTTCAGCGCTGCCCATGTTGTGGATGTCAAGTTTAACTGTTTTGGATGTCTTCCTCAGTGTTCTTGCTGGGGAAGGACCCTTTTCTTATATATGATTTTCTTTGCTGAATATAGAATTTTAGTTCTCCTCAATTGATTGCTGAGTAATTTTATCAGATGATGGGCACCAAAGTCGTTATAGAGGGGCTAGAGAAGCACAATCCTCTGAATGAGGGTTCTATACTCTGGATAACAGAGTCAAGAACACCACTAGGTATAATAGACGAAATTTTTGGACCTGTCAAGAATCCCTACTATATTGTCCGTTTCAATTCCGTGGAGGAAATCCCTACTGGAATCCATGAAGGCATCGCCATCTCTTATGTCAAGGAATTTGCCAATCATGTCCTCAACGAAAAGGACCTTTACAAAAAAGGTTATGATGCTTCGGGCGAAAATGATGAAGAGGTCTTTGATGAAATTGAATTCTCTGATGATGAGAAGGAAGCCGAGTACAAGAGATCTCAACGGACGGCAAAGAGAGGACCGAACGATCGGAAAAAAGGCAATCGAGAATTCGTTGATCGGAAACAAGGAAATAGAGAATTTGTGGATCGGAAACATGGAAATCGAGAATTCGTTGATCGGAAGAGAGTTCAAGTTCAAGATAAGGATGAGGTACGTGAGAGCATTCAGACTCTGGGTCCCGGTCCACCACAGGCCCCATGTAATCTGCACATGATGCAACCTGCAACTGGCCAATTGGGTTGTGGTGGTTGTGCATGTGCGTTTAATGGGGGGCCAAATAGTATGGGTGGGCCTGTTATGGGCCCACCCATGTCCCACATGGCCCAATCAAGTGGATTTCTTGGATATCCACCTCAGCAAATGTTTCCACAGCACAACATGGTTTGGACAAACGGGATGCCAGCTCAGCAACTTCACATGGGCATGTTAATACCGCAGAATCCGTTTCAGATGAATGGGATGCCGCATTCGCAACAGCCGGATCAGATATTCAATGGTTTCCCTAATGGAATGCCGTGTCAGCAGCATTTTGATCCTAGCCAGATTCCATCACATGGTATTATGTTGCCAGGTGGACAGATGAATTTCCCAATAGGTGTCTCACCCACCACATGGCAGGGGGTAACTGGACAGGGTGGCTTCAACCAAGCACAACCATTTGGGATGGGTTTACAGGGAAGTGTCCCTCTTCCCCAGCAATTTAATCCTGGAGCATCTTCCTTTCGCGGGAAAATGCCGTATTCACGAGGTAGAGGCGGTAATTTTTTCGGTGGCGGGAGGGGCCGGCACCAAGCCCGGTAAGGAGTTGTTTTTTTTTTAATCCTATAAATTATTGTGTTTTTCTTTCTTGCTTCCGAATTGAAACATAGTAACTTTTGCAGGCACATTTGAATGTGTCACTATAGTTTTCACTAAATTGCTTTTGGCTGAAATCTTCTTTTTTGTTTTGTTCTTTAAAAAATGGCACTCTGTATGGGTTTTGCGTAGGGTAAGCAACCTGTTTCTAATCTAGATTAGATTGTGAAGGGTCACTGATTTTGGACACTTGGCACTAATGCAACTTGTTTCAGCGAAAATTGCATCAAAAGACAAAAAACAACCATCTCCATCAATGATTCACTTTCAAGATGCCTTAATGTTGTTGAAATGCTACACACCTTTAAAATGAACGTCTAAAACTGATGTTAGAGATTTACTGCTTTTATTCCTACGGATATGTTTTCTCGATACGTTCTTCTTCTGCACCACGTCCAGAAAAAAGTATCTCGTTCTCGATCTAGATTGGGAACAGGTTGGTTACCTTGTACCAACTCTTCTATACATGGTGTTTATCTTTCATCTCTAGTGTCCTTCAAGAATCCTTAAAAGATTCTACAGTCTTCAGTGTAGAATCCTTAAAAAGATTCTACACTGAAGGCCAATTTCTTTAGGCAAGCTTTTTACTCTGTCCTTTGGATCAGTTCATGAGATCAATAACTTCATCAAAATTTCCAATTCTAACTCTTTTAATGTTAAGTTGAGCTAAAATTGATCTCCAAATCCAACACGCATTAACCTTCTTTTGATCAAATTTTCAATGGTGAGCAATTTTCTATTTACAGCCACCAAAAAAAACTCCATCAATGAAATTAAAGACCTCACACTTGAGAATCTCCTGCCTAACTGACGCGGGATGGTAACCCTAAAATGCGTGAATATGATTTTATATTATTTTTGCCGAAATTAAATAAAATTAATTCAAGATTAATATCAAAACTATCGTGATACCTTCGAGTTCGTAGAATTCCGGTAGGTAAATCACCCTAGATCCGAATAGGGTCCAATCCGTTGCGCAAGTCCTGTTAGATTTGTAGCAGGATCGGGCCTAGAGATAGAACTCTGGTTTTTGCAGGCTTGGGCGTTTGTCTTCGATCCGATGTAGATTTGCAGGCTCTAACTAGGGTTATGAAATAGATTTATGGTCTTGTAATAGACTTATGGTTTGGTTTAGGTTTATGGTTTCGAAAAGAGCTTTGGCTCTGATGGATTTAGGGTTTAAAAGGGGTTTAGGATTTTGGGATCGAAATCAATAGATTGAGATTTAGAAAGCAAGCAGAGATCGATAGATAGCAAATATAACAAGGTCAAAGAAAATAGATATCAAATGATGAAAAGATAGCTTTTGGGAATCGCTCCCTTGGCCTCATATCAAACCCATCTCAGACAGAAGAATATTCAAGCATAAAAGCATTTAAAATATTCAATAATCTAATTAAATTGTCTTTACAAGTCTCTTTATATAAGCTACTAAAATAAAATTCGAAATAAAGTGTTATATTACTAATAAAACACAAAAAAGACAAATTTGCGTAAAAGTTAGAAGTTCCGTCTCGACGCCTACGAACGTTCGTGACCTACAGATAGTGAGCGATCAAAATCACGGACGTCTGTCACTATTCACGTACGTCCGGTACTATTCACAATCATTGTTCATCATTTTTTTTTTCTTGAAGCTGAAATTTTGTTGTGGCTCAACTTCAATGTTCTCAATCTTGACGTCCCCCGTCATTCTCCTCCACTCAAAATGTTTCATCACCGATGAAACACACACGTGGTACTGATCAAGTGTATCGGAACTCGATCGGTGGAAGCCTTTGCAACTAGCCCAAATAATCTCAGCTCCTGGTGACGTATGATCCTCATCTAGATTGATTGTAGCGGGACGCTCACGGTAAACCTCTCCTTGATGAACCTGATAACCCGGCTCGCCAACCCACTCTACCAAATATTTTTGAAGCTGCTCATCAACTCTCCCGAACCTGAAGGAATTCATCATCG
Source organism: Chloranthus sessilifolius (assembly GCA_021018995.1). Lineage (NCBI taxonomy): Eukaryota > Viridiplantae > Streptophyta > Magnoliopsida > Chloranthales > Chloranthaceae > Chloranthus > Chloranthus sessilifolius. The sequence continues at coordinate 9,697,609 of CM037598.1, forward strand.
ATGAAATGTAATCGCGATATCGGTTGCGAATAAAGGAACTCCAACGACGAACTCTCTCATGATTGACTATGTAACCTCGGTAGTCGACTTACTAACACTCTGCACCTCATAAACCAGAATCACTCTTTCGCAGGTGAATACCACAAGATCATCTAAAATTTCCTCAATTACCTTTCTTCTCTGCCTGTGGGGGAAGGGAAGGGATACTGACTGCAAAATTGGGATGGGATTGTGACCAGGGGCTTTTGGAAAGGGTTGCACGGAGGTGGGGTTGAGTTCAGAGAATGACCGCCCACCTTATATTCTTTGAAACGCTTGTGAGTATTAACAGATAATTCGTATTGATTGTAGCTTGAATTAATCTTCTGTTTAATTTTGACATGTAATGCGAAATGAGACTCAAAACTTGACTCACAACAAAACTCGAAATGTAAAGCGGTATGTAACTCGAGACTATGATATGTATCTGTGGACTCAATACTCTCATGTGCATGCAACACTAACGACTCACATGTAGTGGGCTTCATTGACACTAGTGACTCATGTGTGATCGAATCAAGTGACACTATTGGCTCATGTGGCCTCGACTCAACGAATTCCAATGACTCATTGGTAGGTGAATTGATTGGCTCGTGTATACTCAGTTCGACCAAAATCAAAGACTCTGGGATACTCGATTCAATTGACATTGATGGTTCTTGTGTACCAAGTTCAATGGACTCATGTGTACTCGACCCAACATCACTATTCATAAGGGAAATAGAAGTCTTTTCAACACAAACTAGACTTTCGTCAGCTTCTTCCATCTCCTCTTCACTTATCACGGTTCTAGGGTCATACACTTCTTCTACTTTCATATTTTTCAGCTCCTTAGAACTTTCACTTTCAGTCAATAAATTCGGAGTGGAAAGTTTAATGGAGCACACTGGTAAGCAAAGTGTCCGAACCCTTGACACTTAAGGCAATCATGACACTTATCTGTCTTGATTTTCAAACCCTGTAGGAGGTGGTGGTGTGTGAAAGGAACATATTGTTCGATAAGTTCCACCTTCATGTCCTCCCATGTGGAGATGAATTTATTCGAAGAGGCTCAGTGCGACGTTCTAAGTGAGTCCAAAAAAATTTGGCATTGCCCTCCAACTTTGTTTTCACTAGCCTAGTTTGGTACTCGTTTGCTACGCCATACCAATCAAAATAGTCCTCTACACTAGACAACCATTCCACGAAAGTTTGGGGATTCATCCATCCCTCAAAGTTTGGAACTTCATCCCGAATAGATGTTAAAAACTTCTTAGCGGGATCGTACTCGGGTTCGCGATGATGGGGGTATCCTCTGACTCTAGTCCCATCACAACTTTTGGGACTTTGCCAAGAATTTGGAGCGTAGCGACTCCTATTCTTGATCGCACACATTTCAGCTTTGATATCCCTAATGACATCGGCAATCTCGCTCATGCTCATGGTGAACGCGGCTTACTAACACGGGTGCTAAATGACATGCAAACATGAACCATAATGGAAGAAGAATTTTGTCGAACACTAGATGCGCACAAACAAAATTGAAATAAAATGCAATAAATTAACCCTAAAATGCGTGAATATGATTTTATGCTATTTTTGCCGAAATTAAACAAAATTATTTCAAGATTAATCTCAAAACTATCACGATACCTTCGAGTTCGTAGAATTTATGTAGGTAAATCACGCTAGATCCGAATAGGGTTCAATCTGATGCGCAAGTCCCGTTAGATTTGTGGCGGGATCGGGCCTAGAGATAGAACTCTGACTTTTTCAAGCTTGGGCGTTCGTCTTCCATCCGATGTAGATTCACAGGCTCTAACTAGGGTTGTGAAATGGATTTATGGTTTTGTAATAGGCTTATAGTTTGGTTCAGGTTAATGGTTTCGAAAAGAGCTTTGACTCTGATGGATTTAGGGTTTAAAAGAGGTTTAGGATTTTGAGATCGAAATTAATAGATGGAGATTTAGAAAGCAAGCAGAGATCGATAGATAGCAAATATAACAAGATCAAAGAAAATAGATATCAAATGATGAAAAGATAGCTTTTGGGAGTCGCTCCTTTGGCCTCACACCAATCCCATCTTAGGCAGAAGAATATTCAAGCATAAAAACATTCAAAATATTCAATAATCTAATTAAATTGTCTTTACAAGCCTCTTTATATAGGCTACCAAAATAAAATTCGAAATAAAGAGTCATATTACTAATAAAACACAAAAAAAGTAAATTTTCGCAAAATTTAGAAGTTCCGTCACGACGCCCACGGACGTCCGTGACCTACGGACAGTGAGGGGTTAAAATCACGGACGTCCGTCACTATTCACGGACGTCCGGTACTGTTCATCACGGACGTCCGTCACTGTTCATGGACGTTCGTCACTGTTCACAACTTCAAAATTCGAAATAAAGAGCCCTATTACTAATAACACACAAAAGGCAAATTTTCTCAAAATTTTGGAAGTTCCGTCACAACGCCCACGGACGTCCGTGACCTACGGACAGTGAGAGGTCAAAATCACGGGCGTCCGTCACCATTTACGAACGCCTGGTACTGTTCATCATAGACGTCTGTCACTGTTCATCAATTTTTTTTTTTTTTTTTTTCTTGAAACTGAAATTCTGTTACGGCTCAACTTCAATGTTCTCGATCTCGACGTCCTCCGGCACTAACCCTTGAAGCTTATATGTATATGGATCAGGAAGGGGCCTTTTAGTCCCTTCTTGCTTCAATGGTGGATCTTCTACAACAATGTTGGTACAAAAATACTCGCATTTTTTTTCTTCCAAATATTGTGATTAAATTGTGAATTTTGCATCTTAGTCATTATTTTTCGTCAAGTGTAATATTCATAATAAAATTTACGAAAATAATTTTTAGGTACCTTTATTTACAACCTGAGATTCTTATAAAATCCCCCTTCAATCTGAGTGTAACTGGTGGATTGCACACTACTCTTCTTGCTTGTCTCCATCTCCTGACCATCAGAAAATCTGATATATACTCACTTATTTGGGCAAGAGAAATGATCAAGATGAAATATCATCTGACCAGATTCCCTGTACCAATTTCCACCATTGATATTTTAGAATTAGGCGCACTTATAAAATCAAGGTTCTGAACCAGATTTCAGATTTCTTTCTCTGTTTGTTTTGAAATTTTAACGACTTTATAACAGTTATAAGAGCTATACGAAGGCGCGCGCACACACACACACACACACACACACACACACACATATATATATATATATATATATATATGAAAGACCTACTAGAGAGGTTTCACAAAAACATTCCCCATAGTATAAATCAGAAGAAAGAATTCTCATTATTTTCAAAAAGGTCAGATTACAGTCGAGTTCGTAATTTTTTTTATAATGGACCTTGGAATGTCAAGTAAAAGGATCTAGGCGACCTAGCAAATTTTCAAAAATTTGTGCCAGCATAAAATAAGCATAATACAAAAAAATACCCAAGAATACTCTAGGACTATAGATTTAAAGAAAAAACTATGAATAATACCCATATAAGAGCACAAAAAGAGAGGAGTAAAACGGACACCTAAGTAAGCTCATGGACACTAATGCCTGTTGGAATCACACTTTCCTTGCCAAAGGATAGAGAAAAAATATTCGAAATAACACTCAGTGAGGTAGCTTGAGAAATTTCGAAGAACAACTGATCTGCAATAGACGCACAAACATCACAATTTTCCATTTAATTTTGTGCATGCCCAATCTAAAGTTATAATTACAAATAATAAGTGTTTTTGTCCACCAACGTCAAGGGGTTAGGCGAGCTGGCCAGGTACCTGTTTTCAAAAGCAGGAAAACTGAGTTCGAATCCCCTCCCCTCTTGAGGCCTCCCTAGGGATTTATATCCTGTGCTGAATTTGGGGTGCACATGTGCCCCTAGGATTAGGCGGGTGCTCTAAGAGGCTCAGATATCCAGATTAACAAAAAAAAAAAAGTTTTTTGTCCACCCAATAACGAAGAACCAATAGCCATGTTACTTTGAATATTGGTATGTTCTGCTTAAAGAACTGCTCGAAAAGTGTAACTATGTTGAGAGAGAGACAAAGAGGTGATTCTTATTTTTCTTTGTTTCTTTTTCCTCCTTTCTTCCTTTCGTTTTTTCATTTTTGGAGGAGCAACAGACATCCCCATCCTTTCTAGGTGACTTGAATGTTAATAGATCTTAAAAGGAGAGAGACATCTCTCTTCAACCCAACTTCTGATAAATTAATCCATTTTTGTTCTTTCGTGAACCATAGGACCAAAGTCTCCTATCATCATCTCAAGTAAAAAAAATTAGTATTCTTTAAGTATTTAAGAGCAGTGATGCGGGAAAAATCGCACGCTAACCCTAAAATAGCGTAAATCTCGCAAGATAGGGTTAGGATTCTCGCTCTTCAATTAAAGCAAAAAAATAAAATGAAAGATAGGGGTAGAAGAAGATTCAAGGAATCGCTCCAAAGAAGAAAGTTGGCCTCACACCAAACCGCAAGCGGTTGAAGAATCACTCTTCTATCGAAAACTCATCTCAAGTTCTCTAGAATTAGCACAAAGCAAAACACAAAATTTTCATTCATCATCAATATAATTCTCATAAGAGATTATAATGTGTATTTATAAGGAAAAAAAAAAACCTAGGAATACTACTTAAAATAAAACTCCTAATCAATCATTAAAATTTTCTAATCTAACTGTCACAATTACTTTCACTATTAATCCCTTTTTTTATTATGCGACCACTTTTGAAGGATCAAACGATGTCCGATTGACGTGAAATTAGTCTTGTTTGAAAGCTTATCGAAGTAGCTTTTCAACAAAACAAAAATCACACAATTCCGATACATATTGGTAGACTTATAACTACTTTTCCGATAGTTGCGCAGAGAGTGACGGGATTAATAGTCACATATCATATATATGTGTCTGACCCCTAAATAATTCAAATAAGGAAACTATTTCTAAAACAAGTCACTTATTAAAAGAATCCTAATAAAAAAGGAAACTAAACCTAGATAGAATATTTCCTAAATTAATATGTACACGGTCTTTAACGGGCCTTTTTTAAAAACCCATTCATGGGTCCACTTTCTCTATTGACGTTTCCTCTTTATCCGGCCACGATTCAAACAGTCAGATCCAAAGTTCGCATCAATCCCCTCTACTATGAAAAAGTTCGACCTCGAACTTTTGTTGGCATGGATCTTCACGGTTGCGATCACAGACAATATATAGGGAACCTCGATCGGAAGCGGCTTGAACAAGTAAATAGGATTCCACTCAGGCTCGATCTGTTTGATCTTCGATTTACCAACGGGAATGGACGTCAACATGCATCCAATACGATCTTGGAACCTGTGGGTCGTGGGTACGATAGTCTTCATTTCAAATAATTATGTTTCGACGATCTCGGGCTCTAGAGGACTGATTGCGGTAACTTGCTCTTCAATAGTATTGGGCTCCTCAACGGTGTTGGGATTAGTACAGATATTGATCAGAAGAGGGTTTTCATCAATCAATACCGACTCTTCAACTGATTTTGGGGCTATCGCGGGGTCAGGTAGAGGATCGATAACAATTTTAGGTGAGATGAGGTCAGCTAGGGTAACGACGATTGTTGTGAAAATTAAGTTGTACTCGCAAGTGCACGAATCGTGATGTAGTCAGTGGGTGCAGAGTACGAGATCGTTCCCACGATGATTGGTTATAAAATTTAAAATCAGAAATAGCAATTAACCAAAAGAATTTCCACAGATCTATCACAGTATTTTCTAAATTAAAAACTTAAGAACTTGGAAAATGAGATAAGCACTAACCACTAATTGAAATTTAAACAGATTATAAAAGGTAAGGATTGGGATACTAAATCCTCTCATCGTAGGTTTATCATTTGTGTAATACAAATCTGTGGATTGAGATGTGAGATCTTTAACAGTTATCTAAAAAGAAGCATCGCCCCAAACACACGTGAGTTCTAAAATATAGATCTGAGATCACAGAGATGTATGATTAACATCTCATGAGTGTATGATTAACACTCACACATCGGACAATACTCAGAACCTAATCTTTAGGTAATTTTCAAAGTACGATCTAAGATCAAGGAGATGTATGATTAACACCCCATGAGTGTGTGATTAACACCCACACCTCAGATAGTGATTGAAACTCACCACTGGAATAAAGTCACACTATCAATCCGAGATCAAGGAGATGTATGATTAACTTCTCATGAGTGTGTGTGATTAACACTCACACCTCAGATAGCAGTAAAACTTCACCCCGAGATGGGTAATAATTAGGATAAAATCATTATTGCAGATCTGAAATCATAGGGCATGATTAGTTCCTAGCTCTCATATTGAAATCAGATTTCACCATTTTCAATAACAATATTAGGACCTTTAAAAGCATCTGACATCCCAATCACGGATTTGTATTAATATAAATGACTCCCTCGGATGGGGTTCATTAGATCTCTATCCTTAATGAAACCATCCACACATAATTGAAATAAATAACAAAATAAAGACAGAAATTGAAAATTACATTAAAATACCGTAAAGAATGATCCACAAAAATCCACGAAAGCTTTAATCCAACGCGTACAATCATTTCTTGAATGCAGATTTTAAACTAATCTAAGATCTAAAACTAGGATATAAAATACTGAGATTTCTCAAGTCACTGGACTGAATGCCCTTAAAAACTTAAAGCAGAAGAACAGAAAATAGGAAAATGCTAGTGGAAACCCCGCCTCCGAATCCTCAGATTTTTCCTTAAATAGCTTCCAAATCCAGTATTCAAATTCAAATTCGAACTTGGTCGATTGATCGACTTAAGTGGTCAATCGATCGACCAAGTTAAATTTTTAGTTTTAAAATTTGAATTCTGCGGACTGTGTCGATCCATCGACCAAAGAGGGTCGATCGATCAATTTAGTCAAATGGTCAATCTCCTCTATTTTGCTTCACTCATCCAATTCCTTTAAGCTTTTTGCACTATTTTGCGCTTCTTAATGTATTTAAAAACTACTTTGTCATGAAACTTAGAAAACTTGATAAATCATGTTAGATAGCTTTCATCGGATGACTAAATGTAGATTTTTAGGGGTGAAATATTATCATATTTCACTGCACATCAACGGTAACGGGTTTGATTTCTTGAATGGGCCTTGGGTTGTAAGTTGTTACGAGGGCTGCAACCGGCATAGAGTTTACACCGTTAATGGATTTTATAACGGGTGTAGGTTTCACAACAGTTATGAAATGAGAAATTGTTATGGGATTACAACGGACGGTTGGTGATGTGGTTGGGTTAACAGACACGGGATTTGAAAGCTTAAATCTCAAAGCTTCATGTCTCACCGATATGATTTCCTCTTGTAGTTTGAGAAGAAAATCCTCAAGAAATTCTTGAACGAGACCCTTGTTTAATGCCTCCGCTATCCGACGTGTATTTATTAACTCACGTCCAATCTCAAGAGTAAGCGCTCGATCATATAAAGCTAGCTAATATCGAAGTGTTAAATTCAAATACCTCAAACCATGCGATCTAGTTATCACTGCCTCCCATGCTTGTCTAATCTTACCAATTGTTTGATACAAATCAAAGAGCTTTCACCGATCCACGAATGATCCCATTCTAGCCATCATGAATCCATTCAACTCGTGCAAGGCTTCGATAAACTGTTTTTTACTTATGATGGACTTCACGTGCTGAGTGTTGAACTTGGGCTCTGATACCAATTTGATGCGGAAAAAATCGCACGCTAATCCTAAAATAGCGTAAATCCCGCAAGATAGGGGTTAGTGTTCTCGCTCTTCAATTAAAGCAAAAAATAAAATGAAAAATAGGGGTAGAAGAAGATCCAAGGAATCACTCCAATGAAGAAAATTGGCCTCACACCAAACCACAAGCGGGAGAAGAATCATTTTTTTATCGAAAACTCATCTCAAGTTCTCTAGAATTTGCACAAAGTAAAACTCAAAACTTTTATTCATCATCAATAATAATTCTCATAAGATATTACAATGTGTATTTATAAGGAAAAAAAAAAACCTAAGAATACTACTTAAAATAAAACTCCTAATCAATAATTGAAATTTTCTAATCTAACTGTCACAATTACTTTCACTATTAATCCATTTTTTTATTATGCAACCACTTTTGAAGGGTCAAACGATGTCCGATTGACGTGAAATTAGTTTTGTTTGAAGTCTTATCGAAGTAGTTTTCCAACAAGATAAGAATCACACAATTCCGACACATATTGGTAGACTTATGACTACTTTGCCGATGGTTACGCAGAGAGTGACAGGATTAACAGTCATATATCATATATATGTGTCTAACCCCTAAATAATTCAAATAAGGAAACTAGTCCTAAAACAAGTCACTTATTAAAAGAATCCTAATAAAAAAGGAAACTAAATCTAGATAAAATATTGCCTAAATTAATGTGCACACGAGTCTTTAACGGGCCTTTTTAGAAACTCATTCGTGGGCTCACTTTCTCTTTTGACGTTTCCTCTTTATCCGATCACGATTCAAGCAGGCAGATCTAAAGTTCACATCAAGCAGTGTATACCAAGAAGGGAAATCAACTCAAGGGATGATTGTTGAAGTAATTGAAATAAAAGTATAAATAACCTTGACAAATTTATTTATTTTTTTATTTTAAACGAAAGCATCAAGAACAGATGACATACCCAACTTCTAGTGCATCCTATGAATCCGGGGGGCAGAGGGCGTAAGTTCCTTAATGAAGAGGACTCTTTTGCAAAACCTAGTCATATTCCATTATGTTTTAACAAACGTAGGGCTTTCACATGATGTAAAGCATTACAACTTGCTCCACCCGACAACTTGTTTGATCTCAAATTTTCAGGCATATTATTGAGTCTTTATTTTTCATTTTCCTGTTGTTATTCCTTGCCAAGTTTAGTTCTCATCTCATATCATGGTAAAATGTATGTGGTTGTGAAAAAATATAGGTGAAAGTATAGCTGAGTTTCTTTGACTCTTGGTTTTAATATAACAATTCTTGCATTGAGATTCACTTCAATAACTTACGATTTGTAGACACAAACTCAAAGGGTTGAGTACTGGACAAAATATGAGTATCAAAAACAAGACCTTCAGCATATAGAAACAGTGACACAAACAAACACATTCACACACACAAATTTATCATCATCATCAGCATCACAGCCTTATCCCATCTATTTATGGTGATGATGATGATGTGAGAGTGAAAGAGTCTTTTGGGTGTTTAAAGGTGAATGACCATTTCTGTTATTTAAAAGAATATGGTTTTTTTTTTTTTTTTTTTTGTCCTTTTCAATTTGGAAGGGCTGTTGATAAATGCACCCCTTCTTACCTATTAGTTAAGATAGAAAAAATTTCGATGAACATCATCATTATCAGCATCGTCTCATCCAACTCATATTTGTGAGTCCTATTTCTCCTCTCATTTCTGTTTTGGACTAAATTTTGTCACTCCCTACTGCTTAATGCCACTTTTCGCATGTACATTTCTTGTTGCTTCGTTTGTAACCCAATACTTTGTACCATTTATTAATGAAAGTCTTACAGCCCCCCCCCCTCATAAAAATGCCCTTTTCATTATAGTGACAACCATTTGATTACGCAACATACCACTTGTCTATCTCCATTTCACCCACCTTGCACCAATCCTGTTTGAAATCTCCATCTCAAACCCACATTGATGACATGGTATAAGGATTAATTTTGAAATGAAATCAATAATGCCTTTCTTTTCAAAGCCAATGGTGAAAGAAAAGAGTACAGTCGGCAATTAGAGCTTTATATAGCATATCAGTTATAGTGAGGATACGGATATACGCTCATGCTTTTTGGGTAAGGCAGATTGTAGATTGTGGGTGCCAAGGATCAAAATTAAGGATTTCGTTTCGGTTTCGGTGGGGACCGAAACTGAAATTTCGGCCAAAATCTTCAACCCCATTCAAAAAAACCAAAATCTTGGGATTTCGTTTCAGTTTCGGTGAGGACTGAAACCGAAATTTTGATCCTTGGTGGCAAGGATCAAAATTTCGGGTTTCGTTTCGGTTTCGGAGGGGACCGAAACCGAAAATTTGAACCGAAATTTCGGCTGATAATATCAGTCCCATATAAAAATCTGACTGAAATTTCGGTCCAAATTATCGTTTCGGTGAGGACCGAAACCGATAATTTGACCCGAAATTTTGGTCATTTCGGCTGAAATTTTGATCCTTGCGTGGTGGGTACTGCATGAGTGGCTTCTTTGGCTTTACAAGAGAAAAAAAATCTTTATCTACCCCATCCCAGGTCATAGTGAGGCTTTGGTGCGTTCACAAAAGAGGAAATCAAATGTGTGCTCTATCGGATAAGAAGGGCTTAAACGAGTTGGGCTGACCGACTTGATAAAACCCAATTATGTTCAGGCCTCAGCTCGAACCTGACCTGAGTAGTTGCTAATCTGGTTGGGTTGGGCTACATAGGGTCATATCCGACCGAAGGTAAATTGGGTCACTTTTTGGGATGCCTGCCAAATGGAACCACCATGTCCTCCATGTGAATTGAGGCCCATGATATAAAGATCAATGGTCCAAAAGATTGGTTCAAAATATTATCTCTATTGATTGATTAGCCGGCAAAGGTCATATACAATTATTGTATGTTGTAGTTAATGATAGCCATTAGTTATTTTTTGACTGCTCGCCTTAATCTTTTGCACCAAAAATCTTTAGATCATGCGACATCTATCGAATATCGCAACACATGATAATTCAATGTGGGGAACATCCCAAATTAAAGTGACTTAAGGACCAAATCAGCCGGTTTTCAAGTTGCTTACGTAATACTAAATCTTACTCATGTAGCTTTAGGGTAGCGACCTGAGCACCATGTCAGTTCGGGCTGGGCTGAATCAAATTGAAAATTTTGGTTTCGGTTTAGGTAGGGTTATTCTTTGTGGTAGGAGCCGAGTCAGGTCGTGTTGAGTTGAGAACTTACGACCCAAAAATGGTTGGGTTGAGACCTGAACCCGGCCCATGACAGGTCGGGTCGCTCCACCGCGACCTGACTCGGCTCACAAAGACTATAGGGAGTGGTAGCAACCTAATAATCGAAGGGGTAGGCCCCATTAGGCGTATCGATGAAGAGGAGAGAACTTGTCGATCGATATTTGTACCACATATGTTATTTATAGCAGTTGGAGATGCACATGTAGCAAATTTGGCATATGAGTCCCAAAATGAACTCTTAACTATATATGCTAAATTTATAATTTTATTATTTTTGTTAGAAGAAGAGAAATGAATGAAGCCCAAAATAGAAGAGAAATTAAATAAATAAAAATTTCTGATGGTCTTTTTTTTTTTTTTTTAACAAGTCAGAATAAAAAAACATAAATATTAGGGCAATGGTTAGGTCCAACCAAGTTGAATGGGACGGGATTTTGAGTCCAATCACATCTCCAACCCTTAGAAATAGAAGAATCTTTGATTGTACGCTATCCTATAAAAAAGTAATAATCATGAAAATCAAAATTCTCTTGTATCCAAGGACTATAGATGTGGTTGAACTCAAAATCCGAGTCAATCTGATTGGACCTTACCATTGCCCTGAATATTATATGATGTCTCATTTTTTGAGACAAACTTGCTAACTCCATATGACATTTAAACGAGCCTAGTTAAAAATGATGGCTCCCGTTGGGAGATGCTATAAGTTCTCTTTGAACACCCACAAATTTTTACTAAAAAGAAAGAGAAAGTGGACTTTTTTTTTTTTTTTTTTACAAATTTGAGCCATCCAAGTAGCAGAATATCATTCAAATTGATTTTAGTACAAAAGGTGTTCTTAAGAAGATTCAAACCCTTTCGATCTAAGCAGTTTAATGTCCGATTGAATGGTGTGGGTTAGCTGATATATATGTTTTTCAGGGCTATGATGAAGTTCATGTGATATCCAATTATTTGAATGAAATAAATTGGTAAAAAAAATATAAGGATTTTTATTTGAAAGGGTACAAACTTTTACATAATCGCCCGACAAGTTATTTGAGAGGGTACAAACTTTTACATAATTTCCTGACGAGTCCAAACTTTTGCTTATTACCTAACAGAGTCCGGACCCTATAAATATGTTTCCTTGTCTTCCTAATAAGGTTTGGAAATTTTGACATCTACTTAAATTTGAGTTAAAATTTTGGATGTGTGCTTCAATTTTAGGTCTCATATGAGACCAATCAATTGGTCCCATATGAGACCGATTGGTTGGTCTAATGTGAGACTAATAGACCAGTCTCATATGAGAGCGATTAAGACCGATTGTTCTCTAACGGACTTAAATCAGATTATGAGATGTAAATAATTGGGTTGGGTCGGGTCAGGTTGGGGATGAGATAGACTGTAATTAGTTGACCTTGAGTTGGACCCGACCCGACCCATTTTCAGCCCTACAGTCTAGAAATAGCTAAGTAAATCAACTTCGCTCTGCAATCATGGATCTGAAATCAAAGTCATTCCTAGGCACATAAGACGGAGCAAAATACCGGCAAGTCATGATATGACCTTCTTCGTTCCATGACCGACCCCCGGGGTGCCGATATGAAAACAACACCCACCAACACAACCTCTAACCTTGCTCATTCTATCCATTGATTTCCACCTTTTTTCTCATTCAATGTATGACCATCAAACCCATCAACTAGAGGTCCACATTGAGTGCAAGTTTCATGCTTCTGTAAGTAGAGTGCCCACAATCATATCTAATACCTTTTTCTCTTTTGAATGTATGAATGCAAGTCTCTAACTCTCTATTTGCTTAATCTGGATCTCTATCACAGATTTCCGAATTAATAAAATTTTCGGCCAAACTTTTTTACTGAATACTCACTTGATTCATCGAGTCGCCAATTTTTTTTTTTTTTTTTTAGTATTCTGAATTGACGAATTTTCTAATTTTTATAATTGTGATACATCTTTAATCCTACTTCATATTGTTTTTGTATGTTTGTAAATTGTTGAGACGTTTTGTATAAAAAACTTATTTTATTATCTAAAGACATCAGTTTGAACTCGATACTCTATTATTATTTTACCAATCTCCAAATTTTTCTTGAATCTTTCCAGAATTTGTCCGAACTAAACGAAACGGACACCCTACCAAATGATTGCCAAATCTGAACTTGGTTACTATGATCTTCATCAAAAATCATGTATCAAACGGTTGTGGATTTAGGGTTAAATCCCATTCACACGATGACCTGATGTATACCACACATACAATGTAAATGACAGGAACACCAAATACTAACTTTTATCCTTAGTTGTGCCTTCACTTTCCAATACCCTAATTTATGTACAATTTAATACCAATTATGACCTTATAATTAGAAAATAAAATTTACATCTTTTTTATCATAATTGTGAGATTGAAGGGTGCGAGATGAAGATGCGGTGGAGAGTGGCAGCTAAGCGGACCCTAGCTTGAGGAAGCCGCTTCTGTACACTTGGCCATCAAGAGAAGATGTAATCGTCTACACAAAACATGGAACAGGGAATCATTAAAATAAGAGGGCATTTTATTCGTAAAGCACACAAGAGTAAAATAAAATAAGAGATTAAGGCTACGTATAGGATTGTTCTTTGCTAGCTTTTGTCAGGGTAGAGTTTACTTGCTTTAGTTAGTTCTTTTAATCTTTTCTAACTCCATGCAAAGAAAGATTTACCTGCTCTAGCAGCAACCTCTCTGCTCTCTACTAACTCCCTATCAAAATAAATAAAATCTGTTCCGGCAAAGAGTGAATAGAGAGGGAGGTAGAGCTACTGAACAAGTAAATCTTGCGTAAAATTTTGTTATGCAAAGAGTTATCAAGGAGAAGGGGTACAAACTGGTAGCAAAGAGGATGGGAATTTGCTAAAACAAGGAAACTCTGCTATGATAAGGGCTAACAAAGAGCTATGCCATAAGCAGCCTAGCTCTCAGCACCATTGTTTTAAATCCGGTTTACATCGGCCAAATGGGTCAGCTGGCTGGCTGATACGGTCGGTATGTCATTCATATCAAGCTCAAATTTTTGTAATATATTAATGCTAATTTTTTAAATAATGTAAACCGTAATATAAGGCTGATATTATGCTCGCCCAAAAAGAAACCAAGAACGAAAAACAAAAAAGAAGATGGCAAAAAAAATAGGAGGACAAAATAGACAACAGACTAACCCATCACGAAGATACTGCTAGATTATGGACCGACAATCACATTGAAGAAAGATTAGCGACTTCTTCGATAAGTGATGTCGGGGACTTGCCCTTTCCTTGGAAGACGGAAATTAACCAATTAAACACCAATGGGCTCGGAAGTGGTTCCAAATGAGGGAAGCAATCTAGCAATGAATAGAGTGTGGCTGGCTGTTTCAGCTTGGAGTCGGCACATGATGAACCGATTGGGGAGTTGGAAACCTCTGCAGACAAGGGAATCAACCTTCTTTATCTTGTCGAGAGAAGCAAACCAAGCGAAGAGAACGTCTCTGGGAGGGGCTTTAATTTTTCATACTTCCGAACAAGAAGTGAGAACAATGGTTCTTCTCCAAAGCGTATTGTAGGCTTTCACTTGGCCTAGAATCCATCTACAGATCCGTACCATCCAATCCAAGCACCACCCAATGTTAAACATAAACAAATGTTCAAATGGTTTAAATCATCTAATAGGCACCCTTTAGGATAACATATGTTCATATGACAATCTGCTAATTGGATGACTTGGATTGGTCAAATATGTCTGTCATCGTAGCATAAAAAGTGCAATTTTGAGTGGTATATTTATTGATGTATTTGACCCCATTAACCCATAAAATAAAAGTTGAAAATAAAGAGCTGATTTTCTAAAAAAGAAAAAGAAAAAAGAGCTGCCAGTCGTTGATGGTCACTTTTTTGGACAGGTGACATTATTTTTTCATCGAGTGTACCTTGTGATGTGAAGACCATGATCTAAAGATCTTTTTGTTGAAGATTGCATCAAGAAAAACACATTTATAGCGTGTTCAAAGTGGTCCAACGCCTTCAAAATGAACAGTTGCCATGTACACCTCCAAAACCAGTGTTAGTTGTTCCTTTAATGGTAGTGTTTTACCATTTTTAATCACACAATATACATGTTTTTTCGATGTAATCTTCAGCCCAGCAAATCTTCACATCGAGTCCTTCAAATCACCTGGCACACTTGATGAAAAATGGGCGATCCATTCCCAATATAAAGTGAGAACGGGTAATGTACTAGATCAACTTTTTTAACCTCAATGCTCAAAGAGATGGTTTCAAAATAATAGTTTGAAACATATCACATTATTGTATGAGGAAAATGCTAACCTCACAATGAAGTGGGTGAGGTTAGTATGCCCTATATATATATATATATATATATATATATATAGTAGAAATCCATTCAAGTGATGAGAATTTCAAATAAAAACTATAACAATCCAGGCTACCTGTTAGAGTGCTTCCTGGAGTGGCGTTTCTGTATGCATACTTGCAAGCCAAGCTAATGCTTTCGGCAGCATACCTGCAAAAATTGGGGATAAATCATCTCCAGCCCATGTAATAAGGACTCCGAAATGTGGCATTCTTCATTATTGGTAATTTTCAGGATTCTCTTTTTCTTTTCATTTTCCTTATTTATCATGATTGGGTCTACCAGCCCAGATCATGAGCGAAATATCATGATCGGGCCTGACTTGGCCGGGTAAACATAAAATCAAAAACATAGATAGCTGCTCCAGCGGAAATATTTGGAATTCTGTCATTAGCAAGCCCAACATATTGTGCATAGACTTAGTATAAGGTACCAAACCTGAGCGCCAGCCATGGCACTAGGTAACCAACCTGAGCGCCAGCGATGGCACTCGGATCAATCCCAAACCGTCAACTTTGGTAAATGTGCTGATATTTTTTAGCGCCAAATCAATAAAAGGTCAAAAGAGAACTTTCACTGATTTGCAAGCTCATTAGTAGCTGTGTGGCCCTTGAGAGTTGAGCATTTGGATCTGATCATAAAGAAGAGGTAAAAGAATGTGGACTTATGGATCTGGACAAACTGTTTGATTCGACATGCACTTCTCCCATGCTGGAATATCAGCATTCCACCCATCCTGTTCCCCAGAGAGAGAGAGAGAGAGAGAGAGAAAGAAACCATGGAAAACGTCAAAGTACAATTTCAATAAACAAGAATGGGTTCAAAAGCTCACAATAAGTGTTGTGAAAATTAACTTGTACTCGCAAGTGCACAAATTGTGATGTAGTCAGTGGGTGCAGAGTACGAGATCGTTCCCACGAGGATTAGTCAGAAAATTAAAAAGAGAGAAATAACAACTAACCGAAAGAATTACCACAGATCTAGCACAATATTTAACTAATTTACAATTCTTGAGAGTTTTGATGAATGAGATAAGTACTAACAGAAACTGAGAATTTAAACAAATAATAAGAGATAAGGATTGGGTTCTAAATCCTCCCATCGTAGGTTTATCATTTGTGCAATACAAATTTGTGAATTAAGATGTCAAATTTTCAAAAGATATCTAAGAGGAAGCACCGGCCCCAAACACACATGAGTTCCAAAATACAGATCTGAAATCATGGGGATGTGTGATTAACATCCTATGAGTGTATGATTAACACTCACACCTCGGACAGCATTCAGAACCCATTCTCTGCAGTAAATCCCACACTATCGTTCCAAGATCACGGAGATGTATGATTAACATCCCATGAGTGTATGATTAACACTCACATCTCAAATGGTATTCAGGATTTACTCCTAAGGTAAAGTCACACTATTGATCTAAGATCACAGAGATGTATGATTAACTTCCCGTGAGTGTATGATTAACACTCACACCTCAAATAGTAATAGAACTTAATCCTGAGATGGGTAATAATTAGGATAAAATCATCACTGTAAAGCAGAGATCATAGGGCATGATTAGCTCCTAGATCTCATATCACAGACAAATTATATCCATGTCAATAATAACATTAGGGCCCTTAAAAGAGTCTAACATTCCAACCACAAATTTGTATTATTATCAATGAATACGTCGGATGGGGTTCATTAGATCCTCATCCTTAATAGAACTAGCCACACATAATGAAATTGAACGACATGATCGAAAAGTAAATGAACATTAAAATACCGTAAAGAGCTTCAACAGAATCCACAAAAAGCTTTAATCCAAATCAGGTACAATCCCTCTTCAAAAGTGCATAAAAATGGAAAGTAATCTCTTATGCCTAAAAGTGAATAATAAAAAACTGGAACAACCGAGACTGAATACCCTAGAAAACTCAAAGCAAAAATAGAAAAAAAATGCAACTGGAGCCGATCCCCCCGAATCCTCAGATTTTTCTTTAAATATCTTTCTGTTATGGAATTCAAATTTGAAATTGGTCGATTGATCGATTTAAGTGGTCGATCAATCGACCAGATTGAAATTCGAATTTTAAATTTAAATTCTCTTGGCTATGTCGATGCATCAACCAAAGGGGGTCGATTGATCGAGGAAACCGGGTCCACAGGTCCTTTGCTTTACTGTTCCAGTGTTTGATTGTTATTACATTCTTTTGTGCTCCTTAATGCATCTAATGACCAATTTCACCTGAAACTCAGAAAACTTCACAACTTCCATTGGACAGCCTTAATCGGATGGCTAAATGTAGGTCTTTAGGGGTGAAATATTATCATATTTCACTACTCATCAATAAGCTTCAGAACAGTTGTTTAAATAATATAAATTCACGAAGAGAGAGAGAGAGAGCTCACAATAAGCTTCATAACGGAGCAAATATTTAGGTCCGTTTCCTAGACCTCTGTTTCTTACAAAAGAGATTCTTGTTAATCACTTCTGTAAGAATTGTTGTTGCAAGAACTAATGTTTGGTAACACTGTCCAGCAAGTAATTAAGCAGTTGTTTAATATAAATGCATGAAGAGAGAGAGAGAGAGAGCTCACAATAAGCTTCATAAGGGAGCAAAAATTTAGGACTGTTTGGTAGACCTCTGCTTCTTATAGAAGCGATTCTTGTTAATCAGTTCTGTAAGAATTGCTGCTGCAAGAACTGATGTTTGGTAACACTGCCGAACAAGTAATTAAGCAGCTGTTTAATCAATTTTCAGGCCACAAATATCCAGAAATTTGGAGAACGACTTAGCTGGCCACAATTAAATGGATAAGGCCAAGGTATCAGTATCGGTATCAGGTATCAGTCCATCTTCGACCGACATGCATCATACACATACAGAATCGGCCTTTTATTTTAATTTTTTGAAACAAATAAAATAAATAAATAAATTTATTGGCCAGTATCAGTGGATGCCGAGATAGTATCGCCCGATACTGATACCAATACCACCCCGACACTTGTATCGGGGTGGTGTTGGGATCGGTTCTCGACGATACCGATTCTCATTGATATCGGCCAAGTTTTGATACCCTGGTTAAGGCTATGGCCACCGACTTATAAGGTTGCAGCTCATATTTAGATGTACTTCCCAAAACATCTAGAATAGTCTTCTATAAAACATGACTTTCCACTACTATAAAATTAAAACGGGAACAAAAGAAGTGTACCAGAATATTTGTTTGGATGCTTTGTATCATGATTGCAAGATCAGACTCATAGAATGTCTTCATAGCTGACTCGATTATCATGGTATCCCATACCTAGAAGGAAAATTCACAGAACTGGATCAGCTATCCATGACGCCAGAAAATTAATCAAAAAGGAACAATAAAACTCGGCAATATCCATAAAAACTCCTTGGTTTTGTGTATTTAGAACATTGCAAAGAGGTGTTTTTACCAAAACATCCTCTGAAATTCCACAATAGTGCTTTGAACAGAAGCTTCATGAGAGTAGCATATCCGGTGAAGTACGTTGTGTACACCAACATAGGGAATGTTAACAGCGCATAGGAGCACACAAAGATAGTGAAAACCATTTTCAACTCCTTACTATCTTTTATTATTATTATTATTATTATTATTATTATTATTATTATTATTATTATTATTATTATTCTTGTTATTATTATTATCCTAGTTCCTAATTGTGGTTTGATGATGCCCATTTGGGTAAAATTTCTCAAAGGATAAATTTTGTTAATTTTCTTAGGTCGTTAAAGCTAGGGTTTTATATAATCTCATTATAATGTGTGTGAACAAGAATATTGAAGAGAGAGTTTGGGGTTAGAACAAGGATCAAAATTTCGGGTTAACTTTCGGTTTCGGGCATGACCGAAACCGAAATCGAAATCCGAAATTTTGAACCCCATACAAAAATGACTGAAATTTTGAATTTCGGTTCCGTTTCGGTGGGGACCGAAACCGGAATTTTGGACTGAAATCTCGGTCATTTCGGCCGAAATTTTGATCCTTGGGTTAGAATTTACACTAGCGTTAAGGTTCAACTATAATTTTTTAAAGAGAATACATCAAAGATTTTTATGTGATACAGTTCAGAAAGTTCCAGATCCTTCTCTTTACTTCCTTCTTGGTTTCGCTTGTGTTATGAGACTTGCTTTGCAAATTTGTGAGAAATGGATAACTATAGTTTAAGATGAACAAAAGGTGAGTAATGATTAATCTCGCCGCGTAGACTTGCTTTGCAAATCTGTGACAAATGGATAACTCTAGTTTAAGATGAAGAGAAGGTGAGTAATGATAAATATTGCCTCATAGGGCCTTTTTAATTGAGGAATACACTATGTTTATTGTTGAGTGGAGAAGAGGCAATCTTGAGTCTTGCCCTCAGAGAGTTGCTGAAATATTCTTGGAGATATTTGATAGTGCCACTCTTTCTTTGCTACCCATAGCATTATATACCCAATAGCATTATAATAGAGATGTAAAGTAGGATTTATTCCTGTTTAAAGACTTGTGATCCTTTGTTGCTCATGTTGGGATCCATGGCCTTTTTCGCTTTGTAATTTTATGTTAACAATGAATGTGGTTAGGCCCATTTACATTAACAAAGATATATAAAAGTGAAAATGTCAGCACTTTACATGGTGTAAGTTGGTCTTCCATTGGTACCAGCGAACAATTATTGAGCTCCCCCCCTTCATCTCCAAGGAAACCAACATGCAGAGGCTGTCATCACATGGAAAAGTAACGCTAAGGCGGTCTTCCATGCCATTGTTTCTTTATAAGCAATTTTGATATGAGGTTGGTTTCGTAAGCATTATACAACCAAGAAAATCATCATCATCATAGCCTTATGAAGTGGCAAAGGAATGTGAAGAGGATACTTATGGGTGACTTTATAACTACTTATGGGTGAGTAATTAATCAAATGATTAATAGGTTTCGCAATTACGAATTTGAAATAATCATATAATGGGGTTTAGTCAGCACAGAGTGCAGGCTATGCAACATACACAAAAATACGAACCGATGTCTTCCACTGAAAACCCGACATAATAATGTCCTATACTGCTTTGCGGAATTATTGTTCAGACATGCATAGAAAACTACACATAATTACTAGAAGTACATTAAAACTAACTGATATATGGATAATTCCAAAAAAATTTGATTAAAAAATAAAAGGATAAACAAAGAATATTCCCAACTGTGATATGATTAATATATAATTATTCAAATATTAGTTCATAAAAGATAGAAAATATAGAAAATGATATCTAGCCTAATGTAAAGACCTGGGTATCGGAGCTCATATTATTCATGTCAGATACCAAGACATATAGTCTCTTGCCAATACAAACTTTATTTGTTTGTATCATCGAGCACCAATACTGCCATTTATCAGGCAATACATTCAGTATCACCCTAGATTTTAAACTATGTAATTACGTAAATAATATATGAATACTCCTAAAAAGGTAATAAATTAAAGTTTATCTAAAATACAGGTGTGTTAAACATAAAACTTTTCTGAAAACTAGAGTGTCCTTGTATAGTGCACATGACCATTATTGTATTTCTGAAGTTCTAGCTGAGAAAGCAGACCTGATGGATGTCCCCTATAAAATGTGATAAGAAAAGAAGAGCTTTTGTTAAGTTATCTGCAGTCAATAGAGGAAGCATTAGATTTTACTAAATCCCAATTTTCCTGAAGATACAAATGAAATTGGATGCTGCTAATGGAAATCGTGAAAACAAGCTAATTAATATTACAACGGTCATTACTTTTCCATTCTGGAACAGAATCTTGATAACCAGTTAGCTGTGTTGAATAGTTGTAAATTGCTCCCGAAACGCACAGGTCTTCATGTCCAGCCGAGTCATGGCAGTCTCCTATACAAAAAGTTGAATAATATGCCATCACCTTTGTCAAAAAAAAAAAACAAGAACTTTCCTTGAGTTTTTAATTCATGTTTTATGCCTAAAGTTTGCTAATATGCTTGTGTCTCCTAGGTTTATCCCCACATAGGATAATTGTAGAAAGATTCTTAATTTTCCCCAAAATAAAAAGGCTTCGAACTTTTAGGCAGCATGTGGGCTTACCCCTATATAATAAATCATAAGTCCAAATACGATTTTGAGCATTTGTGATCAGGATTTGGTATCAAGCGTTTTTTGGCACCGAGCCATTTATAAGTGAAGTTGGAGTCATTTTGTCAAAATGTGTATTAAACATTTGATATGATTTTAAAACATTTGATTTTGGTTTTATCTACTAGTTTTATGTATAAATGTTTCATAAGTGACAACAAAGCTACCTAAATTTTGATTTTAAAGTTTCAGCTAATTCAAACTTTAGCTTTTGTTTTCATCCTATTTATTGGCTTACAGAATGTTTCCTAACATATATATAGTATCTTACATACCAGCTTTGTGTGTAAAATGTTTCCTGAAATATTTTCACTTGATGTTGCTTTACTCACTTAAGCAGTGTGTCTACCTCAGACCAAGCAATGTTCATGGCGTCACGTAGGTGTTTCTTTGAGTTCTTCAACTTGCTAGGTGACTAACCTTATTATGAAGTAATCAAGGTTATTGAGCTACCCCAAGCTACACTATGTAGCTAACTGTGATTAGGTATAATAAATCCTACAGGGATGTGCATGGGAAATCTCCTAGAATACCCCAGAAGGCCTTGAGTGTTCAAGTCTCTTTTCCCCATATGACTTAGGTGGGGGGTGAAGTTATGTTTCATAAAATTAAACTTTACAATTCCACCGGAAACAAACAATAGTAGCTTTGTTAATGTTACAAATTTTAAGATTATTCAGAAAGAAAATTGAAACTGAGGTCTCTAAGTGATGTAAATATATATAAAGTGTCATCGAATCTCCGGGATACTGTTGTAATCAAAGCTATCTTCGAGAAGTGGCATTTGCAGCACACCTCCATTGGATTCCATCAAAATAAATAATTTTAGGTGTGTGATTTATTGAATAAATATTAAGTAACCAATTTTTATCCCTGTTATTTCCAAAAATTAGAAACTAAGGTTCTTCCATGGCTACTTTTCTGTCCAGAGTGTCATTTTTTCAATCGGGTGTGACTAGATCATTGGGATGGATCCAACTTTATTGGGTACAAAAATTAGAATTCTACTATAAAATGATTTATATGTGAACCAAGTCCATGCCAATTCCTCTATTGTTGGATTTGGCAATAATTGTCATCAGAACTGTCATCTGTCACAAAGAGTTCCATGTTTTAAATGATAACCAAACTCAAATTCAAAATCAGTAAGAAGCCAAATTTATGACCACCAATTAAATAAAATCAGAAGTTTCTCAAGAAAAATCAATCCAGCCTGCAAGAGGGGTCAATCTCACTTTTATCTAACCAATGATAAACTGAGATAATTGACACTGTCATATGTTAAGGAAATAAGCCATCAATGCTATATCAGTTCTTGAGCCTTTCCTCTACAACAGTAGTATATAACACACCAACATGAACTTTACCAAAACCGCCAATCTCTCAACCCATTGTAAATTTGGAACTGAGAAGGCAATATTACAAATCCTTTATACAGTCCCTAAGAAGCTAAACCAGAATAATGCCATTTTCCGTAAGAGCTATTGCCAAAATTCATTTTAAGGGGATGAAGCCCTGGGATACACCATCCTACTATAAATCATCTCCTTTTTTGTTTCCCAATTTGACAATCAACTTTCATTCTCTCACTGAATCATTATATTTGATTCCTTTAAACCTCTTTATAACAAATGCCCACAAAATATATATTCTAGAACCTTCAAAAAAATCCCTTCTAAAAGCCAATTTTATCTGAATTTCCATCTTGCTCTTGTTCTACATCCCAAAATAATGTAGACAGGAGAATCATATAAAGTATTTATTTATTTATATTTTTTTTTTATAACCTGGGTATCCGGGCCTCTTAGAGCACCCTGTATCATGTATTTTTGTCTATGGCTATTTAAATGTTTATCAAGGTGGCTGCTTTAGGCACCTTGGAGCACAGGCAGGAGCTGCTGCCTAACTTTGTCCAATCTAGTGCTGGCTAGTGGGCACCCTAATCAGGGGCCCAGGATTTCAGGTGTGAAGGGAGGAGGCTTCCTTGTAAACCACCTGGGACCAAGAAGAGGAAATGACACCACATCCAATTTTTGGAGGTTATTTGGTCATTTTCCACTAAAATAATAACCAAAATTATCACAAGAGTGGTATCTTGCTTCTCTAAACCTTTACTAAGTAAAAATACCTCAAAAGGAGTCAAACAATCGATCTCTTATCCATGATTTTGTACGACATGTTTCCTCAAATCAAGAGTTTTTTATTTTCCCGGGAATTTATGTGCCTAATTGTTTATTTGCATTTTATAGTTTATTTAATAATTAGAACAAATTCGCTGGATTCCTCATTGATAAGAAACACCATTGCAAATGTTTCCTTTAATATTTATGCTTTTCTATGCTTGATGGGTGATTGGGTAAAATATATGATTGCTTTCTTGTCACGTCCCCAATTTTACACACTGGATCAATGCGCTCACTTGGAGACATCACACTACATCACATCTCCATGATCTTATATAAATCAATTATTCCATAAAGATTCGCATATAAACGCAACAGAAAAATAACTATTAAAAGTGCACGCATAAATTTTCTTTTTTTTTTTTTATATCATCATGAGAATAATACTAAATTATGAGATAACAACCTATTATACCATATTGTATGCTTACTCCTTAAATTAAATAAAACTGAAATCAAGCATAATCCATCATTAACATGAACTTGTTCATAAAAATAATCTGAAATAAGCATCTTAAGATCTTTCCTAATGCATGAAGAAAAACCTATAAACTAAACTTCAAATCCTTCTTCGCTCAAATCTGGATTTCCATCAATCATTGACACATCTACTTTATCCTCTCCATGTATAGTTGTACTCCCTTGAATCCCAAACAATGGGTCAGTTTACCAAGTAAACCGGTATAGACCAGACATGATGAGGCTAATAGAAAAAGTCCATAACTCAAATCATCTCATAAAAATCAAACAATAACAGAGATATAGCATGTGACATAAAGAATAAGTAAAGCAATAGAATGAAACTGAAACATAGCATTAAATCTAAATAAACATTATGGCTTGGGTCTCTACCCTAATTTCATGTGTGGTTATTTTTAATTGTGCATTTAATGCTCATGAATCGGCATACATAATGGACATGGTTATCTCTTTCTTAATCATTATCCTAATCTTCTCCGATCTTTCGATTAGTATCTACGTTAACCTTCACATAACTTTCTTATTCATGTTAATTCCTCTAGCATAAGCCCAAAGGAATTCTATCATAATCATAAAAATATTTTATTTTCATGTGTTATGTCGTAAACGTATCTTTTCACTTTTATGAATGTCATGAATGTACATGCATAGAAAAACTTAAAATCAATCGATCATATAATAGCTCTTTCACTTGTTTAGGCTTAACACATCATAAATATGTAATCTCTATCGATTACTACTTGTTTCATGTTGTGTAAATCAAACATCCTAGCTTGCATGGATTCTAAGCAATAAAACAATGATGAACATAAATAAGCGTTTAAGCATGATGATTAAATGTAGACAATATTTGAATAAAAACTCATTGCTTGCATCCTAGACAAATTCTGAAATTTCTAACAAATTCTGGATTCTAGATAGATTCTGGATTCCAAACAGATTTTGGATTCTGAACAGATTCTGGATTCTGGACAGATTCTTGATTCTAAACAGATTCTGGATTTCAAACAGATTCTGGATTTTGGACAGATTTTGGATTCCAAACAGATTCTAGATTCTAAATAGATTCTGGATTCCAAACAGATTCTAGATTCTGGACAGATTCTGGATTCTGGACAGATTTTGGATTCTAAATAGATTCTGGATTCTGCACAGATTTTCGTGATCAATCACAAAACCCCGTGTACCATCGAAAACCCGTGATTAAGCATAAAAATTTATCAATCTAATATGAAGGATATTCATTAAATGAAATAAACTCTAATTTCTATTTTATTTTGTGTTATCTACGTTTTCGATTAATCTCAACATAATTTTTTCATACCTCTAGTCTTCACGTAAAATATTTATGTAACTTCTCTCCCTTGATCCAATCCGAAGCACTAATCCGAAAATCGGTTGCGTCGTAGGCTCCTCTTGCGTTCTTCTAAGCCTTCAAACCAAAAACTCTAGAGTTCTTTCTCTAATTCTCCTCCTCTAGAATTTTCTCTCTTTCTCTCTCTAAGGTTATTAGGTAATAAGAGTTATATAAAATTCTGTAATTTAATCTCTATATTTATAACATTTTATGATTTCCTATTTTATTTTTAATTCTATTTAGAATGTTGTAAGGTTTCCTATTTAATATCTAACTCTATTTAGAATACTTTAAAGTTTCCTATTTAAGATCTAATTCTATTTAGAATGCTTTAAGGTTCCCTATTTAATATCTAACTCTATTTAGAATACTTTAAAGTTTCCTATTTAAGATCTAATTCTATTTAGAATGCTTTAAGGTTTCTTATTTAAGATCTAATTCTATTTAGAATTTCCTGCATGGGTCTTAAGTGATTCTATGGGCCTTTAATTACTTAATGGATTTTTAATTACTTAATAGGTCTTTAATTAGTTATTGGGTCTTTTATTACTTAATGGGTCTTTAGTTACTTAATGGGTCTTTAGTTAATTTACTAACATATTTTAAAAGTCTATTAAACATTACTAAACGCACCCCAATTATTACTAACACATATTTAAGGGCTTTTAGGGCATATTAATTAGATTAATTAATTATCATGATTCATTATAAAATAAGTACGCAATACATTTATGCGTAACAATTAATTAATCAAACTACTCATAATTACAAAGCTAGCAAATAATTAAGGACTAAATAACGAAAAATCTCAATCGTTACATTTCTACCCTTTATTTGATGGATAATGGTTAGATAAAATGTATTATTTCAGAATTTGGACTTTGGACAATTTAAAATGTCTCGTTTGCTTAAAAAAGTTTAATAACATTTATTTACATCTAAACAAATTTTTACTCCTATGTCACACCCAAACTAAATAAGTGATCATATTCACAATCCAGATGTCAATTTTTTTTTTTTCTTACAGCATGCAACTTTAAATGAATTACTCTCCTTTGAATGTAACAAAGAAGAGAAAATAAAATGACTGGCAGAAATACTTGAGAAAATATATAAAACACACTAACTGCAGTATCCATAGTTGCACTTGAAGTCTAGTGTGTCAACGTAGTGTAAAGGGCCAGACCAGCGCCATCTGTATTTATAACGAATTTCATCGGCCCAGGAGCAAACAGCAGTAAGTTCAGCATAGTCTGGGAGCAAAAATTTTACAGCAGCGGCAGCTTCCTCACTCAACAAGACCTGAAATTTTTAAGTGTCTTATTACATTTTTTAGAAGGGATCAGAGCATGGAAGATAAACCAGGTTTCCATACAGGACCCGACCACCAACAAGACGAGATTGGCTCACTGATACAGAATCAACTCAACCAAGTTGCCACATGGAAATGGCTGACTCACCGCATGCAACGTGAAAATGACAGTAAATAAAGGAGTTAGTATATAAGAACTAAGAAAACAATGATTTCAATGTACATAGTTAGCTAGTTTGTCGGTCCTAGATCTGCATGATTGCAGTTTGGAAAATTTCTAGCAAAACTAGGTAACTAACAAAGAAAAAAACCTTAAAGTCAAATTTGTATCAGCAAGGAATTTTTTTATTTAGCAGATGACCAAATATAAGAATCAAAATTGGGCGTGGAGGCATGTACATAGAAGAGGAAAGGGGATATAAATTACAAACTGCTGACAAAGAAACATCAAAATTTAAGAAACCCTAAGATCATGTATATGCACAAAGACACATATTTGTATACAAATCTAGTTTGTCATATTAGATTGTAGAGCGTATTAGAATGGTCATGGTATGTCTCTAACTCTCTGTGCAGAGTCTAAAGAACGCACACCTATGGATGAATCAAATGAATGTATGATATGAAAAAGATAATATGATGAAAAGCAATGTAGAGTAACCTATAGAAACCGAGGTTTAAAATCCCGGAGTCAGTCTCAGTATCAGCTTGTCCTGATACTGAGACACATCTTCCAAAGTTCCACTGCTACAAAAACTTTAGTGATACATTAAAAAAAGAAACTGATAACTAGCTCTCGGGCTTTTCCCAAAGCGATAAACTCTTATTGGTGTCCTCTGATACAAGACACATCGAGCGATCCCTCTCGATATTGTTCAAGATTTTGATATATAATGGAAACCCCTCCCTGCACCACATTTGGCCAACATCAACCTTGTACAAAATGGCCATTTTACTTAATCGAACTGGTCAGGTTGCTTTTCCCCATTGGTTGGCTATCTCCTCTAGCTTGCTTAGCCCAGACAATTGCTAGCATAAGTGCTACTCTGGAGAATTTTTTTTAAAAAAAACACCATTTTCTTTTTCCTGAAAAATTACCAAGATCGACAAACATTTGACAATGCTAATTGGCGAATTTCCCTTAGAAAGGTATATGTTTATTTCTTTGTGCATCTTAATTGATAAAATTTCCCATAGAAAGGGGTGCTTTTTTTAAAAATCATTTGTACACCATAAACTGCTGAAGTTTCCCTTAGAAGAGATATTTTATTTCAACATCCATCTTAAATTATTATATTAGCATTTGTAGAATCATACAACTCAAAAGAACACTATTTATCAAGACTACCCTGCCTCCTAATCATTAGTCCATCATTTCTGTCATAAATTCTGTTTACTCAGCTTCATACAGTTCTTAATCTGATGTTTCTTTTACAATGATTTAGTAGTGTATTTAATTATAAGTTATTCTTTGCAAACCAATACAGAATTAATAAATTACATAATATGCATAAATCATTTCACGCACAAGCAGGGTTTTGATGGCTCGTGTCCTTACCTCTGCAATTTTACATGTGGCGTAGTGTCCTTCCTTTCCCCATGCTAAAATTCTTGGAAGCAATTGCAAAATAACAAGCACCCTCCCAATTAAGGACCATCACCCAACCATTTCTGACTATAAAGGCAAAACACAAGCTTTTTTTGGATGTAAAATCACAAAAAAAAATGTTAAAATAGTATTAATTGCAAAACGGTTAGCCATAGATTGCAAGTGTTCAAGTTAATGAAAACACAATAAACTAAATATCTTTGTAACTTTTTACATTTTATGGTTTTTTTGCGCTAAATGTGTGAGTGTCCAAACGAAGCCATAATAATTGTTTGCATAGTTCAATTTTTTTTCTATCTATTTGTATACGCTAGACATATCTAAAAGTCCGTTAAGAGATGAGCTGAGATGTATTTCAGCTTCCACTACAAATGTGGAGTATTTGCAAATATACCACAGAACACTCTCAAGATTTGACGGTGTTACATGAGCTAATCCTTATGTCCTAGTGTTTGAAAATATAATACAGTACATTTTCAGGATTGAACAGCGTTAGATGAACTAATCCTTACGTCCCATCACCTTTCTCCCCCTTCTTCTAATTATTGAGATGATTTAATGTAAAGTTAGCCTAAAAAAGCGGAGGTTCTGAGTTTGAATCCAAACCATTGTTGGCCACTCGCAGAGATTTATCCCTACTGATTTGGTACATGTGATGTGTGGGTGTTGCATGTACCTTGGGACACAATTGGGTGCTCTAAGAGGCCGGACACCCCAATTAAAAGAAAACAAAAAACCAACACCTAAACCAAAACGTAAAGTTGGTCCATCTAACACCAAGCTAATAGTGTCTGATTTTTTCATTCATGTATTTTTTTATGCACCCTACCTTAGTTTAAATATTTAGTTTGACCATACGGGCCAATAGAACATCAAGCTAAAAATTGTTGGAAATTTTTTGTAATATTGACCTGAAATAATATATTGAACTGGCCTGAGGCACAAGAAATGTTGTTGTCTTTAAACCAATATTTGCCCCCACCACTTAGTGCAAGTGGTCACCAACAGGTTACCGACAAATTGGTTCCAGTATACAACGAACCGGCTGTATATTCTTGTGATGGATTTGGCGAATCCGATCACGCTATCCAAACACCAAATATTGCAAGAACGCTCTGATCAAGACCTTTAAAGACAGAACCAGAGAGAAGAAGGGAGACTCCATTTTTATGAAAAATAATGATTTCAGATTCCTTAAATAGAAAATCGAGTAGTGTATTAATACACCATTTTCCTATGAAAAGGTGTAACGGGCATCCCTTCGGAAAAGGTGCTACAGGCATCCCTTCAGAAAAGACACCACTTTGGAAAGACATTTATTTGAAACCAACACCACTTTGGAAAGACTCTTCTTTTGAAAAGGCACAGAACTTTGAATAGACACACCTCTTTGGAATCCAAAGACACAAGTTTAAAACTTTTAAATATTCAACAAAAACTACAGAAAAAAATAAAAATTTTCCATATTTTTCTAGATGAGGATCATATAATAAAGAGAACTCTATAAGGATAATCAATTAAATGAATTCTTCTGGACATGCCGCAGTAGGAGTTGAACTGAAACTGGGATCCAAGCATAAACGGTCTCTCCCTAGGGAGCGCGAAATGCTGCTAAAGAATTCAAGAATTTTGATATCGGTTCTTGAGAGATATGTATTATAATTATAAGAAAAAAAATCAAATATTTTCTGTTCTTCTGAACATACCTCGGTAGGAGTTGAACTGAAACTGAGATCGAAGCATAAACGGCTCTCCTAGAATTTCTCCATAGGGAACACGAAATGCTGCAAAAGAATTGCATAAATTTGGCAATTATTTTAAACTATATTTCACGATCTATGAAACCATTTCATAAGAGATTTATGTTACAATTACATGAAAAAAGCAACCGACATTTAGGGCTTTTAGCAAGAAGCTAATGCCAGAACATCGAATGTTGTAGATTTAATCAAAAAACAGTTCGATTGTTACAAAATTGCGCAATTTCGTTCCAACATTAGGGGTTTTAATCTCCGAACCTAGAATTAATTCACCGAAAATCATTTGAGAGTGATTTGAATTAACTGGAATCAGATTTGTAGATTAATAGAAATTTACGAACCTCGATTTGATTCATCGGGATTCGTGGACTTCGTTTCTGCGCTATTTCGAATTCGATCTGCTAATTTTTAACTGAAATTTGAAATTTTGAACACGAATGGTGGAGAAATCAGAAACCCGAACATCAAATACTCGAGCGGAGTAGAGGAAAACATTGACTTTTAGTCCACTATCGCCGTTGGACCTAGTGGCCAATAGGTGCACGACTCGTGTACCAACAACAAATTGTGATGGTCGAGCAAATTTGACCTTGGTGCACGAATGGGAAACCTTAGTCCAACTCTGTCGTGTAAAAATTTTGGCTGTCCAATTCCGATAGTCCACTCCATGGATCAAAATTTCAGTCGAAATGTTTCGGTTTTGGGCATGACTGATATGAAACCGAAATCCAAAATTTCGATCCAATTTGTATGGAGTCTAAAATTTCGGATTTCGGCCAAAATTTTAGATTTCGGTTTCGGTCATGCCCGAAACCAAAATTCAACCCAAAATTTTGATCCTTGGTGCACTCAAGCCAACATGACCCGACCCAACCCGAAAATCCAACACAAACATATAAAAACTCAATATCTTTATACATTTTACATATAAAATATCGAGTGGCGTCGAGTCAACCAATCTAACTCGACCCGGAGCTCAGGTTAGATACCTCATTCCCAGCCCGAATTGAAAGTCGAGTTGGATGTCTCATGCCCTACCCAATCTGATGGGTCAAGTAGTTTTCTGCCCGACTCGGTAAAAAATTCAGGGAGGTTGGGTTGGGTAGGGTTGACCTGATCTATTCACGGCTCTATACCATTCCACCAACCGGTTTGGTTTATGGGTCACTTTTTGAGACATGTGGCACATAAATTCATAAGTGGGTTGTATGATTTGAAGGTCATTATCTAAAAAATCTATGGTGAAGATTGTGATGAAAAAATTATTATTATTTCTATGCACAATAGTTTCAAGTAAGGTATCAAAAATTGACCGATACCAATACGTATTGGTCCCGATACGCATTGGTATCCCAACTCGGATACCCGATACGTATTGGCCTATACGGGCCCGTATCAGCCGATATGTATCGGCCTATAGAGGCCTGTATCAGCCGATATGCGATATGCATCGGGTATCAGCCGATGTGTATCGATTTGCCCCCAACTATACAGTTTTTTTTTTTAAAAAAAACTAAATAAAATAGGTCGATGCGTATCGGTATTGGCCAATACATATTGGCCGAGTCGTATCTGTCTTGAGCAAACCGATACCTAAGACTGATGCCGATTTTGATGCCTTGGTTTCAAGTGTTCATTTTAAAACTTATAATCCTTTGAATAGAATGGAATTGGAATTGTATTTGCATCCCAATCCCAATCTCAATCTCAATCTTTAAACCCTAAACCCTGTTATTAGCCTTTCTTTTGGTTCACATTTCACCGTTCAAAAAACACGCGGTGGAGATCAATTTTCAATTATTATATTTTTTGAAAGATAAACTAAGCAATGCACCCAAACTCCACGTGATATCAAAATAATATTTAATCTCAATCTTTAAATCTTAAACTCTTTTTTTTTTTTTTTGGGTGCAACCTTAAGGAGTTAAGTGAGTTGGCCAGGTACCTGCTTCCAAAAGCAGGAAACCTGAGTTCGAATCCCCTCCCCCCTCTTGAGGCCACCCTAGGGATTTATAACTCGTGCTCATTGGGCATGTGCTGAATTTAGGGTGCACATGTGCCCCTGCTATTACGCGAGTGCTCTAAGAGGCTAGGATATCTACGTTATCAAAAAAAAAAAAAAAAAAAAAAAAATATATATATATATATATATATATATATATATATATATATTTTTTTTTTTTTTATATTATTATTTTTATTATTATTATTATTATTTTTTTTGGATGCCACGTAGAGCTCTACATGGAAGCTTGGAGGACGGTCACCGTCCTCCCATTGAGGGTGCACATGTGCCCCTGGTATTAGGCGAGTGCTCTAAGAGGCTCGGATATCTAGGTTATTAAAAAAAAAAAAATATATATATATATATATATATATATATATATATATATATATATTTATTATTATTATTTTATTTTTTTGGATGCCACGTAGAGCTCCACATGGAAGCTTGGAGGACGGTCACCGTCCTCCCATTGAGGACGGACACCTTTAAAAAAAAATATAATTGAAAACTCATCTCCACCATTTTTTTTTTTAACCATGAAATGTGAACCAATGAAATCCGTCAAACTTTGACTTGTAAGTTTAAAAAGTTTTTTTTGATATTTCTTTTTTTTAATTTTGATCTAAACCGTCCACCTATGCTCCATGTGACACGCAAACATTATTTTGGGTGCCACATGGAGCTCCATGTCTATCTTGGAGAACCTAATCGGCTCCCTATATATATATATATATATATATATATATATTTGAGCTGTGATTTTCAGGGCTTGGACTTTAATGATGTAAGATCAAGTGCTTCATGATGGTCGAAAAGTGTTTTACACTTGCTCTATAAAAGGCTAAAAGGGCGTAGCGCAGTGATGAGGAAACGGAGCAGTATGGAAACTTTTTCATCTTATTGATCCTACGAAAGCTTACTTTCACAAATTTTGTGTTGTCTCAATCTCCGTGCAAGCAATCTTTTAGTGGCTAAAGTTCTTTCCATACCATAAGAGCTTTATAATCGTATGAGTCACTGAGAAGAATCATTAAATCAATCCCCAGATCAAGAATCAGAGTCCTGAGATCTCAACCGTCGGTTATGGCTTTCTCTCTACACGACAATGAGAGAAGCCAAACTCACTAGGTAATCGGCTAAACTATATCTAGGGCTGTCAACGGCTTGGATCAGCCCATTACTTGCGGTCGGTAACATAAGGTTGACCTGAAACTTTCGATGCGACCTTTTGGTCAGGTCTGGCAGAAATTGTCAACCCAAGTCAATCCGACATTTTAGATATGGGATTTTGAAGCTGTCGGGTCGGGATATATATATATATACTCTTGACCCGTCATATCGGATTGGGTTAGGGCAGATAACTTTGACCCGAAGCGTCTATGCGCACCAATCAAGCTGGCCTACAATTGATAAAGTCATGAAGAGTCATATCGATATTATATATCGGCCATATCTGGTACATATAGGGCCCATATGCATCGGACTACGCCTATTCAGTATGATATGAAGAGCCAACCTGGTATAGGAATAAGTATTGGCCAGTATAGGCTGATATTGGCCAAGAAAATCAGATATAATACTAAGGCTATGTTTGGGATTGCTCTTTGGACGCAAAGAGCAGCTCTCTACTCTGATGCAGAGCACTTTAGTATGAGACTGTGTTTGATTGTAAGTGCTTTTAGCTCTTTCGGAGGATGAATGAATGATTTTGGATTTCTTTAAAGGAGCAATTTAAACCTTCTTTTTTAAATGGGGTGCTCTTTGCCTCCAAAAAGCAATCCCAAACACAGCCTAATAATATCTCTTGTGCAAAAAAAATTATTCATTTGCAGAAAGTGTGTATATATATATATATATATATATATATATATATATATGATATTTTAAAATAAAAAAGAATATTTTATAGGTCTGTTTGGATAAAAATACAGTAAATATAGGAAAGTAAAATAATATTCTTATATTTTTCCATGGATACCTAAGTTGTAGGAAATCATGAGATTCTTTGTTTCGATAACCACATTGTTAGCACGGAAAACTTAGGATTAACTAAAACCTGTGCTTAGATACATATGCAAAAAATTATAGGAAAATAATATATCCTAACAAAAAAATAGCCATAAAACCACAAATGTTCATCCAAACTAAAAAATAATTGCAATATCGTAAAAATGATTCACAAAAATGACCAAAAAAATATATATGTATTAAGTTTTTTTTTACTCTTTACATACCTTAATGAATTGCTCTGGTGGTTAATTTAATGCTTTGTAAAGGTTAAGTTATAGGTTCAAACCTTGTTAATAATTTTGAAAGGATGAGAATTCACTAATATAAATTACGATCCCTAAAGCTTAGTAACAAATTTTTAGAAAGTTTGGGTGGTCAATTGATCGCCCAAGTCATAACATGGCTCTGCTTCTAATTTTTGGGAATGTGTGCCATATAGAATCAACATCTGGCCGTCTAATAGGGGGTGTCACAATCTTAAGATCTATCATGAGGAAGATTAGAATAAAAAACAATCTCCATTGTCTGATTCAAATAAGTCAATGGTTTTTGTTCGTGAAAAAATTGTGTGATATTACTAATAAATGGGTGAGAAGAGCAGTACCCTTATCTTTTTCTTCTCCACTCTTCTTATCTTTCCAAGGCCTCGGCAAATTGAATGCCGAGAGGTACCCTCGAACTCTTAAGTCGGAAATGAGCGTAAAAATTATATTTTGTATTCCGACCCTTAAGTCGCTTCCAAACAGCAAAAAACTACGGAAAATATTATCCGAATATAAGTATTCCTCTCTTTTCCCCATATCCAAATAAGCCTCAAATATCGGCCGGTATTTCCAATACGTGTCAATTTTAAAATCTTGGTAAATGTATTTCTCGTTGCTAAAATCCATTCGTTGCATTGATATTATATATCGGCCCAATGCGACTTGGTTCACAGGTCACTTTTTGGGACTTGTATGACTTCATCGATGGATGCTTTTAGATTTGGAGATCATGATCCGAAGATGTGTAGGATTGGGATGAGTAAACATCTCTACTCCACAATATTTTTGTCGTTCATCATAAAGGCTTGATTACTTTGAATCCTATCGTAGAAATGTTTCTTCTCCCCCACATCAGAGATCGATTTATAGAGCATGCTTATGAAATATGTCCATGAAAGAACTTTTTGTTGGGATTTGAAATCCCTAAGCACGCGGAAGTATTGGATGAATCACGATCGATTCTACACACTTTGAGAAAAGCCGACATAATTTAATGTTCGTTAATCTGAGCCGTCAACTACCAGAGAAGACAGCGTTATCTTCACACCACGTGAATCCGACGGTGATTGATGTTACTGTAGAAAGACAATCACCATTATAGGATTTAGGCTTTTAAAAAAAGGAAGAACGTGAAAAAAAAGTTTTTCACATCCATACAAATCTCTAAAGCCATATTTTATAGGTAAACCTAATATGGCTCTTATATAGTGTATATCACGTACTCCCTAGGGATTGTATAAGTGATATCACTACAAAAAATAAGAGTATTAGCAGCAGCCAAAAACTGCCGCTATTAACAAAAAAACTGCCACTAATACCCTTGCCGCTAATAGTCTTTAGTAGTCTTTTGTTAATAGCGGCAGTTTTTTGCTCTAAAAAACTACCGCTAATAATCTGCTTTTTTTAATTGTATTTCAGCCATTCAAACCAACACTTTTAGAACTCATGTTGGGTACCTAATATGAACTTCTATATCCCTAAAGTGTTGATATAGGATACCTGAATTTTACATGTGACACCAATTTTCATCAAGTGTGTCACCTAATGTGAGCGCTTAGATGTGGGGATTTGGTAGATCAAAGATTGCATCAAAACAAATCTCAGTTGTATGATTAAAGCAATTAAACACTTTTAAAATGATCCATGTATTAGTTGGCCACTTTAAAAGCATTTGGCCGCTTTGAATCAAATGGTAGAATTTGTGTCTGATACAATCATAACCTCTAAATCTCGACATCAAGGCTTTCACAGGAGGTGGCACACTTGATGAAAAATAATGTCATGTGTATGCAATCAGTGACCAATTCTAAATCAAGTTTTGTTTTTAATTGGTTATTACTTTTTTTTTAAATAGTTCTTTAAATTGATTATTTTATTTATCCCTAAACATGTTATGTTTTTAGTTACTAAGAAGAAGGTTATCACCACTAGGGTTTTACTTGGCTTTTATGACGTTTAAGAGGTTCTATCTTTTCTAGCAGCTTGCTATTTAATAATAAAATGTTGGCGTCTCCATCTTATTTCATAGTGACAAATTTCATTTTCGGTAATTTTTCGATGGGGATCTTTTTGATACATTTTGGATTAATTTCGATACCTTTCGAAAAAAATTCGAAAAAGTTTCAGGGATTAAAAATATATTTAATATATTTTTTAAAATTATTACAATATATACTAAATTACTAACATATTTAAAAAAATAATAATAATAAATACCGCAATTTCGCCGAAAATACCAAAATTACCAAAAAATTATTCAAGAACTCCATTTATAAGATGTAACCTTCATTTAAAAATTATTCAAATAGATTTAGGTAGGCAACATAGAAGGTTTGGAGACAAATCAATGTGTTATAAGATTGGAATAAGGTGAATGCTTTAAAGGTAATATTAGAAAACAACATGAGTAAAAAAATGGAAATCCCTAAATGTTTGAACAAAGCCTTACTTCATAATCAAACTTGTTTTTCTTAACCAAAATAAGAAACATAAACTATTAAAGAGAATCAACAGATATATATATATATATATATATATATTCAGAAAATAAAAGAATTAAAATTTTTAAAAATATACAATTTATTTCATGCATACTAGTGGGATGCATGTGCAATGCAAGTGTAAAGAAAGAGGCATGGAAGGAATTTTTTTTCATTCAAATTGAAGATTTAAAGATATTAATGGAAGAATGTGTATTTTTAGATTTTTTTTATATTTTTTAACAAAAAATCTAATGATTTTGTCTACGCTCTCAAGTCCCCCCTTCTCGATATATATATATACGGATGACTATCAGATCACGTCGCGATCAACATTTGACCGCGATCTGACGGTCATCCGCTCGAGTCATACATGGCTTGAGTGTGACTAGAGTCGAGTAATCATTACCCATATATATATATATATATATATATATATATATATATATATATATATATATATTGTAAGAGATTTATGACTTTCTTACAAAGTACAAAGGGGGTAAATTGTGGTCAAAATGAGAATGAATTTGTATTAGGTAAGAGGCACTGGCGTTAGTTGACTTGGTACTTGGGTCACTTTTTGGGATGTTTGTCGTATGAAATTAATATTTATATTATCTAATAAGTGCACTAGTCTAAATATTTTTAGTGATTGGGATGAAGTAAATCTCCATAGCTCGATTAGAAGTCGTCAAAAGCCATCTAAAATTAATGGCTACCATGCAAATACAACATACCATTAATTTTAGAGGGCATTTGATTGCATTGAGTCTCTTTTTCGATCTAATCTTCAAAATAAATCTTAACATCATGGGCGTCAAAGCACATTATAGTTCCACATGGCACACATACTAAAAAGTGACTTTACCAAGAGCATCAACGCTCAAACTTTAACTAAGTAGCACGTACTATGGCTTGCCTAGGCCATGGTTCAAAATTTCAGCCGAAATATAAAATTTTCAGTCAAAATGTTTCGGTTTCGGTCCCCACTGAAACAAAAAACTCAAAATTTCGGGTTCAAAATGTACTCTGGGGAACATTTCGGCTGATGTTTCAGTTCAAAATTTCGGTTTTGGTCTCCATTGAAATCAAAACGAAATTCGATTTTTTATCCTTGGTCTAGGCTATTGTAATCTTTTTCAAAAGTTTGCGGAGACAACTCCCCCTAACCACCTACCTAGCTCTCTGCCATTGACCTAATCCCAAAGTAGCTTTTGCCCTTTAGTGCCCTCTTGATTGTTTCTTTATATCTAAAGGGCCATTACGGGTTTTAATTTTCGGTCTAAATTCCCCATAGATCCATAAAAACCTTATGAAACTACTTTAAATAGGAGTAGTTGTTGTTGGCGTGAGTTGGCATTAGAGAAATCATAGGAGTGAATCTCGCAAGTAAATCCCTTGATTTAGGGGAATGGAGAGATTATAGGAGTCGCCCTTTATTCTAGCCATGAAATATGTGTAGCCGAGACTAGATAGTTTTTGTTCTGTATATATACACATTCAGTTGTTGTAAATATAATATGAATGAAACGATACAAAAGTTGACATGGTATCAGAGCAAGACCGATTCCTGGCTCTCTGTTATCACTAACCCTTTTTTGAATCGTCTTCTTCTCTCTTCCTCCTACATCCATGGCCGACATTGAATCCCAACCTGAATCTATCCTTACAGAATTGACCACAAGAATGACCGAAGTCTTGAACAAAGCTTCGGTCTCGACCCCAACGTCTAATACTTCCACTGCTCCGATTGGATTAAGTTGGACGACACTAACTGTGCTCTTTGGTCCCAAGTTGTGGAGATGTACATCTCCAGCAAGTACAAGTTGGGATATATTAATGGCGAGTTTCCCCAACCTTCTCAGACGGATCCACTTTTTTCAGAAATGGCGCATGGACAACGCCATTGTCAAAGGGTGGCTAATCAACTCCATAGATTCATCACTGATTGGTAATTTCATCTGATTTCCAACAACAAAACTGGTGTGGGATTCCATTGCTACTGCGTATTTTGATGGGAGTGATACCTCTCAAGTATATGATCTTCGGTGGTGTGTAACCCGTATGAAACAAGCATATAGCTCTCTTGAAAAATACTATAATGATCTTCAAGGACTTTGGCGTGAGATTGATTTTCGTCGCTAAAACCTGATGGAGTGCATTGTTGATATTCAGCAATATAACAATCTACTTCAGGAAGACCGGGTGTATGCCTTCTTGGATGGCCTCGATGACCGACTTGACAAAATTCGAGGTGATGTTCTATAGATGTGACGGTTCCTACGGTTGAACAAGCGTACTATCACGGGGTCACTCTTTCAACATGCCAACCCGTGCGGCACCTAACGCCCAACGCGT
The DNA here is from genome assembly GCA_021018995.1 of Chloranthus sessilifolius. NCBI lineage: Eukaryota > Viridiplantae > Streptophyta > Magnoliopsida > Chloranthales > Chloranthaceae > Chloranthus > Chloranthus sessilifolius. The sequence goes on from CM037598.1 coordinate 9,737,048, forward strand.
TAGATCAGACTAATTCAACTCCCAGCTTAGCAACGCTTTACGGATTTTCGGATGCTACGATGAGTGTGATGCTTGGCCTGTTCAAGCTTCATCTCTCCTCATACATTAGAACTTCGCTTGCAAAGCAACACAGCAGGTTAGGGGCGGCAACCACAAAGGAGAATGCGATAGGTAGAAACGATTAGAGGGAAAGTCCCATATTGGGGTAGACCTGCACCGCGGGGGTGGCTGGAAGCCACCCCAAATATGATGGCCCTAGTACACGATATAACTAGAGCGACCAAGCACCAAGCAAAGCTCGAATGCAAGCACTCAAGCCCACAAGACTAGTGCACGTGTTGGATCGGGGAACTCCAGCTCATGTCCCCCTATATAGGGGTAAAACAATAATATAGGTAAAATAACGGAAAAACCTTAAACATATTGGTTTGACATACTACCCACATTACACACATCCTCCGCACCAATATGCTCATGACGCCCCACATCTCCCCCATACGACCGTGTCACGACCACATCGCATGCCCTGCTAGCACAGTATTGCGACCCAACATGCCACCATGTCGTGTGCCCTCGTGGCCCACAACCGAAGTTTTCGGAGTATCTATGACGAAGCCCTTGTGACTTGGTGACTGCCTGCGATACCCCAACTTCAACACACCAATGCCTGACGCACTAGTGGCATAAGTGGCCCTGCGGCTATCCCGAATGGCCGTGCTCCGAGCCCCTGTCACATCCTCCCCCACTTAGTTCTGTTGACGCCCCCGTCGACGCGCTTCAATCACCTCTCAAAGTTACCTGGAAGGAAGGTGTAAAATGGCCAAGGTACCCAACACTGATGTGACCCAACGTTTCATGTCGGAAGTCACTAGCGTTCATCCCCCTCGGATCGACCAGCTATCTCAATGTGAGGCCTTTGTGGCTAACAAGCATCGAGCATAATTCAATTCCCTCAGTTGCCTGAAAGAAAGTTCCCGAACTTTCCAACTTTTGGCTAAACAGAGATGGAATCAAGGGAGTCGCTCTCTCTTAGTTGTGTTGGCACTGTCGCTGTTATCTCCGTTTCTTGAACCGTATACTGTCACTCGGTATATTAAACGGCACGGAGTGGTTGCGTAGCTTCAACACGTGGTCACACATGACCACCAATTTCAGATCTTCGACTGCCTTAAGATGAACTGCCTGTAATAGTTGATGAAACTCAAAAATTGATCGTTGCTCGATCAACCATCTTGACACTGTCCAACCCTGGATTGCACGAACCTTCAGAAAATCTTTGCTGATGTTTCCTCCCCCAATACGGTGCTCGAATCACAAAATGAGCACACTTCCTTCTTTGAATAAAGTTGATTCGTTCGTAGTATACTGAAGACGGTCTAAAGGTGGATGAGATGTCCTTTCAACATGTTGTTATACACAAAAATATCACTCGGATATCCTAGCACAAACCCGTCGAGGTAGACTTGGAACAACTCCTTTCATCATGGTGTAGAATGTGGCTATCGTTATGCTAGCAGTCTCACCTTCATCTCTTTTGGCTACTCTGACCTAATAGTAGCCAGATTTCCAATCTAGCTAGCATAGTACCTCGCACTGTCTTTCGGACACTAGATACCTGTTATTTGACGGTGAGCTTGCTCCACGCTTAGTAACCTAAAGCTACTGTCATGCCTCATCTATAAAGGGGCTGGGAATCATGCAAAGGTGCTCCTCCCCAAGGGTGCACACAGAACCAAGGTACGACATGGGTATAACTTTCGCGAGTTGCTATAGTTCTAGACTAATGATCACCTGATAATCGTCCATCAGCACGACCATGAAGTTGGACGTTCCTGTCCACGATCCGAGCTTCATAGATACGCCCTTTGCTATCCCAGTAATGGGACGCATTTTGGAATTCACGGCCTTCATTCGGCTGGAGTCTTGCTCCAGTTTTAATCCCAAGCGACTTGCTTCACTACCCGAGATGAAGTTATGTGTCGCTCCCGTGTCAACTATGGCATGAGTATTCGACTCGTTGATGTACATGTCGACATACATCAAACCTTTGGAGTTAGCTGTGTTCCCCTCCACAACTTGTCCCTCGATGGCATTCAACAGCCTAAGTGCCCCTATTCTTGGTTCCCCTGCGGCAATAGATGAAGCACATGTAGAGATCTGAAGAGTATTCAATGACCATTTCTACAGGCAATCCCTCACCCAATGTGGCCCTCCACATAGAAAGCAACCTGACTCTAGTGCCTTGTTGGATGACTTGACATAAGACTCTTTACCATGCGACTTCTTGTCGTATGAGCTATTCTTGCCTCCTTTGTTGGCTCTGGTCGGGTTCTTCTGAACATCCTTATTCTCATGTGGCTTCTTATCGTTCTGGCCTATCGGTCCAAAATCGGTCAATCGTTCCACTGCAGCTTGCGCGACTGCCAGATCCTGTACCCCTCTTCACTGCAATTCTGTCTGTGCCCACAACTTCAGACCTTCAAGGAAGGAGAACAACTTGTCATTTTCGGACATGTCCTTAATGTCTAACATTAAGGCAAAAGACTGCTTCACATATTCTCGCACTGTGCTTGTGTGTTATAGCTTTCGTAGTTTACGTCGAGCGATAAACTCGACATTTTCGGGCAAGAACTGACCTTTTAACTCTCTCTTCAGATCTTCCCATGTGTCGATGACGCTGCGTCCACACTGAATATCCTCATACCTCGTACGCCACCACAATTTAGCATCTCCCTCGAGATACATGGTCGTTGTGACCACCTTCATGGCTTCTGTGGCAGGTAGAACGACACGGAAATATTGCTCCATGTCGCACAAATTTTTTTCCAACTCTTTAGCATCGCGAGCTCCCCCATCGCATTGCCGCTCTGGTATCTTCACCTTTCGCGGGGTCTCAGGTTGGGGCACCTCCCCAGAACTTATAGCCCTTATAAGAACGTTTACCTTTGCCGTCAGGTCTTCGATCTACATACGAAGGGCTTCAATGATGCCTCTCGTGTCCTCAACGATGATCTCCACGTTCTCCTCTAACGTTGTGTGGTTGTCATCTAGCATGCTCAACTGTTCTCCATGGCCTGTTACAAGCTCGACTACTGAATTTATCTATTCCGCCTGAGTTTTCAGATCGTCCAAATGTTCTCTTGTTGTGCGCCTTCCACTCGCCCCTTACGTGTCGGTCATTTTTTATGGATTTAATACCAAATGTCACGGGATCACTCTTTCAACGTGTTAACCCGTGCAACACCTAACGCCCAACGCGCTAGATTAGCCTAATTCAACTCTCAGCTTAGCAACGCTTTGCGGATTCCCAGATGCTACGATGAGTGTGATACTTAGTCTGTTCAAGCTTCACCTCGTCTCATACGTTAGGACTTCGCCTGCGAAGCAACGCAACAGAATAGGGGCGGAAACCACGACGGAGAATGCGATAGGCAGCAACGATTAGAGGGAAAGTACCACATTGGGGATAGACCCACACCGTAGGGGTAGCTGGAAGCCACCCCAAACACGATGGCCCTAATACACGTAACTAGAGCGACCAAATACCAAGTAAGGCCCGGATGCACGCACTCAAGCCCATAACGCTAGTGTACGTGTTGGGTCGAGGGACTCCAGTTCATGTCCCCCTATATAAGGGTAAAACAGTAATATAGGCAAAATAATGAGAGGACCTCAAACATATTGATTTGACATACTGCCTACATGGCACACATCATCCGCACCAATATGCCCATGATGCCCCACATCTCCCCCATACGGCCATGTCGCGACCACATCGCATGCCCTGCTGGCACAATGTTGCGACCCAACATGCCATTATGTCGTGTGCCCTTATGGCCTACGATTGAAGTTCTCAGAGTACCTATGGCGAAGCCTCCATGGCTTAGTGACGCGCCTGAGATGCCTGATCGACACTGAAATATGACCATATTTCGCACCCTAATACCAACATTTGACTGTCCGATGAAAGCATCTGATAGTTGTTATGATGTTTTAATGATTACAGGTGTTTCTGATCGTTGGATCGTTAAAGAGCATAAAAGAGGGTAATTAAAGGCTATACAAGGGCTATGGATAAAAAGGTCAAAGGAAGCATCAAAATCCGTGAAGCAGCTCAGCATCCACCCAGACGATGAAGATTCTACCCTTATGTGTCAATCGATTGACACATGAATGTCAATCGATTAACAGGAGAAGACAGCTTTGTCCCCACTTCGAATCAAAAGTCAATCGATTGAGATTTAAATTCTCAATAGATTGAGGCTATTAGGGATAGGGTTTGCTCGACCATATAAAAAGGAAGCTACGAGTGTTGTAGAGAAGTTTTCTTTTGGTGGCCTTATTGGCCAACTTTCTTAGTCTTGTTCTTAGGTTTTCTTTATTATTTTTTTTAGTGCTTAGTTTTAATTTATGATAATTAGTTTGTAAGTAGAAATCAAAGCTTTGTAAGGTTTCGAATCTTTTCCTAAAAGATCCGAACATTTGATAAATTAAAGAACGTGTTTGATGGTTTTGGATCTTTGCCTTGCGTGTGGATCAGAGATGAACAGCTAAAATTGTTCATTCAAGGAGGAAGCGACCCTTAGATTAGTAGTTAATTTATTTTCATTCAATCATTTCTTTTTATAAATATTGAATCGTACGACTTTCAAGCCATACGATTGGGTCTTACTATCGTGATTTAGAATTTTGAGATACGCTATACTTTTTATATGATTCATACCGCAATGATAGGCTGAGTCATCGTTTTTAGATAGGGTATGCCAAATCAATAGTCACGTTCTTTACAATTCATTATTCTTAGAGTTAAATGATTGGATCTTACTATTGTGAGTTAAAATTTTAAGATACGCTATACTTTTTATATAATTCATACTACAATAATAGGCTGAGTCATCGTTTTTAGATAGGGTATGTCGGATCAATAATCACATTCTTTTCGTTTTATTTTTCTCCTTGATAAATGATGGTATATAATTTGACATAAAAATGTGTGATTGATTGTTGATAGAAAAATTATAAATCTAGGGTCAGCGGACTCCTTGATCATCTTTTCATCATTGTTAGATTTTTCATTATTTTCCTTGCTTAAGCTTTGTTTAGATCTTTTTATTTTTATGTTTGTATAGTTGTTAATTTTTATCGTGACAAAGACTTCGCCCTTGATACTTCCTTAGGTTCGTTTGACGCTTCTAAAAATTAATTAAATTTTATGCTTCCCTGTGGGTTCGACACCCTTGATTTTACCGTGCTACGATAGATCTTGTGCACTTGCAAGGGTTAAACTTAAAATTGATCAATGCCCCAACTTCAACCCACCAATGCCTGACGCACTAGTGGCACAAGTGGCCCTGTGGCTAGCCTGGATAGTCGCGCTGCGAGCCCCGTCACAGTACGCTCAAGTTCGTTGGGAAGCTGTCCGGCAGGCGGTCATGATCACTTGTGGCACCGATGGTACTCTAAGCGCTGTTCTGGCCTCGCAAGGCTTCAAGCTGGGACAGTCCACTCCGGGTTCTACTGGGTCTCTTTCTCTGGGCAATAGGAAATCTGATACTTCCACCAAGCTGCAAGTCTCCTATGATGGAGCTAAATATTCATTTTGCGACAATTCGAAGCATACCCATGAGAATTGCTTTAAACTACACGGCTATCCCGACTGGTGGAATGAACTTCAGGCCCAAAAACAATGTGATGCGGTCGACAATGATGGAGGGTCGGGTATGGCTCCGGTGGCTACAGCAGAGCCGCATCTCTTCCTCACACCTCCAGGTAAATATGGTCATGCACTATGTACTCATTGAGATACCGATAGCAATGCTTGGATACTTGATTTTGAGGCCACCAACCACATGACATTTGACGTTGCAGATTTTTCACAAAGTTCCCCACTGCGGTGTACTAGTATTGCAAATGCCAATGGGGTTATTTCTCCAGTCACAGGGGTCGGCACTGTGATGTTCTCACCTGCTTTACAATTATCTAATACTTTGCTTGTTCCCTCTCTCTCCCATAAATTGCTATCCGTTAGCCAAGTTACCACAGACCTGAACTGTGTTGTACTTATCTATCCTACCTCTTGTCTTCTTCAGGATATTCTCACCAAGGAGATCATTGGGCATGATACTAAGAGAGGGGGGCTGTATTACATGAATGATTTCAGTGTGGGATGAGCACATCACATGCATCATCCACTTGACATCAATGAGCGACAAATTTGGCTTTGACATCGTCGATTAGGGCATCCGTCATTTCGTTATATGAAACATTTGTTTCCTGATTTGTTTTTGTATGTGTCGAATTATGACTTCAAATGTGATACTTGAATTTTTGCTAAAAGTCATCAAGTACGTATCCTTTGAGTATGCATAAAAGTGATATCTCCTTTGCTTTAATTCACTCAGATGTGTGGGGTCCTTCTCCTGTTTCTACTATGTTTGGTATTCGTTGGTTTGTGATATTTGTAGATGATTGTACTCGCATGACTTGACTCTACTTGCCTAAACATAAAGATGAAGTACTGAATGTGTTTCAGTCCTTCCATGCAATGGTCCAAACTCAATTCTCGGCTAAGATTCAGATTCTCAGATCCGATAATGGTGGCGAATATGTAAATCAACGGTTTCATGACTATTTCCAACATCATGGACATATTCATGAAACATCATGCCCACAGACTCCGCAGCAAAATGGTGTTGCTGAGAGAAAAAATCGCCACATCCTTAAAACTGCCCGGGCTCTTTTTCTTGGAGCTCATGTGCCCAACCGACATTGAGCTGATGTGGTTGCCACGACTGTGTATCTCCTCAATCGAATGCCATCCAAAGTCTTAAATTTTAGGACTCCACTACAAGCTCTCTCGACTTATGTTCCCTTGCCTACAGTGTTGATGATTCCTCCTCGGATCTTTGGATGTGTTGCATTTGTATGCCTCCATAAGAATCAGCACACGAAGCTTGATCCATGTGCCATCCGATGTCTCTTCTTGGGATATGCCTCACATCAGAAAGGATATCGATGCTATGATCCAACCACCAAACGCCCCTATGTGACTATGGATGTCACTTTTCTCGAATCCGACACCTTTTTTTCTTCCCCATTATCCACTTCTCCTCTTCAGGGGAAGATACGAGATAAAGAGCCGAATTGGTTAAGAATTGACTGGTCAGGGTTTACTGACAATGAAATTCAGGTCAATGAGGAACCGAATACAGAATCGGATGTGCCTTCAAAAGTTGATATAATACCTACACCACCTGAAGCTGATATAGAACCCCCTCTCTCCTCAGTACCTAAAGACTCATCCCTTGAGAAAGGACTAATGTTTTCGAAGAATAATCACCTAAGAGTGGACGACTATATAGACGCAAATTGGGCAGGGAATATCTTAGACAGGAAGTCCACCTCGGGATACTTCATGTTTGTTAGTGGGAACCTTGTTACATGGAGAAGTAAGAAGCAAAAGGTGGTGGCTTTGTCAAGTGTTGAAGCCGAGTTTTGTGGGATGGCTAAGGGCCTTTGTGAGCTTCTCTGGCTCAGAAGCCTGTTAACAGAAGTTGGGTTTGCTCCAAGCTGCGAGATGGACTTATTCTGCGACAACAAGGCCACTATTGATATCTCCCACAACCATATCCAGCATGATCGGACCAAACATTTGGAGGTGGATTGACATTTCATCAAACAAAATCTTGATACCAAGATAATCCGATTTCCTTTTGTCGAGTCTGAAGATCAGTTGGCAGACATTCTTACGAAAGTTGTATGCAACGAGAACTTCTACAACTCCCTTGACAAGTTGGGCATCAGAGATTTGTAAGCACCAACTTGAGGGGGAGTGTTGGCATGAGTTGGCATTAGAGAGATATGGGAGTGAATCTTGCATGTAAATCCCTTCATTTAGGGGATTGGAGAGATTATACGAGTCGACCTTTATTCTAGCCATGAAATATGTATAGTGAAGAATAAATAGTTTTTGTTCTGTATATATATACACATTCAGTCATTGTAAAGATAATATAATATGAATGAAAAGATACAAAAGTTGACAATTGTAAGGTGCACACTTAAATAAGAGTAACCAAAAATGTTATGACATTTGTTAGAAGAGATCTTTATACATAATAATTCTTTATTTTTATATGATGCCATACATCATAGACTACTCAAATGTAGAGTCGGTACAAATTGCAAGCAGAGAGAAGCTGATTTGGTGTAACACACTGGAAGAAGACCCGCACAAAGGGCGAGAACAGGCGTCGGGATTAGAACCAAACATGTGACATAATAATTCTACTTATTGGTACCTTTATCAGCACCCATGGAAAATTGGAGGGCACCTACGCCAAATACCATTGATTACTTTGAATCATACGATGGAGATCGTTTTGGATCCCAATCTTCCACAAAAGGGATCTTGAAACCATGAGCATACCATCATACGGTCAGTTTGTGATTTCACGTGAAGCGGATCCCAAAAAAGTGGCCCTAAAATCACGAAGCACACATCGCACTCAAACATGATTTTAGGGCCATTTTAGTGGGATCTGTGCCACGTGGAATTGAAAACTGGTTGTCAGATGGTAAGCCCATGATCTCAAAATCCCTTGTATGGAAAATTGGGGCAAAAAATGAACTCCATCGTCTGATTCAAATGCAGCCCGGCCTCGTCACGAGCCTAAAGCTATCGGAAGCCTCACTAAGACCAAGCCCATTGGGCTGAGCTGATTAATTGGGGGGGTTGACACTCTGTCTGTTTCTTTTGGTCAATAAAAAAATATAAATTTCCTTATCCAGACCCAATATGGCGGGATTTTTAGGTGTGTAAGCCCGGCTCGGGAACCAATCCGGGCTAAGTATGATTTAGCTCGTGTTAAATTGAGTCGGGCTTTAACTAGGTATCCCAACAGCCAGCTTGGGTACGCGCTCGTTTATATATATATATATATATATATATATATATATATATATATATATATATATATATATATATATATAAAATAAATTTTAATTAGTGTATTTTATTGAAATTCCCTGAGATTAAGTCCTTGAAGGATTTAATCTTTGAGGCATTTTAATACATGCCACCAACGCTAATAAGCCCACGTTAGAATATCTAATTTCTGAAAAAAATTATCTACACAAAAGAAAAAAATATGGCTGGCTTGGGTTGCAACCTGGGCCGGCTTGTTATGGCTGGGCTTGGGCTGAGTACTTCTAGACTTAAGTTAATGTTGCGATGAAAAAATCTTAACCCAGCCTGGGTAGGGCCATGTCGGATTTTACTCTAATACGGCCCATTATGAGCACTAGTTACATGGATGCAATTTTTTATAATATATTAGTATATATTCTAATAAATACGGTTTCCGGTGGTTGGTATAAATCGTATAAGCCGGCATATTGTCGAGATGCTCGTAACCTTATTTATTTGAGAATTAGTATTAGCGAAACGGCCCCACTACTAGCCAATGAATGCCATATGAAATCCTGATATATGCCATTAGGTGTGTTATGATCTAAAGATCTTTTGTACAAAAGATTGGGATGAAAAAACTATCTTTCATTTTCTAAGTCAAAATAATCAAATGTCATCTAAAATTCATAGTGACAAATTTCGTTTTCCGTAATTTTTCGGTGGAGGGTCCTTTTGGTACATTTCGGATTAATGTCAATACCTTTTAGAAAAAATTCGGGAAAGTTTAGGGATTAAAAATATATTTAATATTAAAGAAAAAAAATTACTACAACATATACTAAATTACAAACATTTATTTTTATATATGTCAAATAATAAATAAATAAAATAAACATTTAAAAAATATTGAAATTTACAAAAAATTTCAAAATTTCACTGAAAAATACCGAAATTACCAAAATTACCGAAAATATCGAAATTTTCCCAAAATTTTTGTTTGGCCCCCTTTTCGACAAATTTCAGCGAAATTTGTCACATGCTAAAATTAACAATTACAATGTAATATATATATATATATATATATATATATATATATATATATCCTTACTACTATATAAAAGCACGAATGATTGGTATTTTGTGTCAACTTTTGTGTTTTCATATATACCCTTAAGATACTGTATCTACCATCATCTTCTTCCTTACGTATCCTTATATTTTATAATTTTTTATAACTATACTTTGATATAAACTATGACTCTTCAAGCTAAACACCTCCTAATAAATCTCTCTTTCTGTGACTCTTCTCCCGAAGCATTCAACTACCTTTATAATGCATGTTACATTAGGACTCTTCAAGCTAAACAACTCTTTCTAATAAATCCATCTCTCATACCTTATATCCATGGATCAAAATTTCGTCTAATACTGATACGTATCAGTACCGGACCCTACCGATATGGCAATGGCGGAATCATGTGTGGGCGATTGCAGGCGCGCACCCACACTCAAAATCCTTAAAAATGAAAAAAAAAATGATTCTGATTTAAAAACCCCTACGCCTATCCCTCGATCTCTCCCTGCATCTCTCTGATGCCCTCTCCCTACATCTACATGACGCCCTCTTTGAGGCCTGACAGCTTCTCTGTCTTCCTTTTCTCTCTCTGTCTCTCTCTCTCTTCTCTGTAATCAATTAGCTAATTTTAAAATAAAATAAAAAAAGGCTGTGGGAATTGGGATTTTTAAGCTGAGTTATTTTTGACAGGTTGGGTAAAACGTAATAAAAAAATATTATAGATATGTTTAGAAGGTAGCACTATTTACACCTCTTAAAATAAACCTTTGAAAAACACATGCACTTCCACCATTAAAGTCCGTTGACTTCTTGATTCAGATGATGAAAATTGTTTCTCATCCCAATATTTCACATAATATATCTTGAGATCATGGCGCACCTATCAGACGGTCATATGTTGATTTCACGTGGCACACATCCCCAAACATGACAGTCTTATAGGAACACCTATGATCATTATCACTTTTGGGATGTGTGTCATGTGGAATCAAGATCTGGCCGTCTTATAGGTGCGCCATGATATCAAGATCTTTTGTGTGGAAGATTGGGATGAAAAAAATATTCATTGTCTGATTGAAGCAAATTAATGATTTTTTTTATGATGGAAATATGTGTGTTCTTGACAAGTTTAACCCATATAAATAACGCTACCCATATTTATATTGGTACCTCTGTTCGTGCCTATGTCTGAAACTCACTGACTTCTGTATATCAGACAATATATATTGTTTTTCAGGCGAATCATCTAATGGACCTTGAGATCAAGATTTTACCATCAACCGTTCATTTTTTTATTCCCCGTAGCACATCCTAAAAAATGGTCCTAAACTCAAGTTTGAGCATGATGTGCACCTTGTGATCTTAGGGCCTCATTTTTGTGATTTGTGCCTCATGAAATCATAACATATATGTTTGATGGTACGCTCATGGTCTTAAGATCAATTTGTGTGGAAGATTGGTGTGAAACATAATCTTCATCGTCTGACCTCAAGAAGCCAATGGGTTTCTGTGAGTTTCGAAGGAAGGCATGAACAAAGATCGCGTTGGCGCGAAAATACATATCCTATTTATATTAGAGGCTCGAGACTACACGTCCAGATGCTACCCATAGGGTTGTGCCCAGACTATTAAGCACCATGTGACACCCATTTTGGGGATCAGGTGTTACGCAACTTGGACAAGATCGATCAGGTAGCACTCAAAAAATTTAGGCATGATACAATACATATCCAATGTTGAAAATGAGGTGTACAGTACTCAAAATCAATGTACCAAACTATGTGAGCGTTACTTTATCATTGACTCATCAAATTATAGACACCCATTTTCGAGCTGTCTAACTAATTGGATGTGAAATTCTAGTTATTTAGGTGCCGAAACACACATTAACATATTGGGGAAGCCTGTAATGGCATCAAATGAGATCCCCAGAGTTTAGAGGCGAAATCCCACTATTCATTATTTTCAAGGTAAAATTATAACACAAGAGGATCATTTACTCGCGTGCTTTAAAAAATTCATTTTTGTTTCGCAAGGGTTCTTACCTCTTGGATTTCTCATATGTGTCAGAGATAGGCATGAGAGTGCTATAAATAATTAATATTATTTATGATAAAATTAATTTTAATTCATTTTACGCCCCGACTGGATGAAAATCCTGGTTCCGCCACTGCGATACGGTACATTGAATGTACCGTATCATTCTACTCCATTCAAATGCCGGACGATACATTCAATGTTTCGTCCAATATGGGCTGCTAGCGATACGTACCGGTTTTGAGCTCGGACGATACGTATCGGTTTTCCGGCATTTTGATCCATGCTTATATCCCTTAATTTTCCTAAATTAATGATAATCTCGAGTCTCGACTCAAGCTAAAGCAAGATTCTTCAATCTCAATACCATTCACGTAGATCGCGAGATCATGGTCGTACCATCCCACGATCAGGTGTTGATTCCATGTTGCATAAATTTGTTGGCTGAGTTGAATTAGACGATAGTGATCAACTTTCATCCCAATTTTTCATGTGATTGATCTTGAGATCATGGGCATACCATCAAAACGATTAGTTTTTTATTCTAAGTGGCATAGAACCCAAAAAGTGATGCAAAAACCATGTGGGACACTCAAACATGATTTTAGATTCCAATTTAGGGATTTGTGCTACGTGAAATGAAAAATTGACAGTATGATGGCACGCCCATGCTCTCAAGATCATGATCATGGGTGTACATCAATCAAGGTTCTCGCCTATACTAAAAACTCATTCACTGAGTTTTATTGGATGATGGAGATCTACTTTCATCTCAATTTTCGTCCAGAGTGATTTTGAGATCGTAGGCGTACCATCAAAACTATCAATTTTTTATTTCATGTGGCATGAATCCCAAAAGTGACTCAAAAATCATGTGGGACACATCACATTCAAACGTGATTTTAGATAGACTTTTTGGGATTTGTGCCACGTGAAATGAAAAGTTGACATTCTGATGGCACGATTAAGTGGGTGGAAGATTTGATCTCCATCGTCTGATTCAACCCAGTCAATATATTTTTTATGTAAGCACCGTCAGTAATTAGGTAGATTCGAACAAAGCTACCTAACACCAATTTACATTCAAGGGCTACAACTTGCACACGAGATTAGTGTCGTGGCACGTAGTTTAAAAAGAAAGATGGTATTTTCGGATTTGTGCCACGTTGAAAGCTATCTAAGCAATCTGATTTGGAGGTCATGATGTGAAGATCTTTGATGCCAAAGATTGGCACAAAACATGATCTCTATCATCTGATTCAACACACTCAAAGCCCATATGATGGTACACCATTGATCTCAACATCGATTGTGTGAGAGATTGAAACGAAATCGAATCATTCTATTTACACCCACCAAATTTTTAATGGCACCATATACAAAAATCATTCTATTTACCCCAATCTTTTACATAATGGATCTTGAGATCATGGAAGAGCTGATTGTAGGGTTGTCAATGGGTTGGGCCGGGATTTTACTAGGCCGGGCTTTGAGCTTTTGAATATTATAATTTTTAGTTTTTTTATTGTTCTTAAGCTATAAAAAATACATATGATTCCATTATTAAATAATTTTAAGTATAAATTATAATATGAAATATGAAAGAAAGATGCCACTATTTCTAAAATTATCAAATTAACCTTCTCATCTATATATTTATTAAAGAATGATCTAAAGATTAAAAAGAATGATAGATTTGATAAAATAAAAATATAATAAATATTAACTTATATATATATATATATATAAGTTCTGGTTGGGCTTTGCAGTATCTTAGCTCGACCCTAAATTTCAGGGCTTTTATTTTAAAGGCCCAAGCCCTATCCTAGGGCCCTCAAAATTTGGCTTTATTTATCCCTAACATTTAGGGTTGGGCCGGCCCTAAAAGCCCATTGACAGTCTTAACTGACAGTTAATTATTTATCCCATGTGATACACATTTCAAAAAGTGATTAAAAATCACAATTGAATTCAATTACTTTTTGAGAATGTGTTCTATGTGGAATAAAAAAATTGAGCCTGTGATGGTACACCATTGATCTAAGGATCCATTATATAAAAGATTGAAATGATAATCGAAATGGTCTATTTGTACCCATCGAATTTTGAAGGGCACCATAACCAACAACCATTGACTCCTTTGAATCAGATTATGAAGCTGTCCCAGTCTTCCCCATAATGTATCTTGAGATCATTGGTGTACCGACAATCAATGTTTTATTTCACGTGTGAACATCTCAAAAAGTGATCGAAAATAATGTTCGAGCATGTTGTGTGCTACGGGGTTTACAATTATTTTTTGGGATGAAAGATTGAAACGAAAATCAAACCGTTCTATTTCCGATCACCGATTTTTAATGGCACCATAGCTGAAACCCATTCATTAATTGCTTAGAATCATATGATGAAGACTGTTTTTCGTCTCAATATTTTACATAATCGGTATTGAGATCACGAGAGTACTGACATTCAATTATTTACCTCATGTGGTATAAATCTCAAAAGTGATTGGAAATCACGATTGAACATGATGTGTGCCACATGATTTTTGATTACTTTTGTAGAATGTGTGCTAGGTGGGATAAAAAATTTAAGCCCTTGATGGTATACCATTAATGTAAGGATCCATTATGTAAAAGATTCAAATGATAATCAAAGCGGCCTATTTGCACTCATTGAATTTTGAAAGCACTATAACAGAAAACCATCGAATGTAATGCCCTTAGAGATCTGGTTGGTATAATTAGAGGTATCCTTTAAAGGAAAGACTTGATATTTTGAAGACTTAGGCCAAGTACAAACATCATTTTAGCCATCGAATTTGAAGGTCCTTATCTAAAATTGTTTAATGCAAAAGATAGAGACAAAATAAAATCTCTATTATATGATTCAAAGCAGTTAAATATGGATAAGATGATCGTCATTTATTCTGTAAAGTCGTATGATGGAGATCGACGATATATAGATTTTGACATTTAAATCAGATGAATTCCATGGTGTCTCCACATTTTAATTAACACATGCAACACATGTGCACTTTTACTAGTATATATATATATATATATATATATATATATATATATATATATATATAACATACCATTAATCTAAGCGGCTTTTGACTACTTTGAATCAAATAATGGAGATCATATTCCCACTTAATCTCTTTCGCCGTGGATTTTGAGATCACGAGCCTCAAACCACACGAAACATGGTAATCCTATATGACCCACACATCTCAAAAAATGACCAAAGTACTAAGAGTGTCAGTGTCCATCCCGGATATATTTATAACCTCAAGTGCACCACCAACCCTGGTAGGGAAGGACACCATACTATCACTCCTCCGATTAGAATCTTTAGTTAGTTATCCTTTGTATGGTGGGATCTGTTACACATTTGTGGGAAAAGTAAACTAACTTTTTGGCTGATAGATCCTAAATGGAGCACAGGCTGCACAATCTCCCACTCCCACCCAATTGATTCCATATGGAAAAACTGACAAAAAAGCAGAGCCTCCGAAGACCCACCTTGTGGAACTATGACATATCTTTTATTACACACAACCACTAAAATAATCCAAAAAAGGAGCATTTAATCAAATCTGCAAAAACCCATCATCCACTCAATATGATCCAACATTTTTCATCTTTTATTATATTAAAAAAAAGGGGGACAAAAAGAGTGGGAAAAAGAGAGGAAGAGATACTATAGTTTGTATGAACACTAAATTACATTATGAGCCTAGTTTAAGAGGGAAGAACCAGGATCCTTTCATCAAAGAAGCAGCTCCTCATCAAGCTTGTGAAAGATGAAGAGATGGGTGGTAGCTCTTCAAGTTCATCAAAGAAGTCCGTTTCTTCTGATTTGGGTGCTGAGAATGTCATTAGATGGGGGTAAGAGAGGGGCTCTTCATCAAAGAAGTGGCTCAAGGGGTCATGGGTCTTGTTTAGAAGAGTTAATGGGTTGTCTTCTTGGTTAAAATTTTGTGAGCATTTGATGGGAGGTTGTAAATAGAGATTCTCAATGTGGTGATCTTGATTGCTGATTTGTTGTTTTAAGGTGGAGGGAAGTAGTTCTTCAATGGGTTTGTTGTTTTGGGGTGGTTGATGGGTTTGCTTGGTGGGTAGATCAGGCCCTGGATGGTTATGGCTGGATGTGTAGGTTATGATGAGCATTGAAGCATCTGATCTGCATCTTTCTACTTGTTTTTTGGCTGAACAACCCTTTGAAGTGCTGCACCTGTAATAGCCCCTGAGATGATTTGAAGAAATGGGGAAGTTAAAAGCAAAGTTGTGTGGGTATTTGATGTTGGTTATATTGGATCCCATAAAATTTGGGCCATTAATTAATTGCATACCCTCACTTGATGGGAATGCCGCCAGGCTAGTAATTGCCTTCATTCATTGAGGTTTTCTCATAAGCATCCATCACCGGAACCTTGGCTTTCATGCCCTTGGAGCCCTTGTAGGTGTTTTTAGTACACCTTCATATATCACAAATGGGATGTTATGCCCATATATATATAGACGGCTGGGATATACCCATCAATGATCAAGAAAACACACCACCCTCTTTAATCACGTAATGCTCGGTGACTAATTACAATTAATCACACTAGTAAGTAATAAATACTCACTAAGAATTCAATCTCCATTGATGAGGTCCCATAACCACATGTACCAACAAGTCATTATTCAATTACCAAGAGCGAGGGCCATTTTTATAAATATAATTTTTTATCAAATATTGTTTTGAGGAATTAAAACATAATTTATCAAATTATTTTAATTTAGTGCTTGCAAAAAAAAGGTGAAAGAGAAACTCCAAGTGTCAACTTTGAAAACATTTTGGGGTTTATTGGAACAAAACAAATCAAAAGGCAAAACAGGAAAGAAAAAAGACCATAAAAAGCTGAAGAGAAAACATATGTAGATCAGGAAACAAAAGAAAAAAAAGGATAAAATCAGAAACTTTTCTTTTTGATCCCTTGAGATGAGGAAAACAGGATCAAAAGCTACCAACTTTACTCTTTTTTTTCTTTTTCTTTTCTATCCTCTATCACTGATGATCATATAAAAAAAATAAAGATCCATATTATTCATTTAATTAAAATTTCAAAAAAAAAGAAAAGAATAAAAAACAAAAAAACCCATCAATACAAGATAGTTTCATATGATCCAATATAAAAGGTTGAAAAAAAAAAAGGATACCCAATAGTTATATCAAGAAGCACCAAATTACCTAGGATGTGGGGATCCTTTGATGGGCTTTTGGCCATATTTTCTCCAAGACCAATAATCAGATGGTGGCCCTTCTCCCTTCTGTCTGCCAACATTTTCTTCAATCTTCACTCTTACAATAGTTTTCTCAACTTTCCTATAAAACCCATGAAAATTCCCCCAAATGAATTTTAAAAAATAAAACAAAATATAACACAAAAGTATCCTCAAAGTTAAAAATATAAATCTTTCTGACAACATTTTTACAAAAAAAGGAACCTTTTCTTAGAGGGTCGATAAGCTGATTTGGGTTCTTGTGAAGACTTCAAACATGGCTTTGTAGAGCGAGAATCTTCCATTATATATCTTGTGGACTTGATCTTCTTCTCCTTCTTCTCTTTGAAATTGGTTCTCTTACAAAATCTCAATCTCTCATAGATTCTGTGATCTCACCATATCTCAACAAAACTACCAAGTAAGCCCAAGAGATATGATGTTCTTATGTCTTGACGAACAAGCGATACCTATATAAAGGAAAAGACTAAGTTGCAGAAGTAGATACGGAGAAGTGGATATGAATGAGTTCCCTATTATTCAATAGTGAGAGAGAGAGAGAGAGAGCGAGAGAAGAATAAGACAAGGCAAGTTGCTTTCTCTCTTTCTTTTCACTCATAAATTAAAGTTTCCAAGGGAAAATTATTATTTTCAGAACAGCAACATCAAAGAAAGACAATAAATATGAAATTTAACACACACTCTCTCTCTCTCTCTCTCTCTTTCTCTCTCATCATCTCACGCGCTTTCTTTATACGACGTTCCAAGCACAAAAGGTTAGAGTTGGCATCCATACGTTACACCGCCTGATTTAGTGGGGGGGGGGGGGGGGGAGGTGTTATGAAAGTTTCTGTATCACTCATGGTGCACGTTGGACACAACCATGGTTGAATATTCTTGCATGTTTTATCACCTGTAGCACCTTATCTACTGTATTATGTATGAGCAGATAAGGGTAACTTTTGAGGATCTTCCATGATCACATAAACTTTTGAGGATGTGTTGCCAATTGAAATCAACATAGATATGTGGGCCGTGATATCAAGATCTACTATATATACAAAAGGTCTATTGAAAAAGGATCTCCAGCTTCTGATTTAAGGCAGTCAACAGTGGAGCCATCAGTAGCTAGATACGTTATGCTGAGCAGCTGAGGGCAAGGTGTCATCAACATGCCACGTGTACTTACGTAAAGGAAGATGCAATGTATCTAACTTTTAACATATCATGTACTATATAGCCTTAAATGGTAGGTCGGCCATCAGTGTAATTGCTCTTAAATTTTGTACTAGGGAGTAGGGACAAGGCCAAAATATCGATTTCGTTTTTTGTTTCAGGACTAGCCGAAACCGAAATTTTACAGGCTGGCCGAAATATATAATTTTGATCCATGACTAGGGGTACAAAATGAGTCCGATGGGTCTGGGTCTCAATGGGCCGGGTCGGCCTTGCCCGTGATGGGCCAGGTATGGGCTGATGTGATAGGCCCGAATAAAAGAAGGCCCTGCCCGACCCGATTAGTAAATGAGGGCTGAGGATGAGCTAACTCCAAAAGCCTGAATACAATTGGTTCGTTTAAAGTCTGCCCCAACTGGGCCCTACCTGTTGTTCATTTGAGATAGTTTATATATTAAACTATATAGATATTGTCGGGTGGTCCGTGTCTTGGCCCAACCTGACTCAATTAGTAAACTGGCCGGGTTGGGCTGAGGTAGTAGGCCCGAATAAAAATAGGCTTGGTCTGGCCCAATTAGTATATGGGTTATGTACGAGCTAGCTCCAAAAGCCCAATTAAAAATCGGCTCGTTTAAAGCTTGGCTCGTGCCTGGCCAAATCATTGGAGAGCCCTAGCCCCTAGGTGGGGTCTAGGGTTGGGGGTTGAACCAGTCTTGAGTTAGGGCTGTCAACGGCTCAGGTCTGGTCGGGCCAAAGTTTTGGTTGCCAAATAGAAAATGGCATACACCCGACCCAACCCGACCTGAAAACCCCACCCGCCCTGGAGCTTGATTGGTAAAGGACCCTTATTTTCTATAATTTTTAAATATATTATGGGGTTCAAGTCAACCCAATTTTTGCTCGATTTGAAGGTTGGGTCAAAAGTCTCATGCCTGACTTGTCCTGCCCGGTTAAGTTTTTGTGTCTGACCCAATAAGAAATGTAGGTCGCACATGTTAGGCATCGGGTCAGGCCAAATGTATGTCGCACATGTTAGGCATTGAGTCGGGCCCAACTCGATGCCTAACTTGATGTGGAATCGGGTCCAACTCTTTCACCACCTACATTTGAGCTTAGGTCAGATCAAGCATAAAATATAATGGTCTCGAGGCCATGATATAAGTAAGCATGTACCAAAGATTCATATGAAACACAATCTCTATCATAGATTAGAAATCAGATGATAGAGATTTAAAATCTTTAGATTTTAGCCATCAAATTAGATGGCTTGGATGGTGTTTTATTTGACAGGAGTTTGAAAACAATACCAAAACAATACCTCTATTAGAACTTTGCAACCCAGACCAGGGATCAAAATTTTGGCCGAAATGATCAAAATTTTGGTGTAAATTATCAGTTTCAGTCCTCACCGAAACGATAATTTGAACCGAAATTTCGGTCATATTTTGTATGGGATTGAAATTATCGGCTGAAATTTTGGCCGATATTTTGATCCTTGACTAAGACAACATGGAGACGATTTGACAGGTGGGTGATTTTGGAGTTTTGGTGAGTGCTACTACAGAGTGCTAATAGAGCGAACCATCTCAAAATAAAGTCTTTCTTTTCATACTACTAGATTGAAAGGTAGATAATATTTTTGATTTGAGTAGCTTTAAAGGCACTCACGGAAACTTGTTGAGCACCTAGGTTAAAAATTATTGATTGTTTCAAATCAGACGATGAATATCGAATGTCGTCTTTTCTCTCCAATCTTCCACACAATAGTTATTGAGATTATGGTGAACCTATCAGACGATCTCTCTTCGATTCTATAGGGCACAAATTCAAAAAACAAATCCCTAAAGTTACGCTTGAGCGTTATGCATGCCATGTGATTTTTGGGCCAATTTTTTGAGATCTGTGCTATATTGAATCAAAACATTGACCGTTTGTTAGGTGTGTCGTGATCTCGATTTGGGTGTGTCAATTGGTGTAATGAAGCAACTTAGAATGGTTGGGTTTCGATTCAGTTTAGTTTGGGCTTTATATTTCGGTTTCGATCTCACCTATTAAGTTAGAATGGTTGGGTTTCGATTCAGTTTAGTTTGGGTTTTATATTTCGGTTTCGAGCTCACCTATTCCTAAACTTAGGTGACGCATCTTACAAAAATACCAACTAAAATATCCTTCACGAAATTTCTCTATCCACACATGCATGCTATTAGTGCAACCTTGTTGTATAAATAATAAATAGATTCATATATATGTCAAAATCTTTTCTTTTTCAATATAATTAATCCAGCTAACTCTTTTTTTTTTTTAATTACTTAAGGTAAATTTAAGCTTACACTTGGACTAATTCCTAAGGAAAGCCCTCACTCCCACTCTGTAACGAGTATTTCATGATTTACACACCTTATAGAGCATCTTATTATCGTGGAGCATCTTATTATCATAAGCTTATTTATGATTTCCCACCGTGTAATAGTAAGTTTGTGAAATAAAAATTTACTATTAACTAATTAAATGACTAACTTTATATGAGGAAACCTAATTACTTATACTCATCCTTACTTACAATCAACTCTCACATCCGAATCACTAGATTTTGTATGTAAGGGTATTTCAAAATTCGGTGGGTGTAAATAAAGCTGAGCGTCAGTAAATGCAGATGAATGTGGCTCCATGCACTCTAGCACACCAACAAATCCCTTACATCGATCACAGAGTCGTATTCATTTTATAATAGAAGTTTCTCAATAAAAAAATTTATATTTTCTTTGAAATTCGGAGAAAAATTGATAATGGAAATTTTGAAATTTTGAAGATGACGCCATGTTTCGTTTCTAAATTCTAAATTTTTTATGATTTTTTGTTTTTATGATTTCTATATATATATATATATATATATATATAAAATAGAATGAATGGCTATAGATCTGATTGAACAGGAATCGGGTTAACAAGTTGGACTCGATAATAAAATGAATAGCTACGGATCTAGTTGAACCAGAAATCATATTTAATTAGCTGCAATGGAGACTATGGAGAATAATTATCTATGTTACGGCTCGAGATCATACATAACGCGGAAACGCGAAAGAGTTTTTGAATGTGTTTGGGGCAATTGGTTTGCCATGGGAAAATGACTGCGATATCTTTAATCATCATCCTATATTCAACAAGTGCATAAAGGAAGAAAGATTCAACACAAAGTTTTACCTTTTTTTTCACTCTTTAGTTGAATTTTCACTCTTTTATTGAATTTACGGAGAAAAAATAGTATTTTAAGTGTTTGTTATTATATTTTATGATTTATTATAGATAAAAAAAAAAAACATACTTATTACTATGTATCATATGTCTTTATTATATTTTTATAGAAAATTTAATATATGAATAAATAAATAAATATATATATATATATAACTTATATTATCAATTATAGAAAATGAAGAAAAAAAATAACAACTAACAAATAAGTATAATGAAAAATTCAATTAAATCGAAAATGAGTATTTATTCCTTCTTGACTTTAACTTGAGAATTTTATTATTTTCATCATCCATAGATCTTAAAAAGTAATGGAAAGAGGCCTCTCAATTATTTAAAATTAATCATGAAATTGAAAAATAAATCACATTGTACTTATTAAAAAAGTCTTGACTCACTATACTTTTCTAAGATAATGGGAGATGCTTAGATTGTTGAGTGTGATGGTAGGTACGTAATTCTGAACATCATGCACCCATCATGTAGCCTTGGAATAGGCCTTTTAGGTTACATTATAATATGGAACTCTTACATGTTGCATGTGGGAAAATGTAGATGAAGACGTTATTTATACACCAAACATTGTGGGATAAGATATGCTTAAAGCTTCAATAGACTTGAATGACTTAAGCCAAATACCATTTGAATAATGCCATTCGTCCTATATATATATATATATATATATATATGAAAAATTTGTATTTTCAATTTTATAAATTTGCTTATTTGTAAAAATGGTCTTATAATTTGAAATTTTGCATAATAAATTAGCTTCAAGTCAAATCGTTTCTACGTCAGCACCGACCTATTTTTTCATTATTATATGTTTATTTTTTATTATTTTTGTTGTCCATTTTTTCGCTAGTAATTTTATTAAAGTGTACCTTATTTAATAAATACCATACATTAATTATCTCAACCAATTGTAATTATCTAAATCAATTGTAACGCATGTTAAACTTCTAAAATACAAAAAAAATAAAAAGAAGATGAAAAAGAAAAGAAGAAGATAGAAATATAAAACAAAATATAGAAAAAAAAAAAGCAGCCGTTGACTTAAGATAGCGGTAAAATAGCGGAAACGGCTTGGCTTGAAGCTGACGTGGAAACGGCTTGGCTTGGAGCTGACCTATTCTATAAAGTATTAAACTATAAGGCCGTTTATGCAAATAAGCAAACTTATAGGACCAAAAATGTAAATTTTTCATATATATATATATATATATATATATATATATATATATAGAGAGAGAGAGAGAGAGAGAGAGAGAGAGAGAGAGAGGCCCGCGGATGTTTGGTGCCATAACAACTTTCCAAGGTCAATCAAGTCCATCGAAAAAAAATATTTAAAATAGTATTCATTGATCATTCAATTGTAGCCTAAAATTTCAATAGTAACTATTTTAATTCTTTTTTTTTTTATCAGTAAGATTGTAATTCTATTAAAGAAAATGAAAATTACAACAAAAATGAAAGCTAAGGGAAGAGCTCAGAGAGAAGCAAAAAGAAGTAATTGTTCTAAATAAATATACTATATCAAGCTTGATATAGAATATTTAATTATGTCCCTAATATTTAAAAAAATATTCTATATCAAGTTCCAGTAGTAACATTATTATATATATATATATATATATCTGCCCTTCTATAATTACACAAGGATGAAATAAATAACCTACTCACCTTCTTAAGATCAGCGAGTGATCGGGATCAAAAGAATAAAACAAGGTCTTAAAAAATCATCTATTCTGGATACGAAATCAGTGTCAAAAGAATGATATTCAGCAGGCAAGAGAGGATCAAAATCCGCCAAACTTTGGCACAAGCAAGGGCTCAAAAGCCTTGGATCAAAAGAATAAAACAGGGTCTTAAAAGACCATCTATTTTGGATACGAAATCAGTGTCAAAAGAATGATATTCAGCAGGCAAGAGAGGATCAAAATCCACCAAACTTTAACACAATAAGGGCTCAAAAGCCTTGGTTTCAGTGAGATTAAGAACTCTCGAAATAAACTTTCTCATTTAAACAAATCTCATTAAACTATAATCTTCAATCTTTACTATTTTTCTTGATAAGCTTTGTTCACACATATAAAGAAAAGATAACTTTATATTCATGTGGAAACAGAGTCTCAATTTAATTAGTAGTAGAGACTTGAGGCTATGAGATATGAGTTAGGCAGTAATCTCTTTTCGGGACTTGCAGCAGATATGAGTTAGGGGCATTTTAGGCATAAAAAATTGATAGAAACTATGACACAAATTTCGTGTGCAAGTAGTTGATTCTATGCCACATAAACACCATTTGAGTTGTTTCACTGTTTGATTTGAAGGTCATGATTAAAGATATTTAATTTAAAAAATTCAAATGAAACACAATCTCTATCATGTGATTTAATATGGTGAGTCAATGATAAAATAAGATGATGGTTTTTAACCGTATTAAATTAGACAAAAGAGATTGTGAGTCATGCCATTCTTGGACAATAAGGATTTTTAATCATGTCTCTCAAATCATACAACTTACGTAGTGTTACATGTGGCATAGGTTCCAAAATTGCCAAGGGTAGCTCTATTCGCGCATACTGATTTATTGAGCTCACCAACACTAAAATTCTATTGATTGCTTTGAATCAGATGATGAAGATTGATTTTCATCATAATCTTCTCCACAACTGATCTTTAGAGCATGAGTATATCACTAGAGGGTCAATTTTTGTTTTTATGTGACACAAATCCCAAAATGTGTCTAAAAAAATCATGTTCGTCATGCATGTTTTCAAAATCTGTGCCATATGAAATAAATATTTTTGACCATTTAATCATTGACCCCAAAGTCAATGATTTCCTACATAATTATTGGGGGCGCCTAGACCATAAACCCCTTCACTGCCTTGAATTGAACGATGGAGATAGATTTTCATCCCAATCTTCCACAGGATTAATACTGACACCATGGGCGTCCCATAAGACCTCCAATTTTGTTTTTATTCCATGTGACACAAATAGCAATGTTTGCGTCTACCCATTTCATGAGGACGCATATATATATATATATATATATATATATATATATATATATATATATATTCTGGTAACCTAGGTGTCCTAGGTGTCCGAGCCTATTAGAGCACTCATGGTGTAAACATGGTCTCAAGATCAATCAAGATTGATAGTGAAATATTTCACACTCACACTCAAATGTGATTTTAGGATCCTTTTTGGAATTTGTGCCCAATCGAATACAAAAATGGTGATACCATGGTACACCCATGGTGTCAAAATCAATCAAGTGGAAGATTGAGATGAAAAACGATCTCTATCCTTCAAGTCAAGGTAGTCAACGGTTTATAGTGTAGGCACCTTTAATGATTGGGTAGGAGCGAATTTTTAATGTGTGCAATGACAAAAATCTCGTGTGCAATTAGTTGTTTCTTTATTCCTTTATAAGGGTGGAAATGGGCTGGGTAGCTTGGCCTAGTTAAGGAGAGCCCGGTCTTAACATAAAGCCACGGGCCAAGCTTGGCATTTTTAGCTCATAATTTAATGGGCCGAGCTTGGGCTTAAGACCCTAGGCCCATTGGGCTTTTCATATATGATATGTATATTGAGTCGAGTATCTTTAAATCAGCCCACGGAATCTTTGAGTTCACCCACGCTGAAACACATTGGCTGCGTTGAATCAGACGATGGAGATCGTGTATCCTTCCAATCTTCCACACGATGGATCTTAAGATCATGAGCATACCATCTGATGGTTGGTTTTTAATTTCATATGGCACACAACTAAGAAAAGTGACCTTAACATCACGTGCACACTTATAAATGACTTTAAGGTCACTTTTTTGGGTGTGTACCACATGAAATTAAAAACCGACCAGCTGATAGTATGCCCATGATCTCAAGATCCATCGTGTGTAAGATTGGGATAAGAAACAATCTCCATCCCTTGATTCAATGCATTCAATGTGTTTCAGTGTGGGTGAATTCAATGATTTGATTGGTGGATTTAAAGGTATTCTATTGAGTTTCACCTGATAATATTCAAAAAAGGCTCTTAGGTTGCGTTTGGGTTAGCCCTTTTAAGGGCAGAGGATTGTTCTTTTGCACTTTGGCTTCGGCAGAGAATTGCTTTCATGTTTGATAACATAGTTTCTCGCCCCATTTGCTTAAGTGGGGAGCTATTTTAAGTGATAAAATTGCTCTTTGTTTATTTTATGCTAGAACAGATTTTATTTGTTTTGATAGATAGCAGGAAGAAAGTTGTTTTTGCTCTTATAAGTGCTTTCCCAAACACAACATTAAAGAACTAGGGATTTGGTATTGTTGAACTCTAAGCAATCTTAAAAACATATATTTCCTTATTAGATATTGGCATGGTATCAATATTTCTATTTTTATGAAGGAAAAATGGTATATGGGTGGAGTTCATGGATGAACTCAACCACCCAAATCCTAAATCACATGAGTAGCACTTGATTTCAAAACAACACTCGTGACATCATGTATCCAATAGCATGTGATTTATTAAGAAAACTTTTAAAATTAATTTTTTGTTGTTATGAAAATTATAGTCAAAGTTTGTGTTCTATATATCACACACTCTGCATTGAATTTTTTGCCCCTTTTACTATATTTTGGACGGTAGATATGTATGATCATATCCAATTTTAGATATGTATGATCATATCCAATTTTTTTGGGTGGCTTCTCATCTTCCTCGAACAAGTTGTTGTGGTACATTATCCCTTGTGTGGGTGCCATATGAATCCCACTTGATTCAAATGCATGGATCCACCGTGCACTCCAACCATACGCTCGGGCCTCTTTTATAAATATAGAGCTACTTTTTATAAAAAAAATAATTAGTTTTTTAAATAAATGGATCAGGCTTCAGCTTTGAAAGTTTATTATGGGCTAAGCTTGGACTCGAGATCTATGCCAAAAAATTATAAAATATAGGACAAATTTGTTGAGGACAAAGTACAGGCTGTTGACGTGGTGCGACGTGATTGGCCCTATCGACCTGCATTATTTGAGTCCCACCACACTTGCAGACAATTGGGTTGCGCCACATCAGGCGCCTATATTTTGTCTGTATAAAACCTGTCCTCCATATAACACTAATCATGGGCTCGGTCCGGGTTTTATCCAGGTTCAAATACATTGGGCTGGGGTTGGTCTTGGGCTTGGGTTTGCGTTAACCCGGCCAGATACCGGCCCACTGCCACCCTTATTCCTCATGAAGGAGGTATGCCATCTGTGACGGTTTGAACTCTGTCTATTTCTCTCTGGCTCTGTCCAGAGCTGCCATGGATTCTAGGGCTACCGATTCTGCATATAAAATCAAGGTATCCTTCTCTCTGTCTCTTTCATCAATTGATGGTTTTAGGAGGAATTCTCTGTTTTGATTGATTTTAAGTTTCAGATTTTGATCGTATCGAATATGAATTGTGCTCTTAAAAAAAAAGAAATCAAATTTCATGCATTCTCATGATTCGTATTGATTGTCGTGGATTGAAATGATCTTAGATTGTTATATAATTTGGTGGCGTACATGTTGAGTTCGAAGAAATTTGGTATAAATTGTGGTCAGATTTCTGTTGATTTCAATCTACATGGTTCACAATTTGGTACATTTATAGTGAAATTAAGACAGAAATTACGTTAACTGTGGTTGGAATCTCAGTTTTCTAATACATTTCTTTGGTGGCTAATACAAAGATCTCATAAAATTCGGCTTCATCGGACTGAGACAATGCAAAATTAGCCCTTTGTAGGTTCTAATGCCTGATACAAGCCTTTTTGCGATCATCCCTCTCGAAACTCTAATACATCTTTTTGAGACATATCATTTAAGTCAATATTTTGAACCATGACGTTAAACACCTGCTTTTTATTTATTATTTATTATTATTATTATTTTATTTATAATGTGGGTGTCGGGGCCTCTTAGAATACCCAATTAATCCGAGGGCCAAGTTAGCATGTGCTGCTGGTTCAGCATGGAATATTAATTTATAGGGTGGCCTCAAGGAGGAGATTCAAATTCAGGTCTCCTGCTTCCTGAGGTGTGTACCTGGTCATCACGCCAAAAGCATTAACATCTGCCTCCATAATTTACTCTCAGCCCTTTTCGGTTATATTTTATTTTGCGCACAAATTACTTAATAAAGTGAAAAGATGAGTAACCAATCGATCAAGGGCGAAGGGCTTGGTTAATGGCTCCTTTGGTATCATAATAAACACTGGCATATTATGTCTATCTCTTTGAAAGCAAGTGTGTATGTAGTTAGCATTGTTGCTGGAATCATGGGTCAAAATTCCACTTTTCCGGTACGTATCATCCAGCTCCAAAAGTGATATATGTCATCTGATACGTATTGGTTTCGGACGATACATTGGTATATATCGGCCGGTACATGCTAACATATATGTTTATATATGGGCCCAAACCTTCAATGTATCGATCCAGTCCCCTCCGACACCGATAGAGGAATTGGACAATACATATCGGTTTTGACCGGAGTATTGAATCATGGTTGGAAGTTATGAGGTTGAGTCTGCTACTAAATCATGCTCTACTAGCAACCCATTTTCCAGTTTCTTGTGACTGCATTTCTTGCTTCCCATTTCCTGTAGTGAAACACATCTTTGGAAAGGTGAATACTTCAAGAACCTAGATAATTATTACTATAAAATGCTGTACATTGAGATGTTTCTGGCATTTTTCTTGTATCATTGTGACAACTCTCTAACGGCAACTGGCAACCTCGAGGTTGATTCCTACTTCAACTTACCCACAAAAAAAGTCTTGTCATTACCATTGAAATGTTGTGGTTTGATTAGCTACAGCTTTCATAAAATTGATTGTCAAATTGAATTGAATTATGTTTGAAAATTTACCACTACATCAGAAAAATGGAATGTTTTAAAGTTTGATGATTAATACTTGCCTAAAAGTTAGTTCTCTCTTATGGTTTGAAGGGAGATGAAATGAAATTTGAAAGAACTTTCTACGACTGGCTTTTCGTGATGACTTATTGTCAGGATGCTCTATATTTTTTATTACGGTGTTAAAAATATCACAAATTTATAATTTGAGTATAATTGGATTTGAAATCTTAGAAATTACAGTTTCCATGTATTTTTTTAGAAAATATTTTTATGCCCTGAAAATAAAATAAAAGGCACACATGCGTGTGTTTGTTTCCTGGATTTGAAGAGAATATTGATATATATATTCTATTTGTGCCCTGAAAATTTGAAGAAGTCCATTTTATGTTCATTTGATCCATCCCCATTACAATTTTAGGAACTGATTTGGTTTTTTGGAACATGGATGCATATTAGACTTGGTTTGTTAAGCAAAATTTGCCACATTTCTTATGTCAAGTTTTATCTGGTTTGCATTTTAAAGTAGGGTTATTGAAAAAACATGGGCTGATATATAATGCAATATCTCTGATCCACTTGCAGAAATCTGAAGGAGAGCAGGCGAACGAGGCTATTTGGACCTTATCATCTGCGATATTGCAGTTCAAAAAGAACATTCAAGCAGCGAGATTTTCTTCAATAAAAGTATGTCATTGTAATGTAGTCTTTATCTGTGGATGCATTTGCCTTTTATGCAGCTCATTGCATGCTTGTGTTCGTGTAATATTTTTTTATTGATAACACACACACACACACAAGAAGTAATTCATTATGTGAGTGTATATGTATGCCTACACATTGCGCATACAAATGTTTGGACATATTTATGCATATTTTTATAAATTTAAAATTTTCGATGTATGAAAATAGACAAAATAAATGCACTTGGTTTTTTTTTTTTTTTTTTTTATATCCCTAATCTTTACGCAATTTTAGGATTGGAATGGAAGCTTTGTCTTGTTCAATATAATTACAACTTCCAGCTGACCCTTAAAATAAACAAGTATAATTATATGAATGGCAGTGACCTTTACTATCCTTTTTTCTTCCACAGATGCTCTGAATACCTTTATGTTTTTGGAAATCCCACTTGATTTTTGAATTTGGGCAATATCCATCCTTGGCGTGCTTCTCTTTATTTTTTTTTATCACTTTGAATAATGTGGAATCCATGACTTGCATCTGTATCTAGTTGTATTAGCCATCTGTTTACACATGCACAATACATGTGTTTTCAATCATCCATATTTCTGTATTTCCATATTTACATAGAGACTGTCCAGTTCTTATTCCTGCATCTAGTTAAGCATGTTTGGTTGAAATTGCAGCCAAAATCTTGTAAGTTGATTAATAATAATAATAAATATAAAGGTATACATTGATTCACCATGATCCAAGCCAAACGAGAGGAAAGAAAATAAATATAACTAGGGTTTCTAGCACTCCTTCCAAACTCATGAGAGTTCTTAATAAAATAAAGCGAAATAAAACTATTATTCTGCTCATAACAATCGTCTTTTATGCCTAAACTAAACTCAACGAAAAATAAAATAGAAGCATTGTAATTAGTAAACTGCCATTTAACTAGGACTGAAAAAGCAACTAGAGTTAACTAAAACTATTCAAAGTTTTCTAGTTTTTTTTCTCGAGATTTTTGAACAGTTATGAGCCATGTGATCACTAAAGTGATCATGTGAGGTATTCTCTTCCCAATTTTTATTTTTAGTCAACCTTGAGATATCTCGAGGTTGACTAATTTTTTAAAAATTTTAGTCAACCTTGAGATATCTCAAGATTGACTAAAACTGATTGTCAAGTTTTTCTTTTAAATTGCAAGTAAATCACTTTAAGTGGTCTTTTCTTTTCTTCATTCGTTTCTCCGATTTTTCTTTCTTCTTGCACCCACTTGCTTTTACTTCTCATCAATTCCTCCCAGTCGGAAGAAACTCCTTGAGTTTGAGTTTTGAGCCTCTCCTTTTCGGTCGGTGTGCACACTATCCTCCAGTTGATTCCAAAAGCTTTTGATACTTGCGATTGCCTTTCACACTTGACGTCCTTCACATTGAGGAAGAAATTTCATCTAGATGTCATCCATGATGAACGTATACGTATTCTTGGCTGTGTGAAATGTGACGTCTTAATCGAATTGTCACGGTCGACCAAGTAAGATGTGACATGCGTCCACGGGGTATCACATCTCACCATTTTCACTACACGTCTTTCTGATGGAGAATGTGATCAAACATCAATATTTAATTAATATTTCTCCTCCTTTCTTGAACCACACAATCTTTGTATGGCTCATCAATTTCTCTCTAATTGGCAACGCTAACTTGTCCATGATTTCTTTTGAAGCCATTCAGTCCATTTTTCCATGATTAGAAATGATCATATAAATAGGACTTGGAAAGCCAACCAAAAATATATGGGACAAGGATATGATATATATGATATATATGCTATATAATAAATTATTTTTTTGATCAATTTATTTTAAATTAAATGTCAAATTTACAGGTATATTATTGCGCACAATATAAGGTATAATGATATGTTTCATGCCATCTGGTGTTGTAAACCTTGAATTGTTGCATCCATCAAGAAATTAAAGGAAGAGAATGATCTAATCCAAGTATCTGAATATTTAAGTATCGAGTTGGTTCCATCCCTAATATCAACCTATGATCGATATTGGTCATGTCCCAGGCGGAGTTCATGGTATCAACAAATCAAGATCAATGACTGGCTTGTATTTTGAGTTTTGGGATGAGGGAGATGTACCCAATGGTGTCAAAAGATGATAATAAATCAGTGCTCTTTGAATTTTTTTTCAAATATGTCTTTCATACAAGCTTAAGATCATGAAATCCAAGAATTGAGCAAATTATGGCCACAGTACGAACATGGCAGTGGAATCCAAGTATTTGGGGATTTAGTTATTATTTAAAGAATCAGGGTTGGTCATAATTTATATGGATGATGAAGATTAGATACAATGTAGTGTTGAGATTTAATCTAGATTTAGGTTTATATTATAGAAAGATCAATTAGATGATTGTGAATTCGATAAATTATTGAATAAAATTTAGGTTTATATTGGAGCTTGCTTACCTTCTCCCTACTTTCAGATTGTTTCCTCTTCACTCATATCTATTTTCTCTTAGGTAGATATATCTTCACTACCTCCTTTCATGTTGATATCAAAATGGATTCTCTTCACATCAGGATCTGATTAATGGCAGGCATTCAGTTTCTAAGTCTAATTAGTTATAGTTTGGCCGTGTACACAAAATGTTTTATGTTCTTTATGGTGTGACTTAGACTTGTGCACCCCTGATTTGGAATGTGACACTTGGTCCTAACACTTATGGCAGTCAACAATTTTAGACGACATTTGGAATGTAAAAAAGTAGAATATGTAATTTGAACACCACTTCGCATCAATATCTTACATGTGGATACAACTTGAAATGTTTCTTTCCTACACAAGGGATGGAACTTTTCCATTTTCAGGCCATGCTGGATTAAAAATTTAAAAACTATAGTGAAAGTAACTCTAAAAGAGATAGTTTATTAGATGCTCTATTTTAACCTGTATATATTATTACAGATGCACATGCCTTAATTAATAGACTAAACATAGTTATCATTACATCATATAGATCGAATTATATAACAGATACTGTTTATTGTTCAATAGCTACATATGTATCAAGATTTAAAATCTCGGCAGAGAAGAATGAGTACCTTTAAATTCACCCACCGAATCTTTAAGGGCATCCACGGTGAAACCCCATTGACTCCTTTTAATCTGACGATGGAAACCATTTTAGTCCCAATCATCCACACAAAGGGATCTTGAGAGCATGAGCGTATCATCAGGCAGTCTGTTTTGGATTCCACAGTGCACACATCCCAAGAAAAGGGACCTTAAAATTGGGTTTGAGCATGATGAGTGTCACATGGTATTAAGGTCACTTTTTTTGGGATGTGTGCGAGGTGAATTCCAAAACTAACTGTCTAATGGTATGCCCATGATGTTAAGATCCATTGTGTAGAAGATATGGACCAAAAACAATCTCCATCGTCGTATTCAAAGCAGTCAATGGTTTTCACTGTGGGTGCTTTCAAAGAGTCATTGGGTGAATATACAGGTACTCAAGTAGAAATGTTGTCTCGTTATTATTCCATATGAGTTTATATCGGGCAATACGGTGTAACAAACTGATACTAGTTTCTACAGTCAGGTTTTGGATTTTTTTATCCTTCATTCTATTTTCTATGTACAAAATATGTATTTTAATTCTTTTTTGTATGGATGAGTTGGTGAGTCTGGATTTTTTAGGCTTAATGATTCTGACTCAATGGTGCTGTGGTGCATGTCAATCACCGAATTATATCAGTGTTGTTTGATGGACACTCATGTCCTTGTGTTGCATAGACGTACTCATGCATAGTGACCAAAAACTCGTTTTTTTTAAAATAAAAAAACCGCGTTTTTTCTGAGGAAAAAAAACGTGTTTAAAACGGGTTTTTTTTTTTTTAATGTGATTTGTTTTTTCAAAAAATTTCCATTTTTTCCCTGTTTAAAACTCGTATTTGATCACAACATATATATAATTTATTTATTTATAATTATTAATAAATTTTAAAATTTTGAAAATTTCCCCTTTTCCCCGAAATTACCAATATTTATCATTTTTTTTCCGTATATTTCCCGAGCCATTTTTATTCCTGTACCTAGAATTGGTTACTATGCTCTGATATCAGTCATGACTACGTTTATTTAGGCGCAGCTTTTTTTCTTGTAGTACTATAACGATATCGAATCCTCATGTTATATAGTGTTTTGATATTGTGTTAGGTTGGCTAATTTTATGGATAAATCTTAATGGCTAGAAGGTTTCCATGTTTCCCTTCTTGGCAACGTGGATCTCTTATTCTAATTTGCTTAGTAGTAGCATGCCTACAAAAGATAATTATAATGAACATTAGTTTAAAAGGAATTTTTACATGAGTATACATTTATATTTCTAACATCTTCTGTCTTCACAGTAAAGATTAATAATCGGTATTGTAGTTTGATAATTGGTGCCCTAATACTAGATTGAAATCAGATTTTTCGTCCTATTTGCATGTATGTGCAGAAGCATACCTTGCTCCTGTTCAAATTACATGCTCATGAATGTGTCTTCTAAATTGCCAATTAAGAAGTTAGCAACTCACTTCAATTCCTTGTGGTGTAGGAAAAACTTGAAAGGAATGAGAAGAAGTTAGAAGTTCACATCTCTCAAGCTTTTGTGTCTGCAACCACGAAGAAAGATAATTGTCCCAAGGAGAAGAATGGAAACATGCTTTCATTTAGAATTGACGGTCCTCTCTGTAAATTAAGTGGATTTGATCCAGGATCTGCAGAGAAAGAAAATGTCAATAGTCAGGAAGAAGTTTTGTCCTCAACAATTATATTTGGAAACAGTAATGGAGGAAAGAGTCTTATTCGCCTTATTAAGCTTCCTTATATTGAAAAAATACCACCATATACTACATGGATATTTTTAGACAGGTATGACAAAGTTGTAGAATTATTTCTCCACATTATTATGTCAACAGTCACATATTCCTTTTTTTATAATTAGTCAGCCATTTTAACTGCTTGATATGCATTTGCCTCATTTTCCAACCTAACCATGTATGAATAAAACTCAATTAAATGGCAATGAAATGTACAATAATTAGTTAACAATGCATAAATGGCATGCATTTCAAAAATTGATCAGTATCTCTACAAATGAAGTTCTTTTTCTCATTTAAGTTTATGTGTTTATTAGATCATGCTGACTAATCTTTGGATTAAACTATTCAAAAATTTGGTACAGTATACCTTGTTAGAACTTAGAAGGACTGAATGTTATATTAATCTATGAGGAGACGTTGGGAGTAAATGGTGTCCCTTTCCTATAATGGTTGTCCTTGATGTTGTGGACCATATCGACTAGTGCAACCCCTGATCCCACATGCATGTTAGTGGTAGCCCGTAGCAATGACCCACAAAGGTCTCAACACATAACTACTTATTGAGAAAATGATAATTTCTTAAACTAGTGAGTCCTTTTAAGGTTTATTAAACGATTAATTATTGGAAGTATGAAACAGCTCATCACAACATTCGTAGGATTATTTCATATTTAGAAGGCAAATAGACAACTTGTAAAATCCAATGATGAATTGCATGATTTACGGATAAGAATTTTACATGTGGGGTAATTAGTAACCAGATCAAACAATAGTTAGTACTAGTAGGGTGCTCACCATTTATCATTTTCGTTCCATCCAAGTCACTCATGACCAAGGATCAAAATACCGGTTTTCTAGAATGTATCGTCCTAACCTCCAGGACGATACGTACCAGGTATCGGCCGATACATTGATTTTTTTATTTTTTATTTTTCTAAAAAGTCCAAAAAAATCCCAAGAAATCAAGAAAAATAAATTTAATGATTTTCTATTTATTTCAATTTTTTTAAAAATTTATTTAAGGTTTATTTGATGCATATTTCATAATTTTATCAACGCATAACCTAAATTTCATTGTACATGACTTATAATCAAAATTAAAAGGTATATTGTACATGAAAAACTTACTTTAAAGTCGCATTGAATTTCGTGGTGATTCTGAGCCCTCGTGATCATTATCATCGGTGCGCGAGCTTTCCCTATAATGTTGGCCATATTGATACCCATGATCATATGTGCCTCTTTGAAACTGAGACATTAGCGACGAATATGGCTCAATATAATAGGTAAAGGCTAGTCCTCCAAAAATTTGACCAACGAAGTCGTATGACCCGGGGTAGGTTGGTTGAGACCGATAGTATCGGTTCTTGGTTGCTGAATCTTCGGTATTTTGCAAACTAAATTCCCCGAAGCTAGAAGCCATATAACCCACATCATCTTGTGGACCTTGTGGTGGTGGTGGTGGTGGTGGTGGTGGTAGTGTTTGGTAAGATTCTGACGCTCCTCTTCCTTCAATCCCTCAAGCTCTAAATGTAGGAGTGTTATACATTGTTATCGGGTCATCATCCCATGAGGCAATACCTCCATAAGAATAAGGATCAACATCATCCGCTCCGCCACTAGTGCCAGCATGGGTTTCATTGCCTCCATCATCACCCCCACTATCACCCCCATCATCGTCATTATGACTACTGGGTTGCGTTTCGTCATCAGATCCAACCACTGAATGATGATTCAATCTTCTTTTCCGCCTCGGTTGTTAGAAAGCTTGCTCCCGTTACTCTTTCAGCATTATCCAGCCATGCGGTGCCCTCAGTATCCAACACTGGCTCTTCTCTCTTCGATTTACTAATTCAAAGGATCATCCTCCGTGAATATATTATCCATCTGGATGGGATCAAAATATTCACTATCTGTAAGGTAGAATATGATGGATGAATTTGTATATGCCTCATCAATTAGATCAAATAAAAATTGTATGAACTAAGACTTCATATAATTGCTTACCATGATTGGTCCTCTGCATATTCTTGACCCTTAATCGCATATTGTAGTGGCAGTAGACTAACTTTTCCAATTGTTTCATAGTTAGCCTATTCCTTGTCTTGGTGTGAATAAGAGAGAAGGTGCTCCAATTCCGCTCACAGTTGGACGAGGAACATGTTTGCGATAAAACCCTCATTGCAACTCGCCTTAATATCAGGTCATCACCTCCATAATGCATCCACCAATCAGCGGATTTATCATACTTGATTTGTGATTGCGCCAACGAGGTCTCAAATGACCCATGTCTCTTACGAAACATGTCAATCTACAAAGATGGAATACAATAACCCACATATCAATATAATGTTCATATGACATTTGACTTATTAGTCATAAATTATGATTACTCACATCTCTGATGGCTTGACCTTGGTCGGCCAACTCAGGGAGCATTCATTGGATCACATTAAGCAAACCGTTGTACACTTCATCGGCCTCACTCAACTCGAAGCATCGCGTATATTGGAAGGTTGGATTCAAGTAGTGTGCTAGACATCAAATATGAACAATCTCATCAATATATGAAAACAATGAATAATATGAAAAATAATAAATAAATAAAAATCACTACATAAGCAGTTTAGCATGCTATACCTGCGACATGCAAGTATTGATGGAATTGTGCATCCCACCTCTTGTCGATGATCGCCTAATATCGTTTATATTTTGTAGGGCATTTGGTTTTAATAGCCAATTTTGCTTTATCCATCGACTCGTAAACATACCCCATCGTTGGTTTCTCATCACCATCTACCAACCTCAACACTTGAACCAACTGGGTAGTGACGGCAATCAGGTGGTCAACATCTGCCCAAAATTGGGGGTTGTAGATCAGGTCAGCAATTTTATTGCAAGCAGGTCTCTTTGCTCATGGGAGTTTCCACTCATGTTTTCTCCATTCTTCAGAGTTGACCATGCTTTTCAGCTCACACTTATATCTAGCCAAGTTTTGTAGGGCTAGAAATTGTGTCGCAAATCGTGTAATCGAAGGCCGGAGCAACTCGTTCTTAGTGAAGTCTCTCATCAAATTCACCAACTTGTCACTGTTGTATAGGTAGGAAGTAATCGCTCTTTCCTTTTGAATAATTGTTTATGCCTTGCTTCTCTTTCCCAAATCCTCAAGAATGAGATCCACGCAATGAGCGGCACACGGAGTCCAGTACAAGTGACGTCTCTTCAATATTAACTGTCTTCTTGCAGCTTTGTAATTGGCGGCATTGTCTGTTACCACCTGCACAACCCGGTGCTTTCCAACATCTTCAACTACTTTATCCATTAGTTGAAAGAGGTAATCAGTCGTCTTCGCGTGTTTAGAAGCATCAACTGATTTTAGAAATACTGTCCCGGCATCACTGTAGACTAAAAAGTTGATCAAATTCTTCCTTGTGGGACCGGTCCATCCATCGCACATAATTGTGCAACCTCTCTCATCCCATACTTTCTCAAAACTCGTCACATAACCTCCTATCTCCTTATTCTCATCATCTAATAAGGGCTCAGTACCTCGTATGCAAAGGCTTTTTGACTCCTGGACCAGCTTCTGCACTTGTATCAATCATACTTTTGAAGTACGGCGACTCCACAACTTGGCTCGGAATGTGATTGTATATCACGAACTTTGCAATCGATTTTTCAAGCCTCTTCCCCTAATTTTTAGTGAAATTGTACTCAATTTACTTTGCTTAGAGCTTTCTGTCCGATACATGAACGGATTCATGGGACCTGTAGTACGACCTGTAGTAGACGGTCTGGTCTCTCTCACTGATGCTGACCTACGCAACCCGACAGCCTCATGAATATCCTCATCATCATCAACAATGTGGCCTATGACTAGATCCACCACCAGTAGCAGGCATGGATGAGCCCCTCAAGCTTGATTGAAACCGATAATCGACTTCTTCTTGATCTCGTCACTGTTGTGCTTCTCTAGCACTGTCCCTTATGACTCGTTGTCACAACATCCTCATCTTCATCATCCCC
This sequence comes from Chloranthus sessilifolius, assembly GCA_021018995.1. Lineage (NCBI taxonomy): Eukaryota > Viridiplantae > Streptophyta > Magnoliopsida > Chloranthales > Chloranthaceae > Chloranthus > Chloranthus sessilifolius. The sequence continues at coordinate 9,775,254 of CM037598.1, forward strand.
AGGTCCAGGTGCAGGAAACTCTGGATCTCTCCTCCTTATTCTCTCATACATTTTTCTATTCCGGTCGGCTTCTGTTTTTTTCTTTCCCTTAGCCGCCCGTAAACTGGCTCTGACATCTTCTTTCACCTCTCTGGGTACATTAGGACACCCTTTTGTCTCTCTCTTAACGTGAGCCAAATGCTCCTTTAACCGTGTGATATCTCCTTCCAGCAAGTTTTTCCCACAAAGCTTGCATTCTATTCGGAGTCTATCACCATCTATTGTTGTGACGCATTGCCAGGTTGGATCTAATGATTGTACTATATTTATTTGTTTCACCTGCACGAATTACCAAACGATTGGATTAAATTAAAGCATTTAGATAACACTTGAAAATAAAATTTATCTGATATTATTCTAATTTTTATAAATTTTATATTATATTTGAAAATTTATTTCATATTATTATTATTTTTAAAATATTAGATTATATTTTCTCAAATTTATTTGATATTATTCTAATTTTTGAAAATTTATTTAATATTATTCTTATTTTTAAAATATTACATTATATTTTTCCAAATTTATTTGATATTATTCTAATTTTTGAAAATTTATTTGATATTATTCTTATTTTTAAAATATTAGATTATATTTTACCAAATTTATTTTATTCTAATTTTTGAAAATTTATTTGATATTATTCTTATTTTTAAAATATTAGATTATATTTTACCATATTTATTTCATATTATTCTAAAAATATTAAAAATTTTAGATTACATTTGAAATTAGTATTTAGTTGATATTATTCTAATTTTGAAAATATTGCTATATTAGAAAATCATATTATTCTAATTTTTAAAATATTTGAAAATCATATTTATTTGAAATTGATGTGTCAAATGCATCATATTTATTAGAAAATCATATTATTCTAATTTTTAAAATATTTGAAAATCATATTTATTTGAAATTATTGTATTACACGCATCATGAGATATGTGTGACATGTGTAATTGATGTGTCACATGTGTCACCCCATGACACATGCGACACATGTGTAATTGATGTGTCATGGGGTAGTGTCACATGTGTGATACGTGTGACACATCAATACATGTGTCGCGACACCTGTGTCACAAACTCCATGCCACATGCGACACATGTGTCATTGATGTGTCATGGGGTATGTGTCACATGTGACACATCAATTACATGTGCCGCGACACATCACACTTGACACGTGTCACATGTGTCACATGTGTTGCGACACATCACACGTGACACGTGTCACATGTGCCGCGACACATCACTTACATTAAGTATTTATATATATATATATATATATATATATATATATATATATATATATATATATATTTTATCGGTAAAGGAAATTATATTGAAATGCAGCAATACGCTGAACACCAATACAATCACGAACCAAGAAAGAAAGACAACAAGAAAAAAGAAAAAACACAGCTAGCAGTTCAACTTGACCAAAATTAGCTCGGATCCCAAATATATTGGGATTGGCCATGGCCCTCTTCGCCTCTAGCCACCCAAAACTCCACCAGGTTGGTGATGGATTTTATAATCATGCCCACCGGTCTACACTTATTCTCAAAGATCCTCAAATTCCTCTGACGCCATAGGCACCAAAAAATGGCAAACAAAGAAATCCTCCAGTACTCCCGCCTCTCACCATCTACCATCCCTGATAGCCAACTCATCAAGTGCCGGTATGGCGTATCGCCCATAACCCAGCTCAAACCGAAAGAATTATTCACGACAGACCAAACTTCATGAGCCACTCGGCAATGAAGAAAGAGGTGATCAGCGGTTTCCACCCCATCAGAATATGTGACATAGCCATTAGCAATATCCATCCCCCGACGAATAAGCTGGTCTCTCGTAAGGATTCTTTCCTTACACAGCACCCACCCAAAAAACTTAACTTTCGAGGGTATATGCTCTTTCCACAGCCATTTACCTCTCAAAGGTGATAAGAGGGCGCTGCGACAACAGCTTAACAAAACTCTTGACAGTAAAGTCACCATCACTGCTAGGGGCCCATCTCCTCAGATCTAAATTGTTAGAGCTATGCTGCAGCTCATATAATTTATGAATCAGAATGGAGAACTTAGTCATCTCACCATCTCGCAACGACCTTCTGGTTGCGACATCCTAAACAGTATTCCCATTAATGTGTGAGACAAACTCGTCAATCCTTCCACCCGAATTCGAAGAAACCGCATGGATCCCCGGGAAGGAGGTCCTAAGCGTACCATTATCGAGCCAAACATCGTCCCAAAACCTGATACGGATGCCACACCCCCAGCTGAACTTCAATCCTCTACCAGACCTCGGCCAAATGCTACAAATACCTCTCTACCAAGCTGAAGTCCCCCTATTAGCCGTATAGCAGATCCCCCAGCTATCAAGTGCTAGACCGTATTTCTCGACCAACACCAACCATCAGAGACTATCCCTCTCTCTTCCACCCTCCTTGCTCTTCAAAACCATTTGCCGAGAAGCACCAAATTGGTCTGTCTTAGGCTGCGAATCCCCAGCCCCCCACTCTCGACCGACAGTTGACAAGTATCCCAGTTAATAAGGTGATATCTTCTATTCATCCCCGAGCCTTCCCATAAAAATGAGCGTTGTATCTGCTCCAACAGTTTGATAATCTTCGCCGGACACTTAAACATTGACATATAAAAGATGGGCATCAACGAAAGTACTGCCTTCACAAGAACCAGCCTACCTCCACTACTCAATAGTTTTCCTTTCCACACCGACAATCGCTGCTCGAACCTTTGCACCACAGGTTCCCATTCGCGAAACGTAGGTTGTCTGAGGCCAAGAGGTAGACCAAGGTATCTAATAGGCAGCTTCTCAATTTCACAGCTCACCACGCGCGCAAACTCCCCCAATCCTGCCTCCTCAACCCCAATCCCCGTGATTGTGGATTTGAGGAAATTGATCCGCTGACCCGAGATCGCCTCATAAACCACAAGCACGCCCGCTAATACATTGAACTCCGTAGCATCAACCTTCCCAAATAAGATCGTATCATCTGCATATTATAAATGCGAGATGAATCTGCCATGCGAGCCAACCTGGATGCCGGTAATAAGATTGGACTCCCTGGCACGCACAATTAGCCCAAAGAGCGCCTCGCCCAGAATATTGAAAAGAAACGGGTACAACGGATATAATTTTATAAGATAAATAAATTAAGTTTTTATATTTTAAATAAATTAAGTTTATAATAAATAAATTAATTTTAAAGGGCAATTAAGTTTTTATATAATATAAAAATACTTAATTTATTTTTTAAACTTAAATTACTAACATAATTTATTTTTAAGTATTATATAAAAACTTAATTTTTTTTTAAAAACCTAATTTACAAACACAAAAAGAAGTTCTTAGTTTTAAAAACAAATTTTAAAATGCAAGTAAATAGATCACCCATATTTTTGATAGCTAGAATGGGATCCATTCAAAAATTTAAGATCTACCATATTTTTGGATAGATCTACCCATAAATATGGTAGATCTAGTGAATTTTTTAAAAAAATGCAAGTTATATGATGAAAAATGATACATTTTCTTAAATATCCGGCGAAAATGTGAGTATGTGACTATTCGGTGGCTAAGAAAGAAGAAGAAATGGTAAGTTATTTTTTTTACAAGGAAGAAGCAGACTTCTGGAGTGAGTGCTGGGGAAAGAAGACAGCTGGGGAGACAAAAAACCCCAAAATGGGGCTTAAATCATGGGTGAAAAAGTAAAGGGGGCCTAGTCCAATAATTTGAAATTATCGGACGATACGGGTGATAATTTGCCCGTTTCGTCCAATAATTTGAGGTTTAAAAATAAAATAAAATAATAATATTGATATTATCGAACGATACATTGAAATTATCATCCGATAATATCAATATTATTGCCCGTATCGTCCGATAGTTTGAGATTTAAAAATAAAATAAAATAATAATATTGATATTATCGAACGATACATTGAAATTATCGTCCGATAGTATCAATGTATCGTCCGATGCGATAAATTGCCCGTATCGGACGATAAATACTCGATTTTTAAGGGGGTACGATATAAAGACATTGTATCATACTGCCGAGGTACAAAACCAATACGTATCGGTATCGGACGATATTTTAACCCATCCTCATGACGCTAATACTACTTGTCAAAGTAGTTAGACACTTGATGCGGGAACTTACTAAATGCAATGCTAGGGCTGAGATTAGGATTAAAATTAATTTAATCAATTAAAAAAAAATCGCATAACAAATTCCCATGAAAAATTCTAGAAATCTAATTCGATGCTTTAATTTCGGCCCAAAATAGCGCTACTTTCTTGTACGTTCCCTATCACGGATCTAGAAGACTAGGGTTCTTATGAACAGCTAGATCTCTGATAGTTTTAGGGCGTTGCAAGCGGGTTCTCTCGATACCGAACAAAATTAAAAGGCTAATAATGATTTATGATGAACAAATAGGTTGATTTTGAATTTTATGAAATAAATAAAATAACTAGGGTTACGCTACTTACGCAAACCGTAGATTTGAAGAAGATAGAGATGGAAGAAGAGTTGACCTCGCACCAAACCGCAAGCGAGAATCATAAAATCGTTCTCCATTTGAGAGAATCACACCCTCACGAAAGTTTAGAACTCTCAATTTTGCATAAACAATTTTCATTAACCAAAAAGTAATAATAAATTTGTTTACAAGTCTTTAAATAGGCTAATCAATGCATAAAAGTAAAAATCGTAGTATAACTCTAATTCCTAGTTCAAATAAAAGAAATATCCTAATTCTTTTAAAATAATAAAATAAAGTCCTAAAATAATAAGGAAAGTATTCATATTTCTAATTAAAGAAATAAATTCTATTTTCTAAAATAAAATAATAAAAGAGACTAATCCTAATTCAATTAGGAGTCGTGCAATTCGTCACTTTCTGTGCAGCTTTCGAAAACTGACCATTACTTCAATACTTGTCGGAATTGCACATTTTTTGGCTCGTTGGAAAGCTACTTCGACAAGCTTTCAAATAAGACCAATTTCGCATCAATCCGACTTTGTTTGATACTTCGAAATAGGCCAAACATAAAAGTGACGGGATTGAAAGTTGAAGACCCTAATAAGTTTTGGGTTTTCTTTTTTCTGATCAAACGGGTCTTTAACGGGCCTTTTTTAAAAAACTCATTCGCAGGTCCACTTTCTCTTTTGACATCTCTTTATCTGACCACGATTTAAATAGGCGGATCTAAAGTTCACATCAATCCCCTCTACTTTGAAAAAGTTCGACCTCGAACTTTAGTTGGCATGGATTTTCACGGTCATGATCACAGACAATATATAGGGAACCTCGATCGGGAGCGGCTTGAATCAGACGTCCCCATCAACTCTCCTCAGGTTAGAAGGATGCATTCCCGATGAATACCGGTTGTGATAGAGGTCAAAGAGATCCGGGTCAATCTGCTGAAACTCTTGTGTAATCCACGTATTCTCTGAATCGCTCTTGTTCTTCCACTTGACCAAATGCTTCTGAAATTCCCCTTGGTTGGTGGACACAATCTGATCATCCAACACATCTTCGATGATCTCACAAGTTTGCTACGTAGGTGGCGGTAGCAATGAGGTAGGGGAATTATTGGTTCATTAGATGTAGAAGGCTCAAAGGGGAACAAGGTCCTCCATGTTGAAAGTCGTGCTAATCCCCAAATTCGACGAAAGATCTAAGATGTAAGCATTAGAACCGACACGCTTCAAGATCTGATAGGGTCCAGCACCCCGAGCTTGTAACTTCTTTGCAACTCCTTGTGGGAATTGCTCGGGTCTATTCCAAACCATCACAAAATCACCCTATTGAAATTTTTTGAACCGTCTATGAGAATCTGCAGAAAACTTGTATTTTTTATTGTTCGCATTAATTCTTTTCTTAATCTCGGCATATAGCTCATGAATGCAATATGCAAAAGTGGATACAGACTCTGATGACCTTTAATGAATGGACATTGGGTGAAAATCTGTGTGTTCTAGTATTCAGCTTACCCTTCCATTGGATGAGATATGCCTGGTGTTTCTCAAATTGCGTTCTCTTTGCAGTCCAAGTGTTGTCAATTTTCGATTTACCTTTCTACTTAAGAAGAAGATACTCTCGATATGCTTGATGTGTCTTTACCTTGGTAACAAAATATGGATCTCCCAAAACTTTTCCATCTAACCTCTTCACATATTGTTCAGGTGGGTATTTGGAAATCAATGAGTAGATAGGATTGGCCTCAGGTGGATGGGCATCAAGGAATGGGTCTAAAGGTTTTGTTGTTGGGCCTAAAAAAGGTGTACGCGCATCTACACTCGACTCGATTAACTTGTGTGTACTCGCTTCAACCAAAACCAAAGACTCTGGGGTACTTCATTCAATGGACCCTAATGGTTCTTGTGTACCCAGTTCGTTGGGCTCACGTGTACTCGATTCAATGGTTCTTGTGTACCCAGTTCGATGGACTCACGTGTACTCGATTCAAGGGGCACCAACAAGTTATGTGTACCCAACTTTACGGATACCAATGACTCATAGGCAAGTGACTTGACTGGTTCACGTGTGGGTGACTCAACTGGTTCACGTGTGGGTGACTCAACATCACTATTCACAAGGGAAATAGAAGTCTCTTTAACATAAACTAGACTTTCTTTAGCTTCTTCCATCTCTTCACTCAGCACGGTACTAGGGTCGTACACTTCTTCCGCTTCCCTATTCTCTGGCTCCTTAGGACTCATTCTTTTAGTTAATAAATTCGAAGTGGAAAATTTTGTGGGACATTGGTATGCAAAGTGCCCGAACCCTTGACACTTAATATACCGTAGAAGGTGACGGTGTATTAAAGAAACATACTTTTCGATAAGTTCACCGTCATGTCCTCCCATGTGAAGATGTGTTTAGTTCGAAGAGATTCAGTACGACGTTCTACACGAATCCAAAAAATTTTGGCATTCCCTCCAACTTTGTTTTTGCTAGCCTAATTTTGTACTCATTTGGTATGCAATATCAATCAAAATATTCCTCTACACTAGACAACCACTCTACAAAGGTTTTGGGGTTTAAACATCCCTCAAAACTTGGAACCTCATTCCGAATAGATTTGAGAAACTTCTCGGCAAGGTCATACTCGAGTTCACGACGATGAGGGTATCCCCTAACTCTAGTCTCATCACGATTTTTTGGACTTTTCCAAGAATTTGGAGTGTAGCGGTTTCCTTGTTCGGCTAGTACCCTTTCATGACGGGTAAGGAATTCACGATGACATGTAAATGACTCATACATGATGCTTGACACAAACACAACTCAGACACAATACTAGAAAAGACAAACACTATGAACCAACAATGGATGAGGACTTTTGTCAAACACTAGCTGTGCACACTAATGAAATAAATTGCAATAAGATTGAAATGACATGCAATTATGAAACTAAGTGATACAAGACAAAAATTAGACAAAAAATAGATAAAAGCTAGACAATAGGCATACGATAAAAAAAATAGACAAAAGCTAGACAAACCTTAGACAAATCTGAAATGATGCAATTCTAAATTAATAACAAAATAAACCTTAAAACCTATATGAACACTAAAACGCTAAAACTAAACTGATGCTTTGATACTAGTTTGATGAGGGAACTTACTAAATGCAATGCTAGGGCTGGGATTAGGATCAAAATTAATTTAACCAATTAAAAATAACTATTTCTCATAACAAATTCCCATGAAAAATTCTAGAAATCTAATTAGATGCTTTAATTCCGACCCAAAATAGCGCTGCTTTCGTGTACGTTTGTTATCGCGGATCTAGAAGACTAGGGTTCTTATGAACGGCTAGATATCCGATAGTTTTAGGGTGTTGAACGAACTCGCAAGCGGATTTTCTCGATACCAAACAAAATTAAAAGACTAATAATGATTTATGATGAACGAATATGTTGATTTTGAATTTTGGGAAATAAATGAAATAACTAGGGTTACGCTACTTACGCAAACCGTTGATCTAAAGAAGATAGAGATGGAAGAAGAGTTAGCCTCACTCCAAATCGCAAGCGGGAATCAAAGAATTGCTCTCCGTTTGAGAGAATCGCATCCTCACGAAAGTTTAGAACTCTCAATTTTGTATAAGCAATTTTCATTAACCAAAAAATAATAATAAAGTTGTTTACAAACCTTTAAATAGGCTAATCAATGCATAAGTCTAGAAATCCTAGTGTAACTCTAATTCCTAGTTCAAATAAAAGAAATATCCTAATTCTTCTAAAATAATAAAATAAAGTCCTAAAATAATAATAAAACTAATCATATTTCTAATAAAAGAAACAAATCCTATTTTTTAAAATAAAATAATAAAAGAGACTAATCTTAATTCAATTGGGAGTCTTGAAATTCGTCACTTTCTGTGCAGCTTCCGAAAACTGACCATAACTTCTTCAATATTTGTCGGAATTACACATTTTTTGGCTCGTTGGAAAGCTACTTCGATAAGCTTTCAAATATGACTAATTTCGCATTAATCTGACTTTGTTTGATACTTCAAAATAAGCCAAATATAAAAGTGACGGGATTGAAAGTTGAAGACCCTAAAAAATTTTAGATTTTCTTCTTTATGATCAAACGGGTCTTTTTTTAAAAACCCATTCGCGGGTTCACTTTCTCTTTTGTCGTCTCCTCTTTATCCGATCACGATTCAAACAGGTGGATCTAAAGTACGCATCAACACAGCTATAAAAGAATCAAGGTAAACGCGGAGGGGCACAAGTTATTGGGAATGGCATCACACGACAATTCTGAATATCGTGTCAATAGCTTACTCAATAGTGCGGGGCAAATCAAAGTGGCGGTAAGGTATATCTATGATAACTGATATACACCCACAACACAAAGGTTTGCTTGGCTCTACAATAGTCTACCAAATTCCTTCACAAATTTCTTCCACAGGCAACTTCTAAAACATGGACTCCAGGAATTACAGGACTTCACTAACTGGTGAAACCCTGCAAGGCATGAATGATCGGGAGAATAATATTTATCATTCTGAAATCAGTGGGGATTGGTGCCATGGTTTTAAAATGCGAAAACTCGACTCAACTCGAAAGTCAGTTGAGTCGAGTTAACTCGAAGACTCCGGTAATAAACTTGACTCGCTGCGACTCAGTAATTTAGTATATATTTTGAAAAATATATATCAGATAAAAGTAAAATAGAAATATGTTACAAGGAACAAGATGGGAGTATATGTTGATAAAATGGGTAGTTTAATACTTTCTAAAAAGATAGTGTTTCTAAATCTTATTTCATGAATTTTTTATATATATGAGGATAGTTTATGAACCCTGATTGCATCATCCTAGTGAATCTTGACTCAACTCGGACTCAACTCGAAACCTCAGCGAGTCGAGTAACTTGGCCGAGTTAACTCGTTGATTCACCGAGTTTTAGAACTATGGTTGGCGGAGTGGCCAGGACCACGCCTCAAAAAGCAGAGGTTGTGAGTTTGAATTCCACCCCTTGTTGGCCACTTGTAGGGATTTATCCCTACTGACTGGTACATGTGATGTGCAAGTGCTGTACATGTAGTTGGGTGCTCTAAGAGGCCGGATACCCCGTTATCCAAAAATATTTTTCACTCTGACTAATGGCAGCAAAGTTGATCATAAAACAGACAACCTGACTCTTGTGAGCTGTGATAAATGCCCCATCATGGAAAAGCCCAGAAGGCCCATTGTGTGGCATCTACCTCCTGCAACTCTAAAAGGATATTTTTCTTTCCTCAGGTAAAGAAGAAAAAAATGAGAAACAAATTAATCTATCAGGAATACATAGCTCTCATTAATCTGTGTTTCTTGTCAGAACAAGTTATCTTTATAGCTTTTCACAATTTGCAGTCAAAGACAATTCTCTGAATAAACAGGTTCAAAGGGAGGTTTGGCACCTGCCTGGAATTACTTTTCCCGCTCAAAGATTTGATATTTCCTAGAGTTGATGTTTGCCAACCCATACATCTGATACTGATACGTATTGGCTGCTGCTACCAAGGGATGCAATGCCAAATTCCTTGGTTGGTTGATACGTAGCAGCAAATTGGCCGATACCAATACCTACCAGCCGGTACAACAATGGATACCAAGCCCTGTGTCACTGATTTGTATAAGCCGTATCGGCAATACCTACTGGCTGCTGCTACGGTTATTTGTTTCGGAATCAGATAACACCAAAACTAATATGTATCACTGATATGTATACATATCATCCAAGTTTTAAAAACTTGTTTACCAGTACTCTTGAATTGAAATATTTTATTACTAGTTTTTGTTGAGTAGACTACTTTCTTTCTGAACTTTTCTCGTATAATTTCCTATGAAGATTTTGTACTTGCCATTTTCTCAAAATCGCTTCACACAGCACAGAAGCCAAAGAATGGCTGAAGATCAATCAGTTGTGGGGAGGAGACAGATTTATTATGATCAATATGGAAGTGAAGCACTGATTTGTAGTGATAGTGAAGAAGAGGTTGCAGAACCGGAGGAAGAGAAGCATGAGTTCTCCGAAGGTGAAGATCAGATACTGTGGTAAGTAATTTAAGTGGGATCATTTTTCATTGTCAAACTGCCATAAAAGTAAGAAACATATGTACAAACAACATGAAACCGAAGTCAATGGTAAATCTTGTTTCATTTGGAATACATTGTTTTACACCGCACATATATCGTAGGTATTTTTAAATTCTTTGTTTTCCTCAAAGCACAAAGATGCTAGAATAAAGACCTGTGGCTTGCATTCTGAGAGTTCAAAAGTAAAGTTTTATTTTTGATTATTCCGTAAGAAGAGATAGTATTTCTATTACTTAACAAGTTTATTTATTTTCTTAGACTTATTTTGCATTTTCTATCTTACATGCCTTTATTGAGGATTATATATAGTGGAAAATATGTTTCCTTTGCAATAATTTATACAAAATAAACAAACAGTATACTAAAAATATTAGTTGATAACTTCTCATTTCAGCATGTACTGTATTTTCCTGTTGCCATTTCTTGTGTCTAGGTTGTTTGGCAAGGATACATATAAGTTACAAAACCTGGTAAATCGAAGAAAGGAATTTGAGATAATAAAGTGTACAATGCTCATGGAAGGGTCAAAATACACTTGCTTTCAGTTGAACCTGTAAGTTCCTTCATAGTGACAAAATACGACATTTTTATGAAAAATACTCGCCTTTTTGCCACAGCATATTAAACCCATATAATACTCCTATTATTGAATAGTACTCATATTTTTTGTATAATACACATATTTCTAGTTCCAAACACGTTTTTCACGTATTAAATGTTTTATTCCCGTATTTTAACGTATTTAAAAAAACTGTTTTAAAACTTTAAAAAAAAAAAAAAAACAGAAAACCTTAAACTTAAAATGTCTTAAACTTTTTATTCCCGACTTCTTCCCTTTTTTCGGCTTATGTATACAGTTTTTTAAAAAATTTTATTCTTTCCCCTTTGTTTTCTGATTTTTCGTTCACTGTATTAAACCAGATCCGTATTTTGTCACTTCAGTCTTCCTTAGATGAGAAGGGATCAACTGGTAACAATCCTCTTCTTGACATTTCCTTCACAGTTTCTTTCTTTCTGAGATACATATTTGTGAGTGACCTGCATTTATTGAAGCGTGATGAGGGATCTGAAATTCTGCAATTGTTTCCTTGAACATATCATATTTTTCAACTACGAGAAATGTTTCTAGGCATAGCATAAGCATCAAATTCTAATGTACATCTTCGAGTTCTTTTCATCCACAGCAAGTGTGCAAAGTGAACATTGTGCCTGAAGTTCGAAACTGCACATTTCTTTCGACGCCATGCACTGAACTTTTTATATATACTCGGCATAGATGAATCAAATTTTAGTTTTTTTTTACGTCTTTTTTGACAAACCATATAGGGATGTTATACTTGGGTTAAGATTTGGAAATTGGAATGTTACAAAATATAATTCAAAAGACTTTTCTTCTCGGGTTGTGACCTACTTTGTAGGTCCCTTTCCTCTTTACAGTTTTCAAATAAAGCACCAAGTTCCTTTTGATACCAATGCATGTGTTCAAATGGTGAGCTGTACAATTAATTTGTGATTTGGGAATGATGAAAAACTGCTGCATAGATAAGAGAGATAGATATGCACAACCTGCGCACGCTACTCATTTCAATGATTCTCTCTTCATCTGCACTTTTTTAGTTTAGGCTGGCAGATTGAATACACATGCACATCATAATGACTACATTGGCTTGCTATTTCTTAGATCATGCCATACTAGTTACCACATTTATATGCACAGTGGTTAGGGCTGTCAGCGGGTCAGGTTGGGTCAAAATTTTGTTGCCCAATAAGAAAATCACAAATGCCTGACCCGACCCATCGGTGCACTGAAGCTGACCTGACCCTACCCGATAAAACCCATATTTTTATATTTTCTATATAAAATGTCGGGTTGGATCGACCCGGAAAGTACCCGACCCAACCCGATAAGTTCAATTTTTGTACCGAACCGGGTAAAATATCGGGTCGGGTCAGGTATCAGGTCGTCCCAACCTGTTGACAGCCCTAATTGTGGTTCAGGTATTTTAGTTTTGTAAATCATGCTAGCTGCTGTTTTAAGTCTTGATTCAATATTATGAACTCTGTTTTTTGTAGTAGGAATTACAGTATGTTCTTTGCCAATTGTTTTTAGTTTTTCGTATCCTATGTAATCTTATATGTACTACTCTGGTTTTCCCTCTTTCCCATATCACAAATACATTCTAGGTGTTTTGTAATATATTTTCTTGTTTATAGTGTTAGAAACTATTAAAAAAGGAAGCTTATGCTTCAACACTTAAATGTTGGTGCTTTCACTTAGTCCCATACACTTTATTTTTCTTTTCATTTTTCACAAGCTACTGATCATATGAACAGCTTAGTTAACTGAAGATAATGAATTTTAAATTGATTAAAAACTAAAGAAATTTGTCCAGGCCATATAAGTATTCAGAGCAAAGAAAAATCATTATTCCATTACTAGTGTTGTCATGTGCAGTCACATAATTGCTTATTTGATGGATCGCATAATCACTTATGCGATCTTATATGTGACACCATAGGCATGGATCGCATAAGCCATAGGGGCTTGTTGGACTCAAACAAGTATATGAGATCTGGCCAATCGGCCTGGAGACCTGGCCGTTCGGCCACGAGCCTGGTTACTAATAATACGTATTTTTTTTCCTTTTTTTTTAATTACATGTTTTTCCTTTTTTTGAAAAAAAATAAAATTATGTCATGGCTTATGCAATTATATGAATTGCATAAGCAGTGGAGTTATGCCATTTAACTACATTGATCATTATGTATTCTTTACATTTAATTGTTTTGGGAATTTGGATTGAACCCCTGAGTGCTGACCTCAGTGCTGCAGGCTTGAGGCCATTATTATTGTGCATAAACCAAACTCCAAGAAGAATCATTCTATTAGGATATTGTGTTTCAACTTATCAATTTTTTTCTTTCAAGCCACATGCCAAACCAAAGAGGGGAAAGTGGAAAGAACGGCCTAAAAATGAAAATAATGGCATAAATAATCGATGAGCCTATTTATGGCTATGATCCGATGGTGGAGTGTGTTGCAGCTTAGTGCTGAAAGCTGGCGGTTGGCAGGAAGTTGGGTACAACAGCTGTGGCGTGGACGGGAGGGGGAAGGGGAAGATGACGCATGGCAATGGCGCCTGACAGGCACACCACTGGATCAGTAGTTTCATGGGAAAAGGTGTTTCCAATCTCAAAAAAGAGCCTACAGGTATGAATACAGAAGTGGAGATGGAGGCACGTGGATGGGCAAATGGCGAAATAATCACTTTTTGGGTGACCGAGGCGTAAAGAGATGGTCAAAAATGTAAACTCCTGCCGTATACCCGTGGCTTGAGGAGATCCTATATAATGCTGCGGTGGGCCCTCTCTCAGAGGAGAGGAGGTTTCGGCTGACACTTCAACGCCATGTTTTAATGGGGTTGTCCGGTTCAGGCTTGGAGATCCGGGAAAGGACCAGATGGGTATTTGGGATGTGGTGACTATGGGAGTGTGAGTAATGACGTGGTTAGGAGGCCAGTACCTGGTGGCTCAGAGCTGATGGGTTGTCGCCATGTAGTCTACGGCTTTGGGGACGGATCACAATGCACGTAATTTCCAAACTCGTGTGTGCTCCTCGTTCTTAAGGTATGGGTGCATGCACGACACACGTAACTTCCCAACCCGTGCACTCTATTTATTATATGAGGATGGGTGTAAGTGAGTCGCACATGATCTCCATTGTTTCTTCTCCAGCTCGCGATAGTATTTCCGTGGGCCCTATTGTCGGGTAGAGAAAGGCAATTGCTCTTCATTAAATATTTTTCCTTTCCTTTTCTTAAGGAACCCATTTGGGTCAACAATTGTAATTTAGATCCTAAGGTTGATCAATAGTCTAGCTTATGTCTTGCAGGAGGTTGATGTCGCTCCAAACGCAGAAACCCCTATAGATTAGAGAAGACGCAAATACTAGAGAATGTAATTTATGGTTTCCCGATCGTGAATTGTTTTTGAAGGCGTTGAAGGAACGGCGGATGATGGTCAGGTTGGTCATAGTAGGCTGGAAAAGGAAGTTGTTGAATTTCAGGGGGAGAGCAATTAAGGGAGACCGAGAATATGGAAGATGGGGCGGAATGAGATCTGTCAGTTGGAAGGGCAAAGCAAAACAAATTGAGGAGGCCTTAAGTGGGTCTTCTGGGATGGGTCAAGGCCGTAATGAATCCACATCAGATATTGGAGATTTGATTGACTATAGGATCAGATTGACACAGTGAGTAAATTAATGGTGTATGCAAAGGACGTAGGTATCAAACACCACTGGGTGGACAACGCTTTAAGAGCTTTGTTTACCCATTTGGAGATGCCTAAGAAAGGTGAACTCTCGGCTAGTTAGGGGAAGAAGAAGAGGGAACTGCTCAACCCTCTAGTGGGGATTATGCTATGGTAAGTCACTTCCACGACATAGACGGATCATAACAGTACTCACCCCATCCTTTGGGTTTCCCTCCGGTCCTGGTCAGGGGAGCCGAAAAGCTGAATGTTGAATGAGGTTCTTTTGTCTCTTCTCTTATATGAAGAAAACCTAGTCTTCACTCTTCAGGAAGCCATGTTTGGGAGGGATCGATGGGCAAAAAATGACTCAATTGCTCCGGGCAAGCAATGGGAGTGGAAGAAAAGGATTCAGTTTGGGCGTCTGGTGTGATCACTGTGGCTTGAAATGCTCTCATTTTTGAGAAATAGGAGGCTCTTGTGGGGTAGCTCTCAGTTTCGGTAAAGCTAAAATGCATTGATAACAGGAAGTTATGGGCCTTCACAGGGTTTTATAACCCCAACAAGGACAGCTTGAGCGATATTTTCTTGCAAGAGTTGGAGGAAGTGTGGTCCTCTTGGCAGTTGTCCTGGTGCATGGCAGAGATTTTTAATACTATAATATGGGCTTGCAAAAAGGGGAGGCAATGACAGAGCTGATTGGATGAAGGGGTTTGGAAATTTCATTAACATAAGTGGGCTGTTTGATCCGCGAATGGGTGGAAATTGCTATACTTGGTCAAATCGTTAAACTAGCCTCATACTCCCATTTGGATAGATTTATGTATTCTACGTCTTGGGAGGACATTTTTCCGGAGATGCTTGTTGATGGGTTGCAGCAACCCATTTCAAATCATATCCCAAGTCTCCTCAGGTGTTTGATTGGTGACAGGGGGTCCCATTTGTATTTGAAAACCTGTGGCTCATTTAAAGTGCGGGGTTGCTTCCTGTCAGATTCATGGAAATGCAGAGTACATAATCTCTTCAAACCTTTAAAAGGCTCGGAGGGAATCAAGAGATGAAATATCGAGCAGGAGGGTGAGAAGACTAAAGAGGTATAGTTGGGCAAAATTTTGAAGTTAGACAGGCTTGAGGAAGGTGGGCAGCTCTCTTTGAAAGAGAGTGAAAACAGGAGGCTCAAAGAAAGCTTCAATAAAATATGCCTGGAGGAGGAGATTACGTGGAAGCAAAAGTTGAAACCCACTGGTTATTAGCTGCTGACAAGAAAACTAAATCTTTCACTAAACACTAACTACAGGCGCAAAATTAACACAATCCAACATTTGATGGTCCAGGTTAGGAGAATTGATAGATAGAGAGATATAGAGGATCCTATCTTAAACTTTTATAAGGAGCTGTATGAAGATCAGGGATGGGATGGGCTGGTCCCTGATGGCATTAGTTTCAAGACCATTTTGGCTGATGATAGAGCTGGTTTGGAGGTGGAGTTTGGAGAGGAGGAAATCAAAGAAGCTAGCAGCGATAAAGCCACAGGGCTGGATAGGTTTACTTTGGAGTTTTTTTAAGTGCTTTTGGGACGTGGTGAAAGGTGGTCAAGGAAGTTTATCATAGCAGTAAATGGGAAGGGTCATAAATTCTACTTTTTTCATTGATTCCTAAAATGAAGGGGTTGAGATGGTTGGAAGCTACAAACCATACGTTTTCATGGTAGTTGTAGGATACAGACCCATTAGTTTGCTTGGTAGGTGTATAAATATTGGTGAAGGTGTTGGCTAATCGAGCCAGCCCATTAATGGGGAATGTTATTTTGGGTTATCAACACGCTTTCGTTACCGGAAAGCAACTGATTGACGTCACGGTGATTGCTTATGAGGTTCTAGACTCGAGATATATGGGTAGGGATCCCTGTATTGTTTTGAAAGTAGACATGGAGAAGGCTTATGATAGGGTGCATTGGGGTTTAGATTACATGCAGGGAAGGTTGGGTTTAGGGACAAAATCGAGAAAATGGATGCAGGCTTGGGTGGTTCTCTATTTTGATAAATGGCATGCCAAAGGTTTAATGTAAAAGCTTGAGAGACTTGAGACAGGGTGATCATCTATCACCTTTCTTGTTTAACGTAGTGGGTGAGGTGCTTAGAGGGATTCTTCAGTTGGTGATGAGTCTTAGATTCTTCGATGGGTTCGGTGGGGAAGGCGAAAGGAGGAGGATTAAGCACCTTCAGTATGCGAATGACACTATGGTATTTTGTGGAGCGTCTAGGGAAGATATGAGATTTTTTTGTTGATAGGTAAGCTGGGCTGAGACCTGCGACCTTGAGGTTGAATTATTGTCAACCTTCCATTGTGCTACAGGCCCAAGCCCAAGAGGTGTGATGTGTTAAAGTTTCCCTCTGGTGTTATGAAACGTCCTTAGGTCAAAATAAATTTGGTGAAGGCTAGCATGATTGGGGTTTGTGTGGAGGACGCTTGGTCTAATTTTGTTAGTTTCATTGGGTGTAGGACCAATTCCCTTCTGTCTTCTCATCTCGGCCACCATTATGTATTCATAACCTTCGGTGGCCGCTTTGGGAGCCAGTAGTAGAGAAATTTGAGAGAAGGCTGGCAACTTGGAAAGCTGATTTGTTCTCAGTAGGAGGAAGGTTCATGCTTATTAAGGCTACGATGTCAAATCAGCAGGCTCTTTTATATGTCTTATGTTCAAGTGCCCTATGGAAGTCATTAATCAGTTGAAGCAGTTAGAAAGGAACTTTCTATGGGAGGGGAGGAGAGATTCTAGGAATTTCCACTTGGTAAATTGGGAAGTCTGTAACTTGCCGAAGGAATCTGGTGTCAGGCGGTTCATGCTTATTAAGGCTACAATGTCAAATCAGCGGGCTCTTTTATATGTCTTATGTTCAAGTTCCCTATGGACGTCATTAACCAGTTGAAGCAGTTAGAAAGGAGCTTTCTATGGGAGGGGAGGGGAGATTCTAGGAATTTTCACTTGGTAAATTGGGAAGTCTGTAACTTGCTGAAGGAATCTGGAGTTTGGGTGTCTAGAGGTTGAAGAAAATGAACATGTCATTGTTTAGAAAGGGGCACCTGAGCATAGAGATGGAAGAAGAGGATCTGTGGCTGCAAAATTTACAGGATAAATATCGGGTGGATAGAATGGGCTGGTCGATTCTTCTGGGCAGGTCTCAGCTTGGTGGAGAGGTGTTTTGTCGGTGACGGACGGGTTTCAGTAGTGTATAAGATTAGAAAGAGGGGCTGGTACTTGAATTGAAAATTTGGAATGATCTATGGCTGAGAAGTGCCTCTGTAAGATAAGTTTCATGAAATTTTAGTATGGCTTTAAATCAAAATTCTCTCCTCTCTGAGATGATTATTCAGGAGGGAGGAAGTGAGGTTTGTGATCTTGGACTTCGGAGGAACCTGAAAGATGAAGAGATCCTGGCTTAAAAAATCTTATGGTTCAGATCTATGTCAGTAAACCTAATCAAATTCGGCTGGACAGAAGGGTGTGGACTGGCATGCTTTAGACCATGGTTGGGTGTGCTTGTGGAAGAGCTATGCTCCTCCCCAAATTCTTTTCTTCCGCTGGATGGTTGCATGGGAGAGAATACTCTAGGTGGACCAGTTTAATAGGAGAGGAATGAATATCCAGGGCATTGTGTCATGTATGATTGTGTTGTTTGCAGCGGGAGGACGTTAACCACTTGTGATCCACTGACCGTTTGCTAGGCTTTTTGAAGGTTTGCTAATTTCTGGATTCCTGTGGGGCCTTGTTTGTGAATTGGGAGGGATCAGGGCTTAGCAGTTTGGCTATGATTTTTTGTAGTATTGCTACTATTACCCATATGGCTGTTATGTGGGAAATTTGGTTGGAGATAAATAGTCTGGTCTTTAGGGGGAAGAGTAGATGGTGATGAAGCTTGCCATGAAAACATTCTGGAAGGGGCTCGGGCTAAGATCTAGGGGGTCAGGTGTGTCTAGTGGTGATCAGGGAGCAGTGGGACGGCATGGGCGACTGATCTGTAGGGTCAGGGCTCATCTTTTGCTTGCTTGCATAGGCTTTGAGCAGGCCTTTTGGTACGGTTTCTTGTTTCTTTCTGTTTTTGCTAGGTTGTGCTGTCCTTAGCCCATAGTCACAAAGTCGAGAGACGGCAATAAATCGGCAAGGGTCTAAGACAGGAAAACTTGGAAAAAATCGGTCAAAGTCAGTCAAACTCGAAAAACAATCGGGGAAAATAAATATAAAATACAAAAAAAATTAAAAAATATATCATAATATAATTCAAGTTAAAAATAATGTTTTTAAGGAACAAAATAGGAAAAAGCAAGGAGAGCAATGAGCTCTGAGATGGGCAGGGATCACAGAGGGCCTTAAAGGTTTTTTTTTTTTACTTTAAGTATGAGTGAAGAAAAAAGAAAATAAATCGGAAAGCATCACAAACATCGCCGATTAATCGGCCGAGCTCCGGATTGGCCGATTAATCAGTGATGTAGTGGGGATGACTGCAAGTCGCCGACTTTTTCTGTTTTTTTTATAAAGTCGCAGACTATTGTGACTATGCCTTAGCCTCTCGCTAAGGTGCTGGTTATATCCTTTTTGTTTCACTCATTTAATGGCTTTGCCTTACCGATATATACTTCAAAGAAGTTCAAATTGCAGATCTCGTCACCAGAAAAAATTGAATTTATCGAAAAATGTGTTTAACTTTTCAAGAAAGTTCAAATTCCTGAATTGATGACCAAGAACTTGCAAGACTCCCCACGACAACTCTCTTGGTTATGATTCAGATGTATCATGATCTCATCAGTCTTTTTAGTTTCATTCCAGATAGTGATCATTACTCACTAATTGCAGTAAAAGTTGAATTTTTAATCCACTTCTCCATGGAGTATAGTCGTTATTCCTAAGATATTGTCTTGATCTTTTGTACTCTTTATATTGTTTGTTTCGTAAGAGCAGTTAATTCTGGACATAGATTGTTAACATGTTTACTGCTGTTGACCTCGGCAGGAAGGCTTTTCAGGAGTACGGGATGAACGAAGACGTGTTGAATGCTCTAAGCCAGTTCATTGAAGCAACCTCATCTGAAATACAGGTAACTGGAATTCGGCGTAGAGAAGTCCAACATCGTGTTGAAAGGGATCCTCTTTCGAGCTTGAACTTTTGTTTTCTTGCTTCTTTCTTCTTTTCTCCAACATATAAATGCTTAGTGCTTAATTTCTTCAGTACTTTATTTGAAATAATCCTAGTAACTTTTTACCCTGATTTGCAATTTGAAGGAAAGATATGACACACTTAAAGAGAAATATAAGGAGAAACATGTCGAAAACTGTGAAGGTTCTACTGGAACAAGATATGAGAGGAGCATATCTTTGGAGAAGAGTCTTAGTGCGGCTTTAGATTCTTTTGATAATCTCTTCTGTCGTCGCTGCTTGGTAATTTCCGTCTCGAAATTGTATTGTTTGTAAAAGAGAACTAGTCATTTTCCATCAATCATTTCAAACTTTTAAGCAGTTCAGTTAGATTATTTTCTGCCTATCTCTTTCTTGTAGGTTTTTGATTGTCGTCTGCATGGCTGTTCTCAAAGTCCAATTATCCCTGTAAGTTGTGGTTTTCCACATTCTTCTTATTCATGCAATTTGCAGATTACTTTGTGGCTTCAATTGGAGGTTATTTGCTTGACAGAGAGAAAAGCAGACATTTTGGTCTGGATTTGAAGAGAATGGAAACCCTTGTAGTGATCACTGCTTCCTTTTGGTATGGCACTCCTTTTGGAACTTGAGAATGTAATTTGAATTATCTGCTGTATGTAATCCCACACTTATTGTCAGAGAGCCTGTGACTAGTGTCTACTATAGTGCCCCTAAGTTAAGATGGGCAACGGGCTGCATCGGCCTGTCAGACTCAGCCTTCCGCTGTCGGGCTTGGGATGATTTTTTGACCCATCGTGCTGGGCTTAGGTTTTAGTCCCAATTTCCTTGTCAGGCAGGGCATGTCTGAAGTCTTCTATTGGGTCATTACCTTATGCACGCCTGGCCTTGGGCCGCCTGACAATCACCACCATAATGTTAGTTGTAAGTTGTAACACTATATTAGTAGTCCTTTAGTGCAAGTATAATCTTGTAGCATAGTCACTAAGTCAGGAGTCGGCAATAAATCGGCAAGAGTCTAAGTCGGAAAAAACCGGCAAAAAACTGCCAAAGTCAGAAAAATTCGGGGAAAATAAAAAAATTCAAAAAATGTAAAAAGTAAGTCATAATATATTTCAAGTTAAATATAATGATTTTAGTGAACAAAATAATACAAATAGGCAAAACCTAAAGGTTTTTTATGAACAAACTGAACAAAATAGTATAAAACCTAAAGGTTTTCTTTCCCCTTAAGCAAAAATAAAAAAAATAAAAAAATTCGGACCACATCACAATCATCGTCAAGTCATCGGGACTCGATAGGAAATATCACCTCGTGAGCTGGGAGATCTGCCAACTGCCGACGTCCTCTGGGGGATGGGTATTCGAAGTTTGGAGCTAGTTAATATTGCGATGTTAGGCAAATGGTTTTGGCGAGCAAGGTCAACGGCAGAGAGGAACAATCTATGAGTTTCTATTCTGGTGGAGAAGTATGGCTGGATGGATGGATTTGGGGGAGTTAGCGTTTTGGTTAATAGACGGTTCCCTAATTGGTGGAAAGGTATTTGCTCTATCTGGAAGTTCTATTCGAGGGGCACCCGTTTCAGCTGGGGAGAGGGGTCTAGGATCAGATTTTGGGACGATATTTGGATTGATTACTGGCCTTTGAAGGAAAGATTCACTGCCATTTACTCAATCGCGAGAAATCCCTGCTCCTCGATGGCTGATTTTTATTCAGATTATGGGGGAATGGCTTCTTGGGCGGTGTCCACGAGGAGGTCCCTTAGGGAGGATGAACTGATCCCCTTCCAGGAGTTGGTGTCCTGTTTCTATCACACAACCAAAATCGTGTTAGAGCTGACGAGAGAATCTGGATAGCTTGTAAATCTGGATAGCTCTCTGTCAAATCTTTCTATCGAATGTTGGCTGGTCATCCCCTCTATCGGTGCGAGTGGGCTAAGCTTTGGAATAAGCCGATTCCCCCCAATGTGAGGTTCTTTGCGTGGACGGTAATCAAGGGACGTATTCTCATGGCTGATCAACTAATCTGAAGAAGCAAAGCTTTGCTAAGTCGATGTGCTATGTGCTTTATCACCGAGGAATCAGCTCTGCATTTATTCCTTCACTGTCAGGTTACGCATCAGATTTGGGGAGCCATCCTCAAGTTGTTTGACATAGCGTGGGTCTTCCCGGAATCCATCCCAAGCCTCCTCTCTTCCTGTTTGGGCATTAAGTTGGGCGGACAAACTGGGGCGTACTAGAGGGTAGCTTCTTTTGTGGTCTTGTGGGGCATCTGGTTGGAACGTAATGCGCGTATTTTTCGAAAAATTCGCCGACCAATCTGGATGACTCTCAAATTGATTGTGGACCTCATGTGTTCCTGGGCAGTGTTGGACAAGGATGGGGCCTTAGCGGATCCTGAGTGCTTTGATCCGGGGTAGCAACCTCGGGTCTGCTCCGCTTTCTCCCGAGTTCTCTTGTCGCTAGGGAGGGCTTTCGGTTGAGTTTCTTGTTTTTGGGTTTTTGGTTTCTTGGGTGTTTTTTTGTTGTTTTTCTTTTCGTTTGGTGGTTTCCACCAGCTCTTTTGTTCGGTTTCCAGCTCCTCGCCGGCTCTTATCAATATACTTTTCATGCCTTTACCGATAAAAAAAAAAATCGGCTGAGTCGCGACTTGGCCAATTAATTGGCTACAAAGTCGGGATAACTACAAGTCACCGATTTTTTCCAATTTTTTGAAAAATTTGGAAACTTTTGTGACTATGTCTTGTAGTGCAAGCAAGTATGATGGTACAGCCAAAATAAGGAAGAAATATTATCATTAGTTCTTTGCATGCTCTATTTTGTATTTGTGTCTCTCTTCTTTACTTCTCCAATACAAAGTACATAGTGGCGCCTCGCTAAAAGCCACCAATACCCGCTTCACTACAAGGGGCCATTTCGTGGAGCCAGATTCTACCCATCGTAATTCTTCTCGCCCTCAGCCATGCAAACTAATAGACCTTTTGTGCAACTTCATGTAAACATATATCCAACAGTCAATGAATTGGAAGTTCTTTATCAATCTTTTTCAGTTCACGGATCATCAAAACCATCACTTTAATACAATCTCCTTTATTCAGAATATCATCACCAAAATATCTAGAAATAATTAGGCTATTGTGACAAGATCCATTTGCTAGGCAAGAGGATGTTTTCATTTTCAAACTGAGCCCACCTGCAGCAAGATGACTCTCATCTAAAAGCTAGAGCATTTCCTACCTCACTCTGATTACTGAAGCAAATGCCATTAGAGCATTGTCTTCAAGAATAGGTTAAAAAGATCGACAATAGTGAGCTTTCAATGTAGAAATGGTGTATAATGACATTCGTTTTTGTCGATTTTGCAACCACATACTGAGCTGTGCAACGGTACTAGTAAACAACATATACGAGTTGATATAGTCGGAGATGGACTCCTAAATCCTAATGTTGATTTTTCTTTTTATTTTATTTTTTAGCAAGTGAAGATTTCTAAAAACTCCTTGTCCTAGGTTCATACTCCTTTTAGGGATTGATATTCTAGTTTTGTTCCTAATTTCCTATAATGATTCTGTAGATTCATGTTCTGAATGGAAGGTTACTTGGGAGCTATTTTTACTTTTAAAAGGGGTTAAAGGATATTGTAAATCTGAATCATCGGGCATTCTTACTGGCCTTGTACTAACCAAGCATTGCTGCTATCATAGTCACCAAATTTTCCAAATTTTATAAAAATTCATGAATTATTCGCGAAATAAGGTTCTATGAATTAATCACGAATTCTAAAAAAAATTCACAAACTTTGCGAATAATTCAAGATAAAATTGTTATTTTTAATAGTTTTTGAATTTTTTATACTTTTTAATCTTATTTTTAAAGTTTTTTCTTCAAATTTTATCCCGAACTTTCCGATTTTTGCAGGATTTTTCTGAATTTTATCCTTGCCGAACCATAACTTGGTGACTATGGCTGTTATCACAAAAATTAATCTTCCCTGGTACTTTTTACAAGGCAATATGTTTTCACTAATTGTGCCAATCCTTAGATCGCACCTTTCAAATAATCGTGAAATATAACTTCCACTTCAGCTCTCATGTAGGGAAGGGAATGTGTTCAAAGCTTACATTCTGAAAGATCTGATACTTGTGCCACACATGGGATGGAAGCTATAACTTTAGCAGAGAAAAACAGTGCCTTTCAGTCCTTTGGATCTGAAAATTCAAAACCTGATGTAGAAAAGCCCGCTATTGTTAATTTAGAAACTGCTGATAGTGGCAGAGTGCTAGCTACTGAAGTGACACTTGGAGTTTTTTATGCTGATGAAACCCTTGTGGCTGAACCCTTAACTGAAAAGACGGGGAAGCACCAGGTCTTAGAGAATGGAAAAAGGCCATTAGAAAGTTTCAATGCTGGTGCTGAGAATATTTTGGGTCCCGCTGATAAAAAGCAGAAGAAATTATTGGCTACAGATACAATCTCTATGGTTGGTGGAGGACTTCTGGATGTGGATCTCATCTCTCAAAAGGATACTAAAAATTCAGATTCTGAAGCAGCCACTGATGACCAGATTCAGAAGAACACTAGCAGTTTGCATGAATCCACTGAATATGATTCGAGGAAATATATGCGTTCTGGTAATGCTCTAGAAGATGAAACAAATGACGGCATTGAAGTTCCTACGGTGAAACCATCTTCCAATTCTGAGATACAAGTTGAAGTTGCTAGACGTGGTTGCAAGTGGAATCCTATTGAGAAAGATCTATTCTTGAAGGGGATAGAGATATTTGGCAAAAACAGGTCTATGGATTTTTTGTTTCTATTGATTTTATAGTTTTTGTTATACTTGTCACTAATTGCGGTTTGATCTGCTTATGAGCGTGTGTTTGATAAGGTGGAAGTGGCAATTCTAGGGTGGAATTGAATTGCTGATTCCACATTTTCTGATTGATTGGAACTTAAGAGGATGGAAGTGTATTGAAGTGGGGCCCACAAGTGGAATTCACATCCATTCACCAATTCCATCACAGCTAAAATCAATTCCACTCATGAAATGACTGAAGTGCCAATTCCACGGGGCAAAATAGTCATTATGAAGCAATTGGATTGAAGTATCTTAAAATTCAATTTTTTTTTTCTTTTTTATTTGCATTTGCCAAAAGTACCCTTTTCCAATTCATCAGGAATTGTTTCCCAAAGAATCTAATCAAACAGTGGAATTGCAATTCTCAGGAAGTCCCTTCCCACACAACATAATCAAACAAGAGAAGTGCCATTTCCGAGGGAATTCAATTCCAAGGAAGTGAGCATGAAAGTTCTAATCACTTCCAAGAGCTGAATTCTAATTTATCAAACAAAGTCTTAGTGAATCTTACTATCTGAGAACCATTTGTGAACTAGATAATAAGAACATGTCTCTATATTGTTGCTTTCTTGTAATTCCTTCATTTTCGGATATCTTTTGTACTTAAACTTCTTATATTGCGTTTCTATTAGCATTGTTTGGGAGATCCAACCAATGGGTTTTTTTTTTTTTGTAGTTGATGTTACGTCTATCATGGCATATTCATGCAGATCAATCTCTCAATTTCTTTAATCTTCATAGCTGTGGTTGATTCTTGTCAAATTCTTCTTTTGGTCTGTCATGTCTTAATAGCATCAAGAACACGTATAGTAGTTTCAAAGTTCAAAACGTAACTATGGGCTTGGGCAGGTGAACTCACCTCAGAAACATTCCACGCTGATGCAAGCCAATGAACCAACTCAAACAGTAGGTCAATGTGGCTAGAAATTGGCTTATATACTCACCATAACTCTTCTCATATTTGTGCTTTGCTATTTAAATATTCTCATGATTCTAAACTTTTCAATAAGTTCTATTTGTACTAATTGAAGTTGAGTGTGTTTGAACTTTGAGTCAAATTGAGTTCTGATACTTGAGCTGCCTACACATCAATTACTTGCTGGTTTCCACCATTAATAATATATTTTCTAGATCTAATTTTTCCAAGTTTGTCCAAACATGGCCCGGTTGACACAAAACTGGGTTTTACGTGGGCCTGATTCGTTCAGGGAAGTGGGCAGATACTTGCTGGTTTCTGACATTACAGAATGTATTATAAGTTTAATTTTTCCAAGTTTGTCCGAACTCAGCCAAGTTGACGCACAATTCACTGGGTGTTGTGGGTCTGATTCATGCAGGAAAGTGGCTAGGTGACCGATCGAGTCACTTGGGCTGATTCCTGACTTGCTTCATTTAATTTTAGGACCTTTTTATAGATTCTATAGGCCCCCAAAATATAGTAAATTAAGGCTGCAATTTCATGCAACAACATTATTAAAATTTAGCCTATATACAATGCTTGACATGCACAATATTTACAGTGTAACCACCGACAGTAGTTCATTACAGATTGGACATTTTGTGTAGTTAGTACTGGATATATTTTTTATGGTTTTTTGTTGATACTCAATGGCTGTTCCATGACCATCTAATTTGTATGCTTGTGACAGTTGCCTTATAGCTAGGAACTTACTTTCTGGCTTGAAGACTTGCATAGAGGTATCAAAATACATGTTTGATGATGGGGCTGCTATGCCAAACAGATATGCTGTCATGCCAAATTCGGGCTTGGAAGACAATGGAAAGGCCGATCCAGATTATATGGTCTGTCTGAGAAATATTTTTTCTTTCTGAATTGTACTGTCCAATATTTGAGATTGCAGAGAACTACTGAAATGTTGGTAATCCCTAGGGAAATGTGTAACTCAACTCATATGTTACTTCTAAAAAATTATAAGCCAATTCATGAGGATGACATTCATTTTTCTTTTCGCTAGCCAATAAATATTCATCAACATTTTCTTTTATGGATGTTTGTTAGAAAAACGCAGTCATGTAATAATTAATAAAATATATCCTAACATTATTTTTGCTAACAAAGAAAATCATGCAACTCTTTTTAGTTCTAAACTCATTTGAAGCTCACAAGTACAGTAAAATAGCATTGTTACCAAATTATCAAGTTGATTGATGTACCTTATAGGTGCCATCAAGTTGGAGTCTACGACACTACAATGATCCTGATAAATAATCTACTCTGGCCTTCCTAGTGCACACACTTTACCAATTAGGTTATTTGTTGGAACATATCCAGATCCTTGAACAGCACCTGGTGACAGAAATCATGGTTTAAAATGTTGTCTGATTTGATATGTAAACTTGATGCATATCAGTTTTTCAATTTAGTGATACAAATAGTGGATCAAAACCTGATAACTCGACTTGAAAGTCAGACAGAACTGTGGTGCAGTTGCTTACTCAGGATCGATTAGGGAGGTAAGAGTAGCATATGGAGGTTTGGGCCCTATGGAAATGAGGAGCCTTTGGATTGAGGCAACTGTAGTAATACTTTACGCGGAGGTTTACATGGGAACATATCTACTGTTTGAAAGCATCATTCTAGGAGCATTTGGATTGAGCCGACTATAGTAATACTTCAGATGGCTTTGTCAGGAGGCATCTCCACCATGGGAGCATATTGCCAATTCTCGTTTTCCTCATGGAATATCTTTCTCCCAAAGGAAATATGCCCTTGATTTGTTACAGGACGCAGGCATGCTAGGTGGTAAACCTTCTAAGTTTCCCATGGATCTTAAACATCACCTACATGCAATATTGGAGAGCCTCTCACAGATCCTTCTATGTATCATCGACTTCTTTAGCATCTCATATATCTTACCAATACTCGGCCATATCTTACATTTGTGGTGTCAGTTGTTGCCCAGTTTTTCCACCCTCCACGGGCACCTCATCTTGGTGACGTGCAGTACATTCTTCGTTACATTAAATCTTCTCCAACTCTAATTAGACCATTCTATTCTCTAACTCTCTTCTCTTCTTCCTCGCACGACTACAAACCTTAACCCTTGAAGTCAAGTTGGTATCAAAGCCAAATAAGGGCTGAAAACAAAAAAAAAATTCCCTTTCATTTACTGACGTCAGCCATCACTGCTGACATCAGCAAGCTGACGTCAGCATTGCTGTCCCAGACCTGATCGGTGATTGCTGGGTTGTGATCGGATCTGCCTCCCGGAGATTTTTCCCTCTTGGACCAGGTCTGTTTGTGGCCTGCACATTGGAGTTTCGAAGGCCTGTTGAAGTCGTCTTCAACCTCCAGCAGTAACCTCTAAACTCTAACCAGTTTTTTAAAAGGTCACCAATCCTAAACAGCATCAGGGGTTCGGATCAGAATGTGAAGGGGATTCACTCTCCCTCTTGATCTGAAGGTTTCGAGCTACTTTAATGGTGGATTGAGGTTTCTTCTTCCTCGTGTAACCTCTTGTTAATGGTGGGTTGCAATAGCAACTGTGCGTCTACTTGCAGCCATGAGTTGTCTATCACTTCCCTCTTGATCTGAACTTTTTTGGAGGTTCAACGCTTGGGTCAAAATGTCGTCCGGAACCGATATGTATCGGTTTTGGGGGTCACCGGTACGGTACATTCAAGGTATTGTACAGGTGCCTCCCATATAGAATATTAAAATACCGGACGATACATACCAATGTATCATCCAGAACCGATACATATCATCCGATACGTATTGGTTTGGAGCTGGATGATACGTACCAGTTTTCCGAATATTTGACCCATGGTTCAATGGCTTGGATTGAGGTTGTTTCTTCCTCGTGAAGCCTCTTTTAATGTTGGGTTGCATCAACAGTTGTGCAGCTTATTTGCAGCCACAGGTTGCAGTTATAGTTTGCAGTTTCTGATCATTTTCTTGGTGTTCTTTTGTTTGCAATCACTTCAACAGCTTGCAACCATCTTCTCCAGCTCCGGGTTGCCTCGACAACGTCATTTTCTATTTACAGCCACAGATTTTGATTATACCTTTTTTATATATATTTGCAGCCAGGGGTTGTAATATCCAGCAGATTCAGTAGTTGCAGCTGGGTAGCAGATTTAGTATTTGCAAGGGTTGCCTACTACAACTAGATCTCTATTTGCAGCCAAGGGTTGTTGACTACAGGCTCTTTACATTTTGCAAAGGGTTGTCGCCCCATGCAGTGTAGTGGATGTTCTTTCCCACTAAGCCTTTTGTTTGCTTTCATTTGGTTATTTGTGTGTTGATTGTGGATGTTCTTTCCCACAATGGAGCAGAAATCTACAGTATCTCGTGGATCATCTGATGCTATTGACTTCACTGGTGCGTCAGCCGAGCCTAAACTTAGCTTAGCCGCTCTACAGGCAGTGCTTGCTTCTCTACGTGGACATCTTCATGTTTTTCAACTGCTCCGCCTCTTGCGTTAGGTACCTCATCCACACCTACTTTGCAGCTATGCCCATTCCACTAGTATCTCATCCTCTTGGATCATTAATTTGGGAGCATCTGATCATATGTCTGGTTAGTCCCATTTATTTGCCTTTGTTTCTCCATTATGTACTTTTGGTAGGTGCGTATGTTGATGGCTCTGTTATCCCTATCACTAGGGTAAGGTTTCCCTATCAGCTGATTTATCTATTTCAAATGTTATGCATGCTCCAAATCTTAAAGCTAATCTCTTATATGTCAGTAGCCTTACTAAGCCCTTAAATTGTTCCATAACCTTTTTTCCTTCTTATTGCATTATACATGACCTGAATACGGGGAAAACTTCTGGCATGGGGTTTGAGTATGGTGGCCTATACTATTTTGGCTCTGAGAGAGCTCAGGTTGCTTCTGTTGTGTCTTCCTTTCCAACTACTTTGAGTAGCAGGACTTCAAATCTTTGACATGCTCGCCTGGGGCATGCCAACTTGCAGAGTTTGTGTCTTCTCTTTCCAAAATTTCAAAATGCTTCTAGTGGTTTTAAATTCCAATGTGAAACTTGTCAGCTTTCAAAGCATAGTAGGTCCTATTCATTTCACATCCTTCTCGTAGTGATTCTTTGTTTGATCTTATACATAGTGATTTATGGGGACCTGCTCCTTTACCTTCGATTGAGTGTTATAGATATTATGTGACTTTTATTGATGACCATTGTCGATGCGCATGGATATACTTACTGAAATCTAAAGATGAGGTACTCAACACCTATATCATCTTCTCTGCCATGATTCATACTCAATTTGGGAAGACCATTAAGGTTCTTCACTCTGATAATGGTGGTGAGTCTCTTCAGCATTTCAGGACATTCGCAGTAAGGTTGTGACCTTACACAAATTTACGTGCCCTTATACTCCTCAACAAAATGGTGTTGCAGAGTGTAAGAATAGGCACCTCATGGAAGTGATTCGTTCACTTCTTTGTGGCTCGCAAGTTCCTCAATCATTTTGGTCCATGGCTTTGCTTACTGCTACGTTTCTCATAAATCCTACACCCGCGCGCATTTTGAATGGTCAAACTGCATCTTGGAGTTCCCTTATTTTATGTTGAACCTCGTTTCTTTGGATGCACTTGCTTTGTTTATGATCTTCGCATCCAAAGGCAAAGTTAGATGATAAGGTTATTCGATGTGTTTCTGTGGGATATTCCGGTGTGTCAAAAGGTTACAGGTGTTATGATCCCAAGACTAGAAAATTATTCACTACTATGGATGTGTCTTTCTTGGAGGATATTCCATACTTCTCTCCTCGGTCGTCCACTCCTGAGGTAACTACTATGGTTCTTCTGATCCCTACTAAGCCCATACAGAGTATTCCCACTGAACCAACTGGCTCTCCTACGGAGCTTACTCCTGATGATCGGTTGCCTATTCGTCTCACATTTCAGTGCCACAGTAGATTTGTGCCTCATACTTTTGCATCATTGCTAGAGGTTCCCTTGGAGTCAGCACCCTTAGGTATACTTGCACCTACTTCTCCTTTGCATTCTCCTATTATTATTAATATTGCTCCCTATACTACTGATGATGTTGATCTTCCTATTGCTCATTGTAAGGGTAAGAGAAGTTGTCACTGGTTACCCTATTGCTCAATATGTATCTTATCAGGGCCTTTCTCACTCTTATCGTGTTGCCCTTGAAAGATCTTCCAGTGTCTCTATTCCTCGATCTTTTAAAGAAGCTCTAAAGAATATGTTATGGATTGTTGCTATGGCTGAGGAAATGACTGCTCTTGAGTGGAATAGGACCTGGGAACTTGTTGATCCTTCACCAGACACCCATGTAGTTTGATGCAGATGGGTATTTGCTTTGAAATATCGTGATGATACAATTGATAGATATAAGGCTCGGTTGGTTGCAAAGGGGTTTACTCAAGTTCCTGGCTTAGACTATACAACTTCATTTGCTCCTGTTGCGAAGCTTACACTTGTTTGTATTCTTATTTCTCTTGTTGCACATCATCATTGGCCTCTCTATCAGCTAGATGTGAAAAACGCATTTCTTCATAGGAACTTGGAAGAGGAGATCTATATGTCACCCCCTCCTGGCTATCAACTTAAGGGGGAGTATATTGGAAAAGTTTGTCGGCCTCTAAAATCCATTTATGGATTGAAGCAATCTCCCAGGGCTTGGTTCCACCGCTTCAGTACTGTTATTCTGACCATGAGCTTTACGAGGTGTCACTCCGATCACACCTGCTTCATCCACATTAGTACTGCTAGACTGAGGACTATCATGATTGTTTATGTTGATGATATCATCATCACAGGAGATGATGTGACATTTATAGCTCATGTGAAGGATGGTCTGCGAAAAATTTTTGATGTGAAAGATTTGGACCTTCTTCGGTTCTTTTTAGGCATGGAGATTGCGAGATCCGATCGTGGCATTTCTCTTTTCCAGAGAAGATATTCTCTTGAGCTATTGAGGGACACTGGTAGGCTTGCATCCAAGCGTGCTAAATCTCCTATGAACCCTAAACATTACCTACATGCTGATATTGGATATCTTCTACCTAATCCCTCTGACTATCAGCGACTTGTTGGAAGGCTTATCTAACCATCACTCGGCCTGACCTGGCCTTTGTCATTTCTTTGGTGGCCCAATTTATGCATGCTCCCAGGGCTCCTCATGTGGCTCTTGTTCCTTGGATTCTCTGCTACATTAAAGCCTCCCCTGGTCGTGGTCTCTTCTATGGTGATGTTGGTCATCTTCATCTTAGCTGTTATACTGATGCAGATTATGTTGGAGCTCCGACTGATCGTCGATCCACCTTGGGGTATTGTACCTTCCTTGGTGACAGCCTTGTAGTGTGGAAAAATAAGAAGCAAGATGTTGTATCCAAGTCTAGCGCTGAATCTGAGTACCAAGCGATGACCCATGGGACGTCTGAGCTTCTTTGGTTGCATTCTCTGTTTATTGAGCTTGGTTTTCCTCTATCTCTTCCTATGCCTCTCCATTGTGATAACCAAGCGGCTATTGATTTTGCTAAGGACTCGGTTCTTCATGAGCGAACCAAACATATTGAGGTTGATATTCATTTTATTCGCGAGAAGATTCAAGTTGGCCTTATAGAGACTTCCAAAGTCACATCTTCTCAACAAGTAGTCGATGTTTTTACGAAAGCCCTGGGTCCTTCTCTTCAGGATATTTTTATCAAGCTGGGCATGATCGATATCTATGCACCAGCTTGAGGGGGAGTATTGGCGTGTATGGGGTGTGTATGTTAGTTATGGGTGTGTGAGTAGGTGGCCACTTATGGTGTGCGTGTAAAAATTCTGGATATGTATACTGTATAATGTTCTTTTAGTATAAAGGCTAGTTGGGGTTCTCTCTAACCCTAATTAGACCATTCCATTCTCTAACTCTTTTCTCTTCTTCTTCCTCTCTCTACTACAAACCTTAACCCTTGAAATCATGTAGAACTAAGCACATTGAAGGCAACATCAGGCTGGAAGTATTGAAATTCATAAAGTCTCATATTCGAAACAATTGGCTGATATCTTCACAAGGACACTTAGTTCCACTCAACTTCACGGTATTCTTGTCAAGCTAGGCATGATAGATATATATGCACCAACTAGATGGGGAATATTTGTGTATAATGATAGATATCAATGCAACAGCTTGAGTTGACTACTATCTTCACTAAGGCACTTGGTCCCACTCAACTTCAGGGTATTCTCGTCAAGCTAGGCAGATAGATATCTATGCACCAGCTAGAGGGGGAGTATTGTTGTATATGGAATGTATTTAATTGGTATAGTATACCAAGTGTGTGTATGTGTGTATATTACCTCTATTGTGAAGGGTATTTCTATGGCATTAGATTTATATAAAATCTAGTACAAAGCCTAAACATGAACAAGGTCATTTTCCCTAAGCTCTTCTCTCTCCTCTCCTTCCCGCTCTACCCTAGTATACATTTACCATCTACCCTAATACTACACTAAAGTTATTTATATTTTGACATCTAGAGGCACGGATGATGAGATATTGTCTCATGAGTCTTGACAATGTTGTACAAAGCTTTATCCATAGATTTTGTTTGACTCCTTATGTTTCTTTGATTAGAATATGGTTTTATAAATGACATAATTTCCCTTATTAAACACTTCCTTGTCGAAGTTTTATAGTGCCTTACGTATTTTTGGGCTAGCCCTCACTCTGCCTGCTCATTTTATCAATAAATTGTTGTTATTGATTGGAAAGAAAATTGGTACATGTAAATGAAATATCATGCTTGTCATCCTCCATGTGTAAATGGACTAGTAACTCCATATTCACTGTTTCCACATTTTATTTGTGGGACTTCATTTCTTCTTGGACTTCCCAACTTGCTTCTTGTAATAATGTTGTCTAAAAGTTGTTTCTTGCCTCTCTTAATAGCTTATATTTAACATCCATTTTTCCATTTCAATTGTGTATGACTTTTCATATGCTATTATGGTTGGATGTGCGAACCTGTGCCAGAATCAATTAAGGATCCATAATAAACTTTTGTTTATGGATATTACTCTTGTAGTAACATATTTTACCTCATGACTCATAATGCTAATCAAATACTTGGTGTCGTATTGGTTTCAGGAGCAAGAGATGCCAATAAGAACACGATATTGGCGCAGGCGGGGAAGATCACGCAAGCTAAAATATACATGGAAATCTGCCGGCCATCCATCAATTCGCAAAAGAATAGCGGATGGGAAACAACAGTCATGCAGGCAATACACACCATGTGGATGCCAGCAAATGTGTGGAAAGCAGTGCCCTTGCCTTCATAATGGAACTTGTTGTGAAAAGTATTGCGGGTATGTTCAATTTTTTCATTTGAAGTATATGATGTCACTGATACAATATTACATTATTGAATTTATGAAACACATATAGAGCCCGTTTTTTCATTTTTCTATTCTTTTATGGAGAAGTAATTTAGAGGGATCTCGAATGAGTAAACCATTTAGCTTACTCCTTATTTTCTTACCAAGGGTTAAAAATTGAGAGAAACTAGCCTTGACTGATAGACGATAGAGTTATGCATGGTGAAAATTTTTGTTGTGTGTGTGTGTGTGCCGCACATGCGCAAACACATATAGGAGCCTTAGACTAAATACCCTTGATTAATGAGTAATAATGATATGTTTAAATTTTCACTAGAAGATATGTAATCCTCCCTTTCTAGTTAAGGTTTTTTTTTTTTTTTTTTTTTTTTGTGTTTTTTACATTAAAATGAAAGTCAAAAAACATTAAATACCAGCTAACCAAAAAACTTTAAGCTACAATAACACAATTTACATCAGAGGCTAACTAGTTTCATAAACAAAGTCAGATTTAGCGACTCTCTCCTCAGCCTGTGAGTCCGCCTCAGCATTATCGTGGGGGATGTGGGACTCAATTGCATGGAGGGGAGTATGTCTAAAGCGTGGTTCGACAACAAAAAATTGGACTAGATTTGAAAGTCAGCCGGGACAGGTCAAAACTCAACCAACTGACCAAGCCATCACTCTATATTTTAGTAAAAATTAACATTTATGTGTTAATTTAAAAATAATATATGTGAGTAAATATTAAAAGAATCAAATCCAACAAAGAATCCATCGATAAAAGAATCAAGCATCACATAGCTCCAAGCATCACTATTGTAATCGCCCTCCGTGCCAACATTGTCGTCACCATGATCTTCAATATAATTAATGTTTCCCTTCTTCCTTCAATTTTGTATAATTTTATAAAATATGAGCGTTGCATCCATATTGAGCAAAAAAATAAACAAAGTCATAATTTACAAGTAATTAAGTATGATAGTGAATTGAGGTGCCATTAATCATAATTAATGAACAACGTAATACAACTCCAAAATTACAACATAATGGTATAGGACTGAATCTCTAAAACTAGAACATTTCTTTTTCCAACTTGTTTTTTGGTTGGTGGGAGCAAGCCCTTTATATAATCAACTTAAAAATTTCTAAATCAATGAAAACAAAAAATTTGCCTTAGAGCCCAAGATTTCCGAAATCTTCATTTTAACTCAAACCACAAAGAAACCCTTTCCCAGTTTGCTGGATGTAATAACTTTTATGATGAAATTTAATTTAATAATGTAAAAGTTATAATGACAGTATGACACCACAAATTAACATCTTGTAGGGCCTTCTTACTACAACAGAAACTACAATTTACAAAATTAACTTTAAAACAAAAGGAAATATAACTTGGTTGGGTTGGTCGAATTGACTCGACTAGGAAAAGTTTGTACTGGACTCGGTCGAGTTTTTTAATCGATTTATTGAGTCAATCTAGTAACTCAATATCCTCTTATGATATTAACTCAGACCTTGAGTCGACTCTAAACTGAACCAAGTCAACTTGGTCGAGTTTCAAGTTGATTCAACAAGTTTTTGGACCATGTTCTAATGTCTAGTCCTAAAAGCCAAGCAGCTTCCACGGAATTCCTGTACGTTTGTTCATCCATCCCATGGCGCTTGCTTGTGTCATGTAAATTAATGCATACGTTCATGTACCTGCAAATGCTTTTAATGTCTTCTATGTATGTGTATGTGTGTGTCGCGCACACGCACGCGCACACAGAGCACATACAAAATTGGCCTTAGTAATAAAGTCTTAACTTTTTCTTGTGAAATCCAAAATATGCATTAAGATAATACCACTAAGAAGAATACCTTCATATTGACCTATGAACTGCTTTCTCATCATCTTCAAGTGCATTTGTGACTTTTTTTTTTTTAAAAAAATCATTCAAATCATCACTTGAATTTTCAGGTGCTCAAAGAGCTGTAAAAATCGCTTTAGGGGTTGCCATTGTGCCAAGAGTCAATGTAGAAGCCGGCAGTGCCCATGCTTCGCAGCTGGGCGCGAATGCGACCCTGATGTCTGCAGGAATTGTTGGGTTAGGTTGTGTTTTTCCCTTTTTATCACGCTGCTTTTGTGTTATATATAATTCTTTTCATATGTTCCTTTTGCCTTTTGCATTAAATATTGTTGGGACATGTATGAATTGATTGTCCAGTTCAGTATTCTGTAGTTGTGCAGCAGGTAATTAATTTTTCTATGCTTACTATTAGAAGAGGATATTTCATAAACTTAAAATTTTATACCAAGATAATACATGAAATTATACTCAAATTTTGTTCATTCCAATCATGGATATGATGCTTTTTCAGAGTTGGAATCATAATATATAAGGATCCTTTGGTGGTGTGTTTCTTGGAACTTAATGGGATACGCTTAGGTTGGATGTGTGCCATATGGGCGTACTTGTCCAACCCATGCTTCTACTCGTTTATTGTATTGGGGATCAATTAAAAATATGCTTCCTCAAAAGTAAAAAAATGAAAAAACATAGTGGAAAAGTTAGTTTTATCAATCTCACCTACAGTTAAATTCTCTGGGCCGTCTTTGTATGCACATGATGTTCGACTAAAAGAGTGTGCCTTAAGGAACACTTATTAGTACTAGCTTTTGATTCTACGACATTATGTGCATTGGAAAACATGT
This sequence comes from Chloranthus sessilifolius, assembly GCA_021018995.1. NCBI lineage: Eukaryota > Viridiplantae > Streptophyta > Magnoliopsida > Chloranthales > Chloranthaceae > Chloranthus > Chloranthus sessilifolius. Next base: position 9,812,199 of record CM037598.1, read on the forward strand.
GATAACTGTGATGGATCATTGTCGATTGATGCGAAGATTGGTCCAACCTATCTCTTGGTTAGAAGTTTTATACGTTTCCTGATTTTGTTTAATAGAGTTAACCCCATCCAGCAGCTGATATTAGAAAGCGAGAAAATTGAAATTTTGGGGGAGAGGCAGGAGACATTGAAGCGACCCTAGTAAACTACTATCACTCTTTTTTTGCAGATGAGCGATGGTGCTGACCAACAATCAATGGGATAGAATTCACTCAGTTGGAAAGCGAGGACCGGGATAGATTGGAGAAGGTTTGAAGAGGAGGAAATCAAAAAGGCTATCTTTGATGTGATGACCCTGCTTCTGGACCTGATGGATTTAGTCTTCAATTCTTCAAGCACTTTTGGGAATTGCTGAAAGGAAAGTTATGTGAGATATTCTTTGAGTTCTATGTAAAGGTAAATTGGAAGATGCTTAGGTGTGAATTACTTTACTATCATACCCAAAAAAAGATCAGCATTGAATAAATCAAAGACTTTCTGTCGATCAGTCTACTAAGAAGTATATACAAAATAGTAGCCAAGGTGCCAACAAACCGACTAAGATTGGTGCTAGAAAAGATCATTGTGCCCAACCAAAGTGCCTTTGTTGATGGGCATCAAATTCTTGATAGGTTGTGGTCGCTCACGAATGCATATGAATGCATCGATAGCAGACGTGAAGATGGAATAACTGGACAAATTTTTAAGCTTGATATGGATTTGATAGAGTCAGTTGGAAGAGGATGAAATTGTATGTTCTTGGCCTGATTCTCGGTCATCGTGAACGGATCGCCTAGGGGCTTCTTTAAAAGCTTAGGGGAATTCGACAAGGTGATCTTATGTCCCCCTTCCTCTTTGACTTAGTTGGGGAGGCGTTTCAGTATGCTGATGAAGAGGTTAACCAAGCTAGGCTTGGTTCATGGCTTTTCGACTAGCAAAAATGGTCCAAACATTCTCCACCTTCAACATGTTGATGACATGATTATCTTTTGTGGTACATGTTAGGTGTTATGAAGCAATCTCAAGGCAACAACTAAAGCGTGAAAAGACTACGGTCTATGGAGTAAAATTAGAAGAGAGCCTAGTCATTGAGCTGGCTAGAGCAATGGGGTGTGGTTGGAGTGCATTCCTGGCCACGTATTTGGGCCTCCCTCTTCATTTCCGAAAACCCAAAATCAGCCATGGTATAAGATAATTGAACAATTTGATAATAAAAAATTGGCTGAGTGCAAAGGGGGACTTTTATTAGTATTGAGGAGACTCACTCTGATCAAGGCAACTCTATCCAATCTTCCATTTACTTTTTATCCATGTTCGAGTGCCCCTTAACTATTGTGAAGAGAATGGAAACGATACAAATAAATTTCCTTTGGAGTGGGAATTTGGCATTGTTAAGTAAATGGCTTTCGAGGTGCGGTGAGGAGAAAGAAACATTATGGGTACAAGGGAAAGCCCAAAGTTACAGTAAAGAGAGTGGGGACTGGATTATTGGAGGTAGGACTATCAACGGGTCAGCTTGGCCCAATATCCAGCCCGCCTGACCCGGTTTTTTTACCGGGTCGGCCACGTAAACTTTCCCTGTTGAATCGGGTCAGGTATGAAGCATTCGATCTGATCTTTGGGTCAGATTGAGTCGTGTCAAGTCGGGAAAAAATTGGGTTAGGTTGGGCATATACCCTTGGCCCATCAGGTTGAGTCGGGGTGCACCATTGGTTTTGATCGAGTCGGGCATATACCCTTGACCTATCAGGTAGCCAAAACTTTGGCCCGACGACCCAACCTGCCCCATTGACAGCCCTAATTAGATGTCCTAAGGGACATTTAGGTTCAGATTAGTGGAAAGGTGTGAACAAAGTTAGGAAGAACTGAGGCAGTTGTCAATTTTGTAGTGGGGCCAGGGAATTAGAGTTGGATTTTGGTTGGATAGATGTGGCAGAGAGGAGGAATTAGGTATCAATTATGGCCAGGTCTTCGACCTAACCTTGAATGAGGAGGTAATGGTGTCGGAAGTTAGGGATAGGTCAGGAGGAAATATTGTTTGGAATATCCAACTGCGAGAAACGTTCATGGTGAGGAATTTGAGGATCTTAGGGGATTGTTAGGCTTTTTGGAATATCGGTTAATCGGAACACATTGGATGCTTGGGTTTTGGATTTGGCAGGATGAAGGTAAATTTTCTGTTGGATCCTTCTATACCAGTTTTCATGGAAAACCACTCATCTCCCAACCATGGATGAACTTGTGGAAAATAGTGGGTTCACAGAATGTCAATTTTTGTCCGGGGAAGTAGCCTGGGGCAGAGTATTAATGTGCATGCAATTGCGAAAAAGTGTAGTGAATATCCCCATCACATGCGAATTCTATGGAGAAATGGGCGAGACTGCCAATCATCTATTCTAAGCTGTTTTCTTTAAAAGGTTCGATATCGGCGGCTGGCATGGATATTGTGTGCTGGTCTTGGCTGGGTGGATGGAGAACCCATCAACAGATGTGTGGGCACAACCTAGCACTCGCTACCTTTGATAATCTTCTGGGAAATTTGGAAAGAAAGGAATAGACGTATCTTCGAAAATAAATTCCAGACCCTCATATTTGTTGCAAATGAGATTACCGAATATCTCCCTTGGTGTTGTGCTTCGTCATCCTCGACAGAGGCGTTATCGGTGATATACATTTTGGTAGAGGAGCAGGTCAGACCTCCTTAACCCCCTCTCTTGGTTCTTTCTTTCTGTTTGCTTCTTTGGGCTATGGGCCCATATTTTTTGTTTGTTCTAATGTTTTCCCTTCTTTTTCTTGTTATTGTTTTGCTTGGCTAAGCTTCTCGCTGAGTCCAAGCCACTATATCTAGCGCTAATGTGATAAATAAAAATAAAATGAAATTGCGACCGGAACCAATCTTGATGCCATTTAGTAGTTGCACCTGAAGTCATGAAGTAGGAATGGAACTAAATGAAACAATTAGGTCCTTTTCCTGTCTAAGTAGAATGATTGATGGGTATAGGACTCTTCCTCAGGCATTCTGCTGAGTTATCTCAGTTAGGATGTGTTCCCTGTTCAGCAACTTAATTATGGTTCTTCAGGTTTTCCTAAAATGGCCATGACATACTGAGGGGGTGCTTTTGTCTTAAGCCATTGCATACTGATTACACATTATGATCAGGAAAGAATTATTTTGCTCTCCAATCATCATTTGGTATTTTAGAAGTGAACAATAACTCAATTATCAAAACTCCTGGTCCAGATGGTTATACTATGGAACAAAACTCCTGGTCCGGATGGTTATACTATGGAATTTTTCAGGTGTTTTTGGCCAATTCTTAAGGAGGAGCTGATGGCGGTGATGATGGAGTTCCACTCCTCTGGGTTTATAGGGCGGAGTCTCAATTCGACGTTTATCACTCTCATTCCCAAGAGAGAGGGGGCTGAGGACATCGCTGACTTCCGACCTATAAGCCTCACCAATTGTCTCTACAAAATTATCGCGAAGGTCCTGGCTAACCGTCTCAAACCGGTTATGGGTGCCATTATCTCGGTTAATCAAGGGGCCTTTGTGGCTGGCCGGCACATTCTTGATCAAGTCGTGGTGGTGCAGGAAACCATCCATTCGGCGTAACTCCAGCGAAGACCGGCTGCCATTTGGAAGGTCGACATGGAGAAGGCTTACAATCGCGTGAGCTGGGATTGCCTTGAGTATATGCTGCGTAGGCTGGGTTTTGGAGAGCTGTGGAGGAAATGGATGAGGGGTTGTTATTCCTCGCCATGGTTTTCCATCCTTATTAATGGTACTCCTGCTGGTTACTTCAAGAGCTCTCGGGGTCTCTGTCGGGGGGATCCTCTATCTCCTTTTCTCTTTAACTTTGGGGGGGAAGCTTTATTGGGGCTACTCACTCGGGCCAGGGTGTCTAATCTCATAACCGGAATCAAGGTCAGATCTAATGACAGATTTTTGTCGCATCTTCAGTTTGCGGATGATACTCTAATCTTTGGTAAGGCCAATGTTCAGGAATTTAAGTCTTTGGATGATGTTCTCTCCATTTATGAAGCGGTCTCGGGTCAGAGGATCAATTTAGCGAAATCTGAGATAACGGGTATTGGAACCGCTGATGCCCTGTTAGATGAGTTGGCTGCCTCAGTGAATTGTAGGGGGGGAAGCTACCAATTCGGTATTTGGGTTTGCCCCTTGGGTTGCGCTCGCCCACAGCTAGGGAGTGGGATCCGATGGTGCAGCGGTTCAAGCAAAGATTGTCTACTTGGAAAGGAAGGATGCTTAGTAGTGGAGGGCGTTTGGCGCTGATCAAGGCGGTCTTGTCGTCGCAGCCTATTGTCTACTTATCCTTATTTAAATGCCCGGTGAAGGTCATCAAGCGCCTTAAGCAAATCCAAAGAATTTTCCTTTGGGAGGGCTCGGGGACTCCCAGACGGTACCACTTGGTTAACTGGGATACCGTCGGGTTACCTTTCATTTATGGGGGGTTGGGTATCCGGAGCCTGCAGAACACTAATATTGCCTTGCTTGGTAATGGCTTTGGCGGGCGGGGCAGGAGGAAGAGGTGAACAGTTTGTGGTGGGTCGTTCTTAGCGAGAAGTATGGCAACTTGGTTGGGAACTGGGGCATCTCGATGGTGGGTCACAGGCGTTTTTCGGCTTGGTGGAAGATCATTTGTTGTATGGGGGTGCAGTTCTCCAGAGGCCTGCACTTTAGTTGGGGGTGTGGTACCCGCATCCGCTTTTGGGAGGATATCTGGGCGGGCAGTGAGCCCCTAAAGTCCTCTTTCCCGGATATCTTCTCCATCTCGGTGACCCCACTTGGGATGATTGCTGACTTTGTCTCCGAGACCGGGGGGGGGAGACTATGGACCGTTACTACTAGAAGGCTACTGAGGGATGAGGAGGTCACTGCCTTTGATAACCTGATGCTGCTGTTGTATACCATGCAACGCAATCAGGTGGGGACGGATCAGCGCAGGTGGAGGCCATGTACTGAGGGTCTGTTTTCGGTTAAATCGTACTACTCGATGCTCTCATCAAGGCCCCTCATCAGATTCAGTGTTGCTGGTCTGTGGAAGGAGGCTGTCCCGGCCAAAATCAAATTCTTTATGTAACTCGCTCTCAAAGGAAGGATTTTAATGTTGGATCAGCTTATTCGTCGGGGGAAATCTATCCTCAACTGTTGTGTTATGTGTAATCTGGATGAGGAGACCGCTGATCATCTTCTGCTTCATTGTAAGGTGGCCCATGCGGTGTGGTCTATCGTACTTAAATCCTTTGGCATGTGTTGGGTGATGCCGGCGTCGACCCTCTCTCTTTTTTTGATGTGGTATCCTGCGCCTGCTGATGTTCTGTGCTCTGAGTACTGGAAGGTAGCCCCGTTCGCAGTTTTTTGGACTTTATGGGGTGAAAGAAATGGCAGGGTCTTTGAAGATAAGAGCCGCTCGGTGGGGCTGATTATGAAGCACGTCCGGGACCTGATGTGGCTCTGGGTTACTAAGGGGAATGTGGGGTCGGGGGGGGACGTATTTCTGTGGGATCCGGGTTGAGTCCCAGGAGATGTGGGTGTGCTATTCGCAGCAGTTTCTGTTTTGTGTTATGTGTTTCTCTTTTTTCCGGTTTTGGTCGTGTCTTGTTGTATTGAGTTTCTGTAGCGCCTTGCTGCTTTTCTATATACACTTTTTTTATCGATAAAAAAATAATAATAATAACTCAATTATCAACATCTAAGTGCACATGCTTTGTGTATTTATTGTATTTCTTTTCTACCACATTTTTCTTCAATAAGTCCATTGCAAATTTTCTTAGGAAAGATTGTAAAATATAAATAAATTCTAATTAGTTGCCTAAATATACTTGACATTACAATTTTTTTAGAAAATTACCACTCCTAGAACATATTTACCAGAAAAACCAACTTCCATCATAACAACCATTTTTAGTTCCAATATTAACCTCGTGGTTTCTTTTTTCAATTTTTCACTTATATATAATGACTTTCTACTTCAATCTTTTCATCTAAAATATGATCTATTCCTCCCACCCTCTCTCCACTCTTCTGTGATACCTGTCCTACTCCAGATGGTGAAACCCATCTGTTTCTCATTCTTTCTTGCAAACTATCATGTTGCTCCTAACAATTTTGTCACTCTTAATGGCAAAAATCACCTCTCTAATGGGCTGTGAAATCCACCCTTAGTTTTTCTCACCTGTATGTCCCTTACACAACTCAATTGACCTTGTTAGATAGGGATTGTTGGGTGTTTCTTAGCTTTGGATATTGAAGAACTGATCCAGTTATTGGGCATCTTAATTGATGAGCGCAACCACTTCATAGCCACAACTTGGGACATTTCCATGGTTTAAATTCTCTCTTGGTATCGTTTTGTATATTTGCCTGGTGGTTGATACTACTCGGTGTTGATGACTTTGGCTATTTGAAACTAAGGAAAAAAAATCGCCTTCTTCCAAGCTTTTAGTTGGAAAGCTGAAGAACGGAGAAGAGAAGCAAGGCTGCTAATGACAATTGACAACCATTCCACTTGTGCTTCTATTGGAAGAAGCACTTCGTTTCACCTAGGGGTTTTTGCCATTTTTACCAACCAGAACGACTGGTACAATACGGGTACCAGCCATGAACAGTACCAGTACTGAGTCCGATATTTATACTTTGGTCATGCCTTACAACACCAATTTAAATAGCGCTAAGAATCATGCTATATAAAATGTTACATTTTGCATCTGTGAGGTAAAATACAAGGTGGCTTCCAATCAAGGGTCAAAAAATCGGAAAACCGATATGTATCGTCCTGATCTTCAGGACGATACGTATCGCGTATCGTCCGATATATTCAATGTATCGGTTCAATACATTTTTTTTTGTATAGTTCAGAGAACGTGCGATATCTTAGGATATCGGCCGCTATCCTAAGATAGCGGCCGATATTTTAAAATATCGGCCGCTAAAATATCGCTAACTTTAAAAAATAATAATAATAAATTAATTAATAAATTAAAATTTTTAAGTTAGCGTACGCTAACATACCGCTAACTTAAAAAAATAATAATAATAAATAAATAAATAAATAAATTTTAATTTTAAGTTAGCGGCCGCTAACTTAGGGTTTAGGGATAGCGGCCAATATTTTAAAATATTGGCCGCTAACATACAGCTAACTTTAAAAATAATAATAATAAATAAAAATTAAAAATTTTAAGTTAGCGGCCGCTAACATACCGGTAACTTAAAAATAAAAATTAAAAAAAAAAAAAAAAAATTTAATTTTAAGTTAGCGACCGCTAACTTAAGATAGCAGCCGCTAACATACCGCTAACTTAATAAAAAAATAAAATTAAATTAAAATTTTTTTTTTTTTTTTTTTTAATTTTAAGTTAGCAGCCGCTAACATATCGCTAACTTAAGATAGCGGCCGCTAACTTAAAATAGCGATCGTTTTGATATATATATATATATATATATATATATATATATATATATATATATATATATATATATATATATATATATATATTAAAATTAAAAATCATATTATCGGATGATAATTTGAAATTATCGCCCGATAATTTCAAAGTATCGTCCGTATCATCCGATACGGGCGATACATTGCCCGTATTGGACGATAATTACCCTATTGTTTAGAGGGTACGATACATAGGCAATGTATCGTACCGCCCAAGTCCAAAACCGATACGTATCGGTATCGGACGATTTTTTGACCCATGCTTCCAATATAATGAAAGGCAAATTCGGGAAATAAAAATGATTCTTTGACAGAATTTGGTTTTGGGTTGGTTTTGTTATTAGAATTGATACCTTCCCACAAAACCCTAATGTTTATGCATGTCTAGACAAATACCTGTCAAAAGGATTAGTTTTTGGTTAGTTTCCCATGTTGTTTTTAATGTTGAAAGTGCTTCTTGTGGATATAGTGCATTTTTATTTGCAACTAAGCGCTTGCTGATTTCCACTTTAAGATCTTGTGCTTGTTCAATGAAACACTTGAAGATCTCATTACAATCCAATGAACCATGTAGAGTGCCAAAGCCTTGCATTTCCAACAATTCTTTGCTTATGAATAGTTCTCGTCTTTTTGCAGCTGTGGAGATGGCTCTTTAGGAGAACCACCAGTTCGAGGAGATGATTATCAATGTGGAAACATGAAGCTTCTTCTAAAGCAACAACAAAAAGTGAGAAATGCTGGTATATATATATATATATATATAGTGCATGGGCAAATGCTAGATCACGTGCCACGTGGCACGTGATCACGAGTTACCCCCATCCTCTAAGGGTTCCCCCAACCCCTTAGGGTTTTACAGAAAGAAACTATTTTTCTTACCATTTTACTCTTCAAAACTCAGGTCAAACTTTCCAATCCGCTGCTTGAACCTGGTGCATTGAAAATTTGCACCTTTGACCAACTTTTGAACTGTGGATAATACCCATTTTAATTTTTTTTTAGATGGACTTGATCGACCTTGGGAAATTTGCCTTGACAATTGATCCTCGAGTTGGGCGCCATGTGGCGCCCAGCTGATTCAAACGCACGGATATTTTTTCAAACACATATCCCTAGCCTTTTACATATAGAGTTCCTTTAAATTCACCCATTGAATCGTACCCACGCTGACACCTGTCGACCACTTTGAATCAAACGAAAAAGATCCGTTTTGTCTCAATTTTCAGAAGATGGATTTTGAGATAATGGGCTTACCATTAGACGGTCATCTTTAGATTTCACGTGGCACACGACTTTAAAAAGTGATTTTAAATCAGCTTGATTATGATGATTGCCACATTATGTTAAAGTAACTTTTTTTATATGTGCCACGTGAAATATAAAAAACTGTATGTTTGATAGTATCATGAACTCGAAATCCTCGTGTATGTTTGGGACGAAAAACGATCTCCATCATCGGATTCAAAGCAATCAATGGGTTTTCAGTGTGCCCGCCATCAAAGATTTGGTGGGTGAATTTAAAGTTACCCAATCCTATATTGTTTGTTGCGTTTAAATACTTACCTTTATAACACAACATCCAACTCCACAGTTCTTTCTTCACCTTGTCCAGTATGGCCAAACACTGGACTTCATTGCTCTAACACCATCACATCATGCAAACTTGTTACTAACAATAGCAAACAGTTAAGAAAAAAAATACTGTCATTTCTGTCATTCCTTTTTTTTATTTGTTAATAAAATTATGATAGTATTCAAAAAATAAAAAATAAATAAATAATATAAGTCCAAACAAAGAACTTAATACAAAAATATTCTAGAAAGTACTCAAGTCTTATCCAAAGAAATATCAATACAAGTTATTATCCTAGGGCACTCAAACTTCCAATGGTACATGTATCTTTTTCTTCTTCTTCTGAATGAGAGAGCATCTTCATGGATTAAATATCTTTTTAAGAAAGAGAGAAAAAAATTTCCTAAAGTGAGAGGTTGGATCGATTTTTTTCGTTCTTCAATTAGGTAAGAATTATTACTTAAGATTATGAAACGTTTCACAAAAGATTATTAATAAAAAGCCAAAACCGATATTGTTGAAGAGATTTCGTCTTTTAATTTATTATAGAGAGGACGGGTTAGTAAACCTAGTCAATTGGGTTTTGTAGCAACTTTCCATTAACCCACTATCAATCCCATTACTAAGCTATTTAAGATTGGTCATAATCACTAATTAGTGGGGGACTCTTGGACTTTTGGCACATAGAAAAAGTCAAGAAGAATGAAATCTCTCCTTTAGCCTTTCACAAGTTAATATTTATCAGAACTCGAGAATTATTTCAAAGCTAATTAAATTAATCTTAAGGGTATTTATAGGCCTAATTTTATCCTGTATATGATTCCCTTCAAATAATCTCCAAATTCTCAATTGACAAGAGCATAATTTTTAATTGGAATAAAATGTTTTTAAAACATAAGGTTCTTTTCGTCCTATTTGAAAGTTTTCCTCATGCATTCTTAACTCTCATTTTCTCTTTTAGTATATATATATATATATATATATATATATATATATATATATATATATATATATATATATATATATATATATATATATACATATGATGTCAAAAATCCTCCAATTTACAACTTGAATCTTACAATTTAAATCGAATCCCATGCCAAACGATTCGATTTTGACATAAAATCGCTTTTGGGCCTGAATCGCATGATTCACAGACCCACTTATGTGAGTTAAGGTTTCACGGTCCATGATACGTAAAAATTAAGAATTTGTGTTGCTCTTTAAAAATTAAAAAAACCTCTTTATTATGGAACAAACCTCTTTTTTAATACTCCTACCTATCGTGTGGGGTATAAGTTTGGGTTTCTTTCTCATATTTGGATCAAAATTTAATTTTGTTTGTTGAAAATGACTGTTACGATCAAATGGATCTTAAATGAACATGAAGATTTCAATTAAAATTTTGAGGGTTGGTGCTTGCTTTTGAAGATTCATTTCAGGCCATCAGTCATGAATTGATGATGTTCAATTAGACGTATTTGGCTTATATGTTTAAACTATTTATGAAAGAAATATCAAGTTATAAAATTTATTGTACACATATTTGGATGCATTTCAACTTTATAGATTTATTGGATATTTTTTCATATATTTTTTCTTGTTAAAAAAATGGTTGTGAATCTTACGATTAACGATTCAATTCAATTCCCAAATTCCAAAACGATTTTTGCAATCCAATTCAAATTCTACCACATGTATATATAGGAGGGCCGGGATGCTACCCATGGGGGTAGATTTTGGCGCTACCCACGAGCCAACTGGGCACATGTGGCACTGAATCCGAAGATCGGGTGCCATGGCAACTTGGACAAGATCGATCAGGTCCCAAGGAATTTGGGCAGGATCCGTTTCTTATCCACCGTTAAAAATGTAGTCAAAGTTGAGAAAATATCAATTCATGCATAGGTGGGCGTTACCGTATGTTTAACCCATGATTTGAAAGGCAAACAAGTCACAAAATCAAAATTTTCTAATAAATCCCATGCCCCATGAATGTACTACCCAAAACGGGTGTTTTTTTTGTGATCACATACCACATGGAATGTGATCTAGCCCACATGGGTAGCACTTGGACGCTACCCTCATGGGTACCAACCCCTTTCCCTATATATATATTGGTTTAAATGGTGGTGTAAATTTACAATCTTGTTACTTATTTCCATAATTTTCAGATCCTGCTAGGGAAGTCTGATGTTGCTGGATGGGGGGCCTTTATAAAGGTAAGAAGGCACATATGGAAATTGGTTTTCTTCAGAATATATTGTTGATTTTTCTCACTAGAGTTCATGTTTAATGTGATTCCAGAATCCAGTTAACAAAAATGATTATCTTGGAGAATACACAGGCGAATTGATTAACCATAAAGAAGCAGATAAGCGCGGGAAGATCTATGACCGTGCAAACTCATCCTTCCTTTTTGACTTAAATGATCAGGCAAGTAAAATTAAGATGCAGTTGTTCTGTAGCTGTCTGACAAACTAGACATGAATTTGAGTCCTCTCACAGAAGCTACCATTTTAATATGATTTTTTTCTCTGGTTGGATTGATATGGTGCATTGTTTGACAACTTTGTGTGGTCTCCAGATTCGGTGATTCAACTTGACATGATGAAAACGAATGGTTAAAATATCAGTACCATGTGTCAAATTGCGCACTTCAAAGGCCAATACATTTTTTAATATTGATACCTGTTGGACACATCAGATAATACTACTTTTTTGTTGTAAATAGAGAAATTCAAGGAATGGAGCAACTAAACGAAAACATGAAACAAAAAAGAATAACAAATATTATATTTGTTGCATATATATATATATATATATATGAAAGCGTTAATTTCAAAACAAATCTAAGCGACCAAGCTAGGGGCATAAATGCAATTGAAAATTGTGAAAGGAAATAGAAGGGAAAGATGGTTTAGATGAATAGAAGTGTGTGATGAAACGTTGTCGTAAGATCTTCGGTTTGTGCTCTGATAGTGGGCCTTGATCCCATATACAGTTCTTCCATCTTTTGATGTTTGACCAGGCGGAGATGGGAGAGGATCTCTTGGAGGGGATTTCCTAGCCGAGTGGGTTTTCTTTTATTCAAATGATGGGAGGTTATATCTTTAGAGTTTGCTCCTCTAAGTGTATAATGCTCTGGCAATGCTTAGGGTTGTCAATTCGTCATATGTAGTATTATTGTTCAGTCACAAAATATCAATCATAGATTCATAGGCAGTAAACGGTTAAGAGTTGGAATTTGGTGGTTTGGATAAGATATCTGATGTGTCAATCGAAGATTATCACATTTTGTGCGCTAACTTTTATACTCACACAAGATACAAAATCATGGAAATATAGCGATTTTCTGAAATCTTAAGTTATGGTTGACCATGACACATTTTGACTTCGGATCTTAATGATACTTTTCTTTTCGGAAAGCTATTTTTGAGACCTACATGATGGTGTTGATTTTGACCACCAAAAATTCTTTTTGATTATGGATTGCTGAACCATCAAGATCATTCACATGTAAGAGTATTTAAATTCGGTTTGGGATTGGTCGAGTCTAAACTCTGTATGAATGAATGGGGCATGTACCAACCATTTGGAGCGATGGAATTCTCTCCTATGTCGGTAGATTGGAACTCATTAAATCAATCCTCTATTCTTTCCAAATCAATTTTAGTTCCTCCTTTCTTCCTACAACCATCATCAAGAGAATCGAAGTGTTCTTTGAGTAGTCTTTCCCATTCCCTTTCCATGCATCCCATTGCTTGGAGCCAGGTTCGTAGACCTTTTGATGAAGGGCTTGGTGTTTGGAAAGTTATGGAATAAATCTGGGATTGCAGAACTGTTTCGGAACTTGTTGGCCAACAAAGACTCGCCAAGGGTAGATACATTGGCAATGGGGATCTTTGGTTGTATTAACGAAGCAATAGTTATTCGTCAGCTTGGAAAGGTGTCATAAGTATACGTGACAAGATTTCTAAGTTCATTGGGATGCATCTTAGAGAGGGGATGCCCACCTTTTCTGGCGGAACCTTGGCTTGAAATGGATAGTATCATTAGTAGATTCAGGTATTGAATTGTTCACCAATTTATCTGTCACCTTGATGGATTGTGTTGAGCTCACTCTTCATTGTAAGCTGCTTACAGTTGAGAACCTGATGTTGCAGCCTTGTGATCCTTTTGAGGTGTATTCTTGGTTGGGCCGGGAATGAATGCTCACTGGTTCTTTGAGTATTCGTATACCGGATGGATTTGGAGACCCCTTTTGGGCAAACTTCCGATTCGTTGGAGACGGTTGGCAGGATCAAGGACAAGCTCTTATTTTTAACAGAGAAATTTAAGGGCAATGGCCTTGTTTCCTCTTTGGCAAAAGTTACATTTGTTGTCATGATATGGCACTCTTGGAAAGAGAGGAAATCATGCATCTTAAAGGTTGCAAAGCATCACAAATCTTGGGCATTAAGGATGTTACCTTTTCAGATTGCATGTTGGTCGATGTCAGATCTGAGTGTGCCTCCTCCCATCATCATCATCATCACTGCCTTATCTCATCTAGTTGGGTTTGGCTCTGCGAGTCCTATTTTTCCACTGGTTCTGATTAACGCTAAGCTTTTTGTAACTTCACAATCCTTTATGTCTCTTCTCAATAGCGTCTCAACCCTTCATACAGGGTTTGCGTGCCTCCGATGAACATGTCCAAACCACCTCAAGCCATATTCCCTAATTGTTTCCTTTATAGGTCTGACCAACTTTTCGAACCTAATACTAAAATGTGATCCGAGTACTAAGAGCGTTGGTGCTCGGGTTGGGTACCTCAAGGTTGCCTATCCAAAAAAAGATACATCTTTAGCCCATAATATTTTAATCCCTGAGCAAGAACTCTCCCACTTCCCAACAAGTCAAATTTAACTTTGAATATTGAGATTTATAGAATCTTCAAGTGGGTACTAATGCATTCTGATCGTACCGGGGTCTGTTGTTACATATTATAGATCAACGCCTCATTTATTTGCTTATCCATGCCTTTGAATGAAAAATCAAGAATGCCTTAATTGGGAAAATACCAGTCAAACGTTTAAGAGACAAAGCCGAGATTTGGAAGCTTGAATTGACTTGCCCGAATTTTATTTAGGAAAAACAAAAGGTCAAAATGCTTAAGAGTTCAATTGTGATTCAACCTTGTGTTCGAGCCAGGAGATTGGTGTTAGGTTTGTGGCCATGCAATTCAACTCCAAATTAAAGAAAGCATGAAATAAAAAATAAAAAAGATGCCATCGAGGGATCTGAAACTAAGAGCTCTCTAATTTTCCAACTCTGACCCAAGTGCCTGCTGTATTTGATAATTTCAATGTATCATCATTCCTTACAAATTCTTGGACTCTGATTTTGATTATCTATCCACTTGTTTTCGTCTTTAAATTCTAGTATTATTTTATGAGATCTCAGAACAGGTCCCTGCTTTTCTGCAGTATGTTCTTGATGCTTATCGCAAAGGGGACAAGCTGAAATTTGCAAACCATTCATCAAATCCAAATTGTTATGCAAAGGTATGTTAAGATTAGGCACGGTTTTTTATTTTATTTTTTAATCAATAAAGTTTTAATTTCATTCAAGCAAAGGAAATTACAACCAAGACCAATGGAACGAGGAGCTCAGAAAAAAAAAGGCACAGAAATAACAAAAACAGGAAAAGGCCCAACACGGGCAAAGGAGGAAAAAAACGATCAAAACATGGAGTCGGTCAGGAAAACCACCCAACACCCTCTTCCAATGGGAAACCAACATGAAAACTCCTCCAACAGAATGGCAGTAGTTTTGAATTGACCTGAAAAAAAAAAAAAAAAAAAAAAAGTTTGCTTAGGCATGGTTTAAAGTATCAGTCAATACCAATACGCCTTCGGCGATAGATATGGGTATCTGGCCTGGCTAATACCAATACTTTCCCGAGTATCGGCCAATACTAATACTCATTGGCGATACATATTGGAATCTGGCCTGGCTAATACCGATACCTACCCAAGTATCAGCCGATGCCACCAACCAGTACATATCGGTATCGGCCAATACATATCAGTCTGGGCATCAACTGCAATAAGGACGGATACTGAGATTTAAAACCTTGAATTCAGCCACCCCATGTGATACCAAATTTCTAGTGCACTGTGTCATTCTATCTTGGACAGGTAATGCTGGTAGCGGGGGATCATCGAGTTGGTATCTACGCCAAAGAACGTATAGAAGCTAGCGAGGAACTATTCTACGATTATCGTTATGGACCTGATCAAGCACCCGCCTGGGCACGGAAGCCTGAAGGTTCAAAAAGAGATGACCCATCCGTCTCTTTTGGCCGAGCACAGAAAATAGCTTGATCTGGTGAGCTGGTTAGCCCATTCTCTCTCTCTCTCTCTCTCTCTCTCTCTCTCTCTCTCTCTCTCTCTCTATATATATATATATATATATATACACACACATGAGAAGAGGAAATATTTTCGTCCTTTGTCTCAATTCCCTCCTCGCATTATAATAATTATAATAATAATAAATAAAGATATATGGATAGGAATTCTTAATTCTGACCTAATTCTGTATTAGCTAAATGTGGATTGCATCTAGTTTGTGACTGTGTAAATGGGAAATACATAGACCCCTCTTTGAAGGTAGTTGCTTTTTCTATGATTGCTTCTTTTGGGATTTAAGACTTGGTTTTTGGCTTTTGTTAGCTTTTTATATATGTTATTATATTGTGGTATTGACTCTCCTCGCCCCGATCATAAGATTACCATTTCCAGTGGCAGAAATTATACATTAAAAAAGTGAAGCTCATATGAAGGTTAGCCACCGGGAAGACTTTGATTGGTCAAAAAAGTCTGCCATGTGCCCTAAAATGTGGGACAGTAACGGTTTTATTTCAATTTTACGGTGTGCACCCATCTTCCCTTAAGAGAGTCTCATAGTCAATTTGCATTGTAGGATTTACAGCTTTAAATGGGTTGTTTACATGATACCCTCCCTGGTGGTCTTCTCTGGAATTATATATATCTATATATATATATATATATATATATATATATAGAGAGAGAGAGAGAGAGAGAGAGATTATTAGATTTTTTTTTCTGCAGCTTTCCATTTCTAATTTAGGTCCATTATTTACAGCCCGGCACGCCCCTTTTCATCTCAATCTTCTATACAATGATTATGAGATCATGGGAGAACCATCAGACAGTTTTTGATTCAATTGCAGAACGCGTCTCAAAAGTTTACCTTATAATCACGTTTGAGCATGATGTGTGCAGGGCTGGCCCCAGGGGGTGTCAAGTGGGGCAGCGGACACAGGCCCCGACTTACATGTAAGTTCAAAAGAAAAGAAAATAAAATTACATTACCTATAAAACTATTTAAAGATCTTAATATCATTTGTGTGGAAGATTAGGATGAAAAACAATCTCCATCGTCTTATTCATGACAGTGAACGATTTTGATGATGGAAATGTGGGTTTTCTACACAGAAAAATCGGTGCAAATAAAGTCACCCTAAAATTCTTTCGCACTTATTTTCTCACAGGAGGCTCTGTTATTGTGTGTTTAAACACACTTAGGTAGGGTTTATAGGCTCTAGTAAAATTAATTTAAAGGTGAACCTTATACATAAGGTGTGAACCTAAAACTTATGTATCACAAATTTAAGGAATTCTAAAATGTGTGACATTATGAGCATTCGTTTTTCTTGTGAAAAACAGATGCATGTCCACTAAAAAAATTGTTGGCTGCCTTGAATTAGAGGATGGTGACCACGTTTCGTCCTAATACTCTACACAATAGATCTTGAGATTATGGCACATCTATCAGATGATTTGATCTTGATTCCTCACGGCACACATCCTTGGGACTGGCCTTGGGAGCTAATAAGAAAAAATTATTTTTTAATATGCATACGCCTCGTTTCAGAATCTCAGCATAGGCCCTCAAAACCTCGAAACCGGCTGTAGATGTGTGCCATGTGATTTTAGAGTAATAGTATTTTTTATTTTTATTTTGTTTTCCACGTGGAATGAAATAATGACAATTGCATGGTGCTTTTATGATCTCATGATCAAATTTGTGAAAGATTAGAACCAAAATATACCTCCGTAGTGTGGTCCAAAGCAGTCAATGCATGGTGAGTAGAGGAAATTGGGGAGATGTCTCTAATAAGAGAAAAAAAAATTCAAAATTCTTATTGCTTCTTTCTTTCCTTTCCCACACTAAAGACGGGAAACCAATCTCGATTAAGCTCCAACATTTTGGATGCAACTAACATCCATCTCAATTCCTCACAAGTGCGCACTTATGCTACCTATGAGAGTAGCATTTTGGCGCTACCTATAAGCATGGTCAAAATCTCGCCTGAGATCTCTCGGTTTCGATTTGAACCTAAACCAAAAAAATAGGTATTAACCCCCCTCCCCTTCTTCCCCCACTAGGAAATTCGAAATTATGAGCCGAGACTACAATTTTTGCAGGGCAAATTTAGAAAAAGAGGACCCGTTTGAAATTGTTTCAGGCTATATACTAATTCAAAAAGTTTGAGGGAAAAGTGATTGACACACTTTTCAATGTCCCAAAAAGCCATATGGTCAAGATGTGAAGAAAAGGGTAATCTCAAACTACAAAAATACCCTTCCACTAATCATCAATTTTTTTAGAAAGCTTCTCCTTCTCCGGTGGATCAGCACCTTCTTCTCCTGTAGATCAGCACCACCTATCTTCTAACCGTAGAGGAAGAAGACTTGGAAACACCATTTTCAATCACATTATTATTGGAGAAAGAGATTTCAGTTTTGGGGTGCTCAAGAAGAAGATTAGTACATGGGCATTGTGGTGACCTCCATTAATGGACATTAATGAATTCCATTAAAACTCCTTTTGCAGACACGCTAATAGAGAGGATGATTGGACGGCTGTTGCAAACACATGGATGGAGAAGATGATCGGACAGCTGTTGCAGACACATGGATGGAGAAGATGATCGGACGGCAGTTGTAGATAGATCATCGGACGATGATAGAGATTAATGAACTCCATTAAAACCCCTTTTGCAGACACACTGATGGAGAAGATGATCGGACAACTATCGCATACACTGATGATCGGACGACTCTTGCAGACACATGGATGGAGAAGATGATCGGACGGCTCTCTACATCTCCTAGAGACGATGGGGTTATTTGGGATATTTTAGAGAGAGAAGGGCACTATGATAATTTCAAGTGAAGTGTTTTCTTGCAATAGGTCAAATCATTTTTTGAAACCTTTGAAAGCCGTGTCAATCCTTTTTACCCCAAACTTTCCAAGCGAGCATATGGCGATAAAACTTTCCAAATTCAATCTGCTTTTTCTAAAGTGCCCTTTTAGCAATTTGAAATTTTTTTCAAGGATCAAAATTTCGGTCAAAATGACCAACATTTCGGTCCAAATTATGGGTTTCGGTCCTCACCGAAATGATAATTTGGACCGAAATTTCGGTCATATTTTGTATGGGACTCAAATTATCGGTTTTCGGTTAAAATTTTGATCATTGGGCGTTAAAACCCAAATTTTGCAAGAAACTCAATTTTTGCAAAAAAATAGAAGGAAAAAGAATAAAAAAAACTTGAATTTAGCCATTTTTTTCCTGGAAACTTGTTGGATTTACTCTTTAGTGTCTTCTTCTTTTCTTCCTCTCTCTCTCCCCCTGAAAGACTCCTCTATCTTCTTTTTTTTGTCCTAGAAGTTAGAACACGAGAGGTGACATAATACTTAGTAATCAGCGAGGGTATCTTGTAGAATATTTTGGATGAGATTTTGGTATTAATACCCCATTTCTTACAACCGAAGATTATGTAAGTGCATCTAAGTTTTCTCACCATCAGATTCATTGACCTTCTTGAATTAGAAATGGACTTTACGTTACCTTTTAATCGTTTACACGTTAAATCTCAAGATCATGGTCCACTTATCGTACGGTCAGATATTGGTTCCATGTAGCAATATCCCCAATAAATAAGTTTGATCGTAGAGTGTCATGAGAAAGGTTCTCAGGGCATTTGGGGATGGATTTTAAGTGGAATTAATATTTGGCCATCTTATATGTGGGCCACGATCTCTAGAATTCTTATGGAGAAAATTTAGACAATAAATGATTTACATCATTTGATATAATTCATCCAACATCTAGTAGCAAGAAGCTCCCAAAAACCTCTACGATTTATAGGAGACTGCGGATCCCCATTTCGGAAATGGATCCGTATTGTTTTTTAATTTTAATGGTTGATATTAAAGTTCGTCAATCGAATGGTTCACATGAATCATGTCTGCCCTAATTACCGTGTACATACGAAAATAAAAGGGACCGACTCTCCTAACTGTCATTTCAATGGTGTTTATATGATCTTACACTACCAATGGTTTAAGATGTGAGTGATCAGAACAATCAAAGGGATTTAAATGCAGCGGGCCCAAAAATAGTGTTTTAGGGAGATTTAAATCATTTGAGTGTTGACTATGCTATCAACCATTTTTTTTAAATTTTACTGGCAGATATTAAAGTTCGTCAATCGGATGGTTCACATGAATTATTTTCTGTCATAATTACCAAACATACACGAAAATAGAAAAGAACCAACTCTTCTGACCATCATTTAAATGGTGTTTAAATGATCTTACACCATCAATAGTTTAAGATGTGAGTGATCAGAATAATCAAAAGGATCATAGATTTAAGTGTAACAGGCCCAAAAATAGTGTTTTAGGGAGATTTAAACCATCCGCTTGCTGACTATTATATCAACCATTATTTTTTAATTTTAGTGGTTGATATTAATGTTCGTCAATCAGATGGTTCACATTCACTTATCAGCATGTTTCTTCGAGCTAAGAGACTTAGTAACCCACTATTAGTGCATTTATTGGATAATAAAATACAACCATCAAATGAACAGAATAATCATTTTAAAATATCACTAGTATATTCATTGGTTCTCAGCCAAACACCTAATACTAATCTATTAGCCTCACTAGTGTAAATATGCATTCTAATAATGCAACAACCTTATTTTTAATGGACTTAATTTTCTGGTAATAGCGCTCCACACCAGAATCTATCCTAGTTGAGAAAGTACACGTTTTAATTTTTTAAAAGCTTTTATATTTAAAATTGTGACACAAGTCATGTAATAGTTTGCTGATAAAAGACTTGAGTTATAGATAAGAGGTCTAAAGGTTTGAAACCTTTATTTTGGACCTTTAAGTAAAAGCATATGCACCCTTATTTGATGTAACAACTTAACACCGGATTATTCTCAACTAAGGGTTAAAAATAAGATGTAAGGTAAATCCTAAAATCATAACTTGATAAATCTTTGTTAAAATTTCTAGCCGTCTCTTTTTTTTCTTCTTCTTTAAGAGAACTATTGTGTATTCTTTTATTGTGGTTTATTTTTATCTCGTTAAGATCGAGAAGGAAGAAATAGGCAAAATCGTGGACGGGTCATCACGTGGACGTCGATCTCTATCGCCCTAATCGTCGCCAATCTGTCGATCACGCTTCAAGAGGTAGGTACCCGCCAATCTATTTTATTCTTCTCAAATCCCATCGCGTAAGATACGAGTCGATCGTATATCGACGAGCTAATAAATAAACTATAAATTTATTTTCACATAATATTATTTTAAAATTAAAAAATATAATTAATTTTTATTTTTATATTATTTAATTATTTCATATTATATTTTGGGCTTCCTCTCGAAACCCGAGTCTTTTGGTGATCGATTTTCAAGCTTTGGTGTGTGTATTTAAAAGTCATCTTACTTATTTCCCACAGCCTACTGTCATTGAAATGCATTATCACCAACGAATAAAACAGGATTACATGAACATATTTATATGATTCACAAATTTAGATAAGATGGGCGCGCCGAGATTTCTGCTGTTTCACTATCATAAAAGCTCACTGGTATAAAGAGAGCAAATTTACAGAACTCTCCTGCATTAAAGGAGATCTCAGATATCGAAGGATGTAAAGTTGCCAATTTTAAAAGAAAATCCAGTAATGTGTACTAGTATTTGCAACTGAATATTATACGTACGCAACCAGGGGTATTGTATAGACTTCTCTATATTATTAACGATGGAGATCGTTTATTTTTTTTACAGCGACTATGTCCCACCTGTCAAAAAGTTTAATTTTATTCCACATGTGGTTGTATCTATAATAATAAACTCCTAAATATATTATTATATTTAAGGAAATGATGACAGTGTACCTATAATATATTATATTATAATAGTAAGCTCCTAAATATATTATTATATTAAAAGGAATCATGGGAGGGTATATATAATATATTGTCCTTATTATTATTAATATTACTACTATTACGTTTCTAAAATATCCCTACGAGACTCTTTTTCAATAAAAATACGTAAATAATAGTATTCTCTTTCTTTTCTTATTTTTAGCTCCTTCAAAGAAACCCATAAATTTAAAAGAATTAATAATTTTGTCATAAAAGTTTTCTTTTCTTAACACCTTCAAAGAAACCTATAAAATTAAGAAAATTAATAATTTTGTCATAAAAGTTATATTTTCTAACACTTTTAAAGAAACCTACAAAATTGAGAGAAATAATAATTTTGTCATATAATATTTGACTTACTTTGATATCAAATTCCCTTATATGGAAGATTAGGCAGAAAAGCGATCTCCATCAACTAATACAAAGAGTTGATGATTTTTTGCATAGATTCCCTCTAAGATTTCATGGTTATTAAGTTACCCAAATAATAATTTATTGGCATGTTGAAACCCTTTGAGCCATGATTAATGTACCCCTAATCAAATTTTCTCATTTTACCTAATTGGTTTTCAACTTTTCCCACCTAAAATTGAAATCAGATTCGGTCTGAACCGATTTTTGGATCGATTGGGGTTGGTTCAATTAGTTAACTTTTTTGGGCGGGTTTGGATTTCGGTTCAAAACTTACACCCATACAAGGGTAAGATTATAGTCTCAAGAACTATTCTACGAAAGATTAGGGTGTAAAACGATCTTCATTGCCTAATTCTAAACAATCATGGATTTGAATGGGGTGCAATCACCATTTTATTATTTTAAGCTACTTTCTCAGTTTTCTCATACTACCTAATAAATTTTCAATTTTTCTCCCCAAAAATCGAAACAAGTCCAAAATAGGTTCATTATCGATTTTCGGGTCTGTTTGGACCAGTTCAATTCGCCGATTTTCAGGCCAGGTTTGAGTTTTGAGTCAAAACTTGGACCGCTATATATGGGTGGACATTACTATTAATATTTTTAATAATAATTAATAAATACGTAGGATATGAAAATTTGAAGCCTTAGTTACATTAGTATATCATCAAATTAATCGAACGTGATTGGATAGAAACATGTATCTATAGAAAGTTCTACAAAATACTCGAAACAATATAATATTTAACAATAATTGTTATTAGTTTTTTAATGATTAACTGATATTATACGATTATGATTTTATACGATCAGTCAATTTTAACTCATAATTAAAATCATCTTTGATTAAAATATTTTATTTTACGGTGTCCACGTGCAACGCACGTGCACTTCTCAAATATGTTTGAACCGCATTTAAAGTTCAGCCAGTTAGACCTGATCAAACCGTAGCAACTCGGCATGCCAATTAAGATCCCACCCCCAAACATACCTTTAAATATTGTAACTGAATCTTTGAGAGCGCCCATGTTAAAACCCATTGACTGCTTTGAAATGGATGATAACAGTGTTTTTCGTTCCAATCTTTCACACACTTGATCTTGAGATTATGGGCGTACCATCAGACAATCAGATATTGATTTGACGTGCACAAATTTCAAAGTGACCTTAAAATCAAATTTAAACGAGACATTTGATCAAAATGTGATTTTACCTTTAATTAACTATGCCCACCGAATCTATTAAGGCACCATGTTAAAACCAATTGACAATTTTGAACTAAATGGAGAATTTTTTTGTTCCAACTTTTCACACACTTGATCTTGAGATAATGGGCGTACCATCAAATGGTCAGGCATTGATTTGACGTGATACAGATCTAAAAAAAAGTGACCTTAAAATTAAATTTGGTGTCAATATCTCGAAAATGAACAAATATCTCGAAAATGAGTATTTCTTTCAAGTCAAAGTGCAAGATACAATTTATCAAAATTATCTTACAAGGTCGTAGATATCCCAAAATATTAAATATGAGACTACGGATGATGAAGACGATAAAATCGTCAAGAAAGTTAAAGTCGAGAAGGAATAAATACTCATTTTCGATTTAATTGAAATTTCTAGATTATACTTATTTGTTAGTTTTTATTTTTTTTCTTTATGTTCTATAGTTGACAATATAAGTTATATATCTTTTATTTTTTATTAATTTTTTTAAAAATTTTAAATTATAAATAATAAAGACATAAGAAACATAATAATAAATATATTTTTTTGTCTTTACTAAATCATAAACATAATAACGAACGCTTGAAATACTATATTTTTTTATGTTCAAATCACCCGATAAATGTCTAAAAATAAAATTCGATCATTTAAGGTCCTAATATCCACGTGCATTTGCACGTGCCTTTTTACTAGTATAATAAAAGTAGGCTTTTAAACTTAACAACATATATATATATATATATATATATATATATATATATATATATATATATATATATATAGGTATTCGAAGAGTATAGATATGGTGGGATGGATGGTTGTAGATGATAGCCCTTTGCCACAAACATGTGAAGCTAGTGAGTCACTCTTTTTCGTAATCATCGATTAAAAGTTAGAATCTCTTATCTACACCACACACTTGGGATCGGTGTCTAATATATATTTCTATTGTATTAGATTATAATAATAATATATTATGTTACAAGATGTAACACTAAATTATATAAGTTTATAACAATACAATCATTATTTTTATATGATATTAAAATCAAAGCACAAGTAGAGCTCTAAAGCTCCTTTAATTGTGTGCTAAGTAATCTAATAAAATAATACACAATTTATATTATATAACTATTATAATATCATATATGTCACAAGACTTAAGTGCTAAACTATTTATTTAATACAAATTGCCTTATAATACACAAGTATGGCATTATTATATCGAGTCAACTTGAAATTCGATGGATCGATTTACACCCTTGATCGATCGACTCTAAACATAATTGAACCACTACTCACATTTAAATTACTTTAAAATCGATCGATTAATTTTGTACCCGAATTAATAATATAAATCTATCTATCGATTTCAAAATCGATCGATCGATTTGTGTTCGAACAAACAACCCTATTTATACTATAATTTCAATTCTATACGATCAAATTTAGTGCACATTAATCACTTGAACTTTTCGATCGATGATCGTAATGCACTTAACTTTTAAAATAATAATATTTTATTTGAACACTTAATAATATATATATATATATCACTTCAACGCGACCACTTCGATAACACGGAGTATTAGAACTTCGATATCTCATGAAAAATCGAACTCTGACCTTCATGTAATTGAAAACACGCAATTATTCCCCTACTCTATATTTATTGATGTATTATATAAATAAATATATGTATAAATATAATAATAATCTAAATAAAAACTTTTTTGTACATGTGACAATTCTATATTTTCATTATTAATCACGATACGAGTTAAGGACATATTAGGCCCGATGACGCGAGTGTATGAGATAATGTCTACGCTTCGGCGTAGTGATTCGTTGAGATGGTATCGAAGCGAAAAATACATCATATTTACATGCCTTACAACTATGATTGTATGAGACATCATGACGAGTAGGGTGAGTGTGAACTCAATGTAACTTCGTATACGGTGGCATATATAGTAACTTGATCACTCCGAGTTCTAATGCGATATGATAAGATATCAGTTAAGGTATGAGGTTTGGACCTTTAGGTCATAGTCATAGTGGGATTATTTTCACGGTCACATGGAACTCAAAATATAGGCGTCCATATACGAATGAAATACCTCTATGATAGTATGGGCTGCCACACGAAGTACATTCAGATTATTATGAAACCCGTCCCTTGAAAAACATAATTTGTAAAGTTTTTCGCACTGTGTTCGCTGTGGATTTAAATCTTAGAGGTATGTTATGTTATAAGTATAATAAGATAATATAAGTTATGAGTCTAATAATAAGACATCATTGTATAGGCCAACAAAAGATTAAGAACTTAAGTTTTTATACGTGTCATTCCTTGCGTAGCCACCGTAAGGGCAATAATGTTTTTCAGTCAAGACGGATGTCTCTGAGAGACATTATGAGTTATGAGTCGTCGGTTGTCCCTGTGACTGGATGGAGTGTATGATATGATATGAAGGGCTTTATGATATGATAGTATGATACTATAGTGACCCTCACATGATAGCTCGAGCAGCGACTCTGGCACGGGTCGTTTAGAATTTTATAAGTATGTTAGTTACGCTCATATGATGTACAGACATATGTGCGAGAATGATAAAAAAAAATGATATGATATGATATGGGATATGATAAGGTATGTTAGGATATAGGTGTCTAGATCATAATCCTGTATTAATGATTAGGATATAAGTTTACGATATGCACTTGATTTTGTTATTCTCTTCTGATTTTTTTGAGATATTATGTTTATCACTCACATGATACACCCAAAATGCATCTGAGTAGAATGAGGTGGATTGGTAGTGTATCCACTAAGTTTACATGACCGAGTAAACTCATCCCACGATAATCTAACAGTTGCAGGTGACTATCTTGACCGAGTGGGTGCTAGTTCCTTTGATCCGATTGGTGTTGAGTATGTTGACCCGGTGGACGTTGATTGTAATACCTCAAAAAATCGCGTTAAACAGTGACCTCGGGATCCGTGCCCGATTGGACGCAGGTTTGACCAATTAGGAGTTCAATGGTTGACATAGAATGTGATGAACGGATGAGATGTGATGGGTTGTGAGATTGTGTGGTGTGTGATGTGAATGTAAAGTCGCATACACCTACAGCGGTGTATGTGCTCAACACACAAGGCAGGGGATAGATAAAAGGGTTTAATAACCCTATAATCTATATTTTGGTTGTTGAAGGAGAGTAAAGAAGAGAGAGAGAGAGAGAGAGAGAAAAGTAAAGAGAGGAGTTATTGCAACTGATTGAAAGGGGAATTCAAGCGATAAAAGTCAGATTCGACACGGTTTGGATCCGTTAGAGCCAAAGCTGGAACCCTAGCCTTTCCAACCACTAGATCTAATCAAATTGAGATTTGATTGAGGTAAATTTCTTATGAATTAAATGCATAAGATATGAGAGGTTAATCGTAGTTAGAATGGTATAAAATGTAGGGTAGAAAGCTTAGAAAAATGGAGGAAGAAGTAAGGAAAAAGAGTGAGAAGGGCAACCAGAAGGGGGCTGAATCTGGCAATTTCGATTAATCGAAATTGGGTTTCAATTAATCGAAATTGGCCAGGAAGTTGAAAAGTCAGAAGACCCCGATTTCGATTAATCGAATTGGGTTTCGATTAATCGACTTTGGTTTTCAATTAATCGAATGGAAGATCGATTAATCGACTGGGAGCCTACAGTGGACTCCAATGAAGAAAAGAAATGGGTTTGATGAAATCGACTAATCGATTTGTAAATTCGATTAATCGATTTGGGATCGATTAATCGATTTTGAAAACTCGATTACTCGAATTGAGAATCGACTTGATAGAGCAGAGAATTTCGATTAATCGAATTGGGTTTCGATTAATCGAATGGGAATCTCGATTAATCAATTTGAGAATTGATTAATCGATATTGACTTTTGATTAATCGATTTTGGAAATCGATTAATCGACTGGGCCAATTTATGTTGACTTCTGAGTTTGACTTTGAGATTCTTGGGGGGTCTTAGACCTCCTTTATTGCATCCTTAGTAATGTGTTTCACATATTATGTGGTACCATAGGTGGTAAGTGTGAGCAAGTGCACAAGGAGCCACGTGGGACCTTGATGCGTTAATCAAACGAAGACTTGAGGTAGGGAACTCCTTGAACATGTACCTTATTTTACAAGAGCATGTATGTAGTGATATAGATTTGAAATTCCAAATGTTTTATTGCTTAAAGAGTTGGGAAAAGTGTGTGTGTGTGTGACATAAATAAAAGTAATCATAATGAGCCATCCCCAGGGGATGAAAAAGTAAAGATATTAGAGCATCATGTGTGATACAAGTGAATGGATATCCACGATTGAATCATGTTTGATAGGGCCTAACTGATATAAGATAGCACATTTACACGGTGAATAACTATATGTAAGGCACCGATATTTTTGTTATTTGAGGTTTGATAGGGTACCCCACCGACGTGGCGGGATATCCACGACTGACACGCAGGATATCCGTGACCGATACGGCGGCGAAACCGTAGGCCAGTGCGGAGGCTTATCCGTACACAGTAAGCACACCCCAGGGGTGTTGATTGAGACTAGTGAAACCCAGCCACCAATCCCCAGGGGAAAGGGGCTTGGGTACTATTTGTATTCCCAGGGAATACGTTAAAAGTGTCTATATAGATGACGATGATGGGTATCTCATCGGGGCTCGATGCTATATTACTCGGGGATTACTTAAGTTGAAAGTTTAAGTATTGCTTTATGCCTTTTCAGCATCATTCATGAATAAATAAAGACATGAGTAAACTACCAGTAAAATGTAATGTTTTTTAACTGTTTTCATCAGTAACTGCATAGACACATCATGCATGGCATATCATGAAATATATGTGAGTAATAATTTACATGTTCAACTGTGTTTTGTTCCCTATTGAGCTAGGATGTAGCTCACCCTATAAACTATACGTCGCAGGTCCACTACTAGCAGCTGCCGAGGTTTCAAGAGATGCTGACCCCGGTGAGTCGGACCTTGCGGCCGGTGAAGAGTTGAAGTCACATCCTGAGGACTTCTTCTAGAGGACTCCGTTGTGCCGCTTTGAGGGCTTTTGGATAGAGATTTGTACGGCTTGGTATGTCAAGCCTTGTTTTGGCTAAACAATGTACATGTATAAATTGAGATTATTCTTTTGGGGCGAACCATCCGTGATGATTTGCTATTATCGATGGTTCGGATCGGTTCTCCATTCATACAGAGGCATGAGGGTAGAACTGTCTTTCGAGAAATGCTTTTATATAGATTTAAATTCCGCAGTTTTATTTACTATTTCATTTTTGCTTGATATGCCAATGTTCCGTGCTTAGCTAAGGGGCACGGTCAAGATGATCGTGCAGATGGGACAGGTTTCGGGGTGCCGAAATCTGGGCTGTCACATTGATTATCAAGAGTCTTAGGAGGGCGACACCACTGATTATCAAGAGGACCACTGTGCTGATTTTGATCCGAGTACCGGCTATTGATATCTGTGGGATCGGTATTGAGTTGACTTTATATTTTATTGTTGACACTATGATTTCCCTTTAGCGGATTTATCTCCGACCTTGATTACATTTTATTGGCGGATGTATCGCATTTTATTACATTTATTCGACATTTATGATTGTCACATATTCCATCTTTAATTGTTGGTTTTTCACAGATTTTGTGAAACTAGATTTATACGATAACTCTGATTAAGTATATGTCCGCTTAGCATATCCGAGATATGTACGGGTCATAACTTAGAATTTTAGGCCTTCAGAATATGGTAGAATTTCAGGTCGTGACAAATAATGTTAAAGAGTTTGAAAAACCCAAAAAAATAAAGTTCGGAGCATATTTAAAAAAAAAATTGAAATTTACCGATAATTGACCAACATTTGGCCAATTTACAGTTCGGGCCATGAACGAAACTGAAACTGAAACTGAGATTTTGATCCATGCCTATAAGCCCAATAGATGCCACGGGGCACTCAATCCAAGATTGGATGCAACGACAACTTGGGAAATATCGATCAGATCCCACCCGAAAAATTTGAGCAAAATCCGATGCACCATTAAAAATGTGGTCAAACTTGGAAAACAAATAATGCACTTGGATTGATGAGCCTTACCTTAAGTTGGCCTCATGATTTGAAGGGCAAAAAGTTTTTAAAATCATTTTTTTCTATAAATCCCATACCCCATTGGTGTACTATGCAAAATGGGTGATGTTTTGTTGATGACATGCCACATGGCATGTGATCTAGCCCACATCAGTAGGACTTGGGCGCTATCCCCGTGGATACCGACCCATTTATCTATATCTATATTTGTGTGTGTGAGGGGGGTAGTGTGCAGACAATCTCTGAAAGCTCCCACATTGAAAACCTCTTCAAAATCATTGATTGCTTTGAATCAAATGATGAAATTGTGTTTCACACCGATCTTCCACAAAATAGATCTTGAGATCATATCGCACCTATTAGACAATTAGTTATTTATTCCACATGTCACAGATCTCCAAAAAATGGTCCTAAAATTGCGTTTGAGCGTGATGTGTGCCATAGGATTCAAGGAGAATATTTTGGGATCTATGACATGTGGAATCAAAAATTGATAGGCTGATAAATTTAAAATATCCAATTTGTGGGTGATCTGAACCGTCATAATGATAAATCAGTGGTTTCTCAATGAGGGTGATATGAACCATCAAAGTGATAGATCATAGATTGAAGTGCAACAAACCGAAAAATGGTTAAATCATCCGATTGGTGGACTATAATATCAACGATCATTTTTAGTTTTAATGGTTGATATTAAAGTTCATCAATTGGATGATTCACATCCACTTATCGGCGTGTTTCATTAGGCTAAGACATTTCCCAATGATAAATTGTCACTTGGGCAATTTAGATTGATCATTGATCAGTGCCACATGGTATAATGATAAATCATAGTTAAGCCTGTCAATAGGGTTGGGCTGGGTCATCAACCTGCCTGGCCCGACCCTAAATCTTAGGGCTATGGCCTAAAAATAAATAAGGTAGATCTAAGGCCTCAAAACCACAAGCCCGATATCTGTCTGGCCGGCTAAGGGGTTAACAAGTTAAAGCCCATAATCCAAGTCCGGCCTTTGCATCACTTTTAGTTATATATTAAATCTAATAATATTAGTGTATAAAATATATCATACTATTTAGTATTTACAATCAAATTATAAAAATAGCTTTCACTATTACCGTTAGATTTATCAAGCCGATAGTTATAAAGATATTCTAATAATTTAATATTTATAAAGAGAGGTATTAGGATTTTCTTCATCTTCATTAGAAATATTTTTCTCTGAAATTATAAGAAAAAAAAATTTAGACAAAATATCAATAACTATTTTGAAACCCAACTTGAGCCCCACCCCTAACCGACCTAGGTTAGGGGCTAGGGCTAGGACTAGGTATATCAAAGCCCACCTAAGTTACAGCCGGGTTAGGGTCTAGCCTTGGCCTTTAGGGCCCCGATTGACAGCCCTAATCAAACCTCAATAGTGCAAGAAAAAAAAATCTAATTTTAATAGTACTTTGAAAATTTTTAAGATCTGACCTTTGAGTTTTGAAATGTCCTATCTTTCTCTAGAGTTAATGGGGGAGTTAATGAGGTTTTTAACAAGGAATTGAATTCTGGCCATCCTACTATCACACCCATGAAATACTTTGCTGAAGATAAGTATAAAATAAATCCTATTGTTTATCCTTTAACAGTTATGATGGAGTAAGTATTTGTAAGGAATCTATTTATATAATTAATTATTTACTCTTATAAAAAAATTATTATTATTATTATTATTATTATTATTATTATTATCATTTGTATAAAGAATAAAAGATTAGAGTACCTTTAAATTTACCCACCAAATCTTTGAGTTCGCCATAGGTTAAACACATTGACTGCATTAAATCAAATGATGGAGATTGTTTATTATCTCAATCTTTCATATGATGGATTTTGATATCATGAGTGTACCATCAAAGAGTCGATTTTTTATTTCATGTGGTATACACTCAAAAAAGTAATTGTAAAATCAATTCGGAGCGTGCATGTAATGTTAAGATCACTTTTCTGAAATATGTGCCACGTGAAATAAAGCATTGATCGTTTGATGGTGTGCCCATGATCTCAAGATCCATCGTGTGAAAGATTGGGAGGATAAACGATCTTCATGGTTTGCTTCAACGCAGTCAATGTGTTTCAGTGTAGGCAAACTCAAAGATTCAGTGGTTGGCTTTCTAGGTACTCAAAAGATTATTTGTCATCCCAACATCCAAAGCATGGTTCAAAATTTCGGCTGATATCTTTCTGTTTCGGAGACCGACACAAAAACTCAAAATTTCGGCTGTTTATGTATGATGTGGAAGATTTTGGCTGAAATTTTGGTTCAAAATTGCAGTTTCGATCCCCACCAAAACTGAAAAGAAATCCGATTTTTTTATCTTGAGCCCAAGTATCCAATAGTTTTAAAAGCGGTAGACCCATTTTTGAGTTCTCTTGAAAGGACTTGATCAATGCCCAAAATAGAAATTGAATTGATGGGGGATCAAAGTTATCTATTTTTATATAGTTTGAATTTCTGGTTGTCGTTGGCAGGTTGGTTAGTCCCTAGAAAAGGCCACTCACTTTGTGCCTAAAAAACCAGACTTTGGGTTTGTATCCACCCCACCCCTCCCAGCCATACCGATCAAATTGGCTCAATCTTTTTGAAAATTTTGCGGCTAATTCATCATTTTTTTTAAAAAAATAAATAAAATTCGAATTATTTGAAAATTTTCAAACAAACTCAAAATTTTCTGAATAAATCACGAATTTTGTGAATTATATAAGAATTTTGCAAATTTCTCCCAATTTTAGTCAAAAAATTATACTTTTTTAAGTTTTTAATTTCTAATTAGAAAATTTGTTATTTTTTCCGAATTTTAACTGTTTTTTTTTCTGACTTTGACAAATTTTGCCAAATTTTTTCGATCTTTTTCTAAGCCGATTTTTTCTCGAACCCCTAGTTTGTCACCATGTTCCCATCGCCCCGGAGAAACGGGAGCAGCTCTAGGTAATGGACATTTTGTGAATTTATGTAATCTGGCCCATCCACTAGGTGAGAAATGGGTTGAATGGTCCTGATCATTAACCACATGACCTCATTATGTTTCGCCAATGCTATATCATCATCACCTTATCTTTATCTATTTCGAGTGGGGCTTTGGTAGTGTTATTTCTCCATTCATTTTAATATTTTCATAACTATATTTTTAGGGTACCTCTGTTTGCACCCCACGCGTTCTCTAAAAATGCTCACATACCCCTTGAAAATCATTAATTCCTTCTAATCAGATAATAGAGATCGTTTTTCATCCCAATCTTCCACACTATAGATCTTGAAATCATGGCACACCTATCAGACGGTCAATTTTTTATTTCATATATCACATATTCTAAAAAAATGGCCCTTGAATCATATGACACAGTCACACTCAAACGTGACTTTAGGACCATTTTTTTTTTCAATCTGTGATACATGGAATTAAAAATAGAGGCTCATAAGTGTGCCATAATCTCAAGATCTATTGTGTGAAAGATTATGGTGAAACATGATCTCTATCATCTGATTAGAAGGAATCAATGATTTTTAAAGGATTTGCACTTTTAGAGAATGCGTGGGCGCTAACAGAGGTACCTATATTTGTTTATTATCTTATCAAATCTCTCTACCCCACAACTAGGATTATTAGCTGGACCCAAAGCATAAAATATGGGATATAGCTGGTTCATTTGAATAATGACAAAACCAGAAGGGAGGCACATGTTCTTTGAATTTCAAAACTTTCTATGTCCCCAAAGAAATTTGTGCTAATTTTTCAAATAAATGAATTATTGGGAAAAGGACAGTGTTATATGAAAGACAGGTTTTATGTGGACAAAGTACATACGGCTGATGTGGCGCGACACAACCGCCTACACTTTTATCCTCAATAAATATGTCCTATGTTTATAATTTTCTTCCGGAAAATAACCAACACATATAAGAGCTAGTATAGAGCGACCTACCCGATCAGTAAGATTCATGAGCGGGTCATAGGTTCTATATACATGGAAATTTTTTTGTGCCAGTACCACATGGTTTACGTCTCCACCATATGGATCAAATTCATCTTGCAATTGCATCAAAAATTATCTGCACCATAAGATTACCTAAAAGCGCTAAAACAATGAACCCCTACCATAAGATTTCTCATATCGTTTTAGCTATACAGTTGCTAATGCTTGTAACCTCTTAATCGCATAGTAGAGATAGTTTTTTGTAATGACAATGTGAACCAAGTTGCATTAAAAATGATTCCACGTATACCGGTGATCCGCTCACCAACCATCATGAATGGGTCAGTCACTCTATACTAGCTCTATAAGCAAAGCAGATCCATAAAATATAGTCTTAAGTACCAATAAGGGCTAGAAAGGTACATCTATTCGCGCCCACCACACCACCATCTCTGAAAGCACCTACATTTTAAACCCTTGAAATCCATTGACTGCTTGGGATTAGACAATGAAGATGTTTTTCACCCCAATCTTCTAATGGATGGATCGTGAGTGCATGAACGTACCATTAGACAATCTGTTTTTTATTCCATGTGGTATAGATTCCTAAAAATAGAGAGCAATTACTTGCACACGAGACGAGATTCCATATCACTGTCAAACGAGATTTTTGGGGGATCTGTACCATGTGGACTCAAAAAGCAGACCATCTGGTGGTACGGTCATGGTCTCAAGATTCATGGTGTGGAAGATTGAGGTGAAAAACGATCTCCATCATCTGATCCGAAGCCGTCAACGGATTTCAGGGGATTTAGAACATAAGTGTTTTCAGAGATGGCGTGGGCGCGAACAGAGGTACCCACTAGAAGATAACATTAAAACCAATAATACAAGGAAACTATAGAAAATAATGTTAAAACCAATAATACAAGGAAACTAACTTCTAGCTCCCCTCAAAGCAGAAGCATGAATAAGTACAATATATACCAACCATTTGATGAGTCTAGTGGTCTTAACTGAGATCATCTTTGTCATTGATCCCCCACCCTAAAAAAATCTCATCCAATGATCATGTAAACATATGGTAACAATAAGCAATACACCTATACAAGTTAAGAAAAAAAAAAGAAATGAAGAGACCGATGATCAGTGAGTTGATACGAAATTTACTGTATGTGAACCGTTTTTTGTTTAAATAGCAAATAGAAATACAACAATTCGTTCCAGGTATCAGGAACCCCGGGAAGACACCAATGACTGCAATCTTGACCACTTTTAGAAGGTGGGTATTTCCCTGGTTGCCTTCCATATTTCGACGGGTGACCGTCTATCCTTAGTTCTGATAAACGCGTAACATCCAACAAAGTCACTGGAGTTTTCATTTGTTTTATGACCTGCTCTACAATCATATTTTTTTCGGGATTGTCTATGTTTGAAGTATCGTTAAGGGGACTAGTTTCCCCCTCGCAGTGGCCCCCGGCATTCCATTGACCACCCCTATTGAATAAGCAAATGTTACAAAGCCGCGCGGGAAAAATTATACTGTGAAGCTCTTGTGCTATAAAATAATGTGAGGGCCTATACCTGAAATGAGAAGGTGCTGAACTTCGGAAGAAAACACGGGTTTTGCGTGGAATGACATGTTGATCGACCCATGATGCCCAAGTCATCAGAGCTCTTCTAAAAGCAGATGAAACATCGAGTTGGTGATGAACTTGATCTCCTTCCTGATAATAGTTTACCCTGTTAACAGATTGATGGAAGTTCAGTTAAGCATTTTAGCGATGTTAATGGGAACGGTAAGACAAAATTACCGGATGGTTTAATC
Source organism: Chloranthus sessilifolius (assembly GCA_021018995.1). Lineage (NCBI taxonomy): Eukaryota > Viridiplantae > Streptophyta > Magnoliopsida > Chloranthales > Chloranthaceae > Chloranthus > Chloranthus sessilifolius. Next base: position 9,847,147 of record CM037598.1, read on the forward strand.
TAAACTATTTTTATATGGGCAATGAGAATTTGGAAAAATAGCGAATATTGAAAAGTTGAACACTTTTTTTTATAAGAAATGAATTTCAAGAAGTAGTGTCTCTTTGTAATCAGTCAATATATATTAAATACACTAAGAGTCTAAGACAAAGATATTTTTTTATGAAAATTTGTACATAATTTACCTAGCATTTCCATTAATATATATCAAATACTCCACTGAATCACAGACTCCAACGGAGATAAAAACATTGAGAAAAATTGATCAAAAACATGATTTATCTATAAAGGCAACTATATACTAACTAAGAATACAATATAGAACTCCATTGAGCTCATTGATCAATTGCATTAAAAAAAGGGGGCTGCTGCTAACCCCCCACGAAATGCTCAATATCCCCTACTAGTCACAGTTGAAAAACCGTCAAGTGCTTTGAATCAGACGATGGAGATCGTTTTTCATTCCAATCTTCCATAAAATGGAACTTGAGATCATGAGCTTATCATCAAACAGTCAGATTTTGATTCCATGTGGCACACATCCCAAAAAGTAAACATGATCATGGCATACATGAAATGTGGTTCTCGAATCACTTTTCGGGATTCGTGCCACATGAAATCAAGATCTAACCATCTGATGATAAGCTCATGATCTCAAGATCCATTGTGGGAGACTTGAATGAAAAACAATCTCCATCGTCTGATTTTCAAAGCAATCAATGAGTTTCAACTGTGGATAGTGGGGGATATTGAATATTTCATGGGGGTGGGGGTTAGTAGCAGCCCCCTAAAAAACTGAGAAAATAAACATAATTATAGTATCAAACCAAGTTATCAAATTCAAAAGTAAAGCAGGCTTTAGTTAAAGTTGTCAAATGTTTGGAATAGTATCATCCAGATGACATCGGAAGTGCCTGCTGACAAAAGAAATCACATGCACATCGCAATTTTCTGTTTCACTCAATAAGATCACTAGTGGAAAAGTTTAGTCCAAATCTCAAATGGAGAAGAAAATAGTGTTACAATAAGTTATTGTTTTGTTATCATAAAAGAGTAATAAGAACTTAAAACAGAAATACAGATATTATTATTTGGGTTGATAATTTAAACAAATGGCATCATTTCAGAGATGCGCTCAAGAGATGCCATTTACAATAGTAAATATTGAAGTTTAGTCCCACATCGGGTACATTATAGCCTTGTCTCTCCCTTTATAATATCCTTAAACCCTCCACTCATAACCAATTGGTTTTGAGTTGGATGCACAGATTTATCATGGTATCAAAGCAGGCCTTTCACTACTCCATGTCACACAGTTCAATTGTCCACCTGATTTGGCTCAATCCAGCCAACACGTACAGGGCCATGTTGAAGTTTACTCCCACATCGGGTATTTATGGCCTTATCTCTTCTCTTATAAGTTATTGGGGCCCGTAACTAATCTCTGATGATAAATATAGGCCAACATATGGCATGTTGTGATGCATGCACCTCTCATAGGCCTTATCCCAAACTAGGACTGCAAATGGGTTGGATTGGGTTGACCCGACGGGTAGTGACCCAACAGCGGTCAAAATTCCAAACTACCAAGTCGGGTCAGGTTTGAGGGCTCAGCACGGGTTGGGTGGGTCTGGGTTTCTTCGACCCAAACCCGATTAGCCCTATCCCAAAGGTGGACATCTGATGGCTATAATGCATGCTTTAAAGATGTGACCTAAAATACCTTTCAAAACATTAGTTGATGGATCTCATAAGAAAACTGTAGATCGATCACTCTAGCATACTCCTCCATGTTTTACTTTGAATAACTTGATCTTTGAAACGGACAATTCATTCAATGAGTTAGAATAGGATTATAGCTATTGCACCTCTTACCTAAAACTTAAGTTTGATTTTAACACTTTCAAAACAATTTTGTTGACAAGAAACAGATTCGTTATGAATTTAACTGATTACAGGTTTGATTTCAGCCCATGCTTCTTTATAGCATGGATCCAAGTAGCAGGAATCTTCTACTCCGTGTGTTACTCCTACTTTTGATCATAAAAAAGCTTAATTTCAAACTACTAATGACACTCCTACTCCCAACCAGGAATTTAACGACTGATATACATTGGCCAAATCGGCCAATATCTCGGCACCTTCTTTATTTTTAAAATAATAAAAATATAAAAAAAGGAAGAAAAAAAAATAAATAGCAAAAAGGGGCATATTTTGTATTTTGTTCAATTCATATCCAATATATATCAGCCCATAGGACCCAATATGGGCCGATATTTGACCTTGTACAGAATCGGGGGAGTATAACGTATAGGATGGAGATTAACCCGATACATATCGGCTGATATGTATAGGATATGACTGATATTTAAAACCATGCTCCCAACCTACTACAAACGCTCCCTATCACTTCTAGTAACTAGGGTATCGAGTTATGACTTCTACATTTGTGGAGATGCCCAAAAGATATTGTAAATTTATAATATTAACAACGAGCAAAACCCACGGGGAACAATAAACTCAAAATAAAAGCATTTAACCATTTCAACGTTTATATTCGATGGGTGGTAAATTGTAATAGTCCCACATCGGATAGGGAAAAGTCTTGACTCCGGGCTATATGTGATTGCGGACACTACATGTCATGACGCGTTTTGGGTGGGAACTTAAGCCCATGCCAGAAACCAAACCGGGGCGGGGACCTAAGCGCAAAACCGGACAATATTGTGGCATGTGGGTCTGGGTCTTCATCGAATAGGGAAAAGTCCTGCCTTGGGTTATATGTGATTGCGGATGCTACATGTCATGACGCATTTTGGGTGGAGACTTAAGCCCATGCCAAAAACAAAATCGGGGCAGGGACCTATGCCTAGAACCGGACAATATTGTGGCATGTGGGTCTGGGTCTTCACAGAATGGTATCAGAGCCGAGGACGGCTCTTCTATAAGGTGGGAGGATTGTAATAATCTCACATTGAATAGGGAAAAGTCCTGACCCTAAGCTATATGTGATTGCGGATGCTACCTGTCATGACGCGTTTTGGGTGGGGACTTAAGCTCATGCCAGAAACAAAATCGGGGTGGGGATCTAAGCTCAGAACCAGATAATACTATGGCATGTGGGTCTGGGTCTTCACATAAGTAATTCAAAAACCTGTTTCACTTGCAAAGACGCATGAAGAGCCATTGAGGTTTAATTCTTTCCACTTTCAACAGCAAGTTCAAACATTATTGTTTATATTGCAAAGAAGAAACTAGAACTGAAAATAAATCGTTTTGGTCTTATGCTAAAGATCCAATATGCTAGAGATCCACCTTATATAAGAGCCGATGACGGCTCTTCTATAAGGTGGGGGGATTGTAATAGTCCCACATTGAATAGGGAAAAGTCCTGACCCTGGGCTATATGTGATTGCGGATGCTACCTGTCATAACGCGTTTTGGGTGGGGACTTAAGCTCATGCCAAAAACAAAATCGGGGTGGGGGCCTAAGCTCAGAACCAGATAATACTGTGGCATGTGGGTCTGGGTCTTCACATAAGTAATTTAAAAACCTGTTTCACTTGCAAAGACGCATGAAGAGCCATTGAGGTTTAATTCTTTCCACTTTCAACAGCAAGTTCAAGCATTATTGTTTATATTGCAAAGAAGAAACTAGAACTGAAAATAAATCGTTTTGGTCTTATGCTAAAGATCCAATATGCTAGAGATCCACCTTATAGAAGAGCCGAGGACGGCTCTTCTATAAGGTGGGGGGATTGTAATAGTCCCACATTGAATAGGGAAAAGTCCTGACCCTAGGCTATATGTGATTGCGGATGCTACCTGTCATGACGCATTTGGGGTGGGGACTTAAGCCCATGCCAGAAACAAAATCGGGGCAGGGACCTAAGCTCAGAACCAGATAATACTGTGGCATGTGGGTCTGGGTCTTCACATAAGTAATTCAAAAACCTGTTTCACTTGCAAAGACGCATGAAGAGCCATTGAGGTTTAATTCTTTCCACTTTCAACAGCAAGTTCAAACATTATTGTTTATATTGCAAAGAAGAAACTAGAACTGAAAATAAATCGTTTTGGTCTTATGCTAGAGATCCAATATGCTAAATCATAAATAATTTCAAGCTCTATATTTCAAGCAATCATAATTTTGTTTTGTAATTTGACCACGTGATACCAGAATTGCTTACGAATCTATCAACCAAAAGGGCCGAACAAAGGACTCACCCAGCTTTCGTTTTGTAATGAGACCACCAATGTGCGGTGTTGAATACCAGAATATCAGCTCCTTTCCATTTCGACGAGCTCTTATCAATGGTATCGATTCGTAAAGTCTGTTTCCGTTTACGCCCTACTCTTGCTTTACTCTCATGAACCAAGAAATGAGTAACATAGTACTCAACACTACATTGGTAATCCTGCAAAAGCCACCTCAATAATTTAACATTTGTGAAAATCTATAACCGAAAAATAAAAACGACCACGTTTTCCTTTATATTACTGCAAATTTGAAGTTGTAGTTTCCCTTTTCCTTGGTGATCCTCCGCCCACGGGCCTCGTAAACCCGGTTTGGATTTGCAACGGCTCCTATCAACAAACACAACATAGATTCCCACTGGTTCCTGTTAATTGAATCACCAACAAAAACCAACCTCTTCCCTCTTATCAATTCCAGCACTTTTGTTGCATTAAACCTAGAATGAAACCCAACACCGAAATCAGTCCTTAACTCATCTTTTTGGTTTTGAAACAAATTCAAAATTTCCCAATCGTATGTTTCCATGTTATGATTTATGGACAGTATATTTTTCATTCCAGAATTGGTTGCAAATCATTTTTCATACTTTGATATTCCTATACATAAAGAAGCTTCTAATATCATCCATTTTGAAGGCAGCCAGTGTATATGACTTATAATTTAGAATCTAACTCCGCCCAATTCCATATAGGAGACAATAGATTCGCAAATGCCCTTTGATTTACTAGTAAATGTACCAACTACCAAGTAGCTACCTATTTATCTTCAGTTTTCTTAACAATTTTTCATATATTATTTAATTAGATAAAACTTTTCAATGTAGAACACATGAATTGCAGTAAGGAAAGAAAAGCATATGAATTGCTACTAAGGATAATAGAAAATAAGTAGTTACCTTGGGATGCTACACTGATGTGGTTGCCATCTCCACTTCATATAATCTTTATCCAATCTCCCATTAGCCTCACAGCTAAAACCCTCATCTATGAACTGACATGAGCTTTTATCATACAAAGGATACCTCTCATCAAAAACCCACATTCCATTTGAAACATCACACCCACTTATCTTCTTCTTTACATTGAGACCATCAGATTGATTTCTCTTACTCACAACATTCTCATCAACTGAAACCACAGTTTCATTAGAAGAAATAGCCTGTTTTCTCAAATGGGTGTGGTTCAAATTATGATTTCTAACCTCCAAATCTGTAAAATTGCTACTGAAAGTGCTAAAAATAGGAGAGTTCTTTGTTCCCCCGTTATCATTAGAAGAATTAGGAGGTGTTTTAAAATGGGTATCTGTCAATATTGAATTTTTATCCTCAAAACCTGTAGAATTCCTACTGAATGTAGTAAAAAACAGAGCTTTTTTGGTTTTGAGATCAAAACTGAGTGAGCTTCTATTGAAATGGAGATGGGTTATTTGAAAACTTGAAGAAAGGTCTCCAAAAACCAAAAAGGAGAAGAAGAAGCAAAGAATGAGAGATGAGATGGTGAGTGAAAAGACATAGAGTCTTGTGGGCTTAAAGGAAAAGCTTCTCTTTGTCTCCATTACCAGTTTTAATGAATAAAAAGCTTCTGAAAATGGTAAAAATAAGCTCTAAGAGGAGGTGAGGAGGAAGGTGGGAAAAATAAAAAATAAAAAATCTCTGAAAATGGTAAATTGAGATGGATGGGAGTAGTTGCAGAGGTAAAGTAGGTAACCAGGAGATGGTGGATTTAGTGAAGACATGTGTAGTTACTAAATTGCCCCTGATTAATTTTTGGGCTGGTCTTTCAGTGAAGACATCTAATTACCAAATTGCCGCAATTAATTCTAAAATTTTACAAAACTGTATTTTTTTGAACGGATATAAATAGGGCTGGGTAGGTCGGATGGGGTAGACCCGATACCCAACCCAATAAAAGGCATTTCATAACCTTAATAACCTTTTGATGACTCTCTAAAGAACAAATCCCACTTAGATATATACAATCAAGGATCAAATTTTTGACCGAAATGTTTGAAATTTCAATCCAAAATTTTGGTTTTGATCTCCATCAAAACCGAAACAATAAATTAAAATTTTAGTATTTTTATATTAGGGGACAAAATTTCGGTTTCGATCCCCACCAAAATAATATCCGAAATTTTGATCCTTGTATACAACGGTTGCATCCACTTTTAGGGGTGGAAAATAATTTAAACACTAATCTAGAATCAACCAATCAAAGGGTCAATTGAGGGTTTGAGATTTCTCAATAAGTGAACATGTATTTATTATTTTTTAATAATTTCACCTACCAAAAAGGAAAAAAAAATATTAATAATTTTTTTCTTAACTCCGCCCGAACCTTGTTAAATCCCTATGATGAGACCTGTTATAATAACGACTTAAGACTTTGCAGGTTCTTTGCTTTATTTATAGCCATTTACCTTACTTGAAATTAAAATATATATTTTAGAAAATACTAAAAATTTATTTGAAAAGACAGTTATAATAGTTTAGTATTAACCTCAAAGGATTAAGCGAGTTGGCCAGGCATCTGCTTCCAAAAGCAAGAGATCTGAGTTCGAATCCTCTCCCTCCTAAAGCCACCCTAGGGATTTATATCTTGTGCTGACCCGTCAAACAGTTTAGTATTTCTAACCCTTACAAAGGGCATAGGTTCCTTGAATATGATTAAGGGCAAATTAGTCCATGGATAATGATGTGGGGGTAACTATAAATTCACCAACCAAATTTTGAGTTCACCCACGCAAAAAACATGTTGAATGCTTTGAATCAAACTATTGGATATCATTCTGCTACCCAATCTTTCACACAATGGATCTTGAGAACATTGGTATACCATCAGATGACCAATTTTTTACTTCACGGGGCACACATCCCATAAAAGTATCATGCTCAAACTTGATTTCAAGGTTACTTTTCGGGATGTGTGCTATATGAATTGAAAAACTAACTATTTTATTGTACACCCATGATCTCAAGATCTATCATATGAATGAATGGGATAAAAAACAATCTCTATTGTCTTCTTCAAAGCGGTCAATGAATTTTAGTAGGGGGTGAACTCAAAGATTCCGGGGTGAATTTAGACTTTAGAGATGGTCAATAAAGTAATTCATCACCAAAATCGGCTGGTTAGATGGTAGTTTTGGCAATTTCTCTAAATAAGAAAGGGCATTTATGAGAATCTCCATAGCCCAGGACAAAACATGAATCCTCAAATCGATAGAAAATATGATCCAGTGTGTGTCCAATTCACCTAGAATGATATGTACGTGCTATTGGGTTTGCCAATAATTTGATAAGGTGAAAATTCAGAAAAATAGAAAAATCCGACAAATCTAGGAAGTTCGGAAGAAAAATTAGTGAGAAAAAGTTTAAAATTTAAAATTATATAAGAAAAATTAAAACATTTAGTAAGTTATAACTTTTTTGAAAAATTCGAAAATAATTTATGAATTTTTGTGATCATATAAAATTTCAAAAACATCGCTAATAATTCGGAGACCTTAAATTAGCGAAATTTTAAAAAAATTCGACCAATTTTGTGACTATGTTAGTGGATACTTCAGAGTTAGCATTCCTTTTCAAATGTACGAACTGTTTGTCGCAGAAATTAATGAAAAGAGGAATTTCACGGATCACAAGAACAAAATTCATCCAGCCTTGATATTCGTGTCTCATTTTCTACTAGATCTAATATCTGAGGATACCAGCAGAGTCCTTTCACCTCCTATGATCTATGAAAATTGTACTTTGATGGACTTCAAGGCTAAACAAAAATATTGTTCATCCTTGAGATCCGTGTATGTCCTAATTTCATGGAATTCTAAAATAGAGTCAACAATTTAAAAGAGTCCTTCAATTTTAACCCCTTTTAATTGGTACAAGTTATTTGTTAGTAGAAGACTTTCAGTCGAACATTTTCTATTAAAAAGCGGTGGGAAGTGTGAAAATGGAGCCAAGCATAATTTTTAAGGGCACCCTTATTTACAACTGAAGATTCTTCCTTCTCAACCTTGGTTTCCAGTTCTTAAACCGTAGACTGAAATGAATCGATGAAAATCACTTTTCATGCCAATCTTTGACAAAAATCAAAATAGCGGTTTTATTTTCGGTTTTAGGCATGACCAAAATAAAAAATTTGAATCAAAATTTAGGCCAAAAATTTTCCCTCCATACATATTTTAATCAAAATTTTGATTCAAATTTTCGTTTCGATGAGGACCGAAGCCGATGTACTTCAGCCGATAATTTGAATTATCGGCCGAAATTTTGAACTATGATCTTCAACATTAGATCTTGAGATCATTGGCTTACTATTAGACGGTCAAATTTTAATTTCTCGTGGCACACATTCAAAAAATAAACATGATCATGAGGTACATCAAACATAGTTTTCAAATCACTTTTTTGAGATGTGTGCCACATGGATTCAAAATATGGCCTTATGATGGTAGGACCATGATATCGAACTATCATGTGAAAGATTGGGAAAACGGTGATTTCCATCATTAGATTCATAGCACTCAACTATTTAAAGGTGACATCGGGTTGAGATGAAAGAATTTTTAGCTGAAAATAAAGGTACTCTATTTTTTAATGGGAAATTTACCTGACAGGCCCTGTCAGATACGCCTTTTACGTCAAAAGCCCTAAAGTTTCACTTTTACCCAGACAAACCCGCTGCGCGCCGAGCTGAGGCACGCCTGTAGGAAATACCCAAACTACCCCCACAGTAATAAATAGCCGCCCTCTTTTCAAATCATTTACTGTTTTGAATTTACTTTTTCGTTCGAAGTCGGTGGAGAGTCGTTTACGCTTCGTGGACGATCGCGTTCAAAACTACAACCTTCAAGCTACCAAATCTGTAAGTTAGAATTAAAATTAGCTTCCATCGCTATAGATTTTTTATTTCTCCTCTCTTTGTTGCATATTTTGACATAATTTTTTTAGGTTTTCCCATATGTAATCGATATCGATTATATATGTAATCGATATCGATCCTATATATAATCGTTAACGATTACATATTTAGTCGCTATCGATTACATCGAAGATCGTTATCGATTACATTTAGAGTCGATAACGATTATATATGTAGTCGTAATCGACTATATAAACTGTGGATGACGAATCTATAACAAATCGATATCGACTCTCTATAAATATAATTAATACCCATCATTTGAAATAATTTCCCTATAGTTATTACCCTCGATGCCATAATAAATCATACGAGGTTTTATATTTATCTCAGCCGACGTTCAATTTATTGCCAACTACCCTTTTGTAAAACCATTATGGCAAGTTAAGTTGGAAGAATGAGAAAATTTAATACAACGATTCGTATTCCACAATCTAGGAGCTTTAAATACAGGTTTAGTTCGTCCTTAGCAAACCACCTATCATCCCTACCAGCCCATATTTTTCCCAATGTCTGAATTTACGAAGAAAAACCTTCTATAACCCAATAAAGTTCGATATGGGAGGACCCACCACCACCAGAACCAGATCCTCTGCAGTTCCTGTGGGACGAGTACGATGAAGTAATGGAGATTTTGGCGAAGGAAGAAAAGAAGAAGAAGAGGAAAGAAGAAAAGAAAAAGAAGAAGGAAGAAAAGAAAAAGAAACTTAAGACGGAACCACCCGGCTCTCCACCCCATCCACCACCTGCTCTTCATCCTTCTTCCTAACTTTTCTTTTCTTTTTTAATTATAAGTGAAAAAATTTGAATGTAATTGAAATATTTTGTAAGTAAATGAAACAATTTTTTGATGCAATGGCGACTTCATGAAATCTTTTGAGTCCGTAAATTAAATATTTTCTATTTAAATAAGGAAAATTTACCTTACAGGTAAATTAAACATTTTGAGATCAATGTAGACTCCTATTTAATTGATGGCGATTTCGATTACATTGAGAGTAGTAGCGATTACATATAGAACGATATATCGATTATATATGTAATCGATATAAGTAAAGAAGAAGGAAGAAAAGAAATAGAACAAAAGAAAGAAAAAGAAACTTAAGAGTCAGTAAATTAAGTAATTTCTATATAAATAAACATTTTGAGGTCATTGCGAATTTATATTAAGTCGTTGGCGATTTCATCGGTAATCGATATCGATTACATATAGAGTCGTTAGCGCTTACATATGTAATCGTTATCGATTATATGTAGACTTGCAATCGATTATATATGCAAGTAAATAAAACATTTTGATTCAATGGCGACTTCATGAAATCTTTTGAGTTAGTAAATTAAATATTTTCTATATAAATAAATATTTTGAGGTCATTACGACCTTATATTGAGTCGATGGCGATTTCATCTGTAATCGATATCGATTACATCTAGTCTCGATATCGATTACATATAGAATGAGCGTCTAGAGCGATTACATCTACAGATCGATTACCTATGTAATCGATAACGACTCTATGTAATCGAGTTTTATATATACATTTCATCAACATTTTTAACTATCCTTGTTAGTATGGTGCTCCGATCCTTTCTTTTTATTACGTTCATTTCAAAAGATGTCAAGATGGTTGTACACCGATTGCTGCCAAGTGTTCGCATGGTTCTTTGAATCTCTCTGAAAGTGCTACCCTCAGATCGGAAGAAGTTCTTGATGAGATTTTTTGGTGGAATATTTCAAATGCCGAAGGGTGTGAGATTTCTTTCCGATGTGGTGGATGCGATGCTGACATTTTGGGTTGATAAAAATCACTTCGGAAGATAGACGTCTATCTTCGAAAGATAGACATTGCATTGATACTGGGCCTTGCCGTAGTTGGCCCAGAAAAGTATACCCCATCCGGTAAACCATCGGTAGAACAAACCATTAGATACAAATACTTTCGTGGAACGCCTAAAAAAATTCTGGTCTCATATAGATCTGAATTTATAGAGCGGAAAGTGATGAGGACTTCTTAAAGTTGTCCTTCCGTTTGTGTTGTGCATATTTCTTCCCGGGTCCCACCATCGAGATTTTGGAAGACCACATCGACCTCATCGATGATGAACTCCTGGGGTGCCTTTCGTCTACCAGACTTGATGGAGTATATAATAAAGGGGCGCGAATAGAAAAAATCAGAGCTAGATAAAGCCCTGAAGACGTACAACACATATGGATGCATATGTGTACTTCAATGGTGGGCTTATGAGATCCTGCCCGATATATCGCCATCCCAGCTAGGCCTCAAGGACCCTTTCCCACGGCTGCTGAAATGGTCGGACAGGGCGCAGTCCAGGATCAAAGGTTACACTCGCGGGCAGATGTTAGACAGCAAGGTATGAGGTCTATTGCCTATTCAAAAAAAAAAGCAACTTACCGATTCATTCTAGAATCGATACCGATTCATTACAGAATCGCTACCGATTCATTTACGAATCGATAACGATTCCTTAACAATCGATAGCGATTACTTACAGAGTCGATAACGACTTAATAAGTAGTCGATAACGATTCATTACCTAATCGATAGTGATTTGTTAAGGAATCGATAACGATTTATTAAATAGTCGGTACCGATTCTTTACATAATCGAGAGTGATTTATTATATATATAACGATCATTTTATTCTATTGTTTCATTTTCTTTCAAAAGGTTCGCACTCCCCTCATGCCTCAGGGCTTTGAATTAGAGATATCTGTGGTAAGAGAATATCTACGAGTTCAAAAGGAGGTTGGGGGGAAGAGGAAAGAACCGGTCAAGAAAGCTGTGGAAGAGATTCGGCCGAAGAAGAAAAAATTACATTGGCGAGAATATTAGAGAGGAGAGGAAGAATGGGATGACGCGACGTCAAGAAGAAGAACCCCTCTCGAAAAAGGGCCCCGTGCATGTGGGAGAGGGTCGGCCAAGAACTAGGGGGCCGCCAAGGAGAGCCTGGCAGCGAAAGATAGCCCAGCTGAAGCGTCCACCTCCAATGATTCTTTGTTGAGGAGGGTCGATCATTTGACGCTGGATAACTTGAAGCTCACCCAAAGAGTGAGCGATTTGGAGGGAGAGAATAAGGCCCTGGCTAAACGTTGCGCTTCTTTAGAGAAACTATGCAACTCCTTCAATGAGAGGCTGAATTCAAGGGATGCGGAGTGGCAGAAGTTAAATCACTACAACTATTTAGTCAGAAAGGGCCAGACTGATATAAAAGAACTCCTTAAAAATTTATTGGAGGCGAGACCTAAGGTATGTGTTGAAATCTAGTTTGATGTTCAATTTTGTTAACATAAATCGATATCAATTATATATAGAGGCGATACCGATCATATATACAATCGTTATCGATTATATATAAAATCGATGTCGATTCTATTTACAATCGATCACGACTATCTATATAATCGATAACGATCATATATAAAATCGATAGCGACTATATATGTAATCGGTAACGATTGTATATATGATCGATTTGGACTTTTAAAAATGTGGACTAAAAATTAATTCTTATTTTGCATCATTATTACGATATACAGGATGTGGCTATGGAGGAGCTGATATCGAAGGTGTGCGACACAGCCTTCGGTGAGGAACCATCAGCTCCTGCTCATCAGGTTCCTCCTCCTCCTCCCGTTGATAAGGTGAAGGCAGCTGCTGACAAACAGCCTGAGACCCAAACTGATAAGGGTCCTGCTGGTGAAGAGGAAACCTCTTCCCAATTGCCTCACCAACAAGCTGAGCTTCGCTTAAGACCTAGGCAAGCGAAAGCCAGCAAAGTAATTGCCATCAAACCTAAGGCCCAGCGAAGGGTAGCGGTTGAAAAGAAGCCTACCGCGAAGGCCAGCGAAGGACCAATCAACGAGCCGGACCGTGGCGTCATTACCGGTGGTCTCATCGATGAAGATGCTCCTGCTGAGCTAACACCGGAGCAAAAATATATGCTAGACATATGAAACAAGCCTCTGAAGGAGGACGAGTAAGTAGAATTACCCTGAATACTTAACTTTATTATTATATATTTATCGTGAAGATTAGTTAAGTTGGCCATTTTTTATGCAGAGAATATGTTAGCACTGTCGGCAAGTATAAGCTTGTGGTGCAATCCTTCAGATGTCTGGCGGGAACCCAGTACCTGGATAACTTTGTAAGTTTAACATACTGTAAGCAAAATCGTTATCGATGGCTTATGGAATCGGTATCGATGGCGTATGGAATCGGTATCGATGGCTTTTAGAGTCGCTAACGATGACGTATGCAATCGTTAGCGACTCTGTACATCATCGATATCGATGGCTTTTAGAGTCGCTAACGATGGCGTATGTAATCGTTAGCGACTCTGTACATCATCGATATCGATTCATTAGAGAGTCGATAACTATTTCGATGACTTAAATAATCATTACCGACTCTACAATGAATCGATATCGATGATGTACAGAGTCGCTAACGATTATGTATTTAACTCTCACTGCATATTTTAATCTAACTGCATTGGTTTCAGGTTATGGGCGCCTACCTGAGACATTTGGAAGTTATTGATGATAAAATTCATCCTGAGAAAGATGACAAAAACTTCCTAATGGACCCTGCCACACTGACGTACATGGGCTATGAACTGAGAGATTTCAACAGGTTCCTGCTTGCTAAAAAATTGTACGACCAGTCGATCGAGGTTCAAGTTCACAGGTGGGCTGCCTATAGACAAAGAGAGAACGGAGGGAAGAAGCTGATGGAAACTTTCTTCTTCAATGAGCTTCGGAATCTGTGGGCTCACGAATGTAACATAGTATGTTTTTATCCTCTTTATAATTATTCTTTTTAATTTTTTCTATCATACCCTTTGAGATTATATTACTTTTTTGTAGATATTTATGCCAATACATTCTGAACAACCACTACACTGGGCGCTTGCGATTATAAAGGTAGTCGAACGATCGATAATGATCGTCGATATTTAATAAGCCCTCTAAGGAAAGATATGTGTCCCAATTGCAGGCGCTGGTAAGATATTTTGTTTAGCATATCTTTTATCATTGTTAGCTTAACATATCTGACACTTCTCTCTATTATTTCGAAACAGACCCAATACCTTCCCGTGATCTTATATTCGTACAGTGACTCCGTTGCACTAATGAATAAGAACTATCCTTGGTCATCTACTGACTGCCGGATCAAAGCCGTCCCCCGACAGACTAACTCCTGTGATTGTGGAGTGTTTGTTGTGAAGTATGTCGAATACTTTATGATGGGAAAGAAATTTGACTTCGCGCAATCAGATATAGAGAGGATCAGGGCAGAAATTGGCCATATACTGGCTACATACACGATGGCGAGTCTTGTAAGGAAGACAAAAAAGAGGGGGAGCAGCAGTAGTGTGGTTGTATTTGAATATTTTTGTAATAGTGTGGTTGTATTTGAATATTTTTGTAATTGTAAATTAAATTATTTTGAATAGAATTGCACTATTTTTATGTAGTTGTAGTTAAAAAGTACAATAGCATCCATTAGCGACTACATATATAGTCGTCATCGACTATATAAATAATCGGTGACGACTCTGTATGTAATCGCTCCTGACTATATACATAATCGTCATCGATTGTATAAATAATCGATATCGACTATATATGTAGTCGTCATTGACGATATCAATAATCGATGCCGATTCTTAAATGAATCGATATCGACGTTATACATAGTCAATGGCGACTCTATATAGAATCGATATCGATTAGTTATACAATCGATGACGACTCTATGATACATCAGTAAAGACTATATTACAGTGTAAAAAAATATGGATTCTGAATTTCTCATTTACATTCAATCTATCATTATTAAAAATATACACTGTTAGCCCATCGGTCCCACGCCTTGCCTCTGCGTTGTGACCATATTCATTGCACCTCGCTACACCTCACCCTTAGACCTTATCCTTCCTTTTCTCGGATGGCCGACTTGCTTTCGACAATAATAGGGTGGTCTCACTTTCATATTTTCAGGGAGTTGCTCTGCTTGGAACTCCCATTGACTTTTATCGAGGGTGGGAACCCATTGCTCGTCATATGTTTGTCTAAAGCAAGCGGTGAAAACCGGCTTCTCACAAAATTTATGGTAGTCGTAACTTCTTCGATTGATGGTCGCCATACATGGGAGCAAGGCAAGCCATGAATGTGCCAACGGCGGCAACTCTGGTCTTCCGTTCCAAGTCGGACGTGATGAATGTAATTTCGAAATTGACTTGGAATTGATCGCCGCTACCATGGTTGAGCTTTCTTTCTACCGGCCCATTGCAACACCTTCTTCATGTGAGCATCTGCTTTCGGGCAGAGAAGGGTGGTCCATTTATCAGATATCTCTCTGCGTTTTTGAAAATGATCGGCGACTTTTTCTTTAGTAGTTCTGATTAAGTCAATAATTGGTCTCTCTCGAGCTATCTTTAGCACGCTGTTTAAACTTTCGGTAATATTCGTAGTCAGAGACTCGTACTGCCTTCCTTCCATATGTGCGCGTGCCCAATACTTTGGATCTATTTTCAAAATATATTCTACGGCCTGAGAATCAGCAGGATCTTTCTTCATTTCGTTAATAAAATAATTAAATTTCTCTTTCGAATATGCACGCGCAGCGCACCATCATAGACCATTCACATTGTTCCTGGGATACTTGTGCTGCAAATTTTGTGTCATATGCCGCATACAGTAGTTGTGATATGCGTTAGGGAAGATACGTTTCACCGCATTTATTAAACCCTTCGACCTGTCCGTGATAATTACGAGATCTTCGTTAAACCCACGGATCACGAACGCACCTACCCGTTCAAGAAACCACATCCACATATCCTCTTCTTCTAACTCGACCACGGCAAATGCTAACGGTAATATATGACCATTACCGTCTTGCGCAGAGGCGATAAGGAGGATCCCTTCGAAACGTCCTCGTAGGTGTGTGCCGTTTACAAGCAATATGCGACGAAGTGTATTGCGGTAGCTTCCGATGCATGGGCCAAAACTCCAAAAAAATCTTTGAAACTTACCGTCAAGAGTAAGTTGAAAGGATGTTTGTACATTAGGATCTACCCTCTCCATCTCCTTCACGTAGGCCGGTAGATCAACAAATTGTCCTTCCCAACTTCCTCTAATATCATTAAGTGCAAACTCTTTTCCCCTCCAAGCTTTTGCATATGAGATTTGCACATTATAAGCTTTTGCAATATCAAACATTATCGACGCCGGTGTGTAGTCGAATCCTTCCATAAGTTTATCCCGTACATAATTCGCTACGAAGGAGATTGTTGCATTACGGTGACCGTGAGGTCCGATCTTAGCGGCTCCGCATGTGTGAGTACTATTGAATGTCTTGATTTGGAAAGAATCGAGCCCAGTCAATTTAGAAGCATGTATTCGCCACGAACAATCGGGTTCAGAAAGTATCCCCGTCACTCGATAACTAGTGGTCCTCAAAGGCCGAATTTGAAAGATTTTCTCCACCGCGCGTTCTTTCAATGCTCTTTGAAATGTTTGTTTGTCTCTGAAGATCTCTCCAATTTTAAACGTCCAATTCCGATATTCAGTTTCCACCTCTTCATCGGAGGAATCGCCCGATGTCTCTGACATTTCGTAATCTCCGTCTACTAGGGGATTGTCAATATCTCTCACAAAAATTTTCGGGTCTTCTTTGATAAACCCATCTGGTTCGCCTTCATATTCTTCTTCTAAGGTATCTTCATTCATGGCGGTGTTCTCGGGTGGTTGACTAGATCCTTCACCGAAGGGGTTCTGATGTGATTGATCGGATCCTTCACAGAATGGATAATGGCGTGGTTGGCTAGGCCCTTCACCGAAGGGATGCTCATATGTATGGACATGGGGTTGAGTTACTCCGGTAATTCCCATTGATGGCATGGTAGAACATAAGTCTTGAGTAAACCAAGTTGTCCATCCACCGGGGAAGATATGACTGAAATCGTTGATATCCACCACCCTTTCTGAAATATAGTCTAACCATTGACTACATTGTTGTGACCCATGCATGTATTTTACTGGGTCATCATACAATTCAATCGGAGCATCGTTTAAATCAAATGTTGCTTTCCCTCTGCCATCGTTCGCCACAATATAACCGTCATCGCCTAACGGAGATGAGATCGTATATAATTTCATCCTCAAACTTACATGGCT
Organism: Chloranthus sessilifolius; assembly: GCA_021018995.1. Taxonomy (NCBI): domain Eukaryota; kingdom Viridiplantae; phylum Streptophyta; class Magnoliopsida; order Chloranthales; family Chloranthaceae; genus Chloranthus; species Chloranthus sessilifolius. The sequence goes on from CM037598.1 coordinate 9,864,529, forward strand.
GAAATGAATGAGACACAAAATCGATCCCGAGATTTACTTGTTCAACTTCAACTGGGAAGGATGACGGTTCCTTAATGATGAATACTTTTATAACGTCCACTCCGGATTTATAAAACGTAAATAATGTAGCCAAATCATCAGAGTCCAAAATGTCGGCAACCACATGCGTATTCACTATCTTCATATGAAACTTTGTGGAAACTGTTTCATCCGCCTTCGCAAAACTGACAGCAGACATTCGCCTTATGAATTGTTCATAAGAAATTTCAATTGAAATGTTAATAAAGCCTCCGTGACCACCTTCATACAAGCCATCATCGTTTACAAGAAGGCCATCATAGTGACAAAGAAGAGAATCCTCACGTCATTCATCGCCGTTTAAGAATGAGAAGGAAGGGTCATAAGACTGATGAAACAAAAGAGAAAAGATGACTATAACTCTTAGTCGATTGCAAATACAATCGATATCGACTCTATTGGAAATCGATTCTATTTGAAATCGATATCGATTGAATAAACAATCGATATCGATTTCAAATAGAGTCGTAATCGGCTCTATACACAATCGATATCGATTGTATACACAATCGTCATCGACTCTATTTGGAGTCGATGACGATTGTATGTGAAATCGATATCGGATGTGTATGGAGCCGATGACGAAATGCAGGGCCTTCTTCTTCTAAGAGATACTGCATCACTACATAACACTAATAAACTGAAAATGGGGTTAAGTATGATACCTCTAGTCGCAAGGACAAAGTTCAGGGTCTTTTTGCCACAATGAAGAAATGCAGGGCCTTCTTCTTCCAAGCCTCTGTTTTCTTCTTCGAAATAGCAGATCGGAGCAGATCAGACTAAGTAAGGACACTTCGTCTAGGGTTTTACACCTCTAACTTTTTTGCAGGTTAAAATGAGGAAGAAGACGATGCTTTGTTGGTTAAAGAAGGTCTTAGAATGGGGTAATTTGGACCTTTTACTCTCCTTAGGGTCGGCTAGGCTTGGAGCTGGTTTGTCTGGGTAAAAGTGAAACTATAGGGCTTCTGACGTAAAAGGCGTACCTGACAGGGCCGGTCAGGTAAATTTCCCTTTTTTAATCGGTGACGTTATCACATGAGTTCCAAGTGTCTCGTGCGGTTTACGCCAATTTATTGGTTGCCAGGTGGTATTATGTGCACGGGCCTTGTACCATACGAGTGCTCGGGTCAATCTCACTCCGACAACAAGGTCAAAAGCAGACTTCTACTATTTAGAGGTGCCAAGATATGTACTACATCTGTTTCTTGGGTCAACACCATACTTTTACTTTGACATTTTGGTAGGGGTGCAAGTTTTGACCACAAAGCGCAACCCGATCAGAAAATCGAATGAGCTGAATCGGTTTGAAACGGCCTGAAAACTGATTTAGCAATTCTAATTTGGTTCATTTTATTCTCAGTCGCAAAAACTAAAAATTAATTAGGTAAGATTAGAAAATTAAAACAAATTGAAATATATATATATATATAACTGAAAAATATATAAAAAAAATTATAAAATTAATATCAAACCAGAAAAAAAAGAATAAAAAATGAAACTATTACGATCTTATATACATCTTTATATGTGTATATGTGTTGTACACCATATTAGTTCCGGAGTTACAAAGTAGATTACGTAACTATTATGATTACAGGCACTAAGAACGACGGATGTAATTAGGCAATGGATAAAAAAGATGATTGTTGAAGGAAAAGAAGTTTGATCTACTCAAAAAGACCATTTGTAATTTATTCACCCGAAAGGGTCGTGGCCCATTTAATCTTGTAATAGTTGCTTATTGGGTAGGTTCAAAAGCACCCCCCGAATCTTGCCCGACACCTACATTAAAAATCATTGATTGCTTTAAATTTGATGATGGAGATCGTTTTTCGCTCCAATCTTTTATACGAGGGATTTTAAGATCATAATGCACCTATCAGATGGCCAATTTTCTATTCTACATGACACAAATTTCAAAAAAGCAGCCCTAAAATTATATAACACACATCACGCTCAAATGCAACTTTAGGGTTGCATTTTTTGGATTTGTGCTTTGTAGAATCGAAAATTGGCCTTATGATATCAATGGTTTTTAGCGTAGGTGCCCAACAGAGTGATTTTAAAGCTACCCATACTTTGTTATCTCTTTATTGTTATTTTTTGTAGAAAAATTATAAATGAAGGATAAATTTTTTGAGGACAAGGTGTAGGTGGTTGATGTGGCGTGACGTGAGTGGTTGCACCGACCTGTATTAATTGAGCCCCACTACAATTGCACCGCAGCACAACTGCCTGCATAAAATGCATTACAATGTCCTTTTTTATGTGTACCTTTAAATTCACTCACCAAATCTAAGTTCACTCGCATTGAAACACATTGACTTCATTGAATCAGATGATGGAGATTGTTAATCGTCCTAATATTTCATACGATGGATCCTGAGATCATGGGTGTACCAGTGGATAATCGATTTTTTATTTCATATAGTACACACTCAAAAAAGTTACCTTAAAATCAATTTTGAGCTTGAACGTGATATCATGGTCACTTTTTTTGAAATGTATGCCACATGAAATAAAACGCCGGCTGTCTTATGATACACCCATGATCTCAAGATTCATTGTGAAAGATTGGGAGGATAAATGATGTCCATTGTCTGATTCAACGCAGTCAATGTGTTTTCAGTGTAGGTGAACTCAAAGATTCGGCGGGTTACTCCCTTTTTATATGATTTGTATTTTATCCTTCATTAGTGCGTTACGTTCAAATGGGATTGTAACAGAGTTTGAACCAATATGTTGGCTAAACTAAACCGTAAACTGAAATTTTCGATTTCGATTCGGTTAACCGAATCTGCACACCCCTGCCTTTTGGTGGGGTGGGATGATTGCTCAGTGTACAGGTTATGCACCTAATTAATCCTAAACTCATTCGCAAGGCACAAAGTATGATTCACTAGTGGATTATGAGCGCAGCCCTTAAGTATGAATGCAAAAGGGTTGGGTCAACTGGACGGGCGGACGGGCCAAGTAATCCGATCTGCCATGGGACGATTTTGGGTTAAGATGCTCGTATTGTTATTTGTCGGGTCGGGTTTGATAACAAACCTTGACCTATTTAAGGAAAATTGCAAACAATGGATAGATTTGATGCAGATAAAGTACAAGTGGATGATGTGGCGTGATATGACTGGCTGCACCAATCTGCATTAATTGAGTCTCATTGCACTTATAACTAATTGAGTCAAACGTACCACATTAATTGTCTGCACTTTGTCTGCATAAAATCTATCCATTTATTAGATTCTAATTATTTTCAATTGAAATATGATGACTTGACCCAGACTCCCCCTACCTTATATTTTAACCTAAGATAGCCAACCTAAGGTTTTTGCTAATCGAATCATTTCACGTTCTGGTTCCAGGTTTAAATAAGCAGAGGTTGGCCTTGACCCAACCCGGATCCGACCCATCTCTAATTCTAGTTAAAGGGTGTGTTTGGCAAAGCTCCCTGTACCTACTCTCCGCCAAAGCAGATTTTATCAGTATGACGAGCTTTTTTTCACTTCAAACAACTCTTTATCAACATATTGCGGGCATTCAAAGCTCCCATTAAGAGTATAGAAGGGTTCTTAGGCCTTGGAAAGATATGCCAACGTGGCCAAATATCTGCCATGGCAAGCCACATTAGGCCATAATGATGAACATTTTACAAACAAGCTCAGCCCAAGCTATATTTAGGCTCAATTAATAAATTGGCTACGTTAAGGTTTTAAATTCTAGTTAGTCTACAATTGGTCTCCACTCATCATGAGTCAACATGGTAGTCCACATGTCCCTATGATTGAGGGACTATGGATTCAAATTTCGGCTAAAATATTTTGGTTTCGAGCACCGAAATTCATATTTTCTGATTTTTTTGTATGGGGGGAAAATTTCGATTTTTGGTCATGCCGGAAACCGAAATGAAATCCGGCATTTTGATCCTTGACAAGGACATGTGGACTATGATGTCCACTCATGATGAGTGGACAATGGACACCCATTTTAGACTAATTCTTTAAATTAGACCTGACCAAGCTTTAGGCTATATCAAACTCGAGCTTGGCTAGGGCTGTCAATGGGTCGGGTCGGATCAAAATCTTGGCTGCTTGAAGGGAAAGAGCATATGCCCTATCCAAGCTAATAGTGAACCTGACCCAACCCCACGGGTATGCCCAAACGAACCCGAAAACCAATCCAACCCAATGTCTGACTCATTAAAACCAAAATTTCCTTGGTTTTATATACAAAATATCGGAGTGGGTCAACCGGACTCCTGGGTGAAGTTTACGTGGCCAATCTCTTAAAAAGTATAAGATTGATTTGAGAGTTGATTAGATATGAATTAATTAATCAATGCAAGTATACTTTGAATTGGCGTTTAAGAATATTGATGCAACTCTCAAAACCGCTTATGGTTATCACAGGTCTAAAAATTTCATTGATTAAGAATTTGAAGCGTCCGATCTAGAGACTTTAATATGGATAATTATGCATACTTTTAAAAGGTTAATATTAAAGTCGATCAATTGGATGATTCCAATTCTTTGATCCGTAATGGTATTTTTGGTTGAGATATGTGACAATGATGAGCTACTAGGTGAACTGCATGGATTGATCAAAGATCTATCCCACGTGACTTATAAGTGCGCGGTCATTAGCCTATCCAAAACATTCCCCTCCTTAAGGGAGCAAATGGGTCGTGTTTGATATGGTTGCGGTCAATCCGATTATTTAAACCCTCAACCCAAACCATGGTTCAAAATTTCAGCCCAAATGTTTCGGTTTTAGTAGGGATTGAAATCGAAACAAAAACAAAAACATAAAATTTCTTTTTTTTTTTAATACTATGGGAAAGATTTTGGTCAAAATTTAAAAATTCGGCTGAAATTACGGTTTCAGTGCCCACCAAAACCGAAATGAAGTCTGAGTTTTTGATCTTTGACCTGAACCTGGCCTCGCCAATCTATTGAATCCTTCAATCTAAATTAAGCACCAAAACACTTTAGTTGGGTTGGATCGGGTTGGGCAAACTTAGAAAATTCAACCCAACTAGATGAGTCGGAAATTTGTCCCCCAACCCAAGCCGAACAACTAACAATGGCATCGCTTGATCTTACACATCGCTACGAGATAACATGAGTTCATAGTCTTGTACTCATTTTGTTGTAAGCCTACTACAAAAAAAAGTGGGAAATGTGTTTAAAATACATAAAACAAGCTTTTGGACCGCCAAAGCATTAGCTCAATTGGTATACTCTAACCTTGTGGAAGCAACAGTCATAAGTTTTAAACCCCACGCCTACTCTCGCCTTGTGTGCGAGTTTTCTCTTAGCATGGTTCAAAATTTTGACTGATAATTTCAAATACAGTAGCGTTTTGAAAAAAAAAAAATTGGCACGGAAATGATTTCAAGAACATTTTTAGAGTGTTTTGGAAATTTTTTTTTGGTTGGCACTGCCTAAAATTTTTGACCGAACTTCCAACATTTCAATCAAAATTTCAGTTTCGGTCATTCCTGAAACCGATACTGAAATTGATATTTTGATCGTTGCCTCTTCTAGTTAAAAATGATTCCTCTCTGAGCGCAAGTTTGTCCAAGCACTTCATTTTAGATGTTTATGGCGTACTAAAATTTTTTTTTTTTTTTTGGAGTAAATGAAATAGTTATAATGAAAAAATTGGTCCTTAGTGGCAATCAATCAAACCCTCCAAAGTTGACTAATTACAAATTTCAGTGACCCCGAAAATGGGAAGACCAATAACCTAAAATAACTGCTCATCTGTGAAAATGAGTGGCTGTAACATCACATATACTTCAAATAAAATATGCGCTTTACAAGTGATCTTAGTCTTTGGGTGCTTCTGCCATCAAATGGGAAGCGAACCCTTGTTTGGCTGCAGAAATTTTCTGTAATTCGGGGCTGAGTTTTCTACGATACGCAAAGGTAATTTTCTTTTAAACTAAATAATTATCTGAATTTATTCTTTATTATCCCTACTGAATATCCAGTTTATTCAGTAAAATCTGCATTTTTTTCCCCATTTTATTTCGTTTTTTTTTTGTTTTTTGCAAGAGATCTGAATTGGGCTCCTCATTTTGTACTTCTGTTCCTTTTAATTTATATGTGGGGGCAGTTTAATTTATTTTTGTTGCTTAGATCGAACTGCTATTCTGCACGAATTTTTATTTTTCTATTTTGTTTAAATGGGATTTTATTTTGAGGCTGAATATTGTGATTTTAGAATTGGTTAAACATATTAATTGATCTGCACCGTCAGATCGTTATTTTTTAACCTCTTACATATGCCATGTCTAATGGTTCGATCAAGGGATTTTTGGGGATTGATTTTGGTAAAACTGTTGATTGCATAAATGTAGTGTGGTTGATTGGACACTTGGCACTTCCTGGTAGTGAGATTCTTGGGTTATGGCCTATTTTAGAGTTTATTGATCGAGCAGTGTCGGGGGTCGATCAGTATTGTGTACCTGTGATAATGGTTTAAAGTATCATCCGAATTCCGATATACACAATATGTATCGGTATCTGGCCGATACATGCATGTATCGACTGGAATAGGTAGATATTGACAGATACTAATGAGGATTTTGAATATATAAGTAAATACATTTATATATTTATCCCTACTTACCTGGTATGTGTGATGTGCTGGTGTTGACGTGCCCGGAGACTTAGTAAGAGGCCCGGTACCCTGTCATCAAACAAATGAGGAGCTTGATCATAAATGTTTATTTATTTAATTCCCCTCATATTGCCCTATACTGAAAAATATGTATTTGTATTGGGTCTATTGGCCCATACATATTAATCTTGGCCATGTTTTAAAATTCTGAACGAATCCGATAAGCATCGTCCGATATGTATCAGTTTCGGAGATCACCAGGTTGATACATTGAATGTATCGGCCATAGATATTGGTATATATCGGTCGATATCTACAAATGTATTGCCCAAAACCGATACTTATCATCTAATACATATCGGTTTTGGTCAAAAGTTGCGCCTAGGCCCCCGCTTTGCCGCCTATGCCCTGCTTAGGGAGGGTGACCGCCTAGCATAGCCCACTTACGTTATACTCACCTTAACTGGTTGAATTTTATAGTTATATGTACTTTTTCTTGTACTTCTACCATTATTCCACTACTCTTGCTCTAATACAACCATCTATTACCTGCAGGAAATGAGAACTATTAGCCCCACATGAGGTTGTGAATAAGTGATTGTCTGATAATGAGCAAGGAATATTCGTCTTTATGCTAAACAAGATATTTGAAATTCACAATTCATTGGATACTTTTTATGAATGCTAACTAAATAGCGTAACAAAATGAATCCTATTTTTTCTATCATTTAATAACTCGAGTCATTCATGAGTCAGACTAAATAGAGTTTGATCAATCACTTTTTCTACCGTTGTTATGGTGGAGAACTAAATCGTGAATTCTATTTCTTCATCATCAATTGAATCACTGTTCGCGACCCAGGATTCTATTTTATCATCAACCCAATCACCGTTCACGTTTTTAGCCAGAAGTTTTCACATCTCAAACATATTGTAACGACTCAGATTTTCGTATTAGCAATACACCTAGATTTCGTATTTGTGGTTACTAATGTATACGCCAAACGCCTTGATCTTTCAAAAACGTGTTAACTAAAGAATACATGTTTGGTCTTCGGAGTTTCTATATTTATTTAAGTCATTAGTTAACACAAGTTATGAGATAGCCTACTGGTTGAAGACTTGAGTTATAGACAAGAGGTTTAAGGATCAAACCTTGGTATGTGAATATAAGACTTTTATTTTGGACCTAGAAGTAAAACATCTATACACCTTTCTTTTGGTGTTAGCCTAACACCGCATAATCTCCTTTACGTGATAGAAATGTGTGTTACAGATAGGACTGTGCATTTTTTGGACCGAACCGACCAATCCGAACCAAACCACTGGACGGGTACTGGTTTGGGTTTGGTTTGGAAAAAAGGAAAACCGAAAAGTATGGTTTGGTTTCGGTTCCAAGCCGAAACCAAACAGAACCGAACCGAACCGAACCGAATGTAGTTTGTAAGTATATATATATAGGCAGGGATTTTGATCAATTTTAAAGGGCATTTAAGTAAAATGCATATTTTTTATATAAAACCCTACCCTTGTCTTTAGCCTATTCCTAAATCCTAATAAAGCGGTAAAGTAGAACTTATAGGAAAATCGGTTGAGAAGTTGAGAAAATTTTGATGCGCAAGTAGAACTTATAGGAAAACTGAAACCGACCGAATCGAATTGAATCAGGCTGGTTTGGTTTAAGAGTTGGACGGTTTGGTTTGGTTTGAAAATCTAAAAACCGATTAGGGCCGGTTTGGTTTGTGGTTTTGGTCCAAAATTGACCAAACTGAACCAAATACACCCCTAGTTATAGAGAAACCTAATCATAGTGTCTTCGAGAATTTTCCTTTAGAAGAGAACCGTGAGAAAACCTTTTCTTCTTCTTTTTAGAAAACCCTAGCCGTCGCCACTCTTCTCCCTCAACCCATTTCTTCAACCCACCCTAGAATCGGTTGGGAATTCTTCCACAAGAATCACCTCGAATATTTCCACCCTTGAGATCGAGGAGAAAGAAGAGGGAAACCTGGGCGAGTTAAAGTGTGGAACTCGATCTCCTCAAACAACGCTCATCGTAGATCCACCGTCACGCTTCAAGAGGTAGATATTATCATCGTGTAATTCTGGGTCCTAATTTGTTTAAATTTCTATTGTCAGATCTTAGTTACACATTGCCGGATTTTATTTCTTATTTTCGGATCTTGACTTTGTGTGAAAAGTGGGTTTATTCTTCGTACTCGCCCAGGCTCGCTCGAGTGAGGACACTTCAGAAATAAGGCCAAACTTTCGGCCAAGAGTCGCTCGAGCGAGTTTCGTTGTTGCTTGAGCGAGATGCCAAAGAGTGCACAAAATTCTTTCTGGAGTAAGTCGCTCGAGCGAATACCACTTGTCGCTCAAGTGAGTTAGGTCGAAGTTGTCTGTTTCAGCTCTCTGTCTTGAGAGAGTAGTAAGTACTTTGAATCATTTGTAATTATAATCGATCATTAATGCACCACGTGTGTATGTGATATAAAAGAGGGAATCGGTCGCCATCGATAAAGATCATCTCACTTCCTTCTTGCGACATTAGGACCCAAGGTAGGGGAATTTCAATGCTCAACCCATGTTGTATACTTTTGACTCGTAGTTGCTTAGTGATTTAATGAGTAGGAAAATGATCTCCTCATAGTTAGAATTAGAACATTGAAAACCATTAATTGTTGTATTATTATTTGAACTATTGAAATTCATTGATTATAGCACACACTGTGAATAATTGAAATCATTGAGCATCCTACACCATTGAACAAATGCAAACCATTGAGTATCGTGCACATATTGGATATATGAGCTCATTGAATATTGTATTGGCATCGAACCTTTAAAATCCATTGAACATCGAACTCTGAACTATTTATGGCATATGAACACAATATTATGTATGAGAACTTGCATGCGATTTGAAGCGATTCATTTGAATGGATCCTGTGTGATTTCACACATATCGACTATTGAACTGTGCTTCGACACATATCGAATCTTGCTATTGCAGATATTGAACTGTGACGATGGCCTATTGAACCGCATAAGTATTCCTCACAAATCAGGAGCTTAGGCATATTGAAAATTGTTCTTGAACGATGATGGCTAGGACCCCCATCGACATTGACATCGGCTCTAGCGCTATATCTGCGTTAGAAAATTTTAAGTTATGTAATTTAAGTCATGCATGAACATGAGAAATGACATATGAATTGACTAAAACATCATGTAAGGCTTCGTATTGGAGCATGTGCATGAAGTTTACTTTTGAACCCTTTGAATATGACATCTAGAATCCTTTGAAAAATGTATTATTAATTCAATTCTGCACTTAAGAAATAATCATATTGGAATGTAAATTGTAATGACTCCTATTAGAATCAGTAAGAGCTATATGTGTACTATGTGTCACAAGTACTGACGCTGACGAAGACCTTGATTTTGTACTGGAAGACGAAGATCTTTCACCCGAGGAGTTTTACCCTTAGAAATTTTATGGTGATTTGAACTTGGTACAATTTTAAATGAGTTTCCTTGAAATGATTATGCCTTGTCGTTTTGGATATTGATGTAAGTGCCATTGTTTGTGTGACGTACAGCTGTCACTGATGGTATGCTTGGATTTCTAATTCATTATGGGATGTTGAACAATTAATTTAGTTTCCTTTTTAATTTTATTTCCATTTGATGCCAAAGGAATCATGTACATAGATTATGATTTATGATCTTGCGACATGGTATTTCTATATCTTTCGGCTTGAAAATTTTGGGTCATTACAGTTAGTATCAAAGCTATGGCTTTAGGTCCTGTTGAGACATAAGTGGGAATTTCATGACCTCCCTTGAATTGATCTTTGTTCAATCCTAATAGATTCCGATGGCCCCATGCCGTAGATAGAGGAACGTTCGTACAGAGGGTACATCAAGCGGAGCAGGAATTGCTACTGGTTCGAATGACATTCCCTTAGGAGAAGAATGAAATAACGACGAACACGTCCGACAACTATTAGAAATCATGGCAAATTCAATGGCGCAACAAACTACCCTGCTTGCGACAAGACAACAACCCTCTGGATTTCAAGAATTCCGAAGGATGGAACCTCCCAGCTTTTCAGGAAAGACAGATCCGAGCGAAGCCGAAAAATGGTTAAATCAGATGGAGAAAATCTTCCGGGTGATACCTTGCTCGGAGGATGAGAAAGTCAGATGTGCATCTTTTCAACTTGAAGGAGAAACCTACCCTTGGTGGAAATCAGTGGAGAGAACCAGAGAACAGGATGCACCAAACACACCATGGACTTGGGCCCAGTTTACTGAAACATTTAATGAGAAGTATTTCCTAGAGTTCGTCAGAGAACAGTGGGAACTGGATTTCATTTCCCTGACTCAAGGGCAAATGACAGTGGCCGAGTATGAGGCCGAATTCACGAGACTCTCAAGTTCGCGCCACAACACGTGGCAACAAAAGTCATGAAAGCCAAGAAGTTCGAACGTGGCTTAAAACTGAACGTTCAGGAGATAGTCTCGCTATTCAAATTGAGGACTTATGCAGAAGTCATGGATAGGGCCCTCATTGCTGAGCATGACATAGAAAAGATGTATAAACGAAGAGAGTAGAAGAACAAGGATAAGGTGAGCCGGGCGGAATTCAACCGTCGGAGAGAACAGGATGCACCAAACACACCATGGACTTGGGCCCAGTTTACTGAAACATTTAATGAGAAGTATTTCCCAGAGTCCGTCAGAGAACAGTGGGAACTGGATTTCATTTCCCTGACTCAAGGGCAAATGACAGTGGCCGAGTATGAGGCCGAATTCACGAAACTCTCAAGTTCGTGCCACAACACGTGGCAACAAAAGTCATGAAAGCCAAGAAGTTCGAACGTGGCTTAAAACCGAACGTTCAGGAGATAATCTCGCTATTCAAATTGAGGACTTATGCAGAAGTCATGGATAGGGCTCTCATTGCTGAGTATGACATAGAAAAGATGTATAAACGAAGAGAGTAGAAGAACAAGGATAAGGTGAGCCGGGCGGAATTCAACCGTTGGATGGATTGTCAGGATGCACTGCTCATCGAAATGATGGGCAATATGTTTCCGACGGATTCCGCTGCACGCATCGCGAGGGTTTTCGCTCATGTTGCTGACTCGTCTAGTTCGCAGCTCGGAGATGGCATCGAGGAGGAGGTCAACTGGACCGATGAAGATGTAGACTAGTAATGGTATTGGTCATTAGGTTCTCCTTAATTTAACTTTTTGGTTGTGACGGTCTTCTGACACTTTTTGCTAATGGTATCTATGTATTTAATTTTGTTAATGGTATCAATATACTTTTGTTAATAGTTTTTGCTAAGTATCAATATACTTTTTGCTAATCATTTGATCGTATCAATCAAGGATCAAAATCTCGTTTTTTCGACACGTATCGTCCAGCCTCAAAACCGATACGTATCGGTTCCGGACGATACTCTCCGATTTTTTCCAAAAAAAAAAAAACATTAAAACCGATAATTTGAAATTATCGGACGATAATTTCAAATTATCGTCCGATACGAACGATACATTGAACGATAATTTGACTGTTTTTTCAGGGGAGCGATAAAAACCCATTGTATCGTATCGGTGAGGTCCAAAACCAATATGTATCGTCCGATACGTATCTGTATCGGACGATATTTTGATCCATGGTATCAATATACTTTTGTTAATGGTATCAATCGTCTATTATGTCAGTTTGCATCAAAGGATAGAAATTGCCAATAATCATGTGATGAATTTTCGAGGACGAAAATTTTAAAAGAAGGGGAGAATGCAACGATCCAGATATTTTTTTACCTTAGTCGAACCATTGACCCATTAGATGTGACCCTTGGAACCACTTTTATTTAAGGAGTGTGCACAAATACGAAATTTGAATAAATCTTCGGATTATTAAGTATGGAAATTTTCGAGGACAAGAATTTTGTAAGGAGGGGAGAATGTAATGACCCAGATTTTCGTATCATCAATACACCTAGATTTCGTATTTGTGGTTAATAACGTATACGCCGAACGCCTTGATCTTTCAAAAACGTGTTAACTAAAGAATACAAGTTTGGGTCTTTAGAGTTTCTATATTTATTTAAGTCATTAGTTAACACAAGTTATGAGATAGCCTACTAGTTAAAGGCTTGAGTTATAGATAAGAGGTCTAAGGATCAAACCTTGGTATGTGAATATAAAACTTTTATTTTGGAGCTAGAAGTAAAACATCTGTACTCCATTCCTTTGGTGTGTTAGCTTAACACCGGATAATCTCCTTTAAGTGATAGAAATGTGTATTACGGAGAAACCTAATCATAGTGTCTTCGAGAATTCTCCTTAAGTAAAAACCGTAAGAAAACCTTTTCTTTTTCTTTTTAGAAAACCTTAGCCGTCCCCACTCTTCTCCCTCAACCCATTTCTTCAACCCACCCTATAATCGGTTGGGAATTCTTCCACAAGAATCACCCTGAATATTTCCACCCTTGAGATCAAGGAGAAAGAAGAGGAAAACCTAGGCGAGTTAAAGTGTGGAACTCGATCTCCTCAAACAACACTCATCGTAGATCCACCGTCACGCCTCAAGAGGTAGATATTATCATCGTGTAATTTTGGGTCTTAATTTGTTTAAATTTCTATTGCCAGATCTTAGTTACACGTTACCGGATTTTATTTCTTATTTTCGGACCTCGACTATGGTGAAAAGAGGGTTTATTCTTCGTACTCTCCCAGGCTCACTCGAGCGAGCTTACTTTTCGCTCGAGCGAGGATGCTTCAGAAATAAGGCCAAACTTTCTTCCAAGAGTCGCTCGAGCGAGTTTGGTTGTCGCTCGAGCGAGATGCCGAAGTGTGCACAAAATTCTTTCTAGAGTAAGTCACTCAAGCGAACACTGCTTGTCGCTCAAGTGAGTTAGGTCGAAGTTGTCTGTTTCAGCTCTCTGTCTTGAGAGAGTAGTAAGTACTTTGAATCATTTGTAATTATAATTGATCATTAATGCACCACATGTGTATGTGATGTAGAAGAGGGAGTCGGTCGCCATCGATAAACAACATCTCACTTCCTTCTTGCGACGTTAGGACCCGAGGTATGGGAATTTCAATGATCAACCCATATTGTATACTTCTGAGTAGGAAAACAGTCTCCTCATAGTTAGAATTAGAACATTGAAAACCATTAATTGTTGTATTATTATTTGAACTATTGAAATTCATTGATTATAGCACACACTGTGAATAATTGAAATCATTGAGCATCGCACACCATTGAACAAATGCAAACCATTGAGTATCGTGCACATATTGGATATATGAAGTCATTGTGCAATTGGAACTCATTGAATATTGTATTGGCATCGAACCTCTGAAATCCATTGAACATCGAACTCTGAACTATTCATGGCATATGAACACAATATTATGTATAAAACTTGCATGCGATTTGAAGCGATTCATTTGAACAGATCTTGTGCGACGACATACATATTGAATATTGAACCGTGCTTCGGCACATATCGAATCGTGCTATTGCACATATTGAACCGTGACGACGGCCTATCGAATCGCACAAGTATTCCTTACAAAGTAGGAGCTTGGGCATATTGAAAATTGTTCTTGAACGACGATGGTTAGGATCCCCATTGGCATTGACATTGGCTCTAGCGCTATTTCTGCGTTAGAGATTTGTAAGTTATGTTATTTAAGTCATGCATGAACATGAGAAATGGCATATGAATTGACTAAAACATCACGTAAGGCATCATATTGGAGCATGTGCATGAAATTTACTTTTGAACCCTCTGAATATGACATCTAGAATCTATCAAAAAATGTATTATTAATTCAATTTTGCACTTAGAAATAATCACATTGGAATGTAAATTTTAATGACTCCTGTTAGAATCAGTAAGAGCTATATGTGTTAGATGGCTATAATATGATTTATTATTGGGACTGCCCTACTGAGCATGTGGGCTTTTAGCTCACCCCGGCACTATGTGTCATAGGTACTGACGCTGACAAAGACCCTGATTTTGTACCGGAAGACAAAGATCTTCCACCGGAGGAGTTTTACCCTTAGAAATCTTCTAGTGATTTGAACTTGATACAATTTTAAATGAGTTTTCTTGAAATGATTATGACTTGTTGTTTTGGATATTGATGTAAGTGCCATTGTTTGTGTGACGTACGACTGTCACCGGTGGTACGCTTGGATTTCTAATTCATTATGGGACGTTGAACAGTTAATTCAGTCTCCATTTTAATTTTATTTCCATTTGATGCCAAAGAAATTCTGTACATAGATTATGATTTATGATCTAGCGACCCGGTATTTCTCTATCTTCCAGCTTGGAAATTTCAGGTCGTTACACATATATGATGGAATCATCAAATTTGATGGTTTGGAAGTTTGTTTATAACTCACCGGAGGCTCGAAAAACAAAGAAAAGACGTGTATGCACCAGATATCCAACAATAAGAAGAAAAATGGTTGACTAGAAGAACTCTCCAGCATTTGATGATCTCAGATGTGTCCACATCAATGGAATGAGTGATTCATTATTTCGATGAATTCTTTCTTCAAACAGAAGAAGATTCTTCACTTGCTAGAAATCTCACTTATAAGATTCCATTGTGGAAGAATCACCCACAATTTTTCTAAGGAATTGACCATGATATATTTGATCCATGCATAATATCATGCAAAAAGGATACAAATATTTTAATGTTACTTTGTATCGTCAATGGGTCTGAAAAGTATAAAAAAGGATGAAATTTAGATATTTGCACGCTGTCGAAGTAACGAACCGTGACATATAGGTTTGGAATAAATTCCATTTTAGGAGATTTGTAAAAACACTATCTTGTTGAAAGGATTTATATATCAGCCGTTTCCCATCACATTTCTTTAGACAAAGATTATGTTAGTTACGCTTTCCAGATGATATATATTTTTCAGAATATGAAGTGTGAATCAAACCCATGTTTGAATTGAAACTGAGATACTGATGTAAGTTCTTCCATTGGATTCAAATATGAAAGATAATGACAGTAAGTTCTTTCAAAATTGGCTATTTGTTCCTCTATTAGAGGTGTTCCAGAAATGTCTGTGATCGAGTAAATAGCTCTACAAACGAATGGATTAGATCGAATTGGAAAATGAAAAGATTTGCACAAGTTATATGTTTTGTCATCACTTTGTCGAAAATCGTTAGGTATGAATATGCCATGTACCTCTGACTTGATTGGAAGTGTTACCTAGGCACTTCTATTTTTGGGATTTTTTGCCGTGTCGATACTTTGTGGCACTTGGACACATGTTGACTCTTGGTCACTCCTCAACACAATATGATACTTCTAGACGTGTATGAAAATAATGCATAATACCATCAAAATGTTCCTCGTTTTGACTTGATAAAATGAGCGATTGTTTTATAAAAAGAGATTGTGTAAAGTTTAGTAACTTCTAAAACTTGGGTCCTTGAAAACTATTTGTATAATATAGTGTACTTTTAGTTAGGTTCATGACATTCATTATATATCTTTTCATTAAATATCTCAATGGGCTCTCTAAGATTTTTCTTTAATTTTTTTTCCATATACGTTCTTTTTTTTTTTTTTTAAAAATTTTTCTTAAGGCCGTGCCACCATATTGGAATCTTTAGAAATTGGCGTGCAAAACATATATGGTACCTTGACACTTGGCACCCCTTCTACTTGTCTAGGTAACATTGTCGATTGGTGAAATTATCTCTCTCCAAAAAAATCTTATTTTTTATCGACGCAATATTTATTTCGAATGAAGAGATTATTGAGGAATTGTGCACATGTAGATTGTAATTATTGAAACAGGTCTTTTCTACATAAAAAGGAAATCTTTTGTGACAATAGAACCATAAGTTATGCGGATTATTTAAGAATTGCAGTTGTTTTGTTTTATAAAAAGAAAATATCAATGAAGTATATAACTTGACAATCAAAATTCAGTAATAAGGTTTAGTTTTTGTAGGCATTGATAAATATCTTCTTTCTTGCGATGGTCGAAGATGATAAATTTTTTTGCGGTGGTAAGAGGGAAGGTGGAAAGTGAACATTATGGTTTTATGGAAGAGAGAAGCAAGCGGAAGAGAGGGAATCCTGGGTAGGACCCTCGATTGAGAATGAGCATTGTTTTTTTGAAAGTGGAGACGAAAGAAATGACTTGAGCGGTGGTGGGCCAAATTCGGACTTGATGGAAGAATGAAATGGGAGGATTAGGAATGCCGGAAGGGGTGGAAAGAGAAGAACTGCATTTGTTGAGAGGGAAGATAGCGAGAGGAAAGGGAAAGAAGAACTAGCGAGAAACTACTACCTCGATTGAGAAAGACCAACTCCATTAGTCAAGCCGAGGAAAGAGTTATGCAACTCATCTAATTGTACAATCATCAAATTGTTTCTTCCCTAACAAGGAAAAGAGAGATTCTGCCTGGAAGGAAGGATCTTTGCCTAACTTGCCTGTTCGGATGAATAAATCTCATCTCGCATCTGAAGTACGCACATGAAGAATAGTTGCTTCTCTTAGCTCTGCCATGAAAGAGATATGAAGAGTTCCTTTTGTTTGGACCGAAAATAGATATCTACTGACCACTGATATGCAAGTAAACATAGCGTTCTCGCATTCTTACCGAGGGCGATTCACTCTTTCCTGCTCCCTATTACTCATCTATAGGGCATGATAGGTAAGCGGCTTAGAAAGCTGACTAGATGATGAATGGTTTCTTCTCTTGGACCTGGACTTTGGCTTATATCTTTGGCTTTTAAGGGCCCAGAGAGCCCCTCTGTCGAGTTTCACCAACACTTAAGATAGAACTATATTTAGTCATCCCACAGTAACTACACTACCTGAACAACACAGTTACTTACCCGCCAAACAGAGGGACAGCATGATTCACTTCTTGACTAGAGGGACTGGTTACAACTTTGCATTCCTCTCTTGACGTGATGCTCAATGTCCATGTTTATTCCTCTGAGCAATCTGCAACAAGATTGAACAAGTTCTGTGCTCCCAAAACAAGAGCCTTCAAGAAAGCACTAATTGACATTGTCCACACTGCGCTCTACAAGCATTTCTAGTGATCCTTAGATTGTAGTTGCTAAAATTCCACATGCCCGACTAGAAAAAAGGTGTTGCAGGGTTAAGAGGAAGAAGATGAAGGGTTAAGAGGTTCAAGAGGAAGGTGTTGATGATATACTAGGTATATGAATAAAGACTAATATGATTTTGCAGCTAGGTGGTACATGCACATTAATGGATTTTTCCATTTTAATGGAAGGGCAAAATGATCATTTGCCTCCTTAATCAAACTGCGGCAAGGATCAAAATATCTGTTTCGTTTTGGTTTCGGGCATGACCGAAACCGAAAATTTGGCCGAAAACTTCCCTTCCATACATAATGTTGACCGAAATTTCGAACCTTGTTTTTGTTTCGGTGTGGAAATTATCGGCCGAAATTTTGAACCGTGAACTATGGTTAAGAGCCGTCTAAAAATAGTTAATTAGATGTAACAATAGGAATTTCGTCATCATTGTCATCATCCTCTTCATCATAGCCTTCTCCTCCCAACTATTTAGGGTCGGCTTTGCGAGTCTTATTTCTCCACTCGTTTATGATCAACGCTAAGCTTTCTGTCACTTTGTAATACTTCAGGTCATTTCTTATTACTTGCCTGCAGGTATCACTAGTCTTCCTCTTCTTCTACTTGCTTGTGCATGTAGCCTCTCAATCCATCATACATCGTTTGCTCTACTATATGCTTGGTTTTTCCGAGATCTTGTGCAGATATTTTAGCATGTTGGGAGTATGGAGGCTTCAATGCTTTTTAGAAGGCTTTTTGGAAAACTATCTTGATGGCGTTGTCCTCTAAGCAATCTGGTTGGAAAAAAAAGATAGGTTGGTTCGGAGGAAACTGAGAAATATAAACTACTAAGAGAGAAATACCCATTTAGGGTTCATTAGAAAGAGAAATGAAGAGAGAGAGAGAGGAGAGAGGGAGAGCAATGGACACTTAAAAAACTACATTGTTAATATTGAGATAATTTCAGTTACATGAGCAAGCCTCCATATGTAGAGGGCAGCTATAATACAAAAGCCATTTCCAACCAATGAGGGACTAACCACTAACTCAACTAGACTCTTTTAACATTAATGGATCATATGTACTACTAATTCACTGCACCTAACATATTTCTAACAGAAACCCATTGCTTTTGTGAAGCGTTCTGCCAGGGATCAGGTTTTCAGCTGTGTGGCTTTGGATCCGGATGTTGTGGCTATTGAAGGATAGTCATGGTTGAACTAGGATGTGTTAAGGGAAATATAAGGGCTGCTATTTTTCTCTTGGCCTGGTGGCGTTAACCCGTTGGACTGGTTTTCTTTTTTCCTTTGATTGGCTACTAGTTTTCTTTGTTTTGTTCTTTTCCTTTGATTTCCCCTTTGTTGCTTTGTTCCCTTGTTATCGACTTCTTGCTTAGTGCTGTAGTTTGTTGCAATTGGGGTAGGTACATACTGATGCGGGACAACAACCCTAGACTACGTGAATGAAGATGAAATGCTAGTTTGGCGAAATTGAACTAAATTAATTAAAGCCAAAAATCTCAAAATAATCGCGATACGGTATCGCGATTATTTTGAGTAGAAATACCGAATATCCGATACGTATCGTCCGAGCTCAAAACCGATACGTATCGGACGATACGTATCGGAACAGTAAAAAATCGGACGATACATTGAATGTATCGTCCGGGCTTTCCATATAAAGTGAACGATACGGTACATTGAATGTACCGTATCGTTCACCTCCGATACCGATACGTATCGTCCGATACGTATCGGTATCGGACGATATTTTGATCCATGGTATCGGCGATACCTTAAAATTTCGCAGATTTTTGTTTGATTGACCACGATTGATTTGGGTAGGGTTCAGTCCGATGCGCTAGATCTGTTAGTTTCGCGGATGGCGGAGTCCTAGAAGTAGAACTCTAACTACTTCTAGATTAGGGCGTCACTCTTCGATAAAACATGGAATCATTGGTTCTCTCCGGGTTTGTTGAATCAGATCGATCCAGCGGTTCAGATGAAATCTAGGGTAATGGCTGAAATTGGTTGATTGAGATCGGTAAGAAAGCAAAAAAAAGATGCACCAAAGAGATAATAAATAAGAGATAAGAATTTGTGGGCTTCACATCCTTGGCTTCACATCAAACCCTTCGTGGGAAGAAGATTCGCTCTTCGAAGAAGCTCATCTCAAGCTTGAAGCAATTTGCTTTTCATTCATAATCAAATAATCAATAATTCATTACAATGCTTTAATGACCTTATATAGGAGGCCTAGAAAAAAGAAGAAAACCCTAAAACAAATAAACTCAAAAAAAGACAAGTTTGCCCATAAAAATCAAATTTTGACTTTTGGCGTATCTGACTTCGTGACAAATCGATCGATCGATTTATATATATATATATAAATTGCACGAAGTCTCGGGTCAAATTCGATCAATCGAAATTTGTACTCGATTGATCGATTGAGCATAAAAATTCCCCAAAATTAAGACCCCTCCCGGCTTCAATCGATCGATCGAATACCCAGGATCGATTGATCGACTGAGTACTCCTTTGTGTGCTCCTTTATGCTTCTTCTTGCACTGGAAAATCTGGTGCGTCCCGAATCCAAGGCTCTCGATCATGACGTCCCCCGTCTTCTCCACGACTCAAAATGTTTCATCACCGATGAAACAATAGGTAGTCCCGAACAAGTGTATTGGCACCCAAACGGTGGAACTCCTTGCAACTAACCCAAAACAATCTCGACATCTAGTAACATATGAGTATTATCCCGGTCGATTGTGTCGGAGCGCACATTGTAAACCTCCCATCGACGAATCAAATAACTCGGCTCGCCAACCCACTCTACCAAATATATTTGAAACTCCTCATCAACTCTCCCGGACCCGAAAGTCTTCGTAGTCGACTCACCAACCCTCTTCATCTCATAAACCCGAAACTCTCTGCCGCAGGTGAATGTCATAAGATCATCCGAGATCTTCTCAATGACCTCGCTACTCATTTAGCTTAGAGGAGGGAAAGATAGGGGTTGTGGGATCGGGATTGGTGCACAAAGAAATGACGTTTGAAAAGGAGTTCTAGGAAGTGGGGTTGAGCCTAGATGAAGAACTAGGTCATCCACATTGAGTGTCGAACTAATCCCTATATCTGGAGGAAGCTCAAGAATGTATGCATTAGGACCACTCATTGTGACAATTCTAAAAGGTTCAGTGCCGCGGGCCTGGAGCTTCTTTGCGACTCCCGATTGAAATCGTTCAGATCCAATCCAAACCATCACATGATTATTTGATTGGAATTCCATAAAAATCTTAGGTACATGCATCGATAATTTGAGAATTTCATTGTAAAAATTAATTTTAAGCGTAATTTCGGCATGCAATGCGGAATGAGACTCAAAACTTGACTCACATTAAGACTCGGAATGTGAAACGGTATGCAACTCGAGATCATGATGTGTATGTGTATCTATGGACTCGATACTCTCATGTGCATGCGACGCTAATGACTTGCATGTAGTGGACTCTATCAACACTAGTGACTCATGGGTGATCGAATCAAGTGACACTAATGGCTTATGTGGACTCGACTCAACGGATTCCAATGACTCATGGGTAAGTGACTTGATTGGCTCTTGTGTACTCGGTTCGACCAACTTCAAAGACTCAAGTGCACTCGACTCTATCAACAACAAGGATTCGTGCACAACTGACTTTACGGACAGTAAAAATCTCTTCAACTTCTTTCATCTTTTCACTTATCACGGTACTAGGGTCATACACAATTTCTTTCATTTTCATATTATCCGGTTCCTTTGAACTCTCTCTTTTAGTCAATAAATTTTGAGTGGGAAATTTCGTGGGGCGTTGATAAATAAAGTGTCCAAATCCATGACACTTGCAACATCTGTTGCGACCACTAGTTTTAGGATTGCCCCTAATTGCTCCTGTCCCATAATTGATTTGGGTAGTCGGAGGAGTAATCACAGGTTTCGAGGGTTGATCCCCGAAAGTAGAGCTCTCCTGAGTGTAGGTGCTCATTGACTCAAGTTGGGTGTGTTGATGACACTTATCCACCTTAGCTTCCAAACACCATAGAAGGTGGTGGTGCGTGAAAGGAACATACTTTTCGATAAGTTGCTCCCTCATATCGTCCCATCGTGTGATGGGCTTTCATTGAGCTATTTTGCGTCAAAACTCCACACCATTCCAATCGGTTTTAGCATGGCGCACTGACCTCGTTTTGGCAAACTCAACTTTACACTCATCCAACACATTATACGAGTCAAAATACTCTTCTATGCTAGACAACCATCCCACAAAGGATTTACTATTTAGGGTTCGCCGTACCCTCAAAATCCGGGACTTCAACTTGAATAGACCTTAGATATTTTCTATTAAGATCATATTCGGTCTCACAATAATGGGAGTATCCCCTAACTCTAGTCTCATCACGACCTTTGAGACGTTGCCAAGAATTTGGTGTGCAGCGGTTTCTTCGTTTGGCTAGTACCTTCCATGACGGGAAGGAATTCATGGTGATGTGTAAGTGACTCATACATGATGCTCGACCCAAACACAGCTGAGACATAATACTATAGTTGAAGAATTTTAACAAACACAAGATGTGCATGCAAATGAAGACACAATTGACATAAAATCAAACGACATTGACATGACATACACGTGAACCAAAATGAATAAAGATTTTTGTCAAACATTAGACGTGCACAAATGAACACAAATGAAATAAAATGCAATAAAATTAAAATGACATGCAAATATGCCCTAACCTAGAACTTATTCTCTGCTACCAATATTGACGCGAGGCAACGACCCTAGACTATGTGAATGAAGATGAAATGCTAATTTTCCGAAATTAAATTAAATTAATTAAAGTAAAAATCTCAAAATAATCGCGATACCTTAAAGTTTCGCAGATTTCCGTTTGATTGACCACAATTGATTTGGGTAGGGTCCAGTTTGATGCGCTAGATCTGTTAGCTTCGCGGAAGGCAGGGTCCTAGAGGTAGAATTATAGCTACTTCCAGATTAGGGCGTCACTCGTCGATAAAGCATAGAATCACTGGCTCTCTCAGGGTTTGTTGAATCGGATCGATGCAACGGTTCGGATGAAATCTAGGGTTTAGGATTTTCTGTGTAATAGCTGAAGTGAGTTGATTGAGATAGGTAAGAAAGCAGAAAAAAGCACCAAAGAGATGATAAATAAGAGATAATAATTTGTGGGCTTCGCAACCTTGGCTTCACACCAAACCCTTCGCGGGAAGAAAATTCACTCTTCAAAGAAACTCATCTCAAGCTTGAAGCAATTTGCTTTTCATTCGTATTCAATAATTCCTTACAATGCTTTAATGACCTTATATAAGGGGCCTTAAAAAAACCCCCTAAAACAAATAAATTCAAAAAAAGACAAGTTTGCCCATAAAAACCAAATTTTGACTTTTGGCGTATCTGACTTCTTGACAAATCGATCGACTGATATATATATATATATATATATATATATATATATATATATATATATATATATATATATAAATCGCACGAAATCTCGGGTCAAATTCGATCGATTGAAATTTGTACTCGATCGACCGACTAAGCACAAAAATTCAGACCCGACCCCTCCTGTCTTCAATCGATCGATCGAATGCCAGGGATCGATCGATCGATTGAGTACTCCTTTTTGTGCTCTTCCTTTATGCTTCTTCTTGCGCTAGAAAATCTGTTGCGGCCCGAATCAAAGGCCCTCAATCTTGGCGTCCCGTCACATACTCCTTGTCTTTCATTTTTGGATGCCTCCTTTGTTCTTATAAAAAGGGACCATTCCTCTTCCTTCATTCGTCATGCATTTTCCTTGTTTCAAGTATATTATTGAACAATTTAGTCAACCAATTCAATCCAGTCTTTCTCATCATAATCCAGATTTCTATAGGTATTCCCTTTGGTCTTAATACTTTATAATTCACAATTAAAACAGGACTTATTTACAATTGGATCAAAAGGCATACAATTATTTGGAAAAAACCCTATATTTAATGGCAATGCTTATTGTAAGGATTTTGATAATATGTTATACAGACACTTCTTAGGTGCTCTCGCTTCCTAATTTTTTTTCTTAGTCATACCATTCTTTTCTTCTACAAAATCATATTGAGTGCCTGACATGCTCTGCTATTGGCACATAAGCTATTAGAGTACATTTGAGCAAGTGTATGAAATAAGATGGGTCACTAGGTGACCTCAAATAGATGGGACAAGCATTTGAAGATGATGTAATATGATTGGCATATGCATGCAAATTTGTGAATTACTTGTTTATACACTTGTTTCTTAAACATTATAAATAGTTAGTGTAACTAACACTCAGAGAACATGAATAAAAGAAATTATACGATATTAGAAGAAAGGAAGACATGATTTGTGGCATCCTTAGTAATTGAAGTCAGCACTAGAAATTATGCGATATTAGAAGGAAAGAGATCTCATAGTATTTTTCTTGTGTATGGGTCCATGCATAATTGAGTCTGCAGCATGCCTGTTCATGGAAATCTTTCTCCACAAATCTCAATGTAAAATCAAGCCGAGTAAGGCAAGCTGAGCTATTTGGATTTCTGAAATCAAGCACTCCACCAGTCCCTTGATAGAGCGCTTTTTACTCACAAATTTTTATATAAGAGGAGCTATTTTTATGATAGTATAGCAATGTAATTACTTTAATAACAGCCACATGCACAAACCATATCACCCCCAAGTTATTGCTAATTATTGTACAATCCAGTAAGGACTTGATATTGATGGATGCCCAGCTTCATCATCCTAGTTTTCTATTGTCAAATAGATATCTGCTAATCTTGACGAGAGATGGTCTACCCATTCATTGCCCTTTTCCATTGAGGGTTTGGTTCTTCTTTCTTTCAAAGTTTATTTGTTTGGGTTTTAATTATCATTTATCAACATCAGCATCACTGGCTCAAACAAATTAAGAAAAAATCACCACACCAAACCTGTGTAGTCCCACAGAGGAACTACAAAATTTTAGTGTATTTTGCATAAAAAGGAAATCCGTGCTGTGCATTCCATGAATCTTATATGTTAGGATATTACACAGTTTCTCAAATTTTATGCGTCTGTGTCTGTCTTACGGATTAAACATGTTTCAAGGGATTGTTATGACGTGGAAAGCTGCTTATATACGTGATGTCTGGGATGTCACTATATACAAGTGTCACAATAAACAATAGCTATGGTGATTTTCTGTACCTGCAATTTTTATTTATTTATTCTTTGTTGCGTTTGTGGCAATTCCAAATTCCCAAATATATCAATTAGCTATTGAAATGAAGCACTAAGCAATATGTGCACGTATCAACAATAGGGATTTATTTAGAAAGAAACATGGTACACCAAAAGGCCTTGTAGAAGAGAGGATGGTTGGATAAAAGCAAAATACTAGCCTCTATCAAAGCTTAAGGCAATAAAATTCCTTTCCAAGATTAAGTGCTAATTACAAAACCCCTTCTTTTGCCATGGAATTCTGCTGATTTGCTTGATGAGTATGCAATCATGTTCACACTATAATGTCCAGTGCCTCTTCGAGCCACTCAAGAAGCCTCTATGGGATGTCTTTTCCTTTGTCAACACATAACTCTGGATTAGTCGCCCTTAGGGCTCATATCCAAGTCATGCAGGAGAGTAGCGGGAAGCTTAACTTCAAGGGAATCACACTCGCCAACTGGGGCAGAGCACAAACAAAATTGGTGGAGCTAGCCATTTTCAAGGGAACCCCTAATTTAACCTCCAGATTCTACTGGCCTTGGGTTGCTTAGAGATCATCTGCCCGAGTTTAAGCTTTAGCCCTCGGGGAGGAGCACTATGGCCTTGTAAAGACCCATTACTTTCAAACTTTTTTGACTGCCATAATATGATACATTGAGTCACCATACAACTCCATAAATAAAATATCATTATCTGAGGGGCACTTCAAAGATGAATATCCCAAATGATCTTACCCTCATTCAACTCCACAAAATCAGCAACTGTATGAGTTTTAGAGATAACCAGGCTCAAGTGAAAAGGGTTAAGGGTGTCATGATCATCCCACGTTAAATCTTCCCAAAAGTGAATCCTTTTATTGTTGTCCACTCTAGCATATTTCATATTTGGATATATCCATATGTTTAATAATGGCCTTCCAAAAGCGACATTCTGCTGTTGTTGACGCTCCAGGGACCTTGTTCTCCCCATCGAGTTTGTCATTTTTTTATAGTAGGAGACTCAACAGCTTCTTGACAACAGCTTTTTAATAGTATTCTCCAATGCCATTTGGATAACAATGCCACGCTCATCTCTCTCTCTCTCTCTCTCTCTCTCTTCTGATAGCTACATGTTCATCTCTGTAAGCTTGCAGATCCCCAGTTCCTTGAGTGTATATTCATGTTGTGATGGTTTAGGGCTAAATGTGATTTTTAATTTTCGTAACGTTGAAATTGTTTGTATTCTATCAAAAACACTTATATAGAATTACACATTTTTTGCTGTTTAGGTGGTCTATAGAAATCATGGTTTGGAAACACGAAAAATCGACTCGACTTGCAAGTCAGCTGGGTCGAGTATACTCGAAGATTCGAAAAAAGCTCGACTCAGTCTGACTCGGTGTGTGTATATATATATATATATCTGCCGTACAAATGTACAATATGATGGCCGGTTGAACCTCATCTCCATCCATAAACAGTTAAAACGTGCTATTAGTGATTTGTGTCGACACAACTCTGGAGCTTGATTCGTTTAGTTGGAAGGAGATTGACCCAAGCACATCCTTTCTTGGACGGTCAGGAACCTAATACAAACTCCAAAATCACAACTCCAGGCAATCACAGAGACACATGCTTCATGCATGTGATCTGAACACACGCTGAAAAAATAGGAAGTAGAATCCATTTAATCTCAATAATGCCAACTAGACATCCTTGTATATCGGATTGTTTGCACTTTTTTCTTTCAGGAACTAAAATCTAGTCTCAATACAATGATCCACTTTGCGTGCAGCCTAAATAAACCCTATTAATCGCACCATGGAATTATCAAAGGCAACAGTCGGACGGCTGCAAATCCAGATCTATTGATTGATATGTTTTCGAGTTTCAATCCCCACATTCATCCGCATTCATGGCAGCTCCCGACGAGCCTCCAGCTCCATGCTTATCATGACAACATAAAAGCAGAGAAACAAAGTTAAAGTGGGTTTGCTCTCATATTTAGAAGAAAAAAAAAACCCAAAGAAAAGGAGTTGCATACCTGGTCGACTGGTCTTCTTCTAAAAAAGAGATTGCAGCTAGGGTTGGAATCTTTGAGCTTGAGAAATGAAGAGAGGAGTTGCAGCAAGGGTTCTTAGCCAATGAAATGAGGAGTTAGCTTCTATATGTTGACGCGGAACAACGACCCTAAGATCCGTGAATGCCCATGATATGCTAATTTGCCGAAATTATACTAATTAATTAAGCAACTAAATTACAAATTAAAGCGATACCTTGGGGTTTCGCGGGATTCCACTTAGGTGACCATGCTTGATTCATGTAGGGTCCAATCCGACGCGCGAGATCCGTTAGGATGGCGGAAGAGGCGATCCGAAAGATAGAACTCTTGCTTCGTCTAGGTTGGGGCGTTAGATCGTAGTTCTTCGTGGAATCGGTAGCTCCTCGCTAGGGTTTTGATTGAAAGCGATTAATGACACGAGTTGAATACGCTCAAGCCCAATAACGGTTATGGATCGATGGTTAGGGTCGGATTCGATCTATGAGGATGAACATTGAAGGTATTTTAGATCTAGGGTTTGGTGATTGAAAGAATCAAATGAAAGGAAAATCGGATGCAAGAGGTTGTTGGAAAAAAGGGGAATCAAGCAAGAAAAAGAGATAAGTAAAAAAGATCAAAGATTAATGTGCATCTCCCCCTTGGCCTCACACCAAACCCCAAATGGGGAAGAAGACTCACTCTTCAAAGCTTCTCTCAAGCCCAAAATGCAATGCATTCTCATTAATCAATCATTAAGTCCAAAACATGGCTTACAAATTGAGCTTTATAGTCATTACAAGAGAATAAACCTAAAAATATAAAAGTATTATGTTACCCTTAGGGGTAACTTACATTGGAAATCTTAAAAGAAAGCAGGAAAATGACTAAAAAGATAAATTACGTCACTAAATGAATAAAACGCGTCACTTAAGTCGCAGGGCGGAGATCTCCACGGACATCCATCTTTGAGCTCACGGACGTCCGTGTGGGTCACGGATGTCTGTGCTAAAAAAAACAGTAGCACCCTCTATTTCTGAATGTCCGTCCAAAACCCACGGACGTCCGTCGCCTGATGACGGGTTTTGTCTTCTTTTCTCCCTTGAAGCTGTAGTACTCGGCTTCCTCATCGCTTCTTCTTTCGCCGATACACCTTATATGGCCTGAAACCTAGGTCGTTGTTGGTGGCGTCCCCATCAATTCTCCCATACCCAAAATATTTCATCACCGATGAAACTTTCTTGTGGCATCGGTCAGTGTCGGCGTCCCCATCAATTCCCTCGGACCCAAAAGGTTTCATCTCCGATGAAACACACATGTAGTACTGATCAAGTGTATTGAGACCCAAACAGTGGAGCTCCTCACAACTAGCCCAAGCAATTGCGACACCCGGTGTCATATGATCATCACCTCGGTTGATTGTATCGGGGTGCCCGCGGTGAACCTCTTCTCGACAAACCCAATAACCCGGCTTGCCAACCCACTCTACTAAATATTTTTGAAGCTTCCTATTAACTCTCCTGGGTTCGAAAGACTTCACCATCGATAAAGTGTGATCGTGATATCGGCCGGAAATACAAGTGCTCAAGCGGCGACTTCTCTCATGATTGGCCCATGCACTTTCGGAAGTCGATTTACCAACCCTCTTCATCTCATAAATCAGAAACTCTCCGCCGCGGGTGAATGCCATATGGTCATCCAAGATCTTCTCAATGACCTCGCTTTTCATCTTGCTCGGAGAAGGAAAAGATAGGGTTTGTGGGATTGGGATTGGTGCACAAAGAAAGGACGTTTGAAAAGTAGTTCTAGGAAGTGAGGTTGAGCCTAGATGAGGAACTAGGTCTCCCACCTTGATTGTCGAACTAACCCCCATACTTTGAGGTAGCTCAAGCACATATACCTTAGGTCCACTCCTTTCGACCATCCTAAAAGATCCGGTAATGCGGGTTTGAGACTTCTTCGCGATCCCCGATGGGAATCGTTTAGGCCTAATCTGAACCAATTCATGGCCACTTATTTGGATTTTCTTGAAGCTCACAGGCAAATCCACCCATAATTTGTAATCTCCATTGCACAAATTAATTTTAATCGTAATTTCGGCATGCAATGTGGAATGAGACTCAAAACTTGACTCACAATAAGACTCAACATGTGAAGTGGTATGCAACTCGAGATTATGATGTGTATCCATGGACTCGACACTCTCATGTGTAGGCGACGCTAACGACTCACGTGTAGTGGACTCTATCAACATTAGTGACTCTTGTGTAGTGGAATCTACCAACACTAGTGACTCATGCGCATGGGTCAAAATACCGGAAATCCGGTACGTATCGTCCTGACCTCCAGGACGATACGTACCGGGTATCGTCTGATACATTCAATGTATCGGCGATACATTGAATGTATGCCGATACATTGAATGTATCGGTTTGATACATTCAAAAAACCGGTTTTTTGAAAAAAAATCCCAAAAAAATCCCAGAAAATCCCCAAAAATATGAAAAATTATATTTATTTATGTTGTATTTATTTCAACTATTTTTGCTTTTATTTTTGACTTATTTGATGCATTATTTAGATGAATATATAAGTAAGATGCCTATTTTGTAACTTAACCCAAGTCACATGCCTATTTTGTAACTTATTTTTGACTTAAGATCACATTTTTGACTTAATGTAATAGATCTTCTAACATTATGTTCGACCAGCTGATCACATGCCTATTTTATTAACAATATTTCATAATTTGATCGACGCAGACACGCATAAACTAAATTACAATGTATATTGACAAAAATAAATTATATATTGTCAAAAATAATAGCTATGTTGATAAAAATAAATTTAATTGTACATGGAAAACTTACTTTAGAGCCACATTGAATTTCGTGGTGGTTCTTGGCCCTCATGATCATCGTCATCATCGGTGCGCGAGCTTTCCGGCCTTTGCCTATAATGTTGCCCATATTGATACCCATGATTATATGTGCCCCCTTGAAACCGAGGCTGTAGCAACGAATATGGCTCAGTGTAGTACGTAAAGGCCGGTCCACCAAAAATCTGACCAACGAAGTCATATGGCACCAGGTAAGTTTGTTGTGGCTGGTAGTATGGGTTACTAGTTGCTGAATCTTTGGTATTTTACAAACTGAATCCCCCGAAGCTAGAAGTCATATAACCCATATCCGTATCATCTTGTGGTGGTGGTGTTTGATATGATCTCGACGCTCCTCTTCCTTCAACCCCTCCCATTCTAAATGTAGGAGTGCCGAATCGTTAATTGGCCGAGTCATCGTCCCATGCCGCCATATCTCTATAAGGATCAGAGGTACCAGCATCCTCCCCTCCACCACTAGTGCCAACGTCCCCTCTACCATCATGCCCTCCACCATCATCCTCACCACTCCCATCATCACTACCGGGCTGCGTTTCGTCATCAGATCCAACCACTGAATGACGATTCAATCTTCTTTTCCGCCTCGGTGGTTGGGAAGCCTGCTGCTCTGCTACTCTTTCAGCATTGTCCAGCCATTCAGTGCTCTCACTATCCAAGACTGACACTTCTCTCTCTTCGATCCATTCATTTAAAGGGTCATCCTCCTCGAATATATAATCCAACTGGATGGGATCAAAATAATCACCGTCTGTAAGGTAGAATATGATAGATGAATTAGTATAATATGTAAGTAAGACTTCATATAATTGAGGATCTAAGACTTCATGTAATTGCTTACCACAGTTGGTCCTCTGCATATTCCTGACCCTTAATCGCATGTTGTAGTGGCAGTAGACTAACTTTTCCAATCGGTCCATAGTTAGTCTATTCCTTGTCTTAGTATGAATGAGAGAGAAAGTGCTCCAATTCCGCTGGCAGTTGGACGAGGAACACGTTTGCGACAATACCCTCATTGCGGACCATCACCTCCATAATGCATCCACCAATCAGCGGGTTTGTCGTGTTTAATTTGGGATTACGCCAACGGGGTCCCAAATGACCCATGTCTCTTGCGAAACATGTCAATATATAAAGATGAAACACAGTAAGACACATATCAATAAATAGATGATAATATCACATGACATTTGATTTATTACTTATTAGGTATGATACTATGATCACTCACATCTCTTATGGCTTGGCCTTGGTCCGCCAACTCAGGGAGCATTCTTTGGATTACATTGAGCAAACCGGTATACACTTCATCAGTGTCACTCATTTCAAGCGTCACAGATATCGAAGGTCGGATTCAAGTAGTGTGCTACACATCAAATATGAGCAATTTCATCAGTATATGAAAATAATGAATAAATAAATAAAAATCACTACATAATTGTGCAACATGTTATACCTGTTGCATGCAAGTACTGGTGAAATTGTGCATCCCACCTCTTGTCGATAATCGCCCAGTGTCGTTTATATTTTGTAGGGCATTTGGTTTTTATAGCCAATTTTGCCTTATCCATTGACTCATAAACGTACCCCATAGTTGGTTTGTCATCACCATCAACCAATCTCAACACTTGCACCAACGGGGTAGTGACAACGATTAGGTGGTCGACATCTGCCCAAAACTGCGTGCTGTAGATCAGGCCAGCAACTTCAGTGCAAGCTAGTCTCTTCGCTCGTGGAAGTCCTATTTCATGTTGATTCCATTCTTCCGATGACACCATGCTTTTCAGCTCACGCCTATATCTAGCCAAACTCTGTAGGACTAAGAACTGTGTTGCAAAACGTGTAATCGCAGGTCGGAGCAACTCATTGTTCGTGAAGGCTCTCATTAAATTGACCAGTTTGTCACTGTTGTACAGGTAGGAAGTAATCGTTCTTCCCTTTTGAATAGTTGCCTGTGCCTTGCTTCTCTTTCCTAAATCCTCAACAATGAGGTCCACGCAATGTGCGGCACACGGGGTCCAGTACAGGTGACGTCTCTTCGCCATTAGTTTTAATCCAGCGGCTTTGTAGTTTGCCGCATTATGCATTACCACACACCTCATGAACTACCATATCCATTAGTTTAAAGAGGTAGTCGTAGCCTTTACGTGTCTAGTAAGCATCAATCGATTTCAAAAAATCTTGTCCAAGATCGCTGTAAACCAAAAAGTTTATCAAACTCTTCTTTATGGGACCAGCCCATCCATCGCACATAATTGTGCAACTTCTCTCATCCCATACATCCTCAAAGCTTTGTACATAGGCAGTTATCTCATCGTACTCATCTGTTAGTAAGGGCTCAGATATCTCGTATGGAGAAGGCTTTTTAACTCCTGGACCAACTTCTGCACTTGTATCAATCATGCTTTTGAAGTACGGCGAGTCTGCTACTTGGCTCGGAATGTGATTGTATATAAAAAACTTGGCAATGGATTTTCCAAGCTTCTTCCCCATTTTTGTAAGTGAGATTGCACTAAATTTGGTTTGTTTGGAGCTTTCAGTGGGATACATGAATGGATCCATGGGGGCTGTAGTACGACCTCTAGTAGACGGCCTATAATCCCTCCCAGATGCTGACCTACGCAACCCGGCAGTCTGCTCAACATCCTCATCATCCTTAACAACATGTGGCCTATGACTAGATCCACCACCGGTAGCAGGCATGGATGGGCCCCTCAACCTGGACCGAAACCGATAATCGGCTTCTTCCTGATCTCGCCGCTGTTGTGCTTCTCTGGCACTCTCTCTCATAGCTCTCGCTATCTGCTCATCCTCATCCTCATCCTCATCATCCTCAGGTGCAGCTGATGTAAACTCTGGATCTGGCCTCCTGATTCTCTCGTACATTTCCCTATCACGATCGACCACTTTTTTTCTTTCCCTTTGCCGCTTGTAAACTAGCTCTGATATTTTCTTTTACCTCTCTGGGTACACTGGGACACCCTCTTGTCTCTCCCTTTACATGAGCCAGATGCTCCTTTAACCGTGTGATACCTCCTTCCGGCAGTTTTTTTCCACAAAGCTTACATTGTATCTGGAGTCTATTACCATCTATTGCTGTACCGTATTGCCACGCTGGATCTGTCGAACGTACCATATTTATTTATTTAACCTGCATGAATGAGCAAACGATTGCATTAAAGTAAACATCTAATTTATACTTGAAAATAAAATTTATTTTTTAATTATTGCTATTTTAAAAATATTAGATTATATTTTATAAAATTTATTTGATATTATTCTAATTTTTATAAAATTTAGATTACATTTGAATTTTTATTTTATATTATTTTAATTTTTAAAAGATTAGATTATATTTTATCAAATTTATTTGATATTATTATAATTTTTGAATATTTATTTGATATTATTATAATTTATGAATGTTTATTTGATATTATTTTAATTTATGAATATTTATTTGATATTATTATAATTTATGAATGTTTATTTGATATTATTATAATTTTTGAATGTTTATTTCATATTATTTTAATTTTTGAATATTTATTTGATATTATTTTAATTTATGAATATTTATTTGATATTATTATAATTTTTAAAATTTTATTTGAAATTTATTCCATATTATTCTAATATTTTATGGGACATATCCCATAATATTAATTATTTTAATTATATGTAACGGTCACATATAATCAATATGGGTCACATATAATTAAATTTATTATTAAAATTAATATGAGTCACATATAATTTAATATGTGGCCCATAAATTTAATTATATGTGACCCATATTAATTTTAAGTTTAAATTATATGTGACTCATATTGACCCCATATTTTATTAATTATATGTGACCCATATGATATGTGACCCATATTGATTACATGTGACCCTTAATTATAATTATTTATATTATTTTTGACCCATCAATTTAAATATTTTAAATGGGGTCACATATAATTATTTTTGACCCATCATATTATTTTTGACCCATTATTTATATTATTTTTAATTAATTTAAATAATTTAAATATTTTAAATTATTTTTCCCCTCTTCTTAATTTAAATATTAAATATTTTAATTATTTTAAATAATTTTAATAATTGTAAATAATTTAAATAATTTAAATAATTAATATTATAGGTAAATGATAAAATTTAAAGGTAGATCTACACTTATATAAGGTAGATCTACCCTTAAATAAGGTAGATCTACACTTATTTAAGGTAGATTTACACTTATTTAAGGTAGATCTACACTTAAATAAGGTAGATTTACACTTATTTAAGGTAGATCTACACTTATTTAAGGTAGATCTACCCTTAAATTAGGTAGATCTACCTTATTTTAGTATTTAAAATGAAATAAAATGATGGTAAAATGATAAACACGTACCTTCCACGTTGATCCCGTGATTTTTTGTGCGATTTGGCGCCGATTTTGGGTGCAAATAACCCAAAAATGAGAGGAAGAAGGAAGAAGAGAGGAAGAAGAAAGGAAGAAAATGGGGAAAAAAAAGGGAAACCTGACCCTTTAGTCGGGTCAAAGGGTGGGTCCCTCCGATAATTTCAAATAATCGGACGATAATTTGAAATTATCGTCCGATACGAACGATAATTTCAAAGTATCGTTCGTATCGGACGATAATTTCGTCCTTTTTTTATTTTTTACTTTTTAGTCAAATTATCGGACGGTAATTTGAAATTATCATCCGATACGGACGATATTTTGTTCGTATCGGACGATAATTTATCTATTTTATATAGGGTACGATACATATCCTATGTATCGTACCGCTGACCTCCAAAACCGACACGTATCGTCCGATACGTATCGGTATCGGACGATATTTTGACCCATGGTTTGGCATGAGCGACGAAAGATGTGTTAGACTTACTAAAATGAAGCTCATAGGCCAAGCCCAACTCTTTTGGGTCAACGTTGAACGCATCAGAACGAATGCGGGTTGTACTCCCATTACCCGTTGGGAGGACATGAAGGAACTTCTTACAGAGAAGTACGCCCCTTCTTCATATTACCATCGTCTCCTTGACCAATGGCAAAATTTGCGACAAGGTAGTATGCCCGTGTCGGATTACATTGGCAAATTTGAAGAGTTCATGATGAGAGCCAAGGTATCCGAAGACCCTCAAGTCACTCTATCCAGATTTCGCACCGGATTGAGACTTGACTTGGAGTTAGTCTCCAACCCTGTGGAGACTCTCACCGAGTGTTACACCGTCATTCAAGACCTTGAATGATACTTAAAAATGATGGTAACTAGGCGATCTGATTTCCACCCCGGTCAATTCCGAATGGGCGAAGTGAAATCTAGTGTTGGAAACCCGCCTGCCAAACTCACGCAACCCACATCTACCAATGTGAGGTTTGACAAAGGTAAGGGTATAGTTGGAGAATCCTCGAAGAGTGGGTCTCATGTCAAATGCTATAAATGTCAAAGATTGGGTCACTTTGCTGCCCAATGCCCTACGAGAGACCCACAAAGGAATCTCTTCATTGACGGAGAAGGAGATGAAAGTGAAAGAGTTTATGAGGAAGAAGTCTTTGAGCCGAATACCACACCTAGTGACGAGGAAGGTGATGACATGGGTCGCGCTTTAGTTGTGAGGTGTGCCTTTGCACAGCCTCAGCGGGATGAAAAGGAGGATTGGCGAAGGGAGAACATTTTTCACACCTTTGCTACATATGGGACAAAGAGTTGTAGGGTTATCGTGGATAACGAAAGCTACACCAATGTGGTGTCAGAACATACCGTCATCCATTCCCGAGACCTTACAAAGTCGCATGAGTTGACTCCTCATCCATTCCCGTTATCTCAGAGGTGTCGTGTACCCATACAGTTGGGTTCATACTTCGACACCTTATGGTGCGATGTGGTGCTGATGGATGTGGATCACATTATCTTAGGGAGGCCATGGCTCTATGATTTGAACGTGACCATTTTTGGGCAATCTAATGTTTGTACGTTCAATTACAAGGGCAAGAAAATCACTCTTAACCCTTTGGCTCCCAAAGCACCATCAGTCAACAGAGTTGAGAAGAAGGGAGGTCAAGCCAAGCCATCAATATTGTGACCCCTTTAGAGTTCGAGAGCATCGTTAGATGAGAGTGTCGTGTATGTCGTTGTCACTGTTGAGAGTACTTCTGAGTCAGTCCGTGAGCAAGGATCAAAATGCGGTTTCCGTGACGTCGTAAAACCAGACGCATCGACGATCGTACCACATGAGAATATCTTGGACGATACATTGAATGTATCGTCCGGTATTAGCCATATAAATGGGAGATACGGTACATTTAATGTACCGTATCGTCCACCTCCGATACCGATACGTATCGTCCGATACGTATCGGTATCGGACGATATTTTGATCCATGTCCGTGAGTACTTCTGAGTCAGTCCGTGGGTCACATATAATTAAATTTATTATTAAAATTAATATGGGTCATATATAATTTAATATGTGACCCATAAATTTAATTATATGTGACCCATATTAATTTTAAGTTTAAATTATATGTGACCCATATTGACCCCATTATTTTATTAATTATATGTGACCCATATGATATGTGACCCATATGATATGTGACCCATATTGATTACATGTGACCCTTAATTATAATTATTTATATTATTTTTGACCCATCAATTTAAATATTTTAAATGGGGTCACATATAATTATTTTTGACCCATCATATTATTTTTGACCCATTATTTATATTATTTTTAATTAATTTAAATATTTTAAATATTTTAAATTATTTTTTCCCTCTTCTTAATTTAAATAATTTAAATAATTTAATTATTTTAAATAAAATTAATTATTTTAAATATTTTAAATAATTTTAAATAATTTAAATAATTTAAATAATTAATATTATAGGTAGATCTACCTAATTTAAGGGTAGATCTACACTTATATAAGGTAGATCTACCCTTAAAGAAGGTAGATCTACACTTATTTGAGGTAGATCTACCCTTAAATAAGGTAGATCTACACTTATTTAAGGTAGATATTCACTTAAGGTAGATCTACCCTTAAATTAGGTAGATCTACCTTTAAATTTAAGGTAGATCTACACTTATTTAAGGTAGATCTACACTTAAATTAGGTAGATCTACCTTATTTTAGTATTTAAAATGAAATAAAATGATGGTAAAATGATAAACGCGTACCTTCCACGTTGATCCCGTGATTTTTTGTGCGATTTGGCGCCAATTTAGGGTGCAAATAACCCAAAAATGAGAGGAAGAAGGAAGAAGAAAGGAAGAAGAAAGGAGGAAAATGGGAAAAAAATAAGGGAAACTCGACCCTTTAGTCGGGTTAAAGGGTGGGGCCCACCGGTATTTTGAAATTATCGGAATGAAATTATCGTCCGATACGAATGATAATTTGAAATTATCGTTCGTATCGGACGATAATTTAATCCTTTTTTAAAATTTTCACCTTTACTCAAATTATCGAACGATAATTTGAAATTATCGTCCGATACGGACGATATTTGGTCCGTATCGGGCGATAATTTGCCTATTTTATATAGGGTACGATACATACCCTATGTATCGTACCGCTGACCTCCAAAACCGATACGTATCAGTATCGGACGATATTTTGACCCATGCTCATGCGTGATCGAATCAAGTGACACTAATGGCTCATGAGGACTCGACTCAACGAACTCCAAGGACTCATGGGTACTCGATTCCGTTGGCACTAATGGTTATTGTGTAACCAGCTTGATGGACTCACATGTACTCGACTCAACGGGCACCAACAAGTCGTGTGTACCCAACTCTAAGGACACCAATGACTCATAGGCAAGTGACTCGATCAGTTCACATGGGGGCGACTCAACATCATTACTCAGAACATAATTAAAAGTCTTGTCAATGCAAACGAGACTTTCGTCAGCTTCTTCCATCTCTTCTTCACTCATCACGATACGAGGGTCATACACAATTCCTTCCATGTTCACATTTTCCGGCTCCTTAGAACTCCCTCTTTTAATCATTAAATTTTGGGCGAAAATTTTGTGGGACATTGATAAGCAAAGTACCCAAGTCCTTGACACCTAAAACATTTGTTGCGAGTACTAGTTTTGGGGTTTCTATTGAGCGCGTCAATTGCGACGTCGATGCCCCTAAGAACATCGGCAAGCTCACTAGTACCCATGGTGATCACGACACATTAAACAAGAGAGCTACGATGAA
The DNA here is from genome assembly GCA_021018995.1 of Chloranthus sessilifolius. Lineage (NCBI taxonomy): Eukaryota > Viridiplantae > Streptophyta > Magnoliopsida > Chloranthales > Chloranthaceae > Chloranthus > Chloranthus sessilifolius. The sequence continues at coordinate 9,902,804 of CM037598.1, forward strand.
TAAGCAAGTATGAACCAAAAGCGATTGAGTAATTTTATCAAACACGAGATGCGCACACAAATGTGACCACACAACAAGTGCGTAATTTTAAAAAACACAAGATGTGGATACAAAGGAACACACAAATGTAACCACACAACAAGTGAGTAATTTTAACAACCACAAGATTTGCATACAGATGGACACACTAATGAATACACAAATGTGACTACACAAACGACATCAAAATGACATACTCATGTGAACCAAAATGACTAAGGACTTTTGTCAAACACTAGACGTGCACACAAATGAACACAAATGAAATAAAATTTAAGGAAATTAAAATGATACGCAAAAGATGCCCTAACCTAGAACCTAAGCTTTGATATCAAAACTGACGCGGGACAACGACCTTAATATCCATGAATGCCCATGATATGCTAATTTGCCGAAATTAAACTAATTAATTGAGCAACTAAATCACAAATTAAAGCGACACCTTGGGGTTTCGCGGGATTCCGCTTAGGTGATTATGCTCGATTCACGTAGGGTCCAATCCGACGCGCGAGATTCGTTAGGATGGCGGAAGAGGCGATCCGAGAGATAGAACTCTCACTTCGTCTAGGTTGGGATGTTAGATCGTAGTTCTTCGTGGAATCGGTAGCTCCTCCCTAGGGCTTTGAATGAAAGCGATTAACGACACGAGTTGAATACGCTTAAGCCCAATAACGGTCGTGGATCGATGGTTATGGTCGGATTTGATCCATGAGGATAAACATTAAGGGTATTCTAGATCTAGGGTTTGGTGATTGAAAGAAAAATCAGATGTAAGAGGTTGTTGGAAAAAAGGGGAATCAAGCAAGAAAAAGAGATAAGAAAAAAAGATCAAAGAGAAATGGGCATCTCACCCTTGGTCTCACACCAAACCCCCCAAAATGGGGAAGAAGACTCACTCTTCAAAGCTTCTCTCAAGCCCAAAATGCAATGCATTCTCATTAATCAATCATCAAGTCTAAAAATGGCTTATAAATTGAGCTTTATAGTCATTACAAGGGAATAAACCTAAAAATAGAAAAGTATTATGTTACCCTTAGGGGTAACTTACATTGGACATCTTAAAAGAAAGTAGGAAAATGACTAAAAGGACAAATTATGTCACTAAATGGATAAAACGCGCCACTTAAGTCGCAGAGCGGAGATCTCCATGGACATCCGTCTTTGAGCTCACGGACGTCCGTGTGGGTCACGGATGTCCGTGCTTAAAAAATAGTAGCACCCTCTATTTTCGGATGTCCGTCCAAAATCCACAGACGTCCGTCGCCTGATGATGGGCTTTGTCTTCTTTTCTCCCTTGAAGCTGTAGTACTCGGCTTCCTCATCACTTCTTCATCCGCCGGTACTCCTTGTATGGCCTAAAACCTAGGCCGTTGTTGGTGGCGTCCCGTTAAAAGGGCAAACTCAAACAAAACAAAAATTGGCCCGCTTGCCCATTTGTTTTATTTGAAAACATGTTTTGCTTGATTAACTCGAATGAGTCACTCGAAACTCGACTGATTTACACATCAAACTTAATTTTTTGAGTTTATAGACGAGTCTACTCAAAATTTCATCGAGTTGAGTTAACTTGGCCGAGTTTTGAGTGACTTGTCTAAGCTTTTAAACCATGATAGAAATTATAATTAGGAAATATTATAAAAATAGAAAAACAGAAAAACCTAGAATCAATGCATCTTTTGATTAAAATTTGAAAATTTCAAAAAATTCAGTGCAATTTATACAAATATAAAAAGCTTCAGATCAATTCATTATTCAATTAAAATTTTAAGAGGAAGAGTACGGCGGGAGATTAAGATGACAAACAGACCCTAGACTAGAATGACCCAGTTCGAATCTTCAATCTCATTTCAGATGTATTTGAATAAATATTGTCATAAACAAAGTACATTACCCAGATCTTCAAAACCTATCTAAAGCCATGAAATAACTTAAAAACAAAGTATGGAAGTCGAAAGGCATGAACTACAGTGAGACAAGCTGTCTTTGTCCTACTTTGAAATGATTCCTTTTTGTTTGTTTTAGTTAATAGCTAAAAAATAAAAGCCAATCATGTTTATTTAATAAATAAAAAAATAGTTTGAGGGAAAAAACCAATCTGTTGAAGCAATCATGATATACATCTCAAAGTGATCACAGGGAGATGCTGAACTCCTATTCTTAATCCCCATACGGACAAAAAGATATAAAGTAGAAGAAAAGCAACCCTTCCAACATTCAGTACCAACAAACAAATTTTTCCTGTTTTTTGTTTTTAGTCTTTTTCAGTGCTAGATGAGGAGAGTTGTGAGGGAGGCGAGGGGGCTTCTGACTAGAGTTTTCGTAAGTTGGACTAGAATTTTCTAATATTATATTTTCTTGCTATTTTTTTAATTAAATAAAATCATGCTTTTACCGTCAACCACTATCTTTTGAATATTACAATTTTGCTATTTATAATATCATTCAAAATCACGCATCATGCTTAAGCGTGATTTTTGGGTACATCCAAACTGGCTCTTAGCTTTTATCTAAATGCAATTTAATTAAATTTTATATTAATTGCATGCATAACTGAAGAAATGTATCTTTGTTACTCTGAAATTTTTATTTTTTATTATTTGAATGGTAAATCAAATAATAAAAAATAAAAATTTCAGAGTAACAAAGATACATTTCTTCAGTTTTGGGGTACATCCAAACTGGCTCTTAGCTTTTATCTAAATGCAATTTAATTAAATTTTATATTAATTGCATACATAACTGAAGAAATGTATCTTTGTTACTCTGAAATTTTTATTTTTTATTATTTGAATGGTAAATCAAATATCGATAAAGATGGAAAGATAATTACATTGATAAAAAAGGATGAAAATATAATTAATAGGAACATCGAATAGACAACAATAAGAAGAAAACGAAGAGTTAAAAGCCAAAGTGCAAGTGGCCAACAGAATGTACTTTCTCTCCTGGCATTGCCTGGCGACTCTGGATACTTTGGCTCACTGTGACAGAAATTTTTTTTGGTTGAAATCTATACGTATTGTTGGTATAATGCGTTAAACCCATATTATACCTATATTTTTGAAAAGATGCATATTTTAGCTTAAAACTCGTATTTCGCGTTCTAAACGCGAAATACGTGTACTTAAACCCCTTGTTTTCCTGACTTTTTCCTTTTTTCTTTTTCCTAATCTTTTCCATTATTTCAGACTTATATGTTTTATAGTTTTTTCAGCTTCCGATTTTCCCCCCTTTTTTTTCCCCGAACGTTTCCGAATTTTTCCATTTTTTACCGACTTATATGTTTTATACTATTTAAATCCATCATGGTTCAAAATTTGGGCTGAAATGTTTCCCTTTCGGTCCTCACCGAAACCGAAAAGAAAACTCAAAATTTCGGATTTTAATGTATAGTGGGGAAGATTTCGGCCGAAATTTCGGTTCAAAATTTCGGTTTCAGTCCCCACAGAAACCGAAACGAAATCCGATTTTTTGATCCTTGGTATCCATAATCTATCCTTTGCAGTTTGGCTCATAGAGAGGTATGATCATCTCCAATTGGGGTGTAATAGTTAACAACAATGAAGAATCTACTGATCACCTCCTCCACTATCCCGCTTCCTTGCATTAGGAACTTTTTCAAGCAGTTGTTCAGATTAGTTGGCTGTCTGCCATGTTTTTGTAGAGAAGTTCTTGCTGATTATCTTTTGTTTTGCTCAGCTTTTTGGTCTGCTTCCTCTCTCCATTTTCTGGTTTATATAGATGGAAGGACATGACAGAGCTTTTGACGGTCATCGGAACCCTATCCAGACTGTTTGTGGCTGTCATCAGATCTTATTGCCCTGCGCAAAGCATATATAAGGCTTTGGAGGGTTGGACCATGCAGGAGATTGAGGAGTTTTGGTCCTCTTTGGCATCTACGGTTTAACCTTCTCTTTGGGTTTCTGTGGGCAGTTGGGTTTGCTGCTCTGATCTTTTTATCTTTGTTTTCTGTTTCTTTTTCTTTGGGTTCCTTCGAACTCTCTCTAAACTGTCCTTAGTTGATCCAAATGTACTTTTACTCAATAGTGGAATTTAAAACTTTACCAATTTAAAAAAATGCAATTGGCCAAAGAATGATAACCATACAAGAAGTGAAGCAAAAAAATGGATAGTGAACCGTCAAGTTTTCCATCATGAGAGAATGTCGAGAGGCACTCATCTTTGGTAAACCATCAGCCGATTGATATGGTTGTGAAACACTTCAAAGATGGGCTTGATACTGATAAGCTTGCAACAGGGACTGACCTTGGGGTGGATTGGTAGAGCATCCGGGTTAGGATCTGTCCTGTGGGATGGTCATTTTTGGGTTTATAGCACATTTTCTTTTGGAGGTGATACATTTTCTGTTGTGGTCTTTGGGGCACCTCATTTTGTGCGGTGCTCTATTTCTGTTTGATCTGTCCTGAGAAACTTGCTTACTATTTTTGTATTCTACTTTTTATTAATATATATAGATCGAAAAAATATGATATATTTTCTTTTGAGAAGCATCAATAGTTATTAGTGTTTCCGAAGTATGTGGGGTATGCAAGTGATTTTGTTACGGTTGCAATACTTACCTCTATGACAAGCTGCCCCAATAAATAAAAATGATGATCAGTTGCTTTAGCACCATAATAAGCATAGTAGGTGGTGGCATCTTGCTGTCATTTTTTTTTGAAAAGAAGGCTAGAATTTCATTCAATAAATTCAGAAATTACAATATCCTCAATGCAATGAGGGATATCTTCCATCCACACAATAACATTAGGGACGGTAGTACCATATTTTGGAGTAACTGAGTGAGTGAAAAGTTAGGAGAATTTCTTAATGTGTCTGATGAGCATGTTGATTTCCGATAAATCATCCTCGTCACTTGTAATGGCATTCATGACGTAGGCGGAATTTTTCTCAGTTATTTGTGCCATCCTCATCCCTCAGTGTGATGATATATTCTACTTTTGTTATCCATTTTGCGGGGTTTTCTCACCATGTTTCCATGATGCTCGTGTAGGGTTTGTTTCTTTTGATCCAACAAAGAAGCTTATGGCGGCACACAAAATTGCTCATGCCACCCTGAAAGGCCCGAGTGTGGTCAAGGAGATCATTATCGGCCTTACGCTAGGCCTTATGGCTGGTGGCCTGTGGAAGATGCATCACTGGAATGAACAAAGGAGGACAAGAGCGTTTTATGATCTACTAGAGAAAGGTGAGATCAGTGTTGTTGTTGAAGAAGAATAACTTCTCATTTTGATTCCAATTTTCTCGTTACTTTTTACAGTGTGTTTTTTCATTTCTGCGGTTACCTTCCAATTGCTATTTGAAATCTTAAAAGTTGCTATTGGGATGGTTTGATTAGATAAGATTGGCTCTGATAGAAATAAATTCAGGAAACTGAAATACCTTGAAAAGGACAACAATAATATGTTGCTTTGAATCATTTATGAGTGCATTTTGTCCCTTTTTCCCCATGTGAATGACCCTTGAGCAAAGGTGTCTGTATCTTAGTTTACGAGAGGAGGTTCGCCTCTCTTCTTGACGCCATCCAGAGGATCGCCATTAGGTTTCACAATCTTATCTACAGCCTTAGGGGCGTCACAGTGGAACCTGTGACACACAACTCTTCTCCCAAAGTTCACATTACCGTAGCAGCCACACCCAGTCTCCGGCTCTCAGAACCAGCACCTCGGGCACATCCATCTAATTGCAAAGAAGAAACTAGAACTGAAAATAAATCGTTTTGGTCTTATGCTAGAGATCCAATATGCTAAATCATAAATAATTTCAAGCTCTATATTTCAGGCAATCGTAATTTTGTTTTGTAATTTGACCACGTGATACCAGAATTGCTTACGAATCTATCAACCAAGACGGCCGAACAAAGGACTCATCCAGCTTTCATTTTGTAAAGAGACCACCAATGTGCAGTGTTGAATACTAGAATATCAGCTCCTTTCCATTTCGACGAGCTCTTATCAATGGTATCGATTCATAAAGTCTGTTTCCGTTTATGCCCTACTCTTGCTTTACTCTCATGAACCAAGAAATGAGTAACATAGTACTCAACACTACATCGGTAATCCTGCAAAAGCCACCTCAATAATTTAACATTTGTGAAGATCTATAACCGAAAAATAAAAACGACCACGTTTTCCCTAATATTACTGCAAATTTGAAGTTGTAGTTTCCCTTTTCCTTGGTGATCCTCCGCCCACGGGCCTCGTAAACCTGGTTTGGATTTGCAAGGGCTCCTATCAACGAACACAACATAGATTCCCACTGGTTCCTGTTAATTGAATCACCGACAAAAACCAACCTCTTCCCTCTGATCAATTCCAGCATTTTTGTTGCATTAAACCTAGAATGAAACCCAACATCGAAATCAGTCCTTAACTCTTCTTTTTGGTTTTGAAACAAATTCAAAATTTCCCAATCATATGTTTCCATGTTATGATTTATGGACAATATATTTTTCATTCCAGAATTGGTTGCAAATCATTTTTCATACTTTGATATTCCTATACAGAAAGAAGCTTCTAATATCATCCATTTTGAAGGCAGCTAGTGTATGTGACTTATAATTTAGCATCTAACTCTGATTCCATATTGGCGACAATAGATTCGCAAATGCCCTTCGATTTATAGATGGTATCAATGGCGGGTATGGCGGATAAACCGTGTGTGGTGCTTAGGGTTGGCGATTGGATCTGCGGTAGGTGTCGCAATGTCAATTTCCGGCGTCGCTCGATGTGTCATCGTCACGGCTGCGATGCCTCCCGATCGCAGGGCAAAACCGTTGCCTCCGCAGATGATCGGATTCCGGTTTCGAGGAAGGAGAGGCAGACGGTGCTAAGTGGGTCCCAAGTCCGTGATATTAATCGGGGGTGGTCGATTGCCACTAGGAAGAACAGACTGCTTCCTCTGCCTTCTTTGGATCCTATTTTCTTCCGGCCAGACATTTTTACCCGTGGGGTGCCTCACGAGCCGTGTCTGTCACCTCTAAGGGGGCTAGAGTGTTTAGATAAGTCGGCTCGCTCTGGGGCTCTCGACATCGACACTCCTCACATTCGCTCTCTTGCCGCTAATTTGAGTTTTTACTGGGTGGTCATTGATACTAACAATGATATACTATCTCTATACAACATGCACAGATGGATTAATTACAATTGGAGTTTTTCAAAAAGGCCGATGGTCTCTTCTATTTCCCTTGCTGCGTTCCTCTTGTGATTCGGGTCGGAGGGGGCCACAGTTGATTGTCTCAAAAAGAAGATCCTCATTGACGGTTGCCCTACTGTTTGTCGTCGGTGGGAACCTCGAGTAGGCGAGGTTCAAACTAGTGAGGAGGAGGGGGTCTGGCTAAACATCTTCGATCTCCCGATCCACGCGTGGTCCCTGGAGGTGTTCCGGCGGATCGGTAATCGATGCGGTCGCTTTATCCGGGTCGATCGGTGGACCTCTGGATCACCGCCCACATTCATATCCTTGTGGCGGTCGAGAGGATCGATCGTGTTCCTCGCTTCTTCGACGTGTGGATTGATGGCCACTGCTGCCAGCTCTTCGTAGAACTCGCTTGGCAGGAGAGGTCTGTCGTCGAGCATCAGCCGGTCGAATTGGCATTGGGGGCCTTGACGCATTGTCTAACGCGCTTCGCTAGGTCGCCTACCGATAACAATCGTCAGCGAGGCGTCCTTCGGCGTCAACCCGCTTTCAACCAGCTTGATGCTTATCGCGTGCAGCAAGCCAACCCTTTCTACGCACATCGGCTCGATACCACTACCGCCTGAAGGGGCGAACTCCTCCCAACATGGTTGCCTCGTTTCGGCCTACCATTCCGCTCATCGTGTCCCTTACGACCGCCAATCTGCACAGCTTGCGCTAACGGCCAGCTCAAGCTTCACCACATGCCTAGTACCTCGCCACCACCGCGAACCAAGCCACGACCTTGTGCCTCGGCTCGCGTGCCAACCGGAGTCCCACGCAGCTTGCCTTCGTGCGCGTTCAATTACTAGCACACGTTCATCTTTAGCCCACATCGCCGTGCTCAAGCGAGTCCCACGCGCCTTGGTGTTGTCTCGCGAGGTTGCCCGGTATATGCATGCGACGCGTGGTCCGGGGCCATACATCAACCTCCCTCGGGTTCCACACGGCATTGCTGCGTCGACGTCCTAGGCCCATCCTTTCAGGCCTAGGAGACACTTGCGCCCCCTCTGGCAACGCAAGGCCCCGTGTGCGGGGGAATAGCTCTCTAGCTCCCTTCCCCTATATAAGGGTAAAACAGTCATTCAGCCAGAATGGCAGGAGAACCTCAAACCTATTGGTTTGACATACCGCAACGCCTCATGCATCGCTAGCCCACCTTGGCTATGTCGCGTCCGTGACGCTCCGCGTCATACCCTCATGCGACCGTGTCGCGTCCTTGCAGCGCGCCCACGTCGCAAGGCCAACATGGCCCCATGTCGCGTGCCCTCCTGGCACCACATGTCGTGCCACGTGCACCATGCCGCAAGCTCGAGTATTGGCCCCGTCACAATTGGCCTCGTAGAGTCTCCAATAGTGGCAGTTCAGACGTTGACGGATCCAGTCCGACATGGAGGGACTTCGCCGGATCAGATAACGGCGGGAGGCGCGGAGGGGTGCCCGGCCTCGTACTCGGCGCACGACTTGGGCATATTCATCTCTCCGACCTTGTCGACTGGGGACGGCGTCGTCCTCCGATTCGCTCATTCGGTTTTGGCCGAGGGTTTGGAGGAGGTGTCTGATGGAGCGGCGTTGGTCGGGGCTCCGGTCGAGGGTTTGGAGGAGGTTTCTGTTGGTGCGGCGTCGGTCGGTGCTCCGGCCGGAACGCTGGGGGCCTCGGGGCGACCTACGGCCCTGATCAAACCGTACTTTGACCCAAACTTTGTACACCTGCAACAACAGGAAGTAGGTGAGACAAGGGGACAATCTGTGGTGTCGAACGAGGAAGGTGATCGTACCTGGGATCCGATGGAGCTTGAGGTGGTCAGCCTTCCTGCGAGGTCTGCTTCTCCTGGTGGCATAAAGCCTGCTAAGGTATATATTAGAAGGAGACGGTATATTATGAGGCATAGGGGAGCGGGAAACTGAAATAGATAAGATTGGCTCTGATAGAAATAAATTCAGGAAACTGAAATACCTTGAAAAGGACAACAATACTATGTTGATTTGAACCATTTATGAGTGCATTTTGTCCCCTTTTTTTCCCCATGTGAATGACCCTTGAGCAAAGGTGTCTGTATCTTAGTTTACGAGAGGAGGTTCGCCTCTCCTCTTGACTCCATCCAGACAATCGCCATTAGGTTTCACAATCTTACCTACAGCCTTAGGAGCGCCACAGTGGAACCTGTGACACACAACTCTTCTCCCAAAGTTCACATTACCGTAGCAGCCACACCCAGTTTCCGGCCCTCAGAACCACTACCTCAGGCACATCCATCAAATTACTAAAACATTATCCTATCTCGAGGATCATCATCACCACAGCCTTATCTCATCAATCCCAGCTTACCCAATAATTAGGGCGACCAGGGCAAGGATTCACAATTTGTACTGGTATGCTTTGTGTTTCGGTTTAACTGGCAACATTCCTTCAAGGATTCTGTTGGGATTCGTGTTTCTTATTCGACCTCACTTTGGATGGATTAACCGGAGGGATTCGTGTTTCCCATTTCTATCCCTAATGAATCGGGTTTGCTCAAGGGTGGGGAGCTGTGAACCCGAATCTAAAACGAGCGAACGAACGAGCCCGGATGACATTGGTTATATAGCATTTGGACAGTCTCGTGGTAGCGTGTTATTTATTTTTTATTTATAAGCTTTTAGCCTCTTAATCATGGTTTTTCGGTGCACTCTTAGGATGAATCTAATCTATATGATGGTCAGTGAGTCATGTGATACTACATGTCACCAAAATACTGCCACACACTAAATTGATGACCCGCTCACCAGCTCTCTATACCAACTCCTAAAAAACTAATGTTTAACGGATAATGGCTCCTGACCGAGGTTTAAACACCACAATGGTGTTTAAATGATCTTAAACCATTAAATGTGACTTTCCTTTTTTTATCTTAGACCAGTTAAGTGTGATTTCTTGTTATGCCATGTGGCACACATTTGTGATCAATCTAAATTGTCCAATGGAAATCTATTATTGAAATATTTTGTAGCCAAAAAATATGCTTATAAGTAGATGTGAACCATCCAACTGGCGAACTTTAATATCTGCCATTACAACTAAGAACAACGGTCGGTATTAGACTGCACAAATCAAATGGTTCAAATATCCCCAAAAATTTGATTTTTGGGCCCAGCACCCTTCAATCTATGATCTATCACTTTGAGGGTGTGGATTATCCACATTATAAACCATTAACGGTATGGTGTAAGATCAGTTAAATACCATTTTGGTGTTTAAATGATGGTCAGGAGAGTCGGGTCCATATTTAAATCGTAGGGATAATGGCTCCTGGTCACAGTTAAACACCAAAATAGTGTTTAATTTTTATTTTTTTTTGAAAAGAAAGCTAGAATTTCATTCAATAAATTCAGAAATTACAATAATCTCGATGCAATGAGAGATATCTTCCATCCACACAGTAACATTATGGACAATAGTACTATATTTTGCAAGATTATCTACAACTTTGTTTACTTCCCTGCTGATTTTGGAGTAACTGACTGAGTGAAAAGTTAGGAGAATTTCTTTAATGTGTCTGATGAGCATGTTGATTTCAGATAAATCATCCTCACCACTTGTAATGGCATTCATGACGTAGGCAGAGTCACCTTCCAAGATTATATCTCTGATTCCTTGTTGTGCAGCAAAAACTACTGCTTCAACGATAGCCAGAGCTTCACAGTAATTCGAATTTAATCCGCCTGAATTTGAGTTTGCTAGAGCAGCTATCATTTGACTCCTGTGATCTCGGATTATAATCCCTATCCCAACTTTCCTTCTTTCCTGATGCCAAGAACCATCAACGTTAATTTTGAAAATTCTGCTAGTTGATGGTTTCTAATGGCTTCAATAAATTCTTCAGCAAATTTCACCGCAAAGGTGGCCGTATGATATGGAGCAGTTTTCTTTCCCTCGTGCTTGAAACTGTTTTTGCCACTCTCAATTGCCCACATTGTGCATAGTAAGATGTGTAAAAGCTCCTCGCCATAGTTTTCGATGAAGTTGGTAACCCATTCTGCAATATTTCGAAATTGTACCATGTGTATCCTTATGTCCAATGGGGAGATGAACCATGTTTTGACGGCCCGTTCACACTCACAGAGAGCGTAAAATGTTGACTCGGCTTTCATTCCAGGGCACCAGTCTGCTCAGCAGTAGGTATCCTCTTTCTCAAATTGTGAGTCACATTCAAGATTTCATGACATGCCTTTCAAAATATTACAACGCCAAATAGACCTCCACAACCTACCACCATTACTTGAACTAGTAGAAGCCTGATTTTCTTCCTTCTCCTTTAGTTGCTTTGCCAAGTGATAGACACTCTTTATTGTGAATTTACCATTTTTCGTATACACCCCTGTTGACTCGGCTTTCATTCCAGGGCACCAGTCTGCTCAGCAGTAGGTATCCTCTTTCTCAAATTGTGAGTCACATTCAAGATTTCATGACATGCCTTCCAAAATATTACAACGCCAAATAGACCTCCACAACCTACCGCCATTACTTGAACTAGTAGAAGCCTGATTTTCTTCCTTCTCCTTTAGTTGCTTTGCCAAGTGATAGACACTCTTTATTGTGAATTTACCATTTTTTGTATACGCCCCTGTTGTATCGTCTTCCCTTCTATTTTGTGATTTTGGAATGCTTAATATGAGGTCGGCGTCTTCCAAAAATTTTCCTTGATCAAATATTTGTTCCACTTCCTGTAGCCTTCATCAATGATTTGATTCATAGTATACAACGTAGAGGCTTGGTTAGGGGTAAGGATTTTGAAAGTCATTGGTTGCGATACCCATTTGTCATTCCAAATGTGGATCGTATCACCCATTCCCACTCTCTGGATTAGGCCTTGTTCAAAGGTGTTTTTGACTGATATGATACTTCTCCAAGTAAATGATGGGTTTTGTCCTAGCGTTGCATCCAAAAGATTCGAATTTGGGTAGTATTTCACTTTGAGAGCCCTTCTGGCTAATGAACGCTGGTTTTTTAGGAGCCTCCAACATTGTTTGCTTAGCATGACTATATTGAAACTCTCAAGTTGCTTGAAACCCATTCCACCAATATTTTTTTGTAAGCACTCCTTATCCCATGAAGCCCAATGGTCACCATTTTCCTTATTGCTATGGCTCCACCAATAATTTGCAGTTGCCGAAGCTATGTCACTTATAACAGTTTTTGGGAGCCTAAAGCATGCCATTGTATACGTTGATATTGCTTGTATAACGGCCTTGATAAGCGTCTCTTTGCCACTTGCTGAAAGCATCTTTTCCTTCCACCCTTGGATCCTCTTTAGAATTTGTTCTTTGAGGAAACAAAAAATCATCCTTTGACTTTTCAACCATGGTAGGCAGCTCGAAGTACATTTCATTTTCCGTACACCTTCGAAAATTAAGCATATTCTGGATTGTTGTCTTCGCCTCTTCTTTGACGTTTTTGCTCTAGGTGATGGTGGATTTCTCCATATTGATCTTTTGCCCCATCACCTTTTCATAAAGTGATAATATGCTCAAGGCTTCCCGGATTTCATCACTCTTTGCTTTTGTATACACTAGGCTATCATAAACAAAAAATAGATGTGATACCCATGGAGCTTCCCTGCAAATTTTAGTACCGCTAATAGAGCCCGAATTGTTAGCTTTAGTAAAAAGAGGAGAAGACCTCCCCACATATGATGAAAATGTATGGTGATAAAGGGTCACCTTGCCTTAAACCCCTGGAAAACTTAACATTTCCACACACTCCCAGTAACAATGAAAGAGTAAGAAACAATATAAACACATCCCATGATAAGTCCTCCCCATCTATGATTACACCCCATTTTGAGCAATGTCTTTTCAAGGAAAACCCACTCCACACTATCGTAAGCCTTGCTCATATTCAGCTTCCGAGCACAATCTCTCACTTGACCCCTTCTTTTTATTTTGTGGTAGTGGGCTATTTCAAAGGCTACAAGAATATTATCCGTGATTAACCGACCGAAAACAAATGCACTTTGATTCTTCGAAATGAGGGTTGGGAGAATCAACTTGAGTTTGTTTACGAGAACCTTTGAAATAATTTTGTAAACAACATTACATAGACTAATGGGTCGGCATTCAATAATATATTTCGGATGTTTTGTTTTAGGAATAAGGACCACAAGAGTTTTGTTTAAAACTTCAAGATCCATAGAACCATTGGGATAAGATAGAGCCACCTTAGTGATAGATGGTCCCACAATATGCCAATATTTTTTATAGAAAAGTGCAGACATACCATCTGGCTCTGGGGCTTTGAGGGAATTCATTTGAAAAAGGACTTTTTGTACCTCGGTATTGGTGAACTCCTTGATGAGCTGCTCATTTTGGTCATCTTTGATAACCGATTCAATATTTTTGAACGCAAGTTGGAGCCGAAGAGGTGAATAGATGTTGGTAATAATGTTGGATGACTTCTTCAATTTATGTATCTTGAGTCGCACCGAGTGCCATTCATGTCATAGAGCCCTTTTACCGTGTTTCTTTTTCTTCTCTGTGACGCCTTTGTATGGAAAAAACTGGTATTGCGATCCCCCCTTTGAGCCATAATTTCTTCGATCGTTGTTGCCACATAACTTCGTGCCTCTCTAGGAGCTCGTTGATTTCCTTATGAAGTCTTTTTGCTCTGCAATGTGTAGCCTTTGGTCCCCCATGTTTTGAATTTCTTCCAAGTCTTTAGTTTTTGTGTCAATTTGCTTGGCCACATTTCCAAGGCTTTATTCCAAACCCGTAAGGCAGAGGATGTGCCTTCTATCTTTGTATGAAAGTCCTGAGTAGGGTCCTATAATGACACGTTTTCTTAATTATTTTGGATAATCTGCTCGCATTCTTCTGATCTTGTCCACATGGCTTCAAATCTGAAGGGCTTGATCTTGGGTTGACCATTATACTGGCTCCTCCTTTGCTTGTCTGTTACGATCATAATCGGGAAGTAATCAGAAGTTGAATATACAAGATGACACACCCGGGCAGCAGGGAACTAGTTGAACCATTGTTGATTCGCTACTGCACGATCAAGTCTTTCAGCTATGTATTCGTCTCTTTCGTGACCGTTGTTCCTGGTAAAACGAGGTCCCTCAAATTTTAGGGCTCTCACATTAAGATGATTTATAACTCTTCTGAAATCTTCCATCTCGGATCTAGACCGATCACTGCCACCCATTTTTTTCCAACATCCACATGATTTCATTATAGTCACACCAATCCCAACCCAAGGTAAGGAGAATTGTGTCTAATCGTCGAAGAAGATCCCACACACGGTACCTATTATGTGCTTGAGGAGTCCCATAAACACTAGTGATTCTCCAAGTTGCATCAGTCCCCACCAAAACCGAAACTTCCAGATCGACCAGTCCACCCCCATACCAAAATAGTGTTTAAATGATCTTTACACGATAACAGACTTTTTATCTCACACCATTAAAATGTGATTTATCATTGTGCCATGTGGCACCTGTTTTCAAGTGCAATCTATCATTAGACACGGCTCCCCTAAAGAGAGATTCTCATAGGATGTGAACCATCCGATTGATGAACTTTAATATCTGCCATTAAAACAAAAACGATAGTTGATATTATAATCAACAATCTTACACCATCCGATGGTAGGCCCATGATCTCAAGATCTATTGTGTGGAGGATTGGAACCAAAAATGATCCCATCGTCTAATTCAAAGCAATCAACATTTTTTTGTTCTTTTGTTTAAGTGGCGTGACACTAACAGAAATTGGTAGCGTACTGAATGGGGCCTAATCCGATACATATCAGCTGATATGTATTGGGTGATATGTATCGGATATGGCCGATATTTAAAGTCATGCTTCAGATTGCTATATTGTCAACCCTCCATTGTGCTATGGGCCCATTTTTCAGAGGTTTCCTTGGGTTGGGCTTAGCCCCCGTTTCCACTCCGACAACCTTGAATAGCGGCGTGGTAAGGGGCCCACCGGGGCCCTTTAAAAGAGGTTTCCTTGGCTAGGATTTGGACTGTTGCCACCCCTACAGCCTTGAAAAGGCCCTAGGAGGCTTTTATCTGATCTGATCTTGGCTATTGATGTTGCTAGAGAGCCACTCTCCTTTTTGTGTTTTTTTTTTTCATCCTTGAGTGTGACATCAAATGAAAGCTGATCCTTCATGTATCGGAAAAGCCGATAACAATGACGACGACATCAAAGAAAATTTGATTCGCGTGTAAGCATGTGCAGGATTGTGACGTCGACCGAGTGAGACGCATTACATTAAGAGCCTTAAAATCTGTACGGATCTCAGTGTTGCAACCAAGGTAACAAAATCGGTATCAGTATCGGGTATCTGTCCTTGGAGGACTGATACCGAATCAGTCGATACTGATACAGATCGACCCATTTTAAAAGGAAAAAAAAATGAAAGTACAGGTATCGACCGATACTTGATATGTATCAGCTGACACGGGACCGTTTCGGCTGATACTGATACTGAGTTGGATACTCGATACATATCGGTTTGGCAAAAACAAATGTATTGGCTGATGTTTGATACCATGGTCACAATAGGAGGCACATCACGGACTCGCTGTACCAATTGACGGGCAACACACCATACAGTCAAATTCTGTTATGGCTGGGCTGTCAAGGGGTCAGGTTGGGCCAAAAATTTAGCTGCCGAATGGGAGAATGGCAAATGCCCAATCCGGGCAAGAGTAGATGGGTGTACTTGATCCGATCCAACCCGCAAACCCGACCCAATATGATAAACCCCCTATATTCCATGTTTTTTTATATTAAAAATATCAGATTGATTTTTGTCCAAACAGGCCCAACCCGATCTTTGACGTCTCATGCCCGACCTGACCCGACAGGTCAAGTTTATGTGCCCGACCCGATAAAATATCGGTGGGGCTCGGTTGGCCCGAAAGTTTCTTCTTAATGGAAATGTGCCAGACACAGGAGCTATGTCTTACATGGGGTCAAACCCCCTAGCGGCCAACCCAATCACATCCAAGGGCAGTGGTCACTTCTAAAGGTCGCAATGGGCTGGGTAGCAGGGCCCTGCCCGGCCCAATTTAGGGAGGGTTTGGGCTTGACCATAGAGCCCATGGTGGGGACTTGGGCTAGCACTTGAAGCCCAAAATTTAACCAGGCTGGGCTCAAGTCTAAGCTCCTAGGCCACTCGGCTATACTAGGTGTTTGTAATGTATGATAAAGTTTATAACTAAAAATTTATAAATAAACGGTTCGGGTTGAGCTAGGTTTGGTTGAACCGCATCAAGATTCCCTTGCATCGAATGGTCTCAAAATTGGTTGAACCGCATTTAGAGTTCAACCAGTTGGACCTGACCAAACCTAAACCCATGGACCTTACCAAACCCAAACCCAAACCCCTACATATATGTTAATTTAAAAATAATAAATAACTAGAGTTAATTCAGGTTGGGTA
Source organism: Chloranthus sessilifolius (assembly GCA_021018995.1). Taxonomy (NCBI): domain Eukaryota; kingdom Viridiplantae; phylum Streptophyta; class Magnoliopsida; order Chloranthales; family Chloranthaceae; genus Chloranthus; species Chloranthus sessilifolius. The sequence goes on from CM037598.1 coordinate 9,919,473, forward strand.
TGGGCCATCCCGGGCCCAACTTATCTGACCTAAGCCAACAAGTCAAACCTGACCAATAGGAGGTTATCACCATAGCCTTATCTCATCTATTTGGGGTCGGTTTTGTGAGTCTTATATCTCCACTTGTTTATGGTCCACGCTAAACTCTCAATAACTTTGTAATTCCTTTGTTGCCTTTCTCATTGCTTTACTTGCCTTTCTCCTCCTACATCCTTCATAGTGAGTTTATTTTGACCTCCGATGGAATGTGCAAACAATATCTTGTATAATTTTTTCCTTTTAATAGTGTTACTCTAAAATTTCTTATTATGTTTTATTCTTTCCTGTTACTTCGCTCATCCATCTTAATATAGGTTTCTTAGTCACAGGTATTCTATCTTCTTGGCGACTTTTATAAGTTATAACATTATATCTTGCAACATCTAATAAGGGTCTAATCGTCATCATATAAAATCATCCCTTCAATCTAATTGGAACTCTTCGGTAGCAAACACTTCGCTTGCTTATCTCCATTTCATCCAACCGGCATTAATATTATTTGAGACACCCTTTTCAAATCAATTATCTAATCGAAAAGTAGAACTTAAATAGTAAAATTTATGGTAATGAAACCCTAGATGATTCTATATATTAACTAAATCCCCCTCTTTACTATCATGTTTACTACACTCCAAATATTCTATTTTTGTTTTGTTAATTTTCAAACCTTTTGACTTTGTAACCTCGACTCTAGAAAATCTATGGGTTGACCAAGACTATTTCCAATCCTTAATATTATATCTTTCGATGCTTGAGTGAGAGGATTATTATCTTAATAGTAATTGTTAATTGTCGTATTGTAAATTAACAAAACAATTTGTTAAGGATCATTATCTTAATACTAATTATTAAATGCCCTAACCTAAATTAACAAAATAATTTATTGAGGTTACCAAAGCAATAGAAAGAGATGTTACCCTTTTCTAGCTCTTTTCTTAGCATAACACTTGATAGTATCATTGACAATGATGTGCCCATTTTCATACACTAACTAGGAGGGCATTAATCAATAAATGGATTTAGAGTTCAACCACCTTGGAAATAAAAGAATTTTGACTGCACTCCATCCAAGATTCTCCTATTTTCAAGGGCTGTAGATGTGATTGAACTTAAAATCAGATTCAACTTAGTTGGACCTGCCCATTACCCCCGAATGTTATTAACTTATTATTACGGGAAATGATCTCCAAAACAGTTAATAACTCGAGCTTATATTGATATATGCCATTTCAATTGCCTTTGATAAGTCAAAGGCATACGAGCTAGAGCCGTTACATATAATCCATGACTCCAAGTGAGAGGAGCTTTACTATATTATTAAGATTAAAAAATAGGAGTTAAAACTTGCACACGGATTTGTTACTTGGCACATGGTTAAAAGGAATTGTTATTTTTGGGATCTATGTTACGAGGAACAATCTAAGCCGTCTGATTTGTAGACCAAGATGTAAAGATCTTTGTATGAAAAAATTGGCACGAAACATAATCTCTATCATCTGATTTGTCAGAGATAACCAATGAATAAGATGATGGTTTATGGCTTTATTCAATCGAGGATAAAGATCATGTTTCGAGCCAATCTTTGGTCTAATTGATCTTTTCATCGCGGTCTTCAAATCAGGTAGCTTTGATGGTGCTTCACGTGACACACATCCGTATATCCCAAACATTACAAAGTCTTTCTTTTTAATCATGTGGCACAATATAAATCTCTTGTGCAAGTTTTAGCTCTCTTAAAAAATACCTCTACCTTTATAAATAAATATAAAAAGTAACTTTATACTACAGGTGTGCTGTGCCAAAATGGATCCGTTTGCACATGCACTACATCTGAGCTGTCTATACCCACATTCTATAACAACTAAATTGGTACTTTCAACCGAAGATTCTATCTTCGCAGCAAGTGTTTCCACCGTAAAAATAGCTGACCTTGAATCATACTGTAGGTAAGTTTTTGGCCCAATCTTCCACACTATAGATCTTGAGATCATAGACCACATAGCAGATGGTCAAATGTTGATTCCATGTAAAACATATCTCCAAAAATGACCCGAGAACCCTTCTCATGGTACACCCATGATCACAGTCACTTTTGAGGATGTGTGTCACATGCAATCAACATGTGACAGTCTTATAGGTGGGCCATGATTTTAAAATGTGTAGAAGATTGGGATGGGAAATAATCTCTATCGTCCAATTTAAGACAGTCAACAGTTTTAACGGTAGAAACCTTTGACTGTAGAGACCGAATCTTTGGCTGCAAGTACCGATTCCCTATAGCAATTGCGAGCTTTAGTCAGGCTAAATTAGTTAACCCATTTAAAAATCCTTTGATAGAAGAGATTCTAAAATGGAAACCACTTTCTCGTCAACATGGGTAGCTTTAAACGCACCCACTGAATCTTCTTGGGCACCTATGTTAAAAACCTTTGATTTTTTTAAATTAAACGAATTGCAATCATTTTTTCCCTTCATTTAAAAATCTTTTTCCCTTTATTGGGCACCTATCATATGGTCAGATTTCGATTCTATATGACACAAATCCTAAAAAAGTGACCCTAAATTCAAATGGAACACATCACACTCAAAGGTAACTTTAGGGCTATGTTTTTGGGATTTGTGTCTTGTTGAATTGAAAATTGACTGTATGATAGGAGCGCCATGATCTCAAGATTCCTTGGGTGGAAGATTGGAGGGAAAAATGATCTCGATCGTCTGATGTAAAGCAATCGATGATTTTTAGCATAGGTGCCCAACAAGAGTCGGTGGGTGCGTTTAAAGCTACCCTGTCAACATATGGTGCGCGAATCTGCAAAAGTCAAGATTTTGACCTGAACAGAGCGCATTTTTAACCACTTGGGTTTGCCTTCTCTCTCACCAACAAAAAATCTACCAAAACAAAATTTGGGTACCGGATTTACGACCCAAAGATCCAACATTCAAAGGCAGGGTTTTGCTGGTTAAAACTGTTGACTTCTTGAATAAAGATGGAGACCTTTCTTCCTCCCAATCTTTCATCAAATAGATCTTTAGATCATGGCTCACATATCAGACAGTCAGATGTTGATTTTACGTCAAAACATCCTCAAAAGTGATCCCAAACCTTTCTAATGGAGCGCCTATGACCATGACCACGACCACCTTCTGGGATTAATTTGTGCCATGTGGAATGAACATCTTACTTTCTAATAGGTGGGCCATATCTCAAGATCTATTGCCTACACAATTGTAGGAATACATATTTGGTGTACCGAACCGAAACCGTATTTTTCGGTTTTCGTTTTGGTACCCCTCACATCGAAACCCATTCGGTTTGGCTCTGTATTTTTTCTTGTTTCTGAAACTGACACCGATCCGGTTGAGTTCAGCTCAGTGTGAGTATTTTGCCTACTTTTCTTATTTTTGTAATATATATATATTTTTCTGTTTTTTCAGTTTATTCATCCTACACCGATGGTTTTTGGTTTTTGCCACTCTAAACCGAAACCGAACCGAATGGGGGTTCAGGTCAGGTGGGTTCGTTTTGGTTTTCGTTGAGGTTCGGGCTGGTTCAGTGTCCTCGATTTTTGGTTCGGTTTCGGTTTTCGATTTAGGGTTTGGATCCCTACATGATTAGGATGAAAACCGATCTCATTCTCCCGATTCAAGGCAGTTAACTGGTTTTACGAGTGAAAATGTTGGTTGCGAATGTAGATTCTTGGTTGTAATAATGCTACACTTTATTTTGGTTTTAGAGAAGAGTGAAAAGATCTATTGAGACTTGTCAGCAGGCATGAGATCGTTGGTATAAATAACCGCTTTCATCCCTTTGTTTGTTTGGCTTGGGGCACCACACTCAAATAAAGAAAACTGCACCCTTTGAACTTTCTATAATTAGTAACATTTTGTTTTTAAAGCTCATGTCGGCACCTGCAAGAATTTGGTGCACCTTTTTGCGCTCATTCTCTCAAACAATTCTCTTATACTCATAGTCACGGATCAAAATATCGGAATATCGGTTTCAATTTCAATTTCAATTTCACTGCCATACAAGACATTAGTTTCATTTCAGTCTAGACTAAGGTATCAAGAATCGGCCGATTCCGATTGTATTGGTATCTCGTATCGGGTATCCTATACTGTATCAGCCGATATGTCTACCGAGACGTTTAGTTTTTTATTTTATTTTTTTAAATAGGCCGATATATATCGATACAACTCGGCAGATACCGATATGTATCAGCCTCGGGAAAACCAATACTCGAGACCAATACCGATTTTTGATACCTTGGTTGAGACCGAAACACCGCTTGTATAAGGTTAAAATCACAAGTGTCTCGTAGGAAACGATACGAAACAAGACCCGAAACCGAGATTTAAAGCCATGCTTGAGGGCAAGGATTGAGGAGTTTGATTTGCTATGGTCATTATAAGGGAGAGATTACTTGCACACAAGATTTGTGTCGTTGCACATAATTTAAAAGAAAGAATTGGTATTTTTGAAACTTGTACCACGGAAACGCATCTAATGTCTCATTTGAACGCCATAATGAAAAATTTTCTATATCCAAAGATTGGCACGAAACACGATTTCTATAATTAGATTAAATAGAGGCAATCATTGAATCAGATGATAGAAATCATATTTCATGTCAACCGTTTGCCTCAAATATCTCTACTTCATGTCCTGCAAATCAAACGGCTTAGATGGTGTTTTACGTTGCACACATCTAAAAATTTTAGATTATGTGTAACAACACAGATCTCATGTGCAAGTAGTCGCTCACTCACTATAGTTACACTACATTAATGAAGAAAAAAAGAAGAAGATAGATATGGGTATTTTTATTTCATTGAACTTAGGGCATAGTACATAGTAAGGTGACACAATGCAACAACTTGGTAACAAGAGTTAGGAACATGCATAAAAATTCCTTCAAAAAACAGTTAAAAGAGACCCAATTTTTTTTTTCATGGGAATGGATGGGAATGTGTCATTTGGCAAACTTGAAGAGGGTTACTCCTCAAGAGCCAGCTCTTCAATCATGTTTCCATGGCTAAGTGGATTGAAGGCTTGAATCTCAGAGCACTTGCTAGGGAGTATGATGGGGCCCAGGGGCCCCTGGTCCAGAGTAATGATAGGTGCTTGGTACTTACGCGCAATAATGACTGAGTTTATAACCTCGTCGGTCGGGTGGAATACGGAGAGGACCTCGAACCCACAAAGGTCGCCTGGCTCGATAACCGGATAAAGGAATGCTCGGGCACCATGTGCGCTCCTGAGCATCAAGAGGGCCCCAGGAGCCATATGCTTAGCCAAGTGGTTCACCACTTGTTTCTTCTCCTCCTTGTCGATGCCCACGAGAGCTGCCAGGAAAACGACTTCGTAGTCCCTAAGGGCATGGGTAACATCCATGATATTAGCGGTGTGAAACAACATCCGTTTCGATAGGTCGGGGTCCGAGGATATGAGTCGGACGGCCTTCGAATTGGCCAAAGGGTTGATGTCATAATTATGGAAGACTGCGGACCGCAAATGGTACGAAGCCAAGACGATGGAGGTTAGCGGGAGGGGACCGGAACCGATGAAGGCGACCCGTGTAGGGACATGGGTGGAGTACTTGCTTAGGATGGTGAACTCCAAGAGGCTAAGTTTGATGTAATTGGAGTGATAGGGGAAGATGTTGATATGGTCAAGTGGGTGGTCATAGGTGCCTAAGATGGTAGAGAAATGGGTCTCTAAGAGGCCCTCAGCTTCTCCACATAACCTAATTAGCTTTCTTCTTATGTCTTGGACTCCTTTACTCAAAATAGCCACATCAATAGGGCATGGAGGCATGCATGTTAGAACAAGTTGAGAGAATAACATGTTGACCTCTTTGGAGGGTTTGAGGGTCTCAAGCTTTGAGATTTTTTCATAGATTTCAGAGACCCTTTGGACCAACATCTCTCCTTGGAAACCCATGTCGACACTTTGGACCAACATCTCTCCTTGGAAACCCATGTCGACACCTTGAGAAGAAAGGAGAAAGGGTGTTGAAAAATTAAAAATAAAACAAGCACACCCTCCAATCGACCAAAGAGGGGGAATATTTATGAGCGTTTGGTGGGGCCCGAGGGCTAGAGAGAGAGAGAGAGAGAGAGAGAGAGTATTCGGCACTAAATAAATCCTTCATTAAATAACATATCAACAATGTTACAATTTAGTATTATATAATTTTAAGGAAAGAAAATAATAGTTTATAGCATAGTGACAAATTTCGTTTTCGGCAACATTTCGGTAGGAGGTCATTTCGGATAAATTTCGAGAAAAATTCCAAAAATTTCGGATAAATTTCGGAGAGTACAAAAAATATTAAATATAAATTATATTTAAACTTCAAAAAATTTTATTTATTATTTAAAAAATGAAAAAATTAAAAAAAATTGTTAATTTCGGCGAAATTAATGAAACTTTAGCAATTTCGGAGAAATCATTGAAATTTTGTTGAAAGTTTTGCACGATCCCTGTTTCGGTAAATTTTGAAGAAATTTTGGAGAATTTAAGAGAAATTTGTCACTATGATTTATAGGCTATATAATAATATAAAAAAAAGTGACTTCACTATAAAAAAATATTGGTACCTGGAAAGTGCTTTTTTGTGAAGTCAGGCCCTGATTGGCAAAGTTGCTCCTAAGGCCCTGTTCGGCAGAAGTTGTGGGCTTAGGCAAGGTATTAAAACCGGTATTGGTCTCGGGTATCGGTTTACCAGAGGCCAATACGAATCAGCCGATACTAATATGTATCGGCCAATTTAACAGAAAAAAAAAGAAAACAAAAAAGTCTCAATTGAAATCGAGACGTATCAGCAAATACCCGATACGTATTGGTTTGGCCGAAAACCGATAAGCATCGCCGATATATATATCGATATTGGCCGATTTTTTATACCTTGGGCTTAGGTTCTTTCATTTTACTTCCCATCGAGAGGTTTAAAAACAAAGCCCATGGGAGGTTCTAAAAGTGAAAATTTCTACTTTTTGTTTTATTTCAAGGAGTTGGTTATTGCATGGTACTGCTCAACCACTAAAAATTTACAAATAGTCCTAGCCATCCAATTTTGTATGATTGAAATCGGTTTGCATCCTAATCTTTCACATGATTGATCTTAATATCACGGGCTTACTATCAAATGGTCAGTTTTTTTATTTCACGTGGCACATATCACAAACAGATGACTCAAATAGCACATGACATGAAATTAGGCTCAAATGTAATTTAGGATTAATTTTTGGGGTATGTGCAATGTAAAAGCACCATGTAAGCCATCTGATACGAAGGTTGTGATCTAAAAAACTTTGGTGCAAAAGATCGGAATAAGACATGATCTCTAGGCGATGATTCAATGCAATCAATTGTTGAATCAGATAGTGGCCTTTGACTGTAATGGATCATATGATTAAAGGTCGTGTTTCGTGCTAATCTTTTCAACATATATAAGTTCTTTTTATCATGGCCTTTAATCTTTTCCACAAAATCTTTTGATTATCGACAATTAATTGAGTTAACTCATCCGATGGATCGTTTTTCACCCCCAATCTTCCACACAAATGATCTAGAGACTATGCGGGTACCATCAGATGATCAGTTTGTGCAAATATCACATAAGATCTTTAGATCACGAGCTACAAATTTGATGGCTGAGATGGTATTTTCATATGACACACGTTCCCAAAAAATGTAGTCTTTCATTTGATCAAAAGTCACAAAATTGTTGACTGTTTGAATCATATGATGGAGATCAATTTTCGTCCCAATCTTCAACACTGTCGATCATGAGAGCATATGCATGCCATCAGACGGTCAAGTTTTGATCCCATGTGGGGTAGATGTCAAAAGGTGAACATGAACCACAACATGCCATCAAACGTGGTTGAGATTCGTTTTTTTTTATATATGTAGTACGTGGAATCAACATCTGACCATCTGATAGTAGGCTCGTGATCTCAAGTTCCCAAATCTGAAAAAATTTATACGAAAAGCAATCATACCATCATGGGCGTCTGATTAAAAGCAGACATTATTATGTGAAATTCGGAGCGAGAAGAAAGAATCTCAAATTGTAATGGTTGCAAATAAAGTTACTCATACCAGATTTTACCTAGCATTAGGGGCGGAAAAATATTTTTGTAAGACAATACTATATAGTGTGGAATATTTAACTGTGAAAACCCATAAGAAGATAAAGTGTATAGGGTTGGATGCATATGTTAAGATCGATTTATGGAGTAACAAGAAATGATCAAATTAAAAGGGGTATATAAGAGGAAGTTTGATAATATCACCTACAAATAGAAAAAATTACATATTCTCGCTTGAGGTGGTTTGGATATGTTCATTGAAAGTCGGAAATAAAAGACAGAGATGCTATAAATACAAGGAAATAGGAAAAAAGAAAGACGCGAAAGGGAGAAGAGGAAGACACAAGAAGTGACAAACGATTGTGAAGTTATGAAGAGTTTAGCATTGATATATTTTGAGTCCCTCAAAACTGACACTAAAAAAATAGAATAAGGTTATAATGATGATGACAATATTATTATAAACTTCCTCTACAAGTAAACTTGGATCCAATATAAAAGATATCTATTCTATGGTTAAACATCACCTAATCAAACATTAAGTAATTCTAAAGGTAAAATCTTTTGTGTAATATAATTTATACTATTATTTTATTATTCTAAAGTTTCTAGAAGTTAGAATCCTTCATTTCACACGAGAAAGGATAGAAAATAATAACTAAAAAAGAAGAAAATGTTTTAAGTATGTGTATGGTGATTGAGTGTCCACTCAATCCAAGACCACTAGGATGGATAATAGCTAAAAAAATTGCATTGATTGGACAACTATAACAACTTCATTACATTTTTTTATAGTATTACATAACTATATATACAAATTAAAGTTTACAACTGTTTGGATGCTTCGGATCATCTCATCTAGCCATTTTATTTATTTATTTATTTTTTATATCAGTAAAAGAGCAATTTATTAAATAAAAATAACAAGAAGCTGACCGAATAAAATAAGCGATCAAACCGACCAAAAAAGAAGAGAAGGAAAAGAATGGAAAAGGAGAAAAGGACCAGAAAAAAAATGCACAACAGAGAGGAAGAGGGGGAAAAGAAAGAGCCAGTGTACCAGACAGCTCGGCTAAAGGCCTAGCCTAGGTCTCAGTGGCGAACTTTCCCCCCAGACCCCTCCTTACTCAACACCACCCAAGAGTATATAAAGTCTCGGACAGTCTTCAGGACCATCCCCACTGGGAGGCACTTTTGACCGAAAATGCGATTGTTTCTCTTGAGCTAGATGCTCCAAACCACCGCAAAAAAGCCCACCCTTCAGAAAGCTCCCAATTGGCCTTCGAGATGCATCCCAAACTAGGAAAGGAACTGTTGAGAAATGGATGCCGGGCAGGCCCAAAGCATATCGAACGACTTAAGGATGGTCGCCCAGATTTCGCGAGCCGTCAAACAGTGAAGAAATAGGTGAGAAACGGATTCTTCCGATTGGGGGCACATGATACACACATTCTTAATCTCTTTCCCCCTTCGGATCAATTGATCCCGCGTGAGAATCCTCTCTTTGAACATGAGTCACGTAAAGATTTTTACTTTAGGGGGGGGGGGGGGGGTGTTGGATATTTTAAAGGTTTTAAAAAATAAGCTTTTGAAATTGGGATTTGTCCCACATCGTGTAAACTCTTTTTTGGATTTGGCTTATATATCTTTGTCTTGGCTTAAGGCTTGTAGCCTTCACCCAGGGGGCACCGAATTTTGTAGCTTCCACCGTCATGAAACCCATCAGTCACACACGCGCGCGCGCGCCGAGCCGAGCCGGGTCGGGACGGGCACGGACACGAGCATGAGCACGCGCATGTGTACGTGTACGTGTACATGGCGTGGCGATACGGTAATTTAATTAAACTTTTGAATAAGTGTGTAACCGCCCATTTGAATTTTAAACCGATATGTTCGTTCGGTTACACATATTTTACGGATATGTCCGTTCGGTTACACCTGTTTTATCTATAAAAGGGCCCCAAGACCCCTCATTTGTTACACTGCATATTTTCACAAAATTCTTCTCCGTGACTTTAAGCTTTCTCCTTCTCAGAGTTCTGCTTTAGTTTTTTGGTGTTCTGGTTGCGTGATCAGATTCACCAAATCTAATCACACGGATACGCTACCGGTTTGTTGTATCCTGGAACCGATTTGCCGGTAACCTATTGGTGACCACTAGATCATAGTGGTAGGAGCAAATCTCGGTGTAAAGACAACGATATTTAACGTGCCTCGGACCGGATCAGTGTATATTTTAATTTCGATCTTTATCTTCTTTTGCAACCCGAACCTATTGTTCTAATAGGGGGGACAACAGCCTTCACAAGCTAGCTAATTCGCACCTAATTAGGGGTCGATTAGACAACCTTCGGAAGTAAGACCTGATGGAGAAAACTCCATTCTTCCTCGGTACCCAAATCCTGACATCGACTTGTGTCAGATTTCTATTACCCCCGTATAGCCTCGTCAACATGCGCTGAAAAGGAGCTTCATTGTAGCCGCCCGAGATCTCACAACCTTTTGATTGTAAGATCTTAGACCGTACCTTCGTATCGTGAATCATAGAAACATATTAAGGCGATAAAAGTACCTTAAACAGTGGAAGATAAATTTTTTAAAAAATATTAATTAATCAAAATAAAACCCATAATAATGTTCTTATTCCAATAACAAGTCCAACATGATTAAAGCTTAAACAGTTTTGATAAAAATACTAACTGATCAATGTCTCATGTATTTAAAATTACTAATAATAACTAGAAAGAAAAATAGCTAATTAGGCCACGAAGCCATCATCGTCATTCAGTCCAGTTTCTTGAGCACCATGTGTCGTATCATCGCCATAGACCCATACATTGTCATCGGCGGCACCTGTCTCATCTGGTCACCTACATCAACAAGGGGTGTAAGTTTACACTTATATGGACCAGACATATAATCCATTGAAGTATAAAATATCAGTCATAGCCATATAAATATTTCGATATATTTCCTGTGTGTGTGCATGTGGCATGTATAATTTCAATAAGCTGAAATAAATTGAACATAAACATATATACCAATATTACATGAATGTATCATTTATTTTAATTTCATCTTGTTTGTCATTTAATGCACTTTAGACTCCGTCCCGTTCAAGACGTTGAGTCTTAATCATGCTTATCACTTGTTTAGTTAGACTCCGTCATGCTCAAGACGTTGGGTATAATGAATCATATCATTTATTGCATGTCAAACTTCGTCCCGCTCAAGACGTTGGGCTTAATCATGCTCATCATACTCTTGTTTAGTTAGACTCCATCTTACACAAGATGTTGGGTCTAATACCTTCTTAGACTCCATCGTGTACAAGATGTTGGGTCTAATGTTTCTTAATCGTGTTTAGTTAGACTCCATCAAGCACAAAATGTTGGGTCTAATACCTTCTTAGACTCCATGTACAAGATATTGGGTCTAATGCTCGTAGATCATGACTTGACATTTCATCATGTTTTACATGTATTAGTTGTGCATTATATAGATTATCATAGAACATGTAAAGTGCATAAAAGTGACATCATAATACATAAGTATTTAAGTGCATTTAATCATAGTACATGAATATTAAAGTGTACACAATCATGGTGCATAAACATTAACATTTTATGACACTGTTGTGAGAAGAACTTGAATATAGAACTTAACTATTCACACTCAATCTATTGAATTCATGTTTAGGCTCAATCTACTGATTTTAGCTCAATCTATTGATTTCTCAATCCATTGAACTCTATTCCTGCTCAATGGATTGATTTCTCAATCCATTAACATAAATCCATGCTCAGGCTCAATCTATTGAGCTTTACTCAATCCATTGAAATTTGTCTGTTACCATTTAATGTTTATCCTCAATCGATCGACATCCAATCGTCAATAGATTGACATAATTATGCGTACTTTTCCAAAACAATATCATATATTAGTATTTACTTTAATATTCCTCCTCAATCGATTGACATACAAATTTTCAATCGATTGACATAATTCTGTGTATTTTTCTAAAATAATATCATTTAATTCTCAATCGATTGACATCCAATCGTCAATCGATTGACATAATTATGTGTACTTTTCCAAAACAATATCATTTATTAGTATTTACTTTAATATTCCTCCTCAATCGATTGACATACAATCCTCAATCGATTGACATAATTCTGTGTATTTTTCTAAAATAATATCATTTAATCCTCAATCGATTGACATCCAATCGTCAATCGATTGACATATTTCTGTGAGCACACATCAAAATGCATCAAATTACATGGTAGGATTTCAACCGTCTTCTTCTTAATTAAAATTATCAATATTAAGGATCACCAATCATAGCATGCATTCATTTAATCATCCATTCATTATTCATGAAATAAACTCACTAATTTACGTAAAAATCTATTTAAAAACTAATATTTTAAGTTTAATGAAAAACATGATTTCTCTATACCTAGATCGATTGTACCACCACGATTAGATTAAGATCCCAACAATGATGATGAATCTAGAAAGAGGCGAAGGCCGCTTGAGAATATATGCCAACGTCTCGCTGCACTTTCAAAAGAAGGGTTCTAGGAGGATAGATCTAGAATTTCTTCTCTAAGGTCTTTAGGGTCTTTGACGGCTCTATTCTTAAGAAGAACTCTGAATAAGATTATAATTTAGGGTTCTCCGTAAGACACTTATTATAACATTTTAGAGATTATCCGGTGTTAAGCTAACGCACCAAGGAAGAGTGTATAGGCTTTTATCTCAAAGTCCAAAATAGAGGTTTAGAACACACATAGCAAGGTTTGATCTCTTGGCCTCTTATCTAGAACTTAAATCTTCTAACCAGTAGGCTATCACATAACTTGTGTCCATTAATGACGGAAATAAATATAAGCTTGAAAAACTAAAACATGTATTTTTAGATAAAACATTTTGAAAAGTCAAGGCATGCGGGGAATACGATATTAAACACATACACATATTTTAGGTGTATCAAAGACATAAAATTCAGATAATGACATTCTTCCCTACTTATAAAAATTTCGTCCTCGAAATTAAGTCATACCTCACTAGAAGAGATGGGGGTAGTCCCTCCTGATAGCATCCTCGCGCTCCCAACTGGTTTCCTCGCGAGAGTGGTGCTGTCAAATCACAAAGACCAGTGGTATAACTTTATTCCTCAGGGTCTGCTCTTTTCGGTCAACAATCTGAACAGGCACCCCCACAACGGACATATCCTTATAAACCTCCAAGGGTTTCCAGTCGATAACATGAGTAGGGTCTGTCACGTATTTCTTTAACATGGATATATGAAAAACGTTGTGTACATCGGCAAACTTTGGTGGTAGCTTGACTAGATATGCCGTTTCTTCGATTCTCTTCAAAACATTGAACGGTCCCACGAATCTCGGACTAAGTTTTTCTTTCAGCCCGAATCTCATCACTCCTTTCATAGGAGAGATTTTCACAAAGACTTTATCCTCTTCAATCAGATCTCAATTCCTACGTTTTAGATCAGCGTAACTCTTCTGTCTGCTCTGCGCTGTCCGCATTTGTTTTCGGATCAACTGAACTTGTTTGGACGTGTCTTCAACAATTTGAGGTCCCAATAAACTTCTTACATCGACCTCATCCCAACACAAAGGAATTCTGCAACTCCTCCCATATAAGGCTTCATACGTGGCCATCTGTATAGTGGACTGCTAACTATTGTTATACGCGAACTCCGCAAGAGGTAGGTGCTCGTCCCAATTGCCTCTAAAGTCCAATACACAAGCGCGAAGCATGTCCTTTAACACTTGATTCAGTCTTTCGGTCTGCCCATCCGTCTGAGGATGAAAAGCGGAGCTAAATTTCAACTTAGACCCCATCCCATCTTGAAATTTTTGCCAAAATCTTGACGTGAAATGAGGGTCTTTATGAGATACGATATCAGTAGGCACACTATGTAATCTGACAATCTCACGAATGTAAATATCCGCCAACTAGAAAGCTGAATAGGTCATACGATATGGAATAAAATGAGCCGATTTAGTTAATCTATCGACCACAACCAAAATAGTGTCGTTCCTCTTCAGAGTTCTCGACAACCTGATGATGAAATCCATACCAATACTCTCCCATTTCCAACCTGAAATCGGTAGTGAGTGAAGTAATCCAGGTGGTTTCTGGTGTTCAGCTTTGACTCGCTGGCATGTGAGACATCTTGTCACATAGTCAGTGATCTCTCTCTTCATATCATTCCACTAATAACTTTTCTTCAATCCTTTATACATCTTATTGTTCCCAGGGTGAATAGAAAATTTAGACTTATGGGCTTCGTCCAAGATCTCTCGTTTCAATTCTATATTATCAGGTACACAGTAGCGTCCCTGGAACAACATTATCCCATCATCTCTGACAGTAATCTCAGACTTCCCACTGTCCTTCAATTTCAAAAGGGTAGGATCTTCAAGCTGTAGCCCCTTGATTCGATCAAGTAATGAAGAGGTGATAACAATGTACGAAAGTAAAGCTCTTGGTCGAATCACTCGTTCTGGAACAAATCTGCTGAGGGCATCAGCAATAACATTAGCCTTCCCCGGATGATACTTGATCTCGCAATCATAATCGATTATGAATTTCAACCATCTTCTCTGCCTCATATTCAAGTTTTTTTGCCTAAAAATGTATTTAAGACTTTGATGATCCGTGGAGATGATGAATTTCTCTCCATACAAGTAGTATCTCCATATCTTCAGCGCAAATATGATAGCGGCCAGTTCTAGATCATGTGTAGGGTAACTCTTTTCATGTTCCTTTAGCTGTCTGGATCCGTAAGCTACAACTCTTTCATTCTGCATCAGGACACCACCTAGTCCTTTATACGACGCATCGGTATTACCGGTAAAGCCACCACTGTCAGAAGGTATCACTAGAATGGGAGCAGTAGTCAACCTTTTCTTCAACTCGAGAAAGCTCTTCTCGCACTCATCGGTCCAAATGAATTTCACATTCTTCTTGGTCAGCCCGGTAAGAGGTCCTGAGATCTTTGAAAAACCTTCCACGAACCTTCTATAGTAACCTGCTAGGCCAAGAAAACATCGTATTTCAGTAACACTTTTGAGACTCACCCAATTCACAATGACTTCAATTTTTACAGGATCAATAGTAATCCCTGTCTCGGAAATTCTGTGGCCTAGAAATGCCACTTCACGCATCCAGAATTCGCATTTACTCGTCTTAGCATACAACTGGTGGTCCAATAGGATTTGTAAGACGATTTTTAAGTGTTCGGCATGCTCTTCTTCAGACTTAGAGTAGATCAGGATGTCATCAACAAAAACCACCACAAACTGATCCAAGTAGGGCTTGAAAATATGGTTCATCATGTCCATAAAGGTTGCATGGGCATTAGTCAATCCGAAAGACATTACTAAAAATTTAAATTGCCCATACCTCGTATTGAATGTCGTTTTAGCTATATCGAACTCTCTCACCCTCAATTGGTGATATCCAAATCTCAAATCGACCTTAGAGAAATATCGTGCGCCTTGTAATTGATAAAATATGACATTGATCCGTGGCAATGGATACTTATTCTTAATCGTCGCCTGATTCAACTGTCGGTAATCAATGCACAACCTCTGAGAACCGTCTTTCTTCTTTACAAATAAAACAGGAGCACCCCATGGTGACTGGCTCCTTCTAATAAAGCCCTTATCTTGTAGTTCCTGTAACTGTTTCTTCAATTCTGATAGTTCTGCAGGTGCCATCTTGTAAGGAGTCTTGGCTATCGGTGCAGTGCCAGGTACGAGCTCAATCTGAAATTCGACTTCCCTACTCAGCGGCAAACACGTCACCTCATCAGGAAAAACTCTAGCAAATTTATTTACAACAGGAATCGATGATATATCTCTCCGCTTTTCCTCGGCTTCTAATAAAGCAGAGTTTCAGAATGACACCCTTCCGTGTACCCTTGAATTTAAATATCGATTCATCAAAAGGGATAAAAATCACGGTCTTGGCGAAACAATCAAGGGTCGTATGAGATTCAGCGAGCCAATCCATCCCTAGGATAATATCGAAATCTTCGAAGTCTAATTCAATTAGATCGACAACCAATGCATGGGTTCCAATCTGGACAGAACATCGATGATAAACTCTGTCAGCAAGCACACTCTTTCCCAGAGGAGTTCCTACGGTCAAAGGAATGCTCATAGGAGATGAATCATTATCAAGACGCTTAGTGAAGTTTAAGGAGACAAATGAATGGGAAGCACCTGAATCCAAAAGCACATGAGCAAAAAGACCATCGATCAACATCGAACCTGGGCACCCAAGACATGCCACGACTTAAATTATTCAATCATTAGGGTATCATTCCATTTTAAAGTTAACATTCATTTATGAAAATATGTTCATTCATCTTATTTTTTTATTTGAAAACATTTCTGAAAAATCGATCAAACCTACATTAGACTTTAGTTCTACATATTCCCGACGTAAGAATCAACCTTAGGCTCTGATACCAACTGTAGTGGCCCGAGATCTCACAATCTCTTGATTGTAAGATCTTAGACCGTACCTTCGTATCGTGAACCATAGAAACATATGAAAGCGATAAAAGCATCTTAAACAGCGAAAGATAAAATTTCTTTAAAACATTAATTAATCAAAATAAAACCAATAATAATGTTCTTATTCCAATAACAAGTCCAACATGATTAAAGCTTAAACAATTTTGATAAAAATACTAACTGGTTAATGTCTCATTTATTTAAAACCACTAATAATAACTAGAAAGAAAAATAGCTAATTAGGCCACGAAGCCATCATCGCCATTCAGTCCAGTTTCTTGAGCACCACGTGCCGTCTCATCGCCATAGACCCATACATTGTCATCGGTGACACCTATCTCATCTGGTCACCCACATCAACAAGGGTTATAAGTTTATACTTGTATGGACCAGACATACAATCCATTGAAGCATAAAATATCAGTCATAGCCATATAAATATTTCGATATATTTCATATGTGTGTGCATGTGGCATGTATAATTACAATAAGCTGAAATAAACTGAACATAAACATATATACAAATATTACATGAATGTATCATTTCTTTTAATTTTATCTTGTTTGTCATTTAATACACGTTAGACTCCGTCCCGCTCAAGACGTTGAGTCTTAATCATGCTTATCACTTGTTTAGTTAGACTCCGTCATGCTCAAGACGTTGAGTCTAATGAATCATATCATTTATTGCATGTCAAACTCCGTCCCGCTCAAGACGTTGGACTTAATCATGCTCATCATACTCTTGTTTAGTGAGACTCCATCTTACACAAGATGTTGGGTCTAATACTTTCTTAGACTCCATCTTACATAAGATGTTGGGTCTAATACTTTCTTAGACTTCATCGTGTATAAGATGTTAGGTATAATGTTTCTTAATCATGTTTAGTTAGACATTATCAAGCACAAGATGTTGGGTCTAATACCTTCTTAGACTCCATCATGTACAAGATGTTGGGTCTAATGCTCGTAGATCATGGCTTGGCATTTCATCATGTTTTACATGTCTTAATTGTGCATTATATAGATCATCATAGAACATGTAAAGTGCATACGAGTGACATCATAATACATAAGCATTTAATTGCATTTAATCATAGTACATGAATATTAAAGTGTACACAATCATGGTGCATAAACATTAACATGTTATGACACAGTTGTGAGAAGAACTTGAATATAGAACTTAACTATTCACACTCAATCTATTGAATTCATGTTTACGCTCAATCTATTGATTTTAGCTCAATCCATTGAACTCTATTCCTGCTCAATGGATTGATTTCTCGATCCATTGACATAAATCCATGCTCAGGTTCAATCTATTGAGCTTTACTCAATCCATTGAGTTTTATCTGTTACCATTTAATGTTCATCCTCAATCGATTAACATCCAATCGTCAATCGATTGACATAATTATATGTACTTTTTCAAAATAATATCATTTATTAGTATTTACTTTAATATTCCTTTTCAATCGATTGACATACAATCCTCAATCGATTGATATAATTCTGTGTATTTTTCTAAAATAATATTATTTAATCCTCAATCGATTGACATCCAATCGTCAATCGATTGACATAATTATGTGTACTTTTCCAAAACAATATCATTTATTAGTATTTACTTTAATACTCCTCCTCAATCGATTGACATACAATCCTCAATCGATTGAGATAATTCTGTGTAGTTTTTCAAAATAATATCATTTAATCCATAATCAATTGACATACTTCTGTGAGCACACATCAAAATACATCAAATCACATGATAAGATTTCAACCGTCTTCTTCTTAATTAAAATTATCAACATTAAGGATCACCAATCATAGCATGCATTCATTTAATCATCCATTCATTATTCATGAAATAAACTCACTAATTTACGTAAAAATTTATTTAAAAACTAATATTTTAAGTTCAATGAAAAATATGATTTCTCCATACCTAGATCGATCGTACTACTACGATTAGATTAAGATCCCAACAATGATGATGAATCTAGAAGGAGGCGAAGGCCACTTGAGAATATACGCCAACGCCTCGCCGCACTTTCAAAAGAAGGATTCTAGGAGGATAGATCTAGAATTTCTTCTCTAAGGTCTTTAGGGTCTCTGATGGCTCTATTCTTAAGAAGAACTCCGAATAAGATTATAATTTAGGGTTCTCCGTAAGACACTCAAAATAAAGGTTTAGAACACACATAGCAAGGTTTGATCCCTAGAACTCTTATCTAGAACTTAAAGCCTCTAACCAGTAGGCTACCACATAACTTATGTCCATTAATGACGGAAATAAATATAAGAGCTTGAAAAACTAAAACATGTATTTTTAGATAAAACATTTTGAAAAGTCAAGGCATGCGAGGAATACAATATTAAACACATACACATATTTTAGGTGTATCAAAGACATAAAATTCAGATAATGACATTCATCCTCATTTCTAAGAGGCCTCCTAAATGACCAAATCTCAGCCGATCCCCTGCCGGACTTCGAAGA
Source organism: Chloranthus sessilifolius (assembly GCA_021018995.1). Lineage (NCBI taxonomy): Eukaryota > Viridiplantae > Streptophyta > Magnoliopsida > Chloranthales > Chloranthaceae > Chloranthus > Chloranthus sessilifolius. Next base: position 9,938,682 of record CM037598.1, read on the forward strand.
AAAACTTGCCATTTTATTCTTAGATTATGGGTAATTCAAGAGGCATCCTCTTAATTCTTCTTCTTCATCGTCAACATCTTCATTGCCTTATTCTGTCAATATGAGATGATCAACTTTACCAGTCTTTTTGTGGGGATCACTGCTTCTCTTCAAGTTTTTATTGGTCTTCAACTTTTACTTTATTATTTTTATATTAAAACATTTATATCCTTTTCATGTCTTCGTTAGCAATTCTTAAAATGTTAAATTTCAGGAAGAAAATTTATGTTTTATTCGAAAATAAATTCTATATATTAAGTTTTTCAGATTATATTTTCTTTGCTTTAAATCTTATCCCACATTGGAAAAAGATAAATTATTTGTTTCTTTATATATTGTCTTTAGGCTATGTGTGGGCTATCTCTTATAAGAGTTGAAGCAGCTCTTTGCCTTCTTTTCTGTCAGAGAAGATAAAATCTGTTATGAGATAGAGCACACATAAAGCATTTTTATCACTTAAAACAGCTCCCTGTTAGAGCAAATGAGGCAAGGAGCTATGTTACTAAATGTAAAATTAATTCTCTGTCGGAACAAAAAAGTGAAAGAGTTGCTTTTTGCCCTAAAAGAGCTAACCCAAACACAACCTTAGTCTATGTGGTACTGTATATATCTTTTAGAATAATATTGTACTGTATATATCTTTTAGAATAATATTGTATATATCTTTTGGAATAATATGCACTTTCTTTTTCTCTTTTCTTTCATAATGGGGTATTTGACGTCTTAGAACACCGACTAATTCCCCAGCACGTGCAACGCCCGCACATTACATGTATCAGTCAGTAGGAATAAATCCCATTGAGTGACCAACAAGGAGTGGGATTTGTTGGAAAATTTGTGAAATATTGACTCAAAATAATACATGAAATTGGTTTGAGGCACGAGAAATATCGCTATCTTTAAACTATTATTTGCCCTCACTACTTTGACAAAGTGGTCACCAATAGGTTATCGACAAACTGATTCCAGGATACAATGAATCGGCTGTGTATTATTGTGAAGAATTTAGTGAATCCGTTCACGCTATCTGAACACTAAATATTGCAAGAACGCTATGATCAAGACCTTTAAAGATAAATTCAGAGAGAAGGGAGACTTCAATGTAGTTGTAAATAAATAATGATTTAAGATTTCTTAAATATAAATCAAGTGGTGTGTTAATGCATCATTTTCTTATGAAAAGGTGCTACAAGCATCCCTTCGAAAGAGACACCACTTTGGAAAGACACTTCTTTTGAAAAGATACACTACTTTGAAAAGACACTTCAATTGAAAGGACACATAACTATAAAAAGACACACCTCTTTGGAACTTTAAAAAAAAAGACATAAGTGTTAAAACTTTTAACTATTCAACAATTTCCCACTATTTAAAAATTTTAAATCAGAGCAAAGCTAGAAACATATGCATAAATGAAAATGTCTTACATTGAATTTTTACTTTAGTGGAAATAACTCAAAGTTTGCCAAAATTTTAGTAAAACTAAGTCTTAAACTAACAATCTTAAACGATAAATCAGAACTATTCCACACACATATTTTATGTATTTAGCGTTCAATAAATAGGTTAACACATTTAGGCTCTATACTAGTACCCTAATTTTCATAAGCGTTTATGAGATAAAGCAATGACTCATTGGACGTGGCTCCACTCTCACACTTATATAGGGTAGACCTATAAAAGATACCCCTATAACTTTACTATTTCAACACATAGTGTTATAGCGTCTATTAAGAGCAATGCTCCACCTCTCTTTATCCATTACAGGTAAAACACTATATTTCTTGATATATTAATGAGAATTTAATTCTCAACAATGTAGTGCCCCTTTGTCTGTCATGAATTTATTACTTGTTCTCGTAAGTGATTGTTTGGATAAATGACTTAAACCCATCCCGATTTTCTTTTTAGACTAATACTTAGTATTTATTGGTACGTCTACCAATGGAGCCTTAAGGCACTTCATTTTTTTACCTATTTTCATTCAAGCAACATACTCAATGAGATTTATAGGTGCTCTTTAACAACTTTGTGAGATCATAACTCTGATTTAGATTTTAAATCTAAATCCCTTATCTTTTTAAGATAATTCAACTCGATTCATTTCACCATCTCCAAATAATCTTACCAATCTTTTGCAACTCGATGTTGTCAAAAGATTAAATCCGATAAATCAATCATGGACATCACTACCAAGTCCATTATGTGGCTACTCAATTGCTATTGTTCTATTATGACAAAACAATCGTAAAATAGCAATGCTAAGTTGATTTTGAAATCTATTAGTAGCAACTTGAATATCATAATAATTCTAAAGCGAGTTGATCAAGCATACTCAATAATGGCTATCCAATCAATATATGATTGTGTTTAATCAATTATGGTTATTCAACTGTTGCCAATAAATCAAACTCAAGTGGTCATGACTTTTATCATGTGAATACTCAATCAAAATAATCACGTTCTTTAAAGCAAATAATTAAGAAATCTATAAAATAAATATGATAATTTAATCAGAATTATTTGAACATCTATAAATTTTCCTACCAATCTTTTTAGTAATAACTCGATGTTGCTATAAAATCATGGGCATTTGATCATTGCTAATGATACAATGTCATGCTGAATCGATCAAGGCCACTCAATGAACATAGAGCTAAATCCAGTCATTTGATTAAAATCGCACATATGTGATCACATTTAAACACATGAATGTTAGATCTCATCTCAACAAAGAATTACCAAATTTTTTTATCACTCATTCAATGAGCCAACCCCCACAACATAAATAATAGGGAAGCAATATTAGTGTCAACTTTTAGCAATATGATACATATATTAAATCTATCAAAGTAGTTTAACAATCATCTCATCATTAATACATTTGATTTATTTAAAATTACGTCAGTAGATTTTAACCATCTTGATTATTTAGATTGTTATATATTATAATAGTGGAATGGTATGTCTTTATAATCCTTGAATCAATAAAATTTTTTGTGAAACTACTGTTTAAAAGAAGTATCATGTTCTGTACTTTTTCAAACATAAAAACATATCCTAACAAGTATAATTTCATATATGTTTTGGAGACGATACAATCAAAATAAATAATAATAATAATAAATGAAATCAAATTCTACTTACCCGTTACTGAAAGAAAACATAAACAGATTTCATGAAACGTTTGTATCTCTTTGGCCAACTGTAACATTCTCACACTCTAGGCTTCCACGTGTGGGAATTGGAAACAATAATCACTCAAATCCAAAATGTCGCCTGAAATCTAATAATATGCTCAGACAAGTCATCATCAATCTCGGCTCCATGACGTGCTTCTCTACATGAAATAGAGAATTTCAAGTACAAAGACGATCTCTTTGCTATAAGATGGGAGTGTCACCATAGTGCTCTGCAATAGATTTCGGCATCACGATTCCTCTGCTACAACTCATTTAAAATTAACATATATTGGTTTAAAATTGTTGGAAAAATTGTAAAATATTGACCTGAAATAATACAGGAAACCGGTCCAAGGCACGAGAAATATCACTATCTTTAAATCAATAATTGCTCCCACCACTTCGATAAAGTGGTCACCAACATGTTATGGCAAACTGGTTTTAGGATATGACGAACCGACTGTGTATTCTTGTGAAGGATTTGGTGAATCTGTTCACGCTATCCGAACACTAAATTTTATATGAACGCTCAGATCAAGACCTTTAAAGACAGAATCAGAGAGAAGGGAGACTCCAATGTAATTTCAAAAACAATGATTTTAGATTTCTTAAATTGAAAATCTAAAATCAAGTGGTGTATTAATACACATTTCCTATAAAAAGGTGTTACAGGCATCCCTTTGGAAAAGATACACCACTTTGGAAAGACACTTTTTTTGAAAAGACACACCACTTTGGAAAGATACTTCAATTGAAAGGACACACGTCTTTGGAACCTCTTTGCAAAAGACATAAGTTTTAAAACTTTTAAATATCCAACAATTGAACTTAAGACCTTTACTACATACACAAACGTTGCCGATTCATATAAAAATTTGTTAAATAATATTTTTTATTAAAATATTTTTATTATAAAAAAAATATTAAAGTTAAAATTTACCTGATAAACCAACTATCTAAATATAAGTCTTGTCGAATTGGGACTTTTTTTTCGAATTTTATTATTATCTATTTTCTACTTTAAATTAATTTATTGGTTGTTTTAAAGAGTATAAATAGTTACAATAATTCAATAAGTTATATATATAATTAATTGAAGAATAATTAATTAAGCAAGTATTTTATTTTTTTAAACCGAGCCTGTCTCTGCACTCGCCATTCATTTCCTACATATGGTTGATACTATTGAGTGTATAAATTATAGCTTTTCTGAATTTTTTCTCAATAATTTTGATCAATGGCTGCTTAAAATCATGTGATCAAATGCCATGTGGCAGCCAACTCACATACTTACCTACTTCATAGGACAAGAATACCTTTGTTATTTTGCTTCATCCCAAATGCTTAAGAGATGTGGGATTTGCAAGTCTTAAGGCCTTCAAGACGTTTGTCCAAGGTTTCTTGCTTACTCGTTTTTTTTACTAACTACACATCACATTAGATGAACCCCAAGCGAGTGTGTAGAAAGGGTTTTATTGTGGTGGAGCTAGCAATACGAGACATATGTAATATATAGTCATTTTTCCGTAGATATAAGGACTTATATACATGACCTTCCCTCAGCTTTTGGGGACCCTAGGTGAGTTCCTAAAATAGGACCCTACTATATATTGAACTGAGTTATACCTTTCGGGGCGGGAGCCCTATTTTGCATAGAATTTGGAAGTCTTAGATGACTGCCTCTTCTTGGACCTATGCTGCGGACCGCGCTGCATATATTCCGCAGAGTTGGGAGATTGTACATGAAAAAATGATGTAAGAAACTTATCCTTTATAACTTTAAAAGTTAAAGGGAGGCCATAGGCCCCACATTGCTATATGTGGCTCCACCCCTAAAGACAATGTTGATAAATTTGGGTATCCATTTACAACTTTAAAAGTTAAAGGGGGCATAGGCCCCACACTGCTATATGTGGCTCCGCTCCTAATCCGAATGATAATATTTAAATTTGGGTATTCATCTCAAAACTAATTGACAATGAGTGAGCTTAGTATTTTATATGAGGCGAAAGACAAGGTTACGAATACCCGATGTGAGATTAAACTTTAACACACACCCGCACGTATTAGTTGGACTGAGCCAAATCACGCGAACAGTTAAATTAATTGATGTGGAGTGGAGAAAATCCTACTCTAATAGCATGATAAATTTGAGCACCCATCTCAAAATCAATTGGCTATAAGTAGAGAGGCCCAAGATATTATAAGAGAAGAGACACTGGTATGAATACCCGATGTCAGATTAAACTTCGGCAAATATTTGGTCACCTACACCACTCATGTTAATATATATCATAGAGCATTACCTTGCGTTCCATGAGTCCAAAAATCAAGTTACGCGACAAAAAAAATAAAAAAAATCCTAACCCTCTGATCAATACATCTTTCACTTTTTTATTTGTGTTGTGTTTGACTTTATTCACTTGAGCCAGATTTTACCTTATCATACAGGCTTTTGTTGGGAGGGTTTTTTATTGTTTAATTAATTAGGAGTAATCCACGTCAAGGATCAAAATATTTCATTTTCGGTGTCGGTTTCAGACATGATCGATACAAAAAAATTTATCGAAATTTTACGTTCCATGCATTAAGATGCCCGAAATTTCAGGTTTTCATTTCATTTCGGTGCCCACTGAAGCCGATACGATTCGGTGGAAATTATCCCCTAAAATTTTGATCCTTGATCCACATTAATGAGAAAGGAGAAACTCAGTGGCTATTTGAGATTATTTACTCTTACTTAAAGTGGGGAGCCATAACTTGCACACGCTTTTTAAGTGATTGCACCGAGGTTAAAGAAAGACTTCATATTTTAGGGACATGTGGCATATGAAAATGTAATCTAGGCTGTCTGATTTAAAATTCATGATCTATAGATCTTTAGTGGATAAGATTGGAGCAAAAGACAATATTTATCATATCTTGTCAACCGTTGAATCAAATAATAGCCTTTTGACTATATTTAATCACACGATGAAGATTATATTTCGTGCCAATCTTATTCACTGAAGATTTATAGATCATGAATTTTAAATTAGACGGCCCAAATTACATTTTTACATGTCACATGTCCCTAAAAAATAAAATCTTTTTTTAATCTCAGTGCAATCACTTAAAAAACTGAGTTCAAGTAGTGGCTCTTCTTCAAGTTTTACCTAAAATTTATTAATTTAATAACGTCTTATAATTGATTATTTCTAGTTCACTAAACTTTATATGCTTTATTAATGATACTACGAGATTGGACGCTAACATTTTATGACATGGTAAGAGAAAACTGAGCAATAATCTAAGAAAGTGGAAAACTTTTGAGCCTTGGGAAACTTCATAGTGGCTTATAATAAGCAAATGGGAACCAAAATTGGCTCAATAAAAAATTATATATATCTTTTTGGGCAATGGACTTTAAAGAATTGACTGAAAAGAAGCCCCAGCCCAAAATTAGGGGGACTTAGTAGCAGCCTTTTAGCTAGGTTTATCAATGGGTTGGGTCGGATTTGGGTAAAAAATTTTGGGTTCCATATGAGTCAATATATGCCCAATCTGACCTGAATCGGAACCTCGTGTTTCTTTTATTTCATATATTAGATATTAGGTCTCGTCGAACCAACCGTACTCAAAGTCGAACCAACCAAACTCAAAGATCGGATGCTTCATGCCTGATTTGACCCAATGAGTCAAGTTTACCTGTCCGATCCGGTTAAAATACCAGGTCAGATATCTGGTTGACCCGATCCATTGACAGAGCTATTTTTAGCCACCGAACCTATCAAATGCTGACCAACATTGATATGAGAGGCTTTAAAATTGATTGAAAGTCTACTTTTAATAAAATTTAGTGGCCAAAGATAGCTTCATTACCTGAATAACCTTATGATGACTTTGAGGAGTGTCATTCCATCAACAAAACAATGGTTTTTTTTTCAAATACCCCCTCCAAAGCTTCTTATTTATAAAAACCTCCATCAACTTTGGCATATTTACTAAAAAACTCAATAGTTAATAGTTTTGTGTCCAGAACTATCCTAAAGTTAAGTGTAGTAAAAAACCACTTTATCATATGGGAGTCATTACTTGCACTCGGAAAGTTGGCCTTTGAACCGAATTTAAAGCCCTTGAACCTAATTTAAAGAAAGACTTGATATTTTAAGGACATGTGAAAACGCAATCTGGGCCGTCTGATTTAAATTTCAGGATTTATATAAGTTCAAGTAATGACTTCCTCTTTATAATTACCATTTCTCAAGCCTCTATTAATAATATTTCTCCTTTACTTCAAGTAAGTAGTTCCAAGCTTATAGTTAACATTTTAAGAAGATTTTATCTTTATTGCAAATGGGTTTTTTAAAAATATATTTTATATTATTTTAAGACAATTGTACTCTTATTATTAATTGATAAATGCTTTAATAGTTGAAAGGATAATTTTGACTTTTTATATGTAAGCGAGGCTTGAGGTCATGGGTTCTACACTCTATGTTCGGTTCCTCCCTTATATTAATAAGGTGAGGGTTGTCAGGTGAGATTTATTGCCTTACGTGTCACTTAATATGAGTGTTTTGTTGAGTGAGATTTATTTTCCAAGTGCTACTCCTCAACTGCGATACTCTCTACGATATGCAAGGCACGTCTAGATTGTCTATGCCGTATCACATCATTTAAAAAAGAAAAAAAAAAGAAAAAAAGAGAGCATGTAAGTGGGTAAGAAAATTTTTAATCGTTAAGAGGGTAATTAGTTATTTTATAATGTTAACTAATTGTTGACGATGGTAATTTAGTCATTTTACAATGTTAACTAACCAAGTTAACATTAACTATATTTGAAAGTTATGTGGTATGACTGTAAGAGGTTTTTTGAACAAAAAAACTAAATAATCTAGATTTTTTTTTATGGATATACAAAGTTAGAGGGTTTTTTTTTATAAATATAAAACTTTGAAGGAGGATATTTGCAAAAAACCTATAACAAATCCAACCCTAAGTGAACTTACTCTTGTATAAATTTTTGGAAGTTAATTCTTTAGGTATTATAGATTTATAGTCATATGAGATTGAATAACCTGTGTTATCTATATATGTCAATTTGGCTATTGCCGGTCCCAAGCTTAGATGAGGAAGGAGAGTTTGGTCAAGTTTGACAGCCAACTGTAAAACCCTATTAAATCTTAGTTTTTATTTCTTACATCATTTTTAATATATATATATATATATATATATATATATATATATATATATATATATATATATATATATATATATTAAAGAGTCCCTGCATCAGTCACTCAGCATTTGAATCTGTGCAAGAGTCCAGATCATAGGCTATGTGGCATATGATCCTAAAAAAAATTCATTTTGGGTCCATGTGCCACATGACATGTGATCTAAAGAGAAAAAAATTAATTTTTTTTTTGATGTCATAAATATTGGGTTCCGCCCAACTTGATGCATTGATTTTTTACCAATTTTAATTATGTCTTGGAGGGTGGATAAAAAGTTTTTTCAAAAAAGATAAAAATTAGAGATTAAAGCATGTTGCCTCGGCACCTTATTATATATATATAAGAGAATAGATTTGGAGTTGTATGTTTTGTGAAATTGGTGAAAAGCCTAAAAAGGAATATGGAGTCAATGGATATGGTCAAGCTGAATAGCTATTTTTTTAAAAATATAAAAAGTGAAATATTCTCTTTTAACGCCCTAATTACGTCAGACATGGTAGCATTTCTCGGCCATTATTCGGCCTTAAGAGTGTTGACCTATTCCATTAAAAGTGTTGATTTTGTGACAGAAAATATAATTCCATGTTAAAAAATAACAATGTAGTGAAATTTATCGATATTTACAACCTAAAGATTTGGTCTTCGCAGCTTAAGGCTTTAAATCCGTAGACGATGGAGATCTTTTTTCATCCCAATCATCCACACAATAGATCTTGAAATCATGAACCACATATCAGATAGTCAGATGTTGATTCAACTTGACACACATTCCTACAAGTGAATGTAACCATGAGAGTACCAAGAGAAGGGTTCTCGGGTCAGTTTTGTGGTTGTGTTCATGTGGAATCAAACCTCTTACCATATGATAGGTGGGCCATGATCACAAGATCTATTGTGTGGAAGATTGGGAGGAAAACTAAACTCCATAATTCAAATCAATCAACAGTTTTAACGATGGAAACCCTAATCTTTGAATGTAGAAACTTCAGGTCCAAATACTCGGGACAATATATATCTAGCCTAGCTCCCGAGAAATTATCGATCGATATGACAATCGAATCACACATATCAAGGGCACTTGATTGTGAGGTCCAAATGAACAGTGTGATCTTTGACTTCCACTTGATACCCTAATTTTTTTTCCCCAAAAAAAGTGTGGATACTTGAGGTGGGTGCCACACTAGCTAGTGAATGGGCACTAATGGCTAGGGATCACTCAAAAAAACCACTCATATAAAACCACAAAAGCCAACCATTTATTGAGAGATGACTCTGTCGACATTTCATGTCGACATGAGAGCTCATAGAGCCAAAATTCAACTCATTAAGTCATAGACAACACTTTACTTCAATGGTGCACTATTCACCTCTTTATCTGAGTGCTTCAAAGGCAATGGTCTACAAGTTACCTTTCCTCTTTGTTCTTCTTGTTTTGGCCTTCCCTTTAACTTTAAGGAGCATTTTATTCTACTTAGTGGAAATGTCTCTATAGATGTGGCCATTGGAGCATGTCATCACACATATTATAGTCTTAACTTTTATGCCAATTTGGCCACTTTGCCACAAAAAGTGGCCTAATGCGACTACTCGACTAAGAAAAATCCATGATCACTTTTCACTTATGGGCCCTTTGATTGGATCTAATCTTCTTTTGCTTTTGATGTTGTTATCATCTCAAGGACCACAAGCAATGGCCATGGCCGTGTTATTTAGTCAAATCATGAAGTTACAATGATTAGATGGGTGTCGCGATTATGATCGCGACACGATACAACTTGGTGGGACACCCTGTCAATTTGTGTCATAACGGATTTTTTCGATAATTTATTTATTTTTTAATGGATAATATATGCTTGAGGTCATCACCATTAAAGTTTTAGTTAGTATAATATAGTCTCGGTGTTTATTTAATGAACTTTCACATACAGTTATTCTCATATCACTTTTTGGGATGTGGGTCACATGAAATTAAAATTTGATTGTTTGATGATATGCTTATGGTATTAAGATCCATTTTGTGGAAGATTGGGATGAAAAATGATCTCCATCATCTGATTCAAAGCAAACAATGATTTTTAGTGTTGCTACACTTAGAGATTTTGTAGGTGCAAATCGAGCTTCCCATCACAAAATTGCAATGATTAGATGGGTGCGGCAAATTATAGCCTGCCACAAATTATAAGTTTACGGAAACTTTGATTGTAATTATTTAAAAGGGTAAGGCATTCTTTAGTTTAATATTTTAATTGATCATATGCCTAGATAGTAAGATAAACAATCTTGGTCATTGGATTTATATCCAACATAACTATGCCACATCCTAACGAAGAAGCACTGGATTAACCAACTATGCATCTCTTATATGTTCAATTACAAAGCGATCCTTCATATCATGTCTCACTACTTACTCCTTCCAAAAGCTTTATTAGTCTTTCCCATTTTCTACTATTGCTGTATCATTTCATTTTGTTATACACAAATTTTTTTAGGTACTCCATAAACCATTTCCTATGACTATAGTCACCAAATCAGGGTTTGGTGAGGTTAAAATTTGGAAAAATCTGACAAATTCAAGGAAATATTCAGAGAAAAAATAGAGAGAAAAAAATACTATTAATAAGATGTAAAAGCAAAACAAATTTAGGGTTGGCTTTACGAGTCTTATTTCTCCGCTCGCAAAGTTGGAATGGATTTGTCAATTCTAAATTTCTCATGTAATTACATTTTAAAGATGGAGAACTGAAATTACGGGACCATTTATGGAATTTACTTCCACCTATCAATTCATTCATAGGCAAATTACAATTTCACTCATAAAACCTCTATAATGGTAAATCTATACAATAATTTTATCATTTCATATCTTTTCTTGTGAATTGAAATCTTGTGGGGATCACTTTTTTGTAATTATTCAGTTTGATCATGAATGCCCTTTTCAGATTCCACGAGAAGTTAGTTATAAGAAAAAACAAGGCTCGATTTGGTAACACTTTTCAAAAAAGTTCTTTTTAGGAGGAAAATGTCGGTTGAATAGCTCATTTCACCAATGGACATCGCCATCTCTACAAGAAAATAGTGTTGTGTTGAGAAGTTTCCCCATGTGACACACAACACCATTTCAGCATATAATAAACCTTTTTTAGAAGCATCATTTGGGGTGATACTTCTTTCCAGAAGCTTCGAAAATGCTTATTTGGATATGGTTGCCAAAACAGGGCTTGGGCCTAATCAAAAAGTAGGATTCAATTACAGGGAAGTCACTTCTCAAACATCATAATAAAATAGAAGAAGCCAATTCTTAAGAAATTAGCATCAAATTATAAATTCACTTTCATGTTGAAATTCTAACTTATCAAATTGATCGAAAAGGTGTTTTGGGCATTATAAAAATGAAACCAAATTGTAACTGGCTGACCAGAACAATTGACAGCCCTACAGCTGTTCTTAACTAACCATCATCATCACAGCTTGATCCCATCTATTTGGGGTTCGCTTTGTGAGTTCTAATTCTCCACTCATTTCTGATTACTCGCAAGGAAAAAAAAAAAAAAAAACAATATTAACATTTTACATCTGATCATTAATACAAATAATATATCACAACATAATTGTTCTTATTATATTACCTGAGAGTGAAAACAAGAATATCAATGCAAGTGCCTGAATGGTATTATTCTGGAATTGTTTACATTGGAGAATGATAGGCATCACTTACCCAATCATACATTTCCCCAAGTAATATGGTTCGCGTAAAGTAGTGAAACAAACCAATTATATTGAATACAACATTGCTGGAAGATCTTTGAGTTAATTCTAGCAGTATGTTCAGTGCCCATGCGTGCATCTTGATGCAACTTTGAATGTAAATCTTTGAGAGTTCCCGTATCTGATGGGTTTGATCTATACGACATAAGTCCATAAGTCAATATTGTTAAAACGTGTGGAGTAGAAATAAGATTGATTGAATTAGATAAAATGTACATACAGTGCAGTTGGAAGAAGGTAAATGATAATCTAACTTATATTAACCTCGGAAAAATTGGAAATAGAAGAATACCAAGAAAGTAAGGTTCTCAGGCCATAAACAGATACCATTTATCAGTCAGAAAGAAATTACATAGCCCAACATTAACACTATTGAACACTCTTATAATCAGAGGAGCCACTTTTTGTGTTGATATGAAGGAACTTCTGTAAAAATATTTCCTTTTTTTTCTACATTTTTATGCACGTCTCATGCATAAATTGGTATGCACCTATCCTTAGCTCATTGAATCAAATACCCAAGTAGCCAATTTTATTTCTGAACTTTATAATATAAAAATAGCTTGGGCTTGGGCCTGTAGCACAATGGAAGGCAGGGCTGGTCCTGAGTTTTGGTGGCCTATGTTGAGATTTCGAAATGGGGCCTATTTATATTAATAAAAAAATTCCTTAATAGCTCCCATGTGTGTGGAATCAGGATATGATCGTCTGATAGGTGCGTCAAGATTCTCCATCGTCTATTATGGTGGAAATACATGTGTTCTTCACAGGAAAAATGGGTGCAAATAAACCCACCCTTTCTAGAATGCATGAGATTATTTGATTACAAAAATTATATATGGATTAAAGTTTTTATTTCTTTGTATATCTTAGTAAACTACTCTAGTGGTAGAATTAGTGGTTTTGCGGCACCTATTAATTTTACTAGAGCCTATACACCCTACCTGAGTGCGTTTAAACACGAAATAGCATAACCTTTTGTGAGAGAAATCTCTCCATAAATTAGTCCGAAAATAATTGCGATAGAAATCTCTCCTAAAATTAGTCTAAAAATAAGTGCAAGCCCTAAGGTGGCGTTATTTGCACCCTATTTTTCTTTGATGCGAATAACACACATTTCCACCATTAAAACCCTGACTGCCATGAATCAGACGATGGAGATCACTTTTCATCCTAATCTTCCACACAATAGATCTTCAGATCATGGTGCACCTATCAGACTGTCAGATCTTCAGATCGTTTTATCGGTAATGAAATTTTATTTTATTTTTTCTTTTAAACTTACATGTGGGCCGGTGGCCTAAGCAAGCTGGGGGCCTATGTCTGCTGCCCCACTTGACCCTCCCTTGGGCCTTGATGGAAGGTTAACAACATTGCAACCTCAAGGTCGCAGGTTCGAGCCCATCTTACCTAGAATATATATATATATATATATATATATTATAATTCCGGCCAAGGATTTAGAGTTTCAAATTTAATTTAATTACCTACGCACTTCTATTTTTTGGGATTTTTGCCGTGCCGACACATGGTGGCACTTGGACACTTCTCAACACAAAATGACACTTCTAGACTTGTATGAAAATAATACCATTTATACTATCAAAATGTTCCTCATTTTGACATAGTAAACTGAATTTTCTTTATACGAAAAATGTGTAAAGTTTAGTAAATTATAAAATAAAAGGCTTGAGTCCTTGAAAACAATTTGTATAATATGGAATACTTTAGTTAGTTTCATGGTATACACTATGTATACTTTTCATTAAATATCTCAATTGGCTGTCTAAAATTTTCCTTCAATTTTACTTCTCTATATACATTCTACTTTTATGTAGTTTTTCCCTATTTTTCTCAAGGTTGTGCGCCAACGTATTGGAAACTTCAAAAATCGATGTGCCAAACATCTATGACACTTTGATCTAGGCACTGGTGCCACCTGGAGGTTGTAATAGAGTCAACCTTTCTAGTTGAGCTACAGGTCCAATCCCGTGACAGGTTCAAATCCATCTAAATGTTAAAACAGAACAGCTGTATAGTGTACCTTTCAAGCAAAGATTCTTACGTCATGTTGTTTTACCAACACACCAAATGAAAATGCAAATCATATTTTTTTGTTATTGGGCAAAAATTATTTGGTATTTCTTTATTAATGTTTTGGAGCATATATATATATCTGAAGTTCTGAACTTGCTTGACTCCTGAAGTGATCTATGGATTGAGTGGAAAAGGCTGAGTGCAGACGCTCAAAATGGACTTTTCAAAGTTGTACCATGGTCTATATTGACAGCTAATTGGAAGGAAGTATGCAGTATCGGTCCACAAGTCCTATAATTTCTGTTAATTGAGGTGATACGGAGAGTGCTTACCAATATTCATCAGCTAAGCACACTAAACTATTGGTGGAGGGGATCTCTATAAATGTAATTCATTGGTTTAAGAAGGAATCTCTACCTCCCTTGAAGCACATGATGTAATTTTGAAATGTGGACCTCTTTTATCTGACCTACATGCAAAGATTTTTCATATACATAGAGAAGGAAACTCTTTGGTAGACCTAAGGGCTAGAGGGTCTCTTTTTCAGTCAGATGTGCCGGAGGTTCTTGGGAAACATTAAGTAATTACAACAGTGGACGGTCTTTTAATCACTAGGCTGGTGGGCTCTATATTCTCCAAGGGCTCTTACGATTTTTTGGCATGTTTTCCATTTTTTGCCATATTGATAAAATTGCGTGTTCAACAAAAGAATAATATGATAATTCCTTTCAAAACATCAAACAAGAAATACTACAAACTTTGGCATGCTGGCCTTCTTTTCTATGTTATAATGTATGTAGTTTTTTTGCATTAACAACAAAATTACTTGTTTGGAAAACAAAAATAATAAGTTTTTCCAAAACTTTAGATGGGTTTTCTCAATGTCCAAATTCCAGACCAGATGGTCTTTCTCTAACTAAACCATTGATCTGGATACAGGATAATTTGCCAATAAATAATAAACGGGATATTAAAATCTATAATGTGACACAAAGCAAGAAAAGAGACTAATTGTTTGGTGCCTAAACGAGTTAACAGTTATAAAAAAATATAATCTAACATCATTACAATGAAAGGCCAAAGATTAATGGATACAGATGTGATGCAAGGTCTGGATCTGCAAAGTAAAATTCTCATAAAATGAAACAGTGAATATCCAAGGAAGCAAAAATATTTTAATCATGGAATCACTTCTAATAGCTAATCATCAACGTAAAGGACAGTAAATCTTCAAAGAAAAATTGTTTATATTTGATAGATTTAATGTGAAAGAAAATAAGAAATAATGGGGAGAAATTACCATAGTAATGATCTCGGTGTGGAATGAAATCCTTTGTGTTCCAGGCCTTCTTGGCCTGACCCTCCTCCCCCACTGGGAGAAAGGGCTGGCTTTTCAGAATCGTTCAGGGATTTGCTTCCATCCATTTTGGAAGCATCAAGATCAGTAATTGTATCCGAAGTGTTGACACAATACTTTTGAAGCCACCTATCAGTCTCCCAAAGGACGTGCATTATGCTCTCTCGTGCAGCATAGCCATGACTCTCAGAAGGAAGGATCACTAGACGGGAGAGTGCACCATGGCCTTTGAGAGCATTGAAAAACCGATCTGACTGCATCAAATTCAAAGTCAAAGTAAGCAGAAAATTCAGTAGTTTTAGGAAAAAAAAACTAGTCACACTGAAGGGGTTGGAGAAGCATTTTCCGTATTGGCCACCGGCTGATACCGAGATGTATCATCTTGGGTATCAGTGATAGAATATACTAGCGATAGCTGAGATGATACATTTGTCTCGGGTGGCTCCGATACCAAGACTTATCCCCGGATATGTCTTGATATTGTCCGAGATTTCGATCTACGAACTCAGCTGTTTGAATTTGAGGTTCAGTCAGTCCTTTCAGGCCAAGACATTTAATCGACAATTAAAACAATTGGAAGCGGAATTACGTAACGATATAGTAAATAAGTATCAGTTGATGGAATTATATGATCTAAATTCCAATCGTTAAAATAGATGCTGTGTTGATATGGTGCGGTAATTTTCCAGAAAAGGAACGACTTAAATTACTGACTCTTTTTAATGAAAAAAAGAGACAAATAATATCTTCAGTGGAGAAATCAATCACCAAGATTGGTTGTTCTTCTATCAGAGAGAACAAAATAACCACAAATATAATAGGAATCATGGAAAAGGATAATATTTTCAATTACAAAAATAATAGCATGTCAGCCAAAACTTGTATGAAATAGGTATTACTGTAATAAAATGGACTAGCTAAGGAATTTAGACACTAGACTTAAAGATGAAGTGCAAATGACAAGAAATCCTGTAGTAGCCATATAGCCCATATCTGATCTCCATGTTTAGAATACCATCACTAGTAAAAAATATCAGCAATCTCTCAAGAAACAGTGAACCATTAACTCCTAGAAAGGAGAATTACATTAGTTCTTCACGAAGATACTATGATAAAAGGTATAAATTAAGTTACCTGCATTGTTAGCGTTCCTGGATTATTGTCTTCCTCTCCATGGATAAGTAAAATTGGCTTCTTAATTTTGTTAGCTAACATGAAAGGGCTCATCTCAACATAGGTACTAGTGGCTTCCCAAAGTGTTCTTTCTTCATTCTACACCAACAGCAGCGGTCATCGTTAAATGAATAACCTGAAAACGGTACTCGAGTTTGCTAAAGAGAAGAAACATAAATAACTCAGTAGGCTATAAAAATGAAATGAGATGGTATTAGGAAACTGATCCGTATGCCAGGGATTGCACTCAAGCCAATCTCCTTCCGTCCAAATGGTCAAGCCTCGGGAGCTGCACCGCTATTTATGACCATGCAAATCAGTGACAGTTCATGTTTGACCTTTCACAGATTTAGCGCTAGGGATGTGAATTGAAACCAAAAACCGAAAACCGAGCCTCACAAACCAGACCGAAACCGACTGAAAACTAACACCAAACCGAACCGAACCAGACCAAAACTGACTGAAAACCGACACCAAACCGAACCAGTTCTGTTCGGTTTGGGTAGCTGAAAGCCGAAAACTGGCCGGGTAGGATGAGAAACCGACCCTAAAACCGAAAAAAATGAAATATATAAAAAAAAAAAAAATTCCTCATTAAACAATAAAAAAATATGGAAAAAAACCAAAAACCGAACCGAACCAATTGAAACCGGATTGGTTCAGTTCGATTTTGGGGCTGGGGGAGGGAAGTTCGGTTAACCGAAATAGAAACTTTTTGGTTTGGGTTCGGTTTTAGGTGAGCTGACACCGAAACCAAAATTTCGGTTTCTGTTCGGTGAACCGAATCTCCACCCCTATTTGGCGCTTGAAATTATCAGTGCAATAACCAAGGTTGTCAGTTTGAGATTGACATAAGTGCAAGTGGTCGGGTACCTTACAAAGTCAAATGAAATAAACCCTTGATAGTTGGCAATCAAGAGTAGAGATGAAGCCAAAATTCGGTATATTACGTAGGTTTAAAACATGTGTACCTGAAAACCAAAAGGTGTAAGCGTTCTGTTGTAGGCCCCGGAGCGAGCAATTCCACAACTGAAAAGATGAGGAGCATGTGCTAGGAGATTTGCAGTCATGAATGCCCCATAAGAATGACCACCAATAGCAATTTTATTTGGGTGAGCCACCTACAGAAAGTAGGACAAGGAAACCGCTGCAACAAATGAATACATAAAATCTACGAAATTATATTATCAAGGAAAACTCTAAGGAAGTATACCCCTCGCCTTATAACTTCCTCAACCGCGGCTTCGGCACTAGCAACCAGCTGCTCTACGTACCTGTTCAACACACAAACCAAACAAATATGAAGTTTCCATACAACCAGAAAGACATCTATGAAAGGGAAAGTTGTGAAAAGGAAAGACTCCATCCTATGAAGGGTCAAGTTTGAAGCAGATTAATGAACTTAATATCAATCAATGTACTTCTTCTCCATACATGTGATATTATATAGATCTGGATAAACTATTTGTATTAAGCCAAATTTTGCCAAATTTCGACGAGTTCATTATCCTGTTGAATTTGACCATTTTGGCTTATAGAAATTGGTCCATATTTAACTTAATATACTAGTAAATCGCAAAATTCAGTTGCTAAACCAAATGCAATGGGAATAAAGCGTTCTGGACATAAAAAAGACTCATTTGACAGAAAAATGTAGGTGAAGGTAAAACTCACGAATAAATAGATTTGGTGGTGGTGGGGGGAAGGGAATGATTTAGAAAGCATGGTTCAAAATCTCGTCCAAAACCGGTACGTAGTGTACGATACGTACTGGTTTCAGAGGTCACCGGTACAATACTTTATTGCACCGGTGCATTACATATATATTGGTAATGTATTGAACGATACATACCAATGTATCGTCCGGAACTAGTATGTATCGTCCGATACATACCGGTTTTGGAGCGAGATGATACATACTAGAAAACCGGTATTTTAAACCATGTTAGCAAGTGAAGGAATTGTGTGTCCTTTAAAAGACATTTTCAATGTATAAAGTTTTGAACCCACAATGATAGTATAGATCTTATCATGACTACTGAAATTAATTATACTATATTTCATGGTACATTCTCATTTTTAATTGTCATAGATTTATTGGATCCCTTATGTACATGTACGTGCTGCATATACTCTCAGAGTTGGTGCTGATCCGAAGCTCGAGTACAGTCCGTGTGCCGTTTTCCTCTCTACCATGACGGATCAATTGATTTAATGTGGGCATCATTCTTTCCTTCCTTTGCCCCGTGCCCTATCACTATTGGTTACTCTTGATCCGAAGCAACCCTTATGCCATTCATAGAGAGATCCAATCATCAAAATCAATAAAAAGGTCATCATGGATCAAGATCCAAACAGATCAATCTTGTTGGGTCAAATCTCGATTCATTTTATAGGGGCCTTAGGGATTGAGCGGAGTTTATAATTAGAACTAGTATTACCTTAGGTTGCTATGGGTGCGATGATTGTCCACTTCGATAGCATACCTTACATGAGAAACCGGTGTCTGGTTGACAAGAAGATAATGAATTCATTGCCTGAAGCTCTTGTAGAATTTATTTCGCATGATGTGTGTTCACTCTTATGTAGGCAGACCCAATGTGACTAGGTTTGCTGGTTCATTTGGTTTTGGTTTGGATTCGCAGTTTGCAGTTCGCCACCCTAAAACCAATCATGTTCACTAAATGAAAATATGAAATATTTTGAGAAATTTTGATGGGGATGCCGACATCGAAGACCTGGGTTTTGGGCCACACAAGGTGTACCGACGGTAGAAGAAGCAACAAAGGAGCCATAACCGATTGATGTCATGAGCCAGTTTCATCGGTGATGAAACATTTTGGGTCTGGAAGAATTGATGGAGACACTGACAACGAGGACCTAGGTGTCAGGTTGTACAAGGTGTACTGGTGGAAGAAGAAGCGACAAAGGAGTCATGGGGTGCTAGGATCCACCGGGGAAAGGCCTTAAGGAGCAACCTAAACGAAGAGTCCCTGCCCAGGTTTGCTTGAACGAACATCATTCTCACTCAAGAGAGAATGCTTCAGAAACACGGAAAACTCTCAGCCTGTTATCGCTCGAGCGAGAGCATCAGGAATCAAGGCCAAAACTTTCGGCCAAAACTTGAGCGACTTGGTTATCACTCTAGCGACCCCCTTTGTAAAGATTCCCGCTCGAGTGGGAACCAAATTCGCTTGAGCGAGTCACGTGACGAAAGTTGTCATTTTTATCCTTTTTTTGTTTTCTCTTCGAGTCAAATATAAGTTATCCTTTTAGGTAACATGATACTTTTCTATTTTAGGGTTATTCCCATATGTAATCACCATAAAGCATATTTTGTGACCCATTTTTGGCATTGGTTGATTTTAATGAAAAAAGTGCATTTCATTTTGGGCTTGAGAAGAGCTTTGAAGAGTGAGTCTTCTTCCCCATGTGGGTTTGGTGTGAGGCCAAGGGTGAGATATCCATGTTATCTTTGATCTTCTCCTTTCTTATTGTTCTTGTTTAATCTTCTTATTTTCTTATTAATTTATGGCATTCAATTTTCCCCTTTTAATTGATTATTCCAATTCCCAAATCCTAGATCTAGAACAACATTGATGTCCATCATTGTGAATCGAATCCGATCTTAGCTTGCTGATCCATGACTGTTGTTGGGCTTAAGCTTGTTTATTTTGCGCCGTTAATCACTTCCATTCAAAAGCCCTAGCGAGGAGTTACCGATTCCACCACAAGCTACGATCGAAGGCGCCAACCTAGACGAAGCTAAAGTTCTATCTTTAGGATCGCTTCTTACGCATTTCCTAACAGATCTAGCGTATCGGATTGAACCCTACATGAATCAAGCATGATCACTTAAGCGGAATTCTACGAAATTCCAAGGTATCGCTTTAATTTGTGATTAATTGTTCAATTAATTAGTTTAATTTCGACAAATTAGCATATCATGGGCATTCACGTAATTTACGGTCATTGTCCCGCGTCAGTTTTGGTATCAAAGCTTAGGTTCTAGGTTAGGACACATGTGTATGTCATTTCGATGCCGTTTGATTTTATTTCATTGGTGTGTTCATTTGTATGCACATCTTGTGTTTGTTAAAATTACTCACTTGTTTTGTTGTTCACATTTGTGTGTTCATTGATGTGGTCATTTGTATGCACATCTTGTGTTTGTTAAAATTACTCACTTTTTGTGTAGTTCACATTTGTGTGTTCATTGATGTGTTCGTTTGTGTGCACATCTTGTGTTTGTTAAAATTACTCACTTGTTGTGAAGCTCACATGTGTGTGGTTCATATTTGTGTGTCCATCTTGTGTTTGATGAAATTACTCGTTCACTTTGGTTCATATCATTTAGAACCCGTGTTAATGAGTCATGGACACGGGCGTGATTGTTGATGCTCTTAGGAGCATCCAAGTCGCGATGATCGTACTGAATGAGAGGGAACTAGCAAAAAAATGAAACCATTACACTCCAAATCCTAGGTGAAGTCCCGAAAGTCTGGATGAGGTTAGAGTTAGGGGATACTCCCATCATTGTGGGCCCAAATATGATCTTGGTAGAAAATCTCTAAGGTCTATTCAAGTCGAAGTCCCGGATTTCAAGGGTATGACGAACCCTAAATCCGTCGTGGGATGGCTGGTCAGCATAGAGTATTTTGACTCGTATGATGTGTTAGAAGAGTGTAAGGTTAGACTCGCCAAAACAAGGTTGGTGAGTCACGCTCAAATCTATTGGGATGGTGTGGAGTTTCGACGCGAGTCACTTCGAAGTAAGTCCATCACATGATGGGAAGACATGAAGGAGCGACTTATCGAGAAATATGTTCCTTTCACACACCGCCACCTTCTATGGTGTTTGGAAGCTAAGGTGAATGAGTGTCATAAAAACACCCGACTTGAGTCAAGGAGCACCGATACTAAAGAGATACAATTTCGGGGTTCAACCCTCGAAACCCGTGATTACTCCTCCGAATCCCCAAATCGATAACGGGAAAGGAGTGATTGTTGAGAGCCCCAAAACTAGTGGTCGCAACAATTATTACAAGTGTCACGGATTTGGACATTTTGCATATTAATGCCTGACAAAATTTCTAGCTCAAAATTTATTGATTAAAAGAGGGAGTTCTAAGGAGCCGGAAAATATGAAAGTGGAAGAAATGATGTATGACCCTAGTATCGTGATGAGTGAAGAGGAGATAGAAGAAGCTGAAGAAAGTCTAGTTTGTATTAAAGAAACTTCTATTTCCCTTGTGAGTGGTGATATTGAGTCGCTCACACGTGAGCTAATCGAATCACCCACACATGAGTCATTGGTGTCTGTAGAGTCGGTTGTGCATGAGTCGTCATTGGTAATCGAGTCGAACGCATATGAGTCACTAGTGTCGATAGAGTCCACTACATGTGAGTCGTTAGCGTCGCATGCACATGAGAGTATCGAGTCCATAGATACACATACACATCATAGTCTCAAGTTGCATACTGCTTCACATTCCGAGTCTTGTTGTGAGTCAAGCTTTGAGTCTCATTCCGTATTGCGTGCCAAAATTACGCTTGAAATTAATTTGTGCAATGAAAATCTCAAATTATCGATGCATTTACCTAAGACTTTTATGGAGTTCCACTTAAATAATCATGTGATGGTTCGGATTGGATCTGAACGATTCCCATTGATAATCGTAAGGACCCTCCAAACCCGTCATGCCGAATCTTTTGGGATTTTGGAAAGGGGTGGACCTAAAGTATACGTGCTTGAGCTACCTTAAGGTTTGGGGGTTAGCTCGACACACAACGTGGAAGACCTAGTTACTCATCTAGGCTCCCCCACTTCCCAAAACTCCTTTTTAAACGTCCTTTCTTGTGCACCAATCCCGGTCCCAAAACCCCTATCTTTTTCTCCTCCGAACAAAATGAGTAGGGAGGTTATTAAGAAGATCACGGATGATCTTGTGACATTCACCTACAACAGAGAGTTTCTAGTTTATGAGATAAAGAGACTACCAAGAGTACATGGGCTAATAATGAGAGAGCATGAGCCAATAATGAGAGAGCTCGCCGCTTGAGTACTTGTATTTCCGACCGATATCACAATCACAATTCATCGGTGATGAAGCCTTTCGGGTCTGGAAGAGTTGATGGGAAGCTTCAAAAATATCTAGTAGAGTGGGTTGGCAAGCTGGGTTATTGGGTTGTCGAGAAGAGGTTTATTGTGTGCACCTTGATACACTTGACCAATACTATTTCATCGGAGATGAAACATTTTGGGTTTGGGAGAATTGACAGGGACGCTGACATCGAGGACCTAGGTTTTGGGCCAAATAAGGTGTACCGATGGCAGAAGAAGCAACGAAGGAGCCATAACCGACCGATGTCATGAGCCAGTTTTAGGCCGTACAAGGTGTACCGGCAGAAGAAGCGATGGATGAGCCATGGAGCGTCAGGGTCCACCGGGGAAAGGCCTTAAGGAGCAGCCCAAAAGAAGAGTCTCTACCCAGGTTTGCTTGAGCAAACATCATTTTCACTCGAGCGAGAATGCTTTAGAAACATGGAAAACTCTCGGCCTATTGTCGCTCGAGCGAGAGAGCATCAAGAATCAAGGCCAAAACTTTTGGCCAAAATTCGCTCGAGCGACCCTTCGTAAAGATTCCCGTTCGAGCGGAAACCAAATCCACTTGAGCGAGTCACATGACGGAAGTTGTCATTTTTATCCTTTTTTTTTTTTCTTTTGAGTCAAATGTAAGTTACCCTTTTAGGGTCATATGGTACTTTTATATTTTAGGGTTATTCCCATTTGTAATTACTATAAAGTATATTTTGTATGCCATTTTTGGCATTGGTTGATTTTAATGAAAAAAGTGCATTGCATTTTGGGCTTGAGAGGAGCTTTGAAGAGTGAGTCTTCTTCCCCATGTGGGTTTGGTGTGAGGCCAAGGGTGAGATGCCCATGTTATCTTTGATCGTCTCCTTACTTCTTGCTCTTGTTTAATCTTCCTATTTTCTTATTAATTTATAGCATCTAATTTTTCCCTTTTAATTGATTGTTCCGATTCCCAAACCCTAGATCTAGAACAACCCTGATGTCCATCCTTGTGGATCTAATATGATCTTAGCCCGTCGATCCATGACCGTTGTTGGGCTTGAGCTTGTTCAATCTGCGTTGTTAATTGCTTCCATTCAAAAGCCCTAGCAAGGAGCAACCGATTCCACCGCGAACTACGATCGAACGCCCTGATCTAGACGAAACAAGAGTTTTATCTCTAGGATCGCCTCTTTCACATTTCCTAATGGATCTCGCACGTCGAATTGGACCCTACGTGAATCAAGCATGGTCACTTAAGCGGAATTCTATAAAACCCCAAGGTATCGCTTTAATTTGTGATTAATTGCTCAATTAATCGGTTTACTCTTGACAAATTAGCATATCATGGGCATTTACATAATTTAGGGACATTGTCCCGCGTCAAATTTTATATTATAATTTAAAATATAATTAATAGTTTTGTTTCTTTAGCACATCAAGTGCTTGCTAACTTGCTAGTTGAGTCGGTGTTGGTGAAAGAAAATGACCGAGGTTTGAAACCCTTCTCTTACACCATATTAAAAATAATAATAATAACAAATAAATAATAAATTAAAATTGAAATAAAGAATTAATCAGCCAAAAGCAGAATCAAACGAGAACTGCTGAGCAGTTTGGTAGGGGAGCTAACTGCTAAGCAAATCGGATACCCCTGGGGACCGGATTTTGACAAGTGAGAAACAGCCCCTCTGATTGGAACTAATTGCTCTATGCACCTATTGTGAATGAGGTGGTAGCCATTCAATATCATACATTATTTACTATAACTTTATGACTTCGGTTTGAAAGTTTGAGTGGAAGTCAATATATTGCACATTGAGAGGAGCACAATAATCAGTTGTTATGAAATGCAAAGAGATTATACTGTCTTACTGAGATACTCACTAAATGCGTAAAGCACTTGGCAGTACCTCCTACTCAGAAAATTATACGAACTTAACAAAAAAAGACTTATATAAGAACACGCATTAATTTTTTCTGAATCCCTATTCACAATTATAATTTTGTGGGAATTCTTTTATGATTTTTTTAAATTAAATAAAAATTCAAAAATAATTTAAAATTATACCACAGTTGAAACTTGTGAGAGCCCTAAAATGGTCCCGATGGTGTGTGATACAATCTGCCTATGTTGGCCCCAAGCCCGGATAAGAAGGACTAGGGTTAGCATCAAGTAGATAGTCAACTACAAAAAACTTATCAAATATTCCTTGGCGAGTAATATCTGTACATCTACATAAGCCAACCCCCGAAAAAGAAGGATTTAAGGCAATGAAGATGATGACCTAACAACACCATCACCTAATGCACACTTCATTTTTTTTAAACATAAATTTTCTCCCAGTTTCAATTCATCATTACCATGATCACCTTGTCCCATCATCTTAAAGTGTTTTAATTAAACACTTTAAGATGTCACTGTCACTGTCACTTGTTCAAGACAGCACCACCCGGGAAATGATCAAGTTGCACATGAAAAGGAAAAAGGAAAATGGTCCAACAACCTAATGATTTTTTTTTATTAAAATGGGTACACTGGGATTGAACCTGAACCTGTGACCTCAAGTTTGAAATATTATCAACCTCCCAGTTGAGCTACAAGCCATGGTATCAAAACTCAGCTGATACTGGTATGTATCGGTGATATATATATCAGTTTTTTTATACAAGCCATGGTATCAAAATTCGGCTGATGATGCTACATATCGGTTTCGTCGAGAACCAATACCACCCCGATACAGGTATCAGGGTGGTATCGGTATCGGACCAATACATGTCAGAATCGGCCGATACAGCCTTGGTATCTGCCAATATTGACCAATACAAATATTTTTCTCTATTTTTTTTTTCAAAAATAAATAAAATTGGCCAATACAGCATCGGTGATACTGTATCGGTTGATACGTATCGGTCTCAGATGGACCGATACCCGATACTAATACCGAGTTTGATACCTTGCTAAAAGCCTAAATCCATCAACATAATCGAGCTTGCCACGAGCTCCATTATAAAGGTTCAAAGATGAGAGTCACACCAGAGAAGCAATTACTTGGTCTTCGTGACCTGCCCAAAGTAATGGACATTTATATTTGCAAATATTATAGTATATCAGGAAGATGCAGAATGCATGGATCAAAATATCGGATTTTCGATACGTATCGTCCTGCCCCAAAACCGATACGTACCGGACGATACTTTCCGGTTTTTTCCCCCAAAAAAAAAACAAAACAAAAAAAACAACAAAACCGATAATTTGAAATTATCGGACGATAATTTCAAATTATTGTCCGAAACGAACGATACATTAAACGATATGGACGATACGAACGATACTTTGAACGATAATTTGACTGTTTTTTAAGGGGGGCGATAAAAACCCAATGTATCATATTGTTCAAGTCCAAAACCGATACATATCGGTATTGGACGATATTTTGATCCATGGCAGAATGCCCTAATTTCAACCGCTATAGAAAGTTTCATCTCTTAATTTTCTCATTGCACGTCTATTGAGACCATGAATATAAAAATGGTTTCAAATAAATCTTATTATAATTTACAGTAACTTACCTGTCATTTGCCTCTTCATCCCCCTCACCAATGATTGGAATTGTTGGACCAGATAAGATAGAAAACCTGCAGAAATAGAGATCCTTTATATATGTTTAGAAATATTTGAATCGAAATTCATATAATTATAAAGTAACACCTATAAGAATCATATAATACAAGATTACAGAAAATAAAAATGAAAACATCGTTCCTATCGCCGCCACTGGAAACAAATGTGTATTTTAAAAAAAGACATTCAGGCATAGTTAGAGTTTCAACAACATTGTTTTTTGGGCAAATAATGCGACTTATTACAATATTGTTTGAGCTTCTCTGCCTTTGTTGTGGGGAAAAATAGATTAAAAAAAGCCCATATTACTGAATTTTTTGCACTTTAATCATAGATTTGTATTAAATCACTTCCCTACAAACAATTCATATGTCTTTTTCCTCTACTTTCACGGTTTCACCTAGACACTCATCGTAGGCAGCTTCAGGAATCAAAAATTTATTTCATGGCCACTGGCCACAATAAAATGATCAGACCAAAATACTGAAGTTTAATTGGGTGCTACCAACTGAAACTAAAAGCATTATTTATTGTTGAGCTGGTATTAGGTACCGAACTTGAGTGTGGCACTCGGGTCAATCTCCTTTTGTCTAAATGGTCAAGCCTCGGGAAACGCACTATGAGCACACAAATCAGTGAAAAATCACCTTTGACCTTTCAATGAATTGATGCTCAAATTATCCACTCATTTGCCAAAGCTGTTGGTTTGAGATTGACCTGAGTGCCACTGCTGGTACTCAGGTCCCTACCTTATATGTAGTCTTCATTATTATTCAAAAATTTTGTTTAAAATAACTAAAGTATCTAACTACCATCAAGAGTACACATCCCAACCTCTTCAATTATCAACGTCTATGCACGTAACAAAAATGGACCCGACGCTCCTGTCCATCATTCAAACACCCAAATGGTGTTTAAATGATCTTATACCATCAATGGTTTAAGATGTTGGTGATCCATACCGTCAAAGTGATAGATCATAGATTGAAATGCAGCAGGCCCAAAAATGGTGTTTCAGCAAGATTTAAACCATCCGATCTGTTGATTATAATATCAACTGTTGTTTTTAGTTTTAATGGCTGATACTAAAGTTTATCAATTGGATGGTTCACATCCACTTATAGGCATTTTTCTTTGGGATGAGATAAGTTCCAATGATGAATTGCCACTTGGATAATTTAGATTGGTCACAGTTGTGCGCCGCATGGCATAATGATAGATCACACTTCCATAGTGAGATAAAGTGTAATTTTAATGGTGTAAGATCATTTAAACACCATTTCGATGTTTAAATGTCGGTTAGGAGCCATTATCCCAACAAAAATTAATAATAATGATAATAATATTTGACCCAAGATGATCGACAACTAGATAATTGGTGATTGTCTACACACTTCCAGATCCCGAGATCTAACTGTTATATCATGATTGATCACATAATTTAAGGGCACAGTAAACAGGAACGAAAAGGAAGGAATATAAAATATTACCCTCTAACCAACCAAAGAAGAGCTGATGTGGGACCTATGCCTGCAAACTCATTAGGTGAACCACGGACTTGCCCAGCCGCATCTCTGCTTTTAAATTCACCAGGGTAAGACCATAACAAACAGGGAAGTGGCCCATCCTTTGAGGGATCGTAACCTGGAGGCAAGTAGAGTGTCCCAGTAAGTTGAACCCCATCCTTCCTCTCGTATCTGATCATCTCTTTCTGCAACGAGGCTAGCTGAGGATACGGATGAGGAAAATTTGTAATTTGGCATGCTTTCTTATCCGGCCAACTTTGTATATTATATTGAGTATTTTCCGTTTTTGACTCCTTGGAAGTCAGAAATCTCAGTTGATCTACAGATAGATCACCATCTTGTTGATCCGACATCAGAGCAACAACGGTTTCATAATATTGTTTGGTATCACTCTCCCATATCCGCTCCTTGCTACCTGTATTACTGGTCCCGAGCAACACAAGAGCATGAGGAAATTGAATACCTGATAGAAACTTAAACAAATTATATCAAAAGCACCGAGAAATTGGAGACCCAATAAAAAACTTACATGTCAAATAAATCAAGGAATGGAATGTTCCCTTCTGGTGTTGCACCACTTCCATTTAGTAAAACGTAGGTTCCTTCATCTTCCTTTTTTATCTTTGCAATAACGTAGGTCCCAGCAGGAGTTCTCCGCATCATTGGAGAACCAGGATCAGAGTATACATCTTCTGATGATCGATCAAACAAAATGCGAGGACTTGTATTTTTTGAGCCAGGAGAGATTACCCATGTTCTTGTTCGGCGTGTTTTGTACCATGATTCATACATTAAGGCCAGTGACTCATCACACCAAGATATACCACTGTAGAAAAAGAGACCATCAGAAGAATCAAGCAAAGATTCATACCACAAAAACTAAAATGTGTGGGTGTGTGTGTGTTTGTAGGGTGTTTGTTTTGGTGCCACATGGAGTACGGGCAGATAGTATAGATCAATAAAAAAGAAAAAAAAAAAGAAAAAAAATTGATGGTGAAAGCCAAACTTTGACTAAATTTCAATGGTCCAGCTTTCAAGCCTCAAAAAAATACGGTCAAAATGTATTTTTGGAAAAAAAATTCTTAACGATGAGATGCCAGCACCTTCATCGCGCAATATATATATATATATATATATATATATATATGGCAAAGGGATATCCCTGCATATCCCCGGCCCTCTATATATATATAACAGAAACATACTCCAATGGAGTACGCAAGATAGGTACCCCAAGTCATGTGGGACCCAAAACACTTTTGGTGCCACATGGAACTCAAGTGAGCTGTATAGATCAATTTGAAAAAAAATTAAAATTGAATCTTAAAATTGGAAGTCAAATTTTGACTGTGATTCAATGGTCCAGATTTTAAGCCTTAAAACATACACAGTAGAGATGTTGCTTTGAAAAAGAAAATTGAAATGATCTAAACAATGCTATCTTGCTCCATGTGGCACCCAAAACATATTGTGGGTGCTCTGTGGACCTCCATGTGGACTTTGGAGTAAGTGAAGGTACTCCATTGAAGTACCTTCCTGGGATTGAATTTATATATATATATATATATATATATATATATATATATATATATATATATATACACGCCAAAAAATCAAGAAAGGGATCAGAAGATCTATGAAAAGAAATCTTCTTATAAGTATTGATCTTCAAATCATCTACACTGTGAGAGCATGCTCACTAATGCAAATGCTAGTTGAGCAATAAAGAACCAGTTGAAATTGATAACTACAAAATGCAAAAGAGATAATGTCTATTAATAGTATTAATTATTAACTAATGAGTGTTCAAATTGTGTTGACCTTTGACCAGAAGGATCACCAAATTTCACGAGTAAACCTTAATTCATCCAACCATTCTAAAAATATGTTGAAGAGATAAAATAAATCTATACATACCCATAACGGAGATCAAGTTTATGTAAAACCTCTGGCTGCTCGCCATCTTCTGGCTCGGCAGACTGTGTATACACTATATCACGCGGGGAAACTTCTACCTTAGCATCACCTCCGTCTTGAGTTTCCGCCCTGGTAAACTTCAGGAAGTCAAAATGGGAAAAATAACCTTGATTTCTTAATAATAATAAGATTGGAACCATTTAACAGAATATTTGCTTATAAGATTATACAACGGATATTATATTATATGATTACGTATTGAAATGTGTGAGGTATTTTGGAAGCTATATCAGATTTATATCTCAGCCATAGATAAAGGACTCGAGAGTTTTTATCTAGGGGCCATCTTTTGGGATCTTAATTAGGAATCAAGTTCCTTTCTCGTAAGTCTTTGTTTTCTTATATTATTTATTGTGCATCACTCTCCTTTTAGTTATAAATAAAAAATAAATATAGACTGGAAAAACAATAAAAAGCATTAGGACAACAAATATATGAAAGTCTCACTGGCATCAATAAAAATTAAAAAATAATCTAAAAAAGTGTATTGACTATGTTGCCATTTTAAATAAGATCCTTTAATTCTGATAAGGAATTGAAAATGGAAATAGGAAACTACTTCTCAAAACCAACTAAAATTCCCTTAAGTAATAATTATATATATATATATATATATATATATATATATGGAGATAGAGAGAGACTCTTTGAAACTGTAGACATATAACTTACCAGCTCAAATAAGTAACATTTGCAGTAAAATAGTAGACATAATAACTAACTGACAAGGTTTTCATGGGGAAACACCCCAAACCTCCTGCAAGAGTTTCACAAAGAAAAACACCCAAAACTAAAACTTGGTTTATTTATGAAAATCCAAACAATTAATATTATATATAATGAACACCTAAGCCCTAGTCCTAATATCCTTAAGAAAATACCTGATGCGGGAACTTACAAAATGCAATGTTAAGGGCTGAGATTAGGATTGAAATTAATTTAATCAATTAAAATAACAATTTCTCATAACAAATTATCACGAAAATTCTAGAAATTCAATTAGGTGATTTAATTTCAGCCTAAAATAGTGTTACTTTCGTGTACGTTCCCTATCGTGGATCTAGAAGACTAGAGTTCTTATGAACGGCTAGATCTCTGATAGTTTTAGGGCGTTGAACGAACTCGCAAGCGGGTGCTCTCGATACCAAACGAAAATAAAAGGCTAATAAAATTAATGATGAACAAAATATTGATTTAGGGCTTTTATGAGATCAATAAAATAATTAGAATTACGCTACTTACGCAAACCGTAGATCTAAAGAAGATAGAGATGGAAGAAAAGTTAGCCTCACACCAAACCGCAAGCGGGAATCGAAGAATCACTCTCCGTTTTGAGAGAATCACACCCTCACGAAAGTTTAGAACTCTCAATTTGCATAAGCAATTTTCATTAACCAAAAACTAATAATAAAAGTGTTTACAAGCCTTTAAATAGGCTAACCAATGCATAAAATTAGAAATCCTAGTATAACTCTAATTCCTAATTCAAATAAAAGAAAGATCCTAATTCTTCTAAAACAATAAAGTCTTAAATAATAAGGAAACTAATCTTATTTCTAATAAAAGAAACAACTCTTACTTTCTAAAATAAAATAATAAAAGAAATTAATCCTAATTCAATTAGGATTCTTGAAATTCGTCACTTTATGTGCAGCCTCCAAAAACTGACCATAACTTCTTCAATACTTGTCGGAATTGCTCAAATTTTGGCTCGTTGGAAAGCTACTTCGATAAGCTTTCAAATATGATCAATTTCGTATTAATCTGACTTCGTTTGACACTTCAAAATAGGCCAAACATAAAAGTGACAGGATTAATAGTTAAAGACCCTAATAAATTTTAGATTTTCTTCTTTCTTATCAAACGGGTCTTTAACGGGCCTTTTTTTAAAAACTCATTCGTGAGCCCACTTTCTCTTTTGACGTCTCTTCTTTATTCGACCACGATTCAAACAGGTGGATCTAAAATACACATCAATACCCTTAACAATTTGAAAATTACTAAATAGTCTCTAATCCCTTAACTAAATTTAAATCCAAAAAATTATGCTATGAAGACTATGTTTTACGAAAATAACATCCTTATGTAGTTATGATCAAGTAAGTTTCTACATCCCCCATTAATCCAACAACACAGATGTCTGGGTGCAAAATTATGGCCTGTCAAAGGTCGAGTGTGCATAGATGCATTATCCTATCACAGTTGGGAAAAAAAAAAACCTCGCCTACGACATGTTCGATTGAGTCATCCATTGGAGGTGATCATCATAATGACGCTTCAATACTCATTATCAATCTGGTGTAGGAAGAAACGATATTTAGAGCTTTCCGCTGGAAGATTTTCTAGAAGCAAATTCCCAAAACTCTTGGATCAGATCAACAATGATCAACGGCGAATACGCAATAGTTGTTTGGATTCACTTTGATCAACAAATAAACGTGATGGGGACATCAAGATCAAGAGAGTCGA
This sequence comes from Chloranthus sessilifolius, assembly GCA_021018995.1. Taxonomy (NCBI): domain Eukaryota; kingdom Viridiplantae; phylum Streptophyta; class Magnoliopsida; order Chloranthales; family Chloranthaceae; genus Chloranthus; species Chloranthus sessilifolius. The sequence goes on from CM037598.1 coordinate 9,971,127, forward strand.
ATTTGAGCCGCAACAGATTCCCCAGTGTCGGAAGAAGCGGAAGGAGAGTCGGAATTAAAGAACTGGAAGAAACTGAAGAATTTGGCTTGTTGAGGTCGATCGATCGATCCCAGAGACTCGATCGATCAATTGAGGCTAGAGGCCTCAGGGCTTTTGGCGAATTTCTTTTCCCAGTCGATCAATCGATTCTCTATTTGCAATCGATCGAAAGTGAACAGGGACTTCACGCGATTTATAACTTTATAAATTGATTGATCGATCCTCGAATCGATCGATCGATTTGTCGCGTGGGTTAGTTCCAAAAGAAGGAATTTAGTTTTTCGGGGCAAACTTGTCTTTTAGTATTTATTTGTTTGATGGTTTTCTTTTTTTGTAGCCTATTATATAAGGTCTTTATAACATTGTAATAGAGATGATTTAATGAATGAAAATTTGAGAGCTTGCTTTGTGCAAACCCTAGAAGAGTTGTAAAGAGTTTTCAACCGAAAGAGCTAATCTTTCAAACCCTGATGAGGGAACCTACATTTCTCGTGTGACTTGATGCGAAGCAGACGTACAGCCTTGGTGTGAAGCCTTGAATCTTATATTTCTATTTTATTTTTTCTCTCATTATTGTCTAGTAATATCTCCCCTATTTGCTTTGAATAAATCCAAAAATCTCAAATCTTTCTTAATTTATATCATTGACTCTACCCTTTTATTTGCCTTAAATCCTTTAAGCCTTAGAGGAGTCAAGAGACAATACCATAATTGTCGCTTGGTGCCGTAAACTAGATCGAAACTTGAGTCCTTCATCGAATCTGTTTTTCTAGATCAGGAAATTTAATGCATGCAAACGTTAAATGGAATTAATTTAATTGTTTTAATTAAATTCATTGAACTATTTTATGTGTTTGGGCAATTTCGAATATTTCCGTTATTCAATTTTAATCTGGAGTTAATCCCAAATTCGCATAATTTAAGGTTTAGCGTTTGTCCCACATCAAAACGGCTTTACGAATCTCCTCTAGCTAATGGTGCAACGGTGGATCAAATATATAGTGAATTGTGATACTAAACTGAAACAAGATATTTCTAGTGAACTAGACATCTTCTACAAGAATTTTCGTGGAGGAAACACCCTAAACCGCAAGGGTTTAAAAAGGAAAAAGAAAAAAATCCACAACACAATATTTTTATTTCTCCTTTGTTATTGGTCTTTATATATTTTTTTATTGGTTATTTGTATTTCTCAATCTCAAAGCCTATGCGTTTATAATGACCGCCTAAACCATAGTCCTAATGGATTTTTCGCTTTCATTTGTTCCACGGGCCAGATAACCCACCTCTGCTTCAAATTGACTTGCATCAGAAACTAGTTTTCAAAACTAAAGTGTGTGCTTTGACCAACTAAACATCCACCCCAACAGAGGAGTGTCCTAATTAATGACGTGTGATTTTTGGAAGCGGTTTTGTACCATCTTGTGTCAGAGGCATGGATCAAAACATGGGTTTTTCGATACGTATCGTCCACCATCAATATTGAGACGATAGGTATTGGATATCACCGAGACATTGAATGTGTCGGTGATACAGTGAATGTATGGACATATATTGAGTATGTATTGTCGATACATAGCCAATGTATCTTGTATAGGTGGCTTCCGATACCATTACATGCCGTCCAATACATATCGATATCATCCGAGATTTGAACCATGGTAATAGGTGGACCCAAAGGCAGTACCTTGACCCAAAGGTGGACCTCTCAGTAACTATGCACAACGTACAGTCAAATAAGGTTGGTATATAATTGTTCCATGCTTATTTAGCACACTAAAAGATCAAGAAAATAGAAGAAAAACAAAAGAAGAGCGAAAATATCTCTATCCAACCCATCATCTCATATGTTTTTGCCTCTCCTGCTCTTACTTTTGTGTACAAAGTTCAAAATATCTATCTCAAACTTTTAACTGATGCATTGTTTCTAATTTTTTTAAATAATTGATTGGTTACTGATTTATAACGGATCTACTTATTGACTTCATTACTTAATAGAAATCATGTTCTCTATTGCTTTGTTTCAAACTTGTTTAAAATTATTAATTGTGATATCACAATAAGTATGTAAATCATCATTTTCAGTGTTATTAGCATTTTGTATTTTATCCCGTGGAGCAAGGGGAAAAAAATCTCAAAGGAAAAGTCAAAATTTGTCTATACTTCGACAGTCCATTTTTCAAATGGTCAAAATCACACAGTGGAGGTCCCCTTTTTTCAAAGATTATTTATTAAATGCAAGTTTGCTCTATGTGGCTCCCAAATGGGAGCTCAGACAACCTAGCTAAGTGGTTCTTCAGGCCACAGAACTTTTATTCAATTCCAAATGTATAAATTCAAAGGTGCTTCTTATTTAACGGAAAGCCATGACGTTTAGAAATTTTATAATATACCAGTAGACTGTTGAAGGCATATCAGGTCTCCAATTGATTGAACGCATTCCTCTCCGCACGCTATTGAAAGCTATGGGGATATCCTCAGCAAGAGGCAAATCACAAATTTCTCTTACAAACTTCCCATCAGTTGTCCAAACCTCAACTTTCTTCGGAAACCTTCCACAAGGAACATTAAAAGAATATGGCTGGTGGATAGAAGAAATCAAAAGGTACTTCTGATCTGGAGACGGATCCAAGGATGTATATATAGCTGGAGGGCCGACCACTTTCGTTGTCCCATCTAATGAAACCAAGATAAGCTGTGCTGTTGCATAGTACTCGAATAAATCTTCATCGTACACATCGTTTAGCAAATCCTGAAATGTTCTAACTTGCGCCACATTTTTCTGCTCGTTAGATTGAATTTTTGGGCCAGAGGGAACCAATGGTTTCTTTGGGGGTTCACCACGAGAAGCAGGAATAGTACAAACTAATAGTGTTGAGTCATCAACCCAAACAAAGCTGTCAAACACAAGCAAAATAGCATCAGCATACAAGAGGCATGGAGAATAGAGCTGGTATATGGTCACCGAACCGCTTTTTTTAGAAAAAGGAATGGGTCACTATTTTCTTGGCAAGTGCACTATTTTCATCAAGTGTGCCACTTGATGCAAAGATCAGATTGTTTAGATCTGTGATGTCGAAGATTGGATCGAAGAAACGTCTCTACAGTGGTCTTCGTCAAATGCTTTTAAAATGAATGGCTACCAGGTAAATCTCCAAAACATGTTTTAGCCGTTCATTTTGAAGGCATTTAACTAACCATGCGACCACCATAGGGATTTTTTTCGATGCAATCTTCAAAACCACAGATTTAAACTTTGTGGTATTCGCATCCAGTGGCACACAACGAAACTAGTGCCACCTGTCCAGAAATTAGTGACCAGTTTCCTTAAAAAAGCAGAGAAAAAAGAGAGAGCAGGTCGGTGACACTATAAAATCTACATAATGCTTATTCTGCACCCACTTCTCAAAGAAGCATGAACATCTTCTATTCAACAACTATAGATAAAAAAAGAGAAGCAATAAAATTTAAAAAATAATTTAAAAAAAAAAAAAAGAGCATGAAAAGACCACCCACTTGTCGAAAACTGCATTGAGATAGATATCTGGTGACTGAAACAATGGCCTGGCTTTGCCTGTTTCTACATCCGCAATCCATACTTTCAGCTTGCTACTATTACTGTCACCCTAATTAATGGAAAATCTCTAGATGTTAAAACAGCACATGTCCATTAAAAAACGGCATCCCCATGTTCAATTTAAAACATAAGTCAAATTACCCCATCAATTCGAATGCTGAAGGATAGATGACGACCATCTCGTGACCTAGTTGAAACACAAAATGATAATAAGAAAAAGAGAAGAGCAATAGTGTACTGTAATCCCAATCAAGCCAAGATGTCTAACAAAGACCATTAAAATGATCTAGGATTGCTAAAATAGAAGATACCAATAAGCAGGGTATCAAAACTTGCCGATACCAATACATATCGGCAAAACTTATCGGTTTCTGCAGAAACCGATACCAATACCACCCCGATACCAGTATCAAAGTCGTATCGGTATCCGGTATCGACCGATACAGGCCCATATCGATCAATCCGTATCGGCTATCGGTCGATACAGATCGGGTATCGGCCGATACCCCCTTGATTTGAATTTTTTAAAAGTTGTTTTACCTTTTTTATATAATAAAATTTAAAAAAAAAAAAAATCTCGGTCCCCCTTGATTTGAACTTTTTTTAAGTTGTTTTACCTTTTTTCTATAAAAAAAAAAAATAAATAAATAAAATCTGTATCGACCGATACGTATCGGTCCTCCATGGACAGATACCTGATACCGGTCCCGAGTTAGATACCTTGCCAATAAGTCACCTCACTGTTCCATTTACAAAGCAGACCATAAGAATATGTAAAGCAGAAAATAAGAATGCATAAGACACGAAATTTGAACTCAATACTTGCTCCATAAAGCAACTGAGGACTCGGTTTTCCTGGAAAGAGATCACTAATTTTCATCCGGGTTTTCAAAAAATTAGTCAACAAGGAAATCTGCATATTTAATTTCTAAGAGAATATACCTCCTAATAATATTTGTCATAATGAGACATGCTCCAGCCACAGGCCCACTTCTTAAAGTATTATCTTCTATATTTGTAATCTTTGCCCATGTAGGATGACTACCGTCTACTCAGATTATTAGAGTTTGTGCATCAGTGCTAAACAACAAGTTTCTTCTGTTACATATTACGTGGATTATTATAGACTTGATGTTAGGTACCCGACCTGAGCGATGCCAGCGGTGCTCAGGTCATTCTCCTTCTGCCCAAATGGTCAAGCCTAGGGGGTGCACAGCTATTTATGAGCATGCAAGTCAGTGAAAATAACAGTTGACCTTACACTGATTTGGCACTAAAAAATATCAGTGCTTTTTCCAAGGCTGCAAGGCCACCACTAGTGCTCAGGTCGGGTATCTTATATCAACTCATTATTATATCATTCTTGGAAGAAAAATGTTTGCACACAAATGATACTATATAAGACTGAACTTTTATTACAAGTTCTGTAAGTTGCAATAATGTCTACGATTTCTGCTATTGGACTAATAATTTTAATGCACTATTAAATTATGATCGGGTTTGTGGGTTAGCTTATCAGGTCAGAGCAATCCAAACTGATAAGCAATCGGAAAGGCAAAAACTTTGCGCACTGCTATATGAGTACAACCAAGGTGTCAAACTCGGTATCGGGTATCGGTCCATCTTGGACTGATACGTATTGGCCGATACGGATATGGTATCTCTGATACCATATCGATCGATATTTTTGCATTTGAAATTAAAAGTAAAAATAAAAAAATAAAAATTGGTCGTATTGGTCAGTATCGGCCGATACTGAACAGTATCGGTCCGATACAGATACCTATACCACCCCAATACTTGTATTGGGGTGGTATCAGTATCGGCTCTCAATTAAACCGATACGTATCGGTATTGGCCGAGTTTTGATACCATGAGTACAACTAATTTGGAGGCCTGAAAGAGGAACATAAGATAGAATTAACAGAAAGCTAGAATTGCAGATCGCATTATCTTAATGTGGAAAAAATATGTTGTCCAATTATTGACAAATTGAGAAGTTCATCAGGGAGTACTGGGATATATGAATATGGTAAATTACCAGCTAACAAAATTGATCTTAGCTCCATCAGGGAAGCCATGCACCTCTTTCTCTGGTCCCAGTGTACCATCATGCATCAACGGATGGATTCCTATACCAGTATAGAATGACCTGAAAATAAAGAATGACTTCACTTGTTAAAGATAGATTTGTAAATGTCAAGAAAAATTCGTCTCCCCTAGCCATAGATCAAAATCTCAGGTATCCCAATAAATATCAATCTATATTTCTCAGTATTAGAGCCACCCGAGGCAAATGTATCATCTCGGGTATTGTCCGATACATATGCTTGGCTGTATACTGTATCATTGATACCCGAGACGATACCCAATAGCAAAGACAATACGTCTTGTCATCAGCACAGACTAATACCGAGATTTTTAATCCTTGCCCCTGGCAATAATAAATAATAATGAACAAAAAATTACTATCGATGGAAAAGGGCTTACTGATTACTCACATGCGACTCCTTGTATTACAGTTTCTGTCAATGCGTATACCAGCAAGCTTTTCCTCTGGTCTTGCGAGGTCCGCCAAAGGAGGCAAAGCTCTCCTTTTGAGGAAGAGTATTTTATCTCTATGAGGTGAAAAAGATAAGGCTGGAAGGGGCGGAGCATCAACAATATTTCTTATCTCTAGTGGAGGAAGACGGTAACCACCTCCGGACAAAGAATCATCTGGCAGCATGTGAAAGAAAACGATATTAAAAGAGAAATGTACGAAATCAATTGGGGAAGAAAATTAAAACGGCTCCCACATTGTTATTGCCATAATAGGGATATCTTTTTATGCTATTTACAATCCATGGATTTCACCATGGTTTTAAAACGTGAAAACTCAACTCGACTCGACTCAAAAGTCGCTTGAGTCGAGTTACTCGAAGAGTCAGATAAATTCGGCTTGCTCCAACTCAGTCATTCACTAAATATTATTATGAGATATTGATTTTATAAAATAAAAAATATTCTACAAGGAAATAGACAGAAAAATATGTTAATAAAATGGATAGTTTAATACCTTTTTGAAAGATAGGGTTTCTAAAACCCTATCCCATGACAACATTTTTTATATAAGTGTAGCTTATGAACCCTGGTTGCATCATCCTAGCGAAATGTAGACTCGACTAGGACTCAACAAGAAATCTCGGCTAGTTAACTTGTTGACTCACTGAGTTTTAGAACTATGGATTTCAGTACCAGTTGTAATGCTAGGAAGATATAACAATGCACAATGTAAGAAATAAATTTAACAGCGGGCAATATTATTAGTTACAAACATTATTACTTCCATTGATATCGTTTACATTTCAACAAGCATGCATAATACAACAACACACCGAGGGCATTGTTATATGGGTAGCTTCATTAACATCCACGGAATCTTGGAGGGCACCTACAGCAAAAACCATTGACTTCTTTGAATCAGACGATGGAGATCTTCTGGCCCCAATCTTCCACGCAAGGGATCTTGAGATCATATGCGACAGTCAATTTTTGATTCCATGTGGCACGAATCCAAAAAAATGGCCCTAAAATCACGTTTGAGCGTGATGTGTGCCATGTGAGTTTAGGGCCACTTTTTTGGGATCTGTGCGACTGTGCCACATGAATAAAAAACTAACGGGAAGATCCCTTCTGTAGAAGATTGGGGCGAAAAATGATCTCCATCATTTGATTCCAAGAAATCAATGTTTTTTGGCGTAGGTGCCCTCCAAGATTCCATGGGTGTTAATAAAGCTAACTATATATGCATGCTTGTGCATTTATATGAGATATACTCGGCAACAGATAGTGTGCCAATTCTGATAGAAACAAGCTGCTATAAAAACAATAAATAGAATTGAAATCATCATCAGTGTCCCAGATATCTGGGGAGTGGAGATGGCTTCTATTTGTCCACTCATTTTTGTTTAAACTCGCTAATACTCTACAATCCTTCATGTCGCTCCTCACTATTTTCATCCAAGTCAATCTTCTCGTTCTCCTACTCTCTAGTGCTTGTATAATTTCAATCCTTTGCATAGGAACTGTTTCAGATTTATTTTAAAATATATATATTGGTAATAGAGCTATTTCGGATCTCCGATGAGCATGCTCAAACAATATTCCTTCATTATTATTTTTTTGTTTCTTTTATTGGAGTCAACCTAAACTTTCTCTTATGTATTCATTCTTAATTTTTTCCTTTCTTGATACTCCACAAATTCACCTTAGCATACACATGCAACCATAAGAACTGTATCATCTTCTCGCTTCTTCGTAAAATAGCAGTTTGGCATTACAAAGTATGCAGATCTGGCAGCTGCCTCATAAAAAAACTTTTCAGTTAAAGTGGTACTTGTTGATCACAACACACAGCGATTGCTTTTCTCCACTTCAAGTACCTACATTTACTTATCTTGTTTGAGATCTCCTCCTCAAAGTCACCATCTAGTTGTAAAATAGAGCCCAAATAACGGCATCGATGGCACTAAGAGATTTTCTATTATGACCAAATCATCCTTTCAGTTCTCAGAGTCACTAAAATTGCATTCCATATATTCCACCTTGGTTTACTAATTTTTTTAACTCGTTAACTCTAAAGTCCTTCTCAATAGTTCTAACTTTTTCTTATATAGCCAATTAGTAGGTACATAATCAGCATAGAATATAAACCGTGAAACCTCAATCTTGTATTTTTGTTGTCAATTCCTCTATAACCAATGCAAACATATAAGAGCTCAAAGTAGACTCCTGATTCAATCCAATTCTATTAGGTCGCTTAGTCATCTCTCCACACGTAGTTCTTACACTAGTTTTGCACTTTTTACACATCACAGATAGTCTAATATATCCAGGCCTTCTCTATCACAGGCCTTCTCCCTAAAACGATAAAAAACTATATGTATTTTCTCCTCATTCTCTCTAAACTTAGGCTATTTCTTTAACAAAAAAATGTCTTCAGTTGTTGATCACAATAAAATTTGATTCATGTCTTAGGCCCTGCTCCAATAATCACTCTCAGAGTTTCATAGCATGATCCATAAGCAGTGTGACAAAAACAGCATCAGACATTTAAAACGCATTTTTTGATATGGTGTTTAAATCCTATATTAAGTGCATTTTTTCAAAAGTTGTGGTGCCCTTTATTAAAACATGAAACACATTTTAATCAATTTGCTCGCCTTTTTCACGTTTTTTTAAGCCTTAAAAAACTTGTACAAAACAGTTATAAAAATTTTTCAAAACCCTTTTAAGTCACGAGCCCTTCCCTCTCTTTCAAAAATCGAAATCCATGAGGCCCTCTCTCTCTCTCTCGAAGGTTTGAAAAAGGATCTTAGAGTGTCTAGACTTCAAGAATTCTGGCAGGTCATGGAAAATGACGATGAAATCTTCTTGGATTTGGACGACAAAAATCTCAATCTTTGTGGCACTCCACTGCCAACAAATTTCTATTAAACCATCTATTTTTCTACAAACACCACTAGGTTTGTTAATAAATTGAGTAGTTACATGCCCAAAGCATGTTAAGAGTTTCAATAAATAAGGCATCTTGCCAAGATTAGATAGGATACTACTAGTATTTATTTGGTTAGGAAGTTTATTAGTTTAGAACTTTTCCTATTAGGAGTATTAGCTAGGGATATTTTTAAAGTTAGCAAATTAGTTGGGACACATATTGCATTTATTGTTAAAAAATTAATGAAAAAAGGATAAGAATTATTATTGAAATTGTGTGTTCTACACAAGAGGTCGCCCTTTCCCTCTTTAAGTGGACATTGATAGGGTGAGAAAACTATCAGGAGTATTTAACTATTAAAGAAAATCATTTTGCATCAACTATAACTACAAGCATACCCATAAATTCTAAAAAATTAAATAATAATAAACAAATAAAAACTACATGCCACAGCAACATATACTTCTGAACAGATGCAAATTTCACAAAACAAAATGGATAATTTGCCTTAAATTTTGAAACCAATTACTGTAATAATCCAAATTTTCATTAAAACACATCCAATATACAAATCCAATAACATGCCCATATCAGAGAAATACCCATCAAAGAACAACAAAAACCCAATTCATTCAATGAGAAAAAACAAAGACATATGAAAGTAAAACTATCAGCAGAAGAAACAAAAATGGAAAACAAGAAATTGGGTTTTTGGGTTTTGTCACCTTCATCTTCAAGTGGGGAAGAAAGAGATCCATTTGGGTTTCCACCATCTTCATTACCAGCAACAGAAACAGGAACAAGCCTATGAAACGTTGAATGGGCTGTGTTCATCTTCATGGGTTTTGAATAATTTCTCAGCTTTAAAAACCCAGATTTATTAACTGAAGTAGAGAGCTTTAGATGTGGAAGAGGAGGTGAAACCAAGGAGAAGAGAGAGAACCGATGATAAACTCTTTGAATGAACATGATATCTATATCTGATTAGTACACTATACACATTTATTTCAATGGCCAATGATTTAGAGAGAGAAAGAATCTTGAAGTCAGTACCAACAACAGTAGGGTACTAGGGTGTACTAGGGGCCAATAGGGGTGGGGGCGCGGGAATTTGGGTGCCACATGACATTTATCATAATATTAATATTAAAAAGAGTTAGCATTAGGTGTGAGGGTTATACATCTATCTATTGTAAATGTAACTAATTTTTCCTTAATCCGGGGCATTGGGACCAAGTCAGGGCGGGTTCGGGAATAAATCGGCTTAGAATTTTTTTGAAAAATCCGGAAAAATTCGGCAAATTCAAGAAATATATAGTCAGAATTTGGGAAAACTAAAAAATATATTAACCATATTAAAAAAAAATAAAGTTTGTGACCAAAATGGGGAATAGTCGCAAAAAAGTCGTGTAATTCGTAAAATTTGTGAATTATTTGAAATTTTTGAGTTAGATCCAAATTTTATTTGTTTTCTCAAAAATTTGTGAATTATTTGTAAAAAGTCGGCAAATTTGGTCACACTGAGCCTGTGGTGTAAGTGCAGGACATCGTGTTAATGGGGCAATGGGTCAGAAACCGAATGGTTAAAATTCCTCGAATAATATTGCTTTTTGGTTGAATCCACTCCGATGGCCTGACACATGGGCGGTGTAAGGTGTGGGTTGGATCATGTTTAAATCTTTAAAATTTGTGATCTTAGACCACTTATCTCTAAAATAAGCATATGCCATATATGCATTTGATTTGTGATAAATTAAAATAATTCAACTGACAGTTCATCATTAGCGCATGTCTTAATTAAGAATCATCTTTTATAAATATATATTAGAGAGTTAAAATTCATCTTATAAGTTATAAATAAATGCAAATCATCACAAATAATCCCAATGGCAATCCATCATTAAAAGTTAGAACATGTCTTACTCAAAGAATCATTTCAATAAGCAAGTCATCCAATTTTAGACTATAATATGGGTCGAATTGTAGACTATAATATGGGCCCTTAAAAAAAAACTAAAATAATAGCAAATACTTGAGTATGCAAATTAAATGATCTAAATCTTGAAAAGTGTAATTTTTGGGCCTATTATCATTTAATAGAGGTAATGGTCACGTCCTACTAGGTAGAATTCGAATTTTTAGTTTTACCTCATCCGCTGTCCTTAGAAATAGAAGAAAATCAACTACATGTCATGCTATAAAAAATGAAAATCAAGAAAGTCAATATTCTCTTATTTTCAAGCACAATGTATGAGGTAGGAATGAAAATTCAATTCTACTTGGAAGGACCTAACCATTGCCTTGTTTAATATAGGGCTAATGGCTCTTGATGGATATTTAAATGTCAATATGGTGTTTAAATGATCTCACACCATTAAAAGTAGACTTTTTATCTTATGCCATTGAGTGTGAGTTATCATTATACTATGTGGCATACATCTCTTAGCAATCTAAATTGTCCAAGTGCAATCCATCTTTGAAACATATATCAAAGGTTGCAGCCCTTAGAAATATGCCTACAAGTCAATGCAAATCATTCGATTGATGAACTTTAATATCAACTATTAAAATAAAAAATAATGGTTGATATTATAGTCAACATATCATATTATTTAAATCTCTCTAAAACATTATTTTTGGGCCTAGTGCACTTCGACTTATGATCTATAATTTTGATGGTATAAATCACTCAAATCTTAAATCATTGATAGTGTGAGATGATTTAAACACCATTTTAGTGCTTAATGATGGTCATGAGAGTCGTTTCCTTCAATATATTAGCTGTCATTTATCGGATTGCTCATATCTTTCTTCTTAAATAATGTACTCTAATATAATCATTATTCTTATCTTTTAATAATAAAAATTCACCAGTCAAATGCTTTGAATCCATTTCTATGTATTTCTATGTATGATTCTTTGGGACGAGACATACTTTAATGATCAACTGCCACTTAAACTATTTAGATTGATCAAATTTGTGTCACATAAATTTCTAGTGAAGTATAAATTAATGGTGTAAGATTGAAAATGTACTTTGATAGCTTAAAATCATGTACATGTCTCTGTGAATCATTATGGGTACTCGTATTTGGAGTACCCATAATGATTTGGTCTCCATAATGTCTCGTATTTGGAGTTGAAGATTTGGTCTCCACAATTTGTAGTTCCAATATCAATACCATTGACTGCCTTGGATCAGATGATAGAGATTGTTTTTCCTCTTAATCTTTCACTCAATAGATCTTCATATCATGGCCTACCTATCAAGCGGTCAGGCGTGGATTCCATGTAGCACATATCCCCAAAAGTAATCGTGATCATGACATAATATAATGAAAAGGATTTTCAATGCACTTTTAGGTATATGTGCCACATGCAATTAAAATTTGATCGCACATGATTTCGGAATCCATTGTGGAAGAATAAGGTGAAAAAGAATTTCCATCATCTGATTCAAAGCGATCAATAGTTTTCTAATGCAGGTGTCCTTAGAGATTCACTAGGTGCAAAAACAGCTACCCCTCATATAAATTCAACTCATTAATTTTGAGATCATAGACATCGTTTTGGACCCAATTTTTCATACTGAAGATCTTAAGATCACCAGTGTCAAATCACATGGCAATGAAGCTGAACACCTAATACGCACTCATACAAGAAAGGAAAAGGTATGACAGAGGTTTGTTGAGGACAAAGTACAGGCGGCTGAGTTGACGCGACATGACTGATTGCACTGACCTGCATTAATTAAGCCCCATCGCACTTGCAGCCAACTACGTCACACCACAACAGCCGCCAATACTTTGTCTGCATAAAATCGGTCCTCCATATAATATTGTCTTACAAACCTCAAGGGATTAGGCGAGCTGGTCAGATACTTACTTTCAAAAGTAGGAGGTCTGAGTTCCCCTCCCCCCTCCCCCCGGCCACCCTAGGGATTTATATACTATACTGTGCCTAAATGCATAATACATTTTCGTTGGCATTCTAGATGTTCTGGTTCACGCCTCCATATTTGAGCCAACAGCGACGAAATGTGGGATTTTCCCCTCATTTGTGATACCCTGTAAATCTTACTTGCCTTTAAAACCAGGAACCACTATTGAAAGTTCATTCGGTGACTTCCAAGTTTTTATCACACCATGTTACCGTCCGGACCACTGGAGAATTACCCAATCGTTAGCTCCAGGCCCCGTTAGTTTAATCGAGGTGAACGCAAGCTGGCCCGAACAGCCACAGATATCAAAAAGAAAAAATATGTTACTGTCCAGGCTGTCAGCAGGTTGAGTCGGGCAAAAATTAGGTCTCTCGACCCTTCACAATCTCGGCCTGACTTGATCGGTGCACCCCAAACCAATGCATTAACGGTCAAAGGACATTCCCGACCCGATCACTTCAAAATCCCTAAACAACAAACCCTATATATAACATATCAGGTCACATTGGATCGTGCAAAAATCTGCCTGAACCATTCCGATGGTCAGGGTGCTCAATCGGTCAAGTTTATGTGCCTGACGTGGTTCAAAAATCAGGTCAGTCAAAAAATTATTGGCAAAGGCAAAAGTTCATGATTTGGAAAAAAATCCGATAAAAATCTCCAAAGAATAATCAAGATTAGAAATTAATCGGTGCGGACAAAAAGTAGTAATTTGTGGGAAATCGGCAAAGTTCAGAAAAAAGAAAAAAGGGAAAGCTATTAGAAAACTATAAAATTAGAATTTTTAATTTAAAAATACTTAATTAAATTTTTATTTAATAACTAATCTTCATTATCAATTAGGAAATTAATCCTTAGTTAAAATTTTTATTTTGGTTTTTAATAATGAAGATCATACTTCATAAAAAGTCATGACTAAGACCGAAAATTTGTAGTTTAACCGTAAAGTTCTGGGAAAAAAAATAAATTATGCAAAATTTTTAATAACTCATGATCAAATCAAGAAAAATGCTTTTGAGCAACAAATTCACAATTTAGACTAGAAATTCAAAGAAGCAGAGACATTTGCTTTTACAATGGGCACAAGGAGATGGATGCCACTGCATTTGTACCAAATCAGCCATCCACGCAGTTCATAAATATCCGAGGCATTAACAGGGGTTTTTTGTGCAAGTGATAAAGTTCCCACCGTAATTACTGGCAACTTTCACAATGGCATCACATAGAAAATGGTCCCGAAATGAATAGAAACCTAACTCACATTTATATTTACAAAACATCATTACAATTATGAAAACAACGGAATTTAATGTAATCATTGAAGGTGCTTTTGGATGACCATAAAGATCACAATCTTCGTAATCTTTGGAAAAAAAAAATCATGATTTTTAACGTTTAAATAAAACTTGAAAGGTTTAAAAATGCAACTAGGAGAACCCTTTTAAGGCTGCATTTTTGAAAGTTTCAAGTTTTACTTGGAATGTTAAAAATCATGATTTTTTTTTTCAAAGATTACGAAGATCGTGATCTTTGTGGTCATCCAAAACCGATGAGTCCTTGGAGCTCTCACAAACTGTAGTTTCTTCCGTTTGAACAAACTAAATTAAGTAATTAGATGGTTCCAATTACCAAAGGAATGAAGCATCAGATGAGTCTTCGGAAGAGTCTACAGGGCTCTCGTAAACATCACTTTCTTCGGTTTGAACAAACTGAATCAAGTAATTAAACAATTACAATTACCAAAGGAATAAAGCAAAATAAAACTGTTTTTAATTTAATCATTTAACATATTAATATATTACCTCAGTTGATTCGTCAGAAGAGTATTCAGGGCTCTCAGAAGCTGTATTTTCTTCAGTTTCAACAAACTGAATCAAGTAATGCACTCCATTAGCCACATCATATACCATTAATCCAATCCTTCCTCCAAACCAACTGCCCAAATGGCTCCCTACAAGATAACCCAACCGCCCAAGCCTCTGTTCCCCTTGAAAACCTCCTGCATAGGCCCCAAATAAGGTCCCTGTGCCTCTGAGAAATCCCTCTGTTAGAGTACCTCCAAAGTATAGAGCCTCGAAAAAGTCCCAACCTGAAGAAATAATAGGGCCTATGATTCGTTTAGCTTTTCGAGAAGCATCTTTTGCGGCTCTTGCACCAGCTTTCTGCACCTGTTTGGCCGCAACACTGCCACTTAGCCCTTCTGATAACGCCTGAGTTAAGGCAATCTCAATGGCTTTATGCCTTGCTCTCTCAACATGGGCAGCTCTGATATTATAGAAATAAAGTTTTATACCCTCTTTAACTACACAAGCTAGACTTCCAGAGCCCATGTCGAAGCAGTTTAAAAATGTAAACTCACCACTCTTGGAAGAAGCCTCTTTTCCGACCAACTCCCTGCATTTTTCAGCTGTAACAGACAAAAGGTCAAGGCATGTAATTCAATATTACTCGAGGATTAATGGACGGTCACTGCTCCATCACAGATAAGAGCCACGGAAGCTCCATTTTTAGGCGACGCAGCATATGTTTTCGAGCAATCCAAGGCATCAAAGTGGTAGCTCACTTATTGGCCTCAAGTGGCCAAAAAAATACTCAGTGGGTAATTTGAACAGTCCGATCTATGCACTCTAATATGAATGATTGTGCATATTTTTTTAACGGTCTATATTAAAGTGCACAAATCGCATTACTCCAATCCTCTTGTAAGTGTGATCCTATGATCCTATGGCTGAGGCGTATCCTAATGATGAGCCCAGATGGACTACTTGGATTGATCAAAGATGCATGCCATATGGCGTAAAAGCGGGCTGCCATGGCCTATCTATGTACCAGCGATTGGTTTAACGTCACTTCTAGAATTTATGGGCTTTAAGTTTCCTTCTGGAATGAAGCGGTTTACGTAGTACATTCTCTCTTGGATTTATGGATGATCAAATAGAATATTGGGCACCATTACAGATTTCAAACATAAAGTTTCATCAAGAATAGCTAACATGGCTTTAACCAATTACCTTGGCTTCTCATGTCATAAAGGAAACTGCTTTGATTTTAAATTGTAGTCTAAAGCATATGCATAAATTTGATTAATAATTCATCTATGCTCATAAATTATCAGATTAAGAATGTGAAATAGCAAAATGTGGTTTCTCAAATAAATGTAAGGCACGTAGTAGCAATGCACATCGGCAAAGTAAATGAATTTTAAGAGTAGTTCTCTGGTTTACAATATAATTTTGATTCCACTCGAAGCAATCTATGAATCAACAAGAGGATAGATTCCCCAACACCCTCTTTTGGTAAAAGTGTTGCCGATTTCCCAATATTTGATCATTGGTAGTAGCAATGCACCATCATGCATCCCCTTGATGTTGCATAGTTGCTCCATGTGCTCTATGTAGTATGGATACCTCAAACCATTTGGCAATTTGAAGCGGAATTTAGATCCGCATGTTTGGACCGTGGCCAGGTCAAATGAAGAAAGTTAACAAGGAAGAAGTAGACCCATAAATGGCCTTTCAAATTGCCCGTGCAACAAAGTTGGGCCGGCAAGGGAGCACGAGTCTCTGCCTAGACTCGCTCGAGCGACAATGGCTCCCGCTCGAGTGAGTTCGACGACGAGTTGAGCAAGAACTAACTCTCTGCCCAAACTCACTTCAGCGACATTGGTTCCTGCTCGAGCGAGAATCAACAGAAAGTTTGGCATGGGCACTTTAAAGACCCGTTCGAGTGACAACCAAGCTCGTTTGAGCGACCTTGCAACGGAGTCTTATTTTCACTCAAAAATTTAAGTTTTAGTTTCCTTTTAAATTAGGAATCTTTCTAATTTCGATTATATGCTTAGTTAGAGTTTTGTTTGCCTATATAAAGGCATTGTAAATACAATTTTAAAGAGATTGATGATTAATGAAATTGAGAGTTGGTTTGTGCAAACCTTAGAGAACTTGTGAAGAGTTTTCACCCGAGAGAACGAATCTTTCAAAACTCGAAGAGTGAATTTTTGTTTTATCGTGCACTTGGTGGGAAGCCGTCGTACATCCTTGGTGTGAAGCTTTGAAACTCTCTTTGGAGCGAATCCGAAGATCTTTTATCTTATTCTTCTTTTAATTTTTTATTTTAATTGAAGATTGAGAACCCTAACCCCTATCGTACGGGATTTAAGCTATTTTAGGGTTAGCGTGCACTTTTCCTGCATCACAATTACTCCATCTGTTATTCGTAAATTGATTATTTCTACAACACCCTCATTGGCGGTTATCATCATCACAACCTTATCACGTCTATTTGGGGTCAACTTCGCGAGTCCTCTTTCTCCAATAGATTCTGATCAATGCTAAGTTCTCTATAACTTCGCAATGCATGTCCAAACCATCTCAAATGACATTTTATTATTTTTTACCCTTTTATAGGTGTCACTCTCAAATTTCCTCTTATGTAATCGTTCCAGATTTTAATCTTGTTACTTCACACATCCATCTCAACATATGCATCTCAACAACATGTACTCTATCTTTTTATCGCTTTTAGCGTATTTAACATTCTGCATCATATAATATGGCAAGTCTAACCACCTTCTTATAAAAAAATCCATTCAATCTAAGAACTCTTGGGTCAATACTTGCATTAACCCTATTTGAGATGTCCTCTTCAAATCTACCATCTGATTGGACAGTAGAGCATAAATAGAAAAATCTTTGGTAATATAGTACTAGATTATTTCAGATTTAACTAAATCCCCCTCCATGCTATCATGTTCACTAAATTTGCACTCCATGTATTTTATCTTTGTTTTGCTAATTTTCAAACCTCTCAACTCCAAGGCATTTCTCCATAATTCCAGCTCATCATTTATTTCTTCCTTCATTTGGGCCATTACATATTTTTCTTGAATATGACATCTATAATTTATGCTCAATGATTCTTGGGTTGCCTTCTTCATTTTGTACACCCCTTAAATGGTTGTTAGTAATTTTCAGCATTTTCAAAGATATTCTTTTCTCAAGGGGATGCGGGACAGGACGCACACTAACCCTAAAATAGCATAAATCCCGCACGATAGGGGTTAAGGGTTCTCAATATTCAATTAAAACAAAAATATAAAAGAAGAATATGATAGAAGATCTTCGTATTCGCTCCAAAGAGGCTTGTCGGTTTTGTACCAACGATAACTTTGAAGAATCACTCCTCAAAGGTGAAAACTCTTCGCAAGTTTTCTACGAAAGATTCACTCTTTCACAAGATGCACAAAAGCAACTTAATTTTCCATTCCATAATAATCATCAACTTACAAAGTTTATAAGGACCTTATATAGTAAGCCTAAAAAGAAGAAAACCCTAAAACAAATAAATACTAAAAAAGGACAAGTTTGCTCAAAACTAAAATTTCCGTCTTTTGGCGGATCTCACTTATGCGACAAATCGATCGATCGATTCTGAAATTGATCGATCGATTTATAAAGTTACAAATCGCTCAAAGCTGAAGTTCACATTTGATCGATCGAAAATTTGGAATCGATCAATCGACTGAGAACATAAATTCGCCAAAATTTAAGAAGCCACTGTGTTCAATCGATCGATCGATCAATCGATCAAAACACCCTCCGAATTCTCAGTTACACAGGCCGTTTAAAAGCCCATTTATGAGTCCACTTCTTCCTTGTTGATTTTCTTCGTTTGACTAGGTCACGATCCAAACATGCGGATCTAAATTCCGCATCACAAGGGCATCACGAGGTTATCGAGGGTGATTAGAGAGGGGGAGAGAGATAATGATTGGGTTAGCTCCTCTTGCACCAACCTAAAGGTTCTAAACTTCAGCTTTAGAACTGTCTCCATATATATGAATGGTTGATGAGTAGGAGTCTGGGCAGGGAACTTGCCCAGAAAAGGGGTCCTCACTCCTCGAATCTCCCTAAACTATATTAGGAGAAAGGACATTGCTGAAGGATGGCAGATGTGGGGAAAAAAAATTGAATTTGAACAAGTATATAGCTCAGAATAGAGTCCCTATCAGTGACTACTCCTGTGGATGGGTATTCTCTGGGGGCGTGAAGGTGGAGGGGGAAACCTAAAAAAGAATGAAGTGAATGCATTCTTGAGGATTCAGGTCCTTTGTTTTCAGGACAGGGAGGATTTCCTCAATCGTCAGTGCTAAGTCAGTAGGTTCTGTACCTCTATCCCCAGCTTCGGGGTTACAGCAATGGACCCGTAAAAGGTGGCACTCTTTTGATTTTCCCCTGGTGACCAGACCTGGAGTTGGTCTGTTCCTCTTCATCTTCCTTTCCAGTGACGAGCAAGTTTGCATGTGCACAGGAAGAAAATTGAGATTGGAGAGGATTAGTTGAGTTTTCAACCTTAGGGGGTCTTTGCTATTGCCATGGCAATGGCTAAGAAGAGCAATGGGGTGTGGATCCATATATTTGGTCAACCCTTTCATTATTGGTGCGATGATACCTTCTCCCTTACATGAGACTGTTACAGTGGGCTGATTTTCTTTGACTCCTTAACCAAGGGCAAGAAGGACATGGTACCGGCAAGGCTCCTCGTTGCTGCTGATAGATGGCACCTGATCCCTAGGATCAGCGACATCCTGGTGGATGGACGAAGATGTCAAGTGATAATTGAAATTGAAAAGGAAGGTTCGTCTGTTGCAAGTTGCAACGTAGAATGGGGCGGGTACAAATTCTAATGCCGGTAACGGGGAGCTTCAAGATGGGGCGAGGACCAGAACCATGTTGCCTGGTTGAGGGTGGGATCGTCTATCAGGAATCAGAGACGAGAGGGAGATGGAGCAGGGCTCCTCGTTTATGGAGCGTAGCTGTTATCGGCTGAGTGGTGAACTCTGTTCAGGTGCTCTAGATGCGTATGTGGCTACGGAAATGGGAAAAAAATGACATGAGAAGTGGTCATGTTGGTGGCGCTACTGGCAAGAGGGTCTCTAAAAAAGGGAGATTGGGTGATGGAAGATCAGAAATGGGCAATAACGATTCTGAGGGGAAGCTTCCCTAGTCCATACAAGAGTCCAAGAATTGAGTTTCTTTCAATCTGGAGGACAACTGTCACACAGGGATTTTTGGCATTTATTGCATTGAAAAAGTGGGGACCTGTGTTGCTATTAAATATGAAGGCAAGAGCACTACTGGAATTTCACTTGATAAATGGGTGGGATGTGTCCATCTGAGAAGGCAGTCAGAAGGCACCACAGGTATTTCACTTGATAAATAGAGAAGATTTAATACATTTGTGCCTGGGTATGGGACAGAGTTATAGTGTCGAAGTCTGGGCCCCTAATGTGTGTGATGGTGTGATACACAAGTAGCAAGGCCAAAGCATTTCAGAGGGAGGGAAGGGGGGAGGGTGTTACTCTTGTCTTCCTTGTTGATAAAAGTAACTCTCATTCTCTAGATGCACAGTTTGACATGCCTGAGATGGAGAATACAATGCATGATCATGGAGAAGAGGAAGAGGTGGAATGCTTGGGGGAGAATGCTGGCTCTCGGGTGATGCCGTGATGCAGAATCAAGAGGGAGGGATCGAATTCTAATAGGCCATTGCAGAAAATTGAGAGTAGTGCGTTGTCTCATGGTTATAAGGAGGAGAAGGTGGAAACTCAGAGCATGCTGGATGGTGATGACTCCATGACAGCATAGAAATGTGAGCTCACAGTAGCTTGGGTGATGGAAACAATGAGGATACTAGCCATGTGGTATGTACAACGCTTAAGAATGACTTAAGAAAGGTTGTTGATAGATGTGATGTTTTCTTTATCCTAGTTCAATTGAAGCAGGAGATGAAGGACAGAGGCGAAGGTGCACTGACAATAACCTTTATTCCCATTGATAGTGATAGTATGGAAAAGAATGGTATTAAACCAGGACACTAATACATCTGAGTCTTTGGAGGTGAGGGGTTTGTAAAATGGTGAGAGTACTGAGCAGAAGGTGGACTTCTTGAGCCTGGTAGACAGCTATGAGTCTCACACTAAGGAAGATAAGGCAGTTATTCCTTTTCCGGGACAACAGGGAGGAGAAAATGTAGAAAAAGTAAAGAAGAAGAGGGATAAAATGCATATGGAGATTTTGAACTTGAAATCTTCATCCGTCATGAAGAGAGTTGTTGTAAAGGGAAAGCTTCTTCCCGGCTCTTAGGGGAGGAGAAGGAGAGGGCAGAATAAATCCTAAATGAAGATTGTGTCTTGGAATATTTGGAGGCTAGGGAGCCCAAGAAGAGGGTGGCACTAGGGGATGCTCATTCGGAGAAAGAAATTAACCTAATGATGCTCCAGGAATCTAAAGTTGAGGCAATAGGGGATGCTCAACAAAATTCAGGCCCTGGATAGGCAGAAGACTCGGTCTTTCCAATTTGGATGCCTCCTCAAGATCAGAAGGAAGAATATCTAGTTACTACATAATCACTTATGGACTGGGCAGTCAGCTCTTCTTCTTCTTGAGTAGTCTTCAGAGAAATTAAATCTTCACCAATTATAAATTCAGGCTTGTTGGATGGTGTATCCATGGGCAAACGACACCAGGTTCTAGACACTTCTGAGGAACTCTCTACGACACGCTTCCCCTTATCAGCAGGCTTGGAAGGTAAAGACACTTATGTTGTCAGAGCAGCGGTTTGAGAGATGGTTGCAGCAACCCACCTCCGTCTTAGAGAAATAGTAGTGGCTTCCCCCATAATATTATTGCAGACCCAAGCTTACTAGAATTTCCTGGCGAATATTTAGGAATGCCACTTGCTCTTGTTGCTCGAATCAGCTCCAATAACAGAACCTCATCTTCCCCTTTCTTTGGTTCCACTTCTCTCTTGACCGTATATGACCATCTTAGGGGTCAAGTGAGTTTTTAGGGAGCTACAGTAATTACAAGTGTATAGCAATTGTAGCAGATACCATAGTGACTTGGCTTTAGGGTGGTTTCTCTGTGGACAATGATACCTTAAATCGTCTTTTAGTCTCCATCATGTACTCCCCCTTATTTTAGTAGGCGACAATATCTTCATCAGGACGCATTACATCAATATGGATCAAAATCAAATAATCCATCGGGTGTACATTCAGAGATGGATAAAATTGCTCCTTAGTCCTTACCCTTCTTTTATGTACAGGATCTAGTAGGTCGGATAGCTTATGCTATCTTTTCATCCATTTGGAAAGATAATTATATACATTATAATTTGATGCTCCACCGGCCTCATATTGTGTCAGAATGGCATTTCCTACCAGTTCATTCCATTCTTCGTAGTGCACCTGACAAATTGGACAATGCAACTGCAATAGCATCAGTTTCTATATCTTTGTTGGTTGTGTCTTTTTATAAAAGTATGTATGTGAGTAGTTCAAGTTTTCGTCGATTCATCAAGGAATATTTTGGTTGCTTTTCATAGATCTCTTGATACTAGGTGGTATCGGATGTCAACCTGTGGAGGCACCATTCGTGATTGTTGGACAAATTCCTCCTTGTCTTCTATGTCCTTGCCACAATGCCCGTTTCAGGACGAGTTGGAGACTAATTCTAAATTCTTATATAGACGAGCCCATCAGAGACAGTCACACTTGAGTAGACACCAACCATTTATGAGTGAGTATTATAACCCATAA
Organism: Chloranthus sessilifolius; assembly: GCA_021018995.1. Taxonomy (NCBI): domain Eukaryota; kingdom Viridiplantae; phylum Streptophyta; class Magnoliopsida; order Chloranthales; family Chloranthaceae; genus Chloranthus; species Chloranthus sessilifolius. The sequence continues at coordinate 9,993,763 of CM037598.1, forward strand.
CTTATAAGTAGATGAGTTTTCTAGTTGACTATGTTGATATAACTTAGATAGGGAAAAGATACTCGACAATAGGGCCAAACTTTCAAATTTGGGGACTTTCCCAAGACTCCCCTCCACTTCCTTTCCCTCTTGTAGGCATGAAAAAGAAAGAAAGGCATGAACAAACAACAATATCAGACACTTTTCCCAACTCTTGGTACTTAACCAAGATATTGTGTCGGCTATTCAACCAAGGAGGAATTCCTATCTACTAGACCTCTTTTTGAGAACCATAATCCTATCGTTCTTTCAATTCACTCTACACTCTGACCAAGCCCTGACCAACAAGCCGCTCATGCCCATCTATTCTAACTCAATACTCTTAAGTTCTAATGTTCTTGTATGGGTTTCCTGTTGTCTTGTTTGGTTATGCCTCCCTTCCTTTCCCATTACCACCCATCATGATCTAGATAGGTCGTCTTGACCTCTCCATTCCCATCGCTTAGTCTTTATTAAAACCCTAGGGCTAAAGAACCCCAACAACATTGAAGTTTAGGAAGTCATCACCTATGTGTCGGACTCTCATCAATTTGCCAAGACAATTAACAACTCAATTAGGCAATCGTCCACAACACCATTGATAGACTTGCCATCTCTAACAAAATAGTTCGTATTAGATACCCGACCTAAGCGTCGACACTCTTGGCACCTGGGTCACTTGTCTCAATTGACGCCCATGGTCTCAAGATCTATGGTGTAAAAGGATTGGATTGAAAAGCGATCTCCATCATCTGATTCAATGTAGTCAAAGGCCATCTAAAATTGAAGGTATGTTGGATTTACTTGGTAGCCATTAATTTTAGATGGCATTTGACTTCTTTGACTCCGATGATGGAGATCATTCTTTATCCCAATATTTCTCACCAACAATTTTTAGATCAACGCACCTATGAGACGACACACGTGATGATTCCCCATGGCATGCATCACAAAAAGTGACTCAAGTAACAAGTCACCTAGCTCTCAGGCCCATGGTTTAAAATCTCGGGTCTCGCGCTTCAACGGAACAAGGGTGTGATTCGTTCAGAGAAGCAAAATAAAAGATATTAGTTTTATATTTTAGTTTATATGGGTGTTAGGCTTGTACACTATTGAAAGTGTACTACTCATTCTATTTGTATACGCGACACTATTTTATATTACTGTATCCCATCTATGTGATGATCTCGTGAATGGCTATCACGGTGTGCCCAAATCTGTGCATATAATATTGCTATAATTCTTATTTTTCAACAGCTAATATAAAATTGATCAATATGTATGATTCTTTTACTAAGATGTGTTCCAATTATGAACAGCCACTTGGACTGTTTAGATTGATCCCAAATATTTGCCACATGGCATATCAGTGAGGTATTCTTTGATGGTGTAAGGTCAAACGCCTATTTTCATGATGTAAGATCATTCGAAAGGTTATTTTGCTGGCTGTCCGAAAAAACTCGGAAATCCGAGATTTCAAACCATGCTCGGTCCTAACACTAGTTCTCAACGAAAATATCCCCACTAAGTAAATTCCAATTTTCCAATCTTCCACTTTCAACATTCATCCCTAATTCACTTATAGTTCATCTACTATATCAGAAAATCAAATCCAAACAGCAAATCGCTTATCGATCCGTCGCTCATGAAAAATCAATAAAATCTCTCATCCAAAACAGCGAAAAAAATGAGAAGTTAATCTAGAACAGAGTTACAGAGCACAGTCAAACTAGAATTCAAGAAAATGAAATAATTTTTCAATATGAACAAAAAAAAATAAATCTATCGATCATCTATCTATAATTCAAGAAAAAGAAGTACTGCTATAAATTAAGGAATACCTGTAATGCTGAGAACGATGATCCCTGCAATGAACAGCACTAGCTGAACCCTCCTCTTCCGAAAATCCATCTTCAACAACGCCTTCTAAACCCTAAACCCTAAATCAAACCCAAATTTCGAAGTTTTTTGAAGGGATTCCAAACTTTCTAAAGACGGCGTTTTGGAGTAGAAGAAAACGAGAGGAAAGCCAGAGTTTGCTTTGACGACGATTTAATTATCAAGTCAGCATCTCATTCTCATCTCTCACTAATAAAGAAGCCACGTATGACCGAGACTGATCTTAAATTACCAAAATGCCCATTTGATGTAGCTGGCTCTGTGAAAAGAACTTCTAACTTGTTCCCGTCAATTCGTAGAAACATAGGGGCATTTTAGTAAGACCAAGTATCCGGTGTCCGAGCCAGATATTTATTTTGGTGATCGGGTAATCAATTCTGGAAATGTTCCTTAGTTTTTCGCTCCTATCTTCCACAAAATGGATCTTGAGATCATATAGACCTTATCAGACTGTCTTTTTTTATTTTAGGTGTCTCAAATCCTCAAAACATAGCCCTAAAATCAAGTTTAAGCGTGCTCTGTGCAATATGATTGAAGAATGTTATTTTGGAGATTTGTAACACATGGAATCAAAACCTGACCGTCATATAGATTAGGAATGATCCCAAGATCAATTTTGTAGAAGATCATTGTGAAAAAAGATCTCAATCATCTTATCCGAAGCAATCAATGATTTTTTACGACAAACGTTGGCGCTTTCAGATATCACACGGGCGAGAACAAAGGTACCCTTCTAGAAATGGTGTCCCACGTGATGCATGAACCAATCAATCGTCTACCCCAAATATTCAATTGAAGACGTTTATTTATTTATTAATAAATTCTCTGACTTTTTGAAAAAGTTAGAGAGTAATTTGCAAACTTCTGAAAACCAATGATATTCGAATTATTCAGAATTTCTGAGTAACGTCCGAATTTTTGGAATATATGCGAATTAATAACTTTTTCCCAAATTATTCTCGATTTTATTCACAAACTTTTATTTTAAATTTTTTTTATTAATATAGTTTTATTTTTAATTATTTTTTTTCCAAAATTTGACTGTATTTTTCCTAAATTTGGCAAATTTTGTCAAATTTTTTCTAAGCCGATTTATTCCTCGACTTGGTCACTATGCATACAACCCCAAAAGCTGGATCGAAGGATTCTCTATCATGAGATTAAGGATGTGTTTGGAATTGCTCCATGAGGCAAAGAGCAGCTCTCTGCTCTAGTGGAGAGCACTTTAATATGGAGCGGAGAGCACTTTAGTATGGAACTTTGTTTGTTTGTAAGTGCTTTTAGCTCTTTCTAACAGTGAAAGAGCTGATTTTAGGTCTCTTTAAAAGACTAATTTATACTTGCTCTTTTATGTGGGTTGCTCTTTCCCTCCAAATCTCAAACACAACCTAAGAACCTGTTGGAAAAATTGAAATGTTGATCCGAAATAATACATGGAACTGGTTTGAGGCACGAGAAATATCGTTGTCTTTAAACCAATATTTGCCCCCACCACTTCGACAAAGTGGTCACCAACAAGTTACCGGCAAACTGGTTCCAGAATACAATAAATCGGCTGTGTATTCTTGTGAAAGATTTGACGAATCTGATCACGCTATCCGAACACAAAATATTGCAAGAGCGCTCTGATCAAGACCTTTAAAGACATAACAAGAGAGAAGAAAGATGACTTTTTTGTAGTATGTAAAACAATGATTTTAGGTTCCTTAAATAGAAATCAAGTGGTGTGTTAATGTACATTTTTCCTATGAAAATGTGCAACACGTATCCCTTCGGAAAAGACACACTACTTTGGAATGACCCTTCATTTGGAAAAGACACACCACTTTGAAAAGATCCTTCATTTTGAAAAGACACATCACTTTAAAAAGACACCTCGGTTGAAAAGATAACACCTCTTGGGAAAAGACAAGTATAATAAACTTTTAAATATCTAACAATCCTCCACTATTTAAAAATTTAAATATCCAACAATTCCCCACTATTTAAAAATTTGAAATCAGAGCAAAGCCAAAATTATCCATAAATGAAAATGTCTTATAGATTTGAATTTTCACTTTAGTGGAAATAACTCAAAGTTTGTCAAGATATTTAGTGAAACTAAGTCTTGAACTAATGATCATATTCGACAAATCAGAACTATTCCACACATATATTTCATATATTTAGTGTTCAATAAATTAGTTAATACATTTAGGCCATATGCTAGTATCCTGTTTTTCATAAGTGTTTATGAGATAAAGTCACGTCTCATTAAAGGTGGCTCCACCCTTATACTTATATAGGTAGGCATATATGAGATGTCCTTGTAACTTTAACATCTCAACACATTGTGTTATAGCGCCTATTAAGAGCAATACTCAGCCTCCCCTTATCCATTACAAGCAAAACACTACCCTTCCTGAGATGTTTATCAGAATTTAATTCTCATCAATGTAGTGCCCCTTTGTCCGTTACGGATTTACGACTTGTTCTTCCCTTTGAACCTAAACATTGACCAAACAAATATTAGGTAGGGTTCTTATCGTAACTGATTGTTTGGATAAATAACTTTAAACTCATCCTGATTCTTCTTTTAGGCTAATATTTTCCATAATTGCTCATAATTGTAATTATTAACACATATAGTGTTTCTTCAAACATTTTTTGCCTGAAATCACATATCATTTATTTTCTTGTTCACTGACAAGGAAACAAGTTCCATAGAGAACTTAGAAGTTTTGACTCAATCTTTATTGATACGTCTACCAAAGGACCCTTAAGCCACTTCATTTCTCTACCTATTTTGATATAACCAACAAACTCAATGAGATTTATAATTGCTCCTTAATATCTCTTGTAAGATCATGATTCTCTTTCTTAAAGGAAAATCATCTTTAAATGATTTAGATCTCCAAATCTAAATCTATTATCTTTCCTAGGATAATTCAATTAAAATCATTTGACCATCTCCAAATGATCCTAACAATCTTTTCATGACAACTTAATGTGGCGAGAATTTTATGGTCAAATCATTGATAATGATTTCAAGCTATGTCTACTCAATCAAGGGCACTCAATGATCATATGATCGAGCCCATTTAATCAATCAATCAATCATGAAAACAAGGATGACCTAGAGTCAAGCCTGTTATGAGGCTACTGACTCAACCGTTTGATCATGCTCAAACAGTTGCTAACGAGCAATGGTGATATGATCAAAGTCTCGTACAAACATAATGATATCTGAACACATGAGTGACAAAGTCTACCCTTCTTGACAAGGACATTAAAAAAAAATCTTACAAAAAAATAATATAAAAATAAAAGTGATCAATAAATTATAGTCATTCAATCTTAAACTTCAAACCAACTTGATTATATCTCTTATCATGTGGGCTCTTGATTGCAACTTTTGATCGTAGCCACTCATCACCAACCAATGATGATTGCTAGACCATCGTGGCATGATAATAAGCACTTTGACAAAAGCTTGTGGTTGATGGTGAGTAAAAAATATGATCACACATCAATTTTAAAAAAAATCACACTTAGGTTTAGTGTCACTCTTCATTCACACGTGACCCATAATAAAAAATAATTGCTCAAGTAAATAAAAGTCTTCACTTTAAATGGTTGGTTGAAGCACCTTTGGTAGTGTTTTTCTCACACCCATTATAATGCCCCAAATTTTGACATGAGGATGCCAATGGGTGCATTAAACCACCCAGTTGGTGCCATTAAATTCGCCAAAAAAGAAAAAAAAGTAAAATTAACATGCCTCTTAAACATGTCGTTACCCAAAGAAACACCTTTCCACGCCTTCGTAATTGGGTTGCAAACAAAGAGTTGGGTTCTACTATAATTATCCATGATGTAAATTAACCTGCATGAACAAGCAATGAACCAATTCCGATTTTCGATGCATGAGAGTTCCAAATCGTCTATTTTTGAAACATCGGGTCGTAAGCGTAGCCTGTTAGATCATCGCTGCTAGTAAACATGAAGTACCATGGTTTTTGGGAGAGGGTGTTGGAGTTTCAAAGACACCTTCTCAAATTGACAATCCCAAAAATAGACCTTTAATATCTTTCAAACAATAAATCTTTCCCTTTCCCACATCAAATTGATTTTTCTATATTTTCTCAAAGCCTCTATATTTAGGAGACAAATGGGTATCCGAGAGAGAGAAAATGCAAAGGAAACTTATGTTACTTTTTAAAGTGCTTCCATGCGCCATCGGATCCGAAACCTCTAAATATTGGTTTAAAATTGTTGAAAAAATTGAAATATTGATCCGAAATAATACATGGAACCGGTTCGAGGCACGAGAAATATTGCTGTCTTTAAACCAATATTTGCCCCCACCACTTCGACAAAGTGGTCACCAACAGGTTGCCGACAAACTGGTTCCAGGATACAATGAATCAACTGTGTATTCTTGTGAAGGATTTGGCGAATCCCATCACTCTATCCGAATACCAAATATTGTAAGAATGCTCTGATCAAGACCTTTAAAGACATAACAAGAGAGAAGAAAGAAGACTTTTTTTGTGATATGTAAAACAATGATTTTAGGTTCTTTAAATAGAAATCAAGTGGTGTGTTAATGCACATTTTTCCTATGAAAAGGTGCAACACGTATCCCTTCGGAAAAGACACACCACTTTGGAATGACCCTTCATTTTGAAAAGACACACCACTTTGGAAAGATCCTTCATTTTGAAAAGACACATCACTTTGAAAAGACACACCTCTTGGGAAAAGACAAGTATAATAAACGTTTAAATATCTAACAGAACCTAAAAGTAGGGCTCTCAATTTCAGGGTGGCAATGAGCTAGGTAGCCTGACCCGATTTAGGAAGGGTTTGGGCTTGACAGACAGCCTGCTGGTCGGGCTTGGGCTACCACTTCAAAAGCTGAGAACAATAATCGCTAGGTTTTAAAAGTTTATTGCAAGTAGCACTTGGGCTTGGGCCGGGCTTGGATCAAGTTTAATTTCACTAACTTCACCCTAATCAGGTATAAGTTCGACCCATTGCCACCCTCGCTCTCAATGCCCCGAGTTAGAAATTTTTCTCCCCCACCCTAACCCAGGCTTAGAAGTAGTCAGTCCAAACCCGGCCCTAGAAGGTTGTGCCACGTTGCAGCCTTATCTTTAGGTAAAAAAACTTGAGCTAAAAATATTTTGAAATCAAACCTCTTCTCATTAAAGAGAAGGCTCCTTAACAATTTTAAATCATTTTATTAAAATGTTCAGAGATTATATTAGATAACCCAACCGGGAATGACTAATAAACAGAAAATCCGGCTTAGAGACTACTACTTCATTTCAGCGGAATGAGGATCGGGAAGTTCTTACCTTAGAGCGGACTGTAAGGCAGTAGGGGCATGTTGACTATGAAGACCAAAGACTCAATCCATGAATTGATAAATGTTAAGATGATCGCTTTGTGCCCTTCTTTTCATGATTCGGGTAGTACTCATTTTTTGTTGTTGTGAAAACCTCCCCTCTTGTTGACTGAACTTGAATTATAGTATTGATTGTAGCTTTGAAGTACGTATAGGAGGACCACTGTGGGAAGAGAATTCATGGTAGAGGTACAATGGATAGAGGGCTACGGCAAGGCGTTCGACTCACACTCCTGTCAACACTTCCAAGAGTGAACCCTCGACTCGCTTCCTTAGCCATTTGTTTCGATCAACCAAAAAGCATTCGACTCATCATTCTTTAAAATTCATGGCTTCTTCCGCCTACTTTCAGGTCTATTGGTCAGCATTCGCCTAGCGCAAACTTCACTAACAAAGTTTACTATCTATCTCTTTCTATATATATATATATATATATATATATATATATATATATATATATATATATATATATATATATATATATTGATCGATAGTCCCACATTACCTAGGTCAATGGCCATGGGCTATATATAAACCAGGCAAGCCTCATATTACAAGCCGGTTTTGATAGGTTGTGTTAGGCCCATGAAAAAGATGGAAAGACTTGGCACATAATTAACCCTACCAAGGCTCTTCTTGGTAAATTTAATGATACCATCGATTAGAAATCGCACCCTTCCGATTTTTTTATCATCAAGTCGGCTTGGGAGGCTATGAGAATGGAATCTCCGAAAATACCTTGGGCTAAATATTTTTGGTGTAAAGATAATATTCCTAAGCATTATGTTAGGAGTTAATCGAAAGCTTCTGACTATTGAAAATCTTAGGAAGAGATGTATGATGATACCATCTAGATGTATTCACGAGTCGATATGTATCGGCATCGGCCGATTTTTGATACCATGGTCTTGATATTGATCGACTAGAGTTTGAAGTTGGATTTCATGAAGCCATTGATAGCATAGTCACCGTTCTACAATAATTCAGCGAGGTTAAAAATCGGAAAAATTCAGCAAGTTTAGGGAATATTCGGGGAAAGTTTGGTGAGAGAAAAAAATATTAAAAAAATAATAATAAGATTAAAAGTAAAAAACTTAAAAAATTAAAAATATGATTTAGTTACAAAATTCGGGAATTATTCGTGAATATTCACTGCTTTTTTAAAGAATTTGCGAATAATTCAGGATTAATTCTCAAAGCCCCATATTCACAAATTATTCACGAATTTTAAAAAAATCGGCGAATTTGGTGACTTTGATTGATAGTATCAACAAGAAGGGTGGGAGGAAATGGACTTATATTATTTCTACTAAAGAGGTGAGATTAGAAGCCGAGAAGTTTGAGTCCATCAAAATCGGTCGTGCATCCAGAAAGGCTAATTCCTGTGCGAGATTCTTTGATGGCCTTGGAGCAGTTAGTGTTCTTGGACGTTGGGACTTGTATATATATATATATATATATATATATATATATTGTTAGGAATTCTATCAATTCTATCGAATTTTTGATCGCGATGAATGCGGAAAAATAAGAAGATGCAAAAGAACAATCACAAACAACACAACGGACTGCGTCCACGGGAGTATATGCACTATCTATGAACGTTTACAACGCGCACACACTCTCTTTTCTCTAGTGAAAATTCAATCAAGATCAAGCACGATCTCCAAAAGTAAAATCACTGTTAAACCAAGGACAATGTCCTTAAAAAAACATAGAAGAGATCTGTCGGAATATAAAATGATCCCTATACAAGAACGACTTCAATTAGATCTTCAATCCCCAAACAATTCTTCAATGCCTTGCCTCTCAAGGTATTCACCATAGTTTTCTCTCTTGAAAACTCTCTCTAAGCTCTCTATGGAACCCTAGAGAAAACCTACTGCTAATAGACTCCAAACCGCATTAGGAAACGCGACTAAGAAAATCTTCTAAAATTACCAAGTATTCAAACCCATGGAATTGGATCTGCCCAGAAATGATCAATTGACTTTAACATCTCGATCGATCGAGTTCCACTAGTGAGCAAATTGAGCAAACTATTTAATTACGCTCAGATTCGATCGATCAACTCACAGAGCTCGATCGATCAATTTCCACTCGTATTTCGGATTGAACCTTATTTAACATGTGTGTGTGTATATATATATATATATATATATATATATATATATATATATATATATATATATATATATATATATATATATATATATATATCGGTGAGCCATTATTGTCGATGATGGGTGGACACCCATTGTAGACTAAGAGCATCTCCAAGAGAGATTTTATTTCCACCTGGAAATAAGGAGCCCCTCTCTCTCTTCAATATTGAAGAGAGAGAGAATCTGTTTATATTTGAAAAATTATTTTTTTATTCAAATGTCAGCTATTGTAATTTCTTTATTTTTTATAATGAAAATAAAAAACGAATAATAAATATATAGAAATAAAGAGTCTTATTGAACAAGTGTTTCGAGAGACTCTTTATTTTGTTACTCTACCACCCCACTCTTTATTTCTTGCCATATAAGCGTGTATAACTGCAAAAAAATAAAGAACCTTGTTAGAGATGCTCTAACCCTTTATAATATCTACTCTTATAATGCTAGAAGAGGGAGTTGGTCAATTAGCAAGTCCCCTAGTCAAATCTATTAAATTTTTAGAAAGACAAATGTATCCTTAGTCAAATCCATTAAATTTTTAGAAAGACAAATGTATCCTTAGTAAATTTATTTAAACCCTTTTACCCTAAATTATTTTCCCTTCATCCTTAAACAAACTTTTCTATAATTCCCTTTCTCTCTCTTAATTTACCTCCCCTTTAAAAATAATTTCCAAAATTACATTTTGAGTACCTTTATTTATAAGGCAAGATTGTTCACCAACTCTAGTTTCATGTGCTTAAACTATTGACAACTTTATATAGATAATGGAGATTGTTATTCCCACAAATTAATCCTTATTATTCATCCCAATGCCCTTTCTCCTCTATTATTATTATGGTTCTCTCACCCAAAGGGTACCTTATACTCAACCCGAAAGTTCACTTTCTCGCAACACCACTTTCAATTGACATTAGGGGTGTTATTAGGTCGGTTTGGGTCGGTTTTGAGGCAAAATTGAAACCGAACCGATAACTGTCGGTTTCTATTTTATGAAACCGAAATCGAACCGATAAGGTTCAAAATCAAAACCGAACCGATAACTATTGGTTTGGTCGGTTCGGTCGGTTTTCGATTTTTGAACCTCAATTTCTTATTTATTTTTATTAGGAAGTCATTGTCAATTCATAAGGGTCAAACCATTGAAGACTCTATAGGTTGTTGCCTATATCGCTAATTCGCTATTAACCATCCAAAAGTAGATGATTGATCAGATGACTAAGAACATTTTCCAGAAATGAATGCACCAATTGGACAGTCCAGATCGATGGGTATTTTCTATATAATTTTATTTTAAATAAAAAATGACAAATATATGAGAACAATTTAAGAAACCAAAATTCTAAATGCAAAACCTCAAAACCGAAATCAACACAAATACAAACTACAAAGGGAGTCCTAAGAAAACTCAAAATCACACATTCAAATACACTATACATAAATCGCAATTAAATAAAATGGGGTCCTAAAACCCCATAAATGCACTTCCTTTAAACCCATTACCACTCCCCAAAGCCTTTAACTTAAATGGTTCTTCCAATAACATAAAAACACATGAGAATATAAGTTTCAAAGGGGAAAAACAGACTTCTTTGTTTGCAACCTAAGTTTTGTATGCACTATGCACTTATGTAGCTGTGTAGCACCACTATCGGTTTCTTATCGGTTTCTATTTTTGAAAACTGAAACCGAACTGATATGTCCCAAAATTGAACCAAAATTCGGGTAGGTTTCGGTCGGTTTGGTCTGTTCGGGTCGGTTTCTGCACAGCCCTAATTGACATGCATTGACCGTCTTTGAATCAGATGATGGAGATCCTTTCTTGTCCCATCTTTGGGAGGGCCAATTTTAGATCATGGGCGTATGATCAGACGACCAATTTTTGATTAAACGTAGCACACATTCCAAAAAGTTGCCCTAAAATCATATGACATACATCATGCTCATAACATGATTTTGGAGTACATTTAATAAAAATTGACCTTCTGATGTTACACTCATGATCTATAGATCCATTGTGCCGAAGATGAGGAAGAAAGAAATCTTCATCGCCTAATTCAAAAGTGATTAATGCACGCTAGTGTTGTTACACGTTTTCGAGAACTCTTTCGGATTCAGGAAAATAGTTTCAAATCAGTCACAAAGTGGACTCTGTTTCTGAAGGGATGGGCGGACATATAATGACAATAAAAGCAAGGGTATTTAGGTGCATCTGCAAGGAAATATTATTAGTAATGAGTGAAGTTAAATAGAACATATATGGGTTGATGTGATCATCATCTACAGATATGTATCGACGTTGTAAAACATCATTGATCACACAAGGATAAGCGGAGGTTAGGGTTGGACAACTATGCTAATTAATGGTCTACCGGTTTCAACAGTTAAGGTTGCATGGTTTTAACTAATTTGGTTTTCCTAATCCTAGGTGGGTCTAAATAAAAAATGGGGGTTTTGCCCTTTATGCTCGGGAGGATTGACTCCGTCCCCGGGTACCCTCCGTTGGTTCCCTTGGGAAAATCGGTTGAAGCAATGACAATTTTGTAAATATGGAGAAGTGTGAGGGACCTAATTGGCGCTAGGCTGAAAATTTTGATAGAGGTTTCTTAGGATTTGGATCTAAGACTAGCTTTTCTTCCCTTCATACTCCTTCGAAAATCGGAGCAAGTGGGATAGCCCCACCGTGGTCAATTACCCTTAAAATTTCTAGAAAAGAATCTGCAGTTCTAAGAGCCAGGGACTTAGAGTGCAGCTCTACTCCTTTTTTTCGAAATCTCAGAGTGAACCTCGAATTTTTCCAAAGGAATAAGCAAAATTTCTTGTGTTGAGAATTGGGGGAAGGGTCTTATTTATAGTACTTAGCCAATTATGCGTATGGAGTCCAACATACAATCCTGAATTATACGTTATAAGTCCAGCGTATAATTTGAATTATACGCTGGGAGTCTAGTGGATAATTAATTATACGCTATGGTTATATCATATATTCCGGGGGAGGTTGGTCAAGTGACCGGGAGGTAATCGGCTGATTGGTTGAGCCTGAAAAGAGAAGTCCTAGTCAAAGTCTGACTAATTATGCGCATGGAGTGTTGCGTATGGTCGAATTATACGCATAGTGTAATAGCCCGAAAAATCACACTAAATTATGACCTCAGGATCCGTGCCCGATCGGTCATAGGTTTGACCAAATAGAAGTCCAATAGTTGGCATGGGGTGTGATGAATGGACGAGATGTGATGGGTTGTGTGGCTATATGGTGTGTGTTGTAAATCTGAAGTCACATACACCTATCGAGGTGTATGTGCTCAACACACAAGCTAAGGGAAAAGATAAAAGGGTTTAATAACCCTAAAATCAATAGTTTTGGTTGTTGAGAGGGAAGTAAAGAAGAGAGAGAGAGGAGTAAAGAGAGTGATCAAGCAAGGAGTTATTGTGGGTGATTGGAAGGGGGATTCAAGCATTAAAGAGGCCGATTCTGCGCAAAGAATCCGTTCAAGCCAAAGCTGGAACCCTAGCCTTCCAACTACTCGATTTGAAATCAAGTTGAGATTGATTAAAGGTAAATTTTTGTGAATAAAATGTATAGATTGTGGAGGTTAATTGTAGTTGAAAAATGGTTTAGATTGTAGGATGATGGTTTAGAAAAATAGAGGAAAAAGAGTGGAAAAAGGTTGGGAAGAATAAAACTCAAGTTTGAATCTGGCAATTTCGATTAATCGAAATTCGCCAAGAAGTTGAAAAGTCAAGGAACCCGAGTTCGATTAATCGAACTGAGTTTCGATTAATCGACTTTGGATTTCGATTAATCGATTTGGGTATCGATTAATCGACTGTGGACCTCCAGTGGACCCCAGAGGCTGGAGGAAATGACTTGGGGAAAATCGACTAATCGAGATGGGATTTCGATTAATCGATTTCAAATTTCGATTAATCGATTTGGGATCGATTAATCGATTTTGGAAATTCGATCACTCGAATTGAGAATCGACATGATAGGTAGGGAATTTCGATTAATCGAATTTGGTTTCGATTAATCGAATGGGAATCTCGATTAATCGATTTGAGAATCAATTAATCGATATTGACTTTCGATTAATCGATTTTGGAGTTCGATTAATCGACTGGGCTAAATTTTGTTGACTTTTGAGTTTGACTTTAAGCTTCATGGAGGGTCTTGGACCTCCTTTATTGCATCCTTAGTGATGTGTTTCACCTGTTATGTGGTACAATAGGTGGTACGTGTGAGCTAGTGCACAAGGAGCCACGTGGGACCTTGATGCGTTGATCAAACAAAGACTTGAGGTAGGGAACACTTTGAACATGTACTTTATTTTACAAGAGCATGTATGTAGTGATATAGAATTCAAATTCAAAATATTTTATTGCTTAAGAATTGTGATAAGAGTGTGTGTGTGACATCCATAAGAGTAATTATAATGAGCCATCTCCAGGGGATGAAGAAGTAAAGAGATAAGAGCATCAGGTGTGATGCAAGTGAATGGATACATCCCAGGATGTATCCAAGATTGAATCATGTTTGATAGGGCCTAACTGATATAAGATAGCATACTTACACGGCGAATAACTATATGTAAGGCACCGATATTTTTGTTATTTGAGGTTTGATAGGGCCTAACTGATATAAGATAGCATACTTACACGGCGAATAACTATATGTAAGGCACCGATATTTTTGTTATTTGAGGTTTGATAGGGTACCCCACCGACCTGGCGGGATATCCACGACTGACACGGTAGGATATCCATGACCGATACGGCGGAGAAATCGTAGGCCAGTGCGGAGGCTTATCCGTACATAGTAAGCACACCCCAGGGGTGTTGATTTGAGACAAGTGAAACCCCGCTACCAATCCCCAGGGGAAAGGGGCTTGGGTACTATATTGTATTCCCAGGGAATACGTTAAAAGTGTCTATATAGATGACGATGATGGGTATCTCATCGAGGCTCGATGCTATATTGCTCGGGGATTACTTAAGTTGAAAGTTTAAGTTTTGCTTTAGGCCTTTTCAGCATCATTCATGAATAAATGAAAACATAAGTAATTACTAGTAAAATGAAATGCTTTTTAACTGTTTTCATCAATAACTGCATAGACACATCATGCATGGCATATCATGGAATATATGTGAGTGATAATTTATATGTTCAACTATGTTTTGTTCCCTATTGAGCTAGGATGTAGCTCACCCTATAGACTATACGTCGCAGGTCCACTACTAGCAGCTGCCGAGGCCTCAGGAGACGCTGACTCCGGTGAGTCGGACCTTACGGCCGGCGAAGAATTGGAGCCACCTCCTGAGGACTTCTTCTAGAGGACTCCGTTGTGCCGCTTTGAGGGCTTTTTGATAGAGATTTGTACGGCTTGGTATGTCAAGCCTTGTTTTGGTTGAATAATGTATATATTGGGTTTTGGGGATTATTCTTTTAGGGCGAACCATCCGTGATGATTGCTATCATCGATGGTTCGGATCGGTTCTCCATTCATGCAGAGGCATGAGGGTAGAACTGTCTTTTGAGAAATGCTTTTATATAGATTTAAATTCTGCAGTTTCATTTACTACTTCATGTTGCTTGATATACCAATGTTCCGTGCTTAGCTAAGGGGCACGGTCAAGATGATCGTGCTGATGGCATGGGTTTCGGGGTGCCGAAATTCGGGCTGTCACAGTTGGTATCAAAGCCATTTTCTTTTAGCAATTCTGACAATCGTTCTTTTGGTCAGAACATAGGGGCTTCTGCTAACGAAACTTTAGTTTCAAATGCAGCTGCAAATGTCATCTAGAGGAAGAGGCCGACCAAGGGGAGGCCAACAGAGGAGTCTACGTAGTGGAGATGATTACATCTCTCCTACTAATAGAGTGCCTTTAGGAGTCTTGAGGCCCAGGCGAGTAGTAGACAGCATGATGAAGAGGATCGAGATCGGCAGGATCAAGATCTAAGAGAACAAGAGAGAGTGAGAGAAAGACAAGAAGATAGAGAGGAGCGACAAAGGATGATGCACACTATGGAGACTATGGCAGCTGCCATGGCACAACAAGCCGCATCCTTTGCAGCTCATCAAATCAAGAGAATGAGCCCACCTACACCACCAGGGACTGCGCCTGTGCCCTCATCTTTCTGAGAGTTTAGGAGGATGAGACCTCCTTCATTTTCTAATGACGGTATACAATATAGGCTGCAGAACGGCTTATGGAGATGGAGAAAGTCTTTAGCGTCCGACATGCACGGAAGGCGAGTGTGAGATGACTGACTTATATGTTGGATGGGGTGGCTGGGCCTTGGTGGAAGTCCGTGATACGGACTCGGGCTCAGGAGACCCCAGAGTTGCCTTGGACTTGGGAGGAGTTTGTTGAGGAGTTCAACAAACAATATTTTCCAGAAGTGGTGAGGAACCAACTTGAGATACAATTCCTACAGTTAGTGCAAGGGAGGATGACAGTGAGAGAGTATGGGGTGGAGTTTCTACTACTTGTCCATTTTGCTCCGGATTACGTCGCTACCGAAGTGATGAAATCCAAGAGGTTTCAGCAAGGTTTGAAGCCTGAGGTTAGGGGAGGCGTAGCTCCATTTCAGCTGAGGACCTATGAAGAGGTCATGAGTAAGGCACTAGTTGTGGAAGAGGAAAATACAAATAGATATAGACAGAGAGAGCAGCAGCGAGGAGGAAATGAACAAGGAAGGACGGGGACCTATGAACCGGTGAACAAAAAGCCGAGGTTCATGGCCCAAAATCAGAGATCACAGTTTCAGGGAGGTTTTGGAAGGCCGGCGCAACAACAACACCAACAGAGATTTCCACTACTTGCGTCGGGGAGACCTTTACGATATGAGAGCCCTGCCATGTCTACTGGCGTCACTATCACACAGGGTTCTCGTACTGTTTCTTCCGCACCTCGGGAGACTTGCGCAAAGTGTGGCAAGCCTCATAGAACAGTGGATTGCAGAGCGGGAACTAGGGGTTGTTTCCGATGTGGCAAGGTGGGCCACTTGATCAAGGATTGCCCCGAGACGGATAAAAGAAAGACGGTTTCAGTTGCAGCACCACGACCCATTCAAGCAAGGAAGCCGATCGTTCAGGGGAGAGCTTATGCAGTCACTGCTCAGGAAGCAGGGAACGTGCATGATGTCATCCAAGGTGAGACCCTTTTAAAATTAAAGAAAATTTTCATTTCATTAAAATTTTTTATAGAGAAGGTGCATGCATTAGGAATGGTATAGATTCCTTTTCTCAATACTAAATATATATGTGAATTAAGGGTGTATTTTGATGTGTAAATTATTATATGTATGTATGTATACTATAGGTACTTTAACTATATATGAAAAAGGATGCTTTGTTGGATATGACGCTAGAGTGTTGATAGACCCAGGGTCTACCCACTCATTCGTCACTCCATGTTTCGCCAAGATGAAGATTGTTCCAGAGGCGTTGGACTTCGTCCTATATGTGTCTATTCCGACTGGAGAGTTAGTAGACACGGAGTTAGCTTGCAAATCCATCATTGTAGCAGTTCGAG
Source organism: Chloranthus sessilifolius (assembly GCA_021018995.1). Taxonomy (NCBI): domain Eukaryota; kingdom Viridiplantae; phylum Streptophyta; class Magnoliopsida; order Chloranthales; family Chloranthaceae; genus Chloranthus; species Chloranthus sessilifolius. Next base: position 10,010,776 of record CM037598.1, read on the forward strand.
ACCTAGAGGTGCACGAATTGGAAGCGAAGTTGATACTGTTAGACATGCAAGGGTTTGATGTGATCCTTGGCATGGACTGGTTGGCGCAGCATTGTGCAACCGTCGATTGCAAGAACAAGATAGTCATTTTCAGACCCAACACAAGAAGATCATTTCGGTTTCAAGGAGTGAGGTCGTCATCTGTGCCACTGATCTCAGCAGTAAGGGTCGAGAAAATGATCAAAAAGGGTTGCAGTGGATATTTGGCTTTCTTAAAGGAGGACAAAGAAGAAAAGAATGTCATTTCTGAGATAGCAGTTGTGCGAGACTTCGCCGACGTGTTTCCAGAAGAATTGCCTGGATTACCTCCAGAAAGAGAAGTAGAATTCGCCATTGACTTAGCACCAGGAACAAAACCTATTTCGAAAGTGCCTTATAGAATGGCTCCTGCTGAGTTAAAGGAGTTAAAGGAACAACTGCAAGAACTTATGGACAAGGGGTTTATTAGACCGAGCGTGTCTCCATGGGGAGCACCAGTCTTGTTTGTCAAGAAGAAAGATGGGTCAATGCGGCTATGCATTGACTATCGACAATTGAACAAACTCACTGTAAAGAACCGCTACCCTTTGCCTAGAATTGACGATCTATTCGACCAACTGCAAGGAGCAAGGTATTTTTCCAAGATCGACCTGAGATCTGGATATCATCAGTTGCGAGTCAAGGCAGAGGACATCCAGAAGACAGCTTTCCGGACACGGTATGGACACTATGAATTCCTTGTGATGCCGTTTGGATTGACGAATGCTCCGGCGTCGTTTATGGATCTGATGAACCGAGTGTTTAAACCACACTTGGACTCCTGCGTCGTAGTATTCGTTGATGATATATTGATATACTCCAAATCCAAGACGGAACACGAAGAACATTTGAGGATTGCTCTACAGACGCTACGAGAACACCAATTGTATGCCAAACTCAGCAAATGTGAGTTTTGGTTGGAAGAGGTTAGCTTTTTGGGACATGTCGTCTCAAAGCATGGTGTCACTGTAGATCCAGCAAAGATAGAAGCAGTGGTTAAATGGGAGCAACCAAAGATAGTGACCGATGTCCGAAGTTTTCTGGGCTTAGCAGGCTATTATCGACGTTTCGTCGTGGGGTTTTCAAAGATATCGGGACCTCTCACAAAGCTGACACGAAAAGATTCAAGATTTGAGTGGAGTGAGGCATGCGAGAAGAGTTTTCAAGAACTCAAAACGAAACTCACTTCCGCTCCAGTGCTAGCGATTCCTTTAGGCAGTGGAGGATACGCCGTGTACAGCGACGCGTCATACAATGGCCTTGGTTGTGTACTCAACCAACATAAGAATGTGATAGCTTACGGATCAAGACAGCTGAAAGAACACGAGAAAAATTATCCGACTCATGACTTGGAACTAGCAGTAGTCATTTTTGCGCTGAAGATTTGGAGACATTACTTGTATGGTGAGACTTTTAAAATTTTCACCGATCATAAGAGCCTCCGATATCTGTTTACACAGAAAGAGCTCAACATGAGACATCGCAGGTGGATGGAATTCCTCAAGGATTACGATTGCTCCATACAATACCATCCAGGCAAGGCGAATGTAGTAGCCGATGCATTGAGTCGGAAGGGTTCAGCTCAGTTAGCTTGTTTGGTTTTGGGTATGCACCGATGGAAATTATTGGAAGACCTGGCATTCTACGATGCGAACATTGAGTCAAAAGCCACCGGATCCTTTTTGGCTAACATATCAGTAAAGCCAGTGATATTTGAGCATATCCACGATCTACAGATTAAAGATCTGGCATTAACAAAGATTCATCAAGACGTGAGTGAAGGCATCAGGTCGGACTTCTCAGTTAAAGAAGATGGTTCTTTATTGTTTAAGGGCCGTCTATGCATTCCGGACAATGCCGATCTAAGGCGAACGATTCTTGATGAGGCCCATAAGTCAAATTATGCTATCCACCCTGGTAGCACCAAAATATACCAAGACTTGAAAAAGAACTACTGGTGGAGAGGTCTGAAGCAAGACGTGCCCGAATACGTGTCACGGTGTTTGACTTGTCAGCAAGTGAAGATTGATCATAGACATCCTGCTGGACTATTGCAACCTTTACCAATAATGGAAGTGGAATCGATCTCAATGGATTTCATTGTTGGATTGCCCTGCATCGCCAAGAGACACAATGCCATTTGGGTCGTCAGGACCGATTTCTTTGTGACAATACTACATTATCTGAGGAAGATCGGAACTTATACATGAAGGAGATTGTAAGATTACATGGGATTCCAAGCAGCATAGTTTCAGATCGTGATCCACTATATACATCCAAGTTTTGGAAGAAATTTCAAGAAGGAATGGGAACACGACTAGACTTTAGTTCAGCTTTCCATCCTCAAACTGATGGGCAGACAGAGCGAGTGAACCAAGTAATAGAAAACATGCTCAGAGCGTGCATGCTAGATATGCAAGGATACTGGGATGAGTATCTACCGTTGCTCGAATTCACATACAACAACAGTTTCCAAACGAGCATTGGCATGGCACCGTATGAAGCTCTGTATGGACAACGATGCAAATCACCCCTCAATTGGGAGGAAACAGGTGAGAAATTTGTTTTAGGGCCAAAACTACTTGAAGACAATGCCACTGTTGTTCGAATCATCAGAGAAAGGCTGAAGTCAGCACAGAGTAGACAAAAAAGTTACGCCGACATGAAGCGGACTAGTGTCGACTATAAAGTGGGTGAGCACGTGTTTGTGAAAGTGTCACCTATGAAAGGCGTAATGAGATTTGGCAAGAGAGGGAAGTTAAGCCCACGTTATGTTGGACCATTTGAAATTTTGGGACGCGTAGGTGAAGTTGTGTATCGCATTGGTTTACTACCGCTGTTTGATCGGGTACATAACGTTTTCCACATATCAATGCTCAGAAAGTATGTAAATGATCCATCTCACGTGTTAGGAAAACAACCTATGGAGATGTGTGAGGACATGAGCATGATAGAGGAACCAGTGGAAATCTTAGATCAAAAGGAACAAGTACTGCGCACTAAAGTGATTCCCTTAGTGTTTGTTCGGTGGAACAATCATCCAAAAGAAGAGGCTACTTGGGAACGAGAGGCCGATGTGAAAGAACAATATCCAGCCTTGTTTTCAACGACGTGAGAATCCAATATAAACCACAAGCATGTTTGTGGAATCTCCACGAGACTTGTAATTCAATGGAAATTTTGATCAAAGTATGGTTTAAGGAACAGATTTTGCATGTACATGACCAAGCGTACCCATTTCTATGGGACTATGAACCACTTGATGTCATAAACTACCAAAAGAAATCAAAGAAACAAAGAACTTGAAAATCTGTAGAAATTGGGCAAAACCGATTAATCGAATTTCAAATCGATTAATCGATTTGGGATTTCGATTAATCGATTTTGTTCGATTAGTCGACTGGCATCCGCCAGTGACTGGAAATTTGAATGAGAGTTAGAACAGACATAGAATGCAATTTCAATTGATCGATTTATAATTTCGATTAATCGATTTGGGATTGATTGATCGATTTTAGGAATTCGATTAATCGAATTGGGTATTCGATTAATCGAACCACATGTTCGATTAATCGAATAAAATGGGAATGTTAGAAGAAATTAGGATGAAATAATGAAATTTCGATTAATCGAGGAGGTTTCGATTAATCGATTTGAGATTTCGATTAATCGAAATGGAAGTTCGATTAATCGAATTACTAAAGGGACTTGGAAGAAATATGAAGTCAGAGGAACGATTTCGATTAATCGAAGTGAAATTCGATTAATCGAAGTGGAATTCGATTAATCGAATAACTTAAAGAATCCTGAAAATTTTGGAAGTTACTGCACGATTTCGATTAATCGAAGTGAATTTCGATTAATCGAAATGTTTTCGATTAATCGATTTTTACTTTCGATTGATCGATTTGGGAAATCGATTAATCGATTTTGCGCGGCTTAACCTAGTTTTGAATCTCGATTAATCGAGTTTTAATTTCGATTAATCGAGCCAGGGCCTATATATATATATTTGGGGATTTTCTTGCCCATTCGAAATCATTTGCACTTGAGTTTTGGGCGCTTCAACTTCTTCTTCTTCTCCGACCATCCGACGCCCTAGGGTTCCCTTCTCCGTTGGTTTTTCGGCTCGCATTCACATCGCATCGCCTCCAAAACCTATGGTAAACCCTAAAATCGAAATCTTCTTTCAATTTGAGTTAGTTAAAGCCCTAGATTCTCCCTATTTCACTAAAAATGCCGCCAAAGACTCGGTTGTCTTCGAAGAAGGCAACCTCTACTCTGGAATTCGCATAAGAACGCCACGCCACCACCACCTACCCCATCACGGTGAGGACTCCATCACCGTCGGCATCGGAGACCACCTCGACGTTCGATGGCGCATCTTCCCGCGAAGTCTGACCCCCAATGCCCCCACCACCCACTAATGTGGTACAACCAAATGAATGGTGGGCGGCCAAGACCTTCGAGGTCGAATACATCATTGACCCAACCCTATTCACAAATCCCGATGTACCGGGCGAGACCCAATGGGCTCGAAACTACCTCAACAACGCCGATCTCGGCAACCTTCTCAAACCAATCCGGGGTTCTTACTACCCTAGATTGGTGAGATTATTCTACCAAGGGCTTGTGGACGGCCCGACCGATGATGTGATTAAGACCACCATCGAGGGTCGAGAGTACATGATCACTCGTCGCCACATACATGAGGTACTAGAGTGTTACCTCGATTTCACACCCGAGACCACCCTATTCCCACCCTTCGAGGAGAACCCTCGCTTTGAGGAGGTCATGACCCGCATGACCAATGGTAAAAAGGGGTCGGGATCCTCCATAAAGAGGGTCGACCTTCCCCACTACATGTGGATGCTTGATTCCATTATCAAGTGCAATCTCTATCCGTTCTTGACGAGCGGATAGATGTAGATAGATGTGCAGAGTATGTGCGCGGCCTTCTGTGGCCGGTGGTTCGACGCCACCATGCTCATCCTCGAGGGGATGAGATATATTAAAGGAAAGTTGATGAAGGGCAACCTCCGGCCCAAGGAGAAGATGCCCTACGCTCGCCTCATCTCGAGCATGTTGGAGTGCTACTCCAACGATCCCTCCTACACCATCTCGCCTCACGAGGTGAGGGCTACGGATCGTGTGAAAACGTTTTCGAAGTCTTCATGGACCCGTAGCTACAACCTGCTCAAACGGACCCTACCTGCTCCGGGTCCCGCTCAAAGACAGCCAGAGACCCAGCGTCGACCGCCACCACCCCCACCACCACAGCAGGACCCACCCGTGGGTGGGGCACACCCAATCGAGCCTTCAGGGGAGAGGGCCACCTATCACACAACAGCCTCACCGACACCGTCAGTCCACTCCGCGCCCACGACACCCACCTCATCTCTACCGTACACGCCATCTGGTCGACCATCGAGGAGGTGTTGGCGTATGGAGGCCAACAATGAAAGGATGAACCAGGAGGATGGACTTCCTTCTATTCCATACCCTCCGCCACATCTACCCTCGACTCACGCTACCTCGCCCAGAGGAGGAGGAGGACAATGGACGCCTGACCTTCCACCGAGGACCCGTCTTCCATCCTACCACAGCCACCACCGACGCGGCTCCTTCCACATCCACATCCGCTCCGCCGACTGAGACGCTTCCACCACAGCCGTCGCTACCTCCGACAGCACAGTCTCCACCACCGTAGCCACAGCCCGGCTCAGAGACCCACCACTCAGCACCGTCGGATCAGAGGCACTGCTCGATCCGACCTGCCCGGCGAGGGGACTGCATGAGTCTTATCTTTCTTTTGTATGAGTCATGATTGTATACATGTATATTTTGTACGCCAACTCATGTGGCGCCTTGTAAAAATTTTATGATATTAATAGAAATCCAAAATTTTTGTGTAAATTGTTTTAATTCGTCAACATTTAAGTTAGATGCTTGTATATTGTAACTATCGTATAAATGCGAGTCTACTAGACCACCTCACACGAGTGTGTGGGGAGAGACCCAGAAGCGAACCTTGGATTATTTTCGAGGACGAAAATTCCCAAGGTGGGGAGGATGTAATAGCCCAAAAAATCACACTAAACTATGACCTCAGGATCCGTGCCCGATCGGTCATAGGTTTGACCAAATAGAAGTCCAATAGTTAGCATGGGGTGTGATGAATGGACGAGATGTGATGGGTTGTGTGGCTATGTGGTGTGTGTTGTAAATCTGAAGTCACATACACCTATCGAGGTGCATGTGCTCAACACACAAGCTAAGGGGAAAGATAAAAGGGTTTAATAACCCTAAAATCAATAGTTTTGGTTGTTGAGAGGGAAGTAAAGAAGAGAGAGAGAGGAGTAAAGAGAGTGATCAAGCAAGGAGTTATTGTGGGTGATTGGAAGGGGGATTCAAGCATTAAAGAGGCTGATTCTGCGCAAAGAATCCGTTCAAGCCAAAGCTGGAACCCTAGCCTTCCAACTACTCGATTTGAAATCAAGTTGAGATTGATTAAAGGTAAATTTTTGTGAATAAAATGCATAGATTGTGGAGGTTAATTGTAGTTGAAAAATGGTTTAGATTGTAGGATGATGGTTTAGAAAAATAGAGGAAAAAGAGTGGAAAAAGGTTGGGAAGAACAGCTCAAAGGGGGCTGAATCTGGCAATTTCGATTAATCGAAATTGAGATTCGATTAATCAAAATTCGCCAAGAAGTTGAAAGTCAAGGAACCCGAGTTCGATTAATCGACTTTGGATTTCGATTAATCGATTTGGGTATCGATTAATCGACTGTGGACCTCCAGTGGACCCCAGAGGCTGGAGGAAATGACTTTGGGAAAATCGACTAATCGAGATGGGATTTCGATTAATCGATTTCAAATTTCGATTAATCGATTTGGGATCGATTAATCGATTTTGGAAATTCGATCACTCGAATTGAGAATCGACATGATAGGTAGGGAATTTCGATTAATCAAATTTGGTTTCGATTAATCGAATGGGTATCTCGATTAATCGATTTGAGAATCGATTAATCGATATTGACTTTCGATTAATCGATTTTGGAGTTCGATTAATCGACTGGGCTAAATTTTGTTGACTTTTGAGTTTGACTTTAAGCTTCATGGAGGGTCTTGGACCTCCTTTATTGCATTCTTAGTGATGTGTTTCACCTGTTATGTGGTACCATAGGTGGTACGTGTGAGCTAGTGCACAAGGAGCCACGTGGGATCTTGATGCATTGATCAAACAAAGACTTGAGGTAGGGAACACCTTGAACATGTACTATATTTTATAAGAGCATGTATGTAGTGATATAGAATTCAAATTCAAAATATTTTATTGCTTAAGAATTGTGATAAGAGTGTGTGTGTGACATCCATAAGAGTAATTATAATGAGCCATCTCCAGGGGATGAAGAAGTAAAGAGATCAGAGCATCAGGTGTGATGCAAGTGAATGGATACATCCCAGGGATGTATCCAAGATTGAATCATGTTTGATAGGGCCTAACTGATATAAGATAGCACACTTACACGGTGAATAACTATATGTAAGGCACCGATATTTTTGTTATTTGAGGTTTGATAGGGTACCCCACCGACGTGGCGGGATATCCACGACTGACATGGCAGGATATCCGTGACCGATACGGCGGCGAAACCGTAGGCCAGTGCGGAGACTTATCCGTACACAGTAAGCACACCCCAGGGGTGTTGATTTGAGACAAGTGAAACCCCGCTACCAATCCCCAGGGAAAAGGGGCTTGGGTACTATATTGTATTCCCAGGGAATACGTTAAAGTGTCTATATAGATGACGATGATGAGTATCTCATCGGGGCTCAATGCTATATTGCTCGGGAATTACTTAAGTTGAAAGTTTAAGTTTTTCTTTAGGCCTTTTTAGTATCATTCATGAATAAATGAAAACATAAGTAATTACCAGTAAAATGAAATGCTTTTTAACTGTTTTCATCAATAACTGCATAGACACATCATGCATGACATATCATGGAATATATGTGAGTGATAATTTATATGTTCAACTGTGTTTTGTTCCCTATTGAGCTAGGATGTAGCTCACCCTATAGACTATACGTCGCAGGTCCACTACTAGCAGCTGCCGAGGCCTCAGGAGACGCTGACCCCGGTGAGTCGGACCTTACGGCCGACGAAGAGTTGGAGCCACCTCCTGAGGACTTCTTCTAGAGGACTCCGTTGTGCCGCTTTGAGGGCTTTTTGATAGAGATTTGTACGGCTTGGTATGTCAAGCCTTGTTTTGGTTGAACAATGTATATATTGGGTTTTGGAGATTATTCTTTTGGGGCGAATCATCCGTGATGATTGCTATCATCGATGGTTCGGATCGGTTCTCCATTCATGCAGAGGCATGAGGGTAGAACTGTCTTTTGAGAAATGCTTTTATATAGATTTAAATTCCGCAGTTTCATTTACTACTTCATGTTGCTTGATATACCAATGTTCCGTGCTTAGCTAAGGGGCACGGTCAAGATGATCGTGCTGATGGCACGGGTTTCGAGGTGTCGAAATTCGGGCTGTCACACATAGAGTCATGCGCATAATTGGGAAGGAAGATTGATTCACGGAGTGTTCAATTCCTAATCCAAGGCGGATTAATTATGCGCTAGAAGTCCAACGTATAATCGAATTATACGCTGGAAGTTCAATGTATAATCAGGGACCAGTCCCAGACCGGGTCGGGTGAATTATGCGCTAGGAGTCCAGTGCATAATTTGAATTATATGTTGGGAGTCCAGTGTATAATTCCCGGAAATAGGAGTTTTTGGGATTTTTGGAGAAGGTTAGCTTTTTCAGAAATTGAAGGTAGGGTCAATGGTTGATCAAACATGTTATATACTTCAGGGGGCGAAAACGGCGTGTCTACAGCCAGCTTGAAGAGGTGGGGTGAGAAAGCAATCTTTTAGGGTGAGCATAAAGGTACCTCTCCCAAATTATTAAGTTAATCTTTTTAGTGTTTCATAAAAAAAAATGTTAACCCCCCCTTTATATGAGCATGGATACTAAATCAATGGTGATTATTTCGCAAAATCTTTGAAGTTGCAAATTATTATAATTTTTTTTGAAAAACTTAGAAAATTGGTGAGTTATTGTACGCAAGTGAAACCCCCTCCCCAAAGCATTTTAGAAGGGCTCCAAATAAGTCATACATTGAATAAGATGATGGCTTTTGACAGTTTTCAATTAGATGGTCGAGATCAAGTTTCATGTCAATTATTAGCCTCAAAGATCTTCTTATAATGGTTTTCAAATGAGACTCTGGCTTTGTAACAACCCGAATTTTTGAACTTTCTTTTATTGGTGTTAGATTGTGCTTTATACCTTGCATGGTGTTAGTGCTCTACACCGGAACCTACACTAGTTGAGAAAATACACATTTTGATTTTTAAAGATGTATTATCTTTAAAATTGTCTTTATTTGATACAAGTTGTGTTGTAGCCTAGTGGTTGAAAGGCTTTGGATATAGATAAGAGGTCTAAGGATCAAACCTTGCTACGTGAGTTTCCCTAGCCGTCACTCCATCTTCTCTAGCCACCCTTCTTTAAAAACACCCAAATCTCTTTTAAATTTCTTGTGTATTCTTCCACAAAGAACACCGTGGTATTTTTCTGCCGTCAAATCGTGGTGGAAGAAGGCGGCGTAATCATGGACGGATCATCGTGTGGACGCCAATCTCTATCGCCCTAATCGTCAGCCGATCCGATTCACGCTTCAAGAGGTGGGTACCCATCCATCCATCTCATTCTTCTCAGATCCCGTCGCGTAGGATACGTTCGATCGCGTATCGACGGACTAAATAAAATAAACTTTATTTCATTCTTTATAATATTATTTTAAAATGAGTAAAGTGGTTAGCATAAATATGATTGCTTATAATCTAATCTTATTGATTTTGCCCTAGATGTGATTGCTTATAATCTAGTCCTATTTATTTTGCCCTAAATGTGATTGCTTATAATCTAATCTTATTGATTTTGCCCTAGTTGTGATTGCTTATAATCTAGTCCTATTTATTTTGCCCTAAATGTGATTGCTTATAATCTAATTTTATTGATTTTGCCCTAGATGTGATTGCTTGTAATTTAGTCATAATTATTGTCCTAATTGTTAATGTTATTATTTTTTTATACTTTGTTATTTTAATAATTAAAAATAACACGAATGATTAATACTCTATTCCATCATTCCTCTAGTAAAAGACATTTTATGGACATTATAAAATCGTGAATCTGAGTTCAAACTAAAAATCTACGCAACCATGATTTAAACCTATAATTTCCTTAAAATTTTTATAATATTTTATATTTTCTAGAAACTAAGCATTTGTATATATATATAGACCCATGACCTATTTTAAACATATTTCCAAGTCCAGCGTTTACAAAAGGTCCCATGTAGTATTTAAGACCTTGTTTTAAGGAAAGAGATATTACATAGATTATTTTAACATAAGACTCTATACAATAAAAATCAAGAAGTGACTACATTTATATTAGCAGGCAACAATAAATCTTGCGGTTACTTATCAAAACAAAAAAATATATACATATATAATTATTTCCCAAGGCTATAATTTTCAAACGATATAAATCATGTAGGCGTGATCAAATTTTAATAAGTAATATTATTATTAATATCATGAGGTCTCAATTGAGTATTGACTCTAAAACTAGAGAGCCTACCACGGGATCACCTTATAATGCCCAACGATGGAGTTTGAATTTTCTCCCATGGGAGGTAATATATATATATATATATATATATATATATATATATATATATATATATATGGTCGATAGAGAGGATGAGTTAGCACTAAATAAGCAACTTAAGCGTTAGACAACTTCATACTTAGGTTGCCACGTGGGATTCTGATGTTGGAGGTCTGTGACCCATCTTATGTTGGACCGTGACCCATCTGATGTTGGACTGCGACCGATCTGGTGTTGGTCCATGACCCATCTGATGTCGGACCTTGACCCATTTGATGTTGGATCTTGACCCATCTGACGTGGATCGTGACCCATCTGATGTTGGACCGTGACCCATCTGATGTTGGACTGCGACCCATCTAGTGTTGGTCCGTCACCCATCTGATGTCGAACTTTGACCCATCTGATGTTGGATCTTGACCCATCTGACGTGGATCGTGACCCATCTGATGTTGGACTTTGACCCATTCGATGTTGGACTTTGGCCCATCTGATTTAGATCAGCCCATCTGATTTAGATCAGCCCATCTGATTTCATTTCATAGGATGGTATTAAATTAATTAAAATATCTTTTACAATATATTATGATATATTTAAAGAGAAAGTGATTTTAGATAGTAATATAAAATTAATAAATATTATATACTTATATTTTATTATCATATAAAATAAATGTACTTGGTTACTACCTTATTTTAATATTATAAAATTATCTTATAAGATATATGAGTAGTAGTATCCCATGTCAGAGCCCAATTAGTTTTCTTTTTATCGATGGATTGACCTATTAAAATCGACCAATCAATCATGAGCCAAACGACAACTTACACCTTATTAAATCTGATCTATCGATTTTCATTTTTTTTCAATCGATCGATTCTCATCCGAATAGACGACCTGATTCACACCAAAATTTCATTTTTATACGACCAAAAAAATTTAGTGCACTTGCACTTTGCGATCGATGGTCGTGATGTACTTAACTTAAAAAAAAATAATATTTAATTTGGGCATTTAATAATGATAAATAATAATATATAAAAGTCTCGCTTTTATCGCTTCAACGCGACCACTTCGATAACACAAAGTGTTAGAACTTCGATGCCTCTATGAAATCGAACTCTGACCTTTACGATTATCGAAATTACACTTATAACCCTATTATATAATTATATTGGTATATTATGTAAATAAATATAAATATAAACATAATCCAAATCTAAGTGTAAACCGTTCTGTATGTGTGATGCTTTTGTATTTGCAACTTAATCAATTTATATGAGTTAGGGATAGTTAGATCATGAGTACGAGAGTGTATGAGATCATGCCTATGCTTGGGCGTGGTGATTCGCTGAGATGGTATCGAAGCGAGAAATACACCGTATTCACATGCCTTACAACTCATGGTGGAATGGGACCCATGACGAGTCGGGTGAGTGTAAATTCAGTGTAATCTCGTATACGGTGGCATATACGACGACCCGATCACCCCGAGTCCAAAGATGATAGTATGAGTTATGAGTTAAGTTATGAGGTTCGACCATAGGCTTTGGCTGTGGTGAAGTTTCTTCTACGATCACGTGAAACTCGAAATATTGGCGTCCATGTACGGATGCAACGCCTCTATGATAGTATGGGCTGTCACACGAAGTACATCCAGGTTACTACGAAACCTTTTTCTTGGGAAGCGTAAATTAGAAAAGTTGCCTCACTATAGTTTGTCCTAGGATTAAGTATAAAAATATGATAAGATATGAGTATGAGATAAGATAAGTTATGATACGAGCACGATAATAAGACATCAGTGTAGGCCGAAAAGATAAAGAACTTAAGTCTCTCAGACGTCGTTCCTCATGTAGCCACCGTGACAACAACGTCTTTCAAGAAAGACGGACGGGAGAGATTATGAGTATGAGTATGTTATGAGTGAGTTTGGCCATTATGTCTCCCCATTGGTGGATGGTGGAGTATGAGTATGACACGAGGCGTTATAATATGGTGGTATGATACTATGTTGACCCTCCATGGTAGCTCGGCGGCGACTCGCACAGTCGTTTAGGATTTCTGAGTATGTTGAAGTTACGCTCATGCGATGTCTACGTATGTCGAGAATGATAATAAGACATGGTAGGATATGTTATGAGATATGGTAAGGTCGTTAGGATATGAGTGTCTAGATCATGGTCTTGCATTTATGATATGAGCTTTGATATACATGTGATTTTGTCATTCTTTTGCTATCTGCTTTGAGATATTACATTTATCACTCACAAGATGCACCTACAATGCACGAGTAGTATGGGGTGGATTGGTGGTGTATCCCATCGATTCGTGGTGAGTAAACTCATCCCACGATAATTTAACGGTCGGTGACTATACCGACGGTGTGGGCGTGAGTTTCTCTCGATCGATTAGTGTTGAGAACGTCGACCCAGTGGACGTTGATTACCAAGAGCCTTTGGAGGGTGACATTACCGGTTATCAGGAGGACTACAGTGTTGATTTTGATCCGAGCACCGGATATTGATTTAGTAGACTCGGTATTGGATTTTGCCTTATATCATTATCATTGACTCTATGCTTTCATTTTTATCGGATTTGTCTCCGATTTGACTTACATGTTACCTGTGGATTAATAGCATTTTATCGCATTTTATCAGATTTATTCAGCATTTATGATTATTTTATATTCCACTATGGTATGTTGGCTTTCATGGATTTCGTGGAACCATTATTGCGCGAGAACTCTGATTAGGTGTATGTCCGCTTAGCATATCCGGGATATGTGCGGGTCATAACTCGAAATTCTAGGCCCTCGGGATGGGGTAGAATTTCGGGTCGTGACAGGCTTAGATGGAGTTCCACGTGGATGAGAGCGCAGGGATTTTTTTTATGAATTTTGGTATTATCTTGCCATCAATTAACCCATTCATCCATCATTGGTAGTGTACCAGAAAGTTTTCGAAACACCGATTCTTGCCATGCCAGACGCTTAGAAGTTGTTTGAAATGGAGACGGACACTTCTGCTCCGACATGACATCATTCTAGGATCATATTATTATACACGTAGTCACAAAAAATGCCAACTTTTTTAAATATTTGTGAATTAATTTTGGGTTGTTCGCAAAATTTTCCAAAAATCTTGTGTTTAAAAAAAAATCACAAATAATTCCCGCTTTTTTCACAAAAATTATGATTTTTAATATTTTTTTAAAAAATTTATTATTACAATTATTTTATTTTTTATTATATTTTCTCTCTGATTTTTCCTCCAAACACTTTTTCGGAATTTGCCTGATTTTTTCGAATTTTAACTTCTCCAAATTATTGTCAAATCAAGATTTGGTGACCATGACTCCACGTAATTTTTGTGGCTTAATTAGGCTATCATATTGATCATTCAGTCATATCTCATAACTCATTAGATTGCCTCAAGAACTTATGTACTATGGGTGTGTTTGACTTCATTACTAATTGGCCCCAAAGATTTATATTTAGGAGGCTCAATCACACAAATCAGTGCTCGAGAATGCGTTTGGGTGGCAGTTTAAATAGTGGGAAGAGTCATTTATTTTGGTGACTCTTATTAGGAGATGTTTTTGTTTTTTCGGGTTGTTTGTTCCTTGTCCTTGGAGGTTTTTTTTGTGGCGTTAAAAATCACATTACTTTTTCCTTTTGAGGCATTTGTCTAGCTTTTTATTAGTACAATACAACTTTCATAAAATATTAAAAAAAAAAAAAAAGGAAAAGTGATACGAGTCTAACCCTTCGTATACGAAGTACCAAAGAGCTCCAACCCAATTTTTTTTTAAGATTACTGAAGATATTTTTATTATATTTTATATTGAAAGGTTATACTTTTTATTAGATATAAACTCTAATTATAGATTAGAATTATATTAATGGAAACTCGATTTTTGTATTGAGTGAGATGAGATCTGAGAGATTTGTAACCCTAGTTTTCATAGATTAGTAAAAGGACTCGGCATCACGCAAGGATCAAAATTTCAGCCGAAATAACTGAAATTTCGGTTCAAATTATCATTTCAGTGGAGACCGAAACTATTAATTTGGCACAAAATTTTGGTCATATTTGTATGGATCCCAAAATTTCGGTTTTCGATCGAAATTTTGGTCAAAATTATCGGTTTCGGTCATGCCCAAAATCGAAATTTTACCCGAAATTTTAATCATTGACATCACGCGTGGACGTAAGCAAATTGCCGAACCACGTAATTCTTGTGTTTGCGTTTTGCTTGTTGGGTGTGTTTTTAATTGCTATATTTTCTACATCACCGTACCATTAATGTTGTTATCACTCTTTCTATATTGTTTAAAAGAGAGACTTAATACTTGGTGACTCTAAAAGATGTCATGTGAAAAGTATATCTAAGTCATTTGATCTGAAGGCCATGATTTAAAGATGTTAGATAAAAAAGATTATCACCAAACAAGTCATATGATTTAGTGCAATCAAAGGCCACTGTCAAATTCAACAATTGCCTTTGTTAAATCATATGATAGAGATCCAATTTTGTGCCAATCTTTTTGCGCTGTAAATCTTCGTATCATGGTCATATCAATGACTTTCCACATAATACAAGTCAAAATATTTGTTTCTTTTAAATTTTGTGCAAGGGCCAACTACTTGTCGAAGTAATGGCTCTCATTTATTAATGAGCATGCAAAGTGAAATTTCACTTTGACTTTTGATTAGAGAACTGCCACTAGCACTTTGGTTGGATGCATTATATTGAGTTATAGAATAAGGGCTGCCATTAGCAGTTAGCCATCTCACAGGCAATGTGGGACTATTCTAATATCTAATCCAAGTACAAATAGTAATACGACCCTTAATCTAAGGGTGGGTTTGGTAACTTAGATTACGAGCGATTTTACAATAAAGTAATTCAAATCTAAATTTAGTAAATGATGGGCCCTTCAAAGATTTTTATTATGTGCAGATTTGGTTAATATAATCAAAATCGGAATTTTGATTTTTGAGTCGGTTTTGGTTGGTTTGATTTATTTCAGTTTTTGATTTTTGTTAAAGTTTAATCCTACATTGGATAAATTATAGCCTTGTTTCTACACTTATAATCATAAGTTAGATGCCTAGATTTATTATGATATCAGAGCAGATTTTTCTCCACTCCACGTAACCCAGTTTACTCATGTGGGAGCGTGCTGACTCCTCCCCTTCGTATAATATCTTGGGCTCCTCCACTAATTGCCAATTAGTTTTTAAGTAGGGGCCTTTCTCGACTCTACGTCATCCAGTTCAATTATCCACGTGATTTGATTTAGTCCCACATTAGATAAATTAAAGTATCGTCTCTCCCCTTATAATATCATGGGCTCCTCCACCTATAGCCATTTGATTTTGTGTGTGTGTGTGCGCGCGCGCGCGCACACACACACACACACACATATATATATATATATATATATATATATATATATTTTTTTTTTTGTAAGTCAAAAAATTGAAAAGTAATTAAATAAGCTCTGTGGTAGGGAAGAACCATTATCTTCCTATATAATCTATCGGGCATGGGCCACAGGAAAACGATGAAATGAAACCTATTGTCCAAGAAAAATCAACATATACTATTTGTATTCAGGATATTTAAAAATTTGTAAATAATTCTGAAATTCACGAACTATTCGAAATTCCTTTTTAAAACAATTCAGACACATTTGACATGGGGTAGCTTTGTTAGCACCCACACGTTCTCTGGAAGCACTCACATGTACAACCCCTTAAAAATCTTTGCTTGGGTCGGATCAGAGGATGGAAATAGTTTTCAACCCAATCTTCCACAAAATGGATCTTGAGATCATTTAACACCTATCAGACGGTCAATTTTTGATTCCACATGTCACATATCCCCAAAAAGTGCACCTTGTATGTAATAGCACACATCACGCTCAAACATGATTTTAGAGCCATATTTAGGAGATTTGTGGAATAAGAAACTGATTATCTAATAGGTGCGAAATAGTCTCAAGATCCAATCCACTATGTGAAAGATCAGGATGAAACACGATCTCTATCGTTTGATCCGACCCAATGAATAGATTTTAAGGGTTTCCGATGTAGCTACTTTCAAAGATCGCCTGGGTGCCTGGGTGTGTTTAGAGGTACCCATTTAACTTTTATATATGTTGATTTTGCATGAAAACGACTATCAAAGGTCATATAATCACTTATTTCATATCTCTCTCTCTCTCTAAGGAATGAAGAAAGAAAGAGGAAAGAGAAGCAAAACGACACAAGTAAATTGCCCTTTGAGTGTTCCTCAAGAATGGCTAAGGAAAACTGGAATTAGGAGCACAGGTCAATGCACCAGAGTCAGGTCAAAAGCTAACTTACACAGATTTAGAGGCTCCTAAATCTCCATAATTCTCGACGGTTGATTGGTTTAGTGGGACCGATGCAGCCTATTACAATTTTTAATAGCCATTTTGCGGAACTTTGAATAACGGGTCAAAAACGATCTATTTCTATAGTTTTACAAACACAAAAACGTTCTTAAATTAAACGAAGGTAGCTTTATTTCCAACCAAAGATTCTTCCTTCTTAATATGGGTTTTACATGTTTAAGTCATTGACGGATTTGAATTAGACTATAGAGATTATTTTTCATCCCAATCTACGACATGAGATCCTGCGATTATAGCTTAAAGTCAAACGATCAGATTTTGATTCAGGAGGCACACATCTCAAAAAGTGGTCCAAAAATCACGTTTGAACTACGCCGTTGATGTTGTTCATTTTATGGAATGTGTACCCATGTTGAATCAAAATTTGACTATCTAAAAGTAAGCCTGTGATTTCAAGATTTATTTTCTAGAAGATTCGGAGGAAAAAGGATCCCCATCGACGAACTCAAAGCAGTCAATAATTTAAGCACGTGAAACCAAGGTTGTGAAAGAAGATTCATATGTTGTAAATATATTTCCCTTAAAAGTGTTTGACCCTTCAAAGTATTACCATAGAGTTTCAAGGTTATAGGATTTCCTTTCAGCCACCGAACCCTGTCAAAAGCTGACTTCCACATACTTCAAGGTCCACAAAATATGTACCAACCAAAATTTGAAGGGGTTTACAAGCAAGGATCAAAATTTCGGCTGAAATGACCAAAATTTCGGTCCAAATTATCGGTTTTAGTCCTCACCGAAACGAAAATTTGGACTGAAATTTCGGTCATATTTTGTATGGGACTCAAAATTTCGGCCAAATTATCGGTTTTCGACCAAAATTTCCGTCCAAAGTTTCAGTTGGGTCATACCTGAAACCGAAATTTTGATCCTTGTTTACAAGCTAATAAGATGCATCATAACTGGATGAAAGTGAGAGTCACCCTTGTTGACTATAAGAAAACTATGCAGCAGAGAAGTTTCCTTTCACCAAAAATTTCGATCGCTGACAAAAGAAGGAAAAGAGGGCAATATATAGGAAGCAATCCTCACCTAAAGCACCCCCAAAATAAACGAGGAAAAAAGAGAAGATGATAGAAAAAGGAGAAAATAATAGGTCACATGTAATAGATGTCGATGAAGCATGGTTGAATTGCATGAAAGAGAGATTCTTTCATGCAAATTCTTCCTACGGAGATAACCGAATCATCTATAGAGTCCCCCAAACAATCCGAAAAGGTGACAAAGCCGCTTACAACCCGAAAATACTCTCTATCGGCCCATATCATCACGGAAAGAAGAATCTACAAGCCATGGAGGAACACAAATGGCGCTATCTACATGATCTCTTCTCAAAAAACCCCAAGAGCAACTTCGAGAATTGCCTCAAAGAAATCAAAGAACTCGAGGAAATAGCGCGAAGCTGCTACTCGGAGGACATTGGCTTTGGAAGCAACGAATTCGTAGAAATGATGGTTCTTGATGGTTGCTTCATCCTCGAATATTTTCTAAAGAGATTACAAGTGGTTAAAAAAGACCCAATATTTACCATGATTTGGATGTCACCCATCATATATCATGATCTATTTCTTGTAGAAAATCAGCTTCCTTTCTTCATCCTGAGTCGTCTATTCGACCTTGTGATCAAGGACGCGAAGAGCGTAACGAGCCCTTCTTCGGTCGAGGAATTGGTAATGTTTTTCTTAGATTGGAATGGAAAATTTTCTCGGAGAGAACCGATTCATCATTTGCTCCATTTGTTGCACATGGGTCTTCGCCCAACCGTCGAATTGGAGAATTCGAAGACCAATCCACAAAATTTACTCGTTGAATTTAAGTTCAATAAGTTGAGGAATCTATTCCCCTCATTTCTCTCTCATCTCTTTTCAACTTGCGACCACGAATCATCCTCATCCCAAAACCACCCACCGCGAACCATCCCTTCGGCAACGGAGCTACAAGAGGCTGGAGTTAGGTTCAAGAAGACGGATTCAGGTAGTTTCATGGACATAAAGTTCCGTCACGGGGTGATGGAAATTCCGTCCTTTTACATACACGACGGCAGCGATTCTCGCTTCCGAAACCTTATAACCTTAGAGCAATGCATCCCCAATTCCGAAACATATGTCACAAGTTATGCTTCCTTCATGAATTGCATCATCAACACATCCAAGGACGTCGCAATTCTCCACCGAAATGGGATTATAAAAAATGCGTTGGGAAGCAATAAAGAGGTCGCCATTCTCTTTAATCGGCTCTGCAACGATATTTTCATCGATGTCGAAAATAATTATCTTTCCGATGTGTTTAAAGAGGTTAACAGTTATTGTCAGACTAGGTGGCATCAGTGGCGGGCGAGCTTGAAGCGAGATTATTTCAGTAATCCTTGGGCGATTCTTTCGGTTTTAGCGGCGCTTTTTCTACTCGGTCTCACCATAGCACAGACATTCTTTTCAGCTTATGCCTATTTCCGCCCTCCATAGCTTAAATGTTAGACTTTAGAGGTCGAACCTTGGTGCAATGATAGGTACACTCCTCCCGAACCGATGCGTCTTCGGGTTGAGTCTTGAAATCAGCCTCTCTAAACAAAATGGGGGTACGGTTGCCTACAATTTACCTCTCCCAGAGCCTTTTAAAAATGGGAGTCTTGTACACTGTATATGGACTTTTCTTATCTTAATTATTATTTTTTTATTTTTATTTTTTTCATTATCTTAATTGTTTCGGCTTTTGATGCCTTCATCCATGGTAATGTTATCTTTGAGGGCTAAAGATGGCTCAATACTTATTCGGGGAAATTAGCAAATCATGCCTACTTTAGATACGCTTTAGGCTATTAGGCTAGAAAAAAAATGGTTTAGGTAAAACAAGTTTCACGAAAATTACATCACTACCCCTATTTATTCAGGAGGTATTTACCTTAGAGGGCAAAATATCATTTAAAAAAAAAAAATCACCTTAAAGTATAAGTTTTAAAAATATTTACTTGAGAGTCTTATGATAATTATTTGAGAGGGTCTCTCAAAAAAAAATTTATTTGAAAGGGTAAGTCAAATGTTCTCCGAGGTAAATATTTGTTGAAATAATTACTTGCGAGGACACGTCAAGTGTATTCTATAATAAATAAAAAATTTTCAAAAAATGTAGGGTATATATATCTTTTAAGATAAATATTTTAAAGGTATCTGTTATGACACAGATTTTAGGAGGGCGATCCAATGACATTTTAGATGTGGTGGAGCGCCGAATCCCATGTGAGTGCTCCACACTCTAACCCAACCCACACACACAATCATTAGCGTAGAAACTTTATAATTTTAGTTGGACCCGATTACTAGCTAGCAATATATTATATTTTAGGAATAAAAAACTAGTCTTTTTATGTCCCATGATTCCCTAATTTTAGAAGGGAATTTGGGTCTTTGAACTCTTGCCTTTTTGGCAAACCATGCCCAAATTAAGTCTTCATCTTCTCTCTATAAACTCTCATATCCCTAGTTTCTTCCTCCTCCATCTATCTCCGCCACTCGTTCCTTCTCTACCAATATCTTGACACCATTAATGTTGTGATAATCCATTTCTTTCTCTCACATCCAACCAGCCTAGCACCAGTCGACCCATCATCGAAAGCACATCGCTAAAGCGACAGGCTGCCGCATCGCTGAATCGACGCGTAAGCTGTCGTGTCGCCGAATCGATCAGAATCAACCCATACACGCTCCAACAAGTGGGTGCCCCTCGATCGATCTTAAAATATTTAGCTTTTCCTTCGTTTTTGAAAAATATATTTTGTATATGAAGCTTCATTAATCGCTGCTTAGCCATAAAGATCAAGAAGAACAAATAAAAAGAAAATAAATAAATCATAATAAACTATTTATGGATATGTAATATAAATATATATACATATATATTGCTTAATATATTTTGACTTTATATATTTTGATGATCACACGATGTCACACTACAAGACCCAATCTCCCAACCTGAAAGGTGAAAAAAGAGATATAAAGAGACCCAACTTAAAGTCTCCCCCCCAACCTGAAGCCTTCTGGTAGTCGTTCCTTTCCCCAGGTAACACCCTCCTCCCTATGCTATAGCTATTTTAAATAACATGTAAATAAACAGAGGAAGGAGAATTTATGTATGTACTTCTATATATATATAGGTATATATATAAGTATATAGATATAAGAGTGTCTATGATTACACTAGATCTAAATTCCCAAATCTCCTTTTCCCACTTCTCCCTCCCATTGTTTCTCTTACGTCTCTATAACAGGGACTTGCTCTTTCACCTGCAAAACAAAAGTATACACATACACATACATATATATAGAGAGAGAGTGAACGCTCAATGAAATTAAGAGTCTGTTTAGAGAGAGAGTAGTCTAATGACAGAATTTTAGAGAGAGAATGAAGACCCAACCTCCCGACCCTCTTCTCATTCTCTGGTTTACCCGTAGATATTTATAAATATATAGTTGTAAATATTTATAAATAATAACACAGATGTGGATATGCATGTATATTAACTTATATGCGTGTTTAGCAAGGATTTTAATTTCTTTACCAATCCCTTCTTTTGCTTACTTCTACTACCTGCAATAGACGCTACAAAAAAAAAATGCGTCAAATAATATATATGAATATGTATATATATTACAGATTTGCATATAAAGTTAGATAGAGAAGACCTAAAATCTCAAGATCTCCTCCCCCTCTGTCCAGTTAAAGATATTCACTGATATATGTATATACATATATACATTCATATGTATGTATTTACACCTATACCTATGCATACACGTATATATAGATAGATACAATTTTTCTGGGTCGGTACAAATTGATTACTGAGGATCGGCCCAACCAAACGCCGTTATTGCTGGTGATAACTCACCGGTACCGACCAATGTAGTCAGGAGCATTTAAGTACATGTAGGAAACCAATAGTTTGGTGAGTCAATATTTTGGTGCAACCATCCCTTTAGCACCATTGATTTCAAACGAAATAGATTCAAGGTTGGACCTTGTGGGCCCAACCCAAGAAATAGAGCAAAGATGGACCATCTCCACTAATTGAAATCCTTGAGACATCTGACGGTTTAGAACTCGAGAATTTAGCCCACAAATCAAGAAAATTAAAAGGCCATTTGGATATCAACGAATATGAAGGATTTGACCCTTAGATCTGAAACCTTAGAGGTCAAAATAAATTAGGCCCAAAGACCTAATACCTTAAAATCATCTTTCTTAAATATTTGATGGTTCAGATCCGTTCAATCTGATCGCCACATGGTAGGTACACTAAGTGTGCAGGTGACTACTAGATTTTGTGAAAGGTTGACTGAAGGATCTAGTGTGCTAGAGGTCGAATCAGGATCGGGACAAAAGAACCAACCTTATGTACAAGTTTATTGTCTAACCATCAATGGTTCAGATTAGATGATAGATGACTCTAAGTTCATGTCTTCACATTTTAGCTTTAGGTGCCACATGGAATAACGTCATGAGTTCCCTTTGACCCTAAATTTTTGAGAATTAAGGCCCAACTGGCCTATAGGACCAACTTCAAAATGATCTCAATAGTAACACAATGTAATCTAATGAATCATAAAAGGGCCACTAAAACTTTGAGGACATGTTTTGAGACCCGCAAGTTTGAAAGATTTGATAAGGGATATAAACCCGCGTATAACCAAGGGGATTATTTGACCCGTCTCTTTGATCCACTCTTGGGTCAAAATTAGAAAAATGTCTCGTCACACAGACCACTTAGAAAAGCTTAAGAACCATATGCCCGATCAATCTCTAAGCAATCTAACAGCCCATGAAGGTTTCTCCACAATTTTTTATTAAAAAATATCTGTTATTTTCAAATTTTAATTATTATTTTATATTCACAAGTATGTAAGGTGTATGAAATAGTTTCTTTTGGCCAAGTTAGTCATGTCATCATATGGCATGCACCACATAGAAAAATCACGATAGGGCATACGCATAATAAAAAAGGAATAAGCTATGTCACACAACTTTTTAAGCCTTCGTCATGGTGGGGTTCCTGTCACGGTCACGTGGAACTTGGAATGTAGGCATCCATGTACGGATGTAACACCTCTATGGGAGTATGGGCTGCCACATGAAGTACATCCAGATTACTACGGAACCCATCCCTTGGAAAGCGTGATTTTTGTGAATCTTATCGCACCGTGGCTTACTTCAAATTAAGTTTTAAGCAAACAATAAGAAACGATATGTAAGATAAAGTAAGCTACGAATACGGATAAGTTACGTTGTGAAGGCCAGCAAAATACAAATTAAGTCTCTACACGTGCCATGTCTTGTGTGCCACAGCAAGATCCAACGTCTATAGCCAAGACGGGTCTTAAGGACAATACGATACGACAATATCCCGAACGTAAGGGGACACTGATTTAAATGCATGCAATCTCATCGGGCTGGATGGTGATATACGATATGATATGGAGGTTAGGTGGTTATCTACACGTGGACCTCGCGTGATAGGCTCGAGCAGCGGCCCTGGCACAGGTCGTATACGTAAATTAAGTAAGATGCGAAGTAGGTGGTGTAGGCGTATGAAACAATATTAAATTTTAAGATATGCCACATAAGATAAGGCGACAAAGCAGACACAAAAAGAAATCAGTACTTGATGCATCATTTTCATTTCATTTTATATCAGGTCTTTTTATTTTATGTTATGTCTTTTCTTTTATGCTATATTTTTCAGTTCGATATGATAGATATGAGATCTTAGATATTTTTGTAATTATTTATAATTGTTCGGTTTATTTCAAAATGTACTGCAACTCAAGCGATTGCATATACGATCACCTGGGTATTTTATGGTGGATCGATTGTGCAACCTACTGAGTTTACGTGACTGAGTAAACTCACCCCCCCCTCCAAAACTAATAATTGCAGGTGAGAACTCTGATTTTTCCATCACTGAGGATGAGGATGCTGCTATTCCTGATGCGGCTCATGAGAGTGAGGACGTCGACTACCATTTGGACGAGGGAATAGATCCGACGGACTACTTTGAGCATTGAGAGATTCTTTAGTTATAGTTTTTATTATTTTCAAGGGAGACTTATTATTAGTTACTTTTATTTTTCAGTGCCACTTTTGAGTTTGCGTTGGGACTGTTTTATCTTACGTAAAACCTCTGTTTGTTTTCGATTATAGATGCATGGTTAGGATTTATCACTTAATTAATATCATCTACGTTTTTCGCTGTTGACTTCGTGAGCCATTTATTTTTAAATGATACTATTAAATGCCTTGATCCTTATGCTACATCGATTTAAGAATTATGTGTATGTCCGCTTATCGCCTTAACAAGCGTGCGGTGTCATAACACGAAATTTTAGGCCCTCGAGATCGGGTAAGGATTCTGGGTCGTGACAGTATCCCTCTTAAAGTGATTATTTTGTAAACAAACAAATGCCTTTTGATTAGGCAAAAACCCTTAATCAAGGGTAGGGATGCAAGTTCGATCTACCGAATCGAGCTGATGCCGAATTTTTTGGTTTTCGAGTCTGTTCAACCTAAACCAAAACCGAAGTGAATCGGTTTCCGTTCGGTTTGCTGTTTTTCTTTTTTTGAAATAGCAACTGAACTAAAACTGAAATATTTCGGTTCGGTTTTAGTATTTTTGCTATTTTTTAATTTTTTTAGTATATTTTCTTGGTTTTCGGTTTTTGCCACCCTAAATTGTAACTAAAGCCGAACCGGAATTGGTTTGATTCGGATCGGGTCTAGTCGGTTTCGGGCCAGTTCGGATTGGTTCAATTTGCTCGATTTTCGATTCAGTTTTAGGAATCGGGTCAAAGCTTGCATCCCTAATCAAGGGTACATGTGAGGCTTATCCCTTTTAAGAGTTGTTATTAGGCAGATTTAGCAATCTTTGTATGGCATAACGTGAGGAGTTATTGGGTTAGCCTAAAGGGTGCGGATAGAAGGATTCAAAACCACTCGGTAAAGAATTTAAAATGGGGCTACACTAATTGAAGAAATCATTATAGTCTTATCTCATCTATTTTTCCACTCGTTTTTAATTATCACTATTTTTTTTTTTTTAACTTCGCAATCCTTCATTTAAACACTAAAATAGTGCTTCAATGATCTTACACTACCAATGATTTAAAACAAGGATCAAAATTTCGGATAAAATTTCGGTTTCGGGGTTGGCCGAAACTGAAAATTTGAATTGAAATTTCAGCTGAAAACCGAAAATTTGGGTCCCATACAAAAATGACCGAAATTTTGGTCCATAGTTATCGCTTCAATGGAGACCGAAATCGATAATTTTGGCCGAAATTTCGGTCATTTCGGCCGAAATTTTGATCCTTGATTTAAAATGCAAGTAATCTAAATAGTTAACAGTGAAAGATCATAGGTTCAATTGCAACGTGCCCAAAAATGGTGTTTTATAGATATTTTAAGGGAAATTTACCTGATCGACCTTGTCAGATATACCTTTTACGTCAGAGGCCCTGTATTTTCACCTTTACCTAAATCGACCAGCTTTTAGCCAAGCCATTTTCAGCTAGCACAAAAAGTCCGAAATACCCTTTCTTACACTTTTTTTCCCTTTCTTATACTTTTTTTTTTATTCTACATGATTTAAAATTTTAAAAATATATATTTTTCTATATTTACGTGATGTGAAATCGGATTTATGTAGTCTGATTTGAAGGCCACATAATCAAATAGATGACACCAAAGATAGGCACGAAAAAAGGCGTTATTGCCTCTTTAAAAAAAATAATAATAAATTCAACAATCGATGTCGACTCTTAACACAATTGGTACCGACCATTTTAAGAGTCGTCATCGACTCTGTAGAAAGTTGATGGCGACTCTGTACATAGTCGTCATCGACTCTGTACAGACTCGCCATCGATTGTATAAATATATATATATATATATATATATATATATATATATATATATATATATAATTGATGACGACTCTGTATAGAGTTGCAGAAAAAAATATAAATTTTTTTTATAAAATCGATGAAGACTTTGTACAGAGTGGCAAATTTATTTATTTATTATTTTTAATTTTTTATTTATAAAATCGATGACGACTTTGTACAAAATCGCAAATTTATTATTATTATTATTATTATTTTATCAAATCGATGGCGACTCTGTATAGAGTCAATGACGACTGTGTATAGAGTCGCCATCGACTGTGAATCTTTTTTTCTTTTTATACAGTCGATGGCGACTCAGAACAAATGTTGATTGTAACTCTTAAAATGGTTTCAGACAGATCGATGTCGATATAAAGTCGATATCGCTTTTTTTTCATATCTATCTTTAGCTATCGATTTTATATTGTGGCCTTCAAATAAGATGGCATAGATCTCGTTTCACATCGCGTAAATATTGAAAAATATAAATATTTAAAATTTTAAATTATATAGGTGTATCCTCTTCTTCCTTATTCTAATCTGCTATAGTCTCTAACGAAAAGGTGTATTTTGGTCGATCCAAATAGCAGATCGGAGTAGATTGGATTGAGAAGAAGACGTCGTTACCTTTGCCACCTCTGACTTTTAGAAACTGTAGCAGATTAAAATAAGGAAGAAGATGATGCTTTTGTGCGTTAAAGAAAGGGGGTAATTTGGACTTTTTGTCATCCTCAGGGTCGGTTAGGCTCCCAGTCGGTCGATTTGGGTAAAGGTGAAAATATAGGGCCTTTGACGTAAAAGGTATATTTGACAGACTCGATCAGATAAAATTTCCATATTTCAACCATCCAATCTGTAGATTATAATATCAATCATTGTCTTTAGTTTTAAAGGATTAAAGGTCATCAAGGGACAGTTCACAACCACTTATCTGCATGCATTTTAGGAGCCATTATCCCTTTAATCAATGACCCGTAGTGCTTAAGTTCAGAGGTTTGATCTGCTGACTAATTGACGAATTTTGCCCCGATTTTTTCCTGATATTTTTCAAGCCGATTTATTTCCGAACCCTGACTTGGTGATTATGGTTCCATCCTGCCCAAAATAAGCTTTTGAGCAATATGCATCCAGTGGACCACACTTGAATAATGGCGTATAAAGTTTGACCCACCATGTGGGTCAAGAAGACCTAGACCTAGACCGGCGGCCTGACCGGCGGACTTATTGACCCTCGTGCTTTGCGGTACTGATTTGGTTAACTAAAACCAAAATCGAAATTTTGGTTTTTAGGTAGATTTATGCAAAATTGAACCTTAAAAACATTTCGGTTTCGGTTTCGGTTAACTAAACTTTTCAACCCCCTAAATCGAAACCAAACCAAACTAATATGATTTTGATTTCGGTCAGTATGGTTTTCGGTTTTTCTTTATTTTTATTTTTTTCAGTTCTTTCATTTTTTCGGTTTTTTATCGGTTTTCTCACCCTACCCAAACGGTTTTCGATTTTTGGGTACCAAAATTGTAACCGGACCCAGCCGAATCGGTTCGGTGTCGGTTTTCATTCGATTTCGGTCTAATTTGTGCTGTTCGAATGACCCGATTATCGGTCAGTTTGTAGGTTTCGGTTTTCTTGCACCCCTACGTTGTGCTGAAGTCCCATTTGGTGGGTGAAACTTTTGTGGCTGCCACTGCATGCCAGTGACGCCCCTTGGACGTAGATTAATTGCTCAAAGGCTTATTTTGGGCTTGATGGAATAATAATGAGCAAGTGGGCGTTCGGTATATATATATATATATATGTCATTTTTTTATTTTACATCTCACATATCCTCAAAATATGGCCTTAAAATCAAGTGTTTGAGCATGATATGTGCATAGAATTCAAGATCCATATTTTGGGGGTTTGTGAAATTTGAAATAAAAAATGGACCGTCTAAGAGGTGGGATATGATCTCAAGATCCATTGTGTGGAAGATCAGGCTGAAAAGCGATCTCTATCATCAGATCCGAAGCAATCAACAATTTTTTAAGGGTGTCTGACATAGTTGCTTTTAGAGTAGGCGTGGGCGCGAACAGAGATACCTCATATTTTTATTCCCTTTTTTAAACTGTGTGGAATGAGACAAATCTTGTGTGAAAGCAGTCGCTCCCCAATGTAAAAGCCTCAAAACAAAATTTCCAAGTTATAAATAAAAAAAGGTAGCTCTAGAGCCCCCACACGTTCTTTGAAAGAACCTGCCTTAAAAACCCTTTAAAATCATTGATTGCATCATATTATATGAGGGAGATTGTGTTTTATCAAGATCTTCCATAAATTGGATATTGACATTTTTTGATTCCAATGTAAAACCCACAAAACAAAATTTTCAAGTTTTAATTAAAAAAAGGTAGCTCTATAGGCCCCCCAGGCGTTCTCTGAAAGTACCCGCCTTAAAATCCCTTTAAAATCATTGATTGCATCAGATTATATGAGGGAGATCGTGTTTTATCGAGATCTTCCATAAAAAGGATATTGAGATCACGTCACACCTATCAGACGATCAATTTTTTATTCCACGTCTTACAAATCTCCAAAATATGGCCCTAAAACCACATTTGAGTGTGATGTGTGCCATTGCACACAAAGGGCATTTTTTGGGGATCTGTGAGATGTGGAATAAAAATTGACCGTCCGATAGGTGAGACATGATCTCAAGATCCTTTGTGTGGAAGATCATGGTGAAAGACAATCTCAATTATAAAATTCAAAGCAATCAACAATTTTAAGAGATTGTACATGTGGGTGCTTTTAGAGAAGGCGTGAGCCTGAACAAAGCTACCCTTAAAAAAATTAGCAGTCTATCGCCGCCCATAATTCGATAGAGAAGAAAAGAACAAATGAAATTGTTGCAATAGCGAGATATAAGTTTTGAGAGTAGCTTTATTTAAATCAGACTGGAGATTTTTTTGCTCCAATATCTCACACAAGGGATCTTGAGATCAGGGCATACCTGGTAGACGATTAGGTTTTTTATTCTACAAGGTAAAGATTCAAAAAATATAGTCTTAAAATCACATAGCACACATCACACTCAAACGTGACTTTAGGGTCACACTTTTAAGATATGTGACATTTGGAATAAAAAATTAACTGTTTGATAAATAAGCTATGATCTAAAGATCCCTTATATAGAAGATTGGGACAAAAAATATGATCTTCATTACTTAATTTAAAGTAATTAATAATTTTTGGTGTGAGCATATTTCAAGATTAATTGGGAGTCCGTGCAAGTCACTCGGACACAACATCATGTGGACTGGTCCAATCATTATGAGTGGATAGACTAAATCTTATCCAAATGCCCCGTTTAGAAGACAAGGAAAATTATAAAAGTAGACCGACATGTATTAATTGAGCGATATTTAGAAGTCACCTTCACCATATTAGTATAATAGGTGAGATAAGAATAATCAAAGTGGTTGAAAAGTTACTATTACCCTTTATTTTCTATTTTTTCACTAAAGTAGGCTGTCTCAACTCCCAAGCTTGGGTTTGGATTAACTCCTGAGGGACACCATTTGAGGATAGATTTTATACATATATAGTGTAGAGAGTGATATGGGGCAATACAATTGGCTGCAAGTACAGTGAGACTCAAAATATACAGATCGGTGCAGTCAATCACATCAGTCCCACTTTGTCCTCAATAAATTTGAGCTATGTTTATAATTTTTCAATTCCCGAGGGATCAAAATTCATATGGGTTTCTTGAAAACTTAGTTTTGTTTGAATACGATATAGCGGAGAGTATTATGCCGAGGGAGAAACTTCCAAGAAAGATGTCGGCTTTTTAATATGTCTAAGGGAGAAATTCTCAAAGAAAGATGTCAGATTTCTCACCCTTTAAATATGACCCCTTCTCTTGCCTTCTTATATCCAATTACCGTAAAGAAAAGAAAGAGAGAAGAATGAAAATGGATCCAATGCCCCCAAAATTCTACCTAAGAAAGGAGGAAGAGAAAAAGGAGACCGAAGGAGACAATAATGGGTCACATGTAATAGATGTAAACGAAGCCTGGATGAATTCCATGAGAGAACGATTCTCGCATGGCAATTCTTCACACAGAAATGCCCTCACCATCTACAAAATCCCGCAGATCGTCCGTAGAAATTCAAGCGCCGCTTATGACCCAAAAATGCTCGCGATGGGCCCATATTTTCAAACCAAAGGCAACGGGCCCACTATTGCTCACTACCATCAAGGAAGGAGGAATAAAAGTGTAGAAGAACACAAATGGCGTTATCTACATGATCTCTACTCTCGGAACCCAAAGAGCAACTTTGAGGATTGCATTAATGAATTAAAGGCAATGGAGGTCGCAGCGCGTGGGTGCTACTCCGAAGACGTTGGACTAAATAGCAACGATTTTGTGGAATTGATGGTGCTCGATGGTTGCTTCATCCTCGAATATTTCCTCAAGCGCCTAGATGAGGTTAGAAAAGACCCGGCATCTACTGTGGTTTGGATGTCACCCATTATATACCATGACCTATTTCTCGTAGAAAATCAGATCCCCTTTTTTATTTTACGTCGTTTATTTGACCTCGTGATCAAGGACACAATGAACCTAACAGGCCCCTCTTCAGTTGAAGAGTTGGTCATCCTCTTCTTGCAATGGAATGGGGAAAACCTGCCTCCTAGGGAACCTATCCATCATTTGCTCCATTTGTTGCACATAGGTCTCCGTCCAACAACCATGAAATTTGTCAATTCGGAGAGTTGTTCCCACGATTCACTCGTGGAATCTAAGTACAAGAAGTTGAATGATGGCCTTCCTTCTGTTCTCTCTCCTCTCCTTTCAACTCGCGATGTTTCATCATCGCAAAATCAACCACCGCAGACCATCCTCTCCGCAACGGAGCTCAAAAAGGCTGGAGTCAAGTTCAAGAAGATCGACTCCGGTAGTTTCTTGGACATAAAGTTCAGTAAAGGGGTGATGGAGATTCCGTCCTTTTACATTCATGATGGCGCTAATTCTTTCTTTCAGAATCTAATAACCTTCGAGCAAAGCATTCCCAAATCAGAAACATACATCACAAGTTATCTATTCTTCGTGAACTGCCTCATCAAAACGTCCAAGGACGTAGAAATTCTACGCCAAAATGGGATCATTAAGAACGCGTTGGACAACGACGAAAAGGTGGTTGTTTTATTTAATCAGCTCTCGAAAGATATTTTCATCGACGTTGAAAATAATTACCTTTCCGACGTGTTTAAAGAGGTTGATGGATACTTAAAGCGAGATTATTTTGGCAATCCTTGGGTGATCCTTTCACTGATAGCGGCCTTTGTTCTACTCATTCTTGTCACTGCACGGGCACTTTCTTAATAGGGCAGATATTAGGGTTTGTTTTCTTTCAATAATGCATCATGAGATTGAACCTATGGCCTCCATCTTAGTGCTTACAGTAGTTTAATGTATAATTTGGTATCTTTTAATTGATGAAGTCTTGCATGTACTAAGGGCAACAAGGGCATCGATCTCATGAGCAACAAGGTCATATTACGCATATTGTGTCTAAAAGAGGCTTATACTAATTGTTGGGTAGACACTATTTGGCTTATTTTTTTTATCAAAGTTTGCCAATTGAGGTGAACGGGTTGAAGATTAAATTATCTCAGTTATCCAATTCATAGTGATCAAACTCCTTTATATTTATCAACTTCTTTTAGCATTCATTTTAAAGGCATTTGACCACTGATCACATGATTCGATCTTTACATCGGGTCCTTCGCATCTAGGGCAACAATTTGATGAAACATAGTGCCACATGTACCCAATTAATAACCCAAATACATGCTATTTGATTAAATAGTGTTAGGGGTAAGTTTTTTCATCAATTGATTACAAAGTTTTGGTAGGTGGATTTGAAGATATTCTTTTATTAATTGATGTGCATCGCAGCCTGCCCAATGCCTCGTTGTTCTGTCACTGGATATTGCACTATGTTAGGTTATAATCCGATCTCATTGAATTTTAAGAAGCAACAAACGGTGTCCCATTCAAGTCGAATATCGATCAATGGCACTCACCTCCTCTGAATTAACTTGGCTACGATTGCTTACTTAGTAATCTTGATATATCTCATCAAAAACCTATGTCTCTTTATTGTGACCACAAATCTGCTCTTCACATCGCTGCCAATCCCGTAGCATATTGAACTTGACTGTCAACTTGTTCGTAAAAACTTCAATGTGGCTTAATTTGAACCGCCAGCGTCTCAAAAACCCATCAAAGTGCTAATATTTTTACCAAAATCCTTGATAAAGATTAATTTTAGAAATTTTGGGCGAATTTTCCTAGCTGATAAAACGCTTGTAGACGAAAAAAGTAAATCACAATGAAACACACGTGCACACAATATTTTTACGTGAAAAATCCAAAAGGAACAAAAGCAAATAGGTCTAATCATTAGTCCAAGGCAGACATATCCACTATGAAAAGTAAATCACTTACCGAAGGTATAAACAAATGATATGCAATCTTTCAAACCCTTCCTACCAACCAATATTTGAATCCCTAAATGCTTGTTCAGATCAGTTATTGCCCTTGAATCACTAAATCACTAGCGATCCACTCGAATCCATAGGCACGTAATGCTCGCATCCTCAAGATAAGTTCAGGCTTAAGTAAATTGCGAACATAAAATGACAGTCGGCCGTGAACAAGTTCACCGATTGTTCATGGACGATTGTCCATGGCATATTTTTAATGAAAAAAATAATAAAAGAATCAGACGTCACAAACATCGCCAATTGATTGGTCGAGTAGCGTCTTGATCGATTAATGAGGGATAAAGTCGGGATGATTATAAGTCGCCGACTTGCTCCTATTTTTTAAAAAGTCCGAGACTTTTGTAACTATGGTTGGTAGCTCCCCCCATTGTGTGGACGGAGGTTAGTGCTGCTCTGCAACTATCATATTTATATGCGTGTACTCTTTTTCGATTGTTGAGGCTGTCTCGATCATTTATAAAAAAAATAAAAAATAATGCAAGTGCAGTTACACACCATGTGGCACACAGTTTATAAGGACGGTTACCCACCATGTAGCACGCGTTAATATTTTGAGATTAAAAAATCACCCCTTCAAAAAAAAAAAGATAAAAAAATCACAGGAAACTTCTTGGTTACAATTTTTTTTTAAATTTGACTTCCCATCCCTATATTCAAGGGATAAGAGAGTTGATGTAATAATGAATATGATGACCCATTGGGTTCAATGAAATAACAAGACGTTTACCCTCCAAATTTCTTGTCTTAGGCTAGGGATAGGCTGTGTATGGCATATCTCTTTGGTAGCCCTTATTACGGTAGAGTTCACCTATTTTACTTGGTTTTCATTCTCTTTTTTAACTCTCTACAAAGGAGGTGCTGTAAATGGTTTCCATTCTATTTTTTAACTCTCTACAAAGAAGGATTTACCTGTTTTAACAACAACCTTTCTGCTCTTTACTAACTCCCTATCGGAGCAAATAAAATCTGCTCTGACAAGGAGTGAGTAGAGAGGAAAGTAAAACTACTGAACAGGTAAGTCTTGTATAAAATCTTGTTATGCAAGGAGTTATTAAAGAGAAGGTATACCTGCTAAGCAGGTAGCAGGATGTTAACAAAGAGAATGTGAACCTGCTAAATCAGGTGAACTCTACTATGACAGTAGAGAAATCTCTAAAGGTACTCATTGTCACTTGGTCATTATGTGGCGCCA
Source organism: Chloranthus sessilifolius (assembly GCA_021018995.1). Classification (NCBI taxonomy): domain Eukaryota; kingdom Viridiplantae; phylum Streptophyta; class Magnoliopsida; order Chloranthales; family Chloranthaceae; genus Chloranthus; species Chloranthus sessilifolius. Next base: position 10,044,709 of record CM037598.1, read on the forward strand.
ATTAAGAGGATCACGTGCCACGACAAGTTAAGAAAGGTCGATCAAATTCCATTAGAAAAAGAAAATTTGTTTTATAACTTTTCCACGATCAAAAATGCGATCAAAGTTGGAGAAAATTAATGCACCAAATTTTAAGGGCATTACCTTATTTTTGATCCATTAAATTAAGGCAAAAAAATCAAAAAAATTGTTTTTTCCTTAAACATCATATGTCTCATGGCTGACCTAAAAACAGTATTTTTTTATTTTTATTGACCATCTACATGGCATATGATATGGCCCGGCACACGGGTCATCCTGTGCGCCCATTCTCCCCAACTCATTTCTTCTCTTCTATTCTACTCTAATTTTTTTTTAATAAGATTCTCCCCAACGCCTTTCCGCTAATCTTTGGCACAAAGATGTTTACACTGATGGCTTAGTTGGTGTTTAATGTCTCATAGATCCCAAAGGTTTCCCCCGTTTATGGCCATGCGTTTTCTGAAAACCCCCACATCCCGGTCCTCTTAAGAAGCATTGATTGGTTCGTATCATACGATGAAGATCATATTTCACCCCGATCTTCCAACAATAGATCTTAATATTATAGCGCACTTATTAAACAGTCAATTTTTCATTCCATGTATCACAGATCTCCAAAAAATTACCCTAAATTTAAGTTTGAGCGTAGTGTGTACCATACGATTTACAGGGCACATTTTAGGGATCTGTGACACATGAAATAAAAAATTGATCATATGATAGGTGCGACTTGATCTCAAGATCTATTGTGTGGAATATCAGGGTGAAACACGATCTCTATCATCTGGTCCTGACCAATCAATGCTTTTCAAGGGTCTAGGACGTAGACGCTTTCAGAGAATGTGTAGGCCCAAACGGAGGTACCCAATCCCAAAACACAAATTTTTTCTTTGGGTACCTCTATTCAGGCCCATGGCACAGAGCCCTTCAAAATCATTGATTGTTTCGAATCAGATGATGGAGATCAATTGTGTTTCACCTATATTCTACACAATAGATCTTTTTTTGTTTCAATAGATCTTGAGATCATCTCATACCTATTAGACGATTGGTTTTGTATTCAATGTGACACAAATCCCCAAAAAAATTGCCCTTGAATAATATGGAACACATCACACCAACATGAATTTCGGGCCATTTTTTAGGGATCCGTGACATATGGAATCAACAAATGACCATCTAATAGATGCGACATGATCTCAAGATCTATTGTGTTGAAGATCTGGGTGAAACACGATCTCCGTCATCTGATCTGAAGTAATCAATGATTTTAAAGAGCTCTGCGACGTGGGCGCTTTCAGAGATGGTGTGGGCTCGAAAAGAGGTACCCTTTTTCCTTTTAAAGTGTGCCATGACACAAATCTCGTGTGCAAGTTGTAGCTCCTTTAAATTAATGGGTAACTTTGTTTGCTCCCACGCATTCTCTGAAAGAACCCACATGTGCAAGCTCTTTAAACCCATTGATTGGGTCGGATCAAACGATGTAGATCGTGTTTCACCCCGATCTTCCACACAATAGATCTTGATACCATGTCTCACCTATCAAACGGTCATTTTTTTATTCCATATGTTACAGATCCATAAATTATGTACCTTGTGTGCAATGACACACATCATGCTCAAACGTGATTTTGGGGCCTTGTTTTGGGGATCTGTGGCATGTGGAATAAAAAACTGACCGATGATAGATGCGATGTGGTCTCAAGATCCGTTGTGTGGAAGATCGGGGTGAAATACGATCTCCATCGCCTAATCTGACCCAATCAATAGGTTTTAAAGGGGTCTCTGAGGTAGGTACTCTCAAAGAACGCGTGGGTGCGAACAAAGCTCCCCCAAGTGACCCTTCGTTTAGCCAGAAATACTAAGAATCCGACTTTAGGTCTTAGAAAGTGGGTAAATCCGAGCTATTCCCCGTGTTCGGATAACGGTGTGGGTCCCACGCTCTTTTTTTAAGCGATTCTGAGATCCGAACCATTTTCTATTTCTGATTAAAATGGTCGGAAAAACTCGGAATCTGAGTCGTTGAAGTAAACTTTCCCTTCCGCAATACAACAGATAGGTACCACCCTCAAGACTCAGCAGAATCTGGATTTCTTCATCGTAGCCATGGATCTCATTGTTGGTCTCCTGATCATCGCAGCCATGAATCCCATATTCATCCCCTCAGTTAAACCGGCTGGTTATATTTCTGGTTCTACTTCTTCTATCATGAAAACCATATGATTCGATGGCGCTCTATCCCCGTTGTCTCTGCTGCTATTCATCCTCTCAACAATTTCTGTCCCTTCTTCTTTGTCTTCATATTTCATTCTGGACATTTTAAAATCAAGAGCGAAAAAAAAGAACATAAAATTGACAATGAAAGTAGTTTTAGGATGGCCTGATAAGAACCAAATAAAATAAGATGTATTTTTTTTGGCTTAGTGAAATAAATGTGTTGCTTGGTGAAATAAAGGGATCTAAAAGGGGGTCGGCGTCGATGAATCTATGACCATAGGCATCGCCAACGAGGCAGGCGCCAGAAATTCGAGTCCCTTTTCAAAATCCATCCAACCTGCTCGTCACCCCCAACTAGCCCTATCGCCTTATCGGGACACCACCTGTGTGGCCAGTGTCTCAAATTATTCGACCTTCAGGCATTGCAAGTATACCAGTGCTTCTAACTTCAGACTCAGAGGGAGATACTTCGGAACGTTCAATGAAGTTGGAGGATGAGCAGGATTCCGATTGGATCTCTCTCATGTAGCATCATCACGATGAAAACTTGGACGACAGGAGTAGCTCCCACATACATATGATGACTACCTCATACTCTTCTGAGGAGGGGGGTGACAATTACGCAACTTTGTAGTTATATTTGTAGTTATATATTGCTTTTACTGTATTCTATTTTTGTTTTTAATTTTGTAATCAACTTTTCAATTAAGTTGCTTTTAATTAGATTGGGCTGATGAAGAATGTACTTCCCTTGTACAAGCATCTTGATAGTATTATTATGATAGGAGATGAAATAGTATAGCAGTAGGAATCAATTTTGCATAATTGCATCGACAGAAGTGGTCAATCTCTTATAGATCGTGCATCGGCCAAAAATGACATTCGAATATATATGACACGGTATTGGATGCATTGTGCCGTATATATTGTTTAATGTGATATATTGAATATTACCAATTGTGCCCTGAAGTTGTATGGTGGTTGGTGAGTTTGGGTTAGGTTTGTTGGGTATCACCTAGGCCGGATAAGGTCGAAAAGAACAAAAATTGGGTTGGATCAAATCGATCGGACCCAACCCATTATTTATATATAAAATGAAGGAAAACATGGGGATTTTTGTAACGACCCTAAAATTTCTGAAACGTTCTAATTGCTTTGATATCCGTGCTTGATACAAAAATCGAGACAAATTTAAAAATCTAAATAAAAGGATATTAAAGTGGGAATCTTTAATCTGTAGGTGTACAGAGTGATATGATTTGTCACTCGCGATGCAAGTCCGAGATGCGATTAGGTCTGTTTGTAGAATAAGATGCGCGTGAGAGTTGTGTGTGTGCTCCACACAGGAGCCAATAATTTAGAAATGGATATATCAAAGATATTTCCATCCGATAGCTTATAAGAGAAGGATGGTTAGGGGAGACACATCTCTCTTCCTTCTCCTAAATTTTCTTGCAAGCTAAAGGTTAGAATTCCTACTGTGAAATCAAGATATGAAAGAAGAAACCTAAGTTCTGGATACCCGAGTTAGAACACGAAGAAATCGATAAGTGTTTGTCAAATTTGCTTGGGGAAGGCGAGATATGGTTGTGTGTTGACGCATGACACACCCTCTGGTTCATTAGAGAACCCACATTGACGAACTCTCCGATCTGGATCCGAAACCCATGCAAACCTAGGATGTCGTGATCCTAGAAACAATCATCGGAGGCGGTGAGTTATTATAGGTTTTGTGTGGGTTTGTTGTCCTATTTATGTGTTTAATAAAGGCTTGAATGATTCTTAGAGAATCATAAAGTCTAGGGATCAAATGGGTGAAAAAAAAAATCAACAAACCTCATTAATGACAAAAACTATCACTTCTGATCGATCAAATTGAATATTTGATCGATCAAAGTATAATCCGATCGATCAAATCTAGGATTTGATCGATCGAATTGTATAAAACCTTCTATAAAACAGAAGGGTGATTTTCTTGAGAAGTTAGAGCCTGATGTGCTCAATCGATCAAACTGGTGGTTTGATCGATCAAATTTGAAACTGATCGATTAAATTTAGAGGTGATCGATCAGGTGTGAATTGATCGATCAATTGGAAATTAATCGATCAAATTGTGGAATTGATCGATCAAATCAGGGATTTGATCGATCAAATTTTATAAGCACTTATAGAACATGAGGCCTGGTTTTATGAGATTCTGACCTTTAGAAATCCGATCGATCAAACATAGAGATTGATCGATCAAATTTAAGAATCAATCGATCAATTAAGGGATTGATCGATCAAGGTTTCCTCTGTTTTGAGAAGTAAAATGGTTGGTGTTGATCGATCAATAATGGGAATTGATCGATCAACTTAAGAATCCGATCGATCAACCATGGAGTTGATCGATCAGATGTCCTCTGTTCTAAATGAGTAGATGTGAGGCATCCAATCGATCAATGATGAGATTGATCGATCAGATGAACCCAATCGATCAAATAGAGGGATTGATCGATTGAGTTCTCCTGTTTCTGTTGTTTTAGTTTCTGGAGAATTTAAGGCTGGACTTTGTGCTAGCTACTGTTCTGACACTTCTGACTCTTAGTGTACTATACATATAGTCTAGATCAAGATTATGACATTTTAGAAAGCTTTGAATTTGCTTAGAAAGATCTGTTCTGAGGTAGGGGAAATTCAACTTAACTTGTATCCGATTTCGACTGTATGATTTTTTGAGCATCTGTATCTGTTTCTTCTATTATACAAGCTTTGTTATCTGTTCTACCATTTGTTTCTTCTATCTGATTCTGAGGTCTTTACGTGTATTGATTTAAAGTTCATGTAACGAATTCCCCTTACGTAACATGATACTCACGATCGGCATGGCAGAATATTCGTGTATCTGATTTGTAAACCCTTAACACAAGTTGCTCTCCTTTGTATAGATTTGATGCAATCATCTGTAATTGTTTATTGAACGACGATGGTCGGGGTTACCCATCGGCACACATCTGACTACCACGTACTATATTCACGGAAGTTATTTAAGTATATAGAATTTAAATCAATAACTACTATATGCATGCATCTGACGACTCTGAAATTAAAATTTATTTCTCATAAGTCTATATTTGCTCTGGTTACTAAAAGTTCCGCATTCTGATTTTCTGTTTGCATATGCTTTTCTATCTACATTTTCTTATATGGATATATGATCTGCATTTCTGTTTTGCAAGTCATGTTTTATATTTTGATGCAATTTACTTGAGTTTCTTCTATTTAGCTTAGATGGTAGTTCATCCTTTTTATATATAATAAGTTCTGAGGCTAGAGTTTCCGGTACGGAGAGTGATCCCGAGTATCAGCCAGAGGCTGAGGCAGAGGAGGAGGGCAGTGATACCCCTGTTGACGAGTTTTATTAGCAACTTGGGTATTAGTTTTGTGTTTTTGATCCCGTACTTGTATTTTTGGATTATTTGTGTTACTGTTGGTCACCTTTCTGTGTTATATACTATAGATGTTTTAGATGTAGCTGTATACATTCTATAAGAACCACTATTGTGAACCATTGTTTTGAGTGATAGATGTTTATCACCAGTGATTCTTCTTGGTTCCTTTTTGAGGATGTATATTCTTTTGATTTTACATATATGCATTATTTTATTCTCTTTCCTTTTTTTTCGAGCCTTATATGATGACTCGATCTGCCTATTCTGATCGTGTCTGCTTCGATTTTCGTTAGATGAGCAGACACTTTTTTATTTGTTCCGGGAATAATTCAAAGTATGATCCTAATGGCACGAGTTTCCCGATGCAGAAATTCGGGCTGTCACAATTTTAATCAGGTCCAGTCAGTTTTTCAGGTCAGGTCGGACATATATCATTGACCCGTTGGGTCAAAATAGGTTGGGACGGAGATACACTTATGACCAATCCAAACCATTTAAATGGCAGGTCATTTAAACTAAACTTGAACGAATACTCATGCCCATCTGGGACCAATCCATTCCCACCAAAGTACTATGGTGGGAATGGATTGGTCCCAGATGGGCATGAGTATTCGTTCAAGTTTAGTTTAAATGAACCCATAAATTATAGTACTTTAATATGAACCCTATGACACGGTTCATATTAGAGTGCACATATCAGATTGTTAGGATTTAGGGTTTGTAGTCATCTTTGGGGTTATATGTCGTTTTATTGTATTCTATTTTTATTTTTAATTTTGTAATTAACTTTTCAATTATGCCGCTTTTGAATGGCGTGAGTTAATGAAGAATATACTTTCCTTATTTATACAAGCATCTTGATGGTGTTATTATGATAGGAGATTAAATAGTGGAGATGTAGGAATCAATTTTGCACAATTGTACCGACGAAAGTGTCCAATCTCTCATGGATTGTGCATCGCCAAAAAATGACCTTCAAATATATACGGCACGGTATCGGATGCACTACGATCATTCCTATAGTCATACGATGTCCCTAAACTAGATTGATTTTGTGCTTTTCTAAAAAAATTAAAACACATGAAATCCTTTGTTTATGGAAACCGTTCAATCACTTCGATCACATGATAGATGTGTTTTTTTAATAGTAAATGGCTGCCTAGGACGGGGTCGTAGGGTTTGGACCCTACGACGTAGTCCATTTGGATATCTGTCCTCAATAATGCACCTCGATTGTATCTGTGCATATTTACTTAATTCTATAGGTGGATTGGTCTTGAGCTCACAAAAAGAACTGAGACCATTTTTCGACAGAGTGCTGGCTTAGGTCATTTTGACACCATTCGGTACACAAACAAGGGTCACAACCTCCACAACCTTCATCATCTTTTGCCAACAAGGCATAAAATGCATGGCTTTGGGGGCAAATCTGTAAGGCCAAACGACTCTGTTACCATTTCACATTCCTCAAACCTATTGCACTCAAAACTTGGAACAAAAACCCCAAACGACCATGAATCACTGCCCACATCACCATGGTATCAAAAATCGGCCAATACCAATACATATCAGTGACACATAACGGTTTTTCAGCAAACCGATATGTATCGGCCTTGATACATATCGGTATCTCAACTCTGATACTCGATATGTGTCGACCGATACAATATCGTTTTCGGCTGATACCTCAATTTTTTTTTAAAATTAATATCCACCTTATCTGATACATATTGGCCGAAAGGTATCAGGTTAGGACACATCCGATACAATATACACCCCCGATTCTGTATGGGGTAAAATATCGGGTCAAATAAGCAAAGTAGTGGCTCATATCAGTCGCTAATAAGATATGAATTGGATAAAATATCAAAAAGTCCCTTTTGTGCAATTTTTTTTTAAATTTTTTATGTTCTTTATTATTTTAAAAATTAAAACAAAGGTGCCTAAATATCGAGCGGGTCCACCCAATACGCCGATATATATCAGTCTTTAAATGCCTGGTATAGAGCAAAACAACTAATCATCATTATCGTCGCAACCTTATCACAACAACTAATAAACTAAACTAATTCAATGATAAATTAGCAGCAATTTTCTAGCTATAGGATTTCAATGTACACTAACCCAAGGATCAAAATTTCCGCCGACCGAAATTTTGGTCCTTTTTATATGGGGATCAAAATTTCGGCCAAATTATCGGTTTTCGGTTTTGGTCATGCCCGAAATCAAAATTTCAACCGAAATTTTAATCCTTGCACTAACCAATGGATGTATAAACCTGCTCCCATCCTCACTCTTTTGCTGCCAAACATGCTCAAACGGCTCAATCGAATTATCGACCAACATATTAAATTTATCATATCCTTTAGCCATTTTCGCAGACGTCAAAGACCTCGAATCACGAAACTCAATATCCTCCAATTCACGAAGAATTCCTTTCTTCTTATTCTTCTTTCTATAGATCAATTGAAAAGCATTAGAATCAACTGAACAGACGCCTCTTCCATTTTTCCCCTCTTTTTTATTCCTCGGCCGTTGAAACTCGTTCATTGAGACATCAAACCGTTCTAAAACCTCGTCGTTAATATTAACAAGCCAGTCGTATGCGCCTTCGAAATCTATCGGAATATATCATCAACAAATTACAAATTTGTTCTTTTCCAATTCATGAGCTCGAGATCATAATTCATACCCAACTCGTCAACCTTTTGGTGGGTTTGGTGAAAACTTAGTTTTGTTTGAATACAATCTAGCGGAGAGTGATATGCCAAGGGAGAAATTTCCAAGAAAGATGTCGACTTTTTAATATGTCTAAGGGTGAAATTTTCAAAGAAAGGTGACGATTTTTCACCCTTTAAATGTGACCCTTCTCTCGCCTTCATATAACTAATTACCGTAAAGAAAAGAGAGAAGAAAGAAAATGGATCCAGTGGCCTCAAAATTCTACCTAAGAAAGGAGGAAGAGAAAAAGGAGATGGAAGGAGACAATAATGGCTCACATGTAATAGACGTAAACGAAGCCTGGATGAATTCCATGAGAGAACGATTTTCGCATGGCAATTCTTCACATGGAGATGCCCTCACCATCTACAAAATCCCGCAGATCGTCCGTAGAAATGCAAGCGCCTCGTATGAGCCAAAAATGTTCGCGGTCGGCCCATATTTTCAAACCAAAGGCAACAACATGGTGTTCAGCCGACACGGGTCCACTATTGCTCACTACCATCAAGGAAGGAGGAATAAAAGTGTAGAAGAACACAAATGGCGTTATCTACATGATCTCTACTCTCGGAACCCAAAGAGCAACTTTGAGGATTGCATTAATGAATTAAAGGCAATGGAGGTCGCAGCGCGTGGGTGCTACTCCGAAGACGTTGGACTAAATAGCAACGATTTTGTGGAATTGATGGTGCTCGATGGTTGCTTCATCCTCGAATATTTCCTCAAGCGCCTAGATGAGGTTAGAAAAGACCCGGCATCTACTGTGGTTTGGATGTCACCCATTATATACCATGACCTATTTCTCGTAGAAAATCAGATCCCCTTTTTTATTTTACGTCGTTTATTTGACCTCGTGATCAAGGACACAATGAACCTAACAGGCCCCTCTTCAGTTGAAGAGTTGGTCATCCTCTTCTTGCAATGGAATGGGGAAAACCTGCCTCCTAGGGAACCTATCCATCATTTGCTCCATTTGTTGCACATAGGTCTCCGTCCAACAACCATGAAATTTGTCAATTCGGAGAGTTGTTCCCACGATTCACTCGTGGAATCTAAGTACAAGAAGTTGAATGATGGCCTTCCTTCTGTTCTCTCTCCTCTCCTTTCAACTCGCGATGTTTCATCATCGCAAAATCAACCACCGCAGACCATCCTCTCCGCAACGGAGCTCAAAAAGGCTGGAGTCAAGTTCAAGAAGATCGACTCCGGTAGTTTCTTGGACATAAAGTTCAGTAAAGGGGTGATGGAGATTCCGTCCTTTTACATTCATGATGGCGCTAATTCTTTCTTTCAGAATCTAATAACCTTCGAGCAAAGCATTCCCAAATCAGAAACATACATCACAAGTTATCTATTCTTCGTGAACTGCCTCATCAAAACGTCCAAGGACGTAGAAATTCTACGCCAAAATGGGATCATTAAGAACGCTGCTGGACAACGACATTTAAAAGGTGGTTGTTTTATTTAATCAGCTCTCGAAAGATATTTTCATCGACGTTGAAAATAATTACCTTTCCGACGTGTTTAAAGAGGTTGATGGATACTTAAAGCGAGATTATTTTGGCAATCCTTGGGTTATCCTTTCACTGATAGCGGCCTCTGTTCTACTCATTCTTGTCACTGCACGGGCACTTTCTTAATAGGGCAGATATTAGGGTTTGTTTTCTTTCAATAATGCATCATGAGATTGAACCTATGGCCTCCATCTTAGTGCTTACAGTAGTTTAATGTATAATTTGGTATCTTTTAATTGATGAAGTCTTGCATGTACTAAGGGCAACAAGGGCATCGATCTCATGAGCAACAAGGTCATATTACGCATATTGTGTCTAAAAGAGGCTTATACTAATTGTTGGGTAGACACTATTTGGCTTATTTTTTTATCAAAGTTTGCCAATTGAGGTGAACGGGTTGAAGATTAAATTATCTCAGTTATCCAATTCATAGTGATCAAACTCCTTTAAATTTATCAACTTCTTTTAGCATTCATTTTAAAGGCATTTGACCACTGATCACATGATTCGATCTTTACATCGGGTCCTTCGCATCTAGGGCAACAATTTGATGAAACATAGTGCCACATGTACCCAATTAATAACCCAAATACATGCTATTTGATTAAATAGTGTTAGGGGTAAGTTTTTTCATCAATTGATTACAAAGTTTTGGTAGGTGGATTTGAAGATATTCTTTTATTAATTGATGTGCATCGCAGCCTGCCCAATGCCTCGTTGTTCTGTCACTGGATATTGCACTATGTTAGGTTATAATCCGATCTCATTGAATTTTAAGAAGCAACAAACGGTGTCCCATTCAAGTCGAATATCGATCAATGGCACTCACCTCCTATGGCTCTTTATGGTGATCACAAATTTGTGCTTCACATCGCTGCAAATCCCGTAGCACATTGAACTTGATTGTCATCTTGTTCGTAAAAAATTCAACGTAGCTTAATTTGAACTGCCACCGTCTCAAAAACCCATCAAAGTGTTGATATTTTTACTAAAATCCTCGAGAAAGATTAATTTTAGAAATTTCGGGTGAATTTTCGTAGCGGATATATCGTATGTAGCCGAAAAAAGTATATCACAATGAAACACGTGTGCACACAATATTTTTACGTAAAAAATTCAACAGGAAAAAAGCAATGGGACTAATCATTGGTCCAAGGCAAACAGATCCACTACGATCTCAAAACACTCGTATCCACAGGCTCTGAAATAAGATAACTTCGGGCTTAAGCAAAATCGCCAACGTAAACTGATAGTCGTCCATGAAGTTCACCGATTGTCCGTGGACGGTCGCCGATGACCTCCATCACAATCGCTTCTTAATTTTACGTTGCTAAATAAATAATAGTTTCAAGAGGGTCTAATTGTTGCTATTATACGCATCTCTAACCATCCATTTGAAGCCACATAGACCTACAGTGAGTTTACCTAAGGTGGCATAGATTGTTGTGACAGCGTAAACTTACAAATTCTTTTTTTAAGTACAAATTGAGCGTTCTCAATGTTCACCTTCCGCCTTCCACCTTCCACAATTTCTGCCACATGAGAGTTGGCAATAAATCGGCAAGGGTTTAAAAATATGCAAAAATCAGTCAAAGTTGATCAATTAAAAAAAATTGGGAAAATTTTAAAAAAAAAAAAAAAAAAATATATATATATATATATATATATATATATATATATATATATATATATATATATATATATATATATATATAGGGAGCTGATTAAGTCCTCCAATAGAGGACGGTGACCGTCCTCCAAGATCCACGTGGAGACACTTTTTGGGTGCCACATGGAGCACAGTTGGACAGTTTAGATCAATTTTTTTTAAAAAAAATTGAAAAAAAAAAATTAAACCGACAAGTCAAAGTTTAACAGTGTTCATTGGTCCACATTTCACGATTCAAAAAATACACGGTGGAGATGAGTTTTTAATTTATTTTTTTTCAAAGATGATCTAAGCAATGCACCCAAGGTCCATGTGGCATCGAAACTATATTTTGGATGCCACGTGGAAGGTTGGAGGACGGTCACCGTCCTCCCACAAAGGACGGATCCCTTTTCCATATATATATATATATATATATATATATATATATATATATATATATATATATATATATATATATATATATATTTCAAATTATATATACTAGTTTTAATGAACAAATTTTATGAATCAAATGAACAAAATGGAAGAAAACCTAATGTGTTTTTCCCTTTAAGATATAAATAGAAAAAAATAAAATTTGACATCACAAGCATCGCTAATTGAACGGCCAAGTAGAATCTTGATTGATTGATCAGAAATAACGTCGGGATGACTACAAGTTGCCAACTTTTTTCGATTTTTTAAAAAAGTCAGAGACTTTTGTAGGTATAGTTAGTACCTCCCTCCATTGTGCGGGTGGAGGTTGGTGCTGATAAGCAACTATCATGCGTGTATCATTCCCCTGTTGTCGAGGCTGTCTCGACCATATATGACAATATTAAAAAAATAAAATAAAATGGACGTGCAAAGCACACCATGTGGCACTCGGTTACTAAGGACGGTCACCCACCATGTGGCACGCGTTAATATTTTGAGATTAAAAAATCTCATAAAACTTCTTCAAAGTGGTTACAATTCTTTTAAATTTTGACTTCTCATCCCTATATTCAAGGGATGAGAGAGTTGATGTAATAATGGACACATTGGCTTTCAATGAAAAGAACAAGACGATAATTACCTTCAAAATTTCTTGTCGAGGTCACGGCCTATGCACCCGGGTGTAGAGAAATCTCTACACTCATTATCAGTTGGCCATTATATGAGGCCAATTACGATGATCAGGTGCCATGATAAGTTAGGAAAGGTTGATTAAGTCTCATCAGAAAAAGAAAATTTGTTTTATAACTTTTTCATCGTTAAAAATATAGTCAAAATTGAGAAAAATCAATGCACTAAATTTTTAGAGTGTTTTCTTATCTTTGACCCATCAAACGGAAGGCCAAAAGGTCAAAAAAATAATTTTTTTTTTTAAATCACATGTCCCATGACTAATCTAAAAATGATTTTTTAAAGATTGATCATGCCACATGGCGTGTGATATGACCACCAAGGACACGGGTCATCTTGTGTGCCCAGGCATATTCTTCCTGATGCCTTTCTTCTCTTCAATTTTTTTTATAACAATTGAATCAAATAATGGGCTTTGACTCTGTTGAATAAGAAGATAATCTTTGGCACCAAAGATCTTTACACCGACGGCTTAGGTGGTGTTTAATGTCGCATAGATCCCAAAGGGTACCTTCGGTTGTGCCCATGCGTTCTCTAAAAGCGCCCATGTCCTAGTCCCCCTTGAAAAGCATTGATTGCTTCGTATCAGACGATGGAGATCATATTTCACCCTGATCTTCAACACAATAGATCTTGAGATAATGACGCACCTATCAGACGGTCAGTTTTTCATTCCATGTGTCACAGATCCTTAAAAAATGACCCTAAATTCATGTTTGAGTGTGATGTGTGCCATAAGATTCAAGGGGCATTTTTTAGGGATCTGTGACACATGTAATACAAAATTGACTGTCTAATAGGTGTGACATGATCTCAAGATCTATTGTGTGCAAGATCAGGGTGAAAAACAATCTCCATCATATGATCCTAACCAATCAATGCTTTTCTAGGGGTCTAGCGTGGACGCTTTCAGAGAATGTGTGGGTACAAACAGAAGTACCCGATCCCAAAACACCAATTTTTTCTTTGGGTACCTCTGATCGCGCCCACGGCATCTCAGAAAGCACCCACTGCACAGAGCCCTTCAAAACTATTGATTGTTTCGGATCAAATGATGGAGATTGATTGTGTTTCACCCCTACATTCCACACAATAGATCTTGAGATCATATCGCAACTATTAGAGGATTAGTTTTTTATTCCATGTGTCATAGATCCCCAAAAAAATGGCCTTTGATTCATATGGCACACATCACACCAAACATGACTTTCAAGCCATTTTTTTGGGATCTGTGACATATGGAATCAACAAATGACTGTCGAATAGATGCGACATGATCTCAAAATCTATTGTGTTGAAGATCCGGGTGAAACACGAAGCAATCAATGATTTTAAAGGGCTCTGCGACGTGGGCGCTTTCAGAGATGGTGTGGGCTCGAAGAGAGGTACCCTTTGTCCTTTTAAACTATGAGTCACGGCACAAATCTCGTGTGCAAGTTGTAGCTCCTTTAAATTAATAGATAGCTCTGTTTGCACCCACACATTCTCTGAAAAAACTTACATGTGCAACCCTTTAAAACTCATTGATTGGGTTGGATCAGACGATGGAAGGTTTAATGTGGGCTCAAGATCCATTGTGTGGAAGAACGGGGTGATACACGATCTCCATCATTCTGATCTGACCCAACCAATAGATTTTAAGGGGGTCTCCGAGGTAGGTATTCTCAGCGAACGGGTGGGTTCGAACAAAGGTACCCTAAGGGCCCGTTGGTTTAGCCAAAAATACTAAGAATCCGACTTTATGTCTCAAAAAGTGAGTAAATTCGAGCTTTTATGAGGTTTTCCAATGTTCGGATATCGGTTTGGGTCCCACGCTCTTTTTGAGCGACTTTGAGATTCGTTCCATTTTTTATTTCTAATTAAAATGGTCGGAAAGACTTAGAATATGAGTCATTGCAGTATACTTTCCCTTCCACAATACAGGAAATAGGTACCACCCTCAAGACTCAGAATCTGGATTTCTTCATCGCAGCCATAATCCCATTGCTGGTCTCCTCATCGCAGCCATGAATCCCATATTCATCTCCTCAGTTAAACTGTCTAATTCTATCTTGAAAACTTAAAGGAAGGTGAGACAAGAATTCTCCTTGCTAATAGAGGAGTAAGGGTTCCCTTTAAATAGAATTAGACGCAGCTATTTCCTTTGATATTTGCACCCATATAGAGATTATATCTTAACGACTAGTAGGTGTCGTGACCACTAGAACCTATTAGAAAAATTGGTTCAGATTGCAAAAGAAGATAAAGATCGGAATTAAAATATACGCTGATCCGGTTCGAGGCATGTTAAATATCGTTGTCTTTAAACCGAGATTTGCCCCTACCACTATGATCTAGTGGTCACCAATAGGATACCGACAAATCGGTTCCAGCATACAACGAACCTGGAGCGTATCCGTGCCCGTCCCCGTCCCCGTCCAGTCCCGACCCGACCTGACTCGACTCGGCTATGTGCGCGCGCGCGTGTGTGTGTGACTAATGGGTTGCATTGCTGTGGAAACTACAAAATTCGGTGCTCCCTGGGTGAAGGCTACAAGCCTTGAGCCAAGACAACGATATATAAGCCAAACTCAAAAAAAAGTTTACACGATGTGGGACAAATCCCAATTTCAAAAGCTTATTTTAAAACCTTTAAAATATCCAACAATCCCCCACTATTTTAAAGATTTAAAATAAAAATAAAATTAAAAACTTAAAAAAAATAAAAATAAATAATCCCCCACTATTTTAAAGATTTGAAATAGAGCAACGCTAGAAAAATGTACATAAATGAAAATGTCTTACAGACTTGAATTTTCACTTTAGTGAAAATAATTCAAAATTTATTAAGATCTTTAGTGAAACTAAGTCTTGAACTAACGATCTTATATGACAAATCAGAATTATTTCACACATATTTCACATATTTTGGTGTTCAATAAAATGTTAGCACATTTAGGTCCTATGCTAGTACCCTGGTTTTCGTAAGTATTTATGAGATAAAGCCAAGTCTCATTGAAAGCGGCTCCACCTTCACACTTATATAGGCAAACCTATAAGAGATGTCCCTGTAACTATAACATCTCAACACATAGTGTTATAGGACTGTTAAGAGTAATGCTCTACCTCTCCTTATCCATTACAGGTGAAACACTACCCTTCCTAGGATGTATATGAGATTTATTTCTCATCAATGTAGCGTCCTTTAGCTGCCACGGATTTACGACTTGTTTTTCCCTTTGAACCTAAATATTGATTAAACAAATATTAGGTAAGGTTCCCATCATAAGTGGCTGTTTCGGTTTAATGACTTTAAACCCATACCGATTGAAGTTTTATTAATCTCATCTCTGCCAAGACTTTTAGTAAACGGATCCGTCAGGTTTTCTGCAGACCTGACCCCAATCACTGAGATTACTCCATCTCTAAGTAATTATTTTACATAGCTATGTCTTAGACCAATGTATCTATTTTTTTCATTATACGTTTGACTATAAGCCTTTAATAGTGTTGCTTCACTATCACAATGTATAGAGATAGGTGGCAATGAATTTCTAGTAGTAAATTTCTTAACCATTCTGCTTCTTTTCCACTTGCCGCTGAGGCAATGAATTTCGATTCCATAGTGGAATGTGTGATGTAAGTCTGCTTCTTTGATCCTCATGAGATCGCAGCACCTCCAAAAGTAAATATCTATCCACTTGTAGACTTCGATTCTTCTGAACCAGATATCCAACTTGCATCGCTATATCCTTCTAAAACTTGAGGATATTCAGAAAATTATAAACCATAATTGATAGTACCCTTTAAATATCTAAAAATATGCGAAATAGCATTCCAATGAACAGAACTAGGATTACTTGTAAATCTACTTAATTTACTTACTGTAAATGCGATGTCCGGTCGTGTACAATGCATTGCATACATAAGGGCTACCAATAACCCTTGCATATTCTAACTGTTGCACACATCGTCCATCATTTTTAATCAATTTAAGATTAATATCTAAAGGTGTATTGGCAGATTTCAAGTCAAAATAATTAAATCTTTTCAAAATCTTTTTAACATAATGAGATTGAGTTAAAGTTAATGTATTTTCATTTCTTATAATTTTGATTCTCAAAATTACATCTGCCTTATCCATATCTTTCATGTTAAAAGATGAACTTTAGAAGTTTTTAGTTTCTAAAATAACTTTTAAATTAGTTCCAAAAATAAGTAAATCATCTACATAAAGACATATAATAACACCATTATTATGAGAAAATTTATAATACATACATTTGTCGGCTTCATTAGTTTTGAATCCAAAATTGGTAATAGTATTATCAAACTTTTCATGCCACTGTTTTGGTGCTTGTTTTAGCTCATATAGAGATTTAATAAGTTTACAGACTTTCTTTTCTTGTCCAGGTAGAACAAATCCTTCTGATTGTTCCATATAGACCTCTTCTTTTAAATCACCATTTAAAAAGGCAGTTTTAACATCCATTTGATGAATTTGTAAGTTATGTATAGAAGCTAAGGCAATTATAAGTCTTATAGTTAAAATTCTAGCAACGGGTGCGTAGGTGTCAAAATAATCAACACCTTCCTTTTGTCTATATCCTTTGGCAACCAATCTTGCCTTAAATTTTTCTATAGTTCCATCTGCTCTAAGTTTTCTTTTAAATATTCATCTACATCCTATGGGTTTAGATCCTTCTGATAAGTCTACTAATTTCTATGTTTTGTTTCCCATTATTGAATCAATTTCATCATTGATAGCTTCTTTCCAAAAAGCACTATCTCTAGATTTCATTGCGTCGTTAAAAGTGATAGGATCATCGTCTACATTTAGTCACAAATGTTTCTTAGTACTTTTGGTCCTATTTCCTTCAATCAAATAGATATAATAGTCTTTTGAAAGACTAGTTTCAAATCGTTGACGTTTACTTCGTCGAGGTTCAATGATGACATCTTCATCACTTGAAGATTCAATAACTTCTTTAGATTTAGAAGATTCTTCATCTTCATAAGTTTTACTTTCAATATTTAATTTATTAGTTAGAGTAGTAAACTCAGATTCATAGAATATAGCATCTCTAGAGTCTATTATAATATTTTTATCGATGTTATCATTAGATTCTATAACTAGAAATTTATAAGTTTTACTATTTTATGCATAACCAACAAATGCACACTCATTAGATCTAATCCCTATCTTAGGTCTTTTAGGATCTACGAATCTAACAAGTGCCCTACACCCCTACACTTTAAAATAGGTTAGACTAGGTTTTCGATTCTTCCAAAGTTCATATGGTATAGTTAAAATTTTCTTATGTGGAATTATATTCAAAATATGAGTAACAGTTAACAAAGCTTCACCCCATTAATTTTTATCGGAATTAGCGTTAACCAACATAGCATTAGTCATTTCTACTAATGTTCTATTTTTTTTTCGGCAACTCCATTTTGTTGTGGCGTATAAGGAGCCGTCACCTCATGACGAATTCCATGAATTTCACAGAAATCAGAGAATTCATTTAACATGTATTCTCCACCCCGATCAGATCTAATGACTTTTATTTTTTTATTTAATTGATTTTCTACTAAAACTTTATAGACCTTAAATTTTTCAAAAGCCTCATTTTTAGTATTTAATAAATATATATGAGCATATTTCAAAAAATCATCTATAAAAGTAATAAAATATCATTTTCCTCCTCTAGTAGAAACATTGTTTAAATCACAAATATCACTGTGTATTAAATCTAATAAATATGAATTTCTAATAACACTAGGAAAAGCTTTTCTAATAATTTTAGTCTTAGCACATATGCTACAAGTACTATTATCAAAATATTCATGTTTTGGAATTAACTCTAAGTTATCCATGCATTTCATAGACCTACAATTAACATGTCCTAATCTATCATACCATAAATTAGTAAGAGAGACCGAGTAAGAAGAAGGAGATATTTTATTGATTGAATCAGTTACATTAAGTTTGAACATGCCTCCCATGGCATATCATTTTCCAACAAATTCGCCATTCTTAGATAAGATAAATTTATCCGATTCAAATACAAGTTTGAAACCATGTTTGATCAATAAACCACCCGAAACAAGATTCTTGCGGATATCGGGTATATGGAGCACATCAGTAAGTGTAACGACCTTTCCGAATGTGAAATTTAATTTCACTTTTCTACGTCCTATGATCTTTGTCGTAGATGAGTTCCCCATGAAGAGATCTTGATCATCATCAGCTTTGTCATATGTTCCAAACATGTCACGATTATTACATACATGTTTTGTGGCACCAGTGTCGATCCACCATTCATTGATGTCACCAATCAGATTGACTTCCGAAAGAACGGCTATAAAGTTATTTTTCACTTCCACTGCGTTCGCTTGATTCTTCAACTTCTTGAAGAGGCGACAATCCCGTTTGAAATGTCCGAGTTTTCCATAGTGGTAGCAACCACCATTCTTCGGTACCATGGTCTTATTCTCCTTGACAAATTTCTTATTCTCCTTGGAATGAGAATATCCTCTCCTCCTCTTCTTGGACGATCCACTAACAAACTTAGACTTAATCAAGTGTGCCTTTGATGTCATATCGATGTGATCTTCTGTTTTGTCCTTAACTCGGGATTCTTCCTCAATACGTAAATGAAGAAGAAGATCTTCCATAAAAATCTTCTCATTATTACGTTTAAGGATTTTTTGATAATCTTTCCATGATGGAGGCAACTTAGCGATTACCGCACCAACCAGAAAATCCTCATCGAAATGGGAACCATTAGCAACCATATAATTTATAATAACTTGAAAATCATGAACTTGGCTAAGAATAAGTTTATCATCAACCATCGTAAAATTAAAAAACTGACTGATACTATAAGACTTATACCCAGCATCTTCAGTTTTATATTTCTTCTCGAGTGCATCCCAGAGCTCCTTCGAAGTGTCGTAGGTGCGGTAGACGTCGAACAAAGAATCCGACAGTGCATTCAAAATGTAGCTTTTGCAAGTGTAGTCGTCGTCGTCCCATTTTTACTTTTTACGGCCTTCAGCGAGGGTGGATGATTCGATAATAATCGGACACGGAGTTGTGATAACGTATACAACTTTCAGTGTGGTTAACAGAAAATGCAATTTCTGTTGCCACCATTTAAAATTCGAACCATCAAAACTGTCTAACTTGTGGATGTTATTAGGCAGTGCTGGGTGATTACACACTTGTTCAAAAGTTTAATTAAATTACCGTATCGCCACGTACACATACACGTGCTTGTGCCCATGCTTGTCCCGTCCCAACCCGACCCGACCCGACCCGACCCGACTCGACTCGACTCGGCTCGGCGCGGGCGCGCGTGTATGTGACTGATGGGTTGCATTGTGGTGGAAGCTACAAAATTCGGTGCCCCCTGAGTGAAGGCTACAAGCCTTGAGCCAAGACAATGATATATAAGCTAAACTCAAAAAAGAGTTTACACGATGTGGGATAAATCCCAATTTCAAAAGCTTATTTTAAAACCTTTAAAATATCCAACAGAAGCTTCTTGAGGCTTTGATTCGTTGTATGGCCCATATGCCCCCGCAAATTGATGGGCAGATTTGTGACCATTAATTTGGATTGGAGATATGTAAATCGTTGAGTGGACAGCGGTTTGGTGAAGATGTCGGCAATTTGATCCACTGTAGAGACATGACGAACTTCAACCTCTTTGATGACCTCACGTATGAAGTGGTAGTCTACTGCTATGTGTTTTGTGCGGACATGAAAGACGGGATTGGATGCAAGGGAGATCGCCAAGACATTATCACACCACAAGATCGGTGTGATTCGACGAGGGATCCCAATTTCCCGAAGAAGAACATTGATCCATGTCAAATCGGCAGCAGTGTGAGCTAAGGAACGGTACTGAGCCTCAGTGGAAGATCTGGAAACGGTTCACTGTTTGGTGACACACTACGAGATGAGATTGGGCCCTAGGTAGATGCAAAATCCGGTTGTTGATCGACGGTTCTCACTATCACCAGCCCAATCAGCATCAGAATAGGTAGTAATTTCAAAGTTTCCCGATTGAAAATGTAACCCATAGTATAAGGTGCCTTTGAGGAATCCGAGAATGCGCTTGATTACATTGTAGTCAAGAACCTTAGGGCAATGCATGTACTAATACACGTGATTGACGACATATGAGAGGTCCGGACGAGTAATCGTCAAATATTGTAGCGCACCTACGATGCTTTGGTACAGCGTGGGGTCTTTGAACTCACTGTGATCATTATTTTCACTTGCCTTTTTAGTATACATGGGGGACTGATACGACTTGTAGTCCATCATACCAGCACGATCGAGGATATCGGTGACATATTTTTGCTGAGATAGAGTAATCCCAGAGGGTGTTTGAATGACCTCGATGCTGAGAAAGTAATTGACGAGCCCAAGGTCTTTCATGGAGAATGTGCTGCTCATGGAGGCGATGAGTTGAGAGATGAGGTGAGGGTTGCTTCCGATAATCAAAATGTTGTCAACGTAAATGAGTACTATGATAATGTGACTGCCCGAGTGAGAGATGAATAAGGAGGGATCCGTAATGCTGTTGAAGAAATCATTCTTGAGTAAAAAATTAGAGAATGTGGCATACCAAGCTCGAGGAGCTTGTTTTAAACCGTATATAGCCTTGCATAATTTGCAAACATGATGAGGAAAGGATGGATCGACAAAACCTTGAGGTTGATTCATATATACTTCTTTTTCTAGGTAGCCATGGAGGAATGCGTTTGAGACGTCAAGCTATTTAATGCTCCAGTTATAATGAAGAGCAAGAGAGAGAATTAGCCAGATGGTGCGCTGTTTGGCCACTGGACTGAAGGCCTCAACATAGTCTATGCCTTCTTCCTGGTGAAATCCCTTTGTCACTAGACGGGCTTTGTGACGAGTAATGGTGCCATCAGCATGCTTTTTGAGGTAAAAAATCCATTTGCAGCCAACAACATTTTTGTCAGTAGGAGGGGACACTAAGACCCAAGTGCCTTGTGACATTAGAGCATGAAATTCATCGGACATGGCCCTACGCCATTTCGGGTGATGAGATGCTTCACTATAATTGTTCGGTTCAGGAGTAGGAGAAGTTGTAGAGGATAGGGATAGAGGGATTTCGGGTTTGAATATCCCATGTTTTCATCGGGTAGTCATGAGATGAGATGGAAGAACAAGGAGGTTGTGGGGAGAAGGTTGATGGCTAGTGGAGTTGGGTTAATGAGATGTGGGCATAGGGATGGGTGAGGTGTCAAGGAATGGAGTCTGCGTTGAAGATGGGGTGGATGAGTTGGATAGTGTGAGAGAGTGGTTGGTGAGGAGAGAGAATCTGAGATAGAAGTATAGGTGTGAGTTTGTGGGTTGGGTGAATTTGGTGAATTGGGTGGATCAGTCAGGGGGTAATGAAAGGTGAAAAGGTGGGCATTATGGGATTTTGATTGGACGGTTGGGTGGTAGAGCTAGGTGGGAAAGCATGTGGATGGGGTAAGATGGATGATGGTGAGTTTCCTGAGGGAGATGAAAAGGTATTGTTGAAGTGTGTGTTGCCAAGGTAGATAAGAGGTAGGTGGGTGTGAAATAAGAGATTTAGAGGCAAAGGGAAATATATCTTCATAAAATTAGACATGCCTTGAGATGAAAACACGACCACTTGCGAAGTGAAGGCATCGGTAGCCTTTTGATGCTTTGCAATAACCAAGAAAAATACAACAGCGAGATCGGGGGGAAAGGTTGTGATCACTGTATGGCCATAGCTAGGGGAAACAATAGCTGCCAAAGGTTCGGAGATTTTGATAATCAGGGAGTTTCTGAAATAGTTGCTCGTATGGGGTCTTATTCTGCAATACTCGGCTTGGTAGCTTATTGATGAGGAATGCTACAATGAGCAGAGCCTCAAGCCAATATTTTGGTAGCAATGATGCCTGATGAAAGAGAGTAATAGTGGTTTCAACCAAGTGACGGTCTTTTCGCTCTGCGACCCCATTTTGTTCCGGGGTGTGGGGACAACTAGTTTGGTGAAGAATACCTTCTTGCTCAAAAAATAAGGCCATTTTGGTGTTCAAAAACTCGTCACCATTGTCAATGCGAAAATTTTTAATTGGGTGATTGAATTGGTTTTCTACGAGGGATTTAAAAATTAAAAATTTTGAAAAAACTTCTTATTTAGACTGGATAGGGTAAATCCATGAAAAACGTGAGAAATCATCAATGAAGACAACAGTATCGATAGCCTCGAGCCGAAGGGATTCGGGTTGGGCCTCAAACATCGGAATGAATTAATTGAAGCAGAAAAGTAGCTTTTGTCATTGAAATAGAAAATGGCAGCCGATGGCTTTTGCCTACATTGCATGGTTCACAAAGAAAATTGACAGGAATAGTAGAATTGAACTAGAATATTAAAAGCTTCTGGGGACGGATGGCCTAAACGGCAATGCCATGTGATGGGCGGCATGCGAGATGAGACGGGGGCATGATGATTTGGTGCATTGTTGGACTGGATCTTGATTGGGTACAATCCTTGACTACATGGGCCCTTGAAAATTGTTAGATTCGTGGCCTTATCTTGAATTTGAAAACCATGAGCATCAAAGATTAGTCATGAACAGTGATTCCCCTAGCAAGTTTATGGACAGAGAGTAAGTTATGGGATATATCAAAGGCATGCAAAATGTTGGATAGAGAGAGATTTAGAAGGAGTTGGAAGCAAACTAGATCCGATGTGCGTGATCAGAAGAGTAGAGCCATTACCCACAACCACCTTATCATTGGCATTGTAGTTATTGTGGATGAATATATTTGACAGTTCGCTCGTGATGTGGTTGCTTGCGCCATCGTCCACGTACCAGTTTGGTTCTCGCGATCACGTCCACTGCAAGTGTTCTGATACTGTCGTAGTCCTGGTGGGTTGTTGGTGCCAGAGAAAGACTGAAATTGTTGGCCTAGAGCTGGGAAAGTGGTGTTACGACCAGAGGAATTAGAGGTCGTTTTAGTGGTATTGAAAGCGGAACTAATCTCAAAGCCTGAGGAGGCTTGACTAGCAAGGGAGAGAAGAACTTCTTTAGAAATTAGAAGGGCAATGAGCTCGGCAAGTGATATCGGCTCAGCCCTTGTGCAGATGGTACACTTAAAGGAATTGTAATCAGATGGGAGTCCATGAAGGGTAGATGAGGTCTTCGTCAAATACAGGGGATCCTATCGCTAGTTACTTGTCGGAAATATATTCAATTTGACCTAGATAATCAGCCATCTTCATATCTTGTTTTTGAATGGAAAATAACTTTGTCTTTAATTCGTGGATGTGAGGGCAAGAGAGAGACATGTAACGCTTGACTAAGAGGGCCCATACTTCATGAGTATGATTGCAGCTGAGGACATGCGGCAGAATCTTGGGAGTGGCGGTGGCTGTAATGCCACTAAGAAGATGACTATCCACTAGATTCCAGAGTTGGTTATCTGGATTTGGTATTTCCTTGCCAGTGAAATCGATAATGGAGAGATTTGGGCAGATTATGGACCCATCAACGTATCCCAGTAGTTGATTGGCACGTAATGCGTTGCGAACCTGTCGCTGGCAAATTGTGAAGTTGGTGGCATCTAAATGGAAGGTGATGATTGATGAGAGGCTAGAGATGAAGAAGGCTAACCCCTGAGGTATCAAAGTCATTCCTTTAGGTTTTCTTGGTATCAAAGTCATTCTTTCTCCCCACGTTGCCCATTTCTTGTCCACGTGATTTGGCTCAATCTCGCCAACACGTGCGGGGGCGTGTTGGAATTGTCCCACATTGTTTGTGGAAGGGCTCTTTATATCTTGGGTAAACCTCACCTTACAAGCCGGTTTTGTGAGGTTCGTTGGATTTCTACATATTTATGGTTCTGATTCTGCTTTCATGAAAACCATATAATTCGATGGCGCTCCATCGCCGTAGTCTCTACTACTATTCATTCTTAGACCGGTTTGTTTTTCTTCTTCTATGTCTTCTGATTTCATTCTGAATTTTTGGAATTCAAGAGAAAAAAAGAAGAAAAAAATTGACATTCAAAGTAGTTTTAGGTAAGATGTATTTTTTTTGGCTTGGTAAAATAAATGTGTTGTGTGGTGTAAGAAAGGGGTCCAAAAGGGCGTCAGCGTGGATGAATCTATGACCGGCATCACCAACAGCGTAGAACACCAGAAATTCAAGGCTCCTTCCAAAACCCATCCAATTTGCTCGCCGCCCAACTAGCCCGATCACCTTATCGGTGCACCACTTGTACGGCCCATGCCTCAGATTATTCAACTTCCAGGCATTGCAAATAACGTAATGCTTCTAAGTTCGTACTCAGAAGACGATACTCTGGAGCATTCGATGGAGTCGGAGGATGAGCAGGACCCCGATTGGATACTTCTCATGTAAGATCATAGTGATGATAGCTCGAACAATGGGAATAGCTCCCACATATATACAATGACTACCTCATACTCTTCCAAGGAGGGGGTGGCAACGTCGCAACTTCGTAGTCATCTTTGGGGTTATATGTCACTTTTACTATTTCTTTTTCTTTTTTTAATTTTGTAATTGACTTTTTAATTAAGCTGCTTTTGAATGGCATGAGCTAATGAAGAATGTACTTCCCTTATTTGTACAAGCGTCTTGATGGTATTATTATGATAGGAGACAAAATAGTATAATTGTAGGAATCAATTTTGTACAATTGTACCGACAAAAGTGTTCAATCTCCCATTGTGCATCGGTCAAAAATGACCTTCGAATATATACGACAAGGTATCGGATGCACTATGGTCATTCTTATGGTCGTATGATGTCCCTAAATTAGACCGATTCTGTGTTTTTCTAAAAAAAATTAAAAGAACACAAGAAATCCTTTGTTTATGAGAAAAGTTGGGAATCAGAGCATTTCTAAAGCTTAAGGCCTTGTTCGAATACAAAGATTCACTCACAAACCTAGTTTCTGCTCAGAAAGTGCAAAAAAAACTCAGTTTCCTACCTTTTCCTGCGTTTGGCGATGGCCATAGGACCCACCAGATTTTGTTTACTTTCTGAGTTGAGACCACTTTACCATTTCCTGTCATGTTGGTTAGAATCACTCAGAAACCGAGTTGGGGGAAGTGGTATGCAATGTATAATTTGCCTGCTTTGATACACTGGATCCCAACACCTTTTAGTTAGTACTTCTGATAGTCACCGACAGCGATTGGAATGCATTTGTGGCTGGTTGTCGTCGGTCAATTTGCATATGCGTGTAAGCTAGCTAACCAATGGGAAGCCACCTTTTGAGTATTGGTGTATGAGGGTTCCACACAAACTTTTCCTTGAATCTCTTGCTCTCTTATTAAAGAGTGAAGCTACGAATACTATGATAAGGCTTTTGTTGAACTGCTTCATTAGACATAAATTTTGTAGGTAACACAAAAAAATAAATTTTCTATAGTTTAAAGTGATACATTGAATATTACCAATTATTCCCTCAAGTTGTATGGTGATTGGTGAGTTTGGGTTAGGTTTGTTGGGTCTCACCTAGGTCGGAAAAGGACGAGAAGAACAAAAATTGGGCTTGGTCAAATTGATCGGGCCCAACCCGATATTTATATATAAAATGAAAGAAAACAAGGAGATTTTAATCGGGTCAAGTCAATTTTTCCAGTCGGGTCAGACATATTTCCTTGACCCTTTGGGTCGAAATAGGTTAGGACGGAGATACACTTATGACCAATCCAAATCATTCAAATGGCAAGTCATTTAAACTAAACTTGACCCAATACCCACGACCATCCAAGACCAATCCATTCCCACCATAGTTCTTTAATATGAACCTGTAAATTATAGTACTTTAATATGAACCCCACGGCACGGTTCATATTAGAGTGCACATATCAGATTGTTAGGGTTTAGGGTTTAAGTTTCATAGTCATCTTTGAGGTTATATGTCGTTTGTACTATGGTTTATTTTTATGTTTAATTTTGTAATTGATTTTTCAATTATACCGCTTTTGAATGGCGTGGGCTAATGAAGAATGTACTTTCCTTATTCGTGCGAGCATCTTAATAGTGTTATTATGGTAGGAGACGGAATAATGTAGATTTTAGAATCAATTTGGCACAATTGTACCAACGAAAGTGTTCAATCTCTCATGGATTGTGCATCAACCAAAATGACATTCGAATATATACGGCATGGTATCGGATGCACTATGGTCATTCCTACGGTCATACGATATCCCTAAACTACACTAACTCAGCTTTTCTAAAAAAATTAAAAGAACACGTGAAAACCTTCATTTCTGAGAAAAGTCGGGAATCAGAGCATTTCTGAAGCCTAAAAGAACACACTGGGGAAAACCAGGAATTTGAGTTGGCCCTGAATCTGCAGGAAACTGACTTATCAAGAATCAGAGTTTTTGTGAGAAAAGTCAGAAAATACTCAAATAAAGCCTAAAAGAACACATCTAAGAAAAGTTAGGAATCTAAATTAATCAGAAATCAAGAAACTAACAAGTCAAGAACCAGAGCTTTTCTAGAAAAGCCTTATGGTTTATCACTGATTTTCTTTTTATTGAAACAACTTGTTGCGATCACGTGACTTCCCCGAACGTGCAAGGAGGTAAATGCAAATAATAAGGAGAGCACCTCGGAGTAGGCCGCATATGGTAACTAACCCGTTCCCGAGGAAGATTAAGAACGGTCACTGATTTTGGACACTTGGCACGATCTTTCATAAAATGTGTCACGTGTAGCGAAGGAAAATGTACAAAGATCTGGTGATAGATCGAGGATCGAATTAAGAAAATATCTTTGTCCTGTGAGTCAATGCAAACCTTCAATGCTTGCGTTCCAAGTTCGAATACGGCTCATGTTGCCCCCTGATAAATATTCATCTAGACAATAATGGTATGTGTGATGTGCAGGTGTTGCATGTATCCGGATACTTATCGGGTGCTCTAAGAGGTCGGGTGTCTTGTTATAAATTTTTTTTTTTAATAATGTACATTCATTTTAAAAACATTTAATCACTTGACTCCCATGATAGATGTATTTTTTTAATAGTAAATGGCTCCCTAAGATGTGGTCGTAAGTTTTGGTCCCTCCGACATAGTCTATTTGGGCAATTATGTGGCACCCAAAAAGTCAAATATCTTGCTTTGCCCAACAAATATAGTGCATTGAAGTTTTTTTCAACTTTAACCTAATATTCCAGTGTAAAAACATTTTTTTTTAAAAAAAATTATAGTTAGTACATAATCAACCTTAGACAAGTTGCCTTAACACTTGATCTTTGGATTGGTTGGCACGTGGTACACTGATGGCACGTCATACGGTTCAACCTTACAAGGTCACAAATCTATCCAAAGTTACTAACCCCACATGGTTAGTAACTTTGGATAGATTTGTGACCTGCGTAGGAAATTTGGCTGCCCGACGGATCACCTGTGCCTCACCTGTGCACCAAGTGCTCAACACAGGTCAATCTCCTTCCACCAATTTGTCAGAGATATTGATCATTTGATCTACAGCACTCTTACTACCACTAACTCTGATTGATATTACTAGGTCAATGGATCACCTGTGGTGAACGAATCACACTTACATATGTGCAAACACTTTTTTTTCGTTTTTTTTTTAACATGTTGCACATGTTACCATAGTTTAGATTAGATTCAGCTCAAAGACTCTGCCTTTAAACAATTTCAACCATTTAATCAAGAGCCTTCAAATGGGTGGCTATACAACATATGGGCAATGGTCACATTAAGGCGAACAAAGTGGTCTGATCAAATGGTTAGAACTTCATACAAGCAGGAATTTTGGCCCTAGTCCCAT
This sequence comes from Chloranthus sessilifolius, assembly GCA_021018995.1. Lineage (NCBI taxonomy): Eukaryota > Viridiplantae > Streptophyta > Magnoliopsida > Chloranthales > Chloranthaceae > Chloranthus > Chloranthus sessilifolius. Next base: position 10,073,223 of record CM037598.1, read on the forward strand.
CTACATGTTTGCCTCCCACTTGGGAATCTTAATTGAGGTACTAAATGTGCCAAGTGTACCTAATTTGATGACCCAAGCACCGGAGTTAGTGCATGAACCATGCATCTTTTACAAATTCTGAGACCCCTCCACCTCCTCTTGTTCCATTTTTAAGTGGGGGCAAAGCACTCCCACTTACTACCCTCCAGTACATGGAATTGGTTTCTATCCTCATACAACTAAATTTTTTTTTTTTTTTTTGGAGGATGATATAGAGATTTGAATCAATGTGACTTCTCGGCCCAGGCAGCCCGGGCCGGGCTTTGTTTAAGCGAGCCAGAGCTCAAGCCCAAAGTACATCTAAATCTAATACCAATAAATTCTAACAGATTTTGTAATTCTTGATTGAGTCTTTAGGTTTGAGCCGAGTTTCAAGCATCCCGAAAGACAAACACTTTTTAGGATATTCGCTAAACTGCCACGTGGAATCAAAAACTGCAATAGTATGCCCATGATCTCAATGATCCACTCTGTGGAGAACTGAAGACCGACGAAAAACGATCTCCATCATTTGTTAATTTAGGGCTGTCAACAGGTCGGGCTTCAGCCCGGCCCAGGCCCAGCCCGAATGGGCTGGGTTCAGGCCCAATTTATAGGATTTTATTAACTGGGCCTGGCCCAGCACGGATAAGAAACGGACCAGTGTCCGAGCTTCAAAGTGTAAGACCCGGCCTGGCCCAGACCGTTTAGCTGAGGTCCTTTAAAATAAAATAAAAACTTAAAATTTTTGTTAAAAATTACTAGAAACCCAGCCCGGATAGCTAATCGGGCCAGGTTTGGGCTACAAAATTCCAAAACCGAGCCCAGCCTGGATAGCTAAACTGGCCGGGCCAGGCCCAATTTTTTTTTCAAAAAAATAAACAGGCCAGCTGAAAACCCAGCCCAGCCCGGCCCGGCCATTTGACAGCCCTATTTGTTATAGAGTCTCCATGGTTTTCGGCATAGGTGCCCCTCAGTATTATGATAGGTGTGACTAGAGCTATACATAGCAAATAAAATAGAATAGGATCCAAATACACGATCATCTTATTTGGAAATCTTGAACACTAGACAGGGAGATTTCAAATCAACATGTGTTTTACCAAAATTCAAAAGACAACCGAAACAATATATTTGCTAAAAACCTAAATTCAAATCAGCCCTTGCCTTTGGATGATCAGAAATAGCTATGCAACTCCTGAGGTAGGTTTGACAATTATGGCAAAAGGAGACTGACCTTGTATTTAAAATGTGATTACTAGTGCAACTGATATTTGAATAATAGTCCGAGAAAAAAAATCACACCATCTGATCAGAGTGGGTTTGGAGGATTCAAACCATCTGATCAGAGTGCAACTGATAAACATCTCCGTTAAACTGTGTACAAGCTGCTTGTCTGGGTAGATAATTTACCAGAACTTTACTCCTCCCAAGAGGGAAATGAATTTCCTACCACCATGTTACTGTGCTTCCTTCAATAACACACAATAAACTCAAACCCAAATTATAGTGACATGATAAAAATACTTATATAAAGATTAAAAAAAAATAGACAATGAAAAGTAAAATAAAACGAGAGGAAAAAGGAAATCATACATTAGCAAAAGTCAGTGAAAAGTTGAGCTCCGGTTACCGGAAGCAGGGAAGGCCTGGCGTCGCCTACCCGGCTGAAGAACTTTCTTTCCTTCTTCTTTTGATACCCGAACTGAAACCGAACTCATACGAGTTTCTTTAACATCAGGAGGAGTATTAGTTTTATCTCGACCTTCCTTTCCCCCAAATCTCATGGGTTTCCTCATACGAGTCTCTTTAGCATCAGACGAAGTTTTAGTTTTATCTTGACCTTCCTTTTCCCCAAAACTCGTCTGTTTCCTTGCACCGGCATAATCGAATGGCTTCAACTGGAAATAACTCTTGGATTCCTGAGATTTCTTCTCAGTCCGTTCAGTGTTCCTCATCTCATTAATTGACTTGAAGCATTTTTGGAAATCGGAGGATAAGTCAGAAAGCAACCCTGGCTCCTCTTCCTCCTCTGGGTCATTCTCCGGGAGCTGGGGGTACCATTTTCTGTGCTTTGATCCATTTTCGGATTCTGGGATTTCTGATGATTCGGGATTGTCTGAAATGGTTTCCAACGATATTATTTCTTCTAATTTGCATACCTCAATATGGTCATCTTCAATGTGTCTGGGCTTAATTTCTGTATGACTGAGCTCAAAACTTTTTACGGGCTCCGCAGATCTTATGCTAGTACCGTCAAACAAGTGGAATGGTAGCATTACCGAGGATTTGATCTGGTTCACCTTCACCCCGGACTTGTCCTGAAAAGATATTATGTTGAAACACTCAAGATGCACTACTGTTTTATCCATAGCAGAATATATAAGTTGTATAAAAGGAATTTTGTAGCTGCTAAAACGTTACAATAAAATCTAGCAGCCATATGTAGTGCTGATAGGTTTGGTTTTAACTTAAAACATACTTCCCACTTCAAGAGTTGGTATTAGGGATCCGACCTCCAAAATTGTCATGCATTGGGTAGAGTAGTTCACAACTATTTTATCAGTGAAAGTATGTTTTCAACCTTACACTAATTTGGTGCTAAAAAATATATGTTTTACTCCCAAGGCTGGTGGAGCGAGATTGACTCGTGCACCTAATACCAAGTCCTTCAAGTACTTGAAACAAATGTGATAAAAGTACAAAGAAAAAAGAAATTTACAATTAGGCGGGTAATAAACTATGTTTTTATTTAATTGATATAAAACTAGAAAATTCATTAATGAGAAATGAAATACAGCAGATGAAAGGGCCGAGCGAGATGCTTAGCAAAAAAGAAAGATCAAAAATGAAAACCAAATCGGCTATCGCTGGTATTCTTGACAGAAGATGATCGCGTCATCAGCACACTGTAAGTGGGGTAATTGAAGGCCCACCTCTTCCAATTCTGAAGCCAGTGAGCCACCTCAGACTCTCAGCCCCTCTGAAAAAGCCTGCTGAGCGCTTCTCCAACAACAGTATGCTCATCAGCCTCGCCAACACTGTAGGATGCATCACTGAAAAGTTGCCAATTCCGTATCTTGGGCTCCCACTGGGGACTAGCAGGGTGAGAGCTGCTCATTGGGATCCGGTTATCAAGCGCTTTCTAAAGAGACTGGCGGTTTGGAAAAGCAATATTTTGAGTAAAGGGGGTAGACTCACCCTGATGAAGTCCACTTTATCTTCCCTCCCGATTAATAACCTTTCCATGCTCAGGGTGTCAGCCGGTGTCTCCAAGCAGCTGGAGGCCATAATCAGGAATTTTCTATGGAGTGGAGGGGAAGATAGGGAGAAACTTCACCTCATCAATTGTATGTCTGTTGCCTGCCTAAGAAAGATGGGGGTCTCGGTATTAAACGGATAGGGCCTATGAAATGATGCCCTTCTGGGAAAACGGGTGTGGAAGATGGGCCAGCAGTCCGAACGGCACAAGTTATGGTGGGAGGGTTGTCAGCTGCAGATATGGGAGCCAGGCAAATGGCAGGACCACCATGGCTACCCACTGCAGACATTCAGGCTGCTGGAAAGAAGTGGCCTCTATTAGTGACCTCTTCTGCCGTCAGCTGTTTTTCAGCTGGGGTTCAAAAGATGTTAGGAGTAGATCGGGAGTGGATCAGTGCCTATGGGCTCACACTAGTAAGCACACTTGCACTGTCAAATCTTTCTACAAGATCTGCACCCATCAGCCATTAATTAGGCAGGGCTGGGCGGGAATCTGGAGGGTCAAGGTGCCATCCAAAATTAAGTTTTTTGGGTGGACAGTGGCGTGGGGTCATATTCTTACAACAGAGCAGCTACACAAAAGAGGAATTAGAACCCGAAACAGATGTGTCATGTGCGTCCAAGAGGGAGAAAATATCGATCATCACCACTATTGGGTGGCAAGACAGGTGTGGTATGCCCTGCTGAAAGCTTCGGAATGACCTGGGTCTTCCCGGAAACTACCACGCAGCTGATGTGTGCTTGGGATGGAGCTTGCTTCGAGGGTATGAAAGGGACATTCTGGAGAATCACGGTTTTGGCCGCCATGTGGGCGATCTGGATTGAAAGAAATGAAAGGGTTTTCTGGCAAAAATGTCCTCCTATGGTTGGAATTTCAGGGTTGGCTAGAGCCTTTGCTGTCCGGTGGGTCAGTCTCTCAGTAAAGATGAATCAAAGAGAGGGCAGGGACTCTTTTTTTTTGCAGCATCTCGCTGCAGACTTTGTACTCATCTTTGCCTTCCGCCTTTTAATCTAATTTCATTATTGATAAAAAAAAAACCTAGAGTACAATACAGGGAGTAAGAAAAAGACAAGAAAAGGTAATAAAAGCTCCGGTGTAGTACCCAACCCATGACAGGCAGCCAGGCCTATACTTCCAGAGAGCACCAATACCCAACCCCTACCCCTCGAATTCTGGCTCTAATTTTGTTCCCCCACTTCCACCAACCCAATTCTAACTGACCCTCGGACCCTTAACACCACAGTAAGACCTATCTCTTCCATATTTTCTGATTATACCACACCCTGAAGGTAATAAATTATCAGGACAGCAAAATTAATTAACCGTTGACATACTGGTTTATATTTTAAATTGTGTTAGCAGCAAAGGACCACTGTATGTTTACTTTCAAATATGAGGTAAAAACCGGTAAGTTTCGGTTGAACAATGCTTTCTGTAAGGAGGGATCACTTCCGACGAGAAATCACAATTAGACAGATAATAAATTATCAGGACAGCAAACCTTAAAACTGTTGACATACTGGTTTATATTTTAAATCTAATACCTGTTCCAAAGAACACCCTTTCGGATCAGGGTTAAGCTTTCGCTTAGAGATTGAGTTTCCTAACAATGATCCAAAAGCTCGGTTTGGTTTCTTCAACACCTGGACAGATGCTGCAGGAGCCTGCATAGATATGATTGAGAGAATAAGTCAGCTCTCATCTTTACATCAAAGAACCAGTGTGATCGGAGAAACAAAATTATTTACTTACAGCCTTTGCTGAATGGGAAGTCTCGGTACCCACATTGCCCATCTGTCCTGGAGGACAACAAACCTCTCGGGTCTTCACTTTTTCATCTTCCCTGGGCAGCATTTCAGATGATGACATGGATGGTTGTGTGTTTTCTTGTGAACATCTGCCATGAACGGTCTTTGCCTGTTCCAAACACTCTACTTTAACACTAAAAGATGCTGAAACATTTTCGAGCCCCTGCCCATTAATTGTGTTACCGATTTCTGCTTGAGTGAATGCAGTTTCCAAACTCATAGGATCCTCAGGAACAAGGATTGGTTCTGAGCCATCGTCCATTGCTTTTAGCACAGAAGCCTATGCATAAAGAAGGTAGATGTTATCTGAGGAGGAAATATCTAAAGCAGAAGATGATCTCTAAATTGGTATGCATATCTTACTGTTTCCTCTCGTCCCTTTTTTAATTGTTCGGCTACACTTTCAAATGCATCAGCATTTTCGATCGAACTCTTTATAATGCTGACTACAGAACCAAGGTTCCGTTCAACGTAAGGATATTTCGACTTCACCAACCAGCGTAACTTGCCAGAAGTGGCTGGCATCTGCCTGGCTTTTCAACCCAAAGACGTTAAAAAGAAGATAATAAGTTTATTTATATTTGAGAATGAATAGTGGAAAAAGATAAAAAAAAATGCTAAGCTTTTCCATTACCAATCTCAAGCAAAGCTTTGTTTGGCAATATAAACCCAGTACTTTCATCCTCTGCGCGAGCAACAGTGTCTCTCCATTTACAAAGCCCCTGTAGTAAATATTAATGTAACTAACATGAAAAAAAAAATTACCAAGAATAGCAATGCTATAGAAAACATACCAAAATCACCAAAAGCCCAACGATACTAAAAGCCAATAAGTTGTCTTCAGCATTTTCTTTGAATATAAATATTAAAAATAAGAATGGTGAATTCTGTCCAATAAAAGAGGTGGAATAAGCCAACCAACTCATTGACTTCCAAGTGTGAATGGGTCAACCTCCTTATGCTAAATGGTCAAATCTTAGGAAGTGCATTATTTATGAGCATGCAAAGCAGTGGAAGTACAAGATTGAACGGGTCAGTTAGCCCATACCAACTCAAAAATAAAAGAAATTCTAATATAGGAAAAGACTAATGTAAATTTTCATTTGATCTTCTAAGAGGATTCGCTTCCAGTAGAGGAAAGCAAACCTGAGTTAATCCAGGAGTAAAAGAATAAAATTAATGGAATTAAAAGGAAAGGAATAGGAACACAAAAAAGGAGAATCTATTCAGATAAATCTTGCCACATTTTACTATCTTACCCCTCATTGAGAAGTTGAAAGAATTATGCTACTATCTTTCATGGACAGAAACAATGACAAAACATCTTTCATGAAAGAGTAGGGCAGGTGAAATGCACAAAAAGGAAAGATCAACTGTTATGCGTTCCATTTGAACATAGTTACAGATACAATTTAAAATGAGAAATTAATGAAATGATACGGAGAAGAAAAAGATCAATAACCTACAGCAACAATGGCAAGCTGCTGAGAGTTGAAATCGGCTCCATTTAACCTGTCAATGAAGCAATCATAAAGAAGGCTATAAATATTGGTGGGCACTGGATCGTATGACTGAAAGGAATGGTGGATAAGCAAATAATGACTTCAGCTGATTCACAAGTATCTAGAAATGTTTATTACATCAAATATGGCATCATACAGAAGATTGTTTTTTATAGAGAATGATATTTCAAAAAAATACTTTAACAACAAACCCATATATATGAAGACAAGACGCATTTGTCAAGAGTTCTTTCTCATAAAGCTGCATACATATGTCGTAACTACGTTTGTAGACCTGTACACAGAAAGAAGTTGTTTGAATATCGTTTGTAGATATGTAAAGATAAACAAAAGCATAATAACAAAATTTCTAATTTTACCAATAATATATATATATATATATACGGGAAAAGTGCATATGGGTTCGGACGCATGGATGAACCCATGCATTCGAACCCCAGATCACGTGCCACGTGATCCCCCAAAATACCCGTTTTGGGATCATGTACCATGTGGCATGCGATCTATAGAAAAAAAACTAAGAAAATGCTTTTTGGTAGTTAAATCTTGGTCAAAGTTTGGGTAGTACATCCTGGTGCATTGAATTTTTTTCCCCTTTTACCACATTTGGACGGTGGATATCCACCTTTTTTTAATGGACCTGATCGTTCTTGGACAAGTTGTCGTGGCACCCGATCCCCTGGATGGGTGCCACTTGAACAACCTGGTTCGAACGAATGGATCCATCATGCGTTCGAACCCATATTCCTGGGCCTATATATATATATATATATATATATATATATATATCCGAATGTTTATAGCCACGAATTCTAGCAGCTCATAAAATATGAGAGAGAAACATGAAGAGTAAGAATCATTAGAGAATTCAGATGAGATACAATTTTCGTTTCTGTGAATGACCTGAGTTTGTGGCCATAAACATAACTTACAGAAGAAATTTTCCATTATAAGTATTGCCTCAGCTCCCCACAAGTCTAATAAGTAAATAACTGAAAAACATAAACTAGAAACTTGCAGCTTATGCTAAGTTCTTGATAACCTGGGTGTCCGAGCCTCTTAGAGCACCAGATTAATCCCAGGGACATGTGTGCACCCAAATTAGCACATGCCAGGTCAACACGGGATATAAATCCCCAGGGTGGCCTCAAGGGGAGGATTCAAACTCAGATCCCCCGCTTCCTGAGGCGGGTACCTGGCCAGCTCACCAAACCCCTTGAAGTTCAAGTTGTCACATTCACTGCTATATGCCGTGACAATTTTTCCAAGGTATTACATTCAAATTATCATGTGAATCTCACAATACTGCTGGCAAAAATATGTTTTGTACAGAGAGCCAAACAGAATTTGCCTTGGTCCATGTGATCATGTGAATCTGCTCTAGCCAAAATTTGTTCAGTTTTCTCACTAACTCGAGCTTTAGTATTTTCTTCTTTAGGAAGCATCATTAATTCGGTTTAATCCAAGGTTCTAGTGTGATATTGAAGCTCTTGTAGTGATCCCATTTAACCAACATGTGCGGATTGAGTTTTCATGTCATTGAAAATTAGACAACAATTGTGAAGGGTACGCCATCAACAAGGGCCTAAGTTTCAGGCCGTACAAGGTGTACCGACGGAAGAAGAAGGGACGGAGAAGCCATGGAGCCACCAAAGAGGAGCAATAAGGAGCAATCCAAAGAAGGAATCCCAGCCTAGGCTCGCTCGAGCGAATTTCATTTTCGCTCGAGCAAGTGTGCTTCAGAAAAGTCGCTCAAGTGAAAATGCATCAATTTTCACGCCCAAAACTTTCGGTTTGAACTCGCTCGAGCGAATTCCAAAAGTCACTCGAGCGACCCTTGGTTGTCGCTCGAGCGAGCCAAGTACTATGTTACAAAGGGGTTTTAATGTTTTTAACCCCTTTTTTTGTTTTCTTTTAAAATGTCCAATGTAAGTTACCACTTAAGGTAACATAGTACTTTCCTCTTTTAGGGTTATTCCCTTTGTAGATGCTATAAAGCACATTTGTAAGCCATTTTTGGCAACTATTGGTTGATTAATGAAAGTGCATTGCATTTTGGCTTGAGAGGAGCTTGAAGAGTGAGTCTTTTTCCCCATTTGGGGTTTGGTGTGAGGCCAAGGGTGAGATGCCCATTTATCTTTGATATTCTTGATTTCTTGTCCTTCTTTAATCTCTTATTTTCCCCTAATCTCTTGCATCAATTTTCCCTTCCTATTGATTATTCTAATTCCCAAACCCTAGATCTAGAATACTCTCAATGTTCATCCTCGTGGATTGAATCCGACCTTAACCCGTCGATCCACGACCGTTGTTGGGCTTGTGTGTATTCAATTCGTGTCATTGATCGCTTCCATTCAAAGCCCTAGTGAGGAGCTACCGATTTCATCGCGAGCGACCATCTAATGCCCAACCTAGAAAGAGCTAGAGTTCTATCTCTAGGATCGCCTCTTCCGCACTCCTAATCGATCTCACGTGTCGGATTGGACCCCTACATGAACCAAAGCATGGGCACTTAAGCGGAATCCCGCGAAACCCTAAGGTATCGCTTTAATTTGTAATTAATTTGCTCAATTAATTAATTTAAATTCGGCAAATTAGCATATCATGGGCATTTACGGATTTTAGGGTCAGTGTTCCACGTCAAATTGTTAGCTACTAATTTCAGAAAAAGGATGGTGTCAGAATAAAATACATCAAAGAAGAACGAACAAAGCAGGCCACTGAACTTTTCGTCAGGACAGCCTTGAAAAGGTTCTTGCCCCTTTCTCTAAAATTATAAGGTTATGGCAATAGTTGCCAGGCTAAGAAACAAATACGGGAAACGATAATGGACGTTGATGCAGGAAAGATTTTCGACAACATTTGTTACGGTAGTTTTCCCGATGCATGAAAAGGATGCACAAAAAATTAGGCAGAAAATGTGGGTATCAGCAAGCAACTATGGATTTTCTGTTAAGTACAGTTTTTACCGAAACACCCAAAACAATTCTCTGAACAATGCTTCAAACACGTATTTCCAAGCTTTCAAGAATTAAAATGTCTCGCGATGCGTCTATGCATATAATTTGTATGCATGGAAATTTATACCAACAATATGCACAAAAAAGATTAAAGCATCAACCAGAGATCATCGCCCAATGACTCATAAGCATGCTAGCTCATTTTCTAAGTATCATAAAGAGCTAGCAATTTACAGTGGCTTTTCTTATAAAAAATAACTCTAACAAATAGGAAAAGAACCTAAATATATGAAGAGGAGAAATTTCTTAATTCAAAACATTGACCTACCCCCTTAGAGTGGCATCTCTGTATATGAGCAAAAAGTAGGAAAAGTCAAGGATTATAAAGATCACACACCTCTAACAAAAGGTCAGACTCAATGGATTCTGAAAGCAGCCTGCCTCTCATTAGATCATAAATATATAATAGATAATGTGTGTCTTCTCTGGCATACCTGTCAACAAGGACATTAGGTTTGACTCAATAGTCAATATATAAACAGTTCTCAACCAATCAGAACCAATCAACTAGGGGGTAAAATGCAATACAAGAAAACATTATAGATACACTCTCGATAGCATTACTTGAGCATTTCATCGGGAAGGGGCCGCAGTCGCCAATCTGCATTCTGGTACCTGCAAATGACATTGATCGACTTTACACAATATGTAAGTAGACAATCTGAATATCAAACTACAGCTCCAGAAATGTTTCGTAGACCATGGGAAGAACAAAACTAATTTCATAAGGTATAGAGGTTACTCTTTGTTTGCAGTAACTCCACAAAAGTGTTGCAGAAGATACTCCAGACTGTTCCGTTCCAATTGTAGCACCCTTGAAGCCTATCCATCCATTTAGACCATATATCAATCCCCCAAGCGTTTTAAGTTTTTTATAGAATGCAGGAACTAAAGATGGATAAACTCAAAAAGAGATTAACAGCACTTGATGTAATTGACTGAGACGTGAAATGTAAGTTCTAAAAGGATGTAGGAAGAGAGGTCTAAAATTCATATTGGCATATATACCTGTCATTGGGAGAATATCACTGGGGATTAAGTGTCTGCATATAATTGATGTAGACACTTCGTTTTCCAAGTTATAATTATAAATAAATAAAATCCCAGATACATTTGAGACTCTTTGACATTGGTCCAGGACAAAAGCTCAATTTATTTCTTGGTATTATTTTGTACTAATTTTACAGTTTAGCACAAACCTACTTTAGTAGGGACAACTTTAAAACATAATGACATGAACAAATATTATAGTTATCATGGCAGAGGCAGACAACAGGTGCCTTGAGGCTAAGGTGGGGCTCTCTAGGCTGCATGCCGGGTACCATTGTCACAAAGTCGGGAGTCGGCAATGTTCTAGGTCGGGAAAAATCAGTAATAGTCAGTCAAAGTCAGAAAAAATCAGGAAAAATAAAAAATTCAAAAATACATAAAAAAATTTAAAAATATATCATAATATGTGTCAAATTAAAAACAGTGGTTTAATGACCAAAATAATACAAAAAATGCAAAAAGAAGGAAAAAAAATCGAACATCACCGATTAATGGGCCGAATCACCGACTCGGCCAATTAATCGGTGATGTCGTCGGGATGACTGCAAGTTGCTGACATTTTTTTTATTGTTTGAAGAAATCAGAGCCTTTTGTGACTATGCTGGGACTCGAGGCAGGGACCTTGGGTTTAAGCTGAGCAACAATTATTGTTTTTGGGAAATTATCGGGAAGAATTTCTTATATTGCCATTACTAGCAACGTGATTTTCTCAGTAATTATCAGAATTTTATCATTTATGTAACAAATATGTAGGTTCAAACATATATACCTAGATGAAAGTGGAAATGAAAAATATTATTATACAAAAACAATTTAGAGTCTACTATTTATTTAAACTATGAATTTAAGATAATTTTCTTCTAATAAAAATTACAGTTTTTTTTAGTACTTGGAAGCTTATTTGTTATCAAATTTCCATTTTCAGAATAAAAGAAATCACTGAAGAGTTAAAATTATTGTAATAATACCCTACACAAGTATTCTATCATGATGATTTTAAGTTATCTCAATTTTCTTGAAAATATTATCCGGCATTCGGTTTGCCACAATCTATAAGAGATAGATAGTCGCCAAGGTTATAAGGTAAGACTTGGCGGCGCCACTTTTTTTTTGTACAAGGGAAAACCGGCCACATGGGAAGGAGAGAGTACTCTTAGGGTAGTCAATGGCGCAGGCTTACCCTCAGTGTTTTCTTGGGCTTGCCTTATTACAGGTCAGACCTGCACTTGAAACTAAGGCTCAACAAATAAATGAGCTAGCTCAAGGCCTAGGCCATCTATGAGTATATAGTTCTTGCAAGCCAGGTCAGGTCTGGATTCAGTGTTACCTGGACACGTGGCACGGGTGCCAAGTGTCAAGGTGCCAATAGATGTTTGGCATGCCAATCTCTAAAAATTCAAATACAGCGGCACGGCCATAAGAAAAATAAAATAAATAAATAAAACATATATAGAGAAAAATTGTAGGGATATCTTAGAGAACCAATTTAGATATGTAATGAAAAGATTCATAAGATATGTCGTGAATCTAATAAACATATATTATAGTATAAAATCGTTTTCATAAAACCCAAACCTTTGTTTCAATAGTTACTAAACTTTACACATTTTTCTTTTGAAACAAATTTTATTTTATCTTTGTCAAATCGGTAAACATTTTAATAGTAATATGAGGTTTTTCATATATGTCTAGAAGGTTCGTGTTGTTTGAGGAGTGTCCAAGTGTCGGCAAGGGTGCCAAGTGCCACCAAGTGTCGGCACGGAAAAAATCCCAAAAGTAGAAGTGCCAAGGTAACACTCTGGATTTGAATATTGTGGGCCGCAGAATTCAGCTAGCCTCATTCTACAACCGATTGGTATAAAGCCTGATAGAATCCAACTACGAGAAAGGTTCCCTTGAACTCTGCTCTGCACCTTTAAGATCCATTTACAAGTTACAACCAATGAAGTTAATGTCCTCAGGTGGATCAAAGTGTCCACAACCCTATTGAAGTAAGAGTCATTTGTTTACTGCATAAGAGTCAACTGGCTCCTCCCCCTCTGCCTTAACCTTCCTTTTTATTTCAAAATGCAATGATCTTTAAGGAAGGTAGCATTCCGGCTGGAAGACTTTCTGTTGATCCTGGCGAGGACCATAAAAGTAGAATCCTTTAGTCCAGTTAGGGTAACCTACCAATAAGTCCGCTGTGAATTCAACTTGACAGAATCTAATCTCTATAGTAGTCTTCCCATGTCAAAAGATCAAAACGTATCTTGCCAGCAATTTTCGAACTTTATTCAGGATATATACTCTACTCTCAAGAGCATTGGCCAAAAGGAAAGAGGTAAGTCAGCAGAACTCATTATGGATAGGGATGCATATGGGTCTGAGAAGGTCCGAGTCTGGGTAGAGCTGGACTTCTGTGTGTGTTTCTTTTAATTTATTTTCTTGATTTTTTTACAGGTAAGCTGGGATCAAAACTGCGATATTAATGTGGTGGATCGGGTATGGCAAAGTCAATGTGGGTAGACTCATTTCGGATTTCAGATCAGGTCCAAGACAGGGTAGATCAAAATCCGACCCATATTATCAGATCGGGTCCAGGTCCAGGTTGGGTCAAAGAAAAAATTCACTTTTGCACGCGCAGAGTTTCAGCTGGCAAAGGAAGTAACTTTGCATGAAAGAAAAATATATGTTGTTTTATTGTATTTGGATAGTCCGGACTCATCAGATCATTTTTACAAATACCGGGGATTAGACCAAGTATTGACTATGGTACTCACATAAGTATAACATAGTAGCTTCATAGCAAATGAATGTTTTTTCTAGAATACTCAACTGACTATGAAAATGCTACTCGGTGTATCTCTATTGTAGACATTGAAAAGTGAGCATAATTTTGGACAGTCCATGTTTGCCCTGCAATTTGAATTCATCCTAATAAAAAATTCAAGCCAATCAAGCAATCTTATGCGGATTCGACCTCAAAAAATGAATATCAGTCCATTTGTAGGCTCTTGATCGGATGGTAAAAATCACCAATCAACCTACTTTTATGGCTTGTGACCATCTACAGGGTAGCCTACCATATGGATAGTCCAGATTAACCAACACCTCTTATAAAATAGATATGCACGCACCACATAGATAGCCAGAGGAACAAAAGGAAGCTATTGCCTAGTTGCCAGGAGAGAGTGAGACTGCTGAGGAGGCTACAACCTTATTGCCGGAAGAGAGAAATGACCTAGGTCATGTATTTGACATGACTAGTGATTGAGATTAATGATATGGTGAAACAATGCAGAAATTTAATTCTACAGGCAAATGGAAAAAGCGCCTGAAGGGATCTGATAGACCACATCCTTCTGGCTATAAGTATCCCAATTGATGAAGATGGGAGGTAGAAAAAGGTCCTTAAAGTGGACAGCAACAGCTTTGAGATGTATGATATGAGAAAAGACAGTGGAGGTGAGGACTTGGATAATGTGATGGATGTCATTGATATAGGCAACAATAAGGGTCTCTCCTACAATGGCAGGGTGGATGATGATCTTAAAGAATTGTGCATGTTCTTGGAATTGTTCATATTCTTGGAGAGACGAGAGGAAAAAAAAAACAGAAACATCTGAGGGAGGTTAGAAAGAAAAAAGGAAAATCAGTAAAGAGGTACGCAAACTTAGATCCACTGTGATCAACGAGGGTCAGTCACAAAGTCGGTATACATCAATAATTCTGCAAGGGGTCAAAATTCAGGAAACTTTGGGGGAACTTTGTTTTTTTAAATAATCACAACAATAATAAGAGCAGCAGGACTCTGGGAAAGAGCCCAGCATTTAAATGTTGTATCAGAGCCAGATCAGCACCACGTGGCACCCAACCGCAAGTTTGGGTGCCGCGGACTTGGGCGCAAGGTCAATCCATTATCGATCAAAAAAAATAAATTCAAATCAATTGTCAGCAATCGATCTGACGGTGGTCAATGGTCTATAAAATAGACAGTGAGGACTTTCATAAATTCCCCATTGATTTTTTTTATTGCTAAAAGAAAATATATCCAGACAGAAAAAGGAAAAAATACAAAGGGCACAGCGAGAAGCTGAGGCCAACAAAAGAAAAATAAAATGCCAAAGACCTAGACCCAAACCACCCCAGCGTTGAAACCCAAACCCCCTGCAAAGAACAAAAGGCTAGACCGAAACATCCAAGGAAAAAAAACACCCCCTCACGCATGGAGGTAAGAAGGCTAAAACGGCCCAAAGGGCAGTGAAAACGACTTTCAATACTGAGACGTAAAATTTTAACTATAAGCATAGCATATAGAGTCAAATTTTAACTATAAGCATAGCATATAGAGTCAAATTTTAACTATAACCCTTATTCTGACCTGAACACAAATTTAATCCCCATTTGGGATTATATATATATATATATATATATATATATATATATATATATATATATAGGGAGCCGGTTAGGTCCTCCAATGGAGGACGGTGACCGTCCTCCAAGATCCATGTGGCACCCAAAATACTTTTTGGGTGCCACGTGGAGCACAGGTGGACAGTTTAGATCAATATTAAAAAAAAAAATTGAAAAAAAAATTTTAAACCCACAAGTCAAAGTTTGACGGTTTTCATTGGTCCACATTTCACGGTTCAAAATATACACGGTGGAGATGAGTTTTTAATTTTTTTTTTTTCAAAGATAATCTAAGCAATGCACCCAAGGTTCACGTGGCACCCAAAAAGTGTTTTGGGTGCCACGTGGAGCTCCACGTGGAAGGTTGGAGGATGGTGACCGTCCTCCCATGGAGGACGGAGGCCTTTTCCATATATATATATATATATATATATATATATATATATATATATAATCTTCTCACTTGAGTACTGGGGAATCACCCCATTACTTGAGTTGTGATTGGTCTACGCCAACAACTACCTTTTCAAAAGTCAAAGGGCTGCTGCTCTACGCAAATCACAGTTAAGGTAATGTTGTAATCTCTCTTACTCAAGTGATATGTATATGGGAAATGATCAAATGAATCATATCACACATGAGTTGAGTCGTGAGACCGTTCACGTCGTGGACGGTCAACATTTGGCCGTGACATGGACGGCTCACAGCTTGAGTCACACTGTGACTCGAGTGAGACGATCGTAACCCTATATATAGTCTTCCAAGAAAATGTTATAGCAGCTACAAAGTAAAACCTGTCCTGTGTCAAACAGATTGCACACGTAAATGCCGAAGTCCCGTTGAAGCCAAATTATGTCTCTATCTGCTCCATGCATGACCTAATTCAACAGGACCATACAATCAAATGGCGAACTAAACACAAGATAAGTAGATATGGTTGACAAAAGAAAAATGAGATCTCACCTTTTTCTTACAAGGATCTTTAAAGACTTCCCGTAGGAAAGGACCAATATGAGAGCGCAGCTTCAGTGTATCTACTACAAAATCCTCCATTCTAGTAGAAATTTGCATCAAGCAAGTCAGCCCTTGAAAGGATCGATACTGATTGTGCTCCAGATCAACCTAGGAAGGCAGTATAACAAATAAAAGAGTAACATGTAAGGTAAAGATTCAATTTTAAAAGATCTAAATGCCATTTCACAAACTCGAATATATGATATTAGTATAATGGTGCACAAGTTAATAGCCAATTAGGAACTAGGGAAGAGTGTCTAAAGATGTATCAGAATACATAATAGGCATACACTATTACACAGCCCACAATTCTTTCCAGTCAGCTACAAATAACAACAAATTAATGTTAAATCTGCCTTTCAGCTGTACATCCTTAAAATCCTAGATTGGAATCAAAAACACCATTATTGGTTGTTGTTTGATGTCCTAGACAAGAGGAAAACCGAGTTCTATCATTAGAACCCTAGTTTACAATTTAAGGAGGGACTGTTAGTGCTCGAGTGAACACTAATTGGAATTAGGCATAATCCCTAGAATGGAATTCTTTAACAATTTTATAATTTTCAACACTTAATTTATATTTTCCGTTGCTCATAAATCTGAATTTTAATTTCAGCAGTTGTATTTTGGGTGTTTAGCATGTGGTCTTGTATCATTCTCTTCATGTCTCAACCCAAATCTCCAGGTCCATTATTTCTAACTCCTCTCAATCTACAAATTTCTTCCATTACATACTCGCTTTAACAATTTCATATCATTAATTTTTTTTTGATCGGTAACTACTTTCATATCATCATTTGGATTTTGACCTAGATTGATGTCTGCATCGTAATTGATGAGTTTGTTGTGTCCTATGAATAATGAAACATAATAAATCTAGGTTAATCTCAATATCGACATAAAGGACATCTTCCTTTGTTGCCTTTTATCCCTGCTTCAGTTCGTCATCTATGGCCTCAGCTCTCTTTAATTGGTTACAATAATTGTGTGTTGCATTACATCAACCATTGAGTAAGGTATTTGTTCCCATGATGTCCACGAAGCAGTACTTCAGTAAAGATGGCTAATTATGCCCAACTATGCTTCCTAGACACAACATGTGGGGTACCCATATCTCACACTACAGTTGAAGTGTAAAATTTGTGCCACAATGTACCCACTCTATAATAGTTGTGCCCTCAATTCATTAGATCTGGTATGCATATAACTCGAAAACCTTTCAAACCGCCCACTAACTTTCTTCCAAAATACACAACAGTGGGTACAGATAGGCAGGTAACTTAGTGTTCCTTTTCCCACTTAAGCATGCATCATCATTATCTATGGATTTGTCATTAAAAGTGTAGAGAGTAGCTTCTGAATCACGAGAGGGTCACCTAATTTTCCAAATTTTTAAAAAGTTGAAATTTTGGGAAAGGCAGAATTAAAAAATTATCAATTTCCACCAAAGTTCTTCACTAAGACTAGACTACACCAAATAATCGTTGAATCTTTTCAAGTTTTTGATTATTTAAATTTTTTTTAGATAGTCGCTTAAAACCAGACTCAAGTGGGGACCTAGTTGAGTCAACTTTCGAACTTTTTCAATTATTTCAAAAATTGTTCCCATCGTATAGGCCAAACTAGGTTCTTGTAATATAATTCTTTTTATTATTATAACTTATAACTGATAGTGCCAAATTACATGGATTAAGGGTTGGCTGATGTCGACCTATATCATACTGGTACAGGTTTCCAAGTTGGGCCCTAGTCAAATCTTGTCAGGTTTTTCGATTATTCAAACAATGCACCCATCATATGGGCCAAAGAAAGTTCTTGTAAAGTTGTAATATAATTCTTTTTATTAGCCATAACCAAATGCGCTAAATTAAAAGGTTAAAGGTATCGGCCGATACCACTACCTATTGACGATATGTACCACTTTTCAAGCTGGCCGATATGTATCAGCCAAGGTTGTTAAAGACGCTAGGCGAGCCAAGCAGTGGACCCCTTGGGCGCGGGTGCAAGAAGGATCCTAGGCCGTGAGGCCCCAATAATAATGCAACTTCATGTACATTCTAGGAAATTGTAACATATATATATATAATAAACGAAAAATAAGACAGGAAAACTAACAAATAATGTTAAATTTTTTATTACCTACTTATTGCTTATCGATTGCCATGTATAAGTATACGTTGAAGGATGACGTAATATCTAACAACCAACTAATAAATTAAAATTCCAA
Organism: Chloranthus sessilifolius; assembly: GCA_021018995.1. NCBI lineage: Eukaryota > Viridiplantae > Streptophyta > Magnoliopsida > Chloranthales > Chloranthaceae > Chloranthus > Chloranthus sessilifolius. The sequence continues at coordinate 10,091,543 of CM037598.1, forward strand.
AAAAGAATAACAAGTACATTTGGTTTTGAAAAACATAGTAGTTTAGAGTCTTTGAAATGACATTAACTAACCAATAATAATTAAATCTAGTGTGGATTTGATCTAATTAAAAATGTTGTATAAAAAATTTAAAGAATTTGGTATATCATCCAATTTCGTTCTAATCAATTTATATAAAAGATGGGCCAAGTGGTAAATGCCCTCAAGCACGTAGCGTTGAGGTTAGGGTTTAAATTCCTCCTTTACCCATAATTAAAAATTTTGAGGGTTTAAAGATGATGCTTGATGAGAGCTATGGATTCATTTTTCTTTAACAAGGAAAAAATGAATCTTTTGTAGCTTCAAGCAGTATTTGCCAGTTGACACCCCCACTTGAAGCCAATATGAGCGGCCATAAACCCACCTAGACACTTTTACTAGAAACCTAATATGCCTAGCCTTAGCGTCCCCAAGGTGTGAGACCCCTATGCGACCACACCCATCTAGGCAGGGCTTTTGACAACAGAGTATCAGTGATCCATATCGGTTTCTGGCTTAGCTAATACTAATACATATGTATATTGGAATACCCATGTATCTCCAGTACTTGCCGACATTAAAATAAAGGTTTAAAATTCCGGGGAATACCAAGACATATCGTATCGCCTGGGGGGATACATCTCGGAAACAGAGCGTAGCAATACAATCCATATAGTGTTTTGTATCAAAGAATTAACCAATACAAACCAATATGAGGTTTGTATTCTGATTGTATCACTGATACAATCTTTTATTGTTGATAACAAGACGGAGCGATCTCAACATATACCAACACTGAGATTTATATCTATGGAACTCATATGCATCAGCCGATGCATGCCAATATGTATTGTTCAGTAACTACCGATATTTTAGTATTTCAATAACAGTACCTATTTTTGTAATTCTTTGAGTTTTCAACAAAAAAAAAAAAAGTTTCCCTTGGTATTGGCCGACATCCACCCAGAAGTGGGCCGATACGTTCTCTGATGCTGAGATTGTAACATTAATAGATTAAATGTGCATGCTTTCAATAGTTTTCAACTAGAAAAAGGTTGTGCACATTCTTCACGCATTCAAAAATAATGTACAGTGCATTATATAACAACAGAAGCCCCTAACAAATTTAACTTTAATCATGGAGGCTAAGATTGGTATAGACAGGAAGGAGGATGACGATATGAAAAAATATGAAATGGGAGGAGGACTCACCGCAAATTCGTTAACAGCATGTAACTTAGCAGCTAATTTCTTCAAGCCTTTGACACCCTCCACAAGCGTAAACGGAATACTCTCTACAGGGAGTGGTTTTACGGACTCAACTTCTCCAATATTTCTATCAATAAAGTCCAACTCAGAAAATTTCTCCTACATATAGGAAAGACTATATGGTTAGGGAAAAAACAGATATGCTATAGAATACTACAAAGAAATGATATAAGAAGCTATCTTTTGTGTCAGCTGAATAAAAAGTAAATAAGTGCAATAATTAAAAATACAAATTTAACCATTTCCGGTAAGCACCATATCAAAGAAGATTTAGTTCAGAAGCACAATCAATAAAAAATACAGCTTCCAACGATATTTACGTAGAATGTCCTACAATCAAGTGGTACCTCTAAGTGTAGATCCAAGAACTTAATAAACATCCAACATGGGATAGCCAAATAAATATATAATGAAACTCAGAAGCCTATCCTTCATAGACAACAATGCCAATAACAAGTATTCCATCCCAGAGAACCAGATGACTGCTCTAGTAAAAGAAAAATTAATACAAGTTAGAGCTATTCTTTGCTAGGGACTCTCAACATATGAAAATGTGCCTCTTTTAATTGATCAGATAAGAAATTAAGTGGATAAAGGAACACCCATCATCATCATCATCATCATCACAGCCTTATCACAACATCTATTTGGGGTCGGCTTGGTTAAAGGAACACCCAAATTCCATAAGTGTTTTCTTTGTTTCTTGAAAGAAAGGACTTTCCACATATTGGCCTCAAACTCTAAAGCCAGATGATGCATATATAAGTAAATACAGGAACCTCGACCAAGCATGAATTTTGGAGTGAGTGGCACTTGGTCATCTTAATTGACAAACTACATGTGTCATGATGTACAAAAATAAAAACCCTTGCACTATAGTTGGTGCATGACCTCTGCACCTTATAGAGATGCATATTTAGAACACATATTTCCCTCCCATGTCCAATGGTCTTGGCGTTATTGACAGGGAATTTAGATCCACATGTTTGCATCGTGACCGGGCCAATCGAAGCAAGCCAACAAGGAAGAAATGGACCCATAAATGGGCTTTCAAAAGGCCCGTTAAAGACCCGTGTGCACATTAATTTAGACAATATTTTATCTAGGTTTAGTTTCCTTTCTTATTAGGATTCTTTTAATAAGTGGCTTATTTTAAGACTAGTTTCCTTATTTGAATTATTTAGGGGTCAGGCGCATATATGTGATATGTGACTGTTAATCCCGTCACTTTCTGCGCAACCATCGAAAAAGTGGTCATAAGTCTATCAATATGTGTCGAAATTGTGTGATTCTTGTCTTGTTGGAAAGCTACTCCGATAAGCTTTCAAACAAGACCAATTTCACATCAATCGGACATCGTTTGACCCTTCAAAAGTAATCGTGTAATCAAAAAACGAGATTAATAGTGAAATCAATTATGACCGTTAGATTAGAAAGCTTTAATGGTTGATTAGGAATTTTATTTCAAGTAATATTCCTAGGGTTTCTTTTCTTTATAAATACACATTGTAATCTCTTATGAGAAGTAGTATTGATGATGAATGAAAATTATGAGTTTTGCTTTATGCGAATTCTAGAGAATTTGAAATGAGTTTTCGATCGAAGGAGTGATTCTTTCAAAACCTGAGGAGTGAGCAATCGTTTCTCGTACAACTTGGTGCGAAGCCTTAGAAACCCGTTTGTGCGAAGCCGACAAGCCTGTCTTGAGCGAATCCAGAGATTTCCCATCTTCTTCTTCTTTTTATTTTATTTTAATTAAAGGTCTAAGACCCTAAACCCCTTCCACACGGGATTCTGCTATTTTAGGGTTAGTTTGCGATTCCGTCTCGCGTCAGTATTGGTATCAGAGCGGTTCGAATCCTCGGGAAATGGATCAGCAAATCATGAGTCAGGATCAAGTTCTTGAAGCCCTTTGTGATTTGAACGATTACATAGTTTCCATGAGAACGTTCGTGAAACGATGGAACATTTCGATCGTGCATCAAAAGATGGCGATGGTGGAAAAAATTTGGCGCGAAGAGAAAGGTAAACCATCTTAGCAGCACGGTTCCATATTCCAGCATAAGGCGCTCCTTAATAGCGTTTATTGCAAGTTGCTAAGGTCGCGTCGAATCATGATTGAATGGCGTGAGAATATCAGTGCAATTATCAAAGATTTTATTCACAATTTGTTCGAAGACGTATTAGACGTGATTCACGCTTTGAGATCGAAGGCGAGAGATTTCGTCCCCATAGCCGTACCGGTGAGAAAATCTCTACAAGTTGAAGTTTCTACCCGAACCCGTGGTTGTACCTGTATCGGTGGAAGATACCGAACCTATAGTAAATCAAAGTACTTTCATGCCTATGGAAGAACCGATGGAGCCCGTTGTTCACGCAGATCCATTTATCCTCCTTGATCTTGTGCCGAAACAATGTCCGGTTGAAGAGTCCATACCAATTGCTGAGACCATGGCAGGTCTCAAAATCGTCGAAGAGCCCAAGATCGTTGAAGTCCAAGCATCCATGATAAGCCCTACCGAACCCGCAATCATTGAAGCACAGGCATCTGTGATCGTCCCTACCGAGTCCGAGACCATTCAAAAGTTCGAGGTCCCTGGGGAACAAGCATACTTGATAATGCTTATCGATGTCGGCCAAAGTTCGAGGTCGAACTTTTTCAAAGTCGAGGAGATTGACGGGAAATTTAGATCCGCATGTTTGCATGGTGACCGGGCCAATCGAAGCAAGCCAACAAGGAAAAAATAGACCCATAAATGGGCTTTCAAAAGGCCCGTTAAAGACCCGTGTGCACATTAATTTAGGTAATATTTTATCTAGGTTTAGTTTCCTTTCTTATTAGGATTTTTTAATAAGTGGCTTGTTTTAGGACTAGTTTCCTTATTTGAATTATTTAGGGGTCAAGCACATATATGTGATATGTGACTGTTAATCCCGTCATTTTCTGCGCAACCATCGAAAAAGTGGTCATAAGTCTATCAATATGTATCGGAATTGTGTAATTCTTGTCTTGTTGGAAAGCTACTTCGATAAGCTTTCAAACAAGACTAATTTTACGTCAATCGGACATCGTTGACCCTTCAAAAGTGATCGCGTAATAAAAAAACGAGATTAATAGTGAAATCAATTATGACCGTTAGATTAGAAAGTTTTAATGGTTGATTAGGAATTTTATTTCAAGTAGTATTCCTAGGGTTACTTTTCTTTATAAATACATATTGTAATCTCTTATAAGACGTAGTATTGATGATGAATGAAAATTATGAGTTTTGCTTTATGCGAATTCTAGAGAACTTGAGATGAGTTTTCGATCGAAGGAGTGATTCTTTCAAAACCTGAGGAGTGGGCAATCGTTTCTCGTACGACTTGGTGCGAAGCCTTAGAAACCCGTTGGTGTGAAGCCGATAAGCCTCTCTAGAGCGAATCCGGAGATCTCCTATCTTCTTCTTCTTTTTATTTTGTTTTAATCAAAGGTTTAAGACCCTAAACCCCTTCCACGCGGGATTCTGCTATTTTAGGGTTAGCTTGCAATTTCGTCCCACGTCAGTTATTTTATTCAACTATGGTTCCATCCACACCTTATAATACCCTTTATTAAGATGTTCTAAAATTATTCTTACTACTAGTTGATTCACTCAATTTCTTAATAATGCGTAGGGACTTCGAAAGACTTTAAAAGGTAGCCACCCCGACCAGACCGCACTCAGACCCGACCGGTTAATAAATGGGTTGTGTCGGGATCTACCATGACCTGGACCTGATCAGAAATCCGAAATGGGTCTACTTATTTTACCTTGGAGTTTGCACCCAACTTAGACCCAACCCATCAATAAATGGGGCAGGTCTGGGTCCAAAATCGTAGACTTGATTATTAAATGGGTCCGAGTAAACTAGATCTACCCCAAAAAGGACCCGACCCGACTATATTTACATCATTGCCTGCCTAATATCTATTACAAGTAGTATCTAATAAATAGTAAATATCTATCTAATTATTACCATGTATTTGAATTTTTGATAAATTGCAAACTATGGTCTCGATTATACTAAATTACTCTATCAGAGTTTTGGAAAATATTAAATTAGTAGCCACATTTGAATTTTTTTAATTAAACGGCCAGGTCAGGGACAAGCTTGGGCTTTGGAGACTTGTCCCAGGACAGGTTCGGGCTTAGTATCCTAAGGCCCCTTGAGTCAGGGCCATAGCTCAAGCTTGGCCTGAACCCAGCCCATTGCCACCCCTACCCTGACTAATTCCTATCAATTATATATTAAATGGGTACAACAATCCTAATTCTTGACAAAATAGAATAATCCTACATAAAATTACAACAAAAATATAAAATAAATTAATTTCTAAACTACCTTCATGATTCCAAATTCACACCAAAAATATTTCGATATCTGCCACAATAATGCACCTCGATTGTATCTGTGCATATTTCCTTAGTTCTAGGTGGATTGTGAGGTCTTGAGCTCAAGAAAAAGAACTCGACAATTTTTCGAAAGAGTGCTGATTTAGGTCATTTTGACACCATTCGGCACACATACAAGGGTGACAATCATTACAGCGTTCATCATCTTTTGACAGAAAGCATAAAATGCATGCCTTTGGTGGCAAATCTGTATGGCCAAACAACTCTGTCACCTCCATTTCACATGCCTCAAACCTATTGCACACTCAAAACTTGGAACAAAAACCCCAAACCAGCATGAATCACTGCCCTCATCACCATGGTATCAAAAATCGGCCGATACAGATACTTATCGGTATCTCAGCAAACCGATACGTATCGAAATCTCAACTCGGATACCTGATACGTATCAGCCGATATGGTATCGGTTTCGGCCGATACCTCCATTTTCTTTTTATTTTCTTTTTTCTTTTTTTTAAATAGGCCGATACGTATCGGTATCGGCCGAGTTGTATCGGTCGTCCCAGGACCGATACCCGATACCAAGTCCGATTTGGACACCTTACTCATCACCACCCGCCTCAGACCCGATCAACATCAATTGGACATTGACCGTTTTTCGACAGCATCACTTATCAATCATTATAATTAATTATTTCTGCTACCTATCGTAAAACAATATTCTTAACAACATCAATACAATACATATAGGTGTGTGTTAAATTAGCAGTCTAGAGCATGGTTTTAAATATCCACCTTATCCGATGCATATTGGCCGAAAGATATCGGGTTAGGAGTTAGGACACATCCGATACGATATACACCACCGATTTTGTATGGGGTAAAATATCGGATCAAATAGGTAAAATATTGGCTCATATCGGCCGATATGTATCAGATATGAACCGAATAAAATACCAAAAATCCCTTTTATGCAATTTTTTTGTACTTTTTTACATTCTTTATTATTTTAAAACTTAAAAAAAAAAAGTGCCTAAATATCGGCCTGGGAGCCCGATATGCCGATATATATATCGGTCTTTAATTCCCTGGTCTAGAGCAAAACTAATCATCATCATCATCATCATCATCACAACCTTATCACAACAACTAATAAACAAAACTAATTCAATTAAAAATTAGCAGCAATTTTCTAGCTATAGGATTTCGATGCACACTAACCAATGGATGCATAAACCTGCTCCCATCCTCACTCTTTTGCAAGCAAACATGCTCAAATGGCTCATTCGAATTATCGACCAATATAGTAAATTCATCTTGAGGTCGACGAATGCTCGGAATGTGAAATGGCACACGCGATCGTGCCGCTGTCGTTTTATCATCCCTCACAGCCATTTTCGCAGATGTCAAAGACCTCGAATCACGAACCTCAATATCCTCCAATTCACGAAGAATTCCTTTCTTCTTCTTCTTTCCATAGATCAACTGAAAACCATCAGAATCAACTGAACCGATGCCTCTTCCATTTTTCCCCTCTTCTTTATTCCTCGACTTTTGAAACTCGTCCATTGAGACATCAAACCGTTCAAAAATCTCGTCGTTAATATTAACAAGCCATTCGTAAGCGTCTTCGAAATCTATCGGAAATATCAACGGCTCCGCCAATAAAGATTTGGAAGAACTGATATCTTTCAACATCAATTCAGATTTCTTAGTTATTTCTTTGACAGGAACTTTGAATTCATCGAAATTGTAGAGATAATGGAAATCTTTATCTGAAGGAATAGCTCTGGAAGAAACCGAAAGCTTCGCGATCGAAGAGACAAGTGGACCGGCCACTAACTCCTGCAAGATTTCCGCTTTTTGCTTCATCGACTGCTCGGAAACAGAATTTTCTTCCATTAATTCGTATCTCTAACTAGACTGTAGATAGGCTTTCTAGGGTTAGGGTTTTGATTTCGAAATGAAACAGAAGTTGGTTTGGTTAGTGAACAACTAGCAATTCGAATAGAGAGGAGATAGAGAAGATGAGTTCTTCGATGCGGAAGACTTTATATTTCGATAGGTTTAGGATTTGGGGATTCCGCCATTAAAGAGAGCTTCAGAGGGGTCCCTCTGGTTTTAGGGTTTATCGAGTGGAGCAAAGCGTCCGGTCAGGCCCGTTTATTAGAAACCTAAACCCTAACCCGTTTATTAAAAATATTAGAAACCCGGCCTGGACCGACCCGGAGATCTAATCGGGCCGGATTCGAGCTACAACAATCCAAAACCGGGCTGAGCCCGTCCCGGACCAGTTAGCTAATCGGGCCTGACTCGGGCCCAAAATATATCTTTAATAAAAAAATAAGCCGGGTGAAAAACCTGGCCATTAACAACCCTAGGCAGATGTCAATGGGCCGGGCTTCAGGCCCAATATTTTTGTCATTTAATAAATGGGCCGGGCTAAGCCCGAAAAAAAAATAGGTTCAGGTACAAGCTGCAAAGTGTCTAACCCGGCCCGGCCTGTTTATTATGAGATCTTTATAAAGAAACTCTTAAAAATATTTTAAACCCGGCCCGGCCTGAACACCTAATCGGGCTGGATTCGGATCACAACAATCCAAAACCTGGCTGAGCCAGATTAGCTATCGGGCCGAGCTCGGGCCTAAAATATATTATTTAAAAAAAAGGGGCTGGGTGGAAAACCCGGCTCGAACATGGCCCGTTGATAGCCCTACGCAGAAGTCAGGTTTCTCAATAAAATACAAAACAAAGATAAAGAGGCTCGTGTCATTATTATTGTCAGCTCAGCAATAACCCATTTTAAAACAAAAAGTTTTATCTACTTTTGGGTCAACATCTATTACTAGTAAGTCATAAAATTTTCATATATTCACTTTAGTTCACGTATTTCAGAACTTTAGAAATAAAGCTTTTAACATATTCAGATATATAGTATCATCCTTTATGCTTTCACATTCAGATTTAAATGTCATTAAACGCGAGTTACTTTTTTCCATAAAGAAAAGGTTGTTTATATCATGTCCGTCTGAATGTAGGGCTGTCAACGGATCGGGTTTTCATCAGGCCCGTTTGTTTTTTTTTAAATTGGGCTTGGCCCAGCCCGTTTAGCTATTCGAGCCAGGCTTAGCCTGACTTTAAAATTTTGTAGCCCGAACCTGGCACGTTTAGCTATTTGGGCTGGGTCGGATTCAGGCCGCATTTCTAATATTTTTTAACAAAAATTTTAAGTTTTTTTTTTTGAAAGACCTCAGCTAAACGGGGCGGGCCTTACACTTAAAGCCCAAATCAGGGCCCGTTTCTTATTCAGGCCTGATCGGGCCTATTTAAAAAATTAGCCGGCCCGTTGACATCCCTGAGAGAGAATAATTTAGGTGTTTTACTCTATATTAAAAGGTTTGGCTAGTAGCTAATCTAACGCCATCAGTCCATTAAACCTTTAGAGAGTTACAAATATTATTGAGAATAGAATCGGTACCTTCTAGTATGTCAAGATTTTAGGGAGATTTTCATAATCGACTTTGTAATTTTACCCTTTTCCACCAGAGACCCTATAGTTTTACTTTTCCATGAGATTTTAGGGAGATTTTCATAAGCCAATTACAGGCGAGTAGCCGACCCCTTTTTCACAAATCGTAATTGACCGATACGTATTGGTCCTCCAGGACCAATACTCGATACTGATAGCGAGTTTGACCCTTGCCTACAACTTGAGGGTGTGATTTGAAGGCCATGATATAAAGATATTTTAAATTAGGATCTTTATCTTCTAACCAATCAGAGTCAGTCATTGAGTCGAATGATAGCCTTTGATTGTATTCAATCAGATGATAAAGATGCTTTTCTTTCCAATCTTTGGCTTCAAAGATCTTTCCATCATGGTCTTCAAATCAGATGACTTAGATGGTGATTCACGTGATATAGATCTCAAAAAATAATCTAGTCAAACCATGTGCCAGGGAAAATATTCTCATGTGCAAGTTGTAGCTCCCAATAAAATATTGTATAGTTGCATTAGAAATTTGGGTACTTCTGTTCGAGCTCATGCGTTCTTCGAAAGCGCCCACGTCTCAAACCCCTTGAAAACATTGAATGCTTTGGATCATATGATGGATTTTTTGTTTCAGCCTGATCTTCCACACAATAGATCTTGGGATCATGGCGCACCTATCAAACAATCAAGTGACATTAAAAAACATTTATGTAACTTAAGGGATAATGGCATGTGACTAGCGTTTAAACAAGTGGCGTTAAACGATCTACCAACACTAAATTTTAATTGGGTAGCTCTGTTTGCGCCTATGTCCCAGACCCCTTAAAAATCGTTGATTGCTTCGGATCAGATAATGGAGATTATATTTCACCCCTATCTTCAACCCAATGGATCTTGAGATCATAGCACACCTATCCGATGGGTCGCAAATCTCCAAAAAATGACTCTTCAATCATGCAACACACATCTCTCTCAAACATGATTTTACGGAAATCACGACACATACCGCGCGTGATCTAACATCACAATGCTGCGTTTAGTGAAGGCATTATATATATATATATATATATATATATATATATATATATATATATATATATATATATATATATATATACATACTAGTCACGTCTCTTTTGTGAGGTTGATCATGGGCATGCGTCAGACATGTCTTTTGGGTTTTTTTTTTTTGTTGTGCACTACATGAAATGAAAATCTAATGGTGTGATTGGATGTGCATTATTTCAAAGTCCATTAGGTGGAAGGTTTGGATGGCAAGCAATCTCTATGATCCAATTTTAACAAATTAATGATTTTCAAAGTTAGTACTTTTTTTTTATGGGCCCAAATAGAGGAACTCTAAAAGAATGTTATTTATAGACAAATTTGCAGGCAGCTTATGTGGCGCGATATGATTGGCTGCACACATACTCGAACCCTAGCTCTGTAGCTATTCATGTTGCGCACATCTGCAAAATGTCCATCGTTTATAATTTTCCGAGCTCTAAATGCGTACAGTATTTTTGATAAATTCAAAAGACTGATTAATTATTTGAGAAAAGAAGGCGACACATAAATGATCCAATTGAGCTAATGAGTGGATAGACTTCACTTGTAAAGCAAGAGAGATGGAAAAAATGACAAGACACCCTTCATTTCAAGGAACAACATCCCTTGTAGTTTCCTCCAAGATTGAGAATTCACCACACGTACTGATCCAAATCAGCTTTGCCTACTCATTTGAGTGAAAACCATCTCCATCTTCTTACAGAAAGCAACAGTCAACCATTTTCAATGTGCAAAGCTTGGTTTTGAAGAATGAATTATTGAATTGTAAATACTGGTACCTTTTAGAGAGTGAGTCATTTCTATAATTCAGCAGACCAATTGAGAGAGGATACAAGATGCTTGAATTGGTTCATCAGACCAAGTGAGAAAGGATACAAGATGCTTGATGGAATGATCTTATTGAAATTGAGTGAAGAGATTATCCTTTGAGGGGTCACAAACTATATTGGTGGTAAGCTTCTAGATTTCGTTTCACTTAAATTTTTTATTACTTAATGGAACCAAGGCAGCAATCAGAACAACACATTAAAAAAAAGTCATTCAAAAGGGAGTGATTCCCTTATATCATAAAATTTATAAGCTTATCAATAGGCTTCCAGCAGCAGTGCCAGTGAGTCAGGTCAGATTAGGGGCAATTCATTTATCTAAGTCCCCAACCTGATCCCAACCCGACTTGTTTATTGAAACCCCCAAACCAAATGAGCTATTCAATTAGCAAAGACTCTTCAAGTTGGGCAAACTAAGTTAAATATAAGTGAGTGAGTCGGGTTGGGTCGACTCTCAACCCAAACCAGAATTGTTTAATAAACGGGTTGGGATTCATAATTGATTCCAATTGCTTGACCTCTCATCAAAATTGTTGGTTATCATCTTTGGACAAAGAGAACCAATAACAAAGGTGTAAAAACCATTTCCAATTCCAAATACCTGTAGTAATTTGGGTTCATTGGTTCAGAATTGTCAACAAGCTCTGTGGCTACTTCCTCTAGAATTGCCTCAATTTCTGCCATCTCCCCTCCAATCCTATCTAATACAATGGAAAAAAAAAAAACATAAAACACAAAAAACATCAATCCTTGTACATACAATAATCTAATAACAAAATATAAACAATCAATAAATAAATTTTAATATTCAATGTGTTTTGAAGTGAAGAAAAATTGCAATACTATTAGCGGCAGCCAAAAAATGCCGCTATTAACAAAAAACTGCCGCTAATACCCTTACCGCTAATAGTCTTAACAGTTTTTTTATTAATGATTTTCAAAGTTAGTACCTTTTTTTTATGGGCCCAAATAGAGGAGCTCTAAAGGGCAATGTTATACGGTGGATAATTTTGGGTAGACAATTTTGCAGGCAGCTTACGTGGCGCGATGTGACTGGCTGCACACATACTGGGGCCCTAGCACTCGGCCAGTCATGTCGCGCACATAAGCTGTCTGCAAAATTGTCCATCGTTTACAATTTTCCAAGCTCTAAATGTGTACAATATTTCAAATATATTCAATGTGCAAAGCTTGGTTTTGAAGAACGATATATCGGATTGTAAAAGTACTAGCGGTGGTTGCTTTTATATCGGTAATTGTCTTGTGTCTTGGCTCAGCAAGAAACAAGCTTCGGTTTCGTTATCCACTGCGGAAGCAGAATATATTTCTGCTGAAAATGGGTGTACTCAACTCTTCTGACTATGGGATTTCTCAAGGTGTAATGACCTTATTTTGTGATAACACCAGTGCTATTTGTATTTCATAAAATCCTGTACAACACTCAAGGACTAAACACATTGATATTCGACACCATTTCATACGTGATTTGGTAGAAGATAAAATTATTCTCCTTGAGCACATAGACACTCAATTACAATTGACTGATATTTTTACTAAACCGTTGGATTTTGTTCAATTTGAATTTCTTCGAAAATCCATTGGTTTATGCTTCATCGATTAATCATTACTTCAACTTTTTTATATAAGTTTTGATTTTGATTTTGTACATATTTTTTTGTTCTTTGTACTTCAGAGTTCAATATGATACATTTTAAATTTTCAAATGTGAACTTTTGATCAAATTTTCTGAGATTGCATTTCTTTTGAGTAACTCCTTATTGGCTTTTATTCTGTATTATCAAGGTAAATCTTTCATATATTGTTGTAGATAAAGGAAATTTTGTTCAAAATAGTCATTGCAACAAATTTGAGAACTGAATAAAATGTTGATATCTGGTTCATCTATTCAATTTTAAAATTTATTTTTCCTTCTTATTTCTCTTACATATTGCCTTTTCAACTCGAGTCAATAAGCCCGTAGAAGTATTTTATACTCAATGCCCTGAGTCAACTGAATTGGGAGTCATTGGCCTAACTCTCGTTAAATGAGTTGAATAGAAAGCAAGTAAGTTTCAGTTGAATTATTACAAAAGCTTTTACTCTACCTTGTTGCCTAATTGACCTGAGCAAGTAAAATCGTTGAGATTTCTTAAGATCCATTGCCCTAGACTATCTAGTTGGGAGTCAATGTTCTAAAGCTCGTTAAAAGGGTTTTTTAGAAAGCTTAAAAAGGTGTGAGTGCCAAATCATTTATCAAGAAAATGTTCCATATAAAATAAGTCACTCGCCTCTTTCAATATAATTTTCGACTATTTTTGTTGCAAATGACTTCGATTTTTAAAATTTTCCTTTGTTAACTATCATAAATTTTAAGTGGTACCTATGATTTATATTGAAGATTGTGAATTTTGATCTACTCAAACTCTTTCATCTGCATATCCGGATGTTTAATTGTATGCCTCACTGAAAATTTTCAAACGGGCGTCCGTGTTTAGAATACCTCTTCGCCAAAATTTTACCAGACGCCCGTCCCTATCACATCGGACGTCCGCCAAAAGTCAATTTCATTACCTCGGAAAACAAATCGAAATATTCGTAGTTAATACAACTGCATGCGTTCAGTTTCCCAACGAACGTCCGTGCATGTCACTACGGACGTCCATCGCATCGAAAACTAGCGTCCATCAACGACTGCAGATTTCAAACACGGATTTAATAAACCTACGGACGTCCGTCACATGTCCTATGGACGTCCGTCGGCCATTTTTATAAAAACAAAATTTTCAAATTTTTTTTCATTTTCCATTTCGTTTTTACTTTCACACATCCGTTTTCTTCTTAGAACTTACGTAAAAATGTCTCTAAATCGAAAAAACTCGAAGAAATCTAAAGGTTCCTCTTCAACTTCTTCGCCAGCACTTCAAAGATTTTCATCTCAAACCCATGAAGAGCGTTTTCTTCATCTCTTTTCGACTCGGAACCTTATTGTTGAACGTGTGGTACAAGAAAAGTTCCTTAGAGACCATGATTTGTTTCATATGTTTGCTTCTCGGGGTTGGATTTCTCTACTTTCCTTATCTGGCTCTGCATACATTGATGTGGTTCGGTGTTTTTATGCAAATCTCCTGAACTCTACCATTGTTGAGAACCGTTTGGAGTGTTCCGTTGTGTCTTATATTTTTGGTAAGCAAATCAAATTTTCTCCTTTGCTTATTTCAGAAATTTTGGGTATACCAATAAATCTTGACGGGTACAGCTACCCTGTGGACGAAAGCCAGATTCATTCAATGTTTCATCCTTCTACTGTGTACGACTTTGTATGTAATGATCCCGGTCAACTAACTGGAACTGCAAAGCATTATACTTCTCTGAAACACAAATTTCAGTGGCTCTGACATGTCCTTCTTGCCACTCTTACTCCAAGAGCGGGAAATAAGGATCAAGTTCGTTGAGACATTATTTATCTCATGTTTCTCTTAGAAAAAAATCGTCCATTGTGTGTGTCGTCTATTATTTTCAAAATTATTGTTCGTAGAATGAAGGATGATTCCTCTAAAATGTCTCTTCCTTTTTCTATCATCATTAGTAAGATTGTAGAGTCTCAAATGACTCTTCCTCCTAATTTGGCTACTTCTCGGGCCATGACACCATTGGGTAGGAATAAAAAGATTGAGAAAAGGATTAGAATCGATTTGGATGATGTTGAATTTGTTGATGAAAGTTCTGACGAGGATGAGACAGAAGACATTCCTCCTCAAGAAGACATTCAAGCTCCAGAGGGTCATTACTATGACCATCGTTTTGATAGGATGCATGCTGAGATGCAATGACCATCATTTTGATAGGATGCATGCTGAGATGCAATACATGAATTCAGACATTCAAACCCTATCTGATCGGATAGAAACTGGTTTTAATATCTATGGGGAGCAAATTTCTTCTATTCAAATGACTATGCTTGACGGTTTTGAAGCAATGATGAATGGCTTCAACAGTGTCTTCCCGCCTCCAGGAGCACATTTCCCGCCTCCTGAGTGATTTCTTTTGTTTTGTTGTTTTTGTTTTGATGTAACTCTGACGATGTTATAACTCTGACGATGATAATCTTTTATTTTTGTGGTTACATTTTCTAGATGTTGATTTGAAGAACCTTGTTTAAAATACTTGAATGATGTGTACTTATCTTTTCAATTTTTATATGGTTGTGCAAAATTATATTATGTGTGCATTTATTCTTCATCTGATCCTTTGTCACATTATGACAAAAAGGGGGAGATCTGTTACAATTATATACCTGTGCTATTAAAAGTTTTGATGTTTCTTTCAACAGGTCAAAATCAACAAGTGAAAGATCAAATCCCAATATAGTGTGTTTTAAGGCTGTTTTTACTATGTTACTTGGCAAATATTTAGGGGGAGCAAATAGAGTTGAAATTTCAGCATTTTCAGTTTAGATTGCTGTATAGGACTTAGATGAAAAATGAATACACTGTAATTTTTAATTTTTGAGTCTTTGTAAACTGATTTTTGTCATGATTGTGACAAAGGGGGAGATTGTGAGAATTTTTGTCATCATGATGACTTGAAAAATCAGTGTTGCTCCTTAGGAAAATGGTCTTACCAAGTAAACATGTTTGACAATATGTCTTGTCATTTTTGGACCCACGGTCGTCCGTAGAATACTCACGGACGACTTCGAATGATTCACGGACATCTGTGACCCGAAATTTTATAAAGTCTTGGAAGTTCAGACAGTTTTGTAACTGATCCGAAAATCCTCTCTTGTCAATATTTCTGGTCCAAATTTTTTCTTGAGATTACTTTTCATTTGTGGATGTCAATCCTAAATCTCAATGATAAGTACATTCCTTCTAATTCTTGTTTGAGAGTGTAAGGCTTGTGAGAGACAAGTGAACCTTCGTGGGAGACGACGGTTGTTGGAAATGTTCATAGTGGATAGCATGATGGTGAGAGGCCGTCATTGTTGATGATAGGAGTGGTAGGTTATTATTTCATAGTAAATTATTTCTTGGATCTGAGATAGATCCCGTGGTTTTTACCTGTGATGGGTTTTCCACGTTAAAAATCGACTTGCGTTTTTAATTTTTGTTATGTAGGGATTGTGAGTAGTATTAAATTGTTTATTTAATAAATTAATATAAATTCCCAAATTTCAATATACATTAAGAATATCCAAATTTAAGATTATTCGAAATCCAAAATTATAGACATAAAAATGAGCATATTTGATACATATAGCCTGAAATAAAAATTAATTATATTTATACAAAAGTTACCATGGTAATTATTTAAACATAAGCTTATTTAAAATATCTCATTTACATTATCCAATCAACTCTTACTCATGTTTCAAAATGCCTAAAATGCAGAAGAATTTTCAACAGACAAATGAGGCATTATCAGTAAAAATTTCTAAAAATCATGTTTACATTGTGACAGCCCCGGATTTCGGCACCCCGAAACCCGTGCCATCAGCACGATCATCTTGACCGTGCCCTTTTGCTAAGCACGGAACACTGGTATATCAAGCATCCAAAAAGTATAATAAACGAAATTGCGGAATTTAAATCTATATTAAATTAACTCCCCAAAAGACAGTTCTACCCTCATGCCTCTGCATGAATGGAGAACCGATCCGAACCATCGATGATAAAAATCATCACGGATGGTTCGTCCCAAAAGAATAATCCCAACTCCTTATATACATGGTTTTAAACAAAATCAAGGCTTGACATACCAAGCCGTACAAAATCTCTCTAAAAGCCCTCAAAGCGGCTGTGAGTCCTCTAGAAGAAGTCCTCGGAGGTGGCTCCAACTTCGTCTCCTGGTCGCAAGGTCCGACTCACGTCGGCGTCTCAAGCCTCGGCAGCTGCTAGTAGTGGACCTGCGACGTATAGTCTATAGGGTGAGCTACATCCTAGCTCAATAGGGAACAAACACAGTTGAACATATAAATTATAACTCACATATATTCCATGATATGCCATGCATGATGTGTCTATGCAGTTATTGATGAAAACAGTTAAAAGCATTTCATTTTTACTGTTAATCACTTATGTTTTCATTTATTCATGAATGATGCTGAAAAGGCCTAAAGCAAAACTTAAACTTTCAACTTAAGTAATCCCCGAGCAATATAGCATCGAGCCCCGATGAGATACCCTTCATCGTCATTTATATAGACAGTTTTAACGTATTCCCTGGGAATACAAATATAGTACCCAAGCCCCTTTCCCCTGGGGATCGGTGGCGGGGTTTCACTTGTCTCAAATCAACACCCCTGGGGTGTGCTTACTATATACGGATAAGCCTCCGCACTGGCGGTTTCGCCGCCGTATCGGTCACGGATATCCTGCCGTGTCAGTCGTGGATATCCCGCCACGTCGGTGGGGTAACCTATCAAACCTCAAATAACAAAAATATCGGTGCCTTACATATAGTTATTCACCGTGTAAGTGTGCTATCTTATATCAGTTAGGCCCTGTCAAACATGATTCAATCATTGGATACATCCCTGGGATGTATCCATTTACTTGCATCACACCTGATGCTCTCATCTCTTTACTTCTTCATCCCCTGGGGATGGCTTATTAGAATTACTCTTATGGATGTCACACGCACACACACTTTTCATCATTCTTAAGCAATTAAACAATTGAATTGAAATCTATATCACTACATACATGCTCTTGTAAAATAAGGTACATGTTCAAGGTGTTCCCTACCTCAAGTCTTTGTTTGCTCAACGCATCGAGGTCCCACGTGGCTCCTTGTGCACTAGTTCACACGTACCACCTATGGTACCACATAACAGGTGAAACACATTACTAAGGATGCAATAAAGAAGGTCCAAGACTCTCCAAGAATCTTAAAGTCAAACCCAAAAGTCAACATAATTTATCTCAGTCGATTAATCGAATTCCAAAATCGATTAATCGAATCTGATTCGATTAATCGATTTCCAAAATCGATTAATCGAAAGTCAATATCGATTAATCGATTGTCAATCGATTAATCGAGATTTTCATTCGATTAATCGAATCCTAATTCGATTAATCAAATTTCTCTGTTTCGCAAAGTCGATTCTCAATTCGAGTAGTCGAGTTCCTAAAATCGATTAATCGATCCCAAATCGATTAATCAAAAACTAAAATCGATTAATCGAAATCCCATTTCGATTAGTCGATTTTCCTCAAGCCATTTCCTCCAACCCCTGGGGTCCACTGGAGGTTCCCAGTCGATTAATCGATACCCAAATCGATTAATCGAAATCCAAAGTCGATTAATCGAATTCCAATTCGATTAATCGAAATCGGGGTCCTCTGAATTTTCAACTTCCTGGCCAATTTCGATTAATCGAAACTCAATTTCGATTAATCGAAATTGTCAGATTCAGCCCTTTTCGAGCTGTTCTTCCCCATCTTTTTCCACACTTTTTCCTCTATTTTTCTAAACCATTATTCTATGATTTAAACCATTTTCAACTACAATTTAGACTCTACGATCTATGCATTTTATTCACAAAAATTTACCTTGAATCAATCGCAAGTTGATTTCAATCCAGTGGTTGAAAGGCTAGGGTTTCCAGCTTTGGCTCTAACAGACCCAAACCGTGTTGAATCCGGCTTTTATCGCTTGAATCCCCCCTCCAAATCAGTTGCAATAACTCCTCTCTTTACTTCCTCTCTCTCTCTCTCTTCTTTACTTCTCTCTCAACCACCAAAAACACACATTTAGGGTTATTAAACCCTTTTTATCCCTTTCCTCACGTGTGTGTTGAGCACATACACCGCGATAGGTGTATGCGACTTCACATTTACAACACACACCACATAGACATTCAATTTATCACATCTCATCCGTTCATCACACCTCATGCTAACTATTGGACTTCCATTTGGTCAAACCTATGACCGATCGGGCACAGATCCCGAGGTCATAGTTTAGCGTGATTTTTTCGGGCTATTACATACATGATCCTCAAAAAAGGGTTAATAAGATAGCATCTAGAAATCTCATAATATAATATAAGATTATTCACCATCTTTATTTCTGTAAGCTTATGATTATATAAGCTTATCTACCTGGATTCAGTCAATATAATGGAATTTGAAGCAACCTTCATTGATAAATAAAACCAAGTCTCAGAAAACCTATCCATGTCAGCTGCCTAGTCTTGCACATGTGAAAGTTGAACTTTAACAAAAGAGAACCAATTCATATTATTGTTCATAGGCATTGAAAAATTTAGATCAATTATGAAATATGCAATTGATAAATTTTTTAGACAAACAATAGAAATTTTGGTATAACTAATACATGAGTAATCTGTTTTAATACGCTCAAGAGTTGCTCCAATTAATTGATACACTTCTGAAAAGTAGTGTTGTGCCGACATCAGTGACCAATTCCCAATCTAGGTAGGAACGTGTTACCCTATAAAAAAACTGGCCTAAATTACAAAAATTGAAACTCATCCATCAAGCCCATTGTTCTCTCTTTTGACAGTTTCCATCTTAGAATATTAAATATTCTTTTTCAATTTATCGTGATCATACATATTCTTATCATTTTGATTTCCATAAGAATAATAATGAAATCCATCGATATCCTTTTTTTAAGTCTAACATGATTAAAAGAGATAGTTTAGGTGCTCGGCATGTGAGAAAAATGTAGAATCCTTTTATTGTAAAAATGGGTCAAACTGAGAAATTTATATAATTTCTAGAATTTTCAACCAAATTTGGGCCTATAGTATAGGCAAAAGTGAAAATTATCAATTGATCTAAATGACTATGGATTATAACGAAAAAAGCTCAAACATAAGAATGGAAAAACAAGAAATAAGAGTGACGGAAAGAACACTCATTTAGTACCTGGAACATGTCGTATTAAAGATTTGATGACAATTATGACAAGAATTGATTTGCTTCTTTTGTCCATTGTTGAGCCATGATCTCTAATGTTCTCTTTGTAGGATACTTTGGGCAATGAGTGCCAAAAACCTAAATTAAAATCCTTGTTAAGTAAGAAAGACCTATTAAACAACATAAAGGATATTGCACAAAGATTCAAAAGGAATGAGAGATTACCTTTTATAGGAAGGCCCAACTAATAGCTCCTTGTATGACACAATAGTAGAATGTTTTACGAAATGGCAATGATTACTGATCGAAAAACAGTGTTATAAATAAGCCCATAAAATTGAATGTAATACAGTCTGATCCAAGATCTTACAAGCACAACTCAATACTACAATCCCTATGTTTTTTTTTTTTCTATACTCCAAAGCAAGTAATAGAGATAAAGACATCAACTCCATTGGTCATACACTATTGGAAGGAGATGAACAATGAACTCTTGTTGCACCTCTACAGTGATGAAGTTTTGGTGGAGCTTGATTGGACCCAGATGAGGACCAATGAAGTTTATATTAGAAATCCTCAATAAATCATCAACAAAAACCCTAAAAATACATCAATGTTTTACTATAAAGTATAAACTATTAGAAAATCATTACAAAAAATAAATAAATAAATTTATTTTCACTATAAGCCATCTAAAATTCACCAGATTCACCAGAGTCATTGTGATCTCATTACAAAAAATAAATAAATAAATCTATTTTCACTATAAGCCATCTAAAATTCATCGGAAACCCCTTAGCATCGGCAATCCTAAACCTTCTACATCCCTACAAATTTCATATAATCTCTAAATATCTTTGTTGAAATTCAATTTGATATCTCTTTGCTTTTTGGAAGATGTTCAATGCAGCCAGACGTAATAATAAATACAACACAGGAGTTTTAGAGGTTACTGAAAAAGGGGGATGGTTTTGAGTTTGAGATGGCTTTTCTATCCTGCGCCTTCTTATGTTGTCGTATTCGATAGAACCGAAAAACCAAACGATATTATATTATTATTATAGAGATGAGGGGCATTATGGGACTACAGAAATCGGACCATGTAGCGAAAAATCAACGAGGATGATATCCACATTATATATATATATATATATATATATATATATATATATATATATATATATATATATATATATATATGGAAAAGGCTCCTGTCCTCCATGGGACCTCGGGTGCATTGCTTAGATCATTTTAAAAAAAAATAATTTTGAAAACTCATCTCCACCATGTGTTTTTTGAGCCGTGAAATGTAGACCATTGAACTAGTCAAACATTGACTTATGCTTTTAAAAAGCTTTTTTCAAAATTTGTTTTTTCTAAATTGATCCACCAGTGCTCCACGTGGCAACCAAAGTATAAACTATCCTCAACAAAAACCCTAAAAATACATCAATGTTATACTAAAAAGTAAACTATTAGAAAATCATTACAAAAAATAAATAAATCTATTTTCACTATAAGCCATCTAAAATTCACCGGATTCACCGGAATCATTGTGATCTCATTACAAAAAATAAATAAATAAATCTATTTTCACTATAAGCCATCTAAAATTCACCGGAAACCCCTAAGCATCGGCAATCCTGAACCTTCTACATCCCTACAAATTTCATATAATCTCTAAATATCTCTGTTGAAATCCAATTTAACCCTTCTTTGGTTTTTGGAAGATGTTCAATGCAGCCAGACGTAATAATAAATACAACACAATAGTTTCAGAGGTGTTTTTGAAAGATGTGCACAAACAAACCTGCACCGGTTACTGAAAAAGGGGGATGGTTTTGAGTTTGAGATGGCTTTTCTATCTTGCGCCTTCTTATGTTGTCGTATTCGATAGAACTGAAAAACCAAATGATATTATATTATTATTATTATGGAGATGAGGGGCATTATAGGACTCTACAAAAATCAGACCATGTAGCGAAAAATCAGCGAGGATGATATCCACATTTTATATATATATATAGGAGCCGGCTAGGTCCTCCAATGGAGGACGGTGACCGTCCTCCAAGATCCACGTGGAGCTCCACATGGCACCCAATATATATATATATATATATATATATATATATATATATATATATATATATATATATATATATATATATATATATATAGGAGCCGGTTAGGTCCTCCAATGGAGGACGGTGACCGTCCTCCAAGATCCACGTGGAGCTCCACATGGCACCCAAAACACTTTTTGGGTGCCACGTGGAGCACACGTGGAGAGTTTAGATCAACATTAAAAAAAAAATCGAAAAATAAATTTTAAACCCACAAGTCAAAGTTTGACAGTTTTCATTGGTCCACATTTAACAGTTCAAAATATACACGGTGGAGATGAGTTTTTAATTTATTTTTTTTTAAAAATGATCTAAGCAATGCACCCAAGGTCCACGTAAAAAGTTGGAGGACGGTGACCGTCCTCCCATGGAGGACGAAGGCCTTTTCCTATATATATATATATATATATATATATATATATATATATATATATATATATATATGGAAAAGGCATCTATCCTCCATGGGACCTCGGGTGCATTGCTTAGATCATTTTAAAAAAAAATAATTTTGAAAACTCATCTCCACCATATGTTTTTTGAGCTGTCAAATGTAGACCATTGAACTAGTCAAACATTGACTTATGCTTTTAAAAAGCTTTTTCGACATATGTTTTTTTTAAATTGATCCACCCGTGCTCCACGTGGCAACCAAAGAGTGTTTTGGGTGCCATGTGTACCTCCACGTGGACCTTCAAGGACACCGTCCTCCCATGGATGACGGAACCGGCTCCCTATATATATATATATATATATATATATAGAGAGAGGGAGCCAATTTTGAATTCAACAGAATTCAAAACCGTAAACCAATTCACAGAAAAAATGTAACATTTCCTAAAAAATAAGATTAAACATCAATATCCAATTAGACAGAACACCAGAAACCTAAAAAAAAACTAATTCTAACGATATTATATTATTATTATAGAGATGCATTGCTTAGATCATTTAAAAAAAAAAAAGAATTTTGAAAACTCAACTCTACCATGTGTTTTTTGAGCCGTGAAATATAGACCATCGAAACTAGACAAATATTGACTTATGCTTCGAAATTTCTTTTTTTTAAATTGATCCACCCGTGCTCCACGTGGCATGTGTACCTCCAGGTGGACCTTCCCATGGAGGACGGAACCGGCTCCCTATATATATATATATATATATATATATATATATATATATAGGGAGCCGATTTTGAATTCAACAGAATTCAAAACCGTAAACCAATTCACAGAAAAAATGCAACATTTCCTAAAAATAAGATTAACATCAATATCCAATTAGATCAAACACCAGAAACCTAAAAAAAAACTAATTCAAACGATATTATCACCATACATCGAAAACCCTAATCCCCTTAAAACGAAAAAATACAACATTCCCTAAAAACCCAATCAAACAAATCAACCACAGCTATAAAAAGATCAAGAGATAGACAATCAGAACCTAACACCAGCATCCCCAATAATCCCAATTGCCATCCCAGCCGAGAGCCCAGCAAGACCACAAGCGAGACCCGACGATAGGTACGCGTACCCATTGAACAGATAATAAGATTTCGCCTTAGGGTTAATCCCAATACTAATTATAACAGCATTAATCAAACCATAGATACCCAAAACTCCAGCCATGACCACCGAAACGATCGATTTCATCACCCCCATCGATGCCACGCCCACCCTGCCATCGATGCCACGCCCACCCTGCCATCGATGTCACGCCCACGCCCAAAACTCCAGCCATCAATGCCACGCCCACCCCGCACTTTGTTCCATAAGCCGCTCTGATTCTTCAACAGCTTACTAACAATCAGAGGTTCCATTTAAGGTTTTTATTAAATTTTCATTTGTTTTATTTTCAATAAAGAAAATATAGCAATGTTTTTAAATTTTTTATTTACCTATTTTTCTTGGTTTATCATGGGTTAGGGTTTTTTAAGGTTTTCCTTAATTATTTCATTAGATCATTTTTATTTTTTATTTTTTCTATCATTGGGTTGGGATGTAGGTTAAAATCAATTTTTTAAACTTTTGATTCGGTTCAGCCGAAATCAAAATGGGTGTTATTACGAAGGGGATCGCTTAGCCTATATAGGGTGTTATTTATTTTTTCTCTTTCAATTCA
Source organism: Chloranthus sessilifolius (assembly GCA_021018995.1). Taxonomy (NCBI): domain Eukaryota; kingdom Viridiplantae; phylum Streptophyta; class Magnoliopsida; order Chloranthales; family Chloranthaceae; genus Chloranthus; species Chloranthus sessilifolius. The sequence goes on from CM037598.1 coordinate 10,115,729, forward strand.
TTTATTTTTATTTTCTGAAGCCTTATTTTTAAAGCAGTAAAGTATAAGGATCCCTTATTCTAAAATGGGTGTTATGAAGGGTACATGTCGGGTATACGTATATAATTTTTAATAATAATAAAAATACTTAGAAATATCGGTCGGTTTGGTTAGAGGATCTCTTTGCCCATCAAGCAACTGCAATAACAAAAAAAAACATAGTTGTAAAGTTACAGGCTACAAAACTTTCTATACTTTTCAGGTAGTGGGTAAAATATCTGGGCATGTAGTTGGAAAGCAATAGGAGACACTTTATTTAAACCGTCTATATTTAGAAATCTCCACGCCTTTTCTCCCTCAGTATACTCTCCTCTCGTTGTACTCAAAAATCTCTCCAGTCGCATTTCATGCTTACTTTTTTTGTATTTTGTGTTTCTTTCCTTCTTTATGTAGGATACTTTTAAGCTCAAAACATTTTTTATAAAAGGTAAATCAAAATGTACAGAGAAGATGATGATATATTCCAAGATATGCTACCACAACAATCTCCTCAAACAATCTTCTCATCGACAAACGAAGTAGATGAGAAGATCTATAATCCCATGATCATCTCTTTAGTCCTTACCATTCAGATAATCACAACTTGAAGATGACGTATTAAAAAAATTTTGATCAATTATTTTGTAAAAAGAATCGGGATTTAAATTATTTTAAGAATTAATTGATTTACCATAATGATAGGATTAGAAAATGTTACTTCCAAATTAATAGGTTTGAGAGTTACAATTTTTAAAATGATTTAACCTCATATGCCGCAAGTTTTTCTTAAAAACAAATAAAGGGAGATTTTATATAATACAAGTCCTCAAATGCCGCTTTTACAGTAAAGTTTTTCTTAAAAATATATAAAGAGAGATTTTACATAATACAAGTTGGATGATAAGCATGATTATCAATGACACCCATTTTTACTAGAAAATCATAACCCTTTCTTTATTTTATAATATTTATATAATTTTACGATGAAGGGGGATTTTATATAATACAAGTTGGATGATAAGCATGATTATCAATGACCTATTTTTACTAGAAAATCATAACCCTTTCTTTATTTTACAATATTTATATAATTTTGCGATGAAAAGTGACACTTAACCTTGAAATTTCATGAGGAGATTTTTCATTTATATAATTTTGTAGATAAATTAGGTTACTTCATGATATTTGATTTAAGGGAGTAGAAGCAAAGAAGTTCATCATCTCCTTCATCTCATTCAAGTCATCGTTATCTTTTGCCTATAAAAATCGTCCGTCTTACCAATTTCCCTTCGCAAACACTTCCCTCTGCAACAAAACTCTTGAAATCCAGAGTTAAGTTTAGGTTGAAGGGTCGAATTTCATAACGGGGTTATAGGTTATACAATTACCCACTCAAAAAATTTCAGATAATGCATAACCTTATTGCCTTTGAGCAATACCTTCATTTTTCGAACATGAAATATATTATTAATACTTCATAGGATGAGGATGAGGAATTGCTTGAGAGAGAATTATTGAAAATGCATTAGGAAGATATGTGCTCAACGTAAACATATTTGCAAATTGTGAAAAAATAAATGCTACCTCCTCTGTCATTCTCAACACCGTTTTCAATAATTCCCTCTTTCTCAAGCAATTTCACATCCTCTGAAGTATCAATAATATATTACATGAACATTGCATACTTAGTAATGTGCATGCCCGAAAAAGTGAGACATTGCTCGAAGGCAATAAGGTTACGCATGAGAGAGTAATATTAATTTGAAATTTTTTGAAAGGATAATTGTAGAAGTCGTTATGAAATTCGATAATTCCCTCTTTCTCAAGCAATTTCACATCCTCTGAAGTATCAATAATATATTACATGAACATTGCATACTTAGTAATGTGCATGTCCGAAAAAGTGAGACATTGCTCAAAGGTAATAAGGTTACGCATGAGAGAGTAATATTAATTTGAAATTTTTTGAAAGGATAATTGTAGAAGCCGTTATGAAATTCGATATTCATAAAGTTCCCTCTGTTTCCTTCCAACTTAAATTTAACTCCGTATTTCAAGAGTTTTGTTACAGAGGGAAGTGTTTGCGAAGGGAAGTCGATAAGACGTTGATTTTTGTTGGCAAAAGATAATGAGCTAAATGAGAAAGATGAAGGAGATGATGAACTTCTTCTGGTGATGGCTTACACTCCTTAAATCAAATATAATAAAAGAAATTAATTTATCTACAAAAGATAAATCTCCTTCTCTTGCTAATGCAATTATAAGGTTAACATTTGTGTCACTTTTCATCGCAAAATTATATAAATATTATAAAATAAAGGTATCTGCTTTTCTAGTAAAAATTGGTCATTGATAATCATGCTTATCATGATTATATAAAATCTCCTTTTCTTTTTCTTTATTTGCTTTTAAGAAAAATTATACTATAAAAGTGGCAAGCTAAATCATCTTAAAAATTGTAACTCTCAAACCTATTAATTTGGGAGATCATTTTATAATCCTATCATTATGGTAAATCAACTCATTCTTAAAATTATTTAAATCCCAATTCTTCTTATGAAACAATTGATTGATTTTTTTTTTTAAGATGCTTTATCTTCGAGTTGTGATAATCTGAATGATAGGGACAGAGATGATCATGGGATTATATCTTCTCATCTACTCTTCGTATGCATTGGGGTACTAAAAAAATTGTGGTTTCATTAGTAAGTAGTAGGAGATTGTTGTGGTGGAGATAGTTGCGCCGCACATTCTGAAATATATCATCGTCTTCTCCAATCCTTTGATGACTCTCCTCTGTACATTCTAATTTATCTTTTATAAAAAAAAAGTTTTGAATAAAAGCAGAAGGGAAGGAAAACACAAAATACAAAAAAGCAAACATGAAAATGCACGATTAAAATTTAAAAGAGTAAAAAATAAATAAAAACTTACGTATCTAAGCAGAAGGAAAGAGATGGACTGGAGAGATTTCTGAGTACAACGAGAGTAGAGAGAGGAGAGTATACTGAGGGAGAGAAGGCGTGGATATTTCTATATATAGACTGTTTAAATAAAGTTTCTCCTATTGCTTTCCAATAGTACCATGCCCAAATATTTTACCCACCACCTGGAAAATGCGTAAGGTTTTGCACCCCCGAACTTTAAAGCTATGTTTTTTTTTTGGAACCATATGGAGTAGAGATCCCAAAAAACACTTTAAAAATATGGCCTCAAAAAATAAAAATAAATAAACGAATGGTTTCGATTTTGGCTGAAATGAATAGAAATTTTAAAAAAATGATTTTAACTTGCATCCCTACCCAATGACAGAAAAAATAAATGATAAAAATGATCTAATGAAATAATTAAGGAAACCTTAAAAACCCTAAACCATGATAAACCAAGGAGAATGTACATAGGAGAGTCATCAAAGGATTGGAGAAGACGATGATATATTCCAGAATGTGCGGCGCAACTATCTCCGCTGGAACATTCTGGCCAAAAAATTTTATGGGAGGGGGTCAAGGTATGAACATATTAGTATGTATGCTACTTTGATGAAGAGTATTTTGGGAACTCAAAATTAGGTAAAAACTGTAATAAAATGCCTACAATTGAGAGGCGGTGCTCTTGTGATAGGTGACGGAGTTTTTTTTATCTTTTATTTTAAGTTTAATTTAGGCTAGCTAGTTTTGCAATTAAAGATTCTGCAACTAATAGCTCCCCGTTCACATCGCTAATTACCTTGAATCAGAGGATAGAGGTCATTTTTGGTCATATCTTTCTCAATTAAATTTTCATATCATAGCCCACATATCTGAAGGTTAGATGCTGATTTCAGTTGGCACACATCCGTTACCATGGTGCACCATGTTATGCATGATCACAATTACTTTGGGGATGTGTGACACATATAAGCAACATCTAAACATATGATATTTTGACCATGATTTCAATATCTAATATGTGAAATTTTGGGACGAAAAATGACCTCTATCATCCAATTCAAGGCAGTCCATGGTGTGACTGGTGAAACCATCCGTTGCAAGACTCTTTGATAGCAAAACTTGCTACCCTTAATTTAAAAGGTAAGCAAGTGTCGTTAAATAAGATAGGAATCAACATCTACCCTCTGGTTTGATAGTAGTCGCATGATCTCAAGATCTATTGTATAAAAGATTTGGGCAAAAAATTATATATAATCGTGTATTTCAATGTAGTCAACAGATTATTTCTTTGTTTTAGCAAGGCAGAGTGTAAGTATGTAACATAAATTAGTGTGCGAGTAATAACAGCCTTTGTGAAATGGTTGAGAGTAGAGTCTTAATGGGAACATATTCTATAGTCATAGATTTGAAGTGATGGGCAGACAGCAACGGTAGTAGCCTTTGAAATAATTTCAAACATGAGGGTTAGATTTATAAATCAAAATAATAACATGAGATAGGATGGAGATATAAAAGAAGTAAAATTTCTTAGTTGGGTTCCAAAAATTGTGGCACATCCTACATTTTACGAAAAAAACAAAAATTGTGGCAAGGGCCATGGTTCGTGTTAGCCCTCCCCTGGCTCTATCCCTATAGTCATCATCCAAAGAGTAGGATGATGTGGCAATACGTTACAGGGAGCCTGTGAGACCATCGAAGTTGTTGAACATATCTTGCTGATAAACGGGAAGACCCAACATTTTTTTATTTAATAATTTTGATTCTTTTGTAGAATACATATGCATTATTTTGATTTTAAAAAATTATATATGTATTAAGTTTTTTATGCTTTTTACATATCTTAGTGAATTGTTTTGGTGGTTGACTTAGTGCAACTAAGGAATCTTCTATTATAGGTTTTTGACCAAAATAATTTCCTCTTTCCTCGCTTTATAATCTTAAACATATGGTAAGAGTATTTGAAACTAAAGATTCGGTCTCTTAAATTAATGGTTTCACAGCTAGCACCATTGACTGCCTTGAAACAAGCGATGGAGATCATTTTTTATCTCAATCTTCGGCAAGTTGATGTTCAGACCATAGCCCATCTATCAGACGGTCAGATGTTGATTATGCATGGAACGCATCCCCAACAGTTACCCAAGAACTCTACTTATATAATGCCCATGATCACGGTCACTTTGGGATAAGTGCCACGCGAAATGAACATATATGACTGTCCGATATCTGGGTCATAATCTCAAGATCTATTTTGCCAAAGATTGGGATAAAAACTAATCTCCATGATTTGACTCAAGGTAGTCAACAGTGTCAAATGGTAGTTGTTGTATATTAAATAGAAAAAAATCGTTTGGATTTAAGAAGAACTTTGATCCAATGTGCATTGTGGGAGTACTATAGTTTCCATCACTCTGATTTTGCCTTTCCTGAGAGTTTGGGACGGAAATGGATTTGTCGATTTCACAAGGAAAGCAACCCAAATCTGGTGGACCCCACAAAAACTCTCAAATAGCCGAAAAGGCCAGAAAGTGCAAGAAAGCACTTATTTTCCGAGTATAAACTTAGAATCCGCTTGATTCTGATCTTGCGAACGAGGCCTTAGAATTTGGAGACCTATGCCATGTGAAAATATTGTCTAAGCTATCTGATTTTTGCACACGATATAAAAGAAAGACTTAGTATTTGGGGACCTATGTCATCTAAGCCGTCTAATTCGATGTTATGATCTAAAGATCATTGGTATAAAAGATTGGCAAAAAACATGGTTCTCTATTATATGATTCAAAGCAATTATCCAATGAATCAAATGATGATGGCCTTTAACCATATTGAATCATATTGAACCATATTGAATCATGATCTAAAGATCATTGGTATAAAAGATTGGCAAAAAACATGGTTCTCTATTATATGATTCAAAGCAATCATCCAATGAATCAAATGATGATGGCCTTTAACCATATTGAATCATATGATAAAGATTGTGTTTCATTTCAATTTATTATACCCAAAATTTGTAGATTTATGACTTTTAAATTGGACTAGTAAAAAGGCACATGCTAATGCACGTGGACATTAGAAGTTTTAAATGATTGAACTTAATTTTTAGACAGCTAGTGGGTGATTTGAACAAAAAAAAAATATAGTATTTCAAGTGTTCATTACTATGTTTTATGATTTATTGAACATTAAAAAAAATAGGACTTATTACTATGTTTCATATGTCTTCATTATCTATAATTTAAAATTATAAAAATTTTAATAAAAATTAAAAAAAGATATAACTTATGTTTTCAACCATAGAACATGAAGAAAAAAATTAAAAATTAACAACTCAGTATAATCTTGATAATTCAATTAAATCGAAAATGGGTATTCATTCCTTCTCCACTATAACTTTTTTAAAAAATTTATTATTTTCATCATCCGCAATCTCATATTTAATGCTTTAACATATGTACGATCGTATAAGATGATTTTTATAAATTATATCTTGCACTTTGACCTGAAAGAAATATTCCTTTTCGATATATTTTTCCATGTGAATTTGAAATTTTTTATCTCCTTCCTGCAAATAATAGAACATAATTAGTCATAATTTTTTTTTATAAGAAAATATAATAATATAAAATATATTACCTTTATTTTTAAAAATATAAAATCTTTCGAGGGAGAACCAATAAGAATCTTTGCTTCATTTTGAAATAATGTGAGTCATATTTCCCCACTCTCATCACCAATTTGTACGCGAAGTGCATAGCTACAATGTACATATATTTATAATTATTTCTTGACTTAAATTAAAAACTTAAATAGAATTGATAAGTCTATTTATATTAAAGTTATTACCGTAACGTGTATTTTGCATTCTGATTATTACACATTTTGAATTCAACTTGTCTTTCTTTTAAAATAACTCTCGTTTTACATATATTGCATGCGGGGTACCAAGGATCCTTATCTTGATGCATACTTATGATTGAAGCTTTGCAGTAATAATATAAAATCTAAATATATAAAAATAAAATAACAAATAAAATAATTATTTTAAAAAAATTATTACTTCTAGTTAAGGTTAATATCTTATATAGTGAAAAGAGTTTTCAGTTGACTATTTTCTTAAGTATTATTTGAATTTAATTTAAATACACATTTTCTTTTAAGGTTGAGACCTGTCTTGCGCATGTTTTATTTGTAATATAAGAATTACTAAGACTCTAATAAAAAATTTGAATTAAAAAAAATTGTGACATTATATTACCATTTATTTATATCTTCAACTTCATGTATTCTTGGAATGATTTGGAATACAGTTGTTCGTGTTGTAGTAAGAGAAAAATTCTTGCTACCAAATTGGGCCTATCTTGAGCAATCTGTCCGGGTTTTAATTCCTCATGTATCTCTTTCCATTCAAGATTGCATGTCATTGTAACGAAAAGATCAAGTTTTTCGAATAGTTAAAGTAAAGTCATTGAATCAAGATATTTGCGAAACATATATCTAAAGCCTCCAACAAAAGATGTTGAAAGCACAATTCTTATTCCCACATTAGCCCCTCTTTTTTCTCCAGTCAAAACACTATCAATAATTTTTTTATATAATTATGCTAGAATAACAGGTTTTCTTCGTCTGAAAAAGTCTAATCAAGTCGTTTCTAATTTTTTTGTACATATCAACAAAGTATTATTATAGTAATCGTGTGGCACATAAAATGATTGAGTTCTCAAAATCTCGAATTTAAAGTTTACAAGAGTAGTATTGTCGACATAATATCATTCCTTGATTTTATCGTTTTATACATGTTGATTACAAGTAGATAAATATTGATGAAATTAATCTTTAAGAACCTAAAATAGATATACTGTAATATATAAAGATAAATCTCTTCCTCTTCTTGACAAAATATATCTTCTGTAGACATAAATTCAACACGATTTAAATTTTTATTGAATCGTGTCTCACTTTCATTTAGAGTATCACACTTGTATATATTTTGATGTCATCCAACCTCCTCATATGAGAATAAAAGAGGATACTGCAATGGATCATGACATCCAAAAAAGTGTTTAACTCTATGAGACTTTCCTTAATGCGCATGGACTATGATATCTCTCTCTTGGACTCCATTGGGATTAGTTCATTCAATCCACATAGCTCCAACTTGTGAGGGTGATGGTGTATTATAACTTTTTTATCAACTTGTACATCGCTTTTGATCAAGATATTGTAAGTTTCTAAGGATGGAATGTCTTTCAAATGTCATAAGAATTGAGCATAAAGATTTACACGAAAAATGTTCATCAAGTTGAAAATAGTAGATTCTTCCAAGTTTGCCTCTTGTATTATATCCCCTTTCTATTTTGAGCTTCTTTATCAATATCATAAAAGTATAATTGAAGGAAGCAAGGATTATTCTTAATTGGCAAGAGAGACGGTAAATCATAATATATTTGTCCTTACGCTCGAAATGTATATATGTCTTGAACTTGTAATATCGTTATCAAGACGTACTCCAAATAATATAAAAGAAAATATACTATTGTACGTTTGTATATTCCTTCAGAACTCAATAGATTCATTATTTTGAACTGTTAATAAATTTAATAAATTTTCAGGAACAGTAGTAGGAATTAGAGTAATTTGTCCATTATAACAATAAAATGTTAGTGGTTCATACTGAAATTTCTTTGCACCACAGTAAATACAACTATCAACATGTTGAAGCTAATGCAATTCTGAACACATTGGCTCATATGTTGACTCATCTATTGTAATAAAACCTATTTGCAGAAAATAACGGAACGTCAAACCTCGAAGGTTGACTTTTGCACTGAATCTAAAAGAAAGACTTACAAGTGTGGCAACCTCTACTATGTAAAAACACCATCTAAACCGCTTGATTTGAAGCCCATGATTTAAAGATATTAATTGCAAAAGATGAGCATGGAATATAATTATCACCAGGTGATAAAATATAGTCAAACACCATTATCATATTCAATAGTTGACTACAATAGATCATATGATAAATATCGTGTTCTACTACAGTCTTATGCATTGAAGATCTATAGATCATGAACTTCAAATTAGACGGCCCAAGTTACATTTTTACATACTACATGTCTCTAAAATATCAAGTCTTCCTTTAAGTTCAGTGCAAGGGCTCGAGTGCAAGTAATGGCTCCCTTATTTATATATATAAAAAAATTATTTGAAGAAGAAGATGATGATTGATGAGTTTGTATGGAAGGGGAAAACAAATTATTAGAAAGCTTTGAATTTCTAATTTTTATATTAATTTTATTATTAAAAATTAAATATTTAAATTTTTGGTAGATAAATTAAGCGAGGACTGTTATTTGCAACCAAGAGTTTTTATCACAATCATGATCTTTGCATCCGACAGCTGTTCTATGCTTTGAATATGATGAAGGGGATTAATTTTTTGTCCTACTCCAAACAATAGATTTTAAGATTATTGTGCACACCTATCGATGGTCAGGTGTTGATTTTGCATAGAAAAAATCCTTACCAATAATCAAGATCATGGACATAACATAGAAGGGGATCTTGGATCAATTTTGGGTGTGCGTAGGGTGTGCCACATGGAATTGATGTCTGACTATTTGGTAGGTGTATCATGATCTCAAGATTTATTTCGAAGAAGGTTGGGATGTAAAATGATCTCCATCTTGTGATTCAAGTCAAGTAATACAAAAACTTTGAAAAAGATTGAGATGTAAAACGATCTCCATCGTGTGATTCAAGGTACGTAGTAAATTGGGAAACTCTGGTTATGAGTAGAGAATAGTTGGTTACAGATAATGGTGCCTAATGAGAGATGGCTTTTTTAGTGACTAAGAGCCCTCCTTGAAATTTATTAGTGATGGAGAGTTCTTCTAAAAGTATTTTAGTGATGGAGAGATTTTATAAAGGTATTTAACAATGGAAAGCTCTGTCTTTAAAAACCTAGTAAATGGCTAAAATACCCTTAACCAAAAATTAGTCATTTAAATAAAATATATTTATTGGCTGACAGGTCAAACAACTGTCGAAAGCTATCGGTCAAACAAGTCAAATATCAGCCTGTAAGTATCGAGTTACATCGGCTCATATTAAGGGTCGATATTTTAATATAAGTTATAATTTTTTTAACAAAAAGGTCATTTTAGTGTTTTATCTATTGTATGATTTGTATCCGATACATATCGGCCAATATGTTTTGGATTAATTAGGCCTCATCTGTTATAGATATACACCCTGATTTTATATTTGGTCAAATATCGAGTTAAATAGGTCAAATATCGGCCCATATTGGGTCATATCAACATATTCCATGTGAATACTTAAATTCCTTTTTTATTTTTAAAATATAACACAATTACAAAAAGGGCATTTTTAGTATTTTTATGTGAGTTCCCTATGAAATAGTGACTTACCCATTTCCTTTGGTGGGAATGCAATGACCACTTTGAATCAAATGATTGAGATTATTTTTTGTCTCAATATTTTAGAAAATGATCTTGAGATCATGAGAGTCCCATCAGACATTTTATTCCACATGCCACACATCTCAAAAAGTATCCTTAAAAATCATGTTGGATTGTGATGTGTGTCATCTGATTTAGTTACTTTTTTGGTTGTCACGTATGATAAAAAACTAACAATATGATGGTATGTCCATGATCCCAAGATCATTTATGTGAAACATTGGAGCGAAAAATGATCGCCATCATTGGATTATTTTTGCAATGTATAATATTGAAAATTGGGGTGAGAAATGATCTCCATCATCTAATTTAAAAATCATTTAAAAATCAGTCAACGCATGCCAAGAGGTGAGGTAAGGTCACAGTTTCATGGGTTTAAATAATTTGGGTACCGCTGTTCGCGCCAACACCATTACTGAAAGCGCAAATGTCCAAAGCCTAGTAAGATCCATCAACTGTTTGAGATTAGACAATGTAGATCCTTTTTCACCCCAATCTTCCACACAAAAGATCTTAAGACTATGAATGTACCATGAGACTAAATTTTTTTATTCCAAGTGACACAGATCCCAAAAACGTGGCCCTAAAATCGCATGGCTGATATCACACTCAAATGTGATTTAAGTTCAGTGTTTTGGAATTTGAGTCACCTGAAATCATAAATTGCTCCCTTTTTTTAGCTCCCTTAAATTCTCTTATGTCCCCAAACCTAGTGGTATTAGTCTAGATTCTCCTATTTCAAAGGGCAAATCTGGTTCAATCTTATAAAAAGTGAGAACCACAAAAATCAAAATTCTCCAATTTTAAAGGGCTTTGGTTGAACTCCAATTCTAGTTCAACCTAGTTGGACCTGACCATCGCCCTTTGTTTCTAATTCGGGAGATTTGAAGCTCCTATAATCAAGGAGTAAGATTGGTACCATATTGGCATCCCTGCAGTTTCGGTTAGACATCATAACTAGATGGAGGTATTTAGAGTTAGGCTTCTATGCTCAATAATTTAGGGGTAAATTGGGATGAACCAAGGGTATATTGATCATAAAGATGTGAAAACACAATCTAAAGATCTTCTATCTCTATAGTATGATTCAACACAATAAATAGCCACCATCTCATCCATATTTGACTGCTTTGAATCATATAATAGAGATTTTCTGTATATCAATCTTTTGTATTAAACATCTTTAGATCATGACCTTCAAATTCGATGGTTAAGATAAAGTTTTCACTTGGCCTAAGCCCTCTAAATACCAAGTCTTTCCTTTAAAGGATAGCTCTAATTATACCAACCAAATATCTAATTGCACTATATTCCAAAACTCAATAGATGATATGAACTAGATGATGGAGATCGATTTTCTTTTCAATCTTTCACATAATGGAGCTTGAGATCAATGGTGTATCATTAGGCAGTCAATTTATGGTTCCATGTGGCATACATCCCAAAAAAGTAATCAAAAATCATGTGACACACATCATACTCAAACGTGATTTTCGATCACTTTTTGGGATGTGTTATTTTTACCACGTGCAATAAAAAATTGACAGTCAGTACACTCATGAACTCAAGATCCATTATGGGCACGATTGGGACGAAAACGATCGTTATTACTTGATTCAAACAATCAATGGTATTCGACTATGGTGCCCTTCCACACGATGATCCTGAGGTAAATGGTGTACCAGTAAACGATTAATTTTTCATCCGTGTGACACGCATGCCAAAAAAGTAACTAAAAGCCATGTGAAAGACATCATGCTCAAACATGATTTTCGATCACGTTTTGAAACGTATAACACCTTAAATAAAAAGTTGATTGTCGATACACCCATGATCTCATACATTATGGGAAAGACTTAGAGACAAACGATCTCCATCATCTGATTCACAATAATTAATGGTTTCGATTTCTATTATCGTTTTAATCTTTACACAATGGATCCTCACGTCAATGGTATACCATTAGAGGCTCAATTTTTTTTATCCCACTTCACACACTTTCCACAAAAGTAACTAAATATCATGTGGCACACATCTAATTCAATCGTGATTTTCAAACTTTTTGCAATACATACCACATAAGGTAAATAATTAATTGTCAATACTCTCATGATCTCAATATTGATTATGCAAAATATTGGAATGAAAATAGTCTCTATCAAATGATTCAAAGTAATTAATGGGTTTCGGCTGTGGTGCCGTTAAAAATTCGGTCACTGCAAATAGAACGATTCGATTTTCGTTTCAATCTTTCATCCCAACAAATAACTGAAAATCATATGGTACAGTATTATATCTAGTTAAAAATTATAAAAAGTAAAAAAATAAAAGCTTTTGACCAAATTCGAGGAAAAAAGTCGTAAAATTCGCATATAATTTGATAAATTCGCTAATTATTAAAAATTTTGGATTTTATTCATAAATTCGCAAATAATTCAAATTTTTTTTTTAAGTCAGCGAATTTGGTCACTACGGTCATAAGAAAAGTATCAAGTATTGGTCAATACCGATACGTATCGATTTTTTGGCCAACCGATATATATCGGCCCTGATACAATATCGGGATCGCTCTCGGTATCGGTATCGGCCACATGGAATCAACATGAGACCTTCTGCTAGGTGCTCCATGATCTCAAGATCTATTGTTGGAACATTGGGACGAAAAACGATCTCCATTATCTGATTCAAGGCAATCAATGATTTTTTACTGTGGTTGCAGAGAGAACGGAGAAATGGTTGAAGGAGAATGAGATGAAAAAGAACCAAAGAAAATCTGACTTGGCTCTGAGGGTGAAGAAGATGAAAGAGAGGTTTGTTAGTGTTTCTTGTTTTTTTGTTAAAGCCGTTTTTGAATGTTTATTTTCTTGCATTGCTAAAGTAGATTTGGCAGAGTAGTAAACTATATAGAAGATGACTTTGTCTGCAACACATGATTTTTTAGTTTGATTATTACTATTATTATTATTATTTATTTTTATTATTAGGTTTTGCAACCCACGATTCATTTTTTGCAAATGATGGTTTCACCGTTAAAATTGTTAATTGCTTTGAATCAGACGGTGGAAATCATTTTTCCTTTTTTGTCCCAAGCTTTTAAACAATATGTCTTGAGGTCATTGCCCATCTATCAGACGATTAAATGTTATTCCACATGGAATATATCCCCAAAGTGACCTAAGAACTCTTCTCATAGAACATTACTTTGGGATGATAAAGGTAAAATTAGAGGTCCACTGCCGGAAAATGTGAAACAATGGTGGTCGATTCCCATTTTTTAAATCAGGTACTACGTGATTGGACAACCCAATTTTTAATCAATGGTAGTCGATTCCCATTTTTTAAACTAGGTACCACATGACTGGACAACCCATAAAACGTATTATTTTGGGTATCAAGTGCCACAGGCGTGGACAACCCAAAACGAGTATTATTTTGGGTGTTAAGTGTCATCATGTCGCACCATAATTATCAAAATTGACATTTTTTTAAAGTGCATTTTAATTGTACTATTTTTTTAAAAGGCTTTGGGGAGTAAATGCCCAAGCGCATAGGATGACCCGTGCACTTGGTGGTCAGATCACATGCCACGTGGCATGCTCAACGAAAAACAAACCCCGTTTTGGATTGATTATCTATGAGACATGTGATTTTTAAAAAAAGTTATTATTTTTTAATTTTTTTGCCCTCAGCTTGGGTTCAAAGATAAAGTAACGCCCTAAAACTTAGGTGCATTGATTTTTGCAACGTTAACCATAGTTTTAATGGTGAAAGGTTCATAAAAAGAAAATTTTCTTTTTTGAATCGAATCTGAACTACCATGCATAAGTTGCCATTGCACCCGATCCTCGCGTTGGACGCCACATGATGGCTATTTGATGGTGGGCGTAGAAAAATTTCTACCCTGGGACTATAGTCTGTGGCCTCTTTGTAAATAACAAAATCGTACTTCTTTTAAACAAAACATTAGTAACGTGATTAAAAGACCTTTTTTAATAATTTTTTATTTTAAACATAATTCTTATGATTTTCTTCCTATTTTTCTTAAATTATTCTAAAATATATATGGACTAAAATTCCATAGGGATTGGTATTCGTTCAAAATCTACCATGGGAAAGTTTCTTATGTTGTTCCACTAAATATGCAGTCAGTCACGTATAAGCAAATAGAAAGTGTTTGTTGAGTGGAAGAATACCAAGAGTTATTTTAAAAGTTTTGTTTTGGAGAGATAGATGAATAATACTGGTTGGATTGGTTAGATTAGGATGCCTATCGACTTCTTTACGAAGAGAAAAAATAGGAAGAGAACATGAGAAGGGTAGATAAGGTCATAGTTAGGGGTCCATGGGGTGATATAAGGGTATGTTGTTCCTAAGAGATATGGAACCAGACATTGAGAGAAATATAAGGTCATTGGTGCTTTTATATAGTAGTAAGAATAATAATAATAATAATAACCAAAGAGGCATTAGCCTAATTAAAATAAAATAAAAGGATAATAATAATAATAATAAGATAGGTATAAAAAAATAAAATAAAATAAAATAAAAGAATAACAATAAGATAGGTGCTGCGGAATAGATCCCAAGAAGAGTCTTTCTTTTTTTAATTTATGTGCAAGTAATGTCTCCCTTTGAAGGGTACTTCTATTCACACTCATCCTATCTCTTAAAGTGCCTACGTTCTCAACCCTCGAAATCCGGTGATTGCTTCAGATCAGACGATGGAGATCATCTTTTACCCTAATTTTCCACATAATGGATCTTGAGACCATGAAAGGACCATTAGACGGTCTATTTTTTGATTCCACGAGGAACAGATCCAAAAAAAATCTCATTTGACTGTTATGTGGAATCTCGCCTCGTTTGCTAGTTGCTCTCTATTTTTGGGGATCTGTGCCACATGGATTAAAAATAGACAGTCTGATGGTATGTTCATGGTCTCAGGATCCATCGTGTGGAAGGTTGGAGTGAAAAATGATCTCCATTGTCTGATCTGAACTAGTCAACGGATTTCAAGGGGTTAGAACCTAGGCGCCTTCCGAGATGGCATGGACGAGAACAGAGGTTCCCTTTATTGAATGATTAAATTAAAAGGGAGCGACTACTCGCACATGAGATTTGTGCTGACTGCACAATTAAAAACGAAAAAACAATGTTTTCAAGACCCGTGTACATGAACACTGTTTCAGTTGAGTCATGATGTAAAGACCTTTGGTGCCAAAGATCCGCAAGAAAAATGATCTCTATTATCAACACAATTAAAAATCGAATGAGGCGGTTAGGTATGCTCCATGTGGCATAAGTCTAAAAATGCCAAGTCTCTTTTTCAATTATGTGCAACCATAGTCACAAAATTCTCCAATTTTCTTTAAAATTTGCCAATAATTTGCAAATGAATCCCGAATCATTCGTGAATTTTTCAAAATTTCGCATGTTTTTAATAATTCGCGAATTATTTCCAAATAATTTCCAAATTTTTTTAAAAATTCATGATTTTTTAATTTTTTTATACGTTTAAGTGTTATGTTTTCATTTTTTGTTTTTCTCTCCAATTTTTCCTCTGAATATTTCCCCAACCTTGCAGAATTTTGCCAGAATTTTTTGAATTTTAACCACACCGAATTATTATCGAATCCTCTGTTCGTACCTACAGGTTTACTAAAAGCGCCTACAATCGAATCCCAAGGAAACCTATTGACTAGTTGGAATTAGATGATGAAGAACGTTTTTCACCCCAATCTTCCACACAACAAATCTTGTGACCATGATCTTACAATTAGATAGTCAATTTTTTATTCCACGTGGCACAAATCTCAAAAAATATCCCTAAAATCACATTTGAGCATGCTATGTGCTTCGTAATTTTAGGAACTTTTTTTAGATATATTCCACGTGGAATAAAAATTAACCGTCTGACGATACATTCATGGTAAAAGATCCATTGTGTGGAAGGATGTGGTGAAAAATGATCTATATCATCTGATTCCAAGAAATCAATGGGTTTCACTAAGTTTCAAACATGTGCTTTCAGTCATAGTCACCAAATTGAGGTTCAGCAATAGTTCAGCGAGGCTAAATTCGGAAAATTCCAGAAAATTCGGGAAGATCAGGGGAATATTCGAAGGAAAAATTGGTGAGAAAATTTTAAAAATAAAAATAAAAAGATTTACAATTATAAAATATTTTAAAATTTAGTTTGTCACAATTTTTTTTTTAATTCGGGAATAATTTGGGAATTATTTGCAATTTTTTGTGATTAGGCGAATTTTCGAAAAATTCGCAAATAATTTAGAGACCTTAAATTCACGATTTTTTTCAAAAAAATGGGCGATTTTTGTGACTATGTTTCAGTAAAGTTGTAGGCGCGAAGGGATGCACTCAAAGTTGACCAATAAAAAACCTAAGCCCCTTGTGGCGGGGCCAACACTCAAGCTTGCAGCATGGTGCTTGGGGCAAGACATGTGGTGCCAGGAGGGCACGCTACATGGGGACCAAGAGGGCCTTGTGACGTGGTCGCACTGTAGGGACGCGATACGGCCGCATGGGGGGGAAGGCGCTGTCGCGACATGGACGCGACACAGCCAAGGTGGGCTAGCGATGCAGGAGGCGTTGCAGTATGTTAAACCAAGGGGTTTGAGGTATTTCCGTCATTCTGGCTGAATGACTGTTTTACCCTTCTATGTGCGAGAGTTGGTGGAAACTGTTTCCCACCCATACGAGGCCTTACGTTGCCAGAGGGGGCGCAAGTGTCTCCTAGGCCTGAAAGGATGGGCCTAGGACGTCGACGCAGGGATGCCGTGTGACACCCAAGGGAGGTTGATGTATGGCTCCGGACTACGCGTTGCGATGCATACGGCTGGGCAACCTCATGAGAACCCCAACGCTGCGTGGGACTCAGTTGAGCACGACAGCATGTGGGCCAAGGATGAACGGGTGCTAGTAATTCGGAACGCACACGAAGGCAAGCTGCGTGGGACTCAGTTGAGCACGTGAGTGACGAGGCATAAGGCTGTGGGCTTGGTTCGGTATGTGAGCATGACATGATGGCATGGGGAGCTGCATGCCAAGACTGTTGCGAAATGAGGTACTAGTGCAGTACACAAGATGAAACTTGAGCAAGCCAAGTTTAGCACAGTGGTGCAAGCGAGCGTGTCATAAGGGGCACGATACAGCTGGGTGGTAGGCTGTAAAACAGAGGTAACCACGTTGGGGGAGTTCCCGTCCTCTAGGCGGGTGGTATCAGAGCTGATGTGTAAATGGGTTGGCTTTGTTGCATGCCCAAGTTGGTAGCGCGTCGAAGGACGCCCCCACGACTGTTGGTATCAGAAGTAAGCTGACTTAGCGCAGCATGCGTTAAGTGCCGCATGGGACTGAGGTTGCGAAAGTGCGACCCCGTGACACCCTGCTGCCGCCCATTATTCCATGGAGAACATAATAACCATGAAATTTTTGTACTATGTGTCATTTAAGTTAAAATGCCACATAGTTTTTAACAAATAAGGTAGAAGTCACGCATTATTTTATAATAAAAACAAAAGAAAAAGACAATTAGAATGGTTGTAATGGTATGATAATTAGTGACCAAATTCGCTGACTTTTAAAAAAAAGAGGCAAATATTTCACGAATTTCTAAGAAACAAATAATGTCAGAATTATTCGTGAATTCCCGAATAAAATCTGAATTTTCCAAATAATTCCCGAATTTTCCGTATAATTCACAAATTTCTGAATATTTCCCAAATTTCGCCCAATTTTATGACTTTCCCCTTATTTTTTCCCAATTTTGGTCTTTTTTATTATTATTTATTATTTTTAATTTTTAATTAAAATTTTATTTTATTTTTTTCGAATTTTGACCAACGTGGATAATTGAATTTGATAGCGTGGAGCGGAGAAATAACTGCTTTGATACCATATAAAATTTTATGGGCCTAAATCTCACAAAACTAGCTTTTAGGGTGAGGAGTGCCCAGATTATATATATCCCAAGACCTCCATGCCCATAGACAATGTGGGACTATTCTAACACTTATGTGGCACCTAAGAGGATATCGAACTCAGGACCTTCGGGGATCATACCCAAGTCGTCAACCCCTGCGACTTCCCTTTGGTAGGTTTGGTGAAAACTTAGCTTTGTTGGAATGCGAAATAGCGGAGAATGATATGCCAAAGGAGAAATTCTCAAGAAAGATGTCGACTTTTCACCCTTTAAATATGACTCTTTTTCTCGCGTTCATACACCCAATTATTTTAAGGAAGAGAAAGATCGAAGAAAGAAGAAAGAGAAAAGAGAGATGGAAGGAGACAACAATGGCTCACACATAATAAACGTAAACGGAGCGTGGTTGAATTCCATGAGAGAGAGATTCTCGCGTTGCAATCCTTCACATGGAAATGCCTACACCATCTACAAAATCCCACAGAATATTTGCACCAACTCTGCGTCGAGCGAGCCAAAAATGCTCGCTATCGGACCATATTTTCACACCAAAGGCAACAACAATGTGGTGTTCACCCAACACGGGCCAGCTATTGATCCACATTATCAAGGAAGAAGGAACAAAAGTACAGAAGAACACAAATGGCGTTATCTACATGATCTCTTCTCTCGAAACCCAAAGAGTAACTTTGAGGATTGCATTAGTGAAATGAAGGCAATGGAGGTAGCAGCGCGCCGCTGCTACTCAGAAGACGTTGGCCTAAATAGCAACGATTTTGTTGAAATGATGGTGCTCGATGGTTGCTTCATCCTCGAATATTTCCTCAAGCGCCTAGAGGAGGTTAGAAAAAACCCGGTGTCTACTGTAGTTTGGATGTCACCCATTATATACCATGACCTATTTCTCCTAGAAAATCAGATCCCCTTCTTTATTTTACGTCGTTTATTTGACCTTGTGATCAAGGGCACAATGAACCTAACAGGCCCCTCTTCAGTTGAAGAGTTGGTCATCCTCTTCTTGCAATGGAATGGAGAAAACCTGCCTCCTAGAGAACCTATCCATCATTTGCTCCATTTGTTGCACATAGGTCTCTGTCCAACTAGCATGAAATTTGTGAATTCGAAGAGCAATTCTTACGATTCACTCGCGGAATCTAAGTCAATTCGCTATTCGTTATCATCGCCAAATCAACCACCGCAAACAGTCCCCTCCGCGACTGAGTTCAAAAAGGTTGGAATCAAGATCAAGAATATAGACTCGGGTAGTTTCTTCGACATAAAGTTTCGTAACGGAGTAATGGAAATCCCATCTATTTACATTCATGATGGCACTAATTCCTTCCTTCGGAATCTGATTACCTTCGAACAATGCATTCCCAAATCAAAAACATACGTCACGAGTTATGTTTTCTTTATGAACTGCATTATCAAAACGCCGAAGGATGCTGAACTACTTCGCCAAAATGGGATCATTAAAAACGCATGGGACAGTGATGAAAAGGTGGCCCTTCTATTTAATCAGCTCTCCAAATCTATTTTCCTTGATGTTGAAAATAACTACCTTTCCGATGTGTTTAAAGAGGTATATGGATACTTAAAGCGAGATTATTTTGGTAATCTATGGATGATCCTTTCATTGATGGCGGCCATTGTTCTACTCACTATTACCATTGTACAGGTACTTTCGTAATTAATTTCACGGTGGATTTTAGGATTTTTTGTTTATCTTTCAATAATGTAAAATTAGATTGAACCTGTGACTTCCATCTTAGTTGTTGTAATGATTTGATGTATAGTTTGGTGTCTTTTAAGCATGATATAAAATATCGGTCGATATCGATACGTATCGGTTTTTCGGCAAACCAATATGTATCAGCGCTAATACGTATCGGTAACCAACTTGGGTATCGGTATCGGCCAACACGTACCTGGAATTGGCCGATACAGTATCGGTATGGGCCAATACAATATCGGTATCGGCTGATACTTCTTTTTTAAAAAAATAAAAAAAAATAGGCCGATACGTATCGGTCCTCCATGGACTGATACCCGATACCGATACCGAGTTTGACACCTTGCTTTGAAGTGATGTAGGTTGGTATGCATGTACCAAGGGGCAAGGACATATCATAAGTATTATCAGGTCGGTTTTCATGCTAAACCGAAACCGAACCGATAACTATCGGTCTCTAGTTTCTCAAACTGAAACCGAGCAGATAAGCCTCCAAGCCGAAACTGAACCGATAATCAGTTCAGTCAATTTTCAATTTCTAAGCCTCAGTTTTTTTATTAGTAAAATTTAAAAAATAAAAATAAAAATTTACAAATAATACCTATTTTTGTGATTTCCTTTTATACAAATAGTACCTATTATTTTATTCAAAAAAATAATACCTATTATTTGTAAAATTTTCTTTTTACAAATAATACCTATTATAGGTATTATTTGTAAAAATAAATAAATAATACATATTACTTAGGTAAACTCAATTGTTTTCTTTTGAAAAGGAAAACCTATTTTTGTATGCACCTCAGTAATACCCCATTATTGGTTTCTTAACCGTTCGGTTTCGGTATGTTTACATCAAAACCGAAACCGAACCGATAACCCAATAAATCATTTTTCCAAAATCAAAATCGAACCAATATGCCCTAAAATCGAACCGAAATTTCAGTCGGTTCGATCGATATTCTACACAACCCTAATGAGTACCAAGGTTATAAGAGTATCTCCATGAGATATCTCATAACTAGCCGTTATGTCACATGTACTCCCAAATTGCTAGTTTTGCGATATCCATCAACTCCAACAGTCCATGGATCAAAATATCGTCCGATACCGATACGTATCGGTATCAGACTTGGACGATATGGTAACTTCAATGTACCGTATCGCCATTTTATATGTAAATGCCCGGACGATACATTCAATGTATCGTCCAATATTTTACTATTCCGATACATATCGTCCGATACGTATCAATTTTGAGCTCAGACGATACGTATCCGATACCCGAAATTTTAACCCATGCAACAATCATCTCATATCTAGATGTAAATGAGATATGAATAGTGGTATCCCATATTTGGGATACCACTATTCATATTCCAAATTTCGAATAAATATATATTTTATTCAATTTTACTAATTTATTTAATTTAATAACTCAATTTACCAATAAAATTATATAAGAAATATATTAAAAAACAAAATTTGGATACCTCTTCCCCAATTTGAAATAACTCTTGGAGATGCTCTCAATGCATATTTTCAGCCAACGAAAATAGCCTTACGTTAATTGGTATAGGCACTATTTGGGTACGATATAAAATCTAGTGGGTCAAAATTTACATTGAAAAAAATATCTCCTCATATGATTCATGGGGATCAAACTCCTTTAAATCTCTAAACCTGTTTTACCATTGAGCATAAAGGCAATAGGCCGTGATGAATAACATAATGGAGATGCTTTTTCTATGTAATCTTCGACTCATTCTATGTAATCTTCTACTCAACCGATCTATTTTTAAATCAGATATTTTACATGAAAAGGCACAAGTTGATGAAAAATAGTGCCACATGTACCGATCAGTGACCCAAATAGGATCTATTTGATTAGATAGTGTCAGGTGTAATTTTTCACCAATTCATTTGATGGCAGATGAAAATAAACAAATTGTGGGAACAATTTTACTAATTGATGTTCTATTAGTAAATGCTGGTGTAGAAGTAGCAGCTAAATATTAGGTGCACAAAAGGGCACCTGATGCCAAAAAAGAGCCTGTGGGAATTGGAACATAAACAGAGATCTAGGGCTCTAAAGTTTTTGCATGTGTAATCGTCAAGCACATGGATCAAAATCTCGATTTCGATTTCGGTTTTGTTTATGACCCGAACAATAAATTGGTCAAATTTCCAGTAAATTTCGAATTTTTTTGAAAAAATGCTCCAAACTTTATCGAACTTTATTTTACTAAATTTTTTAAACTATTTAACATTATTAGAATACATATTTACATGAGGAAAATTAATTTTCGATCACACAATGGATCTTGAACTCATGCAAAACATATCAGACGGTCAGATTTTGATTCCACATTAAATAAATCTCAAAAGTTACTCGCGAAAAAAAAATCATGTGAAATAAAAACTGAAGGTGGATGATAAGAGCATGATATCAAGATGCATTGTGTGAAAGATTGGTATGGAAAACGACCTGCATCGCCAGATTCAAAGCAATCAATGGGTTTTAACGTGGGTGAACTCAAAGATTCGGTGGGTGGATATAAAGGCACTCTTATTTTATTAAGGGAGCCATTACTTAAAAAGCGTGTGTAAGTAATGACCCCCTTTAGAGACATGTGACATGTGAAAACGCAATCTAGGCCGTCTGATTTAAAGTTCGTGATCTATAGATCTTTAGTGGATAAGATTGGAGCAAAACACGATGTTTACCATATGATCTATTGTTGTCAATTTGTTGAATAAAATAATAGCCTTTGACTATATTTAATCACATGATGGAGATAATATTTCATGCCAATATTATCTACTAAGGATCTATAGATTATGAACTTTAAATCAGACGGCCCAGATTGTGTTTTCACATGTCACATGGCCCTAAAATACAGTGCAATCACTTAAAAAACGAGTGCAAGTAATGGCTTCTGTCCCTGAAATGCAAAGTCTTCTTTAATATAGCTGCAATCACTTAAAAAGCGTCTGCAAATAATGACTCCCGTTTATTAAAAAATAAAAAGGCAACTATTAAAGGCATTAACTCATTAACTGTTTTGCAATAAAAAACGAAAACAGAGAAGAGGAAGAAAAAGTAAGAAAGGAGGGGAAAAATAAAGTGATTTCGGGAGGCTAGGGCAACTTCCAGGTAGCTCCTCCTCCTTGTTCTTTTTCTTTTTTTCCTTTCTTCTTCTTCTTCTCCTCTATTTTTTTATTTTTTGGGGATTAAAGAAGCAAGCAAGAGAAAAAATGGAGAGAAGAAGATGAAAGAAGAAAAAAATTTAGGGGTTTTTATGCGAAAATTGGGTTTAAACCCTATTAACAAAATTTCAAACTCCAATGTGTGATCTCAGCCGATAATTTGAAATTATCGGCCGATAATATGATTTTTCCGGATGGGGGGTGATAAATCGCATTTTATCGTATCGGTTCAGGCCGAAATCGAGACGACTCGATCAAAAATTTAAAATTTCAGCCGAGATTTTGATTCATAGACTCAAGCATAGAGCCCAAATGGGCACATAATACCAAAAGAATTTGTCCGAAAATGACCCAAAAGTCATTGTAAGAAATGAACTCAATCTTGTCATGCAATCAGTCCAACTTGAGACCAAGTTGTCAAACTGGGTATCGGTATTGAGTATTGGTTCATGTTGGACCGATATGTATCGGCCGATACCAATCTGGAACGATGGTTTTAAAATAAATAAATAAATCAAAGAGGTATCAACCGAAAAACACATTTAAAAAGTGTATTTTTTAAACGAAAAAAAACTCCAAAAAAATTATTTTTCTAAAAATCCCCCTTTTTTTTTTTCAAAACGCATTTTAAACATGGTTACAAATTTCGCCGAACAACAAGTCAAACGAAAATTTTGGGAAATTTTTGATATTTTTCGATAATTTCGGTATTTTTCGACGAAATTTTGGAATTTTCAATAAATTTTGGTACTTTTTTAATGTTTATTTTATTATTATTATTATTTTAAATATGTTAGTAATTTAGTATATATTGTAGTAATTTTTAAAAAAAAATATTAAATTTTTTTTCTTTTTATATATTTTTAATCCCCAAATTTTTTCCGAAAGGTATCGAAATTAATCTGAAATGTATCGAAAGGACCCCCACATTATCATTTTTTTATAACAAAATTATTTTATATATACTTTCTTCTCCAAATTTCGCCGAAATTCAAATTTCGCCGAAATTCCGTGAATTTTCGTATAACTGGCCGAAATGTGGGTCAAATGAAAATTTCGGTATTTTTTGGCAAAATTTCAAAATTTTCAGTTTTTATTTATTTATTATTTTTAAATATGTTAGTAATTTAGTATGTATTGTAGTAATTTTAAAAAAAAAACTATTAAATATATTTTTTTATTTTATTTTTAATCCCTGAAACTTTCCCGAATTTGTTCCGAAATGTATCGAAATTAATCCAAAATGTACCGAAAGGATCCTCCACCGAAAAATTACCGAAAACAAAATTTGTCACTATGCTCCAAATTGCTATTTTTCTAAATTATTTACTCCCACACTTTCTTTTCTCACCAAAGTCTGAGTTGGTATTAGGTGCCCTACATTTTCTATCCCTTAGGCTTGGTATAAGCTCTATCTCACTTAGGGTTAGTATTAGGTGGCTGCCTTATGCACCAAGTTTGCCGCATAGGTCAATGTCCTTCTACCAAAATTTTCAAACTTGGAGAGACCATAATCACAAACATCGACAAATCTCAAATTATTTGTGAATTTTTGAAAAATTCATGTGTCACAATAATTTATGAGTAATTTGCAAACTATTCCCGATTTTTTCAAAAATTTGTGAGTTTTTCATATTTTTTAAATTCATTATAATTTTAAATCTTGTATTTTTGTCTTTTAATTTTTCTCTCCGATTTTTCCTTCGAATATTTATCAAATTTACCAGATTTTTCTAAATTTTAACCTCACCGAATTATTGCCAAACTTGCCGGAGTTTGTCAAATTAGTGAAAATGCAACAGTATTCTTTGATTGATTTGGCAATTCTAATTATATGTGAGCTTCAAAGATTTGACAAGTTTAGTGAAGGAGATTGACCTTGCACTACCCTAAGTGCATTCATCTCCAGCAGGAGGGCTAAAAACGTTGCAACGGCTATAATAGCTCTCCAAAGCAGAGAGCTATCTCAGACGCTAAATTTAGCTATTGTTGTAGTTAGAGCTAAACAATAAAAATTTATTTCTGGTATAAAGCTCCTTCTCTCTCTCTCTCTCTCTCTCTCTCTCTCTTATGTTTCTCTCTTTTCTTTCTCTACGCTGGAAGAACGGGCGGCCAGATGATCCCATTTGATTAACTTCTACAACCCAAATTGGTGTAACTCTCTGTGGGAGGCAAGATTTTCTTGAAAAGAAAAGTAGAACCAGGTTTTTGAATCTTTGTGGGTTTTTTTTTTCAAAGTTGTAAGATTGCAGAGAAACCTAGATTTGTTTTCTTTGAATTTGATTTACAGATCTGGGTTTTGGAGGATTTGGGATTCTTGCAAAGTAAATGAAAATCTAATTTTGGTTGGTGAATTCTACGCCATTGTTCTAGACCAAAAGTAGTTCCTTTTTCTATGGGTTCTTGTAGTTCATCAGATGTATGGGTTCATCAAGAAAAAGGGTTCTTGTAGTTCAAGAAAAAGGTTTCTTGTAGTTCATCAGAGGTATGGGTCTCTATTGATCATGAGAATTTGGATCTGGTAGCTGGGATTTTGAGTAATTTTGGGCAATTTTAACTCTGGTTTGTGGGCATTGATATTCAAAGCAGTCCTCAATTTTTTGCGGCTAGAAGGGCACTATTTACTATTTGAACTCATTGATTTTTTTACTCATAATTGGGGATTCATTTTTAAATTCAATGCTCATATTTGTTATTGATCTTATGTTAAATCAATCACTTCATCACTTTGAGAGGAGCACCTGAGCTTCTTCAATAAATTTATTAGCTATTAAATTTTAATTTTTGTTACACTAGATTACTTGTTCAGAGGAACACCTGAGTTCCTTCAATAAACTTATTTGTTACACTAGATTACTTGTTCGGAATCGCAAATTAAAGAGAATATGTCTTTCACCAACCTCTTAAACGAGGGGTCTTACGCTGACAATGAATCAATGGAAACTCCATACCGAAACGATAGTTCGTCTAACCCTTGAGTTGAACAACAACCTAGCACAAAGAAAACACGGACTAGAAATTTCAGTGCGAAAGAAGATATACTCTTAGTAGATGCATGGGTAAATACTTCTACAAGCAATATATAAGGAACTAAGCAATCAAAGAGTGCATATTGGTCTAGAATTTATTCTAACTACCACGCTAATGAGGCATTTGATACTTCACGCAATTAAGTATCACTAAGTAATCGTTGACAAACAATTCAGAAGGCGGTCAATAAGTTTTGTGGATGTTTGGCTCAAATTGAGTCAGTGCATCAAAGTGGGTTCACTCAAGCAGACCAGGTAAAATTTCTATTGACTCTTGGGTTGGATTTCAAGTTTTGTATATCTTAATTTGCATCACTTGTAAAAGTTATTTTGTATATTTCATTTCTACCTTTTAATTACATAGGTTGCTCAAACAAAAGAATTGTATAAGGCGAAGAATAAAGCCTCTTTTCAGTTCAAACATTGTTGGACCATTTTAAAGGAATGTCCAAAATGACCAGAAGAGAGGAAAAGTCCGGATAGAAAATCGGTTCCAATACCGAGTCTACTCAACCTACGATCAATCTAGGGGAGGACAATATCTCCACCATCAACTTTGTAGAATTTGAGAGACATATGAAGAGGAAGGCTGCAAAAGCACAAATGACTAAACAAAAGGGTACGAATGAGCTTGATAAAGAAAGTTTTATGCGGTTATTAACACTGGTGAATAAAAGCGTGGAGACTAAACGGAAGAAAAAATTAGAACTTTTGCAAAGAGCGGATGCTCAAGAGGAAGCAAGACTTGGAATTCAACAAAGTAAAATATATGTCGAGGAGGATAAAATTATGTTGATGGATACAAGTGGATTGTCGAATCTCCAAAAGGAATACTTTTGTATCCGACAAATAAAAATCATTGAAAAGTCTCAAAGATGAATAGTTTGGCCTAACTAGTTCATCTAGATTTAATAGTTTTCCCTATAACCTCTTTATTTGTTTAAGATAATCACCAAGTTAACTTTCTAAGTTGTGTTTGATTTTTTTGTATAAGACAATTGAAAGTTTTATATCCTAATCCATGCTTTACTAGTTATTTCATGCTATGATTGAAGTTTATGAGGTAGTAAGGTAAATGAACATTAAAGTAAAAATATTATTTTAGAAACATTAAACATTGAACATTGAACATTAAACTTCAAAGAGTACAAAAAAATGAATACAATAATTACAACATATTATTTCTTCAGTTTTGGTCATGTAGTTGTCATAGGTGCTCGATGAGATCCAATTGCAACTGAGAATGAGTTTCACTAACTCGAAAGCTCAAATTTCTTTGAAAGAATTCTGTTAATTTAGCAGTGTGCATACGTGAAACTTCTACACTGGGAGTGTCATCGACTTGCTCATAGTCAAAGTCAACGGCATCATCACTATTTGGCTCGTCTTTGATTATCATATTTTGTAATATTATGCACGTTTTCATAATTAATTTTAGTGTTTGACGGCTCCATCCATGTGCAGGTCTACAAACTATTGCAAAACGTGCTTGAAGCACCCCGAATGCACATTCAACATCCTTTCTTGCTGACTTTTGTGCTGCAGCAAAATATGTTGTCTTCCTTCCTTATGGACGAGAAATTGTCTTCACAAAAGTCGGCCACCGTGGGTATATACCTTCAGCGAGGTAGTATACTACTGTGTAGTCATGACCATTTATTGAGTAATTGGCAGGAGGAGCACGTCCTTCAGTAAGTGCAGAAAACACAAAAAATCGCTCTAATACATTAATGTCATTGTGTGAATCGGGAAGCCCAAAAAAGGCATGTCATATTCATAGATCATATGAAGCCACTGCTTCCAAAATAATCGTTGGTTCATAGGAATGACCAGAAAATTATCCCTTCCACTCAGCTAGGCAATTCTTTCACTTTTAATGCATACAATCAATGCTACCTAGCATCCCTAGAAAGTCACATTATTCGCTAACTTCCAGCAATTTAGCGACGTCATTGCTATTTGGTGACTTTAAGTACGTGTCTGAAAAAATTGTCAGCACCTCTATAATAAAATATTTTAGGGACTTAATTGTGTTAGATTCTCCAATCCTCACATACTCGTCCACGTAGTCAGTCGCTACTTCATAAGCTAGCATTCTAAGTACGGTTGTTATCTTTTGAATGGAAGATAAGCCGATAGTTTCAACACAATTTTTTTTTAGACAAAGTATAGATCATAAGCTTCTACCGTAGATAGAATACGAAGGAAAAGAGAGTGATTCATCTGAAATCGCCTTTGAAATAATTTCAGAGGATATACTGGTGAATTAGCAAAATAATCATGAAAAAGCCTCTGGTGGCCTTGCATAGTATCACGATTGATAAACACACGCCTTAGAACAAAATCATGACATGCTCTGCTCCCTCCCTCTCCATGAAAAAGTAATATCAACTCATCATCGAAGTTAAAATCTTCAAGTAGCATTTGATATACAGAATCCTTAAATATTTGAGTGAAAGTAAAAAATGAATGACGTAGAGAATTAGTCTACGAACTTGTAAAAAATAAATAATATTTTGTTGTATTGAACACTAGAATAGATTGACATATTTATAGACCAATCTGAGAATATGATAATTTAAAAATATGATCATTGAAAAAATATAACCATTATAGAAAAATATGACCGTGTAAAAATATGACCGTTAGAAAAATATAGCCGTTATAAAAAAATATGACCGTTGTAAAAATATAGCCATTAGAGAATTTGAATTTTTAAAAGTTGAGTGTTGGTAGTAAAATATAATAAAACAAGAATGCAAAATAATATTTTAAAGAAAAGAGTAGCTAAAATAGTGCTGGAGTAATTTTTACTGTAGCAGTAGTTAAATTGGTGCTTAGCTACTCAAATTTAGCTCTCCTTGTTGAAGATGCTCTAATACAAACTCCCAACCCAAAAAAGTTAATTACTAGAACCATGGATCAAAATTTTGGCCGAAATGTTTTGGTTTTGGGCATGGCCGAAACGAAACCGAAATCTAAAATTTCGGTCCATTTTATATGGGGTCCAAACTTTTGGATTTCGGTTTCGGTCATGCTCAAAACCAAAATTCAACCCAAAATTTTGATCCTTGACTCGAACAGTAATGATATAAAGGGTACTTTGTTTACAACCTGTGATTCTTTCTTATCAACATGGATTTCATTTACTAAAATTGTTGACGTCTTTGAATCAAAAGATCATTTTCATCCCAATCTTTCATACAATAGAGCTTGAGATCATAGGTTGCATCAAACAATCAAGTTTTGATTTCATGTGGCACCACTAAAAAAACTGTACCTGATAATAAGACATATATCAGACGCGTCCTTAGTCGCATTTTGATATGAGTGTCACCTGAAATCAAAATTTGAACGTTTGATAGTAGGCCCGAGGTATAAAAAAAGGTTGATACCGATACGTATCGGTCTTCAGCTAAACTGATACGTATCGGTCTTCAGCTAAACCGATACGTATCGGTCTCCAATACGTATAACGGTATAAGGTGCCGAAAATAAAATGATGCAAACAAATTTGCCCCACATTGGTTCCTAGTTGTTTTCGGTGACTGCTCTGAGACGGCTTTGCCCTTTCGGTCATATGCAATAAATGTGTCACAATTCATACAGTCACACTGTCAGACGCTTTGAGAGACGCGTTGCCCTTTCATTTCCTGTCACAACTCACAAGTCATTAATTAGATATCAAGTGAGGACAAAATGTTTTCTGCCCTATAAGATACCCGTTAGAGAGATGAGAGATGAGAGAGGAGAGAGGTATTGTACGTTTGGATGCGGTAATTACTTATGACAAGAGGAGAGAGAATGAATAGAGAAGAGAGAGAGAGAGAGAGAGAGAGAGAGAGAGATTTGAGGTATCATACGTTTGATTCAATTATTTTATTTTATTTTATAAATATAGGTCAATACGTATCGGTATCGGCTGATACGTATCAGCCGAGTTATATCGGCCTAGGGCAAACCGATACCGGAGACCGATATCAATTTTGATACCTTGAGTAGGCCTTAATAGAGAATATTTATGATTAAACGACAGATATAGATAATATGTTTTGTGTCTTACATTTTAGACAAGGTTAAGATTGACTAAAATTTTATAAATACTTTTTGGAAGTATTTTAAATAATTAAAGATATCGTGTGATCTTAATAGAGAATATTTAGGATTATATAAGCAAGATATACATCATATATTGTGTATCTTATATTTTAGGCAAGGTTAAGATTGATTAGAATTTTATAAATATTTTAAATAATTAAATTTTTTACGCTCTTAATTGATTATATTCTCCTCTATTTAAAGAGGTTTCTCTCCATAATAGAAAATAGAAAAGCTATCATTTTCAAAGATGTCATATTTTAAGTTTCTTTATGGTATCAGAGCCATAGAGTCACCGATCTCAAGATCAAGTTGTCCATGGTCTGGGGTCATGCTTCTCTAAAATCCTCTCATTTTCTTTTTTCTTCTTTTTCTATTTATAACTCAATAAAATTGTTGATGTAGCGACTCGAAATCTCACAACCTCTTGATTGTAAGATCTTAAATCATACCTTCGTATCGTGAACCATAGAAACATAATAAGGCAATAAAAACGTCTTAAACTGCGGAAGATAAAATTTCTTTAAAATATTAATTAATTAAAATAAAATTCATGATAATATTCTTAGTCCAATAACAAAGTTCAACATGATTAAAACTTAAATAGTCTTAACAAAATACTAACTAATCAATATTTCATTTATTTAAAAACCAATAATAATAACTAGAAAGGAAAATAAATAATTAGGTCACGAAGTCTTCATCTTCATTCTTTTCAAGTTCCTAAGCACCAAGTGTGGTCTCATCACCATAGACCCATACGTTGTCCTCATCTACACATGTCTCATCTGACCACCGACATCAACAAAGGGTGTAAGTTTATACTTGTATAGACCAGACATACAATCCATTGAAGTATAAAATATCAATCATAGCCATATGAATATTTATGTATACTTCATGTGTGTGTGCTTATGGCATATATAATCTCAATAAACTAAAATGAACTGAACATAAAAATAGATATCAATATTGCATGAATGCATCCTTTCTTTTAATTTAATATTTCTTATCATTTAATGCATGTTAGACTCCGTCTTGCTCACGGCGTTGGATTGTAATCATGCTTATCACTTGTTTAGTTAGACTCCGTCATGCTCAAAACATTGGATCTAATCAATCATATCATTTATTATATGTCAAACTTCGTCCTTCTCAAGACGTTGGGTTTAATCATACTCATCATGTTCTTATTTAGTTAGACTCTATCATGCAAAGGATGTTGAGTCTAATACCTTCTTAAACTCCATTAGATACAAGATGTTGGGTCTAATACTTTTTAATCATATTTAGTTAGACTCCATCAAGTACAAGATATTTAGTCTAATACCTTCTTAAACTCCATCATATACAAGATATTAGGTCTAATGCTTCTTAATCATGTTTAGTTAGACTTCATCAAGCACAAGATGTTGGGTCTAATACATTCTTAGACTCCATCATGTACAAGATGTTGGGTCTAATAATTTTTAATCATGTTTAGTTCGACTCCATCAAGCACAAGATGTTAGATCCAATACCTTTTTAGACTTCATCATGTACAAGATATTGGGTCTAATGGTCATTAGTCATTACTTAATATTTCATCATATTTTAAGTGTCTGAATTGCGCATTGTATAGATCATCAAGGAATATGTAAAGTGCATAAGAGTAGGATCCTAATACATAAGCATTTAAGTGTATTTAATCATGATACATAAATATTGAAGTGTACACAATCATGGTGCATAAATATTGAAGTGCACATAATACGATCGTGGTACATAAACATTGACATTTAATGACATTGTTATGAGAAGAACTGAATATAGAACTTAACTATTCAAATTCAATCTATTGATTTCATGTTCAGGCTCAATCTATTGATTTCATGTTCACGTTCAATGGATTGATTTCTCAATCGATTGACTTAAATCCGTGCATTTTTCAAAGCAATTTCATTTATTAGTATCCTTTTAGGCTCAATCAATTGATTTCTCAATCGATTGACCCAAATCCGTATATTTTCTAAAGCAATTTCATTTATAAGTATTTGTTCAGGCTCAATCGATTGATTTCTCAATCGATTGACTCAAATCCGTTCTCAGACTCAAAGAACGGACTCAATTTGTTGAGTTAGTGTTTAGACTCAATCTATTATTTCATCTCAATATATTGATTTCGGTTCCATCTATTGAGTTTTGTCTCCGAGTATTTAAAGCATTCCTCTATTCATACTCAATCGATTGATTTCCAAGAATCGATCGATTGACTCAAATCCATGCTCAGACTCAATCTATTGAGTTAGTGTTCAGATTCAATCTATTGAGTTCATGTTCAGACTCAATAAATTGATTTTCCAGAATCAATCTATTGATTCCAATCCATGAGCACGCCTTAGAATGTATCAAATCACATGGTGAGATTTCAATCGTCTTCTTCTTAATCAAAATTATCAGCATTAAGGATCATTAATCATAACATACATCTCATTTAATCATTTAATCATTACTCATGAAATAGATACACTAATTTATATAAAAAACCAATTAAAAACTAATATTGGAAGTTCAATGGAAAGTATAATTTCTCCATACCTAGATCGATCGTATCACCACGATTAGATCGAGATCTCAACAACGATAATGATTCAAGAAGAAGGTGAAGGCTGTTTGAGAATATACGTCAACTTCTCGTCAATCTTCTAAAAGAAAGGTTCTAGAAGTAAATGAGATTATGAGTTCGTAAGACACTTGTTTATAATATTTTAGGGATTATCCGGTGTTAAGCTAACACACCAAGGAAGGGTGTATAGGCTTTTACCTCAAAGTCCAAAATAGAGGTTTAAAACACGCATAATAAGGTTAGATTCTTAGACCTCTTATCTAGAACTCAACCCTTTAATCAGTAAGCTATTACACAACTTGTGTTCATTAATGACAGAAATAAATATAAAAGCTTGAAAAATCAAAACATGCATTTTTAGTTAAAATATTTTGAAAAGTCAAAGCATGCGGTGAATAGGTTATTAAGTACATACACATCATTTAAATGTATTAAAGACATGAAATTCGAATCACAACAGTTGACATTCTTAATATCTCTACAAGCTCCCTTTATCCATACTCATTCATCACGATCTCTTATTTTCTTTATTTAAGATATCTTCAATGAGAGTTTTGATCAAATTGCATGATCTTATATCATAAGCTTTTGTGAGAGATCACAACAAATCTGATCTAGTGAGTCATCGACTCCAAAAGACTCAAAAAAAGCGCGGGATGCAATAGTGATAGATTTCACAGTCAAACAGTGACCACTAACTAGCATGATCAGATGTTATCGACAACTCACTTCCAGAGATCAAGGGCTAATATTTCATGTGAAAAGAGAATAATAAAGAATATTTAAAGGAACATGCAATCACGGGAGAGTAATAGAGAATATTTATGATTACAAGAAAGATATATCTCATATGTTGTGTATCTTATATTTTAGGTAAGGTTAAGATTGATTGAAATTTTATAAATATTCTAGTAAGTATTCAAGATAATTAAAGATGTCATTTGATCTTAATTGATTGTATTTTCATCTATTTAGAGAGCCTTTCTCTCCTTAATGAAAATAGAAAAGTCATTATCAATTTAAGTTTTTAGGCCCATGATTTCAAGATCCATTGTGTGAAAGATCTGGACAGAAAGGCGATCTCCACCATCTGATTCAAAGCAATCAACAATTATAGCACATGAAACCCGAGTCAAGAACAAAGTATCGCGAGTTGTGAATAAAATGTGCCCAAATATAAATTTTAATTTTAATCATTTCACATCTATTTTAGAGTTGGTATAGAGCAATAATCCGATCATAGCCATACAATATGTAAGTCATGCACGACATGGACCTTGGGTTTATAGTTTATGCAAAACAAAAATTCGATCATATGGTTGTTTTTGTCCTACCAATTAACTCTTTGGCCGTAGACTCATCTAAGAGATTTTCTATCAAAAGATGACTATATAAAGAGTTAATCTAGAATCGGTGTCCACCCATATTTTACATTAAAGCAGTCCACACATCTTTGTGACTGCAGACGTACATGGCATATCATGTATTGGAAGTCCGTACATGTCATACAATCATACATATATGTGAACTGTTGTGTCCATTCATGATAAGTATAATCTACCCAATCATTAGGTGAGGACCTTGAGATGCACACAGACTTAAGGAGCCCGGAGATCCGAGCACAACTCTAACTCTATGTGGGCACGTTTCATACCTATTGTGCCAGTAATCGAACGAGCTTGGAGGCATAGTTACATATTGAAGAAAATTAGTTTAAAACGCGTTTTTTTTCATGAAACGTCGGAAAAAAGTTTAAAACATATTTTTTAAAAAATATTTGCAAGTTTTAAAAAATCATGATTTTTATGTTTTAAATTCATTGCTTTAAAAAAAAATTCAAAAGTTTCCTTATTTTTGTCAAAAAATTATTTATTTTATTAATATTTTTAAATATTTCCATTACTTTCCCAAATGCTTCCTGATTTTTTTCAGAATTTTACTAATTTTTTCACCTTTTTATTTTTTTATTTTTTGAACTTGCCCATTTTTTTTCCCGCTTTCTGATTTTGGTAACTATGCTTGTAGGCACCTCACTTTGGGTGGTTGAACAAACCATTTGACTCTATCACTTCGAATATGTGTGGCAATTGTATGTTGTGTTCCTCTTTCATTTAAAAAATCTTTCCAAACCCCATCTTTTATCCTTTTTTGTGTTTTGATACCTAAATCTCCCTTCCTAACTCATTTCCAATCAGTGCCCATTTAAACCAATGAATCCTTAACCTTTCACTTTCCGAAAACAAAGCTTATTTAAATCATCATTTAGAACCTTTTTTAACCGTACTTTGTGGAGTTTATTTAATCACCCATCCTTTTTCTAATTATTTACCTTTTTTTATAATAATTATTTACATTCTAGCCTCTCTAGAATGGTTGTTATGGGTTATTCAAGGGTTATGAAATAAACCACAATCCTTATGATCCAAGATAAGTCAATGAAATTTTGATACTTGTCAAACATCCAAAGGTCCATCTTGTAGCATTTATTTATGAAATGAGCCTTTTTCTTCATATTAAAGGTTAGAATTTTGAAACCTTATAAAAACTTCATTATTCTTCGTCCCTTAACTTTCGTAAAGTTCCATATAAAAATTTATCATCAAGATCTCTTAAGAAATTTTTTATCACTAATCTTTCTCTATTTTATTTATTTTGTTGTATTTTCTCTTTTAATTTTCTTCTCTTTTTAGTTTGGGAGTAGGAAAATTGCCTTTGGACTATTGGAATGTGGCCATGAATGCCATCCAACAGTTATAGCTACATAACTAGTTGGTGATTAATGAAATACAAAAATGATGAGAACCGTTATACATATTATGATTAAAAGGGTGATTAAGGCTTCTTTATGGGAAATTCATCGATTACATCGCTAGCTTATATAAGCAATGTTTATCACAAGGAAAAAGTGTGCTTGGACACATAGAATATGTCCTACATCGATCGGATGAGCCACGATAAGCGACCATCAGTCTAACAACACCGTCGCCCTCTTGATCACAACATGTGGCATAGATTTCTCAATCATTAACTGGTATCAGAGCTTAGGTTACATCATTACCATGCCATGATCGACGTTGTTCATTGTCAATCATTATCAATACCATTTCCATTGATCAGATAATATATGGTGGTATCCTGATAGTCCGATCATCGTCGATCAGATCATTGATTACAAACATCGCCTGATCGAAGGTGGCACTACCACGTTATCCAATCAACGATCAAATTCGGTTTGATCGTTGGATCTGAAAACAACAAGCTTCAACATATAAATCAGTAAACTTGAAGCAAGAACGGTATACTTTCCTAAACTTTAAATCCATCAATTTTTTTTAGTAGACATATGATGAAATGTCTAAGATAGTGGGAGTATACTCACTTTAGAACATTGTTTTATCATATGATGTTTGATTTAATTTTATGAAAACGTTCAAATGGACTTATGCAATCGAGTATTGGACATGTTCATGACGGGAAAATACGCTTTGCGTGTAAAACCTCATGGCATGTGAGATTTAATATGACATGATTAATATGATGGGTAAATAGCCTTATAGCATGCATATTTAAGTTTCGTTATAATCGTTTGTATATTTATTGATGGGTTAATCAAATGGTTAAACAAAATGTCTTATGATATCATATATTTTGGTCTTTATGGCCAAGTGGGAGATGTTGAAATGTAGTCATGAATGTCATCCAATAATTATGGCTACATAACTAATTTGTGATTAATGAAATACAAAAATGATAAGAATCGTTACACATATTGTGATTAAAAGGGTGATTAAGGTCTCTTCATGGGAAATCCAATGGTTACATTGCTAGGTTATATAAGTAATGTTTAGCACAGCCGCATAGGGGAAACGTGTGCTTAGACACATAGAATATGCCCTAGATCGATAGGACGAGCCGCGATAAGCGACCACCAATCTAGTGACACCGTCACCCTATTAATCATGACATGTGTCACAAATTTCTCAATCCTTCACTGATATCAGAGCTTAAGATACATCGTTACCGTGCCATGATCGACGTCGTTCATTGCCAATTGTTATTGATACCATCACTATTAATCGGATAATATATGATGGTATCATGATCGTACAATTATGGACAAGGGAAAACTCTGTTTGGTTTTATACTTATTTTTCTTGCATTCATAACCTTTATCTCAATTTTTGCTTCATCAAGGATTTGCCTAACATATTCTTCAGTCTAGGGGTGTCAACGGGCTGGGTCGTCCTTCCTAACTTGCTTTGGGCTGAATTCCGGCTACATTTTGAGGCCCGTTTAATAGTCAAGCCTTCCATCTCCCTTAATAAGCATGTTAGGCATGAAATCTTAGGAAATTTTTTTTACTATGAGTGAAAATCAACCTGACCCGCTAGCCTGACCCGAAGCGCAATATATACATGTTAACAAGAGGCTTCGAGATAGGGGTTGGAATGCATGGTGGATCCATGCATTCCAATCAAGTGGCGTCGATGTGGAACCATTAAGGGAATTGGGTGAGACGGAAACTCATCCATACATGATCAGAAGTCCCTCAAAAAACTTGGGTATGATCCAATGCATATCCTCCATCCAAAATATGGTCAAAGAGAGAAAAATACAATACACCAAAGTATGTGAGGCGATACTCAAACTTTGACTACTAGTTTGTTTTTAATTTTAGATCACACGCCAGATGACACATGATCCGAAAACAGGTATTGTTTTGGGATCACCTACCACGTGACACACGATTCGGGGTTGAAATGCACGGATTCGGATGCATTCTAACCCATATGCCATTTTCCCTATTAATAATATTTTTGAGCATGGTTCAAAATTTGAAAACAAAAACTTAGAATTTCGGTATGTAAAGTACTGTGGGGAAGATTTCAGACAAAATTCAAAATTTCGGCTGAAATTTCGATTCAAAATTTAAGTTTCGGTCCCCACCGAAATCGAAACGAAATTCAATTTTTTGATCCGTGTTCTTGAGTAACAATTATCAAATTATTGTTTTGTTACTTTTGAGTTATGAGTAAAAATTTTAAAAAAAAATTAACTACTTGCCCCGATCGTTTACTATATTACTAGCCCATAATTTTTGTAATTAATCATTGTAGTTTTGCTTTTGCAAACTAGAAACTATTTTATTACTATCATGTGGTTTTCATCATAAAGATATATCGTAAAGTAGACACCACTCTAATAGCTAATAGGGGTGCAACGAATGTTGGATCTATTGATCTGACCACCCAAAATAATTGCCCTAGGATCTAAGCGTATGATCAATCAAAACAATAGATCAATAATCCATAAATTAAAATATATGTGTGTACCATATTACGAAATCATAGTTGTTGATTCAAGTCGATGCTTTTCCTACGAAGAAAGATGAAGGTGGCTCTACCCACTTCTCTTGTTATACTCTCTTAATGGAAAGATGTCAAAGGCTTGTATGTATTGAGGGGGAACGTCCACCTATATATATAGCATGAAGAGTCATGCCCTACCAAGAATACCGTCCATCAAGGTATTCTAATAGAATAAGAATCACAGGTAAATCAGAAAACCTTAAAGTTTCATTCAATTCCCAATAATGCCCTTTATTATTTCAAGCAACTGTAATCCAAGGTATAAAATTCTACTGTATGTGAGCCACCTAAATAAGAATTTTGAGATTCCATAAAAATTTCAGCAGTCTCCCACTTGATCCACACACGGACCATAGTTTTAAAAACGACTCTCACTGGATTAGACAACCAAAACGAGTGCACTTTGAAAACAAACGTTGTTTAATTGAAATAACTTAGACATTCCTAAAATTACGCAAATTTAATGAAAATATAGGAATGAATTATGAATGCACATAGTATACCATTTTCTGAAATAGATACTACGACAGTTCCATAGTCACAAAATTATAATTAACAACAAATTTAAAAAATGATAACTAATTTAACATGTGAACTAAGTGCACAACGAAAGTGTGCAAATTCATAATGTCCCGCTCCATACTCATCGTATGTTCTGACATCCAAAAAACTATGGCTTGTAAAATACTTCACCTGATCCTCAGAACAAGAAGTTATTGACGTGGTGCCTAATCATGTTCAACTCTGAATAAATCCAAAAGAGTATCAATACTCACAGGTAAGATTAAGGTAAAACATTATTGGCTCACTCACCAAGGTGTACCACCCCAAAAATTATGAAAAATTTTACCCTAATTTGTGGAAAACTATACCGAAAATATAATTGTAGATAAATTCTACCTGATTTTGTGGAAAACTCTACCCAAAATATACATGTATATATAAGACAGAGATTTTAAGATATATCATTAATAACTGTAATTTAGAAGTAAGATAACTCCCACTCAAAATGCAAAGTTTAAGACTTTACCAATCCCTTATTGTAAAAATCGTGATGTAATAATCAAATCATATAACCATTAAAAAATAAATCATGTTCAAAATATAATAGAAAATTTTAAAAAGAAAATTTTGATAATAAATTATGATAAAATATAAACGGAGATCTCCACTCCATAATGATTTACAAATATATTCTTTTAACAAATAGTCCTATCGGTATATTTATAAAATTATGTCACCAAATATAGAATCCACCAAGGATATAGATATGATAACCTGTCACCCAAAATTTTAAAAGACCAATGTCCACAAAGGACTCCAAAATGACTATAAGTCATTAATATCCACCAAGGATATAGACACGATAATATGTCACCCAAAAGTCTAAAAGACTAATGTCCACAAAGGACTCTAAAATTACTATTAGTCATTAATATCTACCAAGGACAAAATAATTTGTATTAGGGGTATAAACGAATTGATTAGAGTGTTTTATCATGTGCAAATAATCTACTCTTTGGGTATAGATAATATACAACATTCAGCATCACCTTTAAGCAGAAATTGAGTGTACAACCTATCATCTCCCCTATGACACAAATAAAACACACGTAGACATAATCGCTTATGTTTCGGATTTGATCCTGATGATGCACTACCTTTGGGCAAGAGAATTATCATTCTCTCTTCTTTACACTTACGACTATTCTACTCACCACATTTATACGAAATTAATGAATCACCTTTGGACATAATCAATAACTCCATGCAAATCAGTACACAAGGTGATCTTAATGAAATAAAATCTCAAGATTCAAGAAACAATAACCTCTATAGAATGGCCACCTTTGGGAAAATCCAATTCTACTTCAATTACAGTTTCTCGAACGACCACTTTAGCGGTCTTCCTTAACTCTATTGGAAAGACTTAGACATGATATGTCTAGTCTCAACACTACGTGAAAATAGAGAATAAGCAACGCCAATACTTAAAAAGCATCACACCCATTGGCCGTTGTATAAATGCAACGGCCCAAAAGAGAGGTTTTATAAATGCAACGGCCCTTAATTATCTTCGTTCTGCAGGAGAGCGGAATCGAACCTATGACCTTTACCCTTAAAACTAATTGGGTGCCTGCACCCAAATAACTTACGAAACTCTGTATCCTCATTCTTTCTTCACAAAACGAAACCTTACCTCCTAATTCTCCTTTTGAAAATCCTAACAATCACAACCCTCACTCTTCAAAAATCTCCCGAAATCGTACCTTCTAATTCTCCTCTTCAAAATCCTACGGCTTCAAAACCCTAACTCCTAATTCTCCCGAAAAAAACCCATAAAAAAAATGAAAAAAAAAACTCAGAATCTAATAACTTATTCGATATTTTGATCTTTGATGTACTTCTCTGCAACTTCATTTCCTCTGCAACTCCATCTAAAGACGAAGAAGATATCGATCTCGAAGATGGCTCTTTTAATGGGTGGCGGTTCGAGAATCGGGTTTGAGATCTTGACTCAGTTCGAAAAACCTGGCGCCTCCATAGCTATGATGGACCGACGCAAAAAAAGTCCTCGATTCTGCTGTTGCTTCTCTCCAATCCATGGGGATTCCTGTAATTTTTTTATTTTTTTTCCTTTACTTACTATTTTTTGTATTTCTATTTAATATAGATTTTTTTTATTCGTCTGGAAAACTTGCAATTTTGTTTGATTGTTCTCTTTTCGTTGTGTATTGAGATAGGTTCCTTATTATATTTCTTTGGAAATGTTTTTTGTTCTAGAATGTGCTATGTTCAAGTTCCGATTGCCTGATTTTCAATTCCTATTTCTAAGCTTAGTGCTGCATGAATCCTGTACAGTACGTGTTTGATAAAATTCCAATGAGGAAGGAAAGTTGT
This sequence comes from Chloranthus sessilifolius, assembly GCA_021018995.1. Lineage (NCBI taxonomy): Eukaryota > Viridiplantae > Streptophyta > Magnoliopsida > Chloranthales > Chloranthaceae > Chloranthus > Chloranthus sessilifolius. The sequence continues at coordinate 10,157,047 of CM037598.1, forward strand.
GTTATCTCTTGTTTATGGTTATTTTTGTGGCTATAAGAGTTCAACACTCTATTTTATGTTTATTAGTTATTATTTGGTACCGGAAATTGTAAGGTCCGCTCTGATACCATTACATAAGTCTCAATATCATGATATCAGTCAAGATTTGAATCCATGACCACTGCACCAATGGAGGGGCTTAGAACTTACCTGACTATTTTTTTTGGAAAGTTGAAGTTTTTTAGTTTTCTAAGGATCAAAATTTTTATGATGCAGCTTTTCCTCTCCTGAATCAGACGACTCTGCACAGTTATCTTGAATCAGACGACTCTGCTCACATTTTGTTGCCAATTGATCATTATGATATATTCTGCGATGGAGATATATTTACACCAATGTTTTCACTTTGTATTTTTTTCTAGAATTGGAGAGGATGGTAGAGCAGTGCGGGTAAAGATTGGCTTGTTTGACTTTTAGGGACCTTTAAATATGGAGGTGATGACCAAAGCAAGTGGATTGGCTATGAACAATGGTGATCAATAGGAAAATGGATGTCCTCTCCTTGTTTTCGTTGTACCATTGCCAATGAGGATGGAGAGAAGGATGGGGCTCTGGTTGATGTTGATGATAGTACGGGTTTAATATGATAAGTGCCAACCATCTCTAATGCAAATTTCGTCAACTAAATAGTCTAATGTAGATATAGACCCATTAATCCTCTCTTTTTTCCCCAAGCTATCTGTCCCTAAACACCTAACTGGTGGGCATGCCTACTTGTGCAGCCATTTGTGGAGAGCTGTCAAAGTGCCGCAAATATGGCCTTCACAATCCACTTAGAGCTTAAGAGAGGTCTGATTTTTCTCTTGAAATTCATTGCCTCTGTTTTTTGCAACCAATAAATGACAATTAGTCATATTTTAGGGGATGAATACAAATTCTTCTCCCAATTCATGCTTACCTTTATAAGGAGGATGTGATTTAGCTAGGTGAGACGTTGGCCCAAACACAGTCTACATGACCTTGTAAGTACATATTGAAGTCACTTTTTTAGTTGCATAAACTTAGTTGTTGCTGTGTGTATGTAGTTAGTGCCATGGGTACTTTAATATTTTATTCTTGATATATATTATAAGGCTATGAGTTGGGTTTGTCGCTTACGGCGCTTCCTTATCTCAAGTTCTAACAATTTTTAACTTTTAATTATCGTTAAGTTAATGCACCGGACACATGATTACAGATTGTAGCCTTGGCTTTGAGAGGTTTGGACTAAACGTATTGTTTTCTTTTACTTTTACCTATGCAGTTTTGGACATTGATTCTGTTGGAACATTTACAATGTGCCATGCAACAATTAAATATCTGAAGAAAGGAGGACCGGGGAAAGGCTCATCAACTGGTGGCACAATTTTGAATATAAGCGCAACTCTGCATTATACAGCAACTTGGTATCAAATATGTTCTTTTATTTTTTCTGCTTTGATCATATGAGATCATTTTTTTAGTTGACGATAATGAGTGATTGACCAGTTGATCCAGTAGTGGCATGAACTATCCGGCTCTTAATAGATGTACGTGTGTTCTGTTGATCAGACCTTTATTACCAAGTGAGTTTTATTACCAAATAATTTTTTTTATCAGACTTTCACACACAGTTATATTTAACGACTTTGTGTGCCTTGCATGACTCTCCTTATAGAGGCACTCAAGGATCACTCACCCCATGGGAATTATAGTGTAATTATGAGGCTCTTTTTAGCTGCCAAATCCCGTTAAAAGCTGACTTCCATGGGTTTCAAGGGCCTTGAATACCATGTGAAACGGCTTTTGACTGGATTTGGTGACCCTTAAAGGGCGTTCACTTGGTGTAGAGTGGATATTTTACTCGAGAAGGTGGTATTTTACGCCGAAGTGATGGTTTCCAATTGTTTATCTTACGACTCTCACTGTAATTTCAGCCATAATCATTGATGTGGGAACCAATGAAATTTTTTTGGTTTACGAGCCTTTTTCCCTTTTAAGACTTTAAAATCAAATGAGAAGTTGCACCGGCTATAATTTTCAAAAAAACCTTCACAACCACCTACACAACTTATTGCACTGAAACAAACACACATTTTACGCAAGTAAAGGTGCTTATTACAGGTATGTTTCTAAAATTTTAGCTGCAAACAACCCTTTAAATGATTACGCCAAAGTGAACGTCCTCTAAATCACTTCATACATGGTGATGCCTCTGATGCCCTAATAATTGCTTGTTTCTAATGTTGTGGTTTGAGTTTTTTGGAGGTCTGGTTGGGTTGTGGGTTTGATGTAGATGTTACTCAAGTCCTTTGCGAGCTTGAGCATACAATACACAGAGTGAAGGTGTCAACGACCCCCGATGGGCAAGTCATGGACCTGTTCTTTATAACATATGGCATGTGAGGCTTTGGTGATTATGGATTATTCATTTATCTTTATTTTTGTGTTTGTAATGACAAGGCAATAATACTTGGGTTTGATATGCTTATTTATTTTATCATACTTGGATTTGTTAAAGTAAACTTTTTTTTTCCTGATCTCCTGGTCATTGATAGGAATTTTTGTTCTGATCTATATTTCTCAAGTCTGTATTATTACTTCTAGTTTTCAAACCGACATGCTATGATGCCTATAGCATTTATACAGATGGTTAGGTAATATATAATTTGTAACATATATCTAATATGGTTGCTTAAGTATATGGATATCATAGTCGAAATGTCATCCAGTTCTTACACATATTTATCTTGTTCATGGACTTGGTTGTGAGGTTTCAATAAAGTTATTCACCTAAAGCGGACAAGATATCACTTATCAGTCACATGGCCTGGGCATCAATCCTCCATTTATTTAATAATTTTCAATCCTCCATTTTTATTTTATTTATCTATTTACCCAAAAAATTCACCGATAAAAAAAATTTGGGTTTTAGTCCCTAATTTAACTTTTAATGTTGTGTGCACTTTACATTATCATAAATTTTAGAATATTTCCAAGGTTTAAACTTTTTGTGCTGGATTGCCCTTGTAGCTTTTTCTCTTTTTTTGGTCGTAAAATGTTTTAAGTACTCTCTTCACATATGAACCAAAGACGATTTCCCTTTTTAATTTACGGTTTGGGTTTCTGGTGTTTAGCGAAGGTTTTTTTTGTCCATTCAACCAACCTTACCATTGGCTGACTGGAAAGAAGAATCTCGAATTGGGAATACTTAATTTCCAAATTATTCTTGAAGTTTTATTTCTATTTTGATCATTAAAAATATATCATTCAGGACTCAATATGTTTTTAGTACTTCCGAAAGGATTCATGCAGCTGGCCATTGTGTGCTAACAGAGCTTTTTCTTATGTTCTGTTTCAGGGAGATCTTGCACACAAAAAAGAGACAGGATGAAACATGTAAACGGTTGTATGCCATTCTGGGAGACTCATGTTTGAGCTGTGAACTTCTCTTAGCAGGGCCAGAGTACGAAAACTATACGAAGGGGTTCTCATCTCTTCCTCCAGCAGTTGCTAATGAACTATTTAATTCTGAACCATCGGACAGTGAAATCCTTTCACAAGCTCTTAGTCCAGATTCAAAGAAGCTGAAGAAAACCAATGTTGTCCTGGACAATTCCCTGAGCCCTGCTCATACCCTTCTTCAATTACAATGTGTTGATCAAAAGTGCTTACACTATGATATAATGAGAACTTTGAAGGACTGCAACATTCAGGTAATCGAAAGTCTCCTTCGCTATCCCTTTTTCATGTGTTTTTCTCTGAGCTTTGATTATTGATAATAATTTAGACACAATCGTCAACATTTCCTTCCCCACTCATTTCTCTTTAGGGCTAAATAAGTATTTGTTAGAAACTGTTGGTTTTAAGATACCGGAATTGAATAAATCAAGTCCTAATGGGGCGTTAACAACATGTTTTATTACCATGGCCAACCGAATGGATCCTAGCTATCCCTTATAAAAGAAAGCTAATCATGTTTTTTTTTATATTGTACCCTTTACCTATGGGGTATGGATAGATGCTTCATAAATGTCATAGTGCATACACCTTGCCAGTTTTTACAAGCAAACCACTATATTTGTGGATATTAACGTATGTACTGCTGTATGACTTCTCTATATACATTTTCTAATTTACAGGTTCTGTTGCTACTTTTTAAGATAGCTTATGGCTAGTTCTCATCAACGGTGGAAAGTTATCGTGATGTGGACCTATTCATACAACAAACGGATGGGAAAAAGATTGTGGACCCCAAGAAGCAGACTGCCATTTGTTCTCGATTGAGGATGGAGATTCTTCACAAAATATTCAATCCCATTCAATATTTCTCCAAAAACCCTAGATTTCAAGAACCCCAGAATTCAAAAAAAAAAAATAATCTCGATCCGAAATCCAAAATCCGAAACCATATTCCAAAAATCTCACCTCCTCTGGAAATGCAAAGTCCGAATTCAAGAATTATTCTACACAGATCGCATCCGAGTCCCGTTTTATCAGGGCAAGTCACGCTGATCATACACGGATCTCCTGCCGCCTTCTCTCTCTCGATCAACACCACGTCTTTGCTCGGAACCCCCATACCTGTAATCCGGCGACGGCATCGCTGGAATGCCAAATCCAAATCTTAGCAACGGAATATTCCTCTCTCGCTCTAATAACTCCTCTTCACTAGAATTTTTTTCTTTTCTATTGGTTAAGGTTTTTTTTTTTCTTTTTTAAAATAATGCATATAAACATAAAATAAAAGGCTGAAATGGATAAATCACCTTTCTTCTAGACTACATCTTTAATTTTCACTTTTTAAAAATGTGGGTATCTACTTTTAAACAATCAAATCTGCTTTAAAATGTGGGTATTTACACCTTTAATTTTCCTGTCTATTGCGCTTCTCATGCCCTACTGGCGAAGTATGTTTTCCTGTCTATTGTAATTGATATTTATTTCTTTGTCTAAATGACTACTACAGGTTTGGATTGTTGCTGCTCAAGCTCTCACAATCATGGCAATCAGGTCTAGGTGGCCTTTTAGATTACAAATATACAAATTCTTTACATGCTTTGGCTCAAGGTGGAGTGCAATCTCAATTTTCGGATATGCAACTAAGTAACGAAGAAGATCAAGGAGCTTGATTTTTTAATAACTCCTAAATTAAATGGAAACATGTTTGAATATGACATTGTTGAATGTATTAATACGATGATACTGAATGTATTAATGTGATTTTTTCAATGTATTAATGAGATGTTGTCGAATGGATTAATAGGATGTTATTTTATATATATATTTTTTGGCTTATTATTTTTCTTTTTAATTGAATGGATAGTGAATATTTTGCCTCATAGGATAATTTGTGATTAAGTATAATAATCATAACAAGTATATTTTGCCTCATGGGTTGATTTGATGGGCGAGAAGCTGTGTATTACCAAATTCCCTTTTTTCACAAATTGTTGCTTTCACTAATTTTTTTTATTTTAAATTAATTTTGTTTTTGTTTTATTATTTTTCATTTAGGTGAATAGATTATACATTTTTTCCCTTATTGGGTGATCTGTGATTGATACAATATTTGTAACAGGTAGAATGGCTCTAATTATAGTAATAAAAATGAAAATTTTACATTTAAAAAAAAAAAAAAAAAACGGTCCATAACCGTTGTTTTTGGAGTAAATTAACAACGGTTCATTGACGTTGTTTACATATACCACTGACTTAGGTCATGATTTTTAAAGAATAATTACTACCATTTTTCCATTAGGAACAACGGCTAAAAGCCGTTGTTATTTTGCAACGGATATGGGCCGTTGTTTATATGATAAATAAACAACGGTTTTGGGCCGTGGTTTATGAAAACCATTGCGTTATAAACAACGGTCGTTGCCACGGGTCAAAACCATTGTTTATGAAATTTACAACGGTTTTGGGCCGTTATTTTTTGACGATTTTCACGTAGTGCAAGAATTTAACCAATTCACCGTAGAGTGTATATGCATAGTCATGCTCATAGTTAATAAAATCACGAAATAATATTTAAATAAATTTGTAATGATAAAATTTACGTCATAGACCTATGAGCTTTCACACACATACACTTAGGTCATAGGATTAAACCAAGGATCCAAAAGTACATATAACACCAATATACTAGTTATATTAATGAGTCACCAAAAGAAGTTTATTCCATGATATACAATCATTAACTGTTGTCAATAATAAGTCTAAAACATAAGCCTCAACGAATAGATTAAAACTAACTACTAATAGGTCAAGATCGGACTTAAAAAAGAATGAGTAAGTTTTCTAATGGGCCTAAACAAGACCCAAGAAAAACAAATCATTATAAGCCCACAATCATAAGGTCTAAACTATTATAAGCCCACAAACATATTCTTTCTAATCATCAAGCCTAAAACAATATTTGATTCACTAAGAAAGCATACACCATTATAAGGCGCACATCTCATGGGTAGAATGAGCTTGAAAAGGTTATGATATATTCAAACCAAGAATGAACCTTCTCAATAGACTAAATTTGGCCATATATAATTAACTCGAGCTCAGGTCTCGTTTGAGCCTAGAGATGGCCCAAATATCAAGAATATTCAAAACCATTTATATATCCACAAGCATAAGATGCAAAAGTCCAGAAAATTATATAAATTTAAATTTACAGACTTTAAATAAAAAGAAAAATAAAATAACGAGAGAAATTAATGAGCCTTAGTACAAGAGCTCCAAGCAATGGCACACCGTTCTCCAACACAAACCCATAAAGTGTAGAGTCCAAAAGTCCAGGGATTACAAGGGTCTCCTTAAGTCCACCATATATCATGATATGATCTTCATGACTACTCAAGAGTATACAAGCTCACCAAGGGTCTTATATGCAATTATATTATAAATGAAAGAATAATATATTAATCACATATATTTACTATGAGTCTATGTGGTTTAACAAGAAAATCAATCCCATCAAATTCTCATCTATTTCTTTTGAAATAATCTTTATCAAAAGATTTTTTTTTTTTTTTTTCGGGTTAATTCCCGTGTGAATACAATGGGCCAGGGCCTAGGTTCAAACCTATATTGCCCTCATTGAGGTTACAAGTTCACGCAACTTAGCTTACCTTAGGGTCTTGTTAAAGCCTTAAAGGGCATTGGCCTGATCCAAGAGTCTTTCCCCAACCCAGCCAAACAAGGCCCGATCCAAGAGTCTTTCCCCAACCCAGCCAAATAAGGTTCGCTCTCGGTCATAAGAAACTATTTTTCACATATAAACATGGTAAAAGAAGTCTAGATATTTAGAAAAATATATGCTTCCAACAAGTTAACCACGCCCTATTATATAAATTAGAACTAGTAAAAGGCATTATTTTACTTTAATAAGGGTTTTTTTATCATAGCCATAAATCTTAATTCCTTCTTTTTTTTTTCGTGCAATTATAAGTTAGGCATGTCTAATTGATGGATAAATTGTTGGAAGGGCCACTGCCAAAAAAACAAATTCGACCGGATGACCCAACCGTTAACTTAAAATGACTGCTAATAAAGAGGAATTCCTTATGACCGTCTGATCAACGGGATACTTAGAATATCACCCATCCAATTGATGCCCCATCTATTGAACTACCAGGATCAATTCGTAGTTGCACTAATTTCAGGTAAATTGCAGTCGCACCACCAAACCAGGAAGGAAAAGTATATATATCTATAAATAATAAAAAAACCTTCATAAACAGGCCTGGTTAGGCCTAATGTATTGACACCGGTATCATTAAGTTCTAAAAATTTTAAATAGATACAAGCAAAGATTAATCCTCCTGTCCAATTTCAGCTCGAATCTTTTATATTACACCTGAATCATCTGAAGTAATCTTATCACATCAAAGATTCACGACAAAAAGGACTATTAGAATAGGCAAAATTAATTGACTTGATGCTTTGATTAATAATACGACAATTATGGTTTGATACCAATTATTAGATTTATTGATCCGATCACTCAAAATAATTACCCTAAAATCTAGGCGTATGATTAATCAAAACAATAGATCAATAGTCTATAAATTAAAATATACATGTGTACCTTATTACGAAGATCGTGGTCGTTGATTCAAATGGACGCTTTTCCTGCCAAGAAAGATAAAGATGGCTCTATCTGCCGCTCTTGTTACACTCTCTTAATGGGAAGATGCCAAAGGCTTTTGTGTAATAAGCGGGAGATGTCAACCTATATATATATATAACATGAAGAGTCATGCCCTGCCAAGAATACCGCCCATTAAGGTATTCTAATAAGAATAAGAATCATATGTAAATCAAGAAACCTTGAAGTTTCCTTCAATTCTCAATAATGTCTTTTATTATTTCAAGTAACTGCAATCTAGGGTTTTATAAAATTCTACTGTGTGTGGGCCACTTAAAATAAGAATTTTGAGATTTCATAAAAATTCCAACAACGAAAACCCGAAACCCTACCGAAAAACGAGCCTTTCGAATCGGGCCGAAATTGATTGAAAACCAACAATGGACCGAACTGATTTGGCCTAGTTCGATTTCGATTTTGGTACCTAAAAACTGAAATCAGTCGGGTAGAATGAGAAACCGAAAAAATTGAAATTTTTTAATATATATATATATAAAGAAAAATTGAAAACCTAATCGAACCGAAATTGGATCAATTCAGTTTCAGTTTGAGGGGTTGAAAAATTCGATTAACCAAAACCTATTTTGGTTAGCGTTCGGTCTCACAAAAAGGGATACGGAAACCAAAATTTCGGTTACGGTTCGCTTAAACGAATCTGCACCCCTAATAGCTACAAATAATAAATTTACCATTTATAACTTTATGTTTAATTTATAAAGGGGAGCCATTACTTGCACTCATAAATGTGACCCATACACCGAAGTTAAAGAAAGGCTTCATATTTTAGGGGACATGTGACAAGTGAAAACGCAATCTGAGTCGTCTGATTTAAAGTTCAGATCTATAAATCCTTCGTGGATAAAATTGGAGCAAAATACGATATTTATCATATGATTTATTATTATCAACCGTTGAATTAAATTATAGCCTTTGACCATATTTAATTACATGATGAAGATTATATTTCTTGTTAATCATTTGCACTTAATATCTTTAAATGACGGGCTCCAAATCAAACGATTTAGATAGTGTTTTCATATAACAAAGGTTGCCAAACTTGTAAATTTTTGTTTTAAACTTGGTGCAAGGGCCAAATTTACGAGCGCAAGTAATGGCTCCCTTTTTAAAGTCATATAATAATCTAAAAACAAGGGTAGTTTGGTAAATAAAAATTTAGCCGCAAGTAAAACACTACAAAATACCAAATCTGAATGGTACGCACTTTTGAAGGCAACGCTAAACTTTTCATTTCCTGAATAGTTGTTCATAACAAACAACTTTAAAGTCCATATACTGTCGAGTCCGAATCTCTCAGGTCGGATTAAATTTGAACCTTATCTTGCCCAATTATTCAGTTGGGCTGTATTCGGGGCTTCCCTCAAGCCCAACTAATAAGAGGGTCATTTTTTACTCAGCTCCATTCCGGCCTGATCCGACCCATTGACACTCACTTTCATGCAAGGTATTAAATATCAGCCGATACCGATACATATCGGTTTTGGCCAAACCCATACGTATCGGTATTCTATATCGGTATCGCCGATATGTCTCAATTTCAACCAAGTTTTTATCTTCTTATTATTTTTTTTTGTTAAACATGGCCGATATATATCGGTATCGGCCGATTCGTATCGGCCCAGGCAAACCGGTACCCGAGACTGATACCCAATTTGACACCTTGCTTTCATGTAAACAACCATCTAATTTTCATATGGGTACCATTGATTGCTTGGAATTTGATGATGAAGATCATTTTTCACCATAAACTTTCACAAATGGGAACTCGAGACAACGAGTGTTCCATCAAACGGTAGTTTATGATTCCACGTAGCACGTATTCCAAAAAAATGGCCCTAAAATCACATGACACATATCTTGGTCAAACGTGATTTGAGGGCATTTATTTAGATTTGTGCCATGTGAAATAAAAATTGACGGTCAAATGGTAAGACAAGACATGGGCGGAAAAAGATCTTTATCAACGGGCTTAGGAAGCAGGCACTTTCAGTAAATCTATAGGCGCGAACAGCAGTACCAAGAAGTGTAGTACACTCATTTGGGGTACTACCCAGTACCCACCATAACTTGATGGGACCGATTTTGATCGTCATTTAAACACCACATTAAATAGTGTTTAATCGATCTTACACTATTTATTGACTTATGATATTGTCAAAGTGATATGTGGTCAACTATTTTGAGAGACTCGAATCATTTAAGTTGTGCACTCTAACTTCGATGACGATAGTAAAGTTCATAGATAGGATGGTTTATAGATAGGATGGTTTACATCCCTCTGACTGGGACATATTCCATGGATGGATTCCTACTTGAGAAATTTAGATTGATTATATATATATATATATATATGCCATATGGCACAGTGATAAATCACACTTCACTGGTGTAGAAAGTGACATTTTAATGGTGTAAGATCATTTAAACATGGTTTTTAAATGTCGGTGAGTAGCCCACGACTCATCTGACAGTAAGAAAACCCTGGTTAAGGTTTATTGTCGTTTTCGTTCTAAGCTCCCACCTTTGTAGCTTCATTTGGCTAGCCACTTCAAAACCCTGGCTAGGGTTTCTTGTTGATCGATTCAACTTCTTCTCCGAATCCTGCAAATGCAATGTCGATATGGTGGCCATTGATCGTTCTAGCCTTCGCTTATTTGATCTGCCGGATCTTGTTGATGCTCATACCTCCAAACGTGCCCTCGATTGATGTTGATGCATCGGACGGTAATGCTTCTGTAGATCTCTCTTCACATTGTTTCTCCATTTCGTAATTCTGATCTCTTGAGAGTTATGGTTCTCTAACTTATCGCAGTTTTGGACGGTGGAAGTCAGACTAAGGAGAACGATTATATATATGTGAGTAATACCAGAAAAAAATGCTGGGATATTTTCCTATTTTTAAGGTTTTCTTATTAGTCTACTGACTTGTTGTTCTGCTGTTCTTGGTGAGGGTTCTTAGATATCATGAATCTCAATCAAGGTGTTTTTTATTTTAATACTTTATCCTTTTATTGGTTGGAATGTAACAGAACATCAGGAATTTCGAAAAAATAGGAGAATTTTGAAATTTGTCCTGTTTTTTCGTTGGAATGTAATCGAACATCAGAAATTTCAAAAAATTAAGAAGATATAGGAGAAGAAATTAATTGGTAAACTTTATTTGTATTTTATTTAAATCAAGATATCAGTATCGGGATCGGGTATTGGTCCATCCTGAACCGATACCAATGTGCCAATAGGGATAAAGTATCACTGAATCCATCAAATTTTTATTTTTATTTGGAAAAAAGTAAAAAACGTAAAAAAAAATTGTCTCGGAAGTATTGGTCGGTACCGAAACAATATCGACCATTACTGTCCCATATCGGCCTGATTAGGTATGACCGATACATATCGGTATCGGCCGAGTTTTGGTACCATGTTTTAAATCAGTGATAGACTAAATTATAGGTCTCATTGCTTAGTTCAATGGTGAACAACTTGGGCTGTAAGCGTAAAGATGACTGTTCAAGTTCGGAGACAGGCCACTTTATTTGTAAAAAGCCAGCCACCTTGTGTGCAAAAAGCAATAGTTAGGTCTGTATCCTGTATGGACCGGACAATATTTTTTTGAGACTGATTCCTATTGCTGGTTTACACAGATGTTGCCATCATATTGCACCTATTTACAGGTGTGGAGCTGGGATTTTTTTCGAAGGGGGTAAGTTATGGTCAACATAGTGACCAAGTCGGGGTTCGGGAATAAATCGTCTTGGAAAAAAATCCGGCTAAATTTGTCAAATTGGTGGAAAAAACAGTCAAATTGGAAAAAAAGAAAATTATAAATACTATTAATTAAAAACTGTAAAAATTAAAGAAAAAAAATATATAGAATTTTTTGACCAAATTCGAAAAAAATTCAGAAAATTCGCATATAATTCGCGAAATTTGCGTTTTATTTGGAAGATTCAGATTTCATTCGGAAGTTCTCAAATAATTCGGATTTTATTCATGGTTTCAAAAACTCGCGAATTATTCACGATTTTATCAAAAAGTCAGTGAATTTGGTCATTATGATGGTCAATAGAGAAAATGAGTTAATATGAGGTATGAGTTAGCATTAGGTAAGTGGCGCAAGCACTAGATGGTTGGTGCTCATGTCACATTTTGGGATGTGTCGTGGGGAATTACTGTGTACTGTGTGAGATTAATTTCTGCATCATTGATAGGTGCGCCATGCCATGAGTTAAAGATCTTGGGTGTAAAAATTTGAGATGAAAGAACACACCCATCCTTTGATTGAAAGGCGCCAAATGCGACATTTAAAATTAATAGATATCATGTACATCCAATATATCCTTAATTTTAGATGGTCTTTGACCACATTGAATCAAACGCTGAAAATCGTTTCATTCCATTCTTTTACTAAATAAATCCTGACATCATGGGCCATAAATTACATGAACGTATAATGGTTCCTCGTGAATCCCAAAATGTGACCCAAGTACCAAGAGCGTTGGCACTCATGTCAAGTACCTAATACTAACTCAAAACTAGAAGCGGGGCAATCAACCATATTGTAGCTAAAGGGGGAGGGGCAACCACCTTTAAGTAAGTAGCCCATACTATATAGCTTGCTAGGCCTCACCAGCCTATTAAAATGGTTTCCAAAGTAAGGGGGCAACTGCCCCCGTAAGCCTCTATGTGGCTCCACCCATGCCCAATTAGATCACATGGCATACATCTTTTGTCATTTAAGTGTTTCATGTGTATGGTCATTACTTGTACAGTTGTACCATGCACAACCCAAAAATCATGCCTATGAGAGCATTGAAATCATACAATTAAAGCACTTTACTGTTAAAAAATGTCCACAACCGTTCATATTAGAGTGCGCAGATAAAAGAATTCAAATCCTCCAATGAGCTAAGACTTTGTTGACTTGGAGTGCTGAAAAGATTGGCCATAGGGCCTAGAAATGGTTCCTTCTCATAGTCTTTAGCCATAAATGCTTGTTATAGCCCATTATTCCTTTGGTGGTAATTATATACCTGTAAATGTCAATTAGGGTGACACTATGATACACACTGTTATATTGTATTACCAGAAAAAACCTCTATGCATCGGACGATATGTATCAGTGTGATTGAGATTTTAAATCATGGAAAGAGTTGGCTAAAACCTCTCATAATTTATTTTCTGATTGAACCTTATTGCAGATACCAAGGAGGGGGAGAGTGGCTCAATTGGATAAAGTTCCATGCTACGAACCAGCAACAATGAAGTACTTGGTTCATAAACCTGCATTAACTCCTGATGAGGTTAGTGGCGATATGGCCATCCATATATTTCGATGAATTATTAGATAAATACTTCATTAGGCAATAGAAACAATGTAGCATTATGTTTTAATTCAAAATTATAATTTTCCATGTTTTATTTTTTCTAAGAATTGTAAGATCTAAGTGAATATTTAGTTGCCACCAACTAATGCCGTATTGATACTTACAAGTTACAATGGTTAACCTGCACATTGGATATAGATAACATGTGTGCATTTGCTTTCTGATCGGCAATGTGTTTCCTTTAAGCTATAGGACTCACAGTAAGGGCTAGTTTGGTTGGACCTGAAATCGTGAATCCATGACTTGATCACCATTTTGCATGAATCTGGAAAAAAGAAGAAAGAGAAAATCACAAAAAGGCAAACATGGTGTTTGAACAGTAAGCATGATTTTTGGGGAAAAAGGAAGGTTTTTTTTTTTTTTTAAATTTTCTCCTCGGAATAGAAATTTCAAAAATCATTTTATATAAAGACACAACATGGGAGTGCCCATCTCTATGTTATAAAACCCTTTGTCAAAACAATATTTTTTATGAAATAAAGATAGTTTCAAAATGATAAAATTGAAGATTTTCAATAGAAGGCATCCAAACTGGCTCTTAAGGAAACTGTTCATACGGAACTTCATTATTATCTGCCGTGTCATCTATTTAAAATTTTATTAGTATTTTATCTTTTACTTTTGAAGTTGTTAAGTGGGTCCTTACGTTGGGCATTTCTAATTTCCTTCCTTTGAAATCTTTCACGGGGCTAGATTTTTTTATAAATCCTGCATTTACATTGTTATCTCATATTGAAAATAAAATACACTCGGTCAGGTCAAGGAACATGTGAGACAGTCCAGGAAGGCACAACAGATATGGGCAAAGAGTAGCTTCAAGCAGAGACGCCAGTTTCTGCGGATACTTCTGAAGTATATCATTGAGCATCAGCAACTTATATGCGAGTAAGAACTACATCTTTGAAATCATAACCACTTTGCAATTCTTAAAATTCGACCAAAACTTATTACGTACGTGAGAATAGACAATTATATTGCCCTCAAGTGTGTAGCATTGAGGTCACGGGTTCAAAACATCAAATCCCATGCTTACCTATAGAAAAAATAGAAACAAAAAATTTCGTTTAGGAGCTTCTTAGGGATACTATAGAAGAAGAATTTGATCTCACTTCATGGAGGAGATTTGAATCTCCAAGGTTCTCCTTTTAAATTTGAAATGAAATATCCTTGGTTTGTATCAACAGGCAGAGCTTATCAGTTTACAGTTTACAGTTTCACACAGTAACATCAACTTGAGAACCCCTTAAAAGTAATTTTTAAAATAAAGATGTAACACACAGTTTTGTTGTGTAGGCTGCGTTGACCTTTTTTCACGCTGTATTGTGGATTTTATTTTTAGGATGTAATTTATAGAACCATAAATTCATGTTTGATTTTTATCAAGAGAACCTTTATTCAGTTGAATCATTGTGTTAGATAATTGTGACATCAATATATAAAATAAAAATAACAATTGCTTCCAATTATTCATATAAGTAGTTTGGATTTTGTGAGTTCAATGACAATGGCTAGCTTTTATGGCATCTGTCATCCTATTGGACAATCGTTCTAAATACCTATGTATGCATTGATTGATATTTTTATATTGACTAGAATTTCTTCTCGAGATACTGGAAAAACAATTGTAGATGCTTCATTGGGAGAGATCATGACAACATGCGAGAAGATTACTTGGCTTCTGGCAGAGGGTGAGCAGTGGCTAAAGCCTGAATACAGGTTAGCTTTTGGGAACTTTATCTATCTAGAAGATTGGATGATTGGGGATATCTTGAATTTAAATATTGGACATATTTATTTGTAATTTATAAGCTTTCTTGAATTTGGGAAAATTTCATCATTCTAGGGATTATGGAGAAGTCCACACAACATGAAAGGAATTCTCTTTTTTTTTTTTTTTTTTTTATTGTTTCTTTGTTCTTTTAGACCAGTTAGTAGGTGAATTAAGTCTAAAATAACTTCTATTGCGAAGTAGAGGCCCTTCATACCGTCATTTATAAGCACTTTTATGTCTCTATTTGTAACCCTTTGTACTATTCTTCAATGATTGAACTTCCCGTACAATTGCACCACTAAAGTTCACTATATTTCTATGCACCTGTACTTGCATCCACTAATATTATTGTATATGTTGCAGGCATATATCCTGAACATCTTTTGTATTGATATGAAACCCAATATGTACAACCTCGAAGATTACTCTACTTTAATTAGGGATGCAAGTCTACTACCGAATATCGTAACCGGCTGAAAAACCAGTCAAACCAAACCGAGCGATACCGAACTGGTCCGAAACTGATTAAAAAACAAAAAAACCCAATCCGATTCTAAGTCAAATTTGTTTCGCTTTTGGTTGCGGAAATAAAAAACCGATTTGGTAGGATTACACAACTGAAAAGAACAAAAAAATTGAAAAAATCCAAAAAAATGAATAAAAAAACAAATTTTAGAAAAAACCTGAAACCGAATTCGAACCTATTTTTCTGGTTTCAGTTTGGTTAGGTTAACGGAATCTGCTTTCGTCTTTTAGTAATATCTTATTAGTCAAATGTCTACAATATGCTACATGTAGTTGTTTTAGGGCTTCAAGCATATAAGACAATTTTTAATATTCTCGTTGCTATAGGTGTATTTTATTTCAAGAGGGAGCTGTTATATGCAATGTTGTAATTGAACAAATGAATTCTTATTTGTTAAAGTGATCTGTGGAAAAGAGGCTCTTAGTTTAGCAGGATTCCAAATTTGAGCCACTGAACAAAAATTTAAATATTTCCTTTTTTGTCCTTTTGGTGGCTTTCAGGTCTTCTGGAAGATCAATGTTGCACAAGAAATCCAAAGTGGAATTTCATCCACTTGGGGTGGTTGGTGCAATTGTTTCCTGGAATTATCCATTCCATAACATATTTAATCCTATGCTTGCAGCAGTGTTCTCAGGAAACGGTGTGGTGATAAAGGTATTTTAATCTTTTCAAGACCTATTTCTGTTACAAAAAACCTTTGGGTTGGATGTCTACAATAGAGATTTCTATATTGGGCATGTGTGAAGGTGAAAAGAAAGGGCATTTGAAAATACATTTTTGGAATGACATTTACTTATTTTAATGTAAGTGGTATGATCCTGTTTGAAAGCATAGCAAAATTTGGTAGATGGGGCTGGACATAGTTGTAAGATGAATCACCAATCCGACATATTCTGGGTTGCTGTGGCAGGGGCTAAGTTTGGATTGGACTCCACTGAACAAGTCATCTTTATTGCTATGGTCCGAATTGCATGCCTCATTGGGGTGTGCGACACACACACACACAAAATCATTGCTCTGCTTTGTAGTCCCCATATGAAATATCATTGCTCATGACATAGCTAGCTGTTTTCATTGTATATTTGTTGATAGTTATAGTGTATCTCCATTTTAAATGATTTAGTTGAGCTAGAAAAATCATAGTTACGGAGACCCAAGTTAAGTATGCACGTTTCAGTTACTTTTTCTTTCAATAGGCTAAATGCAATTTACTGATGAAGCAAATGTCCAAATGGATGGAATCTGGAGCCTTTCGAATTAGAAACTCAAGTGCTGGTAGTGTATGGACAAATGAACCTCCACTTAATCAACTTTAAAATATTGAATGCCAAATTTTGTTTTAGGCACTCACTTGCAATGTGTTTAGATGGGTGGACAGTATATGTAAAAGTTTGTGGATTGTCATCCATAGCATGGAGAATACAGATAAATTAACCAATAAATGGGGCGCTTGTCTGTTTCTCAGAACCTCATGCAAATGCCTTTGGATCTTCGGCACACTTCAGCTCAGTTTTGGTGCACAAAAGGTCTGGCACCTAGAATTTGGCCCGGCCTCGCCCATGAACAACCCTAGAGGATCATTTTGTTACAATGACAGTAGCATGCAACAACAATTGGAATAAAGTCTAAAGAATGCTAGGCTGAAGAGCTGAGAGAGTAAAATGGAAGGTGTTTTTGCTCTAAGGAGAACAAGCAGTAACTAATGGATGTAAGCTCCAAATAGGAGCAAGTATTAGTGATTAAAAGGGCTTTGGTATCCATAGTAGACTCTCAGTATGCAACTATCAAAATAGTATCGAAAGAACTAAATACAGTTTAAGTTTATGTTATCATCAAAAAAAATAATTACAATCTGATTATAACAATCCCCTAGACACGCACAAATAAACCTAATAGAACTGAGTGTCTGCTTAGGCTATCGGGGCCCTGTTATTGCTACTATGTGCTGCTATTTAGAGCATATGCCCATTAGTTGCTGATTGTTGCTCTCCTTAGAGCATAAAGAAAGACAACCTGATGTTGCTGCTCAGCTCTTCTTCATTGTACTGTTTGAACTTTATTTCCAATTTTGCAGGCTACTGCATTTGCAACAAAATAATCCTCTAAAGCTGTCAACAGTGAGGCTGGGCCAAAATTCCGGTCAACTGACCCTCTGTGCACCATATCTGAGCTGACCCGTGCCGAAGGGCCAAAAGCATGTGCCTGAGAATAGGGATGTATGACGCACTTGAAGTCAAGCTCCTCATGGGCTTCTTCTACTCGCTTGTTCCATGAACCCAGTGTCATCTATAGCATGGAGAAAATTTATAAATCAACAGATAATTGTGGCTCCTCCATTTACCACCCTCAAACTCAACTTTGACAGATGGTCTGTGGGGATATCGAGGCCAATGAGTGAGGGTGGTCACGCTAGTGACCCCGCTTAGGAGAAAAAAGTGAGTTTTCCCTGGAAATTAACCGTTCAACATCAATGCTTTTGATCCAGTGAGAGTTTTTTGTTGCCCAGGAACCTCAAGTTTGTTAGTGCCTACAATCCATTTTTACCAACTGAGATGGCATATGTGCAGTGCAAGTCTTCTTAAGATATGGTAAGTTTCATTTTGGATGTATGTCTTTCAGTTTCTAATTGCTAATTTTGTAACGTAGGTTTCAGAACATGCAAGCTGGTCTGGATGTTTCTATGCCCGAATAATTCATGCTGCTCTTGCTGCTGTAGGTGCTCCTGATAATCTGGTCCATATTATTACTGGGTAAGCATTTGTACTTTTGTAGACTTTTTGTAGTTTCTTAGTTGTTGTACTAGCTTTGTAGTTAACTCCTCCTTCCCAGATTTGCTGAAACAGGAGAAGCACTTGTCTCTTCAGTTGACAAAATCATTTTTGTTGGATCACCTGGTGTGGGCAAGATGGTATCCCTTTCCCTTGGCTAATATCACCAATATTTTCTTGATTTTATTTAGAAAATTTCCTATAACCTTCTTGAATTTTAAAGTGACCACAGCCTCTCTCCACAAAGGCATGCAGCCTCTCCATTTATTGGTTGTGAGATTATATTTGCTTTCTCACTGCAGATCATGAAAAATGCAGCAGAGACATTAATACCCGTTACCCTTGAGCTTGGTGGAAAAGATGCATTCATTGTGTGTGAGGATGTAGATGTATCACATGTATGGAGAATTCCTATATTGTACCAATTTCTTCTAAACATAGAGATATTCGTGGATTTGAGTTATTTGTAATTTGTTGTCCTTTAAAATTGCCATTTTTTTTCCTATTATTAGCTGGAGCATCCATCTTTGAAAGTTATTTATTGGAATTCTGAAGCTTTTTCACAATATAGGTCGCCCAAATAGCTGTTAGGGCTGCTCTCCAATCAAGTGGGCAGAACTGTGCTGGTGCTGAGAGATTTTACGTTCATCGGGATGTTTATGGTTCATTTGTTGCACAAATAGTCAAAATTGTAAAATCTGTGCATGTTGTAAGTACTTCCATTTTTGACCTGCATCTCTTGTTTGCATTTCTTTCCTTGTGTTATGCCTTCATCTTTTCTTAGGTGTGCTATTAGCTGAAAAATATCGCTTCTAAGAAGTAGTGATAGCTAATTTTACTAATCTTACTGTTTTATCCATTATCAATAGCAATGATATGGGAGTTTCATATAGGATTAAAGATGAATCTAGGACTTGGGCCTGTAGCACAATGGAAGATTGGCAATATTGCAACCCCAAGGTCGCAGGTTCAAGCCCAGCTTACCGATAGAGTTAGTCTACAATGGGTGTCCACCAATCATGCGCTGCAGTCACACAGATGTGTGGACTGCCGTGTCCACTCATGATAGATGGACACTCATTGTAGACTAACTCTTACCTATAAAGAGAATTGAAGATGAATCTGTCTTTGCAAGCAAAGATCATAGTGTAATTTGCCTATGATACAAAGATTTTTATCCTTGGATGGGCTTGACGAGTCATATCAGTGTCAGAGTTGGCTTATTATGCCTATGATACAAGGATTTTTATCCCTTGATCTGATGTAAACACAAAGGATAAATGGGCATGTATCAGGGTTTTGCTAGTAATTTATTAATCGCATGGAATGAATGTAGCAGTTCACTTATCACCCCACAATAACAACCACTTGGTTCCCCCCCCCCCCCCTACATTCAACTGATCCAGTTTTTTAGTCAACCTTTTCTAGATCATCTCAAAGTTCTGGTCCTGTTTTGATCAGCTATGAGACATTTTCATTTGAAATGAGTGTAATGAAATTTCTTAGGACCAGTACAGATGTTATAATTTTAACTGATTCTGTGAAAATGGTGGGGAGTGTTCGTTTAATTGACCATCTCTTATTCAGGGCCCCCCACTCGCTGGAAAATATGATATGGGGGCAATATGTCTGCAAGACCATGCTGACAAGCTTCAAAGCCTTGTGAATGATGCGTTGGAGAAAGGGGCTGAGATTGTTGGCAGAGGAAGTTTTGGCAATTTAGCCCAAGATGCAGTTGGTCAGTTCTTTCCACCTACTGTTATGGTGAATGTTGACCATACGATGAAGTTGATGCAGGAAGAGGTAGTCATATATAGTTTTTTGAACTTTTTAACTTTGTAGAGCTTCACTTTATTGATTTGTATTGATTGATCTGCAGACTTTTGGACCTATCATCCCAA
This sequence comes from Chloranthus sessilifolius, assembly GCA_021018995.1. NCBI lineage: Eukaryota > Viridiplantae > Streptophyta > Magnoliopsida > Chloranthales > Chloranthaceae > Chloranthus > Chloranthus sessilifolius. Next base: position 10,177,561 of record CM037598.1, read on the forward strand.
TAATGAAATTTAGTTCCGATGAAGAGGTTGTCAGGCTTGCTAATGATTCCAACTACGGGCTTGGTTGTGCCGTTTTTTCAGGCAGCCAACGCCGTGCAAAAGAAATAGCTTCCCAATTGCATTGTGGAGTAGCAGCCATCAATGATTTTGCATCAAATTACATGTGTCAGGTAATCAAGGTTATATTGTAAATCATAGCAAACTGTAAGTGGTGTGTGATTCTTACCAAGGAAAAAACCACCCAAAAGCCACCAATTGTTCCATTTTAGGCGGTCTCTATCAAGGGTTAATTTTTCCCTCATACTCCTGGACACTTTCCCTCGGCTTTGACTCGTGATGTCATCTTCTATGGCCCAGACTGTCATTTAGTTCTTTTTTATGTTTTTTTTTTAAATCCTACGTTATCACTTTTATTATGCAATTTTGATTGCGGATATAAAAAAAAACTATCTTGGCTTGTCAAAATATCTTTATCCTTTGTACTAAATCTGAGCAACTCCTTGACTGGAAATAGATATCAAATAGTCATGCGTGTATCACAGGTCAAAGAAAATTTCTCATACAAGAGTATCTATGGTTTGAAGGATATAAATTTGATTGTACAAAAGTTTCCTGATGGTTAAAGGGAAGCTACTGAAAGATCCAGTCTCTTTGGGTTAATTAATGTATGCAATCTTAGATTCTTTTCCCAACTATTCGACCGTCTATTATAATTCAAACTTATACTTGAAGAAGCTCATATTTCTTTTCATTTATCTATCCAATCGATGGGTTTGCACCAAATCACCAACTTGATGCAATCACATATTATCTTATGAGCATTTCAACAGGAAAGGTCAAACCATAAGTCAAGAAAGTAGTAGCTACTAAAGGTAATTTTTTATGGACCCGACCGACTCTCCTGATCGTCATTTAAACACCATTAAGGGCTAAAGATGTCGGTAATCCACACCGTCAAAGTGATAGATCATACATTGAAGTGCAATGGGCCCAAAAATCAAACTTTTTGAGAGATTTAAGTCATCTGATATGTTGTCTATAATATCAACCGTTGTTTTTAATTTTAATGGCTGATATTAAAGTTCACCAATCGGATTGTTCACATCCACTTATAGGCATGTTTTTGTGGACCGAAATATGTTCCTGTGATTGATTGCCACTGGAACAATTTTAAATGGTCAAGATGTGGGCCACATGACATAATGATAAATCCACTTCAATGGTGTGTGATAAAGAGTATAAATTTAATGGTGTACTGGCGTTTAAATGTCAGTCAAGAGCCATTATCCCTTTTGTTATACTGAAGAATCCACTAAATAAAAGCAGGTTGCGATGAAGATCTGGGGCTATTTTCCTGTTCTTGGGAAAATTAGCTGCCTTTATTTTTTGAATTCCTGCAAATAAACTCCGGTTTTATCATCACCATTGCAGTCATTCTGCATTTTGTTATTGTTTTGAAGGCCAATTTTTGGGTTCATCCTTGAACTTGTTGTCTTGTTAATTCTAATCATGTTTTTTTCTTCTTCCCTTCATCATAGTCCCTCCCCTTTGGCGGTGTGAAAGATAGCGGATTTGGAAGATTTGCTGGTGTGGAAGGATTGCGGGCTTGCTGTCTTGTAAAGTCAGTTGTGGAGGATAGGTGGTGGCCGTTCATCAAAACTAAGATCCCAAAACCCCTTCAGGTTTGTCACAAGAAAAAAATTCAGAAGAGATCTAGTGTAGAGGAAAACACTGATAATGATGGTGTATTGGGAAAAATGATGAGCAACAAACAAGCAAAACGGCACAAACTATTTTTGTTGGTTTGCTTGGTTTGGCATGTGGAACTAGTATTATGTGCCTGGACCAAGTGCCAGCATTGGCACTAGGTTCAATCTTCTTTTGTCCTAATGGTCAAGCCTTGGGAGCCACAGTGCTATATATGGGAATGTAAATCAGTGAAAGTTCATTTTGTCCTTTCCCTGTTTTAGAACTCAAAATTATTAGTACGTTTACCAAGGATGTGGTTTGGTATGGACCCTGGCACAGTGGTGTAGCCACAGAGAAGGGTGTGGGGGCTCAAGCATAACTCTAGAGTTTGTTCCATATACAACCTTCGTTTGTATATAAGCCCCCAAATTTATGATGTAGAAGCCCCCAAATCGATGACAAAATAACTAGTAACATTATATTTATCATTTGTAGCCCCCACCAACAAAAATTCCTGGGCAAGGGTACATTAGTGGATTCATACCATTCGATTGTTAAAGGATCCATACATTTGGTTATATATATATATTTTTTAATCTTAGATTTTTAATATGGACCCGATGGTTGATACAAACAATGATCTGTATTAAAAGACTGATCAGATGGTTTGAATCCGAAACAGCTTCTTTGGGAGGGTTTTCGCCGCTGGGCACTATTACCAACTTTGGTTTTGCCATCCTTTAGTGGTTTTTGTTTTTGAGTTGACATCAGTTTAATAATGAACTGTCACTTGGATGACTTGGATAGGTAAAGATCTTGTACCATGCAGCCTAAGAAAAAGGATTCATCCACTGAGCTCCCATTAATCCTTTTTAATTTCATCTCACTGATCAAAATCTATTTGTCTGTCCATAGTATCCCGTTGCAGAGAATTGCTTCGAGTTTCAGGAGTCACTTGTTGAAGCTCTCTATGGTTTAAACGTGTGGGACCGACTTCGAGCACTGATTAATGTCATCAAGATGCTTTCGGAGCATAACTCTCTTACAACTGCTGCCGAAAGAAAAAACGAATGAGTCTGCAATCTAGGATCACGAAAGCTCTTCGATGCGGATTTGGGTTTGAATCCATGTTAAGCAGACAATTTCAGTGCGGCTACATTTTGCATCCAAAGTGCTGATGCATGCTACATGATGCCCTTTGACCCACAAAAGAATTCTATGGGCTTTCAGTTTTTACTACCATGAATGATAAAAATTTTTACATGATTGTGTACTATAAGGTACATAAAATGAGGGTTTTGATTCCCTTGCTGGTGCAACATCGGTGGAAAAAGGTGAAATACTTTGTGATTGCACAATGATGAAGCTCATAAAATGTATATGGAAACTCCTTTAGAGTTGGTACTCTTAAAAATGGGGGGAGTACATTTCTATATGCCACAGGTCAACATTTTTTTCTTCAAATTTGAAATCCGTGAAGGTCAAATTATTGGATGTGTTGAGTGGGTGTTTTGAGTGACTAATTGCCCCCATTTTGGTAACCTGGCCCAGCCTTTGAGGAGGGCTTGGGCTAGGACGTTAAGCCCAAAATTTAAATGGGCTATGCTTGGGCTTAAGCCCTTAGGCCCGTTGGGCTCTCATATATAATATGTATATTGAGTTTCATTTGTAACATTAATTTTTTTAAAACCCTTAAAAACTATATATTTTTTACATCAAAGCTCACTCTTGCATGAAAATAGATATCAACTTATTAGATATTTGCAATATTTCAATGGGTAATTTTTGTAAAAGGAGTCTTACTTGCACTCGGAAATGTGGCCTTTGCATCGAAGTTAAAGAAAGACTATATTTTAGAGATATATGACATGTGACATGTGAAAACGCAATCTGAGCCGTTTAATATAAAGTTCATGATCTATAGATCCTTAGTGGATAAGATTGGAGCAAAACATGATGTTTATCATATGATCTATTGTTTTCAATCGGTGAATTAAATAATAGCTTTTGACTATATTTAATCACATGATGAAGATTATATTTTGTGCTAATTTTTTGCACTTAATATCTTTAAATGATGGGCTCCAAATCAAAATGGTTTAGATGGTGTTCTCATATAAAGGTAATTTATAAATGAATGGACCGGGCAAAGTCAGTCTTGGGCTTTGAAAGTTTATGACGGGTGCGGTTTGAGCTTGGGTTTGGGCTTAGGGTCAAAAGCCTGTGAATGGCTTGGGCCAAGTTCAATCTGATTGGCTGGGCTTGGGTTTGTGTTTAGCCCAATGATCAAAATTTCGGCCGAAATAATCGAATTTTTGGTCCAAATTATCGGTTTCAGTCATGCCCGAAACTGAAATTTTGATCCTTGGTTTAGCCAAGTGTGGCCCAAGCCCAATCCATTTCCCCTCCTAGAGTTGGTCTTAAGTAACTGAGTTGACCAGGTTAACCTTAGGAGATGCGCAAATATTTTGAGTCAGGCCAAATGCACATTAACACGGATTTGCATGCTCCTAAGTAACTGTGCTGAGGCTTGACCATGTTCTTAGGAGATTGACCAGAGCACTAATGGTGGTGCTGAGAACAGGTACCTAATACCTCTTAATGAAAATGCTAGATTTCTTCCCTTTCGAAGGAGTTGGTGTTAGGCATTGTCACAAAAGTCTCCAGACTCTTTTAAAAAATCAGAATAAGTCGGCAACTGACAGTCATACGAAATATATAGTCAATTAATCAGGCAAGTCATGACTCGGATGATTAATTGGCAGTGTTTGTGATGTGGGCTTATTTTTTCCTCCCTTGTTCTTCACCTATATTTGAGGGGAAAAAAAATTTTAGGTTTCATATTATTTTGTTGAGTTTGTTTATAAAAAAAAATTTTGGTTTTGCTTATTTTATACTATTTTCTTAATTAAAATCATTATTTTCACTTGAAATATATTATGATATACTTTTTATATATTTTTGAATTTTTTATTTTTTCCAAATTTTTTTTACTTTGATCGATTTTTTTGAGACTAAGACCCTTGCCGATTTATTGTCGACTCCTAACTTTGTGATTGATTGATGTTAGGTACCTACGTGAGAACTGTCGCTGATCATCGAGCCAATCTCCCTCAACCTCGCAAAATGCATGGATATTATAAGGTGTACTCACTATTTTTTTTGTCTATATGTGGCCGTGCACCCACAGTCACCAAGTTGGAGTTCCGCAATAATTCAGCAACGTTAAAATTCATAAATATCTAGCAAAATTCGGCAAGTTCGGGAAAATATTTGCAGAAAAATTGGAGTGAAAAAAATATAAAAATCACATTTTATTAAAAAATCAGAAATTATTTGTGATTTACTCATGAATTTTTAAAAATAATTAAATTTAAAAAAAAAATCGCAAATAGTTCAAGATAAATTCGTGGAACCTCAAAATCACGAATTATTGGCTTTTTTAACAAAAACTATTGGCAAATTTTGTGACTGCCGGAGCATTGCCAGTGGTGCTCAGGTCAGGTATCCAATTGTGACGCCTGGGAGATACTGCTATTTATTAGGACACGACTTTAAATTCGCCCATAGAACCTTTGAGTTTACTCATGTTGAAATTCATTGACTGCTTTGAATCAAATGATGGAAACCTTTCTTCATCTCAATATTTCACAATTGATCTTGACATCATGGGCGAATCATCAAATGGTCAGTCTTTTATTTCACGTGGCATACATCTCAAAAAAGTGACCTTAACATCATGTGAAACTCATCACGATAAAACCTGATTTAAGGTCATTTTTTTGGGATGAGTGCCACATGAAATCAAAACCTGACCGTCTGATGATGCGCCAATGATGTCAAGATCTATCGTGTAAAAGATTGAGATAAGGTTTCATCATCCAATTCAAAGCAGTCAATGGGTTTCAGCGTCGGTGAACTCGATAATTCTATAGGTAAATTAAAATGTACTCTTTTAAAGGAAGGGCAGATTGGATTCGATTGGAGTTATTATTTATTTAGGTAGAGGATTGATACGGTGTATGTCTCTAGCACAAAGTCACCAAGTCAGGGTTTGGCAATAAGTTAGCAAGGTTAATTTTTGAAAAAAATCTAACAAAATCTAGCAAGTTCAAGAAAATATTGAGAGAGAGAAAAAAATAAAATAAAATAAAGTAACATTAAAATGTAAAATATATTTTAAATCACAATTTATCGAAAATTGGTGCATTATTCTATCACTATTTACAGATATAATTTTTATCATAAGTGTGATGGAAATGAAGCACTATCCAAGAAGGACGTTGTTAAAAAGGCCGCATTCGAATATATCCATTTGACTAAAGTACAAGCCAAAGTGCATGAATTTGAAAATCATATCAAGAGACTCAAGGAAGAAGTGAAGAACTTGAAGTAGTTGATTGAAGATTAAGTGCAAAACGGTGAGTAATTTTGATTTAAAGGAAAGTGTTAAAAATCATAAATTAAAATTATATGGTTATATTTATACGAGAATCATTGGTATTTGCAAAATGTTTTACTAGATATATGTATGATTTAAGTAAGATGTGTGTTAGTTTGTGTGTAGAGTTTTTAAGTAACAGGAGGGATTTTAATAGATTTCATTCGAAAATGAGAAAATTTATCGATATATAAAGGTGTGTGCTTTCCTTGTTAAAATAAGTAAACGTGGGTCACACATAGTGCCAAATTTCGCCGAAATTCGGCGAAATTGCGCGAAATGGGGCTCAAATGAAAATTTCGGGAAAATTTCGGTTTTCTGTATTTTTCGATAAATTTCGGAATTTTTCGGTATATTTCGGTAAATTTTTTTAAAATATTTAAAAAAATATTAAATATATATTTTTAATCCCCGAAATTTTTCCGAAAAGTATCGAAATTAATCCGAAATGTACCAAAATGACCCCCCACCGAAAAATTCCCGAAAACGAAATTTGTCACTATGGGGTCACATCAAAAATATGTCTAGCATACCCCAGTTGGCGCTCGCTCTTAAGAGAGATAGGTCGCGAGTTCAAGTCTTGGAATCAGCATCTCGAACTAGGTGTCAGGCTGCCTACCATCTACCTCTCTCAAACCCGCTAAAAGCGGGAGCTTTGTGCAATGGATACAACCTTTAAGACACCAGTTGGCAATCGCTTAGCACAGGCCATGCTGGGACTCATCACTTGGCGATCGCTCTGCTAAAGGTGGCACTAGTAGATGGTGATTTTCCCAGCCCTCTCATCAGTAGCTTCGAATTTTGAGTTAGTTCACAATGGGTGGACGTGTCCACCCTTCACGGGTGAATATGGCGCTTCTCACGTCTGGGTGACTTTGTGACGTGCACGGACTTCCCATACATAGAAGTCCGTGTGCATCACAAAGTCACACTAATGTGTGAACTGCTTTACCACCGATGATGGGTAGACATCCATTGTAGACTATTTCTTAAATTCGATAAAATGGATCCATTAGGAATTTGGCTACAATGAACAAATGGCTCATTGCAGATAATGAACCAAACATTGGTCAACTATGCTGATGGAGGTCTCAACTTGCCGGGCTTGAACCCGACCCAGTTCATAATGAGCCGGATCTTGACCAAGGTGGGTAGGCCCGATGCATAAATGGGCGACACGACCCAACTCAATTAGTAAGTATATTAAAAGCTCGATTAAAAATTGGCCCGTTTAAGCTTAAACCTGAACATGGCATGAGTCACATGACTCCATTGAATGAGCTATTCATATAGAAATTGATGGGCTGCCCGTGGCCTGGCCCGACCCAACATAGGTCCAGTATAGGATGAGGTAAGGCAAGCCCAATTTTAATAAATGCCTCATCGGGAGCGATTAGTTATCAACCGAGTCTAGGCTAGCTTCAAGAAGTCCGATAGGGCCTATTGAGACACCTATCTGTACAGGGACAGCTAGAGAAGTTTGAGACACCAAGTGGGTGAAGGGGACTTAAGCACAAGGGTCAATAAGTTGACTTAGCGGATCAGGCTGCTGGGCAAGGTCCTCGATTGATTAAATCTAGGCCGAAGCTTCCAGCATTACAACTTGGGCTTGGGCCTTAAATTTGGGTCCAATTCGGGCTGGGCTGGGCTGGCTCAAATGTATGTTTTGATATTTTACGTTGTAACTTTGTCCAGACATTTTTTTACCAATTTACCTTTTTTTTATTTTTTTTAAGGATGCCATACCCTGCCCCGGAACGGGTCCGATTTGGGCTCAAATAGAAAGCCAGAATCCAAATGAATCAGGGCCGAGCCTGGCCTGATTTTGTATCCTAGACAGGTTCAGACATACTTTTCAGAAACTAAAATTGGGCCGTTCAAAGTCCGGCCCAAACCCAGCCTGAACAGAAGAAGAGCGATTATTTTAAGGGAAAAGGACGGGCTGGCCGAATGCGACCCGCCCGAACCTGGTTCGAGCCAATTTGGGATTAAATAAAAAAAATTGAGTCTAGAAACGAACGGGCAGAGCCTGGACCAGATTCCTATCCGAGCAGGGGTCAGCCCAATTACAATTGATGCCTATATAAGATTGGATGGTCAGTCGCGTAAGTGACCACCAGTCTAACGATACAATCACCCCAAGGAACAAAATCTCGGTTTCGGATGAAACCGAGAACAACCTGAATTTCGGTCAAAATTTCGGTCACTTTGAAGATTTTAGAGTGATAAATTGAAATTTCGGTCAAATTTTCAATAACGGACACCGAAATCTTTTCACTGATAAATTGAGATTTCGGACTAGATTTTGGTTCGCGGATCACCCTTTTGATCATCTCGATTGATGAAGACACATCTTCTGCGTGCAAGTTTGGAATGGCACTACATCTAGGCTGTCTATGCCATATGGCATCCTTTTTAAAAAAATGATTCATTTATTTATTGATTAATATATATAATCATTATATATACATTGATTAAAAGGGAGATTAAGGCCTCCTAATGATTACAATTGATGCATATATAAGATCGGATGAGTCGCAACTTGTAAGCGACCACCCATCTAAGGGTACGATGATCACCCTCTTGATCATCTTTGGATGAAGACATCATAAGAAATTAAGGCGGAGGGCGGAAATAGGAATAAGTTGAAAAGAATGTCTGTGCTACGGTGAGGACGAGTAGAACAGCGGCAGCTAAAAATGAAAGAATCGCCCATGGATTGCTGAAATAATCTCGCTTCAAGCTCGCCTGCCACTTGTGCCAACTAGTCTCGTAGTAACTGTTAACCTCTTTAAACACATCCGAAAGATAATTATTTTCAACATCGACGAAAATATCGTTGCAGAGCTGATTGAAGAGAATGGCCACCTCTTCATTGTTTCCCAACGCGTTTACAATTATCCCATTTCGGTGGAGAATTGCGACGTCCTTCCATGTGTTGATGATGCAATTCATGAAGGAAGCATAACTTGTCACATATGTTTCGGAATTGGGGATGCATTGCTCCAAGGTTATAAGGTTTCGGAAGCGAGAATCGCTGCCGTCGTGTACGTAAAACGACGGAATTTCCATCACCCCGTGACGGAACTTTATGTCCATGAAACTACCTGAATCCGTCTTCTTGAACCTAACTCCAGCCTCTTGTAGCTCCGTTGCCGAAGGGATGGTTCGCGGTGGGTGGTTTTGGGATGAGGATGATTCGTGGTCCCAAGTTGAAAAGAGATGAGAGAGAAATGAGGGGAGTAGATTCCTCAACTTATTGAACTTAAATTCAACGAGTAAATTTTGTGGATTGGTCTTCGAATTCTCCAATTCGACGGTTGGGCGAAGACCCATGTGCAACAAATGGAGCAAATGATGAATCGGTTCTCTCCGAGAAAATTTTCCATTCCAATCTAAGAAAAACATTACCAATTCCTCGACCGAAGAAGGGCTCGTTACGCTCCTAGCGTCCTTGATCACAAGGTCGAATAGACGACTCAAGATGAAGAAAGGAAGCTGATTTTCTACAAGAAATAGATCATGATATATGATGGGTGACATCCAAATCATGGTAAATATTGGGTCTTTTTTAACCACTTGTAATCTCTTTAGAAAATATTCGAGGATGAAGCAACCATCAAGCACCATCATTTCTACGAATTCGTTGCTCCCAAAGCCAATGTCCTCCGAGTAGCAGCTTCGCGCTATTTCCTCGAGTTCTTTGATCTCTTTGAGGCAATTCTCGAAGTTGCTCTTGGGGTTTTTTGAGAAGAGATCATGTAGATAGCGCCATTTGTGCTCCTCCATGGCTTGTAGATTCTTCTTTCCGCGATGATATGGGCCGATAGAGAGTATTTTCGGGTCGTAAGCGGCTTTGTCACCTTTTCGGATTGTTTCGGGGACTCTATAGATGATTCGGTTATCTCCGTAGGAAGAATTTGCATGAAAGAATCTCTCTTTCATGCAATTCAACCATGCTTCATCTACATCTATTACATGTGATCTATTATCTTCTCCTTTTTCTATCATCTTCTCTTTTTTCCCCATTGTTTTTTAGGGGCCTTTAGGTGAGGATTGCTTCCTATATATTGCTCTCTTTTATCGAGTCAACAACTTCAAATTCCTCTGCTGCATGTGGAAGTCAGCTTTTGATAGCGTATCTTGAAAAGGTCAGACTTGCTATCTTTGATAGGCCATCTCTGATAGTGTATTTTGGAAGGTCGCCTTTCAACACGTTTTCTAAAAGGTTTCCGGTATCTACAACAGAAGATTTTGCATCCGCAACCAATAGTTTCCACCGTTAAAACATGAGTGCCTTGAATTATTAGATGGAGATTGATTTTCATCTGAATCTTTCTCGCAACATCGATTGGACAGTAAGATATTAATTCCACGTGTAATATATTCTCCATTAGTGACCCAAGAAACCTTCTCATGGTACATCCATGATCAAGATCACTTTTGGCTACGTTTTACACTTGGAATCAAGATCTAGTCGTATGATCCGTGGGCCATGATGTCATGATCTATTGGTATACATGGAATCAAAATCCATTCGTCTAATAGGTGAGTCATGATGTCAAGATCTATTGTGTGAAAGATTGGGATGAAAAATGATCTTGTTGAAATTTAGTCCCAAATTGGATAATAGCCTCGTCTCTCCTCCACTCGTAGTCAATTGGTTTTGATATAGAGTCCAAATTTATCCCGTTGTATCAAAACAAGCATTTCTCCGTTTCACGTCACCTAATTTAATTGTCCATGTGATTTGGCTAAATCCAAAACATATCAGTCATCTATTCTTGACAAACACGAAAAGGCGATGATTAACTTTTTCCTCGTATCTCTTTAGAGAGAGAGAGGATTGGATAAGTGATTATGTGGCCTTTAATAGTCGTTTTCGCAAGTAACCAACATAGATTAAGTCAAATAATATAGAAAAAGTGTTACTCCTACACCCATTTCCGTCACTACACGCCACATAATTAAAGGAAGTACCATTAACTTTTTTGCATTAAAAGATGGCAATCATTTTTTGTCCCAATCTTCCACAAAAGAGATCTTGAGATCATGGGCCTACTATCAAACGTTCTCATGTTGATTCCACCTGACACACATCTCAAAAAGTGACTGATCATTGCATACCATAAACAAGGATTTATGTTCACTTTTTGAAATGTGTACACCGTGGAATCAATATGTGATTGTTTGATGATAGGCTCATGATCTCAAGATCTATTATGTGAAAAATTAGGATAAAAAACAATCTAAATCGTTTGATTCAAAAAAGTCAACGATATTTTCTTTGTTTAAGTGGTGTGACAGTAACAATGCTCATAATATATTTTCCTTCAAAATTTATTCCTTATCCTTTGATCTTCTTTGCATATTATAACCATTTAAAGCGAAAGGTTGGCGAGGGAAGGCAATGGTTCCAATGTTCTAATGTCTAGCGAGATGAGACGTTTTACCAATTTTTGGTACCTTACATAGCACCCGTTTATTGTAGGAGGGATGTAGTTTCCAAGTCTCGACATTCCAAGTCATTAGCTGTTGGAATATATGGGGCCTACTCAAGTCATTAGCTGTTGGACCCATAATGGCAAATTTTATTTTAGGCAATATTTTAATAAGAGATCATTTCGATTCATTTTGGAAAATATTCGAAAAGTATAAAAATTATTATATATAAATTATATTTATAATTTATAATTTTTATTATTATTTAAAAATTGGTTAAATTTAAAAAATTTATTAATTTCAGCGATTTATGGGAAATAATCGAAGTTTTATCAAAAGTTTTGTCGGACCCATATTTTGGTAAATTTTAGAGAAAATTTTCACATTGATTGGGTCAACCTCCAAAAATTATCCATTACTAGAAAAAAAAAAGAGCATCCTTCGAACACAAGCAGTAGAACAATTATATCGTCGGATTCGTCACTTTGAAGACATTATGAGAGTATTTGGGATTGTTCTTTGGAGGCAAAGAGCAACTCTCTACTCTAGCATAGAACACTATAGTGTGGGTTGTGTTTAAATGTAAGTGCTCTTAGTTTTTTCAGAGAGTAAAATAACTAAATTTAAATCTCTTTGAAAAAATAATTTAAACATATTCTTTTTTAAGTGGGCTGCTCTTTGCCTTCAAAGAGCAATCCCAAACACAGCCTCTATATCTCCCACTTTGGGGGCTATCTCATTGCTTTCAATGGCTTTTTTTTTCTCACTTTGAGAGCTTTCTGCAAGGTGGCACTATGCCGGAGTAACAAGTCTTGAAGGGCATTTCTAGGTAACTTTAAGGGGTATTATCATCATTTTGGATATATTCAAAAATCTAACTATTTTTATCCTGGTTGAGTATATATATGTGTGTGTGTTGGGGAGGGGGGGGTATTGTTATGGGTGTGACATGTAGTGTATTTTTGTGAAGTGATAGGTAGCATGGGGCCCACTTTACTGATTAGAGTTAAACTTTAAAAATATTTTAAAAGTTATATTTCCTTTTAGTCGTCATTCTTGACTTTTTTAGAAGTATCTTTATTTTTTCTCTCTTCTCTTTATTTTTTAAAGAAAGTGTCAGACTTACTTTATTAGGTATATTTTACTAAAAAAATTGTAGTAAAGCGCTAACACTTCAGTAGCGAAGCGCCGATACCCCGGTAAAGAAGCTCTAGCATCCCGATGAAAGAAGCGTTTGCACCTTGATAGCGAGGGGCTAACACACTTTTTTTTTTGCGCCTCGGCAGCAAAGCGCGAGCAACCATCCTCTCCCCCCCCCCCCCCCGCCCCCTTTTTATTTTTTTGATACCTCAGTAGCGAAGCACTGGCACCTTGATGGCCTCGGCGCCGGGGTGCCAACACATATAGGGGCGTTGCCGCCTCGATATCGAGGTGTTGGCACTTCTCTATGAAGGTAAAAAAATAGGGTGTCAGCGCCTTACTAACGAGGTGTCAGTGCTTCTCTCCCGAAGTGTCGGCGCTTCTCTAATGGGGTATCGGCGCTTTACTATCGGGTGCCCACATTTTTTGAGTAAAATATATTTGAAAAAGTAAATCAGACATTTTTTTGAAAAAATAAAGAGGAGAGAAAAAAAATATACTTCTAAAAAAGTCAAGAATGACGCTGAAAAAGAATATAACTTTTAAAATATTTTAATAGTTTAACCCTAATTAGTAAAGTGGGCCTCATGCCACTCATCACTTTATAGGAAGGAGCTACGTGTCATGCCCAGATCAATAGGAGGAAAGATATCTCTACGCCTGACGCATTCTCCCTAACCTCTCTCTCTCTCTCTCTCTCTCTATATATATATAGGGAGCCAGTTCCGTCCTCCAAGACCTCGTGAAGATCAATGTGACATCCAAAATATTATTTGGGTGCAATGGGAAGCATAAGGGAACAACTTAGATTAATTTTCAAAGAAAAGATTTCAAAAAAAAAAAATTTAAGGCCTCTGTCAAAGTTTGACTAATTTTAATAGTTTAAATTTGAAGACTCAAAAAATACATGGTGGAGATGAGTTTCTAGTTTTATTTTTTTTGCTAAATAGGTTCTAAGCTATACACCCGTGCTCTGTGTGCGATCAATTTGGTGTCATCCAGCCATTTAGAAGTTTTTCCCCATGTTGGAGGACGCTTGAGCGTCCTTATATATATATATATATATATATATATATATATATATATATATATATATAGGAAAAGGTATCTGTACGATCATTGTCCTCCAAGGTTTCAGGTGGAGGTCCATGTGGTATTCAAAATATTGTTTCAATGCCACATGGACCTCAGATGCATTGCTTAGATCATTTTTAGAAAAAAAATAATTTTGAAAACTCATCTCCACCATATTTTTTTTGAGCCGTGAAAAGTGGACCGTTAAAATTAGTCGAACATTGCTTTTAAAAAGTTTTTTTTGAAATTATTTTTTGTAAATTGACCCAAGGATTAAAATTTCGGCCGCAATGATTGAAATTTCGATTTCGGTGATTGTCAGTTTCGGTCCCCACTAAAATCGAAATTTCGATCATTTTTGTATGGGGATCAAAATTTTGGCTTCGGTATCCTCCGAAATCGAAATGATAACCGAAATTTTAATCTTTGTATTTATTTAAATCATCCACCCGTACTCCACATGACAACCGAAGAGACTTTTGAGTGTCATGTGTACCTCCACGTACTTTAGAGGATGGAACCAGCTTCCATATATATATATATATATATATGAAGATGCTTTGGTAAGTGATGCTATTTTTGAATGTTAGATGGAACCTTTCTATCCCGTCTACTCTTAGAATGGATAGAGCTTGGGAGATGATTAAAACGATATATATTTCACATAATTCGAGGGAGGATAAAATTATGTGAGAGATTTACATTGAAAGCGGCAAGGAATTTCCTTATAGACAATCGGGACCAAAGGTTAATTGGGCAAAGTTGTTTTGACATAAAAATAAGGAGGCCCGGTATTAAACCCACCATAAGTTGGCCATCACGACCATCGGGTGCTATGATAATTTAGGTAACGTCGGTCAAATCCCATTCAAAAAAAATATATTTATTTTTATAACTTTTTTACCGTTAAAAATATGGTTAAAGTTAGAAAAAATCAATGCACCAAAATTTTGAGGTATTACCTTATCTTTGATCCATCAAATGGAGGGCAGAAAGATTAATTTTTTTAAAAAAAAAATCACATGTCCTATGACTGATCATGCCACGTGGAATGTAATCTGGCCACTGAGCGCAAGTCAACCTTTGCGCTCAAGGAAAGGTTTCAAGTACTTGCAAATCTTGAATCTTATATTTGTATCCTTGAAATTCATGTGCCTACTAAAGCGATTTTGTGTGTTTGTCCCGTTAGGTCACACACTACAATGAAACGTAGTGTATGACAAATCGGCGCATCACTGAGGCTTCAATATATCTTGAAGGTGAATTTGTTATTATCCCGTTGGATAGTGAGAGCAAATATTATCTTAAAGACAGCATTCTAATTATGTCTTGAAGTCATTTTTGGACCATTTCCATCATTTTCTATAAGAGTGTTTTCGGTTCGATTTGGTCGGTTTTGGACCAAAACCACAAACCAAATCGCTCCTAATCGATGTTTAGATTTTCAAACCAAACCAAACCTTCCAACTCTTAAACCAAACCAATCCGATTCAATTTGGTTCGGTCGGTTTCGATTTTCCTATAAGTTCTACTTGCACATAAAAATTTTCTCAATTTCTCAATCAATTTTCCTATAAGTTCTACTTTACCGCTTTAGGATTTAGGAATAGGCTAAAGACAAGGGTATGGATTTATATAAAAATATGCATTTTACTTAAATGGCTTTTAAAATTAATCAAAATCTCCGCCTATATATATATATATATATATATATATATATATATATATATATATATATATATATATATACTTACAAACTATATTCGGTTCGGTTTGGTTTGGTTTCGGCTTGGGGAGGCTTGGAACCGAAATCAAACACTATTCAATTTTCCTTTTTTCCAAATCAAACCCAAATCGGATCAAACCCGGCGGTTCGGTTCGATTTGGTTGTTTGGTCCAAAAAATGCATAGCCCTATCTTTTGTACCTGGTTAGGAAGTTGCTCACCATTGAAAATTTGATGATGAGAGGATTTATAATCCCCTCTTGAAGTGTGCTTTGCTGGAATGACGATGAAACAAATAATCACTTGTTTTTCAAGTGCCCTTATTCACCATGGATTTGGAAAACCACAGTTATAACGACGAACATATACACACCCAATGGGCTACAAAAGTGGAAGTCAAGATTCTCCAACTTCCTATGGCTGCAGATCTGGTTTAACACAGAGAACCGGGATGGACTCGATTATTGATCTACCAAACCTTTTTTTGTTTAAAGAAGATCTACCAAACTTATTGCTTCCTACGAATTTAATTTAAGAATGAGATAGCAGAGCCATATAATGATGTAAACAAAGGGCACTTTAGAAAACGTATGAAAAATCAACGTTTTACCAAAAAGACCCGACCTCAAACGATTTAGAAAAAACGGTTTTTCTAAAAAAGTGCTATCACGATTTTCTGAAGCTCCAAAAAAAGTACTTTCACGATTTTTTGAAGCTCCAAAATCTGTGAAAGCACTGTTTTAAATCAAATTAAACCTCAAAAGAGAAGAAAAAAAAAAAGGCAAATCTTTCAGTAAGACATAAAAATTGGAAAACTAAACATTCAAAAATAAAATTGCTCTTTTCTTCAAAAAAAATAAATAAATAACATTGTTCCCACATTTTGCAAAAATTAGGTTGTATATGTCAGCTCTTTGCTAGCACCTTGCCAGAGCAAGGTTTACCTGCTTTCTTTAAGAGGTTTCCTTTCTCTTTCCTAAATCCATGTTACCTGCTCTACCAAGTTCCCCTTTCTCTTTGCTAAGAGGATTTATGTGTTCTAGCAGTTCTGCCCTGCTCATTGCTCGCTTTGCTCTGGCAGGGATTTACATGTTCTAGCAGTTCTCCCCTGCTCATTGCTCGCTTTGCTCTGACAGGGAGTTGGCAGAGAGCATGGAGGTATTTGTAGGGAGTTAGCATGGAGAAGGCGGGCCTACTGTATATATATTTGTTGCAAATATTCCAAGTTAAATATCCAAAATGGTAAAACTCATACAATTCTAATCTAGATGAATTGGGAAATTTACGAACCCAACTTCAATGCACTTTTGCCCATAGACTCGTAGTCTATACAACTTTGAAGCATTTCTGTTCTGGGCAGTCAATGTCTTTCATTTTTTATTTTTTTTATAATCTTTGTCAGCCTTCCTCTGCTTCTGGCCTTGTATGGAACTTCAATTTCAGAGGTGATCTCAGAGACCAGGAAATTGTAGTCTTGTAATTTCGGGTAAATTTTCGGTTGCGGGCTTGACCGAAACCGAAATTTCAGCCGAAAACCGAAAATTTGGATCCCATTCAAATTTGGACCAAAATTTCGGTCTAAATTATTGTTTCGGTGAGACCAAAACCGATAATTTCAGCCAAATTTCAGTCATTTCGGCCGAAATTTTGATCGTTGGTTGTTTGCCTTCCAACCCCATCCTCAGCTCTGTAGGGATAGTGCAGATGGCTCCTTTCAAGTTAAGACCGCGTATTCTGGAGAAGGCCTCTTCATGTTCAGCCCTGGACTGGTCTTTGGATTTTGGAAGGTCAAAATGCCTCTCAGAGTACCCCTACTTGCTTGGTGGCTCACAACAAGGTGAAGACCACTGACACCCTTATCAGCCGTGGCATGTCGATTCCAAATCAGATGGATCACATCCATACCAAGAATGCCGATCAATTATTCATTCACTGCACTACTGAACAGAAATGCCGATCATTTATTCATTCACTGCACTACCGAAAAATGCCAGATCGATTGCTCGCCTGCACTTTGTCTCTGCATAAAACCTGTCCTCTATATAACACTGTCCTGAGCTTCTCGCTGGAAGCTGCCGCTTTGTGCACTTTTTCATATACTGTCTCTCTTTTAATATTATTTTCATAACCATTCCAAAAATAACATTTGTCAACCTCCCAATCGAGGTACATTCTTATCCATAGTTATCATATTTTCGTTATAGAATGAATTTTGTGTTCGTTTTTTGGGATTTAGCCCAATCTTGATTCCAAAAATAACATTTGTCAACCTCCCAATCGAGGTACATTCTTATCCATAGTTATCATATTTTCGTTATAGAATGAATTTTGTGTTCGTTTTTTGGGATTTAGCCCAATCTTGAGTCTTCCTATAAAATGGATCTTGAGATCTAGAGTATACTGAAAATTTTGGGCTCGTTAATTCCCAAGGAACCGAATTAATCAAACTACTTATAAACCTTGCTCCATAAAAACGGGCTGACAGTTTCAAAACTACAAGGCTGTTTGGTTAGCTCTTCTAAGAGTAGAAGCAGCTCTATGTCTGCTTTCTAAAACCTGCTCTGGAATATAACAACCATAGAGAAGTTTTATCACCTAAAACAGCTCCATGCCAGAGCAAATAAAACGAGGAGCTGTGTTACCGCATGTAAAAGTAATTCTATGCTGAAACCCAAAAGTGAGAGCTGCTCTTTGCCCCAAAAGAGCTAACCCAAAGGCAGCATAAGAGCATCTCCAATGACACTTCAAAAGAAGTCGTTTTTGTTTTCTTGTTGACGTGACAGCATTTGAAGTGTGAATGTGTTGGAACATTATTTTAAGCCTCTTTTGGTTGCTCTTCTCTAACCATACGAAAACCCACATGCCAAAGCCACGTGATTTTGCCATGACGGTTGTAGAGAAACTAGCCTTTTGTGTGCTTCAAAAATTACCATTTTCAAGATGACTGGGATTTGGTGTGTGCTGTTAAGAGTTGCTCTAAATAGCTCCGGGCAATGGTAGGTAGTGTACAACAAGATCTGATATGAGAGAATCTTGACCACATGTCTAAAAAAATTGGATGCCGTGGAAGTCAAGATTCTCTCATATCCAATGACTGCAGATCTGTTTGGACACCAAATCAGGTTCAACCAGTTGGACCTAACCATTTCCTAAGTAGCTCCTTTGCATCTAAGTTTCACTGTTTCGGGTAAAAACCTTTGAAATGAATTTTTTTGATCGATATAAAACCCTAATTTCATTAATTAAAATGAACTACAGCAGATTAAAAGCCACATAGTGAGTGCTCTTCCCGGAAAAATGAGGAAATAAAACATAAAATAATAATAATAATAACAATAGTAATATATAAAAGAAGACGAAATGAGATCACAGCAAAACAAAAAGTGGTACAACATCTGCCAAAAAGAGGAATATGTTACCAGCAGAGAAACTATTCTTGAAGATGTTTCTTTCTTCTACTTTTATACTGGAGAGCATGAGTTAAAATACCGGCTTTCCGATTCGTATCGGATGATACTATCAGCTCCAAACGATACATTGGTATTCGTCTGATATATTACCAAACATATAAAATGCACCGGAATGATACTTTGAATGTATCATACTGGTGACCTCCAATACCAGTACGTATCATCCGGTACGTAGAGGTATCGGACGAGGTTTTGAACCATGCCAGACAGCAACTCCACCGTAAATCTCCAGGGCTATCCTTCTCCATCATGAGATACATAACTTATGAAGATATGGCCATTTGTCAGTTCTGAGAAATTCCTCCAGAATCCTGCAGAGCCTTTTCAGGGAAGGCGTTGTGGATATTCAGAACATGGGCTTTCTATGTTATAACATTTTATTAACATTTCAGGGCACGAACAATCTCCCATGTAACTTGGTCATCTTCTTGGCTCATACCATCAACAACTTCATCTATCTCCCTCATACTATTAACCATGGCAACCATGAATTTTTCATTTACCAGTGTATAAAGCAACAGTGCCCGTTCATCCTGAAAAATAACATCAGAAATAGAATCAGATCGATGAGGTGTGCACATAAAATCACACAAATTTCTAAGGGAATAAATAGTATCTGGTTGCAAGCAATGTGATTATATTTGAGATGAGGATTCCGATATAATTATACTCACAAAAATCATGAGTTTGAAGGATAGACTCTGAATCTAACACTGTCCAATCCATGATTGTACGGTGCTAGACTGCTAGGAAGTAAATGTCTAAACCACTTGGATTTAAAAGATAGGAAATAAATTACCCGACCGCACCACACGAATATTTACGAGAGATTTCTCATTGATGAAATAAGTGAATCCTCTTTAAGAAATATATGTTACTGAAAACAGTTTGAAGCGAACTTGAATCATGGATAAAATGTCTTTGCCCCACAAAAAGATCAGCCAACCTGCCATCCACTTGCTACAGAATATGCGAGTCTGCCTCCATTCCAATACTGACACGGTCATACAATCATCAAAACTATTTTTTTTAGAATCAATAGATCACCAAAACTTGAGTTTTTTTCGTGGAAAAAAAAAAGCTCTCGAGTATTGGGAATGTTGCACCTCTTTAATTATCAACCTCTTTCTACGGAACCCCATCCCCTAGAGATTCAATGAACCGCTTTCAATGATCACCTTGTGTCTCCCTCCCTCCCAATTAGATTCACTGAAGATCACTTCCCATCATAATGACAGATGACTCTCAGATTTGTCACCAGGGGAACCACCTTGATGTTCCATCTGATCCCCAATTTGTAGTCCCAAGGAACTGAATGAATCAAAATGCATCTCTATCAGATCCTTCACTACTTTTGGAAAGCCTCGAGGAAGATAGGCGGGAAGAAAAAGATATAGAGATGGACCTACCCTCATCAACTACAGGAAAGTCAAACCCCTCTTCGACCATGTTTAATGCCAATGTAAGCGAAACACCACTCTTAACCTTATTATTTTAGCCTCTTGAAAATGCCCTTGAAGAGGGAGCACGTTTACCAGAGCACGTTTACCACTATCCCTTGAAGAAGATTGATTGCAATAGATTTTCGCCTTATCCTCTTGAACACCGATCCCTTCCTATATATGACATCAAAAGCACAGAATGGTTTTCTCTCTAGCATTATATTTTCCCAAATAGTCCACCAAAAGTCATTGGATTTTGATTGATTGAACGATTCAGCAAATCCTAGTTTGGTTAACAACATCATAACTAGGGGTAACAATGACCCAGGTTTTCGCCAGAAAAATCTCTTGTAAATGGATCATCCCTATTGAAAATCACAAGAATGTAAGCCAAACCCCGACCTGCTTGCGTCAAGAACGACATGTAAAACACCAACAAACTCAAAGGAGAACAATCCTCAGGCACAACATCCAATCCGAAAAAGTCGCATAGATCCCAATAAATATCTGCCTCAATTCATCATTATACTCTCTTTCAAAGCTTCCTATTATATTTGTGAGCTTTGCATATGTATCCAAGTGCCAAGATACCAGGGGGATGCCAATGTCAAACCCAAAACTCTAAACAAGAAGCAAAAACTTAACTAGGCAGTAGGCACCATCTTTTGGGCAAAAAGCGATATCGACCAATGTGAGTCATAACTTTTCCCAGCATTTCATAAGAAAATTTTGTAGAATTACATTCAAAGAGGCAAAAATTCTCCTACTTGACTACTCACAATCTCCGCTTGCACTACTACCCAACTAATATTAAGAGCATTGTCCAAGAAATATCTTAAGAAACTGAAGTTCACACCACACATAGGGGAACGCCTCCAAGGTTGAGCCAACTGCTAGAGCTAAGGGCGTTTCACAGGGACACCAACCACAAAATTTTATTCTCTTTTTTTAGCAGGCTCCTTTGTAAAGTTTACCCGACATATTCCACCATTCATCGGTATCATCTATCTGGTCAGTAAATAAGGAAGTTGAACAGGCGAGAGCCAAAGCTGCTTGGGATTTACTCCCTCCCTTACCAGCTCCATGTCAAGCTTTAAAGGTTCATCTGTTGCACACATTCTAGAAGTTGAAATTAAGGTTGTAACATCTGCCGCAAACCAGTGACGCACTCCAACCATTGTTACCTTGGCACTTCTACTTTTGGGATTTTTGCCGTGCTGACACTTGGACATTCCTCAAACAACACAAAACTTCTAAACATATATGAAAAATTACATATTACCATCAAAATGCTCATCGTTTTGACAACGATAAAATGAACTTTGTTTTTGAAAAAAATTGTGTAAAGAATAGTGAACGATTGTATTATCGTCCGTTCTCCTAAACTCTAGCCAACACCAACGCATAGCATAGAACTTGAGTTCGGGTGTTGAATCGACAGGGATTGGTATACGATCGCACTTAATAATTTAATTACTTCCTAAAAAAATTGGTTTGGAATAGGTAAGAATCCTAATTAAATAAATGAAACTAATTAATGAAATTTTGGGGATTGAAATAGGAGAAGGGTTTGGGGTTTCGTAATTCCGCGTAGCTTACGCGAATCGGACTTAGATTTAATTGATTCTATTTTTGCAAAACAGTCCTCACAGTGCTACAAGCCCTGTTCGGATTGCCGGAATGGTTTGATCCCTTGATCATAACACGAGGCAACTGAGACCTAGCACGTTCCATCTACTAGTGATGAATCGTCTTAGATCGGTTTGCTTGGTCTTATCACACTGCATCAATAACGTGAAAACATGGATTGATCCTAGATCACAGATCTAGCTTCAATCAAACCGTGCTAATTTCTACAAGACATTAAAGCAAAAATACTTGAAAATAAATTCTACAAGATATATTCCATTCAAAACTTAATGTGCAACATATTACATAATAGAATCAAATAAATGATAGGCCCCAAACCCGAAGCTACGCTTCGTTACGGCCCTAAACTACGGATTTAGCAGTGCATAACGAGGGTCACGGTGATGTTGGAAAACTCCATCACGTGTAGCACCTTCTTCCAAAAATTAGGGTTTTTCTTTTGTTTCTTCCTCCTTTTGTCCTTTTCCCAGCCGTCCAAAAGATAGCCTCCTTCCAATCATAGCTACCTTAAATAGGAGATTCCTTCAAAGTGACTCCACATACAAAGAAGTTTGCAAGGGGCCGCTCAAGCAACAACCAAGGTCGCTCGAGCGACCAAAACCCGAAAGTTTGGGCTGAAATGCTCGAAGGATATCGCTTGAGCGACAACCAAGGTTGCTCGAACGAACCAAGGTAGAGAGTTGGCTTCTTCCTGCACAATTTCTTTCTATTTTCTTCTTGGATTTTTATTCCCTCCAAACACACAAACACATTAGAAACCTAGTCCCAACTCATTTTAGGTCCTAGCAATGTAAGTCTGGGGGCTAATTTGTACAACTAATTAGCCCTTATCAATTAGTAATTACTAAATAAAAGATTTCGTTCATTTAAAATGATTTTTGCAATATACTATGCTTTTATTTAGATTTTTACAAGATTTGGATCATTGTTCACTCAAATTTGCATCTCTTATCAAGAAGGGAAGAACAATATGCTAAAGGCCATAGCAAATATTGGGATGTGAGTGGAGATGATTTAACTTTAGAAGGGCCGACAAAATTTGAATTCACAAATTTATCACTTGATGGCGCAGTATTAGAGACGATGCACTTAGATTCCAATGAGATTGTCGAGCCTCATTCCATCAATGAAGAAAACCAAGGCGATGACGCTAATTGAGTGTCAAGAAGTCAAAAATTCTAATTTGCAAAAATACATTTGGAAATGAGTAATTATATAATTTTTTGAAAGTATCAAGAATGTCGAACTATTTTTGAAGTACTTTGAACGTTTATTTTTGCTTTGATGTTTAAACTTTAAATTTTTAATTTCATGTACATGGATATTTTGATCAGATGATGTTGATCAATGATGAAAATCATGGAATTCATTGCATATCTATTCACCACTATGGGAAATGTTAAGTTCATTGATTAATATAGTTATATTTTAAATATTTTTTGTACGGCCGTGAGGCCGTATTGAGATTTTTAGAAGTTGTCGCGCCAACACTTTAAGGGCACCTTGGCATTTGGCACCCGTGCCGCATACCTAGGTAACACTGACTCTAACCCAAGTCATGAGCAGGTTATGGTAATGTTTTTTAGGTCAGTTGGGTGACCGGTGTTGTGGCAGATATAACAAACTCAACTTGAACTTCTGGAATCTGTAGCTAACACAAAGCATGAGCAGGTTCTAAGTAGGTTCTCTCTCAAGATGGACATGATGGTTTTAAAAAGCTTACACCTCAAGGCTTACTACACAGAACATCATAATTGTAATAGGTGCAACACATGAAAATATGTTTACGAGATAGGACATCATATTAGAAGGCTTATACCTCAAAGGCGAGAGGCCTAAACCTCACCTTGAGATTCAAATATTTTGCCTCAAGGCTATAAAAGGCCTCTATATATTGAAACTCAAGGTGCAAGTCTCACATAAGCTCACGGAAATTACAATTTCCATGAGTTTGAAACTCTATTTTTTAACACTATTTTCAAAAAGTAGAGGTAGGTTGTATATTTCATTTTATTTCCATTTTCATCAGCTAATTAACTAGGTAAACATTATTTGCTTGTTAGTTGATTTAAATCACTTAATTTGCTAATCACTTACTTTCGTCGGCATTTTTCTTGTTGTTTATGAGTAAGCTCCAATGTTTAGATATTAGTTAGTAATTACTTTGTTATTTTTCAATTTCAAGTTAAACATCTACATAAACCTACTACGATACTTCAATTCAATGATTGTTTAGATTTTCAATTCCTAAAATCTTTTTAGTAACTATTTATAATTTTGTTTATTTTTTATATAATTTATCTAATTTTTTCTGTCTTTTATACTTTTCTTATCCTTTAATAATATTTTAATTAAATCATTCGAGGCTAAGGCAAGAGGCCTACACGTATCCTCAATAGGCGCAACTACCTCAACTCTGACTTTCAGGATAAAATAATCTACCTTCCTTAACATTGGTCTGAGATTAGCTTTTTGGTAGTTAGTCCTATCAGCTTTTACCTCTTTGTTAATTTATATGTTTCTGTACAAAGAAAGAATAGTTTCCTATTGATATGAAAGACTTTGCAATGCAAACAATTTTTACTTTATGATTAAACAATCCATGAATTATGGAGAACTATTTCTTATTGATAAGAAAAACTGCATGCTAATAATTACTTTATGATGGCATAATCTGTGAATTGTAGATCTCTATAAATGAGGGACATATGGATGTGAAGTTTTTTTTTTTTATAATTTATGGTGTCAGTAATCTGAAATTTGAACCTGCAATGAATGAGACAGCACCATCCAATTATGCTTACCATTATCGACGGTAGATAGATACTTGAAAAATATGGAGCTCATCCATGATGGCAGATCCATTTATCAACCACAGATAAATTTTATGGTCCAATAACCTACAGAATCCAGTGATTATATTGAAAATACCAAAAAGGTTTACATCCAAATGCTTTACACAAAGAAAAGATAAGCTTAAGGGATACAAAAATAGTGATGCATTAATTTTTCTATGAACCTATATATTTAAATTGTTTTTTAACAATAATTAAAAGATCCATCTCTAATATTTTCTATAGCTTCTGGTAGTTTACTTGGCATTGAATTTACAACATCATGCTTCCTAATCAGAGGCATTATTGTGATTTATGGTATTATTATTATTTTGGTGAGTAACAATTTTATTATGGAGAAAGAGCAGGTATAACAGTAGGGCTTCCAAGAGCAGTAAAATCATAAAGAGAGAAAAGCACTGCACTCTTAGAACACAACTGCATCATTATTGATTGATATATTGCTACAGTACACATTACTTGAACAATGCATTGTGAATTAATAAATTCTATAATGTAATTCCATTCATATAAAATGCTGAAATCCATATTCCAAAGAATATATGTATATAACCTATTGGTAATCATCAACATCGTCTTGTCCCTTCTATTTGTGGTCGGTGCAGCAATTGATTACAGAAGGTCATATGGTGAATGTAAGTGGTTGGATCTGTACAGAGCACAATGGATCATGGAGCTTCTTCTCACTTTCGGATGAAACTTTCAATCACTCTGAGGAGCCTAAATCTCACATGAAAAGAAGGTAATAATGTGGTTGTCTCGACGGTTAGAGAGGAAGGTTCAAGAGATTGTGTATTGGGAAGAATCTATCAGTTCATTGATGTAGGACTTTCTACTTTCCATGTGTTTTGACTTTTCCGCTTAATTAATAAAATTAATAATATTCATTAAAGAAAGAAAAAAAATTACCATACAAGAATCATTATTCTTTCTATAATTTTCTGTTTCTAATCGCTCTGAAGAATCATCAATCAAGCAAAAAAGAAGTGGATTGAGAATTAATGATACTGAATTTCTGATCGTTATACGTATTCCCAATTGTGACAACATTAACCATTATATTTTTTATATTTTTGAAAATTTTGTACACAGATTATCAATGAAATTAATATTAGATACTAGGAAGCTTACACTTGCCTTCTTCTGTATTTATTGTGTATCAATGTATTAGGTTTCTTGCAGTTAGAAGAAATGAGAAAAAATAGTGTATCAAATCAATGCAACAGATACCTCTGGCAGGTCATAAAATTCATCAGGAGAAATTTGAAGTAACTCTGCTGCTGTTTGACCAGTAGACCATGCAAAAACTTTTGTTCCATCGTCTGCAAGGGTCACTTTCAAATGGAAGGTGCGCATGACTTCCCCATCACAAGTACAGTGGCAAAAGGTGCATACCATAAACCCATCAGGCATCTCATCCACAAAATGGCCACAAAGAACGTGCGAAATTCTTGAAGTCACATGATGATATTTGATTTGGCTGAGTCGAACACTGCATATCTGTACAAATATTAAACGAACAGAAACGATGAATCACAATAAACAACATATAAATGAACAACCTTAATCTTCTAACGAATACCTGGCATGATCAGCCTTTGTATAGCTTAATTGAAATGAAATTTCTACTATCAAGTGTTCCAATATATAAATTTTTTTATGGGGACATCGGAATCAAGCAGCCAGCCGCCAGTGACGCATCGAAGGCGGAAGAGGAACATCAAAGGCAAAAGAAAGAAAACAGCTCAAATTCGAAGGACTGAAGAAGCATTCAGTCGATCGATCGACTCCAACCTTCGATCGATCGATGAGCGACAGTGGAGAAATATTATGAAGCGCAATTATGTTTCTCAGTCGATCGATCGAGTAGGAATTTTTGGTCGATTGATTTAAGATTGTGGCTTCGGGGGATTTAATTATTTTCTCAGTCAATCAATCGACTCCGGAATTGATCGATCGACCAATTGCGCGAATTTTGACGAGATTTTATTATTTTGGTCAAAATTTTCCATTTTAGTTGCTTTAGGACTCTTCTAATTTCGTATTAGGGTTTCGTTAGCCTATTTAAAGGCTTGTAAAACAACTTTATTATTGATTGATTATTGAATGAAAATGTGAGAGTTTGCTTTGTGCAAACCCTAGAAGACTTGTGAAGAGTTTTCACCGAAAGAGAAAATCTTTCAAAACCTAAGGAGTGAATCTTCATTTCTCGTGCGACTTGGTGTGAAGCCGATTTACAGCCTTGGTGTGAAGCCTTGGATCTATCTTTTCTCTCATTATTACCTGGTAATATCTCTCCTACTTGTTTTGATAAAATCCAAAAACCCCAAATCATTATTAGTTTATAATTTTGATCCTAACCTTTTATTTGTCTTAATCCTTCGAGCACTATTTATTCAAATCCTAGAGTCAAGAAACGATACCATAATTGTCGCTTGGTGCCCTAAACTAGATCGAAACTTGAGCCCTTCATCAGATCTTTTTTCTAGATCGGAAATTACTGCATGCACATGCTAAATGGAATTAATTTAATTATTTTAATTGAATTCATTGTATTACTTTATGTGTGGGTTGATTTCGAATATTTCCATTATTCAATTTAATCTGAGGTTAATCCCAAATTTGCATCATTTAAGATTTAGCGTTTGTACCGCATCAAATTTGGTATCAAAGCACACTTTTAGTTTAGGGTTGTCAGTGCTCATATAGGTTCTAGGGTTTATTTTTTTTATTGTTTTGTTTTGCATTATTTCAGATTTGTCTTGCATCATACAGTTTTGTCTTGCATCATCATGGATCTCAACAAGATAGAAGCCTTAATTAGAGACCTTACGTCTAAGTTGACCGCAAGTCAAACCGCATTTCAAGCCCAGATAGTTGAACACCACGATCAATTGCAACAACAGTTGCGTGATCAACAGATAGTAGGAGGGAAGGTCTCCATCGTCGTGAAGTCCAAACTGATTAGGACAATAAAGTCATGAAATCGGTAAAAATGAATGCCCCTACTTTTGATGGGAAAAGACAACATAAAGTTTTTCTCAGGTGGGTCGCCGACATGGAAAACTACTTCGAGTGGAACGCCATGTCCGAAGAGCGTAAAGTCTGATTTGCCAAGCTCAAGCTTATGGGTCAAGCTAGACTTTATTGGTTGGAATTAGAGCGTCGTAGGCAGTCTCAGGGCTTCGGCTCATTTCTACTTGGGGAGAAATAAAGATCCAATTGAACAAGAAATATGTTCATCCATCCTACGATGAACGTATTCTCGACCAGTGGCAATCGTTGCACCATGGGAGTTCACCGATCACAGAATACATCAATAAATTTGAAGACCTGATGACCCAGGCCAATGTGGATGAACCAGAAAGAGTTACCCTATCCCAATTTCGAATGAGCCTTCGCCCAGAACTTCAGAGGGAACTCATTCCATACCATGTAACCGATCTAGAGGAATGTTTCTCTAGAGTTGAGGAGTTAGAGAGGTATCTCGACTCTCCGGTCAGTGATCGATCCAAGCCCCTCTAACTCCGGTTTTCAATCTAGGCCTACTGAAAAGGCGAATAGTGCCTATAGTCAATCCTCAAAAACCGTTAATCCTCATATTGACAAGGGTAAAGGACAACTGACCAAGACTTCTAGGCGAGCACCACAACAATGTTACAAGTGCCAAGGTTTTGGCCACTTTGTGTCTCAATGTCCCAGTAAAACCCAAACCTTGATTATTCAGGAGTCTCCCGAGAATGAGGACAATGAGTTAAAAGAAGTGTATGAACCTACTAAAATTCCCGTGAAAACTGTAGGGTGTATTAGGAAAGTTTCTATTCCCGAGAAAAGTAGTGATAGTGTGCCCATACCACACGAGTTACTAGAGTCGGTAGGAACGTGTCAGAATTCTCACTTGCATGGGATTAATAATTAGAATTTATTGAATGATGAAAATACGCAGCATGTCACTAACACAATAAATTTGTTTACTGAGTTCAATAATGACAATTTTATGTTAATTCATGATAGTCCCGAGCATGTGGAACTTTTCCCGACCTTGAAAAAGGGTAATGATGGAAGTCTAGAATTTCCTCTAGACGAAGGTATCCATCCAATAGTTGTGGTGGAAGATCTTACGCCTATTCTGTGTCCTACAACTACGCCTTTTGACCAATTCCTTGTTACCCAAACAATTGAGCCAAACCCACTTAACCAATTCATAGCACGTACCCTACCTGTGCAATATGAGAAAAGATTGAATGAGGTTGTTCTAGAATTGCCAAACTTCACTACCAATGCAGGTAAACATCAGGAATATCTCAAAGCATGGAAGGGCAAGCCGAGAGTTGAGCACCCAAAGCGTACCATACATGAGTTCTACAACTCATCGAAGATGAGTTCTTCTAATCAGGGGAGAGTTGATGGGGACATCAGATTCAAATAGCCGCCAGTGACGCATCGAAGGCGAAAGAGGAACATCAAAGGCGAAAGAAAGAAAAAAGCTCAAATTTGAAGGACTGAAGAGGAACTCAGCCAATTGATCGACTCCAACCTTCGATCGATCGATGGTGGACAGTGGGGAAATATTCTAAGGCGCAATTATGTTTCTCAGTCGATCGATCGAGTCGAAATTTTCGATCGATATAAGTTTGTAGCTTTGCTGGATTTAATTATTTTCTCAGTGGATCGATCGACTCCGGAATCGATCGATAGACCAATTGCACGAATTTTGAAGGGATTTTATTATTTTGGTCAAAATTTTCCATTTTAGTGTTTTAGTTGCCTTAGGACTCTTCTAATTTCATATTAGGGTTTGGTTAGCCTATTTCAAGGCTTTTAAAACAACTTTACTATTGATCGATTATTGAATGAAAATTTGAGAGTTTGCTTTGTGCAAACCATAGAAGACTTGTGAAGAGTTTTCACCCGAAAGAGTGAATCTTTCAAAACCTGAGTGAATCTTCATTTCTCACGTGACTTGGTGCGAAGCCGACGTACAGTCTGGGTGTGAAGCCTCGAAACCCTTGGTGTGAAGCCTTGGATATATCTTTCTATTTTATCTTTTCTATCATTATTGCCTGGTAATATCTCCGCTATTTGTTTTGATAAAATCTAAAAACCCCAAATCATTATTAGTTTATAATTTTGATCCTAACCTTTCATTTGCCTTAATCCTTTGAGCCCTATTTATTCAAACCTTAGAAGAGTCGAGAGATGATACCATAATTGTCGCTTGGTGCTCTAAACTAGATCGAAACTCGAGTCCTTCATCGGATCCGTTTCTCTAAATTGGGAATTACTGCATGGACATGCTAAATAGAATTAATTTAATTGTTTTAATTGAATTCATTGAATTACGTTACATGTGGGTTGATTTCAAATATTTCCATTATTCAATTTAATTTGAGGTTAATCTCCAATTTGCATCATTTAAGATTTAGCGTTTGTACTGCATCAAATTTATTGAGAAAGAACCAGTGCAATTTTGGATGATATAAAAAATATACGCGACAATATATTATTTAATGGCACACAATGGTACACAGCATACAAAAACAAGCCCCTTGAAACTGGAGAAAACTAGTCAAAATTTGATAACTTGCCTACATAAATAACTGTCAATCAGGAGTCATAGGTTTGACAAATAAATCCTCACGTTGTTGATCAAGAGAAAATGAAATTGAGAAAGAGAGAACTACATAATGGAGCTTTGAGCTCCTATAGGACGATTATGATATCCCAACTAAATGTGAATATGTGATATGTCCACTAGTGGAACATAAGGAGAGGTGGAATTTGAGTGGGCCTCACGTTTGCTTCATGCAAGTGTTAAGATGTTATATCTTATATTTGGATACTGTCCATATCCTAATAACCGATATCTCCATGTGTGAGAGGATAAGGTAATGAAAATGATGAAAAATCAATACATCCGTGCATTAAAACGATGGAAAGGGACAACTATGACAGACAAGAAGCACACCAACAAGCTTAAAAGCTGGACATTAAATCTTGAAGTTGTCGTATGCCATCAACACAAAAACTTAAGAATGCCACCAATACTTTCAGATGCATGTATCATCAAATGATAGTGTCCAAAAAAAGATGGTCTCATCACTCCCGCAGATGAGGAAAAGAAGTATTAAGATGAAATACTGGAATCTCCAACATCTATAACCACTCAGATTGTATTGAGGTCTCACAGTTTTCTGAATGTTTCCATTGATAATTCCTACCCGTCTATTCAAGTAGTATTGTTGCTGGAAATTTGTCCTTAGATACAAACCTAAAATTGAGGCCAATGCCCTCAGAATTGTCCTCCAAAGAAGGAAAAAATGTAGATAAAAGGCACGCCTGCTATCACTCTTGCTTTTGGCGGACATGTTATCATCTTCTGAAAGAAAGATGTACAATGGCGCTCGTCAATCTTCAGAGCGAGGCTTGCAATGACCACTACAAATGAAGGACCAACGATGATCTTGGAGTAGGAGTCACTCTAGTTAATTGTGCATGGCAAGTATGGTACACAAAGTCCAGCGACTGCTATCTTCATTTTTGGGGAGTTTTGTTACCACAAAAGAAAAGAGAGTTTGAGCGCGTGTCGATCCATTTGTACGAATCGCGAAACGCTTATTATATTATTGGCATTTGTCCCATAGTGATTTTAGTCTTTCTAAATGCACTACTTTCATTATGGGATATTCTACCTATCATTCTTATTCCTACCATCGACATCGCTGCTTTCGATGATGGTTCGGATTCGGAAAATGAGAATGTAGTTTTGAGAGGGGTTTCGGGCTCATCAAGCTCAAGGTCTAGGTGGATTCGCTAGGTCAAATTCATTTTTGGAGACAACCCTCTCTAAGAAACTCGACAACATAGCCCCGTAACTTCGGGAGAAGGGGTGCCTCCTCACAAAGGGGGTTGCACTCGACCCAGGCGATTGTTTACCAAAAACACACGTCCCACAAAGTCATGAGAACATGTATGGGGGTTGAAGCCTGCCCAGTGCCGGAAGGTCAAGGAAGTTGGTGACCTGATGACAGGAGCCGGCGATCGAAGCCCCGATGAACGGCGGTCGTAACTGTAACGGTCCTAAGGTAGCGAAATTCCTTTTCGAGTAAGTTCCGACCACCCACACAAAAGGCGTAACGATTTGGGCATTGTCTGAGAGAGAGGCTCGATGAAATAGACATGTTTGTGAAGATGCAGACTACCTAGACAGAAAGACCCTATGAAGCTTTATTGTTCCCTGAGATTGACTTTGGGCCTTTCCTGCACAACTTAGGTGGAGAGCGAAGAAGGCCTCCTTCCGGGGGGAGCCTGAGATACCACTCTCGAAGAGCTAGAATTCTAACCTTGTGTCAAGACCTACGGGCCAAGGGTCAGTCTCAGATAGACAACTTCTATGGGGTGTAGGTCTCCCAAAAGGTAACAAAGGCGTGCATAGGTTTCTTCGAGCCAGACAAAGAATGGCCCTCCAGTGCAAAGGCAGAAAGGGAGCTTGACTGCAAGACCCACCCATCGAGCAGGGATGAAAGTCGACCTCAGTGATCCTACGGTGCCGAGTGGAAGGGTGGTCACTCAACGGATAAAAGTTACTCTAGAAAAAACAAGTTGATCTTCCCCAAGAGTTCACATCGACTGGAAGGTTTGGCACCTCGATGTCGGCTCTTCGCCACCTGGGGCTATAGTATGTTCCAAGGGTTGGACTGTTCACCCATTTGTGGGTAGTAGGGAATGAGTGACGCAATTGCACATAATATATGAGATCGATGCCAATCAAGTGAGCCAACTGTGCATATGATTACTAGGTTTATTTTTATTTTATTCTTCGTAAGATTAATGATGTTTAGTGCTTATTAAAGGGGTTATAGATGAAATTTTATAAACAAAACAGAAGATGTGAGTACTATATTAATATAGGATGTCTAGATATATAATTGAATGAGAGGGTTATATAGATAAGTTAATAAATAGGTAGGTATCTTCGTTATTTGAAGGAAACGAGGGTTAATTTAGTAATTTAATATATATATATATACGGGACAAATTAGGAATAAAAGATATTATAAGAGTGATGCAGGAACTTACTAAATGCAATGCTAGGGCTGAAATTAGGATTAAAATTAATTTAATCAATTAAAAAATAATAATTTCTCATAACAAATTACCACGAAAATTCTAGAAATTCAAATAGGTGATTTAATTTCGGCCCAAAATAGCGTTACTTTCGTGTATGTTCCCTATCGCGGATCTAGAAGACTAGGGTTCTTATGAACTGCTGATCTCCGATAGTTTTAGGGCGTCGAACGAACTCGCAAGCGGGTTCTCTCGATACCAAACGAAAATAAAAGGCTAATAAAATTAATGATGAACAAAATATTGATTTAAGGCTTTTATGAGATCAATAAAATAATTAGGATTACGCTACTTACGCAAACCGTAGATCTAAAGAAGATAGAGATGGAAGAAGAGTTGGCCTCACACCAAACCGCAAGCGGGAATCGAAGAATCGCTCTCCGTTTTGAGAGAATCACACCCTCACGAAAGTTTTGAACTCTCAATTTGCATAAGTAATTTTCATTAACCAAAAACTTATAATAAAAGTGTTTACAAGCCTTTAAATAGGCCAACCAATGCATAAAATTAGAAATCCTAGTATAACTCTAATTCCTAATTCTTCTAAAATAATAAAGTCCTAAACAATAAGGAAACTAATCCTATTTCTAATAAAAGAAACAACTCTTACTTTCTAAAATAAAATAATAAAAGAAACTAATCCTAATTCAATTAGGATTCTTGAAATTCGTCACTTTATGTGCAGCCTCTGAAAACTGACCATAACTTCTTCAATACTTGTCGGAATTGCTCAAATTTTGGCTCGTTGGAAAGCTACTTCGATAAGCTTTCAAATATGATCAATTTCGTATCAATCCGACTTCGTTTGACACTTCAAAATAGGCCAAACATAAAAGTGACGGGATTAAAAGTTAAAGACCCTAATAAAATTTAGATTTTCTTCTTTCTGATCAAACGGGTTTTTAACGGGCCTTTTTTTAAAAACCCATTCGTGAGTCCACTTTCTCTTTTGACGTCTCTTCTTTATCCGACCACGATTCAAACAGGCGGATCTAAAATACACATCAAAGAGTTCATAAAGAAAGAAGGATCGAGAGTGAGTAGGAGGTGTTGTGAGAAAGAAAGGGAGTGTGACTGAGAAGGGACGAGAAAGAG
Organism: Chloranthus sessilifolius; assembly: GCA_021018995.1. Lineage (NCBI taxonomy): Eukaryota > Viridiplantae > Streptophyta > Magnoliopsida > Chloranthales > Chloranthaceae > Chloranthus > Chloranthus sessilifolius. Next base: position 10,211,711 of record CM037598.1, read on the forward strand.
GGGGAGAGTGCGATGAAATTAAAAAGAAAAAGAAATGAGAGAGAGAGAGAGTGGGATCATCGTGGGAGAGAGAAAGTGACTGCCGTGAGGAAGAGAAAGAGGGATTGAGATAGAGAAGAAACATAAGAACATTTGGGGATTAAACCCTAAACATAATCTATATCCAAGCAAATATCAAATATTATAAGTTTAAGTATCCTATACAGATTTATTCTGATACAATCTGATCAAATCTATGATAAATCTGATTGTTGTGAAGCTAGATAAATTGTTTACATTAAAGGATACTATTTACATAGAGGAATCCGGAGATGAAGGCTCAATGATGTGTACCACATGGCCACTTGAGTGTGGTAGTGCACCAAGTTGTTGGTGAATGCAAGTAGTTGTACCACATTGATAGTTGATTCTGGGATAACTTTAGTTGTTGACCGTATCAAATCAATGGGAGATGATGGTGTAAACTTGTATCATTTGTTATGATTTTGTGGGAAAGTTGGGCATCCATGTCATGGATGGTCCAACTTGAGAGGGAGAGTTGGAGACAGTAGTATATGTATGATGTATAAGAAGCAATAGTGTTAAGTATGGAGTGTAGTGTGCACATGACAGTGAGTGTCATTAGTGAAGTGTGGTGTGTCCTTAGTGACTATAAGTAGCTCCTTTATATTAGGAGAAGACCTCTTGTAATTCATTTAAATAACAATCAGTAAAGATGTAGTCTTTTTGTGTCTATTGTTTGCTCGCTCCTCTCCGTCTCCTCAATCTCTCTTTTTTTCTCTCAGAATCATACGAATAAATGGGAATTCTCCCCTTTATTTAGTGCTGCAATTATATGAGTCCATCAGTTTTAACAGCTACAAGAACAAGCGAATGACTGGATATCTGAATCATACGACTGGCCACAGAAAAATAATAATGAGATATGGAACAAATTACAGATTGATAGTCACTTACTTGATTATGGAACTTTTTGATAGATAATTGGAATCACTGACCATTTTTTAAATAATTAGTTACTATGAGCTTGACTGATATAATTTCTCTCATAAACCCTAAATGGGTATTCTCCTCTTTAGTTAGTTCCTTTATTATACTGGTCCATCAGTTTTAACAGCTACAAGAAAAGCATAATGAGATATGGAACAAATCACAGATTGATAGAGTTACTTACCTGATTATGGAACCTTTTGATAAATAATTGGAATCACTGACCATTTGTTTTAAATTTTAAATAATTAGTTACTACGAACTTGACTGATATAATTTGTTTATATTTCCAAAATCAGCACTTGTTTCTTTTGCTTTTCAATGTAGAATATTGATAGTTGCTGAGCTGGTAGCTCATAACCCATTTTAGTGTTATTTGTAGAAGGTGGAGAAAAAGGAAATATCTGAGAAATCATTGGATGAGTATATCTGTAAATTAATTTTTTTTTAAAGAAATGCAATCAGTTAGATGGGTGCAGAGAAGCTGCTAAAAGGTTGTAACAGTATGTTCTATTTATATAAATGAAGTCTTGAGTTTTCAATGCTATTTAAATTTTTTTCTTAACTTTGTTGTCCATTTTTGTACTTTTGGTAGGAATATTATTGGTTTCGCTGATCTGACTGCATTCAAGATCCGAGATATACGTACATGGACTTTGGGTGGTGACAAGCCCAATCCTTAGGCAAAAAAATACACCAGAAATATAAAAAGTAAGTTGCAGCTTCCCCACATTTTCTCCATTGCCAGGCACTGGACTTGGACTAACAACGAAAGGTTAGGTTCTAGTCAAGTTAAAATGTCTTTGAGGACTCATATTGACTCTAACTCAGAGACTATGAAGCCAAACGTCTCATAGTAAGTTCTCCCAAATTCTGTCCAGTAAGAGTTGATTTGGAGAAGTCTTGAGTTTGTTGACAGTTTAATCTGGGCAAAAACATATAAATAACATAATAAAAACGATTCAGATAGCTCATTCATCAACATATGAACTACACTGCAGTAGATATGATCAATCAACAAGATAAGCAAGTCAGGTGCACTTAATTGATCACAACCTAAAAGAGCTAAAAGTTGCAGGAAAGTCAACTGTCAACCATGTTTACGTCGTGTTTTGCAGCTGTAGAGAAGTCAACCATGAACTATGTTTAGGTCACGTTTTGCAATCGGCAAACATACATACAATGAAATGATAAGTGCATGCAGGTGCTAGAAGAGAACGGAAGAACAGGGATGAGGTGCTAACTAGGAGACTTGGAAAAAACTCAACTCAGTGGACACACACACACACTCTCTCTCTCTCTCTCTCTCTCTCTCTCTCTCTCTCTCTCTCTCTCTCTCTCTCTCTCTCCATTCAAAATGCAAGCCTCTCTCTCTGACCACTCAACATGCAGAAAATGTTAAAGGCACCATCGTCTCCGGCAATCGATCTTCATTTATCACCGTCATCTTTACCACTACAACACTACCGTTCCACCACTATCTTAACGTGCACCACCACCATCTCTCCCTCCCTCCCTCCATTTTTCACCTATTTTTTTAAAAATAGAGGGAAAAAACAAAACTAGAGAGACTTGGCCGAGTTACTAGAGAGACTCGAAAAACGATTTTCTCATCAACTTTACTAGAAACTCAGCTGAGTCAAGTCAACTCGACCAAGTTTTTAAACCATGGCTAGAATATATATATATATATATATATATATATATATATATATATATATATATATAAAATCACCAAGACACATGTTTTTGTGCAGATAGTAAGTTTTAATAGCCATTCGTCTGAAGCTATCTATAGTCAATTTATTCCAAAATTTACATTAATAAGGTCACATAAATTTGATATTAGAAAAAAGGTTTAGATATGACGCTGAATACAATGAAATCTAAAAAGGACAGAAAAGAACAAAAAAATGGCCATGTCATGTTTCCGGAGATATCCACAAAACATTGGTTTACCAAATAGGAAGAAGAGACCTTAAATAAACACATGTTATAAAAGGAAAATTTCTAGAAAGCCCTCAATAAACATGCATGGTAGAAGGACAATTTCTAAGGTTCATACTTCATATACAAGCCAAAACCTCAAATTCATAGAGAAAACTTACGTGTGCGATATTAGACATGGTGGCAAGGTCAGAAAGAACAGATAACTTGTGGAGACAAGAAGAGTTCAGCAATGCTGGCAAGCAGCTTACGTTTACCAAAGAAGCACCACTATCCTTCTCAAACCATGATACTTCAAGACTGTCAAGCAAAACAAATCGATCACGCTTCGAAGAGTATCCAATGGAACAATAATACAGGAACAAGCCCAATGAATGACTAACTTATTCAAAACAGAAAAGTATAAGATGCTAAGCCTTCAGCTTGTCAGTAATGTGCAAAGAAAACCCATTGGGTTAATGAGGTGGAACTGGTAAATTTTCAACACACTCTGATTGCCACTCATATTTCAACATAGTGACATAAAGGTCAACATAAAATTATTAACTCACAGCTTTTCTTGAGTCATATAACATGTCAAGCCAGATATGTATATCGTGTGACCAACACTTAATCTCCGCAGCGACCTGCAAAACCACAAATATTTTTCCGTTAAGTTCATAAAACAAAATGAGCAAAATTAGCAGCATGAAAACAACCAGGAAAAGCCATTTGAATATACCATAACCGCAAAAAGTAACCTTCATGAAATGTAAAATCACGGGACCAGCTTCACCAAAAATGAGAAAAATGAAATGCAACAGATAAGACAACTTGAAATACAAATTTACTTTGTGCCTTGCAAGTTTTATGCCCTATTTTGTCCTGCTGTGTTTAGGGAGCACATGAAAGATGTTTCAAATTTTATCATATCGAATTGACAAAAATATTTATTACCGAAAGCATATACAATCTTATGTAAGTGCTCGTGTATTCAGTAAGATAATTTTCCAATTTTGTGCCATCGAATTGGAAAAAAATATTTATTACTGTAAACATATACAATTTTACCAGTGATCAGTTAAACAGGAGAGGAATGAGATTGAGGAACAGATATCTGATGTGCCTTCAAGAGGAAGAGAACATGAATTATTTACTTTTGCATTGGTAGGCAGCTAAAGAGGTATGGATCGTAGTGCTTCAGATGTTTGGGTTTTCCTGAATCTGGTGATTTTGCTAGCATCTTGGGAGGGGGTGTCGTTGGAGGGTGATAAAGGTAACTGTTGGAGTTTTATGGATCTCACTGTGATGTGGGCTCTGTGGTCTGAAAGAAATAATAGGGTGTTTAACCACATTAGGAAGCCCATAAGTATTATTATGAAGGGGGTGCGAGATCTGGCAATTAGTTGGATCAGGCTTGGTACTGCTGGGAATGATGCTGAAGATAGGGACTTTGGGACGGAATGGGGATAACCTGCACATTTACCTTTTGTTCCCCTCTCTAAGGGTGGTCTATACATAGATTTGGGTATGGCCTTGGCTCGGTGGTGAGATCTATTTATTCTTTGGGAAGATGCTTTCTAGGTCTTTTCCGGTGCCTTGCTGGATTGTACAGGTTCGTATTCTTTTTTCTCGTAAATAAATATTTATTACCAATAAAAAAAAATACTCAATTTCATCAACAAATAAACAAATGCAAGGGGAAAAAATATCTTTTATGGAAAGAAAAGAAAAAAATACAATTACAGGTGCCATGAGGAACTGGCCAAAAAAATCCAAAGTGCAAATAAGCTGCCCAACAGACACCAACTCAGTAACTAAGAGAACTACGAACAACAGCACAGGAAAAAAATAAAAATAAAATATCTTGACATCGAATCAAAAGAAACAAAAACTAGTCACCCTATCTATCAAGAGAAACATTGATTGAAAAATGAATTCCTGGTGCATCACATGAAGCGGGATCATACAGCATTCTATTTGAACCAGAACTGACACCAGCTAATGTACACCACTTGATGTGTCTTTCAATCCTTCCACAAGTACCATAATGGTGGAGCTCTTTATTTCTAATGTAAGCATGGCCCATTTCAGATTACAATTCTTTTTCTGGACTGAAAAAAATAATAATGAATAATTATTTATTTAACTTTTTTTATGGCCAAGTAGGATTCCTTGATCTTAATGCCACAAACTTGAGGTCATCACCATTGGGGTAAAGGTCCATTTCTCAATATAACGACAAAACTTAAAATAACATTATATGTAAAAGGTGGTTTTGTTGCATTCGTTTTTATAATAATAGATGATATAATATACAAAGTATAACTGTATTGGAATAACATAACGGCATGAAATTATAACTAATATATTAATAAAATATAGGGTTGAAGTTAAACACATACAGAATAGCAACAGAATTCAAAAGAGGAATGGAGAATTAAGAAAAAAATTCACTCTTGACAATAATTATCACCAAACTGAATCTTCACATACTACCAGGTTATTAGAAGGTTTTGCCTTAGAATGCTAGTTGGTTCCAATGAAAGCAGTTTTATAAAGTTCCAAATTGTAAAATAGGGTGGGTCCATTTGAATTAGAACTTTTTAAGTAGTCAAGAGCTTCAAACAATGTTACTTAAACCATTAGCCACCCTACCAAACCATGAACTGGTTTGGCGGAGAACTGATTAGTGGTTCAGTTCGGTCTGGTTTGGCTGAGCCGGTTCAACCTGTTGATATTTTCTACATTTTTTAAAAAAGTGGTGCCAAGGTCATTTGAACCATGGCCTTTTTTTTTCTTCATAGAGTAACTTAATCAAATGTGTTATAAAGTAGTAGTTGTTTTAAAAAATAAATATATTGTACAGTTTCTAATTTCATGATTCATCTTAAATTTATTAACATATTTTATGTCTTATTTAAAACTCATCATATCCCTGGCAAACCAGGTTTGCAGGCCACTGGCGAACCACGAACTGCAGTAACATAACTTCAATTAAAAAAGGTACACTTCAAAAACATAACAAGAAATTTACCGAACCATCACAATGCTCTCCGGACACAACCTACTGTAAGCCAGACATGGATTCCATTGTGGATGTGTATGTGGTCCCTATAAACAAGGGAAGAGATTCAATCTGGCCGTAAGGACCAGGTTTCCATTGCAGAAACAAATAGTTCACAGTTAAGTGCTGCAGCAAGCAAACATGCATAAGATTGCTTTCATGGATACGAAAGTAACATATAATGTATATGAATGAGTGTGGCATCGAAATGGAGAATGTAGAACCACGTTCATCTGTATTCATAGCTCAATGTCATATAGATGTTCTCGGGAAACATTGACTGTCATAACTAATACATGTGTCACTTGTGATTTAAAATACCCAGACTTGGACTTGGACTTGGCGTAGAAATTTTCTGAGTTGAACTTACACTCAGTTGTAATTCTGCCAAGTTTAGTGGATTAAATTAAAATTATTTTATAAGAAATGTGCAATATAATATTGTAATAAATAAAAATTTAGTTATCTAAATATATTAAATTAGTTACTTGTTTTGGTATCAATTATCATTGTTCGAAATTAGTGTGTATATTACAATACATTCATATTTTTTAGCAAATTTCACAAAGCAATAGACAGATTAGTTGGTTCATAGTTTGTGGGGCAGTGCATTGACAGGTCATGAGTTTAAATCCCACTGATAATTATCATTTTCAAGTTGGCATGACTTAAATTGAACTAGCATATTCGTGTCAAATCAGAACAAGATATGATGGAGTTTGGAATTTAGCCTAGTCTGCTCTATAGTTGCATCAGTTCTCAGCAGACTCAAGCCACCTTGGCTGAGTCAAACTATAGAGTGTTTTTGAAACCATTGTCATTTGCAAGTTTCAGAAAGCAGTAAGCACTGCTGCAACTATTTCGAAGAAATCAGGTATGAGATAATGTGACTATGGTAGATGCAAAATATCTCACTATTGCATAGCATAATCATGAATTGGTTGTGATTATTTCAGGTCACTTACATCTTAATTGATTTTAAGATATGAGACTTAGGAAGACAACAAAGGTCACATTCTACATCATATATGCTTTCAATAAACCATATATATTAAATTTTTACCATTAAAAAACATATTCAGAACCGAGAGTTACAAACTATTATTGGCCTCACAATGTAAGCATAGAAAGAGGATATAATAAGGAAATGGTAATCTTTATGAGACTACTTATCAGCCAACATTTCAAAGAGAGATTAATGGAATACAAGCAAGATAAGTCAAAATATGGAACAAGGAACTTACATGCTATATATAGTAATTATTGAGGAAAAAATATTTCGATACATAAGAAAATGAAATGCAGGTACATAATTCATAAATTGCTCATTCATCTTACCAAGATCTGGCAAAGTGTAGCTTTGCTACAATTTCTCCAGTTGTATCTTCGATTCCCAAATAGAAAATACTTTCTGCAGTATCGCTCTCTCGAACAATGCTTGTAACAACACCATAGAGGCTAATCCCAGTCATTTTGTCATGAAGATCAACAACGAATGGCTGCAAGACTTCATGAACATAAGAAATTGAACCACAGAATTAAAAAGCTAGATGCTGCAATTCAGACAAAAAATAGTGAACTAAAAATAGTTGTAGGGGCCAAAAGGTCTAGGTGCAAAACAAAGATATGTGAACGAATATAATTGAAGGAGTAAAATGGATGACAGACTTTCAGAGAGAAGATTTTCATTGGATTTGCTCCTTGAGTATATGGTGACTGACATTCACTTATTGGATTTCAAACTTTCAAAAGCCAGTAATACAGACCAAAAATCTCAGCAAGGATAGGACCCCAATTAGATGCCTGGTGATTGATGGTTGATAACATTTCTCATTTTTAATTCATGCCCTGCCGTGGCTGTCATGCCCAACTCCCTGTTGATCTTGGCCTTACCAGCTCTGTATTCTGCTTTATATTTTCTTAACGGAATTTTGTTACTGCCAATTAAAAAATAAAAGAGAAGAAAAAAAATAGCTATAGCTGTAACAGCATAATGATTAAATGATTTACATGCAGAGAAAACAAAAATGAGAATCATAAACGCAAATTATTTTATTATTAGAAAGGCTAGGGTACTCAAAGATTGAAGCTCCTACCTGCACAAGACGTTGTATTACAACTGAGATACTAAATTAAGAAACCTAGGATCCCTTATGGAGATAAAAAGGAGTATCTAAGTACAAAAATGACCAGTAACCAATGTGGGACTATACCGACGACATAATTTATTTTTTAAAAAAACACTAACGAACATAACAACAAAACTAAGAAAATATGTTGAGGATGCAGTTGTAGTTTCAATATGCCCCCTCAAACTGAACATAACATGAGTTGTAGTCTTCAAGTAATCGGGTATTTTATGGATGAGTCAAACAACAAGTATGTGCATGTTGAACATCACAAGCAGATCTCGCCTCTGATACAGATAGCTAGCAGGTTGGAGAATTATAAAGTCAGCATACAAGAAAGCTAGATATGCGCCCAAAGATGTCTTAGATTCTGACGGACCAATGGAAACATAAGGCAAAAAGACGAGACCTAAGCTTGTGAGGTATGTGGCTAAGACATATCCTGTGTGACCTTGGTGTTCATGTGACCTTGCATTGATTATTTATGGCGACACTGAGGCAGCTCATCACATTGCAGAAAATCCGGTATATCATGAGAGAACAAAACATATTGAGGTTGATTGTCATTTCATCAGGGAATAGGTCAAATCCAAAGAAATCACCATTCCTGAAATTCGCTCTGACGATCAGTGGGCGGATATTCTCACAAAGGGTCTCGGAGAAAGCATTTATTTGACATCACCTCCAAGTTGGGCATGATTGATATATATACTCCAACTTGATGGGTGTTAATGATGTAATTAGTCTTATATGTGTGTGAGTGTATTTAGTCATAGTGGGTGTGTGTGGAGTAAGTTCACATCTTACTCCGGTTTACTCATTTTCTTGATAAATGTGTAACAATGTAGATGGTATATAAAATCTTAATGCATTGGGGAGTATGCTAAGTTAAGCAACTTAACCATAATTCTTTCTCTTCTTCCTTCTCACCTAACCCTACCCCTAATTACATTAATCTACTTATTAGAGGAAAGCGAAATAAGAGAAGACAACAACTAAGACTCACCAATCAAATCTGAGGTGCCTGAATCAATACCCCAAGCAGTAGAGGAAGCAGATGATACGGTTGCTATCGGGTAGAGTAAGAGAAGCACGTTGGGTCACCTAAAGACGTCCTCTAAGGTCAGCAACTTCGGCTCGAAGGGCGGCCAGATCATAAGCACCATAAAAAATAGCACCAAAGGTAGGTGTTGTAACATCAGAAGTGGTAACATCAGTGGTTGTAGCAAAATGCAGCAGGAGAAGACCCTTGCGAGGGGGGTAACCATGAAGCTTGACACATTTGAATGTTCATGTTTCGATCGATGATCAAAAGAACAAACAACAATAGGATCTCCTTGATCACACAACCTTGTAACGACTGATATTTTTCATTATTTAGTCCTTAATTATTTGCTAGATTTGTAATTATGAGTAGTTTGATTAATTTGATGGATGTAATTAGTTGTTACGCATGAATGTAATGCTTACTTTATTTTATAATGGCTCATAATAATTAATTAATCTAATTAACATACCCTAAAAGCCCTTAAATATGTGTTGGTAATAATTGGGGTGCGTTTATTAATGTTTAATGGACTTTTAAAATGTGTTAGTAAATTAACTAAAGACCCATTAAGTAATTAAAGGCCCATAGAATCACTTAAGACCCATGTAGGAAATTCTAAATAGAGTTAGACCTTAAATAAGAAACTTTAAAGTACTCTAAATAGAATTTGATATTAAATACGAAACCTTAAAACATTCTAAATAGAGTTAGATCTTAAATAGGAAACTTTAAAGTATTCTAAATAGAGTTAGAGATTAAATAGGAAACCTTAAATAGAATTAAAAATAAAATAGGAAATCATAAAGTATTATAAATATAGAGATTAAATTACAGAATTTTTTATATAACTCTTATTACCTAATAACCTTAGAAAGAGAGAGAGAGAGAGAGAGAGAGAGAGAGAGAAAAAAAAGAAAATTCTAGAGAAGGAGAATTAGAAGAGGAACCCTAGAGTTTTCGGTTTGAAGGCTTAAGAAGAGCGTGAGATGAGTTTACGACGCGACCGAATTTCGGATTAGAGCTTCGAATTGAATCAAGGAGAGGAATTATGTCAATTTTATGCGAAGACTAAAAATAAAATAGGAATTAGGGTTTATTTCATTTAATGAATATTTTCCATATTATATTGTTAAATTTTTATGCTTAATCGCAGGTTTTCGATGGTACACGGGGTTTCATGATTGATCACGAAATTCTGTGCAGCATCTAGAATCTCATCGTAATCTGCTTGAGAATCATTTGGAATCCAGAATCTGCTCGTAATCCGTAATCTGCTTAGAATCCGTAATTGCCGTAATCCGTAATCGCTCAAAATCAAAAATCTGTTCAGAATCCAGAATCTGTCTAGAATCCAAAATCAGTTCAGAATCCAGAATCTGTTTGGAATCCAAAATCTATCCAAAATTTGTTAGGAATTTCAAAATTTGTCTAGGATGCAAGCAATAAATTTCTATTCAAACATTGTCTACGTTTAATCATCATGCTTAAATGTTTATTTATGTTCATCATTATTTTATTGCTTAGAATCCATGCAAGCTAGGATGTTTGATTTACACAACATAAAACAAGTAGGAATCAATAGAGATTACATATTTATGATGTGTTAAGTCTAAACAAGTGAAAAAGCTATTGCATAATCGATTAATTTCCAGTTTTTCTATGCATGTACATTCATGGCATTCATAAAAGTGAAAAGATACGTTTACAACATGACACATGGAAACAAAATATTTCTATGATTATGATAGAATTCCTATGGGCTTATGCTAGAGGAATTAACATGAATAAGAATAACAAGTAATAAAAGTTAAGCATCCATGCATTAATGATAAGACTGAAGAGATGGAGAAGGTCTTTAATTTTAAGATTACTACTTAACTGAAAAAAAGTTATGTGAAGGTTAACGTAGATACTAATCGAAGGATCAGAGAAGATTAGGATAATGATTAAGAAACAGATAACCATGTCTATTATATATGTCGATTCATAAGCATTAAATGCACAATTAAAAATAGCACATGAAATTAGGGTAGAGACCCAAGCCATAATGTTTATTTAGATTTAATGCTATGTTTCAGTTTCATTCTATTGCTTTCCTTATTCTTTATGTCACATGTTATATTTCTGTTATTGTTTGATTTTATGAGATGATTTGAGTTATGAACCTTTTCTATTAGTCTCATCATGTCTGGTCCATACCAGTTTACTTGGTAAACTGACCTATTGTTTGGGATTTCAGGGACTACAGCTATACATGGAGAGGATAAAGTAGATGCGTCAATAATTGATGGAAATCTAGATTTGAGCGAAGAAGGATTTGAAGTTTAGTTTATAGGTTTTTCTTCATGCATTAGGAAAGATCTTAAGATGTTTATTTCAGATTATTTTATGAACAAGTTCATGTTAATGACAGATTATGTTTTATTTAAGTTTTATTTAATTTAAGGAGTAAACATACAATATGGTATAATAGGTTGTTATCTCATAATTTAGTATTGTTCTCATGATGATATTAAAAAAAAAAAAATTTATGCATGCATTTTTAGTAGTTATTTTTCCGTTGCACTTATATGCGGATCTTTATGGAATAATTGATTTATATAAGATCATGGAGATGTGATGTAGTGTGATGTCTCCAAGTGAGCGCATTGATCCGATGTGTGAAATTGTGGACGCCACAAACCTCCACGGTCTCGACTACACCCCTACCTAGAGAATCACATACTAAAGTTGTATGCTCGGTGGGGAATAGCAGGAGTAATAATAGCACGATGTCGTTCATCACCATTAATCGTAGCACACACAGCCCTCAGAGGACGTAGAGGATCCGTCACAAGAATTTGTGCACACAGCTGCTCAAACTCAGGTTCATTGTTCTGAAAATCGCCCGGGCAGCGCCTTTGGTGATTGGCCCAGGCGCCGATTTAGGCACAAGTGAATTTGGACTTGGGCGCGCCACTTGACCGCTCGGACCCTTGATCCCCAATTTTTATTTTATCTCCTCTATTTTTCTTTTTTCTCAGTTTTTTTCTTCTTCCTCTATTTTTCTTCTTCTTCCTCAGTTTTTTATGATCTTGATTCTTGCATAGCATTTTTTTTTCAGAACTGAACAGCGAGCACAAATCTATTTTTTATTCTTCTTTTCTTTTTTTCCTCATATTCTGGCAAGTGGCATATATATATATATATATATATATATATATATATATATATATATATATATAATGAAATAAATAAATATATATATATATATATAATGAAATAAATATATATATATATAGCGGCCGCCCAGATCTTGGGGCGCCACCCAACGAGAGACCCATCAAGAAACCGTATCTCTGCTAGCGCTCAAGACGATGGACAACAATCCTAGGACCTTAGTTACAGGAAGCAGCAGGGAGCATATAGTGTGTTGGGAGTGGGAGCGTCATCAATAGCTTGAAATTGCACTATTTTATGGTTGGAAGCAGGAACGGAAGCGAGAGTGGCACAATAAGTAGAAGATTCATGCTAATAGGCCTAGGACCCTCACCTGGGTACTCAGAAGGGGGCTCATACTGACTGATTTCATCCCATCCCCTCTATAGATAGACAAGGTATTTGGAAACCAGAAGATCGTCTTGCTTAGCACGAGGTAAATACGAATGTCATTCTTAGCATGTGCTTACATTTGTTAATGCATCTGATAATTGCACTGCAGGCCCATGAAACATAAACATATCATAAATGGGATCCTACATGGAGTTAAAAATCCACCCTAATACAATATAGTGGTCTAAGCATAAGAGGGATCAAAGGTTGAAGGCATTGTAAAGGATCCAAGTATGTCGCCAAGTATCCGACAGCTTCCCAAATACAGTTTAACAATCTTGTCCACGGGAACAAATTAGTGTCATTTAATTTCGTACTTGTGATACCAGATCCATCTTAGCTATGGAAGAAGGTGCATATCAAATTTCAGAAATCAAAAGCCCATAAATACGTGAATGAGGGTTTTCAACAAAAAACTATTCCAAACACACTAACCAAGACCCAAATCACATCTCCCATCGCAAAAGATGTTGGGAATGAAATTTCAATCAGTTTGGTGTAGGTATTTTTGACATCCAAGGACAACTCTGACTTAGCTAAGGTAAGCATGATGTCACGTTGACGTCAACAGGGTGACAGTGGCGATAGTAAGGATTTGGGTTACAGTTGGCTTTGATCCCAATTTGACTTTTTTAATCAGTTAGGGCCAAGGATCAAAATTCCGGGTTTCATTTCGGTTTCGGACGGGGCCGAAAATTTGAATTTCGGCTGATAATTTCAATCTCATACAAACAATGACCGAAATTTCGGTTCCATATTATCGTTTCAGTGGGGACCGAAACCGATAATTTCGGCCGAAAGTTCAGTAATTTCGGCCGAAATTTTGATCCTTGGTTAGGGCTAGATTCCAAAACTTATGATTAGGTTGAAGGAAGAAAAAAAGAAAAAGAGAGAGAAAGAAAGAAAGAAATTTAAGAAACAATGACTTAGTTAGGGGTAGGACTAAGGAGTCCCTACTAGTTTTTATATAAATATCAAAAGACACAAATACCCTTACAATACATGCACACCCAACATTATGTTCATACCATATGATAACCCCATGACACATATACAAACAACGTATGCCAATAGAGATATACAACAACTTGATCCAAGGTGCATTTATACACTATCTTTAAATCTTTACTTGCCCCGACCAACAATCAACAGAAGGGTTGCAATGAGGAACACTCCAAGATACAACAGACACGACCAAGCTGTTGTAATTAGAGGGAAAATTTGTTGGTATTGTGGCACTACCAAAACACTACTTTTTTATCTTATATAAGTTTAAGAATGAAAAAATTCTGTAAAAAACTACGTATATGAAACCTTTTTCAATTTTCAAATTTTTAAACATTGAAAACATCTCTTTAAATAGAAACATCACCTTGAAGAGACTCAATGTTCCTTTGTAGAAGTATAGTGTCCATTTTAAAATATACGAAAAACCCAATAACAATATTCTCAATATTTAAACATCAATATTTTATCAACCACCGAGACTGTCAACCCTGAGAAAACAGTAGAGTCGTTTTATGGTTGACACGAGTTCGTGGGGAACAATATTCTCCAAAGAGCTCTCTTTGGATTCTAAGAATGTCTGTGACTCCAGGGAATTAACTTTCTGATGCAACCACATAAAGTTTTAAACACAAAATTGCTTGACATGGCCATCAAGCACATTCATCCAGAAGAGTCTCTAACGTCTGAGAAATTAGTGATATTAATACACAAGGTCATGGATCAAATTCTCGGCCGAAATTTGAAAATTGCAACTGAGATGACTCGAACCCGGCCCCACCCGAAACGACAAATAACTAAATTTCGGCCATAGGCCAAAAAATTGAAATTATCGCTCCAAAATCTTGGCCGATAAATTAAAATTATCGACCGGGAATTTGGATTTTGGTTTTTTTTTGGTGACCCACCCTTCCCCAGCCACTTTCTTGGGCTTTTTTCCCTTCACTCTCCATCTTCCGGAAATCAACCAAATCTTGCCGGTTTCTCGCCGGAAATTGACCGAATCTTGCCGAGTTTGTAAGTATCTACTCGCTTCTCGCCGAATCTTGCCAGATCTAGCCAGTTTATCGCCGGATTTTGGTCGAATCTTGCCGATTTTTTATGGGATCTTACAGATTTTCGCAGGATCTAGCCGATTTCTTCTCCGAATTTTGGCCGAATCTCGCCATTTTTTTACAGAATCTCGCCCAAATTTGTCGTAAGTTACCGAATCTTGTCAGGTTTCGCCAGATCTAGCTAGAACTCGCCAAATCTTGCCTGTTTTCGCCAGATTTAACCGGTTTCTCACCGGATTTGGGCAAAATCTCTCCGATTTTTTACGAATTCTCACTCAAATTTGTTGTAAGTTACCTTATCCTTATTTTATTTATTTCTTTAAAATCCGAGTTACTCATTAATGTTTTGTAATATTGGAGTAATTATTAGTTATATAATATTTATTATATAAATAAATATGGCTTATTTAAATTATTAGTTAAATATGGCTTAATAAATATATATATTTGTCTTAATATATATATATATATATATATATATATATATTATTAGATATTTTTGTTATGGGACGTGGTTTTTATGGGATATTTATATCCGAAATAATCGTTATTTTTTATGGGATATATATATACGTTATGGGATATGTAATTTATGAGATATATATAACCGATTAATCAATATTTTTTATGGGAGATATTTAAATGATTTGTATGGGATATATTTGTTAAGATATATTTTTTATGGGATATATATATATATATATATATATATATATATATATATATATATATATATATAATTACATATGTTTGTTATAGGATGTGTTGTTTATGGGATATTTATATCTAAAATAATCGTTATTTTTTATGGGATACATTTAGCTTATTTTGTATTATTATGGGATATATATATATATAATGTAATTTATGAGATATATATAACCGATTAATCAATATTTTTTATGGGAGATATTTAAATGATTTGTATGGGATATATTTGTTAAGATATATTTTTTATGGGATATATATATATATATATATATATATATATATATATATATATAATTACATATGTTTGTTATAGGATGTGTTGTTTATGGGATATTTATATCTAAAATAATCGTTATTTTTTATGGGATACATTTAGCTTATTTTGTATTATTATGGGATATATATATATATATATATATATATATATATATATATCCGATTAATCGTTAATTTTTTATGGGAGATCTTTAAATGATTTTTTATGGGATATATTTGTTATAGGATATATTTTTTATAGGATATATATTTAATGGGATATATTTTTTATGGGATATATATATATATGAATTAATCTTTATTTTTTATGGGATATATTTTAATTAAGGTCCCTACTCCCTAATTATAAATTAAGGTCCCTATATCCGAGTTAATCTTTATTTTTTTTCTCATACAAATTCAAGAATTTGAGATATAGAGATGGTTCGCGAACTCAATCCTGCATGGGAGTATGGCACTCATTTAGGGCCTAAAAGGCTAAATACAAATGTCACTTTTGTCATAAAAGAGTGGCGGTGTCAGCAAACTTAAGGAACACTTAACTGGCATATAGGGTGACGTGCAGCCATGCATTAGCGTGCCCAAGGAAATTAGGGAGAAAGTTTTTAAAAAAAAAAAATTAAGACTGCAAAGGAGAAGAGAATAGAGACCGACAGAAGGAATAAATAATTTACGGAGACCATATCACAGTCTCATTGTGATACAATTCCAGTTGACTTAGATGATGATGATAAAGGTGATGAAGAGAGTCGGCTTAGAAGGGTAATGAGGCAGAGTTTGAATGAAAGGAGAAGATAATTGGATGAAGACGATGCATATCGGAGATTATAGTTTGCATGGACAATCTACGGCAACAGCGGAGGGAGGGTTAGGTCATACCCAAACCAATGGAGACAGTTTTACGCAGGTCATCTACTTTACGGGGGTGGTTCTGGTTCTGATTCTAATTCTGGTAGTGGTACACGTCCAGTAGGACCTATGGATCTCTTTTTATACAAATCAAAGAGCTCTAAACAGTCAAAAGCTAAACACAACGTTATTGAAGACCTAGAGTAAAAAATTAGGTAAAGCAATAACGAAATTTATTGTATACAATCATATTCCAACAAAAGTGGTTGAGTCACTGTACGTTAAGACCACGTTGGACACTGGTGTCGAAGCAAGGCCTGGTGTAAAAATTTCAACCGCTTATGAGATAGTTGGCCCGTATTTAGACGATAAAGTGGCCGAGGAAAGAGAGTACGTAAAGAGCTTTGAGAAAGTGTGGGATGACAAAGTTGCACAATTATGTGTGATGGTTGGACGGATGTTACTAAGAAGACCCTAATCAATTTCTTAATGTACAGTAACCAAGAGACAGTTTTCATGAAGTCTGTTGATGCATCAAATGTGGCAAAGGATGCCACCTATCTATTTGGATTGATGGATAAGGTTGTTCGATCAGTTGGGCCACAACAAGTTGTACAAACCATCACCGATAATGCAACAAACTATATGACAGCTAGCCACAAACTGATGATGAAATACAGACATATCTACTGGACCCCGTGTGCAGCTCATTGTATTGACTTGATTCTCACTGACCTAGGGAAGACGGAAAATGTGCATGCAATTATACAAAACTGTAAGATGATAATCAGTTTCATCTATCAAAGTGCAAGCCTAATTAATTTGATGAAAATATTCACAAACCAAAGTGACATTATGAGGCCTGCAATCACTCAGTTTGCCACCCACTTCGTTGCCCTTCAAAGTTTATATAAATACAAGGCAGGCTTGAAGAGTCTGATTGCATCTCAACAGTGGGCAAGTTACGAAGTCAGCCTTCCAAAGACAAAACGATCATTGCCCAACAAACTATTTGATATTATTTTCAACTCTGCATTTTGGGACAATGTTGAGTACGAAATTTTGGGTCCCATACAAAAATGACCAAAATTTCAGTCCCATATTATCGTTTCGGTGGGGACCGAAACCGATAATTTCGGCCAAAATTTTGATCTTTGGTTGTGAATGTTGTTGAACCGCTAGTGCCCATATTGAGATTGGTAGATGGGGATGACAAATTCACTACGGGGTATGTCTATGAGGCCATAGACAAAGCAAAGTTGGTCATTAGAAATAAGTACCTCAAGAGTTATATGAAATTCTTAAAAGTGATCAATAAACGGTGGAATGAGCAGTTCCACCAAAATCTACATGCAGCGTGTAATTCATTATTTTAATTAATTGAGAATCGTACTTTGGTTAGATTTATCTTTATTATTCTAATTAATTGAGATGTTTCAACAGGGCATTTCTTGAATTCGATTTACCAATACAATCGAAATCTTAGTTAAATGATGAGGTCTATACTGGCTTGCTAAGCGTTATTCAAAAGATGGAATCAGACATCACCATTCAAGGGAAGGCAATAAGAGAGGTAACAAATAATTAATTCTCTCATAAAATTATTAAGCTTACTATTACTTCTATATGTCAACATTGGTCTTCCCTGTTTGACAATGGTGTGCAGATTGAATTCTTTTGGAATAAAATTGGCTCTTTTGAAACTCTCCTAGCATTATCCGAGATTTATAACGAGAAGTTGGGTAAATTATTATTTTTTTACTTTTGAAAGTTTATAGTCATTAAATTCGATGTATCTATATTATTCAAGCCGAATGGTGGATTAACTTCAGTGATGTGAAGAAGGCCCCCAATTTAAGGAGGAGCAATTCGAGTGCTAGGTCAAACTACATCCTCCTCTAATTGCGAGCGAAATTGGAGCACATTTTTTCTTATCCATACAAAGACGAGGAATAGACTAACCATGGAGGGATTGAAACATTTGGACTCTAAGCCCACTATAATATGAGGTTGAGGGTCAGAAACATCAAGAGAGCGAGTCGTGGTAAGAATATTTAATCAAACCAAATTTACTTTCAAAGTGATCCAAAAATTTCAGTTATAATGTTTAATAAGGCATATTAATTAATTTTGTGTTCATCTTATGTAGATGAGAAATATTTTAATCCGATCGAATTTAATTACATTTTCTCAGAAGATGACCCTTTGAGAGTGAATTTAAGAGAGGAACTCCAGTTTTGGATAGTGAGGGCACGGAATGGTTAGATCAAGCTGAAAGAGTTGTCGAAGACTAACCCTCACAATCTTGTAGAAAGCGAAGGCTTCTTCGCCTAGGATCCCCTCCTAGATATGACGATGAGGGAGGTGGCGGTGGTGATAACGATAAGGGAGGTGGTGGTGGTGGTGGTGATGACGATGAGGGAGGTGGTAGTGATAATGGTAATGGGGGTGATGACGGTGGCGATGGAGAGGGCACATAATGGGGGTGACACTTACAATGGTGATGGAGGTACGTTCTACGGGCAAACTTTAGGCGGAGTTGCACAATGGACTAATGATCCATGACTATGTATGACTCCCACATTTAGACGTTGAGGGTTGGGAGGGAGAGGACCATCAGAGTCCTACCAAACTCCACATGATCAAGACGTCATTGACTCTACAATTAGTAGCTTTTGTGGGTTTGGGTTTCAACCTCTGATCAATCTTACATCAACCCACAGTATCTTCGGCCAAGCAACCCAAGAAATGAGAGTTTCGTTTCACAGATATTTGGTGAATCGTATGCATATTACTATCCCCAACATGATAAACCACCATAAGCATCTCAGCACAGTGCCTATGGCTATGAATAAGGACAATATTATAGGCCACGACAACCCAATGATGCTCGGGATGTTGATGGAGAAGGAGAACCCGCCAGAAACTCTGTGGCTTTGAGTAGTTGGATTCTCAAGTTTAGGAAATGACGTCCTTTTTTGCCTACTTTATATTCCAAATTTTATAATAAGACATATGTTATTTTAGATGGTCGAAACTTAGACTCACTAGTTCAAATATGTCTTCTAATAATGTGAAAGAGTTTAAAAGAACCAAAACAATAAAGTTCGGCAAAGTTCGGAGCATATTTTCGAAATTTACCAAAATTTGACCAATTTACGGTTCGGGTGGTGAAAGAAATCGAAACCAAGATTTTGATCCATGCACAGGCATCAGCCCATAAAATTTTATTTTATATTGATAATATCTAACAACAAGAATATTTATTGACCAACTTTTTTGTTACGCAAGATAACAATAAGAATATCAATAGATAGGCATATTGAATTTGTCTAGAAGAAGTATATAAGCTTAATCTATTGCTTATAAAAGAAAGTAAAGTATTAACAAAAAAGAACAAGTGCTACAGTTTCCAACATAATTAGGAAGTCCGATAGATGGATACTCACTTGAAAAGGATAACTACTGAAGTCAATGGAGCCTTGAGAATCACAAGGTAAAGTAACTTGAGAAATATTAAGACCTTGACTTTGTCCCAGTTTATTCAATGGCCTCGATCCTTGATACCGAATTTGTGTGGATGCTAGGAGTACCTAAGCAATACGCGAACCATACATTAAACAATCAAAAGATGCAAGGGTGTGAATCAACATCTTCATAGTTTTAGTTATCTACCTGTTCTCCATGTGGAATAAACGGAACCAAATACAACTGTGTAGCACTACCATATTCAAGACAAATTTCCTCGGATGATTCAATATTGTTGTCTAGAGCATTTGCAATAAAAGGTTTATCCAATGCAAGCATACTCCCAACACTGGAAAGAAATTCATGGCTTGTTAAAGAGGACCAGGAAAAGTCAACATCAAATTTTCAAGCCAGAGCAAGAGTTAACCTGAAAAGATTGGCAAGGATAACCTGTTCACCCCATAAGAGGAACTTTATTCTGACTCGATCATTATCAACAAGAGTGATTTGTTTCCTCTGTAAACAATCAAACCTTCCATGAAATTCCAATAATCCAATGGATTCGATCCTTCAAAAAATAACAAAAGGCAAAACCGAAATGATCAATTAAGGGATAGACGACAGCATTACCAGCTGGCAGCAGTAAAGATAAAGGGATTAATGTGCTTGAGTCATGCCAAAGATCACTAGAAGAGCATAATTTTATTGCACGGCATGGATTTTCAAGGAAAATAATTAGCCGGTAGCAATTGACAGGTAAATGCTCAGTTCAAAAATGTTCAAATCCATCATGCATGCAGTAGATAAAGATACCAACAACTTTCCATCCTCACTTCCCACTAGTATGAACTGACTAGCGTTTGATATAGAAGTAATTGTGATTTGTGAGCACTCACGCTAGAAGAGAAAAAATAGCACCGGTCATTCAAAAGCTAAAAGTCAGAGCAATACAAATTGGATGAAGAAACTAGGCTCAGAAAATAGTTTAAAGTGGCAATAAAGGAGGAAGTTGAAACCTGAGTTAGTTTTGAGTTGGGAGAGAAAACCAGTGGCTTGGTTTAAAACTTGGGCAAGTTATTGTGACTCGGACGAGTTGGCTTGTCCGGTTCAGGCCAAAACCGAGTCAACTTGACCAAGTTTCAGCTGAATCTTTCTCGGTAGCTGCACAACTACGTCGAGTCTACTTGAATCAGTTTCAGTTTGTGATATGTCCCTAACCAAAACCGAGAATTAGTTCCTTGTCAAGGGCAATATAATGACTACAAATAAACCCCAATAGCCTCTGCATGGTTTGATGCAAAGCTAGCAGCTTAACCAAATACATAGATGACAAGCCAATTTAGGACTTAAGCTAAAATGTACCTCTTAGGGGTCTCACCAAATACCAGGCCATTTTTGTCATTGTTTTATCTCTCTTTTCTTTTTGCGGCTTTAAGCATCATGTACCTAATTTGTCCAGTACATATTAGATTTTTTTTCATTGTGTTTTTTTCTTTCTTTTTTGGTACCTTTTTGAGTCTCAGGTATTGGTCAATACATATTGACCCAAATTGGAGGCTGATTTGCCCCCCGATAGCTAGATTCAAAATCTTTTTAATGATCCTATAATGTCCAGCGCCCAACCACTTTAAAGCTAGCAAGTAATGTCCACATCCCAAATCTTCATTCAGGGTTTAAGACTCAGATTAAAAATTGATGTAATGAAAACATGAGGCCAAGATATTGTGACAGCACGATACCATGTCAATCACAAAGGCTGATGAAAGAGATTTAAGTTTCTCCAAGATAAGTGAACACAGACGTAAAATTATGGGTTTAGGTAAATGACAAACTTCAGAATTCCTAGAAGTTTAAAATGCTAGCAAACAAAATATAGGTAGCCTAGGATTAGGATGAAAGATTGAGGTTGAAACCTCTTTAGTTAGGTATACAATTTTGGCAGAAAGTTGCTGCATGGGGCATATATCTTAAGCGACTTAATAAAGTGATCTTGCCTTGCATAAAATGAATAAGAAGCCCCATTCTTAACTGCATCAAGCGAGATTGATGAGAAAGAATCTGAACAGAATTGGGCTCCTAGCAGCATTGCATCTTCATCTTGGTCCTACAAGAAATCAAAAAATATTTATCAGAACAAAAAAAAAATGCTCAAATAGGATCTTATTTTACAGATACGGATTAAAATATCAGTACTAGAGCAACTATTGACCATCCCAATAACCAATATGTATTGTTCAAAATGAGAACCAATTCTTACCTCCAATACAAGACGTGTAGGATCAGTATTGGTTAATACAAAGTGATTTGTTTGATTAATAAATAAATAAAAATAAATTTAAAAGAAAAAAAATGAAGAAAACATTAATAAATAATAGATACAATGTTTATAGTATAGATATGAAGTGATACATATCTGAAATATATAAACTTGGATTACGATGACAATACATGAGCATAAATCTGACGAGGACACCGACATCGTGGACATAGGCTATGGACCATATCGTGTGTACCGGCGTCGGAAGAAGCGGAACGGAAATCAGAACCAGACTTAAAGGAGCAGAATTAGTGTGTTGGAGCAATGCCCAATCGATTGATCGACCATTCATTCGATCAATCGACTGTAGCCAATGAAAAAAAGAAAAAAAACAAAAATCTACAGTGCTACAGTACCTCGATTGATCGAGCCACAGTGCTACAATACCTCGATTGATTTAGCTACATTGCGAATTTTGAAAGAATTTAAGTTTTAAGGGCATACTTGTCTTTTTTAGTATTTGTTTTAGGGTTTTATTTTTTTTTGTGAGGCCTCCTATATAAGGTCTCTAAATAAACATTGTAATTAGTTTTGATTATTGAATGAACGAGCTTTTGCTTGTAAACTTGAGATGAGTTTCTTCGAAGAGTGATTCTTTTTCTTCCCGAGAAGGGTTTGGTGTGAAGCCAAGGGTGTGAAGCCCACAATCTATCTTCTTCTACCTTTGTCTCTTTTATTTAACTATTTTCTGCTTTTATCTTGTTCCCAAAGCCATAAATCCAGCCACCTACCCTTTTGTTAAAATTTTCAAGCCATAAACCCTAGCCTTCATCTAACCGTTGATTCGACCCAATCCCATAAACCATAAATGAACCTGAGATCCCACCATTGAACCACGAGCAAGCGCCCTAATCTGGAAGCGGCTAGAGTTCTACCTCTAGGATCCTCCTTCTGCGAGGCTAACGGATCTAGCGCAATGGACTGGACCCTACCCGAATCAAATGCGATCATCTGAATGGAAAACTACGAACCCTAAGGTATTCGCGCTTATTCGTATTGATTCTTGTTTAATTAATTTAGTTTAATTTCGGCAAATCCATCATCTCATAATCATTCACGTAGTTTAGGCTGCGTTTGGGAACAAGCATTTGCATTTGAGAATTTCAAATTCAAGCATTTCAAATCTAGGCGTTTCAAATTCAGAATTTGAAATATTTGGATTTGCAAATCTCTTGTTTGAATGTTTAAGCATTGCATTAGGATTTGGCCCAAGGATTTATAAATACTTCATTTGGCTATTTTTTTTTATAAAAATAATTTATATTTCATTGGTTTCCTTCATTCTATGTAGGGTTGGAAGTTCGATGAGCCGAACCAAAATCGAAACTGAAAATTTCGATTTCGGTGTCGATTCATCTAAAATCGAACCATAACCGAAATGTTTTGAGTTCGGTTAACTGAACTCCCCACCTCCTGAACCGATCTATTTTCGAATTTTTTTGAATATATATATATATATATACATATATTTTTTTCGGCTTTCAGCTTAGGGTCGGTTTTCCTTTTATTGGAAATTGATTTCTCTTGTTTGATAAAATGGAAGTGTAATTACATAGGTGGAATAAAAATTGTATTATAAAATCAAAGTTTGACCAAATATCAAACTTTAAAAATTTTCACTACCAAAATACAAATAATACAGTCATAAGCATTATCTACTATCAAGATACACTTCTCAAATGTTGACTGAAGTCAAATTTTGACTAAAAGTCAAACTTTGACTAATAAAAATGAGACAATGTATTTTAAAGTTATAAATTAAATAATGATAGATATTTTTGATTATAGTATTCCACTATTTACAATTTATAACTTTTTATAGAAAATTGAAATTTGAAAAAGTCTAACTTTGACCAAGGAAAAATTGCACTGATACAATATAAATTTATATAATAGTAGACTCTACTTATAAGTAGGTTTTGAGTTTGACTAAAAAAAATTTTGAGTAAAAGTCAAAGTTTGACCTTTTAGTCAAACTTTGACCAATAAAAATGAGGCAATATATTTTAAAGTTAAAAAATTAAACAATAATAGATATTTTTAATTATACTATTCCACTAATTAAAATTTATAACTTTTTTATAGAAAATCAAACTTTGACAAGAAGCTAAACTTTGACCAAGGAAAAATTGCACTGATACGGTATAAATTTATGTAGTAGTAGACTCTATCTATAAGCAGGTTTCGACTTTGACTAAAAATAAGGCAATGTATTTTAAAGCTACAAATTAAACAATGAGAGATATTTTTAATTATAATAATCCACTAATTAAAATTTATAACTTTTCATAAAAAAAACAAACTTTGACAAGAAGTCAAACTTTGACTAAGGAAAAATTGCACTGATTCGATATAAATTTATGTAGTAGTAGACTCTATCTATAAGCAGGTTTTGAGTTTGACTAAAAATAAATTTTGTGTAAAAATCAAAGTTTGATCAAAAGTGATCAAAAGTCAAAGTTTGACTAAAGGTCAAACTATTGGCTGATAAAATTGAGATTCTAGTATCACATTATAGATCAACATTAATTTTTTTGCTATCAAATTGTAGGAGTCAGTTTAATAAAAAGTAAATTTTAATTAAAAATCAAAGTTTGACCTTGAAGTGAACCTTTGACCCTTGGTTGGGATGCCTCATGCCCAACCCAACCAGATCGGTCAAGCGTAAAAATACGCGGCTCAGGCGGGTCAAGTATCAGGTCGAACCGTACCTATGATAGCACTGGGTAATAACTTTTTATTCACAAAATATAGTCAATTATATGATGTTGTAAGATTTGGATTTTCGAATAATGCCTAGGAGGTGTTATTTACAAATCCACTTTTTTACATACAGACATGGATTTCTAAATTCTCATGGATTTATCAAATCTAAATCCAAACACGAAAATGTGGAACCAAACAGTGGATTTGGATTTAGGAGATCCAAATCCAAATCCACGTTCCCAAACGCAACCTTAGGGTTTTGTCCTGCGTCAGAATCATATATTGATATTGGCAGGCCCAAAATTGCATATTTGGCACGTTCATATATAAATTTGGATTAGGGAATTATGGATAATACAAGGGCATGAATCATTTTGGCAGGACAAAAAACTGATACATATTTAGCACTAGTCATCCTATCAAATTTTTTATCTTTCATAACGAAAATCAATAAAAATACCAAACTTTCATTTATACATATGGAGACAACATTCCCCTAAATAAGAAGGTTGTACAGGTGGGGTTGATGGAAGCAGTTGTTGGAGTGAAAAAAGGAAATATGAGAGTAATATGGTAGATATGCCTTAATGAATTATGTAGAAATGGCCCTTAGTTACTTAGTTCCAGCTTTTCTTCTCTTTATGAATAGTAGTTTGGTTTTCTTTGTTCCCCATTGTGCTGTATTCGGTGCATGAGGCTTCTCATTCTGCAAGTGAATAAAAAGTTTTTAAATTTTTTATCCAAGGATAATTCAGACACCAGAGCAAGGAGATACCTCACTTTGAGAAACATTAACATTGGCATTACAATCATGAAGGATTGGAGTGTATGCATAACCTGCTTCATCCTGCACTTTCTCCTTCCCTTCTATATACTTATTCATCTTTAATGCCCGTTGTCGATGTCCATCCTCTTTGTTCATCCATATCATTTATCATTATAGTCCATGCTTTCTTCTCCGTTCCATAAAGTTTTATCACTTTAAAAACTATCTGAAACAAACAAACAGAACTTCATCCACTCACTCATCCTAGATTGGCTTTTGCTCAATTTTGGGTTTGAAAACTGCAAATACAATATTTTGAGGCCTACGTCTCTACGTGACAGATTTATCTTTCGGTAAATTGGTGGTTCTTTTATCAAATCCGTGCCCTCTTTGATGTTTATATCTGCTTCCTTAAGTGAAGGAAGATAGGTACATTTATCTCCTTTGCTTCTTAATCTTGTTTTTATGTTACTTCTACGGCAAGGGTATGACATTAATATGGCATGGGTATCATTTTTATACCTTAAATTTGAAGTATCGAACACATAAACAGAGCCTAGCATATAATTACCATCGCCCATTAAGCAAATCAGTTCCCCTATGTTTAATATCATAGTTACCTAGCTCTTCAATATGCTTGGTTTTAGGTACACATTTCAAGTAAGGCAATATCCATATTTTGTTTAGAAATGTCAAGTTGATTTGTTATAACAACATTTGTTGATCAATCCAACTCAGATCAGTTATCTATTAGCATAAAAGAGTTAATTTGACCAGATGGACCTGCTACACCATGTAAAATTAGTCAAAACCAATGAATGCCAACATTGACAGCCAACTCAGCATGACCGAGAGTTGGAAACAACTCGGTCAAGTCTGGTATGACTCAACCTACTCATATGCTTTTTGACTTGTATGTATCAGCACCCACAAAAACTCGACTGAGTCTTTGAACCTTGGTTTAGACCCGCGGGCTGGGTAGGTCAAAAAGAAGTGTTCATACAAATTCTTGCGATGTAAAATTCAGCAATCACTTTTGAACCCATATCAGAATCATGCCACACACTTGAACCGACACTGGAATATCGATTAGTGTAATTTTATTTGCTACCTCGTCTAACAATATCACAAGGTATTCTGTCGGCAAAAGTCGTGGATGACCAGAGCCTTCCATAGCAGTCCGAAGACAGCATCCCGTGAGAAAGATCTCCCGCCCTTTCCTTAGAAGTCCATGATGAGGATCGATCAGATCATAGTATCTGCAAGGGCCAATAATATGTTCTTAAACAGAGGAAAACCATAAAAAACTAAACAACATGCATTGCAGCTTTCAAAAATTAACGATTTCTGACAATCGTGAATGATACAAGATAGTTCTGTTGCAACTCACAACCCAATATAGCAGTTCTCAACCTCTCTAGATATCAATGGGATGGTATCGAGTTTGAATGTCATCTAAAATAAGTAATACAATCAAGGTTGCAGGTTCGAGCTAGCTTAACTACCAAAAAAAAAGGTAATACATTCTCTTTGCCGTTCAATATATAATCTGCAGGGTCATAATTAAAGCTGCCAACCATATTAAAAGAAGTGTTCAGCTTAATCAAGAATTCACCACATATACTGCAAGAAAAAAATGTGTTCAGTTTAATTCAGATGTGTGTGCATGTAATGTGCCCAGTGAGCGGATGCATTGTGCGTGTTTGTGTGTGCCCCCTCAAAACAACATAAACTAAAAATGGTGTCCCAGTTCCAACACATTTTAGTGAGTCATCAGTGAGAAGCCTGCCAAAACCATAGCCATTATAAATCGGAGTAGGAGTCATCTCAACAGATTCAACTCCACATTAGTGATTCATTGTATGCCCTAGTTAGCTGGTCTTTTTTACATTTTCCTATTGGGAGTTACTCCGTTGATAGTTATGTCCTTTAGCTGTTTCTAAGGTTCGTGGAGAGAACAACAATAGAATCATTAGAGACTTGTAAACAAAGGTATCAGTGATCAACAAGGGAATTAGAAGACATCATACATTGAGCTCTTGGGTGGTATTTGTAAGAATTTAATGGCAAATAAAACAATGATTTACTATGCAAATAGAAGACCAATGTCTCAACTCTCAAATATGGTGATTCCAAAATGCCCAAATTTAGTCGGATGCCTTAACCCATCAAATTTCTTCAGTAAATTGTGATGGGAGTTTGTTCAGTATCACTGGTCCCAAAAGCATTGCTCAAACAGAGGAATGGGAGTAATGATATTAGATCACCCTATACAGGTCCCACTAGCATTAAAGGACTCTAATTCCCTAGCTCAGCGGAAGATTGACAATATTGCAACCTTGAAGTCACAGTTTCAATCCCAGCTTACCCATAAAAATAATTTTAAACAAAAGGACCCTACGAGTGTTTGCTTTGTCAAAGGATTTTATAGTCCTTGCAAGGCCTTTTTTCTGGACCATCAAATGTGAATATCGACTCTTGCTGAAAAGAGGGGCCAGCCTCTTGCAGGCTGTGCAATATGATGGATGAAACTTATATTTTACATGATTATTTGGTGCTTCATTTCAGTATGCCATAGGAAGGATGGTGCCATTGCCAATTCTCTATCCAACCAAGGCATATGAGACTGTCATTGTCATGGTGTCATTTTGCATTTACAAAGCATGTGCCTAATTTTGGAATCAATATTAAGGAGAAAATTTAAACAAATTATCAGCATGTACGCATGCTAATTATCAGTATGCAGGTATCCACACTCTAATTATTAGCATGCACACACATGCTTATTTTCAGCATGAACAAATACACGTGCTTGCACACACACACACACACAGCGCACCCACACATAAACACGTGCGCACAAGCGCACGCACACAAACATATATTTAATAATATAATACCATATTTATTGCCTCTCTAAATATGGACAATGTACTGCTACAACTTAAGAACTTCAAAATGCTATATAATATCTATGGAATATCATATAGTTATAAGCCTATGACATCACAAATCGCTAGAAAAAATGCAGGCGGTCTGATTACGTAGTTACGTCAATAAATCTTGAAGTGGGCTAAGCATGCATTATTGTGGAATTTCACCTGCGATGGAGATAAAGATCAATGGTGGCGGAGCTCCAGAGATCTCCCAAATTGAGCATATATATGTTTGTTCCTAAAACAAGAGGTATCTTAATAAATAACAACAATGACAATAATGATTATGACTTAGAAGAGAAAGGAAAAGAATATTCTTTAGAAAATGATGAGATATAGGTTGAGTATTAGATAACATGTCATGATTGTGAATATTTAACATGTCATGATATCAATAAAAGTGGCGCTTCATCCATTTAAAGATTCCTAGCGGCAAGGAGATATATCACTACTAGAAACGAAGTTCAAAAGAATTAGCAAGAGGAATATAAAAACATGCAAATATAGCATGTCAAAAGTACAAGGAAGCAATGTCAAGATTAGATGGCTTTTGAAGTAACAGATTCTGCATGATGTGCTGGAGAAGCACATTTAACACCACGTTTCTTGCATAGAACATAGGATTTGCTCCATATCCTGCAATCTAGATGACATCCACCGAGGAATGGATAGTAGACGATGCCACTCCTCAGCAGTCAAACTGCCTTGACTGAAACACCCTCTGTCCATGACCTCAAAACCTGAGCCACATGGTGTAGCTTGATCTGTCTAAGGGTACTTGAATCTCGGCACCGATTGCATCTGAAATCTCAACCGTTCCAGCAAATGAGAAAATGACACTTTCCTTATTGAAAGCGCAATCAAGACTTGAGCATCTAGTATTATACATTTAAGATTTAACTTCCACAAAATTTTCAATTTCTGCCAAGAAATTGGAGGTGTAGCAAAAAAAATTCTGATCTGATAGAAGTGACAATCAAGTAGCTATTACAGAAGCCCAATAAAAAGTAGCATCATGTGACCAAAGCCACCCCACTAAATTACAATTTAAGGTTACCCAACTCACACATGAATGAAGATCCTTATCATCACCTTCCTGAATAGCATGAATAGTTAGACAGTGGGCAAAGGTCCTTTTCACAGATTTGAAATTTTAGTGGCTCATATAGGTCAGTAACAAATAATAAAAGAGAAACTAAAATATATAATTTGTGG
Source organism: Chloranthus sessilifolius (assembly GCA_021018995.1). NCBI lineage: Eukaryota > Viridiplantae > Streptophyta > Magnoliopsida > Chloranthales > Chloranthaceae > Chloranthus > Chloranthus sessilifolius. Next base: position 10,241,766 of record CM037598.1, read on the forward strand.
GATAAATAGTTGTATTTATGAATAAAAATAACTAGTGACATCACAAACGTACTTAAATGACTGGGATTATGATATGATCTTCCATGCATAAAATACTGTTATTGGCTATTTTAGAATTAAGTATAGGTCAGACAAATGAAGGGATGATAGAGGGGCAGTGAACTACTGTAGCTAATTAGAAGAGTACAGTAGCTTTGCATAGAGATCACAGTTAGAATTTTTAAAATTCAAGATCCTATTTAGGCAAGGCCAGGGTTTCTATATGACACATCAATCCACCGGAGATCCAGTAACTGAGCCTTGTGGTGGAGGTGGTTATGCTTCAACATTACCAAGAGGACCAAGGCTATATTTTCCTCTTCAATTGTTCAGCATCTTTGATTCCCATTGTCAATTCCCTGTACCTTCTATTTTTTGAAATTTGAACTACATTTAGAAATGTTACCTATACATCCTAAGCTTTGCCTTAAAGATAATAATAATAAATGCATGTCGATTTCAAGGTTGTGTATCAGGGTCTGTTTTCAACACCCACCCCCTTCATTCTAATTCATTATTTGAAGCTTTTTAGATGACAGAATGGGGATTCGTTCATTCTACAAGATTTAATGAAGGAGCATCATTACATTAAATGTAGTTATTAAATGTTACTCCAAGAACACATACAAGATAAATAACTGTGCAAAAGCTCAGGCGAAGAAAGAGGTTTGAGTTTAAAAACCTTCACAATGAATTCAAATTTCAGGCACCTGGAAGAAGAAATGTGTTCACCACAACAGCTTCCAAAATGCTATTTATGGACAGGAAGTTTTTCTCATATATTGAATCAATTGTGACAGTATTTGGAAGCCTGGTTCTCCTATTCTTCTTTTTTATGTGTAGCATGCATTCTAATTTTCTCTTTGAAGTCCGAGCCCTGCACTGCTCATTCCAGGCCTGCAGATAAAATAAATCAAATTATGTTAGTGCCATGAGAGAAGTCTAAAACTTGTTCAGAGAAATATTAAGACCATCAAAATAAATTAGCATGACAACAGACTAGTAATACCCATGCTGGCTCTTCTCCGGTGAAACAAAGACATAGTCAATTCCTAACAGAAATGCACTCTCAAGTAACAGTAAATATTAGATAATAATAAGCAACAAATACGACATGAATTTGTTGTGAACAAAAAGTGGAATCTTCAAATAGGAACTTAGGAACATCAATGCCTATAACATAATGCAAACCATGGTTCTATTTGCAGCGAAGTGACAGAGCGCACTGTAGCTCTGGATCGGTAGTGAGTAATACTTAGATAAACTGCAGAGGATATGGCACTAATAGACCATTTTTCAACAAATTGCTAATTTATACACGCATTGACAAAGTTTGTTTACTTCGCAAGCCACAACGCTTAATAGTAGAAACGGGGGCAGAGCCAGATAAAGGCTTAGGGGGTGCAGTTGCCTCACTAAACTTTTGAAACCAAAAGCAATGGGCCATTAGGCCTAGTCAATAAATAGTACAGGCTACCTCATTAATGCTCCCCCCCCCCCTCCCCCCCCTCTCCCCAAACACACACAGAAGTCCACTATTCACCTATGGTTGCCCTCCTTTGAAATTTGTGTTAGTATTAGGGACCTAACATGAGTGCCGACGCTCTTGGTACTTGAGTCACTTTTTGGGATGTATGCGATGTGGAACCATCATGTGTTCCATGCGATTTGATGTCCATGATCCCAAGATTTATTTTGTAAGAGATTAGAACGAAAAAGATCTCCCTCAATGCAGTCAAATGCCATCCTAATTAACGGTATGTTGGATTTACATGGTAGTCATTAATTTTAGATCGCACTTAACAGCTTTGAATCAAATGATGGAGATCATTTTTCATCCCAATCTTTTACACAAAGGATATTTAGATCATGGCGCACCTATCATAAGGTACACACATGCTACAAATCCCAAAAGGTTACCTGAGTACCAACACAGCACTCTCGTCGCTTACCTAATACTAACTCATTTACTATGTCGACCATTACTTGCCCCCTTCGAAGAAAATCCTGTCTCCGCCACTGATCGAAACCTTATTGCCACATATATGAGCCAAAAAAGTTTGCTTTATGAATTTTGTAGTTGAGATGCATGTGGGAATTTAGTTTTACAAATTTTATTAGTTGAGATGGATATGTGAGGTAGCATTTGAGCTAAACATTGTGGCAGTTAGCAATTGCTCTAAAATGCCTAAGGGTAGCTCTATTCACGCCTACCCAATTACTGAGGGCCTACACTATAAACCTGTTGACTTTGTTGAATCGGATGATGGAGATTGATTTTCATCCCAATCTTCCACACCATTGATCTTGAGACCATGGGTGTAACATCATACTGCCAATTTTGTATTCCTCGCGGCACAGATCCCCAAAAATAACTCAAAAATCATGTGGGACACATCACGCTCAAAATGATTTTAGAACCACTTTTTGGGATATGTACCACGTGGAATACAAAACTGACGGTCTGATGGCACGCCCATGTTGTCAAGATCAATCATGTTGAAGATAGGGATGAAAATCGATAATATCGCCTGATTCAATACAAGCAACGGCTTTACAGTGTAGACACCCTCAATAACTGCGTAGGCCCAAACAGAGCTACCCTATGTGATGGGGACATCAGATTCAAACAGTCGTCAATGGCGTTCCGAAGGCAGAAGAAGAGAATCAGAGACAAGGGAAAGAAAAACAATTCAAATTCGGAAGACTAAATAAGCTTCGGTCGATCGATCGACCCCAATCTTCGATTGATCGATTTGGGACAAGAGTTAATGACGTTTTCGAAGAGCCTCTGGACAAGCATATATTTATAAACTCGATGGATTGACCCAGGCCTCGATAGATTGAGCTGCAGTGCCTCGATGGATCGACCCAGGCCTCGATGGATCAAGCTTCAATGCGAATTTTGACGGAATTGTGTTTATTTTAGTCAAAATTTCATTTTAGAGTTTTAGTAGTATTAGGAGTCTTCTAATTTCGTATTAAGGTTTTGGTTAGCCAATTTAAAAGCTTGTAAACACTTTTATTATTACTTTCTGGTTAATGAAATTTGCTTATGCAAAATTGAGAGTTCTAAACTTTCATGAGAGTGTGATTCTCTCAAAACGGAGAGCGATTCTTCGATTCTCGCTTGCGATTTGGTGCAAGGCCAACTCTTCTTCCATCTCTATCTTCTTAAGATCTACGGCTTGCGTAAGTAACGTAACCCTAGTTATTTTATTATCCATTAAATCTCAGGTCTAGCCTATTTATTCCATAAAAAATCCAAAATCAAATTGCGTGTTCTTCATTAAATCATTATTAGCCTTTTTATTTTATACGGCATCGAGAGAACCCACTTGCGAGTTCGTTCGACGCCCTAAAACTATTGGAGATCTAGTCGTTCATAAGAACCCTAGTCTTCTAGATCCACGATAGGGTGTACGAAAGTAACGCTATTTTGGGTCGGAATTAAAGCATCTAATTGGATTTCTAAACTTTTCCGTGGAAATTTGTTATGACAAATTGTTATTTTTAATTGATTAAATTAATTTTAATCATAATCTCAGCATTAGCATTGCATTTAATAAACGCCCACATCACTATGTCTAATCATGCATATTTAACAAAAGGGAGTAATTACTTGCACAGGAGATTTGCAGCGTTGCATGTAGTTTAAAAGACAGACATGCTATTTTTTGGATTTGTGCCATGTTGAACATAATCTAAGTTAACTGATTTGAAGGAAATGACGTAAGATCCTTGGTGCAAAAGATTGGCACAAACTTGATCTCTATCATCTGATTGAAAACAGTCAAAGCCCATTATCTGATTAATGGTTAACTGCATTGAATCAAAAGATAGAGATTATTTTCCGTGCCAATCATTGGCACAAAAGATCTTTACATCATGACCTTCAAATCAAACGGCTTAGATGGTGTTTCAAGTGGCATAGATCCCAAATATACCATGTCTTCTTTTTAACTTATGTGCAATGGTACAAAACTCGTGTGCAACTAGTGTAGTCCATGAGTTTTCTTTACAAAGTGAATTGCAAATATGCTAACTTTGGTTCTTTTCGTCATTAGAAGTACAAATAAAGATATGTTGATGTGGGTGCTGCTTACATGGCAATCGATGGCACATGAAAAATATCAGGTATGGGCTTATATGAAGAACCTATAAAAATCCCTATTACTATTTGTGTCATGTATGCATAATAGGTCTTCGTTTAATATTGTGGGAATCGAATTTTGATTTTCAAAAACAACTTTTGTGAATTGGAAGATACACATGTTGTTTAGACTATTAAAAAACTAGCGAGAACCGAATTTTGAATGTGTGAAATGGAGATATTTCCAATTCTATCAATGATAGCAGATTTTTTGAATCTGTAAATTCTATGAACATAGATGACAATTCCATGGTTAGGAGTATTATTTTAAAGTAGTGAGCTGACTTTTTAAAAAACTTAATGTCAAAGCAGTTAATGACCTACAGGTGCAGAGCCCACCACTTTGATGATGTAGAATGTTAAAATATTTCTTTATTTCTGCTTTGCAGTTAATGTCCTACAGGTGCAAGGCCCACTACGTCAATCTTATATAAGGTTAAAGTGCACTTTTTATTTCTAGAAAGGAATTTGTAGCTTATCCAGAAAAGTTTCATAGGGTATCTAATTTTGTATTCCCATTTCAGTTTTAATGAGTACGTTGTTTTATCGATTGGAGTAAGAATATGGTTTGGAAAATGATTTAGGCGTGCAAAAATAGATTACTAATTTTCATGTTACCCAATGCAACACACGTGCACCGCCACTTTTTTCACCGCCACTAGTATATATACACATACTATAAAGCCTCTCCAACAACAGTAAACACAACAGATCCAATACTTTCCAATCAAGAATAGTGCAAAAGTGCTAGAAACTCACTTTGGAATGCAAGAAAAATATATATATAATGAAAGAAATTGGGTAGAGAGGTGATCAAAGAATAATAACCAACACTCTAATTCTTGTCAAAATAATTCCTAATGAAACTGGAGGCGAAGTATCAGCTGATTAAAGGGAGTAGTGAAAAAAGTCAACAAGGAAGTGATTGGTCAATTGGATAAGCTGGGGAATGAGGATAGAAACCTTACTAAGGAGGAGCTGAGAGTTAGGGAAAACCTCATCTCTTCGAAGCAGAAATCTTGCATGAGATTGGTTAAAATGGGAGACAAAAATACGAAATTCTTCCACAACATTGCTAACAGCCGACGAAAAATTAACATGATTCAGCATTTGATGGTTGATGACTGAAAGTGTATGGTGGGGAGGGATAGAAAGGGCGGTTGTGCAGTTTTAATAGAGGGATGAGAGGTGGGAGCGGCCGAATCTAGATGGAGTGGCTTTCGAAGAGCTTGAGGAAGCTTTCCTCGAATAAGAGGTTTAGTGTGTTGTCTTTGATCTGAGTAAAAAATTCCCGGGCCCAGATGGCTTCACTATGGAATTTTTCACGTGTTTCTGGAACATTCTAAAGAGGGATGTGATGGACTTAGTTCAGGAGTTCTTCATTGATGCATGATTAGGAGAGTTCTTAACTCTACTTTTATTGCCCCGATTCCCAAAAAGGGTGGGCAGAATGGGTTGTTGACTTTTTCCCTATAAATATGTTAGGAAGCTTGTACAAAATCATTGCCATGGTACTTTCTAATAGGTTAAATCCCCTCATGGGAAGCATGGTGTCGAAATCTCAAGCGGCTTTTGTCGGAGGCAGACAGCTCACAGATGATGTAGTGATTGCACATGAGGTGCTAGATTGAAGATATAAATCTAAAGAACCGGGAATTCTCTGGAATATGGAAAGTGGATATGGAGAAAGCTTATGTCCGGGTGGATTGGGCATTTTTGGATTACATGCTTTTTAGGATGGCTTTTGGTAAAAACTGGAGGGGTTGGATACGAGCGTGCTACTCTATGACTTGGTTCTCATTTATGGTGACTGGGAATCCACGGGTAATTCAACAGTTTGAGACGGGGGGTGGCAATCGTCTTCATTCTTGTTTAATATTGTTGGAGAAGCCACGAAGAGATTGATTTAGGAAGCGAAGGGTTTAAACTTCGTTAACAGTTCCAAAGTGGCTAGGGAGGAGATCTTGCATTTGCACTGTATGAATGATAGTATGATTTTCCATGGGGCTATAAGGAAGAGACTTGGCATGTCAAGGTTACTCTCAGCACTATGAGGCGGTCTTGGGACAGAAGGTCAATATGGAAAAATACTCTCTTGGGAGTCGGAGGGAGAATAGGGTGCTAGAAGAGGTTGCGAAGTATATCTGTTATGGATGGGATCGGCTGCAATCGATTTGGGGCTTCCTTTATGCATTTTCTAGGATCCAATTGTTGAATGATTTGAGAGGAGGTTAGCCATTTGGATAGGAAACTTGTTATCCATGGGGAGAGGTTGACGCTCGTCAAAGCCATGCTATCAAACCTCCTGGTTCTTTTATACCTATGTTCAAATGTCCGATAGCAGTAATCGTCTCATTGACAAATCAGACAGAATTTAGAGGGATTTCTTGTGGGAAGGAAGAGGTGATTGTCGAAAATTTCACTTAGTTATTGGAAATTTTGTTTGCTTCCAAAGGAGTAAGGAGGTGTTGGTATTAAATATCTCAGGTGCACAAATTAGGCTCTTTTGGGTAAATGGTTGTGGAGGATTGGAGAAGAAAGAGAAGTCTTGTGCATCAAAATGCTTTGGGCCAATTATGGAGGGAAGAGAGAATGGTGGCAGATTTATCCGGGCTAACAGTAGAAGTTTGGCTTGGTGACGTGGGGTATGTTCAGTAGGAGAGACTTTTCTGTTGTATGCTAGGCTAGAGTGGGTGATGCAGGAGGATTCGGTTTTGGAAGGACGTTTGGTTAGGAGATTGTGCTTTGACGGAGGAATTTTGAGGCTTGTACGGTTTGGTAGTGGATAGAGAGGTTTCAGTTATGGAAGTTGCTAAACTTTTGGGAGAGGTCCGGGTCATTAACCTATTTGTGCATCTTATAATTCACAAAAGCGAAGGGGTTGATAGAAGAGTTTGGACTCCTAATAAAAAGGGAGTGTTTTTCGTGAAATCTTTCCATAATGTGTGGGGGCAGGGACAGTGGAGAGGAAGCTATGCAAAAAAGTTAGGGAGTGTTGGGAGGAGATGCTTTCCTAGTAGTTGCATCCTGTGTGAGAAATCATTGATTGGGCCCGTTTTGGTGGGTTGTCTACTCCTGGTTGGTCCTCACTGGCCCGACAGGTTTCCATCATTTTGTCTTTCTTTTTTTATTATTTTTGAGGTCTATGTTTGTGGTTTAGCTTCTCGTTGTACTACACCTATGTACCATTTCTTTTTCTTTGATAATATTTTCCTAATTACGGAAAAAAAAAAAAAAAAAAAAAAAAAAAAGCATAATGAAGCCTTTCTATAGGAAACCTTCATTTTCTATTGCTTCTATTTTCAAATTTAAAATTTGAAGAATGATCTTATGTTTGACATGCACCATTATATTACAACTGTAACGATTGTGCAACCATTAGATGTGCCTATCACTTATTCAACATGCATCATCAATTCCACATTGCATTGGTGCTTTTACCAATTTTGACTATTCATCAAACAATTGTAAAAGATCCCCATTATACACAGTCACCAAGTTGAGAATTAGGATTTTTCAGCAAGGGGAAAAAATATCGTGATTCATGAAAAATGTGTCAAATTTTAGAGAGGACAAAAGGAAAAAACTTGAAGAAATAATCAAGATTCAGAAAGTATTCGGTGAGAACAAAAAAACATAATTAGGGTAAAAATTGGTGAAATTTGAAGAGATTTTGGGAGAAAGACTACAAAATCATGAAAGGTGGGAATTTTTTTATTTAAAAACCTCGATTCACTTCTATTTAATTTGATTTTGAAATTTTAAAAATAAAAGTTTAAATTAAAATTTAAAATTAATTAATAATGAAGATTATACTTCATTAAACCGTCTTTATTAAGACATACAATTCGTTGTTTATTGGCAAAGTTCAGAAAAAATGGGGAAATTTGTCAATAAGCCGCAATTAACCCCTGAAAAATGCACGCGAGCAAAATTCACGATTTAAACCAGACTTCATCAAGGTTTGGAGAATTTTCTTACTATGCTATAAATCTTCCAATGTTCATCATGTTCGAACTAACTCCCAAATTACTTAACACCCTCAGAAAACAACAATGCATCCAACCAACTATAAACCGAAACAACGAAACAAGAAACCTATCGAAAATGAAATGAACAAAAGCAGTGGAGTTCGCGATAAAGTATACCTGGAAGAGATCGGAGAGGAGAATCGCGGAAGTGACTCCGCTTGAATACGCAGCACAGGTCTTAAGAATCCGGGAGACGGTCCAGCTCCAACTAGGCGCCGAATCATCTTCCCCGCTGCTGCCTTCCTCGGGATTCAGTTTTTCTTCTGAGGACGACGACGAAGATAAGATCGATCTTGCATAATCGACGAACCCTAAAAAGGCGTCTTCGTTTTCGATGGTCTCACCTTCGTTTAGTACAATCGGATCGGAGGAAGATGCCATTTTTCCTAGGGTTTTGAGCTGGATGGTATAAACCCTAGATCGGCCTCTCGGTGCTTACAATGGGAGCAGTTGAGCTTTGAAGCTAGAGAGAGCAGCGATTTGGCGCCAATTCTGAGGATGAGTTTGATTTATGGCGCCAATTTTTAGGGATGGCAATGAGCTGGGCAGTCCAACCCAGCCCGCTAGACCCGGCCCGATTTACAGAGGATTTGGTGCTGACATAAAGCCCATAGGTTAGGGTTGGGCTTAAGAGCTTAGGCCTGTTGGACTCTGATATATGATATGTGCATTAAGTGCATTTTGAAAGAAAAACTTCAAAAACTATCCATTTTCTAAGATTAATTCCATACTTTTTTGGAAAGAGATATTATTTTTCTACTTTTAGGAGTATGGATCTGTTTTTATAAAATTAATAAATAAATAATCGGGTTACGCTGAGTTGGACTTGGGCTTTGAAAGTTTAGTAGGCATCACGCCTGGGCTTGAGGCGATAAGCTTGCCACGGGCTTGGGCTGAGTTTATATCTATTGGGCCAAACTAAGGCCTTAACATATCCCGGCCCATTGCTACCCTAACTGGTAGGGCTACAATCGAGCCGGGGCGAGCACGAGCTTGGGTCAGCTCTAGTTCGGCTTTACTTTATACGAGCCAAGCTAAAACTTGGTTTTATGCCCTTAGAGCCTAAAAAGTTTGAGCTCTAACTCGGCTCTATCGAGTCGAGCTTCAAGCTAAATAAGTTTTATTATAATCTTTTTTCTTAATGTGGTTTTAAATAATATCTTCTTTTTTTAATAGATGAATGATTTAATAAAATTTATAAGTGAAAGCCCTGATATCTTCTAATCCCTTAGGCCTCGTTCAAGTGATTTTGAGTTTTTCTCAGAAAAGCTCATAATCTAATACACTACGATTCTTGAAGAATCTGAGTGCACTCAGATTCTTGATAAATCTGAGTGTTGTTCTTGAGTTTGGTCAAAGTTTGGGGTTTTATGAATTTTTCTCAAAAAACTCAAATTATGTGTATTCTTGAGTTCTCAAATTCATAGTTTTAAAGGGTATTTTAGCTTCATTTGTCTTAGCTCAGATTCCAATCAATTTCGAGTAATTTGAATGAAATTTGATATCTCACTTTCACTCGAAAATCTCATAAAACGCAGATTCCCATGAAAACTCGCAAACAAAAGAATTTGTCAAAAAAACTCAGAAAAGCAACGATTTTGAGTCAAACACTCAGATTCTGAGTATTTATAAACTCTCGAACAAGTCCTTAGTCATTTTGGATTTAAATGATCAATTAGAGAAAGAGGTTTTTAAATTTCGAAAAGTAAAAAAGTGTTTAAATTTAATGTACTAAATATTGATTAAGAACATATGTGTTGGCCATAGGTGTTGATTGATTGGTCAATTGTTATACTAGTGGTTGTTCTTTGAGACAAGTGAGAAAAAACTTTAACAGTTGCATAAAGAGAGCTAGAGGGAAGGAAAACGAAGTGCAAACTTCAATAGAGGATCATAAGGATTATATGTTGATTACATATCTATCTACTATAAAGTAATCATTAGATGAATCTTACTTATTCTTATCCTTACCATATAAATTCAGAAATAATTTCAAGTTTTGTTTCCATACTTTATGAACAAAATACTCTTCTTAACCAACTCAATCTGCCCCTATATACACTCTTAAGCTGTGACAATATAATTAAAATGGGTACCATTACTAACAATAAAATTAAAATGAGTATTATTACTTACCATCCATAAATTTGTAACCTCATCCCACATCCTTTAGTCCAAATGTATTGTTCACTTTGAATCATACGACGGAAATTATTTTTCGTCTCAATCTTCTATATCGTTGATCTTGACATCCTGGTTGTATCATCAGATGGTAAAAAAAATTATTTTACTTGACACACAACCCATAAAGTGACTATAAAATCATAGGACCTACATCACTCTCAAACATAATTTTAATATAATTTTTTAGACGTGCGTTATGCAATATAAAAAATTAACAATCTAATGATACTCTCACAATCCAAGATCATCTGGGTAAAATATGAGAATAAATAATGAACTCAATTTTCATATTCAAAGTGGTCATTTCATACCTATTAAAGGATATAGGCGAGGTCACAATTTTAAGGGGTATAAATAATGATACACAAATATAATCTATCTTCCAATGGGAATAAGTAAATAATGAAACCCGAATAAGTTCTCTTTCCTTTCTTATTTTTATCACCTTCAAAGAAACTCACAAAGTTAAGAGAATTAATAATTTTGCCATAAAAATGTTTTATTTCTTTTCTTATTTTTAGCACTTTCAAAGAAACTCATAAAGTTAAGAGAATTAACAATTTTATCATAAAATATTTGACTTGCTTTGAATTAAAAGATGAGATCACATAAAAATAACCCAAAATTTAAATAAGTACCTTTAAATCCACCCACCGAATCTTTGAGTTCACCCACGCTAAAACCCATTAACTACTTTTGAATCCGACAATGCATATTGTTTTTCACCCCAATCTTTCACATGTTGCATCTTGAGGTCATGCTTATACCATCACGGAGGTTTTTTTTTTTTAAATGGCATTTATTTCTAAAAAAGTGACCTTAACATCACGAGAAACTCATCATGCTCAAATAAGGTATACTTTTTGGGATGTATACCACATGAAATCAAAAACCTATCGTCTAATGGCACGCACATGATCTCATAATCCATTATGTGAATGATTGGAATGAACAATGATCTGTATTGTCAGATTCAAATCAGTCAATGGGTTTCAACATGGGTGAACTCAAAGATTTGATGGGTGGAATTAAAGGTACTCAAATTAAATTTGAGCATGATGTATGCTTAAGGCCATATTTTGGGATTTGCGCCCTCATGAAATAAAAAAATTATCATCTAATGGTAAGCCCATGATATCAAGATCCCTTATGTGGAAGATTGGGCCGAAAGACAATCTCCATCAACTAATATAATAGTTTTGGCATAGGTGTCCTCTAACATTTCGCAAGTGTTAATAAAGTTACCCAAATAATAATTTACTGGCAAGTTGAAACCCTTTGAGCCACGATTAATGTATCCATGATCAAATCTTCTCAACCAGGTTATGTCAGGTGTCAGGTTGGGTTGGGCATATACCCTTGACCCTTCAGGTTAAGGTTGGGATAGGTGTCAGGTTGGGTTAGACATATATCCTTGACCCTTCGGATATTAGGTCGAGTCGAGGTACACTATCGGGACAAGTCAAGTCAGCATATGCCATTTAGCAATCGGACAATTAAACATTTAACGCGACCTATTGGCAACCCTACTTTTAGGTTATAAATTATGTTCATTTTTATTTTTTAATGCTACTTTAACATAAATATGATTTATATGATGATTATGTGAATCATATGACTTTAAAATGATGACATGTAGATCCTTACTACTATATAAAAGTAAAAATCGATTCTATCAATTTTTCATGCCTAAAATACCCTTAACTCATAGGGGCAAGTCTCGAAAATAAAATAAAGTTCTCCCTTGTCATTCTATAACCAATGAAGTGTTTTTAACAAAGAACCAGTTAGGCTATATTTGTGGAAGATAAGACATAGGTTTGGGGTTTGAGTTTCATCTAATTCTCAAATAATCATCTTCTAACCATCAATTCCCAACAGATCTATAATGAAACACCCTAAAATTGCATCCCGACCCAATCGCCTGCACCAAAACCTTCGTTGTGCTTTCTTGCTGCACCTGTTGGTTTATTTTGAGTTGTGTTCTTTTTATTAATAAAATGATCAAAAATATGACGGAAATAAATAAAGGCAAAAACAGGTAAAGAGGGGGCTAAAAAATGAAATCATGACACATAACATAAAATAACTACAGTCCTGCAAGATCCAAGGTTGTTGCAGCAAGTTTTAAATAAGTGAGTTGTTCCACAGGGAGTGATGGATCTAAAAATAGTAAATCTCCAGATCAGCTACAGATCTGGCAACTCTAAACCTAAATTAGGAAAGCAAGGTAAAGAGAGGGTGTTTTTAGGGTGTCACTAACTAACTTAAAACATAAATAAAAATAAGAAAGGGGTTAAAGAAAAGTGAAGATGGGTTGGTAAAATAAACATAAAATAGAGAAATAGGTAGTTAGGGACTAGTTCTCACTGCACAAAGCATTACAAAGCAGAGTAAGAGTTGGATCTACAGCAGTCCCTCACTTGGCTACTAGCACAAATACAAGGTAGAACAATCCAGCTCAACCATGAGATATGGACTAGTCTTAGGGTTATAACCTATCCACTCAAATGGTCACAGGTTATCCCATGGCTATAATCCTATCATGGGGTAACAGATGAAACAGTAAAATCACTGCAGACACTATGTTTGCAAGGCTATAAGCTCATGCATCCATAAGTGCATAAAATTCATAAATATCTGAATAAAAATCACAAGAAATTACAGATTGAATGAAACAATATAATCAACTTTTCATTGCCAAAAGGAACTTACAATAATTTTGCCCTCAAGTCTGCAGTCTCTGCGAGACTCTAATCTTCACCATGCTAATACAAATCTCATTTACAATGAAAACTAACCCTAGCTGCTACAAAGGCTTAGCCAAACTGCAAATAGCTAAGGAAAGACAAAAAGCAAAAGGGAAAAAGATAAACAAAACCCTAAAAAAAACCTAAACCCTAAAAGCGAGCTCATGCCTTTTGGCCTTCATGGCTGCTTTTACAAGTGTTTTTTCTTTTCTTTTTATACACACTAAAAAAGCACTTTATGTTTTAGCCAATCAGAGGAAAAGAGAATCAACACATGTAGGAGCTGTTATCATGGCCTAATCTCAGCCAAATATTGCCCTAGGTTGCATTACACACTCGGACAAGTGTCCCATGTGTGCAGTAGTTCAAAAAATGGCCCTGAAGTTCATAAATAATAGTTGGGTCCCGTGCCTCGAGCAATTGAAGGCTTTAGGCATATAATATCAAGCAGATGGGCCTCTTTTTGAAGGATTCTTGAGTGACTGAAGGCAACTTAAGTAGATGCTCGACAGGTTGCTGCAGGCTTCAGAACTACTTGATGGATGCTCGACAGGTTGTTGTAGGCTTCAGAACCTCGACAGGCTGCCCGACAGGTTGCTGCAGGCTTCAGAACTGCTCCACAGGTTCTCGAGAGGCTCTTGACAGGTTGTTGGAGGCATATAAACTACTTGAGAGTGTGGTTTGTGCTTCTCAACTGGTTTGTCTAGTCTGCTACTGCACTCCTTTAAGTGTGGGCCCCACTTTTCTCTCATTGCAAGACTTATAGAGGTCTAAAGCATGCCGAATAACTCATATGGTGGGGACTACCAAGGTTTTATCTTTGTATTTCCATCAACTCCAATCCTTGACTTTAATTCTCCTCTTCTTGGCACTTATTACATGGATGGCTCCATCATTTTGTATATTATTGCTAACTACAAAAACACAACTAAAAATTAATTATTAAATAGCTCTAAGGACTAGTAAGGGCTAGGTTAGGAGGTTGAAAGTGGCATAATTCAGTGATCAACAACACCACCGCATCCTTCTTCTCCACCAACATCCCACCCACTATCTCCCCGTACCTGCGCCCACCCTCGTGCGCCACATACGCCACTAGCGCCACCTTCACCGGCCCAAACTTGGGATATATGCCGCCGACTCCAAATACAATCCTACAAAAATCCTCCCCTCCCTATCCACTAACGCAACCCCCTGACGAGCGCCCACTATAAGGCGCATGTGTCGCGTTCGCTGCACCCAGCGCCGATCTCTTCGAATCCACCCCGATCTCCCCATTATGTGGCTCATCCTCCAAAACCAAGCTGTTCTGATGGGGTTCTAGAAGGTAGGGCAGGTCCTCTTCTAGAAGATTTTTGGGGTTGAAACGGTGCGGGAGAAAATATGAAAGCTGCCAAAATGCCACGTCATCGGAATCGTCGCCTCTGCCTTATTGTTTTACCACTGGTTTGCAGGGGCAGAGAGTGAGAGAGAGGAGTGGAGTGATGAAAAAAAGGGGGTCAGGAATATAGCAGACTGTATAAAGCTCGTTTTAGCGCTGTTTGAGTATTAAATTTGTTTTGGGTTTTTTTGGGGATTTTTTCCCCCTATAAATAAATAAATAAGTTATAAAAATAATAAAATAAAATTTATGAAAATATACCTTTCAAATGAGAAAATTGGAAAAAAAGCTAATTGCTCCTTACAAACATTTCAACACCAAATGGTGTTTAACTGATCTTATACCATTAAAAAGTTTTTTTTTTATCTTTTTTTTTTTAAGATGATGTGTTATTTTTTATCTGATACTATTGAAGTTTGATTTATTATTATGCCATATGGCTCACATCCATGATCATTCTAAATTTCTAAACGGCAATCTATCATTAGAATATATCTAAGCCGAATAAAGATTTAAGTAGAAGCATTTTGGAAATGGTATTGGGTTCTTTGATCCAAGTGCCAAGTGGCTTTTTTCGTATTTGGGTCATTATTTGAGACACGTGGTGTATATAATTTGAAGATCATAATCTAAAGATTTACACTGTAGATAGTTTTAACGATAATATTTATAGAATATGACTCTTGTGATTGGTATTTAAATAAAAAAATGATGTTTAAATGGTTTTGTACTATCGACGATTTAAGAAGCCGGATATTCAAAACAATAGATCACTGATTGAAGTGTAAAGAGTCAAAAATGATATTTTAAGGAGATTTAGATCATCTGCTCCCCGAATTATAATATCAACAATTATTTTATTAGTATTAATGGCTACCATTTGAAATTTATTATTTATCAATGTTGTATTAATTGCTAACATTTGAAATTTATTATTTATCATTGTTGTATTAATTGCTAACATTTGAAATTTATCAATGCACATACACATCATATCTATCGATTGGTCAGTTTTGGACTATTTAAATTGATAACAGTTGTACGCCAGACGACGAAATGATAAATCAGTCTTTAACGGTGTGAGATCAAATGTCTAATTTTAACAATAGAAAATCATTTGAAAACCATTTTGGTGCTTAAATCTTGATTAGGAGACGTTATCCCACTTTCACATCGTTGATTCAAAGAAGTCAATGCCTACTAAAGATCTATGGTGTCGAAAATTTGAATGAATGTTTATATTATGGGATGATGGCTCCAGATCTACATTTCAATACCAAATGGTGTTTAAATGATCTTACACAATTAAAATGTCATTTTTTATCTCACACCATTGAAGTGTGATTTATCATTATGCCATGTGGCACACATTTATCATCAATCTAAATTTCTCAAGCGACAATCTATCATTGGAATATATTTTAGCACAATAAAACATGTCGATAAGTGGATGTGAACCATCTAATTGACGAACTTTAATATTAGTCATTAAAACGAAAAACAACAGTTGATATTATAGCCATAATATCAAATGATTTAAATCTCCCTAAAACACTATTTTGGGTGTATGGCACTTCCATCTATGATCTACCACTTTGATGGTTCAAATCACTCACATCGTAAACTATTGATGGTGCAAAATGATTTAAACCTAACCTTCAAATGATTCATGCTTGAACTTGTTCCGAGTGGTCAAGTTCATATGCTCGACTTAGTTAAAAAAAATGATTCAACCAATGAAATCAAATAAGCTTGTTAATGTTTTGTTGGTGTTACCGGTACACCACTTTATGTTACAGCCACCGCATTCAATGAATAAAAACTGTTGAAAATGAGTGAAAATCCGAGATCCAAAATGTGGTCAAACGATAAACAAATTCAATGCGCTATAATGTGAGTGATCAGTCACATAATATATCAATTTATTACCCTTAATTTAGTTTTGTTAGGATTTAGTTTGCTATTAATAAGTTAATGATGTGTAGATATTAAGAAAAATCAGTAAAAGAGAGCCAAAGTATTAATATTCGTCAAAATGAGCTCAAAAGAATAATAAAAAGATGATAGAACGGAAAAGACGATTCATCATATGCTGAAAAATAAGAAATTGTGTTTTACAATTGAGCGCTGAAGACAAAGAGAGAAATGAGAAATCATAATTTACGATTCTTCAGAAGGCGTTCAAAGTAAAGGCGATACAAAGAAGAAAACGATTAATCGTAATCCAGAGAATCGTCAACTAAGAGAAAGTTGTGTGAAAGATAGAAAATTGTGATTTACGATTTTCTAAAGAAAACTATAATAGAAGAAAGAAAATCGTAATTTACGATTTTTTAGAAGAAGCTTTTCGTTGCTGATACTATTGTTGATGATCACGTGAAGATTTATACCGTCGTGCACTGAATTAGAAGAACCCTTGAAGTAGCAGTTTGGCATATCACCGATCTGAGAAGATTGACGAAGAAGAATCTTAAAGGACTCTACTACTGAAATAAAAAGAAACAATCGAGAAGCGCATCAACAGAAAGAAAACAAAGAAAGATAAAATAGAATTAGAGTTATATTATGATAGTTTTACTTTAGTTGTTTCTTTTTTTAGAATTAGAAGTTTTGTAAACCGACTTCTTATGATCTACAAATAAGAGAGCCCAGTGTAGGAATAAGTATCGAAGAAATTATCAGCATCAATTGACGACTGAGGTTGGATTTTCTTCCGATCAAATTTAGAGTAGTTTTTTATTGCTTTATAGATTAGATATGTAAGATTTCTCAAGAGCAATTGACGACTACATTTGAAAGCTGAAGATTAGAGTAGATATCTGTAGTTTCTCAGAAACAATTGACGACTGCAGCTGAGGGGTGAAAGATACAATTTTATTACTTTCTAGTTTAGATTTATTTTGTTGCAATTTTCTACTTTGTAAACATCTCCGAAATTTAATTTGAATTGACAACTTAGGTTAAAGTTTGCAGATTAGTGTAACGATTTTTACTTTTCCATCTTCAATTTTCTAGAATTTGATTGATGCCCAAGTTTTAGGAGATTGTTGATTAGATTAATTATGTATTGATAGGATTTTAGTATTGATTGATGACCAATGCTAGGAAACTTGATATATAGTGTAACGGTACTGTTTAAATTCATAAATATTCGATAGCTGAAGATTGTGATTGACAACCATAATCTTAAGAAGGAGGATTATGATTTATTTTCTGCAATTTAGATTAAGAAATAACTTTTTATTCATATTTTTCCAGTAGTTTAGAAACTTAAAAGATAAATATAAGTTTTCAGAAAAATTAAGTTAAATATAGAAAAGTCCTGTCTTAGTGGAAATGATCCTATACAAGCTCTACAATTTTCATTTTACGCTTGTAATAGGTTAAGACTTAATTAGATACGCATATAAGTAGCCAGCAAAGTTTTTGACGCCGCTAACGGGGACATGTGATTTATATTAATTTAAGAAAATAAGTATTTATCCTTCTCTTTTCATATTTTTTTTATATTTTTCAATTTTCTTTGATCACTTCTTGAATCTTTTGTAAGTTTATTTGGAGTGACGAATCGGAGTTTCAACTTCCCGTGATTAGAGAAGCTCGAGGCTTAGATTTGCTTTCTCTCCCTGATTTATAGGATAAATATCAGATAAAAATAAAATAAAATAGACATTTATACTATCTGTTTTAGTCATCCTGCTTTGATTTCATTAAGACTAGAAGAGACTAATACGTGACTAAGATGATGGGGGAGTATTATGCTTTAACACCTCTTACACCTCCCTCATGCATACAAATACACCCTATAGCCAGTAATAGGACTTTTGAAATTATGCCCAATATATTTCAAATACTTTCGACTTTTCATGGGCTAATGGATGAAGATTTTGCATTTAAATAAGTTCGTGAAAGTATGTACAATCATTCGAATAAAAAACTTAACAGAAGCATCCACTTAGTTGAGGCTATTCGCATATTCCATTAGAGACGAAGCAAAGAAGTGGATAAACTCTTTGCCTCATAATTCGATTGCTGATTGAGAAGGACTAAAACGTATGTTTCTTACAAAATTCATTCCAATCTCCAGGTCGAGTAAAATTTGGGATCTTATTATAACATTCCATCAATTCCTGGATGAATCTCTTTAGGAGTGTTGGAATCATCTCAAGGATCTTTTGCACAAGTGTCCTCACCATGGGATTGCGCACAGGCAAACTGTGCTTACTTTCTATGAAGGCCTTGAACATGCAACCCGACATACGATTGATGTAGCTTATGACAATATATTTCGTAAATTAACAGCAGAAGAAGCTTGGGAATTCTTTGAGACCCTTAACGAGAAACCGGTGTAACACCACGCATCGGGTGAGAATGATTCAGAGACTTTAACAAATATACTTCCTAGGCAAGAAAGATTATATAAATTAAAGTTAATGATGAAAAGTCTCCCAAAGCTGAAACTTTGGAAAATAAAAGTTCAATCTCTGATGAGTATAAAATTATACCCAACATCTCAAAAAGGAAAAGCATGTGGTCCTAATCATGGCCTAACTCAAGTAATTTTTCGACCTCAAACTATTTCTTCTTACCCCACAGGAGCCCAAACCCACACTACTAAAGAGGATGCCTTGTTGCAAACAGCAAACAGCTGGGGGTGCAACATAGCCGCATCCAGACACAGTTACTCAATCATCTGCGGCAATCTGTCGTAAGGCTAGAAACTCAAATTGAGCAACTAACCTTTTTTGAAACAGAGAGTAACGTACGACCTTCATATGTAGTTGGTACATCTAGAGGATATATGTTTAAGGGATACACATCAACTCCCCCTATTTTTAATTGAATTCTTCTATCACCCGTAGCAAACACCTGTAACATATGCATATAACTTAATTTTAAAGGAATATTTTATGATTTACAGTATGCGCAAGAACACTCAATCGTAAAGACTCTCTTGTCTAGTCACAATCACTTTCCTCGTATAGATTTACGATTTCTCGTGATTCACAGAGTCAAATCGTAGCGAGTATGATTTAAAGCGTCATAGAGTTTCACTTTTTCCTTCTACAAAATTGCAAACGATAATTTTGGGGAATAGGCGACTCCAGTGATCGATCTTATCGGTTACGTTGGAACTTAAACCCATTTAATTCATAAAGGAAGCGAACATGCATCACACTCAATATCTCCACTTGTCAACCACTCAAGCCTATAAGCCTATACCTTGACACATGAATCCTTCCCCTTATCTATAAAATCAGCCTTCTCCTTCCCAATATCTCTTTCGTCTTCCTTTCATACCCTACCCCTAATGGCGAAAGAAATCAAACAGAGTGATTTCAGTTAGCAACTTGATAAAATTCTTAAAATACATAGAGCTGAGCTCCTGACTATAGAACAAAGAGTAGAAAATCTAAAGCACTGACTCCATATTCAAGATGCTTAATCATCCTCTGAAACTACCATTCACCTTAAACCTAACCCAAATTTGACATCACATTCCAAGACCCCATTTTCCCCCACTTCCTAACATTTATACCATCACAACCCACCACGAATGCGAGCTTTATATGATGATGGTGGGTTGAGTTGTCCCTCGCCACCCCTCTTCATTGCTTATACTTTCCCTGCCAACTGTGTACGTTTTCTTCACATAATCTTTGCAAGGGAGCAGTAAAGGTAAAGGGTGATCTAGAGATGTGCTCACTTCTCACTCTTCAAAAGACCTCCATAGTGGGACTGCATTTCTTCTACGGAAGGAATGTGAGGTGCCCTTTTTGTGGGAGGATAGATATGTGTCCACTTCCATCTCCTCGACTTCTTCAACTGCACTAAGGGTGCAATTGATGAATCAGAGGAGATAAAGAAGGGCATAGAGAAGTGTTTCGACGGCTCTTGGAGTGGTGACCTTGTCAAGGAGTGGATCCTCCTTTGATAGGAAGGAATGAGAGACTCTACTCAAGCGGTTAGAAGTCAAGGACTGATCTTTATTGAAGGCTTCCTTTCGGACGTGGCTATCGATATCTAAAAATAGTATGTGTCTAGCATGTCGTGTGCTACATGGTTTTCAGTTATTTTTTTAGATGAAAGATTAAAACGAAAATCGAATCGTTCTATTTATATTGACTGAATTTTTAATGATACAATAGCCAAAACCCATTATTTGCTTTAAATCATTTGACAGAGACCCCATTTTTCGTCCAAAACTTTTATCATAATTGATGTTGAGATCATGAGAGTATACACCATCAATTATTTATCTCATGTGGTATACATTACAAAAAGTTTGAAAGTCACGATTGAACATGATATGCGTCACATGATTTTTAGTTGCTTTTGTGGAATGTGTGCCGGGTGAGATAAAAAAATTAAGCTTATGATGGTACACCATTGATGTAAGAATTCATTGTGTAAAGATTAAAATGATAATTGTGCACTTAGAGATCTGGTTGGTATAATTAGAGCTATCCTTTAAAGGAAATACTTGGTATTTGGAGGACTTAGACCAAGTGAAAACTTCATCTTCTCCATCGGACTTGAAGGTCATGATCTAAAAATGTTTAATGCAAAAGATTGGTATAAAATAAAATATCTATTATATAATTCAAAGCAGTCAAAGATGGATGAGATGATGTAATGACCCGTCTTCCCACATGGGATTCTGGGAATACCGAGCCGTTAGTTAGTTAGTACATACTTGGCATTTTCCAACGAGGCCTAATAATTTGCTGCAATAACTAGTTTTATTATCATGACGAACATAAACCTGTAAAAATAAATACCACCGGTGACGGCCGTACATCACGCAAACAGTGGCGTACACAATGTATGTAGAAAGAAAATTATTCAATCATTCAACTAAAAATCCTTAAATGTACCAAGTCCAAATTAATTTCAGAGTTCTAGTGGGGATAGAAGTCTTCGGGTGAAAGATTTTCCTCGTCTTCTGGCACGAACTCAGGGTTTGCTTCAAGTTCAAGGTCCTCAACAACTTCGGTACCTGTGGCCCATAGTATCAGGGTGAGCTAAAAGTCCATAAGCTCAGTAGGAAAACTTCAACACTAATTGTACCTTATCCATCCAGAACATAGTTTCGATGATCGTACTCACATTTCAGATTCGACTTTCTTAAACAAACTTAGTCTTGATTTCACATTTCCAGGGTTCAAATGAATGCTAATTTTACATATTCTATAGTTCGTTTTATATGCAAATTCATATGTTCATGCATGACTTAAACCCATAACTTAAGTCATCTCTAACACAAATATAGCATTAGAGCAAATGGTAGTTAATGGGAACCCTAACCATCGTCGTTCAAAAAATAATTTTCAATGTGTCCAAGCTCCTACGTTGTGAGAAATGTTTTGTGCGGTTCTATGGCCGTCGTCACGGTTAAATGTGTGCTGAAGCACGATTCACATACGAATATACCGCCATAATGGTTCAATGTGGGCAGAAGCACAGTTCACATGTGGGTATATCGCCATAACTGTTCAATGTGTGCAGAAGCACGATTCACATACGGGTATGCCACTGTAACGGTTCAATGTGTGCTGAAGCACAGTTCACATACGGATATACCATTGTAACGATTCAATATGTGTCGTCGTACAATATTCATTCACTTTAATCTCAAATAATATGCAATGTTCTAAATATTATATCTTATTCATTCTTATACATAGTTCATAATTCAGCTTGGATTCTAATATTCAATGTTTGATGTTCACTGGATTTCAATGTTTCAATGAACCTATTGTATTCAATGATCGTCAAATGCTCAATGGCTACAATTCAATTTCAATGAGTTCAATGTTTGGTAATTATTAAACATTCATTGAGTTTCACATATTTAACAAGACTTCGGTGTTCAATGAGTTTTAAAGGGTTCGACAATATCAATAATTCATTTCTAATAATTAAGACAATTTCTATAAATCAATGAATCGTTAGATAACTATGAATCGAAGTATAAAATACAAATTATGTATCGAAATTTCCCTACCTCAATTCTTAACGTCGTAAAAATGAAGTAAGATGCTCCTTATCAATAGCAACCGATTTCCTCTTCTATATTACATGCACGAGTGAGATATCAATGGTTGATTGTAAATATGCATAATTTGATAATACTTATTACAGAACAATAAGACAACCTAGGAAAAAGTGCTGAAAAGACAAGGTTCGACATGACTCGCTCGAGCGATAAGCGGTGTTCGCTCAAGCGACTCATTTAAGAAAATTTTCTCTACATTCTTCAGGATCTCGCTCGAGCGACTCATTGCAGAAGTGAATTTTTCAATGCATTCTTCAACATCTCGCTCAAGTGACAACCAAACTCACTCGAGCGAGTTTCAGCCAAAAATTTGACCCTACTTCTGAAGCGTCATTGCTCGAGCGAAAAGTAAACTCGCTCGAATGAGTCTGGATGAGTACAAAAATAAATCTTTTTCAGGCTCGAAATCGAAGTCCCAAAACAAGAAATAAACTCCGACAATTATGAAATTAAAATATTAAAATAAGAAAGTAAGATTCGAAGATGACAATGATGATTATTCACCTCTTGAAGCGTGAATAATGAATTTATAGTGATTAGAAGAGATCGACGTTTCACCCGTCCAAAGTTTCCCTCTTCTTCTTCCTTGATCTTAATGACATAATTAGAATGTTGTGGTTCTTGTGAAAGAACACGCAAAAGATCTTGGAAAGGTTGAAGAGATGGTTGAGGGAGAAAATGTGATGACGGCTAGGGTTTTCTTAAGAAGAAAAATAAGAATGGTAGAGACGACTAGGGTTCTCTCTTAGCTCTATTTTTAAGAAGAGATCTAAGGAGATTATAAGTTAAGCTTCCCTATAAGACCTCTTTTTATAACTTATTAGGAATTATCTTGTGTTAAGTTGACACATAGACGATAGGTGTATAGGCTTTTACCTTAAAACCCAAAATAAATGTTTTAAATTCTACCTACCAAGGTTTGATCTTTAGACCTCTTATCTATAACTCAACCTTTTGGCCAACATGCTATCATGCAGCTTGTATAATTAGTGCAAAATTAAATATAAGGGTCATTTTAAAACTGATGTGTATCTTGAGTTTAAAATATTTTCATAATTCGAAGCATGCAGTATATCTCTAATTAAGCACATATACTTAATTATGGTATATCAAGTATGCGAAAATGTTAATCGTTACATTACCCCCTCCTTAAAAGAATTTTTGTCCTTAATTATTTACGTACCTTATTTGAAGAGATGTGGATATCGATCACGAATCTCTGCCGCACGTTCCAAGATAGCTTCAATAAATGAATGATTTCGCACCTAACCAGTACGAGCGGGATTCGTTTGGTACGCAAGATTTGTTCCATACAATCTATGATTTGTATCAGTTCTTCAGCTACTGTCATATCGCTTGGAGCTCGATGGGCTGATAAAAAGGGTATAAACCATGACCATAGAGGAGACATTACTTATTAAACCCAACAGGAGTTGACGAATACGATTAATCTTCCTTTTACCGTATAGTTGGAGATTCCCCAAATCGGCCATTTAGCCGGCTCTTTATTAAGTGAATTTTACCAAATATTTGATAATTTTTGCCAACTTTTGTGACAGTGTGCGCAAGTACCATAGTTGTAGTGTGAAACCCATTCGCCCCCACAATTGATACCCGTATTGTGTTTGTTCATTTGTATAATTACTATTATAAATGTCGTTAAATGATTTTTTTTTTCATATTCCGTATTTATTTCTTATTTTTGCCGAGTAGCAGGACTTTTCTACTCAATGTGCCTCTCCCTCTACTGGTTTTGATTATAAAATACCTTAAAGCTTTTGATGAGATTCCAACACCCAACCTACGACATGCTTCCTGTTGCTTCCTGTAACTAAGGTCTTGCAACTTTGGTGTGCATCACAATTATAACATGTATGACCGTGTCGACCAAGCATATATTGTCATAGTATATGTGTTTATGCATATGGATATGTTTCTCATGTTAGCCACTAAGGGTGATAAGTTTATAACTTATCCAAATTCATGATGATTGGGAGATTTTGTTATAAAATAAGGAGGAAGCATTATTCATATGAATCTCCTGTTGTTTTATGTGGATTTTTTTTTTTGCTAGTACTTGAAAGATTACTAAAACTAATGTGACAGCTTGGATTTTCTCAACCTAAAATTTTGAGACTTTTTTTTTTTTTTTTTTATACCAAATGGTAAAACCTGGACCGCCAGATCGTAGATCACAATCTGATACAAAAAAGATTGGTACAACAAAGCGGAAACATAAACTCCAATTCTACAGTGAAAAAAACAGTAATTAAGTACCTACAAGTGTATTCAAAGAATTACAAAACTACACTTACCAAAACTCAAATGCAATCTACGATCCCGAAATCTTACTACTCCACAAGTCCTCAACCCCAAATCCCGTATCTTGCTAATTGTCAAACCTGTGACGTATAGTCGAAGGGTGAGCTTCATCCAAGCCCAGTAGAAGAAATTCAAACACAATTCACATCTTATCATTGAAGTACATAGATTCGGTGACATAATTTCAAAATCCATTTGTATCAAACTGAGTTACAAATATTACATTTTCATTTTCAAAACATAGCGCAGCAGAAACAAAGCATATTGAGAACAAATACATATGAAAAACAAAGATACTTATCAAAACATAGCTAAAAATAGAAACAGAATAAATTAAAATAGAACATATTAGAAACGGTGACATATCATGATGAGAGCATGACAAAATGGAGCAACATATCATCAAATCGAAGCATACGAGAACGAGACGTATCAAGAAACGGAACAAACATATCGAAAGCCAAAGCATCCCATATCGGGAACAAGGTAGAAACCTCGGGGACTCAACCCCTCTTTGCACACAAAGTATGACCAACACATCTCATAAGCGGGAAACCAAAGCACATATATCAGAAGGCCAAAGCATCCCATAAGTGGGAACAAGGTCGTAACCTCGGGGACTCAACCCCTCTTTGCACACAAAGTATCATCACATCATATTACATAGGGTCACAAATCAACGAGGGGCCAAAGCATCCCATAAGCGGGAACTGAGTAAAAACCCCGGGGACTCAACCCCTCTTCGGAGACTCAACTCCTCTCCGCCACTCGTTGTTTAGATTCAAAGAGTTCTTATCCTTACTAGAAACATAAACGAATTTGAGAATTGAACGAAACACAAATAGATACGGAACGAAGCACAAACGGATACAGAACGAAACACAAACAGATACATAAGCGGAACGAACACCGATACATAAATGGAACGAGCATACACATGCGTTCAATTATAAATTCATACTTCAAAGCTTTCATATTTTTTTAAAACAATTTGAAAGGATTCATTTATATCACATCATCTATGAACCAAAAAAAAATGCAATTAGATGGTGAATTTCCCTTACCTTAACCT
This sequence comes from Chloranthus sessilifolius, assembly GCA_021018995.1. Classification (NCBI taxonomy): domain Eukaryota; kingdom Viridiplantae; phylum Streptophyta; class Magnoliopsida; order Chloranthales; family Chloranthaceae; genus Chloranthus; species Chloranthus sessilifolius. Next base: position 10,267,757 of record CM037598.1, read on the forward strand.
CGACGCTGCACGAAGCCAAGCGAAGATCTATCTATGACCTCCGACCTCAATCTACAATAAGAGCACACAAAGCTTTATCAAGGATTAACTCTATTCACAAATACTTTAGATACCTTTAAGTGACTTCTCAAAACGAGACGGAAACGGATAAGTTTGTGCTAACCTGAAATTTGATATAACTTCTTATAAAATTTTAACCTTTAAAATAGTTGATTCACAAGTTATTCAAAACATAAATATTATAGATCTCGAAGTCATCTTTCCCACACAATAAGAATCGTGCCAATCGGAGTTTGGCACAGAAAGTTACGGCTAAAATATCGAGACTGTATCGGTACTTCAGTCGAAACGCGCCAACTCAAACTTGATGTAACTTTCTTCCAAATTTTAACCTTTAAAACAATTGATTCATTGATTTTAATATACATGAAAGTTGTAGGTCTTGTTGTTCTCTTTCCAACGCCTCAAGAATCACCTAATTCTGACTTTAGGATAGAAAATTATAGCCAAAACACCAAAGCACTATCGGCGTGCACAGTCAAATTCGACCGATTGAAATTTAATTTCGATCGATCGAATTTGAAACTCGATCGATCGAAATCCATTTCGATTGATCAAATTTTAACAGAAGTCCATGACACTCTCTGTTCTATACCTTTCGATCGATCAAATTTGAAACTTGAACGATCGAAATCCATTTCGATCGATCGAATTCCATTTTGATCGATCGAAAACCTTCAGAAATCAAAATTCATCAGTCTTAAGCCAAATTCGATCGATCGAAATTTGCAGATTTTGCCCAAACCTTCATTTTTCTCAATTTTCATCATTTTTCTTCTCTTAATCCATCATTTACACAATAGATCTAAGCTAAATCATCATGCACAACATAAATCTACAAAAGCTTACCTCAAATCGGTCCGATTAACCCATAGATTGGATCATCTTCTCCGTTTCTCAAAAAGGGTTTCCAAACCCACATCGGTTTCTTCCAAGCTCCACAATCACGACCAAGCACTCGAAAACGTCGGAAATATCCCCACGCACACTCCACATAAACCCACGCTACGATTTGCGGCTCAAATCATACGATCTCTTCGCACAAGAAATGGGTTTCAAAAAACCCTAAACAGCTAAACCACTACCAATTGTCCAAACCGACGGCAGTTCTCTCCCTCACACGATCTCGCAACCCTTTTTCACGCAAACCCAAACTTGGAGCACGCAAATCCGGCGATTCTTCTCCTTCTCCTCTTTCTTCTTCCTTCTCTCCTTAAAACCCAAAATCCTCTCTTCAAACGAATGGCTTCTAAAAGAAGCCCCTCACTTTTTTTTTAACTTAAAGAGTCCGGCTCTTGCGTGAAACATATACACGCTTCAGACGTATATGGCCCCACTTGAATGCTTTTACACTACAAGAGTGTGCACTTTTTGCACCAAACTAAACTGACCCAAGTCATCAAGTTGACTTCACTTGATCAAATAAGTGATCAGACGGGCACGCACCTCAAGGTACTCTATTCAAAATCAGGCATGCATACCGAGGTACACTATTCAAAGTCCAAATTTTCGGGATGTTACAACTAAGATGTATCGGCTGATATGGAATCTGATACCTAAGTTGAGATACCGATACATATCGATCGATTTTTAATTCCTTGCTCGTATCTAGGCGTAATGTGACAAAATTCACCGACCTTTTGAAAAAGTCTTGAATAATTCGAAATTTGTTGTACAACTAATAAAATTCAAATTCTTCAAAATTTTCGAATACAATCCAAAATCTTCTGAATTATATGCGAAATAAACATATTTTTTTTTTAATTATTTACGATCTTGGTCATAAACTTTAATTTTTAATTTTTAATTTTAAAAATTTTTGGTTAATATATTTTTTATTTTTTACTCTTTTTTTTCCCGAATTTTGACAATATTTCCTGAATTTGATAAATATTGCTAGATTTTTTTGATTTTTTTCACGCCGATTTATTCCCGCCGAAGCCCGACATTATCACTATAGGCTAGGCTAGGCGGTACACATATCAATTTGTCAGTCATAAGTTAAAAAATCCGTGTCTCCTCCAAAGTTATTGCGTGCATGCGGAATTCGATTGGCCCGTACACTTCCAGCTATGAACGGTCAGCTTACCTAAATACGAACTCACTCTATAGGATATCATTTCTTCCCTCTAATTTGTTTTTTTCTGCTAGGGTTTCACGGCGTCTCTCTGAAATCCCTAACAAAAAACCCTAGTCCTTCTCACAAACATTTGAAAATTAGATCTTTGTTTTTTGTTATTTTTCTGTTTCTAGCGTTTTACCTCTAACTTAATCTTCTCTCATATGGGGTCTCTGTTTTTTCCAATTTTTTTACTTTTTAGCTTCATGTACGTGTTTTTGATGGTGTAGTTTGAGAATTGTGATAGGGGTTTTGGAATTAATACAAGTTTTAATTGGATATTATTTGTATGTCAAAAATGTAAATTTTTTGCAGCGTGGAATGATATGAGCTTGTGTAATTATTTGGAACCGTTACTTTTCATGCATTGCCCATATGAGTTGTTTAGGGTCTGAAGTTTCAAATAGTTTTAGTACCTCAATAACATGTACAAATTTTGTAAGTCATGTTCATGATCATACTATGTGCAAAAGATGAGATGACTCTCTAGACATTCGTTAAACTCAACTTTTCAATATAAGATGTTACATCAAGGGTAATGACTATAATTGGAAGTGCACTTGTAGAACAACGTAATCCTTAAATGTTGCTTGCAAAATATGTAAAAATGATAAAACAAATATATTTGTTCGCAAAAGAGTTATTTTACGATCATATTTTACACTGAAAAAATATATTTTATATGTAACAAGGCCGGAGACTATATAATCGATTGTAGTAAAGAATGCTACAATCAGATTATTTGGGCACCACATGGCATCAATCATGAGGATTGGGTGGGACAACAACTTGGATAATAACAATCAGGTATCACTCAGAATTTGGGATCCATCCGATGCATATCCACCGTTAAACATGTCATCAAATATGCCTAAAAATAATGTACTAAGTTAATTGGGCGTTACCTTATCTTTGAACCATCAAACAGAGGGCAGAAAAGTATATATATATATATATATATATATATATATATATATATATATATATATATATATATATATATATATATAAATCACAAGTCCATTGGCTGATCAACTCAAAACGGGTGGGTTTTTGGGTTTTTCATGCCACATGGCATGTGATCTGACATTTGGTTGTAGCGTTTTTGTAACAACCGGCTATATTTCCTCATTTCTCATACGTAAAAAAATAAATTTTGCATGAAAAAATTTTACGAGCAAAAATTACACAAAAAACAAATGTAACGTTTGAGGGAGGTCAAAAGTTTACTTTCACGAATTTCATTAGACATGAATAGGTGGGCATCTCCTGAGGAGGGAGCTTGACCCGCGTGCAGCCATTAACACCAGTTCGAGCACCTAATATCAACTCATACCCAAGGTGTCCAAATCGGTATCGGTATCGGTATCGGGTTTCGGTTTCTCGAGGACCGTTACGACTCGACCAATAGGTATCAACCGATACCGATACATATCAGGCTATTTAAAAAAAAAAATGCTACGTCTCGGCCGACACCCAATACGTATCAGATGATACGGTATACAACACAAAAAACATATGGAACGTTTGAGGGAGGTCAAAAGTTTACTTTCACAGATTTCATTGGACATAAATAGGTGAGCATCTCCTAAGGAGGGAGCTTGACCCGAGTGCAGCCACTAACACCAGTTCGAGCACCTAATATCAACTCATACCCAAGGTGTCCAAATCGTTATCGGTATTGGGTTTCGGTTTCTCGTGGACCGTTACGACTCGACCAATATGTATCAACCGATACCGATACATATTGGGCTATTTAAAAAAAAAAATGCTATGTCTCGGTCGATACTCAATACGTATTGGTTGATATGGTATACAATACCCGAGTTGGGATACCGATACTTATCGGTATCAACCGATTTTTTATACATTGCTCGTACTATGCGAAGTGTGATCAAATGCACCGACTTTTTGAAATATCTTGAATAATTCGCAAATTTTTGAAAAATTAGCGAATTTTGAATTATTCGAAATTTTTATATATATATGGCCAGATTTTTTCGAAGCCGATTTATTCCTTAACCCCAACTTTATCACTATATGCTAAGTTAGGCGGCACACATATCAATTTGTTAGCCAAACATTTAAAAATCCTTGTTGCCTCCAAAGTTATTTAATGGATGCAGAATTCGATTGGCCCGCACACTTCCGATTATATGGACGCTCAAATTATTGAAATACAAACTACATAGGACACCATTTTGTTCCCTGTAATTTTGTGTCCAGGTGTTTCTTGAATTTTCCCTCAAAAGTTTTGAATCCTGACAACTCATATTCTTACTGATTCTTAGTAGATTCTGATTCCTTTTTTTTTCAAAACTATTATTAAGTTGCTTTGATTCTTAACTTTTCTAAATCGCTCTTAAGTTATTCTCCGAAAAGCTCAGAATCGGATGAATCTGTGATTGTGCTACCGTCATACAAATGTTAATCATCTGACTATTTGTCGTAATAGGATTTAGATACAAAATTTTGGGTGACTAATCCATGCGAGATTGGAGTTATGTGGCGGATTTATTTTTTAATATAATTTCTTGAGACCATAGTGACAAATTTCGCCGAAATTTTGTGAAATTTCGCGAAAATTGTCGAATTGGGGGTCAAACGAAAATTCCGATAATTTCAGCAATTTTGGTATTTTCAACGAAATTTCGGTATTTTATTTCTAAGTTTTTTTTGTTTTAAAAATAAATTAGTAATTTAGTGGTAAGCAGCGGCAAGAATCTCGCTTACCACACGACTGCATATATGGCGTTTGAAAGAGAATGACACCTAATATAGGTGGCTAGAGTGGGCAGATTTCTCTCCTCACCGATGTGGCACTAAAGAGAGCTGCTTTCTTTATGTCAATGGGTACCATTCACTTTACCAGCTGCTTTCTCACCCCACCTTATTCAGCTGACAATCATTGACCGCCCTTGAATCAGATGGTGGAGGTCGTTTTTCGTCCCTATTTTCTGCACAATGGATCTATGGATCGTGGGGGTACCATTAGACAATCGATTTTTTATTACATGTGACACAAATTTCAAAAGTGACCCTAAAATCATACGACCCCCATCACGCTCAGGCATGATTTTAGCGTCACTTTTTAAGATGTGTACCATGTGTAATAAAAATCGACTGTCTAATAATGCACTCACGATCCATAGATCCACTGTGCAAAAGATGGGGACGAAAAATGACCTCCACCATCTGATCAGAGGCGGTCAATACATTCTTGGTGGATGAGGTGAGATTGAAAAACAGCCTTTGGGTGAGTATAACTGCACCCTTTATCAATTTGTCTTCTATAGTTCTATGCTTGAGCTCTGTGCTAGTGCTTGGCCACTTGGATCAATTGCTGTTTTTTTTTTTAATATTAAAAATATATTTTTATATATTTTTAATCCCCGAAATTTTTTCGAAATGTATCGAAATTAATCCAAAATATACCGAAAGGACCCCCTAGCAAAAAATTACCGAACATGAAATTTGTCACTATGCTTGAGACATACTTATAACACCAAAAACATTATATATATATATATAGTGATCCTTTCACTCGAGTCATGAGACATAAACCCATGACTCGAGCCCATATTGTTGCTTACATTGCGTTAGCTATATTTTCCCTAAATGCGGCTATCTATTCACGATTTGCTGTAGTTTTAGTATTGAGAACGTTAGTGTCTGATTTTTCAACTAAATCATCTGAGGGTTCCATTTAGCGTTGCTCAAGCCATTTCGTAAAGAATGGATCATCTTTCATCATACATCCTTGTGTAATTATTCTAAAAAGTGACCTTAACATCACATGAAACTCATCACGCTCAAATAAAGTCACTTATTGGGATGTGTACCACATAAAATAAAAAACATATCGTTTGATGGCACGCCCATGATCTCAAGATCCAGTATGTGAAATATTGGAATGAAAGACGATCTGCATCATTAGATTCAAAATCAATCAATGGGTTTCAGCATGGGTGAATTCAAAGATTCAGTAGGTGGAACTAAAGGTATTCATAAGAAAATTGCAAATGCTCGACAAGACCGCATAGTGTACCCAACCTGGTGGTGCACTCATGCCGACCTGACCTGATAAAAACTCATATTTTAAATTTTCTACACATAAAATATCGGGTCGGGTTGACTAGATGTGATCCGACAAATACACAGCCTGACACCACCTTTTGGTTGACTCAACCCGACCTGATCTGAAGGCTAGGTTGGATGTCTCATGGCCGACCCGACCCGACCCGACAGGTCAAGTATAAATATCCAACCAAGTAAAATATTGGATCGGGTCATATCGTGTATCGGGTTGACCCGACAAGTTGAGTGCCCTATTCAAAGCCCGGCCTGAAGACTGCCTGCCCAACGAGGATGTCGAGTACAAAAGTGTTGGCATAGGGTGAATCACCCGTTCACTCATAAATATGAACAGATCATATCATTGATACCCTATGGGTGATCGGATGCATCCTAAGATTCAATCTAAAAATTCTCTTCATCATATGATACAGAGTTTAAAAGTGCTCGAAAATGAATGACAAGTGTATGATTTTTCAAGGCTGGTGTTACTACCCAAGGTATAAAATATCGGCCGATACCAATACATATAGGTGTTTGGCCAAACCGATACTTATTGGTCCCTTGTCAGTATCGCCAATATGTATCAACCGATACGGTCTCGTATCGGCTAATACGTATCGGGTATCGGCCAATACATCTCGATTTTAATCAAAATTTTATTTTTTGTTTTTAATTAAATTGGCTGAAGTGGATGCGTGGCTGTTATTTTTCTTTGTGGTTTTCGGTATTGGTGAATGGTACGTCTGCTGGGTATTTCAAGAGCTCTAAGGGTCTCAGGCAGGGGGACCCTCTTTCTCCTTTTCTTTTCAACTTGGCTGGGGAGGCTTTATCCGGGCTGATTGGCCGTGCTAAGGAATTGGGCAGGCTTGCTGGAGTTCAGGATGGAGAGCAGGGCAGAGCCATCACGCACCTGCAGTATGCGGATGATACTATTTTATTTGGGTCAGCTGAATTGACTGACCTTCGCACTATGGCTGATGTGCTTTCGGTGTACGAGGCTGTGTCGGGACAGCGGATAAATCTCTCAAAATATACTGTCTCTGGCATTGGGGTGGATGAGGAGTCCATGGCGCTTCTCGCCGAGTCAGTGGGGTGTGGTATTGAGAGGCTGCCTATTAGATACCTTGGATTGCCGCTTGGGATTAAAAAGCCGTCGAGCCGCGATTGGCAACCGGTTGTGCAGAGGTTTGAGCAGCAACTGTCTTCTTGGAAAGGAAGGCTTCTGAGTAGTGGGGGAAGGTTGATATTGGTTAAAGCGGTGTTATCTTCAACACCGATCTTTTTCATGTCTATGTTCAGATGTCCTACCAAGATCCTCGGTCGTCTCGAGAGTATCCAAAGGTCCTTTCTCTGGGAGGGGGCTGGCTTAAATAGGCGATATCACTTAGTCAATTGAGATACTTGTCAGTTGCCGATTGCTTGCGGCAGGTTGGGGATCTGAAACCTTAAAAGAACCAATCTGGCGCTTCTTGGTAAATGGATTTGGAGAGCAGGGAGGGAGGAGGAAATGAGAAGTCTGTGGTGGCGGGTACTTAGCGAAAAGTATGAGATTTCCTGGGGAGGTTGGGGGATAGAGCTCTCTATCCACAGGAGCACTTCGCGATGGTGGAGAGAGATCTCGCGTGCATAGGAGTTTTTGGCAAAAGGAGTTAGATATAGCTGGGGTTGTGGTTCTCGGATTCGATTTTGGAAGGATAACTGGATGGTGGTGGGGCTGCTTAAAGATATATATTCGGATATTTACAACGTATCGGTGAACCCGGACAGTCGGGTAGACGAGTTTGTGTCAACCATTGGCGGGAGGTGTGTTTGGGATGTCGTTATCAGAAGGCGCCTCAGGGATTGTGAGGAAGGGCCTTATCTAGATCTGCTGAGTAGGCTGTATGAGGCAAAGCAAAACAACTCATGGGCTGACCAGAGGATTTGGGTCATAAACCAGGACGGGAAGTTCAACGTCAAATCGCTATACCTTTGGTTGTCGCGTTGTCCGCTTATCAAGTTTGAGGGTAAGTGATTGTGGAAAGAGCCCATCCCGCTAAAAATCCGGTTCTTTGTTTGGGCGATGTGCAAGAACAGAATTCTTACCAGGGACTAGCTAATTCGGCGAGGAAAGGATGCCCACAGTTCGTGTGTTATGTGCTCTGAAGGGGAGGAGTTTGCGTCTCACCTCTTCATACATTGTCGTATGACTAATGAGGTGTGGGGAGTTGTCTTAAAAGTTTTTGGTATGTCCTGGTCTATACCGCAGTTGCCGTATTTGCTATTGCTCAGTTTGAATGAAGTGAAGCTGATGGGGGATGATAGGCTCGCTTGGAGGGCGGCAATGTTTGCCGCTTTCTGGTGCCTATGGCGTGAGGGAAATCTCAGAAGTTTTGAAGAGATATCTAAATCATTTCATAGTCATTAGGTCGGGCTTATAGACCGCTGTGTTTTAAGGCGGTGGGGGGACGCTAGACCGCCGCCAATTCCCGTGGGACCCAGGCTAAGGGGCCTTTGTTCCATTTTCCATTCCTTGGTCTTTGAATGCTTGCGATTTTTTTTATCTTGTTTACTTTTTCTTTGTGTAGCCTCTTTATTTCCCTTTTTCCTTCTTTTGATTGAGTGTATTGATTGTATTGGGTTTCAACGCCTTGCTGATTATTAATACAATTCTCATTACTGAAAAAAAAATAAAATAAAAATAAATTGGCCGATATATATCAGTATCGGCTAATTCATATCAACCTCGGGTAAATTGATACCCGATTTGATACCTTGTTACTATCACACTACTTTCTGTTACAACTATCTCGCTTAAACAAAGAAAAAATTTATCAACTAAATAACATCAAACAATCAAAATTATTTTTTTGCTTAAATCTTCTACATAATAGATATTAAGAAGATAGGACTAACATCAAACGTATAGAACGTTCTATGCCACGCACATACCCAAAAGTGAAACTGCAAACCATCAAACGTGAGCCACTTTCACATTTTTGAGATGTGTGTTACTTGGAATCAACATCTTACCTTGAGATGGTTGACTAATGGTTGAAAAACCACAACTTATTATTTGAAGCTTTCTACAATTTTTATCTTTGTTTAAGTGAGATTACTATAACATATAGTAGTAGTGTGGCTAGGGGTTTATTCGGTTTGTTTTGGTCGGTTTTGAACTAAAATATAAATCAAGTCGGCCTTAATCGATTTCTAAATTTTTAAATCAAATCAAATCATCCAATTCTTAAATTAAATCAATCCGATTCGATTCGATTTTTTTATAAGTTCTACTTGCACATCAAATTTTTTTCCCCGGCCCAGATCGTAAGGAGTTCGAAACCCTAATCTTCTGTCTCTCTCTCTCTCTAGCTTCGGAAACGCAAACCCTAACACAAACTAGCAGGTAAAATTTCCCATATCCGATCAAGATGAGAAGTCACATACGTACGAGATTTGTTCTTCCTCCATTCATATGGATTTGATCTGTTCTGCGTCTACGGGTTTTCGATCTAGTGTATACGAGGGAGAGAAAAGCTTCTCTCATATGGGGTCACTGAAGAGAAAATCCCTAGAAAACGCTACTAGTGAATCACTTCCATCACAGAAACTGCAGAGAGAAGACGATTCGTCGGTACGTGTTTCCGACGAGCCCGTTGCGTGTCTTCACGATGTTTCGTACCCGGAGGGCTACATTCCTCGATGGAATTCTTCGTTTAAAGGTGAGAATTCGAAGCCTGCGAAGGAATTCGAGTTCGAACTCGATCCGTTTCAGTCCGAAGCAATCAAGTGTCTCGATGCTGGTGAATCTGTCATGGTAGTTATCAATTTTGAATTTTTTAAAAAAAAATTTACTTGTTAAGTTCATGTACATTTTTTTGATATATAGTTTGAGAATTGTGATAGGGGTTTTGGAATTAATACAGGTTTTAATTGGAAATTGTTTGTATGCAAAAAATGCGGATTTTTTGCCTTAATTTTTTGTAATGTAGTATGGAATGATTTGAGCTTGTATAATTAGTTGGAACTTTCACTTTTCCCTGCATTGGCGCTATGAATTATTTGTGTTCAACATTTTCAGAGAGTTTTAGTACATCAGTAGCATGTACAAAATCTTCTAAAAGTTGTCCACATGATCAAACTCTGTGCAAAGATGACTTTCTGGAAATTTGAACTCCCAAAGTCCGTTAAACTCAACTTTACAGTATAAGAATTTTCCTTAGGGATGACCACTATAATATGTAATTTTTTCCTTTGTAAGATTCTAAATTTGTATATGTGTGGGTGTCCATGCGTGCACGCATAGTAGCAAAGTTAGGATTCATGAGAGAGAGAGAGAGAGAGAGAGAGAGAGAGAGGGAGGGGGGGGGGGGGAGGTTATAGGATTCAAAACAAATTCGTCAATAGGTGTCTCACATTGATTTTCTTGGGATCTGACATACGTGAAAAGTCGAGATTTCAGTTGGGAAATTGATAGATTCACAAAATGGTTTAAATGATCTTACACTATTAAAAGGGGAGCCATTACTTGCACTCACTTTTTAAGTGATTGCACCGAGGTTAAAAAAGACTTTGTATTTTAGGGACATGTGACATGTGAAAACGCAATCTGTGCCATCTGATTTAAAGTTCATGATCTATAGATCCTTAGTCGATAAGATTGACAAGAATTATAACCTTCATCATGTGATTAAATATGGTCAAAGGCTACTATTTGATTCAATGGTTGACAACAATAGACCATATGATAAATATCGTGTTTTACTCCAATCTTATCCACTAAGGATCTATATATCATGAACTTTAAATCAGACGGCCTAGATTGCGTTTTCACATGTCACATGTCCCTAAAATACAAAGTCTTCCTTTAACGTCGATGCAATCACTTAAAAAGCGTGTGCAAGTAGTGGCTCCCCTATTAAAATTATACTTTTTTTCTCATACCATTGAAGTGTAATCTTTCCTTATGCTATGTGAGGAGTCAATTCAGAGTAATCTGCATAACTTTATGAATTAATACAGAAAAAATTCGGTAAATTTTGAAACTTTTATATAATTAAATAAGTGTATTCAAGAGTCATTATCTTGCAACGACCCCAATGGTCGGTTATATAATGCGCCTAAGAAAATATTTTGATTACATAATTTAAAGTGCTGAAAAGTTTGAAAAGAACAATTATCATATAATGTAATTGATGTACATGCTTTATAACTTTATTATTATTTAAAAAGGTAATTTTCCTTTCTCAACAATGCAAAATGTACAGCTGTACGTGCTCTTTTTCCACGAGAGAAAATTACTCCTGTCGTCCGTCTTTGACTCCTTCTCCAAGAGAGATGACATCATCGTCTCTTTAGGTGACTTGAAAAAGTGGAAAGAGGCGCCCTTTTAATAAAAAAGGACGAAACCAAAATAGAGGAGACGCTACTTATTAAACCCAGTGAGAGTTGGCGAATACGATTAATCTCCCTTTTACTGTATAGTTGGAGGTTCGCTGAATCAGCCTTTTAGCCGGCTCTTTGTTAAGCGAATTTACCGAATATTTGGTAAATTTTGCCAACTTTTGTGACAGTGCGCGCACGTACCATAGTTGTAGTGTGAAACCCATTCGCCCCCACAATTGATACCCGCATTGTGTTCTCTCATTTGTATAATTACTATTATAAATGGTGTTAAATGAAATGTTTTTTTTTTTCATATTCCGTATTTATTTCTTATTCTTGCTGAGTAGCAGGACTTTTCTACTCAGTGTGCCTCTCCCTCTTTGGAATCTCGCTCCCTCTCCTGGTTCTGATTATGAAATACCTCAATTTCAAGCTTTTGATGAAATTCTAATGCCCAACCTACGACACGCTTCTTGTTGCTTCTGGTAACTAAGGTCTTGCAACTTTGGTGTGCATCACGATTATAACATGTATGACTGCGTCGACCAAGCATGTATTGTCATAGTATACGTGTTTATGCATATGGATATGTTTCTCATGTTAGCCACTAATGGTGATAAGTTGATAACATATCCAAATTCATGATGATTGGGAGATTTTGTTACAAAATAAGGTGGAAGCATTATTCATATGAATCTCCTGCTGTTTTCTATGGATTTTTTTTTTGTTAGTACTTGAAAGATTGGCTAGTGAGACGAAAAATGCTCTTTTGGTTTCTTTGCTCCTATTATCATGTTCTTGGTCCAATAGCTACGTTCTATGTCAGGAATATTTTTACATATATCTTTAGCTCTTTAACTCGTTTATTAATGATAATCTCTAGTTTTGACATTGGCTTGTAGTCCATACTTAACTTAATATTATTTTATAGAGGACGACTCTGCTGAATTTATTGGCACAAATAGGGCCATGATCCCCCATTTTCAAGAGGGTTGTCAATGGGTCAGTCTGGTCGGGTCAAAATATTGGCTTCCCGACCGGGTCAGAATTTTGGCTGCCTGTCTCGATCCGACCTGACCCAATGGTGCACCCTGATGCAACCCGATGGCCTGATGGGTCAAGGGTATATGCTCGACTGGACCAGACGCTCAACCTGAAAAACCGGCCAACCATGTTCAAAGCCCCCCCCCCCCCCCTTTTTTTTTCCTTCTTTGATTCTATTTAGTAAATATCAGGCTGTGTTGGCCCGACCCAACCTGTAAGTTGACCCGATTCAAGCCGAAGGCCGGGTTGTATGCTTCATACCCAACCTACGGGTCAAATTTATGTGCCCGACCTAGTAAAAAATCCGGGACAGGTCATGTATCAGGCTGACCCGATCCGGTGTCAGCCCTAATTTTCAAGGGGCACACATCTTTGATTGAGAGGATTGGAACCATCTGATCCCTCAGTCACTATATTTTTTTCCAACAGTAGCTCCCAGTATGGGATACTACTTTGATGACTGGGATTGTTCAAAGTATTCCACATGTCCTACAAATGGGATAGTGACAATCCAATTTGTAAACTGGGCTGTCATAATTCATAAATCCTGTTTTATATTATGCTCCAAATTCAACGACCAGGATTTTTTTTGTGATTTTCACCCCACCATGTCCTAGGACCAATGCGTATCGGCCGATACTGATTGGTCTTACGATTTTTTTTTTAGAAAAAGGTGAAACAACTTAAAAAAAAATTCGAATCAAGGGGGTATCGTCCGATACCTGATCCATATCGACCCATACCAGGTACGTACCAATACCATTACCAAATACTGATATGACCCCGATACTAGTATCAGGGTGGTATCGGATTCCAGTGAAATCGGTATCGGCCGAGTTTTGATACCATGACGGTGACAGCCCAAATTGTAAAATGGGGTGTCATAATCCATAACTACTATTTTATATTATGCTCCAAATTCGGTGATTAAGATTTTTTTTGTGATTTTCACCCCGATGTTGGCTATTATTCAGTGTCCATACGCCATAACTTCCATATTCTATTTACTATTTGACTTTGAAGTTCTTGTTTGTTGACTTCAACTAGGTATCAGCTCATACATCAGCAGGGAAGACTGTTGTAGCATTATATGCTATTGCCATGTCTTTGCGAGAGAAGCAACGAGTCATCTACACCTCTCCAATCAAGGCACTCAGCAACCAGAAATATAGGGAATTCAAAGAAGAGTTTTCAGATGTTGGCTTGATGACTGGGGATACAACCATTGAGCCCAATGCTTCTTGCTTGGTAGTACTGGAGACTCATTTAATACTTGCATCGGTTTTGCCCTGAAATAGGGGTGCAAATTTGGTTAACCGAACCGAAACCGAATTATTTCGGTCTCAGTGTTGGTTCACCTAAAACCGAACCCGAACCGAAAAGTTTCGGTTTCGGTTAACCGAACTTCCCACCCACCGGAACAGAAACCGAACCAATCCTATTTCGGTTTCGGTTGGGTTGGTTTGGTTTTTTCCATATTTTATTTATTTATTTTAAGAGAAAGTTTCAATTTTTTCAATTTTTGTTTTCTCATCCTACTCAGTCGGTTTTCGGCTTTCGGCCACCAAAACCGAACCAGCCCGATCTGTTTGTTTCGGTGTTGTTTTTAAGTCGGTTTTGGTCTTGTTCGGGAGCATCGGTTTTCGGTTTTAATTTACACCCCTACACTGAAACTGCACCAGACTATTAAAAATTGCTAACGTTAGAGAATACCCATTTTCAGGTTATGACCACGGAAATTTGGCGTAGTATGCAGTACAAAGGATCTGAAATTATGCGGGAGGTGGCTTGGATAATATTTGACGAGGTGCATTACATGCGCGACAGGGAGAGAGGTGTGGTTTGGGAAGAAAGCATTGTTATGGCTCCAAAGAACTCACGCTTTGTGTTCTTATCGGCAACAGTGCCGAATGCCAAAGAGTTTGCCGATTGGGTCGCAAAGGTTTTTCCCCTTGTCCCTAAATTTTTATTTTCTTTTTTAAATGGCTAAAGTAGTCCTTTGTTATAAATGTGTGGAGGAAATATATGGCAAGAATTTAGCTGTATGCAACTTACAAGTGATGAAAATTAGAGTACTGATGATTCTATAAGTATGAGGTGCTAGTATAATTAGAGATCCGAATGAGCTGTTTATACACATTCTTCATGGCTAGAGTAATTTTTGGAGAGCTACGCATGACCACAGTCACCAAGTTGGAATTCGCGAAATTTTCGGCAAGAAAAAAAATTTGCAAAAAAAAGGGAAAATTTGTGGAAAACAAAAATACTAAGAACAAAGATAAGGGACAATAATGGGTTTTAAACCAGATAAAAAATTTTCAAGCTGAGTTTGAGTTCAATTTTCATTGCATCAATTTAGTTTTTAGAAGTGGAAAGTATTGAATTAGTGTCGTTTGTTAAAATTTACGTACTAATTTAATAAAGGAACTAAAGAGGAGAATACACAATTAGGGTTTATGGGAGAGAAAGAGAGATGGAGAAGAGGGAGAGGAGAGAGAGAGCAATGACACATAAAAGACTACGTTGTTACTAATGTTATGTAGATGAACTACAAAAGGTGGTCTCCTTAAATCCTTATCTAGAGGGGTCATTTACATTCACTAAGGACACCCCATACATAACTATTGACACCTGACTTAATGTGGACACTACACTCCATACTTAACACTATTGCTTCCTACACACCATACATATATAACATTTTTGGTCTATACTTGGTTTTAAAAAACAGAGATTTAGGATGATTCTTTTCATTTTATTGTTTTACTTATACTTTACCAATGAGTAAATGGAAGTTTTTTCACTTAGTCACAACTAAAACAGGAAAAGATCATCCAAAGATTAATTCACAAAGTAATTGAGGAATTTGATAACTATTCACACACGAGTAATGTAATTTACCATGTGGATCCCACCAGAGCTAAATCTTATGGTTCAAGTCCGAATCCTACGATTCAAATTGAATCTTATAGAGGGTGATTTAGATTCACTCTTGAATATTTACACATGCTGAATCTTATACGATGAAACTGAATATTGCATGATTCATCTATGGCTAGAATAGATTCAGTTCGGTAGGTTAAAAACCCAAAAATGAGTCAATAGATGACCCGGTATCATATGGTTCGTGTATTGTCACTTTTTCTTTCCCTTTTTATTAATTTAAAAAACCTCAAATAGAGTTCAATGGTTCAATCCTCCCGTAGCTATTGAAAAGGAAAGAAAAAAAGTTAATTAGAAGTTAAACCCAACTATTATATGAGTCTTTAGACCCTCATTTAGGGTTTTTGTGATTCTTACAATTCATGATTTGATTCGATTATGCCCCCTCTATGATCTTCCGATTCAATTTGATTTCTCCAACAATAGATCTGACTACAACAAGAGGGCTGGGACTATACACCTGGGTGTAACGTTTAGGGCTACACCCAGACCATTTGGGCAACACGTGGCACCAATCACAAGGATTGGCTGCGACTGCAATTTGGATAATAACAATCAAGTATCACCCCAAAAAATTAGGCTCTATCTAATGCATATCCACCGCAAGGATCAAAATCTCGGTTTTTCGATATGTATCGTCCAACCCCAAAACCGATACGTATTGGATGATACGTATCGGTTCTGGACGATACTTTCCGGTTTTTTCCCCCAAAAAAAAAAACATCAAAATCGATAATTTAAAATTATTGGACGATACATTGAACGATACGGATGATACGAACAATACATTGAACGATAATTTGACTGTTTTTTAAGGGGGCGATAAAAACTCATTTTACTGTATCGTTATGGTCCAAAACCGATACGTATCGGTATCAGACGATATTTTGATCCATGATCCACCGTTAAAAATGTGGTCAAAGATGCCTAAAATCAATGCACGTAGTTGGTTAGGCATTACCTTATCTTTGACCCATCAACCGGAGTGCAAAAAAGTCATATATAAATAAAATTAAATCACATGTCCCATGGCTGATCAACACAAAACGGGTATCGTTTTGGGTTGATCATGCCACATGGCATGTGATTTGGCTTTTGGGTGTAGCTACTTAATATGACAAATCAACAATCAAATTACTGCTCGGTGGAGAATTCATACATAATACAGTGTCATTTGAAATGCAGGTTCACAAGCAGCCGTGTCATATTGTTTATACGGATTACCGGCCTACGCCACTTCAGCATTATATTTTTCCTTCGGGAGGCGATGGTTTATATTTGGTGGTGGATGAGAATGGAAAATTTCGTGAGGACAGTTTTCAGAAAGCTTTGAATGCACTAGTTCCGGCCAGCGAAGGGGACAAGAAGCGGGAGAATGGAAAGTGGCAAAAAGGGTTACTGGCAGGTAGACTGAGTGAAGAGAGTGACATTTTTAAGATGGTGAAAATGATAATTCAACGGCAGTATGATCCGGTCATACTTTTCAGCTTTAGCAAAAGGGAGTGTGAATTTCTAGCAATGCAGGTAAAAATTTAGGCTTCGATTGGTCGCCCACATTTTATGGGAAAAAGAACACATAATATCAAAACAATTACAACGATTTAATTTAAGGGAGCTACCACTGGCACACAAGATTTGGACCGTGGCACATCGTCTAAAAAGAAAGATTTGATATTTTCGAGATCTGTGCCATTTGGAACACCATCTAATCCCTTTGATTTGAAGGCCATGATGTAAAGATCTTTTCTGTGAACGATCGGCGTGAAACATGATCTCTATCATCCAATTCAATACAGTCAAAGACCATCATCTGATTCAATGTTAATTCAATGGTTGACTAAGACAAATCAGATGGTAGAGATCATGTTTCGTGCTTATCTTTAGCAGCAAAGATCTATACATCATGGTCTTCAAATCAAAGGGCTTAGATGGTGTTCCACATGGCACCGATCTCAAAAATATCAAGTCTTTCTTTTTTAGCAATGTGCCATGGTGAGAATACCGTGTGTGCAAGTGTAGCTCCCTTAATTTAATTTATTGTGTATTTGGTTACTCTTTTAATATAATATTTTTAGCAAAATAATTAATTATTTACAAACTTTTACAATCTATGTGAATCATAGTAACAATTTTTGCTTTTGGCAATGTTTCGGTGGGGGTCATTTCGGATAAATTTCCGAAAAAATTTGAAATTTTTTTGGAGAAGTTTCGAGAATTATGTAAAAATAAATTAAAATATATATTTAATATTTTAAAAAATATCGTTTGATATTTAAAAGAAATTATTTTGGGACATTTCGTTAATTTCACCAAAATTAACATAATTCAGATATTTCGACGAAATTACCGAAATTTCTCCGAAACCTTCGTTTGATCCCTGTTTTGGAGAATTTTTGCAAAATTTCCAAGAAATTCGCCGAAATTTGTCACTATGATGTGAAGCCATTTTGCAATTAATATTGTTTTAGATTTTCTGTGATTGCGCATCCAAATGAAGTGTTAATTATGGTGTACTAATTAATCATTGATTTGGCAAAAAATTTGGAGAGGACTGTAAATAGTTTTTATTTAGGAATTCCAGTATCTTCTGATAAGTGGTCTTCACTTTCAGACCAGCTTCTAGCTATGCCTTCTTTTTTGTCTAGGCATTTCCCATTAGCTACAAATAAAGCAAGTGGTTTCTTTCGTATTTTTGGTGGAGCCATGGAGGTGCTTCATTTGACAGCCACTGTTGTCTTTGAGTATACATATGCAACATTGTTATCAGCTTTATTTTTTGCTCATTATTGAATGGAAAAAAAAATAAAATACAATAAAAATGGGATTATTATTGTTATTACTTTTTTGATTTTTTTGGGAGGCACCTGGCCGACATTTAAACAAGAAAATGGTGTTTAAATGATCTTACACTATTATTTTGGGATTTTAATCTTACACCATTAAAGTGTCGTATAGTATTATACCACGTGCCATACATTTGTGAACAATTTAAACTGTCCAAGTGGCAATCCATTATTGAGACATGGTCAGGAGAGCCAGGTCCTGTTTTTATTCATTATGGTTCATTTCTATTGTTAATATTAATATTAATACATTATTATTATGAAAATGATTTCCTCACTCGAGTCATGGGGCATAATCCCATGATTCGAGTGAGAGGATCATTACCCTATTATTATTCTTAGTATTATTTTGCATAATCAGTTCTTACCATTGATACTGTTAATATCTGATGGGGTTTTTCCTTCTTTCTAATATATAGATGGCAAAAATGGATCTAAATGAGGATGATGAGAAAGTGAATACAGAAAATATCTTTTGGAGTGCCATGGATCTGCTATCAGATGATGATAAGAAGCTTCCTCAGGCATGAAACTGTCTTCCCAATTTTTGCAGTATTTGTAGTTTTGTTTCTAGTTTAGAGGATAGTGCACAGTGAGTTTTTGACCTTGTAACATATTCAATCCAGATATTGGGCTGTCAACTTACTCTTTCTTAGTGGGTTTTCTGTTCCCCATTTGATATTTTATTTATTTTTATTTTTGTCATTGATGTTCTCCATTTGATTTTCTTCTTCAATCATTTGCATGTTTATATAGGTAGGGCTAGTATTTTCATCATTCTATTTTTTGAATATGTGTTGATTGTTCAAAATCATTATTTGGATCTTTATGTGTTATTGTATAAGGTAAATATAGTGTTATTGATTGACAAACTGCATATAAGCAACCATTTAATTGTGGACTGTAGTGCCAGTCTCGTATTCAGCAATTTTTCTGTTTGAGAGGTAATTAGAGACTTCCTCCTTTTTTAATGCTGAAGTCATGATCAATGTCTTCGTCTCATCTATTCAGGGTTAGCTTTGCGAGTTTTATTCTCCATTATTCTGTGTAGGTCTAAACTCTTACCCTCTAGGTATTATGATGAATGATGATGATGATGAATATATATATATATATATATATATATATATATATATATATATATATATATATATATATATATATATATATATATAGGCCTGGGACTATACGTATGGACGTAGCCACGAGGGCACCATGTGCCAGCCATCATGAGGATCAGGCGTCACAGCAACTTAGACAAGATTGATCAGGTACCACCCAAAAAAATTTGGGCATGATCCAATGCATTGAACTTGAAAATGTGGTCAAAGATGCCTAAGCTCAATGCACCGAGTTGGTTAGGTGAACAGAGGGCAAAAGAGTATTTTTTTTAAAAACTCACATGTCCTATGGCTGATCAACCCAAAACGGGTGTTGTTTTGGGTTGATCATGCCACCTAGCATGTGATTTGGCATCCGGGTGTAGCCCTCTGCATTTCCCCAATTCTCATATATATATATAGGAAAAGGCCTTTATATATATATATATATATATATATATATATATATATATATATATATATATATATATATATATATATATATATATATATATATAGGAAAAGGCCTCCGTCCTCCATGGGAGGACGGTCACTGTCCTCCAACCTTCCACGTGGCACCTAAAACACTTTTTGGGTGCCACGTGGACCTTGGGTGCATTGCTTAGATCATCTTTGAAAAAATAATAATTAAAAACTCATCTCCAACTTGTATATTTTGAACCGTGAAATGTGGACCAATGAAAACCGTCAAACTTTGACTTGTGGGTTTAAAATTTATTTTTCGATTTTTAAAAAAAAAAATATTGATCTAAACTGTCCACCTGTGCTCCACGTGGCACCCAAAATTCATTAATGAAGAAGGGAAGTATAAGATAAAATTAAAGATATTGCATGCAAAATTAAGGAAGAAAGAAATTATCCCCAAGACATATATTGTATAGAAACTCCTTGTAAGTCACCCTTGCAAATCGCTTTTCTCCCCATGAGACTTAACATGATGTCAATGTCTAAGATGATCTTTAAGGTCTCTTCCCTCACTCCTAGTAAACAATCCAATGATTTATTCTTCTTGGTTGCTCATTTTTTAAGGGCATGTGGGTGTGGTGGGGAGAGGGGGCTCATTGAGAGGTGCCTTAATTCATTTGATGTGTGGTTTTATTCTTGCCAATGGTTCCCATTTTCAGTTGTTTTAGTTCTACTACCCCTAAAATCCATAGTCACAAAGTGGGGAGTGGGCAATAAATCGGAAGGGTCTAAGTCAGCAAAAATCTGTCAAAGTCGAAAAAATCGGGTAAAATAAAATAAAAATTCAAAAAAATAAAATAAATATATCATACTATATTTTAAGTTAAAGATAGTGGTTTTAAATTTTAATGAACAAAATAATACAAAATGGGCAAAACCTAAAGTTTTTTTATCAACAAAATGAACAAAATAGTACCAACCCTAAAGATTTTTTAGCAAACAAGAAAAAAAAATGAAAAAAATTGGACAACATCACAAACATCGTCGATTAATTGACCGGGTCGCGACTTGGGCGATTAATCTGCGATAAAATCGGGATGACTGCAAGTCGTCAACTTTCTCGGATTTTTGAAAAAGTCGAAGATTTTTGTGACTATATGCTAAAATCATTGTTCCTAATATGTATGCGATGTGTAGTGAGGCAAAAGAGTATAATGCCATTGTTGTTTCCTTTTCGACATGACTGAATCTTTTCCAGAAAACCCCTCAAATCTCTTCGAAAGTTGGGGACCATCTCCTAGTGTGAGGGGAAGAACAATGTGTAAATTGCTTTTGTTGGTCTTCTGTTAGTGTGTATGGAGGGAAGCAAATAATGGTGTCTTAAATGAGGTAACCGAGGTTGTACACATCATTGAGACGACAAAAACGTTGACGTGCAATTATAAATGGTTATTAGAGAGTTTCGGGGCATTCACTATTAAGATACTTCAAGTGGTTGGAGGGCAGCGCAATGATAAGGGGAACGAGTGAAGCATTGTGGCTGAATTTAACTTTGATGGTGGTTCCACTGCAGGAATTGAGGCATCTTTAGAGGCAATGGGTGGACTTGCAAGGGGTTCCTTTGGGACCTGTAGGTAGTGTTACCTAGGCACTTCTATTTTTGGGATTTTTTCCATGCTGACACTTGGTGGCACTTGGGCATGTGCCGACACTTGGTGGTGCACTTGGACACTCATCAACACAACACGATACTACATCATACCATCAAAATGTTCCTTATTTTGACAAAAATAAATAAATTGAATAGTCGTTTTATAATAAACAAAATGGTGTAAAGTTTAGTAACTTATAAAATAAAAAGCTTGGGTCCTTGAAAACGATTTATATAATATATTATACTTTAGTTAGGCCTGACATACATTATGCATCTTTTCATTATATATCTCATTGGCTCTCCAAGATTTCCCTTCAATTTTTTTTCTATGTACTATTTTTTATAATTTTATTTTTCTTAAGGCCGTGTCGTCATATTGGAATCGTTAGAAATTGGCATGCAAACATCTATGACACCTTGACACTTGGCACCCGTGCCATGTGTCTAGGTAATACTGCTTGTAGGTATAAAGAGTTAAAACCAAGGGTAGAGAGAGGCTCTTAAGAAAGGCCTTATAATAGTAAGCTCTAATCCTTATTGCCCATTGGTTGTGGAGTGCTGCTATTCTTTTGAATGTTCTTATATGAGTTACTGGAAAAAGTTTTTTCACTGGAAGATAGCTTGGCTGTTAGAGGAAACTATAGAGAAATTAAAAGCATGGTTTAAAAAATCGGACATGTCACCTGAAATTCGGCCGAGTCCACTCGACATGGTTGAGTTTCGGGTAGAATCATCTGCACTCGAAAATTCGGAGCTATTAATAATTTTATGAGAGCCATATGCGGCGTGGATTTTGAGATGCACATAGATCTCCATGCTCAATCCTGGACTATGTATTCGGTGCATGCCGGGCCATGCATTCGAACTAGTTGATGCCATTTGGCATCCAACTCCAGTATCGAGTGCCACTGCAGCATCCCCAAGGTTGATCAAGTACCATCTTTGAATTTTGGGTCAAAGGTGTGAAATTTCAATGCACCGGGCGGCGAACCACGAAGTTTGACCTGTGATCTTGAGGGGAAACAATCCAAAAAAAAAAAAATCTAAACACCTAGGGGACTGGCGGGACCCTTAGATGTGCATTGTAACTTGCGATCACTTGCCACGTGACATGTGATGTAGCATTCAAATGCATGGTTCACGCTATGCATGGAAATGCATCTTCCTATTTTCCATATATATATATATATATATATATATATATATATTACCTAGTCAGATCGAGTCGTGTTTTTTTAGAGTCTTGAAGTATACTCACCTGGCTGACTTTCGGGTCGGGTTGTGGAACCATGATTTAAAGAGTTTGAGATCCTTTTATCTATACAAGGAGAAACTAACAATATTGTGGATAGCTTTGGCAAAGGATGGTAATTCTAGATCTGCCTTCTGTACTCTTTGTGTAAAGCGTGTTAGGATTAAAAATTATGCTTCCCTTTAAAAAAAATCACCTTGAGCTGGTTATATGCAGGAGAGTTGTAACAAATTGTATTTTGGCAAGAGCTTTCAAGTAGATTTCATATAGAATTGATGCTCTATGCTTTGAATATTCTAAGGATCATTGTTTGGCCATCTATTTGCGATTGAGGTGACAATTGTTCTTCAAAGAGTTAATTTTTGACTTTGGGAGTTTTTGGGATTTTAACCGAGGCATATCTTTTCTGCACGATAGGCATTACCAACTCTACTGCATAGTGACCAAGTTCGTTGTCTTTTTGAAAAAGTTACGAATTATTCGCTAATTTTTGAAAAAAATGAACAAAATATTAATTATTCGCGAATTTCCGACTAAAATTCGAATTTTCCGAATAATTTGTAAATTTTCCAGAATTTTATACGAAATTTATGAATTTGTCCCGAATTTGGTTGAACAGTTCTATTTTCTTAATTTTCTCATTTTTATTATTTTTGATTAATATATTTTATAATTTTACCTTGTTATTTTTACTTTTCTGAAATTTGACCGTATTTTCCCGAATTTTACCCTATTTTTTCGATTTTTTTCCAAGCTGATTGATTCCTGAGCCCCGACTTGGTCACTGTTTACTGTCATTATCTATATTTTCTGTTGGTTCTAGTTAAACCATTTCATTTGAACTGGAGTAGCTTTCATGACACCGAAACATAAATTAATTTTAATTGATTTATATTATTGCTCCAATTCACAAATCAGACTTTTTTATGTTAAACCCGATTTCATCTCATTGACTAATCATGCAGTGAAGAAGGAGATGAAGCACAAATTGCGTTGGAGCCAAATACATCCTATATAGCTCATTGTTTACATGATCAAACAGAAGAGAAATTTTTAGCTAGTGACTGCCCCTTTTTTGCCTCTATTGAATAAATAATTTTTTTTTGACTTTTTGTAAATTTTTGAAGATCTTACTAACAAGGTAAACTCAAAACGTGATTGAGAAGTCCAGTGAGGCTAAGAGTTCGTTTTTAAGTTAAGGTTAAAATTGCAAACAAGTTCTTGCTTTAACAAATAGCATTGGTTGCCATATCATATGAGTTCTACCGTT
This sequence comes from Chloranthus sessilifolius, assembly GCA_021018995.1. Classification (NCBI taxonomy): domain Eukaryota; kingdom Viridiplantae; phylum Streptophyta; class Magnoliopsida; order Chloranthales; family Chloranthaceae; genus Chloranthus; species Chloranthus sessilifolius. The sequence continues at coordinate 10,291,909 of CM037598.1, forward strand.
TGACAAAAAGGAATGGCTTTAGGTATTATTTTGTTATTTCTTTTCTCAGGCTATAATTTCTTGTCCTATTTTTATGTTTTGTTATATTTGTTATAAAACTTTTGCATATATTTACTTTTCTTAAGGCAAGGAGATGATGTTGCTAATTGTAGTAAGGAGGAGTGGAAGCCATCAGATTGGTTGGTCCAATACAGAGTAGCAGTGAAATATATGCTCATTATGTCCCATTTGTGCAGTTTTAGACATTTGCATGCTAATCAAGGTGCAAATATCGGTATCAGTAGCGGGTATCGGCCGATACGAATACAGTATCACCGAACTGTATCGGCCAATATTATAATTTTTTGAAAAATAACAAAAATAATTGAAAACAATATTTTGTATTAGGCAGTATCGGCCGATATTGACCTGTATAGGTTCAATACTGATATGGAACCGATACCACCTTGATACCTGTATCAGGGTGGGATCGGTATTGGTTCTCGACAAAACCGATATGTATCGCCAATAAGTATCGGTATCTGCCGAGTTTTGATACCATGATGCTAATAGCTTCATCTTTTGCTTGGTTCGTTACTGTTGGATTTTCTTGCTGGCCATCTGAATCTATATTTTTTATTTTCTTCCTAATTCTTTTGTTAATGATTAATCTGCAGGTTTCAAATATGTTACCCCTATTGAAACGTGGGATAGGTGTGCATCATTCTGGCTTGCTCCCTATCTTGAAAGAAGTGATCGAGATACTGTTTCAAGAAGGTCTCATTAAGGTTAGGAACTACTAATGCTGTTAATCTTTATAAGTTTGTTAACGAGTGGTGGTAGCTTTGGATTGGATTGGGATTCTGTAACTTCATTATATCATTTACCCTTGAAATCCTAACTGGCCGATGCCTTATAAAATTAGTTTTTTTTTAAAAAAAAAAAAAAATATTTTTGATCGGTACCTTATGAACTTAGTTAATAACAGAACTATGATTCTACCAAGAACTAAAAGAAGGGGGAAGGGCGGGACCTTGTTGCGGTTCATATACTTGTACTTATGGAGGGTGTTTGGGAATCTACCAAGAGTTGATAAATACGTATGTTTAGTTTATATAAAGCCCCAATGATCACTATTATTTTGCCTTAAAAAAATATGTGGCTTAAATGATTCCAGTTTATACATATGTTTAGTTTATTTTGCCTTCAATTAAATGAGAAACTCCATTTTCTTTCTGGGTACCTTCAAATTCACCTACTGAATCCTTGACTTCACGCATGTTGAAAATCCATTGACTGCTTTGAATCAGACGATGGAGATCATTTTCCTTCCCAATCTTTCACACGATGGTTCTTGAGATCATGGGCGTACCATCAGATGATCAGTTTTTTTTATTTCACTTGGCACACATCCCAGAAAAGTGACCTTAACATCACGTGGAGACATCACTCTCAAACCTGATTTTAAGGTTATTTTTTTGGGATGTGTGCTACATGAAATAAAAAAACTGACTGTTTGATGGTACGCCCATGATCTCAAGATCCATCATGTGAAAGACTGGGACGAAAAGTGATCTTCATCGTCTGATTCAAATCAGTCAACGGGTTTTAACGTGGGTGAATTCAAAGATTTAGTGGGTGAACTTAAAGGTACTCTTTCTTTAAATAGAGTAACTATTACCACATGGCAGAAGTGCAATAATTTCCCCTCATCCATTCTCCCATCACTTTCCTAATTTCCGTTGCACATACTGATTTTCTTGTCATTAAATACGTTTGAGGAATTCCCATTGTTTTGGCTGCGCATTTTCCAATTTTCTTGTGAATTAATGTTCTCCTGTTTAGAATAGGTATTATGTGTAAATGCTTAGTGATTGAAGCCTTTTGTTTTAGTGCTTGTTTGCCACAGAAACCTTCAGCATAGGTTTGAACATGCCTGCGAAAACTGTGGTGTTTACAAATGTACGCAAGTTTGATGGGGATAAATTCAGATGGCTATCCAGTGGAGAGTATATCCAAATGAGTGGTCGTGCTGGTCGTCGTGGTATTGATACACGCGGCATTTGCATCCTCATGGTGGATGAGAAATTGGAGCCATCTACAGCTAAATCGATGGTGAAAGGAAGTGCTGATTGTTTAAACAGGTATGGATTTTTAAAATTAATTTCATATTAACTTCTTTCTTACTGGAATATCTGTGTTTACTTTTGGGTAAAGGTAGCCTGGTACCACTGACTAGGTAACTTATCTGGTCCCGCACTAATTTGCAGCCACGTGGCACCCAAATCTCATGATTGGATGTCATGGATAGGAGCGGCTCGATGATCATAACTATTTTGTGAATAAATAAATAAATATAAAACTGCATAGTCAATAGCGTTAACCGCGGTGAGAAATAAACGGTAAAACCAAATGCGATTTTACCGTTCATTTTATGCGCAATTGACTCTTTTGACCACATGCTTTTATATGTATTTATTATAATTTTTTTCACAGTAATTGTGATCATCAAGCCGCTCCTATCTATGGCATCCGATTATGTGATTGGGTGTCACACAGTTGCAAATTAGTGTGGGACTAGGTAAGTTACCTGGTCCATGGTACCTGGCTACCATTACCCGTTATTTTTCAGTTTTGTAGTTGAATAGTGAATATCAGTATCGTTATTTTTCCCAATGATCTGCTGGAACTATGTCATTGTGCAAATGGCAGCACTTTAAAATGTTATAAATTTTGAAAGCATTGAGGATTTTACATAGGTTATGTTTATTCATGCCAACGGGTTTACTGAAAACGCCAACATCTGAAACCCCTTGAATCCCATCGACTACTTGGAATCAGATGATGGAGGTCGTTTTTTGCCTTGACCTTCTACACAATGGATCTTGAGACCATAAGCGTATCATCAAATGATCAATTTTTTATTCCACATGGCACGGATACCCAAAAAGTGGCCCTAAAATCATATGGCACACATCACGCTCAAACATGAATTTTAGGGCCATTTTTTTGGGATCCGTGACATGTGGGATAAAAGAACTTACCGTCTGATGGTAAGATTGTGGTCTCAAGATTCATTGTGTGGAAGATTGGGGTGAAAAATAATCTCCATTGTCTTCTAGCAATCATTGGGTTACAAGGGGTTGCACCCGTTGGCGCTTTCGGAAAATCGGTTGGCGCGAATAGAGGTACCCTATTACATATCGCTATATAAAAAAGAAAGTTACGATAGAATTAACAATTACAAATGGTAAGATTTACTGGTTGAATAAGACAAGATATTGTCTAAGCTTTTAATTCTCTTCTTCACTGGCCTATTATCATCATCTTCACTAGACTTTGCCTACATAACATGAAAATTATTTTTATCTTTTCCTGCTGTAAACCAATGTTCCTTTTTCACTTTCGCCCTAGAGATAGATTCTTTATAGGAGACGACTAGGAGGATTTTCTTACTTTTCTTTCTACATACTTTATATTTCTAATGACGTACTTTATAGCAGAGTTATTTAATGGATCTTGTGTATCTTACAGATCTGCCCACCATTTGACGGCTTATTTTCTTTACTTTTGTGATAGAAATTAAACTTTTTTGCTTGTGTCTTAGTGCACAAGTTCTAATATCTTTAAGAGGCCTGGGACTATGCACCCGCTTGTAGAGAAATCTCTACAACCACGGTCAGCTGGCCATCATGTGACATCCATCACGAGAATCGAGTGACTCGGCAACTTGGATAAGATTGATTGTCACACAAAAATTTGGTCACGATCCAATGTATATCCACCGTTTTAAATGTGGTCAAAGTTCAATAAAATTAATGCATCAAATTTTTGGGGTGTTACCATATCTATGATCCATCAATGATGGTAAAAAAAGTAAAAAAAATGTATTTTTTGTTTCAAAACAACATGTCCCATGGCTGATCAACCCAAAATGGGAGTTGTTTTGGGTTGATCATGCCATTTGGCATGTGTATGCAACTGGTTGCATGGGTCATGCTGTGCAACCGGGTACATACTCCCCGTTGCCTATGTTTAATAATATATAACATATTTTATCTGCAAGAACATAGTGCATGTGGGCTATGTGTATTTTTCTTGCAATTAGAGTGACAGTTTTGAGAAACATTATTTCTATATCCATCTCTATTAAGTGAAGAGTTATATTTTTAATGTTTCGAAATTAAATATGTTTATTGGCACATAATAAATTCCTCGTAAACCCTTTTCTAAAGCCGTACATCTAGTTTTTCGGAGCCTAAAATCAAGAAATATGTGATCGGAAAGAATTGTGTTGAACTTGAAACATACATAATTGTATATATAAGATGTGCAAATCTGCCCTCGTCCTCTATGTAATCTGAAGGTTTTGGGATGTGTAGCAAGCATATCCCATCATTTTTACGTAGAGTGACCATCATGTGACATATTTTTTTGGAAAAAACAAAAAAATTGCTAAATACGTCATTTCCAAAAAAATCCTATTTTCCCTAAAAAATGCATATTAAACTCATTTAAAAAAAATAAAATAAATCTTTTTCCCGTTTTATTCCCGTTTAAAACCCGTGTTTGATCACATCATGCATATTTTTATTTTTATATAATCAGTAATATTTTTATTTTTTGAAATTTCCCCTTTTTTTCCCGAAATTGCCGAAATTACCATTTTTTTCCGCATATTTCTGGAGCCGTTTTATTCCCGTACCTAGACTTGTTTACTATGTTTTGATGACTCTTGGATTTGACAATGTCATCTTTCATGCATATCTTAGATCTGTATGTTTTCGGTCAATGTTTCTTATGAACTTCAAATTATACTAATTTTTTGGTCATGCCTCCTTTTCTTTCAACAATTGGCGTGATGCATTTTTTCCTTCCTTCTAGTGCCTTCCACCTAAGCTACAACATGCTGCTAAATCAAATCCGCTGTGAAGATGGTAATCCCGAGAATCTCCTTAGGCATTCATTCTACCAATTTCAGTCTGACCGCGCCCTTCCTGATCTCGAGGTCAGTTGCTACTGATCAAGGTGAAAAGTTGTTTTATTCTAGCAAGTTCTAATGTTGGGCTTTTCAAATTTTATCTGATACAGAAAGAAGCAAAGGATCTGGAAGAAGAGAGGGATTCAATTGTGATTGAAGAAGAGGAAAGCTTAAAGGATTACTACAACCTCTTAGAGCAGCATAGAAGTTTGAAAAATGACATCCGTGATATCGTGTTTTCTCCTAGGTACTGCTTACCCTTCTTGCAGCCCGGCAGGCTTGTGTCTATCCGATGCACTAGGACTGATGAAAAAACTCCGTCCTTTTCCCCCAAGGACCAGGTGACTTGGGGAGTGATAATAAATTTTGAGAGGGTGAAAGGCCTTTTTGAAGGTAAGGGAACTCGAAATATTTTCTGCCGGTGGCATTATTCACACCCATTTTTCCATCAAATCAGACAACGGAGATATTTTTTCGTTCGAATCTTCCATATAGGAGATCTTGAGATCATGGCACGCCTATCAGATGGTCACAGGTTGATTCTATGTGGCACACCTCCCCAAAAATGACCATGATCATGGGCGTACCATGAGAAAGGGTTCTCAAGTCACTTTTGGGAATGTGTGCCATGTGTAATCAAGATTTGACCGTCTGAGAAGTGTGCCATGATCTCAAGATCTATTGTGTGGAAGATTGGGAAGAAAACCGATCTCCATTGTCTGATTCAAGGAAGTCAACGGTTTTTAATGGTGGAAAAACGTGTGTTCTTCACAGGACAAATGGGTGTGAATAACGCTACCCATTTTCAGCAAACATGCATTCTTTTTCTATCTTTTGGATTAGAAAATTGAGTTATGTTTCTTTTTTGAGGTCATTTTTTCTCTTGAACTACTTTTTCAGATGATGCACACAAAAAACCCGAGGACGCGAATTATACAGTAGATGTCCTCACAAGATGTGTTGTGAGCAAGGATGGAGTTGCCAAAAAATTGGTTAAGATTGTTCCTTTGAAGGATTCGGGAGAGCCCGCTATTGTTTCTGTGCCGATATCTCAGGTAAAATTTTCGATGTATTCTTCTAGTCATCCTCAAGAGTTACGCGTAGGGTTTCAGAGTCGGGATTTTACCATCGGCGAAGTTTACGTTTCGGTACCATATGCTTCAGTTGGTGATAAAGTTGTGAACATAGCATGAGTTAGGCAGTCACAAAAGTCTCAAACTTTTTAAAACAATCGAAAAAAGTCGCGACATGCAGTCATCCCAACTACATCACTGATTAATCGGCGATGTTCGTGATGTTGTCCGAGTTTTCTTTTTCGTTTTTTTTTTTTTCCATTTATACTTGAAAGTAAAAAAAAAACACCTTTAGGGATATCGCCCTCTTTGCTGCATGCCCGTCGCAGAGCTCACTGCTCTTATATCAGGATGTATTTGAATTTTTTTTAAAATTTAAATTTTATTTAATTTTATTTTCCCTGATTTTTTGGACTTTGACTGATTTTTCTTGACTTAAACCCTTGCCAACTCCCGACTTTGAGACTATGGAATTAGGTGTCACCGTGATCTTCGAAAACTTGGATATCAACTTAAAACTGTAACTACTCTATTCAGTTTGGGATGCTCCGGGCACTGATTCTCCAATTCAAGCTTGAAATTGGAAGATCAGATTCTGAATTTTTGCTCATTAGGCTGTTGGAAAAATTTGGAGTCATTTTCTCAAACAAGAAAAAAAAAAATCATGGCCGTGTTCCCTCCCTTCCACTTTATTCCACACATGATTTGCCGTCTTTTTAATCAGATCAAATTATTTTCAACAGATAGATAGCATGAGCAGCCTTCGTCTGATCATACCAAAGGATCTTTTGCCTTTGGAAGCTCGAGAAAATACTCTGAAGAAAGTTGCAGAAGTTCTACTCAGATATGCTGACAAGGGGATGCCCCTCCTAGACCCTGAAGAGGATATGAAGGTAAGTTAACAAAAATATTTATTACCCTCTTTGATTGTTCCTCTTTCTTATTCTTGTTTTTTATTTTTCATTTATATATATATATATATATATATATATATATATATATATATATATATATATATATATATATATATATATCATTTCCACTTCATGTACGCTATTCAGGTTCAGAGCAATTCTTACAAAAAAGCAGCTCGTCGGATGGAGGCTTTAGAGAGCCTTTTTGACAAGCACGAAATTGCAAAGTCGCCTCTTATTCAGCAAAAGCTCAAAGTCTTACAGATGAAGCAAGAATTGACGGCCAGGATCAAGTCAATTAGGAAAAAATTACGTCATTCCACTGCGTTAGCTTTTAAAGACGAGCTCAAGGCACGGAAGCGGGTTCTCCGGAGGCTAGGGTAATGTTTCCAAGTCTTGTTTTTCTGAATCCAGCAAAGCTCGCATAAAATTCCAAAAGTTTTACGAAGTGGCCAGAGTAGCTTTTGGTTACTTTTTTGTCTTTGAATTTTTTAAAGGTTTTTGTTGGTTTAGATTGGTTAATCCATATCCATTTTCTATAAAGGGTGTTTGGTTGTAAAATTTCCTTATGTTTGAAAAAGCAAACTCCAAATCTCAACCAGGAATATGGAGGAATTGATGGGTTACAGATGGTGCTTCACATCGGCGATGTCGGTGTTGCTCATCATTTCTGTGCATGTATACATCTGCTTGCCTATTAGGACCATGGGCCATCTCTCAGACGATCCCATACTCATACATTGGACTGATTGATCATGCCCATCCGATCACCAAATTTTTTGTGCAGTGTTATTCATAGTTTCTTAGCCATCCAAATGGTTGGACAGGTTGTAATTCGATGAATGCATGCATTGAGTATAGGTAAAAGGGTACCTTTAAACACGCCTACGCCAAAAATCATTGATTGCTTTAAATCTGACAATGGAGATCATGTTTCACTCCAATCTTTCACACAAGGGATCTTGAGGCCATGAACGTACCATCAGACTGTTAGATTTTGATTCCACATGGCACAGATCCCAAAAATGTGGCCCTAAAGTCACGTGTTTTGGAGCCACTTTTTAAGGATCTGTGCCATGCGGAATTGAAAATTGACCGTTTGACTGTACGTTCATGGCCTTAAGATCCCTTGTATGGAAGATTGGAGCGAAACACGATATCCATCGTCCAATTTAAAGCAATCAATGATTTTTGGTGTGGGCGCTTTTCAAGATTCCGTGGGTGTATTTAAAGGTACCCTAGGTAAAATGGAGACACACTGTCCACTCTGGTTATGCTAAGCACTGGAACACAATTCCTCTTTCGTAATTGTCCTGTTATCAATTTAATATATTTTGTTTCTTCTCTATTTGAAACTCTGATTCCATTTTCTTCATCTCTCGGTATTGTATTCTAAACGTTGACCTAAACGGATTGCAGGTATGTCACAAGCGATGATGTCGTGGAGTTGAAGGGGAAGGTTGCCTGTGAAATAACCAGTGCAGACGAATTGACTCTCACGGAGCTCATGTTTAATGGTGTTTTGAAGGACGTAAAAGTGGAGGAAATGGTGGCTCTACTTTCGTGTTTTGTTTGGCAGGAAAAGCTCCAGGATGCCCAGAAACCTCGGGAAGAGCTTGACTTGCTCTACTCACAATTACATGAGACGGCAAGGAGGGTAGCCAAGGTTCAACTTGAGTGCAAGGTATCCCACGAGAACTCGTTTTCTGTTAAGGGATAATGGCTCCTGATTGACATTTAAACACCAGAATGGTGTTTAAATGATCTTACAACATTAAAATTGAACCTTTTATCTTTCACCATTGACATGTGATTGATAATTATGCCATCCAGCACACATCCGATCTAAATTGTCCAAGTGACAATCTATCATTGTAAAATGTCTCAGCATAAAGAAACAAGCCTACAAGTGGATGTGAACCATTTGATTGATGAGCTTTAATATCAGCCATTGAAACTATAAACAATTGTTAATATTGAAGTCCACAAATTGGATGGTGTAAAACTCCCTAAAATACCATTTTTTAGCCTGTTGCATTTCAAACTATGATCTATGACTTTGACGGTACGGATCGCCCACATCTTAAACCATTGATGGTGTAAGATCATTTAAACACCGTTTTGGTGTTTAAATGACGGTCAGGAGAGTCGGCCCCTTTTCATAATTATGCGACATGAATATATATATATATATATATATATATATATATATATATATATATATATATATATAAAATTAATTTTTTTTTAATAATCTGGATGCCCGGGCCTCTTAAAGCACCCGACTAATCCCAGGGGCACGTGCGCACCCTAACTTTGCACATGCTGGGTACTGGTACGTTTAGGTCGGGGACATTTTTATAGATGTCTTTGACACAATACTAATATAAAATAGAAATGTAATAGATGTGTTACAGGTACGAAATAGAGGCTTTATTTGTACGAAATAAATACAACATCGGTACAACATGGATACAAGACAGGTTCATCCTAGAAATGCTAGTAGTGTGACATAGATGCGAAATGGATGTTACATGTATATAATATTGATACAACATTGACACTTCTTTTGTGTAACTATACATGAGAATTATATTTTCATTTACAACTATTTCTATTTATAAATTTTAGAGTTTAGACGCATGATTCGTTGAACTCATCCTTGATCTATTAAAATTTTCTATTATTAGTATATATATATAAACCAAATTACTTATTAAAATATATTATTAGAAACATATCTAAAATGTACATATAATTTTCAGTCATATGCACATGAAGGTCATTTTCCGATTTTATTATTCATTAAAAAATTATTTCAATGTCCTTAAAAATCCATAAAATTCAGATTTTGATCTAATATAATGATTCTAAAAAACTGTTGTATAGAAGGATGAAACAATTTTCATATTTAAGAGATAGAAGTATCGATTAAACAGGAACTGAGTTTTTTTTAGAAACGAGTTTCTGTATAATTTGAAATGAGTTTCTTCTAAGATAGAAACCAGTTTCTGTTCAAAATGAAGCGAGTTTCAATTTTATATTGAAGCGCATTTCTAAAAAGGTTTCTGAAAAGTTTCAGAAATTGTTTCGTATCAGTCCCGGGTACTGATACACATGGGGACCGGTACGTTAGGGTAAAAAGGGTTTCTGGGTAACTGATATATATATATATATATATATATATATATATATATATATATATATATATATATATATATACACGCACACGCGCGCACATGAATCTGTGTGTGTAGGTGTGTTTTGTGTCCAACTGTGAACACTATTATACTCTTAGCGGCTAACATTGTTTGTTTTCCTTTTCTAATTCTAAGGTTACATGCTCTGTTAATGGACTCCATGAATCTGTTTAGCTTACCAAACAAGGAGAATGACCTGCTGTTTTTACTTGTCATATATGTCAGGTCCAAATTGATGTTGAAAATTTTGTAAAATCGTTTCGATTTGACATAATGGAAGCTGTGCATGCATGGGCAAAAGGTTCAAAATTTTACGAGATACTGGAGATCACACAGGTTTTTGAAGGCAGCTTGATCAGGGCCATTAGGAGATTGGAGGAAATTCTCCAACAGCTTATTCAGGCTGCAAAATCCATTGGAGAAACAGAGCTTGAATCAAAATTCGAAGAGGCAGTCACCAAGATCAAAAGAGATATCGTCTTTGCTGCATCTCTCTATTTGTAGAATATTTTCTAGGAACATATCAAAAGTTTTCCCTTTCTCTTTTTTTTTTGTATTTAAATGGGTCCCTTGAGAAGTGTCCCTACGGCAGAAGTTGCTAAAAAACAAGGCAGGCACATTCGGATGTTGCATTAATTTAGTGAGCAAAAAAGGTGTACTTTAATTATTTTTTGGGAGAGCAAAGAATAGAAGTGAAGCGATTGTATTGTAGCGATGTATTTACCAAAGCAATTTGAATTAATATGATGTATTCCTTATCATTGATTTAGATCCTACGGATGACTCGAGCACTAACAGTGATTTCCAGGTCCCCCCAAGCACGCATGTGGTGTCTGTACATGTGGATAGGATGTAGCCCTAAAATATCGTCAATAAAGAAGTCCAAACCATTGATCATCTTCATTGGGTGTCTTTTTTTCAATTTGTTCATTTATTTAGATGCTCTCTTACTGCTGTATTGATGGGTTTTCTTTTGTGTTGCTTTTATGGCAGCTAGCCTACTCAATCTAGTATGATATGGAGCTCTTAAGGGGCACAAGACTCCAACCTTTTAATTTGATCAGGTCTAACGTGCAAGGTTTATGTATTGAGTGACCATTCACCGCATCCCTTGTTAAGGTTTGACTGAGGTAGTGTAAAATTCGGTACCGATACCATTTTTTCAGTTTTGGGTCTGTTCAGCCTGGATCGAAACTGAATCGAAATGAATCAGTTTCAGTTTGGTATTTTTTTTTTTGAAACCGAAACTGGAATATTTCAGTTTTTTTGGTTCTGTTTTGGGTTTTTTTGCTATTTTTAAAAAATATATGTTCTCGATTTTTTTGAGGGTTTTTTTCATGTACTCATACTATTCCCTCGGTTTTCGGATTTTGCCACCCTAAATTGAAACCAAACTGGAATCGCTTCGGTTCAGTGACTTCGGCCTAAATGGATTTTTGGGCCGGTTCAGACCAACTTGGTTTCCGGTTCGGTTTCGACATTCGAGACAGAATGCACATGAGCATTCTATGCTCGCGAGCAAGAAAAACGTGTAAAGTTAGGAGAAATTTTTGAGGGGACCATACTAAGGGCAATCTTGTCATGTAGAAAAAATTAATCCTTTTGTCTTACCAAATACTCTCTTTTCTTTACCAGTTGGTAAACCGTGATTGAACCTGTAAACCTTAAGGAAGAGTCATTGTGCACCTTCTAATTTACCTATACGCCCGACTCTTGGGAGAAAATCATTCAAGAACTTGGATAGCTAAATACCACTTTAGCTATTGCTACAGTATTTACCTATTGCTACAGTAAAAAGCACCCCTAAACTCTATTTTAGCTACTCCTTCATTTGAAATATTATTTTTCATATTTATTAACGGTGCATCCTCGACGGCTGTCTCGCCACGTTGCGACACGTCCTCAAATTTTGGTGCTCTATTTGGGAGGATCACAATGAACTAATGGGTCCTCTTCTTTAATGCCCAAATCGAAGGTTACGCCCTCAACACCTAAATCGACGGCCACAGTAATCCGATCCTCTTCTTTAAGAACAATCCGAACCAGTGCGGCTACAGTTGATCCGCTTGCTGCTTCTTCCCCATTCTCCTTCCAGTCATAGAGAAAGAGAAGCGAGGGAGAGAGAGAGGAGAGGGAAAAAGAGTTATAATTGAAGTAATATTTTAATGTTTAGCTCTAGATAAAAGTAATATTAAAATGTTTAGCTACAGCTACAGTAATAGCTAAATATAACTATTACTGTAGCAAGTAGTGGCAGAGTTATAATTTTGTTACACTCGCTTCTATCAAACTGCAATTACAAAAGAGGAAATAATAATAATAATAATTAAACAATTCTAAAAAAGAAGTAATTTTTATTAAAAAATAATAATTATAGCGTATCTTTGACTTTAGCGAAAAATCGATGACAATCTGAGATTTTGGCGTAGGCGATCGGAGAGTGAATGGGATGTCATAGAAAGAAATGGGTGGTTAAGATTTGAGAGAGATGTTGAGACTTGAGAGTGGGGGGAGAGAGACTCTTGAGAGAGAGAGAGAGAGAGAGAGAGAGAGAGAGAGAGAGAGATTGGAGAATGGAGAGTGGCTGAGCTTGGGGAAGAGAGAGAGAGAGAGAGAGAGAGAGAGAGAAGAGAGTCTATTTGTGTTAAAAAAGATTTGTTGATAAAAAAGTAAATTATCTTAAGAAGTTTTGGGACCTGGAGATCCAAATTTGTGAACAAAAAGTAAATTATCTTAAGAAGTTCTGGGACTTGGAGATCCTTATTAAAAGGTCTTGTCTCTTAAAAATATGGAACTTAAAAAACTTTAATAAAGAAAAAAAAAAACTTACAATGGGGAATCTTTGACACCCCTATTGAACCCCACTAATAGCAAATATGTATCTTGGTGATTGGTATAGCGCCTCCGAAGCGCGACATTTGGGGAATCAGACGCTATTTTAGCGATTATGACTGATTTGGTGTGGCTGTTAGAGACGCTCCAAGGAGGAGGAGTTAGTTTTCACCTCAAATGCTCTAAGGTGAAGAATTCCAGGAGTGTACGATTTAAACACCATTTTCGTATCTAAATTTCAGCCAGCAGCCATTTTCACTAAAAGAATGATACTGTTATGTGCAATCGGATATTCGGAAAAGGCCCTTTCAAAACACAAAAAAAAAATTTCGGAAAAGGGTAACCCATTATGAGAGTTGTTGACTTTCTTCGAATCATACGATGGAGAGTGGAGAGCATTTTTTATCCGACTCTTCCAAAAAAATATTGTAAGTAGGATAGGGTGTAAAACGATTTCTATCGTCCTATTCATGGTAGTCAGGGGATCACAGTGGAAAACCTTGGTTCCCCATACGGGACTCAAATAACGGTTGCCTTAAAAAATTCTATTAAAGTGATTAGGGAACATAGGGGAACCTCCATTTGCACTGACCAAAATTCTAAAGGCACCCATATAACCTCAGCTGTAGATAAGTCTGACTGGGGAGAGGGAGAATCAAAATTTTAAATTTAGAGAGGGGAAAAAAAAGATCAATACAAAATGGGAGAGAAGTGTATGAAGCTGACGCTGGAAGACTACGAGGAATTTCTTGCCAATCCAAATCAGACCAAATTAACGAAATCTGTGCTCAATCAGGTGATCTCCTCCTCTCCTTCTTCGATTTCGATCTGTTTCTTTAAAAAAAAAAAAAATCATATTTAATTGATTCTATCTGTTCGTCATCATGGACGATTCGAAATTCTGCTTGTGCATTGCGATATTCAAGTAGTTATTCTGCTCGATTTGGATTCCTATTCGCTTCTTCTCAGAGATAATTTCATCTACTTTCACCACGATTACGTTCGATTTCAGCTCAGATTCATCATTAGACTCTTCTTCTTTCTCAGCGTTAGTCAAAGTTTCATTTAAATTACTTTGAAAAAAATTAATTCAGTATGCATATCTTCTGCTCGATCTGGCTAATCTGATTGAATCGTTACGTACGAAATTCGTCTTTCTCTGCATCGATCTCCATCTCTTTTTTTATTTTCCGGTTTTATTTCATATTTATTGACTCTTTCTGTTTCTTTGAATTCGAAGATCTAAACTAATTCTTTCATTTCGTTACAGATCTTCTAATCCTTTTGTTGTTTGTTGAGTATCAGATCGTCCGGATGCACGGATTCGGTAAAATGCACCGCTCGCCCAAAAAGGAGATTCTTGATGCTTTGAATTCGATCGATCTGATGTCTCCGCTGCGCTCGACTCTCAGAGAAAACATCTCATCCACTGCATTCCTCACCAGCGGAGAGGTCAACGAAGATCTCGCTGTTCTCGGATGGCAAGAATGCCCGGTCCAGTCGATTGAAACCCTAAAACAACCGAAGGACAAGAGCACGACGAATGAGTATCTACTATTATGTGCAGATTCGGCTTCAGATCTGAAAACCTCGCCGACGAACTCGAAGAAACCTAGATCGGAGAAGAAGAGAAGCGGAGAGAAGAATGGTAAGAAGCGGAGAATCCACAAGGAAACAGATACTGCTTCTGCTGCTGATCTTCCCACTCCATCTGTACCGTTGAATGGCTTGTGATTCATGATGAACGATGAGAACGAACAAGCTGAGTTAAGTGAGTTTTCTTCTTACTTTTCCTCTACTTCTAATGCATGGCACTGTGGTAGTATGGCATTACTTTTTCGTTTTTTCTAATATCGCTTTATTTTGATGGTTCAAAAATCACGAAAAAATGATAAGGGCTTCAGCCGTGCCCGAAACTTTGACGATACAGTGATATCGGTTAAGACAAACTTGTGTCGGTCTTAACCGATATCCCTTTCGACCAACAAAAAAAAAAGGCTTTTAGTTGTACTTGTAGCTCCAAGTAACTCCTCCGTTTTAAAATCAGCATTTCGGGTATCATTTCGGCTGGTTCTGAAACCGTGACGAGATGCATCAAGTATCGTTTAAGAGTGATAGTTTGTAGGAGAGTTAGTCATAGGTACTCTATCGTGTACCAAAGTGGGTGCGCAGGTCAAATATTAGGACGAGGGTAGCAGGCTGCTACTTACCAGTCAATTAATTTTTTTAAAAGCACACCATACTTTGCTAACTGAACTTAAATTTACTTAAACATACTTTTGTGACAATGTTATACAGTAAACAATTTTGTAGGCAGCTTATGCGGCTGCACACGATGTGGGGTAAAGCACTGTAGCCAGTAACGTTACCACATATGCTGCCTACAAAATTGTCTGTAAGAAATTATCTACCTTTCATAAATTTCCTTTACTTTTGTTAGAGGGATGCTACGTGTACACTAATTTTTGAAAATTTGTATATGGCAGACAGGTTTTGTACAGGCAAAGTGTAGGCAGCTAATATGGCACGACTTGATTGGATGTCCCGACGTGTATTATTTGGGCTCCATTGCACTTACAGTCAATTGTATCACGCTACCTCAGCTGCCTGCACAAAACCTACATGCCATATAGCGATTTTCCCAAATTTTTCTTTACAAACAACCCTAAATAAAATTAATGTTCATCACACAACCATTTAAAAATCACTGAAAGATGATACGCCTTAACACGTGCCTGATACTACGACGACACAAGAGGTATTATGTTAGACAAACTTGTATCGGTCTTGCTTCATAAAAAAAGATGTGCATATTAGACTATAGACTTATAATTGTAGCTTTTATGTTCTTAAAGCAGCTTTTGGGATCGTTTCGGCACCGGCCGAAACGAGACAAGATGTAAGAAGTATCTTTTAATGCCTTGTTTGATAAAACTCATGGGAAGTTTTTTTTTTACTTCCCATGGTTTGGTGAAGAAAAAGAGCTCATGGGAAGTTTTATTTTAAAATTTTACTATGGTTTGATTTTATTTTTTTTCAATTGTTTGGCTATTTTGTGTAAAATTATTTTCTGAAGGCACCATTTTTCACTTCATGTGAATATGTAACCTCACCTTATCTCGTCGGGTTAAAATGCATTAGTCGCTTTAAATTAGAACATGAATTTTTTTTTTGTCCCAACTTTTTACAAGATGGGTCTTGAGATCATAGGCATACACTCAGACAGTTTTTTATTCCGCCTAATACAAATCCCAAACACTAACTCTAAACTCGTGAGACATAAATCAAGCTCAAATACAAATCACGAGTCATTTTTTGGAATGGGTGCAACATGAAATAAAAAAACTAATATACCCACTATCTCAAGATGCATCATTTGGAAGATTGGGATAAAAACAATCTCCTTTTTCAAATTCAAAGCAGTCAATGTATGTTGGCTGGAGGAGATGAGGTGAGATTACGATTTTACAGTGCAAATAAATAATACGATTATGATGTGAAGTTGTATCTAAACCATATTATATAAAGGCCATGATCTACAGATCTACGATGCAAAAGAGTAGTGCAAACTTAATCTCTATCATATCATTCGATACAATCCACTGTTTAATCAGATAATGGCTTTGAAGTGCATTGAGTCATATGATAAAGATTATGCTTGGTGCCAATCTTTCACTTATGATCTTTAGATCATGGCCTTCAAATTAACTGGCTTAGATGGTTGGGTTACATTTATTGGCGTTGTTGTTTATGGGTACCTCTGTTTGCGTCCATGCGTTCTTTGAAAGCGCCCACGTCCCAGACCCCTTGAAGACTATTAATTTATTCGGGTCAGATGAGGGTGATTGTTTTTCACCTCGGTCGTCCATAAAATAGATCTTAAGATCGTGTAACACCTATCGGATGGCCAGTTTGTGATTCCATGTGTCCCCAGTCCCCAAAATATGGCCCTAAAGTCACGTTTGAGCATGATGTGTATTATATGATCGAAGAGTCATATTTTGGGTATCGGTAATACAGGAAATTAAAAATTGATCGTCAGATTGATGCACCATGAACTTAAGATCTATTTTGTGGAAGATATTTGTTAAAAAAGATCTCCATCATTTGATCCGAAGAAATCAATGTTTTTTTCAAGGGTTTGAAGAAATAGGTATTGACATGTGTGCCATATCAACAAAAAAATTAAGCGTTTGATGATAAGTTCATAGTCTCAAGATCCATTATATGAAAAATTATGGTGAAAAAAAAACTTTGATCGATTAATCTAAAGCAATCAAACGATTTTAAGCATAAAATATCTGAGTTGAAAAGAACGAATTTCGGATTGCGAGGATGGCCACTAAAATTTCTCCAAGCTTTTAACCCATATTATGGGCAGAAAAAAGT
This sequence comes from Chloranthus sessilifolius, assembly GCA_021018995.1. Taxonomy (NCBI): domain Eukaryota; kingdom Viridiplantae; phylum Streptophyta; class Magnoliopsida; order Chloranthales; family Chloranthaceae; genus Chloranthus; species Chloranthus sessilifolius. Next base: position 10,309,277 of record CM037598.1, read on the forward strand.
GCCAGCCAAATTTTGGCTGGAAATTTTATATGAGTTTTTTTTCAAAAAATCTTTAGTTTGTGGGTTCCACCATATTACCAAACACTTACAAATTGCAATTTTGTGAGAAATTTCAAATTTTCGACTTAATTTTTGTCAGAACTCATTTTAACAAACAGGGCATAAGAGTGAGTATTTTTATTTTCATATGGTTATTCTCTATTCTATTTCTAAGGGGAGTAAATGCATAGTATCGGCAATCCTCTGATTCTAGTTTGAGTCATCTGTGACATAAGTTGATACATATAATAATTGAAAGATATTAACGACAAGTTCATTTGTAGGTAATTCCTTCTCTTCTAATATCCACTTCACCTAAAAAGTAGGTATTTGGTGTAAAATAGTTGTTCACTTGATCTTAAAATGAGGGTGTATAATCGAAGGATCAAACTTTTGGCCGAAATTATCGATTTTGATCCCCACTGAAACTATAATTTGGGATTGAAGTTTCGGTCAGATTTGTATGGGGTTGAAATTTTTGGCTGTAGTTCAAATTTTTGGCGCAAATTTTGATTTCGGTCCCCTCGGAAACCGAAATGATAACCGAAATTTTGATCCTTGGTGCTATCTACTTTATGGACTATTATTTATTTTATGCTGGAGTGAATCACTTGTGTAATATTGCACACTCCATAAAACTGGCTTCACCCGAACTCCTCCAACCGTCATACTTTGACCACCTCTGAATAAGAAGAGATTGCTTTCTGCCTCAATCTTTCACACAACGGATCTTGAGATTATAGATATTCTATGAGATAGTCAGTTTCTATTCCATATGGCACACATCCCAAAAAGTGACACTCTTAAACATGATTTTACTTTTTAGGATGTGTGCTATGTGGAATCAAAAAGTGATCATTTGATGGTATGCCCATGATCTAAAGATTCATTGTGTGGAAGATTAGTTAGAGAAACAATCTCCATCGTTTGATGGCTAAATGAGATGTGTTGAGGTTCCAATTTCATTAGTTGTAAACAAAGATATCCATTTACTTTTAGGAGGCACACTCTTAAGCCCGAATATAAGGTGATTATTGCAAATTTTATCAGTAATCAATGAACATTACAAGCTATAGCCTTGTAAGTCAAAATATTGTAGGTAAAATTTTGGGCACAAAACACAAGAAATTATATGAAGAAAAATATACAAAATATTATTTTTTGCAGTAAAATAAAGCAATTGCGCGAAATGAATGTGCCCTAAGTATTATTAGGTACTCAACTCATGCGCCAAAGTTGGTACACATGTCAAATTTAGGAACCGCACAATTATTTATGAACACCTAAATCGTGTAGTACACTTTTTTACCTTGCACTTATTTTGGCGTTCAAAAATAAGCGGATGGAAATCATAGTGACCAATTTTGTTTTCGATAATTTTTTGGTGGGAGGTCCTTTTGATTCATTTCAGATTAATTTTGATATATTTCGGAAAAAATTTAGGAAAATTTTGGGGATTAAAAATATATTTAATATTTTTTTAAAAAATTATTATAATATATATTAAATTGCTAACATATTAAAATAAATAAACAAAATTTCGCCGAAAAATACCAAAATTTTACTGAAATTTTTTTTACGCTCATTTCAGCAAACTTCGCAAAATTTCACCAAATTTCGTTCTCACTATGACGGAGATGGAAGAAATTTAGGGTTTGAGGCAAAAAAATGGGCTTCGGTTACGTCTTGGCTTATCGCATTTGTTGGCCCTGAAATTCTGGTCTTCGTATATAGACGGAAGTGGTGGAGTCGATAACTCTGAGCGCTTAAGTGGGCCACTAGGAGTTGCATCCTGTATAAATTTCTAATCTGGATTTACTATAGGAAAATTACAGAGGGAGGATTGATTTGTTGAGGACAAAATGAAGGGCAGCTGATGTGGGATGATGACTAGTTGCATTAATTAAGCTTCATCCCACTTGTCTTCATATAACATTGTGCTTTACTTGATCAAATCTCTCGTGACGCGGATGGGTGAATGGGCTCAAAGAAATAAAAAAAAAAAAAAATAGCAATTTCGAAAAGGGTGCCATCACTTTCACTCGGAAGTTTGCATGCTAGATTAAAACAAAGACTTATAAATTTGGCATCTAAACTTTTTTGATTTAAAGCTCACCATTTAAAGATATTAAACGCAAAAGAATAGTATGTAATATAATTTTCATCATGTGATTAAATAAAATCAAAGGCTGTTATTTGATTCAACGATTAACAGTAATAAATCATATGATAAATATCGTGTTTGTTCCAATCTTATCCTTTAAGAATCTATACATCATTAACTTTAAATCCTACCCAGATTACGTTGAAACGGCCAAACGGCCCAGATTACGCTCAAACGGCTTAGATTGCGTTTTTACGCGTCACAGGTCCCTAAAATACGAGTTCCTTCTTTAACTTCGGTCCAAAGGCGACATTTCGAAAAAGTTATAGAAACTTAGCCTACAGGTAGAGAAACGTAACGGTCAAGCAAGGTAATTAAAATGACTCTTTGCCCACATCGACTATAAATAAACTATAGATTGCGTTTTCACGCGTTCAGACCGTCCAGATTGCGTTCTTCAGAAAACCAAACCTCTCTCTCGGTCCATCTTCCTACGTTCTACTTTGGACGACCGCTCTCTCTCTCTCTCTCTCTCTCTCTCTCTCTCTCTCTTTATCGGTCTCACTCATTCTCTCTCTAGCAAGATGGGTAAGAGAAAGCTGGAGATCAAGGAAATAGACACAAAGGAGCGCCTGCAAGTTACGTTTACGAAGAGACGCCAAGGGCTCTTCAACAAAGCCGCAGAGCTCTGTATCCTATGTGATGCAGAGATAGCGGTTATCGCCTTCTCTCCTGCAGGGAAACCCTTCTCTTTTGGCCATCCATCAGCCGACAAGGCCATCAACCGCTACGTTTCGGGCGATACCACATCGACCCAAAATTTCGGCGATACCACTTCGAACGAAAAGTTACTCTCCCAGCTCAACGAACTCGAGCGCCAGCTCATCAAGAACAAGCGAATGAAGTGCCATGTGGAAGCCAAGGAGAATCTGATTGGTGGGTACTTGTGGGACCAAGTTGACGTGGCTGCTATTGACAGCGTGGAGCAATTGGAGAGTTTAATGGAGGAGTTGGAGACAGTTCGAGCGAAGGCTTTGGGACGTTTGGAGGAGGTGGTGGGAGATGCTGTTGGGTCAATCGCACGTGTGGAGATGGAGCAACTTCTTGTTGGGTCAGTCGAACGTGTGGAGGAGCACTGGTTTGTGGGGCCTTCTGCGGCTGCTGAATCGTTGACGATGGATTTGGAAGACTACGGGGTTTTGGATGAAGAGTTCTGGAATCAGCTTGAGCCACTAGATTTCACAATTTAATTTTTATTTTATTTTAATTTTGGTATTATTTTATATTTTTATTTATTTTTTCCCAAGTGATAATTTAGAGATTTTTTATTTTCTCAGAATCAAAGATTCATTTGTTCATAATTATTATTTGTTTTTTATTAATATTTTGTTGATCATTGAATCTAGTTAATTCTTGCTGTTTTTATTTTTTCAAAGACTTTCTAAATAGGTTTCGCGTTTTAAACATGTTAGCCTATGACGACCTCGGCACCTTCTAATTATTAGGTTTTTTTCTTCTACATATTTTTAGGTTTCTTCTTTTCCCAAGAAACATGTTAGGCCTCAACCTCATCCTCTAATTTTTAGAGTTCTTTTTGTCTTTAGGATTCTTTTTTCCCTATATATTTTTAAGGAGTTATAATCATAGTGACAGATTTGGCAATATTTCAGTAGGGTAATTTCTCGTTCATTTCGGATAGATTTTGAAAAAATTTCGAAAAAGTTACTGAAAAATTTGGGGACTATCGCTCTTATTTATTATTTTCATGATTTAATATTTATACAAAATTTATTTATTATTTTAAATTGACTGAAATTAAAAATATTTCATTAATTTTTATTGAAACTAATGAAATTTCATTGATTTCGGAGAAATCACCAAAATTTCACTGAAATTTTGGTCCGACCCTTGTTTCAGTAAATTTTAGAAAAATTTGACACTATGATTCTCATATGGTTTTAAACATGTATCGGCCTATCAGGTTAGGCCATGGATCAAAATTTCGGCCGATACCGATACCTATCGGTATTGGTTTCGTTCGATACATTCAACTATATTGAATGTATGGAACGATACATTCAATGTATCGTCCGATACCAATCGGTACCGATATGTATCATTTTGGAGTTCGGACTATACGTATCGGTAACCCGATATTTTGACCCATGGGTTAGGTCTCATCCGATATTTTATTTACACCCGATTCAATTTAGGGTCAAGCTGACCAAATTAATATCTGCTCATGTTGGCCAATGTCTATCGCATATGAATTGGATATTATACTAAAGCCCTTTAGGCAAAATTTTTACTATTTATATATATTTTAATATTTTAGAAATAAAGAAATATGCAGTTTACTATATCACTTGATTGGGATGAAAAGAATCTGATATATCCGATACGTATCGGCTGGGGATCCGACCAATATGCGTCTACCTATTCTTAAATCCCTTGATACAATTGAGTGCTCAAGTGGAGCCCTAGGTTAAGTCATCACTCCAAGAAGTCCAATTAGCTAGTGGCAATTATTAAAATAAAATACTCATGATTAGAGGTTTACAACCATCTGATTAAAAGACAATTTGGTATATGATAATGTGAAACATTGCTATACGCATGGAATCATCCATTTTCTGTAAGCTTGATCAGATGATCTTTGATCGTTCAATAGTGCACTATACTTTCCATTAGAGTTAGTTAGCTCCCCCCAGTTCAGTATATCTATACCTTTATATAAAAGTGAGAAGGGCATCTAATTTTAGATTCCTTCCTATCACAAAAAAAACAAAATGAGTAAATGTCTCACCTTAACAAAATATTATATATTTATATAATAATCTTTGAAATTATAAAAACAAAGCTATAAGATAAAATCTCTCATTTTGGTAATTTGTTTTTTGATTTTGAGTACCTTTAAATCCAACCCCCCTAATCCTTAGGTTCACCTATATTGAAACACATGGACTGCGTTGAATCAGACGATGGAGATCGTTTATCCTCCCAATCTTTCACATAATGGATCTTCATATCATGGGCGTACTATCAAACGATCAGTGTTTTATTTCACGTAGCACACATCTTAGAAAAGTGACGTTAACATCACGGGAATGCTTAAAATTGATTTTAAGGTCACTTTTTTTAGTGTACCAATGATTTGTTTCGGTGCTCAATGATTTTTTTTTTTACACCCAAAATTATCGGCCGATAATTTAAAGTTATTGGCCGATCATTTGCTAATCAATTTGAAGTTATCGACCGATCATTTGCTAATAATCAAATTATCGGTTGATAACTTCAAATTGTCGACCGATAATTTTTGGGTTAAAAAAAAAAAATATTTGGACACTGAAATTTCGGCCCGGACCACAAGATTTTGGGCAAAATTTCGTCGGGAATTTTTGACCGAAATCCCGAAATTTCAGTGGGGTTCGAAACCGATTTGTTTCGGCCAATAACTTTTAGTGTACCAATGATTTGTTTCGGTGCTCAATGATTTTTTTTTTTACACCCAAAATTATCGGCCGATAATTTAAAGTTATTGGCCGATCATTTGCTAATCAATTTGAAGTTATCGATCGATCATTTGCTAATAATCAAATTATCGGCTGATAACTTCAAATTGTCGACCGATAATTTTTGGGTTAAAAAAAAAATATATTTGGACACTGAAATTTCGGCCCGGACCACAAGATTTTGGGCAAAATTTCGTCGGGAATTTTCGACCGAAATCCCGAAATTTCAGTGGGGTTCGAAACCGATTTGTTTCGGCCGAAATTTTCATCCATGTTACAAGGTATGACATTCTGGGCGATACCGATACATAACATCAATAAGTATCGGTTTTTCAGCATATCGATCCGTATCGGTTCTGATACTTCTCGGTCTTCCACTTTGGTATCGGTATCGCTTGATACAGGTTCGTATCGGTTTGCGCCAAAACCTTGGGTTTTTTTTTTCACAAGGGCCGATATGTATCTGTATCGGCCAATTCGTATCGGTCATCCATGGACCGATACCGATACCGAGTTTCACACCTCGATCCCAAACGATTAACGTTTCATTTAAGTTGAGGTTAAGGATCAAAATTTCGGCTAAAACGCATTAGTTACGAATCCTATCAAAACGAAATCCCGAAATTTTCGGTCAAAAATCACGGCCTTCAAATTCTTGACTGATAATTTGAAGTTATCGGCCGATAATTTGCTAATCATCAAATTGTCGACCGGAAATTTTGGGTTATATATATATATATATATATATATAGGCACCAAAATATCGGCCGACATTTCTTCCGATATTTTCGATCGAAATCCCGAAATTTCGATGAAAATACCATATTCGGTTTCGGTCCCAACCGATATTTCGGTGCCCAATGATTCTTTTTTTTAAACCCAAAATTATCAGCCTTCAAATTATCGACCGATAATTTGGGTTTAAAAAAAAAAAAAATATATATATATATATATATATATATATATATATATAGGGCACCAAAGTTACATACGCCTATAATATTTCGGCCAAAATTTCGTTCGGGATTTTCGGCCCAAATCCCGAAATTTCAGTGGCGTTCGAAACCGATTCGTTCCCGCTGAAATATTAGGATTTCGACCGAAATTTTGATCCATGTTATGAGGTATGACATCCTTCGCGATACTGATACATAACAGCGATATGTATCAGTTTTTCAACAAACCGATGCGTATCAGTTCTGATACTTCCCGATCCTCCAACTCCGTATTGGTATCGGCTGATACGGGCCCATATTAGCCGATACGTATTAGGTTCGACTGATACATATCGGGTTCGGCAGATATGTATTAGCCGATTCTTATTGGTCCTCCATAAACCGATACCCGATACCGAGTTTGACGCCTTGATCTCAAACGATAAAGACTTCATTTTACTTGGGGTCATGGATCAAAATTTCGGTCGAAACGCTTCGGTTTCGAACCCCACCGAAACGAAATCTTGAAATTTTCAGTAAAAAATCCCGGCCTTCAAATTCTCAACTAATAATTTAAAGTTATCGGCTGAAATTTCGACCTGGCCCACAAGATTTTGGTCGAAATTTTGATCCATGCTCTAAGGTATGACATCTTGTGCGTTACCAATACATAACGACAATACATATCAGCTTTTCAGCAAACTGATACGTATCGGTTCTAATACTCCGCGGTCCCCCAACAAGGTATTGGTATCCGTATCGGTTGATACGAGCCTGTATCGGTCGATGTGTATTTGTTAATCACCAATAATTATCGGCCAATATTTTGAAGGCCGATAATTTTGGGTTTTAAAACAAAACAAAAAAATGTATGGGCACCGAAACTTTGACTTGACCCATCACTTTCGTTTAGGTTTTTTGGCTGAAATCCCGAAAATTTGGTGAAAATATTTCCAACCAAAACCAAAATTTTCACCGAAATATCAGTGCCCAATGATTTTTTTGTTAAATATAAAAAATATTTTTAAAATTTATATTGTAACGATTTATTCTACAAATAAACGGTTCTCACGTACATTGCACGTGCAGAGTCTACTAGTATATATATATATGGGTGGGAGATGAATTTTATATAAAATAAATTAGAATATTTTTGTTTTTATTGAATATCAAATAAATTAGAACATGTAAAACAATTTTGAACCCTTAATTAGCTAAGAAACACATAGCCAGTGAGGACTTATAATCAGATTTTGTCATTATTATTTTAAAATTTTGTTTTAAAATAAAAAGTTAGTATTAACCTAATCTCGGGTCAAAAAATTAGCTTCCTCGTGTTTTTTTGCTGAATTTAATTAAAATAAAAAATAAAAAAAACTTCTTCACTTAATGCTTATTTGTCAATTCTCTAAAATTTTCTCGAATTTTATTGAATCTGACAATTTTGTCGAATTTTTGTGAGTTTGATACATTCTTTAATCATACTTCTTGTTGTCTTTTTATGATTGTAAATTGTTAATGATGGGGATAATGCATATGATACACTTATTAGTTAAGGACATTATTTTTAACTTTAATATATATAAATTGGTCAATGGCATTAGTTACTGGTGACTCGAGTCAAGAGATCATTTTTCTTTAGTAATTTATTACTGTTAAGGGTAATGATCCTCTTACAAGAGTCACCGGACAACAACAACAACAAGTCATGTCCATAATGTCAAATTTAGAGAAATTCTTCGAAATTTTGCTAAAATTTGTCAAAACATGGATCAAATCAAAAATTTGGTAATATTAGTGATAAATAATTAATATACAAAATAATTATATATATATATATATATATATATATATATATATATATATATATATATATAATCCCCAATTTTTTTTCAATTTTTCCTTGAACTTTTTCCCGAAATGAACTAACAATTGGAAACGAACCCCAACCCAAATATTGCGGAAAGTGAAAATTGTCCCTATGGTCATGGGCAACTTCAACAACTCCATTTGACTTCTCAAAGGTAGTGGAAATGCCATGCACTCAATGACAGCTCAAGCGAAGAGATCAATTCTCTAATTTTTATTGTCTACAAAAAATTTCATGAAATGCATATTTATAGAACGTTGGGAGCAAGTTAAAAAGCATATTTTGAAAAAAAAAGTAAAATGAAAAATATCATTTTTTTTTTCCTTTTAGACGTTTTTTTATGAATTTCTTTCCAAAATCTTACTTATTTTTCTCAAATGTTTTATCTTTAACATTTTTCATTCTTTTATAAAGAATATCTTAGTTTTTTTCTTGAATTTTGCCGATTTTTTTTTCTTAAAATTTATTATTATTATTTATTTTTACAAATTTTGCCTTGAGTTTTACTCGAATTCCAACTTGGTAACTATAACGGGGTAATGCATGTATTGAAAGGCTAGTAAAAATAATTATTTTATTAATTTTCTAGCATTAATTGCTTATAGCGAAATGGAAAATTAAACTCGTATAAATCAAAATGGTTGTAAAACCATTTTATTTTATTTTTCTATTTTCAATGTACTTTTATATAATTTATGTTTATTTTTTAATAAAATTTTAATTATATTAATCATTTGACGACATATTGGTCTCGGAAGACCAAGATTTTAATCTGTTCGCATCATATTACAATTATTTCAACACCATGAGATAATTTGCTTAAAATAATAGAAGGAGAGAAAAGAGAAACTAAATAAATGAAGAAGCAAACTTTCTATTCAATTCACTTGCATAAAACACATACAAGATGATCCTGATATAGACTTAAACATAACTACCATACACTTAGCACTTACCCACTATTCTACCCACAATCTTAGTAACTACCCACATTTAGCACTTACTCACAATTATACCCACAATCTTAGTAACTACCCACATTTAACACTTACCCACTATTATACCCACAATCTTAGTAACTACCCACATTTAGCACTTACTTACAATTATACCCACAATCTTAGTAACTACCCACATTTACCACTTATCCAACAATCCCTCCCTTAAACTGATGTTCTAGACATAACGTCTAGTTTAATAAGAGTTAAACTTTGAAACTAAATATTTGAAGTACAAATACCGAGTAGCTTCCTGAGCTTCTGAAATGCAGGAAGCTTGAGAGGTTTGGTTAGAATATCAGCGATCTGGTCTTCACTTTTGCAGTAAATAAGATTAATGACTCCATGATTCGTGAGATCCCTCAAGAAATGATATTTCACATCTATATGTTTGCTTCGACCATGTAAAACTGGGTTTTTTGAAAGCTTTATTGCTGAATTGTTGTCACAATAAATCTGAGTAGGTCGATCCTCCTTGAAATGCAACTCTTTAAGGATTTTCTTTAGCCAAATAGCTTGACAAGCACAAGTTGTTACAGCAACAAATTCAGCTTCAGTGGATGATAATGTGACAATAGATTGCTTCTTTGATGACCATGAAACAGCTCCTGTCCCCATCTTGAAAACATATCTAGATGTGCTTTTTCGATCATCTAAATCTCCTGCATAATCGCTATCTGTGAAACCAAACAGATCTGACTGTTCTCTATTTTTGTAGAACAAGCCAAATTCCTTAGTACCTTGTAAGTATCGGAAAATTCATTTTGCAGCCAAGAGATGAATCTCTGTAGGACATTTCATGTACCTGCTAATCACACTTACAGCATACATTATATCAGGTCTTGTTGCCGTCAAATACATTAAACTCCCCACTATTTGTTTGTAAAGAGTGTCGTCAACCTTCTTTCCTCCATTATTTTTGTTTAGCTTCATACCAAATTCAGATGGAGTATTTACAGGATTGCAATCCTTCATCTGAAACCTGCCCAAGATTTCTTGCACATACTTCTTTTGAGAAATAAAAATTTCAGTAAAAGACTGCACCACTTCAATGCTGAGAAAGTAATGCATCATGTCAAGATCAGACATCTCAAATTCTGCCATCATGGATTTCTTAAAACTACCAAACATGGCTGTATTATTTCCAGTGTAGATTAAATCATCTACATATAAGCAGATAATAAGCATTTTCCCCTCATCTTCAATCTTTATAAAAAGTGTATGTTCGTAAGGACATTTTTGAAATCCTTCCTTCAAAAAATAGATTTCTATACGATTATACCAAGCCCGTGGAGCTTGTTTTAATTCATATAGAGCATTCTTTAACTTATACACTTTATGCTCATTGCCAACTTTTACATAACCAGGAGGTTGATCGATAAATACCTCTTCTTTCAAATCTCCGTGGAGGAATGCTGATTTTACGTTCAACTGGAAGATAGGCCATGAATTTTGAGCTGCCATAGCAATCACCACTCTGATTGTATCATACCTTGCAACCGGAGCAAAGACTTCTTTATAATAAATACCAAACTTCTGCTTGTAGCCCTTAGCTACCAGGCGTGCCTTGTGGTTGTCAACTTCACCATTTTCTTTCAACTTTGTCTTGTAAACCCACTTTACACCAATTGTCTTCTGCCCTTTTGGAAGATCACATAACTCCCATGTATCATTTCGTTCAATGGCTATAATTTCAGCATCCATAGCCTTTCTCCATTTTGGTTCTTTGACAACTACTTTAAAAATGGTAGGATCACAATCTCCATTAGAATGTGGCGTTATTGGCCCACAAATGTCGGAATGAACGAGCTCCAATGCTTTCTTCGCTCTCCAAGATTGTTCTTGTGGGAATTGAGTACGGTGTTATTTGCTAACAACATATTTTTCACAAACTTGCGAAGAAGCTGTAATTTGAGGAAGTCCCGTCACCATATTCTTTTGTTGTAGTGTTTTTAGTCCGCCAAAATTCAGATGCCCATAGCGAAAATGCCATAGCCATGCCTCATCTTTTAATTTTGCAGAGAAACACGAATGAGCGATGTTGTGGAGATAAAGTGGGAACACACGATTCGCCGTCATGTGAACTTGAGCAATTAAGCCTAACTTTGCATCTTTAATCTGACATACTCCATTTTCTATAGAGATCTCGTATTCCTTTTCTTGTAACTGACCCACACTAAGCAAGTTGGTCTTTAAATCCGGCAGAAAAAAAATATTAGCGATAGTGGGGGTGAAATTTTCTTACGTTTGGATTGTTACCTTTTCTTTTCCCATAACTGAAATTGTAGAGTTGTCACCAAACTTAACAGAGCTGCGAAATGATTCATCCATGTCAGAAAATGCATCCTTCTCTCCACACATGTGATTGCTACAACTAGTGTCTAAATATCACATGTTTTGTTGAGATTCTTCCTTCACGTGACACAGCATCAACAGAGACACATCTTCTTCCTTTTCTGCAAAGTTAGTTTGATCTCCACTATGTTTGTTCAAATCAGTTTGACATTCTGATTTATAATGGCCATACCTGTGACATCTGAAACATTCAACATTTGACTTGTCTGCTGACTTTGATCTATAAGTTGTTGAGTAGTGGCCTCCACGTCCTCTGCCTCTTCCTTGAAATTGACTTTCTTGATGATGGTGATTTTGTTGTTGGTTCCCATGATCATTGTTGTATCTGCCTCCTCTACCTCGACCTCTGCCTCTTCCTCGTCCTCTATCAGCTCTACTAGGTGTAGAGTGATTTTCTGAAAAGGCCTTCAATGCTTGTTCTTCTTTTTCCGTCTGATTAAGTTTTTGCTCATGAACCAACAAAGAACTTTGTAATTCATCAATTGATAGTAAACCAACATCATTAGCTTCTTCTATAGCACAGACAACAAAATTAAATTTTGGTGTCAAGGATCGAAGAATCTTCTCAACAATGAGAACATCCTCTGTCTTGTCGCCATGGATCCGCATCTTGTTAACGATTGTCATCGTTCTTGAAAAATAGTTTGTAACTGATTCACCTGATTTCATTCAAAGTATTTCGAACTCCGAACGAAGTGCTTGAAGCTGTTGCCTCTTAGCCCTCGCCGTACCTTGGTACTTCTTCTTCATGGAGTTTCAAATATGCTTAGTCGTGTTTTTGCAAAGAATGGTTTCCAAGATTGAACGATCAATTACTTGGAAGAGATAATTCTTTGCTTTAAGATCTTTTAACTTCAGTCCTTCGAGCTCTGTCTTTTGCGCATCTGTCAGCACAACACCTTCTGCTGGTTCTGCTACTCCAGAAACAACAACCGTCCAATATTCTTTGGACCTCATGAAGTTCTCCATGAGCATGCTCCAATGGTCATAGTGACCATCAAAGCGTGGAACGGCTGGCTGTACAAAACTTTCGGAAGCCATCAATTTCACTTTTTCTCTCCTCGAAACTCAAACTTGGCTTTGATACCACTGATAGAAGGAGAGAAAAGAGAAACTAAATAAATGAAGAAGCAAACTTTCTATTCAATTCACTTGCATAAAACACATACAAGATGATCCTTATATAGACTTAAACATAACTACCATACACTTAGCACTTACCCACTATTCTACCCACAATCTTAGCAACTACCCACATTTAATACTTACTCATAATTATACCCACAATCTTAATAACTACCCACATTTAACACTTACCCACTACTATACCCACAATCTTAGTAACTACCCACATTTAGCACTTACTCACAATTATACCACAATTTTAGTAACTACCCACATTTACCACTTATCCAACATAAAATATTTAGATTAGTGGAGAGTTGGAAGCATGCAACATCAACTTAATTACATTGATGACACATCTTTTTCAGAGGTTTGGAGGGAAAAATTATGATGAACAAACAGAAAACAACATACCATTCAACAGATGCTTACATGGTGATATAAGTGGCTGCCTGATCTGTATTGCTGGCCCCATTGGGCTTGCCTCGGGCCACATCAGCATTCCGTTGACTGGTCTGCCGTTCTTATGGTATCGCAATTGCTTCAGCCATGGTTTTAAGTATTGGCTGAAACAGATACATATCCGACGATATGTGTTGGGTTGGCTCCCCATCTGATACGATATTACCCTAGATTCGATTAGGGTATGTATCGGGTCAAATATTAGGTCATTTCAGATATTATCGAGACGTATTGGGTCATTTCAGCCTATACTTATGCGATACTACAAAGTATACTCTAATTTTTATGATTTTTCTATTTTTTTTCCTTTTTTCTATATTTTAAATATTTTTATTGCAAAAAAATTGAATATCGGCCCATCTGGCTGATTCGCATCCGATACATGCCGGTCTGGGGCTTGCCCTATACCCCGGATTCATATCGGTTTCAAAACCTTGGCTTCACTACTGGCACATAATTTGCTTAGATATACTTGGATTAATGTATATTTATTGCATGAAATGTTTTTTTTTTTTGGTTGGATTTTATATTAGGTGTGCATAAATCGGTGTGCATCTCTTGAGGCCTGGCTGGTTTGACTGGCTGTCCAAGTTCGGTAAAACTCAAAAGTCAGCTGGGTCAATTTTTTCCGACTCGGAAATTTGGTATATATATAATATATAAAATTTTATAGAAATTTAAAAAAAATTGAAAGGATATGTTAGTAAAATGAATAGTTTAATACTTTTTGAAAAGACTCAGTTCCTAAAACATTATGGCAGAAATATAATTTATATTCGAATGGTAGTTTATGAAACCTCATTGCATCATTCTAGCGAATTCTCAACTAACCTTTAGCCACGATCCAAAATCATGAAGAGTTGAGTAACTCAGCTTTGTTAGTAGATGGCTGGTCTTGTTTTAGAACTATGCTAATATCAAAGTCATTATTGGCTACATCTAAGCATGAAATCAACTAGTTCTATATTCTTAATCAGAGTTTTCATCCATTAAAATCATTGACTTGAATTAGACGATGAAGATTGTTTTTCATCCCAATCCTCCACACAAGATATCTTGAGATCATATCCCACCCCTTGAGAGGAAAGGTTCCCTTAATTTTGAAGGTACTCCCGGGAACAGATCCAGGGGAGACGGGGTGGGGCCTGTAGCTCAGAGGATTAGAGCACGTGGCTACGAACCACGGTGTCGGGGGTTCGAATCCCTCCTCGCCCACAACCGGCCAAAAAGGGAAGGACCTTTCCTTTACCTCTGGGGGTAGGAAAATCATGATCGGGATAGCGACGCAAAGCTATGGAGTATGGGTCTGTTGCCGAAATGGAATAGCCTTACTTTTTCTTTATCGTGAATGACAAAATCATTCAATATAGTATGCCTGGTGTATTGTCTCAAAGTTTTGACCCGTGAACTGTACGCCTCGGTGCGCGTGATTGACTATCCGCACGTCGAAGACCTTGCCGATGGACTTAGTTAAAGTATGTAGATTAAATCCTATGGAACAGATTTTTGTGAGAGATGAAATTAGGCTATGTTATAAGGTTAGTAGACCTTCTTACAACTAACATAGGTGTAACTGCTAATGTAACGACCCGAAAACTCTGAACAAGAACCTAACTTTTTCGATTTATGTGTTCGATATGGAAATCGAGACCGATTTAAAAATTCATAATTAATATTAATTGACATAAAGTTGCACTATAGTTAGATGAGTTCACATGTGCATTTTCGCTTAAGTCAGAGTTGTGTAGGGTGTCGAAGTAGCACGTTATGCCATAGAGATTTGTGTAGGTACTTAACACCAGAGTGCAAATTAGGGTCTAAACTGAAATATCTTTGATATTTTAGTTTAGGTAGCTTATAAGGGAAGGGAGAGACCTGGAGAGGTGTACTTCTTCTTCTTCCTCTTGCTCTTGAGCTAAGAATCTGTAGCTAGGTTGGGTTTTGAGCGTGCTCTACGAGGAAAGAGGGTTAGAGGTACCGAGATCGTGCGTAAATCTTAATTAGGGTATGTAGAGTTCAATAGGATGAGCTCAAGTACAGTTTAGGTGTGTGTGAGACCTCCGCGTGCTGAATCGGAGTCGATACTTTGCATATCGGAGTCACAACGGAGATACAACTCGAGTTCCAGATCTGAAACCCCTTTCGGATCTTTTTGCCGGAACCCCGAAAGGGCCCAAGTAAAGGTGAGATTATGTGTTTAAATTTGGGCAAATGAAAGCCTTTGAATATGTGTTGGTGTGTGTATAAATGGTTGTTGGAAACCATAAGTGAAAAAGGATGAAATTAGGTCAGGTGACCTCCATTAATGACAGAGGTACTGCCATTATTGATCGATCAATGAGAGGTGTTGATCGATCAATGAAGGCATTGATCGATCAATTCGTATAAGACAAAGAAGGGAACAGAAACCCTGAAATTCTTAGAAGTTCAATGCTCGAAGGGTGTTGATTGATCAATTAGTGGATTGATCGATCAATCCTGAGTATTGATCGATCATAGAGAGGGTGATCGATCAATGACTGGTATTGATCGATCAATGAAGGCATTGATCGATCACTTGTGTGTAGTGATTGATCAATGAAGGCATTGATCGATTAATCTGTATAAATTACAAATATGAACAGAAGGTGGGAAATTTGAAAGTTTAGGCTATTGATCGATCAATGAGGGCATTGATCGATCAACAAGACACATTGATCGATCAATTTGGCTGTGCCAAGGTGTGAAAAAGAGGGGTTTATTGATCGATCAATTAAGGTATTGATTGATCAACTACCTCTGTTACTGGTGACTGGAGTTGAGTATAGTGATCGATCAATGGGGTCATTGATTGATCAACAAGGAGGATTGATCGATCAATGGGGTCATTGATCGATCAACAAGGAGGATTGATCGATCAATGGGGTCATTGATCGATCAACAAGGAGGATTGATCGATCAATAAGAGTATTGACTGATCAATCACCCCTGTTTTAATCCTGATTTGGTTATATGAATTGAATGCTACTGGACACCATACCAGTTGACTTTCTGACCTGCCTAACACTTAGATACAATATTTATGGTCTAGGATCGAATCATGACGCTTTAGAAAGGTTTGGAGTTGCTAAGAAAGAGGTTTGATCTGAGGTAGGGGAAAACCAACCTAAACTATTTTTGAGTATGATTTTATGTTTATCTCGTATCTGTACCCTGATTTCTGTTTTAACAAGCATGTTAGCATATCATAACTTCCTGCTATATTTGATTTTTATTTTCAGAATTATGATATGAAACCTGCTCCTGATTTCTGATATCTGATCTGTGAGGTCTACGTGTGTATGTGATTTGATGATTTAACCAGATGATCCCCACCGACCCGGCGGTATATCCAAGCCTGGGACACTTATGCATCTGCCTGTAATCCCTCGGCACAATTGCATTCCATAGATGATGCATTGTTGTAATATAAAATTGTTCATGTGAACGACGATTGATTGGGGTTTCCTATCGGTAAATTTCTGTTTACTCCGTGTTATATATTCACGAGTTTCTTAAGTTAGAAAACATATACAATTTAAGTATCTGATCATATACTTGCATAACATCTGTTTCTTATTTAAAAGCTCAGTATTTGATTCGATTTGTCATGTTTGCACGTTCTGATTTGATTCATGTTTGGAGATATCATGACTTGCATATTCAATTCATTTTAATTAGAATTCTTCTATTGAGCTATAATGTAGCTCACCCTATTTTCATCAACATTTTAGGTTCTGAGGCTAGTGTTCCAGGCACCGAGAGTGACCCTGATTACCAGCCAGAGCTAGAGGCGGAGGCTGAGGACGAGGAGATTGACGTTCAGGCGGACGATTTTTATCCATAGTCTGGGTATACCAGTCTGATCATTTTGGGATTTTGTATAAACTTTGGATTATTGTGTGCCTGGTGGCCACTTTCTGTATTTATTTCTGTAGATATTTTTCTTTTATTATATTATTATACATTTTATAGGAACCACTATCAGGAACCATTGTTTGGGTGATGGATGTCCATCACCATTGGTTTTTCTTGGTTCCTTTTTGGGAATGTATATTCTTGTGATATATTTAGATACATGTTTTGTTTATTATTTCTTTTAATTTGAATATATTATGTAATGACTCGACCTATCACTGCTGGACAGTGTCTGCTTGATTTCCGCTATACAAGCAGACACTTTGTGATTTGTCCTGGGGATCATCCAGAGTATGATCCATTCCCTTTCCATTCGTATGATGAGAGTTTATGAATAAAGAGAGGAGATCCTAGGACATTGAATGCATGCAGTCACAAGATCAACCCGTTTGAGTTGCGAATCTCTGAGATCTTGGTTGAAGAAGGGCCACAGCCACCTTGTGAAACCCTAGGTGGATTCAGAAACAAAGATAGAGGAATCAGATGTAAGTAAGGTATGGAAATTATACTTGTGTTGTGAATTCGTGTTAGATGGTAGTTAATCTAATTCATGATTGAAAAATCATAAGAAACAGGTTTGGATTTGAGAAAGAACGGAGAACGATTGAGAAAACCCAAGTTCGGGTGAAATCTGTAAATTTTGATCGATCGAAATTTGGTTCGATTGATCGAAGTGGACTTAAGAAAGAAGAATTCGACTTCTAAGGAATTTTGTTTGATCGAAATAATTTCTATTGAGCGAAATGTGTTTCGATCGATCGAATCTCACACTCGATCGATCGAAACGTATATAACAGAGATTTTTAAATTTTGCTGTGAGGATTCGACCGATCGAAATTATTTTCGATCGATCAAATTTTTGATCTGATCGATCGAATTATAAATCGATCGATCAAAATTTCAAGGCCAAGTTATGAGTTCTGTGGGATTAGACCCACCGAGAAATATTTCGATCGATCGAAATAGAAATTCGATCGATTGAATTAAAATTCGTTCGATCGAACTATGTGTGTGTTAATTGGCTTATGTGGGATTCGACCGATCAAGATACTTTTGATCGATTGAATTTAGATTTCGATCGATCGAAACTGGGATTCGATCGATCGAAATTGCCAGATTCGAAAATTTGTTGTGTTTTGACTGCGAGATTTTGGGGGAATCTTTCATCGTATGTTTTGCATCATTTTGATGTATGAACCATGGATTTGATGTGTTTTAGGTGAGCTTGTGTCGTGCGAGTCAATGCGGACTCAAACTGTGGATTAAGAATGCGTGGCTTGAGATGTTGAAGTAGGGAA
The DNA here is from genome assembly GCA_021018995.1 of Chloranthus sessilifolius. NCBI lineage: Eukaryota > Viridiplantae > Streptophyta > Magnoliopsida > Chloranthales > Chloranthaceae > Chloranthus > Chloranthus sessilifolius. The sequence continues at coordinate 10,327,911 of CM037598.1, forward strand.
AACTTGATATCATGTGCAGTGGCGGAACCACGTGTGGGTGAGTGGGGGCAAAAATCCCAAAAACCAAAAAAAAATAAAAATTTGTTAGTTGTTTAAAAAAGTCTTCCCTACCTGACAGCACCCTCTCTCACATATGTTTTTATTTTTAAAACCCTTACCTGACATCTTTTATTTGATTCGTTTTCTAAAAGCCTGCACATCCTTTTTATATGTTTCTATTTTTAAAACCCTTACCTGACATCTTTTATTTGATTCGTTTTTTAAAAGCATGGTGACGCCTTTTTTTAAAAGCTAAAACATTTTCCAACAATGAATTACCTCCTAAACTATTTAGATCGATCGATATCAATGACATATTAGGAAACCACACTTTAATGGTATGAAATAAAAAAAATTAATTTAGCATTGGTACATTGTTTAAACACCATTTGGTATTTAAACGTCCATCAGGAGCCCTTATCCCTTAAGCTAGTTATCAAAATGAAAAAGGGGGGTAGTAAGATCATTTGTAGCTAATTCAAGATCCCAAATTAGTTTTGACAGGTTGGGCTGAATTTAACAAAAAAATAGGGTAGCGTTATTTACACCCGTTAAACTAAATTTGTGAAGAAAACACACAATTCTACCATAAAAATTCGATGACTATCTTGAATCAGATGATGGAAATGTTTTTCATCCTAATCTTCCACACAATAATTCTTGAGTTCGTGGCGCACCTATCAGACGGTCATATGTTGATTCCACGTGGCAAACATACCCAAAAGTGATCGTTTTATAGGTATGCCCATGATCACGATCAGTTTTGGGGATGTGTATCATGTGGAATCACGATCTGACCGTCTAATAGATGCACCATAATCTCAAGATCTATTGTGTGGAAGATTAGGATGAAAAATGATTTCCATCGCCTGATTCAAGCTGATATGATTTTTATGGTCGAAAATGGAAATGCGTGTGTTCTTTACGGGTTTAATGAGTATAAATAACGCTACCAATATTTATATGAGTATCTTTGCTACCCATATTTATCTGAGTATCTTCGTTCGCGCTTACTTTCGAAACCTACTGCAACCCATTGACATCTTGAAATCAGACAATGCAGATTATTTTTTGGGTCAATCTTCCACAAAATGTGGCACTCATTTCGAGGATCAGGTGTCACATAACTTGGACAAAATCGATGAGGTACCACTCAAAAAATTTAAACGCGATCCAACAGATATCCACCATTGAAATAAGTTCTTCAAATTCAATGCACCAAACCGGGTCGGTGTTATTCTGTCATTGACCCATCAAATTGTAGACACCCATTTTCTGCCCACCTAACTAAATTGACGTGAAATTCAAGTTATTTGGGGCCCCAGACACACATTAACAGATTGGGGAAGCTTGTAATGACATCGCATGAGATCCCCCGAAGTTTAGAGGCGAAATCTCAATGTTCATGATTTTTTAGGCAAAATTATAGCACGAGAGGATCATTTACTCGCGTGCTTTAAAGTATCTAATTTTGTTTTGTGCTGGTTCTTATCTCTTGGATTTCTTATTTAGATTAGGTAAGCGCGAGAGAGCTATAAATAAATAATATAATTTGTAAAAAATTAAATTAAATTTATCTTGCGCCCCGGCTGGATGAAAATCCTGGTTTCGCCATTGATCATGTGCATTTAATATATTAACATGTGTATTATGTTGTGATGCGTTCCTTGATAAAATCATGTGATATTGAGTTATGATTCCGAATTGAGAAAGAATATGTATGTGTTTTTCAGAAAATGTGTAAGATTTTATGGAATCTTTCAAGATTCAATCCGATTTGATATGTGTGTGTGAGAATTCATACGGACTTTCAACTTAGCTATAATTATCACTTTACACGGTGATAAGGTATATGTGTGTACTTTGATTTGAGGTTTATATGTGAATATCCGACCGACGCGGCGATATACCCGTGACTGACGCGATAGGATATCCGTGATCGGTACGGTGAGATATCCGTACACCCTTTGTGACATTGTGAATCCTACCGTACAACGGTAATTGTGTTTGGCCAAGTATCCAATTTTATGCGACCTTGGATATACGTGAAAATTGTTCATGTGAACGACAATGGTGGGTATTCCATTGGGGGCTCGAGGCTATAGTTCCTCATGCAATAAATTAAGTGAAACACTCTTAAATTTCTTTTCATGTGTCGAGATAAAAATGTGAGCATGTACCTATGTTTTCAAACAAGTATCGGATTTATATTTCATGCCATTGCTTTCACCACTATGCATATGTTTCAGACGAGTTTTGTTTTCGTTAAGCCATAATATATATGTGTGATGTTCATGATATGTATGCTATGAGTATTTCCCTACTGAGCTTGGATAAAGCTCATTCCTCGACTAAATGTCACAGGTAAAGGTGAAGGCGTAGGATCTGAGGTGTTAGAGAAGGAGGATTTCGATTATTCTCCTGAGAATAAACTAGAAGAAATTCATCCAGAGGACTGTTTTCTTTGTGCTAAGCTCGGTATGTCCGGCCTTAGGTTGAAGCGGTAGTTTGACTTTAGTTTGATGTAAAGGATTAATACTTAATTTGGACAGTGATTGTAATTCTTTTTGGTGAACCATGTTTCGGTAAGAAATGGTCCTTACCGGTGGTTATTTTCGGTTCTTTTTCCATATGTGTTTATATGGAATTAGAACCGTCATTTTAAGCTTTTGGGAGATAGTAATAGTTTCTTCTTCTTACTTTAGTAAAGATGGTTAGTATGACTCTGCTTTGTTTTCGCTGTGCGAGGTGTGATTATGCCAATGTGTTTTGTTCGGAGTTCGGCCTTAGCGTCAACCCGTTGACGGCGCGGGTTTCGGGGTGCCGAAATTCGGGCTGTCACAATTGGTTCGAATCTACATATTTGTATTTTACTCCCCGTAACTCTTCCTCAGCCAGGCTTGAGCAAAATAGCAAAGCAAGTACAAGTATTAGTAGCATAGCAAAAATGCGTTCCTCGTCATTAATATGTTTGCTCGCGGTAATTGTGACCTCTCGGGAGAAATCGATGACTGCAAATGCTTATTCCACCTGATACAGATCCCCAAAAGTGATTGTGATCATGGCCAAGCCATGAGGAGTCTGGGGTCACTTCATAATGCTAAGCTTATGAAGGGGACCTTGAGATAAATGATCTGGGGAGCCAGTCTAGGGGTACTTTTGTTAGAGCGGTTGAAAACTACCCTTGTGGGATGTGTGCCGCGTGGAATCAATATATGGCCGTATGATAGGTGTGCAATGATCTCAAGATCTATTTTGTGAAAGATTTGGATGAAAAATGATCTTCATCGTCTGATTTAAAGTAGTCGACAGGTTTTTCTTGTAAAAAATCGCGTGCTCTTCACAATAGAAGCGAGTGCAAATAACGCCACTGTTCCTAAAAATTAGTTTCCGAATACGGGGTTTCTTGAAACTGTTATAAAATCACTTAGTAGTGTCAGAAAAATATTACATTTTTATGCCAAAGTAGATTAAAAAAAGAGTTAGTCTACAATGGATGGATGTTTACTCATGACATCGCAGTCCACATGTCTCCGTGACTTGTACGGATTTCCATGTATTAGAAGTTTGTGCAAGTCACTCTATCGCAAGTGGAGTTCGTGCTTATTACGACAGCCTTCGGGCGAGTCACGAACTTCATTTAGTAAATTTATTATTTATCACTAATTTTGCCAAAATTTTTATTTGATCCATGTTTTAGCAAATTTCAACAAAATTTCGAAGAATTAATTTCTCTAAATTTGACACTATGGACATAACTTGAGTTGTCATTTGTTGTTGTCCCTTAACTCTAGTAAGATCATTACCCTTAAAACTTATAAATTATTAAAGAGAAATGACTCAAGTAACGCGTAACTCAGAGCCAGGATCTCTGTGGTCATCACTGACTAATTTATATATATTAACTAATTTAAAGTTAAAAATAATGTTCTTAAATAATAAGTGTATTATATACATTATGTCAAAAGCCGCCGCGTCAACTTGGTCCCACAAGTACCCACCAATCAGATTCTCCTTGGCTTCCACATGGCACTTCATTCGCTTGTTCTGGATGCTGAGCTGGTGCTCGAGTTCGTTGAGCTGGGAGAAGAGGAGATTGTGTCTGAACTTTTCGATCGAAGTGGTATCGCCGAAATTTTGGGTCGATGTGGTATCGCCCGAAACGTAGCGGTTGATGGCCTTGTCGGCTGATGGATGGCCAAAAGAGAAGGGTTTCCCTGCAGGAGAGAAGGCGATAACCGCTATCTCTGCATCACATAGGATACAAAGCTCTGCAGCTTTGTTGAAGAGCCCTTGGCGTCTCTTCGTAAACGTAACTTGCAGGCGCTCCTTTGTGTCTATTTCCTTGATCTCCAGCTTTCTCTTACCCATCTTCCTAGAGAGAGAGAGAGAGAGACCGCACCATGCACTTTGATTTTCTTACACTCTATAGCCATATATAGTCGAACTCAGAAGGTGGGTAAAGAGGCATTTGGGTAACGGTTAATGCTGCTTGAAGGTTAAGTTTCTTTTTAACTTTTTCCAAACTTTCTATTTTATTTCTTTTGATTTTCCTCGGCCCACTCCCAAGTCCACGTGGGGAGAGATTTGATCTAATAAAGGAGAGTGTTATATTGAGCACAAATTTTATATACACAAAGTGTAGCCAACTGATGTGGCGCAATGGTCACCAAATTGGGGTTTGGGAAAATAGGGAAATAGTCACTAGAAAAATTGGTGAGAAAAATTTTAAAATAAAAAGATTAAAAACTATAAAAATTTTAAAATAATTTGGTAAGTCATCTATTTTGGTATTCTGACAGATTTTTAAAAAAATTGTAAATAATTTGGGAAACCTTAAATTCACAATTTTTTTAAAAATTCAGCGATTTTTGTGACTATGATTAAGACAGCCTTTCAGGCCGCATTTGGACTAACAACTAGGGGTCTCAACGTGCCGGGTATGGGCTTAGGTCAGCTCCATTGGTAAGTTGGGTTGGTATGGGCTAGTTCGAAAAACTCAATTAAAACTGAGCCTGATTAAATCCTCCCTAAACTCGGCCTGAATCCATCAAATGAGTTATTTTATATAGAAATTAATGGGTAGTCTGCAGCCCCGTCTTACTTGACATTTGCTAGGTATGGGCTACGATAAGCTTGATTCATTAATGGGCTCGCCCCGCTCATCCCAATTACTAATCAGGCCGTGTATGACTAGCTTCAAGAAGTCCGATTAGAATCACCCCTCTTAAGGCCCGGCCTTACCCGTTGAATGTGTACGATCAAGCTTGTGAATTTTTAGAGAGAGAGAGATGGTCGTTAAACCATCTACCTAATTGCACACCATTATAAAAAGGAGGCATATATTAATTGCTGCCAGTATAGTATTAGCTGGTGTGTCGTTAGTAATTTCATTAAGGGTGCCTCCAATCAGGCGTACGTGATTTTTGCGGTCGGGCACCTACGTTCGAAACCTGTTGAAACTGTCGACTACATACAATAAGACGAAGACGATCGTTTTTCCCCCCAATCTTTCTCACAATAATTGAGACCATGAGCTTATCATAAGATGGCATGTTTCTGATGCTACGTGGCACATATCTCAAAAAATATCCTAAAATCCCGTTTGAGTGTATTGTGTATCAAGTGATTTTATGCTTGTGATCTCAAGAGCCATCATGTGAAAGATTGAGGTGAAAAATAATATTCATCAAATTTTAGGCTTGTAGTCTTAAGATCCGTCATGCGGAAGATTGAGGTGAAAAATAATATCCATCATTTGAATTTAAATAGTTAATGGGTTTCAAATATGAGAGCCTTCAAAAATTACGTAGGTGCACTATGTCAATGCGAAGTGAAAAATAACACTTCTTGTAAAGACTACATCAGAAGTGTCCACTCATCGTGATTGACATCATAGTCCACATGCCCTTATGATTGAGTAACTTGCATAGACTTCTAATACATGAAAATCCATACAAGTCACGGGGACATGTGGACTGTGATGTCATAAGTGGACATCCATCTATTGTAGACTAAGGCCGAGTATGATATAACTCTTTGCTAGCCCCGGCTATAACAGAGTTCTCCTGTTTTAGTTGGTTCCCATTCTCTTTTCTAACTCCCTACAAAAGAGAATTTACTTGATTTACCAATAACCTTTTTGCTCTCTACTAACTCTCTACCATAGCAAATAAAATCTGCTCTAGAGTGAGTAGAGTGAAGGATAGAACAATTGAACTGGTAAATCTTACATAAAATTTTTCTATGCAAGCAGTTATCAAGGAAAAGGGGTAACTATTAAAGCAGGTAGCAGGATGCTAGCAAAGAGAATGAGAACCTCCTAAAGTAGGTGAACTTTGCTATACTAGGGGCTAGCAGAGAGCTAGTCATACGCAACCTAACTCTTTTTTAAATCATACTTTGGCATATTTTTATGACACTACTAAGTGATTTTATAACAGTTTCAAGAAACCACATACTCGGAAACTAACTTTTAGGAATGAGTGGCGACTACTAAGTCTTTTTTACCTTGAGATATATGATATGGGAGCAAGTCTAGGGGTAATTTTGTTAGAGCAGTTGAAAATTGCTCTTGTAGAATGTGTGCCGTGTGGAATCAATATATGACCATCTTATAGGCGTGCGATGATCTCAAGATCTATTGTGTGAAAGATTTGGATGAAAAATGATCTCCTTCGTCTTATTCAAAGTAGTCGATGGGTTTTTCCTATGAAAAAGCGTGTGCTCTTCACAAGAGAAGCGGGTGCAAATAACTCTACGTCAGTATAGGCTACTGACATAGCCGACGTGACTGGTTGCATTTATTGAATCCCATCACACTTGCAGCTAATTACATCGCGCAATATCAGCTGTCTGCACTTTGTCTGTATAAAATTTGTCCTCCATATAAGAGAGTCGCTTAATATATCAAATCTCTCTCTGACGTGGACTTGCAGGTGGGCCCAGGGAAATCAAAAGAAATAAAATAGGAAGCTCGAAAAAGTTAAAAGAAACTTAAACTTCAAGCAAACATAAACCGTTACCCAAATACCTCTTTGCGCCTCTTACTATATATATCGACTATAGACTACAGAGTGTAGGAAAATCAAACCATCTTCCTACCTTCTACTTTGGGTCTCTCTCTCTCTCTCTAGGAAGATGGGTAAGAGAAAGCTGGAGATCAAGGAAATAGACACAAAGGAGCGCCTGCAAGTTACGTTTACGAAGAGACGCCAAGGGCTCTTCAACAAAGCCGCAGAGCTCTGTATCCTATGTGATGCAGAGATAGCGGCTATCGTCTTCTCTCCTGCAGGGAAACCCTTCTCTTTTGGCCATCCATCAGCCGACAAGGCCATCAACCGCTACGTTTCGGGCTATAGCACATCGACCCAAAATTTCGGGGATACCAGTTCGACTGAAAAGTTATTCTCCCAGCTCAACGAACTCGAGTGCCAGCTCATCAAGAACAAGCGAATGAAGTGCCATGTGGAAGCCAAGGAGAATCTGATTGGTGGGTACTTGTGGGACCAAGTTGACGTGGCTGCTTTTGACAGCGTGGAGCAATTGGAGAGTTTAATGGAGGAGTTGGAGGCAGTTCGAGCAAAGGCTTTGGGACGTTTGGACTTTGGAGGAGGTGGTGGGAGGTGCTGTTGGGTCAATCGCTCGTGTGGAGATGAAGCAACTTTTTGTTGGGTCAATCGCACGTGTGGAGGAACACTTGGTGGTGGGGTCTTTTGCAGCTGCTGAATCGTTGACGGTTTTTGGATGAAGAGTTCTGAGATCAGCTTGAGCCACTTGATGCTCTAGATTTCACTATTTTATTTTATTTTTATTTTATTTTTTTAATTTTGGTCTTCTTTTAGATATTTATTTATTTTTTACCCAACCATAATTTAGAGATTTTTGTTTTTGATTTTCTCGAAATCAAAGATTTATTTTTTCATAGTTATTATTTATTTTTATTTTAAATATTTTGTTGATCTTTAAATGTTAAAATTATAAAATACAAAAGAAAATAAGAAGATGAAATAGAGAAAAAGTACATAGAAATATAGAAAACACAAATTGTCACAAATAATTTTACAGTGTGTTACTTAATTTTGACCAGCATAACTTTGAAGATGGATTAGAAATAGTCCCTAAACATTTCCTTTTTTACGCTGAGTGTAAAAAAAAAGGTGACTTGAAGAGAATGCTTCCGAATAATAAAAGGAGTAGAAAAGAAATCCTCAACCAAATAAATACGGTAACAACTCGAAATTTTTGAAAATGTTGAATCGTTAACCTTTGACGAGAATACGACTTTTTGACTGATTTGACCTAAGTCATACATTTGACTTATGTCACGTGACCTTAGACTCCACTTGTTATAATTGAGGGTATATGCCTAACACATTAAATCTCAACTCGTATCCTATGTAGAGTGTATGCGTGTTTGTGCATGTTGCATACGAATTCGAGCCCAATAACCCAACCTGTTATGTGGCATCCAACCAAGTATACTTATTTGGCAAGACATACGACACACGCTGTGAGGTTTTAAAATATTTTATTTTATTTTAGAAATGTAGAATTGGTGCTATGGAATGGTATATTTAGTTGAGTAATTAGTTACTCGAGATCCGTAAGAGCACCGACGGTAAAATATTAGGTTCACAAGTGAGATTAGACCTCATTTTGGTTCTTGATGAAAAACCTACACACCAACTCATGTGTACTGGTCTAACACCCAATAAGGCCCCCATTAGTATAAAAGGAAGCAAAGGGATGCAAAATCCATTTGTAAAAACGTGGAGAGCCGTGAGAGGAAGAGAAACCCCCAAGCCCTTCTCGTTTTCTCTTATGGTGAGACCTGAACTGTCGATCTCCTCTCAAAAATTTTCGCTCCACTTGATAGATTTGTACTCCACTTTGCATTTGCAAGAGGATCCAAATCCCAACTCCGTTACGATCGAAGGAAAAAGAGGGTTTCGAAGGGAGCGTAGCTTCGCACGAGCTCGAATTGCCATTGTGAATGTGAAGTGAGTGACTTAGAAGATGGAGATCATTGCATGGTTGCGTGGAGCTTCGTTTTGATCTCGATCACTATGAAAATCTAAAAGCTTGACGCTGAAACCCCTTTGTGATAGCAAACATCGCAAGCCGTGTGATCGATCTAAAAAGGAGAGCTTCGAGGCATTAAACTTTGAATTTGATTTTCTTAGGCTAAGATCGATGAATGTATAATGTTTAATGTGAAACATTTGAGTTTTGGGGGAAAATAGACCATGGAAGAGAAAACTCGAAAAGTTCTGAGTCTTTCAAAATCGATCGATCAATTTTGAAACCGATCGGTAGGATTTGACAGAACTGAAAAGTGTAAAAATTCTGGAGAAATCGATCGATCGATTTTGAAAATCGATCGATCGGATTTGACTGAAGTGCCGATATAACTTCGATATTTTAGCTATAACTTTTTACTTTGAACTCCGATTAACATAATTCTCGCGGCATTAGAAAGAGGACAACGAGCCCTATAACTTGTGTGAATTAATAATTTGATAAATCAAATATTTTAAAAGTTAAAATTAAGCGAGAAGTTGGATCAAATTTCGAGTTAGCACAAACTTGTTCATTTTTGCCTCGATTTTGAGAAAACACTTAAATATATCAGAGTTGTTAGTAATTAAGATCAATCCTTAATACATTATTACAATTGTGATATAGATTGAGGGTGAGAAGCTATCGATAGGACCTTACTTTTTTTTGAGCAACTTCGAGGTTAAAGTAGGAAAAACTAACTGCCCATTTACATTTTTTACTCTGATTCATGAAATTCTTTGATATAATCAATTTGAGTATGATTTGATAGAAATGAATTTAGAAACTGTCAGATTTAACTGCTTTCGAATATTGAAACCTTAGGATTATTGATTTTGATTTAGAATTTGATTTTTGACTGACATCGAACGTTTGAATCTTGGAAGCTTTGAAATACCGAATGTGAAATTTTAACCTTTGAATGCATTGAATCTCAGAATTGTGAATCTCTGAAATTTGAACCGTTGAAATTAAATATGAACTAGGAACCATGAGAATAAATGTGAACTTGAATGTGGGAAAAATTCAATACCCAATCATATTTTGATTTGAATTCATAGATGCTTTGAAATAATCGAATGAAAGCTTTGAATTTTGACTTATATTTAAATTCTTTGAACTATTGAAACTATTAAGCTTTGAATATGAAATTGGAAACTGAACTATGAATCTGAACTCTATTAAATGCCAATGTCTTTAAACTCTGTCCTTGATTCCGAAATTTGAACATGAAGCATGTGAAGTCTTGAATCTTTGAAATGAAATTGAATATTTTGAATTATAAAACCCTTTTGAGTATGAATATTGGACATTAAAAATTATTGAGCTGTGAGTATTGACATCTTTGAATTATTAGTTGCATTGAAAATTTTGGATAAGAATCTATGAACTCTGAACTTCGTAATGAAATGGACTTAGCTATGAATTGTATGATTTTCATGATATGTTGAATGGAAATGTGACATTCGTAAATGGAAGTAAAATTTGTGAGTCTGATTGCATTTGAACAATTGAGAGCTTTGAATTATTAATTTCTGGATGAACATTTGAAACTTTGAACTTGAATCTGACTGCATAGAAATGTCTTTGAGTCTTCTGAACTTTGAACACGTGAAACCTTTGAACCTTTGGACCTTTGCTTGACCCTTTGGACTCTGCATGCAACTGGCTGGACGGATCTGAGGGTTATCAAATGCACTACATCTGCGCCATACACTACTTGGTGATGCGTGAGTTGTTAAATACACATTACATATTACATATCAGTTGGACCCGTCGGCGGGTTATCCGTACACATTGCATACTGCATACACTGATTGGATCGATACGGTGGGTTATCCGTACACATTGCATACACTGATCGGATTGGTATGACAGGTTATCCGTATACACAACATATTACATACACTGACTGGACCGGTACGACGGATTATCCGTACACATTGTACACTGGATATACTGACTGAACCATTGTATACACTGACTGGACTAGTATGGAAGGTTATTCGTACACACTGTACACTGCATATACTGACCGAACCACTGTATACACTGACTAGATCGGTACGTTGGGTCATCCGTACACACTGTAAGATGTGAACTGAAAATCTGACCAGTGTAAGATGAGAATAATGAAAATCTAGATACTATAAGCCATTGAATCGGAACACTAAACATTGTAAGTCATTGAATCTGAACACTGAACTCTGTAAGTCTCTGAGTCCAAATAGAAATTCTGAATTTGACTTTGAAGATGAATTTGGGAACACAAATAAGAATTTTAAAAAATTGTATTTGATTTTCCTCTACTGAGCTTAGACTGTTAGCTCACCATGACTATATGCCATAGGTGTAACTCTTGATCAGGACCATGGACTTGAGGAGAATTCGAATTTACTTATCGGAGAAAGAAGCACAATAGTTGCTACAGATTGTATAGTTTCAATTGATCTCTTTAGCTTTTGAGCTTGGTACTTCATAGAGATTCTGTAGTACTTTTGTACATACTTTTGTGTATCATTGTTTAGGTGATGATCGGCCATCACCAGTGATTTTATTTTAGTTATTTTGTTTTAAATGTTCTATATAGAATGAAATCAATTATTTCTACCATGTATTATAACTGCTTTGATTTTCGTACTGTGTGGATGTACTAAGTAAATTCTTTATTCGAAATGTGTTTTGCGATCGGGCGGTCCAAATTTTTTCATTTGGTTTAAAGTTTTATATATATATATATCAAAAAATCACGTTACGAAAATTTGGGCTATCACAAATGCACACATAAATTATATAAAAAAATCAAAGAAAATGTGAAAAATGAGAACCACGTGAATTATAAAAGGTCAAAGAAAATGTGAAAAAAAATAATCATATGAATTATAAAAAGTCAAATAAAATATAAGAAAAGGCATCCACGTGAATTATAAAAGGCCAAAAGAAAGTGTGGGAAAAGACGTCCACATGAAAACAAAAGGCCAAAGAAAATATGAAAAAAACATTCACATAAAATATAAAAGGCCAATGAAAATCATAGTGAAAAATACATCTATTAAGCAAATCAATGTGAAAAATACATCCACATGAATAAAAATGTATCTTTTACTAAATGTAAAAGAGATTAAGAGAAAAAAAATTACATAAATCAATTTTTCCATGTAGAAGAGATGAAAAAAAATATGAAAATTAATGTGATTTTCTTATGTATTGACACAATGGATGATGGTAAAAGGCGAAACTTTTCTATGTTTCTATCTACTTATTCTCTCTTTCATCTTTTTCTTATTTTCTTCTGTATTTTATTATTTTAATATGTTTAACTACCTAGCTCAACCTCACAAAACCGATTAGGAGTACCCAGATTATATATAGCCCAAGACCTCCAAGCCCGTAGGCAATGTGGTCCACTATTTGATTCATATAATTTTCATTTTTTTTTTTCATTTCTTTTATATGAGAGAATTGATTCATATCAAGTACTAAAAAATAATTAAAATATACTAGATAAACAATGTGAAAACCAATACAAGAGTTTTATCTTCTTCAATTCTGTCCGACCAAGCTCTGGAAACATGCTTTTGAGGCCTATGATCAATTCGGCACCTTTTATTTCTTTTCTTAGATCAACTCGCTCTGGAAACATGCTTTTGAGGCTTATGATCAATTCAGCACCTCCTATTTCTTTTTTAGATCAACTCGGCACCTTCTAATTCATAGGTTTCTTTTTCACTCAAGATATTTTTAAGGAGTTGCAATAATGTCAAATTTAATTTTTTCCAATATTTTGGAAGTCTTATTTATTAATTTTATGATTTAATATCTATAAAAAAATTATTTAATCAAAAAGATTTTATTAATTTCGCAAAAACTAATGAAAATTCAACAATTTCGGAGAAATTACCAAAATTTCGCTAAAAATTTTGTCCCACTCTTGTTTCGGTGAAATTTGGAAAAATTTGTCCAATCATGATTTTAAACATGTATCGCTCTGGATTAGGCCTCATCCGATATTATATTTAAACCCAATTCAATTTAGGGTCAAACTGGTCAAATATCTGCTCATATCAGCCTAGCCCATATCTATCGCATATAAATGATATAACACCAAAGCCCTTTAGGCAAACAAATTTCTATTTATATATATTTTAATATTTTAGAAATAAAGAAAATGCAATTTAATATATCACATGATTTGGATGAAAAGAATATGATATATCCAATACGTATCGGCTAGGGATCTGACCTACCTATTCTTAAATCCCTGGTTACAATTGAGTGCTCAAGTGGAGCCCTAGGTTAAGTCATCAGTCCAAGAAGTCCAATTAGCTAGTGACAATCCATCAAAATAAACTACTCATGATTAGAGGTTTCCAAGCATCTGATTAGAAGACAAATTGGTATATGATAATGTGAAGCATTAATTGACATACGCATTGAATCATCCATTTTCTATAAGCTTGATCAGATGATCTTTGATCATTCAATAGTGCAGTATACTTTCCATTAGAGTTAGTTAGCTCCCCCAGTTCACTATATATGAATGGGATGAGTTTTATTTAAAATAAGCTAGAACAGATGAGAGGATATGCTGCCAAAATGAATAGTTTAATATATTTTTTGAAAAGATAAAGGTTTCTAAAATATTATCGCAAAAAATTAATTTATATCGAATGGTAGTTTAATATTTTTTGAACCCTCATTGCATCATCATAAAAAAATTTCAACTCACCTTAGACGCAACCCGAAATCATGAAGAGTTGAGTAACTCGGCTTAGTCAGTATGGCTGACCAGTTTTAGAACTATGCTAATATCAGTCATTTTTGGCTACATCTAAGCACGAAGCACGAAATCACCTCCCTCTATTTTCTTAACCAGAGTTTTCATCCATTAAAACCGTTGACTTCCTTGAATCAAGCGATGAAGATTGTTTTTCATCCCAATTCTCCACACAAATATTTTGAGGTCATAGCCCACCTATCAGACAATCAAATATTTATTCCACTTAACACATATCCCCCAAAGTGATTATGATCATGGGCAGACCATGAGGACTCTCGGATCACTTCATAATACTAAGCTAATGAAGGGGTCTTTTACCTTGAGATAAATGATCTGGGAACGGGTCTAGGGGTAATTTTGTTAGAGTGGTTGAAAACTGCTCTTGTAGGATGTGTGCCTTGTGGAATCAATATATGGCCATCTGATAGGTGTGCGGTGATCTCAAGATCTATTGTGTGAAAGATTTGGATGAAAAATGATCTCCATCGTCTGATACAAAGAAGTCAATGGGTTTTTTCCTGTGAAAAAGTCTGTGCTCTTCACAAGAGAAGTGGGTGCAAATAATGCCACCCATACCAAAAAGTTAGTTTATGAAATACGGGGTTTCTTGAAATTGTTATAAAATCACTTGGCAGTGTCCTAAAATAAATTTACATTTTTATGCCAAAGTACGATTTAAAAAAGAGTTAGTCTACAATGGATGGATGTCCACTCATGATAGACCACATGTCCCCGTGACTTGTAGGGATTCCCATGTATTAAAAGTTTGTGCAAGTCACTCTGGCACAAGGGCTTGTGGACTGCAATGCGACACCTCTCTTGTAGACTAGGCTGCATTTGGGTAAGCTCCCTGGAGCTAAGAGCAGCTCTTTTGAGAGTGATCTTTCATAGAGTTTTTTTGTTGGATTTATTGTTTGGTAATAAGTCTTGAGAGAGCAATTTTAGAACTACTCACATAAAAGTTGTTTGATAAAAATAACTTCTATATAGAATATTATAATTAGTTGACCAAAATGACCCCGAAAGTATTTAGAGAACAATTTAAAGACTTATTAAGTGTAAACTAACAATATCATAAATATTGTATCATACGTCATTCATTCAAAGGAAAATTAACATATACGTCATCAACAAAATTTAATATGTGACAAAATCTCTTAATAAGGAACAAAATACTAAACATTCAATAACACTTAATTTAAATCTCTAACATTGCCACCGTGACTATCTAATATAGCATCAGCTATCGCATTTCGAATAATTTTCATTTCCCTCTGACTTTGGGAAGAACTTTCATGTTCAACATCGTCATCAGGTTCTCTCAACCCTTCTTCGACATATTCATCATTACCATATTTTTGAAAATGTTTATTAGCAATTTCCTCTTCTCTTTTGAAATTATGAATCGCCATATATGCGACCATAACAAACCTTTGTGTCTTTAATGAATATGGAGGCATTTTTGATAAAATTAACTAATTTTTCTTCAAAACTTCAAAGCAACGTTCAATAACGTTTCTCAAAGATGAGCGCGCGTGATTGAATAATTCTTTCTTCCCTCTTGGTCGTGGACCATTTCGAAAGGCTGAAATATGATAACAAGTCTTTCGATATGGTGCTAAGAACCCCTTCATATTAATATATCTACCGTCTACAACGTAGTACTTACCTGTGAAAAAATAAAAGTTACTCATTTTTAAAATTTAAAATATATTAAATATTGAAGATAAAGGTACACACGATGTGGAGCATGTAAAAAATTGAAGTCAGAGTTGATAATGGCCTCAGGAAGAATGCAAGACTCATTGGTTGTACCTTCTCACCCAACATATGCAAACGTGAACCTCATGTCAAATGAACATGCTTGCATCACGTTTTGAGTTATTCCTTTTCGATTACTTATGTATGAAATTTGTTGTGCTGCTGATACATAGACATCAATATATGTGCCATCAATTGCTCCAACACAATCTGATAATATTTGAAAAATAAATAAATTACTAGTATGTGTTACATGTGATAATAAGTTCAACGAAAATAAATTTTATATTGATATTTGAAATCGTTATTTACCTTGAACCATGACATGTATTTCGGATTCACACTAATGTGAGTAGGAATCGTCTCAAATGATGGGGGTACGATAAGTGACATTGAAAAGTGTACTATTGCCATCAATGCTCGATGAAATTGACGAGTACTATTTCTGGTGAGTGTTGAAAGCGTTCTGAAATCATCTAATTTCATTCATTGTGACCAACGGTCACAAGGAACATGGCTAGTTGTTCTTCCACTAATAAATTTCGTGTATCTTGAAGTAATTCTCTTTCCTTTAGAGTCTCACACAACCTTAAAAAAATATGTCTTTCCATTCGAAATTGCTCGAAAACTACAATAGGGTGTCTTAAAATGTGCATAATCCCGTTAAAAATATAATCCCTGCAAGGTTTTTTTGATACAAAAAAATTATAGTAATGTACGGCTATTGTTGCACCAATAAGAGCTAAAATCTCGATTCATCATTCGAATCTATAAGGCTATTCTCTTCATCAGAACTTGTACCATATGTAGTACTAATTCCGTCATCAAAATTCATTGTTTGTACAAAATTTTTTTAGAGAAACATGTGAAATAAAGTATATAACAAAAACAAATATATAATAAAAACATATACAAACTAATTTCGTCACATCCACAACTAAATCAAATAATCATATCTAATTATTAACAAAAATAAAAATAACTACATCGACAACCACATAAATAAATGGCAGCCACGTCTATAATCATAATGAAGTGAATAATCAATAACATAAGAATGCATAGTCATAAACTACTATCTTATAATGTTAATCCATAAAAAAGAACTACTGCCTAAAATGATTAAAAAGAAGAAAATAAAAATTGTCTACTCCAGCCCACCACGGCTAGCTCGATCCGATTGATGTTATAATCAGGCTAGGCGGCTTTCATGATTATCAAGATTAGCGAATAGGTCTCGACGATCTTTCTTTAAGAACTCATCCAACGTAAAGTGGTATAAAGGGCTTCCTTTTGGGACATCTATCATTTGTTTCAACAGGTCCATACACTCCTTCATTGTGGTATGCCCATGACGAGCGCTCGATGCCATTCTTTTATTCTCAATGGCGTCACGAATGCCTTTGAGTTGTCTATTGAGCATAGTTGCGCCCGATACCTTTCGGCATTGCGGTAGAGGTTTTGATTGAGTTTCAACGCTCTGGCGAGACCTCAAAACCCGTTTAGTGGCCATTGTAGCCCCCAACTCTTCCCCATTGATCGTAGGATCAATTTCCTTAATCCTCTCAGTACCAAGATCTGGTCGTGATTGTGTAACACCATCAACATCATTATCATTGGTGTCATCTCTGATGTCTATAAAAGAAGAAGATTCTCCTCTCCCAACTGATTGCAGTGTATCATTCGAAATTGACTCTCGCAAGGTACCCATCCTAGCGGACCATTGGTTGTCACCCCACCATACATAATATCCATCTCTTTAGTAAATTGTAATCCTTCATATTACCATTTAGCATCTGTTGGATTTTTCTATAATTTAAACAATAATTTGTTATAAGGGCGTAGAGAATATTTAAAAAATTAGTTTAAATAACTCTCATAATACTTTGTTCCACTCATCCCACCATTCTTGATCCACCGAAACTGTCTTTCTCTAGTTGTCCCATCCCAAACCAGTGTTACTCTTCAATTTATCACATCTTTTCCATATATCTTTTTATTTATCCCAGTGGTTCTTAAATTGAATCTTATTATACTCTAATCTAGTTCTCTTATTAAATTCATTGTACAATATCTCATATTTTGCGTTATCGAGATGAGTGTTGGCCCTTCTTCCCTTTTTCACAAGACCAACACATATTTCAAGGAATGCTTTATGAGCATGAGGAGGTCAATTGGCTAATATTCACTTTTTTATTTTACTGTCATTAAAAATACATCGTAAACACGTGGCACACAGTTAACTCACAATTAATTAAAAATATGCACACACACACACACAACATCATTAGTCAACCAAACTTGCCTCATCACCGAATGAACCCAACTGTTACGAAAAAATAAATGATAATAAAAATCAAACAAAAAATAACAGAAAGTAGTAATTCATTTAAAATTTGGGAGCACTACTCCATACTTAGTACTTATAACTTTGCCCTTTTGATGAGGTTTCTTCCTAACATGATACTAGTTCTGGGGTGGCGTTGGCTGTTTATTATTCGAGTTATAGCCAAAAAATGGTCAGGGTGCATGGTTGTGGTGAATTGTAGGTTACTCTAACTATATATGTAGGTTAGGACAAGGGTGGAGCCAGAATTTTTTCATAGGGTGGTCATCTAATCAATTAATGTTAAAAAATTGTATAATTTTTTTTCTAAGTAAACAGTAAAAAAAAGAAAATATCTACAAACGAAATTAGATATGAAATAAATGAAAATCATATACATATCGATTAAGCCTTTCCAACAAAATTGGCCTAATTGAAAATTCCCTCGAAGAATAACTACGAGGTAGCATTATCCTCCTCGTCATCCTTCAAAGAGTAGGATGATGTGACAGTACGTTGCAGGGAGCCCATGAGACCATCAAAGCTATTGAACATATCTCGATAATGAACGTGATTATTTAATAATTTTGATGCTTTGTAAAATTACATATGTATTAAGGTTTTTTTTTTTGTCTTTACATATTTTAGTGTATTGCTCTAGTGGTAGAATTAGTGCTTTGTGAAGGTTAGATTCTAGGTTTAAATCTTGTTATGTGTAATAAATTGCTTAATTTTTTTAATTAATTATACTAGAGCTTATACACAATATATGTGAGTAGGTAGCTCTACAACATAGTGGAGCCTCTTGTAAGAGAAATCTCTCCTAAAATAAGTTCGTGGAGCACCTAAATGCACCTAAATAGATGGAGGGGATCCTAAAAATAGGCTAAACTTATAGGATTTAATTAAAAAAATCAAAGAATAAATATTTGTTATGAAAACAAATACCATAAAAAAGTTTATTTGAAGATTTTAGATAATTTTGAACAGTCAATATAATTTTGGATGGATGAGAATCCACTAATACACCTTAAGACGCCTAAACCTTAGTGACAATTTTTAGAAAGTTTGGGTGGTCAATTGACCACCCAAGTCATAACATGGCTCCGCCTATGGGTTAGGAATCTACACTACTCTCTTTTAGTGAGTCTATTTTATTATTTTTAATTACTTGCAGACAAGAGGTGTTTACATTTTGTGGTGCTTTCAATTAACAGATGGTCATTCATCATATTTAAGAAGAATCATGATTTCAGGTGTATTATCACTATTGATGTGGACGATAAATGATCACCATCCCATTCAAACAATCAGTGAACCTTTCCTCTGTTTAAGGTAGCTGTACCATAAAGTGGTGTTTGAATAACACCAGCCTACTTTTTATTCTTGTGAGATACTAAACTTGCATTAGGCCAAAGAGGTTGAATCGCATGTTTACCGTTACTCAACTTGATGCCTATGCATCTAGCAAGAACATGGAGTCAATTTTTAAATTTGTTAATGTGGGCTAATTTTAGTACTTACTACTGTTTATTAATTCCAACATGCTCACTAATTTTATTATTATATCTAGTATGCTACTAATTCTATATGCTAGTACTTTATGTTATTGTATCTAGCATGCTACTACTACTTTTGGACCCAATCTAGTATGCTATTGTTTGAATTATTGGTATATTGCTCATTTTTATAATGAGAGGAGTAACTTTTCATGGAGATTGTTCTAAGTGATGGACGAGCTTTCGTTGGACAGAACTTTGAGTTTAGCTGTAGATGTTTCATTCATTATATGAATGATCCCAACGATCTGTCAACAATTTCTCTGGTTTCAAAAAGTTGGCATGAAGTAGAAGGATCTCAAATTAAACAAGTAGATTGTAGATGGTTTCATGAGGTTGTATATGGCAATCTAGTTTTGGAGACTCTAAAGGTGTATTTTACAAATATGTGTTTATACTCTGAAAGGGAAATAAAGCACGTATTGAAGAATTTGAGATCTTTGCAACTCAACTTTGAGTTATCAAGGGGTGAAATTTCCCCTGTAAAAAAATAGATATGAAAGAGTAATCATATGAACTCAATCAAATAAGTTTTCAATAAAATTCTATTAATGTCAACAAAAACTAAAATAGGAGTTACCAATCACATAAATTCAAATAAAAACTATCAAAATCATTCACCCAAATAAACAAAATATCCAAAAGAAAAATCTATAAAAGAAGTGGATTTTTTTTATTAGAATAAAAATAAAAATATAGAAAAATAATGAATGATTTTCATTAAACCTGCAACTCACTACAACACATCAATAAATATGTAAAATAATCAATAGATGGATGGATCAAAGTGGGAGAATGATTCAATTAGAGATCCAATTCTCATTTAAAAACCCTAAAGTAATTGCATTCACAGATCAATCAATCATTTGATCAATTGAGAGACAAAAAAAAAAATACCCTCATCTTTTTTCTTCTTTGCTCAATCTTTTCTTGTCCTCTTCCGAACCTTAGAACATGAGGAAGAAAATTTGTTTTTCATTCATGAGTATTTTTTATATTAAGGTAAAAGAGTGAGGCTACTTTAGCCCCCGCAACGAATGAAATCACCGTCATCTACTCTCCGCCGAGGCTCTCGCATCGCCCACTTGAAAGAGCAGCTGAAAACTGCTCTCTTAAAGAGACCTAAAATCAACTCTTTCACTTTCTAAAAATATAGAGAGCGCTTGCAACCAAACACTCTTATGCTAAACTGCTCTATAAAAGAGCAAAGAGCTGCTCTTTGTTTTAAAAGAGCTAACCCAAACACACCCTTGACTCTTTACAAGAAGTGTTGTCTTTCACTTCACGTTGACATAGCGCACCTCAATTAGTAAAATTGGTAATCATACCATAAGCAATTTTATATGCGCATCTCTTAATGAAAGGAACCTCTGTTCGCGCCTACGTGTTATATGAAGGCGCCCACATTTAAAACTCATTGATTGTTTAGATTCAAATGATGATGATTGTTTTTCACCTCAATCTTCCACATGATGGATTTTGAGACCACAAGCGTAAAATCAAATGGTCAATTTTTTTATTCCATGTGACACAAATTCCAAAAAATGGCCCTAAAATCACCTGATACACATCACTCAAACGGGATTTTAGGGCCATTTTTTTCAAATATGTGCCACGTGGAATCAGAAACATACCATCTTATGGTAAGCTCATGGTCTCAAGATCCATCGTGTGAATGATTGAGGAAAAACGATCACTATCGTTTTATTGCAAGCAGTCAACGGTTTCAATAGGCTTCAAACGTAGGTACCCAAAAATCACGTAGGCACGAACCGAGATACTGTTAATGAAATACTAAGGACAGACCAGCTAATAACATGCTCGCACCAATTACAAATCACCCATACTAACCCGACTTACTAATTGAGGCGGGCCAGCCCATTTATGCATCAGGCCTACCTACCTTAGCCCATACCCAGCCCATTGAGACCCCTAACTGTTCGTCTAAATGTAGCCCCAGGGGTTGTCGTGATAAGCATGATATAATCAAACCCTCCGAAATTGTTTCAACACCATCTTTATAAATGTATAATGATAGATTGTTTCAGCACCATCAGATTATTTGTTTGGGTACCTCCATTTCGCCCATGTATTCTCTGAAATTGCCCATGTCCCAAACCTTTTGAAAACTGCTTGTATGAAATATTTGGGTGAAACACAAACTCCATTATTTAATTCGAAGCAATCAACGATTTTAAAGGGGCTTAGGACGTCGCCACTTTCAAAGAATACATGAGCGCAAACAGAGGTACCCTTATTTGCTTAAAAAGGCTAGGATTAACAAGATAAACTTGCTTACCTCACCTATGCCTCCATCCTTAGGTAGGGGCTCAGGCTTTAGGGTTTTACACTTTACCACCTTTGTAATATTTCACCACACCTGTTCATTTTAAGAGACTTCCCAATCTAGGAATGGGTCACAAATTCGGTACATATAGCACAATTTTTCATCAACTTTGCCCCTTAGTAAGAAAGACCATGGCTGCGTATGGCTCTTTTTTAGCCCCTGCCACAATAAAGTTCACCTGCTTTAGTTGGTTCTCATTCTCTTTTCTAACTCCCTCCGAAGGAGGATTTACCTGCTCTAGCAGTAACCTTCCTGTTCTCTACTAACTCCCTACCAGAGCAAATAAAATCTACTCTTGACAAAGAGCGAGTAGAGAGGAGGATAGAACTGCTGAATTGGTAAACCTTGCATAAATTCTTGCTATGCAAGGGGTTATCAAGGAGAAAGGATACCTGCAAAAGCAAATAGCAGATGTTAGCAAAGAGGATGAAAACCTGCTTTAAACTCTGCTATGGAAGGGGCTAACAGAGACCTATACCATACGCAGCCCATATGAATGCATAAAAAAAGATCTAGCAGGTCCAAAACCTTCAAAATGATGGTTTACCATGTAATATCTCCGAACCTGTTTTAGCCGTTTATTTTAAAAGCATTTGACCTCTTTGAATCATCATATGATGGAGATAGATTTTTTCTTCGGATGCAAGATACATCAGTGGCCCATTCTTATCTTGAATGGGAACGGGTAGGTACCCTATAACAGAGCTCTTTATTTAATGCAGTGTGACCAACAGACCAAAAACTGGTTGGATGGGATGAGAAAACTGACCCAAAACCGAAAAATTCTTTAAAAGAACAAAAAACCGAACTGAACCGATTTTATTTTATTTTTTCTTGTGTTTCAGTTCATGTTTTTAAAATTTCGGCAGTTTCATTAACCGAACTTGCACTCATATGGGAATAGTCAGCACTTGGACCACTCTCAGGCCCTCAGCCCACAAATTATGCATATCAGAGCATTGGAACTGTCTGATCAGAATGCTTTATTTAATGTCCATATTGAAAAACACTAGGCAGATGGTTACAATACCCTGTTAGGGGTGATTTTCAGCTGCATGTGGTACAAGTGATGGCTATCCACATGAGACAATTAAAACAATTAAAAATATAAATACCATGTGGTTTAGAATAAGCGCTCGCCATCATAGTGACCAAGACAGGGTTCTGCAATAATTTGGCAAGGTTAAAATTTGAAAAAAATCCAGCAAAATTTGGCAAGTTCGAGAAATATTCGGAGCAAAATTAGAAAGTAAAAACCATAAAATTAAAATCACGATATGTTGAAAAAAGGGGAATTATTCGTGACATATTTGCAAATTTTTAAGAACACATGATTTTGAAAAAAATCATGAATAATTCGGGTTTAATTCGCTGAACCTCAAATTCGTGGATTATTCACATAGTTTCAGAAATTTCACAAATTTTGTGACTATGCTTGCCATACACATTATTCATTAAAAACATTGCTTATTGAGAATTTTTACCAATAAAAATGGTAGAAGCAGCTTACAAGAGTTAAGCATCTTAATTTGTGTACAAACTAATACATTTTCAGCAAAAAAACAATTGAGCATTCAGTAAATTCAAAGTTCCCAAAAAAAAAATGGAATGATGAAAATGAAATTTTTTTAGGAGTTTTCTTCTAACGAGGAGGGAAAACTACTTAAATTTATAGAAATAAAATTATAATAAAAAAAATAATGGAGTTGCTTACATAAACTCCACATCTTCATGTTGTTCCAGAACAATGGTTGCAAGCGCAAGCCTATATGAAGTAGATCTCAGATTCCTAACCAGAACCAAAATCTCAGGTCTCCCCTTCTCTTGCATCTCTCTCCATTGTTCTTCTCGCAGCTGAGCGAGTAAAGTTCCCTCACATATAGCCTCTGCCGCTGGCTTCGCACTGCACACCCCATGCATCGGAGGTTAACATTCGCAATAATGGAGAAATGGCAAATACATCACAGATTGACATTCAAATAATTGAGAAGAATTAGCAAATCCTATAATATTACGCAATACTATGCCAAAAGAAATTTCACACACGCATATGTAGGGCAACGGTCACTTGACTCGAGCTACGCACTCAAGCCAGAAGACCATAATATCCACGGTCAATGTTGAACACGGAGATCTGAACCGTCTCTTCGCTGGAGTTAGGAGATTATATATATATATATATATATATATATATATGGGAAATGATTATACAACTCGAGTCCACTTCTATTGGCTCCATGTCATATCAGGTGACTTTTAAGTCACCTGATGTGAGACATGCAGTCAATGATAGATCGAGTCATGGGATTATGTCTCATGACTTGAGTGAGAGTATCACTATATATATATATATAATCCTGCCATGTTGGCCAGTAGGTTGACTCGTCTTGGATTGCAGTGATTGTCAGATATAGTTCTCTCTCAAAACAAAAGAAACCGACTAAGGTAACCGAGGTTAAACTGATAGGGTCATGACTGCACACTAAAAACATTGTGTGGTCTTTTAATCAATCCAAGCAGTCCACCTAGCAGCTCATTATTAGCACGCCTTAGCCAGAAAATCATGCCTATCAGAGGATGGGAACCATTCGACTGGTGTACTTTAATATCAATCATTAAAAAATATGTAGAACTGAAATATTAAAGTTCCTAGATTGGATGGTCCAAATCCCTCAATCAATGAAATATTTAGGCCCGGGGTAGCTCCCAATATGAGATACCAGTTTGATGAGTTGGATTGGGTAAAAATTGTGCCTAGTGGCCTACAAATGGGACCGCCATGGACCAATCTGTACATTGGGTGGTGTGACGGAGAGGCCACTTACATGGACATTGGATTCGGACCACATCGTTTCTACCGGCGTCGGAAGAAGAAACATAATGGAAGTCAGGGCTAGGGAAAGATGAAAATTCTGGAGAAAGATGAAAAATGAAGGAACTCTGAAATTTCGATCGATCGAATTGAAATATCGATTGATCGAAAATTTCGATCAATCGAATACTAATTTTGATTGATCGAATGTCGACGGCGATATTTTATAATATATGAATTTCGATCGATCGATTTTCAAAATTGATCGATCGAAATCGTGTCGAGTTGTTTTAGAAGTTTAGTTTCGAACTTTGTTTTAGGGTTTATTTGTCTTTTATTTAACATTCGTTTTAGGGTATTCTTTTATTATAAGACCTCCTATATAAGATCCTTAAGCTAAACAATGTGATGTGTTGATTGATTATTGAATAAGAACTTTTACTTTGTGAAGAGAGAGTCTTCTTCCCCGTGATGGATTTGGTGTGAGACCAAGGGAGTGATTCCCATATATTTTATTTATCTTTGTCATCGATTTGCTTTGCTTGAATATATTTGCGATGGATTGGTGTGAGACCAAGGGAGTGATTCCCATATATTTTATTTATCTTTGTCATCGATTTGCTTTGCTTGAATATATTTGCTATCTCGCAATCTGTGTTTGCTTCCCTAAACTTTAGCCTAATTGTTGCCTTTCAATCCCGAAACCTAAACCTTTTGAATCCATAAACCACACAAAGCCCACACCCCTTTCCAAAGCCATAAACCGATCTGAAAATCATAAGCCTCTTGTAAACCGTAAATTCCTTTCGCAACTCAATTTGAAATCCGTGAATCTACATCGAACTGAAGACGAGCACCTAAGCCTGGAAAAGCTAGAGTCCTATCTCTAGGCCAATCTTGCCTCGACTCTAAACGTACTTGCGCATCGAACTAAACCCTATCTGGATCTCGTGTGATCTACCCATTAAAATTCTGCAAACCCTAAAGGTATCAAAGATAATTTTGCGATTAAACTTGAATTAATTTAATTATTTTCGACAAAATCTGCATCAAATCATATTCACGCATTTTAGGGTCGTTGTCTTGCGTCAATTTTGGTATCAAAGCTAGGTTTTTCTAGGTTAGGGCATCTTTGTTTGTTATATTTATTTTATTTCACTGTTTTCTTTTGCGAGTTCATATTGCATTCCATACTAAAACCCTAATAGACCTTGTGATCACCATGACTTCGGATGAGATTCTTAATACTTTTAGAGCTATGCGAGAAGAATTAAAAGTATTAATACGATTAATACCGAATACTTGATCGAGCAAGCCCAAACATCCCTAGGAGTTGGTAATGATAGATTACGTGATCGAATCAACCAACTAGAAGCGATGGGTGGGCTGAAAAATCAATCCTAAGAGCGTGGGTGTCCTCACTTTGAACGTAATGATCGCCAAGACAACCGGAACCATAGGGATCATCGTAGAGATGACTATGACCCCGAAGTTCAACTCCTCAAGAATGTTCGAGTTGAGATTCCGACTTTCGATGGAAGAATGGACCCTACCGTCTTCCTCAATTGGCTTTCCGACATGGACCAACACTTTGATTGGTATGCCATGAATGACGACCGTTACGTTAGACTCGCTAAAATGAAATTGATTGGTCAAGCTTGGCTTTTCTGGCTCAATGTCGAGTGCATTAGGGTAAATGCGAGTTGTCCTCCCATTACCCGTTGGGACGACATGAAGGAACAACTTACTGAGAAGTATGTTCCTTTATCATACCACCAACGCCTCCTCGACCAGTGGCAAAATTTACGTCAAGGTAGTATGCCCGTGACCAATTACATTATCAAATTCGAAGAGTTCATGATGAGGGCAAAAGTATCGGAAAACCCTGAAATCACTCTCTCTAGATTCCGCACCGGATTGCGACTTGATTTGCAAAAAGAGTTGATTTCTCACCCAGTAGAAACTCTTGAAAGATGTTATGCCGTTGTACAAGATCTTGAATGGTACTTGAAAACTACGGTGGTGAAGAGGACTGAGTCACAATATAGTCGTCAACGATCTGGTGAGGGACGATTTAATCCTCCTCCCAAGCCTACACAACCCGCTCTTACCAATTCGAGGTTTGAAAGGGAAAAAGGTGTAGTCGGAGAATCCTCAAGGGTTAATTCTCAAGTAAAGTGCTATAAATGTCATGGGATGGGACACTTTGCCGCCCAATGCCCTACGAAAGAACCTCAAAGGACTCTCTTCATTGAGGGAATGGAGGATGATGATGAGGTAGTGGTTGAAGAGGAAGTAATTGAACCGGTTAGCACACCCAGTGATGAGGAGGGTGATGCTATTGGTCATGCTTTAGTTGTGAGGTGTGCCCTTGCTCAGCCTCAACGAGATGAGAAGGATGACTGGCGAAGGGAGAACATCTTCCACACCCTTGCCAGATTTGGTGAAAAGAATTGCAAGGTCATCGTGGATAGCGGTAGTTGTATTAACGTAATATCAACTCATACAGTAAGCCGCTTAGGGCTTACACCCGAAGCCCACAAGAGACCATATAAAATCGCATGGGTCAATTCTTCGTCCATTCCCGTGTCGAAAAGGTGTCATGTATCGATTCAGTTAGGTTCTTATTCGGATACCTTATGGTGTGATGTGGTGCCGATAGATGTGGGCCATATCATTTTGAGAAGGCCGTGGCTTTACGACATGAACGTGACTCTTTCTGATCGATCAAACATATGCACGTTCATGCATAAGAGCAAAAAGATCACTTTACACCCTTTGCCTCCCAAAACACCATCGACCAACACCGTCGAAAAGAAGGGCGAATCTTCTAAAGTCATTAATATTGTGAGTCCTTCTGAGTTCAAGAAAGTATCGTTAGATGAGAGTGTGGTGTACGTAGTTGTCACTGTTGAGAGTACACCCGAATCAGGGAGTGCGTGTCCCAAGGAGGTTGAGCCGATTTTAAAAGAGTTTATGGATGTCTTCCCTGAAGACTTACCAAACGAACTCCCTCTACGTGATATCCAACATGCCATAGACTTGGTTCCTGGATCTGCCTTACCGAACCTGCCCCACTATAGGTTGAATCCGGTTGAGCACACCGAGTTAACTCGGCAAAGCAACGAGCTCCTTCAGAAAGGGTTCATCCAAGAGAGCATGAGCCCGTGTGCCGTACTTGCCCTACTCACTCCTAAGAAAGATGGTACGTGGCGCATGTATGTGGATAGCCGTGCGATCAAAAAGATTACAATTAAGTATCGGTTTCCCATACCAAGGCTCGATGATATACTCGATATGATGGTTGGTGCCACTATCTTTTCAAAGATAGACCTTAAGAGTGGCTACCATCAAGTTCGCATCCGCCCCAGTGATGAGTAGAAAACCGCCTTTAAAACTAAGGATGGTCTTTATGGGTGGATGATCATGCCTTCTGAGTTTTCTAATGCCCCGAGTACTTTCATGAGACTCATGACCCAAGTGTTGAGGCCGTTTTTAGGCAAATTCCTTGTTTATTTCGATGACATCCTGATCTACAGTCATGACAAGGGGCAACACTTGACCCACCTTATGTTGGTTTGTGAAACCCTCAAGGGCGAAAAGTTGTTTGCAAATCTCAAGAAGTGCACCTTCATGCAACATTCTGTTGTCTTCTTGGGATTCATTATCGCAACCGATGGAATGGGCGCGGATCCCGAAAAGGTTAGAGCCATTGTGGAGTGGCTTGAGCCTAAGAACATACACGATATCCGTAGCTTCCATGGTTTGGCTACTTTTTATCGTTTGCTTCATCAGAAGCTTTAGCACCATTATGGCCTCAATCACTGATTGCATAAAAAAAGGAGACTTTAAATGGGGCAAAGCATCGACGAAGGCCTTTGTTGAGATCAAATAACGAATAAGTAGTGCACCCGTCATGTGATTGTTGGACTTTTCTAAAGTCTTTGAAGTCGCTTGCGACACATCGGGTGTAGGCATAGGAGGAATGCTTAGCCAAGAGGTCACCCTGTGGCCTATTTTAGTGAAAAACTTAACGAGGCAAAGCAAAATTACTCTACCTATGACAAGGAATTCTATGCGGTCGTTCGATCTCTTTGGTATTGGAAACATTACCTTAGACCGCAGAAATTTGTGTTGTTCTCTTACCATGAAGCCTTACGCTTTCTTGCTTCACAGAAGAAGTTGAACCCAAGACACGTGAAGTGAGTCGAGTATCTTTAAGGGTTCACATTCGTATTAAAGCATAAGGCCGGTGCTGAAAATAGGGCCGTTGATGCACTTAGTCGGCGAGTGGTGACTTTGCGCACAATGAGCACCGAGGTCGTCGGGTTCGAAAAGTTAAAGGATGACCCTGAGTGCCCAGATTTTGGGGTTGAGTACAATGCTCTCCTTAGTAACCTAACCGGCACACACTCCGTGTACATCATCCAAGATGGGTACTGGTTTAAAGGCAATCGCCTTTACATCCCTCGCACTTCATTGCGTGACTTTCTCATTTGAGAGTTACATGCTGGAGGGATAGCCGGATATTTCGGGCGTAATAAAACTGTTGCGCTCGTAGAGGATAGGTTCTTTTGGCCTAAACTAATGAGAGATATCGCCCGGGTCGTTAAGCATTGTCGTACTTGCCAAGTGTCAAAACAGACCAAACAAAATATCGGCTTGTACGCTCCGTTACCCGTGTCACACACATTGTGGCAAGACCTCTCTATGGATTTCGTGCTTGGACTTCCTAAGACCCCTAGGAAGCACGATTCCATCTATGTCATAGTGGACCGATTTTCCAAAATGGCCAACTTCATTCCTTGTTCCAAAACCTCCGATGCATCTCATATTGCTAAACTATTTTTCGCGGAGGTAGTGCGTCTTCATGGGTTGCCCAAAACCATTGTGTCTAATAGGGATGTTAAATTTACTAGCTATTTTTGGAAGATCCTTTGAAACATGATGGGCACATTGCTCCAATTCTCAACAGCTTACCACCCTCAAACGGATGGCCAAACCGAAAGCACCAATAGGAGCCTTAGGAATCTCCTTCGTAGTCTTGTTGGTGATCATGTTAGGACCTGGGATTCCATTTTACCCACAGCTGAGTTTGCCTATAATAATTCTATCAATAGGTCCATAGACATGAGTCCTTTTGAGGTAGTACATGGTCATAGGCCTAAGACCCCATTAGATTTGATCTCCATGTCTGCATCCTATAGAGTGTCAGAGTCTGCCGATGCATTTGCACAACATATTCATAACTTGCATGCCGAAATTAAACAAAAAATTAAGTCAAGCAATAGTCAATATAAATTATCTGCAAATGCTCCCAGGCGTTCTAAAGAATTTCACATGGGTGATTATGTGATGGTCCGAGTTAGGCCTAAACGATTCCCATCGGGATTCGCAAAAAAGCTCCAATCTCAAGGCGTTGGGCCTTTTAGAATTCTGGCTAACAGTGGCCCTAATGCATACGTGCTCGAGCTTCCTCCGGGTACGAGGATTAGTTCAACATTCAACATGGAGGACTTGATTCTTTATTTGGGTTTCACCCCACCTCTTGAAAATCCACTCCAGCCACCTCCTAGTCCCAGTCCCAACCCAACATTGCAACCTATACCTCTTCTGTCACCAAGCAGACAGAGAACAGATGAGATAGAGGATATAATCAATGATCATGCCGTCTCTACACATGACGGAGGATTCCAAAAGTATTTGGTTAAATGGGACGGCATACCGGAGTCCAAAAACACTTGGGTCCACGAGAATGAAGTTCGCCGCTTGAACCCCGACCTGCTAGACATCTACCATGAGCGCGTTTCATCGGTGATGAAACCTTTTTGGTCCAGGGGAATTGACAGGGACGCTACTTACATGGACATTTGATTCATACCACATCGTTTCTACCGGCGTCGGAATGAGCGAAATGGAAGTCAGGGCTAGGGAAAGATGAAAATTCTGGAGAAAGATGAAAAATGAAGGAACTCTGAAATTTTGATCGATCGAATTGAAATATCGATCGAACGAAAATTTCAATCAATCAAATACTAATTTCGATCGATCGAATGTCGACGGCAATATTTTATAATATATGAATTTTGATCAATCGATTTTCAATTTCGATCGATTGATCGAAATCGTGCCGGGTTGTTTTCGAAGTTTAGTTTCAAACTTTTGTTTTAGGGGTTTATTTGTCTTTTATTTAATATTCGTTTTAGGGTTTTCTTTTATTGTAAGACCTCCTATATAAGGTCCTTAAGCTAAACAATGTGATGAGTTGATTGATTATTGAATGAGAGTTTTTGCTTTGTGAAGAGAGTCTTCTTCCCCATGATGGATTTAGTGTGAGACCAAGGGAGTGATTCCCATATATTTTCTTTATCTTTGTCATCGATTTGCTTTACTTGAATATATTTGCTATCTCGCGATCTGTGTTTGCTTCCCTAAACCTTAGCCTAATTGTTGCCTTTCAATCCTGAAACCTAAACCTTTTGAATCCATAAACCACACAAAGCCCACACACCTTTCCAAAACCATAAACCGATCTGAAAACCATAAGCCTCTTGCAAACCATAAATTCCTTTCGCAACCCAATTTGGAGTCTGTGAACCTACATCAGTCTGAAGACGAGCACCTAAGCCTGAAAAAGCTAGAGTCCTATCTCTAGGCCGATCTTGCCTCGACTCTAAACGTACTTGCGCATCGGACTTATCTGAATCTCGTGTGATCTACCCATCAATATTCTACAAACCCTAAAGGTATCAAAGATAATTTTGCGATTAAACTTGAATTAATTTAATTAATTTTGGCAAAATCTGCATCAAATCATATTCACGCATTTTAGGGTCGTTGTCCCACGTTACGGTGATATTTCATTAACCCCCTAAAAAAGAAAGAACAACATCATGGTCACTCACAAAACTTGAGTTCAAAATTAATTCAAAAGAAACCACAAAATGAAAACAAACCTTCCCCGAACAAATCCACTTGTGACAAAGCCAATAGGCCATCGATGAAATTGCCTGGTCGTTGGATTTTCCGGAACCTGCAGCTCCCACTTGCCAGAAGGTTGCAGTATGAAGTATGATTTTAGTAAAGATGGAGGGATTTGTAGTCCTTCCTGTTCCTCTGATCTGCACATTTAGAACCAGTTTTCAAGTAAGACCTCCAACAGATATTGCATTGAATGAAAGCAGTCTCTCATTTCTTTGCATATGATGGTAAACATTTCAAGAAAAACCAATATGTTATCATTTCTAAGTTTTGCCTTTAATAGAAAGGATTAATGGTGGATCACCTATACCAAATTACCAATAGATAAAACCTTCATCAGCATACTTTTTAACCATGTGGTGAGACATTTTTATCAATCCATGCAGTTCAAGTGGAAGAACACCATATGACCTTATATCAGCCTAAATAGTGTACCAACAGAAGATTTAAACTAATCGATCCAAACACTTTAATATGGAGCGCTGTTCATATCTACCACATGGTCCTTAACGAAATGCATGCATCAGCTCTTCATCTTATAAATCATTTGATAGGCATGTTTTTAGAACCGTAAGTTTAATTTCCGAAATGTCCTTCTCTTTCTAAAGTATTGTTTTTTTAACGATGAAAAACAAATAAAATCCAACATATGCCAATTGCTCTCTAAAGCGTTAGTTGCGAGGTTAAAGAAATTAATGTGTGTGGTTCTCTCTCCAAACCAATATGCTTTCATGGAGAGATGGCAGATTTTGGACAGCATTCTCATGGCCCATGAAGCACTGGATTTACATCGTTGCAAGAGACATCTAGGTGTTCCTAGAACCAGATTTAGAAAAGGCATACGATTATAGAGATTGGAAATTTTGGACGGGCTTTGGTGCAAAGTGGATACAGTGGATTACGGGGTGTGCTTCCTCAGTTTCATTCTCTATTCTTCCTAATATGGCTCCAATCGACCAAGGGTGCGGCAAGGGGCCTGCTGTAACCATTCTTGTCTGTGATCATAGTTGAAGTGCTCAGTAGACTTCTCTCAAGGCAAACC
Organism: Chloranthus sessilifolius; assembly: GCA_021018995.1. Taxonomy (NCBI): domain Eukaryota; kingdom Viridiplantae; phylum Streptophyta; class Magnoliopsida; order Chloranthales; family Chloranthaceae; genus Chloranthus; species Chloranthus sessilifolius. The sequence goes on from CM037598.1 coordinate 10,360,618, forward strand.
TGATGGTGCTATTTAAAGGATTTGAGATTGGGAACAATGAGACAGAAGCCACTCATCTACAGTTCACATATGATAACTTCATATTTGTGGCGGCTGATCCTAGTGAGTTACAAATTAAAAATGGGGTTCTGAAGTGTTTGAGGCTGTATCAGGGTTGAAAATAAACATGCAAAAAATGATAGATCATTAATATAGCTGTTGCGGAGGTTGAACAGTGGGAGCTAGCATCGGTCTCTCGTTTGGTGGGAAAATTGCCCACGGGATACCTAGGAATGTCCCTTGGTCTGGGTAAGCCAAGAAAGGTGTTGTGGTAACCGACGCTCGAGAGGATCGAGGGCAAACTTGTGACATGGAGGGGGAAGATGCTATCAAACTTCTTGTGGAATGGGATCGAAAGAACTAATAAAATTTAATGTGTGTACTGGTCAATGGGGCTATGTAGTGTAAATGGCCATGAACCTCAGCTGATAATTGGGGTATCAAAGCTCTGGCCGGCATAATGAGAAATTTTGGCGAAATTTGCCGAAACAGGTGCCCAGCAAAACTTTCCTCAAAATTTTGATGATTTAACCAAAATTTAGTTAATTTAGACCTTTATATATATATATATATATATATATATATATATATATATATATATATATATATATATACACACACACACACACACACACACACACACACACACACACACACACACACTCTTTTTGTACGCCTCAAAATTTATCCGAAATGACCCCCCCCCCCCGAAATATTGCCGAAAATGAAATTTGTCACTATGGTGATAGGGAGTGGATGTTCACGGTTTTGAAAGACTCAAATTTGATGGGAAGTTTAGAAAAACAACAGATTTCAGATGTGATGTAGGTAGGAGAGGAAGAAGATCAACAAATAAAATAAAATAAAGCATGATACTTACTTTACCTTCTATGCGGTGCACAATTAGGCAGTTTTGGAGGCAAGAGATGAGGTTGAAGATGGCTGAAATCAGTATAATAAGGGGCCAGAAATTATCATTAAAAGAGGTTTAGATTAATTTAGACACCCCACTCATTCGCATACAGATCTGCCACACACATGTTCTCATTTTGGGCCTTAAGTTCCCACTGGGCCATCCCAACAACCCATTAACATCTTCATTCTTCTTTTCTTCCACTTCACCTGCCTTTCTTCTTTCTTCTTCTTAATCTCTTGATCACATCAAGATGGGAGAACGGTGAGAGTTTAGGAGGACCTATAGGTCAGTGCTAAACCACTATAAGTCTTAACTTTTCTCCTTGTGCCTCTCCCTCTGCTTTCCCTCTCTCATCTCCCTCTGTGAATGCAACCACTGGCCTTTGGCGACAAGGGGGGAAAGAGCTTTCAGTTTCTCAAAACACGTCCCTACGTACTCAAACCTTTGTCAACATAGCCATTACACGGTAGCAAAAACTTGTTAACACAACTATTAGGACAAACCTTGCATTTTTTTCCATTATTTTTATATATTGATTATCACATATAGCTTTAAAATTTTCCAATGTATCTGGAAAAGTTCTTACACATTTTATGATTACACGACTTAACTACTACATCAGCTTGTGCCCTGGTCCAAAGCTCTCCAGTAATTTAAGCTAAAAGACAGTTAAACTTTAAAGAGAATATTGGGCCAATGCTCGTTAGGCTAACTATCATTTACATTCCTTTTTGATAAAAAAAAAAAAAAGGACAAAGAAACATTTAGAAGGAAATTAAATGGAGCATGCAAAGAATATTTCTAAAGGAGCTCAAAAAGCCCACCAACCTGACCTGGATGCCCATAACGAGAGATCAGTAAGAATAGGTGCACATACAACAGCTCCCTCTTCAAAAACACCTTTCTTGTAGGCATGGAGAACAACTCTAAGAAAACATCGTTTGCGATCGACGGGTATGTGCTTCATTCCTTTTGGTTCCCAACTAAGCCTGCCTCTGACCATCAAATCAGAGAATGCCTTTTTACCCATTGCCATTTTGGGAAATATAAGTAAATGTCCACCATTGATTTCATTCAAGAAATCATTCAAGGAATTGGACGTCCTCGCTATGAAACCTAGAAAAGAGGCATCATCCTGCTTTAATGTTTCGGCTTCACAATATTTAGGGTCTGAATCGATTATTGAACTGCTAGGTACCACTTCATTACTTTTCCGCACATCAAGGGTTTGATGGTCTCCCACTTTTAGTAATTCTCCCTGAACAGTTAACCTAACACAATTCCATGGAGGAGGTATGGGAACTTTTAAAGGTCTCATTGCCGGAGGGCGGAGTCCAGCTGCATGATCAGAAGCAGAAGCTTCGGCATCCATAAAACATGAGAATGCCTTGCAATCTGGAAAATCAAAAGGGAAAGATGGTAGTCCGGCCTGCAGCAAAGAACAGTACTATTCATTATACTTTATTCGTTAAATTAATAACAAAGCCTGTCAAGCTATTGGCTCTATGGGTTTATGTACTCACGTTGCCTGCAATCCATCGCCTCTCCCGCAACCCAATCACGTGAGCACCACCAGAGGAGACGAGAGAAATCCAGAAAGGTTTGACCCAACTCAATGGGAGAATAATAGACCACCTACAGAGAACTGGGAAATGAGACAGTACTACAAATCTACAAGATGTATTAAGTTAATATTTTTCTTACAAGTACATACTTAAGTACAAGCATAAATGGTAACAGCTACCAGGATGCCCAAAGAATTTACCGTATATGGGTCTCTTCAGGCTCAAGCATACTATACGAGTATAATGCATTAAAATTTATACGAATTCAAAGAACCCATATGAGTACAAAGTGCACATCCCATGTTAAGATTAAAAAAAAAACATAAGGAAAAGGAGTTCTCAACTTACCCCATGCAAGATCCACTTTGATTAGTGTTCTTTAAGAGCAAAATAGGGCAAGATCTAGAAGAACCCTCCTTGGTTTCACTGGACAATGCCGCTGAGTTCTTATTATCAAGGTAAAAAGAACTCAAACGCCTATTATGCTTTTCTATGCAAAGAAGATTTTCCTCCATTGGAGGATTCATCACACCATGAAAGTCCCACAAATCCTTGCTGTCAGAGAGAAAAACACTATTCATTGCAGGTTTTAACCATAAAGATGAGACAGCCTCTTCGTTCTTATTTGGGGCTTCAAAGGCCAAAGAAGCATGGCTTTTGCAATCTTCGTTTGGTAGATCACCCTCTGGACTAGTGAAAGGCAGCTCCGGAACATATTCAGTTTGCTTAACTGGCAAATCACGAGGATCATGAACTGTTAAAGATAGGATTGCATGAGGAGGAAGGTGCTCTGCATGTTCAAGGACAAAAGACTTTTGAAGTTTGGAATTGGTGCAAGGCTTCATAACTGAATATTTCCTCAATTCAGAATCTGTAGAAGTACTGCATTACATGTCAATAGTACTAAATGAAACTTCGATTCTTGTATCTAAGAGAAATTGTAGTTAGGAACCATTATTACGAATACCATAGGAAAATGTAACTCACCTAGACATGGCATATAGCATCTTCTGAAGAATGTGAGTAGCCTTTGACCCCATTACTTCCAATTTTGCAAGTTTCCCTTCAAGTGACAAAACATTGATACAGGCACCATCATTATACGTCTGAAATATAGACAATAAAAAAAGCTAGTGAGCATAAAGCATCTCATTCACTACAGTCTAAATATAAATATTCACTATCTAATGTTCACATAGAATCTGGAAGAATAATTATATTTCAATCAGCGATATCAAATTCATTTGACGTGGTACCACCTTGAAATATGTATGAAATATCCATATCCATCATTTACTGTCTATGATGGGAATTTGTAAATATAATAGTATGATGGTTATCAACTCCCATATCGCAAATATAGAAGTTAAGAACCCATAAAAAAACATCTTGATCAAGCAAAGAACTAAAATAAAGGAACCGCTCTAACAAGAGGATGAAAGACTCAAAGCAAGAGAAGTCCAATAGATAGATCTTAATCAAATTCAAGAGAAGTCCAATACATAGATCTTAATCAAATTCATCATTTAAGACTTTTATCCATGTTTCTTCTTTATCAGTGACAATGAATTTTATTAGAAATGAGCTAAAGAAATAAGATACAGCTCAACCAAAAAATTTCGAGACAGAATACTACAAATTCCACATGGTGAAAACTCCTGCGGCTTTTGAGCCCCTGCTGCCTGACTTAATCGAGAATTTTTATCTTATATTGGTTGCTGATCTAGTGGACTTTTCAGACCCTCTTTCTGCTGCTATGCACTGTCTTTTCAGATGTAATAACCACTGCAAATTTTCTGATCCTGTAATCCGTTTTGAACTGTGTTGTTGTTTTTCTGTTAAATCCAGAAAATTTATGACAGAGGTGGTTCAGGTTCTATACTGCAGTAATTAACTGTGTTTTTACACAGTTTTGGTGATGTGATTCATGTGAAGAGAATTAGGTACTGTTTACATTAGATGGTCTGCGATTTCTTTTAGATTGGGAAAGATTTCTTAGCACTAGGAGCATGGATCAAAATCTCGGTTTCGGTTTCGTTCACCACCAAAACCGTAAATTGGTCAAATTTTCAATAAATTTTGGAAAATTTCAGAAATTTGCTCCGAACTTTATTTTTTTAACTCTTTCACATTATTAGATGTATTTGAACTATTGAGACTAAATCCGACAAGATATCGGTAATATGTGACGAAATCTGACAAGATTCGACAAGATTCGGAAAAATTTAACAAAGATTCGGCGAGATACGACTAGATACAGAGAAATCTGACAATATTTGGTAAGTTACGATAACTTTGGGAGAGAATCCATCAAAATCTGGTGAGAATCTCTCAAAATTTGGCAACTTTTGGCAAAATCCAATGAGATTCGGTAAGTTACAGTACGATACCATAAGATTTCTTCAATATCCGACGAAATTTCGCCAAGCTATGGAAGGAGAGAGGAGAAAAATAAAAAACAAAGTGTAAAAGAATGAAACTCGGGTAAATGTATGGGAACCAAAAAAATTCAAAGCCAAAGGCCTTAAAAAAAAAAACCAAAATCTCGGCAGATATTTCAAATTATCGGCCAATAATATGAATATTCACCCGATAACTCGAATTTTTCAGCCCCCACACGAAAAATTCCAATTTCTCGGTTCGGTGGGGGCTGAAACCGTGTCATTTCGACCAAGAATTTGAATTCTCGGCCGAGATTTTGATCCATGAATATGAGAACTAGCACCGAATATTATGCCTTTGTTGGTGGCAATTTGGTTGCTTGGAGGAGCAAAAAAGTAGCATGTCATGTCCAACTTACGTGCATAGGCAAAATATAGGATCATGTCTCAAGGAGCCTATAAGAAATATGGATCAAGTTTATTCTTATTGATTTAGGAATCAATGTACATCTTCCTATGAACCTCTTTAGAGACAATGAAGCAACCAAACACATAGCAAAAAAATTGTCTATCATGAATAGACTAACCATATTTAAGTTGAACGCCATTTCATTCCGGGGAAAGTTAAAGCCAATGAGCTTTGTATCCCACAAGTCAATTCTTAGGTACAAATGGTCGATATGCTCTAGGAAAGTCAAGATTACAAGAACTGTATCCACATTGGGCATGATCGTTATCTATGCACCAACTTAAGGAGAGTGTTGTAGAAGGTATGCAAGTAGTCATTTTATGTATACACTGGTGAGGTATAAATACTAATTGATGGGAGAGTAACTCAACTTACTATCCTATTTTCCTCCTTCTCTTGCTCTTTACCTCCTTCTCATCTTGCCTTAAAAGCTCTCATCCAAGGCTAAAAACCCTGACCAAATTAACCAAGTATTTTGTCCTTTTATATTAATATAACAGCAAGAGGGACTCTAACCCTAACTAGGTCATTCCTCTCTCTCGCTCTCATCTTCATCTTCCTCTATAACCCTAACCCTAAAATTCTAACCCTAGTTTCCACCCTCTAAAGTCAATTATAATGACTTCTCTTATGGTGGAGAATGCATTCTAATCTTATAATCATAGGACTAACTCGACAGTAGAGATCGACATGGTCAAGCCATGGCCTAGGCCTACTTGGTCCCTATTTGTTATAGCCCATGAAATGAGGAATATTTCCCATTTCCTACTTACGACTTTGCTCAATCGAGCTTAGCACTGGATTAGAGATTGTCAAATGCCACATCATTTCTTCTCCTTGGCAAACGAATCCTCACGAGTTTGTTTTATTGACCCCTCCTAAGGTCAGGAGCTTTGAAAAAACTTATACATAACCATATAATTAACATTATTATGAGTAAAAGTCATTCAAAATAAGAGGGTATCACCAGTAATGGTTACTGAGGTCCAGAAGTTATAAGGGACCATATAATTAACAATACAACGGATTAAAATCATTAAAAATCATAAGGGTGTTGTAATCCAATGAAAAGTACGGATTTTTTGCTACAAGATACCTGTTTCTGAGAGGCAAATCTCAGAGCATCAAATCCTTCTTCAAAAGCTGCTGCATGCATCCATATCCACAACTGGCGAAGAGGAATACACTCATTTTTCTCACACATGCTATCTCCATCAGCAAGAGAATCCCTTTCGACATCAATATCGATTTGATCCTTACAGAAAGGTCTCCACATATATGTCACAGGGGTAATCAATCGAGAGACGGGATCTCCAACATGATGAAGCTGTTCAATAAGACAAGGTCAAATATTCATTCATCAACTAAATTAATCTTTCATAAAGAACATATATGTAGGCGTCCTTAGTCCTCATCAAAGAGGCAACCTACCATAGCGCCTCCATAACAAACTCCACAATGTACAGATTGGGACACTTCCACTCCGGAAACTATTGGCGGCAGTACCATAACCATTCTTAAGATTGCCAATAGCGAATCCTGGATGAAATGAAATCATGTTGGAAACAACAATCAAAGCAAAAAAAGAGTAAAAACTAGCTCCAAATTTGTCAATATTACAAGTCAACAGACTCAAAATCGAGTATTTTACACTAAAGATTAACATAAATATAAAGGCATATCTTCACAGTTTCCATAAGGAACAACATTAAACGAAGATTTCCTCAAAAAACCTATTCTCGTGCAATCAGTGAACAGGTAAATGGGTAAATAACAAAAAATTTGTTAGGTGCAAAGGAAAAGGAAATGCCTGCCTCTGGACCCTCTAATTGGACAGCACAATCGTAGCTTGCATCATGTATGAGCGCCCCATGTTTATACCACTTCAACACAGCCCTTGAACCTCTCCCTCTGCATCAAATGAATAGTTCCATCATCCACAGCAATATGTTATTTATTTCAAAAAATAGAACACAAAAAAATTACATCTTATTTGCATTGACAAATAAAATAGCTAAAAAAATTATTTCCCCAATGTTCGTATCTGCTGAATTTTCTGTGGTATTGGGAGCCTCTCTCAATGAGAAATTTCCAACACAACTAGTCTAGGATTGAGCATTATACCATCTTAAATTCTTTAGAAAGCTACAGCAATAACCCCAATATATTTTCAGAAGGTCTAAAATGAACGAATACTGCTCGCTTGTATTTCAACCCAACAACCTCATAGTCAACTCATTGAGGAAAATATATCACACACGGACATTAATGGGAAAAAAATAAAATAAATCAAAATCTAACTTTAAAGAATGCCACTCACTCACTCATAACTAACATCTGTAAGTATATATATTCAATGAGCATAGACAAATATTCTGTAAAATCATACAAGTTATCTTTAGTCTAGCAAGATATAACCCTAAATCGAACTAGCAAAGCTTCATCAAATCATTATAAAAAATTGAAAAAAAATAAACAATTACCTGCCTTGCAATCCCAGAGGAAGATAAAAACCCCATCGCTTAACCATCGTAAATCGCTTGGCTAACCAACGATGCGTTCTGAGCCTCTTCGTCCCGTCTCCGGAACTAACAAAACCCGACACCGGATTCATCTTAAACTCCATTCTTCTACGAATCCGACGAGGAGGAACTGTAATATTCTCTTTATCGTTCTCCGAAATCGAACCTCCACCACCATCCTTATCGACTTGAGATAATTTCCGTCTCTTTTTCAATCGATTTTTCGAGATTCGATTATCGTGACCAGTTGTTCTCCTCCGTTTGTTCCGCCGTGAACGGTAATCGTTGTTTAATCTATTGGCGACTACAGAGTGCAGGGATTCGAGCTCGGGAGCTCGAGATTCAGCGAATTTTTGAATGTTTAGGGTTCGAGGAGGTGGATTTGCAGAGATGGGAGGTCGTTTGGATCTCTCCGACGCCATTGAAGGGAAACCCTAACCCTAGGTGAAGCTCGAGGTTGAAGAAGCTTGCGCAACTGAAAATAAAAGCGCGGGTTTTTCAAGTGGAAATAAAGGTGCTCAAATATATAGAGTACCGCTACGCGCACACCAATTAGTTTTTTCCCGCCCACACTGACGAGAGAGACCACATTTATGAGTTTTGAAATTTTTTTAGCAAAAACCCAATTTTTACGGAAAAAAAACAAAACACAATTTCTTTTCTTCCTCCTCTCACGTTTCCTTTGGTGTAAAACCCATGGAGAAGAAAAAAAAAGAAGAAGAAGAAGAAGCAAGAAGTGATGAACTTACCTGGTACCCAGCCGTTCTTTTTTCCCCTTTTCTTTCTGCTTCCTCTTCTTCCTGTTTTTTCTTTTGAGTTTTGGCTCTGCTTTTGTGTTGTTACCGAAATCTATATTGTTGAGAGTTGGGACCGGCTCTCTTGCCCGTAACTTACACACCAGAATGGTGTTAAATGATATTTTAGACCAAAAGGGTTTATAATGTAGGTAATCTAAATCATAAAAATTATTTTTTAGAGATATTTAAATCATCCAAACTGTGGACTATAATATTAATCATTGTTTTTTTTATTTTAAGGGCTGATATTAAAGTTCATCAATCGGATGGTTCACGTTGCCCAGCCTTCAATCTATGATCGATTAGATGTTTTAAAATGATCTCACACCATTCAAATATTATTTTTTATTTCATGCCATTAAAGTGTGATCTATCATTATGTCACGTTGCACACACCTGTGATTGATCAAATTGACCGTAATAGGTCCGCCATAATTTCAAGATCCATTGTGTGGAAGATCAGGGTGAAACACGATCTCTATCATCTGTTCTGAAGCAATAAATGGGTTTTAAGGGGTTGCACATATGGCTACTTTCAGAGATTGCGCGAGTAGTAATAGAGGTAACCATATATGTATATATAAGTACTCTTGTGACCCGTCGTGCATCCTGATTTTTTGAAAATTATTGTATCGACGTAGATCTTGAGATCATCCCAATATTTTGTAGGTTGCTTTTCATACCAATATTTCACATAGTAGATCTTGAAATTATAGCCCAACTAGCAGACAGTCAGATCTCGATTCCATGTGGCATACATCTCCAAAGTGACCCTGATCATGGGCTTATCATGAGAAGGGTGCTCAGGTCACTTTTAAGATTTATTCAATGTAGAATCAAAATCTAATCGTCTGATATGTTTTGCTTTAGCTCAAGATCCATTGTGTGATCGATTGGAACAAAACACTATCTCCATTGTTGGATTCAATTCAATCAACAACTCTTAGAATATAAATCTCAAGTTTCGCTTAATATTCAGTTGCAATACCGATACCCTTCTAAAATGCAAGTGGGTCGAGCTAGGCTGTCAGTTGGCTTGGCCAGGTCCTGAAATCTTAAGGCTAAGGGCTTAAAAATGGCTTAAGAGATCAGGCTAGGCCCAAAACTAAAAGCCCATTGAGCATCGGGCCTTGTAAGAGCTTATCAAGTTAAAGCTCGTAAGCCTCGTCCGACCTGTGCATCACATCTACTTGTATGTATTAACAATACGAGTTTATTCCCAAATCGTCAATGCCCATAACTGAAAAATTGTATGCATTAAACGGATGAAAATTAGCTCCACTAGTATAAATGTGTTCTAATAGTGTTAAAGAGTTTTAAAAAATCAATAAAATAAAGTTCGGCAAAGTTCAGTAAAGTTCGAAACATATTTTAAAAAAAAATTGAAATTTTGACCAAAATTTACCGAAATTTTGACCAATTTACAGTTTGGGTCATGAACGAATCCAAAACCGAAACAGAAATTTTGATCCAATGTTGCAAGAGAGAAGACGAGGGTGTGTGGGAAGGACTTGGAAAACGATCTTGAGAGCGCCGTGTGCGCGAGAAGCTTTTTTAGTGTGTGCGCTTAGCAGCCTTCATTATATATCTGTTTGCGCCCATGCGTTCTCTTGAAATGCCCACATCCTACACTCCTTGAAAATCATTGATTGTGTCCGATCAGATTATAGACGCCGTGTTTCACCTTGATATTCCACACAATATCATACAATAAAATTTTTATCCTATGCGTCACAGATCCTCCAAAATTGACCTTAAATTCACATTTAAGCGTGATGTGTGCCATAAGATTCAAGAGTATTTTTTGGGGATCTGACATATGGAATAAAACAGTTATATTGTGTCGATGGTTTTTAAGGGAGCTAAGACATCCGGGCTTTCATATAGGTACCCTTATATTAGACGACGTCTCTAACTAGTTGGCAGAAGACCAAACTACCCTTACAAAGATTTAGAGCTAAGTCGCCCTTTATGGGAGCGGTTTCATTCCTGTATTTATAACCCAAGATTTTTCCTTCTTTAACTCAGGTTTCACGTGCGTAAATCGTTGATTGCTTTTGGATTGAACGATGGAGATTGTTTTTCTCCCACAATCTTCTATACTATGGATCTTGAAAAACCACGATCAAGAGCATACATCAAATATGATTCTTGATCACTTTTTGAGATGTGTATTATGTAGAATCAAAATCTAACCATTTAATGATAGGCTCATGATCTTAGTCAACGGTTTAAGATTTTTTGTGCGCATAAAGAGGTTTGGACCTAGAACCTAAGTGCCACAAAACAATCACTCAACCACTACAAACTTACAAAGTTGTTTTGAACTTTTCTAATGCACTAGTAAAAAGTCAAGTGCAAATGGACGTGGACATTAAGACCTTTAAATTATATATAAATTAATCAAAAATGACTTAAAACCCATTAAAATAATCCAATTCATTGAATCTCCATCTACGCCCAATAAACTAGATCACAAACTCAAAAAATGAATTTGATCGTTTTCGATTTGGTTTGATTTTTTTTTTCGATTGGTCTAATTATGATTGGATTCAGAATCCTTTAATGAAGAAGTTAGAAGATTACTAAAGCAATTTAGGTTATAATGCTCTCATATAGAGTTTTAAGACCCATGATCATAAACATCAATTGGGAGTCAACATAAGGTCATTATTAACGATGATACATCAACTTTACAATCAAAAGTTTCAACCAATGCTACCGAGGTAGATGAGATAAGACTATGATGATGATGCATGTTTCCACTTTAACTATTTGAATTCTTGAGAATCCGATTTGTTTGTAAGGATGGGATGAGTTGAATGAAAATATTAAATATATATTAGGTACCTTTATTTCCACCCATCGAATCTTGGAGAGCTGAGCTCCTACATTGAAAATAATTGACTAATTTGAATTAGAAGATGAAGATTGTTTTTCGTCTCAATCTAATAAAATTATTTTTACCGATTAAAAATAAAATCATTTGAAAAATAAAATTCCCTAACTTTCCTTGAAAAGAAATAAAAAAATTTTCAAAAACTTTTATGTTGCTCACATTATACATAGAATGTTCCGCTATTTTCAATGATAAAAAGTACATTTGGGCTCAATTTTTTGCCCCAAAAGATCTTCGCATGAGGTATTCTAATCATATGGCTAGGTGGCTCGTGGCACAAATCCCAAAAATAGCAAAATCTTTCTTTTTAATCATGTGCCACGATATAAATATCTTTGTGCAAGTTTTAGCTCCCAATTTAAATCTTGGTACCTCCAAACGTGCTCACGTGTTTACTGAAAAACAGCAACACTCCAGACCCCTTGAAAACCATTGATTCCATACAATAGATCTTGAGATCATGGTGCACCTATCATATAGTCAGTTTGTGATTCTACTGTCATGGATTCCAAAAAAATGGCCCTAAAATCATATGGTAGACATCACGCTCAAATGTGATTTTAAGCGATTTTTTGGGGGATCTGTAACACATGGAATCACAAAATGACCGTTTGATAGGTGCGCCATGATCTCAAGATCTATTGTGTGGAAGATTAGGGTCAAATTGATCTTCAACATCTGATTCGAAGGAATCAGATGTTGGCGCTTTCAATAAACGGGTAGGTACCCTTTAAAACCATCCATTCTCAATAATATTTAAATTAAAAAAAAAAAAAAAAAAAACTTTCATTTGATTACTGTATACCTTTCAATGATAGTAAATTAATCACCTTCTAGTTTTCCCAGCATGCATTATCATCTGATTTGATGTTTATGGTGATAGATTCACATATAAATCTGAACCCATCCATCTCAAGATCATATGCATAGAATTTCCAATAAATTAGTGACCTCAAGGTATCCTGGCATCCATTATTGTTGTAACTAATGCTAGATGGTGATAGATTCACTTATATCCTGCAAAGATATAAAATAATTTTACTCGATTCTCAATCTCCTTTTTACTGAAGTTGACGAATTTGTTTTTTCAGAAACCTATTGTTTTGTCGAGTTTAGCTAAAAATAGCTAAAGCTGTGATTTGGTATAAATTTTTTAAAAGAGAAGCTTAGAGATTGTGTTAGGGCAGAACTCTCTTTTCGAGACTTGCAGCTATGAGATATGAGTTAGAGTCATTTTAGGCATGAAAAATTATCAGAAACTATTATTACTTTTATATAGTAGTAAGGATATATAATTGTTGATAATTGAAATAAGACAAATGCATTCTAGACAAGCCCTAAAGCATGGTTTTAGTCCAGTACACATTTGATATATTCAGATACATTTATGCCAAACCAGCCAATATTTAAGCTCCTTTTTTTAATTTTTATTTTTAATAATTAAATAATATAATAAAATTTATAAAATTTAAAAAGGCAATTTTGGTGTTTTGTTTGATTCATATTCGATACAAATAAGCCGATATGATTCGATATGATCCGATATTTGACTTGTTTGACTCAATATAAAATTGGGGTCTATATCCATATCAGATGGGACCTAACTCGATACATATCGGCTAATATGTATTGGATGTGGCCAGTATTTGACATGTTGATTCAACATGGCACACATCTAAAAAAGTGTGCGATTGTAAGATACCATAAAATCTGATTCATTCTCCCCAAGGCGCTCTGCGAAGGCCTCGTACACTTCGGAGGATGATAACCACTCCAATGGTAGTACATAGTCGTTGTTTGGAGGTTTTTTTTTCATTTTTCACTTATGTATTATTGTACCATTTATGCATTCCTTAAAATATAAGGCCAATTTTGTTGCAATGGCCTTCCCGAATATATAATGTTTATCATTACATTTTTATATATGAAGGTATTTTATTTTGACATTATTGTTCTCGGCCGAAGCACTTTCATGAGTTTATAATATTTACTTGCTATATGTATATAGGGTTTTTAGTATTGTCCTTTTATAAGTCGTGTTATAAAAGAAAAACACAATCTAATATGTTCTACCTCGCATAGATTGACAACCCGTAAAATTTGGACCAAATTCGAGTTCGACTCATATACTGATGATTAAATAACATGTCTACGGCCGTAGCACGACCAACATTTCTACCGATTATGAGCTTTTCTTAGATGAACTTAAGATTGAAGGATTATGATATTTTACAAGAAAAGCTAAGAATCTGAGTAACTTAAAAACGCATATGGGAAAAGCCAGGAATCTAATACTGCTAGGAAATTCAGGAGTCCGAGTTTTCATGAATCTAAGCTTTTATAGGAAAAGTTAAGAAACACCCGAACGAGCCCTTAGGAGGGGTACACACCGGCCGGTCGACAATTGAACCGTTAAAATAGTAGGGACCACCCGGAACCATCGACTTGCCAAGTCCAGTCGTTAGACTTTGTGAATTGGCTAGTCTGGTCGATGAGGTGTTTGCCCTGCCCATTTGAATGAGGAAAATTTTGTTTTCTGTCTGGCTGGCTGAAATTTTGTTTAAAAAAAAAAGGGTACCATTATTTGAACCCCCTTCGCTTTTTCATCCAATCGACCACACAAAAGAAATTGAGATCATAGCACCTATCAGACATCCAGATGTATTAGAATACATCCCCTAAATATTATACTTTGACAAGCATTGATGAGAAGGCCATCTCCACCTCTTCTTCAAATGTGGAGAAGATGTTCCTCCTCATGCACCATGAAACCTAGCAAAACAAAAAGGGTGTTATGTTCCTCCTCATGCACCATAAGATCATGAATCAGATGGATGGTGATGAAAGTTCAAACACATAGTGTTTAACTTCATCACTTGATACTGGAGATTAAGATAAAACAACAAAAAATGCAAACGTTCTTAACTCACTTTAAAAAAAATCCTATTTGAAGGCCCAAATATATATATACAATTATAAAGCACAATGCCAGCTGATTCACAACACCTCATAAACAACATTTGAAAGATCTGTACAAGGTATTAAACATTGAATAGACTGTTAGGAATAACAATGCTTCCCCAATCAAACCCGTAATCTCAGTCCCGTGGGAATACCATGACCGTTCGATTTTCTGATCTCCATATCTTTCTAGAAGATCGGATTTTCTCAGGATCGAATGTTTCCATTTGGGCGTCCAGTTTTGATGCATCAAGAGACAATTTATCTCTGACGAAAGCATCTACATCAAAATCACTTATATATGCTGCTTCATTTTCTTTGTTTTCCTTAATATTACCATCAATAAGTCTAGTGGAAGGACTGGATGGTTCTTCATCGGCATCATTACTCATTTCTGTTATGTTTTTCAATACTTCCTGCTTCGTTCCATCATAGTTCTTACCCAAATTCAACAGTCTTTTAATGTTTTCTAATGCTGGATCGATGACATCTATTAACCCCATGACCCATGAAGCATCATCAACCACTTCTATCCGCTGCACATAAAACTGTGATAATTACATTCCATTTCGGGAAAGGCTTTCTTTTATAAAGGAAGTGCTTATTGACATAAGAGAACAGTTTAAATTTGTAAATTGCTTGAACCAACAAAAAAGAAAATTAGGAGCTACAGCCTACATATAAGAAACAAATGAGAATATGATCCCATAGATGGTTTAATTAGCACATAAATAAAACATTCTTAGATTAAGATGATGGATGGTTGAAGCCTTCATTTTCTACAACCTAAGGATAAATTGCAAGTATGTGTATTATGTTTACATCAAAAGAGTCTACACAGTTAGATTCCCTAAATATAATAATAAGGCTTTTTGCATTCCCCCCCCCCCGCGGCTCACCTATTTACACTGTGGTCCTTGCTGTTGTGTTTCCTTTACTTATTACCCTCTACAGTGACAGATCAACCGTTGACTATTGTAAACTAAACTTTGAATGCTTTGAATCAGATGATGGAGATCATTTTCACCATAATATTCTACCCAATGAAAATTGAGCTAAGGAGTCTACCATTAGTTGGTCAAATTATGATTCCACATGGCAGACAGCCCAAAAGGTGAACATGACCGTGGAAGTAGGTCAAACATGGTTCTTGGGATCACTTTTCGAGATGCATGCCATGTGAATCAAAATCTAATCGACTAATTGTAGACCCATGATCTCAATATCTATTAGGTCAAAGATCGGGGTGAAAAAAAATCTCCATTGTCTGATTCAAAGTAGTCAAGGTTATTTTGTCGGAGAGTCCGTCATTGTCAGTAAATAGGTGAAACACGGGGCAGAGTGTAAATAAGACATATCTTAGGGAGGTAAATGCAAAAAAAAAAAACCATAATAATATGAATGTGTTCTAAATGACATGGTTCTTGATCAGGCTTTCCGATCTAAGGTGGTGGTCTCAGCTTCTATGGTTATGTTTTATCTTCGTTCTACTGCTTACTTGTTTGTGAGTCATCTCAGTTCAATTAGTATGGTATTTAATTATAAGAGTTTATCTAATCTTAAATATAAACATTGTAACTATTAATCAGAACTTTATAATACAAATTTGGGGATGTAAGTCTTTAGTGGTTATATCGGATTTCTTTCTTAGAGTAAATTGTAGTAATAATTACTTTTTTTTTTTTTTTAGTTTCTTTAAATTTATTAGTTTCATCAGTACATCAGCAATCTGAGGCACAGAAGTTTCTATAACGGGCCAATAGTTCATCAGTACATCAGCAATCTGAGGCACAGACGTTTCTATAACGGACCAATAGTTCATCAGTACATCAGCAATCTGAGGCACAGACTTCTCTATAACGGGCCAATTTGCATTTGTTATGAATAGACACCATGGGTCAAAATCTCGGACGATACCATTAAGTATCGTCCAATACGTAATGGTATCGCTGGCCAACGGTACAAGATACATTGGGTATGTTTCGGTGATACATACCCAATATATGTGATTTATTTAATTGTATCGCCGATAAATTGAATGTATCGGCGATACCGATACGTATCGTCCCGGTATTGATGGTGGACGATACGTATCTGAAAACCGAGATTTTGATCCATGATAGACAAGGAAGTTTCTCAATATTAAACAAATATGTTGCTTCCATGGTGAATTAAAAACATGAAATCAGATAGGCATGGTCCGATCTTATTATTTAATTCAAAAATATTAATAAAAAGTAGAACTGAAACTTGAGGGGGCGATGTTGATTACTAACCTGTTGAAAGTAAAGGTTCCGAATTTCCTCAGCACGCACAGCATTTCCTTGCTCCTCCTCTAATGACGCCCATGTCATCCATGTTACATAACTTTGAGAATTTATGTTCAGTGAGGATCTAAATAATCTCCTAGCAGCGGACATATTGCCAATTCTCTGCTCTAAAACACCCCAAGCCTGCAACAGATGCAATTAATTCCAATTGGTACGAAGTATCGGCTTGCAAAAACTCTTTAAAAGAAGGCCCATTCCGATTATATTGGAGTAATCCAAGTCAAAATAGTAAGCATGGGAATCCAATATAGTAAGCCAAATGGTGAGGACGGTGCAGGCAATTTTTAGCCAAAAAAGAGAACTAATTAAGAAGAGTCATAGAGACAAGTAAGAAGAGTTGTGGACTTCAACTCAGAGGGGGAAGTTTCAACTCTTTACCCACCCATTAATGCAGGTGCTAAAAAATTGATAAATAATATACTCATTCTCAGAGGCAAGAAACAAGAGTGCCTGGTCCTGGGTCCAGAGATTGAGCCCTGGTTCAATGTGGTTTTTGGTTCCATGTGGCATCCCACTCTCCACCCATCCTTGGGGAGGGGGTTAGGAAAAAATAAAAGAAAATTACTTAATCGCTGATGATTGCATTGATTAAATAATAATAATTCTTATTATTTCATTTTTGATGGATCAACCATGCACACGCCCATGTAGCACCCACCTACGTAAGGTGCCATGTGGAAGTGAAATGGCGCTGGACCAGGGCACTACCCTGGACCCTGGTCCAGATACCCTGTGCTCTACGGGTTAATATAGAATTAGCATATTAGTTCTTGTCATGTACAAATAAGATCAGTTTTAGCATACAATGCTACTCAAATGTTGAAATACTCCCCTTTCAAGATTAAACATATTTGTGCACTAAAATCATGTTATTTTACTGTAACATCCATATTTGGACAAGCTGCATCTCCAACTTGCTAATGTAAATAGAATTTCAGTTCCTTGTTCTAGAATTTTCCCACTAATAAACTGGTAAACAGATAAATTACATTTAATTAGCAGGAATGCATAATGTGACATATTGTCACTGGTGCATTGGATTTCAAAATTAATTTTATGTGGAAATAATTCTCAGATGCAGAATGAATGCTCCTAGTTATCTGATTCAAAATCCATTGATATTAGATACACATGACAATTTTAACCCAATTCAAATGCCCATCCCAATTTCTCATAATGCATACAATAACATAATGAAGTTCCCAAGAAAATATGCTATCTCCAGAAAAATTGCAACCTTATGGTGTAAAATACATGTTTCCTGTGGTAATTCAATTGTTTAAGCACATATATTATTCTACAGCGGCTTAAGTAGGGTGCTGCTTTTTTCTGGTCTAACTCAAGATAATTTAAGTAGATAGATTTTTTTTTTCTCCAAAATTATTGTTATTTCCTAATTAGGTAACCCAGATAAAAGTATAATAGAAAAGCATATTCCATCCCTTAACCATGGATACTGGAGGTGACAAAAAATTAATAATATATGATTACTAATGGCATTTTGAATAATATATTGGCTAACTTAATAACATGCTATTTCTCAGAAAGTGAATCGAGATCTAAAAATTTCAATCCATACTTCTTCACATGGGGGAACGGGAATCAGAATAATATAATAAATACTCCGATTAACATCGAGACCTAAAAATCTCAACTAATATTTTGGTGCATAGTGGGATTAGTAACTAACTTCCATCCACAAGCTTCAGCAAATACTATGAGCACATGAAGTAACAATAGGCTTCCAGTTTTACAAGACAAATTTCTCAACAGATCCATAGCATACTTCTGCATTGTTATCATCAACATTCAAAGAAACAGAAAGTTTTGATACTGTAAAAGGGCTTTGAGAAAAAATAGCATTCTCATCTCAATTACGAACATGAGTATGAATATCCCAATTTCACTCCAATGTTGTTGTTCTGATAATGTTAACTATCATAAAACAATGAAAGCTTCAAATGGAGATAATATATCTTCATACATAATTCATGCAGTTTCATACAAGGACCCTGAAATATTAGCTAGAATGAATTGTATTGGTTCTTCCATGTTAGTGCTAATTGAAGTCCAATCTTTTCAGCATTTCAATTTTTTTAATCCCCACCTTGATGGTTCCAACCACTGACACTTAATTCTCTGGTTTGTCCTGCGATCTGCGAATTAGGTTCAAACGAACCAATTCGCCATACAGTTCGTCCAAATTCGGTGTGAATGAGAGAATTTGGCGAATTGTTTTTTTATTATATGTTAACGTGATAGATTATTCAAAATAAAAAGAGCACAAGAAGACTTGAACTCACGACCTCATTACCAATTCACCATACATAACACACACCTAACCAATAGAGATATTGTTCGTTTTGTGTTTAATTAGAATTTAAAATTTTATGAAGTTCATTTAAAAAATAAAAATAATGGAATAAAAATAAAAAACTCATCCTACCCCTAGCGAATCGGGTTCACATGACAATAGCGAATTGCAAATTTCGAAACCGAATTCGAATCAAGCGAATTAGCGAACTAAGCAACATGGGTTCCAACAATTTTGTCTTTATAAGCATATGGACACAGAAGTATAAAGGAAAAAGCCAATCAAAATCCCGAGATGATGTGCATGTTAAATCTTCTGCTAAAAGTTGAGTCATACAAGTACATTTATTATATAGTTCTTTCTTGATACCCTTTACTTTGTTTCTGAACATCAATTATTTGCTTTGGGTTATACAAGCATTATTAAATTCCTGATCTTAAGCTATGCATTTTCGCTTTATAATAAACTAGACGTTGTATGTGAAACACATGTGTAGAGAGAGAAGCATTAGTGACGGGGATGCCGACATCGTAGACATCGAATACGGGCTTTTTCGCGTGTACCGACGGCGGGAGAAGCGGAACGGACATCAGAACTAGGTGTAAAGAGACGAAATTCCGCGATATGAGAAATACTGTAAATTTTGATCGATCGAATTGCAATCTCGATCGATCAAAAATTTCGATCGATCGAATTCTCGTTTCGATCGATCGAATAGCAGTGAGAGGGAAACACATGTTTTGGAGTATATAATTCGATTGAATTATATATTTGATCAATCGAATCTCCATTTCGATCGATCGAGTTTCAAATTCGATCGATCGAATTTCTGCAGCGAATTATG
This sequence comes from Chloranthus sessilifolius, assembly GCA_021018995.1. Lineage (NCBI taxonomy): Eukaryota > Viridiplantae > Streptophyta > Magnoliopsida > Chloranthales > Chloranthaceae > Chloranthus > Chloranthus sessilifolius. The sequence continues at coordinate 10,380,655 of CM037598.1, forward strand.
GATGTATAATTTTCGATCGATCAAGTTTCACTTTCGATCGATCGAATTTCACTTTTGATCGATCGAAATTGTGCAGTTTTTATTTTGGTAATTTTTCTAATTTCGAACTTAATTTTCAAGGACATACTTGCCCTTTTAGAATTTGTTTTAGGGTTTTATTTTCGTTTGAAAGGACTCCTATATAAGGTCCTTAAGTTAAATAATGTAGTGGGTGGATGATTAATGAAAAGAGCTTTTGCTTGTGTGCTTGAGATGAGCCTTTACGAAGAGTGATTCTTCTTCCCGAGAAGGGTTTGGTGTGAAGCCAAGGGTGTGAAGCCCACAATCTATCCTTGTTTACTTTTTCCTATTAACCTATCTTCCTTGCTTTAATTCAAACAACCCAAATTTACCATCTCCCATCCAAATACCCGACTCCTAAAACCCTAGCTTCCCCCTACTCCATTGATTCGACCCGATCCCGTAAGCCATAGAAGGACCAAAGATTTCATCATTGAATTTTGAGCGCCCTAATCTGGAAAAACCTAAAGTTCTATCTCTAAGATAGATCCGTGTTGCAATCTAACGGATCTAACACCCGGACTGAACCCAACTCGAATTATATGTGAGCTTCCAATGGAATACTGCGAACGCCAAGGTATTGGTTATATTTTGTGAGTTTTATTGTTTAATTTAATTCAATTTAATTTCAGCAAAATCAATCATCCCATGCACGTAGTTTAGGGTGCCGTTTTGCGTCAGTTTTGGTATCAGAGCCCTAGGTTCTAGGTTAGGGCATATTGTGTGACATTGCATTCATTGCACTTTAATTTTAATTGCATATTATTTCAGTTTTTGGCCCAAGTGTGCACATCATGTGTTTGTCAAAAGTTCCCTTCATTGTCAGTTCATTTTGCATTCCATACTAGAACCCATCAATTAGTGAACCGTATCACCATGGACATGAGTGGGATTGCTGAGGCTCTTAACGGCATGAGGGCTGATCTCAAATCGATCAATGATCAAATGACTGCTTTGGAGACAGCCGAAAGGACTCTTGAAATATCCAATGAGAGGTTGTTAGACCGAGTCAATCAGTTAGACAAGGGTGATGAGTACTTCGAATCACCCCGTGAGCATAATGGTCCATGTTTCAAACGAAATGGCTACCAACATAATCGGAACCGGAACCATATAGATCATCATGGAGATGACTACGACCCAGAAGGGAGACTCCTCAAAAATGTCCGAGTTGAGTTCCCAACTTTCGATGGAAGATTAGACCCGCAAGTCTTCCTCGATTGGTTATCCGATATGGACCAGCACCTCGAGTGGTTTGGCATGAGCGATGAGAGATGTGTTAGACTTGCTAAGATGAAGCTCATAGGCCAAGCCCGACTCTTTTGGGTCAACGTTGAACGCATCAGAACGAATGCGGGTTGTACTCCCATTACCCGTTGGGAGGACATGAAGGAACGACTTACAGAGAAGTACGTTCCTTCTTCATACTACCATCGTCTCCTCGACCAATGGCAAAATCTGCGCCAAGGTAGTATGCCCATTTCGAATTACATTGGCAAATTTGAAGAATTCATGATGAGAGCCAAGGTATCGGAAGACCCTCAAGTCACTCTATCCAGATTTCGCACCGGATTGTGACTTGACTTGCAAAAAGAGTTGGTCTCCCACCCTGTGGAGACTCTCGCCGATTGTTACACCGTCGTTCAAGACCTTGAATGATATTTGAAAATGACGGTGACTAGGCGATTTGATTTTCACCCCGGTCAACTCCGTACCGGCGAAGTGAGATCTAGTGCTGAAAACCCGCCTACCAAACCCACACAACCCACATCTACCAATGTGAGGTTTGACAAAGGTAAGGGTGTAGCCGGAGAATCCTCGAAGAGTGGGTCTCATGTCAAGTGCTATAAATGTCAAGGATTGGGACACTTTGCTGCCCAATGCCCTACGAGAGACCCACAAAGGAATCTCTTCATCGACGGAGCAGAAGAAGAAAGTGAAGGAGTTTATGAGGAAGAGGTCTTTGAGCCGAATGCCACACCTAGTGACGAGGAAGGTGATGACATGGGTCGCGCTCTAGTTGTGAGGTGTGCCTTTGCACAACCTCACCAGGATGAAAAGGAGGACTGGCGAAGGGAGAACATCTTCCACTCCTTTGCCACATGTGGGACAAAGAGTTGTAGGGTAACCGTGGATAGCGGAAGCTACACCAATGTGGTGTTAGAACATACCGTCACCCGCTTAGGGCTTACACCTGAAGCCCACCTGAAACCTTACAAAGTCGCATGGGTTGACTCCTCATCCATTCCCGTATCTCAGAGGTGTTGTGTACCCATACAGTTGGGTTCATACTCAGACACCTTATAGTGCGATGTGGTGCGCATGGATGTGGGCCACATTATCTTAGGGAGGCCATGGCTTTATAATTTGAACGTGACCATTTTTAGTCGATCTAATATTTGCACGTTCAATTACAAGGGCAAGAAAATCACTCTTAACCCTTTGGCTCCCAAAGCACCATCGGTCAATAGAGTTGAGAAGAAGGGAGGCCGATCCAGGGCCATCAATATTGTGAGCCCTTCAAAGTTCGAAAGGCAATCGTTAGATGAGAGTGTCGTGTATTTCGTCGTCACTGTTAAAAGTACTTCTCAGTCAGTCTGTGAGTACCCCAAGGAAGTAGAGCCTATTCTGAATGAATTTGCGGATGTCTTCCCCGAAGACTTACCTAATGAGCTCCCTCCCATGCGTGACATTCAACATGCAATTGACTTAGTTCTCGGATCTACATTACCGAACTTGCCCCACAACAGGTTGAATCTGGTTGAGCACGCCGAGTTGACTCGGCAAGTCAGTGAGTTCCTTCAAAAGGGGTTCATACAAGAGCGTTTGAGCCCGTGTGTTGTACCAGCATTACTCACGCCTAAGAAAGATGGTACATGGCGCATGTGTGTGGATACCCGAGCCATTAATAAGATCACTGTTAAATATCGATTTCCTATACCGTGGCTTGATGACATGCTTGATATGATGGTTGGAGCCACTATCTTTTCCAAGATAGACCTTTAAAGTGGCTACCATCAGGTGCGTATTTGCCCTGGCGATGAATGGAAAACCGCCTTCAAGACCAAAGACGGTATTTATGAGTGGATGGTCATGCCTTTTGGGCTTTCCAATGCCCCGAGCACATTTATGAGGCTCCTGACCCAAGTGTTGAGGCCATTCCTTAGCAAATTCCTTGTCGTGTACTTTGATAACATCCTGATTTACAGCCCAGACAAGGAACAACACATTATCCACCTGAGGTTGATCTGCGAAACCTTGAGGGGAGAGAGGTTATACGCGAATCTCAAGAAGTGCACCTTCATGCAACACTCTATTGTATTCTTGGGATTCATTGTCTCGGTAGACGGGATGGTTGCGGACCTTGCGAAGGTTAAGGCCATTGTGGAGTGGCCCGAACCTCGGAATATTCATGAAGTTCGTAGCTTCCACGGTTTGGCCACGTTTTATCGTCCCTTCATCCGGAACTTTAGCACCATCATGGCTCCCATTACCGATTGTATGAGAAAAGGGGAGTTCCTGTGGAGTAAAGCAGCGACGAGGGCCTTTGCCGAGATAAAAGATAAGATGGTTATCGCACCCGTCATGCGCCTACCGGACTTTTCTAAAGTCTTTGAAGTAGCATGTGACGCATCGGGTGTGGGCATAGGCGGAGTGCTGAGCCAAGAGGGACACCCTGTGACCTATTTTAGCGAACAACTCAATGAGGCCAAGCAGAAATACTCCACCTATGACAAGGAGTTTTATGCGGTCGTCCAATCTCTGTGATATTGGAAACATTACCTGAGACCGTAGGAATTTGTGTTGTTTTCTAACCACAAGGCCTTACGTTTCCTTGCTTCTCAGAAAAAGTTGAACCCGAGGCACGCGAAATGGGTCGAGTACCTTCAAGGGTTCACATTTGTCTTGAAGCATAAGGCTAGTGCCGAGAACAAGGCTACTGATGCGCTTAGTTGTCGAGTGGCAACTTTGCAGTCTAGGAGCACCGAGGTCATTGGATTTGAGCAATTGAAACAAGATTATCCTGATTGCCCAGATTTTGGGGCAGAATACACTGCTTTCCTTGAAAATCTGAACAACATCAACTTCGAGTATACCCTGCTGGATAGGTACTTGTTAAAAGGAAATCGTTTGTGCATCCCTCGCACTTCATTGCGTGACTTCCTCATCTGGGAGTTACATGCCGGAGGGATTGCCGGACATTTTGGGCGCGATAAAACCAGTGCGCTCGTTGAGGATAGTTCTATTGGCCTAGCCTTGTGAGAGATATCTCTAAGGTTGTAGAACAATGTCGTACATGCCAAGTTGCGATGCATATCAAACAGAATATCGGCTTGTACACCCCTTTACCCGTGCCGCACACCCCGTGGCAAGACATCTCTATGGATTTCGTGCTCGAACTTCCAAAGACCCAACGGAAGCACGATTCCATTTTTGTGGTAGCAGACCACTTTTCCACGATGGCCCACTTCATACCATGCTCCAAAACCTCCGATGCGGCTCACATAGCCAAATTATTTTTCGGGGAGGTTGTGCGTCTACATGGGTTACCCCAAACGATTGTGTCGGATCGAGATGTGAAGTTTACCAGTTATTTCTGGAAAACTTTATGACACATGATGGGTACCATGCTCCAATTTTCTTCGGCCTATAATCCGCAAACAGATGGCCAAACGGAGTCCACTAATAGGAGCTTAGGTAATCTTCTTCGTTGTCTTGTTGGTGATCACCCAAGGACTTGGGATTCTATTTTGCCTTTAGCTGAGTTTGCATACAACAATTCAGTCAATAGGTCCCTAGGTATGAGTCCTTTTGAGGTCGTCCTTGGTCATAGGCCTAGAACACCCATTGATCTTATTCCCATGTTTGCATCCCATCGAGTTTCCGAGTCAGCCGATTCATTTGCACAGCATATACATGAATTGCATGCCGAAAAAAATAAATAAATTTAATGCAAGCAATGAACAATACAAAATATCTGCGGATGCGCATAGGCGCTTCAAGGAATTCCAGGTTGGAGACTTCGTCATGGTTCGGGTTAGGCTTGAGCGGTTCCCATTGGGAGCCGCAAAGAAACTTCAAGCCCGCGGTGCTGGGCCTTTTAGAATTGCGGCAATGAGCGAACCTAACGCATATGTTCTCGAGCTTCCACCAGATATATGGGTCAGCTCTACATTCAATGTGGAGGACCTGGTTCCTTCTTTGGCTCCAGCCTCACCCCCTCACAACCCCTTCCAAGCAGCCCCGATCCCAAATGCCAGCCCCACCCTGCAACCCCTACCCTTTCCTTCCCCACGCAAGCAACGCAGAGATGAGATCGAAGGGATCCTAGATGATTTGGCGATATCCACCCATGGGGGCGGAATTCAAAAGCAATTGGTCAAGTGGTTGGGAAAGCCGGACTCCGAGAACTCATGGTTAGCTGAAAACGAAGTGCAACGCCTAGACCCCGACATGCTCGAGCGCTATCACGGCTCTGCTTCATCGCTGATGAAGCCTTTTCGGCCCGGGAGAATTGACGGGGACGCCGACATCGGATACAGGCCTTTTCGCGTGTACCGACGGCGAAAGAAGCAGAACGAACATCAGAACTAGTCGTAAAGAGACGAAATTTGGCGATATGAGAAATACTGCAAATTTCGATCGATCGAACTGCAATCTCGATCGATCGAAATTTTCGATCGATCGAATAGCAGCGAGAGGAAAACACATGTTCTGGAGTATATAATTCGATCGAATTATATATTTGATCGATCGAATCTCCATTTCGATCGATCGATCGAATTTAAATTTTGATCGATCGAATTTCACTTTCGATCGATCGAAATCGCGCAATTTTTATTTTGGTAATTTTTGTAATTGCGAACTTAATTTTCAGGGACATACTTGTCCTTTTAGAATTTGTTTTAGGGTTTTATTTTCGTTTGAAAGGACTCCTATATAAGGTCCTTAAGTTAAATAATGTAGTGGGTGGATGATTAATGAAAAGAGCTTTTGCTTGTGTGCTTGAGATGAGCCTTTACGAAGAGTGATTCTTCTTCCCGGGAAGGGTTTGGTGTGAAGCCCACAATCTATCCTTGTTTACTTTATCCTATTAACCTATCTTCCTTGCTTTAATTCAAACAACCCGAATTTACCATCTCCCATCCAAATACCCGACTCCCAAAACCCTAACTTCCCCCTACTCCATTGATTCGACCCGATCCCGTAAGCCATAGAAGGACCAAAGATTCCATCATTGAATTGTGAGCGCCCTAATCTGGAAAAACCTAGAGTTCTATCTCTAGGATCAATCCGCGCTGCAACCTAACGGATCTAACGCCTAGACTAAACCCATCTCGAATTATAAGTGAGCCTCCAATGGAATACTGCGAACACCAAGGTATTGGTTATATTTTGTGAGTTTTATTGTTTAATTTAATTCAATTTAATTTCGGAAAAATCAATCATCGCATGCACGTAGTTTAGGGTGTCGTTCTGCTTCAATTAGAGAGGTACGTTAGTGGTCGCACTTCGTGCGGAGAGAAGCGTGAGAGAGAGGTACTTTAGTGGGTTGCACACACATAGATTTAGCACATATTGTGCGCATAGCAGCGTATACTCCTCAGTATTTAGGTGCACACAAATTTAGGTGCTCTAAATATTTATATGCATCCCAAGGCATGTACATGTAATAGAGTCTAAATGTACATATTTGGATTGCTGACACCTAATATCAACTCTTCTTAATAATGGGCTTTCACTTGGACACCGTAAAGAAAGAAAGACGACACTGATTTTATGTGCTCCCTTATACGAGTGGCACTTCGGTCATTTTGAAAAAAAAAAATATTCGGTTATATTTAGCCTTCTCTCACTATAATAGTAAAGATTTATGTCGTGTCAAGTAAAAAAACGATAATGCTGGAAAACAAAGATAATTAACATATTCATACTCTCATATATAAACTGTGATATCAATATCCTGGACCGTAGATTAATGTTATATTTATCAGAGGAAAAAAGGAAAAATAAAAATAAAATAAAATTCAGACCAACAGTAGAAGACATAGGCTTTACCTGAAGGCAACGAGCAGCACTTTCAGTTGTTGAATCAATTGACAATGCTCTTTGGTAGAGTTCCCTTGCTTTGGCTATGTTTCCTTCTTTCCATTCCATCCATCCCCAAGCCTGCATTTAACAACCCCACTTTACAATAAGGTCATGGGAGACTCTTAAACAAGCCCTCAATAGATGTCAGGTGTTTTTGATTGAGGAATCCATAATAGTGGAAGGGATTTACAAACTACCTCATGTTTATACGATAAGAAAAATAGTAATGTCATTCAATTTTCTTTTACCCGCTAAATAAGAAAATAGGTTTATTTATGGGAAAATTAATCCATAGGACCCTCTGTGTAGACATCCATGTGATGAGAAACAACTACTGGTAAATATCACTTTGCATATATTTTGAATGGTAAAGGATTAACATAACTCCAAACGGATCAGTATTTGGAAATATACAATTAAGGTGTTATATTTATTTATAAAACAATTAGTACAATAAGATAAGTTTCCTAGTTTAATTAAAAGAATAATTGGAAGCTATCAATTGTTAATAGGATAAGTTTTAACTTAGTTTCCTTGTTGGTTTAAACTCTTACATAGTTGGAGAAAATTAACAAATACTTGCAATCTAATTTGGAGAAGCAACGAAAATTATTATTTTTGAGAACTTGGGAGGTTTATCACCTTGAATTTGATCCATTAGTAACTCGATTATTGGCGTTTTCTCTGTTTTTCTATAACAATTCTAAGTAGCATTACAAAACAATTGGAAGAGTTATTTGTTTGCACAAACAGGCTTCATACTCAAACTCCCAACATTAAAAAAAAAAACCGAACATGAATTCTACTACACATGCTGACATCCCCCTGTCTATATGATTTGACATCAATGATAATATGACTAACATTAACGTACTTGAATCTAATGAAAATGCCATCTTGGTTGGATTTCCTCATCCTTTTTTTGGTAATTTTTTGTTTGTATTTTTGTTGTTGTTTGTATTATTTTTCAAAGGATTAATCTCAGCCTTCAACACCTTCATTTTTTAAAAAAAATCAATAAATTCTTGAAAAAAATTCCATTAAGCAATTACCTTTGAAAGACTAAACAATTTGGGCCACTATGTATTTGAGATAGCAACACACACCACACCGTATCACACCCCACATTATTAGCAAGTTAGTAAATATATTTATTAGGAGCAGTTACTTACAATGTGGATTAGTATATTATTAATAGTTGTGTTGGCTTAGGAAGTTTAGTTATCATTAGTAAGTTATATTAGGAAGGATTCCTTTTACTCTTTCAATATTATAAACTCTATAAAGAGAGAACCCTTACTACTACTGAATATGAAGAGTTTGAATAGACCTACAAGGAGACTTCTCATCTTGAATTGACTAGTAGGAGGTCTGATCCCCCCAAATCGATCACTTCTCCATCTTTATTCTCTCTTGTTATCTTTTCATTTTAATATGATGCATGTGGTATCATGTCAAATAGGTCTTATTGCATTCCATATAGATTTAAAGGGGTCTTCCTATACTTCCCCCTTTTAGAACCCTCTTTTCTGCCCCTTTTTGGCTATGTTCTTTGTGCAACATTTATTTATTGTTATCAGCTCTTGAATACAGATTTGGTCTCTTTATCTGTATTTCGTTCATCAATAAATTCATATTTTTAGGAAAATTTATTTAAAAGGGTCTAAATTTGCTAAAAATGACCCAAAATATATCAATTTTGAGCAAATTCCCAAAATCAGCATTTATGGTTAGAAAAGACAATGATTAACAAGTCGCTGGACTGTCCATCAGTGAATTAGAGTTAGAAGTCACTGGATTGTCTAGCAATTGTTCAACGATTTCACTATTATTTACTTTTGTTCATTATTTCACATTTGTGTAGGCAGCTTGAAACCTTTCTTAGGCCTTGAGACAGCATAAGAAAGTCTGTTATTTGTTAGTCCTTGTGGTAGCTTATTCTCCCCATGCCTACTCGTTGTGTTAGCAAAAGTATAATTCTGATCTTATCCATCGGGCCCACTTGATCGCCACTAGAAAATCTGATACGCCAATTGAACTCAATGTTAGAATAAAACCTACACTAGAGAGCCACTTTCTGATCCAACTCGGTATTTGCAACTAGTTGGAGTCTTGTCTATTTGACTATATCCTACCCAAACAATACATACATAGTGCATATGGTCAACCAGTTTCTTCGCACCAAAACCAGTTCATTGTGCCTTTGTCTCATGAATCATTCATTACTCGGAAGGAACACTATCTCATGCTCTTATTCTCTTGTCATTTATCAGATTCAACTTGGAGCTTATACTGATGCGGATTATACAAATGATGTGGTTGATTGTCTCTCCATAACTGAAATTTGCGTCTTTTTAGAGGAATTTTTCATATCCCCAAAAGCACGAAATAGGATAACCTTCTGGTGTTGAGGTAAAGGATCAAGCTATGACATATCTAAATTAAGACATTGTTTTCGCTTTGTTGACTTCTCTTAGAAATGGGAGTTCAACCAACTTCCCTAACTACCTTTTATGATGACAACCCGAGAGCTGTTAAGATTGGAAGAAATGTTGCGTTCCACGGAAAAACTAAAAACATTGAGATTGATTGTCACTTCAAGTATTACTATTTCTGGCTGGAATGTTCTCATTGTGTCAACTTTCCTTTGAACTTCAGATTATCAATTTCTTCATGTCTCTCACCTTTGCATGATTCAATTTCTCCCAAAAGAATTCTCAAAATTTGACTAGCTATATCATGATTTGGGAGTGTGTTAACATATATTAAATTTTAGGACATGCACTATACACATATGAAATAAACATTAGGGGTGGAACTGACTTTCTTATTATCATTGTAATTGTGTTTTATGTCGCAATGGTACATATCAAGAATACACAGACTTCTTCTCCAAAACCTTCAACAACAAGCATAGGTTTCTTCAAGCAGAGCTGTGTATTGTTGTAGCGCTGTATAATCTCTTTCAATCTCCTTTTCTAATCCATTAATATGGAAGTGTATTTGCTAAATTTGTTGCTAAGAAGTAAGTAACCAATCTCTCATGGAGATTGGTGGAAGGACAAGATTCATGAAAAGTCAGAGCATCAGATTTCAATCATTTATTTCCATAAACGAGAGGCAGAAAACAAGCAATATTTTTTTCTTAAAGAGATATCTTTCCATTAATTACAAAAGAAAATAAAAATAATATATCAACCAACTAGTACAGACCAATAACTATTGACTTAATTTTGATTCATAAATTTCACACAAAGTATCTACACCATCATCATGTTGCACCATGCACAAAGATCACCATTCCTTAGAAAGCTTTCTTTACTCAGGCAGACCTATAGCTTTCAATAGTAAAAAACGCTACAAAAAATGCACACCTCCAAAACAATGTCCATCTATCAAAAGATTTGCACCATGCATGTAGATGTCTTTAGATGGATTGCCAAAAAGAAAATTCTACAATTGAATATCTTAATATATGAAGATAAATAAAAGTGGATGAATATAACCAAAAGAGATTTGTCTAACATGTGAGGAAAAATACTTACAACCCATACTGGTTGGTGCCTTGGATCCAATTCAGATGCTTTCTTAAACAATACACGGGCAAGATTTGCAGACGAATGATTGTATTCCAACAAAGCGAGAGATTGAAGCAGAACAGGATCCCTAGGGTTAAGTGCATGCCCTATCTTTAAAAGTTTTCTCCCTTTGTCAATATCACCCTGATTGGCCTCAAATATTGCCCATACATGCCAAGCAAACCTGTTCTTTGGACTAGCCTGGACTGCGTTCTGCATGGTAAAAATGTTGATGAAAAATATTAATACAACTTTGAAAAATAATTGTGTGATTAAAGTAACAAATAAAAGTTCACTCCGCGTAAAAAATTTCTCTATAGTCTCATAATGTTTGAAATACTACTTTGACGCATGAGAAAGAAGCAATGCTTACCTTTGTACAAACTACCGTGTAGTTAAAAAAGAACAGGGTTATATTATGACAGGTAGAAACATTCTATTATTAAATCTTATTGTGTACTTAGATTGGTCGAAGCTTATTAGCTTCTCTATATTACATACAAGTTCTAGGAACGAAGTGAAGTCATTATCATTTTGTGTGAATATGTGCAATAGCTTAAAGGATTTTGTTTGTACATGACAAAGCAGAAATAATTATATAACCCTCAAAACCTAGGTGATGCAGGTACTAACACAATGTGATTTAGATGGGCTAAGATTAATTGAAGATTAATAAAAAATAATTGAAATATAAATTATCTTAACAAATTAACATAGAAAATGAAAAGATTTCCAATTACATGATTTGCAATAGCCCAAATTAGTGTTACTTTCGCTGCACATTTCCTTTCTGGATCTAGAAGACTAGGATTCTTTGGCGAGCATCTACATCTCCAATAGTTTAGGAATTCAAATAAACTTACAAAGAAGTTATTTCGAAAATGAGCGGATTTAACGAAGAGAAATGAGATTCTAGGCAATTAGAATTCAAATAGGATTGTAGGTAGAATGAAAGAAAACAAGAATCAAATACTTACGCCTTCAAGTGAGATAAAAGTGGATATGAAGATTGAATGATCGACTTCGCACCAACCACACGCGTATAGAAGAATCACTCTTTTATTTTGAGAGAATCACACTCTCAAAGAAAAACATCTCATTTTCAATTTGCATAGCAAAGTACATAATTATTAATTAAAAAAAATAGTCCTTACAAAGCCTTTTATAGGCATTTTACAAACAAATTAGAAATTTGAAAATAAAAAACTGTAACTGCCAGTAACTAACTAAAACTTCACGGATGTCCGTCATTGTGACGTTTCTTTCACCTCTGATAAATCACATATGGTTCTTTAAATCTGATGTCCCCATCAATTCTCCCTGGGTTGGAAGCATTCATCCCCGATGAATGTTGATTGTGATACTGGTCGCAAAGATTCGGATCAATACGTTGGAGGAATTCGCCTTTTGTTTTCCATGTATTCTCCGAATCTGGTCTATTTTGTCATTTGATAAGGTACCTTTGAAATCTCTCTTGATTTGTTGCCACAATTTGATCATCCAAAACATCTTCAATTATCTCACAAGATGGACGAGCATGTGGAGGTAATGGAATAGGGAGGGAGATAGAGGTAGGTTTTGAGGTTGACGGTTCAAAAGGGTTAGGTGGTATCATAGCAAGGTCATAGGATGGTACAAGATCCTCCACATTGAAAGTTGAACTAATACCCAACTCTGGTGGTAGTTCTAGAACATAAGCATTAGGACCGAGACACTACAGGATCCCATAAGGTCCAACACTACAAGCTTGTAACTTTTTAGCGGTTTCTTGAGGGAAACGCTCAATTCTAGTTCAAACCATTACAAAGTCACCTCTTGAAATTCTTTAAACTTTCTATGAGAATCTGCAGAAAGTTTATATTTTTCATTACTCACATTAATCCTTCTTTTAATCTCAGGATGAAATTCATGAATGTGATGTGCAAATGAAGATGCAAACTCTGATGATCTTTGATGAACTGACATTGAAATAAGATCTATGGGAGTTCTAGGTTTGTAACCGTACACAATTTGAAATGGACTCATCCCAGTTGTCCTATTAACCGAGTTGTTATAAGCAAATTCAGCGATGGGTAAAATGGAATCCCAACTTTTAATATGTTCACCCATTAAACATCTTAATAGATTTCCTAGACTCCGATTAACAACCTCAGTTTGTCCATCGGTTTGGGGATGATATGCTGATGAGAATTGAAGTCTGGTCCCATTTTATGCCATAATGTCTTCCATAAATAGCTGACAAATTTAGCATCTCTGTCTAACACAAAGGTCTTTGGCAAATCGTGTAAACGAACAACATCACTAAAGAATAGTGTAGCAATCTTGCTCGCATCTGAAGTCTTTGAACAAGCTATGAAATGGGCCATTTTAGAGAAATGGTCCACAACAACAAACATTGAGTCATGTTTGCGTAGGGCCTTAGGAAGCCCTAGCATAAAATCCATAGACAGGTCCTGCCACGGAATGTGTGGCACCGATAAAGGAGTATACAACCCCGTGTTCTGTTTCCTTTGTTTAGCCAGTTGGCAAGCACGACATTGATTAATGATTTTGATGACATTTCGTAGAAGATTGGGCCAATAGAACCTATCTTCGACCAATGCAACAGTTTTGTCGTGGCTGAAGTGCCCAACAACACCTCTGACGTGTAATTCCCAAACGAGGAAGTCTCGTAGAGAAGTGTGAGGAATACACAAGCGACGTTTCAAAAATAAATAGCCATCTTGTAGGGTATACTTACATGTTTTGTCGGATTGACCATTCACAAGTGAAGTATATTCTTGTCCAAAATCTGGACACATAGGATAGTCTTTTAATAAACGGTCGAATCCAGTTACTTCGACACTCATAGAATGCAATGTTGCCACTCTACGGCTCAGAGCATCTGCGACTCTATTCTCTACTCCAGCTTTATGTTTTAATACAAAGGTGAACCCTTGAAGTTGTTCAACCCATTTCACATGTCTTGGGTTTAATTTCTTTTGAGAGTTCAAAAATTTTAAAGTCTCATGATCAGAGTATAGAACGAATTCTTGTGGGAACAAATAGTGCTTCCAATACTTGAGAGATTGGACCACCGCATAGAATTCCTTGTCATGAGTAGAGTATTTTTGTTTGGTCTCGTTTAGCTTTTCACTGAAATAAGCTATAAGATGACCTTCTTGGCTTAATATTCCACCAATACCCACTCCAGAAGCATCACATGCCACTTTAAAGACTTTAGAGAAGTCTGGAAGGCGCATTACAGGGGCTTCCGTTATACGGGATTTGATTTTCCTAAATGCCCTTGCCGCAGGAGGTGCCCAACTAAATTCTCCTTTCTTAATTCAATCGATGCTCGGGGCTGTGATTGTGCTGAAATTTCGGATGAATCTCCTATAAAATGTTGCTAACCCTACTTTGTGAATATTCTTAGGTTCAAGGCACTTAATAATAGCCTTGACCTTTTCCAGGTCCACAGCCATTCCTTCATAATTCACAACAAATCCCAAGAAGATAACGCTAGTCGTCATGAAGGTACACTCTTTAGATTTGGTACAATTTCTCTCTTCTGAGGGTTATACAGACTTGCATCAAATGATCTAAGTGTTGTTCCTTGTTGCAGCTATCGATAAGGATATCATCAAAATAAAACACAAGAAACTTGCCCATGAAAGGTCTCAACACTTGTGTCATGAGACGCATAAAAGTGCTCAGGGCATTCGAAAGTCCGAACGGCATGACAAACCATTCGTATAAACTATCCTTGGTTTTAAAGCCAGTCTTCCATTCGTCTCCTAGACGAACTCTAACTTGGTGGTATCCACTCTTAAAATCAATCTTTGAGAAGATGGTGGCACCAACTATCATATCTAACATATCGTCCAATCTCGGTATAGGAAACCAGTATTTGATTGAGATTTTGTTAATAGCGTGGCTATCGACACACATCCTCCAAGAACCGTCTTTCTTGGGTGCAAGCAATGCTGGCACGACTCATGGACTCATGCTTTCTTTGATGAATCCCTTCTATAGGAGTTCATCAATTTGCCTTTTCAACTACGAGTGTTCGGAGGGGTTCATGCTATAGTGAGGTAAATTTGGGATGGTAGAACAAGGAATCAGATCAATAGCATGTTGAATATTTCTTAAAGGTGGTAATTCATTGGGAGGTCTATGGGATAGACATCTTGAAACTCTCTCATGATGGATTCGACCTCTTGGGGAAACTTAATACTCGATTCCTTATTTGATTCCACATTTATGAGAACATAGACAACATTCTCTTCCTTGACACTTTGTGTAAACTCTACGGGGCTAACAATATTGATAGCCTCAGTTGGTTTCTCTTTTTTTATTGCACCTTTATTCGTTGATATGTTTTTTTTCTCAGCTAACGCTCTAGGAGGTAAAGGATTTAGTCTGATCTTATGACCTTTGTGTATGAAGGAACACACGTTCGATTTGCCGAACAATGTGACACTGGGATGGACGAAGAATCAACCTAAGCTACCTTATAAGGTCGTGGGTGATGAACAGGTTAAAGTCCCAATCGAGAAACTGTGCTCTTGGAAACGACATTAGTGCAACTTCCACTGTTGACTATAACCTTACACGCTTTCTCACCACACTTGGCAATGGTATACAAGATACTATCCCTTCACCAATAATCACTCTCCTTGGATTAGGCTAGAGCACATCTAACCAAAAGTGCCTGTGAGGTATTATTCTCCTCAACAGGGTAGGAGATTTCTCAAAGACACGCGCAGTTTTTTCCGCTATGTGATCTTCATCACTAGGAAATGATTAGGGTTCATAGATTTCTACTTCTCCATCTCCCTGTTCTTTAATTTCTTCTGAAATGAACAAACTACGAGTAGGACACTGAGATGCAAAATGTCTGAATCCCTGACACCTATAGCATTTGCCTTGACCGCCATTTCTGGGGCCCTCTATCATTGGAATTTTACCCTTATCAACTCTAATTACCGGATTGGTAATTGAATTAGATTTAGCTGATTGGGAGTTGACAACAGATTTCGATTCAGAGTAGTTGGGCTTATAACTAGACTCACTAGCGTCAAAACGTCTTGTTTGAGGGGTCTTAAGGTATTGCTTCAACTCTTCAACCCTAGAGAAACATTCGTCTAGATCGGTTATAGGATACAGAATAAGTTCTCTTAGTAACTTAGGGCGGAGACCCGTTTGAAATCAAGACAGGGTAACCTTTTCCTATTCCTGTATATTAACTTGGAACATGAAGTTTTCAAACTTGTTGATGCATTCAGTGACCGACATATTCCCTTGGCGAAGTGATTGCAATTGATCAAGAAGATGTTCATCATAGGATAGAGGAACATACTTCTCATTCAATTGAACCGTCATGTCACCCCATGTGGAGATGGGTGGAAGACTCTGGGAATGTCTACGGCGCTCGATACCCATCCAGTAAAGTCTCGCTTGACCCATAAGCTTGACTGTAGCAAACCGGACCTTGCGCTCTTTAGACATGACATACCATTCAAAATAGGCTTCCATGTCAGTCACCCATTCTAAATAGACTTTGGGTTGCCTCTTTCCATCGAAAATGAGAGCATCTATCTTGACAGATTTCATGATTTTATCATCTTGATTAGGTGGTAGATCATGACGAAGAGGACCATCTCTCCTACGATCATTGTTGTGGTCTCGAAGGTGGTCATCCATGATAACCCCATTCATTTCATCAAGACGATTTACTAGATTGTCATGTCTAGTTTGTTGATCACGTAGTTGATTTTGTAATTGCGTATGATACGCAAGTATTTGGGCTTGAAATTCAGTTTGATTCGTAGCCAATTTAGTCGTAAGTTCCTTAATAAGGACTTTGAACCTATCGGACTCCATAATGATGCAAGATAATGACAATGAAATCTGGAATCTATATGAATGTTGAAATTCCTAAGCTGATTGTTCTCTGATACCAAATCTCATGCAGGTACTAACACAATGCGATTTCGATGGGCTGAGATTAATTGAAGATTAATAAAAAATAATTGAAATATAAATTATCTTAACAAATTAACACGGAATATAAAAAAAATTTCAATTACATGATTTGCAATAGCCCAAAATAGTGTTACTTTCACTGCACATTTCATTTCTAGATCTAGAAGACTAGGGTTCTTTGGTGAACATCTAGATCTCCAACAGTTTAGGAATTCGAACAAACTTACAAAGGAGTTCTTTCGAAAATGATCGGATTTAACAAAGAGAAATGAAATTCTAGACAATTAGAATTCAAATAGGATTGTAGGTAGAATGAAAGAAAACAAGAATCAAATACTTACGCCTTCAAGTGAGATAAAAGTGGATATGAAGGTTGAATGATCGGCTTCGCACCAACCACATGCGTATAGAAGAATCACTCTTCTATTTTGAGAGAATCACACTCTCGAAGGAAAGCATCTCATTTTCAATTTGCATAGTAAAGTTCATAATCATTAATTTTAAAAAATAGTCCTTACAAAACCTTTTATAGGCATTTTACAAACATATTCGAAATTTGAAAATAAATAACTAACTGTGACCGCCAGTAACTAACTAAAAGTTCACGGATGTCCGTCATCGTGACGTTTCTTTCGACTATGATAAATCACAGGTAGTTCTTTAAATCTGATGTCCCCATCACTAGGCCTACTAGATGGAATACCTACGGGGTGATCTTCTAGGCTCACCAAAACAAAGGGAGAGAATTTAGGTTTGTCAGGTAAAGGAAAACAAAGCCTTACTAGTCAATCTCTTCAACCACTCTTTAAGCTTTTCCTAGAATTCTAGATCCCTCTACTTTGCAGATATTTTTTTTCTAAACTATATGATCTCCTAGAATACTTAATCTCAAATTGCCCTCAAATTGCTTACACTATGGGAATTGCAAAATGTCCTTAAAGAATGCAATAGCTGCCAACAAATGCCATCAGAGAATTCTAAGTAGCTGCACTAATTTAACATAATTAGTGGTGACAATATGAATCCCATATATCCTACATCCTATAATGCAAATATCGAAGTCATTCCGGCCACACTAAACAGTGTGACAAGAGACCACTGGATTAGCATGTCCTCTACGAAGGGCCATAGAAAAATTCTGGCAAGTGCAGATTTCTGATAAACTGATCTTTACTTGTCTATGTACATGACCTACACCGGAGAGTATATTTCAATCTGAAGTGAGCCACATGCTTGAAGTAAAACTCACCCCACATATGCATTTATTCTCTAATTGAGTAGAACCTTTTCCATATAGTTATCCCAATCTATGTAAGAAATATTTTACAAATCAATCTACAAAATCTCTCGATCAAATCCCTAGATTAAGCTGGGGTTGGAGTATCATATGTGTGTACTAACTAGTATGAGATTCCAACAGATCTTTACCTGGCCAGTGCTACTTGGCATCATCCTAACTGCTTTTAAGTTTACACATAAACCAAGTAAATTATGCAAGGCATTTACTTTGTACACCATAGTAGAGATTTTCAATGCTTATCCTAATGACATTGTTGGAGCTTAGAGCATGACAGTTAATGATAAAACCAACAGATTTACATGTTACATGCATCGTATCAAGTCCTTTATCTAAATGTAAAAAATAGTCCCATGCATGGAGTCCAAGGAATGCCCTCAGGGATCCCCATAATATGCTCTATCAGACATATGACATGAAAGGAGATCTTCTGTCCCTAAAAACCAAGTGGTGATCCCAGTTGTCCTATCTTATATAGACACAACTCATAGTAGTCTAACAATAATAATTGAATGAACTCGTGGTGCTTCCCAGGCACGGTGGGTGATTTAGTAGTGGCTTGGGGCTCGGGCCCTTTCACTGGGGCAGGGCAAATCCTCTGGCAACTTTCTATCCTTGCGGTCTTCAGAGCTGTGAGGAAGGAGCAAAATTTTCAAGTGTTAAGGCGTCAAAGATGGCCTCTTCAGCTTATCCAATCGCTGGTGTTCGAATTATGTGAAAGTTGGGCCCAACCCTACCCCACTTCAGCAATTCTTCGAGGGAGCAGATTTTGCAAGATTGGACAACGCTTCTTGATCCAGGATAGTTCTTGCTGTGTTGTGGCATGGGAAGGTGTTGGGCTTCCTAGTCCCGGTCCCCAATGTTTCTTTTTTGTTTTTGTATCCTTTTTCTGGCTTTTTCTTTCGACTTTTTCCTTTTGGTCGGTCTTTGATAGAATCTCTCTGGCGTCGTCTGTTGTATTTTTTGTATATCTAATGAAAATTATTTCTTATCGATAAAAAAATAAAAATAAATAATCGTATGAACTCATAAAGAAATTTCATCCTTAGACTACCTAAGCAGTGCCTGCAATGCTGCACCCAACATATGCCTTCATCCCGGGTGCCATGCAAACTTGTGGGGGGCCAGCATTGTGTGTGTAGCATATTGGTACTATGCTGATGATGACTCAACAGAAGGCATAGAGCTGTCTGCTGTCATCAACCTAGTACTTGCACACATGCATAGAAAGGAAAAACACATAATATAAGAAAAAGAAAAACGAGTCATATACCAATGAAAAATCCGCAAGCATGCATGGAAAATATACTTGAAAGATGGATTTTTTTTTTTTTGTTTTATAGGTAAGCTAGGCTCGAACCTGGAACAGGTGAAAAAAGTTAAAGCACGCACTAGAGAAAACAACCCTGTACCGACATGAAGAAAGAGACAACAAAATAAACCCTTGGAGAATAGAAAATTAAGCAGCTGAGAAATCACTTGCTTATTAGCACAATTTACTCTTAAGATATGTGGATTACTTATATATGGTTCGCATACAGGTAACAACCCAGTAAGATACTGATACCGAACACTTGTAGGACATCTTTTATGATAAGGTTGAACCATATTCTATTGTATTACAGTAATATTTTCTCAAGTGGTAAAAACTAGTTGGACCTTTGGTCATCATCATCATAGCATTATCCCAGCTATTTGCAGTCGGCTATGCAAGTCATATTTCTCCAGTCATTTCTATTCGGGGCTAAACTGTTGTTCCTCCGCAGTACCTCATTTCGCTTCTCACTGCTTCTCTCCAAGTCGTCAAAGGGCTTCCTCTTCTCTTACATCCTTGGGCTTGTATCGTCTCAATCCTTTGCACAGGGGCTGTTTCTGCCAATGGACCATGATTCAAAATCTCATCCAAAACCGATACGTACCAGATGATAAGTTCGGTTTCGGAGGTCACTGGTACGATACTTTGAATGTATCGTACCGGTGCATATAAATACTTCTTGGTATGTATCGGACGATGCATACCAATGTATCCATGTTTGTAAATACTATAAAGACTATAACATAGCAGCTTTCATTGGCATATTACAGGAATTGAATTTAAGTCCTATGATAGTGGAAGGTGCGACTCTTAGTCCATTGTAAGGTGGTTGAGGAAAGGGCTGGGATTCCGTGTAGTTTATTTAACTAGTTTCAAGAAGCTGAGGACCTCTTAGATGGCCTTTTGATCTCCTTCTCCAACATGCATTGGAAAGCTAATGTAGTTGAGCAAAGCCTCAGAGAAGATGGTGTTTCAAAATTATGATTTTGGATTTTATTTTTATTTTTATTTTTTTTATTTGTTGACCTGGCCAGCCTCCCAGCTCCCACTATGCCTCTCAAAAATTATTTTTCTATTTTTGGTTAATAGAATCTTGTTATCCATGAAACGTATCTGCAATCAATTAGTTATATACTTCAAAGACATAATATATTATTGACAAGAAAATGAACCCACACAAAATTGCAAACAGGAACCTATCATAGTGATAGTAGATAGCCCGGAGAGAAGATTGTCACCTCAAACAGTTTCTGAGCAGCACCGTTGTTCTCCTGCTGCCTTTCTAACTGTGCCCATGCCTATATCAAGAGAAGTTTCATATTTTCTAGAAATATTTATTGAGCCCTGATGTAATCATAAAATAACTGTTCTTGCTAGGAAAGCAAACATATAAATGCATATAGTACTTACCAGCCAACTGGCACAGCTCTTGGGGTTACATAAAGTGGCCTGCCGGAATAAGTATCGAGCCTGCTCAATTCGATTTCCTTTAGCTTCAAGCAAAGCAAGAGTTTGGTAGATGTACTCATTTCCGCCACAATATTTAATTCCTTTTCCAAGAAGATTCCTAGCCTTGTTGATATTTCCTTGCTTTAGCTCAAGAACTGCCCATCCATGCCAGGCTGCGACATGTTTCTTATCAGCTACTGTAGCAGCATCAAACAGCTCTCTTGCCCTCCTGATATTTCCATTCTTATTTTCCAAAACAGCCCAACACTGCTCAAAGACAAAAGTCACAGAATTGAATATACAAACTTTTTTTATTGGATTTCAGCGCATAAATTTAGAGACAAATGTAATTCATTAGAGCATTTTCAATGGAGGCATCAAAAACAGCTCAGCACCCTTATGTTTTGTAATGACTGAGATTTTTCGTTATTTAATCCTTAATTATTTGCTAGATTTGTATTATGATTAGTTGATCGATTTGATGCATGTGATTAGTTGTTACGCATGAATGTAATGCTTACTTTATTTAATAATGACCCATGATAATTAATTGTTCCAATTAATATTATCCTAAAAGCCTTTAATATGTGTTAGTAATAATTGGAGTGCGTTTAGTAATATTTAATGAACTTTTCAAATATGTTAGTAAACTAACTAAAGACCCAATAATTAATTAAAGACCCAATAACTAATTAAAGACCCATTAAGTAATTACAGGCCCATAGAATCACTTAAGACCCATGTAGGAAATTCTAAATAGAGTTAGATCTTAAATAGGAAACCTTAAAGTATTCTAAATAGAGTTAAATTTTAAATAGGAAACTTTAAAGTATTCTAAATAGAGTTAGATATTAAATAGGAAACCTTAAAGCATTCTAAATAGAATTAAAAATAAAATAGGAAATCATAAAGTATTATAAATATAGAGATTAAATTACAGAATTTTTTTATATAACTCTTATTATCTAATAACCTTAGAGAGAGAGAGAGAGAGAGAGAAAAAAAAAAAAAAATTCTAAAGAAGGAGAATTAGAAGAGAAACCCTAGAGTTTTCGGTTTGAAGGTTTAAGAAGAACGTGAAAGGAGTTTACGACGCGACCGAATTTCGGATTAGAGCTTTGGATTGAATCAATGAGAGGAATTATGTCAATTTTTACGCGAAGACTAGAGGTATGGAGAAATCATGTTGAGATTAATCGGAAACGTAGATAACATAAAAATAAAATAGGAATTAGGATTTATTTCATTTAATGAATATTCTCCATATTAGATTGTTAAATTTTTATGCTTAATCGCGAGTTTTCAATGGTACACGCAGTTTCGTGATTGATCACGAAATTCTGTGCAGAATCCAAAATCCATGCAGAATCCATAATCTAGAATTCAGAATAATCCGTAACTGCTCGTAATCCAAAATCATCTAGAATCCGTAATCGAATCCGTAATCTGCTCGTAATTGAATCGAATCATCGTAATCCAGAATCTGTTTAGAATCCAGAATCAGTCCAGAATTTGTTTAGAATTCAGAATCCAGAATTTGTTAGGAATTTCATAATTGTCTAGGATGCAAGCAATGAATTTCTATTCAAATATTGCCTATGTTTAATCATCATGCTTAAATGTTTATTTATGTTCATCATTATTTTATTACTTAGAATCCATGCAAGTTAGGATGTTTGATTTACACAACATGAAACAAGCAGGAACGATAGAGATTACATATTTATGATGTGTTAAGCCTAAACAAGTGAAAAAGCTATTGCATGATCGATTGATTTCCAGTTTTTCTATGCATGTACATTCATGGCAATCATAAAAGTAAAAAGATACGTTTACGACATGACACATGGAAACAAAATATTTCTATGATTATGATAGAATTCCTATGGGCTTATGCTAAAGGAATTAACATGAATAAAAATGACAAGTAATAAAAGTTATGCATCCATGCATTAATGATAAGATTGAAGAGATGGAGAAGGTTTTTAATTTTAAGCTTACTACTTAACTAAAAGAAGTTATGTGAAGGTTAACGTAGATACTAATCGAAGGATCAGAGAAGATTAGGATAATGATTAAGAGATAACCATGTCCATTATGTATGCCGATTCATAAGCATTAAATGCACAACTAAAAATAGCCACACATGAAATTAGGGTAGAGACCCAAGCCATAATGTTTATTTAAATTTAATGCTATGTTTCAGTTTCAGTCTATTGCTTTACTTATTCTTTATGTCACATGTTATATTTTTTTTATTGTTTGATTTTATGAGATGATTTGAGTTATGGACCTTTTCTATTAGTCTCATCATCCATACCACCATTTGGTAACGATCCATTGTTTGGGATTCCAGGGAATGCAGCTATACATGGAGAGGATAAAGTAGATGCGTCAATGATTAATGGAAATCCAGATTTGAGCGAAGAAGGATTTGAAGTTTAGTTTATAAGTTTTTCTTCATGCATTAGGAAAGATCTTAAGATGTTTATTTCAGATTATTTTTATGAACAAGTTCATGTTAATGATGGATTATGCTTGATTTCAGTTTTATTTAATTTAAGGAGTAAGCATACAATATGGTATAATAGGTTGTTATCTCATAATTTAGTATTGTTCTCATGATGATGATATAAAAAGAAAATTTATGCGTGCACTTCTAATAGTTATTTTTTTTCCATTGCATTATATGCGGGTCTTTATTGATTAATTGATTTATTTTAAGATCATGGATATGTGATGTAGTGTGATGTCTCCAAGTGAGCGCATTGATCCGGTGTGTGAAATTGGGGACGTCACATGTTTGAAGTCTGATTTCTCTCCAATGGAGTAGCCTATTCCGCATGGAATACGGTACCAATGGTTTGGTAGCCAATATTGGCTACTGGGCACTTGAGGCTTCAAATTTAAAATATTATATTTTATCAAATTTAAATATGTTAAAAATATACTATTATATACATTTACAGCCCTTCAAGCAATAAAATATTCTGAAACGGCTATTTTTGGCGCCCTCTATTGGAGCTCCCAAAATTTGAAGTCTGAAATCAAAGAGTTAAATTTGTCATGCCATCTTTCAACAGCTAGTTTTGACTACTCCCCATTAGAGATGCTCTTAGCTTCATTCCATAGCATGCCAAGAGGTGAAATAACCTGCATTACTTTCATTTGGTTGATACTAAGTGACAAAATACGGGCATTGTAACGACCGAGACTTTCATGCATTATTAGCCGGCAATTGTTTTGCTTAGATTTGTGAATGTGATTAGTTAGATTGATTTGATGCACTTCATCAGTTGTTACGCCTGAATATAATGTTTAATTTATTTAATAATGACCCATGATAATTAATAAATCTAATTAATAGACCTTAAAAACCTTTAAATATATGTTAGTAATAATTGGGATGCGTTTAGTAATGTTTAATGGACGTTTAAAATATGTTAGTAAATTAACTAAAGACTCATTAATTAATTAAGACTCAATAACTAATTAAAGACCCACGATAAAGCCATTGGGCCTTCACTTAAGACCAAGAGAGAGTTAGAGATAGAGCAGGAATCGGGCGTGGAGCCCATTATAATAATAAAAAAGGAACATGGGTTATTTCCCACGCAACTTAAGAAGAAGAAAAAGAAACAAAGAAAAAGAGAACGAGAAGGAGAAAGAAGAAAGAGAGAGAAGAACAGAAAGAAGAAGAGATTAAAAGTAGAAGTGATTGAGGTACCTACCTTTAGCTTCATGAATTTGGATTTTCTCTTTAATTGATCAAGATTAGATACAAGATTATACAGAGAAGTGTTAGATTTCAAGTATTAAGATTTCAAAAGGTTTGTCAATAAATCTTTCCAATTTTTAAGGTACCTTTAGAAACCCTTTTTGTAACGTTCCGGAAATTTCGAGCTTAAATAGTGCACCTCGGGAAGCAGACCGACTGGTCACATCTTTGACCGGGTCAACATTGACTTAGTTGACTTTTAGTAGATAATATGTGAGATGAGGTGTATGATAGAAACCACTTAGTTGGACTATGTGTCCATAGATGTATACACACACACATTAGTTAGCTATATGCGTTTAACACCTAATATAAAATATAGGTTATAAGAAAAGGGGGAGGAATTTATTTCTCCTTGAATGAGTTGTTGAGAGGAGTCAAGAGAGAGAGAGAGTAAATGAGAGTGTGATTTTTGTGAGAAATTGAGAAGAGTGCATTGAATGCAAATAATTGATCTAGACTCGGAAAGTTAGCGGATCGAGGTGAGATTAGAGAGTTGGGGGTTTGTGAAACCCTAGTGAGCTAAAGCTTGGAGCAAGGAAATCCAACCATTTGATATGATAAGATTCACTATTTCAAGTTTGTTTAGTTATTAGATAAAGAATCTAAATTATTTTGTATGAGAAATAGATGATGAATGGTGTGGATGATGATGAGATGGGTTATAGGTGATAGAACACGATCGGATCTGAGAATGGGCAAATTTGATCAAACGAAATTAGAAATCGTTCAATCGATTTTGACCAATGAAGAAATAAGGTGAAAACTGAAAACTGAATTCTGGAGAAAATCATTCGAACGATTTTAGAAATCGTTCTATCGATTTGTGGCACCAGTGCGAATGAATTTAATTCATTTGATCGGTTTGCAGGGGAATTAAAATAAGGTTAAATAGATTTCTGACGAAATCGATCGAACGAAATATAAACCGTTTGATCGATTTGAAATCGCCCGATCGATTTAAAAGCGTTCGATCGATTTGGACAATTTCAGGCTTTTGTGGGGTTTTTCATGCGGGCTGTTCTTTTGTTGGGGTTAGGCTTCTAACCCCAAAGTCTTATACATATAATGACATGTTATGTGTGTTTGGCCAGGCCTAGTTTAAGCCGAGCTTAGAGATGGTTGAGAACTAGCTAGGATTGGAGGATCCTTGGAACTGCATTGCGAGTAAGGTAGGGAATATTTGAACTTGTACACTTAATTACGAGAACATGTACGTAGTGATAGTGTATGAATGCATGTTTCTTTGAAAGCTGAGTTGAAATTAAAACATGTTTCCGTTAAGGCTAAGTTAAAATGTAAAATGTTAAGATTAATATATAGTTGATTTGGGTGTGTGTACATACACGGGTAAATGAGTAAGTCAACTAGCATAAGGGTTAAAACATCCAAGGGATGCATATGTATATTGGGCATCTGCATGATGCATTAGAATGTGAGACATCCTAGGGATGTATGGTGGATGTAAAGATCCACGTTATGAAAGGTCCATGAAGGAGATTTAACAGGCTAGGAATTATTATATTTTTAGCACAATTACACGGTGAATAACTATACTTAATGCACAATCGAGTTAAGGTTTGTAGAATACCCAACCGACGCGGCGGTATAACCGCGACTGGCTCGGCAGGGTATCCGTGACCAGTACGACGGCCAATCCGTACACTAGTAGACATCCCAAGGATGTATGGTAACTATGTGCCCGTCGTCTATGAGAAAGGGACGTGGGTCGGTTTACATGAAAAATAGTCTAATTAGACGACGATGGAGGGTATTCCATCAGGGCTCGATGCTATATTGCTCGGGGATTATTTAAGTTAATTGTTTTAAGTCAGGAGACCAGCCTTGTTATAATTCAGAGAACTAGTGAACATCAGATGTCATGAGTAGAATGACAAAGGCATATTATTTTTTTTTTTTGCATCTCAAACTGTTTTCTAATAAATTATATTGATGGTTTCATGCTTTATTACGTCATGAAATGTATGTGAATAAGAAAGATATACTTTGTTCAGATATTGTCCCTATTGAGCTAGGATGTAGCTCACCCTTTGGCTATACGTCACAAGTGCGGAGTTAGGAGCGGCTTCTGGAGAGGTTGATCCCGAGGACTCAGAGTATATTCCAGGAGAGGAGTCTGAGCCCCCTCCTGAGAGGTTCTTTTAGAAGACCCTCTGCGTACCTTGATATTTTGAGAGAGAGAGATATTTACGGCTTGGTACGTCCAGCCATGTTTTGTAAGGTTAATGGTACATGTGATATTCTTTTGCCGAACCATCTGGGACGACTGTAGTTACGGCACTAATGGTTCGGGTTGGTTCTTTTTGCCATACAGAGGTATGAGATTAGAACGATCTTTTGAGTACTTATTTTGGATGTTAAATAGTAGAACTGGAGATTTGTTCTGCTTTAATTTTGTTTATCCTTTCTAATGATGGAAGGGGTGTACCAAATGTTCCGCTTAATAAATGGGGCGCGGCCTCAAGGGTCATGTTGATGGCACGGGTTTCGGAGTGCCGAAATCCGAGTTGTCACTTTTACTCAATAATATTTTCTATGAATAACTCTTTACTATTAGCTGTAGAAAGAACTTAGAGAAAAGACCCTTTCTATTAATATTAAGGTTTACAACTTGATCTTTAAGCCTTTTGAAAATAAGGCTTTTTCAATAGTATTTTAAGTTATATGTGTAGTGACCCTGATTTTTCAAAAAATTGATCATATGACCTTGTGAAGATTTGACTCGATCAGCCTTGGGATTGTAAATCCTATTATCCTTGCAAAAGCTTTAATGTATCTTTTATTGACTCATCGATAGGTTTACTAAGATTATAAAGGTGCAAGTGAATAATAATTTTTAATCATATATAAGTTTGGTATGTGTGCTAAACACACTAGTCAAACTATAAGAGAAGAAAAGATTTGTGAAAAGCTCATTTCCTCATAAAATTTAGAAATCAACTCCTGAATTAGATATTAAATATAATTTAAATTTAAATACTCATCACTAAACAATGTGTGATTCAAATGGTTGTACCATTAATTCTAAACTCTGAGGTCTAGGGTTCAAAAACCTACTAGCACCACTTATATTAATTATATTTTATATTACTTAAATTATTTATATATTTAAATAATATGTGTATTTGTATAATGCACTAACTTTACCTAAATAATAAAAGAAAAGAAAACTTTTACACATAATTAATTGGAGAAGAGATTCATTACTCTTTATAATCTCATTTATTGAATACACATAATAACCATTTAAGTTATACCCCTTACTCCTTGAATTATCATAAAATTTAATAATGCTCCAAGATATTAAGTATGAATTATCTCTAAAATAGTCAACCTCTCTTTCTTTTAGGTCCCGTAGGAGCTCTTATACTCTCTTCTTCTCTCTCCTGTTATGAGTTTAATAACTCTCTCTCTAAATTTCCTTAATTGTCAAGAATTCTAAAATTGTAAAATAACTTCTCTTTAAGATATAATAAAATTTCTAATACCAAATGATGTGGTGGTCCAATGGTTGTGGAAAGAGTTGTTATTTCTTAGGTCCAAGGTTCAAACCTCATAATCACTATTATATATTAATATATTTTAGTTATTTATGTTTTATATAATATTTGTGTGAAAGCATAAAACACACCAGCCTGACCAAAATGAAAGAAGAATAAAACTCACGCAGAATTAGTAGGAAATTCTTCTTAAGATTCTAAGTTAATAAATATCCTTACTAACTCTCTTTATTATTTTAATTAGAATATGGTTTCTCTTTCTTAGTTAGAATAAGTTACTTAAGTAACTTTCTACTTAAATCTCTCTCTTAATTGAATTAAGTTACTTATGAGTAACTTCCTATTTATTAAACCTCACTCTTAATTGGAATAAGTTACCTAGGATAAACCTAGGATAAATTCCTACTTAATGGTATACTTAATGGAAACTCTCACATTTATCTATATAAAGGTCCCGAGAGCCTCTTTCCCTACAACCTTTACAACACCCCAAATTTTCGTACATACGTCTGATTTTTCTACCCCATTTGTGCTCATATAATACCTCACTTAAACGTCCTATACCATCTTCAACTCTCATACAAATCTCTCCATATCTTACCTCTTAGACTCCCTAACATATCCCTAGAGTCTTATATGCACAAAACTAAATCCAATACCATACTTTCTCACACTTTCTTTGAAAATCACATATAGCTCTTACATTTTCTCTTCATCTTTTCTAGATACATGTACAATCTAAGAATCTTTGTACTCTTTGAACGTAGGCATGTCTCCAAGTACAAAACAGATGGTTACGGGTTAATTGGTGGAAGATGATCATAGTTGTTGGCTGCTATATATAATTATTGATATTATTTGTATTATTATAGTTTTAAACTAATTATTTATTATTCCTTAAGAGATTAATATTATTATCAATTTTTTTATCGCTTGTAAATAGCACTCCTTATTATATCTTGCGATTTTACTTTTCATATTATCATTATTATAATTTAATAAATTATTATCACTACACTGTTCTTAGTAATATTCTTCATTATTATCGTTAGTATCATATTTTTTTATTTGTAAGCCTAATTTGTGATATTACTATTATTATTATCATAGGTAGGATACTATCCAACCTTTACCTAGTTACACCCTTGAACAATCTGATCAACTTTCATTTATGTTGTGTTCTCTCTCATTATATCTTATTATTTTACTATTTTTATAATTAATAGTTTACTTGCTATTTATTATTCAATTATCTTAGAGTTGTCTTCAATAATATTATTGATAATTCTATAAAAGACTGAATACCGAGAAGACTGTCTGATTTGGGATAAGGATATAAGTTCAAGAACGATATGTAGTCTACATTGCTGTTATATTGAGCATCTGCATTCACCGGTTTATCAATTGTTGTTTATGCTTGTTATTCCGATTTTATATTATATCTTGAGTGTTGTTCATACTATTTTCTGCGTTATTGAGACGTTATTTTATACTCAGTTGGTTGTACACACCACCTATGTAGCTTGAGGGAGGATCCCTTGTATATCCACTAAGTTATCCAAATAACTTACCCCCGCTAAATATCAACTCAGGTTCTTGTGGAGCTTTAGAGTAAGACTGCACTTACAATAGTACAAGAATTCAAGGGAGACTAGATGAACCTCAAATTTCAATGGGTAAGAATAATTAGATTGCAATTCTCTATTTGCAGTTATTTCATAGACAATATACTCATACTTTCAAATATCTTAGAATAATGGCACTCTTGAGTAATAATTGGTCACTCTGACGATAAATGATATGTCAATAATAAAATTATTAAATAAGTTTGTCTGTCCACGTGCGGATCACAACACGGGATTCTAGGCGTTCGAGATAAGGGTAGGATTTCGGGTGGGGTCGTGACAATATGAGAATAAGAATAATACATAAAAAGGCCTTTTTCAAGAATTCCTTTCATGAATCAAGATTTCAGGATTTTTTAAAGAATCTTTTTAAAGCTTTTGTTAATAATTTTATTTTCCTAAGGCTTTTCAAGAGGATTATCAGGTAGGCATTTTCACGATTTATTAAGGCCCTTCACGAAGTAGAGAATACAAATCAAGAAAATCAAGAAACCATAAGATATGGAAAAATCATAGGGTTTTTAAAGCTAGGAATATGCATCATGCTAGGATGAGGTTGATTCCTTTTCAAATATTGAAAGAGCATGTTTATTTTATTTTATTTTGTTTTATTTTATCACCATATGCCTTAATGATTAATTAAAGAATCACATGACTTATACCATTGTTCCTTAGCAATTCACATGTTATTTACTATGCTTATGACATGTCACTCTCAGATGAAAGTTATGTTAATGTTCATGTCACTCGGTTGATTCCTACACATGTGAATTTAATATATTTGAGACCATGATAATAGGCCATGCTATGGACTAATAAAGTGAAATATTGCATCACGTTTTTACCGAGGTTTTTGCATTATATTTATTGTACATCTCATAGCATATGAAAGTGGTAAGATTCACGATTCTCGCAAGATTGAACCATAATACCAAAATGAATTAGACACCATGAACGTTATGAGTAGATTTCAATCTACTATTTAAAGTGAATATTATGATACGATGAAAAGGACATGAAAAGCATGACTTAATGAAGACATAATACATACTAGCATTAATGAATATGTTAAGAGATTACCATTGCATGCCGCAACCAGCTCAGATCCAATGGGCAAGTAATCTAAGATATAAGATGGTGATTATGTGTGTCTAAGAAGAGAAGACCATATAGAAGCCCCGTACCCAATTGTTGTACGATGAGGGTGAAGATTGGGACGACAAACCAAAGATAAAGAATGATCATGATGAATGAGATTCATGTTGCATTGCATGTAACATTAATAATGAAAATTACCACATGGAAAACTAGGAAGAGACATGAGCAAGTCACATGTTATGCATCAATGCTTATTCTCAGTTATTGTTTTATATTGCTCATATACATGTCATGATCTCATTGCTTTTGTTTCACATTGTTTATCATTGGATTATTTATCATTATTTGTTCGTATAAGGCTTGTATATGGATTTCTTATATTAGCAATCCTATGATCGGCCCATACGGAGCTCTTTTATACTCATATCTTCATTGCTTACAATGGAATGACCAGGAGATGAGTTGATCACAGGATACGAGGATACTGATATGGAGATCCATGATGCAAACCGGGATTTGAAGGAAGATGGTTTCAAGCATTAGGAGTTTATTTATTTTGAGAGTTAGACTTTTATTTTAGATTTTTAATTGGAGCATTATTTGAATTTGTTGAGACCTTTTTAGTTAAGTTAGTTTGGATTATTGATTACATTGTTTATGAGTAGTTAATTGATTAATTTAAATTCAATTCAGCTTTAATAGCTCACATTACTTATAAATGAATGGTGATTTATTTTTTTATTGTTTACGTTCTGTTGTGCTATAATTCAAATCATTATGTTACTATTATATTTCATCTTTGGTCCCTAGTTATGTAGGTTATGTAGTGCAACGTCTCTAGATGAGCACATAGATCTAGTATGTAACTTTGGGGAAGTCACAGGTATGGGTTTAATACGGTGAGCGAGAAAGTTAGAAAAACCAGAAATATGGGATAAAAACGGGAAAAAAACGAGATAATACAAAAAAAAAAGTTTAACAAATTTGAAACAGTTTTTTAAAAATATGGTAAAATATAGAAAAAAAAATGTTTAACATGCGAAATACGCTTACACAAAAATACGTGTTTTATTAAAATATATGGGTATTATACGTGTTTAGTACGTTATAGCGAAAAAACATGTATTGTACGCATATTTTTTTTGAAAAATATGCGGTATTTTGTCAAAATGATTTGATATTTAATATATTCTCATGCTCTGTAATACCAACCTGCCATATGTAGGGATTCTCTCCTTGAGTTGCCTGGCAGCCACTTTCATACACTGCCCTGGCTTCAGCAAATTTGGACTTCTTACTTAAGAGCTTTCCTAGGGCCACGTATGGCCGCCCATCTTCAGGCCAAAAAGATATACACTGAAATAGAAAAGTTACATCATTTATACAGGAAAATTTGTTCAACAACATTATCCTCAATAATAAAAAAACAAGAATAATCTGGAGAAGGAAAATTCATTGATCCAAAAAAAGGAAAGAAAAGAAAAACACTAGCACCTGAAATGTAATCAAGTTTGAGGTTTCTTGTCGTTCTTCAAAATATTTTGTTGTCCAATGCATTTAAGTGTTAGGGGCATGACAATTGTATCATCCAACAGCTATATACATGCCAAACTTACTAGAAGCTTATTCATTCAAGTCAATATAGGTGTTAGTGATGACATGTGTGGCCACGGCCTAGTTGTAGGACTCTTCAACTTAGTGTGTCACTCCTACTTCTGACCATAAAATAGTGTAATTTTAAGCTTTTAATGACGCTCCCGCTCCAACATACTACACGCTTCCTACCGCTTCTGGTAACTAAGTGCCACGGTGTCGTTAGGCACTCTCAAATGCAAGATGATGTTGAATAATCTTATGGCTTAATGATCATAGTGTGATGAGTAAAACTGCAGGATAGCAGGGAAATCCTACAAATACAATTAAGCATGAAGAACAAAACCACAATAAAGTAGGTAAAAGCTTAAGAATGATACATTTGTAATAGCGGGAGCAAAACTTTCTGACTTTGAGTCATCCCTCATGGCCAAGTGGGAAATGTTGGTACATCTGATTAAGAGGCCTCATTTAATGAGATTAAAATCCCATTGACTTTTGTCAGTTACAATAATGTCGTAATTGTATGATTAATCACCGACCGTTACGTAATTAATAAGGGCCGTTTCACTTTGAGTATTAATGGGCATATCCAAACCATCTATATAATGAGGTTAATGGACCATTTGAGGTATGAATAACACAATAGTGCATACGGATCAAATGGTGGAAATCATGGCTCAAGCTGGTAGGGAGAAAACCATGGCTCAAGGAGATCACTAGCCTCACGGCACTGCCCTCAGCGATCAAGTGACGGTAGGAGATCATTCAATGGTCCAGATTTTACGGGACCAACAGTTAGAAGCAAACTATGTGGTAGTGGAAGTTTTTGCAGGTCCAAGCTTGTGCCAACCTCTATCAAATTGAATTATCATCTCCTTGCAAAATTTTACAGGCCATTTGTCTGTTCTATTGTCATATTATCTCTTGATCATGAACTCCTTTCTGTTGCAAAATTTTGTGCACCGCACTTTTCCTGATCCATTCTTCGTATTTTGATCTTTTTGTAGCTAATTTTTTTTCCTCTCATTCAACACTCTTATCAAACTAAAGAAACAGTTTAGCAGGTAACAACCTTCCATTCTAATCAAATAGTGGGAGGATGAAGACACCAAAATGTTAGTACACATTCAATTCCGTGACCAGATCATAGTTAGCTGGACTTTTGCCTAAATACATTTGCTCATCAAACTGTCATCCTTATATAATTACAGCCATATACAAGTAACTTTATCATAGTGAAAGGTTAGAAATCTCAGTTTCAATACCTTGCATCAGTATATACAATTTTCTCTTCAATAACTCGTTAATTCTAAACAGGGACTTTATGTCATTTGTACGGAATATATAATCTCGTTTCAGGTTTAGGTTCTAATTGGAAAACTCATTTTTTTAAGGGAAGGTAACATTGAGAGATTGTAACCCTGATTTCACAAGAAAATAGTGCAAGTAACTCATCGGTGCCTGTGGACGTAGGCAAATTGTCGAACCATTACTTTCTTTGTTGCTTTATTTGTTTACCGGTTTTTTTACAAACTCAGTAAAGCAGTATACAAGTGCTCGGTATCAGTGGACACTAATACCAGATCAACATCGTAACTATTTTAGAGCATGTTACTCCTTATATATATAAAATTTATTGAGTAATAATGAGATGAGTTTCTATAATGTACCCGACTAGAGCACCATTGACGGTGCTTGGGTCAAACTCCCTCCACCAACACATATTTTTTAGCACCAAATCAGTGAAAGGTCAAAAGTGTGCTTTCACTGATTTTCCTGCTCACAAATAGCTGTGCACCTCTCAAGTTTTGACCATTTTGGCAGGATACCTAAGAACAACTCTTAATACAGAGATCATCTCTTCCTCTCCACTTATTTCTAAAAGCTAACAAAACACCAGGGGATTTGTAATGAATGGTGATAAACAATGGACCCATCTGCCAGTAGATTTTAACATTCCTTAATGAACTCCACACATTCTTGAGATTATTTGGATAAAACCTTGAAAAAAACACTCCTTGAAATGAACATTTTACTGAAAAAAATAGGGAAGAACATTAGTAATATGGAAATTTAGCAAACAGGATTGGTTTTGAAAAAAATTAGATCATTAAGCCAAAAGCACAATATTTAGCTCTCTTTTGGCATAAATATTTAGGCAAAACGGATTCATTTTTTAGGAAAATTTAGCAAAACAAATTTAGTTTTGAAAAAAATAAAGAGCTTATTATATAAAAAATGAATCCTTCTTTGCTATTTTTTAGGGTTTTTTGCAAATACCTCCCTATGTTATGCTAAAATTGCATAAAACCCCCTAAGTTATGCCTATTTACACTACACCCCCTACTTTTATGTTTCTTTTACAAATACCCCTGCCGTTAAATGACAGTTAACTAGGCGTCATTTCTTCAATTAAATGACGCATTTGCCCTTAATATTATATACAAAATGGCCATTGTATTTTTTCCAACTTTGACCGCATTTTAAACAGTGGATAAGCATCGGATTCTGCCCAAATTTTTTGGGTGGAACATGATTGATCTCCTCTAAGTTGCCATGTTACCCGATTTTCGATTTGGGTGTCCATGATGCTCAGTTGGTTTGTAACAATGGTCGGGATGGTACCAATGGGGTAGCATTTTAGCGCTACCCATGGGGTCAAGCGAGCGCCATGAACACCCAAATAAAAAATTGGGTAACATGGCAACTTATAGGAGATCAATCATGTTTCACCCAAAAAATTTGGGCAGAATCCGATACTTATCCACCGTTTAAAATGCGGTCAAAGTTGAAAAAATATAATGACCATTTTGTATATAATATTAAGTAAGGGCAAACACGTCATTTAATTGAAGAGATGACACCTAATTAACTGTCATTTAATGGCAGGGTATTTATAAAAGAAACATAAAAGTAGAGGGTGCAGTGTAAATAGCTATAACTCAAGGGGTTTTATGCAATTTCAGCATAACATAAGGGGGTATTTGCAAAAAAACCTTTTTATTTATCAAAACCTATCCTTGAGAGCTAAATATTTCATTTTTGGTATAATGATCTAATTTTTTACAACATCAATCTTGGTTTGCTAAATTTCCCTTATAATACTACACATTAAAAAATAGGGATAATTAGAGAAACATGGAACTTCAGAAAACCGTGAAAGCACTCTTTTTTTAAAAATGGTGCTTTCACGGTTTTCTGAAGTTCTAAAATCCGTGCAAACACAGTTTTCTAAAACGTTTAAGGCCTGGTCTTTTTTGCTAAAATGTTTGTTTTTGAGGGATTGTTTTCTAAAGTGCCCTAAAAAATAAGATCCATGTAATGCCTACTCCCCAAAACCCCTTCCTACTTTTTGTATATATATAGAATAAATTGAAATACTAATTTCTACATACGCATATATTTGATGATATGCAAATAAAAAGTATAGAACATAATTTTTTGTTCTACTTTTAAAAAAATTTAGAAATTAAAATGCTAATGACCCCATCAATTATGTCCAATTATGTCCTTTCTCAAAATTGCACGCAAAAAGCAGAGAGACTAAAAATCAGAAAAACTTTATGGAAATATAAGAGGCAATTGTTTAGGTACTCCAACGAACCTGCCTTAGGATCTTCTCCGCTTCATCGAACCGATAATTCCTCGTTAAAACCTTCGCCCGATACAATGCCAGCTCCAAATTGATCCCGAGCGGCTTCTCAGAACTCGGATCGACTCTCTCTGGTTCAAAAATCGGTATCTTTTTCGCAAACTGCGAAAGACCTAGATCGTTAGAAGATGAAGAAACCCGATCCTCTACCCCATCAACAGACTCTCCGGTCGTCGAAGAGCCACCGTTATCAGTTTCATCTCCGGCGATCTCCATTACCGGCCGACGAACCACGAGAAATCGATCGGAGATATCTCTTTCTACTTCATCGTCCGATTGGACGCAGAGGAGTTTTTCTTCGAGAGGTTTCGAAGAACAGGGAGGAGGGGTTTTGAGGGTGTGAGAAGGGGAGAAGGACTTGATTGGTATTTTGGAGAAAGATTTGGGTAAATTGGGGTTTAGAGATGGAGGGAAGAGAGTGAATTGGGATTTAGGGGTAGTAGAGAAGAGCTGCATATTTAGTGTGTGAGTGAAAACTGAAAAAATGGTTTTAAGTTTTTAACAGATAAAACTGAAACTATGGCGCGGGGTTTTGAAGAAGATGATATATGAAATTACATAAATGCCCTTTAAACATAAAGACGAAAATAGCCTTCTCATTGGGTTTTCAAGTTTGAAAAGTTTCGGATTTTAGAAAAGCTAAAGCAAGAATACGAAGGGGTGACAATGGGCCGGGCTTTGTTCAAAAATAATAAAAATTTAAGCCCAAGCTCAGCCAATTACCGCCCCTAAAATGATTGGGTGTCATGTGTCAGCAAACTATGTGCGACCATGTAAGTTTTCTAGTCTCTAATTTTTATGTTTTTAATTTTTTGAGAAGAAATAGGTCAATTGCATTAGATTAGATCATTTACGATTGAGATTTTGATTTGACCAGTCACAGAATTGAAACCTTTGTAAACTAAGTTCCAATGAAGAAACCTAAACTCCTTGGTCCGATTATTATTCTCTTTGAAAATCGGCATGTCTTCCCTAATAATGGAGTTTAGAACATATGAAGAATCTCCTTCAATAGTAATATTCTGCAAGTTATGGTTTGATGCTAGTTGAATACCATAGATAATGGTCAAGACTTCAACATGATCCAGAGAAAACACATAAGGATATTGTTTGGCCAATAAAGATATCAAAGAACCCTTATCATTTCTGATGGCCACACTAATGTCGGCCGACTTAAATTTACTATACCAAGCCTCATCGCAATTAACTTTAAAAGGGTTAATCGGAAGAGGTTTTCACCCTTTGGCGAATTGGCATTGACTGCCAAGTTGTTGTAGATAGGTGGGGAGTTGGCTCTTCAGAATTCGCTTAATTAGATTTTGATTTCTTTCACTGCAAGGAGAATATTAGGCCCACTCCTTCTCAAGTTAATCTGGTTTCTATAATTCCAAATTGTTCAAGCAATCATACAAAAAATATTTGATTGTGTCATTGCCTAACAAAGAGTAAATTCAAAGCATCCAATTGATAAAATAGAACGTATGAGACTTTACTATAAAAGCCAAGGGAAGATGCAAACCTGACCTGACCCAACCCGATAAAAAACCCCTACTTTTCATATTTCCTATATATAAATTATTGGGTCATGCCGGGTCTACTCGACCTGGCCAAGGGGTCGGATCAGATCTTTCATGCCCGACCCAACCTCTCAAGTTTATCTGCCCAACCTGATAAAAGTTCGGGTCGGGCAGGTCTACCCGACCCGTTGACAGCCTAATAAATTGCTTCTCCCAAAAGAAGGGTATTTTCGTTATATACGTATTCTGTAGGGACTATCTCAACGCTCTCTTCGATCACTATTTTAGTTGAATTTTTTCACTTTTCTGATTCTCTGGTGTAGAATATGCCACGTAGTCTTCGACTACCGGGCTCTAGTCGAAATCTTGGATATCATAGCTTTATGACACGTGGAAGCTCTTTATTGGGTAGTGATCTTGGGTAAAAAACACTTGAGTGGAGACCACAGAGTTGAATCTTAACTTACAAAATAACCTACAGTTCCAATCATAAAAAATAATTGAGTGCCCGAATCAAACGATGGAAATCATTTAAATCTTGTATGCCACATCCAATAAATATTTGACTGTCATTTAGGTGCTTTATGATCTTAATATCTATTATGTTGAGAAAAAAAATATAATTTTCATTATCTGATTCAAGGCGGTCAATGATTTTTTCATATGAATGTGAATAACCCCGCCACTCTTTTATGAAGTGTTACCCAACCTTCGGTGCACTGTCCGTGCACCTAATACCTGTTTTTGATGCAGCCCGTTGACGGGTCGTACACTAGTATATTTAGGCTACAATTCGGTGTTGGGTACTTCTGTTCGCACTCACACATTCTCGCAAAGCGCCTATGTCCCGGACACCTTAAAACTGTTGATTTCTTTTGATCAGATGATGGAGATCTTTTATCACCTAGATCTTCCACACACTGGATCTTGAGATCATGGCGCACCTATCTGACGGTCGTTTTTGAATCCATGTCACAGATCCCCAAACAATGGCTCTTCAATCATATGCCACACATCATGTTCAAACACCGTTTTAATGCCATTTTTGGGGGATTTGGAACACATGTG
This sequence comes from Chloranthus sessilifolius, assembly GCA_021018995.1. Classification (NCBI taxonomy): domain Eukaryota; kingdom Viridiplantae; phylum Streptophyta; class Magnoliopsida; order Chloranthales; family Chloranthaceae; genus Chloranthus; species Chloranthus sessilifolius. The sequence goes on from CM037598.1 coordinate 10,419,268, forward strand.
GGATGAAAAATGACTGTCCGATAGGTGAGCCCTAATCTCAAGATCCACCGTATAGAATATAGGAGTGAAACATGACATCCATCATCTGATCCGAAGCAATCAACAATTTTGAAGGGGTTCGGGACTTCCCGAGAACGGGCAAACAGAGATACCCGTCGGTGTTTCACAAATAAAGCACCATTTAATACATTAATACTTGGGAGCCGTCCATAGCCATCCATCCCAAAAAGAACATAACAAACTAGCAGCCCATCGTTGACACATGCTCATCCAATAATCATGCCGGTTAGAAGATTCTAACCATCCGCTTGGTGCACTGTAATTTGAACCTTGGAAATATAAGCAACCATTTATTGGATACCAGTATTTGCAGCAGAAGATTCGATCTCCGCAGCCTCGAGTTTCCACCGTTAAAACTGTTGATTGTCTTGAATCAAACAATAGAATGGTTTTTCGTCCGAATCTTGCACGCAAAATCTCTTGAGATCATGGTCCACCTATCACACTGCCTTTAGTTGATTCCATGTGAAACACATCTCCAAAAGTGGCCCGAAGACCCTTCTCATCGTATGCCAAGCTCACAATCACTTTTGGGGATATGTCTCACATTGAATCAACACCCGACTGTCTGATAGGTGAGCCATGATCTCAAAATCTATCGCATGAAAGATTGGGGCAAAAACAATCCCTACCATTTGATTCAAGGCAGTTGACAGTTTTAACAGGGGAAACCCTAGGTTGGGGAGATAGAACCAAGTAACAACATATGGAAAACTATGAATGACAAAAAAGAGAGGCTTCAAGTACACACAATCAAGTAACAACATATGCTAAAATGCATATAAATCCATAACAAGCATCCCTAGCATAAGAAATCGCAATAATTCAATGAGATCGACCCCCCCCCCCCCCCCCCCCCGCATTAAAAATAAAAATTCATCAATGGATCCGTATCATCCAATCCGAGCACTTCATTACAGAGCACTATTCCAATGGTGGTATAAGAAATCAGCATTATACAATATAATAGTTGCAGCCACCATAGAATCAAACCTGTAATGATAGATCACATATAATATAATTATGGCCTTAGTAATCCTGCTAGGCTGATCAGCACAGAAATGCTGAAACTAACTTTGTTCAGATGAAAAATAATGAAATATTTTAATATTTGTATTTTAAGAGTTGGTACCAGGTACCCGACCCGAGTGCCAGTGGCTGCGCTTGGGTCAATCTCCTTCCTCACAAATGATCAAGCCTCGAGAGGCGCACAGCTATTTATGACGAGCCAAATCAGTGAAATTGCATTTTGGCTCATTCACTGACTTGGGGCTAAGTATCAGCACATTTTCCAAGGCTGATGGAGGGAGATTGACCCACTACAGCTACTAGCGATTGGGTCGGAAACCTAATACCCACTCGTAGAAAAAAAACCCGACATATTTGAAACCATTCTCAGTTTTTTAGACACAACCCTATAACTTAAGGGCGTGACACTTTGAGCATGCCTGAAACACGCCTTTTCTGAGACACTGCTATTTAAAACAATGCCACTGAGTCTTCTTAACACAACCCTGAATAAAGACAGCAATCCAATCAGAAAAAAACTAAAATAAATAAAAATAAAAATGGGCAGCTGACTTCTTTCTATATAATAAGAATGAAAGTTGAAGGTCATATAAAGACCACTGAGGGGTTTATGAACTTACATTCATGATGGCAAAGAAGCTGTTACTGGGCTGTAACCAACCTTCAGTAAAATTAAGAATAATGAACTCAACAGATAATGGCAGGATGTAACCCATTTGTAATATTTTATTACACAGAAGAAATCCAAAGAATTTTGCAGCAACTAAAGCGTCAAATCTTGAAACCGGCATTCCGGGTATGATCTTTTCAGTCCATATAATCTGATCAAACGGGCCTGCTTACAGCTTGGATCTTCAAATTTAGTTTCTTAACCATAACCTTCTGTTAAATTACAACCAGTTCCCAAAGCCAAACCCCTTTTCCGATGAAGGCACTGGAGTCATGGCTCCTAACAACCACCCCAACGCCGTTTTCGGGCTGGCCTCTGCTGCTTAACTTCTGCTACTACCTCAACCGGTAGATCAGGTTGAGGTTTGGGACTACATTCGGGCTCTTTTTTCAGACCAACGGGTTCTTTAAAACGCTCCCGGCGCATTTCCATCTTTGCTATTGTCTCGAGAATCCGGTGCTTGTCATAAACACCAGCAATTTTATTACCAGCTCCAGCACCTTCTAAGACTTTATTTTTCTCCTCCAGATTGTCAGACTGACATGCTTCAACAGCTGAACTTGGTTTCTTCTTTGTCATTGTGCGAACCTCTTCGTTTTCAGGTTCTTCTACTAGCAGCTGACCTTCCTTGAGAACCGAGACTTCCTGGTGTTGTGTGATTGGATGCTTGTCGAACCACTTCTCATTACTGTGATCAGTAGAGTGAACAGAATCACATTGGTTCACTCTTTCGGCCTTTGAACTAATGCTATGGATGTAGTTGCTTTCCACTTTAGGGCTGTGGGATGGAAAGTCCGCTCGTCTTACTGTATAAAATTCCTCAGAATGCCTGAAAGCCATCTTGTCCGTATCGATTGCGAGGCCTGGGTAACGGTCATCATGCCTAGAGCATCTTCCAAGGAACTGCAGACAGTGTATATTGCTAATGATGAATACTAATTCATGAGAAGATATTTCATTTCGGACTCAGATGTCAACTTTCACAGATACAGAATAACCAGACTACAGAAAAGAGGTCGACTCCTATGACCGCCTTTAAACAGATAAGCCCATGCCTGTTCACATGCAGGCCACATGGCACACATGTTTGATCAATCCAAGTAGGTAGGTCACCTAGCAGCCCGCCCTTGACTCACACTCATCCAAAAATCATGCCTATTAGAGGATTCTAACCATCCAATTGGTGTACTTTAATTTTACTCGTTAAAAAAATATGAGCCATCATTCATTTTAGAATGCATAGAATGGATGGTTCAGATCATCCAATGAGTGCTTTTTGGACCCACTTTAGTTCGAGATATGAACTACTACCTTGACGACTTGGATTGCTCAAAGCCATCTGTGACATGGCCCAGTCGATGGATGTTCATGGAGTAATCTTATTAACAGCGGTCGTGCTATTATTCCTTTCTAAATTTCTCAAAAGAGAAAGCAAAATGGGTAGATAAATAGAATATTGAAAGAACTTGAAAAGTACACCTAATTTCATTATTTGGATTGACAAAAGCATACAAACCAAGAGAAAATAGAAATGATTCCATAATAAGTAATAAGATTAGCCATGAATCGCCTATTCAAATATCTGAGGATTGGACAAATTATACACTAACATGAGAAGGGCTAAAAAAAAGGATGTGTCTGACAGGGTAACCACAATCAGAAATCAAATAGAAAAGATGACAAACAAAAAGGAAAAAATAAAATTTCTAACTCCATACATAATTTTCTGCTGTAAAGAGATAAGCTGTGATGATAAAATGTGAGAATCAGAGAAACATATTTAGCAGATATAAAAAAAAAAGTGCCCGAATACAACAAACTCGGTTATAAAAAATAACTGTGGAAAATTGAGAGTTGTATTGTTTAAGTAATGCAAGGTACATTGAGAAACATTGTTCTAAGCAGTCTGTTGACAGATAGTTTGAGAGCCCAAACCAAATTGATATAAAACAAGATGTGGCATAATTTTTGACAATAGATTTTCTTTTTAATCAGTATTTTTGACAATGAATTTCAGAGGCATATAAATGTGAGTTGACAAGATCTTTTCAAACTTAGCAAGAAACCTATAAAAAGTTGAATAAAATAGAACACAAAAAAGATTCAAAGAGGCATTGCAGTCAAGAAATCAACCATACACAACGGAAAAATAGGATATGAGAAGCATTTATGGAAATTTCTTATGAGAAGCACCCATTTTACACAACGTGCTAAACATTTTCCATCATTTTAACCGTTTGATGTGAATGACCATCACTTTTACCACTTAGCCTGAAAATCACACAGACCAGAGTATTAGAACCATCTGATCAGGCCGCTTTAATATGGACTGTTGTTCATATCTATTTAACGGTTCATATTAAAGCACTCTAATCAGATGGTTCCAATGCTTTGATATGCGCTTTTTTTAGGTTGACTGTGGTAAAAGTGATGGCTATCCATAACACTTAAAATGATCAAAGATGTATGCCACATGGCACAAGGCCTAAATTTGTTTTCATGGCAATATCCATGTAATTCGTTCATAGGAGTTCGTCTCACGCACAAATAACATAGCATGGTGAAATGTATGATCATTATATGGCATTAGGTTCCGAATCGGTGCACTGTGAGATGCACACCAATCTCCAATCTTAAAAGTCCACGAATGCGTCAAGGTCTGCCCAGCACAGGGACTGCAAACCATGTGCCAGTGCACAGGTCGTGCACCTAATACCGACTCAATAAATAAAGGCTGCCTATCTCAACTTCTGATAGTATCTTTCAGCACATACATACATCTGTTAGTTATATGATGCAGGACCAAACACTAAACCCTAAATGATGCAATTTGAAACGAAATTGGGATTTTAATTGAGCAGGGGAAATATCAAAATTATCCCAAAACATATAAAACATTTAATAATCTTATTCAGGAAATTAGGTTAATCCGATTCAGTGTTCAATCTGCATTCGGTACTTTCTCAATCTAGAAAATAGGGTTCTAATGATAGAACCCGATTTTCACTCTAGTTTAGGGCACCAGGCAACAATCAAGTGATGTCTCTTGACTCCTCTTAGGTTTGAAGAGTTTATGGCTCAAAAAGGGCTAAAATTAATCAAACGAAAATAAGTGGTTTGGTAGAAACAAAAGGATACAAATTAACATTGAATATTCTAAGATGAACTAATCCAGCCACAATAATTGAAAAGAATGCTCTCTTAGGATTTAATCAAGAAATAAAGAAAATCAAATATTACCTGGCAATAATTAAAAGAAGATTAAAGAAGAAGATAAAAAGGAAATCCTTGGAATTTCATAAAGAAAGTATTGGCATCGCACCAAACCCATCTCGGGGAATTGAAGAATCACTCTTCAAGCTGAAAGAATCTCTTTCTCAAGCACAAATTTGCACCAATTTTTAATTAATCATAACCATCATCCAAAATAAGTCTTTAAAACTATTTATAGGACTCAATAACCCCAACCTAGTTTTACTTTCACTGGACTAAAATACCCCTACAACTTAATACGAAACTAAACCAAAAACCTCAAAATAGAAACGTGTGATTTAAATTTTTGTCACCGACCTGGGCCTGACACACGATTGACCATGAGCCTCATTGCGGTCGACCGTGGTTGCCTCACGGTCGACCCTGAATGGGAGACTCTGTTTTCTGGGAAGATAGAATGACGTCTCATTACGGACGACCGGCCATGACCAGCGGTCGACCGTGACTTTCTCTTCACTGCTTCCTTCAGCTCTTCCTTCCTTGGTCCCCATGGATGCATCTTCCCAAAGTGGCATCTTCTTGCACGGCACACCTGTGCACACGGGTCTTCAATCTCCCTCCAAGGTGCAATGGGAGGCCTAGATGCTTTGAGCCTTTTCTTGCGCTCCCGATACACCTTGTATAGGTCGATGGCCCCATCATTACAACATGATAATCTTCAATGGATCTAATATACATTCTTCCTTTAGACATCTTAGCACGTTCTTAGTGTCAAATGCATAGACTCTCACACATATTATGGGTAGTTCCTGTAGATATATATACCGAGTGTGATTTGCAAGGACATAAAAAATTCAAGCTAAAACTTAAAATCTAATTTCCTAAACAAGAAAAATAGACGCCAACAAGGCATTAGCTAATCTCATGTTTTCATCCTTTAGATAAATCAAAAGTGAAAACTGGGTATAGATTCAAGGTGGATTCCCTCTCCAAGTAGGGGGCTCTGGATCGAGCAACATACGCGCGGTGATAATATTCAATGTCTTAATCACGATGATGGTCCCGGAATTCTAATGTAGTCAACAGATTTCAAGATATGTTAAATTTTGCCGCATTGGCTATTCTCAAATTGTCATGTTGAATTTTCAGTTGGTGTTTATTTTAAATTTCTAGCAAAATAAAATCTTTTTAAGCATTATTGAATCTATATTTTATAAAAGGGTTATATTGGTCATCACTAAGTTGTGTGGAAACTTAGTTACAAAGTTGAGGGTAGTTTAGACATTTTACTTTCACTTATGTGTTAGTTCTTATAAATACTGCAGATCTGCAAATTTTCTCCCTTATACAGCAGCAACAAGCAACAAACAAAAAGAAATTAAAATATACCGCCCTGAATACAAAAGACCCTGCGTTCTTCCAGCTCCTGCACAAATCAGTGAGTGAAAAGTTTAGAGATTACACCCCATTCCAGCATGAGCGCAATACTCCAGTGAACAATGGACTCAACAGTGTTTCGTCTTCTTTCGAAATTTCCATTGTTCCGCACATTTCAATTCAAAATTACCTAATATGGCCAGCATTACGATACCACAAAGAACACGCCCTCATTGGTGGCGAACATTAGGATACTACAAAAGAACACGCCCCTTGCCCACTGAGATGGGACTTTCGATGAACCATAATATCTTTGCAGAGGCACGGACATCCCATATCCGTTCCAATATGTCAAATGCTTACAGATCAGACCAGCCAATGGGCAGTGCATCAAATGTGTTCCAGAGACTTGCCATTGGAGTTGCACATGATGCATTTGTTCATGATAAATAAACCTCTTCGGATCAGGTTCTCAACAGTTTTAATGTGACCCCAAGCCACAAACCAGCTACAAACTGAGACTTTGAACGGTACAGCGAGCTGCCACATCCCTGTCCAGTCCTGCAACACTGCAGGCCTTCTATCAATTAAAAATAATTTGGATTGGAAGTCCTGAATTCAATGGGCGAGTGATTAGATCGCAAAAATACACATGGTTTTTGAATTATTTGATGTATTTTATGCTAGAAAGTTAAAATTAGTGGCCTCCTGAATTAATGGATATGTTTTTTGATAGTGCGTGAATCTTTAATCCTCTCACGTCAGAAAAGGAAAAGAAAAGTGGCTTCAAGGTCAAAGATGAAGTGTCAGTAGACCAGATCACCAGATTCATGGCGCCATCATATGCCATGAAAGTCTTACGCCGCTGCCCAAACAAGAGGAGGAATTTCTTCGGTTATCAGCCTGCACAGAACTACAAGAGAATGATGCTAGTTGGTTCGCTAGGTATCTAAACGGTATTAACCAGGATATCTAGGATAAGATCAGCATCCAACATACCTGGGATGTAAAGGATGTGGATGAATTGACTCTTAAAGAATAGGAGTCAATCTGAAGGAGTTGGGAAAGAAATCCTAGCATAGCCACAACCAAAGGCAGCATTTTATAAAATTTAGCCGGGGCTAGAACTTTCAAGCAGGGACCACAGAGACCAAGGGAGGATCCATATTCCAGACAATGATGGTTGTGCAACTAATAATCAGAGTAGGGGTAATGTCTAATTTACGTGTCAGCAACCAAGAAACCTGGCATACGAATGCCTACAAAACCAGAATGGGATATGCTTGAACCACATAATGGAGAGGAAGACCAAGGCCACAAGCAAGATGCTGGTGAAGAAGAATTTGAAGATGAAAAAGTACGTGTCTGTGAGGATGGCAAGGCCTTAATCATGATGAAAGGGATACTTCACCTAGATGTCGATGAGGTTCGCAAGTTGCAGTCCAAACTTCTCCACGCTTGTTGCACCACACATGGGAAATTGTGCAAAGTTATTATAGACAACGACAATGAGAACCATATCGCCGACGAGGTATTTCAAAAGCTAGACTTGAGAGAAGAAATCATCCTCGACCATACTACATACAGTGGTTCAAGCAAAGGGGTTTGACGGGGAACTTCAAGATTGAGAGCATTGGAGTTGGGCTGCGATAGAATTTTCAGCTTGGAGGGAGAAAAGAAAAAAGAAGTGCTCACTGTGGCTTGAAAACAGCCACAGCTCGCTGTGGGTATTGTGACAGCTTGATGTGGACACCACCAGCACAGCAATAAAATAGTCACAGCTCGCTGTAAATAGTATCAAAGCGCATTGTGAACAGTGCCACAGCGCACCGTGGATGACTCCGTCCAGCGACGGGATTTCTATTTTTCTGCGGAAAATTGCCTTTTTAGTTTTTATTTCTTTTAGGACTCTTTTTTATTCGAATTATTAATGGTTGCCTATTTAAAGAGGCTTGTAAATATTTTTTAGTTAATTATTTGAATATTTTGAATGCTTTTATGCTTGAATATTCTTCTTTCCGAGATGGGTTTGGTGTGAGGCTAAGAGAGTGATTCCCATATATCTTCTTGTTTATATTTTATCATCTATTTTCTTTGATCTTTCATTATATTTGCTATCTATCAATCTCTGCTTGCTTTTCTAAATCCCAATCTACTGATTTCTCGATCCCAAAACCTTAAACCTCTTTCTGCACCCTAAATCAAACAGACCCAAAGCCTTTTCTAAATCATAAACCTACACCAAGTCATAAGCCTATTACAAAACCAATTCCACAACCCTAATTCGAACCCGTGAATTTACATCGGATCGAAGACGAGCGCCCAAGCCTGAAAAAGATAGTCCTATCTCTAGGCCGATTCCACCTCAAATTTAACGGGACTTGCGCATCTGATTGGACACCCTATTCGGATCTTGCGTGATTTACCTACCGGAATTCTACGAACCCGAAGGTATCGTGATAGTTTTGAGATTAATCTTAAATTAATTTTATTTAATTTCGGCAAATCGCATCAAAATCATATTCACGCATTTTAGGGTTCCCATCCCACATCAGTTTTGGTATCAAAGCCCTAGGTTTTCTAGGTGATGGCATATTGTGTGATATTTTAATTTTCATTGCATTTTATCGCATTTGTGTTCAAAGTATGCATGTCTACTGTTTGACAAAATTCCTCATCCATTATGGTTCATGTTTGCATGTCATTTAGCAGCTGTGTTAATAAGCCGTATTCACCATGAGCGAGATTGTCGACGCCCTTAGGGACATCAAAGCCCAAATGTGTGCAATTAATAATAGGAGCTACTACACACCAAATTCTTGGCAGTGTCCCAAAAGTTGTGATGAGACTACAGTCAAGGAATACCCCCATCATCGTGAACTCGAGTACGACCCCGCCGAGAAGTTTCTAAAATCTATTATGATGAAATCCCAAATTTTGAGGGGTGGATGAATCCTAAAACCTTCGTGGAAAGGTGGTCTAGTGTAGAGGATTATTTTGATTGGTATGGCGTACCGGATGAGTACAAATTTAGGTTAGTTAAAATAAAATTGGTGAATCACGCCAAAACCAATTGGACTAATGTTGAGACTCTACACGAGTTAGCTAATCGTAAGCCCATCACACGATGTTAGGACATGAGGGAGCGACTTATTGAGAATTATGTTCCTTCCACACACCGTCACCTCCTACAACGTCTGAAAACCAAGACAGATAGGTGTCCTGATTGCCTTAAGTGTTAAGGTTTCAGACACTTTCCTTACCAGTGTTCCATTAAATTTCCCACTCTGAATTTATTGACTGAAAGCGAAAGTTCTAAGGAGCCGAAAATATGAAAGTAGAAGAGGAAGTGTATGACCCTAGAACCGTGATGAGTGAAGAGGAGATAGAAAAAGTTGAAAAAAGTCTAGTTTGTGTTAAAGAGGCTTCTATCACCCTTGTGAGTAGTGATGTAGAGTCGCCCACACACGATTCGACCGAGTCACCTACGCACGATCTGATAGTGTCCGTAGAGTCAGTTGTGCACAAGTCCCTAATTTTCGTTGACACGAGTACGCACAAGTTACTCCAGCAGAGTGCACTTGAACGATTAGTCACTTGATTCAATCACACATGAGTCGGTTACATGTGAGTCGTTAGCGTCGCATGCACATGAGAGTATCGAGTCCCTAGACACGCATATACATCATAGTCTCGAGTTGCATACCGCTATACATTCCGAGTCTTATCGTGAGTCAACTTTTGAGTCTCATTCCGCCTTGCATGCCGAAATTAAACAGAAAATTAATGCAGGCAACAATTATTACAAATTATATGCTGATACTCACTGGCGTTTCAAAGAATATCAGGTAGATGATCTTGTGGCATTCACCTGCGACAGAGAGTTTCTGGCTTATGAGATGAAGAGGATTAATACGTCGACTACCGAGAGTACATGAGCCAGTCATGAAAGAGTTTGCCGCTTGAGTTCTCGTATTCCCAACCGATATTGTGATCACACTTCATCGGAGATGAATCCCTTCGGGTCCGGGAGAGTTGATGAGAAGCTTCAAAAAAAAATTTGGTAGAGTGGGTTAGCAAGCGAGGTTATTTGGTTCGTCAAGGAGAGGATTATAGTGTGTATCACGCTACAATCAACCGAGATCATGATCATACGCCACTTGGTGCCGAGATTGTTTGGGCTAGTTGCAAGGAGTTCCACCATGCGAGTTCCGATACACTTGATCAGTACCACGTGCGTGTTTCATCAGTGATGAAACATTTTGAGTGGGGGCGGATGACGGGGAACGTCAAGATCGAGAGTATTGGAGGTGGGCCACAATAGAATTTTCAGCTTCAAGTGAGAAAAGAAAAAAGAAGTGCTCACTGTGGCTTGAAACAAATACAACCTACATCTATGACGGTCGCTAGGTATTGTAATACCGTTGTCATAAGATCTGCGACTCCACCGTGGACACCACCAAAGACATCAATAAAACACATTGCTAGAATAAGATTGTGAGCGATATCACAGAATAGTGTGAATAATTCCTTTTTAGTTTTTATTTCTTTTAGGACTCTTTTTTATTCGAATTATTAATGGTTGTCTATTTAAAGAGGCTTGTAAATACTTTTTTAGTTACCTATTTGAATATTTTGAATGCTTTTATGCTTGAATATTCTTCTTCCCGAGATAGGTTTGGTGTGAGGCTAAGGGAGTGATTCCCATATATCTTCTTGCTTATATTTTGTCACCTATTTTCTTTGATCTTTCATTACATTTGCTATCTATCAATCTCTGCTTTCTTTTTCTAAATCCCAATCTATTGATTTCTCGATCCAAAAACCCTAAACCTCTTTCTGAACCCTAAATCAAACAGACCCAAAGCCTTTTCTAATCATAAACCTACACTAAGCCATAAGCCTATTACAAAACCAATTCCACAACCCTAGCTCGAACCTGTGAATCTACATCGAATCGAAGACGAACGCCCAAGCCTAGAAAAACTAGAGTCCTATCTCTAGGCCAATCTCACCTCAAATCTAACGGGACTTGCGCATCGGATTTGACACCCTATTTGGATCTCGCTTGATTTACCTACCATAATTCTACGAACCCGAAGGTATCGTGATAGTTTTGAGATTAATCTTGAATTAATTTTATTTAATTTCGGCAAATTGCATCAAAATCATATTTATGCATTTTAGGGCTCCCATCCTACGTCAGGGTTTAAGTACCAATAAGGTGTTTGGTGTCCTCTATCAAAACCAATTATAAAGATGACGTATGGTGCAATGTCATTTCTATTGATGCATGCCATATTCTTTTTGGGTCTTCCATGAAAATACGATCAAGGCATTACATCACGACAGAACCAATACCTATACTTTCACTAAGGATGGTGAGCAGATCATGTTAGCACCCACCTGAGACATTTCCGTTGTTAAGCAGACAAAGCAATAGGCAACGTGAAGCAGTTTGAGGCAAAAAGCAACGGATTGAATGCCAATTATGCATTGGATGCAAAAGAACATCAGAAGCTATAAAGTGTTCAAAAAAGACTAAAGAGACGAGTCATGATACACACAAGCAAATTTTGGTAAGTGGAAAGAAAAGCCTCAATCAAAACGCTTGGACTCGGGAAAAAAGTTTGCAGCAGACACATCAGGACATGTGGTAGAATTATAACTTGTCTAATTCAATGGGGTCAAGTTTTCTCCAATCAGGAGGATGATGAATCATGGGGCCACTCTGAATCTAATTAATGTATGGTGTTGCTTGGAACATAAACAAGGATAAAGAATCATGCATTAGTAAACCAAAGCATCCCTAAGAAGCTAAAGGAGAGAAGGAATCAGGGTTGAATAAGCCACAAAACTGCAAACTACGAATAGATTCAAGATGGACGCCATGTCCAAGTTGGGGGTCCGTTACAAGCAACATGCACATGGGGGTGGTATTTAATGTCCTAATCACGATGATAGTTCCAATTCTTAGGTGGCCGATAGATTTCAAGATTATGTTGACTTTTACGGCATTGGCTATTCCTAAACTGCCATGTCAAATTTTCAAGCAGTGTTTAGTTTAATTTTTCAACAAAAAAAGGTCTTTTAGCCATTATTAAGTTCGAATTTATGTAAACGTGAATTGGTAAATCACATAAGTTGTGAAGGAGCTTACTTATAAAGTTTGGAACTTGTTAAGACTTTTTAGTTTCAATTATTGTGTGATGATTATAAATACTACAAATCTATATTTTTCCATTAGTTATTAAAGTTTATGACTGAAAGTTGTGGAAACTCTCCCCTTTTTAGAGAAGTGATTTCAATAATGTGTTCTTGTGCCGGTATCATTTTCTATAGATTTATCCTCCCTTCTATGCTATTTTTCTTTGCATTGTTGTATTTTGTGGTTTGATTTACATGAAATTTGAACAGGTCAAGAACGGCGGCCAGATTGAAGGCCTCTAAGGGTCAGTTGTCGGTTCTGCTCTAGAAACATTGTAATATCATCATCATCAGAGTCTAATCGCATTTATTTGGATTGGCTTTGCAAGTATTATTTCTCCACTCATTTTTCATCAACGCTAAGCTCTCTATAAGTTCACAATCCTTCATATCCCTTCTCAGGGCTTCCCTCTAGGTCTACATTGGTCTCCCTCTTCTCTTACTTCTTTGTGCATGTAGCGTCTCAATCTTTCATACAAGGTTTGCTTCTAGCCTCTAATGAATATCTCCAAACCCCCTCAAGTGACATTCCGTAATTTTTTCTTTTATAGGTATCACTCTCAAATTTCCTCTTATGTACTCGTTCAAAATTTATCAATTGCCATTAATCCACACATCCATCTCAGCATACACATCTCAGCCACATGTACTCGATCTTCTTGTCGCTTTTTCGTAGCTCAACAATCCATAACAGATAGCATAGCAGGTCTAACCAAGATTTTATAAAAAGGTCCCTTCAATCTAAGTGGAACTCTTGGGCCACCCAATACTCCGCTTGCTTGCCTCCATTTCATCCAACCTGCATTAGTCTTATTTGAGACGTTCTCTTCAAATCCACCATATAATTGCAAAGTAGAGCTTAAATAGCAAAATCTATGGCAATATGATACTAAATGATTTTCTCTTTTAACTAAATCCTCTTCCAAGCTATCATGTGTACTAAATTTGCAATCCATGTATTCCGTCTTTGTTCTGCTAGATTTCAAAACCTCTCGACTCCAAAGCTTTTATCCATTATTCCAACCTATAAATCTGTCAAATCCAACTACTAAACATAGATTCTACAAGTCAACTCATAGCCGCAGCCCATAAGTACAATAATAGAAATAACACCGACTTCATTAAGTCAATTTTGCATCCGATAAAGAGGACACTACTTTTCCACTTCGCAAATTTCCTATCAAACCTTTCCACCATCAAATCCCATACTGGTTTAGGTGGCTTTCTAATGCAAAGTCAGCAGCCCAAAGTAAATAGATGAAAATCTAGCCACTCGACATCCCATAAAATGAACGATGTTTGATAGTCTATCAAGTCTATCATTTACAATTTTGCTCCCCAACACAGATGATTTACTAACAGGCTCTAAATCCCCACTAAAAACATATAAAAAATGAATCTGCAATCCACAATCACCAACCAGAAATTTTCCAATATAACCCATTTGTTTAGCTTTCACACGAAGTTGGCTTAAAGATTTGACCAAGGTTTACAATTTTGGTATCAGAACCCATGTCAGCCAATCTTCAGGTTGATGCGTACCACTGATAGCAAGAAGTATCTATGGATGCCACAGGACGCCAAATCTCCCATTTGGTTGATACACATTGACATTATTGACTAATACATGCCGGTATCGGCCAATACCTAGATATCTTCCATAGCAACACGTATTGGTTGATACTGTTTTGTATTGGCGATACGTATGGGTATCCGCAGATATGTACCAATACCAATCGGTATTGGCCAATGCCTATGGGATAACCTAAGGTATCCATATCGGCGATACATAGCAATATCGGTCGATAATTGGACCTATGAACTTTTCCACCGAGACAGAGAATTTGAGACAAAGGGTCCCCTTAACATAGACTCCGATAGCTTCAAAAACCTAGCGAAAACCATTAATCAACATGAAATACCAGCTTGAAGGATATCACATATGACACCCTCTCAATCATATGTCCAATCCACTCCTCCCTAATAGATAATTTAGGAAATTCCAATCAACATAACCACAGAATATTACATATCTACCTATGATACAATGCATGGTATATTTCTTCGACAACGATAACCAATAACTTCATGAACAATAACAACACCGCCATGAAAGAACACCCCTTGGAAGGGTGATAAGACTCTCAAGAGCCTTTCTTAATCTGTAGGCAAGAAACATTGTAAGAGATCCAAAATCCCACAACCAAGACTTACGAGCTGGTAATCCCCTATATCTACAACACCTTTCCACTTTGACTAGCTTTGATAAAGGTCACATTTGCAGTACTCACTTATAGGTCCTTCCCACTTAAAATCAAGCACGATGAAGGCTGTATTTGTATCCAAGCTGATTCAGGCCTGCTCATGGTTTTCTCGAAAAAAAATCCTCATATAATTATGAAACGTCTCCCAAAAATGTTTGGGAAAAGAACATACAGAAACCATTGGACCCGGTGCCTTATCCCTATCCAAGCTACAAAAGAAACTTTAACATCCTAATAAGAGGTCTTTCAAGAAGCTTGTTACCCTCTTCCCCCAGGTCATCAAAGTGTATATTTTGTGCAATATCCATTGCATAAATGACTTTGTAAAATTCCCCAATTTTATTAGTGTCATTATTTTTTCTTGTTCCATTCACCATGATTGATTTTCATTGCCCCTTCAACAACAATTTGGCATGCAACGAAAGAACCACATATTTTATCCCTCACCATTCTACATTTCATTGCTGCTGCCAACATTTCTCTCTTCACAACACCCTTGCCTTGAACGTTTAATGTCAAGGCAATACTTTGATTGGATTCCTCAATGGTGATTATGCACGCCTTTTTCGATTATATCAAGTTTTTGTATCATATTGATAATTTTTGCTTTTGCTATGAATGTTACCAAATTGTATTGAATTTCACCGTTTGATTGTTGTCTTTGATTTGTGGCTAAGCGTCAATCCCCAGCCCGAAACCTCGAAAGGACCCCACCAACTTCTTTTGAGCTCATCATCAAATTTTTCATGTTCAATCCACAAGTTCTCGGAATCGCTGAAGGACCAAACGAATTGGATCTTCGGTGACTCGTGAGCAATAATGGAATGTCATCACATGCAGATCGTGGAGCTGATTTCATCAAGACAGATTGCAATCTAGTTGAATTGTTTTTATCCTACACCAAAATCTCATAACAATAGATTCTACATAGCTACACAGAACAACAAGTACATAACAAACAAAAATGGAATAAGAGAAGACTTGGAAATTCTCCAAATATGCACATCAAGCATAAAGGATTCTGATCTGACGCTGGTATCAATCTTAATATGGATAGCAATTCATTTACATGACATAAATAGGGGTCTAAAGTTGGATGTAAGTCTCCTCGAATCAAGTTGAAAACCTTGTGTCACAGTCCTCTCACATTTCAACGTGGGATTTCTTGAGGAGATTTGTGCGCACTTCCAAAAAAAAAGGTCAAAACAAAAAAATGTGATTCTAAAGATAAGACGAGTTTCACTTTATCAACCGGAAAGGAGAAAGTTTGACCAAGAAAAATGGACAGGCAGAGTCGACCAACAAAACTCTCCTCAAGATTTTCAGAAAGTAAGTTGCAGAGAACCAGAGGGACTGGCATACGAAGTTAGTGAAGGCTTTGTGGGCTTACCGAACTCCACAGGTTACTCACCGTTGGCGTTGGCGTTGGTATTTGGTGCTGACTGTTGAGGCAGTGTTGCCAGTTGAGTTGCAAATCCAGACTCTTGAGAGTTCTGAAAAGTGTCGACTGGTTAAACCAGTGTGACCAAATTCGCCAACTTTTTGAAAAAGGTAGCATTCTAATCGTGAGTTTTTCAGTTGACGATTAAATTGCGACATTTTTAAAAAGTTGTTGACTTTTTTTTCAAAAAAAACAACAAATTTCGTGATTTTATTACTTTTTCCCAATTTCCTAAATTTTTTATTTTTACCAATTTTTTGAATTTTTATAATTTTTTATTAATATCTTTTAATTAAAAAATTTAGTTTTCCGGAATTTTTACCCTTTTTTCTAAACTTCCCGTATTTTTTCCAAGCCCATTTATTCCCAAACCCCCCACTATGGGTTAAACCATGAGAAAATGCTTGAGAATTTATCTACATTGATATTGCAAACAGAACAAAATAGGCATCCACAAACAATATTTTACCAACAAGAGGGGGTGTGTGTGCAGTGAAACCTTGGCAAAATGAACTTCTCTAATGAGTCGAACCATGGGTCAAAACATCGTCCGATACCAGTACGTATCGTCCGATGCGGTATGTATCGTCTGATACGTACCGGTATCGTCCAGCTCGGAGACAATACATTGACCGGGACTCGCACAGTCAATGTATCGTCCAACGTATCGGACATACCGGATGAAATATTGAAAATGTCAAAATATCAGACGATCCTTTGACTGTATCGTCCGGGATTTTGAGAAAAAAATTGGCCCACTACCCGAGTTATTTGTGCATCACTTTTTTTTCTCTTTTCTCTCCTATTCTCTTCTCCTCTCCCTTACCCTAGCCAATAAACCACCCCCAAACATGATTTCCACACCAAATCGACGGCGATTAACACGTAAAGATACATCACAGCTCGGATCTACCATTATTTTCTCCTCTTCTCTCCCTTAAGGTAAGTTACATAGGAATAACATGCGAAATGCACAATATACATGGGAAAAAATACCAAAACATAGGTATATAGCTTTAAAAAAAATTAAATATAAATTTTATATTTTCCTCAAATTTTTATGATTTAAAAAAAACAAAAAAAAATACTGACCAATACATTGTATCGATGTATTGGTGATACATTGATTGTATCGTTCCGGGGCCCAGATGATACGTACCGGACATCCGAGATTTTGACCCATGAGTTGAACAGCAATTATAATTATTCAGCACATGGGTGGGTGTGCAGTGAAACCTCCCCCTTCCCCCCCCCAAACAACAACAAGAATAAGAGGAGGGGAAGTGTTACCAATTTAACAAATGAAAAGAATCATTTCACAAGGTATCAAAAGCTATGTATGCCAAAAAAATAAATATGCAGTAAGAATTTTATGGAACTTAACAGAAATATGAAATTCATTGCCCATGAAAACATGTGTGGCTTACAAGGATGGAAGGAACAGGAAAATTTTGGATTAACAGTTGAAAAGATACGATGCAACTTACTAGAACTGTCATCAGCAGCACGGCAAATGCCTCCGGCAAGTTTTGAACCGTGTTGGTGGCCTTAATTTTAGGAGACACTTTGATTCCAAAAGCATCTTCACTTATTTTCCAGTTTCACAATAATTATATACTCTTAAATATGCGTTACAGGCACCATATTTAATCTACCAAATAAAAGAGTAAGGAAGCTTGCAAAACATATGAACTTTAGTCTACTGTCGTTATCAATAATTAAATGTCAGCTACACCTGTTTTCCGACTCAAACATTTCCTTCCATTAATCCCCTATCCATTAATTAACTTTGATATAATGTTTACAGCTTACTAAGACAGATCCAGAATTGCAACTTAATTGCCTTCCAGCATTATGACATGAAAGAATTTTTAAAGCAACCAAATAAAAAACCAGCTAAACATGCTATTAAAAACTGCAAGGATGCTACAAAGAAATAATCATGTAAGAACTGGGCCAAGGCAGAAAAATTAGTGGAAACAGTTGAGAGAAATCAATGTTCAACAACTTTATCCATAATTTATGATCGGCAGCTATTACAATGTGGGTGTATCAACGCAGGGGGTAGGGTCTACTTAGAGAAAGAATGATGGTAGAAAATGGTGCTTGTGATGTGTGTGTTACTATTCTAAAAGAGAAAATGAGCCTACTTTTTACGGGAAAAACTTTCCTTTTAAGACTGAAATGTCCTTGAAAGTACAATAAATGTCTTTCTTACTGGACTTGATTAGCTTTCAGATCATTTGGTGTTAAAATGATATTTCAAAATCTCATCATGAGGGTGTTAAAATATAGGCTTAAAGCCTTAAACATTAATTTATAAAAAAATTAATGGCACATTTGGCACCAAATGTGCATGTTAGAAAAGACATTGACATGTGGCACCAACTTAGGACAGAAATGTCCTTTAAAGTATAACAAGTCTTCCTTAACTTATTTAGATTTAGTATTATTTGGGTGCAGGGTTAAATGATATTTTAAAAGATACCTCTATTTGCACCAACCAAAACTCTGGGTACTTTTAGAGTTTTGGTTAGTGCAAATAGAGGTACCCTATTCTAAAAATATCAGAACAGACAATTCAAACATAGGCTTAAACATTAATTTGTTTTAAAATTAGTGGTAGATTAGGCACTAATTGTGTGCAGGTTAGAAGGAACTTGACACATGGCACGACTTAATTATTACTATCTCAACACATGCTACACCTCACAAACCTCCCAAGCATAATAAAATGAAAAAACCTTTTATTATGGCTAGGTATAAAGACACCTTTGGCCTCCCAAGGCAGTTTACATGGTAAGAAAAAGTTAGTGATAGGTACCCAGCCGAGTGCCTATGCTCTTGGTATGTGGGTCAGTTTTTGAGACGCGTGGCATGTGATTTCAGGATTTTTTTCTCGGTGTGATTTGACTTCCATGATCTCAAAATCTCTGGTGTAGAAGACTGGGGCGAAAAAACATCTCTAACGTTAATACTCGACTGAAAGCAATCAAGGTATATAAAATTAACAGTTCATGGTAGTCATAAATTTTAGATGACCATGAACTAATGGTCTAACGATTATTGAGTGTATTATCACAAAAAATTCAATTTGTTAAACAAAAAATTGATTTTCATTAAGGTACAAAGTTCATAGAGTTATTAACCCGACATTGGAAAGGAGCACAGCATAAACATAAAAAAGATTATTGAAGGGTTAATTATATATCTATTTAGGATAGAAACTTTTACATGGTGAAATATGTTAATGGAGGCTTAACTTCACACGTCTTGCCCACGCAACGTATCAGAGGCTAAATTGTCTTATTTATATTAGTTATGAAATATCCTTATAAATATAATAAATGTCTTATTTAACTTGCTTGTACAACTTTCAAAGGATTGATGATATAAGGTTTAATTGTCTTTTCAAATCTCAGATCCAAAAACCCAATGAGACTTTCCATAGAGTTGATATAAGTGCACAGTCAATTGACCCGATCCTTTACAAATACTGTTAAAGAAAATTTTATCCTTTAGTATTAATCTTAGATATTGCCTGGGCTGTCCAACAATAAAAACTATCACTAGACGAAACAATGATTAGTTGAAAATTTAAGTATTATATTTTATCTTCTTGCTTGTTGGTTAGGTATTTTTAAGGATCAATCTTACAGAAGATTTCATCAAAAAAGTATCCCTGCTCCACATCAGTTCGAAAACTTCATCTTTCTACCAAATCACAGTTAGAAAGACCCCCAGTTTTACAGACAACACATACCCATATTAAACAGGTTGGTATAAGGATATGAACACAATTTTCAATGCATATAAGATTTTAAGAAAATTGTGGGCTTTCCATAATTACCAATATACACAGAAGTGGTCAACAAGGACATGCTTGCATTCTCAAAAATCAATGTAAGACATATTTACAGAAAAAATCCCACAAAGTGTGTATGATGAGCTTCACATCATAACCAATATACATCAAGCTTGCACAGCACTAACAATAAAATAACATAGGACTCCCACCAAAATACCTAGAACATATTATAGTAAAGTAACTCAGCAGGTAATGCAACTTAGGCATGGAGATGTATTGGTGTCAGATGCAGGAGCAAAATGTCAGAAAATTGAAGATGATAACTTTGGAAAATCAGACATGCCAACATATTTGTATGACTACATGATGCTTTGAAATATCTTGCGATGAAAATATTAGTTCACATAAAAAATAAAAAAAACAATTCAAATATACAGAAACAAATGAAAGCTATACAATCTGAATTTAAATAACACTACAAAACAAAAGAAACAAAAAATTTAGGTGTCGCCTTTAAAAACCATGTCAATAAGTGTCAAGCATATGTAACTGCCATTACAAATTTAAAAACGGGCTCCAACATAGCTCAGCAGTTCAACAGCAATTTTCACAAAAAACATCAAGTAAATATCCAAAATAACCTCTGGAAAGAGATTGTGATAAGAAATTTCATTTACACAGACGGCACCTTTTACATGCTTCAGGGGTTGAACTTGAGCAGCCATTTGCCTTAGATACAAGGAAATATCACACATGATTTTAACAAACAACGCTTCCTAAAACTTAAAAAAAACAATTGAAGAATATAATAGGTATAAAGGGCCTTTTTTTTTATCGGTAATAGCTTCAATTAAAAACTAAAAACTGGTTACCCATGGTAAAAGGGATCCCCCTAATCTACATTATACAAAAAGTATTGTGATACAAGCTGTTAGACTCAGTTCCTCCAGTTTTACCTTTCTTTTGCAACCATTCAAATGGAAGTTAACCGATTCGTTGCACCTCAAGGTTGCTTGCTTTCCCTTGGGAACAATATTCGAAACAGAACCAATCTGGTGACTAACTTCAGAATCCCTTCTTCCTTCCCATATAATATTGTTGTTTCTATCCCTCTCTAATTCATGGTCACCAATAAATTCCTCACTGTGGGATGAATCATGCTTAATGTGACTATTCTCATATTTTGAACTCCTTTCATACTGAAACGATATCTCCGGAGAGTGAGAGCTGTCTCGATCTCCATGCCTGGAACTCACTTCATCATCAGTCCAATATCTTGCTTTAGATTTCCATCTAGGCCCTCTTCTCTCGCCAAAAATAAGATCACTGGGATAAACACTCCCTCCAGAATCATTATAACCAATATCTATATCAAAGTCCTCTTCATAAGATGAATAATGGTGTTCCTTACCATTATGTTCAAACCAACCTCTACCTCTATCTTTTTTGGTGCGTTTATCTCTAGGATTAGGCAGTTTTCCGTAATCCACATATCTTTCGCTTGATTTCCATGTGTCATCCAGATGACTTCTTGGTGGACTCGTATCATGCCACTCTCTTCCACGTGCAGTGCAAAATTCTCTGCGAGTTTGAGGGGGTGAAGGACTAAGATCTGGATGCCTCCAGTGCCTGCCACCATTTCCAGCAGGTCTCCAAGGACTACGGATATCAAAACATGAACTGTGGAGATATCTATCTCTTCTATCCGAGCTTTCCATTTCTCTCCCGGAGTATAATATATGTCCTCCATATCTTTCTCGAATATAGTCCTCTTCTCTGGCAGAGTATGGTATGTCTCTTCCATATTTTTCTTGAATAAACTCCTCTCTGTATCTATGTTCTAGCACGAGATCAACATCCCTAGCCTCTCTAAGCTGATGCTCATACTCTCTTTCCCTTCTCTGCAAGTGGTATCTTTCCCTTTCTGTGTAAACAGATGATCGCTCGTAAACTGATTGAGTGGATTCTTCATTCCATCCTCGTTCCTGACAGTAAGACTCCCTTTGCCTTGTTTCGTTATCCCTTGTAGAAAAATCTCGCTCAAGAGAATATTCTCTTTCATCCCAGTTTCTTCTCAAGTACGTATCCATTTCTTCTCTATAGTGTGGATGGTCTTTCCTGTGGAAAAATTTAGTGTAGGCATCCCTTCTGATCTGCTTTTCTGCAAATCGTTTACTACGGTAACCAATTGATATTTCTGTTTCTCTGTAATAGGACAAATCTTCTCCATCATCAAAACTTGAATCACGATGTCTTTCCTTCCGCGTTCCTTGGCTTCTAAGCAAGTGATCCCTATTATACCAGCCCTTTCCATTGGCTACGGGAAAGGCCTTGTCATTGTGCATAGGGATCTCCAATTCAGCCACACTTCGGAGTCTCGCTCTACCACATTTATTCTGTTTTTGGCCGCTATAATTATTTTTAATGAATTCTCGTTCTTTATTACTGGTGTCACGTCGAGAGTCCTTCGATTGATGATAGAGAGGGGTTGGAGAAGAAGGTTTTTTGGGATGGCTGTGAGCTTTATCCATATCAACAGAGGCCTTCCTAGATGCTTTAGAACGTCTTCTAATATCAGATGGGCTTGAATTACGATGAATCTGACTGCCAAGTGCCGACTCAGCTAATACCATAGATGTATCAGATTTTGAAGGAATCTCTTCAGCCACTTCCTTGCAATATTTTGTAGTTTCTAGGGTTTCATTGGTTTCCTTTGCAACCAGTTCTTCCACCTTTGCAGAGTTATCTGCATCTAGATTTGCAATCCCCTCGTTTCCTTCATTGTCATGATCTACAGACAACGCATTACATACAGCTTTTGGTTGGGAGTACCTAGCGACATTGAAGAAATAGATTAAGCTTCTGTTGTAAGATGGATATAGTGGAAAACTTGAACAGAAAATGCATTCAAAGTTCAACAATCAAGCGTATATATGCAGCTTGTAACTTTGTCAGTATAACATTTGTATATACCATAGTCAAAAACTCAGAACAAGTCAGCGACTTACAGTCATCCTGACTAATCGGTGATGTTTGTGATGTTGTTCGATTTTTTTCTTTTTTTTTTTCAAAGGAAAAAACAAAACCTTTAGGTTAAGTACAATTTTGTTCATTTTATTCATAAAAAAAACCTTTAGTATTTACCTATTTTGTTCAGTAAAACCATTATTTTTAAGTTGAAATATATTGTATATCTTTTTTTCCCCCGATTTTTTCCAACTTCGACTGACTTTTGCCGATTTTTAATAACTTAAACCCTTGCTGATATATTGCCGACTCCCAACTTTGTTACTATGGTGTATACACGATAGCTAGCATAGTGCAATTTATTGGAACTCGTCTACTTAGCAAAGATTAAAATCTCAGTATCAGCCTGTGCCGATTCCAAGAGATGTCATATCGGATATCGGGCAATCGTCTCGGGTATCGGTGATACGATATAGTACAAAGTATTTATAGGGTGATATCCAAAACCATATATTTGTCTCAGCTGGCTCCGATACCAAGACATATAGCGCAACAAGAAGGGTATCGTCAGAGATTTTGATCTCAGATACCAAGACATATCGCCCAACAAGAGTCGGAATTGTCTGAGATTTTGATCTATGCCAGTAAAAGAATTATGCAGCTTTGGTCTGAAGGAATGAAAAACATTTGGAAGCCTAAATATGGTTTAATTCCAAACAAGGAATGTTGATTTGTTATCAAAGCATGGTTCTAAAACAGAATAAACTAGAAAATAGCAAGCTGAAGAATAAGATGAGAGCCAGAACCTGCTGCGTCCGATCATACAATCTGAGGACAGCACATCACCACAAGCACTGCTAATATGTTGCATGCCTTGGTTACCTTCTTCCCATTTAAAATCTCCATTCTCCGACACCTTCGGGATTGAGTCACCTCGACGTTCTGGTTCTTCATTGCCTGAACTAGAGGAATCTGACATAGGATCCTGGATGGCAATCTGTATCACAACATCTGAATCCCGATGTCTTGGACGCCTGTCCATGGATGATCGGCGCTGGCCAATTCCATCTTCAACTTGAATTGCTCTGCCTCTTGGCTGAATGAAGAATGAAGAAATTACAAAAATAAATTCTTCCGAACAACAATGATTCAGGGTTATTGAACAGATAAACAAATGGCAGAAACACTTGGGAAAAGGCGAGCAACTGATTCCATTTATACGTACTATTGCAAAACGCCTCATTCCCTTATTATCAAGGTTTTCTAGATCTGAAGAATTTCTTTCTCCCTGTCCATTTGGAGCAATTTCGCCAGGCACAGCTTCAGAAGCAACTGTGTCGTGAACTTCATCTACCTATTAAAATAGTTCAATTTTAGAAATCCTATGTTCTACAAGTTTATAAAATAGGCTTTTTTATAAAAGGGAGCTAAAACTTGCATACGAGATTTGTTCCGTGGCACATGGTTAAAAAGAAAGACTTTGTTATTTTTGGGATCCATGTCTCGTGGAGCAGCATCATCTGAGCCGTGTGATTTGATGACCATGATGAAAAGATCTTTGAGGCAAAAGATTGGCATGAAACGCTATCTCTATCATGTGATTCAATACAGTCAAAAGCCATCATTTGATTCAATGGTTGACTTTGACAAATCAGATGATAGAGATCATGTTTCGTGACAATTTTTTGCCCAATGATCTTTACATCACGGTCTTCAAATCAGGCGACTCAGATGGGTAATACAAATCCCAAACCATGTGCCACGGTACAAATCACGTGTGAAAGTTTTAGCTTCCTTTTATAAAAGACAAACATTTTCACATTGTGAGTTTATGACATGAATAACAACCTGATTAGTCCTTGGAGACTCGTGAACAGGAATTTTAGTCAGCATTGAAGTTTGTTGCCGAAATTGTCCCTGATACATAACCAACAGTAAGAAAACTATATTTCCAAAGCTAAACAAAATTTAACCCAGAAATAGATAGATAATAATAGCTTCAAGTACCATGCGTTTACAATAAGCTTTCCAACTTTCCTCATCCAAGCCAAAATTGAAGAAATCTGTCATATCTACTCCAGGATGCCTCCAGGGCTTCCGCTCAAACGTTTCTATTCCTACGTCTAATATAGTCCTGTAAGAAGGATTAAAATATGTTTAATTAATACCAATTGAAGGATCTGCCTCCTAAATGCAAATCCATCAAGAACCACAAAATATAAATAATAAAAAAATATTTCAGGTTTTAAAAAATAGCCATCTCAAACAATAACCTACCTATTTCGGGGAAGAAAGAAATCAAATCCATTATGGACTACTGCCGGAATTCCTGTATTACAAGATGAGGTAGCAAGTCCTGAGCACTGGCTGCCTCCATTTGTATCCCAATCACCTCTACTTGACAATGGAGAAGGGAAGGAAACCACTCCACCAGATCCACTGGTTTTCATATTCCTTGAAAAGGATGCTGCATGAGGTCTTACATACTACAGAAAAGCATTTCGATCAGAAACCGCCACAGTACAGCATAAGGTCATAACTAGGTAGTGAAAAGTTATGTTATTATTACAGCATTCCATGAATGAACAGAGAAAGCATTAACAAGCAAAAAAACACTCCAAAAAATGTTCGGCAAGTACATATATATATATATATATATATATATGGAAAAGGCTTCCGTCCTCCAAGATTGGGAAAACCTCCAACTGGCAGAGGGGCACCAAATTGATGACACAGAGCATGGTGTACTGCTTAGATGATACTTGAAAAAAAAATCGAAAACTCGTCTCCACCATGTATTTTTTGAGCCTTGAAATCTGAACAGTTGAAATCAGTCAAACTTTGATGGATTAAAATTATTTTTCGATTTTTTTTTAAAATTGATCTAACCATCCCCCTGTGCTCAACGTGGCACCCAAACAGTGTTTTGAGTGCCACGTGGAGCTCCACGACATCTTGGAGGATGCTCAAGCGTCCTCTCATGGAGGACAAAACCGGCTCCCTATATATATATATATATATATATATATATATATATATATATATATATATATATATATATATATAAAATAGTAGAAATGCCTAATATTACTATATTTTGCTTGCCATGCAAACATTTAGACATTCTCAACATGAAAAGCCCAACACTTCCACGCATGTATGGACAAAGTGCCAATCAACAAAGCGTATCTCAAATTGGCATGGTAAAATGCAACGAGCTGATCTATACCCTTTTTTATATCCTCCTTTCATTTTTTTTCCATGTTTCCATGTTACAGCATCATGACTTACGAAGAATTTATATTAGTAGAAAGCAGGTGCATCACATGCCTAAGAGAGAAAGAGAGAGAGAGAGAGAGAGAGAGAAAGAGGGTAATTAGATATTTAGAGATTCTACATAAGAGGGTAAAAGACATATTTACCAATGTAGAGTGAGGATGAGTTAATCTCTGAATTGATCTATAATATAAAATTAAAAGACATATTCACCCACCTAAAAAGACCAAGGGGAATTTCGTTTTTTTTGTCATATTTGGCCGTCTCACATTGTAATAGTAAATATATTAATAATTTTAGTATTCGGCTGTCATTGAATATAAATTGATTCAAAATATTTATTAATTTTCCCATACCAAATATGTCCGACAGAGTTGTCTCTCTTCCCGAAGCAGTCAGTTTCAATCAGAACCATACCATCTTTGCTCACAAGAAATGTGTAAGAGACTTATTTCCAGACAGTCTGCACTCAAATGTTCAATTCCTTTTAATGTAAAAAAAAAATGGATAAAAGGTGCATGAAACATTTTATTGGTATTTGAATACCAAATAAAAAAGGACTCTTATTTATCATGGAAGTTTTTTTCTTTGAGCACTAGAGTTAGAAGGAGAAGAAAAAGGAAGGGGTAAATAGTTGTGAACATGAAAATCTCACAATGACTACTGAAATAGTTATCTAATTTATTATATTTTCTGCTGTGAAGATGATGAAATGCCATGATATTTGCAAATGGGCGGATTCGAATATTGCCGTTATCTACCATATTCTATGTTCATGTTGAAGGTCAAATGGGTTAGCATAAGTGCACATTACATTTTAGTAAATGGATCAACAATATATTGGTTTTATTAAGAGTGAATTACTCCCTAGTCCCTATAGTGGGAGATTCACCAACCATTGTCTTCATCAAAAATAATCTTTCTCTGCTCATCATGGATCAAAATCTCGTTTTTTCGATACGTATCGCCTAGCCTCAAAACCGATGCATATCAGACGATACTTTCCGATTTTTTCCCATATATATATATATATATATATATATATATATATATATATATATATATATATATATATATATATATATATCAAATCCGATAATTTGAAATTATCGGACGATACATTAAACGATACGGATGATACGAACGATAATTTGACTGTTTTTGAAGGAGTGCGATAAAAACCCAAAGTATCATATCGGTGAGGTCCAAAACCGATACGTATCGGTATCGGACAATATTTTGACCCATGCTGCTCATTGTGTGATCCATAGTAACCAAGTCGGAATTCAAGAATTATTCAGTAACAGAAATCGTGGGCATCAGAAAAAGTTAGAAAAGATTAAGAACATAGAAAAAATTGCTAAAAATACTGATAAGGGGCGAGAATGGCTTTTAATTTTTCAAACCCTAGGTTCAAACTTTAAATCTCATTTCTTTAAAATTAGGTTTTAAAAAATGAGTACTGAGGATAGTTCCTTTTAATTTGGTTGGAGAAAATGTTTTTCTTTTTAACTTTCTGTGTTTTTTTTTAAAGAGTAATTGTAATAATCACAATCTAATCTATTAAGTCATAATTTTTTTACTTAACCAATTAAAATGCAAAGTTTGTGAAAATTTTGAAAAATTCATGGCTTTTTCATCAGTTGCAATTATATAAAAAAAAATCATCCTCATATTACTTCGACTTTTTCAAAATGTTGGATAATTTGGTGACTGGTTCGAATTTTTCGAAAGAAATCTTCCAGGCAGTACTTTAGAAAAAATACCAGTCTCTAAAATTCAGTATAGAGATTTACTGAAAAAACAAAAATTAGATATTCATCATCATCTTCGTAGCCTTATCCCATCTATTAGATATTCTTCATATATGACTCAATTGGAATTTGGAGACAGTGTGTTGTGCCCAAGGAGTCAAACTCGATATCGGTATCAGGTATCGGTCCATGACGGACCGATACGAATCGGCCGATACCGAGTTGTATCGGTACCTTTTAAAAAAAATTAAAGAAAATGGAGGTATCACCGTATCGCCGATACCCGATACGTATCGGCTGAAACCGATAACCGAGTTGATACCTGATACATATCGGCGCCAATACGTATCGGTATGGGCTGATATTTGATACCATGGTTGTGCCCCATATTTAAACAAATATTTCTACCTTCAAAAGAGCATCTGATCATGACATATGTTTTAGGTTCACTCATATTTAGCTCAGGTATAAGTGTTTCACTACATACTCTTCTTCGCCTAGACTATATAAGACAACATCTTTTAGGCAGAACCAAAACCTAAGAAGGGATTGTTTTATATACCTTGAAGTGAGAGTGCTGTGAAAGATAACCACCCTTCGTAGAATTCCCTCTCTCCGAACCCTCAGAACCATGTTCCAATCCTTCCATTGGCGATTGCAATTGATCAACCCATTTCCGATCCTTAACAGTCTGATCGGTCTCCGAAACAATAACCAAATCATCCTCTTCATCGTTCCCGTCCACCTTCGCTCCGTTCCGCACAATTAAACCTCGTGAATGCGGAATCGCGCAGCAATCCTCCTCGTTCAATACAATATGGAGATCGTCCTCACTGTCACTACCATTTTCTCCATTTATATTCTCATTTTCCACTTCGAAAGCCAAATCTTTCGGATTGGATTTCTCTAGACTATCAAAAGCAGCATCAACAGATTCCGTTTGAGAAATCGATTGAAGCTCGACTTTAGGATCACTCTCAATCTCATTACCTTCTTCTACATACAACTGAATACCGATTCCAGCATTCACATGAACATCGACATCGGCATATAAATCGCCGAAATCATCCATCTCTTCCTCCATATTCAAAAAATCCCAATCGACTTAACAAGAACTCAGCATTGTTCTCCTCAAAATCATAATTGATTCCTCAGTACTCCAAAAGCCCTAGCAAAATCATAAACGTAGGCACAAGAACGTAAAACAATAGATAGAACAACAACTTCCATACGATATACACGTAAAGAAGCTGGAATTTGGAACCCTAGCTGGAAGACGAGAAGCTCGTCTGAGTATCTAGTAGGGATTGGTTCTAGGGTTTTAGACTTCAGCATTATATTCTGGTGAAACCCTAACCCTAGTCCAATTAGGACTACGGAAAAAGACGTCAAATGGAAGTGATTCTATGTGGTTGACGTCATCAGTTGTTGGGGATCGTATCACCATATCTAGTGCAAGCAATCCCACCAAGCACACGCCACGTGTTTGTGAACGGGTCATGCACATAATACCACAGCCCCAATAGGCTATAGAGCTTGTCGTATTAAGTGGTCGACCCGGTCAGCAAGAATGGTAACAGGGTCAAAAACTTTAAAAAAAGACTTTGTATTTTAGGGACACGTGATATGTAAAAATGCAATATGTGCCTTCTGATTTATAGTACATGATCAATAGATCTTTCGTACATAAAATTGGAGCAAAACACAATACTTGTCATACGATCTATTGTAGTCAACTATTAAATTATAATAGTCTTTGACTCCATTTAATCAAATGATGAAAATTATATTTTATTCTAATCTTTTGCAATTGATATCTTTAAATCATGGCCTTCAAATCAAACAGCTTAGATAGTGTTTTCACATAGTAGAGGTCGCCAAACTAGCAAGCATTTCTTTTAAGTTCGGTGCAATCGATGCAATCATTTGAAAAGAGTATGCAAGTAATGGCTCCCTTTTTAAATCTTATTATATAAATCGTATACTTAAAATTTATGGGTAGCTTTAAACGCACACTCCGAATATTGTTAGGCACCTATGCTAAAAATCATTGTTTGCTTTAAATCAAACGATGGAAATAATTTTTCAATCCAATCTTTCACACACGGGATCTTCAGGCCATGAACATACCATCAAACGGTCAGTTTTCGATTTCACATGGTAGAGATCCCAAAAACGTAGCCCTCAAGTCACATTTGAGTGGGATGTGCGTCATGTGATTTTAGGGCCATTTTTTGGGATCTATGCTTAGATAGTGTTTTCACATAGTAAAGGTCGCCAAACTAGCAAGCATTTCTTTTAGGAAAATTTTCACTTTCGGCCCTATAAGTTTGCGTATTTGCAGAAACGGACCTATAGTTTCATAACTTGCATAACATGCTAGCTCCAAGCATAGCCGGTTCCACGTCAGCAACCAATTGCCTTTTAAATTAAAATAACTTTTCAAGTATAAAAGTAACGGTTACTTTTAAACTTTTCATTCTTACTTTTTACTTTTAACTTTTGCTTTTCTGTAAAACCGAGAGAGCGGCGACTTATCGGCGAGAAAGCGGAAAAAAGCTCACAGTAAATTTTCAGGTAATTTTTTTTTTCTACATTTAAACGCATTCAGTCATCAATTATGTTTCTTAATAATCCGCTAACTTACCGCTAACTTTCATTATCGGCCGCTAACTTACATTAGCGACTGATAATATAAGTTATTGACCGCTAACTTACATTATCGTCCGATAACTTACATTATCGGCCGATAACTTACAATATCGGTCGATAACTTACATTAGCGGCCGCTAATTTACATTATCGGCCGCTAATGTAAGTTAGCGTTCGATAATGTAAGTTAGCGGCCGCTAATGTAAGTTATCTACGATTCACTTATTTTGCTAATTAATTGTTTTTATGTATATTGCAGTTCCCACTAAGTTATTCTAAAATGACTATGTCTCTAAAGCCTTTCGGGAAATGTTCTAGTATTGGTGTAAAAAAATTTTACTTGCACTGTAACGAAGAGAGGAAGAAGATTTTAGATGGTTTAATTTTCGGTCATCTATTTAGGATAAATGAGAAATTATGATTCATTGGAGACTTGATTGATGCTATTTTAAGCTTTTAGGTTAAAGATAATATTTTCAAGGTTAGAAATACCACTGTGTTGCTGCAAGAGTCTGATATAGCATTCATTTTAGGCCTTAATATGTTGACGGAACCTGATTCTGAGAAGGTGGCCGTGCCAGAGGAAGAAATTATTCAATACAAATTCTTTCGGGGGAAGCAGGCTAAAAGACCTCGTATTGAAGAATTAGTTGATAGTGCTGATTTATCCAATGATGAATTTTTGAAACTATCATTATTATTTCTGTTATGTTCTTTTTTACTTCCGAACACATACCAAGAAGTGGACGCACGATACTTGGCACTAGTAGATAATATTGAAGAGTTCAACAATTTTTCGTGGAGCCTGATAGTTTACAATAATTTAGTAGATAGCATATCAAAGGCATAAGACAGAAGGGAAATAGCGAAAAAGTTAGAAAAGGGGCATTACAACATCCACGGATGCACTCTCGCCCTATAGATTTACGCGTTTGAGCACTTTCCTAGAGTCGCCACCGCTCATACTAAGCTCAAAGATTCATTTCTCAGGCTAATAAAATGGGAAGGCCCAAAATTCAGCCATAATCCTAATTTATATCGAGAAAATTTTCTTAAGTCTAAAGTCATCTTAGAGCTTAAAGCTGTAAAGTACGAATTACAGTATAGATCGGTTCGACTCTTTTTTATGCAAAGAGAGATGGAAAGAGAGCAGGAAAAGGCCGAGGAGCTTGGTGATGAAGAAAATATATATATGAATACAACGATGTCCAAGTTACGAGACACGTCCTCCAGAAAGAGACGAAGAGCTGAAAAGCCTAGATGACGATGACGACGATGAGGATGACGATAATGACAGCGACGAAAACGACGAGTATGAAATCCTTGTACGTCAGAATGTTGAATCAAAGGGCAAAGGCAAATCGGAGATTAGGCCTCAACCAATAAGAGAACAGCCGATTAGGCAATCCAACCTAACCAAAGAAGTAACGAAGCTTAGAAAAGAATGCAAGACGCTCCTCATGGCTGTAAAAGAAATGAAAAATGACTTCCGACGTGCATTTACAGTGCTTAAAGGGCAAGCACTCAAAATTGAACATCTGGGGAGAGAAAAGAAGACTCTCCAAGAGCAAGTTTGGTCATTATAAGATGAAGTAGGGTCACTAAAATATCGAGTCCTAAATTTAACAGAAAGAATTGCCTCAATGCAGAAAGACCTTGATGCAGTCACATCTCATTTGACGAAGGTACTAAACCATTTCTTTTTAAATCTGAAAAAATTATATGTTTTTAAAGATTAATTCCAAATACGTTTGTCGACCGATAATATAAATTATCGTCCGACAACTTATATTATCGACCGATAATATAAGTTAGCGGTCGATAATTTACATTATCGTCCGATAATTTAAATTATCGACCGCTTGTTTAGATTAGCGGCCGATAAGTTACATTATCGATCGATAATTCGGTCGCTAATTTGATCCCAAATATAAAAAAATTTATAAAATAATGACAGTTTTAATGTATTTTATAATTATGTAGGATAATATTCTTTCATCTATTCTATTTGAAACTTTCGTTCCCTCTGCCACTTATCCTACAGCTTCTAAACTCACTGCTCCTCCACCAAGCCATCAATCCACTGCCCCTCGAACTTCTGCCCCTAAACCCTCTGGCCCAAAACCCACTGCTCCCCAACCTACCCATCAATCAACTGCCCCTAAAACTTCTTCCCCTAAACCTACTGACCCTAAACCCACTACTCCTCAACCAAGCCATCAATCCACTGCCCCCCGAACTTCTGACCAAAAACCCACTGCTCCTCAACCTATCCATCAAATCACGGCCCCCAAAACTTCTGGAGCTCCTCCACCTCCTACTAAACAACCCTTGGTGGAAGTCGGTGATGAGGGTGCTCCTCTTACCCAGCCTTCTCGTGAGTCACAGCAAGCATCCCTAAAATCAATTTTTGTTAAACTATCAACTGGAAAAAGTAAAGCCGAGGGATATGACTTGCATGCTCGGAAGAAGAGAAAAACTCCGACAAGTAAAGCCATTATAAAAAGACCAAGATTGGTTGTGGAGGAGGAGGAGGATGAGCCAAAATCGATGGAGCACAAATATATGTTCAGTTTTTGGAACCGGTTGGAGGGAGAGGACAATGTGATCGTCAATACTGTCATGGGTGTTGACATCACAGTTGGTCTTTTAAAGGTTCACAAAGGACACTCGTGGCTTGACAATGAAGTCATCGACGCATATTCGAGAGTCCTTGAAGTTATCAACGATCAAACGTTCACGGCAAATGCCGAAAAAAGCTGGTTCGCTTCTGCGTCCGCCCTGGTAAGGTTTCAACTATTTATTATTTTATTTATTTCATTTATTTGTCTTTTTATTCACACTTCTTTTAATTTATTTACTTACTACATAATTCTATTTCAGACCTTGTTTATAGCGGACGACAAAAAATATGAAAAATTTATCGATAATGAAGGTCTAGCCGCACTTAGCGACTTCGATAAGTGGCAGGCCTACTGTGATGAGTGGAAGGTTCGTAATAATTTAAAGTCACTTGAACCACTACTTATAAATAATAAACGCGGAATTCACGCGGTCGACTGTAGAACGGTACGTTTTTTAATACTACACTTCGCTTTATTTAACGTTAACGACTTTTAAATAAAATTAATAATTATTTAAAATTTCGGTTCTATTTTTGTGCAGATTTATCTTCCGATGCATAGCCAAAAATATAGTCACTGGGCGTTGGCTATAATTTCATTAGTTGTTCATGAAATTAAATTAATAGATCCAGCAGACCAAGAGTGCTCAAAAAGGTTCTAAGAGCATAAAGGGTGTCTATTGCATCACCTTCCGCGTCTTCTTTACGCTGTCGATTTAAAGTCAGCTTTCGATCAACAGTGGAAGGTATCGGCGTTCAACACTGTTATTCTACCGATCCAAACCAACGGTTGGGACTGCGGTGTATATGTTTTGAAGTACATGGAATACTTCTCCCAACGACGGAATATTGATTTCGAAGAAAAATAAATGCAACAACTTAGAGCGGAAATCGGATATTTAATGTGCATGTTTGGAAAGAAGAGTTAAACTTTATATTTCATATCTTTGTAAATTTTAATAGATTTTTGTATATATTTTTATAAAATTTTAAATATTTTATATCAACTTGTATAATTTTGGTTGTATCAATTTATCCTAATTGTCTAACAATTTTTTATAAACATCATAAAAAAGACTTGTATTTGATCTTCAGATTTTACAATGCCCGCTGACTTAAGTTAGCAGCCGATGACTTAAGTTAGCGTCCGATGACTTAATCTATCAGCCGCCAACTTAAGTCATCGACTGCTAATTTAAGTCATCGGTCGATGACTTATGTTAGCGGCCAATGACATAAGTCGTCGGCCGATGACATTCGGCAGCTGATTGTTCGCAAAAAATTAGCTTTTGATACTAAGGCCATATTCTCAAAAAGTTTATTTGGATGATGAATGATGATAAATGGTCTCCTTCATCTTATCCAAAGCAGTTTATTTTGAATCGTGAAATGTGGCCCAAAGAAATATGTCAAGTAATATAAGTTAATTTCACGTGAGTTTATTAATCTATACAGTCCACTTGTGCTCCATATGGCACTCAAATTTTAACAAATTTACACGAGCGACGGTTATGACCGTATTTGTTACAATTTTTACATCGCAGTGGTCGAACTTCGCCTTTAGATCTTATTCTCCGTTTCTTCGGAACGGCAGGCTTGACATATTTTGTGCAGAGGCAAAACTTGAACGTCGTCTCTTTGCGAAGTCTATTGGCGCTTGTTACAGTCGAGACAAAGTGTTCTTTGTAAGTTTTCCTAAATAAGTTACTGGTAAACCAGTGCTCACAAAATTGGGGGATCTCTCTTTCTCTGTTTCGATGCGATAATGCAGCGATCGCATGTGAACATGGTAATCCAAGAATAGCCCAGCATCTAGATGTACATGTTCGCTTATCTAGATCGACATTGTGAGTGTAATCACTATGTTTAACTTGAAACATATCACGACCATATGGTATAACATTTTTTTGACGGGCCCATCCTGAATTTCGTGTTATGTGTTCTTGGGCCATCGGTATTAACACGTGTGTCATTTTATTCCCTTCCTCCTGACGGCAAAGATAAAATTCAGCTACCTTTCTGCGAATAGTTTCTAACATGCTCACGATCGGTTCTTCCCTTGCTATTTTCAACACACTATTTATGCTTTCAATTATATTAGTTGTCAACATATCATAACGCCTCCCTTGAAAATAAGCACGCGCCCAGAAATGATCACCAATTTCTTTAATCCATGTTGTACATTCCGGGGGGTCGTCGTCTTCTATTTTTCATATAATTCTTTTAAATTTTACTTCCGAAAATGCACGGGCAGCAACCCAGAAAAGCGGTCTAGATATTGTATCCTTATATGTACCAAACAGATTTAGAGTTAGGTGTCGCATACAGTAGCTGTGAAAGGCGTTAGGAAAAACTTTTTTCACAGCTTCCATCAAACCTTTCTGTCTGTCTGATATCAATACAAGCTGCTCTTCAAAGTCACCGATTATGCGTCTTTCTAATAGATCAAGGAACCATGTCCAATGATCTTCATTTTCTTTCGGTACAACGCCGAACGCTATAAGGAATAAATGTCTATTCCCGTTTATCCCCGTAGCTATTAACAACACTCCATTGTGTCATCCATGCAAATGCGTTCCATCTACCGATATTATTCTTCGTAAAGTATTACAAAAGCTTCGAATGTAAGGTTCGAATGCCACGAAAAATCTCTGAAATGCATTATCAGGCTCGAGACACAATTCGGTATGTACGTCTGGATCGATCCGCTGTAATTCGACGACATATGATGGTAACATCTTAAATTGTTCATTCCAGCTACCTCGGATGTCATTCAATGCCATTTCTTTTTCTCTCCATGCTTTCTAGTAACCTACTGTTATATCGTATTTTTTTTCAATATAAAAAATTATTGAAGCAGGAGTCTCATCAAAGCCCTTTAATAGTTTAACTCTCATGAATGAAGCTATCCACGATATCGCACATTGGCGATGTCCGCTTCCGAAAGCTGACATTTCGCACGTATGTTTCGGGTGGAAAGTTTTTACAGCAAATGTGCCCACACCTACTAATTTTGATGCATGTATTCGCCAAGCACATCCTACTTCAACACACCTCGTCGTAACTCGAAGAAGACTGGTTTTTATTGATTTAATTTGAAAATTATTTGCCATTGCAAATTCTTTAAGAGCTTTTTGAAAGAATTTCTTATTTCTAAACGCCTGACCAATGGTAATTGGTCCCCCTTCATACATTTTCTCATCACTTGAATCCATATACTCTCCTTTCGAGTAAAGCTGATAGTCTTCTTCTACCTGAGGTTGATCAATTCCCCTATTAGTATGAGCACGCGAAGTGGGAGACGACGGTGCTTCATTATTTTCATGATCACTATCACAGTCATCGACTGGATGATTATTACGTGATTGGGATTGAGCCCGTCGATGTACGTTTGATTGATGTGCAGTTGTTTGGATTGATATTAGCCGATGCGGGAATGTTTGATGTACGAGAGACTGTTGTGTTGAAGGCTCGATTATCGTTGGCTCGGAAGCTATTGGTTCGGAAGGCCATTGATATGGACTAAGACCGACTAAAAACATTTCCCATTGATTTACCGAATCAAAGTTGAACTGAGATGTATCATGCATCGGATTCATTTG
This sequence comes from Chloranthus sessilifolius, assembly GCA_021018995.1. Classification (NCBI taxonomy): domain Eukaryota; kingdom Viridiplantae; phylum Streptophyta; class Magnoliopsida; order Chloranthales; family Chloranthaceae; genus Chloranthus; species Chloranthus sessilifolius. The sequence goes on from CM037598.1 coordinate 10,456,211, forward strand.
ATGACAATATCTTTGATCTTCATCTCCTTCACTTATTGGAATGTCTGAATAGGGTTACTCCAGAGGCCTATTGTAAGGGCAAAATCCTATATTCAAATTTCTATCATCGTCGACTATCATCGGTGACTATCATCGGTGCAGCGATGCTCTCCTCTTCAAACCGTATTTCTTGATTTCCAATCAAATGTTCTGTTCTCACACCATCATCATCTTTGTTTGTTTCCTTGAACGGTTGAAATGCTTCTAAAGACGGTAAATTTTCTGTGACGGTAGTGACTAATGATTTTTTGATATAAATATTTATCACACCATCACCAATACGATATGCTCTGAATAAGTTTGTAAGATCATTAAAGTCAGACAATTCGGCAAACACAAGCTCATTCCCTATGCGTAATAAAATCGTTAGTGTAATAGAATGTTCTTTCGATCGTGTCCTACTGACTTTGTACATTTTCTCCATAAACTCATTAAATGATATGTTATCCGTGACAGTGACAATCCTCCAATGTCCTTCGTTGTAAGTATTATCTCCCACACGGACGAAATCAAAATGGCAAAGAAGGGAAACATCCATTTCAACCTACAATATTTTACAAAATGAAAATTGGTTGGTTAAAAGGGTAATACTTGACTTAGCGCTATAATATTAAAAAATGAAAATTAGTTGGTTAAGATATCGATCTTAACCAACTAATTAGTTGGTTAAGATATCGATCTTAACCAACAAAATGAAAATTAGTTGGGAACCGCTATCTTAAGATATCGATCGATATCTTAAGATAGCGGCCGATATCCTAAGATATCGACCGATATCTTACCTAGCTTGGTCTACCTAGTATATGTTAAAAACGAAGGGAAAGCAATATCTTACAAAGATAATGTATCGATATCTTACCTAGCCTGTTGTAGTTCTCTGAGTTATACCAACTGTAGTCGATTATCCAAATCGCAATCCAAGAAAAAGTTTTAAAATGGACAAATAAGCATAGAGAAGCATATATATATATATATATATATATATATATATATATATATATATATATATATATGTAAATTTAAAAGGCGGTTGGTTGCTGACGTGGAATCGGCTAGGCTTGGAGCTGACCTGTTATGCAAGTTATGAAACTATAGGGCCGTTTCTGCAAATACGCAACCTTATGGGGCTGAAAGTGTAAATTTTCCTTTCTTTTAAGTTCGGTGCAATCATTTGAAAAGAGTGTGCAAATAAGGGCTCCCTTTTTTAATCTTATTATATAAATCTTATACTTAAAATTTATGGGTAGCTTTAAACGCACACATCAAGTATTGTTAGGCACCTATGCTAAAAATCATTATTTGCTTTAAATTAAATGATGAAGATAAATTTTCAATCCAATCTTTCACACACAGGATCTTCAGGCCATGAACATACCATCAGACGGTCAGCTTTCGATTCCACATAGTAGAGATCCCAAAAACGTAGCCCTCAAGTCACGTTTGAGAGTGATGTGCGTCATGTGATTTTAGGGCCACTTTTTGGGATCTATGTCATGTGTAATCGAACATTGACCGTCTAATGGTACATTTAGGGGATCAAGATCCCTTGTGTAGGAGATTAGATTGAAAAAGTATCTCCATCGTCTAATTTATAGCAATCGATGATTTTTAGCAGAGGTGTCCAACAAGATTCAATTGGTGCGTTTAAAGCTACCCAAAATTTATATATCTAATCACAGAAAATGTCTCTTGTTCAAGTCACATAAAACACAAACTCTTCACAAAAATAAAAAAGAATAATGGCTCCTTACCGAAGTTTAAACACCACTTTGGTGTTTAAACGATTTACCACCATTAAAACAAAATTTTTGACCTTACACCATTGAAGTGTGATTTATTATTATGCCATGTGGTATAGATTTATGATTATTCTAGATTGTTCAAGCAGCAATCTCTTGATTGAAAAATGTTTTAGCCAAAGAATCAAGTTCACTTTGCCATCCATAAATTAATAAATGTTTCAGCCAAAGAATCAAGTTCATAAGTGAACGTGAACCATGCAATTGGTGAATTTGAATATCAGGCATGAAAACTAAATACAACGGCGAATATTAGACTGCCCAAATCGGATGGTTAAAATCACTCAAAAAATTTGATTTTTGGGCCCACTACCTTTCAACTTATGATCTATCACTTTGACGGTATGGATTACCCACATCTTAATCCCATCAATGATACATGATCATTTAACCAAGTGGAAACACTATTTCACTCCAACCTTAGGGCTGAATCCAATATGGAAGATCAACCAACGACCACTAAGGGTGACAGTTAAGTGACCCAATACCGCTTTGTGTCATGTTGGTGAGAGAATAGCTTTATCCAGAACCACCAAATCTTGAAATACACCCACACCATAAGTCATTGAGTATTTTAAATTAAACGATGGAGATTATTTTTTGCTCCAATATTCCACACAAGGGATTTTGCAATCATGGCGGACCTGTCAAACAGTTGGCACAAATCCCAAAAATATGTCCTTAACGTCATGTGGCACGCATCATGCTCAAATGTGACTTTAGGGCTACGTTATTGGGATATGTGATATGTGAAATAAAAAACTAACCATCTGATAGGTGCGCCATGATCTCAAGATCCCTTGTGTGGAAGATTGGAGGGAAAAACGATCTCCAACGTCTGATTTAAAGCAATCAATGATTTTTAGCATGTGCGCCTTTCAAGATTCGATGGCCTTGAATAAAGCTACCCCTGTTTAGATATAGGGAAAACATGGTATAGTAAAATGTTTTACCATAAATTCAATTGTTTGGCTATTTTTTAAGGGTGGTAAATGGATTACTCCTCTTTACAACAAACCTCTAAAATAGATTACGACCCTCCCCCTCGAGAATCGTGGTAAAACGTGAATAGCCGGTTCCTCTCTCTCTCTCTCTCTCATCATTTTTTGCAAAGCCCAAATGTTTTATGGGTCAGGTCGAGTAGATACCCAACACGACAAGACTTGATATTTTACTAGGTCGGGTACCTAAAATTGGTTGGTAGGGTTAGGTCGGGTATTTACTAAGTCGGGTCAACCCGACCCAATATTTTATACTTAAAAAATTACAAAATAAGGGTTTTTTATCATGTCGGGTTGGATGCTGGGTCGGGTCGCTGCACCATCGAGTCGGGTTGGGCATATGCAGCCAGCCAAAACTTTGGCCCGACCTGATCCGTTGACACCCCAATTTTATTGTATGTTTCCAAACTTGTATCCAAACATTGGATGTTGAATATTCCTTCATTTCTCACACAAACAAATTGCTATCCAAACCATGATTCAAAATTTTTCGGCTGACTTAATTCAAATTATCGGTCGAAATGTATCGGTTTCAGTCCCCACCGAAATAAAAAATTTGACTGAATTTTCAGTTAAAATATGCATGGAGGGGAAATTTTCGGTCGAAATTCAAATTTCTAGCTTCAATTTCAAATCAAATTTTCAGTTTCGGTCATGTCTGAAATCGAAAACGAAACCGCTATTTTGATCTTTGATCTAAATAGAGATTAAGTATGGTAAAACGTAGAATTCTTGCATATTACTGTGTATTCCTGCAAATTAGGAATACATGGTAAAATGCAGTAAAAGTTGAACAACTTTACTTCATTTTATCAGGTTATATCCAAAGAGCCCCTAAGGCCTCGTTCGAGAGGTAGGAAAGCCTCAAAAACTGAGAGTTTTCTCCAAGAAATGGGTTTTTTGAGTATTTTCTGAGGTTTGTTTGTGTTCGAGAGTTTATCTCGATTTCTGTGTTTTCTGATAACTTTCTGGTGAAAGCGAAATTTGGTTTGCAGAGCTTTTTTTTTTGGAAACCTCAGTTTCTGAGGTGGCTAAAGTATTCTCCATTGTGAGAACTACACTGGATTCGTTCTTATCATTGATTACATTAAATTCGACAATATATAAAACTGCTAATGTAACCAACGTCAGCCAACGACTACTTACCAGTTAACTACCATTTAAAATGGTTTTTAAATGTTTAATTTCTGAGAGATGTTGGTAGCTGCTATTACTACACCTTCTTCAAGGTGGTCAAGGCCTTGCAGACCTGAAAGGAGGAGCTTGAAGAGACTCTTCACTGGCAGCTTTGTGTAGCTGCAGCTGGCCCAAAAGATCTTCCTTGCCAACACATGTGGAGCTGACATGCAGAGCAACAATTATGGTGTCTTTCAATTGTGGTTTGTAGGACGCTTTTACACAGAGATAGGTCTGTCGTGAGTACTCATAGCTATCACAGGTGGGTATGAATTTACGCTGCTTGGAGATATAGAGATCTCGGTTGAGGGGATGATGCCTCTATAAATGGAGGGCCTGAGGTTAAGGAGATTACAACAATTGTGAGAGTTTTAGTACGCAGGTGAGTCTTTCTGTTTCTTGTTTGGAATATTGACTATGGGGGTGGTTGTCTTGCTTACTTCTTCTTCTTTTTGTTTACCATCAAGTGAAGGCAACTGAGGAACATAGATCTTCTTCAAGGTACTGACATGCTTCTCTTACTTATAATGTTGCTACATAGATGAATTTCTGTGTTTTGAGCTATTGGAATTTTATGGAATCATCAATGAGAAGAATTTTGTGCTCTGATATTGTATAATTTTAGGCATAAATTTGTATAGTTTTGCATAAAAACTGATGAATGTGATGGTACATACTAAAGACCTGGGTTTTGGTTGGCAGCTGCCCAGATTTTTGTTTGTATATATTCCAATGTGAAGGCTTAAATTTTTTTTGTCTGATTACTATGTATGTGATGCATCAAAACTTATGTATGTCTAGTTACTATGTTATGTTTTTTTTAGTCTGCTGGTAAATACCAAAGACCAGGCTTTTGGTTGGCATTTGCCCAGACCAGGCTTTAGGCATTCATCAGTCTTTCTTGCCTCTATCTCTTCAATTAACTCCTTCTTCCCAACAACAGAGAGGGGAAGAAGAAGATAGAGAGAACTGATCCATTTTCTTCTCATCCATTGCTTAAAATGGGGGTTTGAGTGTGGGGCAATTTATAAGCAAAAGTTTAATTTTTGGGTTTTGGTGATTTTTTTTTTTCCATTTTCTTATTAATTTTAGTATTGGGTTTTTGGGCTGATTTGGTAATTTTGGTCATGCGCGCTCTACCTACACAGCGGAAAGTGGGCCAACTCCGACCAGTCGATCTATACCTGGCGGGCGTGATAGTTCAAGGTCTATCAACTCGGGGAAGAAAAGTAAAAACAGAGACCTTCAATATGACATTTCTTGATGAGCTACGATGCTTTAGAGAGCAGATATCTGATATTATAGTACAATGAGATGATACACCTAAACCTCTTGAACAATTTATGAAAATTTTAGAAGAGGTGAAGGCAAACGACTATATAGACAATGTGTTTTTTATTAAATGTTGTGTGCATGTCGCCTGCGCGCACTACGTCACAGTTGGTGGAGACAGTGGTGGCGATGCACCCAAGTGATCGCCAAGGTCACCTATTCACCTTCTTCGGTGGCCCATGACCTTAGTTTTGACTGTAGTATCAATCGTAAACTAAATTATGTACTATTTTAATTTCAGAATTAATCAGTCTACTTGACTTTCTTTTGATGTCAGATTTAATATGGGAGTACTATTTAATTCGCGTATTCATATTTAGGTTCGATGAGACACTCTCCTTTATCTAATGATGAGCTAATAACGATGATAACGATGGGTGTCATCCATGCTACAACTACCTACTATTTCACGTCAAGCCCCGAAAGGCAACGTCGTTACATGTTTATTCTAACAAGCCCGATGTATATCCAAGAAATAAACAACGGTCATCTAAAAATTGCATATGAAATCTTTCGTATGTGAACTCTTACGTTTATGAGTTTCTATAATGCTCTTAGAACTCATTCGAGAGTTGAAATCCGCTCGGATTCTGAGTTTAAACTCAAAAGGCACTCAGATTGAGAGATTTTCCGACTGAATCCGACGTTCGTGAGTTTTCTTAGGGAAGTGGGATTCCGAGTGGTTTCCGATTGAAAACGACAAGTAGTCGTCCGACCAAATTGCTCGGAAAATCTCATAATCTGAGCTCAGATTGCAGCACCCTTGTATACACAATAGACATCTATGCATCAGATCCCAACTCATATGCTTAAAAACAAAAAACATTAAAAAAAAATAAATTTAAAAAAAAAATTACAGGAAAACCAATGGAGAAGATGACAGTGAGTTTTTCTCAACTTACCGTCGCTGGTACTCATTTTTTGCTTATCGGATGGCCACTGGACTGGTACCGGATGATGCTAACATAGGGGGGCCATTCACCGGGCTACTGGAATGTCCTTTTTTTAATTGCTTAATCCATTAAGATTTGATCTGTGACAGCCCGGATTTCGGCACCCCGAAACCCGCGCCATCAGCACGATCATCTTGACCGTGCCCCTCAACTATGCACGGAACACTGGTATATCAAGCATAAAATAAATAAGAACAACTTGCGGAATTTAAATCTACATAAAAACACTTCTCAAAAGACAGTTCTACCCTCATGCCTCTGCATGAAGGGAGAACCGATCCGAACCATCGATGATAACCATCATCATGGATGGTTCGCCCAAAAGAATACTCTGATATCCACATACACAAGGTTTAATCAAAAACCAGGCTTGACATACCAAGCCGTACAATCTCCAACTAAAACTCCTCAAAGTTGCACAGCAGAGTCCTCTAGAAGAAGTCCTCTGGAGGTGGCTCTAACTCCTCGCCGCAAGGTCCGACTCACCGGGTCTCTCCTCAAGAAGCCTCGGCAATGCTAGTAGTGGACTGCGGACGTATAGTCTATAGGGTGAGCTACATCCTAGCTCAATAGGGAACAGAACACGATTGAACATATAAAATATAACTCACATGTATTCTATGATATGCATGCATGATGTGTCTATGCATTTGTTGATGAAAAACAGTTAAAAACGCTTCAATTACTGGTAGATTTCTCATGTCTTTTAGTTAATCATGAATGACGCTGAGAAGGCCTAAAGCAAAACTTAAACTTCAACTTAAATAATCCCCGAGCAATATAGCATCGAGCCCCGACGAGATACCCTTCATCGTCATCTATATAGACAATTTAAATGTATTCCCTGGGAATACTAATAGTACCAAGCCCTTTCCTTGGGGATTGGTGGCGGGTTTCATCTCATCAACACCCACAGGTGTGCTTACTCTGTCAGACGGATAAGCCTCCGTCTTGGCCTCTGGATTAGCCGCCGTATCGGTCACGGATATCGCCGCGTCGGTCGTGGTTATCCACGTCGGTGGGTATCAAACCTCAAATAACAAAAATATCGGTGCCTTACATATAGTTATTCACCGTAATTGTGCTATCTTATATCGCTTAGGCCTCATCAAGCATGATTCAATCATGGATACATCCCTGGGATGTATCCATTCACTTGCATCACACCTGATGCCTTTACTTCTTCACTTCATCATCCCCTGGGGATGGTCCATTTAAGTTCTCTTATGAATGTCACACACACACACTTTTCATAATCATTGAGTAGTAAAACATTTGAATTGAATTGATATTATTACATACATGCTCTTGTAAAATAAAGTACATGTTCAGGGTGTTCCCTACCTCAAGTCTTTAGCTGATCAATGCATCAAGGTCCCACGTGGCTCCTTGTGCACTTCGTTCTCGCATTACCACCTATGGTACCATATAACATGTGAAACACATCACAAAGGATGCTATAGAGAAGGTATAAGATCCCCCAAGAATCTTAAAGTCAAACCAAAAGTCAACATAGTTTACTACAGTCGATTAATCGAACTCCAAAATCGATTAATCGAATCTGATTCGATTAATCGATTTCCAAAATCGATTAATCGAAAGTCAATATCGATTAATCGAAGCAATTTCGATTAATCGAAATTCTCCTTTTCGCAAAGTCCATTCACTTTTCGAACAGTCGAATTGTCATTCGATTAATCGAATCCAATTTCGATTAATCGAAATTCTTCTTTTCGCAAAGTAAATTTACTGTTCGAACAGTCGAGTTTTCATTCGATTAATCGAATCCAATTTCGATTAATCGAAATCCTTCTTTTCGCAAAGCAGACCCTTAGTTCGAATAGTCGATTTTCACAAGTTGATTAATCGATTCCAAATCGATTAATCAAAACCAAAATCGATTAATCGAAATCCCATTTCGATTAGTCGATTTTTCCTTAAGTTATTTCCTCCAACCCCTGGGGTCCACTGGAGGTTCTCAGTCGATTAATCGATTCTCAAATCGATTAATCGAAATCCAAAGTCGATTAATCGAAATTCAATTCGATTAATCGAAATCGGGGTCCTCTGACTCTTCAACTTCCTGGCCAATTTCGATTAATCGAAATTGTCAGATTCAGTCCCCTTCGAGCTGTTCTTCCCAATCTTTTTTCATACTTTTTCTTCTATCTTTCTAAGCCATTATCCTATGATTTAACCCACATTTTACTGCAACTTAACCCCTATAATCTATGCATCTTATTTACAAAAAATTTACCTTGGATAGACCTCAAGTTGATTTCTATCAATAGTTGGAAGGCTAGGGTTTCTAGCTTTGGTTCTAACCGATCCCCTCAATCCGCCTCTTTAATGCTTGACTCCTCTTCCAAACAGTTGCAATAACTCCTCTCTTACTCCTCTCTCTTTCTCTCTCTTCTTTACTTCTCTCAACCACCAAAACATGAAAGTTAGGGTTTTCAACCCTTTTTATCTTATCTCTTTTTCTCGGCGTGGAGCACATACACACTCATCAGTGTATGTAACTCTACAACTCCTCTATCTCTCCACTCTTCTGGATTCACACATCATACGCTCATCTCACCTTAAGTTCATCAATGAACTATCTCATGGTCAAACCTAAGACCAATCAGACGGATCCCGAGGTCATAGTTCAATGTGATTTTTCGGGCTATTACATCCTCCCCACCTTGGGAATTTTCGTGCGCGAAAATCACCCAAAGGTGTGGTGGTGTACACTCTCTCCCTGCCCCCCCCCGCACACTTGGAGGTGAGGTGGTTCATTTGACTCATACGTATTTAAGTCTCCACACATTCACACAACACAAACATGGAAGTAAAATCTAACAAAATTGAACAATTTATATAAAAAGTTTAATTTGTATTAAGGATTGAATATTTTGTTACAATGCCAATAAGTTGGCGTACAATAAAAAGTACAGGTATAAATCAAAATGCAAAATACATAGACGACTCAACGTCCCTCGCTAGGTGATCGGTCTTTGGGCAGTGCTCCATCCGAGGTGGCGATTCGACAGTGGTCAGTGTGAGTGCTCTTGGCCTGGTGGGGTCGGGTGGCGGATGTGGATGTGGAGGAACCGCGTCCGTGGTGGGATGGAAGACGGGTCCTCTATGGAAGGCAGGCGTCCGTGATCCATTCTTCTTCGCGGGCCAGCATATCCATGTAGGTGTGGGGGTAGATGAACTGGAGGGTGTGGAACATGAGGAAATCAATCCTCCTGTTCATCCTCTCGTTATTCGCTTCCATTCTGGCCAACACGTCCTCTATGGTAGGACCGGATGGAGCGGCCTTGGCCGTAGGATGAGGTGAGGTGTGTGTCGGCGCGTGAGTGTGCAGTGGTGTAGGAACCCTCTCCACAGATGGCTCTGCTGCGGCAGGGTGTGCCCCACCCTCAAGTGGGTCCTGCTGAGGTGGTGGGGGTGGTGGCGGTGCTACTGCTGCTACTTCTTCTTCACTTTGGGGCGGGGCCGAGGACCCAGTGGTAGGTCCTTAAAGGTTGTAGCTCGGGTCCATGATGACTTTGTGAACGTCTACACGCGATCCGTAGCCCTCACCTCGTGAGGTGAAATAGTGTAGGAGGGCTCTTCGGAGTAGCACTCCAACATGCTCGAGATGAGCCGAGCATACGGCATCTTCTCCTTGGGCCGCATGTTGCCCTTCATCAACTTGCTCTTGATGTACCTCATCCCCTCAAGGATGACCATGGTAGCATCAAACCATCGCCATGAAGGCGCGTAAACTGCATGTTGCACCTTATCCACGCGCTCCCTGTCCTGGCGCATCGGGTCAAGGTTGCATTTTATTACGTTGTCCAGCACCCACATGTAGGGTGGGAGATCGACCCTCTCGATGGACCTGCCCCTCCCCCTCTTCCCGTTGGTCATGAGTCATGACCTCTTCAAACGGGGTTCCTTTTCAAAGGGTGGAATAGGGTAGTCTCGGGAGTAAAGTCGAGGTAGCATTCAAGCACCTCATGTATGTGTCGACAGTGATCGTATAGAGGCGACCCTCGATCTTGGTTATAATACAATGCGCTAGGGCCATTGGTTAGCCCTTGGTAGAACAACCTCACCAATCTAGGGTAATAGGAACCCGGATTGGTTTGAGAAGGTTCTTGAGTCCGGCACTAGTTAGGTAGTTTCGAGCCCATTGGGTCTCGCCCGGAATCGGGATTTGTGAATAGGTAGGGTCGATGGTGTATTCGACCTCAAAGGTCTTGGCTTGCCCACCACTCGTTTGGTTGCTCCACGTTGGTGGGTGGTGGTGGCATGGGGTGGATTCATGGAAGACTCACAGATGTGTCGTCGAACCGAGGTGGTCTCCGATTCCGATTCACGGTGATGGAGTCCTCACCGGCGATGGGGTAGGTGGTGGTGGTGCGGCTCGCCTCTAACCGAAGCTTGAGGTTGCCTTCTTCAAGACAAACGTGTTTTTGGGCGGCATTTTCACTAAACTAGAGTTTATCTACTTCAATCGAAAGAAAAAGTTTGATTCTAGGGTTTACCGTGGTTTTCAAAGGCGATGAGATTGCGGTGCGAATCGTCGAAAAATCGAACCTAGACCCTTGGATAGTTGGAGAAGAAGAAGGAAGTCAAACGCCCAAAGTCCAAAGCTCAAATGATTTAATGGGGAATGAAATCCCAAACTTATATATATAGGCCTCGGCTCGATTAATCGAAATTTTATTTCGATTAATCGAAATTTAAAACTAGGTTAAGCCGCATAAAATCGATTAATCGATTTCCCAAATCGATTAATCGAAAGTCAAATTCGATTAATCGAAAATATTTCGATTAATCGAAATCGGGTCTGTAAAATTTCAAATTTTTAAGCTCACTGGCGGTTGCCAGTCGATTAATCGAAATCCATTTCCATTAATCGAAATTCCAAAATCGATTAATCGAATTTAGTTTTGATTAATCGAAATCGGGCTTTAACTTCAACTTTTTCTAAACTTTCTTAAGTATTCGATTAATCGAAATCCATTTCGAATAATCGAATTAAAATCGATTAATCGAACTTAGTTCGATTAATCGAAATTGTCCATTTGACTCTAACATCTCTCAAGTCCTCTAAGTAACTCGATTAATCGAAAATCCAATTCGATTAATCGAATTACAAAATCGATTAATCGAAATTCTATTTCGATCAATCGAAACTCCATTCTATGTATATTCTAACTCAAATTTTTCATTTCACATCGCACATGCCGATCGAACAAAATCGATTAATCGAAATTCCAAATCGATTAATCGATTTGAAATTCGATTAATCGGTTTTGCCCTATTTTTACAAAATTTCAATCTTTTTCTTTCTTTTACTATTTTTGACAATTTATGACAGATTGGATCAAAATTTCCATTGAATTTCAAGCATAGTGGAAATTTCACAAACGTGGTTGCGGTTTACATCGAATTCTCACGTTGTTGGAAACAAGGGGATATTGTTCTTTCACATCGGCCTCTCGTTCCCAAGTAGCCTCTTCTTTTGGATGATTGTTCCGAACAAGCACTAAGGGTATCACTTTAGTGCACAGTGCTTGCTCTTTTCGATCCCGAGTCTCCACTGGTTGCTCTATCATGCTCATGTCCTCACAGATCGCTATAGGTTGCTTTCGTAACACATGAGGCGGATCATTCACGTCCTTTCTGAGCATCGATATGTGGAAGACATTATGTACTCGATCAAATAGCGGTGGTAAACTAATGCGATATGCAACTTCACCTACTCTTCCCAAAATTTCAAATGGCCCAACATATCGTGGACATAACTTCCCTCTCTTGCCAAATCTCATTACACCCTTCATAGGTGACACCTTCACAAACACATGCTCGCCCACCTTGTAATCAACACTAGTCCGCTTCACATCGGTAGTAACTTTTACATCTACTCTGTCTTTGTCTTCAACCTTTCTCGATAATTAGGACAACGGTGGCGTTGTCTTCAGCGATTTCGGTCCTAATACAAATTTCTCACTGTTTCCTCCCAATTGAGAGGTGACTTGCATCGTCGTCCTGAGCTTCATACGGTGCCATGCCAATGCTCGTTTGAAAATGTTGTTATATGCGAACTTCGAGCATCGGTAGATACTCATCCCGATATCCTTGCATATCAAGCATGCACGCTGAGCATGTCTTCTATCACTTGATTCACCCGCCTTCGCCCATCGGTTTGAGGATGGAAAATGAACTAAAGTCTAGTCGTGTTCCCATTCCTTCTTGAAATTTCTTCCAAAACTTGGGCGTATATAGTGGATCACGATGCGAAACGATCTTGCTTGGAATCCATGTAATCTTACAATCTCCTTCATGTATAATTCGCGGTCTTCCTGCGTATATATTAGTATTATGCGGCAAAAAGTCTGTTGATTTGGTCAATCGGTCTCTGACGACCCAAATGGCATTGTGTCTCTTGGCGATGCAGGGGTAATCCAACAATGAAATCCATTGAGATCGATTCCACTTCCATTACGGTATTGGTAAAGGTTGCAATAGTCCCCAGGATGTCTATGATCAACCTTCACTTGCGACAAGTCAAACATCGTGACACATACTCGGCCACGTCTTGTTTGATCCTCTCCACCGGTAATTCTTTTCAAATCTTGGTACATTTTGGTGCTACCGGTGGATAGCATAATTTGACTTATGGGCCTCATCAAGAATCGTTCGTCTTAGATCGGCATTGTCGGGATGCAGAGGCGGCCTTTAAACAACAAAGAACCATCTTCTTTTTCTGAGAAGTCCGACCTGATGCCTTCATTCACGTCTTGATGAATCTTTGTTAATGTCGGATCTTTCATCTGTAGATCGTGGATATGCTCAAATATCAGCAGCTTCTTGATATGTTAGCCAAAAAGGATCCGGTGTCCTTTGACTCAATGTTAGCATCATAGAGTGCCGTGTCTTCCAATAATTTCCATCGGTGCATACCCAAAATCAAAAAGCTAAGCGGTGAACCTTTTAGACTCAATGCATCGGCTACTACATTACGCCTTGCACGGATGGTATTGTATGGAGCAATCGTAATCCTTGAGGAATTCCATCCATCTGTTGTCTCATGTTGAGCTCTTTACGTATAGCAGATATCGGAGCTCTTATGATCGGTGAAAATTTCAAATGTCTCACCATACAAGTAGTGTCCAAATTTTCGGTAAAAAATGCGCCATTCAAGTCATGAGTCGGGTAATTTTTCTCGTGTTCTTTCAACTGTCTTGATCCGTAAGCTATCACCTTCTTGTGTTGGTTGAGCACACAACCAAGGCCATTGTATAATGTCGCGTCAGACATCGATATCCTCCACCTTTGCAAGGAATTGCCAACACCGAGCCAAGTGAGTCTCGTTTTGAGTTCTTGAAAACTCTTCTCGCCTGCCTCACTCCACTCAAGCCTTGAATCTTTTCGTGTCAGCTTTGTGAGAGGTCCCCATATCTTTGCAAACCCTCAACGAACGTCGATAATAGCTCCTTCTAAGCCCGAAAACTTGACATCTGCCTTTGTCTTTTGGTGCTCCCATTTAACTCGCTTCTATCTTTCTTTGGATCTACCGTGACACCGTGCTTCGAGATGACATGTCCCAAAAAGCTAACTTCTTCCAACCAAAACTCACACTTACTGAGTTTGGCGTACAATTGGTGTTCACGTAGCGTTTGTAGAGCAATCCTCAAGTGTTCTTCGTGTTCTGTCTTGGATTTGGAGTATATTAGTATATCATCAACGAACACTACCACGCAGGAGTCCAAGTGTGGTTTAAACACTCGGTTCATCAGATCCATAAATGACGCTGGAGCATTCGTTAGTCCAAACGGCATCACAAGGAATTCATAGTGTCCATACCGTGTCCTAAAGTCGTCTTCTCAGATGTCCCTCGCCTTTGACTCAGAATCGATGATACCCGGATCTTAGGTCGATCTTGGAAAAATACCTTGCTCCTTGCAGTTGGTCGAATAGATCGTCAATTCTAGGCAAAGGGTAGCGGTTCTTCACAGTAAGTTTGTTCAATTGTCGATAGTCAATGCATAGTCGCATTGACCCATCTTTCTTCTTGACAAATAAGGCCGGTGCTCCCCATGGAGACACGCTCGGTCTAACAAACCCCTTGTCCATTAGTTCTTGTAGTTGTTCCTTCAACTCCTTTAACTCAGCGGGAGCCATTCTATAAGGTGCTTTTGAAATAGGCTCCGTCCCTGGTGCTAAGTCAATGGCGAATTCTACTTCTCTTTCTAGAGGTAATCCAGGCAATTCTTCTGGAAACACGTCAGCGAAGTCTCGCACAATTGCTATCTCAGAAATGACGTTCTTTTCCTCCTTGTCCTCCTTTAAGAAAGCTAAGTATCCACTGCATCCCTTTCTGATCATTTTCGCCCCATCACGAGATCAAGGGTATATGACGACCTCACTCCTTGAAACCGAAATGATCTTCTTGTGTTGGGTCTGAAAATGACTACCTTGTTCTTGCAATCAATGGTCGCACAATGCTGCGCCAACCATGCCAAGGATCACATCAAACCCTTGCATGTCTAACAGTACCAACTTTGCTTCCAATTCATGCACTTCTAAGTCTTGAACTGCTACGACGATGGATTTGCAAGCTAACTCCGTGTCTACTAACTCTCCAAATGAATAGACACGAGATAGGGACGAAATCCAACGTCTAACGATCTTCATCTTCTTAGCAAAACGTGGAGTGACGAATGAGTGGGTAGACCCGGTCTATCAACACTTTCGGCGTCATGTCTAAATACACTTCCTTCTCATACATAGTTAAAGTACCTATAATATATATACACATACATACATAATTTACACATCAAAATGCACTCTCTTATATTAAAAGAATCTACACTATTCCTAATGCATGCACCTTTTTCCATCTAAAATTCTTTATGAAACGGAATTTTCTTTAATAAAATAAAATTTCTCACCTTGGATGACGCCGTGCACATTCCTCGCTTCTGACGCGGATCGCATAAACTCTCCCCTAACAATCGGCTTCCTTGCTTGAATGGGTGGTGTCAGAATCAAGCCGTCTTGCCCTTATGTCATCTCGGGGCAATCCTTGATCAAGTGGCCCACCTTGCCACATCGGAAACAACCTCTAGTTCCGATTCTGCGATCTACGCCCCTGATCGGCTTGCACATCCCACACGCTGCGTCTCGAGGTGCGGAAGATACTGACGAGAACCCCGTGATGGACAAGATGCCAGAGACATGCGAGGCTCTCATAGCGAAAAAGGTCTCCCGACGCAAGTAATGGAAACCTCATTGTTGTTGTCGCCGCCTTCCAAAACCTCCCCAAAGCGTGGTCTCTGACTCTGACCCACGAACTTCGGCTTTTTATTCACCGGTTCGTAGTTCCCCATCCTTCCGTGGTCAAGTCCTCTCTGTTGCTCTCTCTGTCTATATCTGTTTGTGTTCTCTTCTTCCACTACCAGTGCCTTGCTCATGACCTCTTCATAGGTCCGCAACTGGAATGGAGCTACTCCTCCCCTAACTTCAGGCTTCAAACCTTGCTGAAACCTTTTGGACTTCATCACTTCAGTAGCGACGTAGTCCGGTGCAAAACGGGCAAGTCGTAGAAACTCTACCCCATACTCTCTGACTGTCATCCTCCCTTGTACTAGCTGTAGGAACTGAATCTCAAGCTGGTTCCTCACTACTTCCGGAAAATATTGTTTGTTGAATTCCTCAACGAATTCCTCCCAAGTCCAAGGCAACTCTGGGGTCTCCTGAGCCCGAGTCCTTATCACGGACTTCCACCAAGGCCCAGCCTCCCCATCCAACATGTAAGCTGCCCATCTTACACTCTCGTCTTCCGTGCAAGTTAGCACGCTAAAGACTTTCTCCATCTCCATCAACCAATTCTCAGCGGCCATCGTGTCTGCCTGCCCAGAAAATGAAGGAGGTCTCATCCTCCTAAACTCTGTAAAAGATGAGGGCACAGGCAACGCAGATCCCTGAGTGTGTGTGTAGGTGGTGCTCTCTTAACATGAGCTGCAAAGGATCTTTGCTTGTTGTGCCATGGCAGTCCATAGTCTCCATAGTGTGCATCATCCTTTGTCGCTCTTCTCTATCTTCTTGTCTTTCTCTCAATCTTTCTTGCTCTCTCAGATCTTGGTCCTGATGATCTCGATCCTCTTCCTCATGTCGTTGTCACTACTCGCCTGGGCCTCGTTACCTCCTAAAGGCACTCTATTGGTAGGAGAGATGAAATCATCTCCACTAGAACTCCTTTGATGGCCTCCCTTGGTGGCCTCTCCTCTAGTGACATTATTGCATTTGAAACTAAAGTTTAGTTAGCGAAGCCCTATGTTCGACGAAAGAACCCTTGTCATTGCTAAAGAAAATGCTTTGATACCAGATGGCGGCCGGATTTGACACCCGAAACCCGCCATCAAGACAATCATCTTGACCGTGCCCTCAACTATGCACGAACACCGTATATCAAGCATAAAATAAATAAGAACAACTTCGAATTTAAATCTACATAAAAATACTTCTCAAAAGAGTTCTACCCTCATGCCTCGCATGAAGGAGAACCGATCCGAACCATCGATGATAACCATCATCATGGATGGTTCATTCGCCCAAAAGAATACTCGATATCCACATACACAAGGTTTAATCAAAACCAGCTTGACATACCAAGCCATACAATCTCCAACTAAAACTCCTCAAAGTTGCATGCAGAGTCCTCTAGAAGAAGTCCTCCTGGAGGTGGCTCTAACTCTCGCCGCAAGGTCCAGGCTCACTCCGGCGTCTCCTCAAGCCTCGGCAATGCTAGTAGTGGACTGCGGACGTATAGTCTATAGGGTGAGCTACATCCTAGCTCAATAGGAGGAATACGATTGAACATATAAGATATAACTCACATGTATTCTATGATATGCATGCATGATGTATGCATTTGTTGATGAAAAGCATTAAAACGCTTCAATTCGGTAGATTTCTCATGTCTTTTAGTTAATCATGAATGACGCCTGAGAAGGCCTAAAGCAAAACTTAAACTTCAACTTAAATAATCCCGAGCAATATAGCATCGAGCCCCACGAGATACCCTTCATCGTCATCTATATAGACAATTTAAATGTATTCCACAGGAATACTAATAGTACCAAGCCCCTTTCCTTGGGGATTGGTGGCGGGTTTCACATCTCATCAACACCCACAGGGTGTGCTTACTCTGACTGGATAAGCCTCCGTGATGGCCTCTGATTAGCCGCCGTATCGGTCACGGATATCTCCCGCGTCGATCGTGGTTATCCATATGGGGTAACCTATCAAACCTCAAATAACAAAAATATCGTGCCTTACATATAGTTATTCACCGTAATTGTGCTATCTTATATCAGTTAGGCCTCATCAAGCATGATTCAATCATGGATACATCACAGGATGTATCCATTCACCTGCATCACACGATGCCTTTACTTCTTCACTTCATCATCCCACAGGGATGGTCCATTTAAGTTCTCTTATGAATGTCACACACACACTTTTCATAATCATTGAGTAGTAAAACATTTGAATTGAATTGATATTATTACATACATGCTCTTGTAAAATAAAGTACATGTTCAGGGTGTTCCCTACCTCAAGTCTTTAGCTGATCAATGCATCAAGGTCCCGCGTGGCTCCTTGTGCACTCGTTCTCACGTACCACCTATGGTACCATATAACATGTGAAACACATCACAAAGGATGCTATAGAGAAGGTATAAGATCCCCCAAGAATCTTAAAGTCAAACCAAAAGTCAACATAGTTTACTACAGTCGATTAATCGAACTCCAAAATCGATTAATCGAATCTGATTCGATTAATCGATTTCCAAAATCGATTAATCGAAAGTCAATATCGATTAATCGAAGCAATTTCGATTAATCGAAATTCTCCTTTTCGCAAAGTCCATTCACTTTTCGAACAGTCGAATTGTCATTCGATTAATCGAATCCAATTTCGATTAATCGAAATTCTTCTTTTCGCAAAGTAAATTTACTGTTCGAACAGTCGAGTTTTCATTCGATTAATCGAATCCAATTTCGATTAATCGAAATCCTTCTTTTCGCAAAGCAGACCCTTAGTTCGAATAGTCAATTTTCACAAGTTGATTAATCGATTCCAAATCGATTAATCAAAACCAAAATCGATTAATCGAAATCCCATTTCGATTAGTCGATTTTTCCTTAAGTTATTTTCTCCAACCCCGGGGTCCACTTTGGAGTTCTCGATTATTAATCGATTCTCAAATCGATTAATTCCATTGCAAAGTCGAGTAATCGAAATTCAATTCGATTAATCGAAATCGCCGTCCTCTGACTCTTCAACTTCCTGGCCAATTTCGATTAATCGAAACCCAATTTCGATTAATCGAAATTGTCGATTCAATTCTTCCCAATCTTTTTCCATACTTTTCTTCTATCTTTCTAAGCCATTATCCTATGATTTAACCCACATTTCTTTGCAACTTAACCCCTATAATCTATGCATCTTATTTACAAAAAAAATTTACCTTGGATAGACCTCAAGTTGATTTCTATCAATAGTTGGAAGGCTAGGGTTTCTAGCTTTGGTTCTAACGGATCCCTTGCGTAGAATCCGGCCTCTTTAATGCTTGACTCTCTTCCAAAGCAGTTGCAATAACTCCTCTCTTACTCCTCTCTTTCTCTCTCTTCTTTACTTCTCAACCACCAAAACATGAAAGTTAGGGTTTTCAACCCTTTTTATCTTATCTCTTTTTCTCGGCGTGGAGCACATACACACTCATCAGTGTATGTAACTCTACAACTCCTCTATCTCTCCACTCTTCTACACTGATTCACACATCACTTCTGCTCATCTCACCTTAAGTTCATCAATGAACTATCTCATGGTCAAACCTAAGACCAATCGGGCACGGATCCCGAGGTCATAGTTCAATGTGATTTTTCGGGCTATTACATGATCTCACCGTCGGATGCGCCTATCCGGTGATGCGCACAGGAGAACTCTTTTTGCTGCTGCTGCTACCTTTATATATATATATATATATATATATATATAGCTTCTAAAGGATGTTTTTAAAGGCTGTTGTAAGTTGGTTTATCAAAAAAAAAAAAAAAAAGCTATTGTAAGTCTGTTGTTTTTAAAGGCTGTTTTTAAAAGCTACATACATACATATATATATATATATATATATATATATATATATATATATATATATATATATATATATATATATGGGAACCATTACTTGCACACGCTTTTTAAGTGATTGCAACGAGATTAAAGAAAGACTTTACAATTTAAGGGACATGTGACATGTAAAAACGCAATCTAGTCCATATGATTTAAAGTTCATGATCTATAGATCCTTTGTAGATAAGATTGGAGCAAAACGCGATATTTATCATATGATCTATTATTGTCAACCGTTGAATCAAATAATAGTCTTTTACTATATTGAATCACATGATGAAGATTATATTTCGTGCCAATCTTACCCACTAAGGATCTATAGACCATGAACTTTAAATCAGAAGGCCTAGATTGCGTTTTCACATTTCACGTGTCCCTAAAATACAAAGTCTTTTTAACCTCAGTGCAATCCATTAAAAAGTGAGTGCAAGTAATGGCTCCCTATATATATATATATATATATATATATATATATATATATATATATATATTAGAGTACCTTTTAATCCACCCACCAAATCTTTGAGTTCACCCACGTGGAAACACATCGACTGCATTGAATAAGATGATGGAGATTGCTTATCGCCCCAATATTTCACGCGATCGATCTTTAGATCATGGGTGTACCATTAGACGGTCGGTTTTTTATTTCATGTGGTACACGCCCATAAAAGTGACCTTAAAATCAATTTTACGTGTGTACATGATGTTAAGGTCACTTTTCTGAGATGCGTGCCGCGTGAAATAAAACATTGGTCGTCTGATGGTATGCCGATAATCTCAAAATCCATCGTGTGAAAGATTGGGAAGATAAATGATTTCCATCGTTCGATTCAATTCAGTCAATGTGTTTTAGCATGGGTGAATTTAAAGATTCGGTGGGTGGATTTAAAGGTACTCTTTATATTATATAACCCTACGCCAACGGGTGGCTGCCGTCGGCGTAGGGTAATTTTTTTGTAGTAAGTTGTCAATGGTTCTGTTAACTGTAAAAGTGGTTTCAGACGATTCAAACCTTACTCTCTTGATTTGGTTCATGATCACAATTTTTCGGCGATTTTAAACTGCCGCCATGAAAATTGTCTAACTCTGGTGGCTAATAAGATTGACTTTTTTTCGGCGGTTACAACTGCCGGGAAAAGAAATTTATTGCCGACGGTATAAAACCGTCGAGAACACCGTCGGGTATTAGTGACCCATTTAAAAAGTAATGGCCATTAAATTATATTCAAAAAAAGACTCCGTCAAATATGTTCACCCCCATCTCGATTGGTTGCCCATAAATTTGGAGAGAAATCTGAGTGTGACAGATAAACTGATGATTAGATCATGCTTCTCCGGTCATAGCATAACCACTGATTGAATCAATTCTGAGGATTTTTTTAGACGAACTTAAAAACAAAGGATTCTAAGTTTTATAAGAATCTGTCAGGAATTTGAGTAACTTAAGAATGTATATGGGAAAAATCAGGAATCTGAGTCTACTAAGAATCTGCCAGGAATCTGAGTGAGAAGAATTTGAGCTTTTTCTGAGAAAAATCAGGAAACACCTGAACGAGGCCTTAGTGTGAGGGGTCGCTTAAAAGACACCAAAAAGATGATGGTGGAGGAGGCAGGGACAATATTCTTATATACAGTAGCTCAGAATCAAAAGAATAGGATCGTACAAGATAGATTCCAATATTCTGGATCTATTATTAGTCTTTATTTTAATTCAGTGTTAAATGTCATTTTCGACTTGTATCCAGAATTGGTGAAACAAGCAACCATTGCAACCCCCTTTGAGATATTGTATAATCCATGAGACTATCCGTGGTTTAAGGATGCCATAGGGGCCATAGATGGCACACATATTGATGTCAACGTTCCAAAGGTAGATTCGCAATGGTTCCGCAATCGGAAACAATCAATAATGCAAAATGTAATGTGTGTTGTTAGCTTCGATATGTTATTCTAATATGTACTCCCCGGATGAGAGGGATCCAACCCCAACTCAAAGGTTTTGAGCAGTGCCCTCTCTAGACCTTAGACTAGGCTTCATATCCCAGTTGGAAAGTACTACCTTGTGGATGGGGGTATTCAAATATGAGAGGGCTTCTTGCTCCGTACCATGAAGTACGATATTATATTCAGGAGTTCAACAACTCCAATCCCCCAGTAACTCCCGAAGAATTATTCAACAAACGACATGCGTCACCGCGTAACATTGTAGAACAGACGTTTAGGGTGCTTAAGCAACGCTTTCTAATTCTCCAAGTCCGCACAAGATTTCTACTGAAAACCCAAGTGAGGATAGTCACCGTATGTTATGTTATACACAATTACATAAAAACATACGATCATGAAGATCCATTCTCCAATGAATGGCTAGAGGAATACGTGGAGCTACCGAATGAGGATTCCGTGGAAAAGGAAGATCCAAATGTTGAATACACACAATTAAGACAGAATCGTGAGTGGATGAGCTCATTTCGTGATGATAAACTCATAGAATGTGGGATGCACAATCTAGTTGATAGTTACTTTGACATTTTATGAATTATACAATTTGTGTTATAATTGATAGTTCTTTAATATGTGTAATGGCTACAACAAATTCTATCACAAAATTCTCTAATGTATAAATCTAATATCGTAAGCTTTTTTATATATTTATAGATATTATGGCCAAATATTATGTTGCCTTCATAAGCCGGTAACCTAAAATTTATAATAGTTGGGAAAAATGCGCGAGGAAAGTAATTGACTTTCGAGGAGCATATTATCGCTCCTTCAATTCATACGAATAGGCAATAAATGCGTTGCATGACCATAATATGAGCGCGTCACAAAGAAAAATGAACAGTCCAATTATATCAGACGTCACACAACGTGACAATGTCATAGATAGAGTGATAGAATCCACACTAGATGCTCGCTTGCACGTAGATTGTATGTGTGGAACGTTTGTACGAGTTATTATTATCGTTATTCTATCTCTATTATTTTATTACATCTCGAAAATAAAGTGATTAAATTGTGCAGGACTATTCCTTTACTCGCCAATTTTATTTTCTCATTTATGATTATAAAAATTGTATAGTATTTCTATTTTTTTTATTCGAAAAAATACATATTTGCATTGCAAAAATATCTGGAACACCAGGATCTTCCCATTCCCATATAGGCTCACCCTCCTGGGGACCACCGCCAGCTGCCCGTCACAGGATCGACTTTGTAATACTGGACCCACCGATGTCGTAGCCTATACGACACCCCCAACAGCAACAACAATCTCAACCCTGACTCCCTCATTTTCCACTTGTGCCCCCAGGCTTTCATGTGCCCACCTAACAAAAGGCTCCTACACCACCAATCACAAGAGACTGCCCACCGCCAATGTTCCCAATCGATCGACCACCGAGAGGGAAGGTGCTAGAATCACGTGGTCATAAGCTCGGACTCTTCTGCTTCCGAGGAAGAGCTGATCATGCCGCGATGTCGTGATTTGTTTGACAGCTTTGACGTTGCGATTGGGATCCCCAAGTATACTATGACTTCCATCCACTCGTCTGATGATGACGGCGATGACGACAATGCATCTTCTCCTATCGCATATTAGTTCGAACTTTTATAAACAACTTTAAAATTGTAATGATTTATATTATGCCAAAATGCTGTATTTAATGCCATAATCGAATATGGTACAATAGGTTTTACGAACTCGTTTCCTAATCTAAATTATAATGATTTATATTACTCTGAGCTCGTTTCTAACATGCACATAACGTAGTAACAACCGCATAAAAGAACCTACGTTTGAAGTGATTTTCTCATAATTTTTCTGATAGAAGTCGTTAATACATTGCCGATTGGATGTCTATAAATTTTGACGATCATCCGATTAATATAAACGCTTTGATAAAGGTCATAAATACATGCGACTATAAGGTGTTGAAGAACACAATGCACTTTTTGATATTTTCTTGAGAAAGTGTAGAACACAAGAAAATGTTAGAAACACAAGGAAATGTCAGAAATACTAAGAAAATGAGTTTCTGAGTAGCTTAAGAACGTTCAACTCGGAAAAGTGACTTTCCTCAAAAAGTGTGTTTCTGGGGCAGAAACTAAGGTAGTCATTTTTTGAGCTTTCCCGAGGAAAACTCAAAAAGTATCGAACGAGGCCTAAGAGTAGTTGTGCAGTATTGAATGGTGGTGTACGGACCAGTCTCAATCTCTCTCTACAAGTAAACCTTTTTACTTTGGAATTTGGATGAATGGAAAATTTTTCTAGTTAAAAATATAGTGACCAAATTCGCTAACCTTTTAAAAAGTCACGAATAATTCGCGATTTTTTGAAAAATCAATTAAAATTTCAATTATTCGGAATTTCCGAATCGAATTTGTTTTTTTTCGAATGATTCACGGATTTTATGAATTATATGAAAATTAAATGACTTTCTCTGAATTATTTCGGCTTTTGTTCACAAACTTTTATTTTTTAAATTTATTTTTCTATATATATTATTTTTGAATTTTTTTACTTTAATTTTCCTAAATTTGACGAATTCTGCAGAATTTCATACTAGCCAATTTATTCCCGAACCACGACTTGGTCACTTGGTTTCAATGTTGATCAAAATCTCCATTTTTTCATGAAACACCATAAACACGTTTAAAAAAAAAATACTTGGATTAAAAATAAAAAATCACGAATTTTATGTTTTAAATACGTTTTTCATCTTCTTTTTTTCTCACTTTTATAAAAAGAAAATATTTATTTTTAAATATATTTTATTACTTTTTAGTTTTTCCTCAATGCTTCCCATTTTTTCCCTAATTTGGTCAAATTTTTTAAACATTTTTTAATTTTCTTGCCTTGTGGATGTTTTCCCGAATTTCGAATTGCTAACTGTGGTGATAGGTGCACCGTGCACGGCCTGACAGAGTACAGCGAGTGTGTAAATCTCACTTGGCAAAACGGCCAAGGTTCACTTTTGCTAATTTTGTATTTGTAAATGCATGCACATCTCCAAAAGTTTGAAGAGTTTGATGATAGAGTTGGCAATCCACGTATCTCTTTGACTGCATGACTTGGACGGACTTCTAATGCTTAGAAGTCCGTACACATCACATAGTCACATAGATGTATTGACTGCTTTAATGTACATGATGAGCGGACACCCGTGCAGGCTAACACTTGAAGATAAGCCTTTGCATCATTAAAAAAAAAAGAAAAAAGGCTTACGCATTGCCCTTGCCTGGCTCTACCCTCTAAGAACCTTTATTTGTACTTAAGGTATCAAATATTGATACGTATTAGTTTTCAGCCCAATTGATATATATCTTCTCTGATTCGTTTAAGGAATTTGTATTGGTATTGGGATGCATATCGGCCAATACGTATCAGGTAATGCTCATTACAAAACCCGTATCGGCCGATACCTCCTGATTTAAAAAAAATATATACACAAATGAATAATGGCATCAGCCGATATGTATCGGTCTTCGATGGACCGATATCCGATACCGGTGCACGAGTTGATACCCACTTGTCCTAGTTGTAGCTGGTTTGACAAGTACAACAGGTGGGTGGCTATAGAGTTTTCATGGGTGTAAATAGAGCTGCCCATCTAAGATTTTATTTCAAATGATATCATTCATTTGCACCAACCAAAACTCTGCAAGCAACAACTTAGCCTCCTCTCGAAAAAAAAAAACAAAAAAAACTACAAGTAACAACTCAGCCTGCCCTTTAAATGATTTGAAAAGCGGGTAGGTGGGTGCTTTTCGAGTTGTGGTGGGTGTAAATAGAGCTACCGATTCAAACTCACCCTTCCCCTAGGGAATCAGGATGGTTGGGCATGTATTCAAACCAGTCGAACTCACGCCGCCAATGGGCTGAGTAGACCTTCATACGAAAAATATAAATTACTTTTTTGACAAGATAAAGCTTCATTGGTGAAAAATCCACCAATGTGACATCAACTTTATCAAATCATACCCCAGGCACTTTATATGTCACAAAATGCCGATATTTACAAGTGATGATTAGATTCTTGATTCGTTCAAGAGCAAAGACTCACCACACATTTCCAAAAGGACAAAGGGATGAGCCGAGGGTCCATATAAAAAAGAGTTTTTCAAGACTAACCTCATTTTAAAACTAGTGTTACTGCCACACCTCGTTATATTATAGCCAAGGTATTAAAATCGGTATCGGACTCAGATATTGATTTGCCGATGACCGATATGACTCGGC
Source organism: Chloranthus sessilifolius (assembly GCA_021018995.1). NCBI lineage: Eukaryota > Viridiplantae > Streptophyta > Magnoliopsida > Chloranthales > Chloranthaceae > Chloranthus > Chloranthus sessilifolius. Next base: position 10,481,941 of record CM037598.1, read on the forward strand.
CAATACATGTCGGCCGATACCGATACGTATCGGCATTTAAATATATAAAAAAATCCACGTCTCGGCCGAAACCGAGACGTATCGGCCGATACGGTCCTGCATCAGCCAATACGTATCGGGTATCCGAGTTGAGATACTGATACGTATCGGCGCCGCCGAAAAATCGATACATATCGTCAATTCATATCGGTACGGTCGATTTTTGATACCTTGGTTATAGCCACATTAGTGGTCATGCTCTCGCTTCATAAGCTCTGTCTCTCTCTCTCTCTCTCATAGTCCCACATTAGATAGAGACTTGTCATGAGCCTCGGCATCCGGCCCTTACATATTACGATGCGTTTTGGGGGAGGACGGTGAAATGTAAAGCCTATGTTAGCAACAAAATTAGGGCGAAGACTTAAGCTTAGAATAAGATAATATTGTTGGCATGTTGGACTTGGTCATTACATAATGGTATTAGAGTTGAGGACGGCTCTTCTATAAGGTGGAGGGATTGGGATAATCCCATATCGGATAGAGATTTGTCCTGAGCTTGAGCTATGAGATGCGATTGACCCTTACGTGTAACAACGTGTTTTGGGTAGGGACGAAGAAACGCAATGCCTATGTTAGGAACAAAATCAGGGAGGAGACATAGGTCTAAAACTAGATAATATTATTGATATGTTGGTCCCAAACATCACAGAATGTTACCAGAGCTGAGGACTTCTTTTCTATAAGGTGGGGGTCTAGTGTGCCTCAAGATTTGGTCATAATTGGCATCTTTCTAATCCCACATGCCTTCGGGTCCCCTATGTAAAATGAAATTTGTACACCACATAAATGACTTCACAAAGATAAAGATGGCATTGGATTATAAGGATTTTCTCCATTGTATATGTAAGTAGAAGAGTAGCTTATTTGACTTGGGGTCTCCTGCGTTTGCCCTTGCGTTTTGGGAGAATAAAAAAGAGCAGCTGCTGCTCTTTATTATTGTAAAGAAATGTGGGAAGAGAGAGGTAAAAGTAGTAACAATCTTTTTTAAAAGAGTAAAGAGAGATGTTTTTATGTTTTAAAGAGCAACAGCCCCTTTTTTCTTCATTCAGTCATTCTTTCTCTCTATATTTATTTACAATAACTGCTCTTTTTTACTATCCTTATTTTATTTTTTGATTGGTTTGCAAATAAAAATAAATGATGTGCAATAAGTAATTTCTTTTCTTTCTAGGGCTGTGTTTGGTTAGCTCTTATAAGAGCATAAACAACTCTTTATCAGAGCAGATAAATCTGCTTTGACAGAGAGCAGTTTTATCACTTAAAATAGCTCTCCGTTTGAGCAAATGGAGCGAAGAACTGTGTTACCAAACATGAAAGAAGTTCTGTGCCGGAGCCAAAGAGCAAAAGCGTTGCTCTTTGCCGTGAAAGAGCTAACCCAAACACAGTCTAAGGCTTTTGTTAGAGTGGCCCTCTAAAAAGGGACTGCTGTTGTTGGGCAGGGCTGGGCCAGGTTCGGGCAGTGCTTTTGTCAAGCCTGGCGCCTGATCTTTTCGACCCTAAAAATCAGACCCAAGGCTCCGATGATGGCCAGGGTCACCAGTGTAAATGGCTAGTGCACCATAAGCACCGCACGGGCTCATGTACCTATTACTTGATACACAGATCAAGACCGGGCCCCGTTTATTAACAGTTTGGATATTTAAACCCACCATATGATGGGTCAGGCCCAGTAGTATTCAGCCCATTTGCAACACTCTGAAAGTGTTCAACCCTTTAGGCCCGACACACCCCTTTAGGTCCGACAACTCAGTCAACCAAGTCTAATTTCCGTTGTCATGGGCTGTGCCTTTTACTTGATAAAGTGGCCCGACTCAGGCTCGGGCCTTAGACCTGAGTTTACTTGTTTCACTCTTTAGCCTAAGAAGCACTCTACCGCAAACTTGTGCTCTGAAGTGTTAGTGAGCCATGCCGACCCTCTAGGTCCGGAAATCTATTAATGACTGACTGAAACGTTGGGCCGATTAATAGTGGCCCGGGTATATGCCTAAATGTTTCAGCATTTTCTGGGCTGGCCCAAAACCCACTAGGACAATTAGCAAGGCCCAACTAGTATTTTCCTGAACTTGGCCCACTCAGCCCGATATTCCCATGAAAAATAGAGTAAAATAAAATAAACTAAATACCTTTTTCCTTACAAGCCCAACATAGAATATCGGGCAGCTAGTGGCTAGTGCCTCACCAACATTCACTAACCACACCAAATAAATGTAATCACTAAAAAACATCAATTAATTCTACATGCACACCAATTAATTAAAAAAATAATCTCATCACCAATATATAAAATTACTGATGACACATTATGCACAATCGTTACATGCCTCATTTTTTTTAATTTTTTTTTCAAATGGTGTGGAATTAGTGGCAGTAGTAGCTATCAAAAAATATCATCCCCAAAATACAAGATGACCAATTGGGCAGCTATGATTTTTTATAACAAATGAAATGGAAATCAACCTAAAAATACACAATCTCAACAGACAAAAGGCAACACTCCTACAATAAGATCTCTGAAAGTTTTTGCCCATTGTGTTTTCTAGAGATGATCTATGGGTGTGAATGGGACAGACTTGGTCTTCGAAACCCGATAAGCTATGAAAACTGAGATGCAGATGGAGATCACTGATAAAAGCAAAGAGAAGCCGCCCGCGCTATCCCAAGAACTCCCTCTCGACAACGCTCTTGTTGCCGAGGAGATATCCAAAGGGACCCAGTCACAATTAATAGAATAGTGTCCTGACCCGCTCCATGAATTTCCATCGACGGGGTACCAAAAGGCGGCCGATATCTTACTCGATTGGCCAATCGTAAATTGAGCATCCTACATATAAGAACAAATATTATCCGAAAGGAAGAATTTCGACCGGAAAAAAGAAAGAGAAAATTAGATGGCTACTTTCAATCAATTTTAGGAAAACAATGATTATGCAATTTTCGAAAAATGATACAACCCAAAACAACACCCCTTTTGGGTTGATCAACCACGTGGCATGCTATTTAAAAGAGAATAATTTTTTAAAGATTTTTTTGCGCTTTATTTAATGGTCAAAGATAGGGCAACGCCCACCCAATCTAGTGCATTGAATTTGAGCACCAGACTACATTTTCAACAGTGGATATACATCAGATCATGCCCAAACTTTTTGGGTGGTAACTGATCGTCTTTAGGCAAGTTTCCGTGGCACCCGATCCTAGATGAGTTCTACGTGGAACCCACGAACAGATGATCATGTTTTTCTAAAACTGCAAAAAATATTGTTTTCCTAAAATGGTTTGAAGTAGGCATGCATTTCTGAAGAGCCCAAAAAAACCCACCCAATATAAAAAATGAATTAGTTAATCTAAAAAGCAGAAAATAAGAAGTCGCTTCAAAAAAAAATTTATGGTTGTTGCGGAGAATTTTACCTGTTGAAGGCGATCCATTGTTCTCAGAGGCCTTGAGAATTCGAAATAGTATGTGCCTTTCTGACCAGCTGTTCCATATGGGCTGTCTTCCTCTATAAAACCTGGAAGGAGTTACAAATACAAGAATTACAGAGTGAAATTGTAGATCCAATAATGGATATAGGTGTAAGAACAATTTTAAATTAAGAAATGGTATCAAGCAGTAGAACTTGACAAAAACAAAGCCACCAACAGATTGATAAGAAACCCCTACATGTAGCATAGGGTGATACACCCTTAAAAGTTACAGCTAAAAGGTCCAGTAATGTATTAATGAGCAGTCTCAGATACTCCAAAATTCAAAATGAAAACCGTCTAACACAGATTCTGATTGGAGCTGGATTTGGAAAATGGGCACCCCTAAACAGATTTTTCTTGTGTGGATTGCTGCTTTAAATGGTCTCAAAACCAGAATGATGCTTACGAACAGAAGCTAGAATTTCCCTGAGTGGAGAGAGATGTGGTTTCGTCACCAGGAATCGATGGACCATCTTCCGATCCATTGCAGCATCGCTTCAACTGTATGGAACAAAGTATTTCAGGCACTACTATCCACTGGCTTCAGTTGATACTCTAATCAGCTCTTAGAGCATCTCCAGCAAGGAGAGCTAAATTTGAGTAGCTAAACACCAATTTAGCTACTACTACAGTAAAAATCACTCCAGGAGACACTCTATTTTAGCTACTCTATTCTTTAAAATATTATTTTTCATTCTTGTTTTATTATATTTTACTACCAACACTCAAACTTTTAAAAATTCAAATTCTCTAATGGCTTCGAATGCAATGAGTCAAATCGATATCGGTCTCGAGTATCGGTAGCCGGGGGCCGATACAAATCGGCTGATACCGATACGTATCAGCCAATTAAAAAAAGAAAAGAAAAAATACAAGTCTCAATCGAAACCGAGATGTATCGGCCGATACCGAGTTGGATACTGATGCGTATCGTTAGCGGCCGATTTTGATACCATGTTTAAATGGTCATATTTTTCTGTAACGACTATAATTTCCCAACAGTCATATTTTCCTGTAACGGCTATATTTTTCCAACGGTCATATTCTCTTATAATGGCTATTTCTAATGGTCATATTTTCAAATGGTCATATTCTCTTAATAGAAATCAGATTGGTCTATAAATATGTCAATCTATTCTAGTGTTTCATACAATAAAATATAATCTCTTTTTCACAAGTTCGTACACTAATTCTCTACGTCATTCATTTTTCACTTTCACTCAAATGTCTTAAGGATTCTGTATATCAAATGCTACTTGAAGATTCTGACTCCGATGATGAGTTGGTATTAACTACCGCAATTGTTAAGGCACATGAGTTTTTTCATGAAGAGGGAGGGAGCAGAGCATGTCATGATTTTGTTCCAAGGCTTTGTTCGAAGGCGTGTGTTCATTGATCGTGACACTATGCAAGGCCACCAGAGGCTTTTTCAGGATTATTTTGATGATTCACCAGTATATCCTCCAAAATTATTTCAAAGGAGGTTTTGGATGAACTGCTCTCTTTTCTTTTGTACTTAGATCGTACTTAAAAAAAATTGTGTTGGAACTATCAGCTTATCTTCCCTTCAAAAGATGACAACCGTACTTAGATCGAAACCCATTTGGTTCAGTTCTAATTTTTTTTTTCTGAAATCGAAGCCGATTTGGTTCGGTTCGGTGTAGATAAAATACCTACTTTTTTATTTTTTTAGGGTATCTTTTCGTTTTGTTCGGGGGTTTTTTCGGCTTCAAGCCACCCAAACTGAAACCGATCCAAATTGGGGTTCAGTTCAGTTCCGTTTGTGTCGGGTTTCGGTTTGGTTCAATTTTTTCCTGAAATCGAAACCGATTTGGTTCGGTTCGGTGTAGGTATCATACCTACTTTTTTTATTTTTTTAGGGTATTTTTTTGATTTTTTCTGGTTTTTTTGCTTTCAGGCCACCCAAACCGAACTGAATTGGGGTTCGGTTCCGTTCGGTTTGTATCTGGTTTCGGTGTGATTTGGTCTGGTTCTGGACCCTCGGGTTTCAGTGCGGTTCGGTCCGGTTCGGAGCCCTCGGATTTCGGTGCGGTTTCGATTAATTCTTATTTTATTATTTAGACTAGATAAGAGAGAGAGAGAGAGAGAGAGAGAGAGAGAGAAAGAGAGTTATCCTTATAATAAAAATATAAAAAAGACTATTTTAATGGATAGCTACTGCTACAGTAATAGCTAAATTTAGCAATTACTGTAGCAATAGCTATATATAGCGTGTTGGATGGCTCAATATTTGCGCTTTGGAGCGCTATATTAGGAATCGTGTGTGGGATAGCTCTCCTACTAGAGATGCCCTTAGGGGGTCTGGTACTTTTGGTAATCGCTGAATAACTCTCTGCCAGTTGACCCTTCTTGCGGTTTTGAAGGCCATCTGGAGAGAGCGAAACTAACAGGATCTTTCATTGTAAGAGATCAACCTATACAGTGTACAATTTGGCTGTTAACCTAACTCTATCCTGGGCTCTAGGGGCCTCAACGGGCCAAGTTTGATCCGGCCGAAATGAGCCGGGTATGAGCTGAGGTAGGTAGGCCTGCCGATTAGTAATAGGGCTGGGTATGGGCTAGTCCCAAAAGCCCGAGCCCAACCCAGTCATTTGAGATAATTTTTACATAAATTATACAGAAACTGTCGGAAAATTGTTTGGCGCCCCGTGGCCAGAATAAAAATTGGCCCATTTAAGCCCAGCCCATTGAGACTCCTACTGGGCTCTGGTGCTGCCCCCTTTCCTGGACCTCTCGAGGCTCCTTATTCTGCAAAACTGGGCTGATCTCCTTGACCAAGGATAGCCCCACTGCTATTTTTTCTGTTTTGTTTTGAACCACTGTCTTGGTCCATTTTTTTTCAGGATTGGTATCTTACCATATTGTGTACCTTTTATTGCTTAAACGAATTATACCAGTTACTTCTAATAAAAGAAAAGGACAACTGTAACCACCCCCTGTGGGTTTAAGTTTTCATCCTTTCCGACTACATAACTGTAGCAGCTAACTAGTTAGTCGAATAAATTGCAAGGCCCTGGATAGTAGGGGCTACACAGTTAACCTTCCAATGAAGGTGAAGAGCCGAAAGAGATTGGAAACATGGAGAGGCAATCGGGTTAGGATTGGAGACATAGAAGGTTTTGTGGAAGAGGAAGTTAGGGAGGAGAGAGAATTGGGGCCCAGAAGTGGCCCCAGAAATTAACACCCCTCCTTCTCCCAAATTGCCTTTTCTAGACTAGAGTTGAAGGTTTTCAATTATTTATCTTTTTATTTAAAAGTTTATGGCTTTATGCACCGTTTGAATAGGGGTTTAAATTTTAACTTTCAGCATGATTGTTTTATAATAGGTTTCTCTCTTTATTTAACATAAGCCCTATTGAAAGCCACACGTGTAAATTTCAGTTTTGAATTAATGAAGTTTATTTAGTCAGTTCTTTTGTGTAACTTGAGAACCGTGAAGGTCTCCTTTGTTGAGCGTGATAGTCAAAGGTTGTGTGAAGCAACCCCTTTTCAGTTGGTTTTCCGTCACAAAACCAGATCCATTGAAGACTGCACTTTTTAGACTCGGTCGATGTATAACCGATTCTTGCCTCCTTCAATGTTTGAAGCTATGTTTATCACATCGCTTCTCTTTCTCACACATTCCACTTAATAAATGTGATCATAGCAATATAGAATTTCTATACAATAAATATAATGTTTGATGTGTAATTCAGTATAATTTTGCATAGGCAAGGGCAACCATTGGGCTCCCACAATTTCAAATTCTTCAGAGGCTAAAGAAAATGGCTTATGTCAATTTTTCTATCAAGCTCAAATCCTTCAGGGCATTTTGCTCATACTTAAATTTTTTACGTACAAATGCATGGGGAGTAGATTGATCAATAAGGAGGCTTATTCAACATTCTAAAATTGGGAAAATGCCTTTCTTAGTAAGCATTCATTGAAGGATGTAAAATTCAAAGAAAAGTTAAATTATATGTCAAATTCAAAGACCAAGATATAATAAATAGGAAGCTACCTGAGTGAACAGTAAAGCTATTGTGCCACCATGCTCCTTTCCAGTTATTTTGTCCGCTAGAATCATTTCCTGGATAAATACAGAAATTTACACTCAAAATACTTGTAGCGCAAAAAAATTTGTCGAAAGAGAATTTAAAACAACATCAAAGAGTGATGAAGAGTAACGGTGCCCTTCAACGGATGAATTGAACGTAAAATCTTATGGATTCAGCAATCCATTCAAAAACTTACAACCGTCAAAAAATTATTGAAATCTAAAACAAGATATATAGCTGGCACGTTGGTGTGGCACTAAACAATTAATTTAAGCCAAAATATGTTGTAATAAGAAAGAAACATCCTGACAACATGATACATTTACCTGTTTTGATTGGAGATTTGACTCTGCTCACCGTCTTCAACCGTCCCACTTTTATGCCACATGTTGACACATGACACATATTTCTGACCCATCTAAAGAATCCAAATTGCAGACCATTGTTTGAACTCTAACTCAGGCCAAAAGAAAGCTCATCAGATCTCAACCATCGAATTTGAGCATATCAATGGACGTTATGTAAACTTGAACAACGGTTTATGCCCAAATCAAATGGTTCAAATCAAATGGGCATGTGTTTTTGGTAAAGCAATATTCATACTTATGTCTAGAGTTGAATGACTTTGATTAGTCAAAAAATTTGGTCATGGTCTAAGATATGGGATTGTGATGGCTATCTGTTGCAAACGGTGGCATCCCAGTAACCCTTGGATCATAAATTCATATGATAGAATCTGCAAATTCAACCTATCCTTCCAATGCATTAAAAAAAAGAACAGAAGAAATAATACTTTATAAGCGGATATTATGATGAAAAATTATCCAATTGTGATTTTTCCCCTCCAGAAACTGTATGAATAGGACATGAAAAACCACACTAGAGTCTGCATAAAGGTAATAAACCCCCATTGCAATGAGAAAATTCCCAGACACATTTGTAAACTCACTCTCTAGTGATAAAACTATCTTTTTCACAGCCACTAAATTACAATAACATTCTTGCATTCTAGTGGTTTTGGTGATTATTTAAACAAAATATTCTGACTTGCATAATGGAACTCCTAAAATTTCCTTCTTAGCAATGTAGCTTGTCATGCTTCTGCAAACAATTATAGGTTTTAATCAACAAAATAACATAACTTGGAGATAGTAGCAATATATAATTTAAGAAAGTCATGAGTAGTACTAAACCCTGACCAAATTATTGTATGATCAATGTTCAGCTCATTTAAAATAAAAGAGACCAACTTTGCTGACCAGAGTTAAACAGATGAGCCACAACTGTCCACTCTAATGCCATGTGGCGTACATATTTGATCAATCCAAGAAGTCCACCTAGCATCCCATCATTGACACGTCTTGGGCAAAAAACCATGGCTATCAGGGGACTAGAACCATCCGAACAGTGCATTTTATATCGACGGTTGAAAAATAAGCACAACCATCCAAATTAGAGTGCATTGATTAGATATTCAAATCTCCCAAACAGTGTGTTTTTTGGGCCCCACCTTTTTTATGACTTGGATTACCCAACACTTGTGCCACAAGGCCTAAAAGTGAAATGATCTTGGCACAATCTATAAAAAGTGGTCAACTGCCATTAATCCTTTTAAAAATGGTTGTCATGGACTAAACTTGCATACATCAGTGTCTAACTCTGTGAATCAATGACTACAACGACACTATACCAATGCTGTGTAAGGAAAAAATGAAGATAGGAAGTCGTGGACACTAGCGATCCCCAATAAATCAACAATATAAATTGAAGGGTAAGCTAAGATAGTCCTTACAAACTAGTTTACTATTTAATCCCACAGGTTAAAATGCCATGGATGATTAGAAACAAGGCATTCAAACCAAAATCCACAAGTAAAATGATGACATTATCACAGTGAACACACTGTAGACGTTGCTATCCATGTTGGTTTGGGCCTGATAAACAATTAGTAATTGAGTACCATTTAGGTGGTCCGAGATCTCATTTGGGTGCTACGTGGCACCCAAAACAAGAGTTGGGTGCCACATGGCATAGTCACAAAAGTCTCCGCCTTTTTCAAAAAATTGATAAAAGTCGGCAACTTGCAGTCATCCCGACTTTATTGCCAATTAATTTACCAAGTCACGACTCAGCCGATTAATTGGCGCTGTTTGTGATGTGGTCCGATTTTTTTCTTAATCTTCTCACTTATACTTAAAGGGAAAAAACCCTTTAGGTTTTGTACTAGTTTATTTCGTTTATTCATAAAAAACCTTTAGGTTTTGCGTATTTTGTAATATTTTGTTCATTAAAACCATTATTTTTAACTTGAATGAAATTCTGATATTTAAAAAAAAAAATTTACTTTCCCCGACTTTGAGCGACTTTGACCGATTTTTCCCGACTTAGACCCTTGCCGATTTATTGCCAACTCCCGACTTTGTGATTATGCCATATGGAGAAAGCTTGCATTGCATAGATCATTTGTCAATTTTTCTTTTTTCGAAAATGATCTATGCAATACCAGTCAAAAAAAATAAAATAATCTTATGTAACCTCCCCTTGCTCCGCATGGCACCCAACCCAAGTTTTGGATGCCATGTGGCACCCAAAGGGGAGCTCAGACCACTTATCTAGGTGGTCCTTTGGACCAACGACCCTTTATTCTCAGTAATTATCTAGGGACTACAGCCTCAGCCCAACCACTTGTTTTAGGTATAAAAAGTGAAAGGCTTGTGCCGGTAGCAGTGGAAGGTTGACAATATTGCAACCTCAAGGGCGTTGGTTCGAACCCAGCTTACCCATTAAAAAAAGATGTATATAAATTCACGGATATTTTTGCTATCTATATACCTGCAGGATCTCTTCCATCGATATATCTACAATGTGGATTCCATGCGTACAGATCAACCAAATGGCCAAACCTATCAAATGAATAAGATAAGAACCCCAAAAAAGCAGCTGCACTGAAGACTTCAATGAGAGAAGAACTTGGGCTATATTTACCTATCACCTCCATTTCCGTCACTGTTATCTATGTGGTTGCCACCGTAGAGCCGTCCTGGGATAGCATTTCCAATTGAAAAGTGCAAAATGTCCACTTCATGGCCCCGACAAGTTTTGCTGGTACATGTACCAGGTGTTTCTTTACACCCACCCATCTTTTCAAAAATAATATTTCTCAATTGTCATTCCAAGAGAGAAATTGATGGAAAAAAATGTCTCATACACACTAACAGGATGTAAACAATATAGCAATCTAGAAACCTAACATAAATATGAACAATTTTTTTATAAAAAACCATGAACGGTAGAAGTAAAGAACAACCTTTATAGTCACCGACTTATAAAAATCATTACTTCTAAATCTGCTACAATATCAAAGCTAAACATAGTTTAATTTAACACCGTCTAATACAAGAAATGGATCTGTTGAGATCACATAAACCATATATATATATATATATATATATATATATATATATATATATAATGCCCACCAGAGGTGTCCCCTTGCTAGGCGCTGCACTCGAGCCAGTTGAGTGCCATGCGCACATGCACGGCTTCGAATAGAAACCATCCGGAAAAAAAGAAAAAATTATCTACACCATTGGCCACATGGTCAATCAGGGGCATATAAGTGGATTTTAGAAAAAAGAAATTTCTAAAAACCAAAGGGGTCTGGTGAACCCTATTTGGGACCTGTCCACTTGGCACGTGGCATGTGATATGGCTCTTATGTGCACCACACACACACACACACACACACACACACACACACACATATATATATATATATGTGTGTGTGTGTGTGTGTGTGCATGTGTGTGTGTGTGTGTGTGTGTCCAGGATTTGTGGTCTCTACTTCCTAGGACTACCTTCAACCGTGGTCACAACACATGGTCACAACACATTTCAGTTCCATGTGATATCCAATATGATTTTGGGTGCCACATGGAGCAAGAGATCATTCCATAGATTTAAAAAAAAAAAAATTAAATGAACACCCTCTCTATGGTAAAAGTCAAAATTTGACTACATTAGATGGTCCAAATTTCAAGTGATATAAATCACATGGTGGAGATCAAACTTAAATTTTCTTTTAGATTTGATCTATGCAATATCCCTTTGGTCTACGTGGCACCAACCACACTTGTAGTCACACACACACGTGTGTGTGTGTGTGTGTGTCAAACTCTTTCCCACCGTTAAAAAGGACTACAGGCGAAATTTAAAAAAAAAGAAGAGGATTTCCTACTTCTCTGAGCACACAAAAGCAACACATATACATGTAATGGCGCAGAAAACACTTACATTATGATACGAGGCACTCTCACCTACTTGAAACATGAGTGCAACTGAAGGGCATTTACTATTGTTGCTGCATTACCACAAAAAGATAAACTTTGCTCAAATTCTGTTATACTTGCATGGAAATCTCTTTTCAAATACAGCAAGCAAAGGAGTGCCTTGCATTATATCTCAACTAATTAACATTAATAGTTTCAGCCACCTCCTTATTCATTTTAATCTTCTATGCATACCTTTAGTTTGTATTTTCTGTTTTCGGATGGAGTACGAAGTTTTCACAAAGATTACAGGGTTTCAAATAAATAACAAAGAAACTAGAGGAAATTTTAAGTAAATATAAGAAAATTCAAAAAAAATGTAAGAGCTTCATGGGACATATAATTTAAGACAACAAAATGTGAGCCAAAATGGTAAATATACAAACAAACATAAACATACATGCAAACTACATCACTTACAAGCATAGTGACAAATTTCGTTTTCGGCAACATTTTGGAAAATTTCGGGGAGTACAAAAAATATTAAATATAAATTATATTTAAACTTCATAAAAAATTTATTTATTATTTAAAAAATGACAAAAATTAGAAAATATTTATTAATTTCGGGGAAATTTCGTTAATTTCGCCGAAATTATTGAAATTTCAGCGATTTCGGAGAAATTATCAAAATTTCGCGGAAGTTTCGCTCGACCCCTGTTTCGGTAAATTTCAAAGAAATTTCGGAGAATTTCGCAGAAATTTGTCACTATGCTTACAAGCTGCAGTTACCATTATTTTTAGTAGGCTTAAATTATCTTAAGATTTTTGTCATCAAATTACAACATATATTTGCCAACCCAAAGTTGACAACATTCTACAAAATAATTTCATGAAAACCATGAGCCAATTGTACAGGATATGTGTCCATCAAATCAACATCAAACAATAAATATCGAGCTATAATTACAGCAATATATAAATAAAAAGACTGAAATATCCAGAAAACGCATTTTCAGTATTGTAAATAACCCAACAAAAAACAGAGAATTTTGTTGAGAATGCAAAATTAACATTTCTGAAATTTTTTATTTTTGTGAGCTCAAGGAGATTATAGGGTTTTGGAACTCTTTTGCAAGGGTTTTTCGGGAGGAAACACCCCAAACCTCTTGGAAGAATTTCTTCAAGAAAACGCCGGAATTTGATTGCATCAATCTATTTGTGGGATAATTTTGAAGTGCTTTTGTTCACTTGCACATTCGCTATGAGTTATATTAGATTGGAGAAGAAACATCAAAACACTAAATACGCAACAAAAACGCTTCACTTAAATTGACTAGAAAACCACATAGGACCACCGACCACATGTCCACATTAAAACACTAGTTAGACAACAAAACCCTTGCTTGAATTGAACGAGAAAACCACATAAGACCATACCAAAATACTAATTACACCATTTCATAGTTAAATTCGACAAAAAAAACCATAAAAATTCACGTGAAGATGATAAGAAAATACAAAACTCGGTCAAATCAAAAGAAAAGAAACAACCGAAATTCTCTAAAACCACATACCCTTTTGAAAACTAAATTTAATGATAAAAATGCACATACCCTTTTGAGTACGCGTACTCTCCATCAACTTGCAGCATGAAGAAAACATCATTCCCGTCGTGTAAAGCCTACAAATCATTTTACAAAGTGTCAACATTAGGAATAAAAATAATCCAAGAAGCTAAAATCTCCAAATAATGACATTCTAATGACACAAATCCTATAATTTCATAAATGAATAAAAAAAAAAATCCATCATAAAAAACAAACAAAACCCATACCAAGATACAATTAGACAAACATCTAAAATACAAAGGATCTCTTTTATTACCAGCTTACTTTTTAGTACTTAATTCCAAGATTTGATAGAAATTAAAAAAACAAACAAACAAACAAACAACACACAAGATAGAGAAGATGGAAAGATATAGGAGACTTCAACTTTCAATAAGATTCTATCCAAGGACTTTCATCTAGCAGACAAAGCATATAGACTCACAACATGCATACAATAGATATCCCAAACATCTATCTAATAAAAAACCCAACTACTATAGGTAACTTTCTAAGAAGTTATTCCAAAAGCCAACATTAAACACATATTTCTACCAACAGTATTATAACCCAAGGGGTAAAAGCCCCAAAAAAGTAATCCAACAACTATTCCAACAGAATAATCTCAATAGATATTTTCTAACTTAATTAGAAAACCACGAATATAAAGATGATCGCATTCCGCACCTCCAGGAAGAGACTCCTCCTCAAGACTGAAAATTATAAGTCATTCCTGAAGCTTCTACAACAGTATCCATCCAGAGTCTTAGGTGACAAATTATGCCATTGACTAAAAACTTTCATGGGGGCGTTATTTCGAACTTGCAAATTCATCTAGTAAGTCTTGTTGTTGGCTCCAAAATATTTAATCATCTTCAATGAAAATTGAGCTTAGATTACCAATCAGAAACTAATAATAATAATAATATATGGGAACTTAGATTGCACATATAATTGGAGGCACACCTTGAAGGAAGAGGCGTGAAATCATGCCTTGTAAACTACCTTTTCCAAGTGTTGAATAGTGTGGCAAATATTGGAAAGTTTTTGGAGCTAACTTCTTTGGTCTGTGTAAAGCTTATGCTAGACAATATGGTTGTAGCCAAAGGAAATTAGTATATTGCTAGAGAAGCATGCTTATTGCTTTATTTGATAGTGCACAACAAGCAAGTTTTCCTTCAGTATTTGGAAAACTTACAGCACTAATTTTGAATTCCTTCTCATCTTATCGGCATGAGTAACTTCAGGAATGTATGGTATGATGATTAGAGGTCACTAACCATAGAAGCTTCATACTTGATCAATTGCTAGAGAAATTCCTTGCATCATTATTTAAGTCGATTAGGCAAGGCATGCCAACTCACTAAGTGAGGCTAATATGTAATTCCGTTTCACACCATCTATTCCACAAGACACCCAAATTGCTACTTTTTTACACACAAAAAAAGTATACTTCTAAAAATGATGGCCCAACAGTAAATTTTAGAAGTGTCTCCAACAAATATGTTATAACCAACAAGTAGATACCCAAAATATATAACCAACATCCATTTGTAAAACAATGACCTTATCACTTAGGCTTTGTTTGGACACCCACAGTGTTTACAAAAAAACACCATATAAATAAAAAAGCTTACAGTTATTAATTAATTTCATGTCTGGTTGACTCTATTAATGAAGTTTTTTAGCAAAATAGTTAATATTTTACAAAAATGTGTAATCTGTACGAAACAATCTGCAATAATATTATTTATATATTTTTTGTGATTGTGCATCCAACCGAAGTCTGAATCCAACCAAATTAGGAAACATAAACAGGAAAACCATAGCATATTCCCATCAGACAAATCCCACAAGCATATAAGTAGCAAAAATAAAACTCAAATTATTAGAGAACAACAAACGCCATTAAAAAATCAAAATAAAAACCAAACCATATATGAAAATAGCCAAAAATCTTCACATAACATCAAACCCATCATAGAAATCCTACAAACAAATGACAATTTAAATTTGAAAAAAAATAATAATAAGACCCATCATTTAAAAAAAAAAAAAAATCAACTCAATAAGCCAAATTCACTTTAAAAACCTTCAAATAAAATCACCCAATTCATAGAAAGCCTATAAACCGTCATATAACATAATTGACAAATAAATAAATAAATAAACCAATATAAAAGGGTCGATCATTTGAGATAAAATACCGACTCAATAAGCCAAATTCATTTAACAAGCCTTCAAATATCATCATCACTCAATTCATACAAAGCCCACAAAGCTCCATATACCTTCAACTGATAACTAAGTATAAAAAGTTCCCAAAACCCATATTAAAAAAAAAACAAAATTAAACAAATAAATAAGTAAACCTATAGAAAAGGCCAATCATTTAAAAAAAAATACCAACTCAATAAGCCAAATTCATTTCACGAACCTTCAAATAGCATCACTCCAATTCATATATATCCGACAGACCTCCATACACCTTCAATTGATTAATAGTTAAATAAGCCCATCATAAAAAATAAAAAAATCACAATGCCCATATATAAAAAAATAAAAAAAATCAAAATTTAACCATTGATTTAAAATTAGCTACCAACTAAATAACCCAAATTCATTTAACAAACCTTCAAATAGCATCACTTAATTCATTTAACAAACCTTCAAATAGCATCACTTAATTCATTTAAGTGATGCTATTTTAACAAACCTCCATATACCTTCAAGTGATAAACAAGCAAACATATTAAAAAAAAAAACAAAATTAAACAAATAAATAAGTAAACCTATAGAAAAGACCAATCATTTAAAATAAAATGCCAACTCAATAAGCCAAATTCATTTAGCAAACCTTCAAATAGCATCACTCCAATTCATATATATCCGACAAACCTCCATACACCTTCAATTGATAAATAATTAAATAAACCCATCATTAAAAAAAATCACAAAACCCATATTTAAAAAAATAAAAAAACCCAAATTAAACCATTGATTTAAAATTAAGTAGCAACTAAATAACCCAAATTCATTTAACAAACCTTCAAATAGCATCACTTAATTCATTTAGCAACATATACCTTCAATTGATAAATAAGTAAAACAAATAAATAAGCCCATCATCAAAACATCACAAAACCCACATAAAAAAAAAACAAAACAAAACAAAATTAAACCTTTCAAAAGTGTGAGTGAACATTGGGTAGAAGGAGGGCAATAGTGGAAGAAAAGGTGACTTAAGACTTATTTGGGAATTTCGACATGGCTAGATCTCTCGCGGGTATACAAACATAAAGGAAGATTTTTCAGGTAAATTACTCTAAAAAAATAAAATTAAACAAATAAATAATAAACCCATATAAAGAGACTGATCATTTAAGATAAAATACCAACTAAATAAGCCAATTTCATTTAACAAACCTTCAAATAGCGTCACTTAATTCATTTAACAAACCTTCAAATAGCGTCACTTAATTCATTTAACAAACCTCCATATACCTTCAATTGATGAACAAGCAAACAAATAAATAAGCCCATCATCAAAAAATCACAAAACCCATATAAAAAATAAAAAATAAAAAAAAACAAAAACAAAATTAAACAAATAAGCAAATAAATAAATAAACCCATAAAGACTGCTCATTTAAGATAAGATACCAACTCAACAAGCCAAATTCATTCAACAAACCTTCAAATAGCATCACCCAATTCATTTAACAAACCTCCAACCTAATAAATAAATAAGCCCATCATCAAAAATCACAAAACCCATATTAAAATCAAAAACCCAAATTAAGCCATTCAAAAATTTACCTTCAGAATCATTTTCCCGCCTTTATACTCATTTTCCTCATCTGGGTCCAAAGCAGGCAGTAAAGAAAACTCAAACCCATCAATGCCCTCCCAATCATCCGCGTGCCCATCGAGTGTCACGATCGACGGCCTATATTGCGCCTCAACTCGTGCCTCGGGATTCGACTCGCAGCTCCATTCTCCTCCATCGCTGTGGGAATCAACGGTCGCAAACAAAGTCAACCAAACGAGTGCTCCGATTAATAACAGAAATCTGAGCATCGTTGGATAATCGATGAATTGCAGAGGAATTGACGAGGAATTGGAGTTGGGTGTAGGATGAGATAGAAAATTGGATCTTGAATTCTGAAGGAGCCGCCATGGAGACGGCCAAAAGACAGTGGTTTGGTAGATTTGGAATTTCTGACGCAGAGGCAAAATGTACATTTTTGCCCTTGTAGTTTTTGTCAAATTGGAAGAGATTATATGAAATTATGGGGGTAATATAGGCATTTTAATAAATCCGCTATTCTGGAATTTGGTCTACACGTGACCTGTTGCCAACAACTTGGAAACCGAGTCACTCTTCTAAGTACGGCAATAGTTCAGCTAGGTTAAAATTTACAAACTAGGGTAGGGTAGGACAATAGTTCCGCGAGGTTAAAATTCAGAAAATTCCTTTAAATTCTATAAGTTCGGGGAAAAATTAAAAAAGAAAATCGGTGAAAAAAAAAAAAAAATATATATATATATATATATATATATATATATATATATACTGGAAAAGGCCTTTGTCGGTCATGCGAGGACGGTCACCGTCCTCCAACCTTTCACGTGGAGCTCCATGTGGCACCCAAAACACTTTCTGGGTGCCACGGGGACCTTGGATGCATTGCTTAGATTATCTTTGGAAAAAAAATAATTTAAAACTTATCTTCACCATGTATATTTTGAATCGTGAAATGTGGACCAATGAAAATTATCAAACTTTGACTTATGGGTTTAAAATTTATTTTTCGAATTTCTTTTTTAATATTGATCTAAACTGTCCACTTGTGCTCTACGTGGTACCCACAAAAAATTTTGGGTGCCACATGGAACTCCACGTGAATCTTGGAGGACGATCACCGTCCTCCATTGGAGGACCTAACCGGCTCCATATATATATACTAGTGGACCCTGCATGTACAAATGTATGTGAGAGCAGTTTATTTGAAGAATGAATCGTTACAATATAAATTTTAAAAATATTTTTGTATTAAAAAAATAAAATTATTGGGCATCGAAATTTCGGTTTGATTAGGACTGAAACTAAATCCGGTATGTTCACAAAAATTTCGGGATTTCTGCTAAACATCCTGGACGAAATTTCAGCCAAAATGTGGTGGGGCAAGCCGAAGTTTCGGTGCTCATACTTTTTTTTGTTTTAAAACAAAAAATTATCGGCTTTCAAAATATTAGCCAACAAACCGAATCTGGTATGCTCACTGAAATTTCGCGATTTTGGCTGAATATCTTGGATGACCGAAATGTGGTGGGTCAGGCCGAAGTTTCGATGCTCATATTTTCTTTTTTTTTTGTTTTAAAACAAAAAATTATCGACTTTCAAAATATTAGCCAATAATTTGGCTAACAAACCGAATCTAGTATGTTCACTGAAATTTCGAGATTTCGGCTGAACATCTCGGATGAAATTTCAACCGAAATGTGGTGGGCCAAGTCAAAGTTTCGGTTCTCATACTTTTCTTTTTTTTGTTTTAAAATAAAAAATTATCAGCCTTTAAAATGTTGGCCAATAATTTGTTGATTAGCAAATTATCGACTGATAACTTCAAATTATCGGGCATGAATTTGAAGGCCACAATTTTTGACCGAAAATTTCGATATTTTATTTCGGTGCGGTTCGAAACTGATGTGTTTCGGCCGAAATTTTGATTCATGACCCCAACTAAAATGAAGTCTTTATTATTTGTGATGAAGGTAGTAAACTTGATATCGGCATTATGTATCGATCCATGAAGGACCGATACGTATTGGCCCTTTTTAAAAGAAAAATAAAAACGCAAGGTCTCGGCACAAACCAATATGTATTGGCGTCTGAACACATGTATTAGGCGTCGATCGATAATTTGAAGTTATTTGCTGATGATTTGCTAATCATCAAATTATCGGTTGATATTAAATCATTATATATATTATCGGCCGATAATTGTGGGTTTTTAAAAAAAAAAATTGGCATTGAAATTTCGGCCTGGACCACAAGATTTCGGCTGAAATATCGTCTCCGATTTTCGGCCGAAATCTCAACATTTCGGTGGGGTTCAAAACCGATTCGTTTCATTCGAAATTTTGATCCTTGTTGTAAGGTATGACATCTTGGGCGATACTGATACATAACGGCAATACATATCAGTTTTTCAATAAACTGATACGTATCGGTTCTGATACTTCTTAGTCCTCCAACTCGGTATCAGTATCGGCTGATACAAGCCCGTATCAGCCGATATGTATCGATTTGCGCCAAGACCTTGGTTTTTTTTTTTCACAAGGGCCAATACGTATCGGCCGATTCGTATCGGTCCTCCCTGGATTGATACCCGATACCGAGTTTGGCACCTCCATCCCAAACGATAAATACTTTATTTTAGTTGGGGTCATAGATCAAAATTTCGGTTGATAACTTCAAATTAGTGGGCCGATAATTTTGGGTTTTTTAAAAAAGACAATTTGGGCACCGAAATTTCGGTCTGGATCACAAGATTTCGACTAATAATTTGATGATTAGCAAATTATTAACTGATAACTTCAAATTATTGACCGAGAATTTGAAAACCATGATTTTTTATCCAAAATTTCGGGATATCGGCCGAAAATCCCGAACGAAATTTCTGCCGAAATCTTGTGGTCTAGGTCAAAATTTTGATGCCTAAAGTTTCTTTTTTTAAAAATCCAAAATTATCAGTCGAAAAAAAAAACTCAAAATTATAGGCCGATCTCATTATATTGGCCGATAATTTGATGATTAGCAAATGATCGGCCGATAAGTTCAAATTATTGGCCGATAATTTTGAGTTTAAAAAAAAAATCATAGGGCACCAAAATTTCGGTGGAAATTTATGTGACACACCCAAAAAAGTAACCTTAAGATCAATTTTGAGCTTGTATATGATATTCAGGTCACTTTTTCAAAGATGTGTGTTTTGTGAAATAAAACACTGATCGGCCGATAGTACTCGCATGATCTCAAGAGCCATCATGCGAAAGATTGAAAAGATAAACGATGTCCATCGTCTGATTCAATGCAGCCCATGTATTTCAGCTTGGGTAAACTCAACTATTCGGTGGGTGAATTTAAAGAAACCAAAAACCAATAGTAGCTCTTTTGTCTTTAGTGATAGGAAGGAATCTAAACAAGATACCCTTCTCACTTTTATATAAAGGTATATATATAATTAGTTTATCACAATTTTTGAAAAATTTGGGAATTATTCAAAAATAATTCACGAATTTTGTGATCAGAAATTTTTTTGAAAAACAGTTTGGATACCCTTATTTACAATCTAAGATTTGTCTGACTGAGGCTTCATGTGCTTGAATCATTGACTAATTTGAATTAGATGATGGATAAAGGATGATCAAACCGTTAAATTATAATTCCACGTGGCAAACTTTCCAAAAATGGAACATGTTTATAGGCGTACATCAAATTTCATCATTATAGTCTTATCCCATCCATTTTGGATCGGCATTACGAGTCATATTTCTCCACTCGTTTCTGATCAGATTCTTTGTAACTTCATAATCCTTCATATCCCTTCTCATAGCTTCCATTCAGGTTTTCACTAGTTTTCCTCTTCTTCTATGTCCTTGTGCTTGTAGGGGCTCAACCATTCGTATACGGTCCACTTCAGGCCTCCGATAAACATGTTTAAACCACTTCAAGTGACACTCAATAATTTATTTATTTACAGGTGTCGCTCTGATAAAAAATTTTCTTTTATATTCATTTCATAATTTATCTTTTCTTGTTACTCAACACATCAATCTCAAGAGACGCTTCTTGGTCACATACACTCTATCTTCTTTTTGCTTTTATAGTCCGACATTTACACCATATAATATGACAGATCTAATTGTCATCTTATAAAAACGGCCCTTCAATCTAAATAAAACTCTTGGGTCGCACAGTACTCTCTTAGCTTACATTAACGTCGCACTAAATAAATTTTTATTTTGACTAAATCTTCCACCATACTATTTTGTCCCCTACATTTATACTTTATGTATACTACTTTTGTTATGCCAATCTTAAAAACTCCAAAACTTTTCTTGATGTTGACGAGAATGAGTCTCGGGTTGAAAATAAAGTTACCCTTTCAATTTTCATGCACCCTTTAAACAACGTACCATCAAATTCTTCCTACTCAATTCCAAGTTTCCACTAGCAGCTTTGGAAATAAAATAAAATAAAATAAATAAATAAATAAATCTTTTCGATCGGTGTCTAAATGAATGATATATGTGAGGCATAATTTTTCATCAACATCTTAAAATTGATCATGAACATTCATTTAAAGGGTTGAAATTAGAATTAGAAACTGGTGCATCATCTATGGCATACATCTTCATAGATTAACATGTTCAAAGTGGCAGGCCATGGTTTAAATGGAGCTTCGCCACAATATCATGCTCATAGGACGATCCGGAACATTCGATCAAATCAAATTTCTTCATTTAACGGGTATCCGGCCTCTTAGATCACCTGATCAAGTCCCCTGGTAGTGTAACACCTGCACCAGTCAGTAGGGATAAATCTTTGTCGAGTGGCCAACAAAGGGCGAGATTCAAACTCAGAAACCTCCGCTTCTCGAGGGGTAATCCTTAACACTGTAATTCCTTTGCTTGTGTTTTCTTTCTCTCCCTCTTCTTTTTCTCTCTCTTAATAATAAATCCTACATAGGCATTCTTTTCTTTCCGCTGTAGTTTAATCTGTTATATTATTTGTCTAGAATTTAACAAAATTCTTTTGTTCAACATATTTTTTTTAGCATACAAATTAGTGAATGCAAACTTAGTTCAATATAGAATTTATAAGTAATTTAACAAAAAAATCCGGGGTAAAATTGGGATAGCTCTATCTGCACCTACCAAATTATTGAACAGACCTATGCTGAAAACCATTAATTGCTTTTAAATAGCCTGTCGAGATTGTTTTTTCGTTCCAATCTTCCATATAACGGATCTTGAAGCATGGGCATAGCAACTTCAGTCAATTGTTTATTCCCAATGGCACACATCTCAAAAGAGTTCTGGAAATCAAGTGACACACATCACAGTGAAACCTGATTTTAGGTCACATTATGAAACGTGTACCACATTGAATAAAAACTTGACAGTTTAATGGTATGCCAATGGTCCCGAGATCGATTGTGTGGAAGATTAAAACGAAAACAATCTTCTGATTTAGAGCAGTCAATGTTTTTGAGTGCAGCTGCCCTCAATAAGTTGGTAGGTGCCGATAGAGATGAGATTAAGAGGACCTCACCCAACAAATAGAAAAGAACTCTACCGCGTCTTTGAGAAGTAAATGCAGCCCCTATTTGGAAACTCTTTTCCAACAAACACTTTTCAAAGGAAAAATGTTGGGTGAAAAACACATTTTTCCAAGGATTTGACCACGACTATAGCTGAAAATGATTTTGAGTTGAGAAGTTGCCTCATACTACTTCTCGCACAACAATATTTTCAACATGTAATAAATCTTTGTGAGAAGCAATATTTGTGTAGCAACATATGATACATCTCTTCACAACACTTGGAAAGTGCTTCTTCTTTGAAAAGGGTTGCCAAACAGAGCCCGTAATCAACTTTTGATAGAAAGTCGTGCTTTGGATGGGCATGATGATAAGCTTAGTTATCGGGTCGGTTTTCATGCTAAACAGAAATTGAACCGATAACTATCGGTTTCTAGTTTCTCAAACCGAAATCGAACTGATAAGCCTCCAAATTGAAACGATTCGATAATTATCGGTTCGGTTGATTTTCAATTTTTAAACCTTAATTTTTTTATTTGTAAATTAAAAAAAAAAAAATAGTAAGGAGGAGATCGAGAGAGAGTAAAGAATAAAGAGAGGAATAGAGAAAGTCAGAGGAATAGTGAGAGAGAGAGAGAGAGAGAGAGAGAGAGAGAGAGAGAGAGAGAGATGTTATCTGTTGTGGAGTGTGGCCGTGTGGGCTTCTGATGGACAACACCGACGACGGCAAGCGAAAGGACAACGAGTGGCTGACGGTAATCGGTGGGAATTGGGAAGTGAAAACCAATGAGATATGAAGTTTGTGGCTTTTTGTTTTTAAGTTTTAAGGTTAATTTCTTATTTTTTAATTTCTACGTTTTAACTTTTTAAACTTGTGTTTTAAAAGAGAAAATTTTAATTGTAAGCCATTTTTGTAAAAATGGGTTTGTTAGATATTAAAATGAAGGTGTAAGTCTACCATACCCTTGCGCTCTCATTGGTCTGATAACGCCATCTAAGTTTAGAGTACTTAATTCTTGAATTAAGAAAGTTAATAGAAGGTTCCCTGGTCCAACAACAGCAGACAGAATAGCTTTATCATATGCCTTTTTGGGGGCATAATCAAGTTTTGATAAGAAGCCTGCCTTGAATAGGCATAAGTAGGCTTAGCTATCTTCTGATGTTTATTATTATTATTATTTATTTATTTTTGAGAAGAGCTATCTTTTGATGTTGATAGCATAGTGACAATTTTTACCAAATTTTTTCTAATGTTTATTATTATTATTATTATTATTTATTTTTGAGAAGAGCTATCTTTTGATGTTGATAGCATAGTGACAATTTTCGTCGAATTTCAGTGAAATAGGGGTAAAATGAAAATTTTGGAAAATTTTCGGTTTTCGATATTTTTTGGTAAATTTTGATAAATTTTTTAAAAATATTAAAAAAAAATTTAAATATATATATTTTTATATTTTTAATCCCCCAAAACTTTCCCGAAATTTTTCCGAAAGGTATCGAAATTAATCCGAAATGTACAAAAAGGACCCCCCACCAAAAAATTTCCGAAAACAAAATTTGTCACTACGGTTGATAGGGAGAGTTAAACGCTTATTAATTATGCTAAAAGAGGTCTAATATACGAAAAATTATAAAGGATTTACAATTTTTGGTAGACAATTTTACAGATAGCTTATGTGGGGTGACGTGGCCGACTGTAGTGCTTGGGACTCACTATGTGTGCAGCCGGTCATGTCGCGCCACATAAGCTGCCTATAAAATTATCTATAAAAAATTATCCACTGTATAACAGTGTCCCTATATATAGCAAGGGCAATGGTAAGGTTCAACCTGACTTCAAATTCAACCACATTTGCAGTATGTGGAAATAGGAGAATCTTTATTGCACTTCATTCTATAAAAAGTGAAAACCATTAGTTTCTCCTAATTCCGATGGCTACAGATGTGGTTGAACTCGAAATCCAGTTCAACCTGATTGAACCTACCCATTGCTCTATATAGGAATCAACTATATCACTAACCTTTGAGATGCACACAGATTTCCATGCTCTTTCAATTTGCACTCAATACATGTGGTGCATAGCTTACATGCCATATGTCGGCGACTGGGGCATTACCGATATACAACTTTGGAAAAAAGTAACGATACCTTCATTTATGATCTAAGATTCTTCTTACTCAATCTGGGTGTGCCTAAATCGTTGACTGCTTCGAATATGATGGATCAAGTTTAATTTTTCACGCCCAACCCAATTTTCTCTTGGTGTAGCATTGTGCTAGGGTTTCCTACATGTGCCCTTTTGTCTACTACTTTGATTTTCTTCGGGAGGTCCAATTTTTTAGGTCGGCCATCCCAGGCATATGTTGAGCATTTTATATAATATAATTTAAAAATTAATAATCTTTTTAAAAAATGCTATGAATGTTGAAGTAGACATATATGGATATGCATGTGCCATGCACATGACATGCATGTGTGGGCATGGTGAGATGACCTTTCGTAGTGACTCTTTGACTTTTTGACGGTTGATATGATAAGACTACTTTAGCATCTTGTCCTTGATCTTAACCTATATTTGGTCTCACGGTGAAAAAGAGCATTCAAACAAATCTTTATATGGGAATATGGCGGGTGAGGTACTGCAGAGAGTGTGAGATTGAAAAGGAGTCAGGCAGACCACTTTTTTGACCGTTTTCCACGCCTGTAGATATCCAAATGGATGTATGTGCATGTATGATGATGGGATAGTAATCACAACCATTCAAGAGCTGAGACTAAGGTATCAAGTATTTGGCGATACCGATACATGTCAGTATTTTGGCCAACCGATACCAATAACAACCTGATACTAGTATCGGGGTGGTATCAGCTGATACAGCATAGTATCGGTCGATACGTATCGGGTGATATGTATCAGTATTTTGGCCAACCGATACCGATAAGGCGATAACAACTTGTTAATAGTATTGGGGTGGTATCGATATCGGCTGATACTGTACAGTATCGGTCGATATGTATTGGGTCTCGGCTGATACGGCAGAGGTATTGGCCGATGCCTACCAAATTTGAATTAAAAAAAAAAAAATCCTTTTTATTAAAAAAAAATACCTACCAAATTTGAATTAAAAAAAAAAAAAATTCCTTTAATTTCCTTTCGAATAAATAAATAAATAAAATCACCGTATCAGTGTATAGGCCGATACCGATACATATCAGTCCTCCAAGAACCAATACCCAATTTGCTACCTTGGCTGAGACCGTGGTTATAAATCTTGAAATTTGAGACGTGTCGGAGAATGCCGATACTCAAGACGTCTCGTGTCTTGGCAACACGATGCGATATAAAAAAAAAGTATTTAAATGATCTTATACCCTTAAAATTTGAGTTTAATCTAATAGCATTAAACTACACTACTCTGGTATGCCACGCATAGTAATCAAAATTCTCGGAATTTTTGAAAAAGATGCGAATAATTTGTATTTTCTGAGAAAATGAATAAAATTATAATTATTCACAATTTAAAAAAAAACAAACAAACATGAATTTCAAGAATTATTTGTGAATTTCATGAAGGATGCGCGAATTTTTTGAAAATTTCAAATTTTTTTTTATCGTTTCAAGTTTTTAAAATTTGATAGCATTTAAATAATATATTTCTACATTTTTTTTTTCCTTTCTTTTTCCCAAATTTTGTCCACTTTTTTTCGGAATTTGATGAATTTTAGCGAAATTTCCAATTTTTTTCCAAGCCGATTTTCTCCTGAACCCTAACTTGGTCACTATTAGAATTCACAATTTAATCCCTAGGGTAGCCTCAAGGGGGGAGGGGATTTGAACTCAGGTCTCCTGCTTTTGGAAGCAAGTACCTGACCAGCTCGCCTAACTCCTTCAAGTTAATGAGCTTTAATATTTTTAGCTAGTGAAAAATAAGAACAATGACAAATATTAAATAAAGCATGACAGTTGTTTAGGGGTCCTCACATATGTTGAATACAACCGAAGATTGTTTCAAAATAGTGCCACGTGTACAGAGTATTAGTATAACATCTTATAACATCTCCGGTGTCTTAGGTTAAAACATGATATAATTATCATCTCGCTCAGTCACGAGATGTGAATCTTGATTTGAATTTTATTTATTTTTTCCTCTTTATATAGGACATATTCCATGATTAGAAATGCAAGTGGATACTTTAATTGAACTACATCATATTTGAATATTAATTTAAAACAGGAGGATTTAAAAAACCATGTTTGAAGAATGCTTTCAAATTTGCATAAATATTTTTATTAGAGAGCTGTTACTTTGACACCAACATTTTCTTATCACTTACCAATTAGGGTTTGTTTGGATAGAACCTTGTAAAATGAGGTAAAGTTGTTGATTTTTTACCATGTATTTCTAACTTGCAGGAATATGCAGGAATACGACGATTCTCCCCTATTCTCGAGAGGGGTGGTTGTAGTATGTTTTGGTATTTTGTGGTAAATAGGACATTTACCACCCTTAAAAACACCCAAATAGCTGAATCCATGGTAAAACTTTTATCATACCACATTTTACCATGT
Organism: Chloranthus sessilifolius; assembly: GCA_021018995.1. Taxonomy (NCBI): domain Eukaryota; kingdom Viridiplantae; phylum Streptophyta; class Magnoliopsida; order Chloranthales; family Chloranthaceae; genus Chloranthus; species Chloranthus sessilifolius. The sequence goes on from CM037598.1 coordinate 10,509,284, forward strand.
ATTCCCGGTATCCAAACAACCCCTTAATGAAATTACTTATTACACTTAAGTTATTTTTATGTACACACCAATTAATAAAAGACTGAACACCTTACATTGAGGAAGTTACTAGTGACATATCAACTAATGCTATGCCCACTACTATCATATAAGAATCTTTCCCTTGACAAAAGTGAAGGAGAAATAGGAGACTATATAGATGAAAAAAGGCTATGATGATGATGGTGATGTACATTTTATTTAGATTTAACTAAAAGCCAAAAAATAGATATCCCTTTGAAGACTTTAGAATCTTTCTTATTTTGGAGAAAGGGTATTTGTTGATTGACCATTTCACCTCAATTTTCACTAAAATTTTAGAAACAAGGAAAAGAAAAAGAAGGAATAGAGGGTCATTTCTCATCTGTTCATACCATAGTCACCGACTTGGTGTTCGCCTGTTCGGAAATATTGGCAAGGTTTAAATTCGGAAAAGTTTGGCAAAACTTGGTAGGCTCGGGAAAAATTCGAAGGAAAATACAAAAATAAGATTAAAAATATTAAAAATCACAACTTGTTGAAAAATCTGTGAATTATTTGTGAGTTATTCGCGGCGTTCGTAAAATTTTAAAAATAGGTCACTCTGGGATGCGTGCCATGTAGAGTCATCGTGTTCTCCATTGAATGGTATGCTAAAGATTGGGTTCCATCATGTGATTCAAAGCAGTCAATGTCTTATAAAATAAACAACAATCATATCAATCTTTGAAATCAATTTAATCGTTCATGTAAATGCCATTGACTGCTCTAAATAACATGAAGATATTTTTTCTTCCCAATCTTCAGCACCATAGATTTTTAGATATGAGCATACCATCAAATAGAGGACAGAGTGCCTTTACATGGCACAAATCTAAAAAAGTGACTCTCTCCAACTGATCACCGTCTAGAATGGCTTGGTTACCCTATACCAACTCTTATTTGTCCATCTAAATTTAACTAAAAACCAAAAAATAGCTATCTCTTTGAAGATTTGGGTATCTTTCTAATTTTGGAGAAAAGGGTATTTGTTGAATCACCATTTGACTTAAAATTTCAACTAAAATTTAAGAAACAAGGTCAAGAAAAAGATGGAATAAAGAGGGTCTCTTCTCTCTTCATGCTTAAAAAAACCCATTGCCTTTAACAAAACAGGTTTGTAAAAGTTAGTCGAGCTAGTTGCTATGAAAATATAGTCTGGCTTACAAAGTGTTGGAAAATTATAAACGGAGGACAGATTTGTTAAAGACAAAGTGTAGGTAGCTGATGTGGCACGACGTGACTGGCTGCACCGACCTACATTAATTGAGCCCCACCGTACTTTCAGCCAATTGCGTTATACCACATAAGCCGCCTGCACTTTATATGCTTAACATATGTCCTCCATAATATTGTAGTGTTTAGTGACTTTAATAACACAATTAAAGTGGGATGAGGTCTATATTGGTGGCAAAGGGTTTTGCTGTTCTGTGGTAAAATTGGGTAGAGTATAGGTGGTCCTCTCTCCTTTTGTACTTCGTTTTCAAGGGACACAATAGTATATATGTAGGTCTCACCAACCTTATAAAGCCATTTCTCTCTCTCTCTCTCTCTCTCTACTATCATCATTGCAAATTGATTTTGGCTAGACAGAAGCGAGAGCCAGTTGAGAAGCCACATATAAAACTGTGAGATTTTTCATCTCAGATACACAAGGAATCATGAATTCTATTCATGTGATCTTCATCTATTTGTCGGCGCTCATCTTCTTAGCCTCCACTGCTGGATTATATTCAGGTATTGACAAAAAAAATAAAAAATAAAAATAAATAAAAACTACATCAGTGTTTCACTTTGAATTTAGTTCTATTTATTCATTTTTTTGGTTTTGAACTGCCTATTTTCTCATCACAAAAGTCAATAAACTCATGTCTGTTTTTTCATCTATAGGAGCCTCAAATAAGAACCTACATCAAATTTGTGAAGATAATCAATCAACATCATGCAGGAAGTTGTTGAGACATGGTAAAATCTATCTATAATCCATAAAAAACAAACCCATTTCTCAATCTCCTTTGTTTTATCATTTTATCTCACAAAAACCATCTGATTTCTTATTTTTGATTAATTTTCTCATGTGGGTTTCTATTTTTTGGCTTAGAAATCTGCACAAACAGAGACATAAGCATCTCTCAGAGCAGGGATTCATCTTCAGGGATCCCACGGTACATAGTTCAAATAGTGAACACATGCATGTCTGGTTGTGCCCCATCAAATGTACATGTCCACTGTGGGTGGTTTGCGTCAGCAAAGATAGTGAACCCAAGAGTTTTCAAGAGATTAGTTTATGATGATTGCTTGGTTAATGAAGGGAGGCCTTTGAAGAACACCCAGATAATTAGGTTCACTTATTCAAATTCATTCATGTACCCACTTATATTCAAATCTGCTAGATTCTGTTAATCCAGAGAGAGAGAGATATCTTATCAGCAAATTCCCTTCATACCCAATTGCACCAAGTCTGAGAAATCTAAACAGGCCCTCTTCAAAATTCAAAATACAAAACAGAATCCAAATCCCAAAACCCAAGACAAAAAAAAAGAAGAAAAATCTTATCAGCTTTTTTTGTTTCAGAGGCCTGCAGGTATATAGGTAAGAGATCAACTTAGTATTATAGTATTGTTGTAATGATCATTATCATAATATTCATCGTAATTTATGAGAGTTTCATTGTTATGGAATCTGTATTTCCAAAGTAAAAAGCTACTTTTTGGAAGTCTAGTGCAGACACAGTTCTTTTGCAGACTCTCTCTCTCTCTCTCTCTCTACATTATGGTTGTGCTTACACTTGTTTTTTTATTAATCTCCTTAAATAGTGCTACTACTTCTACTCCATTTCCTCATGGCACACCATCTGAAAAACAGAGACATATTTAATTGGTGTGTGAATAGTATTATATTATGTATGATCAGTATTTAGTCAATTGCTATGATGTGATTTATAAAGTTAATTGGCTTGTGGCAAGTAATTTAATTAGTTGTCATAGGATAATTAAGTAACTGTTCGTGAGGAAATAGTAGCTCTCCTTATAAGCTAGAGAGAAAAATGATTGTTTGTCCTATTGTTTTTCCTATTGTTCATCAGTAATTGATGCATTTTTTACTTTGATCCAAATCGTTGAATCCACGGGCCACCTCTTTGATGGACGACAAAACACTATCAATGGATGGTCATGATAATCCAATCAATTAATTTGTTTTTGTCTACATCTAATCCAAGTAGTCTCAAATTGATTGATTTATGAGGATCTCATTACACCCATCAGCCAATTGTTAGATAAAGTTAACTAGGCTTTAAATGGGTCGGGGCGGGCTGAGGGCTGGTAGGGTCAACCTGATTATGGTCTACCTCAACCCGAACCTGATTTGACCTGGTTACCAAAAAATCAAGTCGGATTAGGTTGGCCTGGTTAGGATGTAAAATAGAGAGTTAGGTTGGGTTCAGTTCAAGAATCCAAGCCCTGAACCCGACCCCAACCCAGTTAAAAAAAGCTCTTGAATTGGGTTGGGCAAGGCTAAGTAGGTATGGAGACCGGTCGGATGCAATTTAAGGACCAAAGACCTGAATCCGTCCCGACGGGTCGGATTCCTCTGGGTCAATCTGATCCATTTGCAGCCCTAGATAAAGATAGGGACTCCATTATCTTTGAAGGTGCTAAGCACCAAGTGTTTTTGTTCTAGAATCAAATGTCTGGTCCTTTCGGTAAGGATGGTTGGTGAATTCCAGACAATAATGTCAAACAAAAAGTTGCAAAAGAGAGCTTGAAAAGCTGTTAAAGGGGTGTTTTATTAGAGATTTCATGCTGAAATCAGACACACCAATCAAGGAGAATATAAGAAGTGAGAGAAAATGAAGAGAGAGAAACAGATACTAGTTTTGGTGATTGGTTGTGAACTTTGATGTTGAAGTAGGGTTGAATGAGAATGGGTTTTTGTTGAAGATGCTCTCTCATTGTAGTTAGGAATGAACAGGGGTGGCCAACTAGATTAATGTGTCTTCTTGTATGGGTACCTTTATTTACAATCCACCATTCCTCTTTCGCAACACGGGTTTAACCTGCTTAAACCTTGACTGGTTCGAATCAACCAATGGAGATCATTTTCGTCCCAATCTTCGATATAATGGATCTTGGGATCATTGACATACCGTCAGAGTCAAATATTGGGACAAAAAACGATATCCATCATTTGATTCAAAGGAGTCAACGGTTTAAGTGCATGAAATCCGGGTAGAGAAGGAAGAGTTTTGGATTGAAAATAAAAGTATCCTTTTGTAATCTTGTCCACATAAAGGTGAAGGGCAATATGGTGTCACTAAACTCACCAGATCTGTTCTCTTTTTGCATGTATGATTGGGTCTGCATGGTATTAGGATGCCCTTTTAGCAAATATGCCCTTATGATATGGTACACCAGTACCCTTCTTTGGTCACTTACTGGTATTCTCTCCCTTTTTGTATCTGCCATGAAGTTCACATGGCTTGAATTTAATGTAGAGCAGAAGGGTTGAAACCTGAAAGGTTCCTTCATCAATTATAATAGTGGGACCTGCCCCACTATTATAAGGGGTTGGTGCCACAATTATGTATTGTAGTACCTTTGTTCTAATGACATTGGTTGAAGATCAAATGGTGATTTTGTGGCATGTGATAATGTGCAAGGAGGACGCCACTCTTCTAACACTCATTTAAACACTATTTTGTGTTTAAATGATCTAACACCATTAAAGGTGTTAGATGTGAGCAATCTAAGCTGTTAACTAAATAGATCAATAGGCCCAGAAAATTATACTTTTTAGGAGATTTGAATTATTCAATCTCTTTGCTCTAATATCAATTGTCATTATTTTTTTTTAACGGACTATTTATTTAAATCTAATCCGCCGGATGGATCACATAAGCTTTTAGACATTTTCTAAAGGTGGACTGTTGTGTAGACTATTTAGATCCATCATAGACATTTATTGAGAAAAGTCAGGAATTAGAGCATTTCTGAGTCACTTAAAAGTTAAAAACACATCCCAAAATACTAAAAATTCGAGTAGACTAAGAATCTGGAAGATTCTGAGATTTACGCTATCGTGGATACACTTGTCCAAATCTGTTCTCAGCCATCAATTTTTTAATGCAATCTTAGAATTGAATATGATCTCAATAATCAAATGATGCCATACATATAAAATTAATGACCAATTTACTCTTGGTTATCTCAATGTTACTTGATTCTCTAATTCGTTATGTTTGAATTTGGGTTTGTAATTTGTGGTTCGCTCAATCCAAGTAAACCCGATCAATGATACTTGATTCGCTAATTCACTATGTTTGAATTTGGGTTTGTAATTTGTGATTCGCTCAATCCAAGCAAACCCAATTCCCCAAGGGTAAGATGAGTTTTAAATAATCTTAAATAAAAAAAAATATATATTAATAAACTTTAAGGGAACCGATTAGGTCCTCCAATGGAGGATGATGAGTGGTGACCGTCCTCCAAAATACATGTGGAGCTCAACGTAGCTTTCAAAAAATATTTTTAACGGTGTATCGTTTAGATCAATTAAAAAATTAAAAAAAAACTATAACTTGGATGAGTTTTCACGGTCCAAATTTATTTATAAAGAAATACATGATAAATATGAGTTTTCAATTTTATTTGTTTCAAAGATGCGCAAAGCAAAAAAAAATGTACATGCGCTCCATGTTGCATTAAAATAGTATTACGAATACCACATGGAGCTCCATGTAGGATCTTGGAGGACGCTCACCGAGTTACAATGGAGGATAGAACATGTGATGCTCGTGTTAGGAGGCCAGAGTTCGAGTCTTTGGTGTGACTTTTTGCATACAAGTATCGGAAAAATATTTAATTTAGGGTAGGTTTGAACGCATGTATTGAATTTTGTCAGGCACCATGATTTAAATTATATTATACTTCTTATGAAGCTAAACACATCGGGTGCTGTGGTGTAGTTGGTTATCACGTCAGTCTTACACACTGAAGGTCCCCAGTTCGAACCTGGGCAGTACCATATATATAGAGACCAGTGTCTTCCACTGGTGTCTATATATATTTTATTTTCTTTTCAAATTGAAATAGTACTGTTAATGGGTCGGGCCAAATTTTTGGCTGACCGACAAAGCAACGGTATATACGCTAGGGTGACAATGGGTCGAGTATCAGCCCAATCCTATCCGGCCCAATTTCCATCAAATGGGAAAAGTCAAGAATATACATTTTTAGGGAGCCATTTACTTACACTCGGAAAGTTGGCCCTTGCACCGAAGTTAAAGAAATACTTGATATTTTAGAGAAACTAGTAAACATTGCACGTGCTTGTTTTGTTGATAGGCAAATTAATCTCAAGTTGATAGCTAAATCTATCTTTTTCAAAAAATATGATTTTTGTAAAAAAGTATTAAAACTCGATTTTCAGTGACTTTTCAAAAAGTTGCGGATTTTGTGAGTTGTGTCTAAAAATCTTTTTTTTTTTTTTTGAAAACCTAGATATCCTGGCTTCTTAGAGCACTCGCATAATCCCAGGAGCATGTGTGCACCTCAAATTAGCACATGCCAGGTCAGCATGGGATATAAATCTCTAGGGTGGCCTCAAGGGGGGGAGGGGATTCAAACTCAGGCCCAAAAATTTTTAGGTTGCCATTAGCCACACTGCCTTATGTTAAGGCCACCTCACTTAAAGAAAATATAAAATCCATTGATTGCTTTGAATCATATGATGGAGATCCCTTTTCATTTTGACATCCACACGATAGATCTTAAGATCATAAGCATATATCAGATAATCAGATGTTGATTTCATGTGGTGCACATCCAAAAAAGTGAGCATAACATCTACTGTCTTATAGTAGACTCATGACCTCATGATCTATTATTGTGTCCACCACCTATGCTGAAATTTGGATGAAAAAATCTCCATCAAACAGACTCAACCCAAGTTTCACATGTGTAAATCATTGTGTGACAGTCCGAATTTTTCGCGCCTAGAAATTCGTGTCATCAGGATCATACTCTGGATGATCCCCAGGACAAATCATGAAGTGTTTGCTCGTATATCGGAAACCAAGCAGACACGGTCCAGCGGTGGTAGGTTGAGTCATCACACAAGACATTTAAAATAAATGAATGTAATAAATAAAACATGTATTTCTATATATACCAAAAGAATACACATTCTCAAAAAGGAACCAAGAAAAACCATTGGTGATGGACATCCATCACCCAAACAATGGTTCCTGATAGTGGTTCCGAGTAGAATGTATAAATAATATAATAAGTAAAGTCTACTGAAATATATATACAAAAAGTGGCCATCAGGCACACAATAATCCAAATGTCAAATATGCAAAACATCAGACTTAAGTACCACAAATGCACTGGATCTCTCTCTCCTCGTCCTCGGCCTCGGCCTCAAATGGTAGTCGGTGCTCTCGGTGCCGGGAGCTACAGCCTCAGAACCTATAAATGATTAGAAACATGGTGAGCTACATCCTAGCTCAATAGAAGAATTCCAGTTAAAGTTGCATCTTAGTTGTAAAACATGGTCGCAGAAGATATGAACGTAACTGAACAGATGCAGACAGTTGTATCAAATATGTGGAATTTATCAAAGCAGGCAGAATTTATTGGAATTGACCAAAATGTGATGCATACAGTATATAATGACTTAGAATAATAAGCTTAAGTAACTCCCGTGAGTATAGCACGTGGTAGCCAGATTTGGTCCGATGGGTAATTCCAACCATCGTCGTTCACATGAACAATTTCAGGAAATGCAGCAATGTCTCAACTATGGAGTGCCATTGTGCCGAGGATTTCCAAGCAGATGCACGAGTGTGCCAGAAACGGATATACCGCCGAGTCGGTGGGATTCGTCAGAGTATTAAACCATAAATCACATGCAGATAAATCTTATTGAACGGGAATCAGATGACAGATATCAGAGTTAACACGCATATGCTAGACATGAATGGACGATAAAATCAGACTATGCAGTCAAATACAAAAGCTTGGAACCATAAGATAAAAAATAAATACAATTTCGAATGGATTCCCTTACCTTAGGTCAGACCTTTTCTAAGCAAATCCAAACCCTTTCAGAGAGTCATGGTCTGATCATAGGCCCTAAACATAGTATTCTAGGTGCCAGGGATGTCAGAACATAAACTGGTACAATGTCCAGTGATATTTTATTCACAAAACTAACACATGCATAAAACAGGGGTGATTGATCGATCACCACTCTTATTGATCGATCAATCCCTCTTGTTGATCGATCAATGACCTCATTGATCGATCAATCCTCTCTCAACCCTTAACTAGTAACATAGTCAATTGATCGATCAATAGCCTCTATTGATCGATCACTACTCATCATTGATCGATCAATACCTCCATTGATCGATCAATAGCTCCTTTCCTCTTTACAATTCACAAAGGAAAATTGATCGATTACTTGCTCAGTTGATCGATCAATGCATCCTGTTGATCGATCAATGCCTTCGTTGATCGATCAATAGCCTAAAATTCAAATTTCTCACCTTCTGTTCACATTTAATATTTATACGGATTGATCGATCAATGCCTTCATTGATTGATCAATACACTCCAGTGATCGATCAATGCCTTCATTGATCGATCACCACCAGTCATTGATCGATCACTTTCTTGTTGATCGATCAATACCCAGGATTGATCGATCAATCCCCAAATTGATCGATCAATGCCCTTCGAGCATTGAACTTCCAGAATTTTCAAGGTTCCTGTTCCCTTATTTGTCCTATACAGATTGATCAATCAATGCCTTCATTGATCGATCACCACCAGTCATTGAACGATCAATCTTGTCATTGATCGATTAATAATGACAGAGCTTCTGTCATTAATAGAGGTCATCTACTTCCCTATTTTGACCCATCGTCATTAATGGTTTCTTACAACCATTAATACAAAATCAATACACATATATGGGCTCTCATTTGTCCATTTTTTTAAGAGCACAAACACACCTTTGATTTGGCCCTTTCGGGGTTTCGGCAATTCGATCCGAAAGAGGGTTTCGGATCTATACTCTCCGACTTGCCGCCAACGCGACCTAGAACAACAACCCTATGGCTCCGCTTCCACACGTAGTGACAGCACACCCTTTTGCTAATCAAATACGACGCACTAACGTCGCTCTCACTCTATGGTCACGTACTACGAACCTAGGTTCTCTGTTCATGGTTCTTAAAGGAGTGCACTTAACTGTCACCTACAATTTAAGGTTTTATCAAAACAAGAGGAAGAAAGAGATGGAAGATGAACAATCCAGATCCCCCTTTCCTTCCCATATAAGCTACTTACTTGAAATATCTCTGATATTTCAATTTCCTCTAAGTTTGACTCCGGTGTGGAGGACCTACCCAAACTCTACGGCGTAATACGATCCACCGAGGTTCTACCAGTCTCGGATTCACGCGAAAATTTACATGTGACTTCATCAGAATATAGGTTAACATTATTTCAATTAATAGTAATTACTAATTTTTAAATTTATCTCAATTTTCGTGTCGGGCACGTACATCGATGTATTTAGGTTCTTGTTCGAATTTTCAGGGCTATTACACATTGTTTGGTCGTGGAGATCATTTTTTGTCTCAATAATCGTCGACACAATAGATCTTCAGATCATGGTTCTACATTAGACGGTAAGATTTAATTTCACATAGCAGACATCTCAGAAAGTGGCTCGAGCGCAACATTTGATGCACGCCCATGATCATATTCCTTTTTAGGGATATGTACCACGTGGAATCAAAATTTCATCATTTGATGGTACACCCATGATCTCGAGATCTATTATGTTGAAGGTTTGGATGAAAATGATCTCTATTGTGTGTTTCAAAGCACTCTCAACTCGGTTAGATGATGGAGATCATTGTCCTTTTATTAGATGGTAAGGTTTTGATTCCACGTGGCAGACCTCTCAAAAAGTGAGCCGAGAACCACGTTTGATGTACACCCATGATGATTTTTTTGGGGAAAATGTGCCACGTGGAATCAAAATATGATTGTCTGATGCTAGGTCCATGATCTCAAGATCTATTTTTTGAAGATTTGGATTAAAAATGATCTTCATCGTCTAATTCAAAGTAGTCTCAACTTAGGTTTCAGAGAGTTAAACTATTGACTGCTTTGAATTAGACAGTGGTGAACATTTTTCATCTCAACCTTCAATAAAATAAATCCTGAGATTATAACCCTACCGTAAGATGGTAAAATTTGGATTCCAGGTGGCAAACCTCTTGAAAAGTGATCCGTGACCTATATTTGATGTACGCCCATGATCATCTTCATAATTTGGGATGTGGACCACGTGAAATTAAAATATGATCGTTTGATTGTAGGCCTATGAACTAAGATCAATTATGTTGACAATTTGGAGCTTTATTAACACATCTTTTCATAGCACATGTTCTTGTGCATAGGAAAAAAATATAAGGTTCATGGGATTTAGCAAAGACCCATCAAATTCCATCCGCGTGGATTGAATTTTTCATTTAGTTATTCCCTAAACCATTTAATTTCATAGTATAATAGAAGAATATTAATTATTAATAATAATACCTATAGAACGAATATTAAAGATAAAAATTGAAGTCTATCTCAAATACCAGCTACTCTTGTTTTTTTCTTAATGTAGCAGGTTATATATTACCAAAAAAACAAATATAGATATTAAGAATTTTGCTTATTTAAAAGGTAATAACAACATTATAAAAATAATAATTAGGTAAAAGTGTTAGTTTGAACTTTATATGATCTTTTGGCCGAAGAGGATCAACAGTTCTAATTGATATGTATTATCGTACCTTGGTTGTACGCCATCCTTTGGTTCGAACTTGGTTCGATGGCAGCGATCTTCAGTTCTCTTCAAGTTAGTGCGATGATCGAGTACCTATAAATGAAAGATAAAATAGAGGAGTCCCTTACCAATTGGAATGAAGAGGACCCCTTTAATTTCGTTCAGAAATATGAGCAGGACGAATTGGTCACTACGCTTAAGAATGACATAACCAGCGTTGAGGTAGTGCAAGTGCAAGGAGAAGAGGAAATGGAATGGAACGATACTTATGTCGAGGAGGGAATTAAGAATCAAATTGAGTCGAGAGAGGTAAAAATTGGCACCCTTACAGCACTTGATAAGGGAGACATAACTTTTTTCGATGAGTGTGAATTCGGTTTAGGGGAAAAAAAAATGAATTTCAAATCTATTGTCCATTCATTGAATACATAAATAATCAATAAAATGTCAAAAAAATATTAATGGGTTTGAATCTGGAGTTCGATTTTGGGAATACCAAGTACATGGTAGAAATTTTTAGGATAGAGATGGACCATAATAATTAAACTTGGGCACATCTAGGGGGTGTAACTAAGTCCCTGATAAGAAAAATGCAGGAATAATTAAATAAATCATTGGTCCTACTTAGAAAATTTTTCATGAAGATTTGGGATCCTGGTGGATTTGAAATGAGTTTACACCTTGTAGATTAATTTCGTAATTTTCCTTTCAAAAAAAAAAAAAAAAAAAGAGTCTCTGTTCGGATGGACACTCGATTAATCGACCCACAGTATAGATTAATCGAGATCATATGAAGTCACAACTGTTGACTAGCATGGTCGATTGATTGACCAACCTTTGTCGATCAATCGACGGTGCAGATTTCGAAAAAAAAAAAAATTTAAAAGGAGAAAGAAAAAAAAGATGATGTCTGTATTTGGATGGACACTCGATTAATCGACCCACATTGTCAGTTAATCGAGGCACTATAAAGTCAACACATTTTGACTTGGACGGGTCGATTGATCGACTACTTAAGTTGATCAATCGACTAAAGAGTTTTCGAAAAAAAAAATAAAAAAAATTGCTTAGATACACTCGTTTTTATGATTAATGATTATGATTTTGATAGTGTTATTCGAGTAAGCATTTTGTTAGTTTTGAAAATCTCTTCACTATTGTTAACATTTTTTTTTTTTTCGTGTGGTGAGGATAATTGGATATACTGGTATATTTTCATGCAGGTTTGGGGGAGGATTTTTCCTACCTCTCTCTTTTTCATGTGCTATCACGCGCCTCAAATCATTACTTCAGGTATGTTTTCTCACATTAATCTAATATTTTATTTATTGTTAACAATGAGGACATTGCTTTATTTAGGTTTGGGGGTGTAGTTTGTATGATTTTATTATTTTGATACCCCTAAAACTTAAAAAAAATAAAATAAAATAAAAACAAAAAAACTTTGGAACCGTGATACATGTTATTTTGCGATTGTTTTCAAACTTTAGTTGATGGTGCATGTGAATTTAATTTTGAAAATATCGATGTCATATTTTGATTGCTTCTATCTAGGATGATGAAATTTAATGTAATAATTTAAGGATAGTCCTGAAATTCATGCCTAGACATTATGTGCAAGTATACCATGCTTAAGATCTAGAAATCGAGAAACTATTTTAAACTTTGAATCTTAGGATCTTAGTGGAGAGCAAACCCGGTGAGCTTTAGAGCTAATTTCCCGTCCTTGATGAGAGTTTACATAAACTCGGAGTTGTCTTTGAATACGAATTATTTTTGCATAATCTCATACATTTTATTTTGACTTGTGACTTTGTATGACATTAAATTCATATCATTGTGCTAGAACGTATCATATGTTTACTTAAGACTAATAGGTAAGGTTACCAACTTTTAAGGACATGATTGAAGGCCATCTTTGACTCGTTTGTACTTAAAATGCCCTACCTCATATAAATTAATCCTTCTAGTACCCCTTTGAGCCTATTGAAAAATTTACCTTTATACATTCTTTGATAAGCCACGTTAACTTTTAACTCGTCACCATTTCTAAAAATTCAGCTTTACCCTTCTTATTTATGAGAAATTGAGAACGAGGGATGAGAATGAACGAAAAGAGAGTAAGTGGAGAGATACCGAGTTATGATGTTTACTGAGAGTGTATGACAAAAATATTAAAAAAAAAAGGAAGAAAAAGAAAAAGAAATTTTTTAAAAAAGAATAAAAAATATGAGGTGCTTCAAGAAAATGAAATTCAAAGGAGTGAAAAAAAAAATTTGAGAAAAATAGTGAGAGGTTAGAAAAGAAAAAGAAGGGAAATAAGAAAAATTAAAAGTTAGTTTCTTTTCTAATTTCTCAGAAATTTTGAATCCCAACTTCCATTTCTTTCTTACCCTTACCTGAGCCCCATTACAACCCTACAAAAGACCTTCATTATCCGATCTTCCATTGGCAACTGTCTTGTGGAGAGTGAATATGTGATACCTATAACACTTGATACGACATACTTAGGATATACAAGTATCTGTTCTTATGAGATTTATTTTTATTCATTAATTATGTCGTGTTTTTTCTATTATGTGAGACCTTTTTGCCTGCTTTATATTGATCTCTCACATGTGAGTGAAAATGAACCCATCATCGGTGTGTTTATATTTTGAGAATATACCTAAAGTGAGGATTGAGTCGAGACATGAGATCTAATGATTTACTATTTTGACTGGTTTCGAGATAGATGAATCTTGGTTTTTGTATGCACACACTTCACGTTTAGGCATGAATGGATGAGTTATCTAATAATTTAAGCATTAGACTAATTTGAATGGATATTAGTATGATTAGTATAACATTGTTATTTGAAATTGAGAATTTGCATGTTAAATTGATTAATGATTTTGAGTTTTGAAGTTAAAGATATATGAAAATCTTTTTTTGAAAATTCAATTTTATCAATGGTTTAAAAAATGTGTTGAAGTTTGTGGGTAACTTCACTGAAAACCCTCAGGAGACAAAAATCCTCCACTAGGGATCACCTAGGGGTTTAAAGGCTTATTGCATATGCTAAATGCAATCATGCTCCCTACGAAAGTAGCATTCTTTACTTTTCTTAGGTTGTTAGTTTATTTTTTAGTTTTATTTATCTTCTTTTTTGCTCGAGAATTAGCAAAGTGTAGGTTTGGGGGTATGATGCGCAGTGAAATATGATGATATTTCACCCCTAAAGACCTACATTTAGCCATCCGATGAAAGCTATTTAATATGTTTTATATAGTTTTAGTGATTTACAGGTCTGGAGATGTGTTGAGCATAAAATAACCCAAGAGTTTAGAAAATAATGTCAAATTCGTGCAACCTTGGATTATCTAGAACTTATCCCGACTTGTAGCTCAATTTTTACTTTTAAGACATTGGATTCATGAAATGATTAAAACACCAAAGTTGTAGAGCTCGTCATCTTCTTTCTAACGCCGCAAGAATAGCCTCAATGCAACTTCAGGATAAAACGTTATGACCAAAATATTGAGGCTATATCTGTTGAAGAGTTAGGCAGAGTTTCACGAAAATCTGGGAAGGTCAATCGATCGACCAGCAGACTCGATCAATCGACACTCACACCGAATCTTTATGTTTTTAAAGCTCAAAATTGGGGGGAAAAGTTAGGTTTCGAAATTATACCCTATTTAAGGAAAAATTAGAGTTAGGGTCGAGGAGTCTCTCCCTTTGGGGAGCCTTTTATTTTTCAAGCATTGTTCTTTTCATTCCTAGTTTTAGGTCCTAGATTAGTTTAATTTCTGCATTTGAAGAAGGATTGTACCAGGTTAGATTAAAGGTTTCGTAGATTTTTATGGATCATTCCTTACGGTATTTTAATATCTTTTTCAATTTCTGCATTTATTGAGTTATTTATTTCAATTATGTGTGGCTAGTTTTATTAGGGATGGAGATCTAATGAACCCCATCCGAGAGAGTCATTTATATTAATACAAATCTGTGATTGAGATGTCAGATGCTTTTAAAGGCCCTAATGTTGTTATTGAAAATGGTAAAATTTGATTTCAATATGTGATCTAGGAGCTAATCATGCCCTATGATTTCAGATCTGTAATAATGATTTTATCCTAATTATTACCCATCTCAGGGTGAAGTTTTACTGCCATCTGAGGTGTGAGTGTTAATCACACACTCATGGGGTGTTAATCATACATTTTCTTGATCTCGGATTGACAGTATGACTTTATCCCAGTGGTGAGTTCCAATCATTATTTGAAGTGTGGGTGTTAATAACACACTCATGGGGTGTTAATCATACATCTCCTTGATCTTAGATTGTACTTTAGAAATTACCTACAGATTGGGTTATGGGTATTGTCCGAGGTGTGAGTGTTAATCATACACTCATGAGATATTAATCATACATCTCCATGATCTCAGATCTATACTTTAGAACTCACGTGTGTTTAGAGCGGTGCTTCTTTTTAGATATCTGTTAAAGATCTCACATCTCAATTCACAGATCTATATTACACAAATGATAAACCTACGATGGGAGGATTTAGTATCCCAATCCTTACCTTTCATAATATGTTTAAATTTCAATTAGTGGTTAGTGTTTATCTCATTTTCCAAGTTCTTAAGTTTTTAATTTAGAAAATATTGTGATAGATCTGTGGAAATTCTTTTGGTTAATTGTTATTTTTGATTTTAAATTTTCTAACCAATCCTCGTGGGAACGATCTCGTACTCTGCACCACTGACTACATTACGATTCGTGCACTTGCGAGTACAACTTAATTTACACAACATAAAGAATATGAGCAACAAACTGCCTTGAAATATATGGGATCTCAATGATTTGATGTTAAAGTCGTTTTGCCCGATAATGATATCCCAACAAAAATTCGAAACCTTGAATATTTTTATTTTATTTTTTTATTGATAACAAAGCAATATATTAAAAAAAAGAAAGATACAAAGCAGAAAAATGAGAAAAACTTACAAGAGGGTAGAGAGGGACTACCCTAACTACAAGAAGCCTTGAAGATTTCATGAGAACACAATCATACAAGAGGCTAGTTTATTATCTCCACCCTCAACTCATGGTATAAGGATCTAGCTATCAATGGAACACAACTCGCCCACCTCCAAATCCTTTCCTCAAAATAAGATCTCGGAATATAAAGATCTTTTCTATGTAAGACGGCGACGCCAAAGGCGAGTCAATCTCCTCATCTCACCGGTTCCTCTTAAGAATATGTCCCACACCAAATTCCTTATGTCCCATCAAAACATTTCTCTAGTTCCACCTCATAATCCTGTGCACAAGTGGTTAAATTCAAACTAACACAGCGGCTTCTTTGCTTTTGGCCATATTACAACCACCAAAAAATTAATTCTCTCTTATGCCCAGCCTATCTGATCATAATCCTTCAACAAAGTAACATGTCTTACTCCACTGGAACCCCTCTACAACCACAATACTTCACTCCTAGAAGCACTACCACGATCTCATTCCCCATCCAAGATACCATATATCCCTTCTACGAAACTTAACCCCTCTCCGATTATCACCAGGATCTCCAAAATTTCCAGAATCATCTTCCCAACTAAGACTAACGTTGCACCACTTTCCTTCATTCTGCAAACTAAATGCAACTATTGGTTTGTTTCCAAATTTTCAGGCATTAACATTTATGAGGCTACAGAGATCTTATCCCAAAACAGTAATGAAGGGGAAAATAGGACTTGAAAAGTTAAACCCAAATAGATTGAGTGATGACTGATGATGACGGTGATGATGATGAAGCTTAAGACTCTCCACTATAAATCCAAAACGGCTAGTTCCAAATGTTCAAAAAGTCAATATGTGTATGACTCTTACGGTAACATGTCATCTGTATGAGTAAAACTAATTGACCATTTTTTATTGGTTATATCCCATGTGTCATTGCATCAAAGCAATGTATCCTCAATATATATGCTAGCCAAATGTCGATGATGCAAATATAAAGACAAACTATGGAATATTCCCATCATATATGGCGGGCGAAATTTTTTGGCCAAATTATAAGTTTTCAGCTGAAATTTCGGTCCAAATTTTTGGTTTCAGTCATGCCGGGAAACCGAAATTTTGATCCTTGACTATACCATATCCAAGTTATTTGCAATTAAAAAGAAACCTATAGTATGACAAGCTTTTCATATGTGTGTTCCGTAATGGAGGAAAGTGACCATCCTCCAAGATCCTACATGGAGCTCTATGTGGCACTCGTAACACTATTTTGATGTCACATGGAGCACAAGTGCATCGTTGAGATCATCTTTGAAAAAAAAAAATTGAAAAATCATTTTTACCATGTAATTCTTTTGTAATAAAATTTGGACCGTTGAAACTAGTCCGAGTTTGACTTGTACTTTAAAAATATATTTTTTTAATTGATCTAAACGCACTTGTACTCCATGTGGCACCCAAAACGTCTTTTGAATGTCAAGTAGAGCTCCACGTGTATCTTGGAGGACGGGCACCCAAAAAGATCATTTTCCCGTGATTAAATGTCGATCAGAGCGCATTATTTATTAATCAACAACTAAAAACAATCGATCCAAAAAAAATAAAAAGAATTAAAACCAATTTCTTTCAATAACCTTACCTATATTAAGTTCAAACAAAAACTCCATTTGAAGCATCGTAAAGCCCATATTCCAAAATTCAGAAAGAAAGAAACATGTAGAGAGATTAATTACCAAAGACAAACAGAAGCTGTATACTACTTCATAAAGATATATACACTCTTTAAATCGTAAATTGTATCTAAAAGCTTAACAAACAAAATCCTCAAATGATCCCAGTCAATAAAATAGCTCTTCCCCTCAATAAGAAACCGAACATAAAACGGACATAACAGGAAACACCCAAAAAAGGACAGATAGTTAAAGGAAGAAACCTTAATTTCCTATCCAAAAGTTTATGCCTAAACAACAAAGCCCTAAAACACAAAGAGTTCATCAACACCATTACCACTACGATCAATCATCAACGTCCCGAATTCAACGAAGGATTCAGCCCCAACAGTATATTATTCCCCCCGGGAAGATATGCGACATTCGGCGACTTCGCAAGCGTCGCTGCGATCTCCCTCGATGCCTCGATCCTCCTCAGCTGAATAAGCCCCATCCCCACCACATCCGTAGTGTGACGACCCACTCTTATGAACCCAAACCCTAACTCGACCCGACCCGACCCAATTCGACCCAAAGCGCATACACACACACACACTCTAACTTATACAAGGTTTATATCTAAACTTTTCCCTTACACCTTAAATCCCCAAAAATCAAAATCATGCGCATAGCAAAGCCCTTTCTTCCATTTTCTTTCTTCTTCTTCAATTCGGTAACGCCAACCATTGATCACAGAGTTAATTAAAAATCCGAACGATCACCTCAACCGAGCCTATAAATAGAGCCTTATTCCTCCTTTCTTTTCCATGCCAAGCCATCTTCTCCAAGCTCTTGTCTTCAAGATTTTGTCATCTTCTCCAAGTTCTTGTCTTTAAGATTTTCTTCTTTCCTTCCTTCTTCAAAGTATGCTTCTTTTAGTTATTTTATTCTGAGAATATAGTTGAATTCCTTATTTTAATACTGATAAATCTGTTTTAATATTATGAAATTGTTAGGGAAATATTGGTTGTATAAAGTAGCCGATTCTGTATTTTTAAATCTTAATTATGTACTGGTTTAGTACCGATTGAAATTAGTTTTTATTTTGCCTCATAATCTGAAATTTCATTAGAAATCCTTATTTTAATTATGGTTTATATTTGGACTTAATATTCAGATATTATATTTTCTGATTTTATATTTCTGATTTTATAATTTTAAAACAGGAACTTCTGATTTTATTCTGATATTTATCCTAATATTATATTTTTAAACTCTGATTTTACACATTAAATCTCTGAAAATATATTCTTATAATCTGATTATATATGGTTTAGTATTTTATGTTCGGTTTTATTTTTATTAAATCTGAACTAGTTCTATATTCTATTTTTATTTTATTTTTAATAAATTTGGTTTGATTAAAATGATGGGTTAAATCCTAGTTTTTATTAGTTTTATATTTCAACTCTAATTTCATATTTTAAAAATGCTGATTTATATACTGATGGTGTATTTAAATTTTAGTTATAATCTGAAATTATATTCTATTTTAATTAGTATTATAATCTGATTTTTATATTCTAGTTTAATTGGTTTACAATATAATTTTTATATTCTATTATTATTATAATCAGATTTTTAGTTTTAGTTTGTTTACAATATGATTTTATATTTTAGTTTTAGTTGGTTTACAATCTGATTTTGTCTTTAAATTCTAGTTTATGTTAAAATATAAATATAGTAAATCAGGTTATGAGATTATAAGAGGTTTTAAAATAGAGCCAGAAAATCTGTTTACATATTAAATCAGATCTTATTTAAGGGTTTTAAAATTAAATTATAAATCAAAGCTGTTTTTAAATTAAGGATTTCAAAAATCGAATGTTTTCCAAAATAGGGATTTGAAAATAACTCGATAGAATCCAATATAATTTCGATGACCTACCGTAGTTCGCTCTCTCTCTTCTTGACCAATTTCCCCTTGTGTCTAGATAACTACCGGAATCGTGAAACCTCACACTGTCCTTACAAGAACCTTAAATCCGACGATTGAGGCAAGTGACCTATCCCATAGCATGTTTTACACACGTACCTTATTAGATAATGATGTTTTTGTTCTTACATAGCATATACTATCATATTGATAAGTAGATGATTAAATGGTTAATAATTGTATGGATATTTTTATACTTGTCTTGTTCAATTATGATTATTTCATTTGAATCATGTTAGAAAAACATAAATATCGTAAGCGTGGTATATTCGATTTATCTATCATATGATATTATTTATATTGAAATATCACACTTTTTTAGAATGAGAATTGGTAAGACCTGTTGAATAAGTTTTTCAAAAGAAACTGATATGAATGACAGTAGAAATGATGAATATCATAAAAATGATTATGTATGATTTTGATTAAGATCCCCATGGGGCCGCATGGTAGTATTGGATGAACGGATCTATTTTTGTACTTCCGTAATACGAAGTAAACCCGTCAAGGAGTCGGGTCGGTGCGGCTAGATAGAATGGAATATGCAGACTTTACCGACCCAATGATGCACCTGACTCGACCCGAACCAACCCGCCCAGATCCGGTCCGATGAAACCCCCTATTTTCCATGATTTTTATACAAAATATCGAGTCCAGGCAATTTGATCCGATCCGATTTTGTGCCTGACCTGACCAAACCTGATAATATGCCCATGATCTCAAAATGAAAATTGGGACAAAAACTATGACGATCCAGACCCACATGCCACAATATTGTCTGACTATGGGCTTTTGGTCCCCACCCCAGTTTTGTTTCTGACATGGGCTTAAGTCCCCACTCAAAACGCTTCATGACATCTGGTGGCCGTAATCACATATTGCCGAGGGTTGGATTTTTCTCTACCCGGTGTGGGACTATCACAAAAACAGAATATTTGTTCCAATTTCCCACAGAACTTATCTTGAAATCATGAGAATATCATCAAATGGTTAATTTTTTCTTTCCTGTGACACACCGCACACTTCCCAAAAAGTAACATGTGAGCATTATATGTGTCACGAGTCTTCCGGTCATTTTCGATGTATGTCACGTGGAATTAAAACTAACCATCTAATGATATGTTCATGATCTCAACATTAGTATTGTGAATGATTAGAATAAAAAATGATCTTCATCGTTCGATTCAAAGCAGCCAACGACTTTCGCTTGTACTTAATGGGGGTATTTAGTATTTGATGGGTGCCACGGGTCTTTGGATCACTCTTTTAGATGTATGTGTCATATAAAATAAAAAAACTAGCATTTGATGTTATTGTCATGATCATGGATCAAAATTTCAGCCGAAACAAAACCAAATCCGAAAATTTCGGTCTAATGTTGTAAGGAGGGAAAAATTTCGGTTCGGCCGAAATTTCAGTTTTGGTGCAGCCCAAAACCGAAATGAAATCCGGCATTTTGATCCTTGGTCATGATCTCAAGATTAGTATTATGAAAGATTGGAATGAATAATTATCTCTAATTTCCAAATTCAAAGCAGTCAATGATTTTCAGCCACTCACTACTAATAAAATCTAGAGTACACGGGTCTTAAGTTTTCTGAGATTTGTGTTGGTCATCTTTAAGGGAGTTTACGGATACAAGATGCTTCGTACGTTGTGATGGCTTTGGCCGTCCGATAGTCTTGATGCATTAGGAGAAGTTATGCAGTGTTGAGGAGAACTACATAAATTAGTGATGACCCCATCTATGATCATGAGTGGAATGGAAGTTTAGCATTTAGGATATAAAACTTTGTCTAGTAATAACAACACCATCGATAAAGGCACCCATTTCCTCGTCCCTTGCCTCCAGAAACCCTATATTTCCTCGCCCCTTCTCTCTCTCATTCTTTTCTTCAATCTTTTTCTCTTGTTTCTCCTCTTTTTCGACTTCCTCGTTTATCTCAATTTTATCCTCAAGTTCAGACTTCTCATCTTCTTCTGGTATTTCCACTTTGTTATCAACCTGCTTTCCAGATCTCAACGTTGTGATTACTTTGATTTGTTGCTGATTTTCTTTATGTGATGAGGTCGAGGCCTGCTCGACAACCATCTGTCCTCTTGGGTTTGGAATTGGCTGACTAGGAAATGATCCCTTTTTTCTTTCACATAAGAGTGCTATCAATTGACCAATTTAAGTTTCTATCCTTAATATTGAAGAAATATTTGATTGGATGAACTTTCACATATCCTTATTTTGAGGATATTGGTTCTGAGGATGGCGTGGCGCAACATTTCCTTGTTGATTATTGAATCCAGGTGGTGGAAAATTTTGTGCAAAACCAGGTTGACTTACGAGTTGTTGCACGGGTTGGTTATGATATCCCAACGTTGGTTGTGTGAATTGATAATTCTAGTTGGCTTGCCTGGGTTGCCCATTTTGACTTTGATTTTGGTGAAATTGGTTTTCACCCTCATAGTTTTGCTGTTAGAATTGCCCTTGACCAAACTGTTGTTGTGGTCCTTGGTTAAAATTTTGATTTGGATAAAAATTCATCCCTTATCCTTTAGCTTGAGGTTTTTAATTTTCTTTCTTTCATGAGAAATTTTGATGATATTTTCAACTATTTGAATTATTTTCATTGAAGACATTTCCCTGATTTCGATCGTAGGTGTTCAATGCGTTCAATTGCTCGCAAGGGTCTTCTGAGTAATTCTACATTGAAGGGCAACCATCAGATGTGTGCATTGAACTTGCACAATATGAACATGGATCTGGTTGTACATTCACAACACTCACGTTCTTCTTCAGCTTTAATTCCCCAACTTGTTGAGTGAGGAAATCTATTTTTGTCATAAGATCAGGTGTTTCTTTCACCACGTACAACCCTCCTTTCTTCGTTGAGGTTCCTGCTTGGTCTCGATTCTTTTTTCGTTGATATCAAGTTTTCAAAAAGTCCCATTGTTGTGAATCTTCAGTCAACT
Source organism: Chloranthus sessilifolius (assembly GCA_021018995.1). Classification (NCBI taxonomy): domain Eukaryota; kingdom Viridiplantae; phylum Streptophyta; class Magnoliopsida; order Chloranthales; family Chloranthaceae; genus Chloranthus; species Chloranthus sessilifolius. The sequence goes on from CM037598.1 coordinate 10,531,815, forward strand.
TTTCCAAGAATTGATATGATTCATTTTTCCTAAGTTCAAGGAATCCTCCACTGTTCATTGATTCGATCAGATGCCGTTTGGCCTGATCCAGTCCGTTGTAAAAACATTAGACCAATCTCCATTTTGAGAACACGTGATGCAGACACTTCAATAAAATATCCATAAACCTATCCCAAGCTTCATAAAATCTCTCATCATTTTTCGGTGTAAAATCGGTGATTTCACGTGTTAAGGCATTAGTCTTGGCCATGGAAAAAAAATTTGACAAGAATTTCTTAACCATCTGATCCCAGGTGGTTATAGATCCAGCTGGTAGTGAATTTAGCCAGGCTTTGGCCTTACCCTTTATAGAGAAAGGAAACAGACGTAATCTCACGGATTCCTCACTGAGGTTCTGATACATTGAAGAACAGACTTCAACGAAGTCTTTGATGTATTGGTACAGGTTGATGTGTTGGTACGGATCTTCTCTATTCATGCCATGAAAAATTAGAAAGATTTGAATCACATTTGTACTGATCTCAAATTTGTCATTAGGTGTGGCGGGGTATGTGATGCAAGAAGGGGTGTTTGTGGTTATAGGAGCAAAGAACTCTCTCAGAGTTGGTTCTTCCTCATTTTCAGGTGGGTGATTTTCACAACCGTTTGCATTCATCTCAACTTGAATTAATGTTTCAATTTGGGCTTCTTGTCCTTCTCTGATTTGTTTTTTATTTGAACGACAAGTTCGCTCGATCTCAGAATTTAAAGGTTCTAAAGAGTTCTGTCTAGAAGACATCATGTGCATACACAAGCTGCACAAATCCCGTAAAATTTTATCTTTTTTTTTAGATTGATAGAGGGTTTAGGTCGATCGATCGATTGAGAGCAATCTTCGATTGATCGATGGTTTATATCGATCAATCAAGAATTTTGAAATTCTAAAAATTTGGATTACATAGGAGAGAGAAAGAGTGCGAAAATTATTATATTTTTTGGAGTCGATTGATCGAGTGGTTGGCTCGATTGATTGATCTCAATATTTTTTTCAAAATTTCAAAATATTATTATTATTATTTTAAATTTAACAAAAAATACTGATTTAAACCTAGAGAAATTCCAAAAATTAATTTCCTATTTCTTAAAAATTATGGATTTTCTACACCTAGATCCCCGACAACGGCGCAAAAAACTTATTGTTTTATCTTGTTTTACTCGCAAGTGCACGAATCGTAATGTAGTCAGTGGGTGCAGAGTACGAGATCGTTCCCACGAGGGTTGGTCAGAAAATTAAGTAAAAAGAAATAGCATCTAATCAAAGGAATCTCTAAGATCTATCACAGTATTTAATAATTTAAAGAGTCTGAGAGTTCGATGGATGAGATAAACTACTAATAAAAGAAAACTAGGAATTTAAACAGATAATAAAAGATAAGGATTGAGATACTAAATCCTCCCATCGTAGATTCATTATTCATGCAATACAAATTTGTGATTAAGATATAAGATTCACAAAAGATGTCTATGTGCAAGCATGGGACCCGAACACACATGAGTTCTAAATCACAGATCTGAGATCATGGAGATGTATGATTAACATCTCATGAGTGTGTGATTAACACTCACACCTCAGATAGTATTAAGAACCCAATTTCTAGGTAAATTCTATACTACCGATCTAAGATCACGGAGATGCATGATTAACATCCCATGAGTGTATGATTAACAGTACTCACACCTCAAATAGTGGTAGAACTTCACCCTGAGAAGACAGTAATGAGATTAGAATCACCATTGTAGATCTGAAATCATAGGGCATGATTAACTCCTAGATCTCAAATTACAATCGGATTATATCCATATCGATAATAACATCAGGGTCATTAAAACAATCTCACATCTCAGCCTGTAGATTTGTATCATTATGAATGAATACCTCGGATGAGGTTCATTAGATCCCCATCCTCAATGAAACTAGCCACACATGATAGAAATAA